>CM059567.1:28773940-31758940 GCA_030386875.1 Morinoia aosen | reverse complement strand
TAAATACCCTTTCGCGATCTCCTCGACTTTATTGTTGTTCAAGCGTTTTTAACTTGTTGGCATAGGTTCGCTCCAGTCTTTGTCTGTCCACAGCTAAGCGTGCATATTTTTCTTGGTAAGTTAATTGCTGATCAGGGAATTCAATTTGTGTCTGCAGTTCTTAGCAATGTCGATTTCCCTGGCCTGTCAGGAGCCGACCTCCTTCCTCGCAGTTTCTGCCTGAATTTGTACAGTTCATTTAGAGCAATATTAGTGCAATAATTCCAAAACCGTGTGATCCTATTTGTTGTAGTTACCAAGTGTATGATTTTAAAGCCGTTTTAGTTCTGTGAGCGATTCTCTGTGTAAAGTGCTTATGTGCGTTCTTGTCTCTGCGCAGGAACAATAACTGGAGCTTTTAGTAAACTCGATTAAATCCAAACGTTTGACTGATGGCTCCACATGTCTCCAAATAAACACGTATTTTGATTGCTCAAGGAAATACGTAACAGTTCCAAGAAAAATCTACTGACCGTTAATTGGAAGATCCAAGTTAATAGGTAATTAAGAGTGTCGTTATGGCCAACCTAATTCGGTCTCCTCATCGCGCCGGTACTGATGATGATTCCGACCCGCGAATGGATGACGCGCAAGAGCAGATTGTGGTGTACCCAAAGCAGAGGTTAGGAGCGGTCACTCGGATCAAACACTGCATCGAAGAACTATTGCAACAGTTTCCTGCCAGTGTAAATGAAGTGAGTGCTTTGGTGGAGAAGCTCAATTTAAAAATAGTTGTCTTTCGAGAGTTGTGCGAGGAGGAGCTACAGAAGGACTTGAGCGAGGCTGACAAAGAAAAGTTTACGAAGTGGTTCGATGAACATTATGCCCAGATGTACTCTTTCTATCTGGCTATGAAAAGCAAGATAACGTCATATCTTGATAAGACAGAAGTGGATAGTTTGTGTGCCGAGGGCGTGAGAGACAGCGCATCTAACGCCGGCAGCGGTCGCAGTTCCGCTGGCTCACACTTATCAGCAGCTAAATTAAAAATTGCGGAAAAGAAGGCAGCAATTCTTGCTCGTAAAAAATTTGCTGAGAAGACTAGGACTCTGAAGGAGCAACAGTTGAAACTGCGCCTCGAACTCGAAGAGCTGGATCTGCGTAAAGGTGAAGAAGAGTGCAAGTTTATCGAAGAAGCTGTTCAGGAAATGGAGAATGAGAATGAGAATGAATCACAGTCAAACCGAAGACTTCTTCCTTCGCCTGCCTCTAGTGGCGAGTGTAATAAGGTAGATGCAGGCTTAGCTCAGGTTCTTGCTAAGCAGAATGAGATCTCCTTGTCGTTGGTGAAAGCCCAACAACGAAGTCTGCTGCCCAATCGTGTACCGGAGGTTTTCAGCGGTGAAGACGTCACGCAATATACAACATTCAAAATAGCGTTCGAACAAATTATAAAGAATAATTGTGATGACGATTCTTCACGATATTATTACCTATGTCAGTTTACTAGCGGCCACGCCAAGCAACTGGTAACCAGTTGTAATTGTAATAACCCTGGTGTCGCTTTCGAAAAGGCCATGGAACTTTTAGAAAGAAAGTACGGCAACTCGTATGTCAGGTCTCATGCGTACCTGAAAAGAATTGAAGAGTGGCCGAAGATATCCAGCGGCGATGCTAAGGGATTCGAAGAATTTTCTTTGTACTTGACGAGCATTGCCAACATGATGCCAGGGTTTGATGAACTGGGACAATTGAACAACCACAAGGAAATGAAGTTGATCATCGATAAGTTTCCTTTTGACGTGGTGAAGACTTGGAGAGCGCACGTCTGTATGATCCAGGATAGAGGTGAGGCGGTCGTGTTTTCTCATTTAGAAAAGTTCATTTCTCAGCAGTCGCGCATTGTAAATCTCCCAGTTTTTCGCGATTTGAAGCAAAGCTCAGCAAGTGACTCGGCTCAACTTGGAGTTCGGGCGAAAGATCGCAGGGCCTTCCCAACTAGTATCGTAGAAGAGACGAATGGCTATGGTGAAAGTAATCTTTTGTGTCCCTGTTGTAAGAAGGATGGCCACAATTTAGACAATTGTTATTTTTTTAAAGGCAGGCTCTACGAAGACAAAGTAAAGTTCGTCAAGGAAAAAAACCTTTGTTTCGCCTGTCTCCAGTCTGGTCATCGATCTGCTTCGTGCAAATTGAGAGTGAAGTGTAATGAATGTTCGAAAAGTCACCCTACGAGTTTGCATCGAGCACCAGGAACTTTCGTCTCTTCAAATTTTCCAGAAAGAGATGTAAAAGCGCAGCAGGAACCAGAAGATTTACCTCCGGCATCTTACCCTGCAACGTGCGTCACAACCAGTCGACAACCGAAGGTACGAGGTGGGAGAGTGGTTAGCGCTGCTGTACCGGTAATGGTTTCTCTTCCTGGCGGGAATCGATGTATTAAGACGTATATGGCCCTGGATAGCTGGGCAACGGATAGCTTTATGTCAACGAAATTGATGGAGAAATTGAGGCTGACAGGAGAATCAACCTCGGTGTGTCTCACAACAATGGGGGAAAAGTCTCGTCGCATCCCGGTCCAGAAGATCGCGGAGTTGAAACTGTGTAGTCTTGAAGGCCATGAAACTCACTCGTTAACGGATGTGTATGCTCTAAAAGAGTGGCCCTTCAAAAAAGAAGATTCCCCCAGCAAGCGAGATATAGAAAGTTGTGCTCATCTCGTGGATCTGCAGTTAGAGTTTGTCGACTCTGCTATCGAAATATTAGTGGGAACGAACGAACCAGAACTACTTAGACCTTTAGAGTGCGTAAGTGGTGAGGCAAACCAGCCTTACGCTACGCGTCATAAATTCGGATGGGCAATAAACGGTCCCGTGGCTTCCTCACGTACAAGGATTGCATGTCACCGAATTTCATCCGACAAACTGGAAAGGATCGAAGAGGATCTGGACAGACTATTCACGCAGGATTTTGTGGATCCAGCTCCAGGTGAGAAAGCACTGTCTTTGGATGACAACGTATGGCTGGAGAAAGTAAGATGTAGCATGAAACGCAGAATCTGCGGGCGGTACGAGATTGCACTTCCCTTTCGTTCCGACGATGTAAGCTTGCCGAATAACTTCAGACAAGCCTATGCTAGCTTGCAATTTTTGAAGAAGAAATTCATTGCTCAGCCAATTCTTTACGCGGACTATCAGGCCTTCATGAACAAGATGATAGATAAAGGATACTTGGAGCTGGTTCCTCGTGCTGAACGTAGCTTCTCTGTCGGCAAGGGTTGGTATCTTGTTCATCATGCGGTCTATCATAAGGCAAAAAAGAAAATACGAGTTGTCTTTGACTGTTCGCGGAGAAGTGGTGGCGTGTCCCTTAACGACGCGCTGATGCGTGGGCCTGATCTTATGAATAACCTCGTCGGGGTTTTGCTCCGGTTCAGAGAAGAAGCTGTCGCCTTTGCGGCAGACATCGAAGCGATGTTCATGCAAATCAAGGTACCCCCAGAGCATTCAGATTTCATGCGCGTTTTATGGTTCAAGGACGGGGATCTCGAGCAGCAACCTTTACAGTATCGCCTGACATCACACACGTTCGGAGCAGTTTCCTCTCCAAGTGTCGCGAATTTCGCTCTGAAACAGGCAGCCACAGAAGCAGAGGAATACGTACGCAAGGATTCCTTAGAAACTGTTCTCAGAAACGCGTACGTGGATGATATCATGACGAGCGTTCCATCTGAAGAAGACGCGATAGCAGTCCTGAGGGACGCGAGAGCCATTTGTGCTTCAGCTGGATTCAACTTGACGAGTATATCCAGCAACTCGCGTAAAGTTTTGTCATCCGTGCCCTTGGAAAATCTTTCGCAAGAATTGAAGGAGATAGACTACGAAAAGGATCTTCTGCCTAGAGACAGAGTTCTTGGCGTCTGTTGGATGGTAGAGCAAGACTCCTTCACGTTTCAGATAAAGATTGGCGACGCTCCGGAAAACAGAAGAGGAATTCTATCCACGATGAGTTCGGTCTTCGATCCTTTGGGACTCGCAGCTCCGGTTATTGTGCAAGCACGAAGCTTGTTTCAAGAGACATGTAGACGAGGACTAGGCTGGGATTGTCCATTGCCAGAGGATGTGAGTCGTAAATGGAAGACATGGAAAGAATGCCTGAAGGATCTAGAAAAATTAAAAATACCTCGTTGTTTCAAGGGTGGCATGCGCAGTGTGAGGAGTTCTGAGCTTCATACGTTTTGCGATGGAAGTTTAGTCGCCTACACAGCTGTTTCCTACGCTCGCGTGGTTCATTCGGATGGCTCGGTGAAGTGTAATCTTCTGATGTCAAAAACTAGACTAACTCCCTTGAATAGTAAAGCTTTGAAGACCGTGCCTAGAATAGAGCTTAATTCGGCAAAGCTCGCTGTGGGTCTGCGCTGCATTATTGTGAGGGAGCTTCGTTCGAAATTTACTAAAGAGTACTATTGGTCAGACAGTATGACTGTGCTGAAATATATAAATAACGAAAGCGCAAGATTTCAGCGATTTGTTGATAATAGGGTCTCTTTCATCCGAAGCTATTCGAGTAAGGAGCAATGGAGGTTTGTTCCCGGTGCGTTGAATGTAGCAGATTTAAGTTCCCGAGGGTTGTCTGCAGCGGTTCTCTCAGAGAAGAGAGTTTGGATAGATGGCCCGGATTTCTTAAGGATGCCCGAAAATTTCTGGCCCTCGCAGCCTGCGCTGGAGAACATCAAAGTGCCTGAAGCGGAGACAGTTAAAGTGCTCGCAGCGAAGAGGGAAAGGGGTGAAATTCAGAGCCCAACATCTCGTCTAGTAGCATCAACATCTGATTGGATAAAATTGCTCTACAGGGTTGCGGCTTTTCAGCGACTAAAGTTGTGGCTCACGGATGGCAGCGTCAGAAAATCTACGTTTTCGATAGAACTAGCCAACGCAGAGACCGCATTATGGCTATTCGTTCAGGAGGAACAATTTTCTCAAGAAATAGCTCTCGTCAAGCAGAATAGATTGCTGGAACGTAATACTCGTTTTCGGAAGCTGTGTCCCATTCTGGATAAGGACGGGTTATTACGGGTCGGAGGACGACTGCGCAACAGCGCCGAAACCATCGAAGCGATGCATCCTATAATATTGCCTGGCGAACATTCTGCTGTCGTTTCACTCGCACGGAAATATCACTCACGAGGTGGGCATCTAGGCTCGAATTATTTGTTATCATCCCTAAGGGAGAAATATTGGATTGTCAAAGGAACGTCACTAGCTAAGAAAATAGCAAGAGAGTGCATCATCTGCAGAAAGCTTAATGGAAGGACAGGGCGAGCTCATATGTCGGATTTGCCAACCGACAGAGTGAGTGGCGATCATCCTCCATTTCACGCAGTCGGAATAGATTACTTTGGACCGTTTCTAGTAACCAAAGGCCGAGGAAGATCTGTAGAGAAGCGATATGGCGTGGTGTTCACGTGCCTTGCTAGCCGTGCTGTCCACCTGGAGGTAGCGTTTTCACTGGACACCGACGCGTTCATCAACGTCTTGAGGCGCTTCATGTCGCGCAGGGGCCCGGTAACGAGGATCTATTCAGACAACGGCACCAATTTTGTGGGTGGCTTGCGTGAGCTCAGGGAGGCTCTGGAGGCTTGGAACCAGGACTGTATCCATAACTCAATGCATCAGCGCAACATTGAATGGAAATTCCATCCTCCTGCAGCCTCGCACTTTGGCGGCGCATGGGAACGAGAAATAAGAACGGCTCGAAAAATACTCAACGCTTTAATCAGTGAGCAGCATCGAAACCTGTCGGATGACTCGCTGAATACGCTTTTTTGCGAGGTGGAAAGTATTCTTAACAACAGACCTCTCACGTACCTTTCAACTGATCCAGAGGACGTGAGGCCTCTAACTCCGAATCACCTGCTTATGTTGCATGCAGTTCCTGGATCGCTACCTCCCGGGCAGTTTTCGGCAGATGACGGCTACGCTCGCCGGCGTTGGAAGTACGTGCAGCACATGGCGGACGCGTTTTGGCAGCGTTGGCGTAAGGAGTATCTGCGTCTCTTACAGCATCGTAGGAGGTGGTCCGGGAACTACGAAAATTTCGCGGTCGACGATCTTGTCCTACTCGTCGACTCGTCGCTTCCTCGTAATCAGTGGAGCGTGGGACGCATAACTGAAGTCCTTAAGAGCTCTGATGGTAAGGTCAGAGCGGCGAAGGTTAGGACTTCAAAGCGCGATGCGGGTCGCATTCCTTCGATTAGTTGCTCAGAGGTTGTACGTCCGATAGTAAAATTGATTAATCTCACTAATTAGTAGCTCGGGAGTTGTACGTCTCATTGTAAAATTAATTAGTCTAACTCGATTGTAGCGTTGGTTGTAAGCGATATAGAACGTTGACCTCCGTCAAAGAGGGCCGGTGTAAAAATAATTTTATATTGTAAATAGGCGATTGTTGCGTAGGATCGAATCGTGTAATAATAAAGGTAAATACCCTTTCGCGATCTCCTCGACTTTATTGTTGTTCAAGCGTTTTTAACTTGTTGGCATAGGTTCGCTCCAGTCTTTGTCTGTCCACAGCTAAGCGTGCATATTTTTCTTGGTAAGTTAATTGCTGATCAGGGAATTCAATTTGTGTCTGCAGTTCTTAGCAATGTCGATTTCCCTGGCCTGTCAGGAGCCGACCTCCTTCCTCGCAGTTTCTGCCTGAATTTGTACAGTTCATTTAGAGCAATATTAGTGCAATAATTCCAAAACCGTGTGATCCTATTTGTTGTAGTTACCAAGTGTATGATTTTAAAGCCGTTTTAGTTCTGTGAGCGATTCTCTGTGTAAAGTGCTTATGTGCGTTCTTGTCTCTGCGCAGGAACAATAACTGGAGCTTTTAGTAAACTCGATTAAATCCAAACGTTTGACTGATGGCTCCACATGTCTCCAAATAAACACGTATTTTGATTGCTCAAGGAAATACGTAACAGGGAGGAATGTTTTTTTGTAGGATGGTTTCTACATTTAAGCAAGAGCTGCAACGTGCATGAAGATGTTTCAGTTTGAGAGGGTTGAAATATTCTTATTTAGGAGGAGAATACTGAGGAAAAGCTCATAACTCATATTCTAAGGACTAATATGGGATGAATTTTTAATAAAATTTCAACATTTTTTACGTCATTTACTGTAAATTAGTCGTTCAAATTTTATTGCATGGCATGAAATTGTTTACTAGCCAAAGCTTATTTACTAACCAAAAATTTTATTATTACTCAAAGCTTGTTTAAATAGTTAAAAAAAATTATTAGCAAAAATTTAAACTAAGAATTTACCATGAACTCAATGAAAAATATTCAAATCTTAATCCTTCTTGATCTTTAGCATCAGTTATAGAATATTTCTTTGTGCATATTCTCCTAAATGAAAATCATTTTAACGTTCATAATAAAAAGTGGCAATAGTGGCTGTTACAAATTTAGAAACGATATTCTATCATTCACAGCATAATTGGCATTAATAACCCATTATTAAGTTCGACACACATATCAAATATTTTAATTAGCTTTCTGAGCAACGGCGACCATGTAGTTCTTCAGGAAAATTATGACTTACTTTTCCCTATGAGCAAAAATAATTGACACATAGTACGTCTTCACCCTCCAGTCATCTCCTTTGACTAGTCATTATTTGACTAGCATTTTCCAGTCATTATTTGAAAAGCTCATTTTTGAGTACAACGTCGTTCACATGATTAGAATTATCAGTTTATCACTTCCATTTGTAAAACTAGGAAATTAGGCACTGTACGATGGACAGTTGGCAATTAAATTTATCGAATTCGATTCTTTGGGATGTGTCACAAAGATGACCGAGTTGTATCAGTATCCGCGGAGCAAGAATACGGTAACAAGTGTTCAACGTTTTTACCGTATACAAACGTTTTTCTAATCATAGGAATTCGTGCAAAAACGTAAAATTTGAAATAAAAACGCTAGGTGTATAATAAAAAATGGCTTAATCAAGGTGGTTAAATTCCTTGGTAAACTTTGAGGAATTCAGCAAATATTCCAATGCGCTTTCAATAACGTAGGTTTTAAATCTGAATTGTTGAAACTGATGACTTTGTTCGCATTTCACGATCGAGTGAATATTATTTTCCTAACGTATTGTTCTGCCCAGCAACACAACTGAAGTTCGAGGTGAAACTTGAGTTGGCTGATTTTTGCCAGCTCTAAAAAGAAGGGACGAGAATTATTCTTGAATTTACTCATGAGGAAGCCACCCATTAGGTGTTTAAGTAACTCACTCTCGACGGGAAGCCCACTCTGAAAAAAAATAATAAACTATTAGATGTTGAAAATGGCTTGATTAAAAATTGAAAAACAGTTCGATGACAGAAGGGTCTGAGGGAGAGGGCAAATGTCTTGAAGTAAAAGATATCGCATGAAAAAAACATTCGTACTGATAAATGCAAATTGTAGACATCACTCCCGCCCGCCTAAGTATATTTCTAAATATTGAACATAAGTATATGCATAAATAAACACAATTCTAAATTACCCAAAGCTCATAAAAATCCTACGAACAAAAAATGCATTGAAGATACATTTTAAGGTCCTCAATTTTACTGACCATGAACACGTAGAAGTAGGACATAATCCCAAATATTCGTACCGAGAGATTAATTCTTGAAAAATTACAGGGAAGACATATTGATGAGTGAATTAGGAATTTTTTAAAATTCTAACTTGGTTATGTGGAAAACTGTACAGAAACAAGTAATTTTCAATTTTTGGAAAAATAATTTTCAAAGAAAAATTCAATTTTCTGTAGAAACAGGTTTCAGTCCATCTCTTTAATTCCTTCCTTCTTTTATTATTTAGCTTTTCATTTTTGAACGTACCATTTAATGAACTAAAACAGCTGCCTACAGGAAGGCTGTTCTTACCGCCAAGACGAGCAGGCATCCCAGCGTCAGTAGCTCGGCCTGGAGAGAAAAAAAAATAACTTCAGTCGAAAAATTTACAGGATATTTTCATGGAGCGAAGTGAAATTACATCCAAGAGAACTTCATGTTTTCAAATGTAACAGAACATCAATACGTATATAATGTACGTTCTGCAACGTTATCATGAAGCTGAGAACTCGATTGCGTAAAATGTTGTGTTGCTGCAGGCAGAACGACCACTGCACATACTCATTCATATAACACTCCAATACATTAAAAATGGCGCATGTGATCTGGTAGAAAGGGTTAAATATTTTCGAGTGGACCAAGTTTTTATTGACTTGTGACATTAAAGATGGTACTAAAATTGTTCAAATCCTAACTATATCAAAACCAGATATCTAATTTAGTTTCTAATTTTTTAAATTTAACCTACTGCGTTCAAATCATTATATTAAAATCAAACTGCAAAACACTGCTAATGTAACTTGATATTCGCTGTTGAAACTTCATAATCTCAGTTTAAAAAATTATACTTAAATTGTGACAGCAAAATCCGTAGACTTTTACTTTCTTCGAAAAAAAAATTGAAGGTATTGAGTAAAACCTGGGTTAGGATTTAATTTTTAGTCTAGATCGGTAAAAATAGCGTGACATTTTTTTGTACATGTGATTAAATGCCACGAAAACCAGAAACGTTCTCCATTTTAGTACTAGAGACAGCATTAGAGACTTTATAGAAAACATATCAGGAAGAAATTAATCCGGTGGATGCAGTTGAGGCTTGGAAGAGTACAGAAATTCCATTCTTCTCATGAAAACGGAAATGAGACACCCCAATGTTAACACTAAGCATGTTTTATTTCGCACAATGTCTGTAGTAAGAATAAAACCGCAACATTTTGGAGTAACATGCAAGTGTTGAATCCAAACACGATTTATTTATAATAGCTGTTACAAGTGTTAAATCATAATTTCTTTTAATCACAGCAAAAGTATATGATTTCCTGAAGAAGCTATCGTAAAATCAGCAAAAAATTTCCAAGTCACAAGTATCTAAGCAGGTAACATTTAAATTCTATCATCACATGCACCAAGTCTCTCACTTTACACGAAGGCTTAATTATTGCAACCTCCAATGCCGTTTTGAACGCAAAGTGTTAATGGTAAGCATGATCCATAGCTATCGCTTAGGGTTTTAGCAGTTTTAAGGAATTTTTTTTCTTGTCAGTCACATTTTTCTCACACCTTATGATTGATTATATTTTATTTGACTCAAATATTACCATTAAACTCAATACTTGAAAACTGTTCAACAATTTTTATTGCATCACATGAGTAAATTCCTAGTGATAAGAATATGTTCAAATATTTATTAGAAGAGTGCTTAGAAAACCATGAGCATTAGAACATGCTCCTAAATTAAAACCTATTTAGTGCATTACCTTCATCACTGCACGAGACAACACCAGAATTCACAGCCAAAGTTAATTTCGAAATCGTCTTCCAAAAATTGCTCTCAAACTATGCGTCGAACAAAGGACTCGCTTCGTGCAAGTCCAACAGCAGAGTAAGCTCAGAAGCTGTGTGTCGGACGATACCTGTTGCTTCAATGCCCGAAACAGATGTCTTTCTAAGCTATCGACGCTCTGTAAGAGCAGCATATTTCATCATGATAATTTCCGGCATGTTCTCATTCCATCAATTTCACGGATGTCATGAGCCAGAAGCAATTATTTCTATTTGGTTTGTAGAAGTTACCGTTGAAAACTTTCTCCCGTGTAATGTCCAAGGACTAAATTGTTATCAGATCATCGTAAATTTCCTTCTCTATCTGAAAGCTTTTTGTATGGTAAGTATTCTTCCTGCCATGGCTTCAGTTTGTTCTGATGACGAAAGACCTGAGGATACCGCATACTTGATCACCATATCTGTGTATTATAAAAATATATAGTTTTTGCTCAAATAAACAAGGTGGTATTTGTATATTAATTCTTAACTAACTATTTCAAGTTCATATACAAATTCGTAATTTTCAAGCGCAGTATTACGCATTTGATTCGTTTCGCTGTAAAACATTGTTATACAAACGAATATCTTTCGAAGATTTTGGGACAAGCATTAGAGCATATCACTCATAATTATTATAAGTTAATTTCTTCATGGTTTTAGTCACATTATTTAGAAATCACAACATGAGATGATAATGAAATTCTTATTTTTTGCAGGGACTACCATACTTTTAAATCTGAAATCTCTTCCCGCATTCATTTCAGCTTCTATATTCTGAACACTCGGAACCTAAATAGTTATTATTCTATAGCGGTTACTCAAATGTTGTGAGGGAAAACACTCAAGCGCTTCCTAAATGTTCCAACTATTACAAGCAGTTGACATTCAAGCAGAGGTTTCACGTCTTCGAGATCATTAAAAATTTTTCTGTCGTGATAAATTCAGTCAATCTCTACCGTGAGTGTCGCATATCGTGTCTGAAAATAACTGATTTCTACTTTTTTACAAGAAATTTAGAGACCTCGCTGCCAAAGTATATATATTTCTGTAAAGCGTGTTACACAAAATAAATGCAAAAGCTTTTCGGAAAATGTATTTTAAATATAACTCAAATTTTCCCAGTTTATCTTAAGAATCGATTCGTCTTTGAGTAAGTTCAATTTTTATGAATATTTTAAAACAGTCATATGAGTTTCTTTTCGCATTGTATATTAAGTGAGGAACTCAAACATCTAATCCAATATGAAACTAAATATATTTTCTGTTACACCACTAATTGAGCACCGTGGTTTTTCCTTGAACTTGGCTATTTAGAGAATAGTTCTGCTTAGGTATCTTGTTTTCGATTTTTCTCGTCCACGTGTGTCTCTCTTTCAACAAGCGGCGGTTCAAACATCAGCCTACAAATGTTTTTGTGATCATGGATCAAGAGGCGTGCAGATAACGTCACTCCTGCGCACGCTGCGACTGAGCCAGAGTACAGACTCTAACTGCCCGTAGCTTATAAATTAGAAATACATATGATGTTGAAAAATTGGTTGTCGTTCATGACATGTTAATTCCTCTCTCGTTTTTCAGTTTAAAATTGTTTCTATTTAAATTTAAACTCAAGCCCGCGGGAGCACGTGTGTTAGTGGAAGTTGTGAGTTATTCTGAGGAAAAACTTCAGGTATAGTTAGTTTATCAAGACGTAAAAAATTTAATTCTTATTGCGATGTGCTTTGAAAAATCACCCACCTGCTTACATTGAAAAAACAATGTAGAAAATTCATGAGACGAGCAAAATTTTCATTGTTATTTAAAAAAAAGATTTTTACCCCCCTGAAGTTTTGAAGACAGGCGTTAATTTCAAAGTTTGAATTTCTGCCGGAAAATTGACATTTCAGAAAAACGAGAACAAAAATCTCGAGCGAAATAGTAATAGCTCAGCTAAACACCAACATTTTCACATTTTGCCTGATTATCATATCGTTAATTTGTTCATAACGTCTTTTTGCTATTAGTTTATACATTCTAAATTTCTAAGTCCGAGGTTTTAGATGTTAACAAAGCTGAACTTGCATAAAGCTAAGTTCACATATAATAACAAAAATTTTTTTAGTTGCTTGAGACTACAAACAAAGATCGATTTTATCGGTTTCTCCAGTCACCCGCTGAATCGAGTCGTTTTTTTGATACAAGATTAGGTCGAGTAAAATAATTTCCGTGTAGCCTCAGGTATGTGAGCGTTTCTTGAGTTACTCGTGTTTTTATCATGTAGAAAGGACGTAAATAATGTTGAATGCGTTGAATTCAATCTGTACACAAGATAATTATTTCCGTCAGTGACTGTAATGTCAGGCCTCATCTTTTATAAAAAGTAACGAATATTAATTCAGGTACAGGCCAACCAAATCAAGTGAGCTCATTTGAGTGGGGCTAATAAAAGCCAAGCTCTGCATCTTCAATGTTTCATAATTTGGGTTAGCCTCACTAAAAACTAATCTTACTGAGCTGCTTGTCCCTAGATTATTATTAGTATCGAAATTAATGGAGAAGCTTTAACTCGTAAAATTTCTCTGTGGTAAAAAACCTTAGCGACAATTGAGAGGCCATTACAACCGATTTCTCTGCCCGAGTAGCTTGTAGCTCCCGCAAAACATTTAAAATTCAGTTTCGCACATAAAGAGTGAGCCTTAATGCAAAGATTTGTTCACAGGCGTCGAGTAGAGGCGTCTATCATTATTTAGCGCCTTTATATTTGGCAATAGCTGATTTGTAGAAATCTCTATGATAATACTACACTATGGTGACCAACAGCTGAACAGTAGAACTCTATCAAGATCAAAAGCTTCAGTTTTCTTTAACTCTAGCAATACTGTATAACAAATGAATTTTTCGTACTCTAAAATGCATCTTCTTAGCAAGAAATTACGTGAAGCAGTGCTAAAATAACGTAAAAACCTCCATGTTGCTTTTTTCGTGGTAGAGGTAAAAATGATACTTTTCGTAAGTAAAACTGAAGATCTCATTACGCCTTCAGTTTTTTTTTCATATATATTCCCTTTATCATGTAATATCTGCAAGCGGATAATGTACTCACCGTCCCTGAGGAGCATTCAGTACAATCTAGCCATTAGTTAAGAAAAACTGAAAATTCTATCACAAAACTTCGTGGCATGCATGTCAACGACAAGCGCTTAAAAAAATTAAAATGTTCAAGTTCCAAACATGGTGCAGCTGCATGCTGAAAGTTGTGCTGATCAGATGCTCACTCAAAAATTGTACAGCCATTACAGGTAACGGCTTTGAAACTGGAACCTCGAAGCAAACTCAACCCGCTGCTAGTGTGCTGTTCCCTGCGCTACAAATGTGATAATGCTGATGTGAATTTGCCAAAGCAGTAACTAATGACAATTTTCTCTAATGATTTGATGTACTGCTGTCGAACGAGTTGGTCATGTATTTTTACTTAAATACGTTTTTGAGGCCGTATTCAAAATATTTGAAGCGAAATGATATAGTACTGATAATGTAATTCTAAGTCAGGAGTCTGTTTCTAAAAACATTGGTTAATAATTTCGTTCCTTTTTAAATGAGAACGGGATTGAGTTAAATATACTACAAATCAGCCATGTGATCTGAATCGCTTTTTCTTCCATGTAATCCGTATTCTCCTTTATTCATAATCCATAATTTTTTATAATTTTGAAAAACTGGCAATTATTGATGGAACCGAATTGATTCTCTTATGTTCGTTTTTGTCCCTTTTTGATCTTCAGTAGTTCACCTTTCACGCAGCCGTTGACTCAACCTTATGCTGAGTCTAAACATTCGATGCTTGTGAATACAAAGCGTAAGCTTTGAGACTTGTAGATTCAAAATTTCTTTACTAACCGAGATGCGCAAACACCAACGAGGTCATGAAGCTTCTTCGCCACTATTTATACAGCCTTGACAGTTGAGTCGAGAAACCTCTGAATTATTTCTTTTCACTTAAAGCTCATTACTGAAAATTTAAAAATTTCCAAACGAAAATCAGTTCCCTTAACATGACGGTGAACTCAATGGAACTAAACGTAATCCAATCGTCAATACATTTTGTTATTTGATTGTCTTCATAGTTTTACTGAATAGATATCTTCAACAACCATTTAATTGCTGAAATAAAATATTTTTATATTTGAATTTGATGTGATGGGTTACGTGATATGCTCTTATACAGAAATTTAACATGCTAATGAAAAAATGCAAAATAGAGCGCGTGTAACCATTCAGTGAGGAGAAAAAAATGATCGTTTGTCCCATTTTTAAATTTACTACGAATTCATTAACAGTTTTGAAACAGTTTAAAGACTTTATGTAGGGTTCAAACAAAATCATGCCGATACAAAATTTCAGCGAACCCCTCCCCAAAATTAATTTCAATAGTGCACAATTTCAAAAACAAAGGATGAGTGAAACGAAAACATAAAGCTCGCATTCATAACGTCCCCATGTAATTATGAGTACATTTGGGATGTTACCATAAACGCAGCAGTTCAATGAATAGATACTATGGTATGAATCTTCAAACTTTAGCACCGTTCCCCTGGGAGTTCCCATAGCGCACTCCTCACGGTACATCGGTTCCAGCAGCTGCGTCGGAGGCCATGCGACGCACCACGCCATCTCTGAGCTCTGGAACACAGGAGCTCTCATGGTCAGGAAGTAACGTATGAATAATTTGAATAATTTACATAGTGAAAAAATGATACAGGTTTGCATTAAAGCAAACTACAGTAACTTGGCTGATGCATTTGTGAATTTTATTCGTTACTTTTTTCGCTAAAACCGTTGATGGAAATAAATATTTTAAGCTTCTGGTGTGCTAAAAAAAAGCTATACTTCTATTGGAAAAGCTTAGAAACATCTTGTCGAGGTGAATACATAGCTTCAAGTGAAAGGAAAAATCCCGCATCGGCTGGTCTCAGATCTTTTTTTCCGATGCTATTGAAATATTCAATGAACGAAAAACTGATTTAGTTTATCGGAAAAATAACAAACAAAATGTTTTTAACGGGAACGTCGTCTTATGGCAGCCGAGAAATGCGGTAAAAACTTAGCAGGAACTTCTCTAAATGCATTTTTTCCTACAACATAGAGCAGAGAGCTGCACTACTCATGAAGTTCATATGAAACAAAAGTCGTGGCCCCACTGCAGAGGGCACTATCCTCAAAAGATGCTTCAGTAACTCTCGCTGAGCTCAATGTCATTTTAATCATCCTATCCAGAAAGTGTACAGCGTGCTCCTGTACAAAAAAGTTGTGACATCAGTATTACTGACACCATTTTTTTTTAGTTTCATGTGATCAATTTCCAGTGCAATTTCTTTAACCTTGCGGTTTTAAATTACTCATGCAGATAAAGGCCGCAACCGCTTCTGCAACTTCCGCACTCGGCTTTGGTAATTTCGGTTGAGTGTTGCCGTTTAGCGTCGTATTCAACCAGTATTAGAACAAGGCTTGAATAGAATTTAAGAATTTGTTAAACTTCTGAGCTAAAACTAATCAAGGCATCGTTTAATATGCGTAGGAAACGCGTATAAATTACTTATGCAAGTGCCAACGCGGAAACATATGAGATTTTAGACTCCTCAGGCCGAAAACTATTTCCGAGTATTCGGCAAGTGGCCGCCGATACATTTTTCAACACTAATAAGCATGTCTTAGCAATACCTAACCTAAACATCTAAGCTCTACCAATGCATAAAATTACATTGGCCCGTGACATGGAAGTTGATCACGAGGAAATATTTTATAATTGTCCATTGACCCAAGATAGACTTCTCTCCTTCTGCAATACTGTAATGCTTCGAGACATGACTGATCTAAATTGAATAATTAATTGCGTGTCACGCTATATATTCAGCTTTCAGAACCAAAACATAAATTATAAAATCATCAATCGAACTGCTTACCCACTAGAACTCTATTGAAATTAGTAAGTAAAACTAATTCACTGCCAAACCAAGTACTAGTCAAACGGTGCCGTTAACACGTGAGATTGTGAAAAAGAGGAATTTTCTCATGGAAGATAGGGATGTGCTGTGGAACATTGGGGTGCCGTTGAGGAGGGTGAGGAGCTGTGGGATAAGCACAAGGGCGCTGTAGCGAGCAGAGGGAGTGGGATGCGAAGCCCAGAGTGAAAATGAACAAATCGAAGTAACAAAATCCACCCACATTATATCTTCAATAGTAGCGATACCTACGCATTTGAGTTATTACGAGCTTGCGTCTGTTTTCCTCATGAATTTTTTACACGTGTGTACCGACTGACGGAAGTTGACCAGTGAATCAACGCTTATTTTTCCCGTTGGACAGTTAATCATTCTCTTTGTTTGAAGTGTCTCAAACTTCATTGAAGCTGATAAAAATATTTGAGTCTGATGCACTTGCTGACAACCAGCATTGTCCACAGTATATTTTGAGAACTAACAGAAAACTCTGAACCGGATTTATTTCTCTCTCGGAATTATTCACGTGCTTAAATCATTTCAACTTGGGCATTCATGATTAAAGTAAAATAGGAACAAAACCTGTATATTTGAACTGAACCTAACTTCTATTAAACTGCTGAATTTATATGTATTGCACCTTAAACATCTCCCTATTTACCGTTCTTTTCTTAATCATATCATCTCGAATAGATCTATAAACATTTGGTCCTTTTTTGTTTATCTGTTTGCTTATATTTCACTATATCGCCCCATCGTTCAACCAAAAAAATAATTTTGGAAACCCTCGCATGTTTTAAGTAGCTATGATGAGTTTTACATTGATGAAATAACTGTGTTGCTTTATGCTAGAAAACTTTTTGCATCTAACGAAAAAATATATATAAATAGGATGATTAGTAAGCAAGTAATTACCATTCAAACAGAGGGTTTGGATTTTTGTAAAACACTTTGTATGAATTGTGCAGTAGACATACGCTTATACACAGTACTTCTCTAAATCCATCACAGAACAAAACAGTTAAAACAACGAGTAATTGCAGTAAAATTATACTATTTCTCGACTTTTACCTCAGAGCGACAGCTTAAGAATCGAATCCCGGTAGCTGGTTGTCTCTGGCGTAGAGGAAATTGGTAAACCGCTCACATATGAATGATTTTTTTCATAATAATACCGAAAGTACTCGTTATTTCCCTTTCGTAATTTCCTTCACAATAAGAAATGTTAAAATGGACCTGCAATGATTTCAGAGATGAATTACTGCATTCTAACAAGGAACTGTTAAAGGTGAACTAAATGCACAGAAAATACTAGAAACACGAAAGGTATGCTACTTTGTCAAATCCTGTACTTATAAATTTTCCAACGTAGCTAACAACACCTGCCAAGGAAAGACATTTACGGTAACTGTTTTTCCTGTACAACACTTTATGTTGCCAAATTAATGTTCACGGAACGAATTAAACAACTAAGTTTCTTACTTGCTCTCCAACAACCGCTCATACAAATAATTCCCATGTCAACTACAAATGATAAGTTGCAGTCCTAAATTGTATGTACTGAGAAAAGTTTTATTTAAGTGAGATAAGGTAAGCAAGAGCCTGAATTTTAAAACCTTTACAATTTTGACAATATTTCGAAATGCTAATTGAATTTTAATATCTTCTCTAAATTTGAAGAGCAGTGAAGGCGACTAAGTTCAGTGTTGTTTAACGCATTCAGATTTTAATTAACTGACCGTCAGATTAGCTCTCCTGATGCTCTAATAACCTTCGTTTGATTTATTTCAGTGTATTCGATTTAATTGCAGATATTCTACGTAATTCAGTATATTATACAGAGTTTGAAGCTGAGGTTGTTAATCGAGTATATAAATTTTGGAGGTATTAATGACAGCATGAGTACAAATAAGAGTAGTGATATGTAAAATAATAATGTTAAAACACTTGTTAGGAAGTTTAAATCGGGGAATAAAAAGATTTCATACATTCTTTCACACATAATGACTCCGATTAAATAAGCGACTAAACGAGAAGTGTAACGTACCCGTGCAGTATATATCAAAGAATGCTTTAGCTATGAATTTTTCAAAATTCTTCTCTGAAATATCAAAATTCTGAAAAACGCTACAACTCGCTTTAATCTCATCCATTCACTCAGTTCAATCCCTGCTTTGATTCATTATTTTATTCTTTCACCGTGTTCCTTGTCTGCTACTACCAATTGACCGATTATATCACTCTGTTTCTTCTTTGCCACAACAAATTATCTAGTTTTTTCAGTCTGAACCATTTGGATCTACAATAATTCATTCCCGTATCCTTTCATCCTGTTCCCTCTATGCTGCGACCTCGTGTTCTTTGTGTCTTGCATGTAACCTCATACGGCCACGATTGCGTTGCTGCAGCAGGACGTGTCGGTCAGAACCTCTAAAGAAAATACTCGTCCCCGTCCTAAAGCTGTAAAAACATCATCAATATTTCCACTTATCATTGTATCTCCAGTGTGTGTCATTTAATTAATGATAAATTATTATACTAATTAATGCTTTTCATGACATCTATTAATTTCGACTTGATTATTCCAAATCTGAATTTCTGAAATTAATATATGTAAATAGATTGAAATCCTTTGAATATCACTCAGCTACACAAAAAAAAAATGAAATTAAAACAAGGCTCGCCTTCATAACATTCTTCTGTATATATTCGAGAAGGCTTGTCATTGGCGCTGTAAACTTTGTGTATAATAATCATAATCAAAACAATAATTCTTCATTGCCATCTTTGAGGTTCCTATGCATCCCAGTGATTCTCTGAGTTGCATTCAGCTGGGTTTGTTGCTCCTATTGAAAGGCGCTCGTAGGAACGGTTGCAGTTAATTAAAGACGTTCTAAAATGTTGTTACTCCCTGAGATGCTGGAGGAAAAACTTTCCTTCGATGATGTGCTTTACTAAATGATAAACCTCGGTCGCATTCAGTCACCCTTTACTTCTCCCCTCATGGCGCAGTTCAAGTTATTGCCAAATATAGACCAGAAAGCGGAACCTAAGAGGCGCGACTCCAAATTTTAATTGTCCCATATTCAATGACTTGGAAATAGGAATAGTGAGACTTTTAACAAGTGTATGCAGACACTCTTAATGAGGAGAATAGTTTTGCTTAAACATGAGATTATGATGTGATTGTCACGCTCATTGATTCAAACTTCATTGGTAGAAACACGGTTTGGTGAGTGTATATAACCGCCATAATGCCGTTAGGGGAGAACAGAGAAAACTTAGGGCTATCCAATAGAGATTATTAGTTCAGTTGTAGTATTTCTCTTCGTTGATTTATTTTCTTGAGGTCCCCGAGCGATTTTCAAAATAAAAATGGCTTAGTAGTGAATAAATAATTTTTTTAAATTTATTTATTGGTATGGAATTCATCGTTCATAACACCAATTTTAAAGAAACAATCTGGCTGATCAAAGAGAAACTGAAAAACGTTAATCTAAGTAGGTGTTTTTAAGATAATAAAAATTTAAAAGGCTAGCTACAGTAGAAAAGATCAAGTTGGTGATAGGCATTAATGTTACATGTCGGAAAAATATCGATAAAAGTGCTTAATTCATAGATTTCACCTGAACGAAATTAGTTTTAACGGTAATCGGGAATTAAAATCCCCTTTTATTCAGTGTGAACGTTATCTTTAAATTTCGAACAAATCACTATCCTTTGAAAAAGTCTTAACCCTTTAACGCCTCAGAAGACCGTACGAACATTCTTGTACAATTTCTTCTCCAAAATTTTCTTTGAAGTTCACAAACGAATAGCAGATCCTTTCTTACTTTGATGTCGGTGACAACCTGACGCCAGTGCCTGGCGAATGACGGTGGTTGTAATGACGGTGAAATGGGTACAAAAATGCTGGCGTTAAATGGTTAAGTTGAGGTGTAACAGAACAGTGGAAAAAATTTAAATTTTGGAGAAAGTATCACAAATCTTTTAGCACTATCCCTTTCTATTTAATAACTTAACCAAAGTTAAGTTGAGTACCTCAGCTCGTACAGCGTTATTTCACTGCTAAGCCATAGTCTAAAGTTACCTTCTTTCTGGGTGATTAAATATTATCATTACGCCCCGTAGAAATACAGTCTAAAGGCTGTTTTAAAATCAATGACTGTAAATGTAGGATGAAATTAATATAAGAAAAACAAAAAAATTCTCATAAATGCTGCGGCTCACACTCTGTGAAAAAAATTGGCGTTGCAAAATTGCAGTTCACAAGCGAATTTTTTACTTTCAGTTTCTAAAGACCGCTGCTATGCCTGCAGAATTTGCTCCTACAGACTGTGCTACTCACACTGAGAGGAAAACAAAAATGAACTCTAACAATATTTTCTCAAACTTAGGTTCACAATTCAAATAAGTTGAATAAGCTGACAGGATGATCTTGATTCTTCCTCTGAGGTATTTTATTGAGCGACTAGACAGGCAGATTCGCAGTCAGTTAAGAAGCACATATTCTTTCAAAATGGTAGCTTGAATCGCGTTAGGTAACAGGAAATTGCGCTATGCCCTGATATTACCTTAAATTCGTACAAGCAAATAATTTTTCCATTTTATTATGAAGTAACACGAAAGCTGTCTTAATATGTAGTAAAATCATAAAATGATCGTGTTACTGGCTCAATATCACTCTTGTTTCACATTGTCTTTATAAAATCAATATTCTCGTTTGCTGTTCGCAATGTTATTTGTGATGGCATCTCAAAGTTCAACATCATTTATTAATGCTAATACGTCTCGAGAGTAACATGTTCACAATTGCTAACTTTACCACTATCCATTTATTCAAAAGCAATTTTGACCGAAAAAGATTTTGCAATCGCTTCATTAATGTGTGAATAACGGTCGTCTTCGTAAGCATAGTCAAGTACTGCACACCAACCTAGTCGTCGTCATGATCGTCATGATCGTCGTCATCATAGCAACCCCTATCCCTATAGCAACGCTCAAATTCAAACTCGCAACAATAGCTTCGAATACAGTTTTCGATATAACCCTCATCTTCATCACCATAATCCACATCATCATCATCATCATCGCAGTCTTCGTCGGAGCGACAACGTTTATCCCTGTCGCATTCCCAACACCATCCGTAGGGGTCGCAGTAGTCGAAGTCATCTTCCCGGGCTGTGAGGCCATTGTTGTTGATCCTTGAAGGAGAAGACAAGCCCGACGCCAGTCGAGACGGCCTCCTGGCTGCCAGAGCGTTCTGCAAATGGATGACAAAATCATCTCGATGTACGCTATAAACTTTGTTAAGTGTAAACAATTCCCTGATTATGATTCACAAACAAGAAAAAAAAATAATAAGAGTCAAATAGAGTTAAAAATATGTGTACTTTGTTTTTCTGGCTCATAAAGCCAATGCAAAAACCATGAAATATTTTCGTAAGGATTTTCATAAGCTTTCACCATAATTTTACACTACAGGAAATCTAATAAACTGTACACTATGCTGTGACTTCGAAGGTTTGTTCTTAACAGACCAGTGTCAGTGATCATTTTCAATAACAGCTGGAGTCATGTTCAACCAATTTCCCTCAACCTCCCGTATCAAACACTCAGCTTGCTGGAGATTTTTTTCGAAACCACTAATGTTACTTCATTAAAGTAAGAAACACGCTTAAATTGTGACACGTACTTTTTTATTAGCATATTTCCATTTCTTTCATGAACAACTGTAAATCATCTTTATTCATAACTGAACGACACACATTTGCTGGAAAGATAATGCTATCCTTACCGAGAGAGCGAAGAGACACACCAGCACCAGCAACTGCTGCTGAAATTGAGAAAACGTCTCCGTTAAAAGATTGAACTTTAAATACACAAATCAATTTTCCAAAGTCACAGCATGATTGGAAATAATAAGTTCAATTTCATCTAACTAACTTTCACAGATGATTGCAATGTTGAAAAATATGTCAAGAAGTATAAAAAAATCCAACAGTTGAGGAGTGTTCTTCAAAAACAACTGCCTCTAGCCAATAATTTTTTAGGAGTAATCATAAGAACTCGAGGCAGCGTAGCACCGAAAATACTTAGCAAAATTAGTGGACATTCACACCAATTGTGTGCTAATATGTGGAGATAGCTCCAATTTACGGTCCTTCACCGCAGCTGAGACAGAACAGAAACAGAGCGACTGAGAGGTTCACACGAAACAGAGAGGTTAAAACACATATATATCAATATCCCAGTGATTATTTAACTCAAATTAGCGCAATTGTACAAAAAATCTAGTTCACCACGAGCTCTGTCACACACTTTTTGAACTCTTATTCGCATTACCAACCAGTCAACGCAGAACACACAAACGTAACAAAGTTAAAAATGAGAAATCTCACATGCAACACATGTGTGGCATAAATGCAAGAGTTACTTACCTTCATGTTGAGGGTTCGTTATAAGACCGCCTCCACAAGTCCACGCTCACAATATCAGAAAACCCTCGGCTGAACAAAGCTCAAGTGACCGACCGACTCGCTGCTGCTCCAGACGCCAAATGCTCCACCTCGGCCGAGGCCTCCTGTAATAGGCGACTTGTGAACTCCGGGACATATGTCCGCCCTCCTTGATTAGTTATGACCGGAACCGGCATTTCTATTGATTAAGTGGGAACAGTCTAGGGTAGCCGAACAATGCAGTATATACAAATTTACTGTGACAGGTAGTTATTTTGTGATTGTGACCGAATAAACATTCGTGTTGTTGAAAAATTCAGTCTGCTATGATGTGTATGCTTTACCTTCATGTTCATAACACCGAAGCGTGTGCAATTTTTTCCAGGAAAACACGGGTACAGAAAATCGATGTGGTGATCCTACCGAAAAAATACTTGTAGAGAAAATAGGAGTGGAAATACTACCAAGAAAACACTTGTTTAGAAAGTCTCAAATTCTATTCATGCGGTTTAATTTATACATCCAGGTGTTTCTCGCTGGCCATAAAGTGCAATTCTCAACGAGCTACGGTTTATTTTCGTTTGGGGATAGATCATTCTTGTCTGGAGAATCGATCTTTTTTTTTAAAGATTTCTCAAGTTAAAAATAAATTAATTTCGCTTTCCCAGCTTCCCTTCGGTTAGATAAAGTTCGATTGGGGTTGGGTAGATTGAGTTTGGTTACGTTAGGTTACGTTACGTTCTATTAGGTTACGGTTGATTATATTAGACTGCATTCGAATAGGGTAGATTATGTGAAATTAGGGTTAAGATAGGTTAGGTTCGCTTAGGCTAGGTTAGACTAGGCAACGGATTAATTAATGCGATAAATCTTTAAACAACAAATTGTAACTTGTTCTCTAAGTTTACTTTCCTTGTTACAATTACCTTTACCCGGGCAATTTTCTCAGTGGCACGAGCAGTTCACGCTTTAGATATTTCGTTGTGATTTTTTCCTGGGTAGGAATTAACCTACAGTTTAACCTGTAAAATGGTCTTTTAAGAGTTTAGAAAATTTTTTGGGGCTCAAAACTTTCTAAGAGGTAGCAAGTAAATTCAATAGCTGTTCCTGCTTACTTATACTGTACTATACATGAAGGTCTTTTATTGTGAAAACTTCTGATTATTTCCATATAATAAAGTTACAAAAATTACCACGCATTGAAACAATTCCCGATAAGTTTAAAAGCCTTTAAATTTTTTCAAAATTTGCAAAAATTTGGTAGTACACTACCTAGAGTTATAACCACGGTTCAAACTACACATATCCCGGTAGAACAACAAATGGTACGATCCCTAGAGGGTGAGTTGAGAGATATTTGTTATTTTCCTCGTACATCACATGGAACATACATAAGTCAGTCCGTTGTTAAGATATGAATCACTCTTTTTTGTCTTAATAGGTTCCGCTCCTTCTCGTTGGCCATAAAGTACCATTCCGAGATCCTGCTATTTGTTTTTTCATTGATACATTGATTACCCGAGTACAGAAAAGCGGTCTTGTACTCAGGTTTTCTCTTTCAATCATCGATATTTATCTTCTTGCTCGGCCAGAGATAATTGAGAATCGCTTCAAACAAAGTTTCAGTCCTCAATTCAACCATCTTCAGGGATACCCATACCTTACGCAAGCTACGCCATCAAATAGAAATTTGCTAAAACGCCAACTCTTCTAGATGGTAGAATATTTTTGTTCCCTTGGTGCACCATCTTGTTTTAGACTCTGATGTTTTCTGTGCCAGAATCATTTTGGTAAAAAATTTAGAACATTTTTAAAGAGGAAAAGCAACTTCTCCGAGCAGGCTGCTAGGTATGTACTGGCTATTATGTATTAACAAAAACTAGTTTGATATTTCTGAAATTTTTATATCTTAGTTTTTTAAGCACAATCATATACTTCCACGCATTTTACTTACACCTACATCAACAGCTATCGCAGAGGCCTCGTCTCATGCGTGAATAATATTATTCAAGAAAAGATTGTCCTGCAAGCCATTTTGTATTAGCACTTACAGATCTTAGAAGCTTTCAGTCCTCGTGCTCTGAGTAAAATACGTTAAAAGAATTATTGGATTTCTACCAATTAACTACTGACACGGCTATTGTTTCCTCCTTTTTGATTTTCTATCAATTTTAGATCTTCATGTTAAAATATACTTAAAATCCAATTTGTTGCCATTCATATCATATCTCCTCTTTCTCGAAATGAACTTTTTTCCTTTCTCTCTAACTGGGACTTTCTATAATTGGTCATTTTCAAACCTGAACAATTTCTTCATAAAGAACTTCATCGTCATCATCTAAGTTACGCTTTGATTGTTTCATAAATGTGGTGCATACAAATTAATTCTTTAAGTCACCGTTTCAACAAATGTTCGATAATTGCATTATTTTCTTTATCGGGCAGATCATGTTTACAACTTAGTGCGTATAATATAGTCAAAATACCTGCTAGAATGGCATCACATTCAGCAGAGGAACAAGTAAAGTTAACATGCTCGATAAATGTGAAGTTCTGAAAAAGATTCATGCAGCCACAGATAGATAATAGTGTTCTAAAGACTAGGAATTAGATTTCAATGACTACTCTTTTCATCATCAGCAGAATGAACTATTAATTTAGGCTACGCTCTCATTTTGAACAAAAATTTAATAGTCAAATATTTTAGGCGTAAAAATGTTTTTAGAAAATAACTGCGTAGTTTAAAAACAATTGAATATATGTGCACAGTTAAGAATATATTAAAAATATGAGCACAGCTTAAAAATCATATTTCAAGTCAGAATTTTTTTACCACACTCAGCCCTAGTTTCTTCTGAAATTAAACACACTGAGAGTGAAACGTCGCTCAAGTTCTAGTTATATAAGTTCTAGTGTAGTTCCAATATTGCTACTGTATATTGAGCTTTTAATAAAAAAATGTAGCATTAATTAATATTTAGTCATCAGTAAACAGGATGAATTCGTTAGAAAGCCAACAGGGTACGTTATTCTAAGTACAACGGATAATCAATGCTAGCAGTCCGATGTACGTTTGACATATTTCATCATTACATTGTCAAATAACTGATAGAGTGCTGAATTTATGTTCATATAATTTTTCATTTTTCGTGCCACGTGCATTTATGTACAGCGTGTTCTTCTGATGCGATATTTATGCCATGTTTCTACGTCTTAGAACATGTGGGATAAAACCAAAAACCTCATAGATTTATTTTATGTTAAGAAAAAAGAGTTTACCCCCGTGACGGAGTTAAGAGGAAAAAGATATATTTGTCACAAATGCTTAAACAAATTAGCGAGTGCATAGGAAAGCGTGTGAATGATGTTGCAACGATCCCTACGTACGACCATAATTTTATAACTAGGTTACTCGTCCTAATTTCACTGACACTAACTTCGGGGCTGACATCATCATTGTCATCATCATCATCATCGTTACATCATCATCGTTGCCTTTTCACCATGATCGTATTTCTGTAACTATCTTCATTGCATTTCGCACACAAAAATAGTCCCATTCACTTTCGAACAGTGCTGTTACGTGCACTTCGTGACTATCCCGTAACACTCATGTATGTTTATGAATACATATCATAAGGAAACAAAGCGAAATTTTAAATTACGATAAGAACTTCGTGACAGAAGCATGAGGCCTCCAATACTCGGGACAGTAGTCCTGGAAAACATTGATTTATAAGGCTGTGAATAAGATCTCTCTTACTTTAAATTTTAAATAATTCGTATTCCGCAAGCGATATATATACCAGTAAAATTCACACCAAGTTGAAACTCTTGCAGTGTTTCACTGGTGTGTTGTGTACGAAGACATATCTTTATCTCGCAGTAATAAAAGAAGACATCGCGTGAGCAAAGCGTAGTTGAATTATAGATTGCTAGGTCTGCAAACAAAAATTTACTGATCGAATAATTTTTTTAGTTTATTTCGATACCGAATATGACATCATCGTCTGTACTGCCTTCACCGCCTGTACTGATTTCACCGCCTGTACTGCCTTCACCTCCAGTACTGTCACCATCGCCTGTGCCGCTACCACCAGCATCACCGTGATCGCAGCATCGGAACCAAGTGCATTTTTCACGTCGGTGACAATGTCTATTAAATACGCAGATGTTATGGCAGTAAAGAAGAGCCTCTAGAGCCGTAAAATTTTTCCTTGCGAGTGACGCAGCAGAACTTGCTTCCAGCCTCGC
This sequence comes from Morinoia aosen, assembly GCA_030386875.1. NCBI lineage: Eukaryota > Metazoa > Arthropoda > Malacostraca > Amphipoda > Talitridae > Morinoia > Morinoia aosen. The sequence goes on along the minus strand of CM059567.1, from coordinate 31,731,834 downwards.
TGACCATCTCTCCAGCTCTGCGCCGCTCACTGCGTTGTCCATGTCTTCGTCCGCTTGCTTCATGAAGCTCTGGAAGCACGCTGCTCTTCTGAGGGGGAAAGCGTGAAAGTAGTGGTGTATTTCACACCTGCATAGTGTAGACGTTGATAAAGTCGGTTTGTATGGCTTATTTAATAACATTTAAATTTTGATGCTTTCTATAACTTTTCCAGAGAACACTGTTAAATTTAACGAAATGAATTTGAGCTAGTTTTGATGGAACAAAAGTAGCATTTAATAGGGCCTGTCATGGCTTAATGCCTCAATGGAGCAGTACGTCCGAGTTTCGAATAGATGCTAGTCACAAACAGTAAAGTGTGGTGAATGTCTTAGTTCTCTCATTTTAAATTATCTGATATTTTGAGACTAGGGAGGGATATATTGCTCATGATTTGTTTCTCGAGCATTAACTGTGACAATCTCGAAAACACGTTAGAAATCCTCCCGCGTTCATTCTCTCGAGGCCTTCTAGCCTGTGAGTTGCAAATATTTCCATTGATGAAGAGTTCATTAATTTCCATTGTTCAACTCGTCTCAGAGGGGCACAAATTTTTTGCTTTAATATGTTAACTTCTTCATGCTGTGTCTCACTTTGACCGTAAAGTTAAAAAACAGCAGGGTATACCCGCAACCATTCGAAAAATATATTTTCCTCGCGTATCAATGAACACATCATCCAAGCATCCATTCACCGATTGATTTTATGAAAATGGATGATATCCATTAGATAAGTAAGGAATGTATAGATATTTTTAAGACGATGTTGAATACTTCGAGCCACATTTATGTTTGTAATATCATAGGAAACGGTTTAAAGCTTCTTGTACCTCAAAAAACTTTTAAAAATTTTACGTTCGTTTTTGGAGCACAATTTTTTTGTCATAATTGAAAAAATTTTCATTGAACACTGTTAACTTGTGGGTTTCCCATATCGAGAGACTCAAATTTGATAGTTTTAAAGCATCACACTGATCATTTTCATTGCGGTTGGTTGTTCTGAAATAAAAATTTAGATCACATTTTGTAGATCTTGCAGGGAAAAAAACTCTTGGTCTGTAGAAAACTTAGAGCGCATTATTGTAAATTATTTGAAAATCAACAACGGTGTTTTTTTTTATTATACGATAAATGACGAAAATTCCAGTTGCCTGATTACTACAGCTGCAGCAGGTAGTGCGATTCGAAAAATTCAAAAATCGATGATCCGGTAGACGGAATCTAATCAGCAAAGAAATCATTGTGGCAACAGTAAAAAATTCTACGACTCGTTAAAACAGATGTTGCAATAACTAATGCTGTCGCAATAACTAGAGTTGATTATCAATGTGTAATTGAATTTTTTATTAGAATACTGATGTCTTGCACAGTATTATCCATCGTTGCATATTACGGCTCATACAAAGTCTGACTCAAACATGAATTGCACATTTAAACATTTAGTAAGTTACTCAGATTCAAGCTTGTAAGCGTTCCGCATTCCCTCGGTGCTGCTGAGCCGCTGCAGACAGCCGGCAAACTCGACTGCGTTGAGCGCGCCATCTCCGTCTCCGTCACACGAGCGCACGCTCAGTGCCGGCACCTGCAGGTCGTCCCTCCTGCTGCTCCGGCTCTGGAGGCCGCGGCTCAGGTGTTCCTTCCACTCATTACATGACCCTGCAGTATGGGTTTAGGCAAAGATTTTACACACAGTTACGTCGTACAATTACCTATATTCACGGTCGGTGTATATGTGTTTGTATTTACAATAAATATAGTAATCTTACTATTTACAGCCGATGTGGAGTTTGAATTTTTGTGGTTGAATGAGGGTGGATATGATCACCGACGTTGCATTGCCTTTCATTCGTAAAAATTTGTTTGTGGAACTTTCACTAGAAGATTCAAATTTAAATTTTTCTGTACTTTCGTTTAGACATGTGCAATCGAAATAGTTCTTTCGTCATAATTACAAGTTAATTTTAGCAAAAAGAGTCGGATCAATGTTGAAGAGTTACAAGCTGCATCGTTAGTATAATTGGAAGGAGCTCTACAGCTGTTGTTAAGCGACAGGGGGCAGTACCTCCAAAAGAACTTCAGGTACTTCTTTTCCAGAAGCCCTTCCGTCAATGATTAGAAAAGAATATTCTAAATAAACGAGGTAGATATTTTTAGATTAAAAGAGCACCTAAATTCATGTTTCCAAAGTAACACAAAAAAAAACTAAGTATAACTGTAATAGTTCTCGGGAAGTATCGGGAACCAATCTTCGTGACAATGAGCAAGAGATTCTTTATTTATGGGGCCACTAGAAATATGTACTACTCAAACAAAAATTATTTCTGTTTTAGTAAGACGCTCAACCGCTCTAAAGAGAGGTTATTTGGTATCTCTTAAACAAATATACTACTTAAATCTTCCGCTTTGCATTTATCATTTATCGCCAAAGTATCCAAGTTAATAGAGACATCATCACTCTCTAATGGAATTGACTCATATTCAAACGAGAATTTCTATTATAGATGGTCATTTCTGTGTTTAAAGTTGTCCATACAATTATAATGAGCATTTCAAAAGTCGAATTTTTCTGTCAAGTCCCTTTGGGGAACACGTTTCCGAGTGTATGTAAGCTTCTGCATTTTCAAGTAGTGGCAAATATTATTCCCCAAGAATAAAACGGTAAGCTTAATTAAAATTAGGTGCTATTCTGTAAACCAAAATTTATGTTAAGTTGCGCAACTTTGTAGATGATTGCAAGGTAGTTAGAAAAATTGCTGGTCAAAGTTTTCTTTCAAATTTGAATACTTGTTAGAAGAACTTCAGAAAATCTTTAGTTAAACGTACGCTAATTTATCTTGGAGTAAAAACATTTAAATCAATAATTTTCTCATTTCACGATCGAGATAAAATCCTCGATATTGTTCTACACACCGCCATACAACTCAAGTTCAATTTAACTTGAGGCCAATGAGTGCTGTTTCAACCACTTGGCTTCTGAACATATATTCGTTATTTCTTAAGCGTCAATCTAGCTCTTTAATATTCTATGCTACTTACTTTCGGCAGGATGTCCATTCTGCAAAAAATATTGGATAATTGTATTAGTATTGACAAACTTTACACTTCAGAGAATTAGATGTGTTGTAGTGAGAAATATCGCATCAAAAGTAAGAGTTTTCATCAAAAAGAAGTTCAACGTAAAATGCATTGTAAGCCACTGAGTTTAAAATACATAAATGTTATGAAAATATTAAACGAACATAGAGGCAGACATTGGTAATCTGGGTTGATAATTTCGCATGATAATTTAAAAATGAATGAACAAATTAAGACGCTTTGCTAATATATTTGAAGTTCTCATCTAATTAACAAGATTAAAGAAGAGTTGAATGACATGAAATTGATTTTATTCTTTGATAATTAATAATTTTAAAAATATTTCCATTGAACAAGCTCTTTCCATTCTATGTGTTGTGCATGTACGAGTATATATAGCATTTAATTTTGAAATTCAGAAATTATTAAGCAACGAAACAAATTTCTATTGAACTCTCGTCCTTACCACAAGGGCGGCAAGGCATCCCAGCACCAGCAGATGAGTCTGGAAAAAAGGAAATATTTCAGCGAGAACTTCATTGCTTATTTTTATCAAGCTAGGCAGAACCTCGTTGAAAACACATCAGTTACCCTAAAATTAAAATTGTATTAGAAGTAACTGACAGGCATTGTCAACGTTAATTAATGCAACGCAGGCAGTGAACTGTGCAGTCATGTGAACAAAATATTCTGTTACACAACCAGAAATCAGTCTAATGGATGCATTCAAAATTACATCACGTGGATGAGCCTAAAAGGCTACAATTTTTAAAATGAGTCGTACTTTTGATCAACTGTTATGAAATGATGAGCAAATTGTTCTGGAATGATTCTAATCCTAAATCTATTCTTTTATGTGCAGTTCTTGCTCCAGTTAGTGCTTGACGTAATTAATTCTTTTCGTTTTCAATTTCTAACGCTATGATATTTTTAAGTCAGTCTAGTGCACGCCTGAGGCAAGTGTTCTAAATAAAATGAAATTCCAAATGTGAATAAAGTTTCCACTGTGTAACAAAAAATAGTTCCCCATAACAGTTTAACTGATTTATTCCTCGTTGAAATTAATTATTTAAACTACTTAATTAGTTTAAAATTGATTTAAAATCGTGTTGTTATTTCAGTGTTAGAACAGAACACATGAAAATGTTCAGATCCATGTCTATTTAAAAACGAAAAGTCTAGGTACTGGCCAATTCACTTAAATTTGACTTGAAGTGTACGGTTATTCACGTCTTGACTTAAAATGTACCGCTACCACTATGCTAGTGTACTTTGCTAGTGTACTTCATCCCAGCGACGGAGGTAGTTAAATCTTAAATTTCAAGTCCGTAGACTTTTTAATTTTTCAGATGTGAGGTGAAATTTTCGTGTAAGTTTATCTTAAGACTCTATTTCTACCCGCTTAGCTGCAGAACTGTAATATCATTCGGAAATTCTGGCTTGAAACGATTATGAAAAAACGGTTAGAGCAAAAAAAAAATTAAATACCCTCATTCGAGCATATAATCAGACATAAAGTGCACCATCAGTGGGACGTAATTTTAATAAATGAAAATTCCAAGTATCATTAACCCTTTAACGTCCGAATTTTTGTACTCATATTACCGTTAACACAACCACCGTCACTAAACTGGCCCTGGCATCAGGCAGTCACCGATATCAGGATGGGATAGGAACTGCCACTCGGCAGAGAACTTCAAAGAACACATTAGGGAACTAATTGAACAAGAAATACAATATATTGAGGGTATTTTTGAAAGAGGACACTGGTGTCCTCTGGGGCGTTAAAGGGTTAAATTACTTGTTTTAAAATTTCAATTATTATGAATGGAATATTTCTCTTCAATCACACTTAGTTTTATTGGATTGTTAAAAAGTTCTCGTTTATTGTGTCATCCTGTACATTATAAAAATTATATAAATGGTTCTCATTTTCCTATTTTTCAACCTTGCGAAACTGTTCCAGTTCAACACGTGTTAAAATACGAAGATAATCACTTATCATCTTTACTAAAATAACACTCAATTGTTAAAATTCTAAATCAGTCAGTCTCAAAATGCAACGTGGTGTAGGAATAGATAGACTTTTTCTCCGCTGAAACTATTCTAGTCCAACTGTAGTACCATTGCATCAATTTTACTTTTGTCGTCCTCCTGTGAACCTCCACCTCTGCGTTCACCGCTGTTAGTTTTAGTTTTTTTTGGGTTTTGTAAATGCTTTAGTGTAAGCAAACCTTTTTGTGAAGTTTAAACGAAACTAGTTTTCTTGCGTGCTCCAGATCCTAAATTTTGTCCATTTCGATTTTTCTGATGATGGCACCAGGTGACAGCTGAAACTTTGGTTTTAAATACGAGTACGACGCTTTTTTGAGATGTTATTGTCTTTTGATTCAGAAATCAGTTTAAAGCAATTAGATTCTAGCAGATTACTCATTTTCCATAGGATTGAAAAGCCATGTATATGTACTCAAGTTATATTCAGATAGCAGCAAATTTTGTTATTCAAATCTAGCATTTTGAAACATCATTATTCATGTAAAATACACTCAAAAAACTTGTTAATGTAGTTACCTTCATTGCTGCAATAGAGAACACCATCATTCAAAACCAGGTTTGTGTCGAATTCGTCTTCCAAAAAGTTCCAACAAATAACGCGTCGAACTAACTTCAAAGGACTCGCTCCGTGCACGTCCAACAGCGAAGTGAACTGAGGAGGGACCGGACGCTATTTGTTAGCTTCACTGCAGCGGCACAGATGTGTTTTGAATTAATCTATTTTTTCCTTTTGTGACAGTCTGTAGGTACAGCACGTTCCTGTTTTATTAATGTTGCAGCTGTCTTCAATCACACAATTTTAATATGTCTGAAAGTCAGTGCAATATAATATCCTATAGCTTTGCTCACGCAAAATGTTCAAGGCATTATTCCTGACCAGTCAGTTATGAATTCACAACTCATGTCGAGATTTTTATCTAAAATTATTAAACATGTCATTGGAGCGCCATCAATTCCTGTTGCTAACAAATGAACCAGGGGCGCACGAATAGATCGACATGCATGGAATAGAAAAATATCTTCATGGAAAATAAATAAAAAGGGTATGATTTGTGGGTTGATTTTGTATGTAGGGTAAATTAATATCTTATTTTCTAAAACATTTAAGCATAAAAATGTTCTTATGGCTTTATAAAATTTAGATTATTGGTTTAAGAAATAGTTTCTTTCGCTGATTTTGAGTCTAGTTCTAGTCAATAGAGTTTTTAAAGTGTACAACTCCATGCTTTTAATCTCAGTGTCAGAAGACTCAGAAATGGAAGAACAACTTTTTGACCGAAGATATTTAATGAAAAGCTATTCAGAAAAGTCTATCGACTTTTCTCATTTTGAACTTAAGCATTAATAGTTGACATTAGAACAAATATATTTGTCATTTACGGTACTGAAAAAATTTCATCTATGGTGACTCCAGTCATTTTCTTTTGTTTCCACCGCATGTCTTGGTCTAAAACAGCTTGTTGCCGTCAGAGATGAAGAATAAAAAAATTTCAATACTACATCATTTTCAAAAACTATTTCTCTGAAAAGAAGGTTTCAAGGAAGGGCGTGAATTCATGTTTTTCTTACCTATTTAAGTTTTACTCAGTCTCTCTGAATTCACATTAATTCAATTTGGAAAACAATCAGCAAATTCCTTTTTTTAAACTCAACCATGTTCAAAGATAATTTTTCGGGGGCTTATTGTATGGTCGTAATAACAAATGGGCAGCATAGTACTTACGTACAATACGCATTGCTGCCTTTCTATTTTCTTCCTTGCAGACATCAACTTTCAGAGGTAATTTTCACAATTTCAGATTTACTGAAGAACATCACAATGTTAGAACATTCCTTTTTCAAGTCCTAAACTCCTCGAATACAATACACTCTGATAGGCATGAGTATCATTCAGAATGACCGAACCCTATTTCAATGAATAATGAAGATGCTACTCCTGTGTGTCGCAGCATTTCTGGTACCAAGCAAGTAAATTGAAAGGAACGTTTTACTATGTATTTCTCTAAAGACATGATGATTACTTAGATATAAGATAGCACGCTTCCTTTCATTCGCTCAGAAGCATCAATAAAAGTACGGTCATCTGAAAGAAATGTTAAGCAAATAACCTTCAAGAAAATGATATTACAAACGCTGGAAGCACAATTATCATGCAAAGCGAACTGAAGAGATAACTCTCCCACTACCTCAAGTAAACCTTAGTTGGCCATCTATTAACGAAGGTTACTGGGTACATATTGAATTGATGGTTTGAAATAAATGGTCTTTTTAACATAAAAAATATTAAAAATTATAGATCTGATCTGAAACTAAACTATCAATGTTAACATTTGTTTTTATGATCTATACTCAGTGAATGAGAAAAACTGGTCAGCAAATTCCAGCACGGTATCCCTTGTATGATGCTATCTACTCTGGAGCCTGAAGTACGTGACGGTATTCCAACGGACTCCAATGCGCATTGCGCACCATGCGATGTATTATACTGAACATCAGTCACGCCTGCAACGCGAGTGGAAATTCAATTGCAAGCCGTCAAAAAGTGGACGCTGTGGTTGCCAAGCAGTATTTTGCTGAAGATAATTCTGGAACATTGTATAGCGAGTAATGCGGCCGTCTCGTTTTTCACATTCTTCAATCTTAAACCAAAATTTGAAATGAGATATCAGAGCATGAGTGATATTTTGTGATGAATTGAGGTCAATTTTTTGCCAAAAAATTACCAGAATTATAACTCGAAAAAAGGTAATGAAATATTCACTCGTACTGAAATAAATATTGAGGAAGGTGAACTCATACAAAAATGTACACGAATGACACTTCCAATACGCGCTAAAGTCTCCTAAAAATTCCTAAGTCCTAGCTAAAGTCTCGGTAAACCAGCGTCTGAAAACATCAGCTGTGGCACCACAAAAAATCATATACTAATCAGGGAAGATTTTTGGTCAAATACCACAACTTATAACATATTTAGTCCCACTGAGTCGCGGCGAACGACGGTGGAAATTGAAGCAAAAAATACATTGAACCTTGCTTGAGCCCTTACAGCTGTGCACTCTGCAGTGGATCGCTTTGCTGCTCAGAAATACAACACTCACGAAAGAATTTGTCTTTGGTTTTTCGAAAAAAAATTTGAAACTGCTATTGCCCGAATGAAAATCGTAGTTTTTCTTTATTGGGTGTTGGAATTCTATGTATAAGTGTGTTAAGAATTGACTGCTACTAACACTATGCGTTTACAATTTTGTCTTCCCATGATCATGAGCAGCATGTATCTGAAATTTATTAATAAACAATACAATGAATAGTTCGGTTTTCTTCATGTTATATTTTTTCTTTTTTACTCTTTTACCTCGTACCAATAAGTCTTCCTCCTCAGATCGTAATAATAATACTAAGCATAATAAATCATTGAAAATAAGCGTAATAACCATTCTGAAAAAAACAGCGGCGTACAACAATGAATTAAATCTGGATCTAATAATTTCGCTGTTAAACATGAATACTTTACCACTCGCATACAGATCAGAACCAACAACATGAAGGTTTTATTTACAACACCTGTGACTGAAACACTGTTCTCTGCGTCCATATCTTACTCGTGGTTATTAAAAAAATTCGTGTTCATAAAATACCGTTTCATAATTTAAATTTACAGGACAGCCCTTCTGTCGACGCATTGAGTAATGAATTTTCATACAAAATTAATTATTTATCTGAAGGACAACTTGAACGCTGATCATTTTTTCGTTGTTTTAGTACCTAACATCAATACGAGTAATTTGTTTGAATTCCAGCGAATCTAATCACCCTAAAGTTCACTGATTTGTTCATAACTGAATAGTTGGTTTGAATCAAATTAAATGTTAAATTCCAAGATTTCTTTCAAGTGCTTTCGTATTGCAAAAAAATCCCTCATTGCAGCCTAGGTCTGAATTTTGCCAGGAGTTATTTTCAATGCCGTTTCAAGTTTCTAAAAGTTTATTACTTTTCAAAAGCCATCGGTAGATGCTATTTGAGCTCCCACTCAAATTTGAAACCCGTATTACTCAATTAAAAAGATCTTGCACTAGTCTTTTGCTGTTAGAGGCACCATGCATGTGAAGAGTCGTACTAGATGATCATGTGTTCATTGTCCCAAACACCTGCAGAAACGTACATCGTAGCAGCAATTGTGAATATCAAGGCTTTAGATCTTGGAAATCGTAGAAGCTTGCACTGAATGATGGAAGCTAGAATTTATAAAGCTGATCCCAAAATTTATTCTTTGCAAACTATGTTCATCATTGAATTTTGCTCATGAAAATGTAGCTTTAGCTTACGTTACTTTTTTTCATGAACATAGCATATTGGAAACTTGTTGAGAGGTTCTTTAACTGTTTTGGTTAGAAAAAAGGTGCCTTTTGCTTAAGTCCCGTCTAACTTTTTCTCCGCCTGCATGCATATTTTTCGGCGCCTAAGCGATTTAATTGCTTGAATCGCTAAGGTGGCGAAAAAACATGCATGCAGGCAGCGAAAAAGTTAGACTGGATTACTCAAAGACCATAAACAAGAACATCACGAAATTATGCTCGTGGCTCTCTGATGTGCAGTTCTTTTTCAAAAAACTACCCCCAGAAGAAATTTCAAGTGCGCCGGTAATAAAAAATAGGATATTAGTAACAGCGACGTCCAAGGAATTTATTCCTTTCTAATTGCAAGCTTGGACGCATTTATCAGTAATTTTTCGTCAAACCATGACATGCTATCTACACGCATTATCCAAATCGTATGTATTGAATAAAAATTACATTAAATTTTACGCAGCAGATGTAAAAGAACGTCGTTCACCTTCAATTCATTTTTCACCGTTTTATACCCAACGTTTCATAAAACCTTGATGTAGCTCACTTACATATATATAGGATTGTTAACATCCGCTCTTCAAGTTAAATATTTGTTCACCAGCGTAGGACCACAACTTGAATGTCAAAGTTTGATTCTTATTGTTCTCTTATTGCTACTATTGTTCTTAAAACCTCAGAACCACTGCCGGAATACTAAATACCGAATACCTAGTAAAAATAAAGTAAGCATCACAATTAGGTAGGGCTTTCGCCATACTAATTGCCCATCTCGGGGCTCTTTTTAATAAATATCTGGAACCCTCCTGCACCTGATAAATCTTTGTTAAGCTTAGGTTGGAAAAATTCCAGGAAAATATTATAACAGATAGATGATGATTTTATTGCGGCCGAAAAAGTGCCAACAAAACTCAGAAGTAAACTCTCACAGCGAGCCAATTCGTTTGCTCAAACCTTCATTACCACAAACGGTAGAGATGACGCAAGTTGTCCATCAGTCTCCGACATACGTGAATACAGTCTATAATTTCCTTTGTTTGAAATCAATTGATTTCCATTCAAACTGATTGAAATTTTTGACTTCGACGAGTTCGTCGCGTCCAATATTTTCCTCAATTAATTTTTGGAGCCCAGTGATAGCACCAAGCATGTTTTATGCTTACACTGCCTCGAGCTAATAAATTGTTTCCTTTGAAACTATGATGTAAAGTAAACAAGCATCGTAAAGAGAACGATTATATGCAACGCAATTTTTAACAGTCAGATTCGCTCATAAAGTATTGCAATAAATCTTATCGTGTGCAACAGTTCCATTTTCAGCTCTCCGATTTCACAACAAAAGAAGTTAAATCTCTGATAGACTTGTACATCAGTCGTCTATTTCAAGAATCGTCTGAGCAGATGCTGACTGTTCTATCCTCTCAAGGAAGGTAATTAGATCTTAAGTTCATGTTGTGTTATGATAAAATGAGATTTAAAATAACATGCCTATTTATTTTTTGATCAGTTTGGGGGGTCAGCCTTGACTACTTCACATTCATAAACATGAAAAATTTACCCGCTGCAAAGCGTGGCAGTGAAAATTGACAGCGGGTGAATAAATTACGCAGAACATTTTAAAAATTATAATCTAGATTCCAGCTTAGCTGGCAGCGTAAAAATTTCCGTCCGTAGCGAACACCTGGTGAGGGAATTTATGTAGAAGCTCTGTTGAGGTTTGCCTGTGACCTCCAAATGAACCTGATCAGATTGTCAGTTATATTATACAGCGAACAAAATAGCTCAATTTTGTGTTTAATTTCCTACATCAACTACGAGAACCAATTTCTCTTTCGAACACTGATGGGATGTTCACTAAATTTTTTTTTACAAAAAACTCAACGTCAAACACAAACTCCAATTCCAACACTAACTTTAAGTTTTCTAAGCCGTTCAAGTTGCTCACTGACTGCCTATTTCTACTCAAAATTTAATACCAGAATCAGTATAGAAGATTTACATGGTTTAAAGTCTCGAGAAGCAGAGATCTTCTATTCTGGAACATCATAACTCTTCCCAGAGATTGGATGTAGACTTTTTCGATGTTCGATGTCACCAAAGACTTAGGAGTTCGAGTAGTTAACTGATCTTATGATAGAAAAAAGAATATAATAAATTAGGGCATGAGAAACAACTCAAGAAGCACATTCCTGAGTTGCTACATCCTAAACCGTAAGATGCTGACTTTGAAAGATATATTTACAATTGAAAGTCTTGAATACTTTTTGGCTGTGTGCAGGGATTTTTTTGCGGATAGTGAGCTAGAGCTCTTTTACATTCATGTTTCACTTCAGACTCTGATTGTACTGCGTCTCTGATTTGCAGTAGATAATTTTTTATAACTCTTATATGACGGTCAAATCAGTACTTAGATGCATTTTCGTCCACCGACTGAAGCATTGAGCGACCCCTGAAATCGAGAAATTTTTCTTTAGCCTATATCTTCTCTGACTGGTAATTATAATTGTTCAAAAATATTAATTTTATTTATTTTGGTTTTGAGCTTGTTATTAAAAACGATTTTAATGCCCTATATGAATTTAAGAGAACCTACAAAAAAATCAGTTCAAATGAAAAAATCCGCTAAATACCTGGGTCCTGATGACGGATTGAAGGGACTCTTACTGTCGAGGTTCACAATACTTATTGAGGAATTCTTTTATACAAGGTTCAGCTGTAGAACTTCAGTAGCGTCAATCACCAGCTTTGGTAAGTAATGCTTTAAGAATTCTTTTATAAAAGGATTCCTTCAGAATAGGGAATGAACTCGAGACTGCAAAGTGGGGGATGCAAATGCTGTTCAGAATTGCATTTAGAAATAAACTGTACCAGACGGATATAGCAAAATAATAAACATTTAACGTCAAGTCTTAGAACTAAGAATGATATGATGGATAGGGTCAAGAGGAAAGTGGACGATAAAACTCAATTCCGGGGGGGCATGATTAATATTATTCAGGGAGTTGATAAATTATTTAGGATTACTGACTTTTATCATCGGGACGGAAGCCAAAAATACATCACAAATCTGTAGAGTCTATGGAATGTGTACATAAACTCTGAACTTCCTAGTTGTACGGTGCCAAAATTCAACTCTACTAAACCAGAGCATAAATTTCTTTTTTATTTTATCTTATCGTATTAAGAGGCAGGCCTTATTTGGTAGAGCTTCAATATTTACTGGCATCACCAGCGCGAAATCGTTTCCGATCTGCTTGATGTTTTGCACCGCAACTATACTTTAACATGGAAAAGAGTTTTTTTTCTCACAGAATGCAAAGTTCGTCAAGTCTGCGAAGACTTCTTAGCACCCGCTGACTTTATTCTTGATGGTCTACGAGGGTATATTCATAGTAAAAATAGTTGTAAGTGTAATGCTATCAGTGTTCATAGCAACATTATTTCAATCATAGTAACATTAGTCCTTGGTTATCAGCGCTCGACGTGCACTGCTATCAGTGGATTTTTACTCCTGACTCCATTCATGCTGCGGGCAGCTGCGGTGTACAGCGTCTCTGCGACGGCGAATTAGGGAATGTTTGCACTTGAAATAGTAGTGGTTTTCACCCTTTCTTGCTCCATTTACAGTAAAATGGAAAATTGAAATATTTTTCACTGAGAAGTGTATTGCTAGCAGATATCTGAGAATAATATGGCCTTCGTTCGTCAAAAATAACGTTATAATAATATCTGCACTGTACACTGTATATATGGCACACGGTGATACGCGATAAAATTTGGCATATTGCTTTGGTTTGAGTTTATTGGTTTATGTCTTCAGCAGGCACACGGTGTAGGAAAGAGTTGGATGTCTGTTTTGTCTTCAGCTGATCTTAGAAAAGCAGTCCGTCGGAAATATGTTTTACTTCAAGGTTGAAGTAGCTCTTCACTTCTTGAAATCTTGGCTAGGCTTGCATTGTTCTCATAGTGAAATTGAATTGTGGAACCTAAGAGGCCAGTATTCAGTTGTTTATTTTTCAATTAAAGCTCACGAGGCTTTACAAGGAGACATATTAACTCTCAACAAACCCAGCAAAAGAAAACAAAGAATTTGAAAATTATAAATTCACTTCTATTGTTAATTCTTTTAATTTCAGAAAATAAGCTCAACCTACGCGTTAAACAATAACCCATAAATCATCTAGTTAATATATCCAGGTGAACTCTGTATTAATCAGTAAGTGTTTTAATTTTTTAATTGGGCCATTTCTTACGGAAAGTTTTTATTCGTGTGCAGAGAATGTTTTCTTTTAAGTTTCAAATAATGACATTTTTATTCTAGTAATGAAATGTTTTTACTCAGAATGGTTACTCTTTGTTGTGTCATTTTTTGTGCCTAAAGATTGAAAATTTATATTTTTAAATACATGAGACTGGATGTAAAGACTTGAGTGCCGTGAAACTGGACACTGCGTCAACCTACTGACATATTTCTGTGTGTATGTATGTATGTATGTGGACTGTGTTTGCGCGCGTCTGTTCGCTAGGTTCCCATATGTAAATGTATGAATGTATGTACTGGTAAAATGGTAGGTGAATTGAGCCAATGAGAATGATCGTTTTTACTGTAGTTGAATTATCAGTAGGATTCAAGTTTTATAGATGTTTGTTTACTAAAGATTTTTTGAAATTTTATGAACTTTCTGTATTTTAGGTTTTTTTTATCTTTTTGAATTTTTTTTATGTTTTTCTGCAGTGAAGGTGGAATTGAAAAATTCCAAAAAGTTTGCCATTAAAAGAAATAAATAAAAATGTATATTTGTACGTTGGTTCTCTTTTTTATCTAAATAATTATTTTTCAGAGAAAATCTTTTGTTTTTATTCGAATACTTCAAAATTTTTCTTCGTACTTGACGGTTAATTTAAAGAGACTTCAAGACCAGAATTGAATGGCGTTAATTCATGTGGCATGAGTTACGTGTAATCTTTTGCAATTATTCTTAAATTTTTATTAATGAATGGTTGATTAGAAAGTTCCTATCGATAACTGAACATTGATAACTAAAAGTTACAAGTTTCTTGTTATTATTCATTTGATTATTTTCATTTGTTTTATTTATTTCCTTATTTATTTATTAATAATTCTCATTGATTCAGACACACGCTAATGTTGCGCGCCACTTCGAGTTTTTGTTCAAATGGAAAGTCTATATTAATGTTCAAATAAGTTTGCAGTTGACAGGTACTCTTAGTCTCTCACCCAACTGCCAATACTCAAATGTGTAGCGTTGAATGGTTTGAAGAAGTTGAGGCTGGCGGCAAAATTGAGCGGGACTTCGTATTTTTCTTTAAAGTTTTAGCCTTTCTGTCACCGCAATATGTTTGCACCTGTTTTGTTGCAGAGGAGGTATAAATCTGTTGAATTGTTCGTATCCTCTACAGAATATTCGTTCTTGCTATGTTTGTGCGAAAACTATGTGATGATATCGCCACTTGTCATTATTGTTTCTAGTCTAGTTTTGTGAGCGTGAACATAGTTTCGTCTTGTGTATTTGAAATAACACACACATTTCTTCAAGTGTATTACTAACAACACCAATATCGAATGGGAAAAGAGATTTTTGTTGCGTTGTAACAAATATATTGTTGAAGTTATGGGTGCGGTCAACCCACTGACGCAGCTTTATCATCTAGTCGCATTAGACGCCTTTTTTTTATTGCTAATTACACGCATTCTTCATCAAACACATGACCTCTTGGCATTCAAGAGAAATTCCTATCTCCCATCCACTATTTCTTGTATTATCGATTATCCGTATTGTCATACGTATGCTAAAACAGAATCTTTCTATTTCAATTAAATGCCTAGCTTGTTTTCAATGAACTTCTGAATTTTATATTTTTAGGTTTCATCTGCAGCCCATATATCCGGTAGCGTTACTTAAGCATACTATCATAGTGAATCAACAGATTTTGGCGATGCGCTGGTCCTGTGCAAGATAAGGAATAAATGAAGTCGATCACTTTAAATTATTATCGAAACTCGTCGTCATCGGCGTCATCGTGGTCCGTCATCATGCCAATCTCTATCTTACGTGCAACGTGAAAGACGAAACAGATTAGTCTGTACAAAAGAATTACCAGAACTATTATTTTTGCTTGTTCAGATCATGGTAGAATGTCATCTTATTCTTTCTAAGCGTGCTAATAAGCTCGCGGTACTCCGGTAAAAGATTTATTTGCAGTGAGTAGAGGCAACAAAAGGAATTTTCCTTGGGCAGAGGGCGGAGAAATTCACAGGCAATGAGGATTTTCTTTTCCTCAAAAACAGTGAAGTAATAAGGAAGTGGGCCAAAACGAGCAGTGTTTTATCAAGTAAAAGAGACAAACTACATTTCAGCTTTTCGCAATTATTTAATATTTTCATTTCGTGAGGCTTTTTACATAAAGGGATGAAATGTAGTACAATATAAAAAAAGGGTCCCTTTAATGAATAAATACTGAATCGTTGATGTCGAGTGAAAATTTCAGTAGCCTAAAATTGTTGCTAACAACTACTTTCTCAAGTGTACATTCTTCAAGTCCGTTTCTTTAAATACTGAACTTGCTTCAGTCGACGACGCTGTTCGGGGTGCGAGTAAAACAGAAATAAACTCAAAAAATTTACTCACTTTCAAAAGATCCAAATAAGACAAACAGGTTATTGATCCGGAGCGAAATAAACAATAATTCATAATGGAAGTTCGAATTGCGTTCAAACAGTGCAAGTAACTCAGTACGTTTCTTATCGCGTGAAACGAACAAGCCAACAGAAGGCTTCTCAATGTGTTGTTAACAGCTTGAATCTCATGCTCATTTCAGATTTGCAATACTCGTACCAAACACATTAAAGTCGTTGTTTAATCTACGTATAATTGTTCGCGATAATATATTCTAATTTGGTATCTTCGTGTTCTTCATTTGAATTTGTGCGAGTTTAATGTTCGCACAGCTGTTGCATTATTTTTGGCAATCGGTATTTTCCATTGAACATTATGGAATAGAATTTCTACATCACTGTCATTACTTTCATCAATGTCTGAACCATAGTTGTTCCCCAGTACTTATACCAACCTAATCATCATCGTCATCATCGCAATCGCTGTTGTCTCTGCAACGTTTCTCTTCAAACTCGCAACAATAACCATCTATGCAAAACTCATCATCATCATCATCATCATCATCATCATCATCTTCATCATCATCATCGTCATAGCAGTCTCTGTCAGAACGACACGGTTCATCTCTGTCACATTCCCAACACCATCTTCGGTAGCAGTAGTCGAAGTCATCATCCCGGGCAGTGAGGCCATAGCTGTTGATCCTTAAGGAAGACAAACTCGACGCCTGTCGCGACGGCCTCCTGGCTACCAGAGCGCTCTGCAGATGAATGTCAAAATTACCGGGGTATTATGCAGCGAATTTCAATCTATACAGCAAAACCGTATAATTATTATAATGAAGCCTTTACATATGCGAATTTAAAATAAATAAATCCGATGGAAAAAAGTTCCTTCCATTTTTTTGATTGAACCGACATCTTCGAAAATGTTCATCAGGAATACCATAGTATTATTTCCAGATTATTTCAGGCTCGTGAAATGTAATAAAGTGCAATTTGGATGCTCATCATGGGCGTCATCCAAAAAAATGTCATCGTCAGTGCTTTGCAGCAACACTTAGAGGCTCCTGAAACCAGATCACTAAAGGTACTACAAGAGGTAGTACAGATCACCGGCAATACAAGAAGTCGAAAAGATATCCACCAAGGCCATGGTAAATACTTCAAGAATATAAAAAATACTCCAAAACTGCCACGCACTCTTTCATATCCATGCACTTTTTACTGTTACACACACTGAATCATTGAAATTTTGTCACATCTTATCTTTGCTATCCTCACCGCGACCGCGAAGAGGCACAGCAGCGACAGCAACTGCAGCTGAAAAATAAGAACATCATAAGAAAAATTATTTAGGCGAATTTTAACCAGAACCTTGAATTACCAACACTAGTATCAGAGTACAGCAAGCTAATCTACCTACCACCTTATACTGACAGTCTTATTTCTCACGAAATGAGAAAAATATTATGAAATTATTTAACAGTCGCGGAATTTTCCCCAAGAACAAAGAAGTAAAAGTCTTGCGTTTGGCTCGAAACTTTCTTGAAAACTACAGCACAGGACCTTAGGCAGTGAAGCTCATCAGTGGTTGAGATCTTTAAAAATTGGTCATGGTGTAACACTGGTCACGGCTACCAAAATTTTGGTGAATGTATCTGCATATATTTCAAATGATTCTTGACAGAACAAGCTCGACCGATATGTTTGATAATTAGCACACTGATTGAGGCACTTCATAATAACATATTCAATTCATATGTGAAACATTTTAGTGCCATGAATGAAACCATCTGTGAGATTATTATGTATGCGTTTTACACTGATGTATTTCAATTCTTTCTTGAATGCTATTGAAAACTATTTGACTAGCATCTACTAACATGAAACGTTCTAAACATAAATTTCTAATACTGCCCTCAAGTTCACCTCTTTCATCTACCATGTGTTCATTTTACGACCATAGAAAGTGATACAGTACGCACAAAAAATATCCTTGAAATTCGCCGCCATATTAAAATTTACATTTCAGTTACATTTAGGTTTTTCAACTTCGAGAAATAGAAACTGCAAATTTGAGGAAAAAAGTCATTGAGCTCACACTCAAAATAATTTTTTTCCAAATTTCTCACCAGAAATGGAATGTAATGGTGACCGAAAGATAAATATAAGTACTAAAAGAAAGTTTTGCTTGGAGATTCACCTCGTCTAACATTTTCGGGTTACACACGAGTATATTACATCAATGAATGACAAACTATAAAGTTTATATAACTATATTTGTCTGAGACTTTCTGTAGCGACCTTCCTTACGTTAACAGCGACCTTCCTTACGTTAACACAATCTAGAATAAAATGAAAATTCTGCTCCGTACACAAGTTTATTTCACTAAATGAGTGAAAAATGATACACTTCGGTCACAACACAAGCTTTGCTCTCACCATCCAAACTGCGGAAATTGAAGCTAAACGAAAACACATTGCAAAAAATTCGAAGACATTACACACACAACGTATGAGTAGCATAATTCTAAAAATTACCTTCATGTTGAGGGTTCGTTATAAGACCGCCTCCACAAGTCCACGCCCACAATATCAGATGACCCTCGGCTGAACAAAGCTCAAGTGACCGACCGGCTCGCTGCTGCTCCAGACGCCCAATGCTCCACCTCGGCCGAGGCCTCCTGTTATAGGCGACTTGGGAGCTCTGTGACACATGTCCGCCAGCCATAATCTGTTATCACCTGAACTTGACCTTCAATAAGTTTGAAACTGTCCAGGGGTTGTCTGAGTTACCTGCGGTGTGTCCAAATTTATGATGACAGGAAAAATGGAAAGCTGTTTTTGATGAGGAAATTAACAGATATTCTTGGTCGTTGAAGGGTTTTCATTTTTTTGCCATTTGTGTACTGTTCTCACTTAGTTGTGTATAGAACTTAAGATAATTTTTACCTGGAGCACACGTGTAGAAAATAATCCTGTATTGTTGCCTTTCAAATTTCCTTGCACATCGCCTTTTACTACAGTGAAACTAAATTCAAATACAATTTCAGTCCATTTCTATGAGATTGGAATGAAAGTTCTGTGCATTTTTTATATGAAACTGGAAATTTAGCAAAAGGGAGATTTGAACAGAAAAAACAGAAAACAGAACTGCGAACAGAAAAAATCACCATGATCACCATCTCTCTCAAAAGGATCTTCCCATAATTTCTGGAAGCTTTCTGAGACCTTTTTAGATATTATTTTGTTTCAATTTAAAAAGCAAAACTAACTTCACTTCAACCTCTGCTCCTGGAAACGCCTTCTTCTCGATGGATGAGTCTGTGAGCTTCTAAAATGCTGGTAATCTGTTGCTGCAAGATCGGGAGAAAGTGGTGGCTGATTAAAAATTTTCCAACGAAATTCTTTAATGAGATTCTTAGTCGCTTTTGAGCTGGGGTCTGGTTTGTCATGGTGCAGGATGACTCCTTTTATGTTCACCTACGAAAGTTGTTTTTCCTGTAGAACGGTCTTCAAACAGTGAAGCTGCTGGCAGTACACTTCAAAAATTATTGTTTTTTTTCGGATGCGGACTATGTCGGAGCCGTGGAATTGTCTTTGAACAAAGGCTGAAGCCCTGGATTTTATGTTTAACGTTACTTTATAATATGAATTTCTCATCTCCAATTAAAACTTAGTTTATAAAATTTTTGAAATACAATAGAACTCAGTGATACACAGCAATCCATGCTTTGATCGCGAATATTTTTTAAAAGATGGTGCAGAACCCATCGTCCAGCTTTGGAGACTTTACCAAGTCTTACCGTTTCACAGTATTTGGCCATGTAGGTTACATTGAACTTCTTCTCAGTTCCCTATTTGTTTTTGGACGCTCGACATCGTTTTCTCAGTCCTCTGAAGCGTCCTCTCCGTAGTTCATCAGTGAGACTGAAGTTTTCATTTTTGAAACGCGAAAGCCATTTCTACAGAACCTTTCAATTACCGCATTATTTCCAAAAGGGTTATTGAGAGCAAAGATCTGAACAATTAGGTAGTTTACTTGAGTCGAAACATGATCAGATAGTACAGCGAAGAAAATTTCGAGCAAATTTAGCAGATTTATTTAGAAAACGTATCGGGTCTCAACACCATTAACAGTTCAAATACAAAGATCATTATGTCTCTGAAATAAAGGATCAAAGTACAGTGAATGACAAGGAAATATGTAAAAAAATAATATACATACACTCTACATATATATAAGAAGTTTATGAAGAGGTTGCTATCTATTCGCATCTATGTATAATTAAAAAGTTTATGAAGAGGTTCCTATCTGTTCACTCTATTTGCTAAAGGTATGAGATCTCCGTGTTGTTTAGGTCAGGTTTCAGCTTAAAAATATTTCATGACTTTAATATTATTGGGTCATTGGGGGTTGAAGCAGAGTGTAAAATTTTGGAGGTACATTGCATTTTTCGGCATGGTTGCACATTGCTGAATGCGATGGGTGTGTTAGTTGAATCCAAGTACGGAAGTTCTACTCTGATATTCTGAGATCAGAGGTGAATCATAGAGACTCGCATGTCAACGGGAAAAGTATCATTGCACCGGAAAAAAGCAAATTCAAATTGTTATACAGAGTGACACGTAACTGAAGGTTATGAAAATACTTTGCACACACTAATTTTAATTCATCACAATTTCTCAGACGGTGCTACAAAATACAGAAATGAGTAGTATAAATGATCTTTGCTGCTCTCTTTTCTTTGCTTTGAAAGATTTTTCCTGAGTTTCGAATTGATGACGCTCATTCTGAAACCTCTTTGCCGTAAAAAATACACGCAAAAATTTATCTTCACACGTAACATTTTTAACAGAGACGTACTCTGTAACCCATCTTGAACAGAGTTTGAATGCAATTAATTTTGAAATTTGTTGGGTAAAAACGAAAGAAACTGGAGCGTAATCCAGTAAAAAGGCTTACGATTCACTAACGTCTGAAATTAACATTCGTCTCATATCGCGAGACGTCTAGCGTAGCCATAGTATGGTTCTATTCCCCTTTCAAGGTAAACTCAATAGATTTATGCTTAAGATCAAGGGAATTCAGAATCTGCTCAACATGCGATGGATAGTTTAATAAAACTAAAGTGTCATCTACGTATCGGTTGTAGATCACTGGCTTAAAATCAGGACATTCGTCTATCCACTTTGCTTCAAGGAAACAGATAAAAAATGTTGGCAACTTATGGTGGTTTGAGGTATTCCATAGCTAGACCGTTTAATTTTGAGAAGTTTGCCTGCCAACATAAAAAAAGGAGTACATCACTATTAATTCCGGCAAAGCGACTTGTTATTAAACTCATTGTACTATACTTCTAAAATTTATACAACACAATGTACCGAATGTGCTGTTCCTTTGAAGAGTAAATTTGGTTTAATAATAGCTAGTTACTATGAAAATAATCACAGTTCAAGAAGGAAAAAATAATTTGAAAGTCATTTAGATGAACACTCATGTTATTTATTAGTCAGATTCGCGTAATCATGCTCAAGATATTATAAATCATTATATATCTTTCGTCACGACCAGATACTTTGAGCGAATGTTTTTGCGGTTGTGATGTAATATTGTTTCCATTTAGTTTCAAATGTGCGGAATAATAGGGTGTATATCGTAATAAAATGATTTCAAAATTAACGAAACGTAGTATCATACTCCGAACCGCTACAACTTCAAATCAAACAGTATCCATGTTGAACATAAGGTTCTGAGCGTTGCAGCGTGGGTTGAGAGATGTTCGTTTTCAGCTCATGGATCACAGAGAACATATGTCAGCCTGTCGCTAGTATCTAAATTGTAATATT
Organism: Morinoia aosen; assembly: GCA_030386875.1. NCBI lineage: Eukaryota > Metazoa > Arthropoda > Malacostraca > Amphipoda > Talitridae > Morinoia > Morinoia aosen. The sequence goes on along the minus strand of CM059567.1, from coordinate 31,709,835 downwards.
TCTTCCTTTGTGTTCGTTAATACATATTTTAGTCACGGGCTACGCTGTCCAATAATTATTGTTAGCGAGCTTCAACTTTTTATCCGGTGGCGAATTGATTATCCTTGTCTCTAAAGGCAGCTTTTTTTCACCTGTATATTCTCTCCTTAATTTTTAGTAGTTTTGTTTTAATGCTCAGTCCTTCATATTTCTGGATGATTTCATGCAAAAACTCAAATTTCGTATGAACCTTCTCCAAGGTTACCCATACCTGATGTGAACCACGGTATGAGATTGAAATCTACTAAATGCTCTGAAAGAAATTTATGAGGCTAGCTTTGGAATACCTGAACTATGATATCGTAAAATCATTTGGTCCCATGTAGCTAGTGTGAAAATACACTGTTTCTATTAAGAATCACGTGTCTACAGATAGTTGGTTATCGAGGATCATCGACAGTTTATTGCAGTCTGTTAGAGTGTACAACATTTCCATATATAACTTATGATCATTTTTAGTTTTGCGATGAGCTTCTGAGCTACTTTATAGATGTGACATTGAACAAACGAGAGGCTATGTGATTTATTTTCACTTGCTCTTGAACTAAACGTACGTTTCTAGTTTTCGTTTCACGTGCATTTGAGTACCGTGTGTGCTCCTACGAGTTCGTGAATGGCTTCGCTCTTGAGTCATAGATACTCACCAAGAAAAAGGCAAAACCTAATAATTTTGTACGAAATTGGGCAAGAAAAATTTTCCCGTGTCGTGGAACTCATACAGATAAACCAATATACCAGTCTCAAATCATTTCCCGAACTCGCGCGGACAGAGAACCGAGAGGAGAAAGCATTAGTGACTTTTCTTCACATGTAGTACACTCTTCACAGAACAACCCTTACGGAAAAGTCTGTAGTCGACTTCTACTATAAAAAGTTTTGAAAGTTAGGTAAGGTACACATTTGCATTGAATAATTTGAGAACATGTGGGGTAACACCAGTGTTACAGGAACGTATGAATAGAGCGGGATAATAACTGTTGTGTTATTAATTACTGTACAATTTCTATAGGATCTCACTCGAATGATAAGATTAACCTACAAATGAAAAATCATGATTTCTATTAAGATCTAAGATGCCATCAACATTTACCCGCTAACTTTTCATTCTAGCTCAAATTCTAAATAAAGTAGGATAAGACATATAAGATTTCAAGTCCAAATGTATTTTTTTTGATATGTTAATTAAATCAAGTTTCAATCTAGACTCCTCTCGTCTCGATCATAGTTTACACTCGACGAGCACCTCAACGGGATGAATTATTTATTGCTTCCTCATTCAAGTCAGACCATCAAGATCAAAAGCCATTTGTCAGACCAGTCACACTAGGGCAAGATTTAGTCGACATTGTTTTTAAATATGAACCAGTCGTGAAGTGCAATGAATGAATTTCTGTGCTTAACAGAGACCTCATGTTTTCGTTCCAAAATCTTTAGGAATCCTTGCTTTCCAGCAGGGTAAAATTTGATGCATGTGATGAAGCTTCGATCGTCTTGCGTGAAGACATCTCTTTTAAAGGTTGGTTCCAAAGATCCAAATTAACTTATTTTCTGTCAACATTTTTATATAAAACCTAGCGTTTACTTTCCCTCGCTTCGGAATAGAAATAAATGGAGACTTGGGTCCATCTATATAATATTCTGCTTGTTCCTTCCTTCCTTAATTAGTTAGTTAGTCCGTCCGTTACGCTCTCATCCGAGCTTGTGGTATCATGGATACCGATACGTCTAGCATGGATACATCTAGCATTGGATGTCCCAAAATGGACAGCTACAGAAGCTATTAGAGGTGATCTAGGGTGGAGCCTATTTTCAGAACGAATGATGAAAGCTGTGTTGAATTATAAAGTAAGAATTGAGAACTTGCAGAATAGTAGGTGGGTAAAGCAAACTTTTGAATGGAATTTGAGTGTAAGCTAAAGGGAGAAAATATGTTGGGGGCATGCAATGAAACTAAGTATGCAAAAGGTTATTCGTGTTAGAAATGAGAGACCTGAGGATGAATGACTTTTAATGAATGTTGGAGGTGAGCAATAATGCAATGAATTTAATGCAATATATTTTTTCACATCATTGGGAAACATTTTCACAAATTCAGTATATTTTAAAACTACTTTTTCAAAAAAGTTCATCGTGCTTCAGCCTCATAAATGGTTTTATTGCATATGTGTTGCTAAAACACGTTTTCAGTGAAAGGAAGAAAACTTGAAAACAAAAATCTTGAAAAAAATTTACCCAAATTATTGGCCGCTCTGAAAACGACACATCTCTTACAATTAAAGGTATTATATTTATTCGAGTCGGAAGCCTTCCTGAATGCTGTCGCAAACAAATATTTTTCCCACGTACAGTACAAATGATGTGAGCCTTCCGTCACTCACCGATTGAAAGCAAGTTATCATTTTTTGTTCAAAATGAATTGATTTTGCGCTGAAAACTCTATCAGACGTATTCCAATCGGCGAATTCTACAAAGGATTTTACATGGTAGATTTATTTCAACCTCTTGATGAATTACGGTAGATTTTTCACTTATTTCACTTATTAATAATTTTTTTTAGAGAAAAAAATATGTAACTTTTACACTTTTACCTAGCGTAAATTCCAAACACAAGTCAACTAACAGAATGAAGCTTCAACCAATTACCACAACGGATGATAACATTGTGTCAGAACTCCGTTGTACGCCCCAGCACAGCCCATCTACAGTTTCCACCTCACCGCGCAAAAATGTATTCCTTGTGTGCTCAAACTTCAGAGAGGCTAGGACAACCAGTAAATTTCGAATATTTTTTTATGCAGTTAGTTTAGTAAAGAAATTTTTAAACTCTAGGATATGGTTATGGTACGATTTAAACCGTGAATAGTCACTATTCATGTAGATAAGAACACAAATCTCAGAGCAAATCTCGGATAGTTAACTGGAAACTCACTCTTCTATGAGGTTTTCTTTATCGTTAGTAGGATTGCGTTGCATTTCAACGACACTTCTACAATTAACAATTTTTTGTTGTTAAGTTCTTAAATATTTTTTCTTTTGAACATTCATTATATTTCTGCTTCTCGTTTTCATCAAAATAAAACAAAAAAGTTGTTACCATCAGCATTATGAAAAAATGGTTGTGAAATTCCTCGTCCTCGTTACTAATTTTTAATAAATCCTAAGGCCTCCGCGAAGGCGTTAATTATAATTTTATAACTCACTTGTAACTCACTACCTTCATACTTGTACCTGGAATGTGACTCATCATACTGTAATTTTCACTAACGTATCACTAGTCACCGGAATGGACAATCTAAATTACGCGGCGGGTTACACACAACCCAACTGACGCAGAAGTCAGCACCTTGGGTTGTCTGTTTAGGCTGGAAGTCATGCCTAATTCTGCGTTTAAATCTGAAGCTTAGACGATTTTACGGGAGCAACACTCGAAAAACATGGCAAATGCTTTAAGGGCAGGTGGTCTTTGACTTACGATGGCCTACAGACGTTCGTATGATGTGCTGCAAGACGATTATTAGTGTGAATTGAAACAAACCTAAGCCCAGCACCTAACAACTTGAGCACCCAAGTCACTACCCTAAGCTGCACCAATATATTTATTACATCATAAACTAGGACATAACAAAACACGCGAGCCCCAATACTAGTCTTTTCTCACCACCTGACGGCGTATTCTTCGACAGCCAAAACGAACTATGTTGTTCACTAGGGAAATTCACATTCACGATGCCAGTCACTGGAGGATCAGATTCTTAAATGATTTATGTGAGTAAGCATCGTCTCCTCGATACTTTGTAGGTCGATCCAGTCGTTAAAAAATGACACTCTATACAGATTTTTTATTCCTAGTGCAATTTCGCTACTCTTCACCCGCAACATATTCTTACTCCTTTCTTCATAGTGATAGTAAAATTGCGTCGAGTTGCTTATAATTTCGGCATGACGGTAGTCTCCCTTATTTTGTTTTACAATAACAATGAAGTAGTATGGACTTCAGATTCATATTGTGAACTTGTCTTTCAGTTTTGTATGTTGTGGGAGCTCCTGCGCTTAGCTATTAAAATCCTACGCCCTTACCGAAATTATTTTTTTCCTAATTTATTTTCAGATTAGGTCTGTTGTTAACAGTAGTTGCTAATAATTTTGATCAAATAAATTTTCCATTGTAATAGAAAAGTTATATCTTTGGTTGTTGAATCACAGTACATTGCTCAAATAATCATGGTCTAAGTTGACTCAGGTATCTGGCTCAAACACGAGAAATCTCGTGGCACGTTCAGAACTTCAAGAAGAACTCTGTCGAGATACCTCGGGTTGGTTCGTAAGGAGATGTGAAGCGCGCATCGTCTACACTTTCGAGCGCGTTCGGGAAAGGAACTTGCTGCAGTTTCTCAAGCTGTACCCGCAGCCCAACTCGTACAAGCAGACGAAAGTTCAGTCATGTAATGACAAGACCTCGGAAGCATAACAGCAAACGAGCCTCTTCAAAAGTCAGCAACTTACACCTCACGCTGACCAGCGGCCTACGTGATGAGAATAATGGTAAATTATCTTCTATAATGTTTACGCTTGTGGCTGCGTACTCTTAGATTTCACTGCTCGTGTGATCTATAGAGGATACTTTTAGAATGCAAATGAATGTTTCATTTCCTATCCTTGATTGCATAATAAATTATGCCTTCCTCCTTATTCTCTTTGGAACGGCTTTGTTGCAGTTAAAGAGGATTGGTCTAATCTTCATTTTCTATGCGTATTTGAGCTCAATTTATTTTCAGAATGCATTTCCCTTCCTCATATAAGATCAGACGCTAGATGCAAATATTCCTGGTCTTCCACCAGATTTATTCGTGCACTTGCAGTTTAATTTGTGGGCGACATGTTATCACGTTTTCGGTGGCGTTCATTTTTTTTTCAAATAAATGTGGCTAAGACCATTCCCCTCCCTTTTGATAATATACTTGTACCTTGAAAAAGTAAATTTACCAGCCTTCTTTTCGTTTCCTTTTTTTCTAATTACTCCCGTTTACTATTTTCCGAGGAAATCTTAGATATTTGCACGTTAGATTCCTCATACATTCACTCCTAACTGGTGTCTATTTCTTCATGGAAAATTTTTTGTAGAAGTCTCTACAAATCATGGCTTTTGTCTTTTTTTCAGGTGCCTCTCTTTAGAAAAGAGACTAAAGTAAACAACACGTACCTTATTAGCGATATAATTTCAAAGTAAATAAATATGACCAGCAGTTCAAAATTCCTTTGCTCTTGGAGTTTACAAGCACTGCAAAGATGACAGCCAGGCACGTCTTCATTTTCTCTGGCAACTTTTTTTCATTAATCACTTTAGGATCATTAACATAGCAGTCGTTACGCACAATGTTTTTATCATATTCTCTGGGTAAATCATTTTCATTTCTTATCATATTACTCTATTTCACTAAAGGTCTAATTCACGTACATCTCACGCCAAGAGGATATTTTTTTTATAGTGAAGCTTGGATGAGTTTTCTGACACAGCAACATTTTTTCTATGCTTTGATAGCAGTGACCAAATTAAAGTTAGCGTAATAAGGCGTAGTGCCATTTGACAACTTAACTGCAGCGTACAGTTCCATGGGTCGTCATTGACTGAATACTGGCATTGGCGAAAAAGTTTTAAAGACCGCTGCCAAAAATAAAAGTCATGAAGACTCTATAATTTTGAGGCTATATAGGGTCGAAACAGAGTCTAAACACACCCATGAGCTAGCACACTCTCCGCATCCTGTTGTGCAAAATGACGCAGAAAAATGCAATGTGCCCATGTCTCCTGGCGGTTTCCAAATATTAGACTCTGCTTCGACCCCTTATGATTTCAGGTTTTAGAGTCTTCACATATTTCCAAACGAAACCCTGATCTCAACAGTATGGACAGTTCATACCCTTTCGAAATTGTGAAGAGATCGAAACCACTTCAAAACCCGCTCGATTTTATTGCATTTTACGTTTTCCTTTCTTCTTCTTTGACATACTTTGTTTTTATTCCCATGATATATTTTTATACCCAATATTCATTGTAATTTGTTCTTTTATTTCAGAAACCTAATGATTTGTTTTTCAGCTGATGATAGGGTTGCACTCCGAAACGTTCATCAGGGTAGCAGTTCTGTACTGGGAATCAGCTAACACACCCATCGCATTTTGCACTGTGAAATCATGCCGAAACATGTAATGTACTTACATTTCCTCCCGGTTTCAAAATTTCAGACTCTGTTTCAACCGCTATAACCTCAGGATATTAAAATGTTTTTAAACAATTTAAGCTAATTTATATACCACAAGTGATACAGCAATAGATTGTATCTTAAGTCTAGTACGAAGGACATATTTGAGTATAGCTACTTGTGGGCCCGAATAAGTTCAGCGACTTCTAGGACTTCCTATCATCAAGCTATTTTTTAAGTGTACAGTTATGTTTAACCTAATTTAAACCTAAACAGTGCAGTGAGTGCAGTGAGGCAGTGAGGACGTCTGTGTCTTTGCTCCGAAACAAAGTGCCCAACTGGTTAATGATCATGCATTTCTAACCAAAAAAGAGTGCCCACTCAGACCATGAGGATCCAAGAATAAATTTTATCTAACCAAATTAAAAAAATCGAACAAAAAGTGTGAATATTCCATCAGAACAAGCACTCAACCCTTGCTTCTTTTTGAGAGTGTCTCCCTTCTCACAAGATGGCGACAAGCTCAACCAAGGACAACAACAGCGAGGGTATGCTGGAGCTTGACTATCCAGATGTACGAGGCTTGCCAAAACCGAGTAAGCAAGTAGTTTCCATCCTAATTGATCTCTTCAAATCAGTAATGAAGAAATTTCAAAGCGAAATTAGTGAATTGAAAACGATGATTGAAACACTAACGAAGAAAGAATCAAATCAAAATGCAAGAATTGAAGAACAAGATAAGAAGATGAATGACATAGTCTCTCGTCTAGAGCGACTCGAACGGAAAGAAGAACGTGAAGAATTGGAGAACAGAAAACGCACTTTGGTTATATCAGGGGAACTGCCGCAATCACGTCCTGAAGAAAATTGCATAGAAACGGTTTGCCAGCTCATGAAGGACCAACTCAAAATCAACCTGAGTAACTCTGACATCACCACAGCGAGCAGATTGGGAAAAAAACCTCCACCCGGAAACGTCGATAAAAGAAACATTTCTTTTGAGCTACGAAAATACGAAAAGAAGCAAGAAGTTCTGACAGCCTGTCGTGTGACAAAACCGGAACAACTCTACGTGAATGAATACTTAGTACCTTCGCGAGCAAGTATAATGTACACTCTGAGATTGGCCAAACGAAAATTTCCGGAACAAATAGGACCCGCAAGAAGTTTGGATGGCAATATCAACGTCTTCTCTCCAAAGGGACCTGGCCAAGTAACTCAGAAACCTCTAACCATCAATACACCTGAAGAACTAGACAAGTACAGGGTGCGCCAGAGAAACTTACTTATTTGAAAGGTCAATAAAAGCAAAAGTACTTTATATATTGTTTTAATTCTATTTGTATTTGGGAATACAATATCCCAATTTTTTACTATCCTGAAAATGACATCATCCCCATCCCCAAAGACAACCCCCATTGCGCATGCACTGATTAAGTCGATTTTTGAAGTTCGTCTCCACTCTTTGCAGCATATCAGTCGGTATGTTGGCAATGGCATCGCCAATGTTGTTCTTGAGGTGAGCTATTGTCCGTGGTCGATCGATATAAACCAGCGATTTCAAAAGACCCCATAAAAATAAATAACATGGAGCCAAATCTGGAGAGCGAGCCGGCCATGCGAGCACGGAAGGCACGTTGCGTAGCAAGAAGTGAGCGACCGTTAGAAAAGAAACTCTCGACGGCGAAAGCCCGCTGTTCGTTAGACCAGAGTATGATGGAAATTGACTTGAGGGAAAAACAAATTTGGGGACTGTTCCCTCCAGTAGCGCCGCTCATCACCCCTCTACCCACCCAAGTCACCGCTCGGGAGTTTTTTCGAATAAGTAAGTTTCTCTGGCGCACCTTGTACTTGTTGCAACATGTCGGCAAGTCCTCAGAGGAAATTACTCGTGATTAGTATTTTTTTTTAGACTGACGTATTGAGTTTAATATTATTTTGATATCTGTCCACATGTTTTCTTCTTGATTTTTGATTGAATTACGTTTACCTCTTCAAGGCATCCACGTCGACCTTGCAGCCTTGTTTTGCTGCTTACTAAATTGTTTTTCAATTTCTTTCTTTTCTCCTTTTTATCGAATGCTCATACCGAACTTGCTGCTCAGACTTGACTCGTGTATATGTTTCTAAATCTGGAAACAATTTAGATAGTCAAGATTTTTAAATTCCATAAATAACTTCACTGTCACATCGTTTTTAAATCCATTTCGTCCTTGCTACATCTTATAAGTGTTATATGCGGAAACCACTGGTACGACAGCCTTGTAACTACATTATTTGCCATTTATGATCCCTAATGTTCCTGCTCATGGACTGAATTTGCGCTCTCCTTATGAAATCATACTAGGTTTCAGACAATTTAGACTAATAATCTCTGTGTGTTTTTATTTTTCTCTTCTTTTTAATTTAATTATAAGTAGGAATGTCCTTATTTTTACCTTGATCCTGTAGTTTTTATCATTTTTATTTTTACGTCACATTTTACTTACTGTCTCTTAATTCTAATGACTGACCATGTTGACGTATTCGACAATATTGATCCAGATCTCAATCATTTGAATAGACTGCACCCAAACCTAAATGAAACTGGAAACTGTAAATACCTATATATTAAAAAATTCAATTAATCGATGAGGAAGACCTGTAACGATTTTTCTCTATTATGTTGGAACTGTAGATCCATTTATCCGAAAATAGATGAAATATCTTGTACTATCACTGAGCTGAACAGCAATTTTGATGTTCTCAGTTTCACCGAAAGTTGGCTAGACGACTCATCTAAAGACCTGATTCAAATTCAAAACTATTATAGCCATCATTCACTCCGTAGTAACAAACGTGGTGGTGGCATCAGTACGTACATATCTAAACATATATCTTCGAAAGTCATTTTAAGTGCAACTATGAATCGTGAACATATTGAGACTTTATTTATAGAACTAACGAAAAATGATAAACGGATTGGGCTTGGGACAGTATATAGGCCCCCAACAGCTTGTAACGTCTCTTTCCTGAACGAGCTTCAAAGCATAATATCTCAGTTCAACAAGTCTCTATATAATGACATAATAATCTGCGGGGATTTCAACTACGATCTTCTACAATATGATAGCTGTGAGCAAACCTCAAACTTCATAAATGTTTTTCAGTCTAGCTCCTTCCTTCCAATCATCACGAAACCTACGCGTGTTGCTTCTGAATCGGCTACGTTACTCGATAATATTTTTATGTTAGATCCGACTGATTTTCTTACCGGAATAATAACTTCTGACTTATCTGACCATTTCCCGGTGTTTCTCATCAAGAAAAATGTCTATAATCCTTGTCCCAGCCCACAGGCTGATACTTATTCATTTCGTTGTGTAAACGAATACAACTTGGGAACAATGCGAACTGTTCTAGAAGAATTAATGCCATCATTAGACATCTATGAACGGGACAATAATGCGATAAACATTGATGAAGCAATACTAAATTTAACTGAAATTATAACGACCGCATATAACCAGTGTTGCCCAATAATCACCCGCACAATTACGCCGAAAAATAGACATAAGCCCTGGATTACTGAAGATATCGTGATCAATATAAAGAAACGTCAAGCGTACCTAGCCTTACTATACGAAGGGCGAATATCTAAAGTAACGTATAACCGATTCAGGAATCATGTGACAAATCAAATACGAACCTCAAAACGAGACTACTTCACGCGCAAATTTACTGAATACAAAACTGATATTAAAAAAACTTGGCGCCTGCTTAATTCATGCTATAAACCGAATAATAATACTACGAAAACAATTGAGTCCGTCGTTCACGAAAATGTAAAATACCACGAGAAAAAAGATATTGCAACTGTGTTTAACAACTTTTTTGTAAACATAGGAAAAAATATAGCCGATAGTGTCTTCAGTGAACCCAGAGACCACTTGCAATACATGGACCATGTCCGTGAACCTAACTCTTTCTTTTTCACGCCAACTAATCCCTCCGATGTAATTACGTGCATAAACAACTTGAAAAATAAATCAAGTGGATTGAAAAATTTTTCGGCTAAAGTTCTTAAGGCTATAGCTGATATAATAGCACCGTGCATATCTTATATTATCAACCAATCCCTTTCTCAAGGTATCTTCCCCAACTCTTTCAAAGTTGCGAGAGTCACCCCTATTTTTAAAAATGGTGATAAAAACTGCATTAACAATTATAGACCTATCTCTGTACTACCAATTATTAGCAAAATATTCGAGAAAATTGTGTATAAAAAAGTGTATTCGTATTTGGAACAAAAATCTTTCCTATACGACAAACAATACGGTTTTCGTTCTAAGAAATCTACGACACAAGCGGTATTAAATCATTTGCAATACCTTTATTCTAATATAGATGAAGGAAAGCTTGTTTTCTCCGTATTTCTTGACTTTCGAAAAGCATTCGATTGTGTGGACCATAACGTATTACTCTCGAAACTACATTGTTATGGCATTCGAGGGGCTGCCCATGATTGGTTCAGATCATACTTAGCAAATCGGAAACAATACGTTGTCATTGACGACGCAAAATCAGACCCACAGACAATTAGCCATGGAGTTCCACAAGGATCTGTCCTTGGGCCTCTCCTATTTCTAATTTTTATCAATGATATCATTAAATCTACATCATTCTTCAAATTCATACTCTTTGCCGATGACAGTACCCTTTCTGCGGTCCTTCCAGACCAAAATCCCGCTAGGATGGCGGAGCGTATAAATAATGAACTTCATAAGGTTTCATTGTGGCTTAAAGCTAATAAAATAAGCCTTAATATCGATAAAACAAAATATATTACATTCTCATACAAGAAAAATATATCTCTCCCACGCATTCAAATTGGCGAAGGTAAAATCGAAGAAACCAACTCAAGTAAATTCCTGGGCATCATAATAGACAAACATCTAACCTTTAAAGAGCACATCGCTCATATTAGTTCTAAATTATCAAAATCTATCGGAATCCTAAATAAAGTTAAAAATCTCCTGCCTGAAACAGCCTTACAAATGCTCTACCGAACGCTCATTTCACCATACTTGCAATACGGAATAGAAGCATGGTACGGAACTGATAAAAATAAAACCAACAAAATTTTTACCCTGCAAAAAAGAGCCATAAGAGCGGTAAAGAATCTAGAATATAATGCTCACACAAATGACTCATTCAAAAATTTACGAATACTTAAGCTCTCGGATCTCTACAAAATCTCCATTTGCAATTTCATTTACAAAACATTAACAAATGATGGCGACAATAGCCTAAAACAACTATTAACTGCGCAAACTGGTCATCACGACCATTTAACCCGAAATAGAAGTAAATTCATGCTTCCTTATTACTCAAAGGCTCGGTCACAACACAGTATCCTCTTCGTTGGAACTAAAACTTGGAACTCAATACCTGCGGAGATCCGTGAAAGTAATTCTTATAAGGTATTCAAAAATAATCTTGAGTCTCACTTCCTATCAGATTACTAGTCGTGTAAGATCACAGAGTAAAACCTTGTCATGCACCTACATAACTGGTCCTAATAATGTAATTCGCCGTGGTTAATTTCGCCGATCTTCAGTCTGTTCATGAATCGTTTGTCGACTATACTGTTAAATCAAGTCCATATGAACTATATTGTGAAATGAAGTGTCTAATTTCGAGTTAATTATCTCATTGATCAGTCTAATGCGTCTCTAGTTTAAGTGAATTAGGTTAAACATTATTGTACTCCTAAGACTAACCTTGATGGTAGGATGCCCTAGAAGTCACTGAACTTATTCGGGCCCACAGGTAGCTATACTCAAATTTGACCATTGTACTAGACTTAAGAAACATTTTATCTCTGTATCACCTGTGGTAAATAAATTGTTTAAAAAATAAATTGTTTAAATTTACTTAACCTAGGGGCATACACGACTAGTCATGTTTCGATGCTTAATTTTTTTTAAGAGAGAAAGAAATAGTTAAAATGAGCTAGATGGGAACAGTATAGGCAATAAAAATGATTAGGAGCATAAGATCTATATAATTATCATGGTAGATTGCCTTATCAAGATACGTTGTATCAAATGAAAAGAAATTGACTTGAATAATCTTATATGATTAATATTTCGATAGGAAGAGGGATTCAAGATTTGTTTTGAAAGCTTTGTAAGAGCTCTTTTCAAGGATCTCAGCAGGGATTGCATTCCAATCCTTAGTTCCAATGAAGAGGATACTGTGTTGTGACCGAGATTTTGAATAATGAGGAAGTATGAAGTTACTTCTGTTTCGTGTTGAATGATCATGATGACCAGCTTGAGCAGTGAATAATTGTTTGAGTTCTCTGTCGCAATCATCAGTTAGTGTTTCATACATGAAATTACATATGGAGAGGTTGTAAGATCAAAAAGCTTGAGTATTTTTACGCTTTTAAATGAATCATTTGTGTGAGCATTAAATTCTAATTTTATCACCGTTCGAATGGCTCTTTTTTTTGCAATCCGAAGAGCAGATTGGTTTTATTTTTATGAGTTCCGTGCCAAGCTTCTATTCAGTAGATAAGGTGAAATGATCGTTCGATAAAGTATTTTTAAGATTTCTTCAGGCAGTATTTTTTTTATTTTATGAAGGATTCCAACGGATTTTGATAACTTAGTACTGATATGTGCAATATGCTCTTTGAATGTCAGAAGTTTATCTAATATAGTGCCCAGAAATTTACAGTAGTTGGTTTCTTTAATTTCACCATCTCCAATTTTATTGTGTGGGAGAGACACATTTCTCTTTTCTCTTGTATGGGAATATAATGTATTTTGTCTTATCGATATTGAGGCATATTTTATTGGCTTTGAGCCCTATTGAAGCAGCATCTAAAAATACAGTGAGCGTGTTGAAGAGTTGTTCTCTCCAAACGAGTTCAAAATGTTTTAAAATACAAACAAGATCGGTGATGTTGGCGCATTGATCAATCTAAATATTTCGTAAGCATTCGTACTATAACTTTGAGAGAAAACCGAATATAAATGAAAAACCTTATGTCTCACAAAGTCTGCGATAATTTTTTACAGTATTTCCTTGCATGCATTATAATTTTAACACATTTCAATACGAAAATGTTCGCTTTTCTCTTCTGGAAATATTTTCTACTTATATGGTACATTCGATAATTTTCAATCGCCGACCTATTAGAACTATTTAACAGCCATGGAAGAAAAGGCTTGGTCAATGGAGACGTCTACGATATCTGGAACTTGACACCTGGGAAAAGGATGTTGTCTTCCACTTATTTTTACCGAAAATAATCTTGCCACCAAATCCACGAAGCATCCAAGTGCTAGCAGCTACAGCTGTAAGCAAAGTAGTAGCTGTGGTGTTAAATATACAAACCTCTACGTGTTATATTGTTACCTCTCGTAATTTAAAATGGAATCCATGCTGTACGTATGGTCATTTTACTAATATAAACGGTGAAGTCTAGACGAATAAAATTGAACGTATAGAACTACACAGTTCATCTTCTGCAAAAGAAATCAGCTACAAAACAAAGCAAATATGAGTAAATTTAAACAACACCATACAAAAAAAATACTACAATATATATAGAAAATCCTCGTAGATATAAAACTAAAACTGAAAATAAAAAAGTAAAAAACATAAACTAATGATAACGTGTTCGCAACGAGTAGAGAAAAATCACTTTGAGGGTCATTTAGCCGTTTGAGCTTAAAGATGTATAGCGACTCAAGGATGCGTAAATCAATCACGTGTGGGGCATCTGCAAGGATTTTAAAATGATTCACAGAAACAGGGGCGGTACAGTTTTCAGCATGGGATCGAACAGAGGACAGTGGAGAGGAACCAAGAGGACGACCGGTTCTACAGCTGCGTCCAGCGCGCTCGGCTACTCTGGACATAAGAGTACGAGAGGTGGAACCTACGTACTGTGATTCACAAAGTGAACGACTAAACTGGTAAACCAGATAGGAGCACATAGCAGTAAGCAGCATATCCTTAAAGCGGAAAAGGGAAAAACCGATTTTTAGGTTTTCGAAAGAACTTGCTGATTAGGATTTGAACCGCCGGTTTTAACTCAATTGACTGGTGTCCAAAGCAAGGAAGCTTGAGGAAAAACTTCTGTTGATTACATGATTGGAGTGCTGGCGTTTGATGATCCTCTCGTATTTTGCGAATGACATCACTCGGGAATGAAATCTTTCCATATTATCCATATAGCTCTTGTTTTAACTCTGTTGCAAAACATCAACTAAAACTCCTCGAAAGTGTTACAAAATCACAACTTTGAAAGCCTTATATTTCACAATATGTGTTTCGAGGACTCATTTGAATTGATTTGCAATTTGAATTACTCTGAACTCCAATTTCTTGCCAATATCAGTTAAATTTCAATCGATAACGTGGAGCTTCTTCAAGGAAGAATAGTTCACGCGCCCAAAGCCCTATCTGAAATTCGGAAACGAAGGTAATCTTTCAAATATGATAATAAACATAGAAGTGGTCATTATTACTGCTGTCGCTTAGTCTTGTTTTCGTGTTTTTAGGCACTTCTGTTCAAACCCCCCAATTTTATTCTATATTTTATGAGCAACAAATGATTCTTTTGAGTTTTAACGACCTTCGCAGGTACATTTCAGCCGTACGCAATGAAGTAGGCTTGTTTTCACGTCGCCTCTAAATCATTGATAGAAATTTGTTCCTCAGCGACCGGAAAATAAATACCTTCATCTTGTGAGATAGGTAAAACAGGGCCTCAAATTCAACGCACATTTTACAATTCATCCACTAAACAAAGTTTGTAAGTTAACTTCAAGAAGTACCGTTTGAATGAGTTCATGCAGTTTAAAGGCCTCAAATATTATTTTTACAGCAGAAAGTCTAGTGTTCATCCATTGCGTGACAGGATCACACTTTTCTTGTATCTCTGAATGACCATGAATGATTATTGTTATTTTCATATAAAAACCGATGGCCTTTCCTAGAATTTACCTCATGAAATGTTCACTCAAGGTTCCGCTCTCCACGTGTAGATCAACGTTACGTGCTTTCAGCGGAGCTTTGTTTGAATGTGCCGGTTTGAACTGGATTTCATGCGTAGGTGAATGTTTACTTGTCTTAAGGAGAAAAATATTTTTCTATACCCTTTTCTGAAATGAGTTTGTATCTTTGAGGATTATATTGAGCACAAAATGTTTGCAACCCACTTTGAAAAATGTAGATCTGAAATATCAAGATTCAATTACCATTAATTATGAGATTAGAAGTTTCACTTTGTAAGTGTTGAAATCCTAGTTAATTTTTTTATTTGTAATGCCCCTGAAACGAGAATTAGTAAACTTCATTACTACACTCACTAAAAAAAAATCAAAATAAAACAAAATTAAATTTCTAAAATAGAAGCGCCCATGAAATGAATTCCTGTACAACTAGGCTCACTACGAGGGATCTTTGATTTTTCGAAAGAAAATATAAGAGCCTGTAACTTCAAAATCCATAAATGAACCTTGGGTCAAGGCATGAAAAAGTGCTCCATTGTTCGTTCTTCATTTATAATCTGACACTCTGTAGAGCGATCCATTTTGTAAATTGTGAACTGTAACCGCCTTTCATTTGTCGACGATGAAAAAACTAATCTAGTGTACAAGTGTATGTCTAGTGTACAATACACCTGAGGTATATATACAGGGTGTTTCACAAAATTTCAAATCCTCTCCTTGAATGTAATTTCTTGCTAACTAATCGTTCAATTTCAGCATCCTTTTTTGGATCGATGTAGAAGATATTTTTGGGTATAATCTCAAAAAAATTTGTTTATAAATGTAAAAATATGATTATAGCTACTTAAATCTGCGAAAGAATCCAAAAAATTATTTTTTGGTTGTTATCAACTGGGCTGTATTCAATTGCGATGAAAAAATTAACAAACAGGTTAATAGGGTGACTCTGCTTAATTATGACCCTCCCTACAACGCAACATATGATGTTCCCTTCAAGTGTGTAAAGGCGTCTTAGTAGCAACGATAGAGTAAGAAGTCCTATTTTTACTATTTTTACGAGGGGCACCGTAATGGTGTGCGGTACCTGCAGTTCTTACAGAGAAAATCATCCCAAGTGATTCAGAAAGCATATGGTCAAAGATCTAACTCGGTCTGATGGATGCAGGACCGTGCTTATTGCCATCGATAAATTTCAGTAAGGAAATATTAGCAAACAGTGTTTCCGAAACGTATCATCTGCGTGGGACATGGTACGGAGTGGCCACCCAGGTTCCCAGACTTCACTCCATGTGACTTCTTATGTGGGGATACCTGGAAAATGAAATCTACATAACTTCATCGCTGAATTTAGATGATTTTAGGGAAAAGACTGCGAGAAAAAAGAATCAATGCTCTTTTTCAAAATCCGCGAATGATAAGGCGCGCTGGGAAAAAGCTGAAGGTAAATACTCGAGTATGCATTAGAAGAAATTTCCGCAAAGCTAGAAGCAGATGAAATATACTCTTTATTCTAAGGACTTGAAATAATTTTCTGTTATTGATTTTTGAAGGATTATTTATCAAAATGAAGCCCAGCATATTTTTTATAATAATGCCAAATAAATTAAATTGGCTTCCAATTTATTTATGATTATTTTTTGCAAAAACTGTTTTGGATACATTCACACGTTTTCAGTAAGGTTTTACCAGCGTTTTGGGTTAATGGAAGTATTACTGTCTTGTTATATCAGATAAACGTTTTCCATTTACCCAAAAATAAATTTGAATCTGATGATTAGATAGCAAGTTATTACCATTCATTAGATATATAGGTATATAGATGGTTAAAATTAACTCCATAGTTGGCATTCACAAGTATCTTGTTTAATTTCCATATTTCTCTGAAATATATTATATTTTTAAATATCTATATTCAAAATACATAAATATACAATATTATTCTATACAAATATATATATATATATTTGTATTGAATAATATTTTATATTTATGTATTTTATATATTATATATATATATATATATATATATATATATATATATATATATATATATATATATATATATATGTATGTTATTTTCAGTTAAATTTTGTGAGAGCTGTTACGACTTTACTTCAATCGTCAATGTCCAAGATGAATTTATTTTGGTCTGTGAATAATGTCGAAAAAGAAATAAAGCATGTTCGGATTTTTTGATAAACCTCACAATATAGCGAGGACAAGGCTGGTCGTCGACAAGTGTTCTACGCTGGAATTTTTTGTCAGAGTTTGAATAAAATTGATAAATTTTAAACAAAAAGAAAGATGAACTGTACAAATACAAAGAAAAGCCTTGATTAACAGGTTAACTTGCGTCAGCGGGTACACACGGGTAGAAAATATTCAAGTGAAAGAACAGATGCAAGCCCGGACAAATTTGAACAGTGCAAAACGCTCTCCAACGAAAGATTTAATGCAGGTGGATTTTGTTACTTCGATTTGTTCATTTTTGCTCTGGGTTTCGCATCCTATTCCGCTGCTCGCTACAGCACCCTAGTGCTTATCCCACAGCTCCTCGCCCTCCTCAACAGCATCCCAATGTTCCACAGCACACCCCTATCCTCCCTGAGGACACTCCTCTCTTTCACAATCTTATGTGTTCACATCTCCGTTCAGTTAGTCGCAGACAGGGTAGAGCAGTTATTTTTCGTGGAAATTTTAATAGAGTTCTATAGTGGGTAAGTACTTCAATTTTGTTATTATAGAATTTGAGTTCAAATTTGGCGAGCAGAAATTATAATTTTACATCTAACAACTCAATCTAAATAATTCATGTCTCAAAACCTTACAATATTTCAGAACGAAAAATGTCTATATTGGCTAAATAGAGAATTGAATAAATAAAATTTACTCGTGATCAACTTCCATGTTACGTAAGTTAGACGTGCCAGTGAAATTTCGCGCACTGGTGGAGTTCTTATTCTTCGTGTTTGGTACGATTATTAAGGCATGCTTCTCAGTATTGGAAAGGCTTCAGCCGCAACATTGCCAATCATCGGAAATATTTTCTAAACTGATGAAAAATTAACTCTATGATCTACTAGTCTTGGTATTTGCTTAAAAAACGTATTAGCGTTTCTCTTGCGTGTTGAACGATGCGCTGATTACATAGTTCAAATGCACAGCACCTGCTTCTTTTCAAATTCCATCAAAGCTTTGCTCGAATACTGGTTGAATTCGACTCTGAAAGGCAAGGCTACCATGGAATTACCGAAACAAAGTGCGAAAGTTGCAGTAGCTGTTGCGAATTGTATCTACATGAACAATTCTGGACCGAAAAATAACGGAGATGAAGGTTGAAAATAGAAATGTGAAATTTAAAAAAAAAATTCTCCTGGAACTGATTTACAACCTTTTCGTGCAGATGCACGCTATACATTGTCTGGATAAGACGTTGAAAATTACATTGCGCTTAGCAAGAGTTACTGTAGCATCCCTTGAGTATAGTGCCTTCTGCAGAGAGGGCACGAACTTCGTCCGATGTGTTTCAAGAGTAGTGCAGCTCTTAGCTTAGATACTGTAGCTAGATGCTGCTAAATGTTGTAGCTTACCTAGATGATGTAGGGGAAAATGCATTTGAGAGCTTACCGCTAAATTTGGTTACGCTTTTCGGCTCTTATTTTCCTGACAAAACAACATGAGTTTTCTGTAAGTTGGTTTTTTCAAAGCATCCGTAAGAATGTGCTGCGGGCGGTCGTTGCTAGATTTCACTTTATAATTGAAGCCATGTATTCTTTTCTACAAATGTTGTAAGACTTTTACAACTAAGTCAAAATTCTTTTTTATACACACGATACATAATGTGCATCTTTCATCAAGTATTCTAGTGAACAGATTATGCGAATAGAATTCACCTACGCATCTGCCAAGCTGCTCTAGTTTGGTTAAAAAACTGTCATTTTTATGTAGTATAAAGGCCCCTTGCATTACACTTTTACTGACTGTGTGGCGGGTGCGTCCCATGGCCTCAGACGTAGCTGGTTGAACCGATGTACGTAGATCAGCGTGAGGATTGCGCTGATGAAACGCCCAGGGAAACTGAGCTAAGGTTTGAAGTTCCATATCGTAGTCTATGAACTGAACCACTGCGTTCATGGCAACATCCCATGTTTGCTCACAACTACTTAAGGACGTTGTAAATACGAGCTTTATGTTGCCATTTCATTCTTTAGCTACTTCTCAAATTGTTCAATTAAAATAATAATAAATCTTATAAATGTTTGCCAAAATTTTGTTACGGCATGGCTTGTTTACTCCAGCACTAGATCTTTAAGCTGTTTCGAAATTGTTACCACTCTCTCTATGATACATTTTTTACAGAATACTGATAATGCTGAGGCACTAGATTGCTGTGGTTTGAATCTTCTTCAGCAATTTCAGTACACATCAACAAAGAAAATTGAAAACATGGCACATTTTAAAACATTTCTCTAAATTGTCACGTTCCTAATTTAAAGGAATAACCACGATACCCAATCAGTGGTGTAACAGAATTTATTTAGTTTCATTATTTACACGCAGTCACAAATCTGTGCTCATTATACAGGGCCACTCAAAAATTCATGTTGCTTTTGGAAATAGAATAAAGAAACGTTGCACCTCGTTTTCCGAGAATTGGCTTTTAGGATCACCTAAGAAAATTTGCGCTGTACGACAATAGATGTTGAAAAAACATTGCAATAATGTAGATCAACGCGTCTAGCTGAAACTAATTTACTCTGGATGGGAGGTTTCAATAACACTTATAGATAAAAACCAATAAGATATTTCAAGATAAGAAATGCGACACTAAAGTCAGGAATTAACTGAGGTTATCACTGCAGAGAAATTTCAAATGTTCTCGTAGAAGAAAAACATTGGTCTTACCATCAACAGCTTGCAATTGCTATAAAATTGAAGAAGCACTTGAGAGTTTTTCTCAGCAACGTTTATGAAGAGAAATACCGCTAGAAAAAAATAACAGTTCAGTTTCTGCACGAATAGAAAATACAAGCTGAAGTATTTGATGATAAAATATTAACTTTATCATCAAACAATGATAACAATGAATGATAACCGTCAAACAACTGATAAATTTTTAGACCATCTCAAGTTGAGATTTTGATATATTGAGGTTGAAATTATGAGGCAATCAATTTTTACACTACATTTTACATTCATTTATGGACGATGCTCTACGGTGCTTGTCTCAAAATTAGCAAAAGATGTTCGTTTATAGAATAAATTAATAGAATAATTAAAACTGGGCTTGAGCGTTGAAAATTAGCTTACATTGACTTAGAAGAATTGACTATTAGCTTATATTGACTTATATTGACTTTAGAATTGAAATTGACTTTAGAATTCAATGTCCGTTTTGTTTATTTGAACTAAAAATGCATTTCTATTTTTGAAATGCCTTTCAAGTAAGCTTCGCCTTCAGGTCTATCGGCACCAAAACAAACTAAAAGCTTGTCGTTGGAGAGAATAACATTTCACATTCATAGTGCTTTACTATGAAGTACTGAATTTACGATGATCTGGTAGATACCTAGCCTTTGTGAATTATACATGAAATATCTTTCAATGCCATCTTTTGTTAATCAAATGAAAACATTTCATTTGGCTTACGGTATCTGTGAAATTTATTAAACCGGAACATGCGAGACATGATCATGTTGAGATAAGCTGCTCTTTCAGAGCACCAATAGCGTATATAAACATCTGTTTCGCTGCTTTGAAGCAACAAGTATCGTTCGAACACAGCTTTTCAACTTACTCTGGTGTTAGACTCTCAGGGAGTGAGTCCTTTGTTCAACCGTTTGTTCCAGGCATAGTTTGGTGGCACTTTTTGGAAGACGAATTTGGAGGACTTCTGGAACTTTTTGAAATACTAATACGTTCTCAATCCCAGGGATGAAGGTAATGCCTTGAATAAGATTATATTAGAGTTCATGTTCTAATGATAATGATTTGAAGAATGCTTCTGTAATAAAATAATGATATAATTCTTCGCACCATGAGCATACTATAGTAACAAAATATGCTTATTGATCAGTGTTTTAAGATTGATTTTAGTCGTTATCTTTAGATGAAATAAAGTAAGATCAGTTTTAATTTATAGAAAAAATCTGACTGGGGTGAAAAAGGTCAACAAAAACAGCTAAAATCCTAAATGATGAGCTGCGAACCACGTTCACTGTTTACAATGTTGAGTTGAAAACGGTATTGAAGGCAGCAGGCAAGCTTGCGTGTGAAGAGAGAGACTTGGTCTTTGAAGCGATAAAAGTCAAATTGTACCTGCTTCGAAGTCTACGGCTAGGAACATTCCTTGCTGCCTTCAGCAGCAAGGAACAGCTGTTTTAAACCTTTGACGTGTTAATGAGACTGAAAGTTTTATGATTACACGCTTGCAACAGACATTGTGAGAAATGAACCATGCTTATCATTATTAAAAATAAATGTAATGCACCACCAGCCGCCAACATGGGGTAGTGTTATGACGTGAAGAAGAAAATTTCTGTATGCCTGTAAACCTCAACAGTATCCAGCGGATCAATTTATTTTAGACAAGTTTTATTTCAAGTCTTCAATGCTGTCTTTAATGCTGAAATAGGGACCGCATCTAATATTCATGGCATTATATCACAATGATGTAAAGATATCACGCTATTCATACCAATCAAAACTGAAAATGGAATCTAAATCCATGTTTTACTCACTAATTTTATTTTTCTTCCAAGATAGGTAAAAATCTACGGTTTTTGGTGTTATAAGAAAATTATGTTTTTTTGAAACTGACATGTGAAGTTTCAACAGCGGATATTGAGTCACACTAGCAGGGTCTTGCCATTTTGTAACAATTTAGTGATTTGAATACAGCCCTCTAAATTCAAAATATATTAGTTTCTATTTTTATAGTCGTATTGATAAAGTCTAGAACTTTAAGAATTTGAGTTCTTTTTTTGATGAACTAATAAGTGGCCCACTCGAAAATATTAAACATTTCTTTCTCAAGCACATTAAGCCGTTGTTAATGTATCAGGATGATTCATGAATTACTACGTGCAGTTGAGTGGCAACAAAATATTTTTCATACAACTGAGCTCTCAATTTTACGGTAACGTTACAGAACGTACGTTATGCAAATTACTGTTCCGTTATGAGTGAAAAAATTAAGCTCCCTTTAATATAATTCCACAGCGCTCAATGAGGACACGTTGTTAATCTCTCGATTAAATTTTTTCCAGGCCGAGCTACTGACGCTGGGATGCCTGCTCGCCTTCGCGGTAAGAACAGTCCTCCTGTAGGCAGTAGTATTTTAATTGAAAAGTACTATACATAAAAGTAAAGAGATGAATAATGAAACAAGTATTGAATTACACAAATAGACTTGTTTCTGTGGAAAACAGTTAAATTTTTCAGCAGTCTCATTGCATTGGTCAATGTATCGTCTCTGAAACTTCTAGAAAATTTATCTTTTTGTAAAATAATTTAAATTTATTTCCTACTTCTTCATATTGTTGGTCTCTAAAATTAAGCGCCTCAAGTGAGTCTTCAATTTCGTTTTGATAGAAAAATATTATGGTTATATGTTTACTAGTATTTAACTATATGTTTACTAGTATATAACTTATAAATGCACATATGGTGGTGATAATGACTTGAACGATTCGCAGTTGTTGGTGAAAATCTTGTCGTTTTCTTGCGATATCTTTTATTTCAAGACATTAGCTCTCTCTCTAAGAAACAATGTGACATCAAATTGTTCTGTAATTTATGAACGAACCAATTTCAAAATCGATTTTTTTTTTCAGAGTGGGCTTCCTGCTGAAAGTGAGTAGCGTAAACAACTAAGTAATTTATTAATCAGAGCTGCTAATTCTCCAATTTGCTAATCAGAGCTGCTCACTCTCCAATTTGCTAATCAGAGCTGCGAATTCTCAGGTTGCTAATCTGACCTGACAAAAATCACACAACTCAAGTTTCATCTCAAACTTTAAATGTGTTGCTGGATAGAAGAATATTGAAGAAAGAAATATATATTCGATCATAAAATGCGAACAAGGTTTTCGGTTTCAACAATTTTGATTTCTCATCTAAAACGCTGAACGTGCATTGGAATTTTTACTAGAATTTTCAAAATATGCGTACAAATTAGGCATCTCACCTCAATTAAGTGATTTTTCTGCAATACACTTAGAGTCGCTGCTATGAAATTTCACGTCTTCGCTGGAATTCCCACGATCAGAAGAACGACTCGTTAAACACTTTTCTCGTTATTTGTGCTCCACGGAAGCCTATAAGACTCGGGATTCTCAGCCCCACAGCCAAAAAAATCGAATCGAGAAGCTAAAGGGCTAAACTGTCCGTTTTACAGCCTAATTAATCTAATAAAAAAAAACGGGTTAAACTGCTTATTTTACAGCTCAAATAAACAAATTCTACAAGTCGAAGTGCTAAACTGTTCATTTCAAGCTCGTGGTCGAGGCTGAGCTCGGAGATGAGCTAACCGAATAATATAAATTAAAGTCTATGTGGAAACCACATGAGGGGTGTAAACGTCTCCTGTTTCAACTTTATTTTGCTCCTAGGGGAATATTTTTTTGAAAAATATATGAAAATGTGCTACATATTTCCAATGATGGCAGAAGCATAGGGTTCTTGTTGTCATTTGTGGTGAAACTGATTGAAGGATTTTCAATATTGAACGAATAAAACGTAAAAAAACACCTGACTGATTTAAAAAAGTTTTTAGGCTGAACATTTGATAACATTTCAAAGATTTTCATCCCGTTCATTTTAACTCCTTGTTCACATTTTAGATAGTGTTACAAATTTGGCAAGAAAAAAAAAGTTTTGACTAGTAAAAATTGGTTTGGGTTCTGAGAAGATAAACAAATTTTAGGTTAACACTAGTTTTACTAGCTAAACATTGGACGACGAATTTCCAATGAATATCTTGTAGAATATACAACTAAACCGAATGTTCATTCAAAAGGCTTTTTTATTATATCCGTTAAGAGTTTTTCTGTGCACTTTTTTTCCTAAATTAAAATCGTTCTAATACTAATTATCAAAAGCATTTTCGTTGAAGTTGAGCTTTTAGCTTAAATGCTACAGTGATGAAATTAAAAACGACATCTTCGAACTTCAGGCAATAGTGTTGTTCCTGCATGAAAAGCAGAATACAGGAAAATACCTTCAACACCTGAAATTGTTTCGACATTCATCGCTCGTATTGAAATTCTAAATATGTTAGCCTCGACCGAGTTTCGTGTAGTAGACTTCCCTTCCACCCATTTGGCCTTCCAGAGATTTCAGCGCAGTATAGCTCAGAAAAATCTAAGCTGATCTCTCCATTACCTCATTCCCGTTGTAGAGTTCCTCTTGGTGCATTGACGAAACAGCGCTTTACTTTATACATAGTCATCATAAACCAGGCTCACTGGAGTAAAACTAAAATAAAGAACAAAAGGTGGCGCTATATTAATTCATCATAAGATTTCAGAATGATCTGGCAATTTGAAGATATTTTTAGTCACAGAATGAAAATGCAGACGAACATTAAACTTCTCGATTTAGACTCTTAAACTAAAATTTCAGCAGAAAACTTGGAACATGCCTTATCAGGGCCAACGCATTCAAAAATTTTTATCCTTGGACTGAAATTTTCTAATAGGTGTTTGGAAATGAAAGTCTACGTAAAAACATGGATAATTATTCTGTTCATAATTTACTAAAAATTATTTTTTGTTATAAATCAGCGTATTTCTTTTTATTTGATAAATAACGTATTTCTTGACTCACGAAAAGCATTCGATTGTGTGGACCATAACATATTACTCTCGAAATTACACTGTTATGGCATTCGAGGGGCTGCCCATGATTGGTTCAGGTCATACTTAGCAAATCGGAAGCAATACGTTGTCATTGACGACGCAAAATCAGACCCACAGACAATTAGCTATGGAGTTCCACAAGGATCTGTCCATGGGCCTCTCCTATTTCTGATTTTTATCAATGATATTATTGAATCTTCATAATTCTTCAAATTCATACTTTATGCCGATGACAGTACCCTTTCTGCGGTCCTTCCGAACCAAAATCCCGCTAGGATTGCGGAGAGTATAAATAATGAACGTCGTAAGGTTTCATTGAAAGCTAATAAAATAAGCCTTAATATCGACAAAACAAAATATATTACATTCTCATTCAAGAAAAATATATCTCTCCCACGCATTAAAATTGGCTAAGGTGAAATCGAAGAAACCAACTCAAGTAAATTCCTGGGCATCATAATAGACAAACATCTTACCTTCAAAGAGCACATCTCTCATTTTAGTTCTAAATTACCAAAACATTTCGGAATCCTAAATAAAGTTGAAAATTTCCTGCATGAAACAGCCTTACAAATGCTCTACCGAACGCTCATTTCACCATACTTGCAATTCGGAATAGAAGCATGGCACGGAACTGATAAAAATAAAACCAATGTAATAATTACTCTGAAAAAAGAGCCATCAGAGCGGTAAAGAATCTAGAATATAATGCTCACACAAATAATTCATTCAAAAATTTATAAATACTTAAGCTTTCAGATCTCTACAAAACCTCCATTTGCAATTTCATTTACAAAACATTAACGAATGATGGCGACAATAGCCTAAAACAATTATTAACTGCGCAAACTGGTCATCACGACCATTTGACCCGAAATAAAAGTAAATTCATGCTTCCTTATTACTCAAAGCTTCGGTCACAACACAGTATCCTCTTAGGTGGAACTAAAACTTGGAACTCAATACCTGCGGAGATCCGTGAAAGTAATTCTCATAAGGTATTCAAAAGAAATCTTCAGTCTCACTTCCTATCACAATACTAGTCGTGTAAGATCATCAAGTCAAATCTTGTCCTCTACATAACTGGTCCTAATAATGTAATTTGCCATGGTTAATAACGCCGATCTTCAGTCTGTTCTTGAATCCTTTGTCGAATGTATTGTTAAATCAAGTCCATATGAACTATATTGTAAAATGAAGCATCTAATTTCGAGTTAATTATCTCATTAATCAGTCTAATGCATCCCTAGATTAAGTGAATTAGGTTAAACATTATTGTACTTCTTAGACTAACCTTGATGGTAGGATGCCCTAGAAGTCATTGAACTTATTCGGGCCCACAGGTAGCTGTACTCAAATAAATTGTTTAAATTGTTTAAATGAAGACTCAGAGAAATCATGCTAAGTGCATCGCTTACGAGGTTGAAACTTCAGTCTTGATTACCGTGTCTAATGGGTATGTTCAATACATCAATAAATGTATGCACCTGTAAATGTTCATGAACATTTGTCAAATACAATTGAGTACAAAATAAATGTACAAGCACCAAAACCCATCCTGCAGGGTCATGTAATGTGTGGAAGGAACACCTAAGCCGCGGACTCCAGAGCCGGAGCAGCAGGAGAGCCGACCTGCAGGTGCCGGCACTGAGCGTGCGCTCGTGTGACGGAGACGGAGATGGCGCGCTCAACGCAGTCGAGTTTGCCGGCTGTCTTCAGCGGCTCTGCAGCACCGAGGGGAAACGGGATGCTCACCGACTTGAATCTGAGTAAATTCACTCTTGCTCAATGTTAATAAATGTAGTATACTCAAGCTCTATGCCAGGGAGTTGCAAAATATCCAAACTAATAATACATGACGTTGGAAATGTTGGAAACACCCGATAACATCCACGAGTAACAACAATGTGTTCCAACAAAACTCTACTCTACGACTGAAGTTCTTGCATTAAAAGCCAGTAAATGAAACAGCTGATCGAACAGCTCGCAGGAATAATTGTCAAAACGCTAATAATTAGTTTTTTCTGCTCATTAATTTTTTGAAAAAACACCAATAAATATTGTTCCCAAACGTTTATTAGAGTCCTCGACATAGTGAGCTCAAAGGTGGACCTATTTCAAAAACTCTTTAAATTCGTGCAGAAATGATTTCAGAATCTGCAACATCGTTTTTAAACTGTTTTGAGTTGCGGGTATCAGTGTTTTGTTACATGATTAGGCAAACATATGCCAAATTTTGGATTTCTGGATGCATATAGCTTCGTTTTTGCAAAGGCTTGTACAGCTGCA
The DNA here is from genome assembly GCA_030386875.1 of Morinoia aosen. Lineage (NCBI taxonomy): Eukaryota > Metazoa > Arthropoda > Malacostraca > Amphipoda > Talitridae > Morinoia > Morinoia aosen. Next base: position 31,682,433 of record CM059567.1, on the reverse strand, counting down.
ATTTATAAATAGATCATAGGTTAGAGAATTAATCGGTGACGGTTACCAAGATTATACTAGAATTTTTTCCCGAATTTTCTGGTTTTCAATCAATCATCCTACAAAAATTACACTCCCTTGAACCAACCACACAGTGTTCTGTAGCTACACAAATGAACCTAAAGTAGAAAGTAATACAAGTGACCCTTCATCTGCAACCTTTACGCTGTATATGCTGAAAACACGAATACACTGAATATGCATGAATATGCTTTACATGAATGTGCTGAAAACATGTTGACATGAAATACATCCCTCTCCTCCGTTTCCCCCTCAGAAGAGCAGCGTGCTTCCAGAGCTTCATGAAGCAAGCGGACGAAGACATGGACAACGCAGTGAGCGGCGCAGAGCTGGAGAGATGGTCAGCGAGGCTGGAAGCAAGTTCTGCTGCGTCACAAAGGAGCAGCAGTTATGCGGCTCCAAGAGCTGGCCTTTACTGCACGAACCTCTGCTGGGCTAATGACAATTGTCTGGAAGATCAGCGATGCGTTTCATTCCAATGCTGCAGTGAAGCTGAGGGTTATGGTGGTGCTGGTGGTGATGGGAGTAATGGTGGTGATGCTGGGGATAGCAATACAGGCGGTGATGGTGGTGATGGCAATTCAGGCGGTGCTGGTGGTAATGGAACTGGTGGTGGTAATGGTGGTAATAGCAATACAGCAGGTGATGGTGGTGATGGCATTACAGGTGGCAAAGGTGGTGATGGAAAGGACGGTGGTAATGGAGGTGATAGCAATACAGCCGGTGATGGTGGTGTTGGAACCAATGGTGCTGGAGGTGCTGGTGGTCATGGAACTAATGGTGGTAATGGTGGTGATAGCAATACAGGCGGTGATGGCGGTGATGGCAAAACGAGCCGTAATAATGATAATGGTGTTGCTGCCAGAACAGGCGGTGATGGTGGTGATGGGAGTAATGGTGGTAATGGTGGTGCTAGCAACACAGGCGGTGATGGTGGTGATGGATATTCAGGCGGTGCTGGTGGTAATGGAAATGGTGGTGGTAATGGTGGTAATAGCAATACAGCAGGTGATGGTGGTGATGGCATTGCAGGCGGTAAAGGTGGTGATGGAAGTTATGGTGGTGATGGTGGTGATAGCAATACAGCCGGTGATGGTGGTGATGGAATTGGTGGTGGTGATGGAGGTGCTGGTGGACATGGAACTAATGGTGGTAATGGTGGTGATAGCAATACAGGCGGTGATGGTGGAGATGGCAAAACAAGCGGTGAACGGTGATGGTGGTGATGCAGTACAGACGGTGATGGTGGTAATGGCAGTACAGACGGTGATGGTGGTAATGGCAGTACAGTCGGTGATGGTGGTAATGGCAGTACAGTCGGTGATGGTGGTAATGGCAGTACAGACGGTGATGGTGGTGATGCAGTACAGACGGTGATGGTGGTGATGGCAGTACAGTCGGTGATGGTGGTAATGGCAGTACAGACGGTGATGGTGGTGATGGCAGTACAGTCGGTGATGGTGGTAATGGCAGTACAGACGGTGATGGTGGTGATGGAAGTACAGACGGTGATGGTGGTGATGGCAGTACAGTCGGTGATGGTGGTAATGGCAGTACAGACGGTGATGGTGGTAATGGCAGTACAGACGGTGATGGTGGTAATGGCAGTACAGACGGTGATGGTGGTGATGGCAGTACAGACGGTGATGGTGGTGATGGCAGTACAGACGGTGATGGTGGTGATGCAGTACAGACGGTGATGGTGGTAATGGCAGTACAGTCGGTGATGGTGGTAATGGCAGTACAGTCGGTGATGGTGGTAATGGCAGTACAGACGGTGATGGTGGTGATGGCAGTACAGACGGTGATGGTGGTGATGGCAGTACAGTCGGTGATGGTGGTGATGGCAGGACAGACGGTGATGGTGGTGATGGCAGTACAAACGGTCAGTACAGGCAATCAAAAAATGTTCTGTTCAATTGTTATATAAAAGCATATTTTGTCAGTAAGTGAATTTTATCAACAAGGCTTCAAAAATGAAGTGTAGTCCGTCTGTAACAATAAAAAACTAATTTTTCCGAGGATATTCATGTTCTGGAAAACAAGTGCAAATGAAAGCATTTTTCGAACTGCTTAGTCAAAACTAAATTCCTGTTTTCGAGTCACTTGCAATCAGGTTATAATAGAAGCCCCCATAATTTATTTGTTTCTCGCTTTTAAGTGTTCTTGTAGAAGAGAGGCAGAGCTCACATCATAACTGCCATTAGTGGCTTTGTTTTCAAACGTTACAATTCTTAAAGCCAAGAACAAGAAATATCAATGTGGTAATAAAACACTGATGCGTTCAATTTTCCTCGAGGGCAGCAAATTTATTTCAACCACTCACTATAACGTACTGGATTTTACGTGAGTCGTGCGTGTGTAATTTCAGTTCATTTTTGTGTACGCTGACCAGTAGTAACATTAGATTACTTTGGTGAAATGTGCCTATTGTGTGTAATAATATGCAGTGGTTCGTGTATTTTTCATATTTCTTTGGTGTGTAGGCTAAGCTGCTGGTGGCGAGCGAGAATTCCGTTAACTTATTATTGAGTTTTCCTCTCACATTTTTCTGGCCGTCCAAAGCATTTGAGAAAGCTGACCTGAGTAACGGTCATGATTCTGCGCGAGCCATACGCGTCGACGTAGACGAAGTATGAGGACCGCATCAGGACAACCGAGAGAAAAACGAGTGAACGTGTCGGGAACGAGTGAAAAAGACTGTGAAGTGAACTTATCATACCGTCCTTTACGTGCTAATTAGGGATTGGGTGGCTTGTGTTTGTGTTGAGCTTACTATATTATTTGCTATGTTTTATTTTTATGAGCCATTTGAAGTTAAAATAATTAGCGATTATGCGATCTCCATATATTGTTTGACACTCATTGTCTCTGGCGGGATTTCTTTTGTGGTGAGTTACATATGCGGTTTGTTTGTTCTTTTTGATTTTATCTGAATGGTTTGCCGCTAATGCGAAACGTTGTCCACTGTCGGGATAAATTTTTGCTGTTAACGACCCATGTATTCACTCTTAAATTTAAATAAAATCAGAGAAATGCCCTACTTGTTGTAGTCATTATCCCATGTTGATCCTCGTGCGTTAGTATATGAACGTAGGACACACACTGCATCTATTTTCCCATCTGTCCTTTATTTCCTCTTGCTATGTACATTTCATTTCTGAGTTTTTGTTTCCTTTCTGACTACCGGTGGTTAAACACCTCCAAACGCAGACATTCAAAGTGTAAGTTTAGGCACGTCTAGTGACATGTGTGAAAGTGTTTCTTTTGTTCATTACGTATGCTTAACCGTGTTTGTCTTCTCCCTTATTTCACTTTGATGCACGAGAACATTTAGATAGACTACTAAGTATTAAAACGAAAAATTTAGTTTTACATTTTTGAGAAGAACTTTCAGTTTTTCGCGCCGTTGTAGCTTTGGGCAGACGGCCGCAGCACTCACACTCGTGTCCGGCCTGAATGGACAGCCCTATCCCGTAGGTACGCTGGTGGGCCCGCTTGGGTGCTGTGACCCAGTACCCTTCGGAGCTGAGCTCGTCATGTGTGGGCCACGCCCCAGCCGGCGCTGGACGGAAGCGACACCCTACCTCCGTCTCCGGGGAGCTTCACGCCTCACCAAAGTTGAGGTGCGTGCTGCGGGAATCGGCGTGCGGTCCGACTTGGCCCTGTCCGCCAGTCTGATTTTGTGTTCATTTTGTTCATTCTGTAATTTTAGGTAATTTTTAATTTTTAATCGATAAAATTGTCACCTATTTAGATTTAATTTCATAATGTTTTTCCATTCGTCGTTTCCCCCTTGTGGTTGCGTTTCGAGCGCATTCCTTCGACAATGCGGTGCTGAACGCTTCATTAATGAAGTTGAAAGTGCTGTAGTTTCTGAAGTTACTTCACTTCTGTCTATTTTAATCGTGGCTTAACAACATTTATCAATTCGCCAATATAATCGAACAGGAAAGCATAGGCTCAATGATCTAGACTACACAAAAGAACGTCAGTTCTTTTCTTTGCTACCTTTCAGCGGATACTCAATGTATACTTTACGATTCACTTAACAAATTACAGAAGAGAGACTCACGCCTGAAAGAATGACACCTTTGTGACAACAGTTACTGTGCTGTGCCAAGTTTGCTATATTTCTGTGATACAAATAGCATAGTTAGTGTCAAACCCTTGAGTAATTGTTGGACACTTATTTGGAACGCAGATGTAAAATTAACAATACTGTATTGAATAATTTTCTTGGCTAATGATAGATTTCTCATCAAGTTAACCTGTCTGATTTTATCAATGCATAAAATCATTGGGTGTTAGTTTGCGTCCAGCTAATCCGTGCCTGTAGATTTATGGACTTCCTAGGCCGACAGCGGCGACTTGAAAACTTGAAAACTGGAGACACATTCTGCTCACAACCGAAAGGAAATATTTTTTACCAACAGAAATTTGTTCGCAATATCGTTCAGCAGCATCATCCTTGAGAAGGCTGAATAAAGTTGAATAGATCAACGTCAGTCGAAAAAGAAAAGTGAATGCTTTCTTCTAATGCCAAGTTTCGTGAAGATAATGAAGAAAACATGGCCATTTTCCTCACCCAAGGTCCACAGACGCCCGAATTTAAGCAAACACAGCAATACTCTTGGGAATCGACTAGAAGTACTTTATCATAATTCCACAGTACTATCGGGAAATTAAAATCAGGAGAGAAATTATTGACGAGAAAATTGTTAGTTATGTTTAGGAAAAGAACAAATTCGGATGAACTCCATTTTTTTGCACAAGTGTTTTATTTTTGAAGTGTCGACTCATAATATCTTTATTTCTACCCCTTTGGGGAGCTAAGTTCAGCAAATTAAATTATTATTGAATTTCTAAATCCTAATTCACAAGGTGATTTTGAATGTGCTTCCACAAGAAACCAACCGATCTTTTTTATATTCAATTTGGTAGCTCTGATTAGAAAGTACGGACCTGCCTTGCCTTAAACGCATCTGTAACGACTTTAAAAAACGTAGACTGAATTGATACACGAATCGATTTTGATATACGTCTATACAAGTTGGAGTTTGCAAGCTGGTAAAAATACAAATCGCTCGGAGTTCGTCGTTTAGTTCGTCCCTCGAAGTTTAGTTCGTCGCTCGGCTACGAACTAAACCCTCTATTTTACTAACTGGTATTTTAAGTCTTCTTCTTTCTCTCGCTAACACATTCTTACGCTCTCGTTGTTTTCTAAATGCATGTTAACCTTATACTTTGAATAACCACTTCACAATGATCTGCTTACTGAAAGAGGTAGAAAAACTAATTGTCCAAAGGAAAAGTTTTAAAAACAACACTGGTGTTATTCTCCATTTCTCAATACCTACTGTTGAAAATAATTTCACAATGATGTATCCTATATACCCCCAAGTATGTATCACCTTCATCATTAATAATTATTTGACGACAAGTTCAAGAATTGTTTTAAGTACTGAAAGAAAACGGTGAAATAAACCGTAAAACTCTTTGTTCAATGGTGGTTAGAAGTAGAACTTCCCTTGAGAGAAATGGAGGGTATGTCGATGGATACTAAATTACTTTATTTATTTAAACGTTATTCAAAGCAATGAGTTGTTACTCTTATAAATTTTTGTTTGTCTGTTTTTTTTGGAAAGTACAAAATAAGGAAGAATATCAACATTGTTTTAAAACTTCTTTGAGCAATTAATTTTTCTACCCCTTTCAGTAAATCGATCATTGTAAAATGGTTGTTCAACCGATTTTCAAAAACTTAAACTATTCGAAAAGAAAACAAAATTTACTACATTATGAAGAAGCACAATTAAATCATGTTAATTTAAAGCTGAATTATAATCAACTAAAAAGTAGGGGACATTTTTGTGGGACACCAGGTAGAACTACTCAGCTAAGGAGCCAGCCCTGATGCCTCCAGTAGCAGCAGTCCAACGTTTGAGCGACCTGATGGCACGGTACAGGAAACAAGGTGGGGTCATTTCTACGGGGAAAATACACTTTTTCTTGTTCGGCTAGCCAATAGAAGCGCTTTATATCCAACAAACTTGAAGACGTCACCAAAACGCAATGTCATTGGTATTCAATGTCATTGGTATGATAGTATTCCAAGTGAACCTACTGATCACCTGGAATACATGGACCATATTCGAGAACACAACTCCTTTTTCTTTACGCCTACCAACTCTTCCGATGTAATTACGTTCATAAGCAACCTGAAAAATAAATCGAGTGGGTTATAAACGTTTCCGACTAGAGTACTTAAAGTTATTGCTGATATTGTAGCCCCGCTCATAACCAATATTATAAACCAGTTTATCTTCCTAGGCACTTTCCCGAACTCCCTCAAAGTTGCTAGATTAACCGCTATCTTCAAAAATGGTGAAAAAACTTGTGTAAACAATTATCGACCTATCTCAGTGCTACCAATTATTAGCAAGGTATTCGAGAAAATTGTGTATAAAAAGTGTACTCTTATTTTGAACAAAAATCATTTATCTATGATGAACAATACGGCTTTCGCTCTAAAAAATCAACAACACGGGCTATATTAAATCATTTACAATTCTTTATTTTAATATAGATGATAGAGAGCATGTCTTCTCTGTTTTTCCTGACTTTCGAAAAACATTTGATTGTGTGGACCATAACATATTGCTCTCGAAACTACACTGTTATGGCATTCGATTGGTTGCCTATGATTGGTTCAGATCATACCTAACAAATCGGAAACAATACGTTGTCATTGACGATGCAAAATCGGACCCACAGACAATTAGCCATGGAGTTCCACAAAGATCCATCCTTGGGCCTCTCCTATTTCTGATTTTTATCAATGATATTATTAAATCTACATCATTTTTCAAATTCATACTTTTGCCAATGACAGCACGTTTTCTGCAGTCATTTCGAACCAAAATCCCGCTCTGATTGCGGAGAGTATAAATAGTAAACTCCATAAGATTTCGTAGTGGCTTAAAGCTAGCAAAATAGGCCTTATAGCATCGATAAAACAAAATATAATACATTCTCATGTTACATTCTCATACTAGGTTTTACAATAACGATGAAGTAGATTGCCACAAGATCCAAAATGTACGACTATGTTACCGCTTTCGATTTTGTGGGACCACTCGCTTCATTTTGTTCGATATTCTACACCATAGAGGTAACCTGGAGGTTTTAAGGCACAAATTTCTCATATTTTGCACAGGATATTGTTCGTAGTTACTCACCGGCATTAGATATATACGTCGTTTTTTAACTTTAAGTATACTTTGAAGGCTGAAGTGGATTGACATTTTCAAATGAAAGCCTATGTCATCTTCTTTAATATACCTTCCTTCATCTCGTGTTCTTCGTTCAAAGAGAAGCAGTTTGACGTCCCCCATATCACCATAGCATCTAGCAGATACTAAGCCAAACTTGACAACGCGGCAAGCGTTACTTTCACTTCATCAGCCGTAAAACTGCGCACTACAGCCCTGCAGTTATTGATTAGAAACATTTAGATTATGTGTTAGGAACATTTGGATAATGTTGGATTATGGATTATGTGTTAACTAACACGATGGATATTTTTTCTAAGGAAGAAATGACGTCGAATGCATTAAATATAATACCCCAAAAAATAAATTATCAGAATTCTATTTCAATGATTAGTGAGGCAGTAATGGCGCCAGAAAATTTCACATTTCTAATTTTTTGTTAAAATATCTAATTACTTGGGGGTCTGCATAACTTACAGTATATCAACGGGCACCGATGATCTAACCGATAGTGAAACGACAAGAAAATGCAATAATTTATTGTCAAAGGTTAGAGGTATTCGCTGAACATGCATAATAGTGGAACATAGTGTTCGCTGCCTGATCAGTTACGTAATAAGACGAAAGCTTTCGAGCAGGGGCAAGATATGCCCCTATTTTGAATCACATTGAAATCTCTTCGGCCATAAATTGTCATTATAAATAAATAATTATCTTCGGCCATAAATTATCATATCATTTGATAGACCAAAAAAACATCTCATGACTTTTCGATACAGCAGAAAACAAAAATTCATTCAATACCACTACTGTGTAGGCATATTGGTGCCTAGTGCTCACTATAGCTCATCGTTTTAATAAAATAGAGAAAAAGAATTAAACGTGCGACAGCGTTTCAGTCATTTCATTCCCATTTTTCCAAATCGACGTAAAATCTTCAGGATCGTGGGCTGTATAGGGATTATATTTTGCAAAAAATTTACCGAAAACTTTTTTATTCATTCTCATTGACCCGAATTATAACGAAAAACGGTGTACATTTTCAACCTAAAATTACCAGTGCACAGAATACTCTCAAATACTATTTTTAGAGAAATCTTTTCTGAGCAGTTTCACAATCAGTTCCTCAAACACTGTACCAGTTTTGTTCCTACAAATAATACACCGTACCATATACGATCCTAATCATCGTCATCGTCATCATAGCAATCGATATTGTCACTACAACGTGTACCTTCATATTCACAACAATAACCTTTTACGCAATATTCACGATCATCATCGACATCGTCATCGTCACGGCAGTCTGAGTCATTAAAACACCGTTCATCTCTTTCGCATTCCCAACATCGTTTGTTGCTGCCGAAGAAGACGTGGCGTCCGCAGATGTTGAAGTCGTCATCCCGGGCGCCATAGTTGTTAATCCTTGAAGAAAAAGACAAACCCGACGCCAGTCGCGTTGGCCTCCTGGCCGTCAGAGCGCTCTGCAGTTGGTTATCGAAAAAACATCAGTGCCACGCAACGAATTTGCTTCTGTTAAATTGGATTGATGAAATAATAATCGATTATCATTGCGCAAAAATATGAACATATATATGCACTAGTAAGGCATTAAACAGACACAATCATTACAGTGCGAGTATCTCAAATTTAATATTTCGGTTGCATGCGAATCATTAGAACAAGTCACATAAACATTTTCGAGGATTGAAGTTGAACTTCAGTGAAAATATTTTTCGGACGGTTTCGAATAACCTTGAAAATATTCAAGTAGATTTATAATGTATACAGATCCTCCCATCCAAATGATCACTGTTTATACGTACGGTAAAATAATGCTGCTCGTATTCATTAGGAATGCGAATAGTTATTCACTGAAATTGTAAACTCGTACGAACTCGAGTGTTTTCTTCTTTTCATATTTCAACCTACTTCAAATGAATCACTGCAATCGTGAAGATCGGCTCAAAAAATATGTGGCTTTCATCGCTAGATTATAGCGTTATTCTTACCGACAAAGCGAAGAGACACACCAGCAACACCAACTGCAGTTGAAAAAAAGGAAACATCATCAGATGATTTGAAAGCTATATGTGAATATAAAGTTCATCATGAATAAATGAATAGCAATGGTATACGAGGTAATAGGTTGCCTGATTCACAGGTTCTTGTACATATTGTTCGTTATGAATTCCAAAAATTTCATGCCAAAAAACTGAGAAAAACAACAATTGAGTAATTTAAATAGCAGCAACGGGGAAAAATGTCTACACTCGAGGCAAGCTGCTTGCATAAAAACTTAAAGCTAAATAAGGAGGTAATTAAATTCATTTTCATAAAAGCTGCAAAAAGGATTCTACAAAATTTAATTCGAATGTGTTACTTACTCTGATCTGTATAACATCTCAGAGTAGGGCATCGTATTTGAATTGGATAGAGCCAGTTCATGAAAAGTCATAAATTATGATATATGTTGACAAAGTTATGGTAATCAGAAAAAAACCAATGTAACACATCTGCATCATCATCAGCTCTAGAAATACAGAGTGTTATCAATACTAAAGAAACAGGAAATCCTGCAGTTAATTAAATTAATATCATCTACAACGTCTGTGAAAAACATACCAACAAAAAATAATGCAATCAAGTGCATCCAACTCGAAAAAAATACGCGCAACTTGGGTTGTTTAAAGCAGGTCTTCACGGCATTTTAGTGTCGTCGCAAATTTTAAACGAAGGAAATTTTTAATAACTGAATAATTCACCTCACATTCCGTTAGGATATGTTTGGTTATTTCATTTATTTACTTTGAAATTTTTATGTACCGTGAAAGTGTTCATTTTACACCCAATCGTATTTACCACTTCTTTGGCATTGGTTATACCCCAAGCTATCCAAAACTGATAACGGAGCTCATCTTCGCCCCATTATTCAACAAAAGTGATGAATTTTAACAAAAAATTGGCATTCAAATTATAGATGGAAACAAACAAAAATATCAAGTTTTCATCATACGATCCTTTAATAAAACTTAGTGAGATATGAAACGTAAGAGCAAAAACACAGAAAAACGTCCACATCACTGGGAGTTCAACTCCGACAAACACAATTTCAAAACAAATCGTTCATGACACGAACGCAAGTACACACTCCCTAAACAAAAATCAAACCACAACGATACCATAAGTGCAAATCTCAATAACAAAGAGTTACAATATTATCACGCACAACTTATATGTAGCGTAAATACAAGAGTTACCTTCATGTTGAGGGCTCGTTACAAGACCGCCGCCACAAGTCCACGCACACAATATCAGATGACTCTCGGCTGAACAAAGCTCAAGTGACCGACCGGCTCGCTGCTGCTCCAGACGCCCAATGCTCCACCTCGGCCGAGGCCGCCTGTTATAGGCGACTTGTGAACTCCGGGACACATGACCGCCAGCCATATTTTACGATCACCGGTACCAGTATTGAAAAAATGACAATGTCCAGGTTCGACGAGTTCTACGCAGTATATTTAAATTTATCGTGACTGGAAAATTAACGAGTTGTTCCAAGCCTGGAATTTATCAACAATATTTTGTACTGCAAAGTCCATGTTCTCTTGCGTGTGTATTTTTTCCTACTTGTTACATGCTGTTAGTTGGACAATTGTTTTCTGGGAAACACGTGTAAAAACTAGTTAAATGCCTCTTAAACATTTTTAGTCAACATCTTCCATATCAAGCAAATCCAAAAATGGCTTTTGCTCACTACTAAATAGTTCACTACCAAAAGAATATATTTGCAAAATTTTGCTGCAAAAATTTACAGTAATTTTCGCTCAATTAAGAAATCAAGAAGCAGTAATTCAATAAAGTCAATAAAAATTATTATGATTCGCCATGAATTAATTAACACGCTAATAATGGTCAAACTTCGGCAGAAATTACTGTACAATGTACATTCCTATTGAACACAAGGCACAAACTTCGCTGAGTGAGTTGACAGATATTCGCTGTTTTCTTCGTGGGTCACGAAGAACATGAGTTAGTCCGTCGCTAAAATCGGAATGGCAATATTTCTCTTTCGTTGTGTTTTTTATGCATGTATGTATATACTCACATCACGTACACAAGCGAAAAAATTAAATTTTGGCAGTTCTCTTTGTTATAAGCGAATTTCGAGTGTATTGGTGATCGTTGTCCGCCGATGCAATGCTGTTCAGTTTAATTGTCATTCATAGTTAGTTCTAAAGGTTTCAGTGAAATGTTCACTTTTCTCACACATTATCTTCTGAATTTCAGTTACCTGATGTGAACTAAGGCACCAGAAAGGAATCAGACTCAAATTCCTGTTATTAACTTTAAGCATCTGTCCAATTTTTGAACAAGGTACAAAATCGTTGAATTGATTTTAGTAAAGTAGTTTTTGATGTAAAATAACTTTTCAATAAGAACATAGATATCAGGATTCCTAGTAATTTCTTTGAGGGCACGATAAGTTCCCCCATTCCCCCAAAATCGTACGGCTATGCTAGTTATCCGACCAAGAAGGCGCTTGTAAGATACAAATAGTCTTTGGACCCTAAGGTACTTCATCACTTGGGTCACCTCACAAGTAATATATAAGAGATGTCGCTCTGACAGCTTACTTCCAGGGCTGTGATTTTTGTCAGCGCAGCCAGTCTGAGCTTAGCAGACACTAGCGGATGAACTGCAGGCTTTGTGTGTGAGTAAAAAAGATAATCCAAATAATTTCGTTTGTGCATGGAAAGTTCGATCGCTCAGAAATTTGATAAACTTGGCTGGAGCGTTTAGGATAGTTCTAGGTGGACGTATTTGACACGCTATAGAATGTAAAAATTTACTGAAATTTTACTAAAGAAATAAATCCTGACCTCGTTATATTTACTTCATTTTCACACACAAGCAAAAATTAGAGAAAATATTTTTGAAGTCAATATGAGGAAAAGTGCTAAGGCATTTAAATGAAATGTTCTTCATTTTTAATTTTAAATAAAAAAGTCGGAGACATAATTTTCTTTGATTTCTTGTTCATTCAACAGTGAAATTCATTGGAATCCCCAACACCGACACAACATTAAATTATGAATGTTTGAAATTGAATAGTTTTGATGTTTGGAAATGATTCATTTCATCAGGCGTAATATTAGAACAGACTTTTTTAGTTGCTGATCACCTATTTCGAAATACCTAAACGAGGCAAAATGCCAGCTTCGCACAGGTAGTAATTCAAGTATATTTATTTTAAATAAAACGAAACCAATGTCAATGATTTCATTAGAATATTAACGAACCATATTTTGACTGAAATTCACACCAAACACGTTCTTGCACACGATACACCAAACAAATTCACACTCAACTCGCTCACACCGACCACGATTCACTGATCACAATTACTCTAAACCCCAGTCGTTCTCAACACTTTTGTTTTGACTTAATCACCGCAAACAAACAACTCCTTGCTTATTCACGTATCATTGATTTATTTTCAAGATTTTTATAACTACAGACATCATGTAATTTCAATCAATATTCCCACACGTGCTATGGCATGAATATTTGTTCACCTGTTTCACAGAGCATTAAATAAACAAACTCATCAACCTCAACGTATCAATATCTGCGGTAAGCATTTTACCACATATTGCATACGTGTTTTTCGCATTTCCTTCTTTCCTTCTATGATATTGTGGCTCTAACAAATTTAAATTATTAATCCATTACTTTATGCTGTGAAATGATGGTGTTATATGTAAAAATTATTTGATTACGTAATAATGCTACATTTCCACAATCGCTCGCACTCATTGATAAAAATTATATAAATTTTATTTGCCAGACATAAGGGCAGATGGGAAACAACCACTTAGAAAATTCCGCCTGACAGCATATTTCTTCACTGAAAAACTTCACCATTATCTCTATTGTTGAAGATTTCCATAAACTTGCACGCGTCACTTAGCACAAACGATTAAATTGCCAATTATTCTTTTACCAACTTGCAAACTCCAGCTTGTACATACGTAAACCAATATTGGTTAGTGCATCAGTTCAGTCAACACGTTTACACAAGTCGAAATGCAGAGTTAATGACGCAGAGGTATTGAGAAAAGGGCTTGTCGTAATAATTCTTCATGGCGTGGGTTGAATCTACGTCAGTTTTCCACGTTCGTAGTGGTTCATTGAAAATTGTTTATAAAAGTTAAATATAACAAGCACGTCATAGAGAAAGAAAAAATATTTGAACAACATATTAACTCTATGACACAAATTTAATTTAAAGATTGTTTTTAGAACATTGAAAACCGCATAAAAAGGACAATTTTATTAAAATTCAAACATTTCGATATAGCATGAAATACATACAGTTTAAGGCGAACTGACGAAATACGACTTACAGACTTAACTTTCAACTGTACGAAAGAACTCTGTAAGTAAAGCTTGTATGATATTAAAACAACTTGGGCGCCAAACAAAGCTCATGCTGTAACGTGCTCATGTCAGAGTCGGTCTACCGAGCCTTCGAACATCTGTCGGACAGCTCGGTGGTAGTACGCAGTGGCAGTGGCGCGTGTTTTGCTGCGCCTACTGAAAGTCAACGTGCAGTACATACAGCTGGAGTTGAGCAGCCTGACGTATCTTTCGAGGGTCCATTCAATGTCTTCTCTGTCAATTTCCTTCTGTCTTAGTACTTAGAGTATAAATTCTATCTTCGTCTTGTGGTTCTCTTAGCATCAGTAAGGAGAGTTAAAGTGTCCTGAAAACGATATATGTTTTATATATATATATATATATATATATATATATATGTATATATATATATATATAACTTATATTTTTACGTTTCAATGTCGGACAAAAGTTTATTTGAATATGTCACAAATGTAAATCTACTTTGGCGGTCGTAATGAAGCATTGGAAAGTACCATTTGACCATTTGAAGCTGACACAAAATCGCATGATTAATCAATTTGGAATCGCACGATTCCGAAGCATGTATATATATATATATATTAACACCAGTTTGTGTTTCCAGTTTGATTCGAACAATAAAAACTTAACGAAAAATGATTAACCTAATAAGAAAATATTCGAAATACGCATCAGTCCAAATTTGTGTTTACCATACTCTGTCAAAAAGTATCAACGGTTTTATCAAAAAGAGACATCATCTTCGCTCGAATGCAATATCTTTGCAGCCAAATCAAATATTCCTCTATACTGTAATAAATTTAAAACATTTCATAAATGATAATAACAATGGTGTCTCAGCGAATAAAACTTATGCGTTCGCGTTCGAAACTTCGAACGTGAATGCGTTCTCCTGGTCAATTTTTCTTTTCACTTCAATTGAATGATTGAAATTTTATTTAACAAAGCTGTTTTACACGATTTTGTCAAAAAATCTTAGGGTTATTCCCACCGACAATGCGAAGAGACCCGCTAACAACAGCAAATGAAGCTGAAAATGGAGAGATAAATATGAATGCATTTTTTTCAAAATCCATACTATTATAGTTACATGGGGCATATCACCCAGTGTTCAGTTGATCGACTAGCCAACTTCTATGTCTATGCTTCTTAAAATTATTTTCTGGCATAAAGTTTGAAAAAAGTTGGTGAAATTGATGGATGGAAATATTTAGTGACCTACTAGCAGTGGATTTTTATTGCAAGTAGTCTAAGAAGGTTTTTCTCCTTTCTATTTATATATTTATAAGGAGTTGGGAGATTTTTCTTGAAGACACTTGTCTAGAGTTCCCCTAAGTTTTGTTCAAAAGATTTTTGGAAATAACCCCCAAGGGAGTAAGGTAGATTAATATTTCGTTCGTCATACTGCAGCACATATGTGTTGAACACGTACTAATAATTCCCTACAATTGGGTTGTCACATACAAAGCATGCATACCACAGGTCCAACAATGAGTTGGTCATGTACTTTCATGCGTGCATTGTAAGATCACCTCCACAGGTCCACGCTCACAACATCAGATGATGCTCGGCTGAACCAAGCACATGTGAACCGCTGCTGCTCGACCTCCGCCAAGGCTTCCTGTTATTGGCTGCTTGTGAGCACCGTGATACATGTCTGCCCACCATGATCTGTAATCACTGGAGCCGGAATACAAATAAAATGGAATGTGGTCTGGTCTGACGGGTTATCAGCAGTATGTTTCATATTGACAGACGGAATAGCAGTTCTTTTTTCAGAAGCAGATGCAACAGTTTTCTAGCTCACTGAAACGCTTGAACATTTTGTCATGTGTATGCTCCTCTTCCCGATATTACATACCAAAGATCGAATAATTTTACCCTGAAAACACGTTTGGAAACGAGTCTTCGGCAACTTCACTTCCGCTCTAAACGTCATTTGAAATCGAGCAAGCGCATTTAAAAAATCTAAAAACTGTTTTCTCACGCTTTAGATGAACGTCCTCTATTTTTAAGTAATCATGCAATAGAGAACAAAGATCTGCAATAGTTAAAAAATTTTACGTGGGAGCTTTGAGCTAAAATTCGCACATGTTTATCAAGCTTTTTCATGGAAAATTAGGCAAAAAATGACGCGATATAACTTATATTTTTACGTTTCAATGTCGGACAAAAGTTTATTTGAACATGTCACAAATGTAAATCTACTTTAGCGGTCGTAATGAAGCATTGGAAAGTACCATTTGACCATTTGAAGCTGACAAAAAGTCACATGATTAATCAATTTGGAATCGCATGATTCCGAAGCAAAAAACTACTTTTTAATGGCCTGTATGAAGCGTTTTAATCCAAGGAAAAAGTTAAGCATCGAGCAATAAATGGCCACAGCTTCCACGTAAACTGGATCCCTATGCAATCAATGGCGTATTCCTAGCAGCCTGCGCTCACAGATGTTCATTATTTTCCTCGTGCGTCACGGAGAGCAAAAGTTAAACCATCGTTGGCAACTGAATGGGCAAAATTTTCCGCTTTCGTCTTTGAAGATTCAAATCTCTCACGCCGGAAGTAAATATAATTCTGAGCGAGCTAAAATTCAGCTTGTTTATTTGTAGACGTGTTGATGCAACTCTTTTAGAAGCGCAACTACTGTTCAAACATTCGTACCATATTTGTAAAGCTTTATTTTTTACCACAGTTTCATCCAAGTTTAATATTTTTGATTAAGAATGTGAATTTCGTGCTGAGTATTTCCTAAAATGTTCTAAATTAACAAAATTAAAGTAAGCTTTGGCACCGAAAATAAAAACTTAAATTTATGGTTCTTATCTCATGCAGTTCTATTCTCAATGAAAAAGCTTGTACAAATTCGAGTTGAGAATTTTCTTGCTTGCGTGAGGCTAAAATTCTGAGCGCGACTTCGATTCTCAGTTACTGCATGGAAAAGCTCATTGAGAGTAAGGCAAAATTTGTGTTATGGTTTGACGGTGTGGCATATTTTAAATTGATTTCTGCCCTTTAGCTCCTTTAGGATGAATTATTTTTTAACTCTCTCGCGGGTGGTACTTCAAGGGCTGCAAAGATTTGACTCTCTCAGAGGTCATCATGAAGGAGTCTGGCTTTGGTATGGCGAAGTTGCTGTCGCAATTTATTTTTAGCTCTCGTGCTAGAAGTTGCTCGGGTGAGTATCGATCAACGCTGTACTCCACAGCATCAGACCACATTCTGTAGCTCCTGAGTGACCTACAAACAGCCCATGAGCATGAGTATTCAAAAATACTTTTCAGACCTTGAGAAAAATTGGCCGCATCGGTGTTACATTGCTACTTAGAAGTTACTTGTCCCTAGCTTTGAGAATTGTAATGTTGAAAGCATGCCAACCACCGGTAGTTATCAGTCCGGCTGAAATTAGGAGAGTTGTTCGATGCAACACAACGAAAAAGATTTCTAGGACAGTCTTGTCGACAGCGTTACATTTCCACGTATCGAAATTGTTTCATGGCAAGCATTCATTTGTTCAAAAACGAATTTGATGAATATTTAAATAAATATTACTGTCGATTCAACAAATAATCAAACATATTGCGTTGCTTTTATTATTATTTTTAACTACGTGTGAAACATATTTGATATGCCCTTATGCACTGCTGATATTTTCTTCATTAAATGTTTCCTCTAATCCTTGCGTGTGCTCGAAAATGCATTCATAATGTTCAGGACTAATTTAAACTTCTAAATTGATGAAGGATATTAAATTTGACAGCGTGAGAAATACGGAGCATAGCTCCGAGCTTAAGCATGAAATCGATTTTTTCTTAAATTTCGCGACATTCGAAATTCCCACACCAAGATAATTCATTTGGAGTTTCTCATGCGAGGACACAGCTCATCGCACATAAAACTCGCAGGTCACACACAAGTGTTCGCTCAGCTGAGGCTGTGCTGGTGAAAATCCCAGCCTCTGAAATAGAGTCACCAGAGCGACGTCTCTTATTTTTTTGCATGTGTGTTTGATCAAGTAATGCAAGGCTGTAAGGTCAGCAACTTATTTGTATCTACTTAATATACATGTTAATCATCTCCCCAATGCAGCACTGCGATGTGGGAAAATGATGAGCCATGTTATACCCTGAACGAGGTTATGCAAACAAAATTACATTACTGACTAGGAATTTTAAATGGAAGCCTCATTCATACAAACGAAATCGGATATCATACACTCTCTTTTCGGCAATTTAGCGGTTGCGCAGTGTTTACACAAATTGATGTTGATTTCTTTACGATGGCGTAGGTTGCATCAAGTATCTGCGACTCAGAAGGTTATAACATGTAAAAAATTAAATCATTTTTTATGCCTTTACTGGCTAAGAAAAAATTAGAAACCAAACATTAGAGCGCTGCATCATGATATCAAGATTAATATAATATTCGAGGTCCGTCTATTCTCTTACAGCAAAGAAAAACTTCGGCTCGCCTGAATTTAGTTTCATCGCCAGTGCGCGAAGAATGACTGCGTATATGTAAACAGTGAAAAAGATATAATGCCATTCAGATGTTAACGACGGTCAAACATGTGTTCTCTGTGACGCACGAGGAATACCCGGAAAAAATGTCGACCGACTGCAAGGCACGTGTCTTTCTTTCAATAGGAATGTTATGCTATTAACAGCGTGTGGTTTGTTTTCAGTTGAATTAGAATTTTTCACTAGTTTTAATGAATAACTGATTAAATTTCTCAACTGTAAGAAAGGCATGATGAAATTTACAGCAAAATATTCGCAGAATTTTTTCAGTAGAGGGGAATAAAGAACTATTTTTGAATTTTCCTGATGCTGACGAAATGAATGAAATAAAAATTGAGTGTTTAATAATTCACGTGTATTCCAGGGAACCATTATTCAACCGACCATAGGTAAAAACTAGGAAAAAAACATACTCATGTGTCAAGATAATTTGGACGTTGCAGGGCAAAAGGATATTTACAAATTCTGTGCTCCGAAATAGGTATTTTTCTTATCACGATATATTTGAATATGCTGCCTATAACTCTATGTACCTGGACAGTTTCCCTAGGTTTTCAATACTGGTTCCGGTGATAAACGATTATGGTGGGTGGACATGTGTCACGGAGTTCCCAAGTCGCCTATACCAGGAAGCCTCGGCCGAGGAGGAGCATTGGGCGTTTGGAGCAGCAGCGAGCCGGTCGGTCACTTGAGATTTGTTCAGCCGAGGGTCATCTGATATTGTGAGCGTGGACTTGTGGAGGCGGTCTTATAACGAACCCTCAACATGAAGGTAACTCTCAGATTTATGCTTCACACGTGTGTACGCGATACTTTTGCCACATTGAAACTTCAGTATGGAGAAGTGATTTTTTGTACCGTTCTAGTTTCATCTTCGTTCGAAGAGAGTGTACTTAAACTATTGTTTTGTGAGATTTGTATTGAAATCAAGCATGTTCGAGTAGAACTGATCGCAGTTATGATGTAGACGATTTTTATTCACTCGCTTCAACGTTTCTTCTTTATTTTCGTCAGTTTTATTGAAGGATTTTACGATGAAAAGTAGTTTTTATGTTCAGTAATTTCATTCATAATATCTTGCAAAATTACCAGTGAAATTGATCACAATTTTCATAAAAATGTGACGACTACCAGTTCCGTTTTCTGTTTCATGAAACTTGGGGCATGACCAATGCCTAGGAAGTAGTAATCATAAGCACACATGAAAATAAAAATAAAAAGTTGTAGAGTGTTATATTAAAGAACCGCATATTTTCTTACAGAATGAAAATAAATTTTTCTCTTTATTAATTATTTTTACCCTAGAAGTTTGCAACTATCACAGCCCTACATTTAAATTACGCTAGTAATTGCATATTTTCATCAGGTGATCAACGCATGATTGCGTTATTTTAATAATATAATTTTGTCGCATATGTGGACGTTAAATAAGGTGTTAAGTTAATTTAATTTAATTATGGATTTCCTGTTTCTTTAGTATTCTCAAAACTCTGTGTTTGAAGAGTTGATGGTCATGTAAAAAATTTTCAAATGAAATGAAAATTCAATGTCAATATATTTCTTGATTTCTAATTTTTTGTGAAATGTATCGTGTTAACTTAAAATGGTATTATACGATGAATCATGACGAGCGGTAAAATAGATCAGCATTAGTGAGACATACGAATGAATTTGTAACAATATTTCCTGCAGCTAGCGCGAATGGCTCAATTTGCCATGAAGGAGTTTGCTAAACATATACGAATTGTAGCCCAGAACTTCCTCTAAAATTTCTCAACTGTTGCTGATTTTCATTGTTTATTGCACGATAGTTCCAGGATTCGTGAAAAGCATGTCCAGGAGTGAGAATGTGCGTCTGACAAGCTGTTATTTTTTCCACGTTAGTTTTTACTGCTCCTGAAACTTTATGCTTATATCTTACTCACCCTCATTAATTATATTGCCTTTTTCAGCTGCAGCTGTTGTTGCTGGTGTGTCTCTTCGCGCTGTCGGTAAGAATATCACTATTATTTAGTGATTAGAGATTTATATATCCAGTACAGATTTTCGCAATTTCGTTGACTTACATGGGGGAATGCGAATCGAGGAAAACATTCACGCCAGTTTGTGTTCGCTTTGAACTTTTATGAATACTATAAATGATTCTACAAGATTGCGAGTAACTTTATGATACTCTGTACATAGAACAAGAAACAGTGATCATTTGGGTGGAAGGGTATGCTGGGATCATGTGTGGATTGAAAGTTAGCAAATGATGCCTTTCAGAGTAACTCTCGAAGTGTTTGAGTTTTACCCAGTTAGTTAGTTTACAGGCTGGAATATATTTTGATTGAACTTGTACTAAATCTTTTGGAATGCTTTTATAGCAATTTGCAACATTTATAAGAGACCAACAAATTGAATCGGATGCTGTTAGCCTACAAAGATTATATTTTTTTAAAGTTTCACAAGTAAAAAAATTCGTTATTATTTGTATCGTGCTTGTGTTCCAGGACTGAATAGAGGAACATAAATTATAGTTTTGAGATGTAAATTCGTTACGCGGCTCCGGTGACATTCTGATAACCATTTGCAGAGCGCTCTGGCAGCCAGGAGGCTGTCGCGACTGGCGTCGAGTTTGTCTTCTTCAAGAGACAACTATGGCCTCACAGCCCGGGATGATGACATTGACATCTGTAAATTCGGACGGTGTTGGGAATGCGACACAGATGAACGGTGTTACACTGATGAAGACTGCAATGACGATGATGATGATGATGATGATGATGATGATGATGATGATGATGATGATGATGATGATGATGATGATGATGATGATGATGATGATGATGATGATGATGATCGTGAATACTGCATACGGTCCCCTAATTCTTCACGAAGAGGTTATTGCTGCGAATCTAAAAATAAAAGCTGTGAATCCCACAGCGATTGCGATGACGACAATGATGACGATTAGGATTGTATGCGGAGCCGTGTAATAGTTTTTCAGAATTTGATGAAAGTTTGGTTTAAAATTACTGTGCAAAAATATCCCTGAAAACGGCCTGGCTTGCTGATCAGAATATATAGCGTGTACTGGTGATTTTATGCTGAAAATTTAGATTTTTTCGTTGTCATGTTTTGCTTTAATGAGACAGAACAAAAAATTCAAGATTATTAAGCGTGAGATCTAATATCTTTTCACCACAATTTTGAAGATACTGTATTAAATTGATTTGGAGTAGTGAGAATAAAATCGCCGATATGCTGTCACGTGCTGATTATTTTGTTGCTATATTTATTGCAATAATGGGCTATTACTGTGTTTCTTTATAAAGTAATACAGCAACACAGTGGTAGTGTTGATTAATTAATGCTTTTGGATAGAACTATTAGGTCATACGATGATAGCACTCATTTTTAAAATCATGCTTAATTTATCATCTGCAATAATAGATTGTTGTCCTTAGAATTATTGTTTATCTTACAGTGATCTAAATTGACACCAATCAGGCAGATACCATGGCCTTTCATTCGAAGCGTTCAGCCAATTTGCCAACCTCTGTTTGACAATAAATTATCCCCTCTCATTCTCGTTTCACTTTCAGCCAGAACATATCAGCGTCTGTCGATGCAAGTTCTGAGGACCAGGATGTGGTCTCAAGAAATTGTGAGAGCAATTAGGATTGTTTAATGAAAAATTATAATTTTTAAACTTTTCACGAAGTTATCGCTTCAATCAACAATGAATAGAGAATTCTGGCGTCGTATTTGCCGAGGGTTATAATAATTGTTATGGATATGATCTCTTTGTGCAAAAAATTGCTCTACATTTTAATAAGCGCTCAATCAATTTCGAACTGTAGGGCTGTAGTTTGCAGATAAAAATCCTATGCAACGCTCACTACAGTATCTAGTCTACACAGTCTGAAAATCCCAAACTGTTATTACCAGAATAAAAAGTAATGAAACCACATAGGCAAATCAGAAAACGCAGTTATAGAAGCATTCCCGTGAAACATGAGTTCACGGGAGCATTTTAGTACAGCTAAAATTAGATAAAAGATATGTTAATTTGATGTTTCAACTTGCAAATGCATGCATAGCAGGTAGGAAGTACAGCATTTATAAGTGTTGGAATGATGGAAGAACGTCAAAATAAACTACAATATTTGCAAAGAAGACAAGCTATATATACAACGCAGGTGAACAGACATAATCTGTTAACGCGTTAGCGAATTGTGCATCGAGTGCATGCCCGCACATCACATGTGGTCGTTGAATGCTCCCTCACAATCTGAAGCTAAATTTTATTGAGAAATAAACCATCTAGTCACTTTCAAAAGGTTTCTTTATTTGTTTCACAACCAGCGACATGCTGTACTCACAGCTTCAAACCTGCATGAAAGAGAAAGGTCTCGTAAATTCAGTGATTGTACAACTTGTAGTTTCAAAAAAAAAATCAGATTAATGCGCACTCATGCGTAGTACTCGTATAATGAGATATCTCGACATTAAATCCGTCCCTAGAGAAGCTGTTTTAGGAGAAATGTATATTACTGACTAGTGAAGAGTTCATCTTTTGCTCATTTCGCGAAATCTTCATCATCGCATTAACTGAAAGTTTGGATGAGTGTGCGCCTTTTGTAATGATAGAAAAACTACCGCAAGCTTCTCTCCTATAGGTAACTTTGAAAGTGTGAGCCTAATGCGCTTTTTAGCGTCTAAATCCCCTCAATGATACAGAATTTAAAAAAAACTTAGTAAGCGTATACACAAAGCCCCGTTGGGTAATGCAGTCGTAAACTATGGTGGTCATAGCTATATTACTTCATCATTATTGCGAAACAAACAGAGGGAGAGTACGGTCTCTTGAATGTAGAAGCGACCCTCCACACAACATCATTACGAGAAAAGGAGCAAGAACCGGCTTCGGTGAATAGGAAGCAAAGATGTTCGATATATCTGCGTCAGCCGGAAAGTGACCATGAGATGTTTACGCACGAGACTATGTGCATTACCTGAGATTTCAATGAAAGAAAGTTACTTTCCTTAGGCAAGCGGGAAGTTAATAAGATGTGACTTACAAGTGAACTGAAAAATTCGATTTTTGGCCAATTTACCTGGTTCTAAATTCTCGTTCACAGACAGGAACAAGGATGAGTTTTGTGAGACTCTTAGGGAAGTTTGTCATGAGGTCATTTAGTAAAGAGGAGAAATATACTGAAAATATTTATTCATTCACGTAAAAAGTTGTTTTCAGAACTTCTAAATGGGCTATTTTGTCTTTAAACAATCCGTCATATTTTATTTTGTGAGAAATATACTATCCTATAACTTCCAAAATTAATATGTGAACGATTTTTTAATAGGAAAGATTATTTAGTGTGAAGTTTTCATAGTTTCCAAGCTCGATAGCAACCATAAAATAAAATTATGGGGAAAAAATAACAGGATTGAAAAATCTCCTTTGGTCTCCCCGAACTTTGCCCAACGATTTTACGTGGTCTCATGTACATGAATAAGCACGTTTAATACCATTAAGCCTAAATATATCTTGTTACTTGAAGTACGTAAATTTACTGAGTATATTTTTTGTACAAGAATCCCCACAATCGAAAGGCTCAGGGAGGAGGTCTTTAACATGGCATCTAAGTAAACTACCAAAGGTGCACTCTTCATGTTTAATTTAGAGACTGTAAACATTTGTCCTGCAAACATAGAATGTAACGAGTTTACAATTTTTCCCAATTTTTTCAGTTCTCTTCAATCTTAGCATTGCTCGAGTTAATTAAAACATTAATAATTAAACGTATCACTATTCAAGATGTTATAGGTGAAACACATTGCTTCCCGATTTGTGATTAAATAACAATCACAATTTGTAGAAATAATTAATTGAAAGAAACTCACTCCCACCTTAACTAAGGGTTATGAGATGAGAGCTAAAGAATCATTCATCGAGCAAATAAGGCAAATTTACAGTAGTTTTCCTAAAAGTTGTAAATCAAACTAAGTGGTTAGCGCAACACGGTATTTAGAGTCAACCTTTGAATAAGCTATGGCGTCTTTGAGATCATCTACCTGCAGCTTGCATAAGCCCAAGCAATAAATGCTTAGATCAGTTACTAAATCTTTAACAAAAAAAGTAGCTGAGTTCAGTTTCATGAAGAAATTTCATGAAACTTCTATAGGGGAAAAATGAATTGCCTTGTAGCTTAGATCTGTGGCTCTGATATATGCTCACGCTGCTGCGTAAAATAAACAGGTTGGATAATCCAAGTACTATAATTGGGTCGCCATTAATTGAGCACTGATATTGGTGATAAAATTATCAATGACCCTCATTATCAAAGATTATCAAAGACAATAAATTTGCCAGTTTGAGTAAATAATTCATTTTAAACTATACAAAATCCTTCGAAAAATGATCGGTAAAATGATCGTTATCCAACCTGGGATAATATTCAAAATTCATTTTTAGTTCAAATGTGAATTTACTAAACACAGTCACAACGTATCAATGATTCTACCGAGAAGAGACATCATCTTTTCTCGGATACAACACCTTTGTAACAATTTTTAAACAATTTAAACAATTTAAAACAATTTATTTACCACAAATGAAAAAACAATAGATTACATCTTAAGTCTTGTGCGATGGGCATATTGCACGATGGGCAGCGACTTCTAGGACATCCTTTCATCTAAAGCTATATTATTAAAGTGTACAGTTATGTTTAATCTAATTTACTTAACTTAGGGCATACAAGACTGATCATGTTTCGGTGCTTAATTCTTAAACAAAAAAATAGTTAATATGAGCCAGATGTCAGCATTTCCAAGAAAAATGTTTAGGAACATAAGATCTATATTATCATCATGGTAGATTACCTTATCAGGATACGTCGTGTCAAAATCAAAAAGAAACTGACTTCAATTACCTTATGTGATTAATTCTCGTATTTCGATAGGAAGAGGGATTCAAGATTTGTTTTGAAAGCTTTGGCAGAACTTTATTTCACGAATACAATGAAGAGGATACTGTGTTGTGACAGAGATTTTGAAGAACGAGGAAGTATGAAGTTACTTCTGTTTCGTGTTAAATGATCATGATAGCCAGTTTGAGCCGTTGATAATTGTTTGAGCTCTCTCTCGCCATCATCAGTGAGAGTTTTATACATGAAATTACATATGGAGAGGTTATAGACAGTGAAAAGCTTGAGTAGTTTTAAGCTTTTGAATGAATCATTTGTGTGAGCATTAAATTCTAATTTCATTACCGCTCGAATGGCTCTTTTTTGTTAATCCAAAGAGCAGATTGGTTTTATTTTTATTAGTTCTATACAATTCTTCTATTCTGTATTTCAGATATGGTGAAATGATCGTTAGAAGAAATATTTTTAAAGCTTCTTCAGGCAGTACATTTTTTACTCTATAAAGGATTCCAACGGATTTCGTTAATTTAGTGCTGATATGTGCAAGATTCTCTTTCAATGTCAGATTTTTATCTAATGTAATGCTCAGAAATTTCAGGAGTTGGTTCCTTCAATTTCACCATCACCAATTTTAATGTGTGGAAGAGACATATTTCTCTTGATAATGTATTTTGTGTTATCGATATTGAAGCATATTTTATTGGCTTTAAGCACATTGAAAAATTTTGCCGCTCAATGTTTATACTCTCTGCAATTAAAATTGGATTTTCATTTGGAAGAGCTGCAGAGAGCGTGCTGTCGTCGGCAAAAAGTATGAATTTGAAGAATAAAGCAGATTCAACTATATCGATGATAATGATCAAAAAGCGAAGAGGCCCAAGGACCGACCCTTGCGGTACTCCATGGCTGGTTGTCAGCAGCCTGTGTCGTCGCTACCAATCAACTGTGCCTCTAACTTTTAGTGAATTTAGGACGTTGCAAAAATGATCGAAAAAAGTCTTATGGCATATTGCGTAGAAAGAAAATTAGAAAACTAGCGAATGTGCTTCCCTGGTCAATTTTCCTCTTTCTAATCATTGAATCATTGGAATATGAAATATTAAAACTGAATAAAATAATTCTGCAAAATAATAAAGGGGGGTATTCTCACTGACAACGCAAAGAGACACGCCAATAACAGTAATTGAATCTGAAAATGAAGAAGTTCATGATTAGGTGACGGAGATATTAAAATGAATGTAATGTACTAAAACCAAAATTAGTAACATAGCGCACAACACCCAGTGATCAGGTGATCCAACTCCCATTTCTATTCTCCATTAAAATATTTTCTATGATAAATTTCAAAAAAAGGGGGTGAGATTAATATATCATTAAGCAATGGGAAAATTTTCCCAAAAACACTAGTCAAGAGTTCCTGTAAGTTTGTTGAAGTGATTCCTAAAAATTATGTCAAGGGATAAGGCAAATTAATGCTTCGTGCATCGCACTACAAAATATATTTAGTGAAAATATAACAATAATTATCCTTTAAAATTAGGTTGAGACATACAATGCATGTATTACGAAAACCCAATAGTGAGTTAGTAATGCACCTTCACGTTGAGGGAGCGTTAAAGGACCGCCTCCACACGTCCAAGCTCACAATATCAGATGACCCTCGGCTGAACAAAGACTAAATGACTGACCGGCTTGCAGCTGATCGATCTCGCCGAGGCCTCCTGTTATATTGGCTGCTTGTGAATTCCGTGACACATGTCCACCCACCATGATCTGAAATTACCGGAACCAGAATTAAAATAAAATTGAGTCTATTCCTGATTGACGGGTTATCAACTGTATATTGTATTTTGACAGGCGGGATGAGTAATTTTCAGCAGAAAATCCACCAATATTCCAGTGCATTCAAATGCTGAAATTTTTTTGTCACGTGTATGCTTTTCTCTTAATACATTCGATACTTTTAAATCGTAAACCTATCAGGCGTATTTAAAAGCACTGGAAGAAAAGGCTGGACCAATAGAGACGTGTATGATATTCTGAACTCGACACCTGACAAAAGGCTGTGTTCTTCCACTTATTTTTACCGTAAAATAATCTTACCCAAGGCGAGGCCCCCAAGCAGCTGCTGCTGCTGTAAGCCAAGTGATAGCACGGTTAGCTTTTGTGTTAATTAAACATACTAACCTCTATGTATTATATTGATGCCTCACATATTTTAGGTATGATATCATTCAAGAATAAAAGCTTTCTACATTATTCGTTTAGCTCTTGTTTCAATTCTGTTGCATAACATCAACTAAAATAGCTCGTTAGTGTCACAAAATCACAACTTTGAAAACCGTAACAATCTCAATATGTGTTCTCATGAGTCATTTGAATTGATATGCAATTTGACTTACTCTGAACTCCAAATTCTAGCCAATATCGGTTAAAATTCGATCGATAACAATTAGCTTCTTTACAGAATAATAGATCACGCTATGAAGTAAGCTTGTATTTTCGTTGATATTAAAGCATTAATAGAAATTCCTCCCTCCGCAACCGGAAAATAATTGTCTGATGAACTAATTTGATAATTACCTGATACATCAGGAAAATATTTACCTGAAAATCATTTTGCTAAACTAATATATTAGCATTTTTTAAGCCATATCGATTGACATATTTTTCAGTCCAGCACCTTTAAAACTGTGAAAGAAGAAGCATTTCAAATGTCAACAAGTTCGAGTTTTTAGGATAGCCTGAATACTCCTCCCCTGGCCGTGCATTGACGCAAGTGACTGGCCTTTCGTAAGCTGTAGCAGACAAACGAACACCTTTACAAGGAAGTGAAGCACATAGTTAGATTCTTAAAAAATTTCATTATGATATGAGCGGAAAAACTAAAACCCATCATTTAACGGATTTCGACCCAAACTGCCTCCTTAAAGAGGTCAAACCAACTTTAAGCAAAATCAGATTAGTTTCTTCAACGTCGACAAATGAAAGCCGGGTTTAGTTCACAATTTACGTATTGGATGGCTCAGCAAAGTGTAGGGGTATAGAATACGAATGAACAATTGGAGCACTTTTGCAAGCCTTAACTCTAGTTTTGTTAAGGATTTTGTAGGTACGAGCTCTTATATTTTCATTCAAAAAATCATAGATATCCCGTAGTGAGCTTAGTTCTACAGGAGTTTGTTTCTTAAACGCGTAAAATTTTGAAATTTAATTTTAGTTTTCGTTCGAATGGTTTGTCATCGGATGCATTAATAAAAAGTTTACTCGTCATCGTTTCAAGGGAATTATAAACCTAAAGAATTAGAGATATGATTCCGTCGACTTACAAAGTGAAACTTCCAATCTCTTAATTAAAAGCCATTGAACCTTAATTTTTCAGATGTACATTTTTCAAAGTGAATTGCAAACATTTTATACAACATGTGATCCTCAATGACGCAAAAGCCTTGCAGAAAGGGGAATAGTAAAATATTTTTCTTTACATGACGAGTCAATCTTCACCTGCGTAGGAAAACCAGTTCAAACCGGCACATTCAAACAAAACATAGCTCCACTGCCACCACGCACCGTAGAGATACAAGTGGAGTGCAGAACCTTGAGTGAACATTCCATGAGATAAATTCTAGGAAAGGCCATAATTTTTATTTAAAAAAGACAGTTCATGGTCATTCATAGATGCAGGAAAAGAATGATCCAGTTACAGAATGGACGAACACCTGACTTTCTACTGTTAACAAGAATATTCGAGGCTTTTAAAAAGCATGAACTTCATTCAAACGGTTCTTCCCGGAGTTAGCTTGAATACTTTATTTAGTGGATGAATTGGCAAATGCGTGTCAAATTTGAGGCCCTGTTTTTTCCCATTCTCACAAGATATACATATATATATAACACCTGGGGTATATATTTTTAAACAATTTAAACAATTTATTTACCACAGGAGATACAGAGGTAGAATGTTTCTTAAGTCTAGTACAATGGACAAGTTTGAATATAGCTACCTGTGGGCCCGAATAAGTTCAGCGACTTCTGGGGCATCCTACCATCAACATTATTCTAAGGTGTACAATAATGTTTAACCTAAATCACTTAACCTAGTTTCACATTAGACTGATCAGTGAGATAATTCAATCGATATCAGATATTTCATTTTACAATATAGGTTATATGGACTATATTTAACAGTAC
Source organism: Morinoia aosen (assembly GCA_030386875.1). Classification (NCBI taxonomy): domain Eukaryota; kingdom Metazoa; phylum Arthropoda; class Malacostraca; order Amphipoda; family Talitridae; genus Morinoia; species Morinoia aosen. Next base: position 31,653,027 of record CM059567.1, on the reverse strand, counting down.
ATTCGATAAAAGATTTAACAGCAGACTGAAGGCGAATTACATATTACCCATGGCAAATTTCATTATTGGAAACAGTCATGTTGGAGACAAGATTTGACTTGGTGATCTTACATGACTAATATTCCGATGGGAAGTGAGTCTCGAGATTTCTTTTGAATACCTTGTAAGAATTACTATCACGGATCTCTGCAGGTATTGAGTTCCAAGTTTTAGTTCCAACGAAGAGGATACTGTGTTGCAACCGGGCGTTTGAATAATAAGGAAGCATGAATTTACTTCTATTTCGGGTTAAATGGTCGTGATGACCAGTTTGCGCACTTAATAATAGTTTCAGGCTATTGTCGCCATCATTTCTTAATGTTTTGTAAATGAAATTACAAATGGAGATTTAATAGAGATCTGGAAGTTTAATTATTTGTAAATTTTTGAATGAATCATTTGTGTGAGCATTATATTCTAGATTCTTTACCGCTCTGATTGCTCTTTTTTGCAGAGTAAAAATTATATTGGTTTTATTTTTGTCACTTCCGTGCCATGCTTCTATTCCGTACTGCAAGTATGGTGAAATGAGCGTTCGGTAGAGCATTCGTAAAGCTGTTTCAGGCAGGTAATTTTTAACTTTATTCAGGATTCCGATGGATTTCGATAATTTAGAACTAATATGAGCGATGTGCTCTTTAAAGGTCAGATGTTTATCTATTATGATGCCCAGAAACTTGCATGAGTTGGTTTCTTCGATTTCACCTTCGCCAATTTTTATGTGTGGGAGAGATATGCTTTTCTTGTATGAGAATGTAATATACTTTGTTTTTTCGATGTTGAGGCTTATTTTATTAGCTTTAAGCCATAATGAAACCTTATGGAGTTCATTATTTATGCCCTCCGCAATCATAGCGGGATTTTGGCTCGGAAGGACCGTAGAAAGCGTGCTGTCATCGGCAAAAAGTATGAATTGAAAAATGATGTTGATTTGATAATATCATTTATAAATATCAGAAATAGGAGAGGCCCTAGGACAGACCCTTGTGGAACTCCATGGCTAATTGTCTGTGGGTCCGATTTTGCGTCGTCAACGACAACGTATTGCTTCCGATTTGTTAGGTATGATTTGAACCAATCATGGGCAATTCCTCGAATGCCATAACAGTGTAGTTTCGAGAGTAATATCTTATGGTCCACACAGTCGAATGCTTTTCGAAAGTCAAGAAAAACGGAGAAAACAAGCTTTCCTTCATCTATATTAGAGTAAAGGTACTGTAAATGATTTAATACAGCTTGTGTCGTTGATTTCTTAGAACGAAAACCGAATTGTCCGTCATAGAGAAAAGATTTTTGTTCAAAATACGAATACACTTTTTTACACACAATTTTTTCAAATATTTTGCTCATAATTGGTAAAACAGAGATAGGTCTATAATTATTAACGCAGTTTTTATCACCATTTTTAAAAATAGGGGTGACTCTGGCAGTTTTGAGAGAGTTGGGGAAGATACCTTGAGAAAGCGAATGGTTGATAATATCAGATATGCATGGTGCTATTATATCAGCAATAGACTTAATAATTTTAGCTGAAAATGTATTTAATCCATTTGATTTATTTTTCAAGTTGTTTATGCATGTAATTACATCGGAGGGGTTAGTTGGCGGGAAAAAGAAAGAGTTGTGTTCACGGACATGGTCCATGTATTGCAAGTGGTCTGTAGGTTCACTAACGACACTATCGGCTATATTTTTTCCTATATTTATAAAAAAAGTTGTTGAACACTGTTGCAATATCTTGTTTATCATGATATTTTACATTTTCGTGAACGATGGATTCAATTGTTTTTTTAGCGTTATTATTCGGTCGATAGCATGAATTAAGCAGGCGCCAAGTTTTTTTAATATCAGTTTTGTAGTCAGTGAATTTGCGCGTAAAGTAGTTTTGTTTCGATGTTCGTATTTGATTTGTCACATGATTCCTGAATCTGTTATACGTTAATCTAGAGATTCGTCTTTCGTATAGTAAGGCTAAGTATGCTTGACGTTTCTTTATATTGATCACGATATCTTCAGTAATCCAAGGTTTTTGTCTATTTTTCGGCGTAATTGTGCGGGTGATTATTGGACAACATTGGTTATATGCGGTCGTTATAGTTTCAGTTAGTTTTAGTATTGCTTGGTCAATGTTAATCGCATTATTGTCTAGTTCATAGATGTCCAATGATGGCATTAATTCTTCAGAACAGTTCGCATTGTCCCCAAGTTATATTCGTTTATACAACGGTATGAAAAAGTCTCAGCATGTGGGCTGTTGCAGGGACTATAGACATTCTTCTTGATGAGAAACACCGGAAAATGGTCAGATAAGTCAGAAATTATTATTCCTGTAAGAAAATCAGTCGGATCTAACATAAAAATATTATCGAGCAACGTGGCAGATTCGGATGTAATACGCGTAGGTTTCGTGATGATTGGAAGGAAGGAGTTAGACTGAAAAACATTTATGAAGTTTGAGATTTGTTCACAGCTTTCATATTGAAGAAGATCGTAGTTGAAATCCCCGCAAATTATTATGTCATTGTATAGAGATTTGTTAAACTGAGATATTATGCTTTGAAGCTCGTTCAGGAAAGAAATGTTGCAAGCTGTTGGGGGCCTATATACAGTCCCAAGTACAATCCGTTTACCATTTTTCGTTAGTTTTATAAATAGAGTCTCAATATGTTCACGATTCATAGTTGCACTTAAAATGTTTTTCGATGATATGTGTTTAGATATGTACGTACTGATGCCACCACCACGTTTGATATATATATATATATATATATATATATATATATATATATATACGCATTTCCATAAGTAGATATATGTTAAACTATACCCCCACTATATACTATATATACCCCAGCGCTATGTCCGGGCTTGGTGCTGCCGTCTCTGGCGCACAGAAGGCTAGTTGCCCAACTTTGCGTTTTTTATAAGCTATTCACCAATAGAAGACACTGGTTGTTCCATATGCTTCCCCCACGGGCCGAGCGGATTCGGGCTACCCGTGCTGCTGCTGCTGCTGCTGCTCATAGTTTTGAGCTGAGGGAAGTTAGATGTAGGACTTCGCAGTATAGGCGTTGCTTTGTCCCTTGTTCCGTTGCCCGCTGGAACTCCATTCCCTCTGCCGTGTTTGATTCGGGTTCGTTGGGTGGTTTCAAGGGTGCTGTCAACTCCTGGTTGTTGCGTGGTTGATGCTTCCTTCTCCTTATATATATATATATATACACACAAATACGTATTTATATATATTATTATTATTATTAAATAAAGCAAAGCAACCCCAACGAGAAGGATCGTGGATCCATAGATTTCACATAGGAAACCCCGCCAGCATCAACTCCACGAACAGTGAAACAAAAACAAAGAACAAAGAAAAAACTAAAGGAAGAAAGCAGGAGAAGGAGACATCAACCACGCAACAACCAGGAGTTGACAGCACCCTTGAAACCACCCAACGAACCCGAATCAAACACGGCAGAGGGAAGGGAGTTCCAGCGGGCAACGGAACAAGGGACAAAGCAACGCCTATACTGCGAAGTCCTACGTCTAACTTCCCTCAGCTCAAAACTATGAGCAGCAGCAGCAGCAGCAGCACGGGTAGCCCGAATCCGCTCGGCCCGTGGGGGAAGCATATGGAACAACCAGTGCCTTCTATTGGTGAATAGCTTATGAAAAACGCAAAGTATACATATATATACATAAATAATTTTCAAATCAATCTATCAAATTCTGTTCGGATTTTACTTCAATCATCAATGTCCAAATTTAATTTATTTTAGCCAGTGAATAATTTCGACCCAGCAATAAAACATGCTCGGATTTTCTAATAATTCTCACAATATATCGAGGACAGGATTGGTCGTCGGCACGTTATAATTTTTTATCAGAGCTTGAATAAAAGTCAATGCATTTCAAACAAAGAGAATGATAAACTGTAAAAAGACAAAGAAAGACAAAAGACAAAGAAAAGCCTTGATTAAGAGGAGGTTAACTTGCGTCCTCGCGTACACACGTGTATAAAATATTCAAGTGGATCAACAGATGCAAGCCCGGACAAATTTAAACAGTGCTAAACGCGCTCCTTCGAAAGATTTAATGCGGGCGGATTTTGTTACTTCGAGTAGTTTTTTTTCGCTATGGGTTCCGCATTCTATTTTTCTGCTCGCTAGAGCACCCTAGTGCATATCCCACAGCTCATCACTCTCCTCAACAGCATCCCGATTTTCCAAAGCACATCGCTATCATCCCTGATAAAACTCCTCTCTTTCACATTCTCTTGTGTTCTCGTCACCGTTCAGTTAATAGCTGACTGTTCAGGGTAGTAATTTTTCGTCGAAGTTATTCTAACAGAGTTCTGCTGGGTAAGTACTTCAATTTTGTGATTTTAGAATTTGAGTTCTCATTCAATTTCAATAATTCATGTCTCAAGACCTTGCAATATTACAGAACAAATAAATTCTATCATGACTAAATGGAGAATTAAATAAAATTCACTTGTGATCAACTTCCATGTTACGTAAGCTAGCTGTTCCAGTGAAATTTCGCGCACTGGTGGAGTTCTTATTCTTCGTGTTTGGTACGATTATAAATTATTAAGGCATGCTTCTCAGTATCGGAAAGGCTTCAGCCGCCACATTGCCAATCTTCGGAAACAACTTTTAATCTTATAAAAAATTAACTATGCAATCTACTCGTTTTGGTATTTGCATAAATAATCAGCATTTTTTAAGCGTGTTGCACGATGCGCAGATTACATAGTTCAAATGCACAGGACCAGCTTACTATCAAATACCATCAAAGCTTTGCTCGAATACTGGTTGAATTCGATTCTGAAAGGCAAGGCTTCCATGGAATTACCGAACCAAATTGTGAAAGTTGCAGTAGCTGTGGCGACTTTTATCTACATGAACAATTCGGGACCGAAAAATAACGGAGATAAAGGTTGAAAATAGAAATGTGGAATTTAAAATAAATTTCATCACAGGAACTGATTTACAACTTTTTTGTGCAGTTGCACGCTGTACTCTGTCTGGGTAAGGCGTTGAAAATTACATTGCGCGTAGCAAGAGTTCCTGTAGCATCTATTGAGCATGGTGCCTTCTGCAGTGAGGGCCACGAACTTTTTGCGATGTGTTTCAAGCGTAGTGCAGCTCTCAGCTAGACATTTTAGCTAGATGTCTCTAAATGTTGTAGCTTACCTAGATGGTGTAGGGGGAAAATGCATTTTGAGAGCCTACCGCGAAATTTTCGTACGCTTTTCGTTAGTTATTTTCTTAACAAAACGATTTAAGTTTTCCGTACATTCGTTATTTCAAAGTATCGTTAAAAATGTGCTGCGGGTAGTCGTTGCTAGATTTCGCTTTACACTCACTGTATTCTTCTCTACAAAATGTTGTGTGTCTTTTACAACTAAGGCAAAATTCTTTTTTGAGCACACGATACGTAATATGTGTCTCTACACCAATTATTCTAGTGAAAAACTATGCATATGAAAATCACAAGCGCATCTGCCAAGTTACTTTAGCTTGTTTAAAAAACGGCCATTTTTATGTAGTATAAAGGCCTCTTGGGTAACTTTTTTACTGACTGAGTGACGGTATGCTCCAGAGCTAAGAGATGGCGTGGGGCGTCGCATGGCCTCAGACGCAGCTGCTGGAACCGATGTACATCAGCGCTAGAGAAACTCACACGGAAGCTGAGCTAAGCTTTGAAGTTCCATAACGTAGTAGCTATGAATTAAACCTCTGCGTTCATGGAAACAACCCATGTGTGTTCAAAATTATACATGGACGTTATGAATACGAGCATTGTGTTTCTATTTTATTCTTTCGCTGCTTCTCAAATTGTTCAATAAGATTAATAATAAATCTTATGAAGGTTTCCAAAACTTTGTCACGGCAGGGTTTGTTTACTCCAGCCCTAGACCTTCAAACTGTTTTGAAATTGAGGAAAATTTAAAATAAAAATGGGACGAAAATTTTTTTCCTTTTCTGTTTTATGAATTGTAACACACATCCTACGTTGCATTTCATGAAAAATACTGATTATGCTGAGGCATTAGATTACTCTAGTTTGACTCTTCCTCTGAATCAACGAGGAAAATTGAAACAAGGCGCTTTTCAAAATTTATCTCCCAATTGTCACGTTTCTAATTTAAAGGAATACCCAATCATAGGTGTAACATAATTCATTTAGTTTCATAATTGAATCACAGTTGCAAATCGGAGCTCATTATACAGGTCCACTCAAAAATTCGTATGGCTTTTTGGTAATAATATAGAGAAAAAATGCAACTACTTTTCGAAAAATTAACTTTTGGGAATAACAAAAAAATTTGTGCTGTTATACAAAAAATGTTGGGAAAGAATTTGGAATAATTTAGTTCACCGCGTCTAGCTAAAACTTATTAACTCTGGATTGGAGGTTTCAATAACACCTATACATGAGAATCAATAAGATATTTCAAGAAAAGAGATGCGATACTCACGTTAGGAATTAACTGAAGTTATCACTGCAGAGGAATTTTAAATGATCTCGCAGAATTAAAATATTGGTCTGACTATTAACAGCTTATAATTGCTATAAAATTAATGAAGCACTTGAGAGTTTTTCTCAGCCACGTTTAGGTAAAATACCGCTAGAGAAAAATAACTATTTCGTTTCTGCACAAACAGGAAATAAAAAATGATATGTTTGTTAATAAAATACTCTGTTTTGAAATGTATGGTAGTCGTCACGACAACAAACAAATTTCAAGATCATTTAAAGTGGAGATTTTGGTGTGCTAAGATTGAAATTATGAAACAATCAATTTTGACATATATTTGACATTTATTTATAGGCGATTCACCACAGTGCTTGTCTCAAAATAAGCGAAAGATGTCCGTTTGTCGGATAAGCTTATAGAATAATTAATACTGAGTTTGAGCGTTAAAAATCAGCTTGTGAACTTAGAATAGTAACATTAGAATTAAAATGAATCGGGCTAAAAATGCATTTTTATTTTTGAAATGCATTTCGAGTAAGCTTCGTCTTCAGGTCTTTCGGCACCAAAACCAACTAAAGGCTTGTCGTTGGAAAGTATAATGTTTCACGTTGATGGAGCTTTCCAATTAAGTGGTGAATTTATGATGATCTGGTAGATAGCTAGCCTTTGTAAATTATACATGAGATATCTTTCAATGCCATCTTATGTTGACCAAATGGAAAAATTTCATTTGGCTTACGGCATCTGTGAAATTTGTCGAACCTAGACATACAGAACATGATCATGTTAAAGTTAAAAAAAACTGTTTTTTCAGAGCACCTATACCTTGTAAAAACATCTGTTTCGCTGCTTTGAGGCAACAAGTATCGTTCGAACACAGCGTTTGGCTTATTCTGTTGTTAGACTTGCACGGAGCGAGTCCTTTGTTCGACCGTTTGTTCCAGGCATAGTTTGCTGCCACTTTTTGGAAAAACGAATTTAGAAGACTTTTGGAACTTTTTGGAAAACGAATAAGTTCTCTATCCCAGGGATGAAGGTAATGCCTTTGATAAGTCATATTTAAGTCCGTGTTCAAATGATATTGGTTTGGTGATTGCTTCTTGTAATAAAATAATGATCAAATTTTTTGCACCATGAATATACTTGTGAAACGAAATATGCTTATTGATCTTTGTTTTAACATTGATTTTAGTCGTTATCTTTAGATGGAATAAAGTAAGATCAGTTTTAATTTATAGAAAAAATCTGACTGCGGTGAAAAAGGTCAACAAAAACAGCTGAAATCCTAAGCGATGAGCTGAGAACCACGTTCACTGTTTACAATGCTGAGTTGAAAACGGTATTGAAGGCTGCAGGTAAGCCTTCGTGTGGAGAGAGAGATTTGGTCTTTGAAGCGATAAAAGTCAAATTGTACCTGCTTCGAAGTCTACGGCTATGAACATTCCTTGCTGCCTTCACAACATCTATTTTAAACCTTCAACTTGTTAATGAGATTGAAAGTGTTACGATTTCAGGCTTGCATTGAAATCCTTGCGCGAGATGAACCATGCTTAGCATCATTAAAAATAAATTTAATGGACCACCAGCCGCCAACATGAGGTAGTGTTATGACGTGAAGAAGAAAATTTTTGAATGCCTGTAAACCTCAACAGTATCCAGCGGATCAATTTCTTTTAGACACGTTTCGTTTCAAGCCTCGAATGCTGTCGTTAACACTGAAATAGGGATTGTATCTGATTTTCATGGCTATGTATCACAGTGATGAAAAGATATCACGCTATTCATACCAATCAAAAGTGAAAATGGAATCTAAATCCATGTTTTACTAACTAATTTCATTTTTCTTCCAAGATAGGTAAAAATCTACGGTTTTTGGTGTTATAACATAATTATGTTTTTTGGAACTGACATGTAAAGTTTCAACAACGGATATTGAATCACACTAGCAGGGTCTTGCCATTTGTTAACAATTTAGTGATTTGAATACAGCCCTCTAAATTCAAAATATATTAGTTTCTATTTCTATAGTCGTATTGATAAAGTTTAAAACTTTCAGAATTTGAGTTCTCTTTTTGTTGAACTAATAAGTGGCCCACTCGAAATCTTCAGGATTTCTTTCTCAAGCACATGAAGCCATTGTTAATGTATCAGAATGATTTATGAATGACGACGTGCAGTTGAGTGGCAACAAAATATTCGTTATACAACTGAGCTCTCAATTTTACGATAACGTTACAGAACGAACGTTATGCACGTTAATGTTCTGTTATATATGAAAAGATTAGGCTCTCTTGAATATAATTTCACGACGCTCTATGAGGACACGTTGTTAATCTCTCGATTTAATTTTTTTTCCAGGCCGAGCTACTGACGCTGGGATGCCTGCTCGCCTTGGCGGTAAGAACAGTCTTCCTGTAGGCAGCTGTTCTTTGATTGAAAAAATACTATTTATAAACTAACAGCTGAATTTTGAAACAAGCATTAAATTACAGAAATAGACTTATTTCTGTAGAAATTAGTTAAATTTTCAGCATTCTTAATATATCATCAGTGAGATTTTTTGAAAACGTCATCTCATAGTAAATTAATTTGTATTTACTTCCTACTTCTACATAGTGTTGGTCTCTAAAATTATGCGCTTCAAGTGAATCTTAAATTTATTTTTCTTTGAAAATATTAGGTAAATAGCGGACGCGTAAGATTTAAGTTTATTTATGCATATCTATATGTTTACCACTTTACAACTTATATATGTACCTATGGTGGTGGCAGTGATTTATACTCCTTTTGGTGAAAATCTTATCTTTTTCTTGCGATACCTTTTACTTTAAGGCATTAGCTCTCTCTGAGAAACATTGTGACGTCAAATTATTCTTTAATTCTTGAACGAACCGATTTCAAAATCGAATATTCTGTTTTTTTACAGAGTGGGCTTCCTGCCGAGAGTGAGTAGCGTAAACAACTAAGGGATTTGCTAATCAGAGCTGCTAATTCTCGGGTTGCAAATCAGAGCTGACACCAATCACACAACTCAAGTTTCAGCTCAAACTTTAGTTGTGTTGCTGGGTAGAAGTATTGAAGAAAAAAATATATATTCGACCATAAAATGCGAACAAGGTTTTCAGATTCCACAATTTTGATTCCTCATCTAAAACGGTGAACGTGCATTAGAATATTTAATAGATTTTTCAAAATATGCGCACGAATTAAAGATCTCACCTCAATTGAGGGATTATTCTGCAATACACTTAGAGTCGCTGCTATGAAATTTTACAGCTTCGCATGATTTCCCACGTCAGAAAAACGACTCATTAAACAATTTTCTCTTCATTCGCGTGCCACGGAAGCTTATACAACCCGAGTCTCTTGTTCCCCAGCCCAAAGAATTGAATAAAGATGCTTGAGGGCTATACAACCCGTTTTACAGACAAAAAAATTTAGTTCTCGAAATGAACGGGTTAAACTGCTCATTTTACAGCTCAAATAATCAAATTTTACCAGTTCAAGTGCTAAACTGTTCATTTCAAGCTCGTGGACGAGGCTGAGCTCGGAGATGAGCTAACAGAATGATATAAATTAAAGTCTCTGTGGAAACCCCTGCAGGGTGTAAACATCTTCTGTTTCAACTTTATTTTCCTTCTTGGGGAAAAACAACTCATAGTTTTTTTGGATAATTATATGAAAATGTGCTTCATATTTCCAATGAGGGCAGAAGCTATAATTTGAACGACGAATTTCCAATGAATGCCATAAAGAATATTCAACTCTTAAGGAGAGCGTCCCCCATACGGACTTTTTTCTTTATTATTGAACCTAGAACAATGAAATTTGGTATACTGAAAAGAAATTGAATTTGGAATCGTTTTTGCTTAGAGCAAAAGTTCAATTTTCTTGAAAAGAAAATGGGAAATCAAAGAAAACGAAGTTTGAAGGGGGGGTTTCAAAAATCTTCTCCTCCTACAGTTTTCGAGCTACAGTGATGATTTTGCTATCATTGAATGCGGAAAGACACGGGCTTTTATGGAAGCTAAAATTCATTCCAAAATTATTTATTGATCATGAGTTATGACGTCATAAATTTTTACATTTCCGGAAAAAGACATTTCTTTCCTATTTTTACTTTTTTTCATATTGAAAATGTAAATTTGAGGAAACGAATTTTAGGTTCCATAAAAGCCCGCGTCTTCCCACATCCAATGATACCAAAACCATTACTGTAGCTCGAAAACTGTAGGAGGAGAAGCATTTTGAAACCCCAAAAACCATTGTTTACATTATAAGCAAAACAAAGGAACATAAACAATACAAATAAAAATTTTTTTAAAATTTTTGTTTCAAGTTAGACCCCTGGAATCATTATAGAGTAATCCAGAGACATAGGAGATGACATAGCAACTTTGCGCCGTGAAGAAAGTGCCATGGGGGAGGTGTAACATGATAAAATACAACTTCCCCCTCCCCTCCCCCCCATTCTTTAAATCCCCGTAGCGGGCGAACGAGTGAACGTACGAGTCTCATTTTTTCACAGGATGTACCTGACCTCTTACACTTCTTATAACAGCAAAAATCCCAGTTTCTCAAGAAATCCAAGAAGCAAGGATTCATAAGGGGGACGCTCTCATTAATCATATAGTTCATCAGAAATGCATTTTTATTATTTCAGTTAAGATTTTTTCTGTGCATTTTTTCTCCTAAATTAAAACCGTCCTAATACTTATTTTCAAAGCATCTTCGTTGAAGTTCAGGTTTTGGCTTAAATGCTACACTGATGAAATTAAAAACGTCTTCAAATTTTAGGCAAAAAAGTTGTCCTTGCATGAAAAGCAGAATACACGAAGCTACCTTCAAAATCTGAAATTGTTTCGGCATTCATCGCTCGTATTGAAATTCTAAGTATGTTGGCCTCGACCACGTTTCGTGTAGTTGACTTTCCTTCCACCCATTTGGCCTTCCAGAGATTTCAGCGCAGTATAGCGCAGAAGAATCTAAGCTGATCTCCCTATCACCTCATTTCCGTTGTAGAGTTCCTCTTAGTGCATCGACCACACAACTCTTTATTTTATACATAGTCATCGTTGATGAGGCTCACTGGGGTAAAACTAAAATAAAAAACAAAACGTGGCACTATTTTAAGATTTCAGAATGATTTGACAATTTGAAAACATTTTTAATCTCTGAATGGAAATGAAGACGCACATTAAGCTTCTATATTTCGACTCTTAACCTAAGATTTAAGTAGAACACTTGGAACATGTCTTATCAGGGCAACGCATCAAAAAAATTTGATTCTGCTGTTGAAATTTCCCAATGAGTGTTTGGAAATTAAAGACTGCGTAAAAACAGGGATAATACTGTTCATAATTTAGTAAAAATTATTATTTGCTAAGCACTCAGAGAAATCTTGCTATGTGCATCGCTTACGAAGTTGAAACTTCAGTCTTGATTACCGTGTCTAATGGGTATATTCATTACATGAACATACGTGTGTACCAGTAAATGTTCATGAACATACGTCATAAACAATTGAGTGCGAAATAAATGTCTGAACGCTTAAACCCACATTGCAGGGTCATGTAATGGGTGGAAGGAACACCTGAGCCGCGGCCTCCAGAGCCGGAGCAGCAGGAGGGCTGACCTGCAGGTGCCGGCGCTGAGCGTGCGCTCGTGTGACGGAGACGGAGATGGCGCGCTCAACGCAGTCGAGTTTGCAGGCTGTCTGCAGCGGCTCAGCAGCACCGAAGGAAAACGGGACGCTCACCAGCTTGAATCTGAGTAAATTCACTCTTGCTCAATGTTAATAAATATAGTATACTCTAGTTCTACGTCAGGGAGTTGAAAAATACCCAAACTAAGAATACATATCGATGAAAATGTTGGAAACACCCGAAAAGATCCACGAGTATCAACAATGTGTTTCAAGTTCAACAAAACTTTACGAATTAAGTTCTTGCATTAAAAGCCAGTAAATGAAATAGCTGATCGACCAGCTAGCGGGAATAATTTTCGAAGCGCCACTAATGAGCATTTTTCAATAAATAAAATAGCAAGGATAGTGGCTTTTAAAAGATCCATTTTCAGTTAGTTGTTTAATAAATAGAAAGACCTAAAATGATATATAAAATTGAACGTTTCGACCACAGGGGTCATCTTCAGCATTAAAAAAGATCTATGGAAAACAAAAAATACATTTTATTCTAAATAAGTGCAACTGTAAAAACAAATAAAATGCAGGGGACGAAAAAGGATGGAGAACAATACTAACATGCTATTAACAGAGGGAATGACGATTCAGTTTCATTTAAAATAGGTTTGTCTTTCATGATAAAAAGAGATTCTAAAATACGAAGGTCTGATAGACTAGATGTGGTTCCTATTATCTGGAAGTCGTCCAAGCGGACTGGCAAGTCGCACTTCTCGGCATGAGTGCGTACCGAAGAGTGAGGGGGAGAAGCAAGGGGATTATTGGTTCGGAAGCTCCTTCCAGCATGCTCCGCCACACGAATATGGAGGGCCCTTTTTGTGGACTCAACATACTCAGACGCACACAGTGCGCAACAGTATTTGTAAACGACGCGCGAAAGCAATGCTTTAGGGAGCTTATCTTTGTAGTAAAAAAAGAATTTATTTTATATCTGTTCAACAATATTATCCGAAAATTGATATGCGTGAAATGTTTAGCTAACAATGAAAGTATCTCTTTCTTGAGTTTCTCGGATTGGTATCCAAAAAAGGGCAAGCAGAGCATGCTGGAAGGAGCTTCCGAACCAATAATCCCCTTGCTTCTCCCCCTCACTCTTCGGTACGCACTCATGCCGAGAAGTGCGACTTGCCAGTCCGCTTGGACGACTTCCAGATAATAGGAACCACATCTAGTCTATCAGACCTTCGTTTTTCAGAATCTCTTCTTATCATGAAAGACAAACCTATTTTAAATGAAACTGAATCGTCATTCCCTCTGTTAATAGCATGTTAGTATTGTTCTCCATGCTTTTTCGTCCCTTTCTTTTTATTTGTTTTTACAGTTGCACTTATTTAGAATAAAATGTATTTTTTGTTTTCCATAGATCTTTGTTAATGCTAAAGATAACCCCTGTGGTCGAAACGTTCAATTTTATATATCATTTTAGGTCTTTCTATTTATTAAACAACTAACAGATAATGGATCTTTTTGAAAGCGACTATCCTTGCTATTTTATTTATTGTTAGACTTTGCAAAAAGCAAAACTTATATGAGAGCATTTTTCTTCTAGCTAATTCTTTTGGATGAACACCAATAAATATTGTTTCCAAATATTTATTAGAGTCCTCGACATAGTGAGCTCAAAGGTGAACCTATGACTAAAACTCTTTAAATTCGTGCAGAAATTATTTCAGTATCTGCAACATCGTTTTTTAAACTGTTTTGAGTTGCGGGTATCAGTGTTTTGTTACATGATTAGGCAAAAATATGCCAAATTTTGGACTTCTGGACACATTTAGCTTCGTTTTTTGCAAAGCTTGTACAGCTGCAACATATGAATAGACCATATTTCATAGAATTAATCGGTGGACGGTTTATACGAAAGTTTTCTCCAGAATTTTCTGTTTTTCAATCAATCCTCTTGCAAAACTAACACTTTTTAGAACTAACCACCCAGTGTACTGTAGGTACACAAATAAACCTGAAGTAGAAATTAATACAAGTAATCCTCCAACTGCAACCTTTACACTGAACAGACGTGAAATACATTTCCCTCCCCTCCGTTTCCCCCTCAGAAGAGCAGCGTGCTTCCAGAGCTTCATGAAGCAAGCGGACGAAGACATGGACAACGCAGTGAGCGGCGCAGAGCTGGAGAGATGGTCAGCGAGGCTGGAAGCAAGTTCTGCTGCGTCACTTAGGAGCAGCAGTTATGAGGCTCCAAGAGCTGGCCTTTACTGTACGCATCTCTGCTTTTTTAATGACAATAATTGTCTGGAAGATCAGCAATGCGTTTGGTTCCAATGCTGCAGTGAAGGGGGTGAGGGTCAAGGTGGTGATGGTGGTAGTGGGAGAAATGGTGGCAATGGTGGTGATAGCAACACAGGCGGTGATGGTGGTGATGGCAATTCAGGCGGTGCTGGTGGTGATGGAAATGATGGTGGTAATGGTGGTAATAGCAATACAGCAGGTGATGGTGGTGATGGCATTACAGGCGGTAAAGGCGGTGATGGAAATAATGGTGGTGATGGTGGTGATAGCAATACAGCCGGTGATGGTGGTGATGGAATTGGTGGTGGTGATGGAGGTGCTGGTGGTCATGGAACTAATGGTGGTAATGGGGGTGATAGCAATACTGGGGGCGATGGTGGTACTGGCAAAACAAGCGGTGAACGGTGATGGGGGTGATGGCAGTACAGACAGTGATGGTGGTGATAACAGTACACACTGTGATGGTGGTGATGGCAGTGCAAACAGTCGGTACAGGCAATCAAAAAATGTTCTGTTCAATTGTGATATTTAAGTATATTTTGTCAATAAGTGAAATTTGTCAATAAGGCTTCAAAAATGAAGTGTCGTCAATCTGTAACTAGAAAAAACTAATTTTTCCGAGGATATTCATGTTCTGGGGAACAAGTGCGAATGAAAACATTTTCGAATTGTTTAATCTAAATTAATTTCTTTGAGTTCAAGTCCCTCGCATTAGGTTCAAATAGAAAACTCCCATAATTTATTTATTTCTCGCTATTAAGTGTTCTTGTAGAAGAGAGGTAGAACACGCATCATAACGTCATTTGTAGCTTTGTTTTCGAACACGACAATTCTCAAAGCCATGAGCAAGTAACCTCTATGTGGTAGTGAAACACAGATGCGTTCAATTTTTCTCGAGGGAAGAAAAATTTGTTTTAACCACTCATGTGTTGTTTGCTAGTCACTCGGCAGCAACAGAATGTGGTCTACTGCTGTGGAGTACAGCCCGGATTGATACTCACCTGAAAAACTTCTTGCACGAGAGCCAAAATAAGATTTGAAACAGCATGGCTGTGATGGAGCTTCGACATTTTGCTGTTCTTGAATGTGTCTTTTTTCTTTTTCACGTAGTGTTAGTTTTTTTTTTCTCAAGTCCTGGCCTGGTAGCATTGCCCATTCATCCTTCAACCAACGAGTTTTCTGCACGCGTTATTGTTTTGTCGTGATTTTTAACCTAATGGATTTTACGTGAGTCGTCGGTATGTAATATCAGTTCATTTTTGTGTACACTGACCAGTAGTTTCATTACATTATTTTAGTTAATTGTGCCTATTGTGTGTAACAACATGCAGCGGTTCGTGTATTTTTTATATTTTTGTGGTGCGTAGGCTTGGCGGCTGGTGGCAAGCGAGAACTCCGTTGACTTATTATATGGTTTTCCTTGCACATTTTTCTGGCCGTCCAAGGCATTTGTAGCCGTCACGCATAGCTGTGTGGGCTCTAAGAAAGAGGATACTGGCGTGAGAAAGCAAACCTGAGAATGGTCAGGATTCTGCGCGATTCATACGGCGTCGACGTGGACGAATGTTGAAAACTGCACCAGGACAAACGATGAGAGCGAAAGAAGTTTGCCGCGAAGAAGGAGAGGCAACAGCGTGCAAGGGTTAGACCAATCAGAGAGCAACGTGCTAACCCGCTCAAGAGAGAAAGCTCTCGAAGTTTCAAAAAGAAGGCAACACAATCTGATATAAGCGGAGCTCAACGACGGAACGTTTTTTTTGCGAAAAGTGTAAGGGAAGGTACAACAAGGGTAATTGAGTGGTCGAGGCGGGGTGGAACATGCAGCGCGTTGTGTTAACGGCCGCTGAAAGCCTGACACCGTGTTCTATTGTAACTAATGCGGTTCGTTTGCTGTTTTTCTATTTTACATAAATAGTTGGCCGCCTACGCAAATCTTTGTCCAGTGTCGTGATAAATTTTTGCTGTCAGCGACTCATGTGTCCTCTCTTAAAGTTTAATAAAATCAGAGACATGCTTTACTTGGAGTCGTCATTTTCCCGAATTGATCCTAGTGCATTGGTGGATGAACATAAGACACTCACTATTTCTATTTTCTCTTCTGTTCTTTATATCCTCTTGCTATGTACATTTCATCTCTGATTTTTATTTCCTCTCAAACTATCTGGGGGCTTAAACTTCTCCAACAGCGGACATTCAAAGCGTAAGCTTAGACACGTCTCGTGACGTGCTTGAAAATGTTTCTTTTGTTCATTACCTGTGCTTAGCGGTGTTTGTGTTGCTTCAAACTACATTTCGATATCCGAGAAAGTTTAGTGAGGTTGACTACTAAGTATTCAAAGGGTAAAGTTAGCTTTACTTTTTGTGAATTTCATTCAGTGCTTGCGCTGTCGTACCTTTGGGCAGACGGCCGCAGCTCTCGTACTCGTGTGTGGGCTGAATGGATAACCCAGTCCCGTAGGTACGCTGGTGGGCCCGCTTGGCTGTGACCCAGTACCCTTCGGAACTGAGCTCGTCATGTGTGGGCCACGCACCAGCCGGCGCTGGACAGGAGCGACACCCTACCTCCGTCTCCGGGGAACTTCACGCCTCACCAAAGTTGAGGCGCGTGTTGCGGGACTCGGCGTGCGGTCCAACTTGGCCCCGGCAGCCAGTCTCATTTTGTGTTAGTTATGTTAATTTTCCAACCTTAGGTAATTTTTAGTTATTAATCGATAAAATTGTCACCTATTTAGAAGTTATTTTTGATTTTTTCATTTGTCTTTTCCCCATCGTGACTGCGTTTCGAATGCATTCCTTTGACAATGGTGTGATGAACATTAATTTAACGAAGCTGAACGTACTGTGGATGCTGAAGTTACTTCAATTATGTCTATTTTAATCATGGTTTACCAATATTCATCAATTCGCCGATGCAATCGAACAAGAAAGCATACAATCAATTATCTAGACTAAACAAAAGTACGTCATTTTTTTTCTTTGCTACCTTTCAGCGAACATCCAATGTATACGTTACGATTCACTGAAAAATTACAGGAGAGAGACTCACGCCTGAAAGACTGACACCCACCCGTGTAATAACTGAGCTGTGCCGAGTTTGCTATATTTATGGGGAACAAAAATCGTAATTAGCATCAAAAACTTCAGTTATTAATTGAAGCTTATTCAGAACGCAAATGTAAAATTAATGACTCTATAATGAATGATTTTCTTATCATATGATAAAACTCTCATCAAGTTAACCTCTTTGACTTTATCGATACATCAAAATCAGTGGGTGTCGGTTGGCTTTCAACTCTTCTCTGCCTGTAGATTTACGGACCTCTAAGGCTGACAGCAGTACCTTGAAAACCTCCGAGCTGGTGACACATTCTGCTTTGAGCCAAAGGGAAATAATGCCTGCCACCAGAACCATGTTCGTAATATCGTCCGCTATTTGTTCGCTTATCAGATGGCTGAATGAAATTCGAAGGTATGTGAGCCGAAAATGAAATGGAAATATTTTCTTTTCTAATTTCTAGGTTTCTTCAATAAAATGAAGAAAACTTGGCAATTTTCTTCCTCACAGGGGGCCAAATCTAAGTAAACCTAACAATACACATAGGAATCGGCTTGACATTAGTTTGTTGTGAAAACACAGCACTGCATCAAAGGAGAGTTGAATAGAGAAAGACATTATCGAGGATACGAATTGATAGTTATGTTTAAAAAAGAAGAAATTTTAATAAACTTCATCCCATTGCAAAGAAAGTGTCGATTCAGAAGTTTTATTCTCTCTGCTCTAGCGGGTAGCTCTGGTTTTCAAATTAAATAACTATTCAATATATAAATTCTAATTCAAAATGGGATTTCAAATACGCTTTTGCCAAGAGCTAACTGAACTTTTTTCCGCACATTTAATTTAGAAGCTTTAATTACACAGGACAGACTAGCCTTGTCATGAACGTAGCTGTAACTGAATGTACGAATCGATATTGGTATATGTATATACAAGTTGAAGTTTGGAAGTTGGTATAAGTACAAATGGTAACTGATTTTTATTTTATTGACAGTATTTGCTGTAGAGGGGTGAGAGGTATTTGGGGTGAGTGGTGCCTCACTGTAGAGAGATGAGTGGTGCCTTGCTATAGAGGGGTGAGTGGTGCCTTGCTGTTGAGGGGTGAATGGTGTCTTGCTGTAGAGGGGTGAGTGGCGACTCGTTGTAGAGGGGTGAGTGGCTCCTCTCTGTAGAAGGGTGAGTGGTGCCTTGCTATAGAGGGGTGAGTGGTGCCTCGCTGTAGAGGTCTGAGTGGTGCTTTCCTGTTGAGGGGTAAGTGATGCCTCGCTAAAGAGAGGTGAATGGTGCCTTGCTGTGTAGAGGGGTGAGTGTTGCCATGCTGTAGGGGGATGAGTGGTGCTCTGCGCCTTGCTGTAGAGGGGTGAGTGGTGCCTTGCTGTTGAGGGGTGAGTGGCCCAATGAGGCACCACTCACACCTCTACTCACCTCATAAGGCACCATAAGGTGAGTGAAAGCAGAATTCCCGCAATAAGTCCAGTGAAAAAGCAAAGAGCAAACAAGCTAACGAAAATTTGAAAATCGTGACAGGAGTCTGATGCGCAAGTATCTACGATACGCGAGCTCAGTTTATCTAATGGAAACATTATTATTATTATTACTAGAACATAAAGCTCATGAAGCCTCCAGAAATTTTGTCTGATCCATTGCTCGTGCAACACTATAGTGAAATGAGACCTGAAAGTGCGTTGCTATGGAAAGAAAGGGGTGAGCGTTTTTGAGCAAGTGCATCTCTCTCACTTACGGTTTTTTTCTAGAATGATAAATCAATTTAGCAAATGAACAAATTACTCAGTATTAAAATCCCAGTGGCTAAAGTCCACTAAAAAATTCATCTGGGCATTTAAAAAGTCGTATACTTTAGGCATCCGGAATTGCCTAATTCTGGTTAAAACTCTACTATTTATTCTAGATATTTTTTGTTCGATTCATGCCTTCTAGACCTTTATTGCACTGGAATTAGTAGGTTAAAAACTCGTTGCAAACTTCGTAGAGTTTTCATTTGGAAAGAAAATAGCAAGTTGAATACTGGTTGCCAACTCCGTAGAATTTAAATTTGAAACCGAAATAGTAAGTTGAATACTAGTTGCAAACTCCGTAGAGTTTTCATTCACAAGAGAAATAGTAAGTTGAATACCAATTGCAAACTCCGTAGAGTTTTTCAGTTGTCTCGTCTAATACGAATATATTTAGTAGTTTGTCTAGCTTCGTTGATATGTTTTCAAGATGCTGCAATTTTTTACAGCACTGTTAAAAAAAGTTCGATAATGTTAATACAAAAGGAATCTTCCTATTCATTCAAATTGCAACGTTTTTTTTATCAATATTTATAGCCGAATTGCGCACCTAAAATTCACTACAAAAATGAAACTTAAAACCATCAAAACTTTTTACAGCAAAACTCTACTGAAGACTCTCCCGTAAGAGTCGTTCTGTATAAAGCGAACACTTTGAAGGAAAGGTACGAATGCTTCCTCCTCTCTGTCTGCACCAGTTCGTGAAAAGATTGTTTTACGTATTTGAGCAATTGCCATTGCTTTACTCTTATTATTGCTATTATTTTGCCCAAAGAAAATATTATTGTGCGATTTCGTACGAAATTCTTCGGTGTTAGATTCTTCCTGACGAGTTTCTGCGCCTCAGAACACGGTACACAAATGCACGTGGAACGAAAACTAGAAACGTACGTTCAGTTCAGAAACAAGTGAAAATAAATCAAATAGTCCCTCGTTTGTTCGATGACACATTGATAAAATATCTCAGCTCATCGGACGGCTAGCAATGGTCACACGCAGTACATATCTGGAAATGCTGTAGCCCGGAACAGACTGAAATAAATTATTGTCGATGATCGTCAATGATCAAACATCTGTATGCACGTCATTTCTAATAAAAGCATTTTCACAGTCGCTATATAGATCTCGTAGTTCAGGCACTGCAAAGTTGAGATTCGTAAATTTGAGTCCGAGCATTGAGTAAATTTCTATCTGATACCGTGGTTAACATCAGGTATAGGTAACCTCGGAGAAAATCATTACGGAATTTAAATTTTTGTTTGAAATAATCTAGAAGTGTGAATGAATTATTATTCAAACAAAACTACGAGGAATTAAGGAGAAACTATGCATGTGAAAAAAAGCTGCCTGTAAAGACAAGGATCATCAATAATTCACTACCGGACGAAAAAGTTGAAGCTCGCAAACAAGAATTATTGTACAGCGTAGCCTGTGAGTAACATCTATTTCAACGAATACAAAGGAATCTTTATAACGATTTTGATACCACCGCCAGACAGACATATGTTCTCTGTGATCCATGAGCCAAAAACGAACATCTCTCAACCCACGCTCCAATGCTAAGGCCTCTTGTTCAACAAGGATTTGAGGTAGTGAATGTTCGTAGTATGGTACTACTTTTTCAACTTGAAATAATTTCAACTGGATATTGAACTTATTTTAACGTTTATTTAAAACTAAATGGATATTATATCAAATCTTGACGTCAAGAACCTTTACAAAAAGCATCTGGTGATAACGAAGGATTTATAATGACATAATTTCGCTGCATGATGATACGAATCTGACTCATGCATATCATGTGTGGCCACTTGAATCACTATAATATTATTATTTTTTACTTCAAATTTGGTTGCAATTTTTTACGATTAATAACAATTATTACCCCAAGTTTACTCTCCAAACAAAGAGCACATTAGGCACATTTTGGGGTTATGAATTTCAGAAAAGCAGTATAGTAAGTTTAGCAGCAAGATCGCTTTGATGGAATTATCAGTAATGTTCTCTTGTTTTTATTATTACGGCGAAACTGTGCAAAAAAAGACAGTTTAGCTACAGGACTATCCTTAGCACCATCACACATCGACAATGTTCAGTGTTTTGAGAAAACTAAGCGTTTAGACGAATATACTCATGATTTTAAGCCAGTGCTCCAGAATCGATCCGTGGACGACGCTTTTATTCTACTTAGCCATCCATTGCAAGCTGAACAGTTTCTGAACTAGCTTAATCATTGCAAAAACCGATTAAGTTTATCGTAGAAGGGAGGAAATACAATTTAATATTACTTGACTGTCTCCTGACAAGAGACGAAAGTCATTTTAAAATGTCAATACGTCGTATGTACACTTCTACAGGATTCGGCTCCAGTTTCTTCAGTTTTGCTCATTAAGCTTAAAACTAATTGCAGTCAAACGTCGTTCAATAGGGTTCAAAAAGTTTGCTCTACATTTAAATTGTTCATTTTGAATATGAATTTTGGTGTGCATAATTTACAGTTAATGGGTTTCCGTTGGGTGTGTTGTTAAATTCGCGCCAAAAATTTCCCCTTCAAGCAATACGCATCAAAAGCTGTTGAAGAAAACGACAAAGGTCATTTTCTCAGCTCATTTCCGTATTTTGGAGCGGCGTCGGAGAAGTCACGAGACTAAAAATTACTGTGTGCAAGATATTTTCATAACCTTTAGTAATGTATCACCCTGCTTCCTGTTCTGGTAAAAGAAGACGCTTCCTATTGAAATGCAAGCCTCTGAGATTTACTCCTTCAGTTGTGAGCAGTGCTCATTTTCGTACGTTGGCATGACATCATGAAATTTTTACATCAGAGTGGCGGTGCATCGGGGTAGATGCCGACGTACACGCAATTCAACCAGCACAACTATCTCATTCTGCAGTGCGCAATCATGCCGAAATATCCAATGTACCAATATCTTCACCCGATATCAAAATTTAAGACTTTGCTTTGACGCTCTACGACCTCAGGATTTTGAAGTCATTGCATGTTTTTAAGTGAAAACTTAACCTAAACTATACGGACAGCTTATATTTGCTGCAAATGGTGCCGTAAACCGCAACCTCTTCATTACCTGCTGAATAATATATATAAATACATATTTTCTTTGTCATAGCTTGTTTTCTTCTCTTGATATCTTTTAATGTCTGTCATTCACTGTCATATGATCTTTCATTTCCGAGACATTATGATTTTGGTTTTAGAACTGATGATGGCCGTTGGACTTCAAAACATTTTCTTAGTAACTGTTGTTCTTTTCCTCCCAACTTTCTTCGTTTTTAAGTTTCTGATGTTTCGACTTGAGCAAACTTCTGACTGGTTCAGATATCTACGCTCATGAATACTTATGGAAATGATGTAGTAACTGAAAGTATCCGAGAAAGATGGGGGAGTTTTCACATTTCAAAAAGGTTAACTTCAGTCCCATGGACAAACCAAGAAAAGGACGCTTTAAACGACTCGATTTTTAGGAATTGATGACAAACCTTCAAAAACAACTGGAGAACAGAGCAAGGAGTTTAAACACTCCATAAGACATATATCGGGAAATGGCAAGGCTTGGTGAAGCATCTATAAGAAAACATTCGCCAACAGCGCGTGGACTACTGTGTCATATTGCGTTTTCGTTTGCTTCAAATATAATTTTTTAGACAGAGTCTTTAATGAGGATGAGAATTGGATTGTGTACACTAGTGTACAGTAATTTTCAATGCAAAATACAGTGGTTCAGCTCTGGTTCAAAGCTTATTCCACTGTTCCGACTTTGTCTGTTTCCGAAAAAATTCGTCTGTGGGTGCGGTGGGACTTTGAGTACACAATGAGCCATTACGTGATCTTCCTTCAACAGATTACCTTCATTCTAGAAGCTCACAGACCCATCCATCACGACAAAGTCTTCCTTCAAGAGAAAAGGCTGAAATGAAGTTAGTTTCGCTTTTTTGAAATAGAACGAGATAATATATGTGAAAGAGGTCTCAGAAAACATTCAAAAATTATAGGCAGATATTTCTGATGGAAAAAGTGATTATGCTGATCCGTTTTGTTCCCTGTTCGAATCTCTCTTGTGTTGGATTTTCCTTTATATTTAAAAAAATGGTCAAAACTTTCGTTATATCATGAAAATGAACAGTTATTGTATTGGAATTTAGTTTATGTCGTAAAAGACGTTGAACAAGGAAAGTTGAAGGACAACAGTAGATGATAATTATCTATACGTATACTCCAGGTAAAAATTTTCCATACTTCTTTATGCAACACACGTGGCAAAAAATGGCAATTCTTCAATAAACAAACCTTCATTTTTCTTATTCATTTCCTCATCAAAAATAGCTCTCTATTTTCCCTGTCATCATGAATTTGGACACACCGCAGATAATTCGGACAACCTCTGAACAGTTTCTAATTTATTGAAGTTATAGATCAGGTGAGTACAGATCATGGCGGGCGGACATGTGTGTCCCGGAGGTCACAAGTCGCCTACAACAGGAGGCCTCGGACGTGCTGGAGCATTGGGCGTCTGGAGCAGCAGCGAGCCGGTCGGTCACTTGAGCTTTGTTCAGCCGAGGGTCATCTGATATTGTGAGCGTGGACTTGTGGTGGAAGTGATTTATCGCGCTGCCGAAATGAAGGTAACTTTTAGAACTATGCTAATCATGCGTTGTGGGTGTGTAATTTCTCCGAATTTTTCGCTCTGTGTTTTCGTTTAGCTTCAATTTCCGTAGTTTGGTTACTTGTTGGAGCAGGAAGGGATGATGAGGGTAGAGTTTGTATTGAGACCGATGTGTATCATCATTCATTCATTTAGTTGAATTATGGTGAGTACGTATCAGACCAATATAGCTGGGAAAACTTTTTAGTTTGTCATTTATTGTTATAATTTACTCGTATATGACCGCCAAATGGAAGACGTGATGTATCCCCAAGCAAATTTTTACTCTATGTTTAAATTTACTTTTCGGTTCACAATTTTGTCTCATTTTTGCCGGGTAACTTGGAGAAAAAATTGTGGTTTGACTGTGAGCTGACTAACTTTTTTCAACCATGCTGCTTCGATTTCTTGAAATTGAAAAACTCAATTGGAAGTGAAACGTGAGTTTTAATATGACGTGAATTTCACAGGTACATTTCGTGATTATGTAATTCTTATTTTGAACGTATTGTGTGACTTTCTATGGTTTTAACATGAGCGAATGGTGAACAAAACATGCCAACTTGCGGCCGGTATTAGAATTTTAATTTTAGAACGGATACATATTAGTAGCTATTTTTCAAATAATTTTCAATAACATTACAAAATTAAAACATAGTATTGTATAACGTTAACATCACGATCTCACACATGGTTCTATTCAGAGTACAAAAATGTTTAAAAAATGAATTTAAAATGGTATTATGAATTACCTTGATCAGTGTGCTAATTATATGACGTATTAGTGCAGCTTATTCTGGTAAGGATGATTTGCAATACTTCATGAAGTGTGTGCAGATACTTACACCAAAATTTTCGTAGCCATGACCAATGCTTCGCCCAATACCAATTTTTTTGTCACCTAGGGTAATTTTTGAGTTTCACTACCTTAGGTCCTGTGCAGCAGTTTTTAGGAAAGTTTCCAACAAAATGCAGAACTTTTAGATCATTGTTCTTGAGAAAAGTTACGCAACAGTTGAATTTTTTAGAATCTTTTTCCTCATTTCGAAAGAAATGAGACTGCCAGTAAAAGATGGTGAGTTGATCCGCTGGCTGCGCAGTGTTACGAATGCTGGTAGCTTCTGGAATAAATTTGCCCAGATAGTTTTTACAATGATGCTTCTAATTTTTCAGCTGCAGTTGCTGTCGCTGCTGTGCCTCTTCGCGCTTGCGGTAAGGATAGCAAAGATTAAACTGCGCAGAGCAAAGATCTGCCATCTATTACGTGTAAAATTCTGGTGATCCAGTTTGTGCAGCAGTGAGAAGTGTGTTGTTATGAAAGAGTGCGCGACAGTTTTGAGTATCTATGAAATTCTTAAAATATTTATCGTAGCCTCAGTAAATACCTTTTCGACCTTTTTTTAGGACCTACGAAAGGTTAGAAATCTTGTTTCAAAGGTTTCGAGGAGTAGCTACAGAGCCCTTACCAAGACATTTTTCAGATGACGCCCATGTTGAGCTTCCACACTGCAGTTCATTAAATTTCCCGTCCTTGAAATACTTTTGGAATAATATTAAGGCATTCCAGTCGTGCGTTTTCATGGATATCGAATCAACAAAAAAAGTGGACGGAACCATTTTGCTCGCAAATGAAACTTTATACTACACACTAATGAATCATAATATTAGTTAAACGGTTATTCTGCATAGATTATGATTTTGCTGCAATTTAAAATTGGCCACTTGATACCTAGGTAATTTTGATATTCATTTCCAGAGCGCATTAGTAGCCAGGAGGCCGTCGCGACTGGCGTCGGGCTTGTCTTCTTCTTCAAGGATCAACAACTATGGCCTCACAGCCCGGGATGATGACTTCGATATCTGCCACGGCGGATGGTGTTATGAATGCGACAGGGATGATCGTTGTCCCTTCTGTGACGATGATGAGGTTTGCATAAGAGGTTATTGCTGTGAGGCTGAAGGTGAACGTTGCGAGACAAACAGTGATTGCTATGATGATGACGATGATGATGATGATGATGATTAGATTGGTATAAATACTGGGGAACAGCTCATGGTTCAAACATTGACGAAAATGATGGCAGTGATGTAAAAATTCTATTCCACAATGCTCAATGCTTTACCGATACCGATTGATATTATTTGAATGATGAATCGGAAAATAACATATTAGAATATGTTACTGCGAATAATCATTAAGCAAGGACTTTGTTGTTTTTGGTACGGGTACTACAAATCGGAAATAATAATGAGATTCAAGCTCAACAAAATAGTTGATAGTGACATGTTCTGCTTAAAAACACATTAGGAACCTTCTGTTGTCTCGCAAGTGTAGTACAATTAGAAACGTATTAAGTTACTTACAATGTTTGAACGCAATTCAAACTTCCACTATGAACTATTGTTTATTTCGCTCCGGACTATGAAGTTGTTTGTCTTATTTGGAATTTTTGTGACAGTAAATTGGTTCAGTTTATTTCTGTTTTACTTGCACCCCGAACAGCGTCGTTGACTGAAGCAAGTTCTGTATCTAAAGAAACAATCATAAAGAACGTGTGCCAGAGAAAGTGGTTGTTAGCAACAATTTTAGGCCAGAAAAATTTTCATTCACCATCAACGATTCAGTATTTTTTTATTAGGAACTTTATTTTTAAAGTTGATATTGTCCTGCATTTCACTATTTTATAAAAGAATCGCACGAAATGAAAATGTTAAACAATTACGAAGAGCTGAAGTATAAATTGTATTTTATGTATGATATAGCATTGCTCGTTTTGGCCCTCTACCTTATTACGTCACTGTTTTCGAGGAGAAGAAAATCCTCAATACCTGTGAATTTTTCCTACCTTCTGCCCAAGGAAAATTTATTTTGTTGCCTCTACTCACTGCGAATGAATCTTTCATAGGAGTACGGCAATGAATTGAAACGTGATTGTCACCCTCAAAGAGAATAAAATGACATTCTACTCTAATCTGAGTAAGTAAAAATAACAGTTCTGGCAATTCTTCAGGTATAGACCAATCTGTTTCGTCGTTCACGTTGCACATGCGATTGAGATTGCCATGATAACGAGACCACGATGACGCCGATGACGACGAATTTCGATAACAATTTAAGTGATCGACTTTATTCATTCAGTATCTTGCACAGGGTCAGCGCAACACCAAAGTCTGTTGATTCGTTACGATAGCATGCATAAGTAACGCTACCGGATATATGGACTGGAGTAGATGAAACCTAAAAATATGAAACACAGATGTTCTTAGAAAACAAGGAATGCAATGCAAATGAGAATACAGTAATTAATTTTAGCACACGAATAACAGTACTGAAAATCCATAATGCAAGAAATAGTAAGTTAAGAGGCTAAAATTCCCTATGAATATCATGAGGTGATGTATTTGAGAAAGAACGTGTGTAATTGGCAAAATTAAAAACTTCTTTCAAGATTACCAGCTGAAGTCCGTCTGTGTGTTTACCTCTCTCATGATTCCAACAATTTTTTATTAATAAGGGGCAGACTTCTATTTCCCTGTACGAGATTTTTGTTCTGAGTAATAAACTTGAAGAAATGTGCGTAATGTTTCGAGTACATAAAACTAACCTACATATTTACGTTCTCAGAACTGAACAAGAAACAATCATGATGGGATACAATGTTGCCTCAGCGTTTCGTACAGACATAGCAAGATCAAATATTCCCAAGAGGATGCCTACAATTCTAAAGATTTATTCCCCCACTCAAACAAAATAGGTGCGAGCAAATTGTGGTGACGAAAGGGCTAAAGCCTGGAAGGGAAGAACCAAGTTGCGCTGGTTATTGCTGCCTTGTCTAACTTTCTTCTTGAAAACTTT
Source organism: Morinoia aosen (assembly GCA_030386875.1). Classification (NCBI taxonomy): domain Eukaryota; kingdom Metazoa; phylum Arthropoda; class Malacostraca; order Amphipoda; family Talitridae; genus Morinoia; species Morinoia aosen. Next base: position 31,625,194 of record CM059567.1, on the reverse strand, counting down.
TACCGCTGCACAGTTGAGTATTGCAGCAGGGTAAGAGTACCGATTGACTGGAACTTCATTGAAAAAATAAACATTGTCTCCATTTGAGTGGAAGATCGAAGTGGTACCCAGATTCACCGTGTGTTTGAATAAATGAAAATATTAAATGGATAATTGAACAAATAAATGTGAGTAATCAACTTGCTCATAATAAGAAACTTGCGACTTTTAGTAATTAAAGTTCAGGTATCTTCTGTAACTTTCTAATCAAGCCTTCAATAATCAAGGCTAGTTGGATAAACGTGTACGCAATATAAAGACTGACAGTGGAATTGACTCGATCGAGCAACATGAATGAACGTCGTTCAATTCTGGTCATGATATCTCTTTTGACGGTCAAATACTAAAAGGAATTTGTTAAATTCGGAGGAAGACTAGATTTAAATTTTTAATGAATAATTATTTAGTATTGAAATTTATCAAAAAATCGAAAAATTATTAAGAAAATAGTTGCAATGGCAGCCAAAATTTAAAGAAATATTGTTTTCCGTTATGTTTGCATTGTTGTAAATTTTTCAAATTTTCGACAAGTCATAAGTAATTTTCTATCAACCATATATCCAATCTCATGTTTTGGAAAAATTTGATTTTTCAAAATTCCTGCACTGAAAAGACGCAATGTAATGCAACAATATTGAGTATAAACATTACGTTATTACAGTGAAGTTACCATTTCACTCTCAGAAGCAAAAAAAATATTCAGCATACGCATAGAAAAACATTCTGTGAAAAAAGAACAATTGGTGATGAAACCTATGGACGCTTCTGCATTTATATTTAGTGCACCAGATGAGTCTTTTTTCTCAAATTCAACTAAGTAATGAAATAAATAAATGTATAATATTTATAAGGCAATTTGTTTTTCTTCGTTGAGTTTGTTGAGTGCGCACATACGTCTGCTTATAAAGTATCCCAAGCTTAAATTGAGCCGGAGATGATGACTTCTAAATCTGTGAATACGGACGGTGTTGGGAATGAGACGGAGATGAACCGTGGCATTATAACGCAGACGATGACGACGATGGTCCTAAAAACTGCTCAAGTAAATTATACTACGAAAGAGAAGATGAACGTTGCAGACGCAGTGGCTATTGCGATGATTAGTATTGCTATGTCGATGATTAGAATGGATTATGCTACGGTGGATAGGATAATATTTCAGAGTTCGATGATGAGATTATATTGAAATTGCGTTGAAAATATATCACTGCAAAAACCATGCCTAAAACTCTGAATGTGTGATGCGTCTCGTTTATTTTAGGTTGAAAATCTACACTATTCTACCGTTACATTTTGCGTTATAAAGAATGAACAAAAATTGTGCGAGCGAAATTTGGAAAATATCTAATTAATTTTCTACTCACAGTCTTAAAGAGTGGAAGTTAATTTGGAAAATGAAAATAAAATTGGAAAAATCCTGTTGGTAATTTAGTTTTCCTACTATATTTGTTACAATGATGGACTTTAGTATTTGACACTCATACACTTATACAGTGGTGATATTGGTTGAATGATGCTATTGTGTTTTATTCAAGAGTCATGATATATCTGCTTTGATCTTCAAACTACGCATAACGGTAGCCTACACTATTGATAGTATTGTTTAGAACGGATGGAAATTTTACCATGGCTCTAGAGACTTCATGTTTAATTTTGTAACCGACCAAGCAGCAAGCGCCGTGTTCTATCATTTCGCTTGTTCAGAAAATACCTGTAACCTGTGTTTGATAAAAAATTGTGACATTTCATTCCTGTTTCACTCTTATTCAGAACATCTGCGTCTGAGAATGCAAATACTGCAGACACAGAAGTAGTTTCAAGGGAGTTAGTGCTTCAATAATCATTGAAAGGAAAAGTTTGACGTCTACGTTCCGGCAATATTATATGTACCGTCATGAACAGTAAATATACTCTTCCATGAAAAAAATTTTACGTATTATTAGTTAACACATAATTTATAATGAACTATAGGGTATGTAGTCTTGGGACTGAATAACAGAATACAATGCTTGCAAAGAAGTTTCGTTCACAGGGCATGCAGGTACCAAACTGCTTCTCATTGAACAGAGAAGAATATATACAAAGAAGGAACATTTAATAAGACCATATACGCTTCCACGTGGAAACCTTATTCCATAGAATCACTTCAGCAACATTAAAGTGAAAATGTACATCTTACATACGAAGCAGATACGTTCACTAGAAGCTAGTAGAATGTGGGGAATGCATTCGTGTCAGGAAGGCGAAAAAATATCACAACTACCTTTATGCCCGAAAAAATGCTAGATGTCTATAACGCTGGCGAGATAGATGTCTATCTATCCTTGTACGTGTGCTCTGGTGAAACTCGCATCACAGATACGGTTATTAAGCATCTCTAGGAGCGTCACAGAAACATCCACAAACCAACCAACAGAAGCCAGGTTTTGTGTTGTTGTTTATTATTACTCAAAAAGTTTTTGAAAAAATTGCCTAATATTTTTCCTTGAAATCAGTTGTATTTATTTTGGGACTGCAGCAACTGCTTCTTTAAAATCATCTGAGCTTCAGAGCCGAGAGCAGAAGGAGGGTTGAACTCCTGGCGAAATAGACTTTTAACTAATATGAGGTCCGCGTCAGCTGCTAAGGTGACCATGAGTGGTGCACTCAAATGCTTCTTTAAAAATATTTCATGATGAGTTTCTTTCTGGACACAATTGTGAAGTTAAAGAAAGATAAATTTCAAGTGAGTTAAAATACAAATTTAAACAAGTTTGCACAGGTCTTGAAATACCATTGACATGCGCCAACGGGGACGGATTCTGTTTCATTTTTTGATATGGGTTTCCCTAAAGCCCTTCATAATAAAAGGATATTACAACATGAAAAATGAAACAATATAAAAAAAATACATTGTAAGCAGATGTTTCATATTCAAAAAGTCTGTCTTTTACTTAGAATACAAAAATTTTATGAACATTCAATTTTAGTCTGAATTATTTCACAAACGATCGTAATCGCGAAGGATTATTCATTCAGAAGAAGTGCTTAATTCAAAACTTGATAGTACTCAGGAAAAAAAAATGATGGTGAAAGTATACGATTTGATAAAAAAAGAAAACCTGAAGTTGACTTCGTGAACTTTTAACTATTCCTAATCAATTCTATCTACATGAATAATTACATTTAAACTGTATCCGAATCTCATATGGGCGTAAATATGTTCTCGTTACCAAGAGAACATGCATTTTATGATCACGTTCATAAATCATAAGTTCTCAAATTGTTGAAAGGCTGAGCAGGATTTTAAAAACTCCATCTAGAGCAACGCACTCCAGTAGTAGTTCTAAGACTGCTGACGCCTGTCCAACAAACTGAAAAAGTAATTAGCTTCAAATTTTTCTTAACACTCGTGTGTTCTCTTGAAAGCGATATGCATGGCTGGATTCCTGCAAATGCAGTGAAATAGTATTAAAAAAATTGCGAAGTAGAGTTGAATATGGCATAGATGAGGCCCATCCCTACACAATTTGGGAAAAGAACATGTTTTACTCAGTCGCTCGCCTCAAGTGAAAAATATGATGCGAGGTGTGAAAAATGGTATACTGAGTAAATATTACGAATTTCTCGCAGTGTTCTTGATAATTGGAAATCAGTCAAAGCGGTTGAAGCAGTCCAGAATTCTGACACAGCCTTCGAAAGTGCCGATTTACGGCGTATTTGAATGCTTTTACCAGCTGGGCATGCAATTCGCATCCACGGAGAGACTCGTACTCTCGCCCACAGAATATATAGAGCTTGGTCCTAGCCATTGAATATCATGGTAAAAAGACTCGCCTCATTCACTCTGACAAAGAAACTTCATGAGACTTCTCGATGGACGAATTTATTGGCCCCGCAACTTAGATCTGACATTTTAATCTAGACATATTCTGTTTAACTTTGAGAAATGATGAACATTCAGACCATACTTTGAATTGTGTACCCGCTCCTTATTAAGGAGCGATTAAGAAAACAATGAATTCAAATTTTGTGTACAATATTTTAGAAATTTTTCAATTTTGGAAAGTTAAAAATTGTGATTGAATGGGAAGATAAATACAAAAACACAAATGCAATCGTGAAGGATAGGGGAGAAAAATATAAAAGTTCTTCCCGTGGTCTGAGAAACATCGTGGCCTGCGTGAACAGCTGGTCTCCCGCAAGCCTCTACCGAGCTTCTGTACCCAATTTGCAGGCGTGCACAGCAGAGGAAAATATGTGAACGGGCAGCCAAACTAAAGTATGTACCTATTACAAGTGTTGTTTTCAATTAAAGTCTTTATCCTTGATTTAACTTTCCCTGTCACTTTTGGAGCGCAAAATTTATCATGTATTTGGCTCCATGAACAATACTGACTGTCATACTAATGTTTGAGAAAATAACTCACTATCATTCTGTTCATTTATACACCCTCATGATACAATATGATGTGTGAAGTTTATGTCAACTTTCCCAAATGTTTTTAACAATCGGCTACTGCAAAATTCTTGTACTTAAAAAAAAATCTTGCGGTTCATTTTGGACCTGTAGATCGATTGAGCTGGTCCAGATGACGAAATTCAGACACCAATATTATCACACGTGATGGTAATTAGTTTACGGTTCATTCTATTAGTCTGTTTAGATTATGGTTTATTTTGCCGTTCAAATTGATAAATTTGAAAAACCGGCTTAATTTTAATTCAATATTGATTTCTTCGCTAGTTTATCTACAGGCTGAAAGAAATAAATTGCGTAAATCGCTCTCTTGAGTTCACCGGGAGTTAGAAATTTCAATCATTGTTTTAGTCATGGACCAATGTACCCTCAACGAAAATATGATAATCTGATGTCAGTATGAGATTGATGGCCAACTTGCATCACCTGCATAGCATGTGGAAAAAATATATCAGTGTACAAACAGATACAAGCTCGTGGCTCCAATAATTCTATTGATTCTGTAGCAGCCATTCTCAGGAGGCTTTGGACTTAGGTTCATTTCATTATTGTGAATTTGATTTTCAATTCTTGTTCAGTGCACAGGACGCACCTGCGGTCCCGAATAAGTTCAGTGACTTCTAAGGCCTGTAGAAACATCACAAAATGATTTCTTATAAATGTTGTGAAATGTTTTCATTTGTTTAACAGACCAGGAATATTTCGAATGCTGTTTTGTAGGTGATTCAAAATTCTCTTCGGGGCTTTAAAAACGCTTTGGAAATAATTATTATTTGAATGTATCACATTTCAGAATCTAAGTTTTATATACTATTTCAGGTCTACAGTTCGAATACCATAGTAATAGATGTGTATCTATTTTATATTTGTTTCATTGGAAGAAATAGTCTGATTAGGTAAAAAGTTTTCCAGTGTTCTAGCACTTTTTTGGCAGTCTCCATCAGGAAATATATCACATAAGCACCTAAACCCAAATTTTGTTGGCATGTTTTTTGCGCATAAAGGGAGTTTTATTTTGATTCATAGAATCTGAGGCCGTAGAATAAAACCAAACCTTCAGGAATACATTTAATGCACGTGGCCAAACAATTTTCATGATTTTATTTTCGTTCGAATGGCTTGTGAGACAACGCAGTTGAATAAGAGTTACTTATTACTCTTCCAATGAAATCGGACAATTGAAAAATTGCCTCGAAACCAACTTGTTTATCGTCACTTCGAAATCTAGTTTCCGATTTACCGAAAATTAATTTGCAAACCATGCAGTAAATACGCGGAATTCACAATGGGTAGCTGTTACTACCAAATTGCATTTAATTATTCAAGTCACAAACGTTTTCCACCAAATAATTTTTTAAAGATTCTGTTTGTACATACATTGAGGATGAACATTTACGTTCGACCGAGAGACAGTACAAACTAGCACAGTCCAAAAAGAGAATCCTGTGTTAGCAAACACCTCAAAACTACACGTGTAGTGCTGATCCTATTATTTTCAAATATCCCATGACAAATAGTTGACGACAGTCCACCGTTCTTTCATTCATCGATATTAACGACACATTATTCATAGAAGCATGAAAAAATGATAGAGGTACGAATTGAACGAACACTTGTTCCAACCCAACGAAATGTGTATAAAAGGTCTCTTCGAGACGTAACTTTCATTCCATCGGCGCTTGCCTGAACTAAATTGTACTATTTATCCACTGGGAAACTTGCTGGAATTTAATCGAGTGTAATACTTTATTTCTTATATTCTCAAGATGAAGGTAAGTTTTAATATTTTCTCTCAATTTTTTATATACTTTAGGAAAACATTTTCTGAGGTGTAGCTTCATCTTCGTTTTACGAAAACAAAAAATGTAATTTGGTTGCGCATATAATTGTATTACTCCTAATTTTGCGAGTAGTAATTATGGGGATTCAGGCTTGGGCTTTTACGTGGAGCTGTTATGCAATTGCAAAAGCTGTAAGACGGATAGCAACACGCCCTTTCGTGAATAACACCCACTGAATTTTTTCGTAATTACCTCTTATTAACTCCCGTTAATTAGGTTAATTAGCCTACCCGAGGTTTGCTTCAAGCCTACTATTATCTTGTTCGAAAGGAATTAATTTAACTGAGCTTGATAAACATACAATCAAGTACATATATACACACGCTTTTAAATAAATTTTCAAGTCCACAATCCCATATGCAGTAACGGGAATAAACCGTACTTCTGAAAATTTCAATTTCTTCAGTGCACAAAGCAAATTGAAAGATAAATGCGCTTACAATTAGCTAAGGTGCGCGGGTGGAAAATTTTGAATACAATATGTTTCAGGATTTTTTAAAATGAATCAAAGCATCTACAGAAAATATGCTCTAATTATGGCGATAATTTTTTTTTACAAAGCAGTTTTTGAAATACTGAATAGTGTTTAAACGATGCTGGTCTGGTATACCCTCACAATTAGAGTGAACTTTAAGTTCTTAGTGACTTGTGTTCCACCTTCTGATTGTTCCCCTATATGCGCTGAATTGAAAAGCAATATATGAGATCTTATTTGTAATACATATTTTTCTTCACAAGTGGTTTCATAATATTTTTAGAACTTTGGGAAAAATTGGTGAGATGTTTTCACAATGTATTTTTTCACATATGTGTTCGACTAATAAAGTGTTGACGAATAACCATGAACGCACTTGAAATATCTTTGGATTAAAATCTCCAGCATCTTATTTTTTGCTTCTTAGTTAACGATTCCTTTCACCATGATTTGTTGTATAATGAGCATGAACTCAATGCCTTACCTACTGCATTCAAATGATATTGCTTACAGTAGCGAATATGGGTTTTGAAGGTATTTCCGTTGAAAAGCTTGGCCTCGATAACAACCCTATAGTCTTCGTTCGCGAAATAATTACAAAATTTGTAATTCCTACCAAGTGCTACGAAGACACGATTCATTTTCCAGCATCATAATCAATAGTGCTGAAGACAAATATTATTTAAACTCCGATTAATTTGAAAGTTAAAATTTAGTCGTAGAATTTCTTACATTGCTTTGGTGGGGCGAACTCTGTACATACATTACCGCCATGTCAACATTTTTGCTTCAAAATCGATCACTCAAATGCAGAGTTCGTAATTATGATAGAATAAGTGAGAATACTAATGAAAATATGATCTCAAATAACGTAGAGTGATGAGAGTTGCTATAGTTATATCTGCTACTTTTCCTAATGAATTTGAGCATAGATTTTAATTAAATAAAATTCATTTACTTTTCTGAGATTTTCATCAGATATACGTGAAGTAGAAATGGCATATTAACGAGTGTGGACATTGAAGCACTAAAGTTAACAGAGCTATAACTTTACTTTCAGCTGCAGCTGTTGGTGGTTGGGTGCCTCGTCGCTATAGTGGTAAGATTATTACACGCCTTAAATTGCAAAACATCCCCTATCCAAAGTATTCAAAATGAAATTTTCTAGCTCATGTATTGCAAAAATGGCAGTGCGAATTGTTTGAGGTCTCAAAAGTAGTGAACACACCTAGTAGTGAAAAAGTGGTCACTACGCTCAAAAAACGCGTTGTTAGTTAATGAATTTAGATATTGCAAAGAACTTTTAGAAGTACTGTTTTTTTTGCATTACGCTTTCTGATCAATAATATCCTTTTTGTGACAGTAATAACCTCCTTGTTTTGATCAATAATTTACCAGTGGAGCAAATGAGCTTATTGGATTTGCGAATTTTTTTATATAACCTTAAGTATATTTGACCTACATGAATATGATTCTCGATCTCGAAGTTTTATGTTGACACTTTAAAGTGAATCAATTGATTACACTTTATTCTGCTATGTTATGCTGAACGATGCGCATTGATGAAAATCTTTTGTATATCGTTTTAGAGATAACTTTTTGAATTTTAGATCCTAGGCTAACGCTTCACTTCAGCGTCTTTGAGTCAAGAGTATTCATCGTCTACCGTCATGACGTGGGAGAAAGTGCAACAGTTCATCAAATAATTATTCTCTAGCCAGGATGAAATTTGGCTTTTGAAATGTTTATTAATTTTCCAATTGAATTAATGTTGAAGTCCACTGCCAGTATGAATGTATACGTTGAATTTCACTGCCAGTATGAATTTATATGTTGAAGTTCACTGCCAGTATGAATGTATACGTTGAAGTTCACTGCCAGTATGAATGTATACGTTGAAGTTCACTGCCAGTATGAATGTATACGTAGAAGTTCACTGCCAGTATGAATGTATACGTTGAAGTTCACTGCCAGTATGAATGTATACGTAGAAGTTCACTGCCAGTATGAATGTATACGTTGAAGTTCACTGCCAGTATGAATGTATACGTTGAAGTTCACTGCCAGTATGAATGTATACGTTGAAGTCCACTGCCAGTATGAATGTATACGTTGAAGTTCACTGCCAGTATGAATGTATACGTTGAAGTCCACTGCCAGTATGAATGTATACGTTGAAGTTCACTGCCAGATGAATGTATACGTTGAAGTTCACTGCCAGTATGAATGTATACGTTGAAGTTCACTGCCAGTATGAATGTATACGTAGAAGTTCACTGCCAGTATGAATGTATACGTTGAAGTTCACTGCCAGTATGAATGTATACGTTGAAGTTCACTGCCAGTATGAATGTATACGTAGAAGTTCACTGCCAGTATGAATGTATACGTAGAAGTTCACTGCCAGTATGAATGTATACGTTGAAGTTCACTGCCAGTATGAATGTATACGTAGAAGTTCACTGCCAGTATGAATGTATACGTTGAAGTTCACTGCCAGTATGAATGTATACGTTGAAGTTCACTGCCAGTATGAATGTATACGTTGAAGTCCACTGCCAGTATGAATGTATACGTTGAAGTTCACTGCCAGTATGAATGTATACGTTGAAGTTCACTGCCAGTATGAATGTATACGTTGAAGTCCACTGCCAGTATGAATGTATACGTTGAAGTTCACTGCCAGTAAGAATGTATACGTCGAAGTTCACTGCCGGTATGAATTCTGGATGAACTTCGTTTGATTAAATCCAATCTTCACTACCTGCAGGGTACAAATCACTGCTGAAACTATATGTTTATTAATACTTCATATCCTCAGAGCGGTCTCGGAGTCCAAAAGCCATCCCGCAAAGCATCGGACGTGTCTTCGCCTTCCAGGAGCAATCGAGGCGCGATGAGCGCCCGAGATGACTTTGACATCTGCTACCGAAGACGGTGCTGGGAATGTGACTACGACGACCGCTGCTCTTCTCGCTCTGATTGTGATGACGATGAGCGGTGCATTCGTGGCTACTGCTGCGAGAATGAAGGTGGACGCTGCTCTTCTTGGAGAGATTGTGATGATGATGATGATGATGATGACGACGACGACGACGACGACCACGACGATGACGACCACGACGATGATGACGATGACGATGATGACGATGACGATGATGATGATGATGATAAATGATGAAAGAATCATTCAACTACACGCAGGAAAGAAATCATCATAGTTTATACGTAAATCGCTCTCCTAAGAGTTATTCCTGACAGTAAACGAACTCCTCTAGTGCGTAATATTATTTTTTCATCGTGCCATCACATATGCTGAAGATCTGCATTTAGTTGTGACGGCACACCATTTGCTTGTTTTAGTACAAGCTGTGAATTCATAGGGAATTGTTTGTTTATGAGACACGATACCTAACTTGTAAGTGATCTACCCAACCAAAGGGGACTAATGCTGTTGAGAGTATCTTTCATCCTTCAATTAGAATTGTGTTCACCATTCCTTTTCGGCGCGTAAAAAAGACCTTCAACACTACCTTGTGTACTTCCGGAAAATTATGCAGCACTTAATAAAATAGTTTCCTGCAAAACTATTTCATTTTCCATGTATGAAAAATGCAATATCTTTTGAGAGCCCAAGCTCTCGCGCGTTGATAAACAATTTGAGGAAAACGTACGTGCCCGTAAACTGTTGAAACGTCGTAAGTTTGATTGATGAATTTAATTCATTGTGGTTTCTTCAAGCGTAGGTATCATATTTTTCAAAATTCTTCGTAAATGCTCGCGCGCCAAAATTGGTTTTCTGATTTGTCTTTTTGTAGATGATTTTTGGCGCCACGTAAAACATTTTACTTGTGTGCGCACGTGGAAGCGTTGCGCTTTTACAGTTTATCGTCGTGAGGGGCTTTTGTTAGAACTACCAACTATGACATTGACATCATGGTGATTGAAGTTGCACAATAGCATCCTGAAAACATTCCTTTTCTGATGAATATTTTTCTTTCCGTGAGTGAGGCTACATTTATTGGCTTGAGTGCAGTCGTAAGCTGGATTTCTTGATGACTTTCAGCGGTTATTAATGTTTTTGAACGAGGACAAACTTTGAGAATTAGGAGCCTTGTGAAATATTTAATCAAGAAGTATACATTGTAACTAAGGTTACTTTAATTCAGGTAATAGTATTCTATCGAACTGGAAAACTATTGAAAATTGTTGGTGCTGCATTCGATACTGATGTCTATGCTGGAAACATTTCTAAAGTTTTCTTTCTTCGGATTTTCGAAGAAAAAATACACTCAACACTTGTGAGTTGTAATCACTTCAGTATTTTAGAAGTCGTTCTTGGGCAAATTATTTGACTCATCAATAACCTTTATGTTCTATACACAGAGTGGCTGCTAATTATGAATACCTTCAAAAATTCCAATAACTTTTTAAATGTATGAAATAGGGGACTATAACATAGAACAAATGAAAGAACAGAATTCAATGTTTTCTGACATGTCGGGTATACCCTAAAAATAAGCATAAACATCAAGGGTGCAGAAAAGAAGATTATTGTAACATTAATAATGGAAGACTTGGAAGAAAAGTTTCAGAAAGCATAGCGAAAATGTTGAAGTTGGAAATATTTACGTTGGAAATCGATTTTTTAATGACAGCCTATTACCCTAGATTATTTCGGGTAAATGAGACACTTTGCTACACAATTGAACTACTGCTTAATGTGAGTTGTAGATACCTGAAACTGATTCCATGTAAGTGTGTAGCTTGGATCAATTATCAGAATTTTGAAGACCTTAGAAGTTTTTCGAGAAAATCACCTTTTTTGAACTCTTCCGAAAACATTTAAAACAATTTCCTGTGACCAAATGAATAACTGTGGAAAAGTTACGTAGGAAAAATGAATGTATTTGGGAACAAAGGTCAATATTCTTGAATATGCTAACCAATCTTCTTGCGAATAAAAAACCGCTTTGACTCGTAAAAAACAAAGCTTTATTGTTAACGGCTGAGATTTGAATCGCTGAACTGAAACACGGAAGATTTATTACGGTTCAGATGATAACGTTAGACCAACATACTGTATGCTCTGTGTGTGACGCAAGAGGAAAAAATGAATATGTCAGTCCTCGCTCTAGGGTTGATGCCCTTTGTTTTATGGGGATGTGCGGGGGTTTGAGTTGGGGCTAGGACTACGAGCAATTAACATAATGCTAACTTTTTATATCATTACACTCAAGGCAAACTTGAATAACCTATTTAATCATTCGTTTTGAACTCCTTAAAAATATTACAAATGTTAGTAGAAGAAATTGTTCCCACAATGTTAAGAAACGAGCTCGAACGGAGATTTTTCTTGCTAAACTTTGAAAAATGTGCTCAAAAAATTAATAGAAAAGCTGTTGATCCTATTTTCAAAGCTTATTTCCCGGAAATAATTGCACAAGCTTCGGTGTACAATCCAGTGGATACGACCATACTTCTAACAGAAGAATTCGAAAGTTTCAAATGCACTGGAATTTTCTCCAGCTTTCAAATACATGAAATGGATCTGCATTTTGCGACAATATACAGGGCGTTTACCAAAAACCTGGACCCACTCTTTGCATCATAATAACTTATTTTAAGATTATCCGAGTATTATGGTCTTTTTTATTGAGATGCTGTCAATTGTTTACTGTCATAACTGTCAGACAAGATTTTCATTACCATAAAACTATTGTTATCGCTATATGAAATGTGCGAGGGTATCCAAAACACTTTTGGAACAAACAACCTCAAATGATAATAAAATTAACTTAAATGTTTTGGTTCTGTGAACATAAAAAATGTACAGCCCCATTTGTATAAATAATAATTTTATGTCCAATGACAAAAACTTAATCATGTCCTTTGAACTATAGGGAAATCTGTTTATATTCAACTTGTTACCATTAATTTCTAAAGCAATCTCGAATTATTTCATTTTTTTTTCATTACGAGGCTTATCATCTTTGAAATTTGGACTAGAGCATTGAACTCTAACGTAATATTTTCTCTCAAAGCCATTTTCATTCAGAGAGGGAATAACATAAACTTAATAATTCTCAGGTGTCACCACAAAAATAAGCCACACGGAATAAGGTCCGGAGACCTTCGACATACACATCGGCGTGTCCCACGCCGATGGCAAAGTTCTAAAACACTGTTTGCAAATATTTATGTACTAAAATTTGCAGTTGGCAGAGAACACCGTTTTGTATTTACCACAAACTTTAGTGAGCAAATACTTATAAACAACGTTTCAGAACCTTGTCATCAGCGTAGGACATGGTCAGGAGTGGCCCCGAAGGTCCCCAGATCTCACTCCATTTGACTTTTTTATGAGGAGACCTGGCAAATAAAGTATACATCACTCCACTGCTGAATGTGGATGGCTTAAAAAACGATTAGAATAGAGTTCGAAGCTCTAGTCTAAATTTTACAGAGGGTAAGGTGAGCGGTGAAAAAGATAAATGAAAAAAATTAAAAATCGTATGGAAAAATTATTTTCGAGCTAGAAATAGATGAAATCTCATCTATATCAAAAGTATTTAATAAGGTATTTGTCATAATATTTCAATAAATATTTACCTAAATGAAGATTGGTGTTTTTGTCTATAATAAAAGTTCCAAATAACTTCAATGAGCCTATTTTTTATGGAAGATTACTTGTTCCAAATATTATTTTGAATTTCTGCTCATGCACGTGTGTTGAGTATCTATCAAAAGAGTTGCGTATAAAAGAAATAACCATCATGTTGTTTTGTCAAAAAGCGATGATCAGCATCCAACCCAAAAAAAAACACTGAAATCAGATGGTTAATTAGTAAGTTATTACCATTCAAACTGAGGATTTGGATTTTTGAGAAAAACCCTGTATATTGGACACACCGCTGATACCTCGAAAAATCTGAAGAGTTTCCCCGTCATTGAAATTCTGGTCCCGGTGATTATAAATTTATTATAGAGGGCGGACATGTGTCACGGAGGTCACAAGTCGCCTATAACAGGAGGCCTCGGCCGAGGTGGAGCATTGGGCGTCTGGAGCAGCAGCGAGCCAGTCGGTCACTTGAGCTTTGTTCAGCCGAGAGTCATCTGATATTGTGAGCGTGGACTTGTGGAGGCGGCATTCAAAAACGAGCCCTCAACATGAAGGTAACTTTTAGATCTAGCAGTGTTTCTTTGTAAAAAGCTACATTTTCAATTTTTATACAGTAGAATGCTGTATAGTTGTTCAGTTTCGATATTTATGTGCTAGTCATAAGCTTAACTCGTTGAGCGTGTGCCAAAGCTGGTGTTTGACACGATTTGGTTTTACAGTCGTGTTCGTTTTAGGCTTCAATCATTCAGGGAATTTTTAGATCAATCATTTAAAAAGAAGTTTTTATAGATCATCGTTTTCAGTACGGATATAATAATTTCATTGAAAGGTTCAAATCAGAGCTGTAAAATGGCTCATATCTCCGCAAGTTTTGTGCCATGGTGTCTTTGGAGCAGCACAAATGGTTGGAGGTGTGTAGTTCATGCTCATGAGTTTTGTATGTTAGATGTTTATTGAAATTAAACTCTTTATATGCTGTAAGACTCCATCATTACAACATGTTTTTAAGACTCCATGACTCCACAATCCGTATTTATACGAAAACCATTACATCATCGCAGTTCCGGAGTTAGGTTTGTTTATCATAAAATTCAAGTTAATTAACTAGGGTTTATTGTAAAATTTACGTTAGCTTGTGTTCATTATAAAATTTATTATAAGTTGTCTTTCCTATGAAATCCGCGTTAATTTGTGCTTATTACAACATTTTCTGTAGATTGCGTTTATTAAACCTTTGCTCTTTCATGTTTGTATTTTTGTCTTACGATGTACGTTTGAAACAAAACTTAACTAACTTTCCCAATTTGTAACTTTGAAATTCTTCTGCACAGTTCTTGAATGCTTACATCATTTATATCATTCAAAGGTTGTTAAACATATTTTTGAGGTGAAACTTGAATTGAAAATGAGAAAAGCCATTTGAGCAACTGCTTCGATTTATTTTTTTAAGAGAAATACAGAAGTGAGAAGATGACAGTACTATTTGAGCTCTTAGGAGGTTCTTTATGTTTCACGTAGAGATATAGTCAAAATTTTCTACAGAATTTTACATCAAAGAAAATGAGTTCTTAATTACATTGAGCTTTAGATAGGCAGACAGGAGTTTCGTAGAAAAATGTTAATCAGTAAATACTAAATCGGAATTCACTGTTTAAAAATATCCAGAATTTTATCTGTATCAAATTATTTTCACTTCAAATGTCATGAATACGAAACAGAAATAAACTTAAAACAAGCTTTTATATAGGAGAACAAAGGCTCAGATCTCCCACCAATCATGACGGCTGCTTCACTCCTGCCCTTGACAATCAAATAATTCTAAGTACACAAAAAATTGAAACAGTTTAAAGTACTTATCGTGACTTACTTGTTCACTGACTCGATCGAAATTAGCAGATAAGTTTTATCAATCTCAAATGATAACATAACATGTTTAATTCGAACTACTTAATAAGACGGTATTAGTAACAATAATAATATTCAAGATTGAAGGTCGTAAACGTCGTTTCATGTTGTGTGTGTTGCATGACGATGATAGCATTGTATCACTCATGATTCGTGAATTCATTTGATATATTTTTCCTGCAGGAAGTTTTTACGAAAACATATAAGGGTTTGAGTCTAAATACTGTGAAAATTGCAATAATTCAGTACTCTCACTGTTCGGAAATAGTTGGTTCATATTAATGTTGAAGTTGGCTGGAAATAGTTGCTTCAAAATAACTTTAAACGTTTTAGAAACAATACTTGCAAAACCTGTAACATAAAAATTTATTTTATTCAGTAATTCTTTCCATGAAATTGATAATTTATAAGCTTCAATGAATAACATTTTCAATAAAATAAACATCAAAAGAAGAACTCTACGTTGTAATGATATACATGAAATAGATAATGTATCAACGGAACAAACATACTGGGTACTATATTTACTGAATACTTGTTAATTTGTTCTTCAATTTATCTGAGGTCTGAATTGAACCTAAAATTACTTTTTTTCTAGTTTCACTTCGAAGCCTGTATTTGTTGTAGCCATCAGCCAAAATAAAATATTCCATGGAATGCTGCAGAGTAAAGAAAATGTTGTTCAATATTTATCTCCGTAATCCCTCAAAACTACAAATTTCACTGCTTCAATTTATTCATCGACGTTACGTGGTGCTTTATAATTTTGAAGTGATTGGTTTGAATTGTAATAGTCGTTGGGCTGTAGATTTCTCAGGAAGTGCCTGCAACACAGCTCTTCTCTCAGAATAAGTCAAATCTTTTCTCGATCGCTTATATGTGAACTTTTCTTTAGTATATACTTCATTGACCTATCTTGAGGCTAATTTAAGAAATTTTAAATACTATCTGAAAAAGGAAAACAAAAGTTTGTTGAAAGACACTAAAATGCGGAGAGTTTTCTCCTCGTGTAGCTAATATTTCCGACCAAAGGGAGTTTTTTGTTGCTTCCTTGAATGCGTAAATTTAGATTCAAGAGAAACCGAATGAAAACATTTATGTGCGTGAAATAGATGAACTGTGATTGGTTTTCAAGCTGTGAGTTATTTGATTTGTGAGGTGGAGAGTTCAAATCTAGCGATTGACCATCAAACAATGTTCTTTCATTTTCAGCTGCAGTTGGCGTTGCTGGCGTCTCTCTTCGCGCTGTCGGTGAGAAATGCATCTAGCGAGTAAAATCGTATTATTTTGACCAATCTTTAGAGTTTCGAAGATTCCCTGTATAAAGTATTGGATAAATTACCGAGAAAAATGCATTTGTGAAAATTTGATTGTGCTAGATACTTTCGTAAGAAATTGCACATAATATTACAAAAGGCAAACCTCTGTATGATTTTACAATTTATTGAAGGTGATGTGGAAGTTAGTTACAATGGACCTTGGCGTTGTACTCTGAACATTGACGATGGTGTTTACTGGAACAAACTATTCGAGCGTTTGAATCGTGTGTAACTTAGTAAACTTCCATCCCACAGAAAATATACTAGGTTTTAAACAGGATCCAGGAAAATAATATTTTTAACTGTTTCTTGTATTTCGAGTACATGAACCGAGGCATTGAATTGCTGTATTTTCACTGCACATGATAATCATATTTTTATGTGGTTTGTGATGTTGTATTATTAATTGGAACAAGAATGATCCCTCACAAATAAAATTTAGTGATGTGACACCGAAATCTTTTGAGAATAATTTAATATCCCGTCCTCTTGTGTCACATTCTGTTTGGATTTTTCTTCAGAACGCTCTGGCAGCTATCAGGCCGTCGCCACAGGCGTCGGGCTTGTCTCCTTCTTCAAGGATCAACAACTATGGCCTCACAGCCCGGGATGATGACTTCCAAATGTGTTACCGCGGATATTGTTTTGAATGCGACGAAGATGAAAGATGTTCAACTGATCTGGATTGTTATGATTTGTATGATGACGGCGATTTTGTCATGAAATCCTGCTTACGACGTTTTTGTTGTGAGTTTACTGGGAACCGTTGTAGATATGCTAACTGCCATGAAGATGACGACGATTAGGGGGTAAATGATACTGGAGAATATTTCTGGTGCTTAATATGATCCAGACATGACCAAAACTTATAAGGACTTTTCTATTAGTAATTATTACAAAAAATAATTAATTGAAGTGGCACGCGTAAAAGTCTTTAAATTGAATTAGGATGAAACATTTAACTAGAAATGAACACCGCGAATGATACTGCAAAAAAAGAACTCAGTCTGTAGTGCTTTTAGTGCGAATAAGCTAGAGCAGTCGCTAGGTTGTAATGTAATAACAGATTTGGTTTTTTATGTGAAGTGATTGAACTACATTGCAAAACCCAAACGAGGAGTCCAAATCTCACGAACTAGTGCCTGCCTGACCATACAGCTGTTCGTCAATTTTTATTTTAGTGTTGCAACAGAAGCGGCGCCTTGGATGGCCGTTCTTTCGGTCTATTTACGTGTGGAACTGTACCACTTTTGTTAGAACATAAACGGTTTGAGGTTATTTCTGTTTCATTCTCATTCTGCGCAGCAACATCTGTAAAGTGATACTTAAGGTTTTTACAGCAGGAAACTAAAACCGAAGTAGGTAGTTGTCAGTAGAAGCTTTAACAGTCCAAAGTTTTATTTTTTTTAAAACAGGATTTAATCTTTGAATATCTTTTGAACTACAGAGTGTGGTTAAAAACCCCATTCCGTCGTGACGCTGCTCCAATTTTATTTCGATTTTTTAGAAAATGGAAAAACAGTTTGTGTTAACAGTTTTTGCAACATCACCATAGTATAAAAACTGCCGCCTTGCCTCGATTCCGTTTGTGGTGGTTTCTTTTTTTTAATTAAGAGCTCATCACTTCGAGGCCCATCATTTAGATGAAAGGGAAGTGAAAAATCGGTGCAGAGTATTAAATATACTCTGATAATTATGAAAAATTGATCAAAACTTCTGCTTGTTTAAAGTTTTACTTACCACAAGAATTGTTTTATATATTAATCCATCTTGGTTAATCAATCCTGTCATATTTTAGGGTATTAGATTTTATGCTATTCTTGCTGTAAAAAAGACTGAAATGCGTAACAATTTTAATAACGAGAAAATAATTTATTGCGAGGGCTTGGTAGTTTAAAAAATGGATAACACACATGAAGAAAAGTTACATTTGTAGAGCTACAGAGAAGCTGAACAATAATGTACCTCAAATATTGGCTTTTAATGAACGTTTTCCGAAGAATATAAATAGAAAAATTTCAACTTTTGCAGTCCAGTTCAAACACATAACATCATAAAAAAAAATCTGTAACTGTATGAGAATTTAGTGCTCATTCTAGCACATCGTACTAAAGCACTACAGACCTTATTCTTTATATGCAATGGTGTTATCTATGGAAACCTAAAAATGAGTGCTCTAACTGAATTTTATCAATTCTTCATCAGTCGAAATTTTCCAACAATTTTGGTAAGCCAGTCATAATATTACGCGAGAGTGTTGGCTTGTTTTCCTCGTTACATGTTCACTTTTGGGGTCACTTTGTTGATCGAGTTGTGATGGCCAGGAGTTGTGGACGGTAATCCATCAGATCACTCATGTATGGTGGAAATGAGCCTAAAGTAAAAATAGGATTTTCGAATTGTGCAACCTAAACACGTGTGACAATGATAAAAATTTCGTTGATACTACATATTTCCGGTGAAGGTTTTTTAGCACCCGATGAAATATCTAACTACTACATGCGCTAACTTAAAATAACTTTCATAATAGGCGTTTAATATAGCTAACAGGCTGGATAAAGGACAAATACACGACAAAAAATGGCTCACTAGTGACATAAAATTTCAGACAACGAATAATGTGTCCAAGATCTATTTTACAGCCGTGTTTTCTCATGCTGACGAGTCTCGATGATAAACGTAAAAGTTTTTCATCTTTCGCAAGCTAGTCTTATACCCCAACGAAATATACTCTATATATCTTTTGGCACTAGGATATTCTTTTATTCCATATTATCAAAAGTCTTTAATAAATTTACGGTACTACTTCTAATATATGCTATGGTCATAGCTATTTTTAAATTTCACGACAGGATCCAACTATAGACTAACATCTTCTTTCGCATCCAAAGCGCAATAATGGAAAAAATTAGCACAAACAATTGTTAACTTCTCAGATTGGCGTCCAATAATCGCTCCATCGAAATTTGAATTCAATGATAAGGTAAATACTGCGTTAGGTATATTGCATCTAGAGAGTGAGTGATGCTTTACTTGTGTTGCATTTTAATACTTAAATGGTTTAAGATTGTCTTTGAAAAGCCATTTTTTGTCGTCGAAAAAAGTACGTTGTAAATCAACTTTAAATGGAAACATAACATTATTCTTGCGAAGCAAATTATCCATTAAGGCGATAGAAATAATTCTTCTAAAAATATTAAATTGGACAAATTAGCCCTAAGTTCATTTCCACTAAATAATTTCGGAATAGCCAAGTTAAAATCAAGTATGCATTCAAGTCCAAAAACTGGAAATTGCTGAGCGAGAAGAGAACGGAAAAAACATAATTATTGGGGGAAACTAGGCAATGAATAAAGTAGCACAAAGTAGTGAAAAAGAACATATAATTCAATAATAATTATTGGCTGTTTCTAGCAGGTACTCGTAAGTAGTCGCCTTTCATTAGGTGATAGTTCTGAACAGTACTAATGCACAGATTTTGAAATAAGAAGGTCATAATTATCAGAGAAAGTTTCTAGAATTTTTAATTTACAGTATTTATTAACAGAAATTTTCAGGCCACTCGAACTATTTGGACGGTGGGACGTAATACTGGACGGAAACGGAACCCCATGTAAGCCACTAGTTCGATGGCTGCGACGACAGGTTCGGCTACCTTCACGCAAAATGACCTGTGGGTTGAACTTACACAGTTTACCTGATTCGCAGCACCCGCTGTTAAAATTAAAGATGAGGGAAGCTCGCATGCTGATCGGCACTGTAGTTTTACAGCGAAAAAACGAGTCATTCGTTTATTTACTAAATCAATGCAGAAATGAAGTTTGGAGGAAAATTTTGACAAGCTTGTTAAGTTAACAAATTTTTCTGATAATGATCCAAAGTAGTTGAGGATACAATAAGTCAAGTTATGTGCGAGACTAACTTCAATGGTTCAGTAAATATTATGAAATAAATCACAAATTGCAAGCCTAACAAAAGTGCGAGGAAGCCATGAATAAGAAACAGGCAAGATGGCTACATCTTTATGGTTTAAGAGGGAGTTTTGACAAATTAATTAATAGCTACTAGTGTCAGAGCTACCAGTTTGTGGCGTGGAATTTTATAAAGTCTACAATTTTATTGATTTTCAGTGGGCAAATTTCAATTCATGGTCCATTAGTTTTTGATATTTTCGTTTACGATATTGCACATAAACGCAACGTGAAAACAATGCTTTTCGATGATGACGTGGTCTTTGATGTAGATTTTCCATTGGTTGTAAAAATTAGGATTGGTTGTATAAATAAATAAATTGTAATTTCTGTATACTTAGTCATTGGGCCCTTTCAAATTCATCGACCCCTGGCCCTAACAATGCCAAATTAATGTAATTCTCTTTCAGACTCCACAGAACTGTTCTGCCTAGAGTATGGACGCATGGAAATTTAATTGAGTGAGGAATAGTTTTATGTACTGAAATAGACGTTCTTTCTGTATATAAACTGTTTTTCATTAAGAAAATAAATCCAGATTTTGATTTATAAGAAACAAAAGCAAATATTGGTCACGCAGTCTGAACCAAAATTTCTTACGAAAGCTGCTTTAGTAAGCCTGTATTATTTTGCATACCCATAATTAATACAATCATGTAATGTATAATGTGATGCACCCGCGCTACACACCAATCAAGTTGAGAAAGTGACGAATGAATTAGTGAAGATCATTTTTCAAAAAAATTCATCCTGAACTTTTTTATTCATACGGTTAAATTATTCAGACGCTCCAACATATTATTCTTCAAAGTGGTTTAAAAAAAATTTTCAACTGTTTTTTATTAATTTCATTATATCAGGTTATCCTGAGATGAATGAGAAGTGTAAGGCAACTACGTATACACTCCTATTATTGCCAAAAATATTTGAAACGTATCTCCGTAAAATTAAAAATTGAAATATTTATTGTTTGTCAAAGTATTTTAGATTATAGTTTAACGCCTGTAGGGCTGCAGCATAAAATAAGTGACAACAGATTCCGCAAAAATTAACAAGAGCGTTTTTTAGATACTTGAACTGAATTTCCCTTCCTTTCCAAGCGTGTAATTTTTTTCATGATTGAATACGTTTTAATCTGAATTTTGTTTCTATGTTTTAAGCATGCTTTCTGATGCACCGCTTGTAGTTTGTAATCTTGTATTCCCATGTCTGTGACCAATACAGGTAAAGATCATTTTTGCTCTTTGTAAATAATGTATAATTTGTTTCTATCTCCCAATCCTCGAAATCAAATGTAATCGACTAATAAAATTTTTTGCTGTTCATATTCCTATTTTCCCGAGTTACAGTTCTACTGCGCTGCACACGCCTGCTTCATTCGCTAAATTATCATAAAATATAGCATTCCCATTCATCACGAATTCCCATGAAAGTTGTCGTACGCGTGAGGTTGTTCCTTGGTAGTTAACTGTACTGAAGCAACTTATTCTGTTGCAATCATCTAATTCTTGAAGTACTGTATAATGAACGCGTAACTGTCTAAAATAGACTGATGAAAATTTTTACGAAAGACAACATTCGATATTTTAGGGTTCACGCATACGCGTACATGTCGGATCAAGTTTGAAATTTTTCCTTATATTTTAGTGAAAATATTGTCTCTACTGAGAAAATATGCATTTACTGATAAGGTTTTTTGGGGGTTTGAGCCACCATATGAATACCAAATGAATACCCAATATGAATACCACTTTTTGAAATTTGCACCTAAATAATCAAAGTTATGTATATATGTAGGCTCTCTTTCTGGCCTACTAAGTTATTGAGGAAAAGACTTCCCATTACCATGCGGTTCAATAAATTGACACTAGCCCGTTGTGTGCTCTCTTGATTTATTTCAGGAAACATGAACAAAACATGATCACAGTCTTTTAGCAGTAGTAGAAGCACTGGCAATAGCACAAAAAACAGCAATGGCAATGGCAAGTTTCAAGATATGGCGGAATTGCGAGGTGTCTGGAAAGATAAAGAATAAAGCTAAGTAAATCGGTAACATACAAAATAAATGAATATTCACATGTCATCAATGTATGTCTCAGTATGATCAAATAAAGTATGCCTAGAAATAAACAAGACAATTAAACAGCGAACTGCACGCTGGCCGATTGTCACGCTTCTGGCGCCTAGAAAATCGACCTAGCACTGCTGCGCTGGGTTAATTCTTCTAAATAGCTTTTAAGAAACATGGACGGCGCCAGCAGTATATCTCAGACTCAGTGTATCAGCGGTACAAATTTGAAGAGTGAATAAAAAGTAATCAGTTATATATAATCTACACTAACATCAGGGGTAATATTTAAATTGCACATTTTTTGGAGAAAATACCGAACGGAGAAACGAGCAAATGCAACTCATGACAATCTTCGGTTATCAGCATTCAGTTGCGAGACTATTACGTATCTTTTTCATTCACAGTCACATTGCATTCGATAAAAAATCAAAGTACGGTTGTCGGAAGAGCCTTTCATGGTACAGATGTGAATGCATATATGGTACAGATGTAGCAATACGCTTCCAGTGACATTATTTTCTTTATGTCGTGGGCGGACTTTCATTAAAAAACCGGACATTCTAAGTTTGCTCCAATTAGAGGGACACATTTTTTAAATCCATGACAATATCGATACCATGAGAGTGTAGCTGAAACGATCCATCTTTCCATTACAATGCCTGCTGCCAAACCGATTTTCAAATAAAATTCGCATTATTTGGCAAAAACATGTGATTTACTTCTCACTACAATAATTTATTATTTATATGAGTGTTTGAAAACACATAATATGGTTACATTTTCAAACACGCTTGGTAAAACGACTGTGAAGCCAATAAATTTATTGCTTCTCACTCTTGAGTCAATTTAGGTTTTGAAATGATTCAATCCATCTCTCGGTTACTTAAAACACCATAAACTAAAGAAACTGATGCCTCACGAATACTAACTGTGCGGAAGAAAATTCAATGCAGGTTATTCCATTTATTTTTTTCAAAAAGATAAGTCAAATAAAAAATGAGTTTCAGTGTTTACTTGACCAATAATTTTAATGAAAACAAAAGTATTAATATATGAAAAATTGAACGATAATTACTGATGCACACGGAGTTTTACATTTTAGTAAGAAGTGCTTAATACTTTCAAGAAATTTTTTATTCATATTTCATTGCTTATAAATTGGACTCGCAAACAGCCAACTCTTCGAAAATTTATTGAGTTAATACACACTATTCACATTTCCAACTTGAACATAGCTCGTTGAACATCATTCGTGGACAAACGTTCGCCAATAAAAATTCTTAGCGACGCTCGTTGACGGGTTGGAGAGATTTTAGTTAAGTTGGCTCGCTGCTTGGTCTTCATTTTTGCTCTTAACTACGATGACGACTACTTGACGACTTTCAATGCCATCAACTTGGTCGCCATCACAATCAACGTCAGAAATGCAGCTTTCCTCTCCATGCTCACAGCAGAAACCATCAAAGCATCTTTCATCGTCATCACACTCGGAGCTTGATGTGCAGCTATCGTTGGTATCGCACTCCCAGCATTTCCCATCGAAGCAATAGTCGACGCCAGCACGAGAATTCTTTTCGCCTCCGCTGGTTCTGGAATACAACAATCCATCCGAAGCTTTTCGGGAAGACTTATGGGCTCCAAAACCGTTCTGAAATGAAATTATTTGGCGAGGATAGCGAGGATGGGTGGATGTTTACGTTTAAGTACAATTTAAGAAAGTATTAATGAAATTTAATTTTATGAAGTTTTGTTTCAAAAATGTATGAGGAGAAGAAAACGCATCTTGTAATAGCAATGCAAACACATACACCTAATACACTTTAAGTGTCTGTGTTCTTTGCAAACACATCCACTTAATAAGTTAGAATGAATGTACCTAAAACCATTTTAGCCATATGCTCTGTAGGTCAAACACAGTCCAGTTAGATGAAGGTAGTAAGAAAGAAAACATGTTCATAAATATGAGATCTCAGTCGAAATGATCTGTGAAAAATGTTCTCTGGAAAATTGTATGAACTAGGAATGCCAACGTGCATCTTTTAAAAAACGAGGAAAACGGTTGTGTAGCGAAACGCTCACAAATCGAGACATAATAATTTTCAGACATTTGAACTTTATGGATTTTGTTAAGTCCTCATTGATGTTAACTTTTGAGTTGGTTTTACTCATAAAATAATTAATCGAGCTCAACCTTTTTCTGCAAGGATCATGGTTCGTTTCGACTGCTTGCAGTGGATAATTAGGCAAATGGCGAAAGAATCAAGATTTCTAACTTGACGCCTGCAAAAACCCTTCCTTTAATCTGCTCGACAAAATAATTTTACCGTTAAAACGATGAGGCACCCCAGCGACAACAGCAGCAACTGTAAAAATTTTACAACACGATTAGATAGAAAAATTTCATCCGTAAGTTCAGACGATTTTATTGCACGTACAGATGTTTTCCTGAATGACGCCACGAGTTAAATTAAAAGTTTTATATTTAAATTTTAATGAAATGCACATGAATTACCATGTTAATTGAAAACTTTGTTAATAAATGGTTTGTGAACGCAACTTTTGCTGCAGCGTGTATATTCCTGTGAAATAATTTAATCCGCAACTTTGAAATTTTTCTTAAGTCTATGTATGACCGTCACAAATTTCAACTAAGTTCTTCGTTAAATTCCGTAATACATTGCATTCATTTATTTATTTAGTAAAAATACTTCTGTTCATGGTGCTAAAGGTTTTTTTCAAGATGGAAAGTTTACTTTCAGTTTTAATGCAGATTATCCGAACAAAAACTTCATTTCTTTATTTACGAGGTTCACTTATTTTAACAAATATAATAATTCGAACAATAAATTCTCATTAAGGGATGTCTCTCTGAAGCCTTTAAACGAATATTTCGTGCTCTAATAGTTCATTTTTTGAGCGACAAACAATTATCACCATGTTCAAAAGCACCGTGAGATGTTTCGTCAGGATACACTATTGTATTGCAAATCACAATTAGCGCCTGAGGATCTAAACTCGAGATCTCGCCCAAGTAGAATATAGAGACGGTAACCACATGTGCGTAGATTCCTCTCCAATCTGTCTGAAACTGATTAATGAATTAAAAGCTACGAATTTCAACAATATCTAAACGGGCGATTTCTGGCCTATGTGGTGACTTCAAATTCGCTCCTGTCGTTTAAAAATTCAGTTGCGTGTCACTCATCATAAACTATTGATTCTCAGTTTAAAAAGCTCTTGTGTTAAAACATTTTGAGCTGCGACAGGTTCAAGCGTCTCAGTTATAACAAGACTGTACGGGCACGTTGTATCGGTCTGGATATCTGGAGTACATAAAAGCCGTTGCTGTCGAGGCTTAGTTGCTCATTCTGGTCTTGTCCTCCCTGCTGACCGCATCTAACAATAAATCCACCCAAGCCCACACTCCGAGTTTCCATCTACCTGCGTAGACTGCACATTAAGTGGTGGCCGACGTATATTGCGATTCGAACTCACATTCGCATAAGTGTTACCTGAAGATCAAGTTCTCCGTGAAGATAGTTTTGAACAGTGTAAAATCCAAATGTGTTCCAGCGAAAACAACCAGCTCTGGCAACCTGAAGAAACAGTCATTGTGTTTGGAATCATCGTCGCTAAAGAATTGTTGACGGAAGCTTACTGTAGATTTACAGTATTTCTTAATTTATACTCACCCCTGCGTACAAAAATTTTGGTCTACGAGTGTGAAAACGACACTATCGAACTCGTTTTTCAAGTCAAAATTGCAGCGTTCCCAGCGTCAACCATTGAGTGAATTTTACATCTACGAGAAGTGAATTCAAATCTACAAGTACTAAGAACAATTTAATTTGTGTGAGATAAATTACTAAGATTGCACCAAAAACAGTAGCAGTGACTGTAGCAGTGAAGTGACACGTACTTTCATTTTAAAAGTGTAATTTCTGCAACGTGGTGCACAGTATAAACGCAGTATAATCTTGCTGTACCAGCCGACAGCATCACAGCATCACAGCATCTCATCATTGCTGCAGGAGACGCTGTCAGCGTGTTCGCGGTTCAGCGTGTCAGCGTGTTCAGCTGTCTTCAGTGTTCACAGTTAAGTCTTCTGTGGAAAATTTTTTTTCTCTCTTTGTTTAGTGCTACCTCGCTCTGTCCCGGGCAGCTAGTCTTTTTTTGTTGCACTTATTGCCGTGGTTTTTTTTTTACCACGCCCGCTTCCTGTATCGCTGCAATCGCTGAGTCGCAGTAGGTTGCACTCAAAATCAGTTAAATTCTGAGCGTTGTGAGAGAGACACGTTGTCCAACGAATCTGGAACGTAGCTGGTTACCAACTTTTAACGCGATTTGCATCGTAAGTTTCAAATTTTATTTGCCATTTGAATAGGAGTGTTAATAGAAGTGTGTGAATCACCTTGATTTCAATTTTTGAAGCTTTAATGTGATAGAATTTCACGTGCCTTGCTGTGGAGGAGCAATTTTCTTTAACGCATTGTCGTAAGCCTCAGCATTCACGAGCAATATGGACGTTTTATTGAGAAGTCACAAAGATTTGCACTGATTGTGGTGTTTGAGACTGCCGCTAATTATTGAATTTAATCGGAAGTATTGTTTAGGTAATTTTATTGTTGTTATTGATGTCTTGTGATTACTATTGTGGTTAACACTATTTCATTTTCTATGTATTTTGCCTGTATTAGATGTGCTTTATTATTTTCTTAGCTACTAATGGTGATTATTAATTCAGGTGGAATTATTAATTCGCTGTGTATTGATGGAAGTTAGGCAAAATATGTTTATTTTTTGTTCCGAAGGGATGCATTAATTTTTGATTGATCTTTGATTAATATTGAATTTTGACGTTTTATTAGGAATAGGGAGATCTTTAAATTGTTTGAGGAATACGACACATGTCGGATTATTATGATTCTTTGGATAGTGAAGAGGAAGTAGTTCGAACAGAAGCTACGGTAACTAAATCCGGACGTATTTCTAAACCTAGAGTAACTAGTGTGACTCAAGTACCAACCATGACGACCCCAACAGCTGGGCCTGCTTCTAGTGTTCCTAGTAATGTAAACACAACACAACTAGCACGTGATATTGCTGCTAACATGAATATACCGAATGTTGGCACGATAATGACTAATGCGGAGCTTCCTACGTTCCGTGGAAGACGCCGTTTGCATGATGGAGAGTTCCTAGAGAATAAGACATTTTCGACACACATACAAAATCTTAAGGCTTATTTGAGTTTGTTGCCAGATGCCACTAGTGATGAGCGTAGAAAGGAATTTTTAGTACGATCTGCAAACAAAAACGTCGGCGACTTCAATAGTGTAGTAACTAAGCTAGTTAACGCCGACTTAAATTATTCCTTCGATCAGGTCGTTCAGATACTTGAGGACATTTACGTTTCGAGGGGAGAGAAGAGTATCCATGCATTGGCTTGCGATCTAAACGAGTTAAAATTGGTTAAAAATAATGCACTTGCTGCTCAGATCGTGAACGCATTTTCGAAAATAAGAAAGCTGACTGAGAGCATCCTTAATTCAAATTCCTTAGGTTGGCAGAGAACTGCATACTTTCAAGCCTGCACCACACAAGCAGAGTTAAAAAAGTTTGTAGGCGACAGCATGTCGTACAGTTTGGCCTCATCAATTTTGGGTCCACTCTTTGATGAGTCGTTCGCTAGAAAGATTTTTGAAACACAATTTTCAACGGCAGAGGAATTGTTAGCTAAGTTAATTTCCGCAGTGCGAAGTCAAAGCGAGTCTAAGAAAATTCTCGCACAAAAGTATCAGGTCAGACAGGACAGTGAGAGTTATGTAGGTGAAGTGACTAGTGAAGTCGAGGAAGTTTTGGAAGAGCAAGATCAATTCCAGGAGCACGAAGTGTACTACGGAGGTGTCGGAAATTATCGTAGGAATTATCGAGCAGGAATGAGGAGGATTGTTCCTAGACCTTGGCTAAATAGAGGACGAAGTAGAGGCAGAGAGTTTAACAGTTATGTAGGAGATAGAGGACATGGTTCCTTGGAATGTAACTGGGTTAAATCAGATAGCGGTAGTGCTGGGGTTGTAGGAAATTCCGGAGGAAATTCGGGCACGAAAAAGCCCGGGTTCCCATACTGTACCTCCTGTTCAATGGTAGGGCACTTTGAGTGCCGGCCTCAAAGAGGTCAAGTTCAAGGAGTTCAGAGAGGATGTTTTGCCTGCGGTGGAACTCATGTAGTAAAGAACTGTAGAGCGAGCGGTTCGGAGATCCGTAGCTATAGGGCGTATTTACGCGGCAGAGGTAGTACGAACCGTGGCCAAAATGAAGTTCATTGGGCGGAGAGCAAGTCAAGCGATTTTTTAAACTAAGTGAAGGTAGTAAGGAGGATTTGAAACAGATTGAGCCCGAGTTAATTAGCGGTACCAAACTCGTTAAACTGGAGACCGTGGCAATCCCAGATACCACCGAATTAACCAAATCGTATGTTGACCCTGTGTTTAACTGTAAAAATAGATATAGTTTATTACAAGAAGAAGAGCTTGAAAATGACCATTGTCAAGGCAAAACGGTGGAATCATATTTTTCTGTGTCCGTTGTAAAGAATGTTGATAAAAATTCTGGATTAGTGTCATTTAAAGAGGGCAATAAGCCAACCATCATTATCAAAAATAACGATCAGTATTTAAATGCTCTCATTGACAGTGGATCGGAGAAGTGCCTTATTAGTTACAGACAGATTAAAAATTTGAGTGATGAAGTCAAGCCGAGTAAATTAAGAGTCAAGGGCATAAGCGGAAAAAGCGACGTGACCGGAGAGGTAGAGTTATCCATTAAAATCCCGGGCACAAGTAAAGTAATTAAAACAAGTGCACTTATTGTTCGTGAAGCCAAATTTAATTATGATTTAATTCTAGGTCGTGACGTCTTAAAAGACGCCGTAATAAACTTCAGAGAGAAGGAACTTCTTTGGAATAATGTTGCAATTCCTTTTCAAGATCTAAATGTGGAACCTCTGTTAAGCAGAGAAGCTGTAATGCAAAAAATAATGAAGAGTGATTGTCTATTATCAGAGATTGCGGTCGCCAGAAAGACCAAGAGTCAATTAAAAAATGCTGACTGCGGCAGAACCAATGCTGACTGCAGGAGAGAAACTGCTGACTGCGGAACAATGAGAGCTGCGGTAGCTCAGAGGCAGACCATGAGAGCTGAGGTAGCTCAGGCACAGACAATGAGAACAAAACAATTAATTGTTCATTGTAATCAGGCTGAGGTACCTGGTAATTCGCTTAACGTTGTTTATGGGTTCATTAGGAAACCAATTGTAGGAGAATATATGGTTCTCAAAAGATGTTTTGACAATGGTGCTTTAATAGCTGACTCAATTGTGCAAGTAAATGAAGACGGTGTGGTACCAGTCATGATTCTAAATGCTAACGAGGAGACGTTGTACTTCTCTGAGAACACGATGCTATGCCACGTGGAATTGATAAAATCTGATGATATTGAGAGCGAAATGTATTTAACAAGTGTTGACACAGCGCTCAGAGATGCGTGTGAGATTGAAGTAAATTTTGTTGCGGGGTCAGATACGATGGAAGTTAAATCGACATGTGGCGGAAGGAATGCCATAGTTGATAGGAAACTTTGTTCGGAAGCTGATACTCGTGGCAGAGGTGCAAATTCTGTTGATATTGTTGATCATAAGAAGTTAGAATCGAGTGGAGAAGGTGGAGAAAAGGAGTTAAGACGTGACTTAAGGGTAAATGATATTTCCTGTAATGAAGAAGACATTCAATTACCTTTAGTTAAATTGTTAAATAAATTCCGTGACGTAGTAACTTTGGAAGGAGAAAAAATAGGTGTAACCAACATTTTGAAGCATCATATTCAGTTGAAGACTGATGCGCCTGTGTTAAATTTAGCTCCCTACCGCATACCTCATAAGTACCAAGAAGAGGTAATGAGAATAACTAACGACATGCTCGATCAAGGAATAATAGAGGAATCGTCATCTGATTTTAATTTCCCTGTCATTGTAGTTAAAAAGAAGTCAGGCGATTTACGGCCCGTTATCGACTTTCGTGCTTTGAATAAAGTTTTAATTAAACATTCATATCCAATTCCCCGCATTGACGATATACTAGCAACGTTAGGAGGTAACACGTGGTTCTCTAACCTTGATTTGCGCAGTGCATTCCATCAAATTGAATTAGAAAAAGAGAGTAGAAAGTACACGGCATTTAGCGTAAATTACCGTAAATATCACTTCTGCCGTGTACCCTTCGGTCTTTCTACTTCACCTGGAATATTCCAAAGAGTTATGACATCTGCTCTTGCACCCATTCTGGGTAAACTAGCCTTCGTCTTCCTAGACGATATATTGGTATTCTCGAAAAACAAGGATCAGCACCTGG
Source organism: Morinoia aosen (assembly GCA_030386875.1). NCBI lineage: Eukaryota > Metazoa > Arthropoda > Malacostraca > Amphipoda > Talitridae > Morinoia > Morinoia aosen. Next base: position 31,594,084 of record CM059567.1, on the reverse strand, counting down.
CTGATATAGAAATTGTCCTTAAAATGCTGCGGTCCGGTAAATTATCCTTAAAGCTTGAGAAATGCCATTTCTTCAAGAAAGAGCTCGAATATCTGGGCCATATAATTGCCGCAGATGGAATTAAATGCAAATATTCAAAAAAATTACAGGAATGCCGAGCGCCAACCAATGTTAAAGAATTACAACAGTTTTTAGGTTTAGCGAATTATTTCCGCAGTTTTCTACCAAATTTCGCGGAGATAGCAAGTCCCTTGTATACACTTTTGAGAAAAAATGTAGTTTATACTTGGACTGCCGAATGTCAAAAAAGTTTTGAGTATATGAAATCTCTATTGACTTCTGACACAGTTCTGAGACATCCCGACTATACTAAAGACTTCCATGTTTTCACAGACGCTTCTAATTCAGGAATTGGTGCTGTTTTAATGCAAGCAGATGATTCAAGCGACAAAATTCTAAGACCCATAGCTTACTATAGTAAAAATTTAAACTCCAGCCAGCGTCGATACGCGACTACGAAAAAAGAATTCTACGCGATACACGCTGCCTTAAAACATTTCAGATACTTAATTACAGGGTATACGGTTCGCGTCTACACCGACCACCGCCCTCTTGCACCACTGTTTAATAAAAAATTACCAGACGATACCAGTATGTCACGCTGGTGCATTAATGTAAACTCCTATGACCCAGTGGTTAAATACCTTCCTGGTAAGGAAAACATTGTGGCTGACTATTTGAGCAGATTACCTATTAATAACGAGAAAATAAATCTTAAAGAACTAAATTCTTGTGACGATTTGGAATCAGAGTTTGAATCGGAAGTTTGCATTGCAGAGACACGTGCACGGAAGCGACAGACGCACGCTCGCATGACGACCGACGAGGCAGACGACCTGCCGGCTAGAGACAGTCTTGACCGAGACAAACACGCTTGTCCCAAGCTGCTTAGTTACGTACCAACTGAAGCTGAGATATCTTGGACGATTAAGGAATTTATCGACGAACAAAACAACGACGCCTTCTGTATAGAGATTAAGAATGCTTTGTTGCATGACAGTGTTTCGACTATTCCTGACTTAGATAAATTTCTAATGTTAAATAATATTCTTTATAGACGTAGAGAAATTGATAATCGACCAAGTACAATTTTGACTGCAGTTGTTCCTAATTCATTAATGAGTAAAGCTATCCTAGCGATACATAGTTTGTATCACGTAGATCACAAGCATACTTTGTTCAAATTTAAGTTGAAATATTGGAATCAATTAGAGAAAACAATTGTGCGCAAATTTGTTCAGCATTGCGAGGTGTGTAAAATTATTAAAGCAAGACCTTCAGTTCCAATCAAAATTTTAACAGCTCCAATAGCTACAAAACCTTTCGAAGTTGTATCAATTGATTTGCTTGGGCCACTTAAAGTAACTGATAATGGGAATAAATATATTCTTGTTGTGATCGACCTGTTTTCAAGGTTTTGTCGTTTATATGCAATTTCAAATCGAAATACAGAAACAGTGATTTCTTGCTTAAGCAACTGTTTCTCGCTACTCGGGTATCCTAAGACGCTCATTTCGGATAATGCTTATGAGTTTAAATCAGTGGCTCTCAAACAATTTGCAAAATTACATGCCATTTCAAAAAGAGAAGTTTTGGCTTACAGCCCACATTCTAATGCAATTGTGGAACGCAACAATAAAAAAATTACGAATCTGTTGAAACTTTATATTAATACACTTGTTAATGTAGAGTGGGACCAATTATTGGAAGTAGTAGAAAATGCCTTGAATAATTCTTTAAACTCTACTATTGGCGAAACACCAAGCTATATTATGTTCAATCGAGATACGTGTGCATATTATCAGTCTGACAGTTTCGATTCAGTAATTTACAGTTTTGATGAAGAAATAGATTTAGTGAATATTAGAGCTAGAGAAGCCGTTCGAACAGTAGAAAATATACGAAATTTAATTATTAACAACACAACAGAGCGAAATCTTTATAGAAACCTTAAGCGGCGCAATAAGGATATTCAAGTTGGTGACAGAGTCCTATTAAGGAATCACAACAAGACCCACAAATTGGAATTAACTTGGATTGGGCCGGCAGTAGTCCAAAAGGTTAAACGTAATTACGCAGATATTAAAATTGGATCTAAAATCATTAGAAGTAACCTTAATCATCTTTTACCACTCAAAAAGGTGAAATCTGTGAGTTAAAAAGACGAATTCATTGGACTATGTGACGTGCTAACTAGTCGACGAGTGACATTACCCTTTACCGTTTTTTTTAAAAAAAAAAAAAAAAAAAACCTTTTACCGATGTTTTATCATTGTTTATCAATAATGTTAAGGAATATAATCATAATTTTAGAAGCGTTTTCGTGGCTATATGCAATATGCTTGCATTCATATTAATCTCAGTAATCAATGCGTTGTGTTTTAGTATGTTAATCTTAATGTTGCTTTATGCTCAAGTAATTTGATGTAAATGTTAGACATTTACGCCAGAGGAATTTGTACTGTCTCGTCTAGCTGTCGCTAAGACGTTTCATTAAATTTTTTCTCGAATTCACTCAGACATTCGTATTGCTGAATTGGCAGTTTTAATCATGAACGAATGCGCCGAGGGCGAATTGCAAGTCGCTGAGGTTGCTGTTCACCTTGCGAGATGGGTTGTTTTGACGCTGCGGCCGTATGCTGCAGTCTCGCGCCGGGCTATTTTTGTTCCGTCGGAATGTCCGGCGATCAGCAAATTTAGATTGAGAGAGGTGTCTTGTCACCGGTCACACATGATCAGCGTTTAATTGCTTCAGGCTAGACTATCGTGGTTGTCAAGGACAGTTGTCAGACAACCGAGAGTTGATACCAAATTGTATGTTGTATTTATTTTATTTAAACGGCCGTGCTAATCTTTCTGTATTTCTTCCTTGCAGGATTTACATGAACGCCTTCTACATGGGGGCTAAGGTATCATTGGTGGATGTAAATACGCTATCAACGGCGTTAGCGAAGAACCAAGGAGCGAGTGAGGCACTTTTAAAGGACTTGATAAATAACAATGCCCGGGCAGATTTGCTACCCGACTCGATCACGGATGTCATGATAATGGTGTTGGCGTTAACGACAATTGTCCTGGGGGCAATGATTTACTATACGAAGAGGGGCCTGGAGGCCTTGGCTGACCGAGCGGAGCGTCTGGAAGACTTTCAGCTGAGACGGTTACCACCTAGGGGAGCAGCTAGGTATGTTCAGCAAGATCAAGTCTGAACTATAGCGACGAACTTGGAAAGGAGGAAAAAGGAAAATTAATAATAGAAAAGATGTAGTAGAAAAATTATTTAGTCTAAAGAAAATTTAATTGAAATTGGAAAAGTTATTTGAAAAAGGCGCGCAGTGAAATAGAAATTAAGTGCACGCAGTGATAAATTTAAACCTATGAGTTAATTTTAAGATGATTATTTTTTCATGATGACGCGTTCCTTCTTAAGATGTTCATTGAGGAATTTCATTATTTATTTTGGGTATTAGACGTTTTGATATTTCTAATTTTTATGTTTGTAAAAGGAAACCATCGAAACATGAAAATTTCTTTTCCCTAAAGGTATTTAAAAATTTATTGCGATTAATTTATTTAATGTGTGAATTATTTCTCATAGGAGTTGTTGCGAAAATGGGAAATTAGTTGCAATCATGTAGGAGGTAGTTTTATTTTTTTTTTCGGTCTTCCGTGGATTATTTTTATCAATATGAATGGCGTTTGACTTTTGATCCTTACGACGTTCTTCATGGCTGTCAACGTGCAGTTTATTTATATGCACGGTAAGTCAGCAGCTTTGCTTTTTGCTTGTTTCCCTTTGCTTGCTTGTATGCTTTCTAATTATTAAGGTTTTGTTTTTTTTAGATGCATTATTTTTTGATAGGAGTGTGTTAAAATTGAATTTTTATCTACAGTTTCTTTTTGGGTGTTTGTGGTAAATTGGTGATATGGTTTTTTTACCAAGGAAGGAGTTTAAACATTTTATTTGAAAGTATTCATAGAGAACGTCGTGGGTTATCGTATGTTTTTTTTTGCTCTTTCTTGAAATTAACTATCTAACTAATTTATTTTGGTGATTCTATCCGTGACGTATTAATTTTTTTTCCTGAAGATGTATTAAAATTAATTTTTAATCTTTTGTTGGGTGATTGCGGTAACGTGTTTTGATTTATTGCGGAAATGTTAGACCATGCTCTTTTAGCGGCGCGGGGTAAAAGTATTAACGGTTACTTTAACATGTTTTTCTTCTTCTTCCTCCGCGTTCAAGTTTTTAATGCATAGAATGCGTTACCTATAATCTAAGTGCTTTGCGTTATCCTATATCTTTTTTGGTAATGTAACCGTTCTTGCTTGACGTATTAGCGTAGCGTTTGTTTCAAGTTAAAAGTATTAACCTTAGTATTTTTAGTGTTTTAGTTAAACCTGGTATGCGTATAGTGTTCGCTGGAAGCTACCTTGTTAATGCTTATTTCTTTTGCGTAAACCTACAATAATGCTTGGCTGGTGCGATTTATCATTTGATTAATATATTTTTTTTATGATTGTGGATGTTGTCACAGTTAACGTATATTGGTTCCGAATACTTACGAAGAACGGGTTGTTAACGTTGCTTGAGAGTATATTTCTCCTTAACATTTTAGTTTTGGGCAGAGATTGTGTTTGTTTTGGGTCGAATGCGTTTAAATTGGGTAATTAGTTTTGCGGTTTATTTTTGGAAAGTGTAGCCTCTCTAGTATTAAAGGGGGGGTGTTATGTACGGGCACGTTGTATCGGTCTGGATATCTGGAGTACATAAAAGCCGTTGCTGTCGAGGCTTAGTTGCTCATTCTGGTCTTGTCCTCCCTGCTGACCGCATCTAACAATAAATCCACCCAAGCCCACACTCCGAGTTTCCATCTACCTGCGTAGACTGCACAAGACAAACGTGCAGTAACTAACAGTTCAGGTAATTTTGCTTGTTAGCTGCAGCTTTACTCACAGAAATTTCATTGCAATTCATAGAACTTAAGAAAAAATTGACAACCAGAGTAAAACTTAACAGTACAAGTGATACCGCGAAGAATAGAGAACAATATTGAGTTTCAATCATATATTAGGTGGCGTAGATGATTTTCACACGAAATATAATACTAGATATGATAGAAAAATGTTTCCACCTGCATAAGCTCGAAACTTACTTTCATCTTGAGAGCTTTCAGTAATAATGACCGTAGAAATGTCACTGATAAGTTTTGCACACCTTCCTGTGGTTGGGTGAAGCTCAGGCAGTGCAGTGACGAAGGGGTAAGAGGAGACCTCTTTTAAGTCGTTTCTGCGCGTTCGAAACAAGTGTTCGCATTTACACACCAGAACACAAGCGTAGCTGCGAAATGAATGAGTTGAAGGTTTTCAAAAGCTTTCAGTGCAATGAACTGTCTTTTTCTGTGTAATATTCCCTTGTGTATATTATAACTGGCTAGAATACATGGCAAAATGCTGAAAGCAGCTTTGAAAGATCGCTTCCAAAGCTGCAAAGCCCTTTAACAAAGCTACGCCCACGCTCGTTCTTTTGCATGGAGCTCTCAATGAAATGATTCATAGCATATTCACAAGTGAGTATTAAGTTTGAGAGTAACTGACTATGATATCCCTCCAATATTTTACTTAAACCGAAAAAAGTGCTCTTCAAGATAGATTTAGCTTGTATAAACTTCTTAGACCGCATTTTTATACAAGTCGAGATCAAATTTATCCGTCTCAGATGCGGTTAGTGTTGAAAAAATATCAGTATTCAAGATAAATGCAGGAAGAAGCAATCGAAAATTCATGAATGATTTGCAAACCGCCTTTAACTAGATGGTTGTCTGTCTTTGTCACATTGCATCAAGTCAAGTTGTCATCTTCACAAAACTTTCCGAAAAGTCGAGTTCAGAGTTTCAATATTCGGAATATTATATCCTACTAGGATTTAATTTATCGAGCATATTAATTACGATTATTTTCAGCGAGGCAAACCTGGAAATCCAGTTTTGAATTATTTATTGAAATTAGCTCAGTGTAAATCTAGCTTTACAGAAGATTCAATAAAAGTTTTTTTTGCTTAATATTGTGCTTTCTTCCGTTGCAATGAACTCAATTTCTACTGAAAACAATTTTTGATGAATTAATACAGTCGTTTCACCAAGAAAATGAAAAAAATTTCCACTCAAGGGTATAACCACCATTCGCTCAAGCCCGTTGCCAACGCCTTGAGGATATAACAATAAATCTTACTGAAAATGTTGATTTACTTCCTTCGGACCTTTTTAAAGGGCGTTTTTCCTTAAAATATATTTCGAATGTATTTTCTTCGATGAAATGAGCAATTTTCTCTTTCACGTTTAAGAATTTAATGAGCCTGGTCGCTTTCCCCCTGAGCGAGTTGATTTAGACCGCACATGACGTAGTAGCGTCCCAGTAAAGAGCCGCGTCACATGAGTAAAGCTTAGTCCCAGTCGTCAACAAACGAGTACCATTCTCTCTCTCAAGCTCCACGTAATAGCCCAATTTGGGCGCCATGATCATGGGTGCATTATGTAACTGTTTTGCTGTAACACTCGTAATTTGGTTACGACAATGATGGGGCTTTGAATTCGCAAATTTTCATTCAATTCTATTTTAAAGAAATTTTTACATTCTCGCGTAGAAATCCTCAAAAGACGGTGAATTGATGTTCGCAATCAAGTAAATGCTGAAGGACTTCATTGTTTTATTACTCCTGTTTTATGTCGTTAAAAATTAGCTCAGTCTAGCTGCGGAAACAAATTCAGGCGATGACATTCCCACTCGGGACTGACACTTTCCATTACATTACTGTGAAAACACTATGCTTCAATTTCTTAACGCATTTAAACTAATCATGATAAATATTCACAATTTTAAATGAATATTATAGAATTACACTGAGAAGCTAAGTAGAAACACTGCTATTTCCAGACATCGATATAGCTAAAAAATGGTAAAAAATCTGTGATTCTATTGAGAGTCAGATCAGGTTACCGTCCTTAAATTCTAAAGTTTCTGAACACTCTCGAGTTCCAATTTGTAGGGAGTTCAAAAAAAATTGTTAATTCTAACGAAACTGTAAGAAATTTACACCGATCAAAGAACGAATTCCGGGGATGGTGAAATGAAAGACATTCCGTACTGTCACAATACCATGTTGAACAGATGTCGGGACAAGATAAGGAATATAGCTGTAACACATTTTTTGCGTTTCCCTCTGATTTATTCAATTTCTCTCTCAACAAACTAAAAGTAGGTGTAAAACCTTCCAAAATATTGGAAAATTTAAAATTTGTTCCATAATCCCAACAGTATAAGTCATGAAAGATATAATAATAGTTCCCATCTTGACCGTTGACTGACGTATGGACAAAATGTGGCTTACGAGCTAAAAACTGGCTTGCGTCGAAATTGCACGAAAATGCCTGGAAAATTTTTAATCAAGAAGTAAAACGCGGAAAAGAACGGTAACCTAATTTGACTCGCAATAGAATCAGAGATTTGTTACCATTTTTTTACCTATATCGATGTCTGGAACAAGCAGTGTTTCTACTTAGCTTCCCAGTGTCATTCTATAATATTCATCGAAAATCTTGAATATTTATCATGGTTAGTTTAAATGTGTATAAAAATTGAAGCATGGTATTTTCACAGTATTGTAATGGAAAGTGTCAGTCCCGAGTGGGAATGTCATCGCCTGAATTTGTTTCCGCAGCTAGACTAAGCTAATTTCTACCGACATAAAAACAGGAGTTCCAAACAATGAAGTCCCACAGTATTTGCTTGATTGCGAACATCAATTCACCGTCTTTTGAGGATTTCTACGCGAGAGTGTAAAAGTTTCTTTAAAATAGAATTGAATGAAAGTTTGCGAATTCAAAGCCCCATCATTGTCGTAACCAAATTACGAGTGTTACAGCAAAACAGTTACATAATGCACCCATGATCATGGCGCCCAAATTGGGCTATTACGTGGAGCTTGAGAGAGAGAATGGTACTCGATTGTTGACGACTGGGACTAAGCTTTACTCATGTGACGCGGCTCTTTACTGGGACGCTACTACGTCATGTGCGGTCTAAATCAACTCGCTCAGGAGGAAAGCGACCAGGCTCATTAAATACTTAAACGAGAAATAGAAAATTGCTCGTTTGCTCGAAGAAAATACATTCGAAAAATATTATAAAAAAAACGACGTTTAAAAAGGTCCGAAGGAAGTAAATCAACATTTTCAGTAAGATTTATTGTTATATCCTCAAGGCGTTGGCAATGGGTTGAGCTAATGGTGGTTATACCCTTGTGTGAGAAATTTCTTCATTTTCTTGGTGAAACGACTGTATTAATTCATCAAAAATTGTTTTTAGTAGAAATTGAGTTCATTGCAACGGAAGAAAGCACAATATTAAGCAAAAAAACTTTTATTGAATCTTCTGTAAAGCTAGATTTACACTGAGCTAATTTCAATAAATAATTCAAAACTGGATTTCCAGGTTTGCCTCGCTGAAAATAATCGTAATTAATATGCTCGATAAATTAAATCCTAGTAGGATATAATATTCCGAATATTGAAACTCTGAACTCGACTTTTCGGAAAGTTCTGTGAAGCTGAAAACTTTACTTGATGCAATGTGACAAAGACAGACAACCATCTAGTTGCATGCTGGCACAGCTGATAAAAAGTAATAGCAAAGGCCGTTCGTAAATCATTCATGAATTTTCAATAGCTTCTTCTGCATTTTTCTTGAATACTGATATTTTTTCAACACTAACCGCACCTGAAACGGATGAATTTAATCGCGACCTGTTTAAAAATTCGGTCTAAGAAATTTATAAAAACTAAATCTATCTTAGAAGAACAGTTTTTTAGGTTTAAGTAAATATTGTAGGGATATCATAGTCACTAAGTTACTCTCAAATTTAATACTCACTTGTGAATATGCTATGAATCATTTCATTGAGAGCTCCATGCAAAAGAACGAGCGTGGGCGTAGCTTTGTTAAAGGGCTTTTCAGCTTTGGAAACGATCTTTCAAAGCTGCTTTCAGCATTTTGCCATGTATTCTAGCCAGTTATAATATACACAAGGGAATATTACACAGAAAAAGACAGTTCATTGCACTGAAAGCTTTTGAAAACCTTCAACTCATTCATTTCGCAGCTACGCTTGTGTTCTGGTGTGTAAATGCGAACACTTGTTTCGAACGCGCAGAAACGACTTAAAAGAGGTCTCCTCTTACCCCTTCGTCACTGCACTGCCTGAGCTTCACTCTCCCACAGGAAGGTGTGCAAAACTTATCAGAGACATTTCTACGATCATTATTACTGAAAGCTCCCAAGATGAAAGTAAGTTTAGAGCTTCTGCAGGTGTAAACATTTTTATATCAAATCATGTATTCGATTTCGTGTGAAAATCATCTACCCCACCTTATATATGATAGGAACTTAATATTGTTCTCTATTCTTCGCGGTATCACTTGTACTATTACGTTTTACTCTGGTTGTCATTTTTTCTTCTTGAGTTCTATAGATTGCACTGAAATTTCTGTGAGTACTACAGCTAACAAGCAAAATTTCCTGAACTGTGAGTTCATGTACGTTTGCCTTGTTATAACTGAGACGCTTGAACCTGTCGCAGCTCAAAATGTTTTAACGCAAGAGCTTCTTAAACTGAAGATCAACAGTTTATGATAAGTGACACGCAACTGCATTTTTAAACGACAGGAGCGAATTTGAAGTCACCACATAGGCCAGGGCGCAGACGTTTAGATATTGTTGAAATTCGCAGCCTTTAATTCATTATCAGTTTCCCAACAGATCGGAGAGGAATACACGCACATCTGGTTACCGTCTCTATATTCTATTTATCCTAGATCCGTAGTTAGGATCCTCAATCGCTAATTATGGTTTGCATTGCAAAAATGTATCCTGACGAAACTTTTCACAGAACACGTGAACATGGTTACACTTTTTGTTCGCTCAAAAAACGAACTATCAGAGCGCGATATATTTACTGAAAGGCTTCGGAGAAACAGCTCTTCATGCCAATTTAAAGCTCAAATCCTTACATACGTTTAAATATTAATGAACCTCAATATTGAAGAAATGAACTTCTTCTTCGGATTCTATGGAGATGTACTGAAAATTATCTTTTTATCTCGAAAAAAAACATTTTGCCTCATAAACAGAAGTTTTTTTACAAAACATATAAATGAATGCAACGTTCTACGAAATTTCATAAAGAACTTAGTAGAAACTTGTAAATAATCTATCCGTTGGGTGAATTTTTGTGAGAGTAATATCTAAAAAAACGGATCTTCATCGGGAAGTTTGAACCTAAGATCAGGCATTGACTTGAAAGAAATATTGATATTGCGCATTATATAATTTCCCAGTAATATTTGCGCTGAAGCAAACATTTCGAACACTTACCGTTGTTTAACAAATTTCTTAATTAACATGTTAATGAACTTTTATTTCCTTAAGATTTGAATGTGAAACTTCAAATTAAACTCGTGGCGTAATTTGATTGGGATAATATCTGGGCGAGCAGTAAAGTCGTGTGAATTTATGGATATATTTTTTTCTTTCTAATCGTGTTGTAACTTTTTTGCAGTTGCTGCTCCTGTCGCTGGGGTGCCTCATCGTTTTAACGGTAAGATTATTTAGTCGAACGAATTAACGGGTGAGTTTTTGCAGGCGTCATGTTCAAAATCTTGATCCTTACTATGCGATACAAGCAGTCGAAGTGAACCGTGAACCTTGCATTTAAACATAGTTCTAAGCAAATTATTTTGGGATTAAAACCAACTCAAAAGTTAACATCAATGAGGACTTAACAAAATCCATAAAGTTCAAATGTCTGAAAATTATTTTGTCTCGATTTGTGAGCGTTTCGCTACACAACCGTTTTCCTCGCTGGTTAAGAGATGCACGTTAGCATTCCTAGTTCATGTAATTTTCCAGAAAACCTTTTTCGCAGACCATTTCGACTGAGATCTCATATTTGTGAACATATTCTCTTTCGCACTGCCTTTATCTAAATGTAATGTTTGACCTACAGAGCATATGACAAAATTGTTTTACTTACGTTCTTTCTAATAAATTATGTTTAAGTGCTTGAAACGAACATAAGTATTAATAATTGGTGTGTAATTGCAAACACTTTGCTTGTTATTAAAATATTTCTTTTTCTTCTGCTCACATATTTTCAATAGCAAAAGGGCAAAAACTGCGAGGCATTTCACCTATTTAAAACTCACTTAAATTAAAGGAAATTTCCCTGAAAGGTAAATATCCACTCATCCTCGCCGTATAATTCATTTCAGAACGGTTTTGGAGCCCATAAGTCTTCCCGAAAAGCTTCGGATGGATTGTTGTATTCCAGAACCAGCGGAGGCGAAAAGAATTCTGGTGCTGGCGTCGACTATTGCTTCGATGGGAAATGCTGGGAATGCGATACCAACGATAGCTGCACATCAAGCTCCGAGTGTGATGACGATGAAAGATGCTTTGATGGCTACTGCTGTGAGCATGGAGAGGAAAGCTGCATTTCTGACGTTGATTGTGATGGCGACCAAGTTGATGGCATTGAAAGTCGTCAAGTAGTCCTCACCGTAATTAAGAGCAAAAATGAAGACCAAGCAGTGAGCCAACTTAACTAAAATCTCTCCATTCCGTCAACGAGCGTCGCTAAGAATTTTTACTGGCGAACGTTTGTCCACGAATGATGTTCAACGAGCTATGTTCAAGTTGAAAATGTGAATAGGGTCAATTCATTCTATAAAGATTCAAAGAGTAGGATATTTGCCAGTCCAATTAGAAGCAAAGAAATAACATGAAACATATTTTTTCTGAAAATCTGAATCTTTCTCAATAATTTGAATATTATTGAACATTTTCTTTCCTAATTTCTTTATCTTGATTAGAAGAACACGTGGTAACTGCGTCCATGTGCATGACCAATTTTCATTCATTTTTTTCATGTACGAGTATAAATACCTTTTGCAACATATACTGAAACTAATTTTCTAATCTGAGCTAACTTTTTGAAAGGAAAATGTAACGCAATAACCGACGTAAAATGTTCTTCCCCACAGTCAGTATTTAGGAGGCAGAAATTTCGTGTTTACTGTGTTCTAAATAACCGAGAGATGGTGTGGGGAAAATTCCCCACAGATTCGCTCGGAGTGTACTTCGATTTCTGTACTATTAACGTAAACGGCTGGTGCTGCGTGGCAGGTGAGGTCGCGCAGCAGCAGCGCATATCAAATATAGGTCGACAGGTCATAGGTCGTCGGTGGTAAATCAGGTGTGTCGGGTGTGTCAGGTATACAAGAAGCCAGGCTGAGTCTCGGTCGAAGGCTTCTGTAACGTCGGCACGTCGGGAGTACGCTCGGCTCGTGACGTGGAGTTGTGACGGTCGCCAGCCTATCTCTTCCATCCCTTCTTCCTGCATGTTCAATAAGTTTATGGTTTGATTGTGTGTGTGAAAGCGTTGAATTTAGGTTCTTTTCCATTAATTAATTGCATGATTAAGGCGGGTTACGAACCGCAATTAACTTTCCTCTAAATAGGCGTGTTCGCTGCCCTAAAAGGGGGCCAACCTTACCCTGTCGCAGTGAACCGCAGTCTTTATTAAACTATTACTATTAACTTAACTATTACCTATTATCTTCAACTACTATTGGGCTTCTGCCTCCATTACTATTGACACTCTACTGCGACTTCTATATCGCCATTACTGCCATCGTCTAACAGTCGCTATGCGCACTGGAGGATAAATTCTTCAGGTTGGTAGTCGTGTGTCTAATATTTGCCGATTATTGAAACTTAATATCTCTGTTTACCTTTATCAAGAAGATTGACTTTGGTCTTACCTGGTACCTATTTTTTCAGTATCTAGCGGGCACTTCGTCGCACTGCGCACTTCGTGCTTCACAACGTTGATAGCCAATTAAGCCATCTTGTTGGACAGCAGTAGCCGCAACTAGGTCATTACGTTGACCGTTAACTACTATATTCGTTCTAAATTCTTTGTATAAGCGCTGTTTCATAATATTTTCTTATGTAATTATTTTCTTGGGTACATTTCTTCATCTTTATGCACAGCTGTGAGGGGACTGGAGGCGTTGGTCACGGTTTAGCTGCTCTGGCCCTGGTTGTACCGAGGTCGCCGTGCCTGTTTCCTTCGGTTAGCGTCAGTGTGGCGCTAACTTTCGTCTTCCTGAAGGGCTTGTAGCAAGCGCGCACGTTGAAGCTCGGTCAATATCCCGTGACGTCAATGTAAGCTGGTGCTGTTGGTCCTGAAGCGGAGAGCCTCTCCAGACTCCTCGTTCCTGCGCCTGAAGACTGGCATTACCTGACACCCTAACTTTGAACCTTAAAAATTACATGCATATTTTAACCTGAATAATACATAAATAAATATATCAATAAATAAAGGAATAAACAAACGCGATACTTGAGGGCGAATTGTCCTTTAGGTTTTAAAAATTTAATACTTTGTAAATCGGCTACTTGCCGTATTGGGTTTGGTTAAGTACTTGTTGCCTTGTAACTATTACGAATCTTCCTTGGCGTTCAGGCGACTGATTGAAAATTAAATTTGGAAACTTTGTGTCCTTGTCTTTATTAATCTTTACAGCTTCGAAACGGCTGTTGAGTCAAATGTGTCGAGGTAGTTCCTCACAATGGCGGGAATTATTCGAAAACCTAAATCGGACTGAAACGTAATAAATTTATGGGCTTCACAGTTGTTTTACTAAACGAGTTTGAAAAATTCGACCTCATGCTTCATTGGAAATACCTTGTGAGGTAATATCTCTCTACATTTGTTTAATCGCTTTTCGTCGACGAGGAAAATATTAATGAATGTTCAAGGACACAAATGGTTTATATATTAATTTTATTTTCTCGTCTTTCCGAAGATTAAATTCAATCTTAACCAAGCAATTAACACCTCAGGTCCAATACAGCTATTGGAAAATTCAACGCGTTAATATTTCAAAAAAGATCCAATTCGTCCTATATTCCTATTTTCTATTTCAGTTGACAATACGTTTACTGCCGATTTAAAACGAGATAAATTGCTCATTTACGTGTCGTTGTGAAGGAACAGCGTTGTAATTATTTCAATTTTTTTTTAGAAAAGATTTGATCATACGAGGAAAAACATCAAGCTTTTACGCTTTTATTTTCCTTAGGGAACATACAATTTTTTTGAGCAGTAAAGTAGTTATTTAGACTCTGCTTCTAACAATGATACTTAACATGAGATCGCTGGACACATATGTGCATCCAGCGGCAGCAAACGTGTTAAAAAATGTATTTAATTTTGGAGGGCTGTAATTGGGGTGACAGGCTCACGTGCGTTGGAAAACCAGTATTCAGGTCTTCGGTTAAATAAGTGTCCGTAAAAAATCAGTAACGCAAGGCTCCAGCGGAATGTGACGGCGACAGTTTATCCCCGGCCTTTCAGGTTGACAGGGAAAAAACCCCCCTGGCTCGACTGTTGGTAGACCAGAGTAAGACGTGTAAATGAGCAGCCAAACCGTGTAAATAGCAGCCCACAGGCTCCTCATAGATGAATCCACAAAATGAAGAAATGTACACAAATAATTGGAGAAATATTTGTTCTCAATACTATTCTTCAGTTATGGGTAAATATCTACAGTGACAATCTGAGCCGTTCACTTAGTTCTAGTTACTGTTGTCCCACAGAAGAAGGCTTAAATTCGCTAAATAAGCAAGAAGTACGCAGTACGTGGTGCAATGCAGCGTCTGCGCAAGATACAGCAAAACTACTTAAGATAAGAACGCAGTTGACTTACTATGATATATGTGCATAATGAAACCGTTTAAATAGTTAGACAATATACCAACACGGTAACGCATATGGAGAACTTAATTCTGTGGTGGGCGAATCGAATTCTAGTAAATACGAGTAATGGCGATGTAGGAATCGCAAGAAAGTTTAATATTAGAATAAAGAAAAGTCAGTAGCCTATCGGTAACTTAATATATGATAGTTAATAGGTGTGTAAAAGTTATTAGCACTGGCGAATGTTCACTGTTATTGGGCAAAGTAGTCTACTTTTAGAGCGCAAACACGTTTATGAGAGGAAAGTTAATGCGGCTTAATACTCGCACTCAATTTCACACTCTCAATCATCCTAAAATATCACACACTCAATCATCAAATAATATCACACACCCAATCATCCAATGAATTACTAATATGCACGAGGCTGGAAACGTTAGGACCCCAAACTCCTTGCCACAAACCGAGCGTGCTTCCAACGCGCTGACGTCGACAGAGATGCCACCTGAGCCCGACACAACCGCCTGGCTTTTCAGACTCAACCTGACACCTCTCCTAAATATTCGTCGTTGCTGCGTGATCTCGTCTCCCACGCAGCCCCAACAGTTTATCTTGACAGTGCTAAATTTAATGATCTCCCCAAAGGAATCTGTGGGAAATTTCCACACAAATAAAATAATAAATCATGAAGCCTAGATGTCAATCGCATGTTATTCAAATCATGAGAATTTTATTTAAAATCGGTTTGATTGCCGGCAGTGAAATGGAAATATGACTCGTTTCAATAACACTCTCATGATTTCGATTCTAAGATGATATGAAAAATCCTGCCCTCTGATGGAAGCAAATCATGAATGTCTTAGTTTTTTAAATGATAGTCCGTCCATGACTTAAAAAAAAAATAATGTCACTGCGAGCGTATTGCAACATCTGTACCATAAATGCTCTCACATCTGTACCATGATAAGCTCTTTGCATTCAATTTCCGTCAAAACTAATAACTGAAGATACCATTCCCATTTGGATTTTTCAGTTGAAAAAATCGTTCTTTATCTCACACAAACATAATCTTTTACGTGCTCTCCAGATGACGCAAGTTAACTCTTCAATGCCCTACTGACGACAGTTCATAGTTTAACATTAGTTGGGATACATTCTTTCTAATTTAAACTTTGATAGAAGAGCACAACCCTTTATCACATCTAGCCAACATTTTGCTAAATTAATATTAGAACCAACATAAAAATACGGGTAATCAATTTCGGGCAAAAATTATTTTTCACTTTTTAGCTGCTTCGGCGTTTAAACACTTAAATAAATTAATAAACAGTGCATTTTTAACACAAATGAATTGAAACCGTTGGTGAAACAATGGAATAAACAACAAACAAATTACCTTGATGGATTATATCCGATTGTTTCAACTTCATCTTAGAACCATGCGGATTCTTCAACGGTTCCCGTCCTCGCCAGACAAAGTCATATTTCGAACGAGCTAAGCTTGATATTCACCCTACAAAATCAAGATTAGACTTGGCAGTAGCTACAACTCAGCATCTCGGAAAATTTCTTAAAAATTAACTGTTTTGTTGTGCTCAGAATAACAGTGAAAAAAATGTGATTGAATATTTTTCTTCATATGTTAGAATGTGTACCACTATTGTTCACTTTCATGCTGTAAAAAGAGGCAGTAAAAGCCAACCGAAGTTGAATAGTACCGTTTGTGGTATCTTGAAAGTGGATCATTACAGATCTGTTTGCGTTTGATGCATTCGCTTACTTACCATAAAATGTATCATTTTCATTGATCACGATTTCATGAAATGCTGTCTCACGCGTGAGAGGTTGTAACTTTGTAGTTGACTGCAGTGAAGCGTCTAATTCTGAAACAATCCAGTACTTTATGATTTCTTGGTTTTTGAAACATCAGCTAATTCACACTGTTTTCACTCCAGTCTAATATTCTACCGAGTTATTTAAAGGATATCAACTTCGAACTTCTCCAGTTTTTCATCCAGAAACTGAGCACGGAGTTTGCTTCCTCATGGGAAATGTTACTATTCTACATACGTAGAACGGACGTCCAGTTGACATCTAAGGCTTCTACGAGTAATTCTAAATGAATTCGTTGAGTACAGTCTGATGTTAAAAACTTCAAAAATCGAACAAAAAAGCTTTAAAAATAATTAATAATGCGTAATAATTAAAACGCGATAATGAAAATCATTATTAATGCTTTTCTCCAAGTTTCTAACACAAGTCGTGATGCAGAACTTTGAATAATTATTAAATTTAACATTCAAGCAACAACTGAATTACAATTGTGAACCTCAAAACAATAATTAATTAAATAATGAAAATGAATCTAAATGAAAAATTGCAAACCGTATCTGATGTTGGAAATGGAAGTTTGCGACCTTAAAACCATGTGGGAATGAATGGAAGCAAAAATTATTTAATTTGATCGTTATTCGAATATAGTGTAACGCTCGTAAATAGCTGGTCTCTCGAAAATCTCTTCTAACCTTTTGTTTCCAAAGTACATGCAGGTATACACAACAGAGAGGAATGCATGAACGAGCTGTCAAAGAAAAGCGTCGTATTTCATTTATGTTACATTTTGTACCACTATTCAACATTGGTCAGCTTTTACTGCCTCATGTTATCAGTATGAGATCAATCTTGTCTCTATGTAAACAATAATGATACACATTCTGACGCACGAAAAAAATATCCGGTCATATTTTCTTTATTGTTATCCCCTCAGAGTAAAATGAAATAAAGAAGCTTTCAAGAACTGTACTAAAGAAGCTTTCAAGAACTGTACTCAAGAAGCTTTCAAGAACATAACTGTAGCTACAACAAAGTCTACTCTTGATTTTAAATGCTGAATATCGAGCCCAGCACGTTTGAAATATACCTTTGTCTGGCGAGGGTGGGACCTGGTGATGAATCGACCTGGTTCATACGATCGAGTTAAAATGGGATATACAGTAATCCATCAAGGTAATTTGTTCACGGTTCATTCTAATATTTCAGAGACGATTTTAATTGATTTGCATGTTCAAGTAGAAGCGACAAAAAGTAAAAAAATCTCTAAAAAAGGATTACTCGCAGCTTTAGGCTGGTTCGGATATTAATTTATTAAAGTGTCGGCCAGAATTCATGAGGGGTTATACATTTCTATAAGAGTTTGAATAGCTAAACAATTTGTGCACATAAAAATTCGATCATGAATTATCGTCAGTTGGGAATTGACGAGCCAATTTGTATCATCTGGAAGTACGTAAATAACTCTATTTGTTTGAGAGAACAAACAATTATTTAAACTTGAATTACGAAAATGGTAATGGAAATTTAACATGAAGGGAAGTTCGGCTTCTTGATTTTTCTCGATTCTTGTTCGTTGAACTTTAGTTTTGGAAGCCTGAAATACTTTGTTACTATGAATATTATAAAGAAAAGGCATAATTGTATTGCACAGTGTTTTAAAGATCCCTTTTTCATCAGGTTCTTATTTTAAAGAAATGGTCTACATCAAATGAACTACTACATTTGAACCACGAAGCTTATGACTTCGAACTATACATACTGTCACGTCGTTCATAATGTGTCATGTACTGAAAAAAAAATTAATGCGCAAGCCGATTAAGATCAGTGCTGAGAAGTTAGACTTCTATCGATTGAAGGCAAATGGTTACTAATAATTTATGCACAACATTGCATGATAAATTCGTGAACAGAACTTTGGATAAGAAAGATTGAAAATTATTTTACAAGAGTCATCAGAACAGACCGCAAAACTTGATTTCCTGTTTTTGTAGTTCTCCGGAGAAGCATTCAACCAATAAAAATGCTTCAAGCCCAAGAATTCATTTGCTCTGCGCTGATTTCTTTACATGGTCGTGGGACCACTTTTTAGACCAGAAATTAAATGCAGCATCTCCTATTTTCATGATGCCATCTACACGCTAGGATGGCGGAAACAATAATTGTTGTATTACCAAAAATAATTTTTTGATGCACGTATTTGGTATTCAGAAAACTTAGAAAAGTATGACATAATGAAGAAATAATACTGGAAAAAGCAAAACAAATTTAATTTTCCTCAGTTTGAATCTGGACGAACGTAACTTAAAAGGAGTACTTGTATGTTTCACTTTTTCAGCAACTCGCAGTGAATTTACATACTATTACAGTCAGATACTAAGTTTATGAGAGAGTGAGAGCAAATCAATCTATAAAGTAAATTGACTTGGCTAAGGCATTCCGATGCAGTAGCAGCGTCTGTTTCATCCTCCCAATGCTGCTGGCGAACTCTGGAGCATGTCACTTAAGGAAAAGCAGAACTTGTGAGATATTTACCTCAGTACCACTTTGAACCGCTAAGGAAGTGTCCAACTTTGTACACGTTCATAGTTCAATTTGACCCTGAACTTTTATCTGGTAGAAGCCCATGCTTATAATATCTGTTGTTGGCATGCTTAATTTTTCTCTAATTCTAAGTGATTTTCAGCTCCGTCTGTACCTGCTTATAGATACAGCGATAAACAACCTCGAAATTTCGTAATGAATCAAACCACTCCCTAAGTCTAGATGGGCAATAATTTACAAATGACGAGGTCGTTGGCTCGCACAGAGTCTCACATTTTGACGAGTTTTATATCTTAGCAAACCAATTACGAAAGAGCACTAACCAAAAGTTTTTTGACGCAATTTTTTATACACGGCACAGCAGAAGATTTACTTTAGAAGACTTTCACCAAAGGTTAAAATTTTTGGGTTTTCGAAGTGAATTTTTGCTTCACCCTGATTCATTTGAAAATCAGAATTTAAAACTTGGATCCGGTAATGGTGTGTTTGGGACTATGATAATTAATATACGAACATTCAATGATTTTTCAAAAATTAATAAGAACATTCAAATACTACATGGTGTCATATACTTCAGGGTGGAACTCAAAGATTTTCACTGCCCTGAAAATTTTCTCAAATGCTCCATACCTAAGGAAAAAACATAATATTGAGTCACTTTGCACTCACACAACGCTCACTGCACACAACCGGACCTCGGCGGTAGCTCAGGTTTTGTTCATTCAATGCCTCTCGTTATCGTGGCAGCGGCGTCTCTGAATTTTTACACGTGTGGTGGCTGCAAGGATGCAGCTGGGTGTACTGTCTGGAAATTATTTGTTTCCGATCAATACGTTGATTATTGGACACCTAGCATAAGTTACATGCTCTCCCGGGGTTTCGTGTACCCTATTTTGAATTTCAATGAAGCTGCGTGGAATATTCGCATCTAGATATTCATTAACAAAGGGGATTTTTTAGTTGATGACAATTTCACCTTGAAATCTGACATTTTATTATTCAATTTAGTGACTGCGTGAAATAAGATGGCGAAATTTACAATTGTTTTTGATTTTCGGTCTCCAAGCTTGCACAAAATGTCTGTGACGTAGAAAAAGCGGGTCTTCTTGGAGCCATTCAAATATATATATATATACAGTATATATTGAGAACTCAGATTTTTAAAATGGGACTGTCTAAAATTAAGTGGGAAAAATATGAAAGATTCTATTCAAAGAAAGGAGTATAAATATATCTTCTATTAAAAATATAACATCGTCGTTGTTGAAATTATCCTTCATTACTTGTTGGCACGTATTAGTTAGTGAATTTAAACGAGTAAAATATTTTTTCATTTCGATTTTACTGAATTGGGCTAGCAGAGACGCGATGGGAAATTTGCAATCATCACTTTTCAAACGATCTAGTTTCAAATTTTTGTTTTTAAAGGGTATAACTCGATCAGACGTTACGAGTACTTTTAACACAATGCTCCATATTTGTCATTTTTAATGCACTATTATAGGCTAACAAAACTTAAAAATTCTTGCATTCTGAGTTATTTGAAAATAACAATAAATTTTTGTAGCAGGAAAGGGCAGAACTGTGCTGGAACTATTCTTGAAGCTAGCTTTCATATTTCAGAAGACTTGAAAAAACTACATAAAACTAAAACTACTAAAAACTACATACAACAAATGGAGTAAACAACACACGTGGACAGGACAGAACGAGAACGGTTCGATGCACTAGAATATCATTTAATTTTCTAATCAAAAACACTCCTCAAATTTGCGTGTCAAAATTAATTCATAAAGCTTTTGATAACTTGCAAAGCGTAGAGAGTTATTACTTTAATAAAATTTGTTGTCGGTGGTGACAAATTATTGAAGGCGGACATGTGTCCCGGAGTTCACAAGTCGTCTATAACAGGAGGGCTCGGCCGAGGTGGAGCATTGGGCGTCTGGAGCAGCAGCGAGCCGGTCGGTCACTTGAGCTTTGTTCAGCCGAGGGTCACCTGATATTGTGAGCGTGGACTTGTGGAGGCGGTCTTATAACGAGCCCTCAACATGAAGGTAACGACCTCACTGTATGACCTATTTTACAAATGTTGGTATGTGATAGAATTTCAACAAATTTTTAGTCAAGTTCAGCATGGTTTATTTGTTTTATTTTCATTTGTCCTCTATAGTAACAATACATTAATTTTTCGCTACTCTGCTCGTTGGAGTTGAACGCGTAACGTAAATGTTGAGGAATAGCACGGTATGTTAGCAGCAATACGTGATTTATATTTTCAGTTATTTTGAAAGATAATACGTTGGAAAAGTTTTTATTTTACGTGGTATACAAACATTAAAATGTAAGAACTTAGCAGATAATTCTAAGTGTTTTAAAACGATTGACACCACTATAGTTCTGTGAGACTTTTTAGGACGAGCAGTATTTCAGAGTGGATTAATTATGCTTTTCTTATGATTCTTTGAAAATTGCTTCAAACTTTTTAATTCTTCGAGGACTTTGCTGTTACTACATTACAATTTTGGTGAGAATCTTGCTTGCAATGTGTCAGAGTATGAACATAATTCTTTTCTTCCTCCTTATTCTATTTTCTGTTTTCATAAGTAAACTTGACTTAAAATGGAAAAATATTTTTAATTATTTCCGTGTGTTACATGCTAATGTTATCTGCAAGCCATGGCATGTCTATATTGCTTCATGGAACAATACTGTAGTTAGCGTACCATTATGGGACATGAAGGGAGTGAACTTAATCAACTGATTAATACTTGCTGTCTTCCTTTTTGAAAAGCTTTATTCTCGTTAGTACGAGCCTATAACTCCTAATTGTGTGAATAAATTGGTAGCACAGGGTTGTGAAATATATGTAGGAAAATTTTGCTGTGTTTCTCCGAGTGACCGGAAGCAACGCTGTCTATAACATTCAGATGATATCTTAGTATCCAATATAGTACACTCAACAAATGAGTCACCATTATAAATAGTCGTAGCTACCAAATAAGTTCAAAAGCATTGAGCGTTGCTCATTTCTAAAGCGTCATGTCGAGCCCACGAATGTTGTACTGCAGAACGTGCACTAAATATTGTACAGCATGACCTGTGCAGTTCTTTACCACCACGAAGCCTGGGGCACAATGTTGATAAAGGTTTCTAACAAAAGTTCTAAGAATTTATTGCTGCTATTGTGGAGAAGTAGTTCTCAACGTTAAAATATTTTCTATTTGCTTTATTTTTGTTATGGATGAACATATCAATGACAGTTGACACGCTTATCATGGCGTTTGGTGTGATGTATCCAACTTTGCTAATTAATGATTTTAAACTTACATCTGACTTTCAATCATCTAATGGTGTTGCTTTCTTATTTTCAGCTGCAGTTGATGTTGCTCGCTTGTCTCTTCGCGCTGTCGGTGAGAATAACATTATAGTCTAACAAGCTATGATTCTTGAACCATCAATGATGTGGAATTTTAATAATTCAATTTGTGTAAAAAAGAAAGATTGTACTATTTGCAAGTTAAATTTTATACATCAATCAAACGTAACTCGCCACATTTTCAATTATTTGCATATCGACTTGGATTGAACAAAAGAAGCAGAAATAATACAGCAGTGAGGTCCTCAGGTACTGAGGACCTTACCTAAACATTAACGATGATGTTTTTCAGAACAATGTCTGAAAGCGTTAATACATTTGTACACAGCTAGATTTCTCCAACTGAAAAATAATTTGACTTAATTTGCCAGCGAAATCTTCGAGAACATCTTTTTCTAGCCATTGCATTTGTGTTGAAAGAACAAAAAATATTGGCTGGGGCATTTTTTCATCATAGTGAAACATTTTATGTCTTTGGAGACACAGGTATCCGCAGATTATAAGTTACTCAATTATAGTCTACAGATTGAATTTATCGCCGGAATTCCAAGGTAACTTTAAAACCTTTCAGAGCACTCTGACAGCCAGAAGGCCGTGGCGACTGGCGTCGGGTTTGTCTCCTTCTTCAAGGATCAACAGCTATGGCGTCACAGAACGGGATGATGCCTTCGACATCTGTTTCCGCGGATGGTGTTACGAATGCGACAGGGATGAACCGTGTCAAACTGACGGAGACTGCTATGACGACGATGATGATATCGAATACTGTTTAAGAGGTTATTGTTGCGAGTTTGAAGGAAAGCGTTGTACGTACGATAGGGATTGCTATGATGATGATGACGACGACGACGATAAAGACGATGATTAGTATAGCAGTGGAGTACTTTTAACGCAGTTTTGTATCAGGAAGCGTGCAGATATTGGTGGAAATAAATTTACGGTAAATTTAATTCGAAATGAGTCATTCTACAAGAAATTCCAGCTGGATAGGTCTGCGTTATAATATAATGGGAAGCCTATTGTGTTTTTTCACGTCTTCCATAATATGAAAGCTTGTTTTTGAGTTTGCAATGTGCCTATTCTATTCAATTTTCTATTTTAAATTACTGTTTATTTATACCCGATGAAGTAAACCTGTACGCGTAACTCTGTTTTCGAATAACACCGGGAAAATATCAGCGTCATTGTTTCCATACATTGAAATAATTTCATTTGTGAGCTTCTGTTTCAAAATAAATCACTGCAGCGTGTGTCTTTATCATTCTCATCGTGAGCAGCTGCAATCAACAATAAACATCAAGTTTTACATATCAACATCGGTGAGCTGAAACTTGAAAGAAGTTGTCATTTAACCTTTTCTATTTACAAATTCTCTAACAAAGTTGGAACTTACAGATCAATATCATATTTAAATGACGACGTGCATCTCATCTTGAAAATTCATCACGTTTACTCTCATGGATTTCAACTTTTTACAAAAAATAACATCCTTCGTATTTGAAAATATTTCACTCTCATGGAGAAAAGACATATATTTCCATTTTTCCATAAAGATTAGTTATTGTATCCTGTTAAAAATCATTTTTTTCTGAAATTGATGAAATCCATAATATCCACGATTTTTGTACAAGGGTAAGATATATATCATCTTTTGAAATCTATATAGGATAAAAAGATTAAATCTACAAAAATTTATCGAGGGTAATTGAAATTTACCAACAACGATGACATGTTAAAATGTAGAAGGCACTCTTTATGTGTGAAGGGTAGGTAGATAGATTTTTCAAAATCTGTCTATCTATTTTCTGTTGAGATAGATTTCTCAAAATCTCTCTCAACTTCCTTTATACTTGCGATGTCATTTCCATCATTATTTGCTTATCATCCATTAACCTGTGAAATTACAGCATCGCTTTGTTTTGAAACTTGTTCAACTGAATTGGGAAATTTTTTTAGAAACATGTGATTTGTAACTGATTGAATCCACAATGCAGCAAACGAGAAAGTTAAATTGTGACCTTAATTAATACAGAACATAAAGTAGAGAATTTTACTTTATGTTATTCCTGATAGCAAGATGTTTAAATTAGTCCCATGCTATTCTCAGACACACAGCGTAAGCGGTGACGTTCAAGCACACAAGCATGCAATTCTTGTAAGCTAATATTACCACAGAGCTGAACTACAAATTTAAAAAAGTCATCATTGGTCCGTAGATTTACAATTTATCAGATAAAAAATGTTTCATAGAAACTGGTTCATTATGGTATCTTTATTATGAGAGGAGCAATTGATGTACTTATTCATATGTGTGACTGCTGTGTCTTGTCTTGTGTTGGTGGGGCCAAACTCTATCAGTTCATCCCGCGAAGTTATCGGTCAAAAGTTTTTGTTATGAATTTTTGCTATCCATTCGAAAAGAAATAGTTTTTCAACACTTGAATACCAAATAGCGAAAAAAGGTAGTACTTAATACTGTAAACTCCATTCCGTCGTCGATCACTAACCTTATTCCAGTAAAAATGTTAATTATGTTGTCAGATTAATTATTTCCTCGACCTAGTGGCGTTATTTTGACTGCCATTGTTTAATGGGTAAGCGTTTGTACTGTTTGTCTGTGTATGTATGTGTGTGCGTGTGAGTGCAATGTGAGTGTAGTGTGTTAGGGACCATGCTTTCAACTTGTCCATGAGTGTCGGGTATTAGGCCATTCATTAATTTAGAGACACGTGCAAGTCATTTCTTTATTTTCATCAAATTTGAAGCTTGAACATTCTATTTCACCGCTGAAAATGGAATATCGACATTTTTAAACATTAAGAACTGCTAACTTTTATAGATGAAGGAAAAAACTGGAATGCAGACCAAATACCTAATTTCTTCTAATACGCGGGCTGACTTCCGTATGCAGGCAAGTCTTTTTGTTTGCTTCGTTTATAAGCAAGGTTTCGAATGAATTTTGTCTCCTCCCATAAAAAGCTTTTGGAATTTGTTCTTCGAAACGAGATCGGAACAAACAAATGCAACGTAACAAAACTGCTGAATGCTTGGCGTGAATCTGAGTACAATGGATGAGAAACTAGGTGTAGGTACACCCCGTAGAAACTCTAAACCTAGACTGAAGAGTTTTTTATTTACCCAAAGAGTTGTGAGAGCGGTTAAGGAGAAAGTGATTCAAAATCCGCGCAGAAAATTGAGAGAAACAGCAAAACAGCTCGGTTTTCAAGCTCATCATTGTGCAGTTCGACACATGACTTAGGATTAAATACACACGACAGGCTGTGGAAAAAGAAAACTTTCAGTAGCTTCTGAGAAGAAACAGCTTGACAGAAACAAAATGATATTAGCAGACATCCAGCGGGCCACCGAGTCTGTCTTCATCAGGTCGGGTAAGAAAATATACACAGCGGAGGCTGCCCAGAACTCGCGTGACGCAAAGAATAACTCGTGCCTCAACCATTTCCGCCACATCAGACCAGCAGGAGTGATGATGTGCACCGCAGTCGCTGCTGATGGACCCAAGACTCCATTGGTTTTCATCCCGCAGGCGAGAGATAGTAATAGTTCGAATCTACATAAAAATGTTGACAGAAAATGTGTTACTCTGGGTCTTTAGAACCAACATTTAAAAGCATTTGCTTCTTCACTCGAGACGAGTCTCCATCACACGCATTAAATTTGCCCCCTGCTGTAAAGCAAGGATTCCTAAAGATTTTGGAAGAAGAACATGAGGTCTTCGTTTAGTCCGAAAATTAATTCACTGGACTTCTCTTCTGCTCCATATTTAAAAGTAATGTCGGCTAAATCTCGCCCTAGTGTGGTTGGTCTAATACTGTATTCAGCTTTTGATGTTTATGGTTTGATTTGCACGAGGAAACAATATGAACAATTCATCATATTCAAATGTTCTTCGTGCAGAAATTTTGATCAAGGTGAAAGGAGGCTCGACTGAAGTAATAAAACAACAAAATACAATTCGAACCTAAGTCCAAAACATCTTTCTCAACTTCAGCTTGTTGGCATCTCTGTTCTAGATGCAAATCTTGCTTCTTCATTCTTTGGTTAATCTTATCATACGAGTGAGATCCTAAGGAAATTGTTCGATAAGTAGTAACACTATAATTATTATTCCTCTCGATTCTCAAGTTTCTGTGACACTGGTAGTACCCCAGCTGTTGTCAAATTTTTCACAGCAGAAATGCAACTTATCAAACCTTCAAAATTTTCCATAGTTGATGTCAACTGAGGACTCTTCCATAGGATTTGTTTTATAAAAAGTCAATTCAAACGGAAAATCACTAATGGATCTTCCTATTTGCTCTTGCGATTTAGTGAAGCGATTCAAAACAGGGATATTGTTTTTCATGTTTGAGCTCCTTGACAAAAAAAAATTTCAAGCGCAATTTCGAACAGTATAAAATGATTGAGTTCTGGCATTTTCCTGACGAGTTTCTACAACTCATGGACAAATGCATTCATCAGCCCTCAGGACCACACGCGTAACACAAATGCACGTTGAACGAAAACCAGAAACGTACGTTCAGTTCAGAGATATTTGGAAATAAATAAGGTAGTTCCTCGTTTGTTCAATGTCGTATTGGTAATCTCTGAATCTCATCCGACAACTGGCGCTGGTCATACGCAGTATCTGGAAATGTTGTACCTTGTAGCAGACTGAAATAAATTGTCGATGATAGTCGATGATCAACCATTTGAGGCTCTTCTTTTATAATAGAAGCATGTGGACGGTTACAATATGAATTAAAATTATCTTACGACCTTGTAGTTTAGGTTCTGCAAAGTTAGTTTTTTTAAATTTAAGTCAGAGCGTTGAGTCAATTTCTTTCTTTTACCCTGGTTCTCATCAGGTAACTCTGAAGAAGGTCTTACGAAAATTAAATGTTGTTCGGCATTATCAGGAAATATTAATCCCTGAGCGTTCAAACAAGACTACGAAATATTAAGAAGAGAAAATGCATGTGAGGAAAGCTGCCACTAAAGACGAGAATCATCAATTCACAAACGGCCAAAAAAAAGTTGAAACTCGCTCACAATTGTACCTCGTTGCCTACGAGTAAGATATGCATCAACGAATACAAAGGAAGATTTATTACGATTTCGATACTAGCGACAGACTGACATATGTTCTCTGTGATCCACGAGCCAAAAACAAACATTTCTCAACCCACGCTCCAATGCTCAGGCCTCATGATCAACAGGGATAGATAAGGTCTGGTTTGAGGTTGTGGCTGTTCATATAGTATGATACTACGTTTTGTTAAGTTTGAAATAATTCTCATGGGATATTGACTCCATTATTACGTAGATTTGAAACGAAAAAGCAATGATATTTTTTTTTAATGATAAAAACGTGTTCACAAAGTATATGGTCGTATCGAAAGATTCTTAATGATAAGAAATTTTAGTGCAATCTAAGCAATTACTAAACTACCTTAAATCTTGAAGATTAACCGATTACCTTTACCGCGGAAGGAAAAAATAGCAACAGATTGGCTTCTCTAGACTCTCTCGCGGCGTAATACCAAAGTCAATTTCAGACGTAAATGCACTGTAAGCCCACTTTTACTGGATTAGGCTCCAGTTTCTTTAGTTTTTACTTTGCAAATTTCAAAATTAATTGCATTCAAAATCTATTCAAAAGGGATTACAAAGTACGTGAAACTTCGAAAAATGTTCATTGTGAAAACAAATTTTTACACTCATATGTTACTGCGAATTATTTTCACTGGGGTGTCATTCATTCGAGACTCAAAAATAATTCCTTCGAAGCAATAAGCGCCATCAGCTATTGTAGAAAACAACAGAGATCATTTATATTGCTCATTTATGTATTTTGGAGTGCTGTCTGAGAAATTGTCGCATAAATTAAAATTTGTCTGTGCAAAATATTTTTTTAACTTTCAGCAACTGGTCACTCTGGAGAATAATTTGAAGTCTCTTCTTTTTTTCCAGGGCAAGGATACTCTCCCATTGATATGCAAGCCTCTCTGGTTTGCTCTGTCAGCAGAGTGCAGTGCTCATCGTCGAACGTGGGCATGACGTCACACAATTTGTACGTTAGAGTGCGAGAATATCGGAGTAGAATCTCCTGTATTGGGAATGAACTAGCACACCTATCTCATTCTACAGTGCGCAATCATGCGTAAAACTCAAATGAAGCTATATCTGCTACCGATTATAAAATTTTAGATTCTGCTTCGATCCCATATGACTTCAGCATTTTAAAGATTTTAATTATTCTCATGCGGAACCTGACCTAAACCATAAGGTGAGCTCATGCCCTTTGTAAATAGTAAATAGATAGCCACCTCTTCACCTCTTGACGTGTTTTACATTATATACATATATAAATATATGTATAATTAATAAGTGCAATAGAAATATTAAATAAATACAACATAAATATAAAATGGATGTATATGTCTTTAAAATAAATGTAGTATACATTTTTTATTTCTGTGACATTTTTTCGTGATATATTTTAATGTCTGCTATTCACTGTACTTTGAACTTTCATTTCAGGGACATATTGATCTTCGTTTTTGAACTGCTGGTGGAGATGAATCCCGAAGCTTTTCACAAGTATATATCTTTCGTTCCCTCTAAATTTTCTTCGTTTCAGTATCTGATGAGGTTTCGACTCAATCAAACTACCTAATTGTTCTGGAGAAAATAGATTTCGCGTTTCAAAAAATAAAGCTTCAGTCTCATCCACGAACTAAGAAACGGAGCTTCAAGAGACTTAATTCTGAGGAATTGACGCCGATCGTTTAAGAACAACAAGAGAACATAGCAAGGAGTTTACATAATGCAAGCCATAAGACCATATGCGTATCGGGAAATGGTGGGACTTGGTAAAGTCTTTAAGCTGGAAGATGTGTTTCACACCGTCTTTTACAAAACATTCGCCAACGATGTATGAACTACTGTGTATCACTGCCTCTCGTCTAATTCAAACTCCATTTTTAGATATAATTGCTGAAGAAGAGGAAAGAAGACTGTGTAGCAATGTAAAACGCAAAAGAGAGTGGTTCAGCCCATGTTAAAGACCTTTTCTACGGCCCCGAGGCAGTCTGCATCTGAAAAAAATTCCTTCGTGAGTGTGGTGGGATATTGAGGGAATGAGCAATTATGTTGCAACCACACCATAACTACTGAAGTGCAGTGCCAGCAGTTCCGTTGTTTAAAGATCATTCTGCGGAAAAAACGACCTTCATCGTTGAACAGAAAGAGTGACACTGGACGAAGACATTGCCAAACTTCACATCTCTAGAGCAACTAAGACACTGAAGAATTCGGTAGGGTGGTTCTAGCTCGCCCACCATTTTCTTCCGAGCTTGCTCCAGCAAATAACCATCTCTTAAGAGGCTCACAGGCTTACTTCAAAGATGAGGTTGAAATGAAGCTAGTTCTTTTTTTCAGTCATAGCGAAATTATATCCAAGAAGGAGGTCTCAGAAACGTATAGAAATTGTGAGAAAATATTTTTAGCAGGATTAATAGTTGACTGATCCTGTGTTTGACAAAATTTTCATTTATGTCTGAGACAAAGTAGACAGAACTCTCAATACAACTTCATAGAAATGAACTGAAATGGTTTTTCTGAACTGAAAGGCCTTGTGAGTGGATATTTGCTAGTCAACTGTAGAGGATTATTTTCTACACGTGTGTTTCTGAAAGTAATTAACCTAGGTTCGGTACATAACAAAGAAAGGGGGGGGGGAAGTACACTCTACACTCGGGTAAAATGAACAAAAAATCTTCTACGAACAAAGATATCTCTTCGTTTCCTCATAGAAAATTGCTCTCTATTTTCCTCAGCATTTTATATCTGAATACGCCACAGATAACTCAGACAACCTGGATGGATCTAGTTTCTGTAATAACAGATCATGGCGGGCGGACATGTGTCCCGGAGTTCACAAGTCGTCTATAACAGGAGGCCTCGGCCGAGGTGGAGCATTGGGCGTCTGGAGCAGCAGCGAGCCGGTCGGTCACTTGAGCTTTGTTCAGCCGAGGGTCATCTGATATTGTGTGCGTGGACTTGTGGAGGCCGTCTTATAAAGAGCCCTCAACATGAAGGTAACTTGTAGAACTATGCCCGACATGCGTTGAGCGCTCAATTTCTCCAAATCATTTGCTTTGATTTCCATGCGTTTCGATGCTTGTTCCAACATTAAGGGATGGTGAGAGCAAAGATTTTTATTTCTATATGACCATTGTGTATCATCTTTGACTTTCTTTCATTCAGTCGAACAGAGGTATGCTCGTAGCAAAATCTTTTTTTGCTGTAGAATGTGCTAACCTCTGAAGCTTCTCAGAATGTTTTTCCCGCTACAGAATGTCTTCGACCAATACAGCTAAGAAATTTTAGGTTTATCATAATTTCGTATTATCAACTTGCTTATTTGTCTCATATGGTAGACGTGATGAATATTCAAGCATAACTTCCCGCTTTTACCGTATATTTATGACTCGCACACCGTTACATTATATTTCTGGTGAGAACTTGCAAAAAAGTGTGTTTGATTGGTGAGCTCAGTGACTTGTTACTCAATTTTCCAGTTTCTATTTCTTCGAAATTAACAAGACTTGAATGGAATGAAAATTTAAGTTTCATAAAATGTGAACTTCACGTGTGTATTCTGCGACATTGCAATTCTGTGTGTGTATTTTGTGACATTCGATGATCGTGAAATAAGCACAAGTTAAACGAAAGATGCAAACATGAGAGGGCATAATAATTTTATTTTAGAACAGTTTCATTCTACTTGTTCCTGCTTAAATTATTTTCAATTCTATTGAAGATGCAATTGAATGTTAGGAGAGTGAATTTAGTGTATGAAAATGATTAAAATACGAATTTGGGCCACTTAGTTATTAAAGGCCTTATTCAGTGAGCTTATTACACAATGTATCAGTACAGCCAGTTGTAGTGAGAATCATTTGAAATATTTCATGAAGTATATGCAAGCACTGCCACGAAAATTTTTGTAGTCCGTGACCAATTTTTTGTAGTCTTGACCTCATAAGTTGAGCCTCACTGCGTTAGGTGGTTTGCAGCAGTTTCCACTATAGTTTCCAACAAAATTGATGACTTTTAGTTTATTGTTCTTCATGGAAACTCCTTACCGGTTAAATTTTCAAGAATCGTGTTCCTCAGTTCGTGAGCGATGGGACAATCTGAAAAAGTTGGCATTTTGATCAACATGCAGCTCTCTATTACTAATGTTGGTAATTCAAGATGCCGGCCAAAAATTTTTCAATTTGGTTTAGTAATGATGTCTTTTGTTTTTCAGCTGCAATTGCTGTCGCTGCTGTGCTTCTTCGCGCTTACGGTGAGGATGAGACGTTGAGGAGCAAAGATCTGTTTTCTTATATTGTAAAATGACAGTACCTTAGTTCGTGTAACAAAGAGGAGTGTGCAGATATTGAAGAGGGCACAACAGCTTTAGTGTATTTTCTAAATTGTTTAAATATCTATTGAAGCGTTAGTAAATATGCTTTAAAACTCTTGCATAACCTATCGAAGACAGAAGTGATTTGATTTCATTGGTGTCGAGGTGTTGCGGCAGAGCAAAGACGACGACATTTTTCAGATGAAGCTCTCGAAGAACCACTGAATGGAATTTCCCATCTCTGAAAAGACTGGAAAATACTAAGGTGTTCTATTTGTGCGTTTTAATTGAGGTCGAATCAACCTAAAAAAATTAAATGAAAAATTTTACACCGACTGACTCAATATAAATCCCCACATAAAAGTGCATCATCATATTAGTTGAACGGTTATGCTGTACAGATTGAATTCTGCTACGTGCCACGTGAGGTAATTGTGACGTTCATTTGCAGAGCGCTCTGGCAGCCAGGAAGCCGTCAAGGTTCAACAACTACGGTCTCACAGCCCGGGATGATGACTTCGACATCTGCGACAACGGAAAGTGCTATGAATGCGACGAACATAAAAGTTGTAGCGTCGACAGTGACTGCCGGGATGACGATGATGATGATGATGATGATGACGATGAAGATGATGATGATGATGATCATGATAACGATGATGATGATGATGAGTATTGCATAGACGGTTATTGTTGCGAGTCTGAAGGTAGAAATTGCGCGGACAACAGTCATTGTAAGGATGATGACGACGATGACGATGATGATGACGATGACGACGATGACGATGATGATGATGATGATGATGATGATGATGACGATGATGATGATGATGACGATGATGATGACGACGATGATGATGACGATGATGATGATGACGATGATGATGATGACGATGATGATTAGGTTAGAATAGATACAACTATTGGGGAACAACTTTTGTTCAGAAATTAATAGAAAAATTAAAATGATGATGAAACTCCACTCCTTAAAACTATCGAAATAGGAATACTCGGACTTATTCGCATCGAATAATCCAAACATATAGAAATAGATTTTACTATCATGAACAATTAGACGTGTATTAAACAGCGACATCAGAGTTTTTCGTTCAGACACTGCAAATTTTAAAATAATGATGAGATTCTAGCGCAGTAAAACAGGTAACATTGGCGGCTGCTGGTCAGTTTCCAACCACATTGAGAAGCTTCCTGTTGTCTGGTCCGTCTCGCACAATAGGAAATGTACCGAGTTACTTGCAACGTTTGAACACAATTCATACTTCAGTTTTGAACCATGATCTATTTGGCTCCGGCCTGTCAGCTTGTTTGTCTTATTTTAAACCTCTGAGAGTGAGTAAATTGTTTGAGTTTATTTCTGTATTACTCGCACCCCGAACAGCGGCGTCGATTGAAGCAAGCTCTGCATGTAAAATAAAATCTTAAGGAACTCAAACTAGAGAAAGTAGTTTTAGCAAAAATTTTTCGTCCAACAATTTTTCATTCTACATCAACGATCGTTTTTTTTAATGGGACTCTATTTTCTAACTTTTATATTATAATGCACTTAATCCTTTGTCAAAAGAATTCCAGTACAGGAAATCATCATATCAAATATTTACAAAGAGCGGCAATGCTATCCTTTCTATTTTTTCTTCTTTTTTTCCTTCTATTTCGAGAAGAAAATTCTCAGTGCGTGCGAATAATTCCGACCTTCTCCCCTTGAAAACTTTACTTGTGGCCTCGACTCACTGCAAATAAAACCTAAATGAAATGAAACTTTAGTAGCAAGTTGAGACATCATAAGCTGGTGGTCTGCGTTATTCCGTGGAAGCAATAATAACAGTTTTAGTAGTTCTTTAAATATAGACCAATATGTTTCGTCGTTACGATAGAGATTTCTATGACAACGATACCAAAATGGCACCAACTATGATGAAGAGCATTGATAACAATTTTAGGTGATCGACTTCATTCATTTAGTGCCTTGCAAAGCACCAGCGCATCGCTTAAGTCTCTTGATCTGCGACGATAGTATATATATACATACATAACATATATTCTTAACGCTACCGGTTACATTAGCGTTACATGTGACTCAAAAATATGAAACCTACAAGTTTTTAGAAAGCAGGCATGCATTGCAAATGGAAATATTAAGTTCCAGCATACGTATGACAATGTATATAATCGGTAATGCGAGTAATTGTAGGATGAGATGCATGAATTTCTTTTGAATGTCTAGAGGGAACGTTTTCGATGAAGAACGTGTGTAATTGACGAAATTTTAGCTCCTGACAAGCTGTTAAAATTAAGTCTGTGTGCTGAATGCATGCTTGATTTTAATAATTTATTTGCTAAAAAGCAAGAGATAACTTTCCCCTACGCGAGATTGAAGTTCTGAGTAATACACGTGAAAAAAATGTGTGTTATTTCGATTGAACAAGATGAAACCTTATTTACATCGACAAAACTTGGAGCAAAGACATAAATGGTGAGAGTCGATGTCCGCACATTTTTTTTTTACAAACAGAGTTGAAGGAATGCCTCGTAGAAGAGACGAACAATTCAACAGATTGATGCCCCCTCTGTGACCTAAAAGTTGCGAACAGACTGAGGTGACGAAAAAGCTAGAGCGTGGAAGAAAAGAACAAAGTCGCGCTCAGAATTTCTACCTTGCTTAAACTTTTCTTTCAATCTTTTGCGCATTACAGTTGAGTATTGCAGCAAGGTAAAAGTACAGATCAACTGCAAGCTCAAAGAAAAAATAAACAAATTTTTCGTTCAGTGGCAGTCGGAAGGAGTACGTAAGAAATATCAGCGTGTCTAAGCCAATGACAGTAACAAATAACGAAATAATTAAAAAAGTGAAAATAAGAACCTGGTTCATGAAAAGAAACTAACAACTGTCACTAATCAAAGTTCAGTAATTCTTGGAAACTTCCAGTAACCAAAGCTAGAACAGTGGTTCTTAACCTGAGGGACGCGAGCCTCCGCAGTAAAGCCTGATTTTTCCCAGATATGTTTTCAACAAAAGAGTGAACTTCATTGTTTAATATGCTTTAGGACCTATTTGCAATATTCTTAGTTGTGAGTTCTTATTTACCAGTCTATCTGCACACAATATCACCTGACAATTTTTAAGTGGGGCGTGAGAGTAAAAAGGTTAAGAACCCCGCTGATCTAGAGAATAAGTGCATACATGATATTTAGAATGGCGTTGAACCTGACTCTTGCAATATATTTAACACCATTTAATTCTGATCATGAAGTCTCTTTGACGGCCTAACACTAGGACGAATTTTTGAATATTTTTTTAAAGACGGGATTTTCCCTTTTGAGAAATAATTATTTAGTGTTCAAGTTCAAACATGTGAACTGAGTACATTCAAGAAATTTATGCAATGGCAGCCAGAATACAAAGAAACATTTGTTTCGGTTGGTCTTCAAAGTTTCGGCCCGTGGAAAAAAATTCTCTAAGAACAACTCATCCTGTCCCATGTTCTTAAAAATGTGAGTTTATAGACTCCCTGAACATCATATGAAGCGATAAAGAGAAACAACATTGTAAATAAACATTTAATCATTAAAGTGAAGTAGTTAATACTTCAATCTCAAAAGAAAAACATTCGACGTACCCTAAACAAACGTTCTGTGAGAAATATTGATTTTTAAAACTCTAATTTGTTTACGCTGATTTTACCTAGATGAAACCTAAGGACGTTTTTGCATTCATGTTTCCTACGCAAGTCGACTTTATTTTCTTCGAATTCAAATAAGCAACAATAGATATAAACAAATATTTTTATTCTTCCCAAATGCTTTCTCTCTGTTGAGTTTGTTGAGTGGAAATACATTGGCTGATTATGAGCTTGAATTGAAAAACCAACGATTGAATACCGACCTTGTGGGCTCCTCAATTTAATTTCATCATGAGAACAACACAAGCATGCAACCATAATTTCAAGAATGGAAGAGTTACTCAGTGTAATCATAATTTCAACCTTAAAGTGAAACATATTTCCATCGGGTGACTTCTCCCCGATTGATGACATAACCGATGTTGAGCCGTATCCTGCACCAACATTCCTGCTGGCACAAACCAAAGAACTCAAATCAAAGTAAAATGATGGCATTACCTCCATTGCAGCGTGTACCATATATGCTGAAAATATCACAGATATTATTTCGAAATGTTATTTTGACAAATGAAAACCATGTTATTGATGAATATTTTCTATCAACACGCTCTTTAATGAAAAAATACAGTTTTCTATTTTAAACGGCTGAAGAAAGGGTTTAAACCACTTCGATCCGAAATGCAAACATTCCTTGATTCACCATAGAACAGAGGCAGCACACCCAGCTGCCACCAGCATGAAAGGCGTCAGGTATAAGGACCCACGGAGAGGAACGCACCTCAAGCGCTGAGTAGTAAGGATTGATGTTAATATGATAGAATTTATGTTGCTATGAACACGGATAGGAGTGCACCGACAACTATTTTTATTATGATTATGCCCTCGATGACAATAAGGAATAAGCTCAGTGACAGCTAAGAAGTCTTTGCAGAGTTTGCGAGCTTGGTGTTCTGTGTAGCCTTTTTTTGTGGTAAGTTTAATGTTAGACGCTGATTGAAAATTGAACTATTAAAATTCAGCTACCTGTGGTCACTTATACCAAATCAGTTATGGTACTTCCGAACGCAAACAGTTATTTCTTGTCGTTATTCAAATTATTATTGGTGTAACACATCCTCAAGAGATGACACATACCGAAGATGAAATTCTGTACTGAAAATAATGACGACGTAATACCAACATGGTTTCGGTGTAGAACATCCAGTAAATTTGCGATTATTTTGCACTCGCGATGTAAGTACAAACTCTACTAAATAAGGCCTTACCATGAATACGGACACACTAAAATAGACTCCGCAGATATGGATCGAGAGAAAAAAATAATATAAAATATTATTTTGCTGTCGATCAAAGAAGTAGAATTTTGACAGAGCAGAAGTTGGAACTTCAGATTTGACCCACACATTCCATAGACTTTACAGATTTGTCATGCGTTTTCCGTTCCCACTCCAGTGGTAAAGTCAGTATTCCTTCATAATTTATCAAATCCCTCAACGATAGCAATCAAGCCCCTCGGAATTGAGTTTTTTCGTCCACCATTTCACTCGTACCTTCCCACCAAATCATTCGTTAGGCCAAGATTTACCGTATAACGTTTATTATTTTGTTACATGCAGATTTTTCAGTTTATTTCTGAATGCATTATCTAACAGTATTTGTATCCGTCGCTAGGCAGTCTCGTATTCATTTCCTCTCTGATGGGATCCTCTCATAAGAAAAATCCTAACGCAATACTTACCAAAGCTGGAGACTGACGCAGCTGAGCTTCAACAGCAAGAGCCTCTTCAAACCGTCATCTGAATGTAATTATGCCAAAGATTTTTACACATGCATTCACCTATTTGTTCAGCAGGTTTTCTTAAATTCATGTGGAGTATAAATGTAATTTTTGACAAATTACTCTTATTAAATAAGGTGAACATTTTTGTACAATAATCAATCAGAGAATATACGCGCCAATGAAAAATTTCTCGATATTAGGGGGAACCACAATGCTACAGACGGTGGATGAAAATAGTTTTAACTACTGAGTTGAGTGTGATATACTTATACCTAAACGTTTACTTCCAAATTCTCTACTGCCAACCAGCTACGCAGTTCAATCAGAGTCCGCAACTAAACAATAATTTCAATTGCTTTAGTTCATAACCCGCAAAAAAAAAAACACTGGTTCACCGCCAGAAAGTCTTCATAATCTTCGTTGTCAATATTTGTTTCCAAGTTATTATCTGACTACCTGAAACTTGGGCAGTAACCACCAAGTATTAATCTTTGATAGAAACTCGGCCATGTGCCTCATGTGTTACTCATCTTGCTCTGCTCCATCAAATTCTTCTTTTTTTCTAACACAACCTTAGTCAACTATTTGACCTTCAAAGCCTGTAGTAACACCAAACATCTAAAATGACTGCATCCAATCTCTGGATAGATTAGTGGTGTTTCAAACTAGCTGATCTTAGGTTATTAAAACTACAATTCATAAGTATTTTGT
This sequence comes from Morinoia aosen, assembly GCA_030386875.1. Taxonomy (NCBI): domain Eukaryota; kingdom Metazoa; phylum Arthropoda; class Malacostraca; order Amphipoda; family Talitridae; genus Morinoia; species Morinoia aosen. The sequence goes on along the minus strand of CM059567.1, from coordinate 31,555,909 downwards.
ATACTGATTTTGGTATAAAATTTTGAGCAAAATTAGGCAATCTGTGCGCAACTTGGATGACTTAGAAAAATTTGAAAAATTGGAACAGTGTTCATATCGTAGAAAAACTCACCACACTGTAAAAAATTCGATCTCGAATATACCATCAATCAAAATTGAAATTGGTTCTCGTAGCTGATGAACGTAAACTTGAGCTATTTTGTTCGTTTTATAAATATAAATTACAACTCACATATGATTAGGAGCATGGGAGGACGCAGGAGCACCTTGACTGAGTTTTTACACATAATCACTCAGTAGATGTTCGCTACAAGCGAAATTTGTACACGGTCAGCTAAACAAGAAAGTCTAGTGTGCTTGTTGTAATATTCTGAGTAATTTACTTCTCCTTCATTCAATTTTAATCCGCCAAGCTTTAGAGCGAAAAAATTCATCTTGTTTGTGATTTTGAAGCGGTCATGGCTCACCCCTTAAATTGAACAGAAAATACACGGGCATGTTATTTTGAATATTATTTTATATGAACACAACCAGGATACGAGATTCAATAAACTTCCTTAGGAACATGGAACAGTTAGCGTTTGCCCAGTCGGTTCTTGAAATAGATTTGACCGATGTAAAATTCACTCAGATATTTTATTTCGGTTGTTGTAAAATTGGAGAGCTGAAAATGGAATTATTGCGCACGACAGGACATACGCAAATACTCCAGCATCTGATAGTTGAAAATTGCGTTGAATTTAATCGTACTCGTTAAGGTGAAAGTTTACTTCACTTCAGAGTTTCAGATGAAATATTTTATTTCCTAGATGAATTCAGTGCGAACATAAAACGCGGTTGGTGCTATCACTTAACTTAAAAAATAAATTGAAAAAGTACTGAACGCAATAAACTCATAAAAAATAATAAATTGAGATCATTTCCAATTAAAATTAATAGATTCCGAACAAAAGGAATGATAAATTGTCCTTACATCTGTCGGTGATTCACGGACAACTTGCGTCATCTCTACCGCTCGTGGAAATATAGGCTTGAGCCATCGAATTTACGCGCTGTGAGAGCTCACTTATGAGTTGTGTTGGCATTTCTCGACTGTCACAAAATCACATTCTATTTATATTGAAACTGTCCCTGGTATTATCCTTGCTAAAGTTCAACAAAGTTTTTTCTGGAGCAGAAGGATTCCTGAAAAATAATAAAAAGAACCACGATATCGGACAATATGGTAGTAGGAAAGTTATACCCAACTATGATGTTTATCATAGTTTTTCTTAGTATTCCTTTTCTTTTAACTCAGTATTTTCTACGTATTTTCCCCGCTAGTAGTTATGTTGCTTTATGAACACTTCAGAATCTCATCTAATGATTAAAGGAAAAGTAATGAAATTCTTTGGTTGTGGGGCGAGAACAATGAGAGTCTTCGACGTTCCAGTTGTATATAGTTATAGATACGTGAACAAATATAAAACTTGAAGGGAGGACCTCAACAGTCCCCTGCAAGTGTCTACAGAAAGAATATATGACTCATTGTAGTATAAATGATGTAAAAACTGCATTCTTTAACATCTGCAGCATAAAATCTTATTAACTACGTATAATTTGGATAATGTTTGAAGGTAGTATGTCGTGGTTCGGGAAAATTTACAGCTAAATGTGCCAACTTTGCAATAAGCAATGAATAAATTCTTTGAACGTCACCGTTACTGATTTATTTTCATTATCAGTGTACTTGAAAACTTATTATGGAGGTAGTTTTTGGATAATCAACTTCATTGCAAGTGTCACGTACAAAACTTCTGAATATCCTTCTTTGTGTTCATTGAGTGACCTCTACATAGGTTCTTTTTTTAACCAAAATAACTAAATTCAATGATGAACGTAGTTTACATTTTAAAAAATAATTTGAATCGTTTTTGTAAATATTTTCCTCCATCATTCAATCAAATCTTCCATGATTCTGATGCGCTTAAGACTTTATGCTCACCATCACTGGAAAGAGGTTTGTTTCTGCACATGTTTGGGACAATGAAGAAATGATCATCTAGTCCGACTCTATCACACGCATGATGCCTCTAACGACAGAAGTGCTGAATCTTTTCCGACAAAAGGGGTTTCAAACTGAGAGAGAAGGCCGATCCCATGGTTGGCCTTTGAAAAGCAAAAAACATGAAAAATTTTAAAATTGTATTGAAGCGAACACTTGATAAATTTCAGGCCTACGTGCAATGAGATGTTTTTGGACTACAAAATTTAGAAAACTTGAAAGTAAAATTTGAACTTAACGGTTAATGTGACTCAAAGCAACCAGTCAAATTTGATCAAAACCGGTGAATTTCAGGGCGGATAAATTTGTTTGAACTCAAACAAAAAATTCGTAAAGCTGTTAGATACAGAAACAGCAAAATAAATGACCTGCGTTCAAATAGTCATTTGAATAAATCATTAATTTTCAATGAAAATTAATTACGCAAGGCATCACCAGACGTGCTGTCCAGCATCTTTAAATTATGAAACAATGTTTTATGAGCCCGGAGTTTTTTATTAACCACGAGCAGGCTATGGATACAGAGCAGAGTGTTTCAATCACAGGTATTGAATATAAAACCTTCATGTTGTTGGGTCTGATGTGTATGCTAGTGATAAAATATTCATGATCAGCAGCGAAATTAATCAAACCATATTCGATTCGCTGTTGAGTACTGTTGATCTCTTTCTTTAAGTGCGGTTATAAAACTCCTTTCCATTCATTCATTACGCTTATTGTTATTATTATTATTATTGCGGTCTGAGTAGTAAGGGTCATTGGTACTGGGTAAAAGTATTGGGAAAAGCAAAATATAGAACATAGAGAAAATTGTAGAACTTACTGTACAGTTTATTGATGAATTTCTGAGACATATCGCTGATGATCATGATGAGACAAAATGTTATGACATTTTGTTAACATTTTGTTAACTTAACTTAACACACTTGTTGTATTATAAAATTAAATTACAATTTTGATGCTAGCGATACAAACCCAAATTTTTTTTGAAAAACCAAAACAAATTCCTTCGTCAATGTTTTATTTTAGGACCACAATGTTATTTACTTGCGGGTTGACTGCTCTGACGAGAGAAGTGCTTCAATTCTTTTTTCCCTCAATATTCGCCTTCGTTCGATACGCCTCCTTAAGATAAAATGAATTCCAACATAACGATGGATTTATATGCTCAGTATTTTGCAATAAATCTTCACAGATTAGGGTGTGACTTTTTATTTTGCCAAAGCAAATGATTTCAGATTCAATTTAGCGAAGATTTGAGTTTGGGCTGAGGAATTTTTACGAAGCTTTAGCGGGTATAGGAACTGTCCGTAAATTTTTTTTATGAGTTCACCTTTTTCACTTCATATTTTCAGTGTAAATGAACATTTCGTAACTTTTTTCGGGTACGAATTTCATACAGATCTCTGTGGGACATGAATACACTGGGATTAAAAGCAAGGAGTAGTACACTTTGAACACCATGAACTAGAACTTGACTCAAGATCAGCGAAAAAAATGGTTTTATAGAGCAACTGTCTTAGTTCTATGAAACGATAGGAATAATTTTATGATCATACATTATAAAAAATGGGATTTTAACTTTCCCCACAATCAAAATAAACACATCAACAGTAGCCATTTTATTTATTGCAAATGCAGGTATTTTGCTATACCACGCAAGTTGATCCCTTGGACCCTTACCAGCTTACCTGCTTCATTTGAAAGCCGTACAAATTGATGGCTTACTACTTACAAGTATAATAATTTTTACACAAAGAATTCTCGACATGAATAGTGAATTTATTACTGACCGATTAAGAATGATGCTTTGAATTTTTTACGAGGATCAACATAAAGGATATTATTTTACACTGACCCACCCCCGTTTCAACTTTGTATGATTTATGACACCTGCAACATTAATTTCCATAGGAACGTATTGTACTTACAGGCTGTCACAAAAGTAAAAAATGCAATAGTACAGAAAAAATCTGTGCCGCTGCGATGAAGCTAACAAGTAGCGTCCAGTCCCTGCTTCTCAGGTTACTTCGCTGTTGGACGTGCACGGCGCGAGACCTGTGAAGTTAGTTCGACGCATCATTATTTTGGTGGAACTTTTTGAAAGACGACTTAGAAACAAACCTTGTTTGTGAATGGCGATATTTTCTATCACAGCCATGAAGGTAACGGTTTAAATAAGATTTTACGAAGTTTTATTGTCTATGAACAATAATTTTTCAAAGTGTTTGCCACAAATAAAAAAAAAATTTTTCTCCGCACAAAACTTGAATACAATGTACATAACTTTACAGTCCTGAGGTAAATTAGTTTGCTGAAATGACCTCATTTGCTAGAAACACTTTTTGGCCAACAAAACACTACTACATCAAAGAATTTGTATATAAAGCCGAAGATTGTTGGGTTAAGATAGGTCAAAAAGTGGCACATACATACGTATATATCACACTACGGTCATGATACGACGTGATAAAGCCACACTATATCCGTTGTGTCAAGGTGTGGCCGCATCATGCTGTTCAGCGACAGCTGCTCGAATTGATAGGAGACAGTTCTTGACATGCTGATTATATGTCTTAACAGAGAACCCTTAATATGACTTACCTAATGTTTCTGACTAACTTATCGCCGGATCCAACAATTTTTTTTCAATGTACGTTACTAAATGATGATATATTAACCAATAACTTGAATACATAGCAAAAGTTGTACCCATGAACATCATTTTTTAAACTGATTCAATTTAAGATTTAGGAAATAATTGAAATCCGCACTTATAGCGTGAGATCTATTCGGGTACAATGAAGGATGTTCAACTAGAACTTGTAACTCTTATTACTACTCGTAGCAGCTAGTAGTTCATTGAAAGAATAGCTGCAAATTGGGCTAAAAAGTTTATATTTTAGATTGAAAATAGAGTTGAAGCTTACATTATGATATTCTACCATCTCAGTGACTTGATTTATTTGAAGATTTTTAATTTTACTTTAAGAAAATTCTTTTTTCTCTGCGCATTATGTTTTACACTAGTCGTCAACTTGCAGCCATGCTAAAAATAAAATACCCCTTTAAATTATTTATAAAACAATACTTGCTTAGCCTCTATAGAAAGGGTGCTGGGCTTGTCCCTATGGTGTGTTTTAGTCGCTTTTCCATCTGAAGCAAGGATTATTTTGATTGGCATCCTGGCTTTTATTAACTAAAAACTTTTTGTCTGACGATACATTCTAATGACATTTCTCGCGTTAAAAAAGTACTGACTTTTATTGAGCGTCGCAAGCCCTCATTTCTGAGAGGTATTATATTTTTACAGCTCAAGAGTAGAAATGGAAACTTAAAAAAAATTTACTTAAAATTTCAACTTGACACCATGAGCAATAAAAAGTCTACGGGTTTTGAAGTTAATATTTAACTACCTCCACCTCCTGTTTAAGATTTAAATGACAAATACATTTCCAAAGTGTTCGTGGCATATTTGAAATGAAGTCGTAGGTATCTGTATACTTCAAGCTAAATTAAATTGAATTGAGCATGGCCTAAACTGTTTTTTTTTTAAAACTGTTTTTTTTTTTCAAAAAAAAAAACAGACCTGAAAATTTTCATATCTTCTCTAAGAGCATTGAAATAAGAATACTGAGTATTAAACACTTCTTAAAATAATAAAGTACTTTGAGCAATTCATTTAAATAGGGGAATACGCAAGCAACCAACATGTGGAATTATTTAGGTGGACTAGTTGAGCTGAAACTACTTTAGGTCGAACTAATTGCAGTCACTTTTAGCTAACTTGTTCCACTATCCATTATTTCATTTTATCTAGAGCACTTGCCTTAGCCGTACACTAGACTGAATTTAAAATCACTCAACATAAGATATTGAAAACTTACCAGAAATCATCCCATTATGCAATGACTGGAGCAACAACTGCACTTTCAAGATTTGATTTAGGATTACTATCGTTCCAGACATTTGACTCATCATTTTAAAACAGTTGATCATAAATATGACTCATTTAAAAAAGTAGCGCTTTAGGCTCATCCATGTGATGCAACTTTAAATGTATTCCTTGAACAGATTACTAGCTGTGCAACGCGAAGTTTCGTACGCTCGAGCGCACAATCTCATCACCTGCGTAGCGAAAACGTTGCCAATGCCTTAGAGTTAATCTAAATATAATTTTAGCTAACTGATGTTTTTTCAATGAGGTTTTAACTAGCTTTATAAAAATGAGCAATCAAGTTCTCGCTGAAATTTTCGTTTTTTTCCAGACTCGGCTGCTGGTGCTGGGATGCCTTGCCGTTCTAGTGGTAAGAACGAACTCCCGACAGGAAATTGTTTTGCTGATTTTTAATTGCTATATTTTACAATGAATTCCTAAATGAACATATGCATCACATAGAACGAAACGAGCATGTTCTGTGTAAATAAGTTTTGCAATCATTGCTTATCGAATAATAAAACAAATTTTATTTCATTCAAGTTTTTTAATCCTGTTAATTAGATAAGAACCTTTATTATATTCGCAGAGCGTCTTAGTTTGTTTGTGCAATTTTCAAGTAATCGTGCGTAATTATCTACCCAGTTTATCTCGGTATGTCTGTCATTTTGTTTCTTTACTCATTTCTAATGATGCAAATTTTTGCGTTTTATGGTATATTTCTCAATGTAACGAATTTAATTCTCGGAAGTTTAAAATTTGACAATAATAATGCAATCACACGATATTTTTTCAGAGTGGACACCCTGCGGAAAGTGAGTAACATAGAATGTTAAAGAGCCAGTCTTAAACGTAAGAAATAAAGAATATATGTTCAGAAGCAAAGTAGTTGAGATAACATTCATGTGACTCAAGTCAAAATTGAATTTGAGTTGTCTCGTCGGAGTGCAGTAAAATTTCGAGGATATTTATTTCGACAATAAAATGAAAAAAAGAGTATTGCTAAGAATAATTTTCCATATGTAAATGTCAAAATATTCCAATTATTTCAATTTGAGAAAAAATTTGACAGGAAGTTTTCCTAATTACCCTACAATCAGCTACAAAGTGGCACAATTTTAAATAAATTTTGGCTTCATTTGATTCTTACCGTTATCTTCTTGGGAAATAATATTTGGCATCACCTGCTCCTGCGTGCGCTCTCACTCGGAAATGTTCACCAGGAATCTATCTAATAAAAAATTTCGATTTTTGAAATATTCATTGTAACACTGGTCTGCGTTGAAAAATGAAATTCAAGAGGTTTAATGTTTCTCAGCGGATCTGATATGAATTTTGCATGCTGAATTCAGAAATGTAACTTGTTTTGCTCAATCAGACTAGGTTTTTTGTTATTTCGGGTTTAAGAAAACAAATGTTACCCAAATATAAATGTCCTTATTTTTAGTTAACACTAACCAATGGAATTATGTAAGTTATATCTAAAGTAGTACAGAGTTAGAGTTTATGAGAGTTAAAAGATGATAGACAAAATTGGTAAGTTTAAAAGAAATCATAGTTTCAGGTTTGAAAAAACTTTAAGAAGAGATGAATTCAATGCGGCAAAAATGACTTTCGGACAGATTTTCTTCTATGATGTAAATCTGGAGCGTCTCTCTTGAGGCCCCAACAGTAGTCTGCAAGCACATTCACATCCCAGCGACCTTGGTACCTCTCCTTCATCACTCGAATGCCATGGTGAAAACGCTCTTCTTGCTCTTCACTGAAATCGCCACAGTTTTTTGGAAAATAGTCCAAACTGAGGAAATGAATTATTATGGACATACGTGCATCTAGAGCTTGGTAGTTATTAAGGAGATCATTGACAACACGTTCGTATTCTTGACTTTGTTGATTGCCTTGAAAATTTGATGCAATGGACTTGAATGAATGCCAGGCTTTCCTCTCACTGTCTTGCATACTTTCTTCAAAGTTAGGATCATTCAAAAGTTCCCTGATCTAAGGTCTATCAAAAATACCAGCTGTCAGTTTGGCCTCACTTATGCGTGGAAATTTCTGTTTCAGGAAAACAAAGGCTCGGCTCTCTTCGTCCAGTGCTTTCATAAAATTTTTCATTAGGCCTAACTTTATATACAGAGGCGGCAATAGAATCTTCTCCGGATTTAAGAAAGAATGTGAAACAACGTTGTGAGAACCTGGTTCCAAAGAAGATCTTGCTGGCCATTTGTGTTGAACAGAGTGCTGCTTGTCTGCAAGGCTGTCCCGCATACACACGAAACAGGGATACTTGGTGTATCCCTTGGCATTCACGCTGGGTCCTGAGTTTCACGCTGCAAAATACTCTAGTAAACATAAAATCAGATTGTATAAGTAATATATGCGGCCAATATGCTCCCTACAGTGTTGCCATATTGGCCGCATTTATTACTTATACAGTCTGTCTGATTTTATGTTTACTAGAGTATTTTGCAGAAAGAATGAATGAGAAATGCTGAAAAAAAATCTTTAAAGTCTGAGAAAACAAAATCCTTCAGAAAACACATTTTTTATTTACAATAATTTTCAATTTTAAATTTGAGATAAAATGAAAATCTGATCTGATTGGGCAAATTGGGTTAGATTTCTGACTTCCGCATGCAAAGCCATATAGAAACAATCAACAAAACCTAAACCTCAAAAATGACGCAGACCAGTGTAATTAAGCGGACGACTTTGAACGCGCAAATGCGCACTTAAAATGAAAACTCTAATTTGAGTATAAATTAATTTGATTGCAGATTGTTGGCGCTTCTAAAAATTTGAATACTTAATTTGGAGGCAATTGCGCATAGCGGAAGATCGAACGTGTATTTTTGCTTAATCACCTCCCTTTAGAACGAGATAATAGAATAAAATGAAGATGCAGTTTAAGTGTTGTATATTTCTAGTGGATGTCAAAACGATTAAACTTTTGCTATTTTAGATGAAGATTGGTTCAGGATCCTTCCCGCGAACTATTACAGTCCATGTTTTTCTTGTGTCACTGATAAAAATTTTAGCATATATTCCACAATGAGTGGATCAGTAAATAATTCAAAAAATTTTGATTTTTCATTCTGAAGGCATTTATAGAAGTGTGTAATGGCTTCTTATTTACTCCTCCTCTTAAAAAAACACTCAAAAACACAACAATCCCAAGGGTGTCAGTTCTTTCTCACTTGATGTTCGGCTCTAAGTAAAAAAATTGACTCGTTATGATGAGGTGTGTCAATAATGGAACGTTAATTCTTTGGAAACAAAAATTTAAGTGTTTTTTAATCTGCAAATTCTTATTTTGTTTGTTTTGTTCTTTTCTTCCAATAATTTACTGCAGACCTTCAATAAAGGAAGTATCTGAGGTTCTTTTGAAGGTACCGACTGCTGTTGCTTAATAAGAACAGTTTTCGAGCTCCTTCCAATTATATAAACGATGCAGCTTGTAACTTTTCCTCATTGGACCGTCTCTCGTTGTTAAAAAATTTCAATAGGCCATGTATAAACGGAAGAAACTAAAAAATTTGAATTGTAATCTTCTAGTGAAAGTTCCACAAGCAAATTTTAAAAAATGAAAGGCGATGCTACGACGGTGAATACATCCACCCTCATTCAACAAAGAAAATTCCAACTTCAAATCGGCCGTACATATTATGACTCCTTTATTTACAGTATATGCAACTCATCTACACCGACCGGGAATATAAGTAATAGTACGACGTAACTGTGTGTGAAATCTTTGCCAAAACCCACATTGCAGGGTCATGTAATGAGTGGAAGGAACACCTGAGCCGCGGCCTCCAGAGCCGGAGCAGCAGGAGGGCCGACCTGCTGGTGCCGGCACTGAGCGTGCGCTCGTGTGACGGAGACGGAGATGGCGCGCTCAACGCAGTCGAGTTTGCCGGCTGTCTGCAGCGGCTCAGCAGCACCGAGGGAATGCGGAACGCTGAAAAACTTGAATCTGAGTAAATTATTAAATGTTTAAAAGTGCAATTTATGTTTGAGTCAGACTTTGTTTGAGCCGTAATATATAACGATGATAAATACTGTGCAAGACCTCAGTGTTATAATATAAAATTCAATTACACACTGATAATCACCTATAGTTATTGCAACAGCATTAGTTATTGCACCAGCTGTTTTAACGAGGCGCAGGAATTTTTTACCTTTGCCATAATGATTTCTATGCCATTCATATTCCGTCTGCCGGAACATCACTTTTTTATTTGTCGTATCGCAGGATCTGTCACATCTGTAGTAGTTAGGCAGCTGGGATTTTCGTAATTTTTCGAATAATCAAATAAGATGGTACTGATAATTTTTAAATAACTCACCATGATACGCTGTAACTTTTTTTATCGACTAAAAGTTTTCATTACCAACAGAAATTTCAGAAATGAGATTGGAATTTTCTTATGAAAAATAGGCTGTAATCAACTGTAAATAATAATTAGTACTAAACATAAGTAACGTAATTAACTAACAATTCCCTTAAATTATGGTAACCTTATTGAAAATTATGAGTGGGATGCAATAAAAAATATTAAATTTGAGTATCTCTGTATGGGAGATTAACAGGTTCAACATGGTTCAATGAAAAGCCCTTTGAATATAGCAAAACATTGTGCCTCATAAAAGAACACAATGTTTTTAAAAGTATTTTGAGTTAGAAGAAGCTTTTAACCATTTCCTATGATATAAGAAACACAAGTGGGCCTCGAAGTGTCCTACATCGTTTTAAAAAATATCATTACATTCCTTACTTATCTTATTGATATCATCCATTTTCAGAAAATCAATTGATGAATGGATGCTTGGATGATGTGTTCATTGATACGCGAGAAAAATATCTTTTTCAAAGGAATAAGAGCATAGCATGCTGTTTTTTATGTGTCCACTGTAATATGGCAGTAACTCTACGGTAAAAGTAAGACACAAAATGAAAAGTTTACATATTAAAACTGAAAATTGTGCCCTTCCGAGGAGAGTTGAACAATGGAGACTAATGAACAATTCATCAATGAAAATAATTGCAACTCACAGGTTGGAAAGCCTCGAGAGAATGAACGCGGGAGGATCCCTAACTTGTTTTCGAGATTGTCTCAGTTAATTCTCGAGAAACAAATCATGAGCAAGATATATATACCTCTCTCATCTAGAAATATTAAACATTTTAAAATGATACGACTAAGACATTCACTACGATTTACTGTTTTTGACAAACATCTATTCGAAACTGGGTCGTCCTGCTTCATCAATACATAAGGCTATGACAAGTCCTATCAAATGTTCCTTTTGTTCCATCAAAACTAGCTCAAATTCATTTCATTCAACAGTGAAATTCAACAGTGTTCTCCGAAAAAGTTATAAAAAACATCAAAATTTGAATGTTATAAGCCAAAAACCGACTTTATCATCGTCTACACTATCCATGTGTGGAATGCACAACTTCTTTCACGTTTCCCCCCTCAGAAGAGCAGCGTGCTTCCTGAGCTTCATGAAGCAAGCGGACGAAGACATGGACCACGCAGTAAGCGGCGCAGAGCTGGAGAGATGGTCAGCGAGGCTGGAAGCAAGTTCTGCTGCGTCACTCGCAAGGAAAAATTTTACGCCTCTAGAGGCTCTTCTTTACTGCCATAACATCTGCTTATCTAATAGACAATGTCCCCGACGTGAAAGATGCACTTGGTTCCGATGCTGCGATCACGGTGATGCTGGTGATAGCAGCACAGGCAATAGTAGCAGTACAGTCGATGGTGGCAGTACTGGTGGTGAAGGCAGTACAGACGATGATGTCATGTTCGGTATCGCAATAAACTAAAGAAATTATTCGATCCGTAAATTTTTGTTTTCAGACCTAGCAATCTATAATTCAACTGTGTTTTGCTCACGCGATGTCTTCTTTTCATATGTCTACGTTCACAACATAAAAATGAAAACATTGTAATAGTTTCAACTTGGTGTGGATTTTACTGGTATAAATATATATCGCTTGTGGGATAATAATAATGTTAAATTTAAAATAAGTGTGCGCTTCTTCATAGCCTTATAAATCAATGTTTATCATAACTAATGTCCCGACTACTGGCGGCCTCATGTTTCTGTCACGAAGTTCTCATCGTAATTTGAAACTTGGCTTTCTTTCCTTATAAAATGTATTCAAAACATGAGTGTTAAGGGATAGTCATAAATTACATGCAAAAGCACTATTCGAAAATAAATGGGACTATTTTGTGTGTGAAATGCTATTAAGATAGTTACAAGGACACGATCATGGCGAAAAGGCAATGATGATAATGTAACGATAATGATGACAATGATGATGACAGCCACGAAGTTAGTGTCAATAAAATTAGGACGCGTGATCTTGTCATACAATAATGGTCTTACACAATGTCCTTTAAGCTCTGCACACGCTAATTTGAATAAGCATTTGTGACAAATAAATTTTTTATCTTTTAACTCCATCACGGGGTAAGCTCTTTTTTCTTAACATGAAATTAACCTGTGAGATTTTTGGTTTTATTCCACATGTTATACGACGTAGAAGCATGGCATAAATATCGCATCAAAAGTGAACGCTGCGCAGAAATGCACGCGGCAAGAAAAGGAAAAATTATATGAACATAAATTCAACACTCTATCAGTTATTCGGCAACGTATTGATGTAATTTTTCAAACGTACATCGGGCTACTAACGTTGATAATTCGTAGTACTCGAAATTAATTTTCCCTATAGGCTTTCCAATGAATTTACCCTGTTTATTGACGACGAAATATACTGCTGCGTCATTTTTTCATCAAAAGCTTAATTTACAGTAGAAATGTCGGAGCTACACTAGAACTTCGCTAGCAAGAACTCGAGCGACGTTTCAGCTTCAGTGTGTACAGTTTCAGAAAAAACTACTGTTTGACTAGTGTTGAGTGTAGTAAAAAATCTTTGGACTTGAAATATGGTTTTTAATTAAACTGTGCCCAAATTTTTCATGTATTCTTAACTGTGCATTTTTTTCAATTCTTTTCAAACTTTGTATGTATATTTTAAAGTACATATTTTAACATTTGATATTATTGACTTTTAAATATTTATTCGAAATGATGTTCCCTTTCTGAAGGTGATGCTATTATAATAGGTATTTTGGCTATATTTTATGCATTAGGTTGCAATATAATCTGCGCGATAAATAAAATAATGAAATTATTGTTCATTTGTTGAAAACGGTGATTTAAAGAATTTCGCTGCATCGTTTTCATGAAAAAATCTATGTGAAACTAAAATGATGACGATGAAGTATTTTATGAAGATGTTGTTCAGGTTTGAAAATGACCAGTTATAGAAAATCTCAGTCTGATAGAAAGAACAAGAAGGAAAAAATTTCATTTTTAGAAAAGAAGATATGACATGCATTGCAACAAATTGAATTTTAAATGCATCTTAAGGTTCAAAAAAGATTTAAAAAGGTCCAAAAAAGGATCCAAAATTTATAGAAAATCCATAAGAAGTAATTAGTAGCCGTGTCAGTAGTTGAATGCATGATTGGAAGAAATCCAATAAATTTTTTAAACGTATTTTACTAAAAGCACGAGGACTGGAAGCTCCTAAGTACTGTAATAATAAAAAACAGCACAGGTGCTGCTTGGTTGGTTGGTGCGTGGATCTGTAATGCACTTGAGGACGCTCAATGACCGCATCTGTGATACGAGTTTCACCAGTACACGAGTTGAAGATATTTTGATCGCAGGTAATATGTATTAGCATGGATATATTTGTTTGTCACCCATATCGGGGAAATTAATTTAAGGAAAATATCAAATCTCGTCATTTCTGACTGGCTATGTACAAAAGTACTTTTAGAATGCAATTAAACGCTCATTTTTCATCGGTTTCAACGCTCCATATTTTGAGATACCTTTCACCGACCACATGTTATGTGCGCATGCTCGATGTACAATTTCTGATGTGTCAAATGACTTTGTCTTCCCACCAGCGTTATGAACATATAGCTTCATTTCGTGCCAATAAACAAGTGTGAGTTTTTTGGCCTCTCTGATACGAGCATACTCCTCGCATTATGCATTTTCGTTTCTCGTGAACGTCTGCTGAGGATGTAAGGTGTGCATTTTAACTTTCAATGTTGCTGAAGGGATCTCGTGGAAAAGGTTCCCATGTGAGAGAGTACATGGTCTTCTTTAATGTTCCTACTCTTTAAACATTACTATTTGTTCAATGAAAAGCAGTTTGGGGTTTGCATGCTCTGTGAACTAGACCCCGCGGCAAGCGTAGAATTCTATTATTCAGCCGCAAAACTAAGGACCCTATAGTTCATTATACATTTAGTGCTAACTAATGCGTAGAATTTTTCATGGATGAGATACAGACTATGACAGTAAATTTAATATTGCCCCAACGTAAACATCAAGCTTCTCTTTTCAATGATTTTGTAAGCACTAATTCCAAAAGCAAGTTTCGAAGGTGTAATTTTGCATCATCAAATTCTAATTGCGCTCTTTATTTCTTGAAACCCCTTCTGTGCCTGCAGAACTTGGATCATCAAACGCCAATGTTCTTACTAAAAGTGAAACAGGAATGAAATGTCATAATTTATTGTCAAACTCAGGTTAGAGGTATTTGCTGAACAAGAGAAATGATTGAACACGGGGGCTGGTTGCCTGATCGGTAACAAAATCAAACAGGAAGTCTCTCGAGCCAGGGTAAAATATCCATCCTTTCTAAACAATACAATCAATAGTGTAGGCTAAAAATAATGCCTGGTTTGAAAGATCAGATCAGGCCTGTCATAACTCTTAAAAACCCTGTCATAACGCCCACCTGCAGTCGAAAGCACCGCAGTTCCCACAGCCTTACCTCAGACGTGTTTTTATTTAGTTGCCCGAGAGAAAGACACAACTATTTCAATGTGAAACATAATATTTTCCAGAAGCGATACATCAATAAAATCACAACATATTTAGAGCGTTTGCAATGTTTTCATTCGTATGTAATGTGCGATGATCTGATTCTGTCGTGCAGTAGATTTATTTAGTTTAAGTTCAAGCCTCCTTGAATAAAACGGAGGTGTTCCGTAAAAGGTCAGATGAAGGTTTCTTTAGTATTGGGTTTAGAAATCGGAAAATCTGCACACAAGGTGTATCCTGTCACCCCACGCATAGAAATAGCAAGATTAAAAAGACATAAATTTGAAAACGTTAAAGGTTCCTAAAAATGAAGCAGTGGACCAAAAAAGATAGTCTGTAACAAAAGAAAATATGTTTGGTCTTTTACCAAATGGAAGGCTTCCTTCAGCAAGGAACCTCACGTCTTCAAGGCTCCTAGGGAATACTAATTCACACAGACACAATAGTTCTGAACCCAGAGGTGTCTGTAGTGAGGTTAAAGAGCAGACGAGGAAAGTTGTGTTAGGTTCAAAAGGAAACTGGTCACGCTGTTCACCTACGCAAAATAACGAATCAAATATGCCCTTAATTTATTGCGAGACCGAAAACAACGTTAGGCGAAGGCCCCGTCGTTGCCTCCGAGGTCATCGCCGTCAGTACTGTCATCACCACTATCACCACATGTGTTGCCAACACCACAATCCAATTAAGTAATAATCACATTGAAAAAGGTGCCTTGTTTTCAATTTAACTAGTTGATGTGTCCTTCTGTTAGTGCGAGAGAAAATTTAAACCTCAGCATTATTAGCATTCTCTCAAAAAATACACCATAGAACGTGATTTTCCATTCATGAAGCATGAAACGGGAAGCAAACGTTCGTCAAATTTTTATTATTAATTTGTTCCAAGTTTTAAAACAGTTTAATGCAAGAGTCAGACAAAGCTATGCTGAGATAAAATTTTGGTAAACTTACAAAAAATTTATAATTATTTTTGTTGAAAAATTTGAGAAGTAGCGAAAGAGTGAAATGCAAACATAAAGTTCGTATTCACAATGTCCGTAAGTGATAATGAGCACACGTGGGATGTTGCCGTGAACGCAGTGGTTTAATTCATAGATACTACAATATGAAACTTCAAGCCTTTGCTCAGTTTCCGCGGGAGTTTCTCTGGCGCTGATGTAAATCGGTTCCAGCAGCTGCGTCTGACCCAAACGACGCACCACGCCATCTCTGAGCTCTGGAGCATACCGTCACATAATTAGGAAATAATCTATGAATCTTTTGTAGCATTAGAAAATTATGCATGTTTTCTTCAATACAAATTAAAGTAACTTGGCAGATGCGTTTGAGGAGTTTATTCCCAAAACCTTTTCACTAGAATAATTTATCTAAAGACACATATTACGTACGTTTTACACAAGAAAAAATTCTGCCTTAATTGTAAAAGTCATGTTAGATCTTTTAAAAAAGAATACATAGCTTCAAGCGTCAAGTGAAATCTAATAGCGGCTGGTCTCGGCGCATTGTTACCGATGCGATTGAAATATCTAGCGTACGGAAAACTTGTGTTATTTTGTCGGGAGAATGACAGACGAAATGTGGTTAACCAAAATATCATCATACGGAAACATAGAAAAGCGTCCCAAAATTTAGCGGTAAGCTCTCAGAATGCATTTTCCACCTACGTCATCTAGGTCAGCTACAACATTTAGCGACGTATAGCTACAGCATTTTAAGCAACGTCTAGCTACAACTTCCAGCTACAACATTTGGTAATATCTAGGTGAAACATCCAGCTAATTAAGAGCTGCACCACACATGAAACACATCAGACAAAGTTCTTGGCCTCACAGCAGAAGGCACTATACTCAAGAGATGCTACAGTAACACTTACTAAGCGCGATGTCGTTTTGAATGTCTTATTCAGAAAGTGTACAGCGTGCGCCTGCATAAAAAGGTTGTGAATCATTTCCAGCGATGCTTTTTTTAGGATTTCACGTTTTTAATTTCCTGCGTTAGCCCTGTTAATTTTTTCGTACAGAATTGTTCATGTTGATGAAGGTCACAACAACTTCTGCATCTTTCTCACTTGACTTCGATAACTTCATGGGAGCTTTGCCTTTAAGCCAGTCCTGCGCATTTAACTACTCGTAACCAGGACATCGTTTAACACGGGTCAGAAACGTACATAAATTATTAATGCAAATACCAAGACGATTAGAGTAGAGAGTTTTTTCTCAGATAGAAAAATATTTGCGAGGATGAGTGAAGCTTTTCTAGCCCTGATAAGCATGTCTTAATAATCATGCCAAACACCGTGAATAAAATGTGTACCAGTACGTAAAATTTCATTGGTACAACAAACTTGGGTGACACAGAAGTTGATCATGAGCAAATATTTTATAATTCTCTTTTTAGGCAAGATAGACTTTTCCCCCTCTGTAATACTGCAATATTTTGATACATGACTTATTTAAATTGAATAATTAAATGTAACATTTATCTTTAGTTTTCGAATGACAACTCAAATTCAAAGATGACATAGTTGAAGAACTCACCTACTAGAACTCTTGTAGAGTTTCTACGAAAGATTAGTTCGCTTCACGTTTCTACGAGTTTATACGAAAGATTAGTGCTCTCCGTGGCACAGCGGTTAAGGGATCGGACTTGTATGCTGGAAGTCGCGGGTTCGTTCCCAGCGCTGGCGCGGAGATTTTCCCTGTTGGGTATAAGGGAAAGCTCAAGCACAATACCCCACTCAACCTAGGTGTCGGAAATGGGTACCGGCTTCACGGGGGAACCGTCATGGTGTCCTATATATAGGGTTAGTTATAAGACATTTGAAAAACCAATGCTAAGATCATATGTATCAGGCTTGATTGGAAATAAAGCATCCCAAAGATGCCGATGTTAACCTTCACAATCAGCCACTATCTTAACAGTAACGTGAACACGTAAGATTGTGAAAGAGAAGAGTTTTCTCAGGGAGGACAGGGATGTGCTGTGGAACATTAGGGTGCTGTTGAGGAGGGTGAGGAGCTGCGGGATAAGCAGTAAGGTGCTGTAGCGAGCAGAGGAATATGATGCGAAGGCCAAAGTGTAAATGAACAAATCAAAGTAACAAAATCCACCGGCATTAAATTTTTTGTAAGAATACGACTAACTCAGTTTAAACTTTTCCGATCTCGCTTCCGTTTTTCCACATAAATATTTTTTACACGTGTGTACCAGATGCTGCAAGTTGACCTACTGTCAATCAAGCCTTTTCTTTGTCTTTTTTCAGTTTATCATTCTCTTTGTTTGAAATTTATCGACTTTTATTCAAACTCATAAAAAATTCCAACGTGGAACACTTGTCGACGACCAGCCTTGTCCTCGTTATATTTTGAAAATTATTAGCAAATCAGAACATGTTTTATTCCTAGTTCTAAATTATTTACTTGCTTAAATGATTTCCACTTGGGCATTGATGAATGAAGTGAAATCGTAACAGAACTTGTGGAACTAAACAGAAATATATACAAGTGTAATCGTGAATGAAAGTAAAACGAATTAAATTCATATGAAAAAATCAGTACAAACAAATATGGGCTGCCACATTCGGATAAATAAAGATAATTATGGGCAATTCATAACCAAAAATTGGTTTGAATCTTTAAAATGAAGGATATATTTCATCTACTTCCAACTTAGCGGCATTTTTCCTAATGCATTTTCGAATTTATTCCTTCATCTTTTTCCATGCGCACATTATCATTCGTGGATTTTGAACAAGAACATTGAATTCAGACGTAATCTTTTCTATCAAACTATCTACATTCAGCCATGGAGTTTAGACTTCATTTTTCATGTGTCCCCACAAAAAGAAGTCACATGGAGTGAGGTCTGGAGACCTGGGCGGCCAGTCCTTGCCAAGTCCCACGCAGTTGACACGGGTCTGAAGCACTGTTTGCAAATATTTGCTCACTCAAATTTGTCGATGGCAAGAAGTACCGTCCTGCATCCCATCAACCAAGTTAGATCTACGATCGTATGCTTCTAAAGCTGTGACACGATTTCCCCCGATACAACTAAAAGTATAGCGCACCGTTACTGTGGCCCTCGTAGAAAATAGAACTTATTACTTAACCGTGGTCATCCCCCAATAAAAAGCCTTGCACACTTGAAGAGAACTTCATATGTAGCGTCCTTGCGATGGACATAGTTAAGCGCATACACCCTTTTAATCTGTCCGGCTGATCCATCGCCCAGGCTGTGCGTTTCGAAAATCACAGGCTTTCAGATTGGCATCTCTGGTTCTTCACGTGTTGTGGCCGCAGGGATGCAGGGTGAAAGTCAGGCTACTAAGTTTCCTGTCAGTGTATTAATCATCGGCAGACTGGCGCTAGTGATGAGCATTATTGTTAAACAGTGTTTTTTTAACTCTGATTTGAGAATGGGAAGAATATTTATAGGTAAGTTTTTAATGATAATTGACTTTTTAACTATTGCCTTTTCTTCCCTGTAAAATCGGGTAAATGAAACACCCTGTCACGTGATTGAGCTGCTGCGTAACAAGAGTTGCGGAATCTTGCGTATGATTCCATGTACAGCAGGTACTCTAGCGTGCATCAAGTATCGGAATTTAGAAGACTTTATAAAAAGATCTTTGGGAAAATAATAGTTTCTGAGCTATTTAGGAACCATTTTTTCAACCATTTACGGCGACCATTTGAACAACTGTATCAAAGTCCCGTAGAATAAACAAGTGCTCTTGGAAACAAAGGTCAATATTCTAGAATAGGCTGACCAATTCTCTAACAACCAAAAAATGAGCTTCAGCTAGTTTAAAAAAAAGCTTTTATAAACATTAACGTAGATTTTAAACTTTGAACACAAACGAAGAAGATTTATTCCAATTCATTTGGCTACATCAGACCAACATATGCTCCGTGTGGAACGCAAGAGGAAAAAAATAATATCTGTCAGTCCTCGCTCTAACGTTTATGCTCTTTGTTTAAAGGGGATGTGCGAGAGTTGGAGTTGGGCTGGGACTAAAATGAACATAATGCTAAATTTTTCTATATCCATAGTACACTTTATGCAAATTTGAATGACTTAATTTTTCATACCTTTTGAATGCACTAAAATTGTTACAAATGTTAGCAGTGGAAATTGTTCCTATGAGGTATAGAAACTAACATAAGCGAAGAGTTTTCTTGCTAAACTTGAAAAATGTGTTCCGTAAATTGAATGAAAAGTTGTACATCCTATTTTCTAAACTTATTTTTCGGTAACAATTGCCTAAGTTTCTGTGTACAATCAAATAGAGAAAAGCTGACTTTTAACCATAGAATTCAAACGTTTCACTACTATGAAATTTTCCCTCGTTTTCAAGTACATGAAATGGATCTGTGTTTTGCGTCAGATTCGTATTTGTGTTTAATGGTAAAACGTACAAAAAATTGACGGACTTGCATTGGGCTATAACCTCTACCCTTTAATAGCGAACTTTTTTCTAGCCCAATTAGAAAAATAGTTTTTGCGCCAATGTGTACCGGAGCTTAAGTCATTATTTTACGGAAGGTACCTGGACTTTGCATTTGTTTTGTTTCGCTCTGAAATGAAAGCCAATAGGTAGTCTCTTTCAGTAAATTAACGCATCACATCCTAATATCAAGTTTACAATGGAAGTAAAGCGAAATGATCAGATCCCATTCCTGTTGTCCTCATAAGAAAGTTAAATTTGAAACTTAATACTTCTGTCTACCGGAAGCCAACGTTCACTGGCCTTGTAATGAACAATTTCAGGCCAACAATTTGCTGTGCATATAAAGGATATATAAAATCATGCATTTACAGTTCACTTCATTGTGGATACCGCATATCCAGTACATATGAAATATTCCATCTTTAAATTGAATACAATGTGAAATTATTGGTTAAAATACAATGTCTAAAATTGTTAATTCAGAATTGCGTGAAAAATTTTTTAGATCGTTAAATTTTCCCCTCTCCTGAAACTTTGAGCGTACCAAAGTTGACCTTGTACGTAGAATTATGATTTATGGGTCATTTGAACGCAGAGCTGACAAAAGAGGTAGTGTCTATGGTTCGTAGTTGTTTTTTTTTACGACGGTCGAGGTCATAGAGTATTAAAGAAATTGGTCTAAGATTGCATCCGTTTTTAGCAGGGAGGAACTGTTGGAGGAGTCTGTGGAGTGGTTGTCTATTGTTATAAGTGTTGCTGCTGCATGGAGTCTTACGTTGGTAGTACTAACCTCCAATAATTCGTCAGACATAGCCAACACTGAGAAATATCTCAAAGAACCGGTTATGCTCTATCCCTTTCACCCCAATCAGCAATTAGGGATCACTGCGAGAATTCAAACCTTCCATTCTGAAGTACATATTAATTTTTCAAATTTATGCAGAGCTAATAATGAGCATGACCTCAAAATTTGTCTCTTTTCGTTTTCACTTATTAACTTAACCTCAAGAAAGGAATTGGTGCCGTTAAATTATCAATTGATTAAATTATCACCTACTGCCGTAATTTTGCGTGTGAGTGTATGCATATACTTTCTATGAGGCAAGTTCAAGAAAAATGGGAAGAATTACGACGTCACATAACGAACATGGACGCCTCCGACCGCACAGGCGTGTGTTCGTTAATGTATCTGGATTAACGTACATGTGCTAGTGTGAATTAGGAGTGTGGAACTGTTTGTATATGAATGAATGTATATTAGGATTTTAAGACATTCAGGAAATTTTTGTGGAATATACAGATTTTTCTATTCAGATTATAAAACTTTTTCCATTTTTCTCCTGTTTTCAACACTGATGATGGAATTTTATAATTCCGAAATGTTTGCAATAAATGTAATATTCATTTCACTCCTGTTCTTCTTTTTCTTCTGAGAATTAGATTCCCAACGAATTTCCCTATTCGAAATATGTACAGGGTGTTCGGTAAAAACCTGGGTTAGTATTTGCAATAAAGTGTTCAGGGAAGTAAGAAATTTGATTCCCAGGAATCTCGGAAGAAATACATTTAAGAATATTCTATACGAGACATTTTGCTCGCTGATGCGTAATTTTCAAGATTTTACATTAATAACGTTCAGGTAGGAATAACATTATATAGTCGGTTGCGTAGTCTCCGCATTGTTGAAACGCGCGCAATTTTTGGGCGCGAAGACATCAGTCCTGGTTTGACTTAGTCAAGTTAAATTAGGTTCATTCATGTTAGTTTAGGTTACTTTACATAGGTTACTTCATTTAACTAACCTAACCTAACCTCACCCATAGTTACGTCAATACCGTATTACAGCATACATATATGTCCGTTCCTTCACTTTTATACAAGGCGTTCCTGTAGCTTCAAAGTTGAATAACTCAAAAAATTACGCATCAGCGCGCAAAATGTCATTCATGTAAAACGTTCTTGGATGTTTTCTTATTGATTCTTGGGAACCAAATTTTTAATTTCCGTGAACACATTAAGGTAAATATTGACCATAACCTGGACCCTCTCTTTGAATTGTGATAACTTGTAAACTGATCAGCCGATTTATATGGTCTTTTTTAAGGTAAATGCCGGCTCATTAACATAAAACTCTGGCTATTGCTGCCTGAAGCATGCGAAGATATTCAAAATTTTTACAACAAATGATCGCGAAAATCTATAATAATTTTTCACGTATAATATAAAATTTGAAGCCACATTTGGATAAAAAATTATTGGATTTCAAATGACCAAGAACTTCATTAAGTTCATCGAACAAAGTGGAAATTCTATTTACTTTCAACTTCTATCATTTTTTCTGATGCAATCTCGAATTATTTCACCATTATCATTGCGCTCCTAATCATCTATGGAATTTGGACTAAAGCATTAAACTCTATCGTAATCTTTCCATTTAAGGCACCTCCATTCAGCGATGGAGTCGTGTAGATTTTATTTTCCAGCTGTTCTCACAAAAAGAAGTCAGATGAGGTTATGTCTGGGTTATGACTAGAGACCGGATTTTAAAGCAAAATGCTATAAATGCTTATTTTGCTTAAAAATGCTATATCGGCTTGAAAATGCCTATTTTGCTTCTAAATGCTATTTTTCATATAAATGCTTATATAGCAATTGATAGCGTTATACATTTGCTAATATTTCTATAAATGCATGTAAAAGCAAGCATGACGGCAAGCGCCTCTTAGGGTTTTTTGTACACCTCTTGGGTAATTTGCATGCCATGCTGGCAAGAGATGCTAGAAAGTTCTACACTGTGTGTATGTCTGTGTTACTATTGAAATTGCATCTTTTTTTCTGTTTATATTTATTAGGGTTTTTCCTTTTTCTGTGTTAATAAAGGAAAGTACACCGTGTGCCAATCAGAGAGAGAGAGAGAGAGAGAGACGTATATTTAACTTACAAATAATACTTGGATTAAAATATTAAGTTACAACTTGAAGTTTTCTTATCATCTCTCCCTCTTTCGCTCTCTCGCTTTCTCTGTGTCTGCCTCTCTCCACATGACATATTATCTGCAGTAGTTAAATTGTAGGTTTCCCTCACCTAATACCTAGAAATAATGTTATTCCTACAGTTGGGTGTGTGATGATATATAGCTTATTACGGCAGTCGTGCACTTGATCTCGATCTGTGAATGGGTACGTACTGAGTGCGTATGTATTATCAAATGTAGATTACATGCTGTTGTATAGTGACGCTCTTGGGATATTTATGGAGGTTCCGGCTGCGGAGATTTATGAGTCTCGCTCGCTCGGAGTTTCCGGCGGAACCGCCGATGCGCGCCTGGTATTTACAAGCGCCGGATAGGTCGGAAGCGCGCCTACTGCCGGGCGGAAGTTCATTGTTCGAACTAGACTTAAGAGCAAGCTGTGTGAACTTGAGATCTGTACAATACCAGTAGTCCTGCTGTTCGTTTTGCTATCCTCTTGCCTAGTTTACGGCTAGGCTAACCGATCTACAAGTGCTGTCCAGTAAACCTTATATCTTGCTGAAATTCCAAGATATTACACATGCTTACTTGAATTATTTATTACATTATGTACGTATGCAGCTTAAAGTTTCTTGTTGTCCCTGTACGGAGTAGCTGATCCATTATTGTGCTTGTAACTTTGGGTTTCGTGCCTACTGCTGTCCCTTTTTTCATATCCCATTTTATGTTGTAAATTTCTGGTCAATATTAAGTTTACTTCATTCCGCAATTTTTACAATTTTATTGCCTTATTTCTATAATATGAATCGTTTTAATGTGTCCGGTTCATCACTATTATACAGGATGTAATTTAAACTTCAAAGTTGAACATCTCGGAAACTAAGCATTTGCGAGCAAATTGTTATTCATGACAAATGTCTTAAAATGGTTCTTTTTATACAAATAAGGCAACAAAATTGTGAAAATTGCGGAATGAAGTAAACTTGGTAATGACCATAGTTCATTCTCACTTAAATGAGTTTGTTTACTTTTGTATGATAGATTGGCACCTAAGTGACATTAGGTGAAATATGCCGAAGGTTCCTGTGTCAACAGATGTAAAACTCCGAAATTTAGTGATGACTTTTGGCAGCACTGATTTCTCACAAAATGGAACAAACCTGTTTTGCCTGCTTTGCCCATGCGATGTCAATTTTTAAAAAAAGTTTAATGTATAACAACATGTAAATTCAGCTAAACATAGAAGAAATAAAGAACGACAAAGAACTACGGCTACTGTGAATGCATCAGAAATAGAAGAAGCATCAACTGTTGACAATCTATCTGAACAACCTTCGTCCACCCCATCAACATCAAACTTAATAAATCCATACTGTTCTTCGACGCAATTTTGCAAAGACTTTGCAACGCTTTTGTGGACTCCAGAATCCCATTATGGAAACTTCAAAGTCCCTCTATGAGAAGCTTCTTAAATTCGCATACTAAAAGAAGTGTCCCAGACGAATCAACGCTGCGTAAAAATTATATTGGAAAATCTTACAGTGCAACAATAGAGCAAATTAGAAAAAATATTGGTTAAAACTACATCTGGCTATCAATCGACGAAACCTCTGATGCAAAAGGCAGGTTTGTTGTGAACGTTGTTGTGGGTTCACTAAATGCTGACAAAGAATCCAACATCCACTTACTTACATCAGAACAAGTTGAAAGAGCAAATAGCTCTTCGATAGCCAAAGTGTTTTCTACAGCTCTTTTAGTACTATGGCCGGATGATATTATATTTGATAAAGTAATGCTGCGGCTTACAGATGCAGCAACATACATGAAGAAAGCAGCTACTGCGCTGCAGGTGATTTACCCTCACATGTTACATGTCACGTGCCTATAGCTCACGCACTTCACCGAGTAGCCGAGTACGTTAGGGAAATTTTTCCAGAAATTGTCAAACTAGTTTCCAATGGTAAAAAGACATTCCTCAAAGCTCCCTCCAGAATTCAAAAACTTAAAAGTGTTTCTCTTAACCTTCCATTGCCACCACTACCAGTAGTAACGCGATGGGGAACTTGGTTGTCCGCCGTATTTTATTATTCTGGCAATTTTGACGTTCTTGTTCTAATGAACAGTTTAAGCTGTGAAGATTCATCAGCAATAAGAATAGTTAAAGAATTACTTGGAAAAGGCTTGGTTAAAACAGACTTAGCATATATTGCGACTCATTTCAGAAATCTACCGAAAGCAATCACCTCACTAGAAGCACGCAACAAGCCCATCGTAGATTCTATTTCATTATTTGAAAATGTAATACAAGAACTTTCATCCCTTTCAGGAACAAAGGGTGATGGTGTACGAGCAAAATGTGAAATGGTTGTGAATGGCAATCCAAATTTAGACACTCTTGTTAAAATACCTGACATTTTCAAAGGAAAACCATGTGAAGTTTCGATAGCCATGCACCCTCAACAAATTACAGCTTTCAAATATGCTCCTGTCTCAACAGAAGTTGAAAGAACATTTTTTGTTTTCAAATATATACTCTCTGATAGAAGGCACAACTTAACATTTGAAAATTTGAAAATGTTGCTAATAATTCATTGTAATAGAACTTCTGAATAGCTGTAAGAAACACATGGTAGTGTGTGTTCGTTCTTTCTTGCGATTGTTCGTTCACTGTATTGTGTTATATTGTTCTTGTTTAATAAATGCTTTTTGTGTCTTTTGGTCTGATTTGTCATATTATGCTATAAGCATTTATCAATAAAGTCATGAAACTGCTTTATTAGCGCTTATTCTTTAGTGCTATAAATGCTATTTTTTCGACCTATTTCGTCATATTTGATAGCGCTTAAACGTCCGGTCTCTAGTTATGACATGGTAACGGGCACTCGTTACCATGTCCTACGCCGATGACATGGTCCTGAAACAGTTCGCAATTATTTACCTACTAAATTTACCGATGTTGAAGATCACTGTCTTGTATCCACCAGAAAATTTAGTACACGAATGTTTACAGTGTATCAGAACAGTGTCATCGGCGTAGAACACAGCCAGGAGTGACTGGCCAGGTCCCCAGACCTCACTCCATGTGACTTTTTCTGTTGGGACTCCTGAAAAATTGTTTACACAACTCCACCGCTGAATGTGGATAGCTTAAAAGGAAAGATTACGACAGAGTTCAATGCTCTAGTCTAAATTTTAGATATCATGAGGCGTAGTGAAAAAGATGAATAAAAAATTCGAGAACGCATTAGGCAAAATGGCCGATAAGCTGGAAATAGATAAAATTCATCATTTTTATCAAAGTATATATAAGGTGCTCGTTTTTTTAAATTTTAATAGATATTTATCCATATGTAAATTTGTATTATCATACTGCCAAATAATTTCAATTAATTTTTTCATAGAAAGTTATTTGTTTCAAAGATTATCTTGGATGTCTGCACTTGTTTTGACAACCAATCAACAGAGTTTCGTTTCAATGAAACCAATGTCTTGTTCTTAAAATAAAAAAGTGACCTGCAACCGGACAAAAAACTGCTGATCCCTCGAAAACTGAAGTTTCCACGTCATTAAAATTATGGTCCCGGTAATGATAAATTATGGCGGGGGAACATGTGTCAAGGATTTTACAAGTCACCTGTCACAGGAGGCTTCGGGGTTAATATTTACTTCAGTGAGTTCAACGATTTTTAAAATTTTACTCCCATAAATCGGTAATAGGATACATTTTAAGTCGTTTTACACGAATGAAATTTTCCTCGCAAATGCTTACTTTTCGAGATATAACCTTAATAAAGTTCAGGTAAGAATAACATTACGTCAGCGGTGTCGTTACTGCATCGATGGAACCCGCACAAGTTTCTTTGACGTAAAACCATCAGTCTCGGTATGGCGAAGTTGAGTTATTTTAGGTTTACTTCAAGTTGGTTTAGGTTAGTCTATTTAACTAACCTAACGTTACCTAACCTCACCCATCGGTACGTCAATACCGTATTGCAGCATATTCGTGTCCGTTCCTTCACTTTTATGTACAAAGTTCCTATGACCTCAAAGTTGAACATCTCGAACAGTAAGCATTTGCAAGCGAAGTGTCATTCGTGTGAAACGTCTAAAAATGCCCTATTACCTAATTACGAGAATAAAAAAATTTTGAAAATCGTTAAGCGCACTAAAGTATATATTGACTAGCCTCAGCGAAGGTCGGGCGGGCATTGGGCGTCGGGAGCAGCAACGAGCCGCTCGGTCACTTAATTACTGTTCTGCAGAGAGTCGTCTGATACTGTGAACGTGGACTTGTGGAGCCGGTCTTATAACGAGCCCTCAACATGAAGGTAACTTTTCGCTCAAGTGAAAATTACCTCGTACAAAGCTACATTTTCAATTTTTGGTTCAATAAAATGATTTAATGTATAATTTCAATTTTTGTGCGCTTGTCATAATCTCATAATTACTCGTGTAATCTTTGCCGGTGTAGCGTGCGCCAAGCTGGTATATAGGTCGATTTGGTTTTAAAGCAGTTCTCGTTTTACTTCAACTGGTCATTGTACTTCAAAGTTTTTCTGTACATTCCATGGGAGTTTAGATCACTAAGATTTTATGAAATATATTTTCACGATCAAATTTGAATTGAAGAGGATAGAAATTCCAGCCCTTATGAGTTTTTTTGGTGAGATGTGGCAGAAGCAACAACTTAATTTAATGCCACTTGAGATCCTGTAAAATTCTTTTGAGTTTCAGTTGAGTAAACAGTGTAAAAGTTTGTAAAAAATTCATCATCGAAGCCATCTTGTTTTTAATTGCGGTGATTTTTATATATGCAGACAATAGCTATTTTAAAAAAAGTCAATTATTAAATACAAACCAAGAATTCACAATTTGAAATCATTAACCTTTTCAAGTGCATCAAATTATTTCCAGTTAAAATGTCAAGAATACGAAATAGAAATATATTTGAAAAAAAACTTTTTTTTGCAAGACTGCCATGGCTTTCTCAGATCTTCCATATACCATTCATGACGACTGCTCCACTTTCGCCGATGCCAATCAATAAAATAAAAATACAGAAATAAATGCAACGGTGAAATGTTCACCAGGTCTCACTTGCCTGTAGTGACTCACTCGATGCAGGCAGATACTGTGTTCAACCAATTCCAAATGACACCATAATACGCCTTGTTCGTACGTTCAAATCTAGCGTCCAACCATCAAATTTTCTTTCATTTTCAGCTGCAGTTGCTGTTGCTGGTGTGTCTCTTCACGCTTTCGGTGAGAGAAGCACCTAGCCGTGAAATAGTATTTTTTTGTTCAATATCTAGGGTTTCAAAGATTAACTTCATTAAAGGGAGAACTGCATTTGAGAAAATTTGTTCGCGTTCGAAACTTTCATGAAGTATGGTGTATGTTAGTAAAGACGAACCTTTTTGATTTTTTCACTTCATTAAAACTCAAGTGGAAGTTAAGTTGCGGAGAACTTTTGCCTCGTACACGTAAATATTTCAGTTTTTTCAGAACAAACTTTTCAAGCGTTTTAATTGTGTGCAATTTGTAGATTTTAATCCAATGAAAAATTGTAGTACTTTTTAACTAGGGCTCAATTTCATTGATTTTCTTAAATTTTGCTTGCATTTCTTTGAATGAAACGAAATATTAAATTGTTATATATTTATCGGCACATGATGACCCTCTTTTTTTATGGATTTGCGGTGCAGAATTTATAATTTGGACAAGAATTGTTCTTTTCTAATGAAATTTAGTAAGGTGGCACAGATCTTTTTAAGATATTTAGATATCGCGACCTTTTGTGTCATGTCCTGTTTTGAGATTCTTTTCAGAGCGTTCAAGCAGCCGGGAGGCCATCGCGACAGGCGTCGGGTTTGTCTTCAAGGATCAACAACTATGCCCCAACACCCCGAAGTGGCTTCCCTATGTGTTTCCTCGGATATTGTTTTAAATGCGACAGAGATAAAAGATGTATGGTTGAGACAGATTGCTATTATGGGTACGATGACATCAATGATTTTGATGTAGAATTCTGCGTGCGAGGCTTTTGTTGCGAGTTTTCAGGGGAAAGATGCAGCGAAGTTGACTGCCATGATTAGGGTAGTAAATGATGCTGGAGAAGATTTATTTTGTTCAATGTGATTCAAGAGTGATCAATAGCTGGTAAGGAATTTTTTAAATTAAACGTTAATAAAGACCATTAAGTTTTTAAATGATCAGCGAAGGAGATTTTGAGGTAGCATTCGTTTATTTTTAAATAAAAGCAAGATGGAACAATGAACTAGAAATGGAGACCGCATATGGTCCTGCAAAGAAGCAACCAAGTGTGTAGAGCATTTAGTGAGTGAACTAAAATGAACACTAGGTTCAAATGCAGCAACATTTGATCTGTTATGTGATACGATTGAACAGCCTGCGAAACGCAATACCAAGTCTCACGAACTAGTCTACTTGACCATAAAGCAGTTTGTAGATTTTTTTTAGTTCAGTGCTGCGAAAGTACCGGAGCTATAAATGGCTGTTCTTTCGGTTTATGCACCTATGGAACTTGACTATTTCGCCTTTTGTTTGGAAATAAACGGTTTGAACTCCTAGTTTTTTTTTCTCATTTTGAACTCCTAGTTTTTTTTTCTCATTTTGAACTCCTAGTTTTTTTTTCTCATTTTGAACTCCTAGTTTTTTTTTCTCATTTTGAACTCCTAGTTTTTTTTTCTCATTTTGAACTCCTAGTTTTTTTTTCTCATTTTGAACTCCTAGTTTTTTTTTCTCATTTTGAACTCCTAGTTTTTTTTTCTCATTTTGAACTCCTAGTTTTTTTTTCTCATTTTGAACTCCTAGTTTTTTTTCTCATTTTGAACTCCTAGTTTTTTTTTCTCATTTTGAACTCCTAGTTTTTTTTTCTCATTTTGAACTCCTAGTTTTTTTTTCTCATTTTGAACTCCTAGTTTTTTTTCTCATTTTGAACTCCTAGTTTTTTTTCTCATTTTGAACTCCTATTTTTTTTTCTCATTTTGAACTCCTAGTTTTTTTTCTCATTTTGAACTCCTAGTTTTTTTCTCATTTTGAACTCCTAGTTTATTTTCTCATTTTGAACTCCTAGTTTTTTTTCTCATTTTGAACTCCTAGTTTTTTTTCTCATTTTGAACTCCTAGTTTTTTTTCTCATTTTGAACTCCTAGTTTTTTTCTCATTTTGAACTCCTAGTTTTTTTTTCTCATTTTTAACTCCTAGTTTTTTTTTCTCATTTTGAACTCCTAGTTTTTTTCTCATTTTGAACTCCTAGTTTTTTTTTCTCATTTTGAACTCCTAGTTTTTTTTCTCATTTTGAACTCCTAGTTTTTTTTCTCATTTTGAACTCCTAGTTTTTTTCTCATTTTGAACTCCTAGTTTTTTTCTCATTTTGAACTCTTAGTTTTTTTTCTCATTTTGAACTCCTAGTTTTTTTTCTCATTTTGAACTCCTAGTTTTTTTTTCTCATTTTGAACTCCTAGTTTTTTTTTTCTCATTTTGATCTCCTAGTTTTTTTTTTCTCATTTTGAACTCCTAGTTTTTTTTTCTCATTTTGAACTCCTAGTTTTTTTTCTCATTTTGAACTCCTAGTTTTTTTTCTCATTTTGAACTCCTAGTTTTTTTTCTCATTTTGAACTCCTAGTTTTTTTTCTCATTTTGAACTCGACGGTTATTTGAGCGGTCTTACGGAGTTGAAACTGTAAAAAGTAGCTGCCTGTAAAAATTGTGAAAATTTAGTTTCTTCAATCGGTATTCACTATATGAAGGTCTCCCGAACTACAGACTGCTGTCACATACCGTTCCGTCGTAACAATTTCAATTTCATTTTTATCGTACATAAAATGGAGAGAAGGTCGTGTTAGCAGTTTTTGCAGAATCACTTTCATAAAAAAAATTGCCGCCTTGTCTCGATTAGGTTTGTATTAGTTCCATCTTTTTCATTAAAAGCTCATTGCTTTGAGATTCCATATTTGGAAGAAAGGGGCATGAAAAAATTTATGTATAGTACTAGAAATCCTTTGGAAAGAACGAAAGTCGGTCAAAACATCTGCTTGTTCAAAGTTTTACTGCATTAAAAAATCTTTTAGAATTAATACTCTTGACTCGAGCCTCTTGAGTTATTTTTACAGTAAAATAGACCGCAACAATTTCATCAGAAAATATGTACTGTAAAGGCATGATGGTTTCAAGAGGAAGTAGCACATGTGGAGAAAAACCTAAATTCGTAAAGAAATGGAGCGCCTGAGAATCGAGGTATCTCAAATACTTGTTTTTAATAAACACTTTCAGGAGATTTTATGGGAAAAAAGTTTAGGCAACTCGAAGTTTTCTTGGCTGTGTTATCACTGGCAATGTAGAATTAGTTTCCTTACTGAATTGTTGATTCTTCATCAGCAAAACTGTCCAATTCAGTTAAACCAGTCACAATATTACGCGAGTGTTGGTTTGTGTTATTCATTCACTTTTGGAGTCGGTTTGTTGATTGACATATATGGCGTCAGGAGTTGTGGACTGCAACGCATCAGATCACTCATATTATTATTATTATTATTATATTCCTGGTTTTACCACCGCAGCCGCACAAGTGTTGATCTCAGCAGTGATTCAGATCACTCATATACGGTGTTAACGAGCTCCGGGTGAAAAGATGATTGACGATATGTGTATCCTAACCAGTTGCATTAATGTTCAAAAACTTTGGTTTTAAATGTTTCCAGCGAAGATTTTTTAGTATCTAATGAAATATTTGGCTACTACACACGGAAACTAAGACTAACTTTCGTGATGGCGTTTGCAGTAGTAAACTCGCAGACTAAAAGGATAATTGGCTCGCTAGAGACATTAAATCTCTCACGAGCAAAAACCGTAGACTCAATTCGTTTTCCCACACGTTCATAAATTCGCCGACGTTAATTTTAAGTCTGTGTAAATGACCTGAACTTCGTTCTTCTTATAAAAAATGAGCTCTATATTAATTAGTTTAAGACTGGGAAACATTCTAAAAACAAACTTAGCAAAATCTTAACGAATCTTTATCTCAAACGCAGCCAAGAGTAATGCTGCATGCATTTTTATTGCATGGAATCCTACAGACTTGAAGAGAGGGACTAAATTTCTTATTAGAATCTATTACCCAGCAACTGACTATGAGCTCGTAAGCTGTAATCCAGTGAATAATGCGCACAATTTCTATTTTACGGTCGTATTTTCTTATACCGACGTTCTCGATGAAAAAATCGAATTGTTTCATCTTTCGGAAGCTAATTCCAAAACAAAAAATAAATACTCCACAATAATTTTCCAGCAATTGGATATTCTGTCATTCCATATTATGAAAAGTCTTTAACAAATGTACATTAAATTGCCCTTCTTCGTAATTTTTATGAATGCTAGGGTTTCTATTATTTCAAAGACGAAATTAAATGATTTACGTGTTAAAGTAGAAACAACTAAACTGTGAGAATAATTTTTGCTTGAAAATAATTATTCGTATTTTCCAGCGGGTTCTGATATTAATTCAGTAAAATTTCGGTCAGATTCCATAAGGGGTTATACATGTTTGTATGAGTTTGAATTGAAAAGCAATGTTTCCTAAGTAAAATTAGATGATGAACTATCGTCAATTGGGATTGACAAGCCATGTTGCGTCATCTGAAAAGTACGTAAAAACGTATATTTGTTTGACAAGAAACATTCTCTTAACTTGAATAATCCAAGTGGTAATGGAATATTTAGTTATTATTTCTGAGGGGAATTTAACGTGGTAATAAGTTTGTTGTATTGGTTTTTAATTCTTGTTCATTACGTTGAACTCCAGTTTTGGAAACCCAAAATATTTGTTGCGGTGAACAACAGTTAAAATCAAAGGCATAATGGTGCTCCGCAGGCATAAAAAAATCCTCTTCTGAATTGTTTTCGATTTTAGAAGAATAGTTGACACCTAATGCATTACAAGATTTATCCCACAATGCTAATGACTTAAAACAAAACTATGCTGTTATTTCATTCATGTTTCTGTTTTTAAATTGAAATTCATTTGCAAACCAATTGAGATCAGTGCTGAGAAGTTGGTCTCTCTGCAAATGAGGCCTGTATTTCTGCGAAGAACGAAACGTTTTTGTATACTACGAGTGAGATTTCTCTGTTCACAGGTTGTCGAATTGCTCACAGATCACGATCCTGAAAATCTATGGCTCCAACAACCGAGTACTATGTTGCACTCTTCTTGGAAGTGCAAAATGTTCGTACTACATTGTTTGGCATGTTTCCAAGACTGGTAACGATGATGTTGAAGCAGCAATCACTCACGAAGTCAATATTCCACGGAACATAAGTGAACGACTATCACAAACTTCTGGAAGACTTTACATCTGAGTCACCATTTGCGATCGCAGCTTTACTGATAGAATTTTCAAAATCTTTCAAAACATCCTTTATAGTTGTGAATTTTTTCCCTTCATTGTTAGCTTTTGTTTCATTACCTCTGAAATCACTGGATCGGTGTCAGTGGGTCTTGTTCAATTAATTTTCGGCAAATATTTTGCAGACAGTCGGCATTTGCAACAGATTGTATCCACGATACAGCATCCGAGAAGGGCAAGTTGCTATCTTTATTAACACAGAAATTTGGATAGAGAATTTTACTTCAAATTATTACTGACAGCAAGATGTTGAAATTGGCCCTATCTTATTCATGGACGCAGAGCGTAGACGGTAATATTCAAGCATACAAGTTCACAAATTTTGTAAGTATTCAGACAGATTTGAATAATAATTTTTAAAAAATCATCATTGGTCAATAGATTTCATGATTTAACAGAAAAAAGAATATTCCATGGAAAAAGTTTTAAGACAATATCTTCATTTTGGTAGAGAGGAGCAATTATTGAAGCAAGGTCTACTGAGTGGATGTACTTATTTTTACGGGTATGAATGACTGCGGTGCGTCGTCCTTCGTTGGTAGTGCATAACTCCATTCTTCAGGCGTAGGTTGCATGAAAAAATGTCGGTGATAATTTTTGCAATCCATTCGAAGAGAAGTTGTTTTTTAACCCATATTGAACCAAATAGAGAATAAAAGAAAAACCTCAAATCTTTTACCTTCCTTTCAAGGTCATTCGCTTTTTTTCTGTGTAAGGATGTTTGTTAGATTAAATTAATTATTCCTTCTACCTAGTGATGTACTTCGGCTCGCTGAGGTTTACTGGATGAGCGCGATGAGTGTGGTGATTCTTTACTCGTAGGGTAATCATATCATACGAATGAGATCCTCAAGAAATTATTCAATAGAAAATAACACGATGATTATAATCCTCCACAATTATCAACTTCCTGCATCACTAGTCTTACATCATGTGTTCCTAAATTATTCACTGTAAAAAATGCAAATTCCCAAACCTTCGGAACTTTTTATAACAGAATTCGATTGATGACTCTTACGTAAGAGTTATTCTGTAAAAAATTACTCTGAAGGAAAGCACTTATGCTTCTTCCTCTTTGTCCGCGCAAGTTCGTGTAAAGATTTAAAAAACGCATATTGTTGTGTGTTTGAGCTCTATGACAGGGACAATTTTTTCTTGTGCATTTTCGTTCGAAATTATTAGATTTTGGCTTTTTCCTGGCGAGTTTGTACGACTCCAGAATAAAGCCATTCACGAGCCCTCATCAACAAACAGGGTACACAAATGCACGTGGAACGAAAACTAAAAGCGCACTTATACAGTAGTTCAGAAACATGTGAAAATAAATCAGATAGTTCCTCCCTTGTTCGATGTCACATTGATAGAGTATAGCTCAGAAGCTCAACGGACGACTAGCAATGGTCATACGCAGTATCTGGAAATTATGTTCCCTGATCCAGACTGAAATAAAATGTCACTGATCATCGATGATCAAACATCTGCAGGTACGTCTTTTCTACTGTCTCAGAAGCATATTCACCGTCACTATATGGAACCAATTGATCACACGATCTTGTAGTTCAGGTACTGCAAAGTTGAGATTCGTAAGTTTGAGTCCGAGCGTTGAATAAATTTCTATCTGATATCGTGATTCATATCAAGTGTAGGTAACCTTAAAAAAGTCCATTCGAAAATTCCCTTTTTGTTTGAAATCATCTAGGAATATGAATTACTGAGCATTCAAACAATTAAGGAGAAAATACGCTTGTAAACATAAGCTGCCTGTGAAGACATGGATCATCAATACAGCACCGGACAGAAAAAGTTAGAAGCTCTCCGAAAAAATGTACTGCGTAGGCAGCATGTAAGATCTGTTTCAACGAAGACAAAGGAAGATTTATTGGAATTTTGATACCAGCGACAGACTGACATATGTTCTCTGTGATGCACGAGCCATGAACGAACATCTCTCCACCCACGCTCCAAAGCTCACGCCTCTTGTTCGCCAGGGATACATTTGGATTTGAGGTTGTGGCTACTCGTAGAATGGTTATACGTTTTGTTAGCTTTGAAAAGAATTTTAACAAGATATCAACTCTGTTGTCCCATATATTTGAAAATAAATTGGAATAAAGTTTAATCATAACCGCAAAACCGATCACACAAAGTATCAGGTCGGAATGAAGTATGTATCTGTAATGACTAGCAGGATCCGTGGAAATTCCACGGACAATGCCATCGTTAAGCTAGGTAGACCTGGTCAACATTGAATTACCAATTTCAACATTATACAAGTATTCTAGCCTAACCTATCCTACCATATTTTATCCTATCCTATTCTAATCGAACCGATCCTGATAATATGTCAAACATGAAAAAACAGTGGACCCATGAAAAAAATCAGTCAGCATTACATAATCTATCCTAACCTAACCCTTAATAACCTAACCTAAACTAACCTAACCAATCCTAACCTGCCCTAATCAAACCGATCCTCATAATATGTCAAACATAAAAAATAACCGTGGACCCGAGAAAAAATTTCATCAACATTACCTAACAAATTCTAACATATATTCTAACCCGAGCTACCCTAACCTAACATATTCTAACCTATCTCATCCTGACCTATGCTAACCGAACCTATCATGATAATATGTCAAACATAAAAGAGTGGAGTGAAAAAATTCCATCAACATTTGCTAACCTATGCTAATCTAACCTATCCTAACCTGACATGTCTTAACCTATCCTATCCTAACCTATTCTATACTATCCTAACCTAACTTATCCAACGTCATCGTTAGGCTAGGTGGACCTGTGAGAAAATTCGGTCATTACCCAACAAATTCTAACATAACATTTTCTAACCTAACCCATCCTAACCTAACATATCCTACTATCCCATCCTAACTAAAGCTAACCTGATAATATGCCAAACATAAAAAACATGGACCTGTAAAAAAATTTCACAAACATTACCTAACCTACGCTAAGCTGATAAAATGTCAAACGCATCAATGCATGTAAAGGCGATCTTTTTGTGTAACCGCAAACTAAGATGAGAGCGTTACACGAGACCTTAGGTTTAAAAATATTAATTTATAAATAAAACAATAGTGGCAATAAAAAATAGAAATGAAAATTGAAAAAAAATCATAAATGAAAAAAATACTTAAATAAATAATATAATAAAATATAAAAAATAAAATAAAAAAGTTGAGAAAATTTTTTTTTAGAAACCAATAAATAGGAAAATAAAAAATGAGAAGCAAAAAATAAAAAATAATAAATAAAAATAAGAAATATACCAATAAAAAATAAATAAAAAATAAAAAATAAAAACTACTTAATTTAACCTATCCTTCATATCCTATCCTGGTAAAATATCAAACGTTTCAATGCATGTAAAGGCGGTCTTTTTATGTAGCACTCAGGAATTCGGTATCCAAGATACCGTAAACTCGGATGAGAGCGTTACACGAGACCTGAGGTTTAATTAAGCGTATTGATGTATAGATTTAAAATTTTAGAGCATAATTAAACGAACCCAACTCATGAATAACTTGTGTGGATATCTAAATCACTATTAAGTTATTTCTTCCAACATATTTTGTGTTTATTTTGCAATTGATAACTACAATATTCTTGAACCTTACTGCCTAATGTACTCATCAAACAATGAGCAAATTAGGCATATATTGGTGTATGAATTTCAGAGGAGCAGTAAGTTCAGCAGCAAGAACGCTTGGCTGAAATTATCAGATGTGCTCTGATTTTTATATTTACAGGCAAACTTCACTCAAAAATAAAACGGTCTAGCAACGGGACTGCCCTTAGTACCATCACTTGTTAACACTTTTTTTGTGTTTTCAACAAGCAAATCGTTCAGGTGAATATGTTCCTGATTTTAAGCCATTACGTTCTATATGTAAAATGTTCATTGTGAAAGTGAATTTTGGTGCTCATAGCTTACAGCTAGTGGGCTTCCATTTGGTGTCCTCGATTCACGACAAGAAATTTCTCCCGAAGCAATACGCATCGAAAAATTTTGAAGAAAACAGTAAAGACCATTTATCCTGTTCATTTCCATATTTTGGAGCGCCGTCTGAGAAGTTATCCAACGAATGAAAATTACTGTGTCCAAAATATTTTCATAACTTTTAGGCACGTGTCATTCTGGTAGATGATATGAGTTTCTTTCTTTTTTTTCAGTACAAGGTTACGCTTCACATTGATATGAAAGCCTCTCTGGTTAATTCTCGCAGTTGTGTGCAGCACACATCGTCGTATGTCGGCGTGACGTCATGAAATTTTGGTATCAGAGTGGCAGAACATCGGGGTAGAAGCTTCTGTTCTGGGATTCAACAAGAACACCCATCTCATTCTGTAGTGCGCAATCATGCAGAAAAATGCCTCATATCTATATCTGCAGCAGATTTCAAAATTTTAGATTCTCCTACGACCCCCTATGACCTCAGGATTTTAAAGTCTTAACATAATTTTAAGGGAAAAGCTGACCTAA
Organism: Morinoia aosen; assembly: GCA_030386875.1. Taxonomy (NCBI): domain Eukaryota; kingdom Metazoa; phylum Arthropoda; class Malacostraca; order Amphipoda; family Talitridae; genus Morinoia; species Morinoia aosen. Next base: position 31,517,648 of record CM059567.1, on the reverse strand, counting down.
GCGATACGGAAAGCTCATCCCCTTTGTTATTAGTAAATAGATAGCAACATTTTCAATTTGATATATATATATGTATAATTTTTTTCTTTTCTTTTAGTGACATAATGGTTTTTGTTTCTGAATAAATGATGGAATTGGACTCTGAAACGTTTCCTTAGTAGTAAGTATGATTCATTTACTAGCGATTTCCATCGTTTTCAAGTTTCTGATAAGGTTGCGACTCAAGCAAACTTCTGACTTGTTTAGAAATATGCGCTCAAGATCACTTATCGGAATTATGTGGATACCGGAATGGTCTGAGGAAGATGGATTCCACTTTTCAAACAGGAAAACTTTGTCATGTACCTTCCACGTGACGACATGCCATGCACGAACGACGCTTGCGCCAGCGAGGGAGAGCCACGTACTCAGTGCACCAGAGACGGTTGCAAGATTCTGCGTAGCTCAGCGAAAGCTACATCAGCAGCTCCGAGCGACGCCAGCCCGACAACGACGGGGCCATACCAAAAAAAAGTCCCGAAAGTTGGTCTCACGGCTGTTACTGATGCCAACCGTCGCGGAAAGTAGCGGCGGTAACTGCATCTATAAAGGGTTGTCCCTAAGGTAAAGAGGTCTCACTCCCATACGCGTCACTATCGTCGAAGGTCCTCGTACACGCCGTTTTTACTTGAGTCTTTGTGATAGAATCCAGTCCGGCGTGCTGGGTATTGTTATTGTATAATTTGCAATTGTGACTTCACGTTTAAAACAACTGATTAACTACGTAAAGTAAACGAGGCTACTTCGAACACTACGAAATCTGCACCAGCGCTTCACCTAAGATACGTGAGACTCTCTTTTTGTAGCTGTCAAGGTTTGCGGGCTATAACCAGTCCCCGATATATTGGTGATATCCGTTTATAACAGTAAAACGATGTGGCCACATTGAAAGAATCGTGTTTTCTTTCGGAAAATAACTCCTTTGATTTGAAGATTAGACTTGAAAAGAAAGAAAGTTTGAAAAATCATAAACTCGGATTCTAAGTAAAAGAAGAATATGACAACTTCACTCCCACAGACGAACCAAGAAAAGTACGCTTCAAACGACTCAATTCTGAGGAATTGATGACGATGCTTCAAAAACCGATGCAAACCATAAGACCAGATATTGTGAAATGATGAGACTTTGTAAAATCTTCAAAGCTGGAATATTGGCATACACACCATCTTTGAGAAAACAATCAGCAACGACATTTGGACTGCTGTCCTAATTCATTCTCGATTGCTTCGAACATCAGTTTTTAAATAGAGTCCTTACTGGGGATGAAAAATGGATAAAGTACAGTAATGTTAAACGCAAAAGAAAGAGGCTTAGCCCTAGTACAAAGCCTATTCCACAGCTACGACCTGGTCTGCATTCGAAAAAATTCTTCTCTAGATGTGGTTGGACATTGAAGAAACTATACATTATGAGCTAGTAGGTGATAATCAAACAAAACGCTGTTTGAAGACTGTTCTGCAGGAAAATCGACCTCGTCGGTAAAATGAACAAGAGTGATCTTGCACCATGGCAATGCCAGACCCCGGCTCAGAAGCGCCTAAGAATTTCATTAAAGAATTTGGTTGGGAAGTTTTGAAACACCCACCCATTTTCGGCCGATCTTGCTCCAACAGATTACCATCATTACAGATGCTCACAGACACATCCACCAGGACAAAGGCGTACTTCGAAGGTAGAGGTTGAAATGAAGTTAGTTTCGTTTTTCAAACTAAAACAAAATAATGTCTATGAAGGAGGTCTTAAAGAAAGCGTATAGAAATTATGGGGAAATGTTTTTGATGGGAATAGCGATTGTGCTGATTTCTGTTGAAATTTCTCTTTCGCTAAATTTTTCATTTCATTTAAAAAAGGGATCATAGCTTTCATTACAACCTCATTGAAATGAACTGAAATTGTATTTGAATTTATTTCACTCTAGTAAAAGGCGTTGTACAAGGAAAGTTAAAAGACAGCTGTAGAGGACTATTTTTTACACGTGTGTTCCAAGTAAAAATTATCCAAGCTTCGGTGTACAACAAAAGAACAGTACACACGCAGCAAAAAAATGAAAACCTTTCAGTGAAGAAGAATATTTATTCATTTCCTCATCATAAATAACTCTTTATTTTCCCTGTCATTATAACTTTGAACGAACCACAGAAAACTCGAATAAACCGGAAGAGTTTCAAATTTATTGAAGGTCTGGTTCAGGTGATTACAGGTTATTGTGGGTGGACATGTGTCCTGGAGTTCACAAGTCGCCTATAACAGGAGGCCTCGGCCGAGGTGGAGCATTGGGCATCTGGAGCAGCTACGAGCCGGTCGGTCACTTAAGCTTTGTTCAGCCGAGGGTCATCTGATATTGTGAGCGTGGACTTGTGGAGGCAGTCTTATAACGAACCCTCAACATGAAGGTAAATCTTGTATTTATACTGCAAATAAGTTGCAAGTAAGATTTCTCATTTTTTAGTTTTGTAACGTGTGTATGTATGTATGTATGTTCTGTTTTGACTATTGGTAAGGCGAATAAGAGTTCAAAAATTTTGTGACACAGCTCGTGTTAAATTATATTTTTCTGCAATTGGGGTAATTTGAATTTAAATAACCACTGGGATATTGATATATTTGTATTTTAACCGGTCTGTTTCGTGTGAATACTTCAATCGCTCTGTGTCTATCTCTGTCTCAGTTGCGGTGAACCTGAAATCGGAGCTATCTTTACATATCACAATTAGTGTTAATAACTAGAAGCTTCGCCGAGTATTTTCAGGGCCACACTGCCTCGAGTCTTATGCCATGGTTTCCATGATTACTCCTAAAAATATTAATGGCTTCAGGTAGTCGTTCTTGAAGAACATTATTTAACTGTTGGATATTTTCATACTTTTTGACGTGTTTTTTAGTATTGGACTCCCCGATGAAGGCTAGCTCGATAAATGTGAACTTAAAGAATTTTATTTTCAATGTTGATAATGAATTCATAAAAATTATTTGTGTAATTAAAGTTCAATCATCTAACGAAGATATTTTCTCCTTTCCAGCTGCAGTTCCTATTGCTGGTGTGCCTCTTCGCGATGTCGGTAAGGATGGCATTATCTTTCCATTAAATATGCGTCATTCAGTTAAAGATACAAGCAATCTACTGTTGCTCATGAAAGAAAGGGATATGTGCTAATAGAAATGTATGTGCGAAAATTTGAGTAGTAGTTACTTTTATTAAATACTAGCAGTGGCTTAAATAAATACCTCGAGTACATCTTATACTTAATACTTGAAATAGAGGTGATTCGGTTAAAAATGGCTGCAGCTAATCCCATGCATAAACACTGACAGTGGCCCTTTCTGGAAAATCTTTCGAATCGCTGCATTGTGAGCGGTTAATTAGGCTTTACGATCTTGAAAATATCCTGATGAAAGTTTGCTAGAAGCCTCATTAATAAATTCCATGGCTCGTGCAATGGTTTTTGATGATTTTGATCAAAAAGCATATGTATTTCAGCTCTATTTGGTACTTTTCGTAATTCAATTTGTTATGTGCCATGATTGGGAAATAGCTTCCACTTCAAACAAGAAAATTTGTAATGTGGCGCCAAAATGATCTTAACATTTATTTGCAGAGCGCTCTGGCAGCTAGGAGGCCGTCTCGACTGGCGTCGGGCTTGTCTTCTCCTTCAAGGATCAACAACAATGGGCTCACAGCCCGGAAAGATGACGTCGACATTTGTGAATACGGATGGTGCTGGGAATGCGACAGCGATGAACCGTGTAGTACACACAAGGACTGCCAGAATAATACTGATGTTGATGATGACGATTTCGAACACTGTTGGCGAGAGATGTGTTGCGTGTTTGAAGATGCGCAGTGTACGAACGATGCGCAATGCTACGATGATGACGACTAGGATCACATACGGTACTACACTATGCTTGTGGTGACGACCGTAATTCATCTATTCATGAGACGATTGCAAAATCGTTTTCAGTTATAATCATTAGTGAATTAATGGGCAATGGTAAAGCAAGCAACTATGAATACATTATACTTTCAACATACTAACATTAATAAATAATGTTGAACAGCAAAATGCTATCGGAAATAACATTACAAACAGTAAACAAAAACATTAATGTCATGAAGACAATGTACAAGAAAGATGCGCTTTAGCCACCATTACAACCACTTCATGGTTGTAGTATTAATAAAAGACTGCTCCTGTATTGCCTTCCAGAAATGAGAAGTTGCATATGCAGGTGTGAGTTTCATATAATTCTTAGGCGCAGCGTGTAACTTGCAATAACCTGAATCTATTCAAGCTGCCATGTAAAATATTATGCACTGATTACCTGGCTACGAATTTATGTGCTTAATTTTTCATAAAATATCTCGTATTAGGCTTCGAGATCTTTATGTACACACATACAATTATAAAAATTGGAAACAGTTTGAGAATAAATTGTTGAGTTTATTTCTGTTTTTCTCCCAGTGTGAGAAGCGAAGTCTGAAGAAGCAAGTTCTGCAGGTATAGCAGCGGTCTCAAGAAAATGAAACTTACGAAAATGCGGTTGTAAATTGCAATTTTGCGCTTCAAAGTCTGCCTACATAGTTTAGGCCTCAATATCTTTTAGAATTATCATTCCGTTTGTGAACGATAATGTCCCATCACATTGCGAGTCATGGATTTCAAAATCGTCTATAGATAGTTCTGCGTAACGTAATAAGAATATTCAATTAAAGTCAGACTGTGGCATAGCCGAGAAGCAAACGCTACTCTCTGAAGTGCTCGACTTGACTTTACAACAATTATTACGGAAAAATAAAAAGGCGTAATGCTGAAAGATTTGTGCCGCTTCCTCCAAACTTCAAAATTAATTCTACTCCTCGGTTTAACTGCAACTTGACCAATTAACGGCAACATTTTGTACTCATGCAATATTGCCGTTATGACAACCACCTCATTCGATTGGCACTGGCATGCGGTTGTCACCGACAAAAAGTGAGGAAGGAACTCCCACTCGATGATGGACTTCAAAGAAAATATGTGGAGGAAATTTTACCAGAATTACAGTACATTAAGGCTACTCTCGAAAGATGTCCGTATGGTCTTCTGGAGCATTAAAAGGTTAAGACTTTGTTAAGGGATAGCAATGAGTTGGAAATTTGAAGATGACGCTCTCATGTGATAAAAGGTATTACAGTGGTACTTATAGGGCGATTCTTTAATCTTATTCTCAAAATGAAATGAAGAACCAACGTGATAGAGAGCATTTATTCAAGCAAACTTTTCGGAATGAAACTATTCCAACATCAGTGCTGGAAGAAATAAAAAGTATTTTTAGTCATGAATAAGACGGTAAAGGTCTGAATAGAATTACAAAACAAAAATTAAAAAAAAAATAAAAAAAAAAACTCTTTTCTAACGACGAATGCACCATACATAAGCGTATAGGCAATACGCACAGTACATACTGGCGTACACAACCACACATACACAACACACTCATACACCTACACATTTATATATATATATATATATATATATACACACACACACACACACACACACACACGCACACGCATACACGCACTTCATGCACACACACACTAAGCACACTAGCATACCGCAAGTTAGGAAGTAGGGGCTACAAATAATTTTGTCACGTTGAAACCGTTATTTAGAGAAGGTTTATTCGTGAATATTAAAAGAAATTCTAGAGTACGGAGGTCTTGTTCATGAAAGGCTTTGCATAGGATAGAAAAATTTGACATCTTGAAAGGGTGATTGGAACAGTTGCAATTGTTTCTCATGGCGGATTGGGGGGGACAAGCAAATGGGCGGCCAGTAATATGAGAAAATCCGGATTGTGGCTGTGACGGATAAATAGTTGGAGGGTAGTGCATCCAACGTACGATTGCTGCTGTTCATTTATCGGTTGCAGTAATCGTGCGATTGCAGCAACGTACGATTCCTGAGTGACAGTCAAAGAATATCAACTATTTACTGGCACTCAATTACAGAAATCCCAATTTTGAGTAATCAAATCGAAATTAATAATTAGATTTGAGAATCATTATTGCAACAATTCGTAATGAAATGGTACACACTGAAGACACAATAGAAATGTTGATTACGTTATTACAGCTCTAGGACGACGATGAACATTTTCTTCAGAGTTTCTGACCCACACGTCCTGCTACAGCAACGCAATCGTGGCCGAATGAGGTTACATGCAAGACACAAACAACACTAGGCCATAGCAGAGAGCTAATTGGTTGGAATGATAAGATAAAGAGTTACAGGAAAGAGAAGACTGATTGATTAGATAAATAATGAGTCGTTACACAGTGGAAACAGAGCAAAAGGAAAATAAAAATGTGAATCACTATTTTTCAGTTGAATTTTGATATCACAGACAAGTTTTTAGCTGAAGAATTTTGTTATATATTTCACGGGTACGTTGCACGTCTCTTTTAGTTGCTCGATTAATCAGGTCAATAATGTATGAAAAACGATTAACGTCACTTCATAGCTCACAGATATGTGTTATGTTTATATGGTTCCATTTTACTTGCTTTTTTTCGTTCATCATGTCATTCATAATTCCAGAACTTGAGTCTTAATATTCATCACTTTGCTGTCCATGAGTTCTGTATATTATGTCCATTCTGTATTATAACCTCATGTTATAACTTTATAAAGTTCTTAGCCCAGCCTTATGATTTTGAGTTCATTTTCTTTCGTTTTGGAGTTTGGAGTTTTGGTTGTGGAGTTTCTTTTCGAAACATGATTCATGAACAATGTAGATAATAGCTTGTACTTTGCATTTAAAATTTTGATATACAGATCCTATTTTCCGCGCTTGAGCTCTGAGATTCAGCATATTGTGCACGAATAATAATTAAATAGGGAAAATAATAATTTGAAACAATTCTCTGAACATCTTCTAGCTAGCATCAGAAAAACCATAACATGTTCTAACTCACAACTGTTTTTAGTGAATCTTACAGTCACAATCAACTCAGAAAGAATCCGAAGTTGGTTGAGAACATTTTTGCTCTATAAAAGGATATGCTAATAATAAACTAATGAACGAATGAATAGCTAATACATGAATATATTTAGTTCTGTGAAAGAATTACCGCTCAAATTGAAAATTTATTTAATTTGAACCCATCATCACGCGTCCATGGCTCACAATACAGTAAAAGACCAAAGAACGAAAGTTGTTCAGCTCTCGAAAAACGCTTGTGAATGACCCTGAAAGCATGAACATTTACAATAGGCAAGATGTCAATCAAAACAACGATAAAAATGTTCTCGTTTCCTCTAACTAATGCTGCTAAAAATAGAATCCCCCATTCCAGTCCTTCTTTGGACGAATAGTATGGAATTATTTATAATTTTTGAAACATCTGAAACCGCAGTATCACTTTATGACCACCCTCTACTCTAGCTCACAGTTGAACACAAGCGCGGCGGAGCTAAGTCTCCTTAACGGAAATGTAGCAGCTCAAGTCGTGTCCTTATATTTATAACATGGAGTTACCACAACAGTTGAAACACTGCAAAATCATGGGACCACGGGTACCTGAAACGGCCGTGGCGACCTCAGACCAAATGTACGTGGTGGCGGCCGAGGAAATGGCTTCATGGCTCATTATTCTCTCCGTATTTTATTATCATTTTTTCTATTTTAATACATACTCGATTAATAACCTGGGCTTTAAACTCTAGCGCATACTGAATGTCATTGAACGTACTGGATAAATTCAAGCGAAGGATATAAGCGTTTCAAGAAGGCTAATATTACGGTCAGTTAATGAAAATATAAATGCGTTTGGCATCGCTGAGTTTAGTCTTTTTCACTGACCTTCATATTATAAGAAAAGATTAGACATTCAAACTGAATTTTGAAAGGTTGGAAAAATTTAAAGATTTAAAAATTAAAAAATTTAGGTTCTTGCATCCTCTACCACAAAAAAAAACTAAAACTGGTCTCAGAACACACAATTCAGGACTACAACTTATCATATGTTTTTGGGAGGAGAATTATTTCTTGGAGGAGATATTAAAAAGTACATATTAAACTTAGTTGTTTAACTCGTTCCCTGAACGTTATGATGACCATGTGAACTATCGTACAGAAAAAAGAGTTACCGCTTCTGTCTTTCCTCAGCAGGTGTTCGCTACACTGGAAAATTTATAGGTACACAAGGTCTGTCAAACAAGCACGCCTTTCGTATTTTCTGTGCATTTTGTTCACCTTCATTTAACTGTTCCTCGTTTGAGGGCGGAAATCCATCATTGAAATCATTGTAAGTCCTGGTTAACATTTCTAATTGTGAGGCGAAGTACGCAGGCATATTACTTCCGCTATCATTGTGAAAAGAAACACTCAATTGTGACGTGATGACCAACTTCCTCCACTCAAGGCAAAACCAGCTACCGTGATTCGATTCTTAAACTAGCATTGCTGAAATATAAGTAGATCAAAAATGTTATTTTATCGAATTGACTATTCCGAGAACTGTTATTTTACTTCTTCCAGTAACAAATTTAGAGAAGTACTTTGTGTAAGTGTGTGGCTACTTTACAATATTTACAAAGTATTTCACAAAAACCCAATCCATATATAACCAAAACCCAAACCATAAACCATATTGCTAACTAATCATCCGATTTAACTATTCTTTTTTAGTGGTATGCAAGAAAATTTCTGGTATAATAGTAACGCAAATTTTATTGATATAAAACTCTGATTATGGCTTCTTAAAACGTGCGAGAGTTTCCAAGATCATTTTACTTGTAGCAATCAGTACTTATATGTAACCAATTCCAATTAAAGGAAAAAAATTCACAAACACATTTACAAAAAATAACAAACTGTTCCTAGAACTATTCCATACGATGAGAATTGAGGAAGAACTTGATATAGGTATATGTTTAAGGTACAATATTTATGAATTCATCATTTTGATTGAAGTTAAGTTCAGTTAAATTACACATATTCTGTTACCATTCTACTTTTATCATGAATGTCCTAGTTGAAATGATTCATGCATGTCAATTATTCCGAGAGGGAAATAAATCCTGTTCAGAGTTTTCTGATAGTTCTCAAAATATATTGTGAGCAATACTGGTCGTCAGCAAGTGCTTCATATTCAAATATTTATCCGTTTCAATGAAGTTCGAGACATTCCAAACAAAGAGAAGGATAAAATGTCCAACGAGAAAGATAAGCGTTGATTTACTGGTCAACTTCCGTCATTCGGAACACACGTGTAAAAATACTCACGAGGAAAAACAGACGCAAGCTCGTAATAATTTAGTTAAATGCGTAGGTATAGCTCCTATAAAAGATTTAATGGGGGTGGATTCTGTTACTTCGATTTGTTCATTGTCACTCTGGGCTTCGCATCCCACTCCCTCTGCTCGCTACAGCACCCTTGTGCTTATCCCACAGCTCCTCACCCTCAACCGCACCCCCATGTTCCACAGCACATCCCTATCCTCCCTGAGGAAACTCCTCTTTTCACAATCTCACTTGTTCACGTCACCGTTCAACATGTACTTGATAGCGCAGTTTTATGTAATAATTTCAATAGAGTTCTAGTGGGTAGGCAGTTCGATTTCTGATTTTATAATTAAGTTTTGATTCTGAAAGATGAATCTATAGCAGCACTTGCAATTAATTATTCAATTTAGATCAGTCATGTCTAGAAACATTATAGTTATACAGAAAGAGAAAAATCTATCTTGGCTAAATAGACACTTATAAAATATTTGCTCGTGATTGACTTCCATGTCACGTAAGTTTCCTGGGCCAATGTAATTTTATGCAAAGGTAGAGTTTAGATGTTTAAGTTTGGTACAATTAAGACATACTTATCAGTGTAAAAAATGTTTTGGCTGCCACATCCCGAATACTCGGAAATAATTTTCAACCTGAGAAACAGAAATTCTCAAATGTTTCCTTTTTGGCACTTGCTTAAGTAATTTATACGCGTTTCCTATGCGTATTAAGACTAACAACTTCTTAAATTCCATTCAAACTTTGCTCTAAAAAGCCTTTAATACTGGTTGAATACGACGCTAAACGGCAAATTTCCCTGGAATTACCGAAGTCAAGTGCGAAAGTTACAGTTGCTGCTGCGATCTTTACCTGCATGAACAATTCTGGACCTTAAAGTTACAGAGATTTCCCTGGAAATTAAAAATGTGAAACTCTAAGAAAATGGTGACACTGAAACTGATTTCACAACTCTTTTGTGAAGGAGCACGGTGTACAGAATCTGGAGAAGACGTTTAAAATGACACTGAACTTAACTAGAGTTGCTGTACATGCGCATCTCTTGAGGATAAGTGCTTTCTGCAGTAAGGCCATGAACTTTGTCTCATGTACTTCACGTGTAGTGCAGCTCTTATTTTTCCTTCGTTGAATATTTCAATAGCATCGGTAAAGTTTATCTGAGACCAGCCCACACAGGGTTTTGCCTTTCACTTGAAGTGACAGCATGCTAACTAATACATGCTAATTGTTCATCAGTTATTCATATGCCATCGTGACAATCTCCAATATGGCATAATAGTAAAACAATTATTTTATTGATATAAAACTCTGATTATAGCGACTTGAAACGTGCAAGAGTTTCAAATTTCATTTATTGGTTGTAACCGGTATGTATATGTAACCAATTCCATTTAAAGGGAAAAATTAACAAACTGTTGAGAGAACTTTTTGTGAAATACTTTGTAAATATTGTTCAGTAACCATGCTCTTGTTCAGTAACCATACCAAATTCGTTACTGGAAGAAATAGTTGAAATAACAGTTCTCATAATAGTCAATACGATAAAATTACATTTTTGATCGACTTATATTTAAGCAATGTTAGTTTAAGAATCAAATCACGGTAGCTGGTTTTTCCTCGGGTGGAGGAAGTTGGTCATTACGACACATTTGAGTGTTTCTTTTCCTAGATGATAGCGAAAGTAATATGCCTGCGTACTTCGCCTCACAATTAGAAATGTTAACCAGGACTTACAATGATTTAAATGATGAGTTTCCGCCCTCGAACAAGAAACAGTTGAATGAAGGTGAACAAAATGCACAGAAAATACGAAAGGCGTGCTTGTTTGACAGACCTTGTGTACCTATAAATTTTCCAGTGAAGCGAACACCTGCTATAAGGAAAGACAGAAGCGGTAACTCTTTTTCCTGTACGATATTTGACCATGTACTTTTTCCTGTACATGGTCATCATAACGTTCAGGGAACGAGTTAAAAAACTAAGTTTAATATGCACTCTCCAATATCCAAAGTTGGTCATTGTTCATTAAAGTTTGTATAGATTCGGTAATTAGGGTATTGGTTATTAATTAGGTTTGCCCGTTACTTGAGTTCGTCTCACTCTTGTTCTCCCAGCTGACTTGTTTAGAGTGTTGTTAGCACTTGTTTTTGCTGGGGGATGACTTGGCTGTCCTCAACCTTGGGACACTTGATCTTACTGATTATTGAATAACTTGACTCTACTTGACACTTTGACTAATTGGTATTGTTGCCATTCACCACTTTTCTGCAAGTTTACAAAATGAGGGCACCATTTCCTTAGGTGGGTATAGTGTAATTTCTGTCAACTTAGTGAAAATTGAATATAATTGCACTTCTTTAATTGACTATTTTTGCTGTTGGTTGGTCAACTACATATTGTCGAGTTGTATTCATCTCGACAAGATGTCTCTTAACTTTTCCAAAAGAAGCAAAGCATTTTTTTGCAATACACGAGACGCATAAAATATTTATTTCCTTCAACTGTTTTAAGGGAAAAAATAAATGAATAGAATTCACAGACGCATGAGTCAAATTGCTGGAGTTTGTTTTAAAGAAAAACTGTATAATTTTTCTTATATTGTAGAGCATTCATACGTTACTTCCTGACCATGAGACGGTGTGTTCCAGAGCTCAGAGATGGCGTGGTGCGTCCCACGGCCTCAGACGCAGCTGCTGGAACCGATGTACATCAGCGTGAGGGATGCGCTTGTGAAACTCACAGGGGAACAGAGCTAAGGTTTGAAGTTCCATATCATAGTAGCTATGAGTTAAGCCATGCCCTGCATTCGTTGTAACGTATACCAAATGTGCTCATGATTACTTACAAACGTTGTGAATACGAGCTTTATGTTTCCATTTCACTTGTCATTTTTTCTCATATTTTCAATATTAATAATAAATTTTTTGTGTGTATCTGGAATTTTGTATTGGTATGATTTTGTTTGACCCTTACACAAAGCCTTTAAGCTGTTTCAAAACTACATCGTTTCAAAGGGGACAAAACTATTAACCAATGTTTTTAGTAGCAATCTCCTGACGTTGAATTACAGTATCAGTACTATATCATTTCACTTCAAATATTTTGAATATGGTCTCAGATATTTCTTTGAATAAAACTACAAGACAAAATCGTTTGAAAGCATTACATCACATTATTGGAAAAAATTGTCATTGGTTTCTGCTTTGGCAAATTCATATCAGCATTATCATATTTGTAGCGCAGGGAACAGCACACTAGAAGCGGGATGAGTTTGCGTCGAGGTTCCAGTTTCAAAGCCAGTACAATTTTTGGGTGAGCATCTGATGAGCACAACTTTCAGCATGCAGCTGCACTGCTTTAGAAGCTTGAACATTTCAAATATTCTATTTACTCGCTTGTCTTTGACATGCATGCTACGAAGTTCTGGAACAAAATTTTTATTATTTCTTAACTTATGGGCAGATTGTACTGAATGCTCCTAAGCGACGGTGAGTACATTATTCGTTCGCAGATATTATATGATAAAGGGAATATGTATGGGAAAAAATAGGTCGTAAAGAGATCTTCATTTTTACTTACAAAAAATATCATTTTTACTTCTACCACAGAAAATAAGGCAACACTGATGGTTTTACGTAATTTTAGCACTGCTAAAAGGCTTTACGTAATTTCTTGTTAAGGAGACGCATTAGGGTGCGAAAATTTTTTTTTTATATTACTTGAGTTTAAGAAAACTGACGCTATTAATTTTGATAGAATTCAACTGTTGATCACCATAGAGTAGTATTATAGAGATTACTGATAATCAGCTATTGCCCAATATTAAGGCGTTAAATAATGATAACCGTGTCTGTTCGCCAACTGTGAACAAATCTTTGCATTAAGGCTCACTTTTTACATGAAAAAACTAATTTCGAAATGTTTTGCGGGAGCTACAAGCTACTCGGGCAGAGAAATCGGTAGTAATGGCCTCTCAATTGTCGCTAAGGTTTTTTTTAACCACAGAGAAATTTTACGAGTTAAAGCTTCTCCATTAATTTCGATACTAATTATAATCTAGAGACAAGCAGCTCAGAAATATGAGTGATTAATAAAGCTAACCCAAATTATGAAACACTGAAGATGCTTGGTTTTTGTTCGCCCCACTTACATGAGCTAACTTGATTTAGTTAGCTTGTACCTGAATTATTGTTCTTTACTTTTTATGAAGAATGAAGCCTGACATTACAGTCACTGACGAAAATTTATCTTGTGTACAAATTGAATTCAACGCATTCAACATTATTTACATCCTTTCTACATGATAAAAATACAAGTAACTCTAGAAACGCTCACATACCTGAGGCTACACGGAAATGATTTTACTCGACTTAACCTTGTTTTGAAACAATGAATCGATTCAGCGGGTGCCTGGAGAGGCCGATAAAATCGAACTTTGTTTGTGGTCTGATGGAACTGAAACCTTTTTTGTTATTTTCTGTGAACTTAGCTTTATGCAAGCTCAGCTTTGTTAACATCTAAAACCTCGGACTTGGAAGTTTAGAAGGTATAAACTAATAGCGAAAAGACGTTATGAACAAATTAACAATATGATAATCCGGCGATTTGTGGAAATTTTGGTGTTTGAGTATTTAATATTTCACTCGAGATTTTTGCACTTAAATAATTATTTTAAATGTTAAATTTCAAACAGAAATTTCGACTTAACGCCCATCTTCAACACATAAGGGGTGGCAATAATCTTTACTAAAAATAACGATAAAAAATTTAGCCCACCTCATGAATTTTCTTCATCATTTTATTCATTATCATTTTTTTTGGGTGATTTTTCAGAGTGCATCACAATGAGAATGAAGCTTGTATATGACTTGATAGACCATGCCTGAAATTTTTCCTCAGAATAACTCGTAACTTCCACGAACACACTTGCTCTTGCAGTCATGATTTTACATTGACGTGGAAACTATTGTTTCAGATGAGTTTAAATTAAAAAGCGAGTGAGCAATCAACATTCCATGAACAATAAACAATTTTCCAAAATCATAGGTATTTCTGATTTAAAAGCTCCGCTCAACTAGAGTCTGTACTCTGGCTCGCAGTGGCAGCGCGCTCAAAAGTGACGTTTTCTATACTTCCTCTTGATTCATGATCACATAGACATTATGATGCTGAAGTCTGAACCGTCGTTCGTTGAAAGAGAGACACACGTGGACGAGAAAAATCGAAAACAAGGTATCAATGCAGAATTATTCTAAAAAATAGCTAAGTTCTTGATTTTAAGGAAAAACCACGATGCTCAATCAGTGGTGTAACAGAAATTATGCTTAGTTTCACATTTGATTTCCTGTTTTGGTTACTCTTTTGATATACAGGTCAAAAAGAAATTCTCAATACTTTTTGAAAATATTCATAATACTTGAACTTTCCTTTCGAAAAATCGATTCCTCGGATGAGATGTGGGGATTTGTGAGGTATTCAAAAATAAAATTTCTGAAAAACGTTTGCATTTATTTTATACAACACGCTTACCAGAAACATACGTGATTAGGAAGCGAGGTCTCCAAATTTCTTGTAAATGAGTAGCAATCAGTTATTTTCAGACACAATGTGCGACACTCACGGTGGAGATTGACTGAATTTATCGCGACGGAGAAATTTTGAATGACCTCGAGGACGTGAAACATCTGCTTGAATGTCAACTGCTTGTAATAGTTGGAACATTTAGGAAGCGCTTGAGTGTTTTTCCTCACAACATTTAAGTAACCGCTATAGAAAAATAACTATTTAGGTTCCGAGCGTTCAGAATATAGAAACAGAAATGGTTGCTGAAAAAATTCAGTTTTAAAAGCAAGGTTGTGGTTGCAAATCGAAAGAATTTCATGATTATCTCATGGTATGATTTTTATTTAATGTGATTAAAATCACAACGAAATTAAATTATAACACTTAATTACAAATGATATACTCTAATGCTTGTCTCAAAATTAGCGGAAGATATTCGTCTGCAGGACAATCTTTGACAGCAAAATTTAAAGAATGCTCAATACTACGCTTGAATATTAAAATTTGTAAATGAACTTGAAATATTAAGTAAAGAATTAAAATATATTTGCCATCTTGTTTATTCTAGCTAAAGTTATATCTTTATCAAAACATATTTTTATATGATCAAGTAAGCAGCGTCCTCAGTCTCGTCATCAGAACAAAGTGAAAGCTTGGCATTGGCATGTAAAATATTAAACATATACAAAGTTTTCGGATTAAGTGGGAAATTTACGATGATCTCATACAAATTTAGTCCTTGGAAATTAAACGCGAGAAAGTTTTCAATCGTAACTACTACTGACCAAATGAAAATAATTCCTCTTGGCTTATGATATCTGTGAAATTCATAGAACGAAAACATGCCGGAAATGATCATGTCGAGATATGCTGCTCTTTCAGAGCGTCGTTAGCTTAGAAAGACATCTGTTTCGGTGCTTTGAGACAAGTATCGACCGAATACAGCTTTTGAGCTTACTCTGTTGTTGGACTTGCACGAAGCGAGTCCTTTGTTCGACGCATAGTTTGTGGGCACTTTTTGGAAGACGAATTCGAAATTAACTTTGCCTGTGAATTCTGGTGATCTCTCGTGCAGTGATGAAGGTAATGCATTAACTAAGTTTTTATTTAAGTGTGCATTCTATTGCTCATGATTTTCTAAATGCTCTTTCGAAATAAATATTTGAGCATATTCACATCATTAGGAATATACTCATTTAATTAAATGAAAATTTTTGACCAGTTTTCTAGGACTACATTTGATGGTAATCTATGAGTGAAATAAAATTTAATCAATCATAAGGTGTGAGAAAAATGTTACTGGCCAGAGAAAAATTCCTTAAACTATGAAAACCCTGAGCGATGAGCTATGGACCGCGCTAACAGTTAACACTATGCGTTAAAAACGGTATTGGAGGTGGCAGGTAGGCCGTTGTGTGCAGTGATTGAATTAAATTATACTTGCTTGGATAACGTGAATAAATTAAATTATACCTGCTTGAACAACGTGAATAAATTAAATTATACCTGCTTGAATTACGTGAATAAATTAAATTATACCTGCTTGAATAACGTGAAGTAATTAAATTATACCTGCTTAGAAATTTACAGTCTGGAACACTCTTTGCTACTTTTACGATGACTTCTTGTGCAAATCATTTACTTGTTGCTGCGATGAAGAAAAATTATGATTTAACCCTTGCAACAGCTATTCTGCTAAATAAATCGTGTTTGGATTCAACACTTGCATGTTACGCCAAAATGTTGCGGTTTTATACTGACTACAGACATTGTGCGAAATGAAACTTGCTTAGCGTTATTACAAATAAATTTACTGGACCACGTTTTCATGAGGAGAATGAAATTTCTGTACTCCTCCATACCTCAACGGCATCCGGCGGACCATTTTCTTCCTGATACGTTTTTATTTCAAGTCTCTAATGCTGTCCCCAGCAATTAAATAGAGAAGATATCTGGTTTTAGCACTATTAAACCACAACGATGACAAGACGTCACGCTATTTTTACCGATCTAAACTAAAAATGAAATTTTAACACTGACTTTGCTCACTCACTTCATTTTTCTTTGAAGATGGTTAAAAGTCTACGGACTTTTCTGTGATAAATTAATTATATTTTTCTCAAATGAGATGTGAAGTTTCAACAGCGGATATCAAGTTACACCAGCTGTGTTTTGCAGTTCGTTTACGATTTAGTGATTTGAACGCAGCGCATTAAATTAAAAACTACTAGAACCCATATTAGATTTCTGATATTTATAAAGTATAGGATTTGAAGTATTTTAGTAACATCTTTGTATGTCAAACAAGTCATTAAAAACATGATCCACTAAAAACCATTCAACGCTTTCTACTCACCCACATACGCTATTTTTAATATATTTGAGTGTTATATGAATGAGTACGTGCAGTAGTCGTTCTGCCTGCAGCAACACAACATTTTACGCAAACGAGCTCTCACATTCATGAAAACGTTGTGGGTCGTACATTATATACGTATTAATGTTCTGTTACATTTAAAAAAATGAAATTCTCTTAAATATAATCTCCCTCCGCTCCGTGAGGACGTGTCATAAATTTCTCGACTGAATTTATTTTTCTGCTCTCCAGGTTGAGCTACTGACGCTGGGATGCCTGCTCGCCTTGGCGGTAAGAACAGTCTTCCTGTAGGTGGCTGTGTTTCAGTTGATTAAATCTTACGTTCAGAAATGAAACGCTAAATAATGAAAGTAGGAATAAATTAAAGAAATTAACTAAAACTTATTCCTACACACAGCTAAATTTTTTATTTAAAAATTTTTTTTTATGAATAGAAATTGACTTGCTTGTGTGAAATTTTCCACAGAATCAAATTAGAATTTTCAGTAATTCCCTATTCAATGGTCAATTTATCGTCTCTGCAATTTTTCTAAAATTAAACTCTCTGTAAATATATTTGGATTTATTTCCTATTTCTACGTGTTCATGGTCAGTAAAATTGAGGACCTTAGTGTATCTTCAAGGCATTTTTTTTGTTTGTAGAATTTTTATGGGGCTTGGGCAATTTAGAGAATTAGGTTTATTTATGCACATGTTTATGTTTACCAACATCTTTCAATTTAGAAATGTGCTGTATTTAGATAACATATATTTTTTAGTTCGAACTTTTTTATGTGATATCTTTTACTTCAAGACATTCATTCTCCCTTAAAAACATTATGTGATGAAACTGTTTTTCGATTTTTGATCAAACCATTTTCAATACCTAATATTTTATTTCTTTTCAGAGTGGGCTTCCCGTCGAGAGTGAGTACAGTAAACGACAAAGAGGCAGCTTCATCATGAGTTAATTAAGACATAATTCTCGTACCTGCTGATCAGATCTAGCCACAATCACATGATTCAAGTTTCACCTTAAACTTTAGTTGTGTTGTTAGGCAGAATAATATGCTAGAAAATAATATTCATTCGACCACAATATACGAACGCAGTTATCAGTTCCAACAATTCTAATTGAGATTGAGTGCTGATATTGAGATTGAGTGATCCAATTTTGATTGAGTAGGTGAAAGAGCATTAGAATATTTGCTGAATTTCTAAAAGTTTACGAACGAATTTGTCATCACACTTTAATTATGCTATAATACATGTATAATACACCTAGCGTCATTATGCAGAAATAGTACGTTTTTGCACAAATTCTTGCGATCAGAAAAGCGATTCGTTGAGCACTTTTTTACCTTATTCTTGCTCCGCGGAAACTGACACCACTCAGTAATCTTTGTGACATATCCTAAAAAATCGAATTTAAGAAACTTAAGTGCATAACTGCCAATTTTCCAGCCCCAAATGTTCGAATTTAACAAATCGAAGTGATAAACGGGTCATTTTAATTACGTGAACGACGTTGAACTTGAAATTTAGGCAGTCAAATAATTTAAATATACGAGTAAGTCTCAAGGGAGACGACTGGAGGGTAAAGACGTATTGTGCGTCAATTTTTTGCTCGTTACGAACCATCCAGCAATAGATTTCCTTAAAGAACTAAATAGTCGCCGTTATTCCAAAAGCTTACGAAATGATTTGCTCAAGTGCTTCGTTTTTAAGAAAGATTTATTGTTGCCGTTTGTGTAGTAAATGATAGAATATCGTTTGTGAATTCTCAACAGCTACTGTAGCCACTTTTTTGTTGTGAGCATCAAAATAATTTCCATTTAGAAAAAAATACTGAGAAATGCCGCACAACTGATGTTGAAGACATTTCTTTAGGATTTAGATTTAAATATTTTTCATAGAATTCATAATAAATTCCTCGCTCACTTTTTGGCTAATAAAAAAATTTGAGCCATTAAAACAAGCTTTTATTAGTAAAACAAGTTTTCGTTAGTAAATAAGTAAAACATTTTTCACAAGTTTGGCTTGTAAAACAAATTTCACTCACTAAAATTTGAACGAGTAATTTACAATAGATGATTTGAAAAATGTTAAAATTTTGTCAAATATTAATCCCATATTAGTCTTTACAATATCAGTAATGAACTTTTCCTCAGTATTTTTCTCCTATATATGAATTATTTCAACGCTCTCAAAAAGAAGTATCTTCGTGCAAGGTGCGGCTCTTGCTTAAATGTTACGATCATGACGTAAAAATTAACTCCTTCTAATTGCGTTATTTTAGTATGAAAATCTGAAATTTGGAGTTTACTTTTGAAACCTGCAAATATTTCAACATTCATCACTTATATTGAAGTTCTAAATCTGCTAGCCTCTACCTCGTTTCGTGTAGTAGACTTTCCTTCCACTCAGCTGGCCTTCCAGGGATTTCTGCGCCGTACGCTTCAGAAACATCTGAGCTGATCTCCCTATCACCTCACACCTGCTGTAGAGTTCCTCCTGGCGTATTGACCACAAAGCTCTTTACTCTATACTGTGCATATTCACCATTGATCAGCCTCGCTGGGGTAAATTAAACTGAAGAACAAAAGGTCACGCTATTTTGATTTATCATAAAATACCAAAAGGATCTGACAATTAGAAGATATTTATAGTCACTGAATGGGAATGCAGGGTCACGTTAAACTTTTAGATGATCCTTAAAACAAATATTTCAGTAGCTAGTTTCGAACATGTCTAATCAGAGCCAACGCATAAAATATTTTGGTTCTTCGATAGAAAGTTCCCAATAGGAGTTTGGAAATGGAAGATTACATAAAAACAAGATAGTTCTTTTCATAATAAACTAAAAAAATGTTACTTGCTAAATAATCAGAGAAATCATGCTATATGCATTGCATTCGAGGTTCAAACTTCAATGGTGGTTAGCATGACTAATGTGTATTTTTAATGCATAAACAAACGTACCTATAAATGTACAATGACATACCTTAATATAATTGTGTGTAAAATAAATGTACAAGCGCCAAACCCACATTGCAGGGTCATGTAATGGGTGGAAGGAACACCTGAGCCGCGGCCTCCAGAGCCGGAGCAGCAGGAGGGCCGACCTGCAGGTGCCGGCACTGAGCGTGCGCTCGTGTGACGGAGACGGAGATGGCGCGCTCAACGCAGTCGAGTTTGCCGGCTGTCTGCAGCGGCTCAGCAGCACCGAGGGAATGCAGGGCGTTCACCGGCTCGAATCAGAGTAAATTCACTACTGCCTAATGTTAAAAAATTAAGTTTATTCTAGTTCTTCGCCAGGGAGCGGTAAAATATCCAAATTTAATATTCCTAAACATGAAAAATATTGAAAATTACCTGAAAGATCTATGAGTAACAACAATGTATTCCAAAAAAACTATACTTTACGACTCAAGTTCTTGCATTGAGAACCGGAGTATGAAATAGCTGTTCTAACACCTCGCATAATAACTGTCAATGCGTAAATAAAGCGTAATTTACTTCCAGTTATTTTTTGGATGAACACCAGTACAGTACGCTCCAAAATGTATATTTGAGTACCCCGACATTGTGAGCCCAATGCTAAACTAATATCAAAAACTAAGGCAATTCTCGCAAAAAGTAATTCAAAGAGTGTGATATCGTTTTGAGTTTCAGAAAATAGTATTTTTTCACATTATTAAGTAAATCTGAGATGAATTAAGACCTTTAAATTATTTTGGCTACATTTTTGCATAATGCTTGCACATTTATAATAACTATTCATGAATAGAGCGTGGGTCATGAATTTATCGATGGAAGGTTGCCTAGATTATGCATGAGTTTTTTTTAATGTCCGAGTGTTTTAGCGATCCTCATACAAAAATTTTATTTGTTAAAAACTTAAAAGTTTCTACTCTGTATTTTGTGAATTATTACACAAATAATCCAAAAGTTGAAAATGATACAAGTGATCCCCCATGTACAACCTTTACATTAAAGAGACACGAAATACATTTCCCTCTCCTCCGTTTCCCCCTCAGAAGAGCAGCGTGCTTCCAGAGCTTCATGAAGCAAGCGGACGAAGACATGGACAACGCAGTGAGCGGCGCAGAGCTGGAGAGATGGTCAGCGAGGCTGGAAGCAAGTTCTGCCGCGTCACTCAGGAGCAGCAGTTATGCGGCTCGGAAACATGACAAATCCTGCAAAATAAAATGCTCGTCTGATAGTGAATGCAGCAGCGGTCAGCAATGCGTGAAAAAGAAGTGCTGCGATAATGACCGTGATGGCGGTGATGATGATGATGATGAAGATGATGACGATGATGATGATGACGATGATGATGATGACGATGATGATGACGACGATGATGATGATGACGATGATGACGATGATAATGATGATGATGATGATGATGATGACGATGATGATGATGACGATGATGATGACGACGATGATGATGATGACGATGATGACGATGATAATGATGATGATGATGATGATGATGATGACGATGATGATGACGATGATGATGACGATGGTGAAGATGATGATAAAGCTGACGATGAGGGTGATGATAAGAATGATGATGACGATGATGACGATGATGAAGATGATGACGATAGTGAAAACGGGGATGATGGTGAAGACAATACAGGCGGTGATGATGGTGAAGGCAATACAGGCGGTGATGATGGTGGTGACAATACAGGCGGTGATGATGGTGATAACAATACAGGCGGTGATGATGGTGGTGACAATACCGGCGGTGATGATGGTGGTGACAATACAGGCGGGGATGATGGTGGTGACAATACCGGCGGTGATGATGGTGGTGACAATACCGGCGGTGATGATGGTGGTGACAATACCGGCGGTGATGATGGTGGTGACAATACCGGCGGTGATGATGGTGGTGACAATACCGGCGGTGATGATGGTGGTGACAATACAGGCGGTGATGATGGTGGTGACAATACCGGTGGTGATGATGGTGGCGATAATACCGGCGGTGATGATGGTGGTGACAATACCGGCGGTGATGATGGTGGTGACAATACAGGCGGTGATGATGGTGGTGACAATACCGGCGGTGATGATGGTGGTGACAATACAGGCGGTGATGATGGTGGTGACAATACCGGCAGTGATGATGGGGGTGACAATACAGGCGATGATGGTGGTGACAATACCGGCGGTGATGATGGTGGTGACAATACCGGCGGTGATGATGGTGGTGACAATACCGGCGGTGATGATGGTGGTGACAATACCGGCGGTGATGATGGTGGTGACAATACCGGCGGTGATGATGGTGGTGATAATACCGGCGGTAATGATGGTGAAGGCAATACAGGTGGTGATGATGGTGAAGGTAATACAGGCGGTGATGATGGTGGTGACAATACCGGCGGTGATGATGGTGAAGGTAATACAGGCGGTGATGATGGTGGTGACAATACCGGCGGTGATGATGGTGGTGACAATACCGGCGGTGATGATGGTGGTGACAATACCGGCGGTGATGATGGTGGTGACAATTCCGGCGGTGATGATGGTGGTGACAATACCGGCGGTGATGATGGTGGTGACAATACCGGCGGTGATGATGGGGGTGACAATACCGGCAGTGGTGATGGTGGTGACAATACCGGCGGTGATGATGGTGGTGACAATACCGGCAGTGATGATGGTGGTGACAATACCGGCGGTGATGATGGTGAAGGCAATACAGGCGGTGATGATGGTGAAGGCAATACAGGCGGTGATGATGGTGAAGGTAATACAGGCGGTGATGATGGTGGTGACAATACAGGCGGTGATGATGGTGAAGGCAATGCAGGCGGTGATGATGGTGGTGACAATGCCGGCGGTGATGATGGTGGTGACAATACCGGCGGTGATGATGTTGGTGACAATACAGGCGGTAATGATGGTGGTGACAATACCGGCGGTGATGATGGTGGTGACAATACAGGCGGTGATGATGGTGGTGACAATACAGGCGGTGATGATGGTGAAGACAATACAGGCGGTGATGGTGGTGGTGACAATACAGGCGGTGATGATGGTGAAGGCAATACAGGCGGTGATGGTGGTGGTGACAATACAGGCGGTGATGATGGTGAAGGCAATACAGGCGGTGATGATGGTGGTGACAATACAGGCGGTGATGATGGTGGTGACAATACTGGTGGTGATGATGGTGATGACGTCGGAGGTAATGACGGTGGTTTACCTGAGGTCGTGTTTGGCATCGCAATAAATTAAGGACAAATTCGGCTCGTTACTTTGCGTGGGTGAACTGCGTGACCAGTCTCCTCATGCAACTAGCAAATTTTCCCTTCTCTCCTCCATATCCGCGCTACAGACCCTTTGGGTTCAGAACTATTGTGTTTGTGTGAATTAGTGCTCTCTAGGAGCAGGAAGATTTGATGTCCCTAGCTGAAGGAAACCTTCCCTTTGGTAAAAGACAAAAGGCATTTTCTTTCGTTACGAACAATCTATTTTTGGTTCACTGCTCTTTCTTTCAGCATCTATTCCTTCCTTCCCTGATTTATGTTTTTTCATAAATTCTGCGTAACCACGTAGTTTTTATACGTAGGGTGGGAGGACACACTTTGTGCTCAGATTTTCTGATTATCAATCCCATCCTAAAAAAACATTTATCCTACCTCTTCCGAGAACATTTTTGTTTAGTTCTGGTAGGCTTGAATTTAAGCTAAATCAATCTATTGCACTGAATCAGTTCACCGCACGCAAATCAAAACACTGCAAAAGTTCTAAACTCTTTGTAATATTATTGATATTGCGCTTCTTCAAAATTAAATGTTTTGCATTCAAATAAGTTGAGTCATTCTCCCTGAAATTTGTAAGCTACGAGTCAAAGGTGAGGCTGTGGGAACTGCGGCGTTTCTGACTGCAGGCGGGCGGTGATACAGCTTTGTGGTCTCGAGGTTTGTAAAGTTGCGGTTTTGTTGTCACTAGGTTTGTAAAGTTGCGGTTTTGTTGTCACTAGGTTTGTGACGTTGCAGTTTTGATGTAGTGAAGTTTCTAGAGATGCTGTTTCCTTATCACTAGGTTTGTGGAGTTGCAGTTTTGTTGTTCCTAGGTTTGTGTGAAGTTTCTAAAAATGCTGTTTCCTTGTCACTAGGTTTGTGGAGTTGCAGTTTTGTTGTTTCTAGGTTTGTGAATTTGCATTTTTGCAGTCGCTAGGTTTGTAGAGTTGCAGTTTTGTCGTAGTGAAGTCTGTGAAGTTGCAGTTTTGCTGTCGCTAGGTTTTTAGACTTGCAGCTTTGTTGTTGTGAGGTTTGTAGAGTACTTGTTTTACTTTTTCAAAGTTAGTACAGTTACAGTTTCGTTGTTGTGAAGTTTGTAGAGTTGCAATTTTGTTGCTGCGGAGTTTTTGAGCTGCAGTTTTATTCTATAAGTATCTAAAGCTCCAGATTTGTTGTGGGTAAGTATTTCGAAAGGCAGTTTTGTTGCTACAAAGCTTGTAGAGTTGCAATTTTATTGCTGAGAAGATTGTAAAGTTACAGTTTTGTTTTCGAACTTCGAAAATGTTTGAGAAGAAACTTAGTGCGTTATGGGTGTGAGGAATTACAAACGATTGTGCCATTCAGGAGTTAATGGAACTATTTTTGTGTCAAAATACAAAAAACTAATTGGAAAATTATGATAGCTGTGAAGACGCTAACGTTGATAACGCTGTTCAATATATTTAACAATTTAAACAATTTAACAATTTAAACAATTTATTTACCACAGGAGATACAGAGGTAGAATGTTTCTTAAGTCTAGTACAATGGACAAGTTTGAATATAGCTACCTGTGGGCCCGAATAAGTTCAGCGACTTCTGGGGCATCCTACCATCAACATTATTCTAAGGTGTACATTAATGTTTAACCTAAATCACTTAACCTAGTTTCACATTAGACTGATCAGTGAGATAATTCAATCGATATCAGATATTTCATTTTACAATATAGGTTATGTGGACTATATTTAACAGTACATTCGATAAAAGATTTAACAGCAGACTGAAGGCGAATTACATATTACCCATGGCAAATTTCATTATTGGAAACAGTCATGTTGGAGACAAGATTTTACTTGGTGATCTTACATGACTAATATTCCGATAGGAAGTGAGTCTCGAGATTTCTTTTGAATAACTTGTAAGAATTACTATCACGGATCTCCGCAGGTATTGAGTTCCAAGTTTTAGTTCCAACGAAGAGGATACTGTGTTGCGACCGGGCCTTTGAATAATAAGGAAGCATGAATTTACTTCTATTTCGGGTTAAATGGTCGTGATGACCAGTTTGCGCACTTAATAATAGTTTCAGGCTATTGTCGCCATCATTTCTTAATATTTGGTAAATGAAATTACAAATGGAGATTTTATAGAGATCTGGAAGTTTAAGTATTTGTAAATTTTTAAATGAATCATTTGCGTGAGCATTATATTCTAGATTCTTTACCGCTCTGATTGCTCTTTTTTGCAGAGTAAAAATTATATTGGTTTTATTTTTATCAGTTCCGTGCCATGCTTCTATTCCGTACTGCAAGTATGGTGAAATGAGCGTTCGGTAGAGCATTCGTAAAGCTGTTTCAGGCAGGTAATTTTTAACTTTATTCAGGATTCCGATGGATTTCGATAATTTAGAACTAATATTAGCGATGTGCTCTTTAAAGGTCAGATGTTTATCTATTGTGATGCCCAGAAACTTGCATGAGTTGGTTTCTTCGATTTCACCTTCGCCAATTTTTATGTGTGGGAGAGATATGCTTTTCTTGTATGAGAATGTAATATACTTTGTTTTTTCGATGTTGAGGCTTATTTTATTAGCTTTAAGCCATAATGAAACCTTATGGAGTTCATTATTTATGCTCTCCGCAATCATAGCGGGATTTTGGCTCGGAAGGACCGTAGAAAGCGTGCTGTCATCGGCAAAAAGTATGAATTTGAAAAATGTTGTTGATTTGATAATATCATTTATAAATATCAGAAATAGGAGAGGCCCTAGGACAGACCCTTGTTGAACTCCATGGCTAATTGTCTGTGGGTCCGATTTTGCGTCGTCAACGACAACGTATTGCTTCCGATTTGTTAGGTATGATTTGAACCAATCATGGGCAATTCCTCGAATGCCATAACAGTGTAGTTTCGAGAGTAATATCTTATGGTCCACACAGTCGAATGCTTTTCGAAAGTCAAGAAAAACGGAGAAAACAAGCTTTCCTTCATCTATATTAGAGTAAAGGTACTGTAAATGATTTAATACAGCTTGTGTCGTTGATTTCTTAGAACGAAAACCGAATTGTCCGTCATAGAGAAAAGATTTTTGTTCAAAATACGAATACACTTTTTTATACACAATTTTTTCAAATATTTTGCTCATAATTGGTAAAACAGAGATAGGTCTATAATTATTAACGCAGTTTTTATCACCATTTTTAAAAATAGGGGTGACTCTGGCAGTTTTGAGAGAGTTGGGGAAGATACCTTGAGAAAGCGAATGGTTGATAATATCAGATATGCACGGTGCTATTATATCAGCAATAGCCTTAAGAACTTTAGCTGAAAATTTATTTAATCCATTTGATTTATTTTTCAAGTTGTTTATGCATGTAATTACATCGGAGGGGTTAGTTGGCGGGAAAAAGAAAGAGTTGTGTTCACGGACATGGTCCATGTATTGCAAGTGGTCTGTAGGTTCACTAACGACACTATCGGCTATATTTTTTCCTATATTTATAAAAAAGTTGTTGAACACTGTTGCAATATCTTGTTTATCATGATATTTTACATTTTCGTGAACGATGGATTCAATCGTTTTTTTAGCGTTATTATTCGGTCTATAGCAAGAATTAAGCAGGCGCCAAGTTTTTTTAATATCAGTTTTTTAGTCAGTGAATTTGCGCGTAAAGTAGTTTTGTTTCGATGTTCGTATTTGATTTGTCACATGATTTCTGAATCTGTTATATTTTAACTTATTTTTACTGCAATGAAAGTACTGCGCCGAGTTGACTATATTTCTGCAGAACAAAAACCATAATTAGCTTCAAACACTTGAGTTATTGTTGGATACCTATTTGGAACGTAGATGTAAAATTGACAATACTGTAATGAATGATTTTTTTCACAAATGATGGAATTCTCATCAAGTTAACCTGTTTGATTTTATCGATGCATGAAAATCAGTGAGTGTCAGTTGGCGTTCAGCTCTGCTCTTCCTGTAGATTTATGGAGTTCGTAAGCTGACCGCGGCGACTTGAAAACTTCCAAGTTGGAGACAAATTCTGCTCACAACCTAAAGGAAATAATTCTGGCCTCCAGAAATTTGCTCGCAACAGCATTGCTCGATTTGCTATATATCTTTCAACAGTATCATTATTGAAGATGTTGACTGAAGAATTATAAAAATGCAAGCCTAAAATAAAAGGTAAATATTTTTCTCTCGAATTTCATGTTTCTTCAAAAAAAAATAAGCAGATGAGAAAATTTCCTTGCTCACAGACCCACAGGTAACAGGTTCTATAACAAGAGAGGCTAAATAAATATAGAAAGAATAAAAAATATTAACTATGTCTAAAAAATTTAATTCGGATGAACTAGATTGTATTACAAAGGATGTCTTGTCATTTGGGAACTAAGTTCTTTATGTTAATGTGAAATTTCTAAAGCCTAATTCGCATGGTGGTTTTGAATGCACTTTCACATGGAGCCGACCGATCCTTTCTTCCAGCATTTATTTTGGAAGCTTTGATTACAAAGGACGGACTCGCTTTGGCTTGAACGTAGCTGTGACGGCATTAAAAAGCGTGGCTTTGCTCAACCCTCCCTTTAAATCTGACATGAATATAGAGAATGTGTTAAATCTCTGGTACCAGTGAACTAAACAACAAAGCTTACTCAGAAAATTGCGCTCCACTGCAAAGAAAACCCTAGACTAGACATACGAGCTTGTGTTAGAAAATTTCACAACGTAGAATTTTTTCAAGAGCAAATCTTGGAAATACTTCCTAAAGCGCTATGGCCTATCAGATCAAAATTTAATAATCGTGGTTAGGGTATGTGCTCGTATAGGCCAACTGTTCAATGAATTAGAAATGCTTTTATGGCATTGAAAATCAAAAGATAGCCTTTATGCTCTTTCAGAGTCTAGTCCTTTCATATTAGAGTATTCAGGTTTTGAATAGCAGCAGAAACCGTTTTTTACCCCTTGAGTTAGAGCAATCGGATTCCCTTTAGAATGCATTGGGTTAAATTAAAAGCCAAACACGAATAGCACAGTCCGACTACACCACGAAGTCTAACAGATTTCGGTGCATGTATCAACACGTACGGATTGTGTGAAGGTCTGAACCTATCTTTTAGATCCTGGTGGATTTACTCTGCTTTATTATTGGATTTCTATTGAGGAGATGTGAATATGATCTGCAGTGTAATCGTTGAAATAAAACTTCGAAAACAATTTCAGCGCAAAGATCGATGGTTGAATTTTTAATATGGAACAAATATTACTTCAACTAGAAATTTTACTATGTATACGAAGTACACTATAGTGTAGACTGCCTGGAAAGATATGAAATGAATAGAGTCCGAAAATAAATTCCGCTCGAACGGGAACAATACCGTGTAATTGTAATGAGGACGAATTGCTCTGACAATGGAACAAAGTCCTCGCAGTATTTCTATGTCCACTTTAATTCACCTCTATAGATGGGGTAGGATTGGGATTTTAAATATCCACAGAAAGCAGCGACCCAATGCTAGCTCCATCCCTGGTGAAATAAACGTCTGCGTATCGGAAGTACGATGCACTCAAAAATGTTCAAAAACTTGCTTTGTCAAATAATTTGACCAAATTTTGTAGTTAGCAAGATCGATTAATTGCGTGAACCGCCACTGTTTATGTTTGTCTTGTGTAGGATGAGTACAAATTAGAAGGTAATAAAACATGGCGTTGGCATTCACGTGTGTACTGAAAGTATGATGAACAAAGTTCAAGCAGTGAATAATATGCTCAAGAGTCAATATGAGAGCGCTTTCAATCGACCTCATAAAACAACACACTGGCCAGTCCTCGTACGAGCACCTCCATGAAAATCAGTGGCGCAGCCAGAGGGAGGCCACTTGGGCCATGCCCCCCCCCCCCCCCCCTCTCCCCCAAAAAAACCTTGAGCTGGTGGCCAGTTTCAGTTGCCGCTTTAAGTAAAAGACTAATAAGATTGCTGAGATATAATGTCCAAATACCCTACATTTTTCATCACTGCTGGACGTCTGTACGACCATATCACATCTCGAGAAAGTGGATAAAAAAATGAGAAAGTGAACAAATAAAAAATTGCCTACATGTCTTAATATTTCGTGATTTAGTTCCCAGTTTTAGCACTGAGGGATTTTTAAGGTAAACGAACTGGATGTTTCTTCCACGGAAATAAATACGTAATAAATACGGGCCGAACCACGTACTGCCAATTACACATTAAATTCGCTAATCAGCCGTAATTCATAAAGAGCATGTTCTTTAACTCCATGCTAATGGCGTACTCTGACTTTTAACTCACCACACTTCCACCCTTGTAGAAACTCCTTCGATACAAAATGTATTAGGAAAATCTTCATTTTGCGTTGGAAACGGCGTACGTTTGACGAGTTTCCTATCTAGTGATTCAACATCAATTGTCATTTATGTCTCTAAGGAGCATCGTGGCACACAATCCAAAAATGCCACTCCTGATTTTCACGCCCGATTGTTGGCGAGCGGTTATCTTTCTCTACAATTTAGGTTAAAAAATGTTGTGCAAAAAAGTATTTATGCTCTTTATTCTAGCAAAAATGAAACATGCACGTAAATGTAACTTTAGTTTAAGATACTAATTCATATGAACTCTAAGTAAAAACTCTTGGGATTAATTTTGAACATTCTGAAATGAAAAATTGTTTTTTATCAAATAACACTTCTGAATATACTTGAACTGTTTGTCTTTATTCGTAATTTGAATGACTTGAATGTCTTTATTCGTATGAAATGACGTATAACTGAAATAGTCTAAAAAATTGATTCTGCATTCAGAAGAATATTTTGCGATTTTTTTTTATCATACGAAAAAAGTTCCTGTTCATGATATCACCACGCAGTGCATAGCTGGGTAATAATTTAGCCAAAACGAATTTTCTAACCCCGATGGAGCTCATTATAGAAGAACTTTAGAACTTTTTGTTCACGGAAATTTTATTCATGGTTTGCTATGGCGCTATTGACTAAATTTCCGATTGAAAAGCAGTCCTGATGTTCCAACATACAGTTGTAAAACCCCTTTCTTATCTATTGATATTTATTTCAAAACATCGTACGATTAAAATGGAAATTTCTGGCCTATAATAAAAAGATATTTTCTTTCAGTCTTTTTTGATTGAATGCAAATGCAGTACACCTGCCATTCCCTAAACTCGTGGGCGTCAGAGGGTATAAAACACCGCGCAACTGGACCAGTGCTGAGATAGCGCCCTTAGATCTAACCCTAAGCAAACTAACGCTCTTAACTACGAACTGCAATTGCTAATTAAAAAAATGACGCTGAACAATCAGCTCTTGACTTATTGGGAGAAGGTAAGTACCACTCGAGCGAAAAATTCTGTAGTTCTCGAATGCGTTAATACGGCCTGAAAACTAAAAATAATTAGCTACCTCATGTTGTCCTCTTAAAGGCTTACTTAATGTAGGAGTGAGGCACATTTTGATGACTACATACCGTCAACTAATAAATTTTTTCAGCACCAAGCAACTCATTCGCAACTCAATCTCACAAAGTCTACCAGTAAGGCTACAAGCACCTCAAAGTAAAGGCTATTTTCACTTGCAGGTGCAGCTGGTGGCGGTGGGATGTTTGCTCGTGATGGCGGTGAGTGAAGCTGTAGCAAAGCGAAGTAGTGTTTTGCCTAACTTATGGTTGTTGGAAATGAATATCAAAAGTGCCAATAACAACTTTTTAAATTTACTTTTCTCGTGCAATACAGAGTATGAATAGTAAGTTTTTGTGAAAAACAATGATAAAAGTTATTTTTCAGTCGGGAAATTTTATTACTCTAAAGCGAATTCTTGCTGTGATATTGTAAGGTACAATAATATTAGCGAGATGAGTTCATTGTATTCGAGTCGTCATAAAATCGTATTTATTCATTTAGTGTGCGAAACATTCTGCGGAGAGTAATACCGCTTTGAAATTATCGTCTTACATTAAAAAATCTGTGTCTTTACGATAATGAATTACGTAAGTTCATGTCTTTCTGGTTTGTTTCAGGCTGGAGTGCGTGCAAACGGTAAGCATGATGGTGTGAGCAGATACGATCTCTTATGATTACAATAACCATAATTCAGACCTTTGAATTCAGTATTTTTTTACGAAGTTGACGGAAGTTACCAGCTTCAGCAAATGTGATCAATATTCACAGCATTATTATGCTAAATCTTTAGACATCTTTTTAAGTTCCCGCCAATTTCGAAAATAATTACTAAAACCTTCCACCAACGTACTAAAATCTCTATCGCCGAGTTTGCGTTCAAATCACAAGAAAACTTACACCTTTTAAACTGCAATATTTACCATGTTTTTCCAGAGGTCTCTATGAAAAAGAGTGATAAAATATGCACTTATTTTAAGAAATGATCTGATGCTTTTCTGATTTTTCTAAGAATTTAAAAAATTAATATTTTATATTGTATTCGTATTTATTTAAGCAATGTATCATTGTATTTTATAATGTAATTTTTTACAAGGCCTGTCACGAATGACGGGATTCAATATATTCCTGAACAAATTTTCTTTCGAGTGGAATTTCCATGCTCACGCTTATTTCAGAGGTAACTTATTCTTCTTGTGACAGTAATAAACACTCAGAATTCAGTATTTTTGCGCCGCAATAGAAGTAGTTATAGCTATTCGTGTCTTATCCTAAACACAGAAATTCAGCATTATTGAAGGCAACTGCGAGTTTGTGGACGTATATTGCACAATGCAATACCCAGCCGAAATCGGAACCCACTATACGGACTCGAGTATATGAGGCTCTGGATCTCTCTAATTTTTTTGAAAGTGACTCATTCTAGTGCATTTTCCAGCGAAAATGAGTGTGTTAATTTACCAGTGAACTGAAACCAAGTCTGCGTTGTGCTGATTTCTTCCTATCTATTATTAAGAGTTTGACACGAAACATCTATCTATTATACAATACTTTAATAATAAGAGTTGCATCCGTCATCCGTCCGTCCGTCCGTGTGTCACACTCTTCTAATCGACAGCTTTGATAGCAACGAGGATGAAGGTTGAGAAATACAAAAATCAATCTATTGCATTATTTTTCTGTGGCAATTCAATTCCCTTTCACTTGCATCATTGTATCCAGAATGCACAATCGGTTTATTTTTACAATTAGAAATTTTCTTCGGAACTTCTAATGTTGAAATTCATTATGATGTTTTGATATTTTTAACTGATAATGCGAAAAGAAATGTTTTAAATACTGTAAGTCTGACCAGTAACTTGGCTACCACATAGTTTAAGG
The DNA here is from genome assembly GCA_030386875.1 of Morinoia aosen. Taxonomy (NCBI): domain Eukaryota; kingdom Metazoa; phylum Arthropoda; class Malacostraca; order Amphipoda; family Talitridae; genus Morinoia; species Morinoia aosen. The sequence continues at coordinate 31,484,830 of CM059567.1, read as the reverse complement.
CCAGAGATTTTGAAACATGAGTAATTTTTTTCGGAATTGTAATTATCTTGAAAAACTTCAAAGAGATAATAAAGGATACTGCGGAATAAAATTCAGGCAAAAAGGCCAAGATGGATAGAAACGTGTCCAGCCGTAAGCGAGAAGCAGCATGACTTTTCGACAGCAAGACGCCGAAGACTATCCTAGGGACAACGCAAAATGGCAATAAGAAGCCACGCTGTTCGCCAACGAGAAAGTAAAGACTGAAGTCACTTGAACGGCGTTTGGCAATTCTACGGAATTGTTTGACGGGCATTTTTGATGGGCCGTGTGCACTATAGAAGTCGCGTCCGTCTGTCAGTCTCATCCGCCAGCAGAAAGGGTGTGATGAGCGTACCTGTGATTCAAACTTCATCATCTCCACAATCTTCGGGGTATTAATCCATCAGATTAAGAGTCGAAATGAATATCACATATACTGTAAGGAGAAAGAAGCGTGTGTCATGTGATTTGTCGAAGATTATTATACATTTTTGACGGGCCGTATCACTTGACCTGACAACTCGAGAGATACTGAAATTATCGTATTTCTTCCGGTCTGTATTACATTTTGCCTCCTTTCTTGTTAAAAAAAAGGGGGGGGGGGACGATTTAGTATGAATATATTAAGACATGACGGTCATTTTTAGTAGTGGATCGTGTGTAAAAATGTTATATACGACGTGAAAATTATTTCCATATTGTTTTGGAAAATTTTAATTCGTATTGTGGAACTATTGGGTACTTAAATGCCAATAAATCTTCTCAGAAACGATGCATATTTCCAAACTCACCTTGAGACACAACTTTAATTTGTGATGTTTTTCAAAGCCGTTGAATTTTTCTTAAAAAGCTAACAAGATCTCATTTTTTTCCATTTTACTTCTTACTTGTGCTAATACTACGTCTCATATTGTTTTATCTGTTGTTACTGAAACTTGTCACCCTTGCGACTGGCACCATAGCAATGTCAATCCACAAACAGAAGAAGTCGTACTCATCCAATTGTAATTTATTTACTTGAAATTCAGCGCGTTTTTACACGTTCTGCTCAGAGTCCTGCGAAGACCTGAAGTATGAAATGAGCCGCGCCGTCCAGATAGACACCTCCGCCACCTGGAGGAACCTCATGACGCTCAGCTCGAACGCGCGCAAGTGTGATGGGGACGGCAGCGGCGCACTCGACGCCGCCGAATTTTCTGGTTGCCTTCACCAGCTCCTGGACGTTGAGCGCAAACTGAACGAAGACGCTTACAATGAACGGTAATTTTATTCGTTGCAAAATTAACCTTTGTTTTTCTTCTAAAAAAAATCAAAAAACCTGTTTCAAATTGAATGCGTATTGATAAAACTGTGTAGATCATGGATTGAGTCGCTGAAAAGCGTAATAGTTTTTAATTTGCTCCACTATGATGAATGTACAAACAAAAAGAGGAATATACAAGTACCTCATCTCTTCTTATACATACAATGTTACATAGGGGAAAGTTAGGAAATTTGGGAAGTCTTCCGCATGCTGTGTAATGAATGCGCCTGCGAGAGAGAAAATCAATTGAGTTTAACAACTAAATAAAAGTAACTTCGACTTCTGGCGGACTGTTCATGTTCTCTACATCGAATAATTTTCACTCATTTCAGATCCGCGTGCTTGGAGAAGTTCAGAAGGGAAGCAGACAAAGACGCAAATGACGCCGTAGACTTTGCTGAGTATTACCGTTGGTCTTCAGAGTGGGCGCCTCGCTGCCGCCGTTGTGGGCGTATTGATTCCCGTGAGTTGGGAGACGACACTGAAGAGTCTCCGGTCGAAGCTGGCAGAAGCGCATTAGAGAGCGCAGGCGGATTACAAGAGTCATGCAGTGGGTGCTGCTGCTGCTGCAAAAAGAAGTGCTACTGTTAAAGACCCAGTGATTCAAGAGAATTCTGTGAAATTGGCATTTTTCGATGGAAACTCTGATATTGTTGTCGATAAACTTTTAATGGGAGTTAATGGTTTTAATGGTTATCAGTAACCTCGGGATGAATCAATAACGTATAAACAAGAACAAAGAAAAATAACAATTACGACGTCAGGGTCTGTTATCGATCTGAAATAAGAACTTGCGTGCGAAATTTACATGTGCGCAGGAAACTGAGATTAGATGTTTGACATAGGAGAACAGGAGTGCATGAGAGGTATTGTGAATGGCTCCTCACTGTTTTCTAGTTGTTGGAATTGCACTTCAACCATATTAATCAATATAATAAAGAATCAAACGACGAGGTACACCTCACTTTGTTATTTGGCGAAGTAGACTTCAATTGCTTTAGTGAGTCTGAATGAAACTCAGCGGGGTTTTGTTTGATGCAATTTGACAACAAACGACGATTCAATAACGAAAATTGCTCATATTTTACACAAGTTCCGCACGTTGGGTGTTAGACTTGTTGTTTTAACCGCACGTTGTTAAAAAAAGAGTAAGTACTCAGTAAAAAATTAAAGTTTTCTCTAATTCTATGAAATTTGTAAATTACCAGTAAATGAACGGTGTACTAATTAAGAAAACAGCCCTCTCCTAAATTAGTTTAGCTATTTCAGACAGTTTTTGAAGCAAATTACTTTGAGGAAAACTTTCCAATGCAGACATTGATCATGATTTCTTCCTTACAACTACGAGTAATAGACGCAAACGGTACCTCGAGACTTAGCACTCGTGGGGCTCTCACGTTCATTTGCACCGATAGAATATTATGTATTCTCCGCATTGCACTGGGTAATTCAATGGGAAAAATAAACGAATTAAAACTTATTCCTCTATTTGTGACCTTTGACCGATATAAAATTACATATTACTATTCCTAAAAGTTTTTCTTTTCGTACGTACTTATAAAGAATTTCTCAATTATATTAACATTTACGTTCACAAAATTTTTACGCAGCTGATCATGATAAGGTTCGTCAACCTTGTAGAGACAATATGTGAATAGCATAATGAGTATATAAATAGCTATTTCATGGAAATTTGGGAAGAATGAGAAAATATTGGAAAGCTCCAGCAACTGCTAGAGCCCTTTCGAAAAGAAAAGGGAATCTTTCCTGGCCGTTGCTGACTGTTTTATAGAAAAATTTTTTTTATCGAATGAGAAACAACGCACGGACGGAAAAGTACTTCTTAACATTAACTCTTAGCATTTTATAGAAATGCTTAAAGCAAAGAACGAATGCAACTGTGCTGGTGAAATTGATTGAGTTGTCAGTCACTGTAATTGAGTCATTTTAATTATAGACAAACTTATACAAATACATAAAATTTATTATAAGGTTAGGCCCCTCCTACTAAAAGAAATCTTCAAAATTGTGTTCAGCCCATTGACTCGGAGAATTTTGAAGGATTTACTTGCCACCAGCATGCATATTGTCATAGATGTGCCGAGATAGTAAACTTCATACCAAACAGTGCACGTCAGCGCGATATTTGGGTACATGATGTAAGAAGCTTTCATGGCAATCTGTCAGGGAGAAACAAATTCTAAAGTCAAGATGGGAAATATTTAAATAGAATCAAGTTTCTCACTTTGAATTGATGAAGCCCTCCGTAGGAAAAGGCAGTTTGTCAGGTTAAAATCTACCTTTCATCTTCGGAAGCTTTTGAATCGAAAGCAGTGTATTTGATGTTTTTTTTTCGTTTTATTGATGTTGAAAAATTAGGCTAGGAAATGATATTTTTTCATCTATTTCATTAGGCTCTAAAAAAAGGCCTTTCTAGACCGCATTTCAACGACCATGAAGTATACTGATAATCGATTCGAGCCTTCATTCGCTATGCTGTTGAGCACGGCTTAACTTAATCTTGCCCTTAATGTCATTTTGGGAATCAGCAGAGGGCTAAAGGGAAGAATATTTAAATTTTGGTTAAGCAATTGGTTGAGCCAAGTAATTCGGCCAATTCTAGCAAAGTAGTCGCGCTCAAGTAAGTCCTTAGAAATAAATTTGCTGTTCCAAAGCCAGCCCACTTCCGGCTCCGCAGACGTGAGGATATATAGTGTCCAAGGTAAAACTTAGTAATCCAAATACACTCATATACATGAAATACCTGGTATTGCTGCCAGAAATTTTCAAATGAATGAACATTTTTTTGAGAATGAATTCCCTCTCTCGTGTTCGACAGGTGCGACGAATTAAACAAAATCAAGCTTGGGTTTTTTACAACTTCAAGAATAATTATTGTACTTTATTACCAACTAGCGATGTTTTAATTTCTAAAACAAAATCGAAGAATATGTTGTCATACGAATACTAACAACTAACAACGGAGAAACCTCGGTTCTTTCTGATGCTCCAGGAAAAATAAAAAAAATAAGCTACATAATATAAAAACGCAAAAGGTTTCGTGTCATTTGAGTTAATGGCTGGTAGTGGCTATTTGCCACCACTTTCGACCAATTAACAATGATTTTTTGGCCAGTGATAAGAAAATGTCTGTGAATTTTATTGGAGGAGTGGTAACAAATCAACTGTAGTTGTAGGACATCCATGATTCTCAATTGTTTCTTTGCCAATAGAAAATATTGCGCACAAACAATCACGTAGAATAAAAAAAATTGAGTTTCTAGAGTGTCTTGAGCTTTCTTAAATAATTTTGGATATTCTCCGAAACCAATAAACTGTGATCGTGGTGCTCGAAGTAACACGACGGTTATTAAGTAAAATTTATTTTCTGTAAATCAAGACCAAAGTAACTGTGAAATAATTCTGAAAGAAGTTGTAACAAACACTTTGCTTTACAGGAAATACTCTGTTTCAGACTTTGCCACACATTTTCTACAGAAAAGAACTCCACGGAAATAGCTCAAATGCTTTTAAAACGATGATTGCTTGGCAGAGAAGAAACACACATAAACTTTTGAAAGCTTCATTTTCATTTTACAAATCTATTATTACGGCACAACGAACTCAAGACCATGCACTCATTTATTAAGACTGGAAGAAAAAAGTGCAGCGGAACGATAGAATATTGAGAAACATGTTCAACGAAATAATGTGCTAAAGTTAAGCAAAATTTTAATTTGCTCGCACCAGCTTGTTATTTGTACCTCCATCCCTCCTCACCTTTCCCAGTCACACTTTCAAGAAATAAACATGCAAAAAAAATTCTCATGATAACACTATATGCAAAAATTTATTCTGACAACCCAGAGAGTGGTCTTATTACATAGATACAATTTCGTGGTACAAATGTGATTTAAGATGATGCCATGCAATAAACAGTTCAACTTCCAGGTGGTTGTCTGAGCTCTGATTCTCTACCATTTTACGTCACTATAACTTTACAGCTGCAGCGTACGTTCTCTCAAGTTGACGGCAGTCACCGGATCAACTAGCAGGCGAATTGAAAATTCCGCGTTTGGTAAAGGTTCGTTAGGGTTAGCAAGTTGGTTTAATATAGGACGATAAAAGTAAGGGTAGATTACGTTATGGTTTGATTATGTTAGATTGTTTATGTTAGATTAAGCTAGGATCGATTTGGTACCACTATTATTGTCTAAACGCACAATTGCTCTTTTAATTCTATTGTTCATTACTTTCCCAAGACCTATTGAAAGATAGTGCTTTCTGATTCCTCTAAGGTATCAGGTTTGTTGCTATAAACTCTTCCCGTCATATATCGCACTGGCAAAACTTCACAGCATCCAATCAGGGGATCGAGGTGGCGACGACACGGCACCGTAGCGTCAAATTAACCGGTGAGGAAAAATATCAGTCGTTTTACTGTTGCTGTAGCTCATGTGTCAGCGTAATTTTCCATTGATATTTGAAACCTTTTCTTACAATATGTTGCATTGGAATTGGAAAAATTCCAAAGTAAACGGTTCCTTGTCGAAGTCGTCAGCTGAAAAACAACACACCATGAAATAAATTGGGATATTTTCCAGAAAAACCCCGCCATTAATGCAACACGTAAGTTCATCAACTCGTAACTTTCGAAATAATGCACCTATCGACTTCAAATTACTCTCAAACGAAAGAATGTTTAAATCGTTCGTTCGAGAGTAATTTCAAATCGATAGGTGCATTTTTTCGAAAAATACAAGTGGGTGAACTTATGTGTTGCATTAATAAAAGCACACTAGCTTTAGCTAAAGCCGGAATAAACCCCTTTTTAGCAATTATCGTTACAGGCCAGTCGTTTCAAGGAGAGTAATAGGCAATTATTAGTGAAAGTCATAGCAGGCTATTAAAAACAAAAGTAGGAACAGACCAACACAAGAGATGATAGTAACTTGCCAGCAAAAGTAAGGAATAAGTAGTTATATTAACTTTAAAAAATCCGTTAACCAGCTTGGATAGCAATGTTCGATCTGAAAAAAGTAATAAGATATTTCGAGTAGTTCAAGAACTGAGCGAATTTAATTATTTAGCGGAGCTCAGATGTGATGAAGATGCTTCAGAAGATTAGCCATCAAACTGCTGATTGAAACACTACAATTCTGTGTCCACATGGTTACCAGTATCAGTTCGTGTCAACTTTGATGCATATTCCTATGGAATAGGATCTTTCAATTTACCTAGTTCTTAAGTTCTTAACCACGTTTGTTTATAATACTGTGACGATCTCTCCAATTATTTTTTAAGATAAATTTTCGGGAGTATCTACTCGCCAAGACAGCAGGATCTGAAAACATATAGAATCAGATTCACGAGAAAGTCGCTGTAATATTTGATGTACATATTTAACATCACTATAATAATGCAATATATCACTTTTCACCTGCCCAACCGCTACTATTTTGTAATTTTTCGAACACTACATACTTGGTTATGATCATAATCACTGTAAAAGAATTATTTCATTACATACGTCCCAGGTCATTAGCACGGAGTCGAAGCAGGAGAGTAGAATGGTATGAACAAACTGAGATAGTAAATATGACGTTGTTTGAATCAGGTTATATGATGCCGATACTTCCCTAGACCGTATTTTAACGCCCATCTGGTTTACCGATCATACTCGTAAACTCGGCATTGATTCGGCACGCTGTTGACCAAGGTTTAACTTGATCTCGCACTTGATATCACTTAAGGTATGATCAAAGGGGCCGTTGGGAAGAATATGATGAGATTCGTCAAGTTACAAACACTGATAAGTAATTCGTAAATTTCAACACGAGTTGTCGCGATCTGGTGAATTTCAGTAATATATGAACTATTCCGGAGCTATCGGAGCTAGGAAACGTAATGAAGTTCATGTGTGTACAGCAAGCTCATTTTTGCATTAAAAAATCGAAGTCTGTACTTACTTTAGATGTATCCTTTGATGCCGTTCCACGGAAGAGTAAACACAAAAGGGGCTACTGATTCGGAGAAATTTTCAACTTCCGACCTTGCGGTCCTTAATTTCTACCTATCCTGAATGGTGAGATTCAATTTATCTGATATTAATTATGTTAGTTTGATTTCAGAGCCTGCTAAAGTGCAATTGGAGTGCATAATCAAATTCTGTCTTTAGTGCCCGGTATCAAATTTGCTATGATGTTGTTACAGAAACCAGAATGAGCCAACTCGTTTTCGAATTGCCCTTCTACACACCCAAAGAACAACGAAGTTTTTCATTGCCCGCATCCAGCTTCAGTGACGTGAGGATGGTCTCGATGAAAAAATTGAATATTCCGAAAACACTCAAAGATGAACAATGGTTAACTATGAGGTCAGAAATTTTCAAAAATGATAAAAATCAGGCTTGAACTTGTTAAGGTGAAATGATTAGTACTTAATTACCAGTGAATGATATTTTAATCTCAAAACAAACTTAAAAATTGTTGTGATTCAAGTACGTTTATTACCAATGGAGCAATCTCATTTTTCTGTGGTGCTCCATGAAATCCAAAAAAAGAGTTAACTGTTCTCCACCCACGCATCTGGTTTCGTGTTATTCAAGTTTGAGCTGGTAGTGGCTACTCAATAAACTTGAAAACCAACTCAACTATATTTCGAACACTTTCCACGGATTGAATTATATGTTTTGTATTTTGCTCATGGCATGGAAATGCCATTAAATACTTTGGAGAGAAAATGACCAAATCAATTGGAAATGAAGGACAGCTTTCATTCGCAGTTTTTTGGCTCTAGTAAAATACTGCGCTCGATATATCAGATTAAATTATAAAATAATACTGTGAGGTTCTGCAATGGCACGTTTAATCTTGAAAATAGTTAGAAGTACTCCAAAAACGCTAGCAATATGCAAGTGCTCCACGAAATTATATAACTGTAAACAAGTAAAGTTTTTTTTCGGAAAATAAGAACAAAATAATTGCGGGATAATATTTGGGTTGTGCAAAATTGCAATAAAATTCTGAATAATTACCATTTTAATTAATGGTATAATCACCATTTATTGTTTTCTAGTATTCGAGACGTTGCATAGTTAGATTCACTAGTCATCAATTGCAGTAATACGTATATTCCGTTTTGTGTCCCTCTTTTCCAACGAAACGTGTATTGAACACAAGGCAACCTAATGGTTGTTTATTTGGGTATGTATCCAGCAACCCCTCACTGAAATTCTGCCCCTCAATCTATATTGCATATAGTCCTGCAAAAGCTTTTTAGTTCGTTTTCCCTTTCTTTTAACGTACTGAGGCCCACGTCCGGTTTCTCTAAGTTGAGATGGAGTACATCGACTGGGTTTGGAGAACAGATGTTTTCAATATCAAGAAATGAACATGTGGACGCGGAAAATAATTCTATTGAAACTAGAAAAATCAAGCTCGAGCTTGTCAACGGAGCTTCATTTACTGGGAATGATGATTAAATCTTTCAAAACAAAAGAAGAAGATATGTTGTCTTTCAAATTTTAAGCACGGACCAACTTCTATTCGTTATGACGCATGAGGAAAATTGGAAAAAATCAACAACATACTGCAACCCACGCTCAATCGCTTGTGCCGTTAAAGTTATAAGGTTCGAGGCAAACAAATTTTGAAACAATAAGTTCATAGCATTTTTGCCTAGTTAGAAAGTATGACGTTCGTTCACTTTGAAATGTCTTGAAACAAAATTTGGTTTCCTCCTAAAAAAGTTCCAGCTAAGCTGGTCATGGTTAAATTAACCATGCGTTAATTTTTGGCATGTTTTAAAATTTTGAAAACATTAAATAATATGTCACAAGATATGAACATTGTTAGGTTCTAGATTAATACGCAAACTCCGATAGTCAGTGTACCATTCTCCTTTTACAACATATCTGAGAAACAAAATTTCGGGGTGTAAAAATCGTACAAAAACTTTGATTTAGTCTAAACAATGTTTGATGAATCTATGTGACTGAAAACTACTGTTCATAAATTAAAGTATTTAAGATCTATATTTTAAAATAACTTTCTAAGCCAAGAAGAAATTAATGCATTTTTTTACATTTTTCCTTTTTGATGAATTTTTTATCTAGATGAAACGAAATGGGCTCTTTTTGCCAGCTGAATAATTGCCAAATGACATGTTTGATGTGGTCACTAAATTAAAAGCTACGCTTCACTGCAGGATAAACACATGTTGTAAAACCATTAGTTTTTATTTTCGAAAGTGTCCCTAGTAATTCAGTGGCAGTTCGTAGATGCTAGTGTGGACAATGAGACAGATTTTTCTTCTTATCTGGAAAATATAAAGATGAAGCATCGAACGAAATGAAACTACGACTTATTCAAGAAATGGATTGAAGAAGCAGCTTAACAAATACTTCAAAACTCGATAATTTTGCAATTCTATGGTGTTCAGTCACTGCCAGGACTTAGAGATGTATATTCTTTTTAATTCTTTTCTTTCGGCATACGTAGTAGAAGACCCTCTCATAAACGATCTCATAAACTGAATTGAAATGCAGGTCCGTACAATGAATCAGTCATTGAACTCAAAATACAATTCTTAAAAATTTGACATGTGCCACCTCGATCAGAAAATTACTCATTCAACTAATTGATAACAAGGTAACGTTAATGATGCTAGTTCCATATTTAAATGCTCCTTTGGTGACATTATTTTTTTCCATTTTATAGAAAATCAATTTGCAACATTTTTCAGGTACTCAATGCTGATTGTTTTCCTCTCATTCTATTAGTATTTATCGGTCTGGAAACTTCTTCGCGACACTCAACCACTCGTTCTTATGTTTTAGAGTATTCAGTGCAAAAGAAATAACAATAAAATTTGACACTAATTCTTCAACATTTGTCTCTAGCGTTGCTTGTGAAGTTTTATCCTATTTAACAATCTCTACTTCTACCCAAGGACTCAAAGAGGCATTATATACTAAATTTACATCCAAAAATATCAGGCACATAAAAAATAAATGCTAACAATTATGAAATACTTGGCAGAACGTTTTTCTTTTTGTTATGCTTTGAATTTCCTGCTAAATTTTCAGAGAGATCCAAAAAAAAAATCAGAAAGTGCATCTCATTGTTCGTAATAAAAACCCAAGTTTTCAAGTACTGTGATAAAATTTTAAACTTGCCTTCTCTCAATTAATTAAGATGTGATCAGGAGGATAACTACGCTGTTCCGAGACCTTAAATCTACGGTCAACAAATTATACCTCGTTAATTTGCCTTTTTTCGGATCAATACTCTGCCGAATCTTTTGAAGTGTCCTGGTTTATGAAAGTGTAGCAAAATTTTTCCGTTAGAACTTCGATGCAATATCAATTAAATATTCATTTCATCATTATGTTCATTTTACCGACGCTCATAAAACTGGAATATCAAAAACTTTTCTGTCTTTTTAATGTGGGAGCGAAGTTAATATGCATTGTAGGTAAGCTGTTCAATTCCTTCATTAGCTAGAGTCGATACTTTTCTTGTCAACAGAATGAAAGTGACTCTGATGCACCCAGAAAAATTACCTCCGTAAAAAAACACACTATTCAAAGTTCGTTTGTATTTTCTCACTAAATTTTACCAGTCTACCTTCTGCCGCCTAGTTTTGGGTTTAAAATAAAGCCTGCAATGTTCAATGTTTACCTAATCGGATACCTGTAATTCATGGTTTATTTAGTTTAATATTAGTATCCCTATGAATCTCAAATGTTTATCTTATTTTACTTGCCGAACATTTACAAGAGATCCTGTTAGTCTATACCGATTTGTACTCCTATGTGCGCATACGTGTGTTTGCTGTGAAGCACTGAATCTTTAATCATTAAATAATAGCTCTGATGTACAGACATATAGTTTCAAACTCAGATCTTATATTTCAATTTTACAGTACTTCATATTTATAAATTCCAGTATTTATTCACTGTCAGCTAATCGCGGTTTTGTTAATTCCTCCACATTGTTACAATGGTGCATGCGCTGGAAGGTGTTGACGCATGCTATAATTTGAAGTCATGTCAGTGAGGATTTTAACTCGGTGCAATACTGTGATTAGTTAGCGGCATACCTGCAAAAATATCACTGCGAAATTATATACCTTGATTTCAGTTGTTCTCTGTTTAGTACGGCTGTTTAGAATGTTTTAGCTATTTTCAATCAATATTTTTACGACATATTTTGAAAAATTCTAAGTATCATAGAATTTATTTGTGTCTCAGAATAAATCGAATCAGTTTCAAGTAAAATTTGAAGCGAGTGTTGATAACCATGAACTTACTGGAAGCTTTAGATGCCTTATTATTTCATTATTTAACCTTTACTGTCCAACAGTATTTTAAACATTGCATCCTTAGTTTTACTCATAGTCTTTCAATGCGAAATAATTAATTTTACGATTCCCAATTCTAACTGAGTGCTCATTCTGCACAAAATAGCGCTTAGGTTGCCATGAGTGCGTAATACTGTTTTGCTATTACAAAATGTAGCCCAAATGTTATTCTACAGACGTAAGTTGTAGGCCAATTGGGAAGTATGAAAATATTTGACAACCTTTGATAAGCACTAATATGTATTTTGATAAATTCTGGCAAAGTAATTGTACTTTAGCACATTTTGTGTTATCCTTTAGAGTGCTTCTGCCTTCGCCCTGTTTTCGGGACTTTATATATGACTTAGATGTCAGAAGTGAATATTTCTATAACCTTCAATGATCTATACTGACTGGGACAGCGAACAGAATTTTTTTAAACCAGGAAACACATTTGTGAACGAGAACTTTCATTCTCTCTGGTTCAACAGGCTCAGTTAACTGGAAAAATCAAGTTTGAGTCTCATATAACCGTTGATAATACCTGTGCACTTGTACCTGGAAGCTATAAATGAATCAAGAACCAATGAAGAAGATATGTTGTCAAGGGAATGTTAACAAAGGACCGACTGATGTTTGGTATGACGCACGAGGAAAAACAAGAAATAAATGAACAATAGTTCTGTTCTACCCAAGCACAAAGTTTTGTGCGTTTCGAGCCATAAGACGGAACTGGATTATTCCTGCTATAATATGGTCATGCTTTTCTTCTCAGCAATCAAAAATTTCAGTCTATCGTCGCGCACGGAACAGAACAAAATTTGTACCTTGTGAATGAATGATACGGAAGGACTAAAATTGACTTGATTTAATATTCTGCACGATTTTCTCCTGCCTTTGGAAAAGATGAGCGCGAAGGATTGCATAAAACAATAAATGAGACTGATAGGCGATGGGGAACAATATGTGGATTTTGACGAGCATGAAGTATTTCCTTCGGTCGCCTTTAATATTCACAAAATTGAGCTAGTTATGATCTAAGTTACAGAGTGAAGCATTAGGACCGTGCTTTGTGTAGCAAGTAAAAGCTTGAAAAGCGTGAGTGACATCATATAATATTATTGAGTAATATCATGCTTCTTTTTATTACTATGGTGCGTGTTGCAATTATTTTACGAAAATTTTTCTGCAACACATGCCTTCTTTGGAAAAAAGGTTTGTTGCACATATAAGATAAAGATTTGATACATCTGTAAAAGTTCATCTTAATATGAAGAATCTATTATCTCGATGAAATAAAAGTTGATAAATTGTTAAATGTGAAAATTCCAAACGAAATATAAGTTGGAGGATAAAATTAGAGGAAAAATCACTTAAAAACGAGTAAAAAAACCATCAGTTATTATTTTAATATGCTTAAGATAATTTGATGCATCAGTAGTGTAGGTTATGACAAAACTGCTTTTTGGTAATTTGGAAAATATTTTCGCTATTTTGATAATGTTGTAAAATTGCTATTGGCGTTTTTCACCGTGCTAAATGTCAACTTCACTACATATGCCATCACATTATAAGTATTTCCCGCAGTGTTGGAAGAAAGTAACTAAGAAAAAATGTTTTGAAAGTTCATGCAACTACTGAACGTCATCGTAATGTAAAATTGACTAGTTTTGACATAATTATTTTGATGCTTTTCGATTCCTTTCTCGAATCAGTAGTAGTTTCGTATATATGAGCCTCTCAAAAGCACACGAAGCTCATATATACACCTCACTCTTTGATCACACTTGAATTTTCAATATAAGTGCGCACAAATGAAAGCGTTTTCAACGATGCATAACTAGGATTATGTTTTCTTAGTTGCTTCTGTATATATACATGCATTATTGAAATCTTAACGCATAGAAGGGAACATGATTTTTTGAATTCTCTCAATCATTTCTGTTCAGACATGTGACAAGGGTATTACGATACTCATGTGTAAGTAGAACTAACGAATAATGTTAAGATATTGTAGAATCCTATGTTTTGAATATTTCATGCTTAAACTTTATTGGAAATTAACTGTTTCTCTTTTTTTCTTTTCTTTAGGTGCGCTTTGCGAATAAATGTAAACAATGATACCAGAATGACAATGGTTGCAGAATATAATCGCATTGATATATCATATCAAATAGATTTGAAAAATTGAACTCTTCAAATGAATGACTGAATTTTAGACCATTTTTAATTTCAATGACCCCTTTTCAGTCATTTGCTGACTCGTAATAAAATTTTGTAGAATTATACTCACTCCTTGATTATTAGTGTCAACTGTGAAACATAATAGTTCATTTTGAATTGTTAACAGTTTTTTTCAAAATTTATTACCTAAGCGCTTTGAAGTAAAATTTTTCATTTTATAAGACATTTCTTCATTTTCAAACAAAAAACGTTCATTACTTTCCACATAACGTTAAAACTAAAAATGAGACAGAAAAATGATAGAACCATGAAAATTTAATTTTCGATCCAGTCTCATCATCAAGGATAGCGAACATGTGTCCCGGAGGTCACAAGTCGCCTATAACAGGAGGCCTCGGCTGAGGTGGAGTATTGGGCTTCTGGAGCAGCAGCGAGCCGGTCGGTCACTTGAGCTTTGTTCAGCCGAGGGTCTCGTATTTGGAAGTCTACGGAGAGAAACAGTGTCAAAACTTCTCCTGAGTATGAAGGTAAACTTCATACTTCATACTAACTAACTTCGTTAAGTTAGTTAGAACCATTACTCATCCCCCTGTCATTTTCTTCCATTCTTATGAGTACCACTGTCGAGATACCAACAGTTTCTCTAGCATAGGTTATTAATGTTTCACTATTGTCATTTCAGATTGTTTTAGCCAATGATGGATCTATGTTATTAATGTTTCACTATTGTCATTTCACATTGTTTTAGCCAATGATGGATCTAGGTTATTAATGTTTCACTATTGTCATTTCAGATTGTTTTAGCCAATGATGGATCTAGGTTATTAATGTTTCACTATTGTCATTTCAGATTGTTTTAGCCAATGATGGATCTAGGTTATTAATGTTTCACTATTGTCATTTCAGATTATTTTAGCCAATGATGGATCTATGTTATTAATGTTTCACTATTGTCATTTCACATTGTTTTAGCCAATGATGGATCTAGGTTATTAATGTTTCACTATTGTCATTTCAGATTGTTTTAGCCAATGATGGATCTATGTTATTAATGTTTCACTATTGTCATTTCAGATTGTTTTAGCCAATGACGGATCTAGGTTATTAATGTTTCACTATTGTCATTTCAGATTGTTTTAGCCAATGATGGATCTAGGTTATTAATCTTTCACTATTTTCATTTCAGATTGTTTAGCTGAAGATGGGTCTAGGCCCGAAACGTTCTAATTTTGACATACGGATTTTTTAAAAATGATATGCCGCCTGGTTTTTGCCCTTTCGTTCTTGTTAAAGATGTGTTGCACGCAGAACTTACCGATAAGCACTTCGTTGTATTACGGGCGTAATAGATTGTTCGTAACCTTCTTTTCAGTTATTATGTTAACTACTATCCCTTTGTACTGTAATGTTCATCAATAATATTTATAAAATATAATGATACCAGAGGACCACTTTCCAAACAGCAACTTGGAGAAGACAGCGATTCATCTGGTAAAAAATTCATTCCCTCTGATGCCAAGATTTTATTTCATCACTCTAACACAGTATGTGTTCAAAATGACGCACAACTCTTTGAACTTGTATTATCCTAGCTCCATGTACAAGTTTTCTGAATATGAGCTTGGCAGTATCTATGTTTATACAGCTTTAAAAAAGCCACGTAATTCATAGTTTTTTCAGAACCGCTCACTATCTCACTATCAACCTTTGAGATAGCTTGCATTTAAGAGAATAAAGAATCTAATTTTTCAAAGACTTTCCTGTGATAAGAGCATGGTGAGTTTCTGTTATTACAAATTTTCTAAGACATTAAGAACATTTTCTGAAATAAAAAGATTTTTTTAATAACGGTCTGCTTAAATAAAATATCACCTCATGTAATGAAAGGTAATTTTTCAACCATACGAAATGCGTAGAGAAAAATAAAGGCACTGCATTTTACGTGCATTAACTTTGGGACAATAATTCTATAATTTTCCTGCATTAAGTGGTTTCAACTGCTTGTGGATTTTGAATTTGTTGCGTAAAATTGAAGTTCAGTATTCGAGCGTGCTAAAATAAGGACGAGTCCAAAGTCGTGAAAAAATGGAAGTGGACCGACATTATATCTACGAGGAACAGCAAAATCGTTGCTCGGAAGAACATTTTAGTTCCACGCCTGACTACGTGAATGCAGTTTAAACAACACACTTCACGCCACAGTATCAAGTCATTTGAAGGTTTGAAATTATATTGAAAACTTCTTAGTTCTGATCCCATCGAAAGTTTAAGCGAAGCTCTGCAGATTAAAGCTCAAAATTCTTTTTATCCCCAAACACAAATGTCTCTGGGCATAATTTTTATTTTTAATCCTGCTTTCTCTTTCGTAATAGAGGCGGATCTAGCGTGTAACAGAAATGTAGCGAAGATGTTTGTTTTCCCTTTCATTCACATCTTCTTTTCAATGATGTACTTACACTGCCTTTCCAGCGTTGCGAGCTGTGATAAAAAGACGCTGGAATGAGAAGCCTTAGTGGTGCACTCCAATTACTAGAAAATATCAATTTGTATATTCTAAATCCACTAAATGAACGGTAGCCTTGTGGAGTCGTTGGGAAAGCCACATTTGGCGTAATGAAGTGCTGTAAAAATTCAGTCGTAGATTACACTATGGAAGTATTGGTTTCATTCGTAGCCTGCCAGAGACTTTGGATCCCATTACTCGCATTTAAAAAGTAAATGTTTCTTAAGGATTAAGTATGAAATATTTCACTTTTCAGAAAGTCAAAATTCACTCTCCAGTTAAGCCAGGATATTTTCGAATTGAGAACTCCCATCATAAATTTCCCAGAATTCTAAAATTCACATTTTCAAATATTAACTTTTAGGAGCTACGAAGGAGCATAAAGTAGGTCACAAGTTGGTTGTTTCAGTGTTTAGATGTCTACACATCTCACGTATCTGCCTAGTAAGGTTACTCAATGGACTTCATAAATGGCAAGAACAATGCAATAACACAATCTGTGTCCTCCACCCGTTTCGCTGAGAGCTCTCGAATTTAATAGTTTCTTCCTTCTTTTAGATGCAGTTGCTGGCGCTTGGATGTCTGGTGGTGATGTCGGTGAGTGTAGTTTTTGAAGCTCATTATGTGTTGCTCCGTGGTCATTAGACATAGAAAATCAAATCATCATTGATAACATCATCAATTAATTTTCAAGTCACGAAAGAAAAATTAAATAAGTTGTTCAGGTCAAGGAAATGATAAACGATATTCAAATAAAGTTAGAAAGGTCAAACTTCTGGAGCTGCATGCAAGTGGGATCAAATGAGTGAAAAACTGCTTCTGCATTATCTCTAAAGAA
This sequence comes from Morinoia aosen, assembly GCA_030386875.1. NCBI lineage: Eukaryota > Metazoa > Arthropoda > Malacostraca > Amphipoda > Talitridae > Morinoia > Morinoia aosen. The sequence continues at coordinate 31,467,637 of CM059567.1, read as the reverse complement.
ACTGTAAAGATTTGTGCATAACCTACTTAAGACTTCAGTACCTTCAGAGAAATACTCTAGTCTGAAGAACGATCAATTTACCAAATTTGGAAGGAAACTAGGCTCAATTTTTTTACATTTCGCGCATGATTTGTTTTAAAAAGGCTCACAATACTGGAAAAACAATGACACCCAAGCAAACAACGTCATCTTGACGATATTTTTCAAGAGACTTATACTGTTTTTTCTATTCCAGGCTGGAGTGTATGCTGATGGTAAGTACGATAATAACATCTGACACCGTATGTTGCCATAAAATCTTCATTTGAGGGGAACAATTGATTCGCAAGTATGATCTTGTTTTTTCGTTAATTTATTTTTTGTTCGATTATACTACTTTGAGTTTTTGCGTTTAGAAGTCATGACATTTTGCATATCTTTCACAAATTTCTCCGATTCTTCATTAACTTACGTGCTTTCCTGTTCTTGTATCAATGTTGGGTTTGAGTTAGAAAATATTTCCAAGTTAATCTGCTGATAGAATTATTTTTCAGTAATTGCTTCAGTACTTTCATCTTAGACATCACATCAAAACCTGAATAAACTTTATGTATCTGGTAATTGAACTGAATGTATAATGCTTTCGTCATCTTCCACAAAACGTAAGGTAACACAACCTAAGTCAATTCTTTTTCATATTGCTGTATACTTGAGTGCTATAACATATAAAATTCTATGAAAATAGACGTATTTCTGCTCTCTCTCTTTCATTTCCAAAGCGGGAGTAAAAACTGTTTCTGACCTTCTTTGTTAGAAAAAACAATAGAAAAACCATTCTCTCCGCGTTTTCCCTTTATTCCTTTTACGAAGTCTACTCATTTAGATAATTTTCTCTCCAATGTTATAAACAAAAAGAATTGTACAGTCAACCAGTAAATATGCATTGAGGTTGTGTCTTAAGTACTTCTGATTTACGCATAAATTTTAAATTGCTTTGGATGTCTATTTAGATTCTTGCGAAGACATGAAGTATGAAATGAGCCGCGCCGTCCAGATGGACACCACCGCCACCTGGAGGAACCTCATGACGCTCAGCGCGAACGCGCGCAAGTGTGACGGAGACGGAAGCGGCGCACTCGACGCCGCCGAATTTTCCGGTTGCCTTCACCAGCTCCTGGGCGTTGAGCGCAAACTGAACGAAGACGCTTACAATGAACGGTAATTTTATTCGTTGCAAAATTAACCTCTGTTTTTATTCTAAAAAATTAACAAACCTATTTCAAATTGAATGCGTATTGATGAAAGATGTGTAGGTCATGGATTGAGTCGCTGAAAAGCATAATAGTTTTTAATTTGCTCCACTACGATGAATGCACAAACAAAAAGAGGAATATACAAGTACCTCATCTCTTCTTATACATACAATGTTACATAAGTGAAATTTAGGAAGCTTGGGAAGTCTTCCGCATGCTGTGTAATGAATGCGCCTGCGAGAGAAAAAATCAATTGAGTTTTACAACTAAATGAAAGTAACTTCGACATCTGGCGAACTGTTCATGTTCTCTACACCGAATAATTTTTACTCATTTCAGATCCGCGTGCTTGGAGAAGTTCAGAAGGGAAGCAGACCAAGACGAAAATGACGCCGTAGACTTTGCTGAGTATTACCGTTGGTCTTCAGAGTGGGCGCCTCGCTGCGGCCGTTGTGGGCGTATTGATTCCCGTGAGTTGGGAGACGACACTGAAGAGTCTCCGGTCGAAGCTGGCAGAAGCGCATTAAAGAGCCCAGGCCCAGGCGGATTACAACCGCAACCGTCATGCAGAGGGTGCTGCTGCTGCTGCAGCTGCTGCGGCTAAAGACCCAGTGATTCAAGAGAATTCCGTGAAATTGGTATTTTTCGATGGAAACTCTGATATTGTTGTCGATAAACTTTTAATGGGAGTTATTGGTTTTAATGGTTATCAGTAACTTTGGGATGAATCAATAACGTATAAACAAGAACAAAGAAAATAACAATTACGACGTCAGGGTCTGTTATCGATCTGAAATAAGAACTTGCGTGCGAAATTTACATGTGCGCAGGAAATTGGGATTAGATGTTTGATATGAGAGAACAGGAGTGCATGAGAGGTATTGTGAATGGCTCCTCACTGTTTCCTAGTTGTTGGAATTGCACTTCAAACATATTAATCAATTTAATAAAAAATCAAACGACGAGGTACACCTCACTTTGTTATTTGGCGAAGTAGACTTCAATTGCTTTAGTGAGTCTGAATGAAACTCTGCGGGATTTTGTTTGATGCAACCTGACAACAAACGACGATTCAATAACCAAAATTGCTCATATTTTACACAAGTTCCGCACGTTGGGTGTTAGACTTGTTGTTTTAACCGCACGTTGTTAAAAAGAGAGTAAGTACTCAGTAAAAAATTAAAGTTTTCTCTAATTCTATGAAATTTGCAAATTACCCGTACATGAACAGTGTACTAATTAAAAAAACAGCCCTCTCCTAAATTAGTTTAGCTATTTCAGACAGTTTTTGAAGCAAATTACTATGAGGAAAACTTCCCAATGCAGACATTGATCATGATTTCTTCCTTACAACTACGAGTAATAGACGCAAACGATACCTCGAGACTTAGCACTTGTGGGGCTCTCACGTTCATTTGCACCGATAGAATATTATGTTTTTTTCACATTGCACTGGGCAATTCGATGGGATAAAATAAATGAATGAAAACTTATTCTTTTATTTGTGACCTTTGACTGGTATAAAATTACATATGAAAATTCCTAAAAGTTTTTCATTTCGTAAGGACTGATGAAGAATTTCTCATTTATTTTAACATTTACGTTCACAAAATTTTTACGCAGCTGATCATAACAAGGTTCGTCAACCTTGTGGAGACAATATGTGAACAACACAATGAGTACATGAACAATTTTATGGAAATTTGGGAAGAATGAGGAAATATATGTACTCCAGTAGCCTTTTGAAAATAAAAAGGAATCTATCCTGGCCGTTGCTTAGTGATTTCTGGAAGAATTTTTTTTTATCATATGAGAAACAACATAAAAATTAAGCATTTTATAGAAACACTTAGAACAAAGAATGAATGCAACCGTGCTGGAAAAATTAATATAATTGTCAGTCAATGTATTTGGACCATTTTTGAGTCATCAGAATTTTGTTCAGCCCATTGAGTCGGAAAATTTTGCAGGATTTACTTGCTACCAGCATGTATAAATATTGTCATAATACCGAGAGAGCAAACTTCATACCAAATAGTACACGTCGGCGTGATATTTGGCCACCATGATGTAAGAAGCTTTCATGGCAATCTGTCAAGGGGAACAAATTCTGAGGTCAAGCATGGAAAATGTCTAAATAGAATGAAGTTTCCCACTTTGAATTGATGAAGCCCTCCGTAGGATAAGTACAATTTGTCAGGTTAATTTCCTTCCATCATCAGAAGCTTTTGAATCGGAAGCAGTGTATTTGGTGTTTTTTGTTCGTTTTATTGATGGTGAAAAATTAAGCTTGGAAATGATATTTTTTCATCTATTTCATCAGGCTCTAAAAAAAGGCCTTTCTAGACAGCATTTCAACGACTATGAGGTTTACTGATAATGGATTCGAGCCTTCATTCGCTATGCTGTTGAGCAAGGCTTAACGTGATCTTGCCCTTGATATCATCTTAGGTATCAGCAGAGGGCTAAAGGGAAGAATATTAAAATTTTGGTCAGGCAATTGGTTGAGCCAAGTAATTCGGCCAATTCTAGCAAAGTAGTCGCGCTCAAGTAAGTCCTTAGAAATAAATTTGCTGTTCCAAAGCCAGCCCACTTCCGGCTCCGCATACGTGAGGATATATAGTGTCCAAGGTAAAACTTAGTAATCCAAATACACTCATAGACATGAAATACCTGGTATTGCTGCCAGAAATTTTCAAATGAATGAACTTTTTTTTAGTATGAATTCCCTCTCTCGTGTTCGACAGGTGCGACGAACTAAACAAAATCAAGCTTGGGTTTTTTACAACTTCAAGTATTTTACTTTATTACCCACAAGCGATATTTCAATTTATAAACCAACAAAAAAAGAACATGTTGTCATTCGAAAACTAACAACTAATAACGAAGAAACCTCGGTTTTCTCTGATGCTCCAGGAAAAATGAAAAAAATAAGCTAAAAAATGTCTACCACACAAAAAGTTTCGTGTCATTTGAGTTAATGGCTGGTGGTGGCTATTTGCCATCACTTTCGACCAATTAACAACGATTTTTTTTTCAGTGATAAGAAAATGTCATTGAATTTTATTGGAGAAGAGGTAACAAATCAACTGGAGTTGGAGGACAGCTATGATTCTCAATTGTCTCTTTGCAAACAGAAAATAATGCGCACAAAAAAATCAAGTAGTATGAAAAAAATTGTAGTTTCTAGAGTGACGTGAGCTTTCTTAAATATTGTTGGACATTCTCCGAAAACAATAAACTGTGATCGTGGTTCTCGAAGTAACACAACGGTTATTAAGCAAAATTAATTTTCTTAAAATCAAGACCAAAGTAACTGTGAAATAATTCTGAACGAAGTTGTTACAAACACTTTGTTTCACAGGAAATACTTTGTTTCAGTGTTTGCCACACATTTTCTACAGAAAAAGAAACTCCACGGAAATGGCAAAAATGCTTTCAAAACGATTATTGCTAAGCAGAGAAGAAACACACATAAACTTTTGAAAGCTTTATTTTCATTATACGAATCTATAATTACGGCAAAACGAACTCAAGAACATGCACTCATTTATTAAGATTCAAAGAAAAAAGTGCAGCGGAACGATAGAATATTGAGAAACATGTTCAATGAAATCAGGGTCTGAAGTTCAGCAAAATTTTAATTTGCTTGCACCAGCTTGTTATTTGTACCTCCATCCATCCTTACCTTTCCCAGTCACACTTTCAAGAAATATTTAATAAGCATGCAAAAAACTTCTCAAGAGAACACTATCGGCAAAAGTTTATTCTGGCAACCCAGAGAGTCAACTTAATAGATGCAATTTCGTGGTACAGATGCGATTAAAGATGATGTCACGCAATAAACAGTTCGCCTTCCAGGTGGCTGTCTGAGACCTGATTTTTTAACATTTTACGACGCTGTGACTATACAGTTGACAGCGACTTTCTCTCTAGTTGACAGCTGTCACCGGATCAACTGGCTGGTGAATAGAAAATTCATCGTTAGGTAAAGAGTCATTAGGGTTAGCAAATTGGTTTAATATAGATCGATAAAAGTAAGGATAGATTAGGTTATATTTGATTATGTTAGATTTTTTATGTTAGATTAAGCTATGATCGGTTGTGTACCACTATTATTGTCTAAACGCACAATAATTGCTCTTTTAATTCTATTGTTCATTACTTTCCCAAGACCTCTTGAAAGATATTGCTTTCTGATTCCTATAAGGGATCAGGTTTGTTGCTATAAGCTCTTCCCGTCATATATCGCACTAGAAAAACTTCACAGCATCCAATCAGGGGATCGAGGTGGCGACGACACGGCACCGTAGCGTCAAATTAATCGGTGAGGTAAAATATCAGTCGTTTTACTGTTGCTGTAGCTCTTGTGTCAGCGTAATTTTCCAGTGATATTTGAAACCTTTTCTAACAATTCGTTGAAGTTGCATTAAAAACTTTCCAAAGTACACGGTTCCTTGTCCAAGTCGTAAGCTAAAAAACAACCATGCCATGAAACAAATTAAATTGGAGCATTATTTCGAACGGTTTTGCATCCTTTATATTCAGGGACTCCATCTATTATAGGGTTCTATCAGAAATTCCTCGAACGCCATTATAGTTCCCATCATTCTTTCGTACGGCAATTATTCCTCCATGACACTAGAAGTGAAGCTCGAGGATTTTTCCCCTCAGCTCTTTTAAGTGGCGCATCATTTTAAGGGACAAAATTTGTCATTTTTGAGAGCAATATGTTATGATTGTTAATCAATTAAATATAACACTCAAAGTTTTTTAAACTTCATGAGCTATCTAAGAGTACCCCAAACTTGTTATGCTGCATAAATTTCTCGGTGTCGATCTTCGAAAAGAGTGGGTTGCTTATGGGCCCTGTGTGCTTCATTCATGCCGGTCTTTCAAAGGTTTTCAAGTGCCTAGCACACAACAACCGTGAGTGACTTGTAGAAATACCATTCACTAACTCATTTCATACGAACAAAATTCAGTTTCACCCAATCAAAATTTAATATAATTTAAATTAAACTTAATATCATGCAAATGGAATTCATCTTCACACAAATGAAATTCAGCTTCACAGAAACGAAAATTGACATCACACGAGCGAAATTTAATTTCTCACAAATGAAGTTCAATTTCACGTAGAAGTTAATTCTACGTAAATCGCAAAATTTATTTTTTATAACATTCTTTCTTTATTTTTCAGTTTAAATTTATAGTAATCATTTTGTACTTACACAGATGTTTGTATTCATGTACAATAATATCTTCATTCCACTTCAGATAAAAACATTTATTTTACCGTCAAGTCAAACCATAAAGTAAGAAATAAAGATGTTGACGCGTCCTGTAATTGGAACATTGAGAGGTATTAAAAGGTTCTCATTACTTTAACATATTTAAAAACGTATGCATCATTATATTAATTTTCAATAAAAAAGAGAGAACCAGGAAAATGGTATAAAACTTTTTTAATAAAATATGTTCCCGAGACTGCAAAAGACTCGTAAAAAATGGACGTTTCGAGCCTTCGCTCATCATCAGCAATACGAATTCGAACAAAAAGTCTTGTGTTAAAACAAAAAGAAAACAACTTAAAAAATGTTTGACATTACTTATTGACTAGGGATAAAGGAAATGAACTAAGATGATTAGTGAAAACAGGCTTCGTTTTAAAAATGAACAAAGATCTAAAATCGGCAATTCCGAACACAACTTTGCCCTGGCTATGACTTTGAAACTATTTTTCTTGACTGCTGTGTCGCAATAGTTTTAAAGTCATAGCCAGGGCAAAGTTGTGTTGTTCACAATACCTCTTATCTACGTCTGTTCTCCGACGTCGAATTTCTAATCCCAGTTTCCTCTGCTCATATAAACTCAGCACGCAAGTTCTAATTTCAGTGCGATAACAGATACTGACGTCGGGAGTGTTATTTTTCTTAGTTTTGTTTATACGTTATTTATTCATCCCAAAGTTACTGATAACAGCTATTCCCATCAAAAGTTTATTGCCAACAAGATCAGAGTTTCTATCGGAAATGCGAGCGTCACACGACTCTCTTGAATCACTTGATCTTTAACCACTGCAACAGTGGCAGCAGCAACAGCACCTGCATGACTCTTTTGGTGGTTCTTTGCGCTCAACTTCGGCTCCGCCAACATCGACCGGAGACTCTTCAGCAACGTTTTCCAACTCATGTGAACAAGAACAACAACCGCAACGAGACGCCCACTCTGAAGACCAACGGTAATATTAAGCAAAGTCTACGGCGTCATTTTCGTCTTTGTCTGCTTCCCTTTTGAACTTCTCCAAGCACTCAGATCTGAAATGAGTGAAAATTATTTGGGATACAGAATGGGAACAGTTCCCCAGAAGTGTTAGTTACGTACTTTCTTTCAGTAGTAAAACTCAACTAATTTTCCCGCTTACAAGTGCAATGGAATGAATCACTGAAGTCCAAATATTCAAAGGTATTTTGAGATTTTGTCGATTTTGCCTGCCGTTTAAACTTCCACTTGCTGAGGTATTTCATGAACATCATTCAGAAATGTCAAAATCAGAAGAAAATGATGAGATAGGTCGGGAAATTGAAGCAAAGGAAGATAAAAAGAACGCAGAATGCTCAAAAGCTATTATTATTACATAATATAAACTTTGGTAGTTTGTAAAACAATAATTTGAAATAAGTACGTACATTGAAACAAGTAAAACGCGAACTTGAGCTCGTGATCTAGAGTTAACACTATTAGTATAGTTGGCCAGTGGACGGAATTGGGAGGACGTGTTGTTGGATGTAAATGGGAACTTAACTGAAAAATTCTGAATGAGTCCTTATGAAAAGGAAAAGCTTTTAAGAATAGTAACTTGTATTTTTACACCAGTCAAAGGTCAATAATAGAGGAATAAGTTTTTATTAATTTATTTTTTCACCTTGAATTACCCTGTGTAATAATACGTAACATTCTTCGGGTTTAAATGAACGTGAGAGCCCCACAAGTGCTATATCTGATAATATTTTTGCGTCTATTACGCGTGGTTGTAAAGAAAAAATCGTGATCAATACTTGCATTGGGTAGGATTATTCGTAGGAATTTGCTTCAAAAACTGTTTGGAATAGATAAATTAAATGTAGAGAAGGTTGCTTCTATAATAAGTATATTGTTCAACTACGTGCAAAATATTGGTAAATGAATATATTTTTTATTCAATGCTGCCAATATCTACAAATTTTCCAGTTAGCATAAGCTCTTGACAAATTTGATACAAATTTTGAACTGATCTATCCTTGTACCTCAAAATCAAGAAATCAAGTTACGTGCTCTTTTTCTTAGTGTACTAATTGCGTTCATAAAGCAGTGAGCTTGGGAACTTATATAAAATACGATGAATTGAAGATCTTGATCAGTCCTTTGTACATCGACTGGGTTTGGATAACAGATGTTTTCAATATCAAGAAATGAACATGTGGACGCGGAAAATAATTCTATTGAAACCAGAAAAATCAAGTTCGAGCTTGTCAACGGAGCTTCATTTACTGGGAATGATGATTAAATCTTTCAAAACAAAAGAAGAAGATATGTTGTCTTTCAAATTTTAAGCACGGACCAACTTCTATTCGTTATGACGCATGAGGAAAATTGGAAAAAATCAACAACATACTGCAACCCACGCTCAATCGCTTGTGCCGTTAAAGTTATAAGGTTCGAGGCAAACAAATTTTGAAACAGTAAGTTCATAGCATTTTTGCCTAGTTAGAAAGTATAACGTTCGTTCACTTTGAAATGTCTTGAAACAAAATTTGGTTTCCTCCTAAAAAAGTTCAAGCTAAGCTGGTCATGGTTAAATTAACCATGCGTTAATTTTTGGCATGCTTTAAAATTTTGAAAACATGATATAATATGTCATAAGATATGAGCATTGTTAGGTTCTAGATTGATACGCAAACTCCGATAGTCAGTGTGTCATTCTCCTTTTACAATTTATCTGAGAAACAAAATTTCGGGCTGTAAGAATCGTAAAAAACTTTGATTTAGTCTAAACAATGTTTGATGAATCTATGTGACTGAAAACTACTGTTCATGAATTAAAGTATTTAAGATCTATATTTTAAAATAACTTTCTAAGCCAAGAAGAAATTAATGCATTTCTTTACATTTTTTCCTTTTTGATGAATTTTTTATCAAGATGAAAGGAAACGGGCTCTTTTTGCCAGCTGAATAATTGCCAAATGACATGTTTGATGTGGCCACTAAATTAAAAGCTACGCTTCACTGCAGGATAATCACATGTTGTAAAACCATTTGTTTTTATTTTCGAAAGTGTCCCTAGTAATTCAGTGGCAGTTCGTAGATGCTAGTGTGGACAATGAGACAGATTTTTCTTCTTATCTGGAAAATATAAAGATGAAGCATCGAACGAAATGAAACTACGACTTATTCAAGAAATGGATTGAAGAAGCAGCTTAACAAATACTTCAAAACTCGATAATTTTGCAATTCTATGGTGTTCAGTCACTGCCAGGACTTAGAGATGTATATTCTTTTTAATTCTTTTCTTTCGGCATACGTAGTAGAAGACCCTCTCATAAACGATCTCATAAACTGAATTGAAATGCAGGTCCGTACAATGAATCAGTCATTGAACTCAAAATACAATTCTTAAAAATTTGACCTGTGTCACCTCGGTCAGAAAATTACTCATTCAACTAATTGATAACAAGGTAACGTTAATGATACTAGTTCCTTGTTTAAATGCTCCTGTGGTGACATTATTTTTTTCCATTTTCTAGAAAATCAATTTGCAACATTTTTCAGGTACTCAATGCTGATTGTTTTCCTCTCATCCTATAGGTATTTATCGGTCTGGAAACTGATTCGCGACTCTCAATCACTTGTTCTTATGTTTTAGAGTTTTCAGTGCTAAAGAAAAAACAATAAAATTTGACACTAATTCTTCAAAATTTGTCTCTAGCGTTGCTTGTGAAGTTTTAGCCTATTTAACAATCTCTACTTCTACCCAGGGACTCATAGAGGCATTATATCTGAAATTTACATCCAAAAATATCACGCACATAAAAAAAAAATGCCAACAATTATGAAATACTTTGCAGAACGTTTTTCTTTTTGTTATGCTTTGAATTTCCTGCTAAATTTTCAGAGAGATCCCAAAAAAAATCAGAAAGTGCATCTCATTGTTCGTAATAAAAACCCAAGTTTTCAAGTACTGTGATAAAATTTTAAACTTGCCTTCTCTCAATTAATTAAGATGTGATTAGGAGGATAACTACGCTGTTCCAAGACCTTAAATCTACGGTCAACAAATTATACCTCGTTAATTTGCCTTTTTTCGGATCAATACTCTGCCGAATCTTTTGAAGTGTCCTGGTTTATGAAAGTGTAGCAAAATTTTTCCGTTAGAACTTCGATGCAATATCAATTAAATATTCATTTCATCATTATGTTCATTTTACCGACGCTCATAAAACTGGAATATCAAAAACTTTACTGTCTTTTTAATGTGGGAGCGAAGTTAATATGCATTGTAGGCAAGCTGTTCAATTCCTTCATTAGCTAGAGTCGATACTTTTCTTGTAAACAGAATGAAAGTGACTCTGATGCACCCAGAAAAATTACCTCCGTAAAAAAACACACTATTCAAAGTTCGTTTGTATTTTCTCACTAAATTTTACCAGTCTACCTTCTGCCGCCTAGTTTTGGGTTTAAAATAAAGCCTGCAATGTTCAATGTTTACCTAATCGGATACCTGTAATTCATGGTTTATTTAGTTTAATATTAGTATCCCTATGAATCTCAAATGTTTATCTTATTTTACTTGCCGAACATTTACAAGAGATCCTGTTAGTCTATACCGATTTGTAATCCTATATGCGCATATGTGTGTTTGCCGTGAAGCACTGAATCTTTAATCATTAAATAACAGCTCTGCTGTACAGACATATAGCTTCAGACTCAGATCTTATATTTCAATTTTACAGTACTTCATATTTATAAATTCCAGTATTTATTCACTGTCAGCTAACCGCGGTTTTGTTAATTCCTCCACATTGTTACAATGCTGCATGCGCTGGATGGTGTTGACGCATGCTATAATTTGAAGTCATGTCAGTGAGGATTTTAACTCGATGCAATACTGTGATTAGTTAGCGGCATACCTGCAAAAATATCACTGCGAAATTATATACCTTGATTTCAGTTGTTCTCTGTTTAGTACGGCTGTTTAGAATGTTTTAGCTATTTTCAATCAATATTTTTACGACATATTTTGAAAAATTCTAAGTATCATAGAATTTATTTGTGTCTCAGAATAAATCGAATCAGTTTCAAGTAAAATTTGAAGCGAGTGTTGATAACCATGAACTTACTGGAAGCTTTAGATGCCTTATTATTTCATTATTTAACCTTTACTGTCCAACAGTATTTTAAACATTGCATCCTTAGTTTTACTCATAGTCTTTCAATGCGAAATAATTAATTTTACGATTCCCAATTCTAACTGAGTGCTCATTCTGCACAAAATAGCGCTTAGGTTGCCGTGAGTGCGTAATACTGTTTTGCTATTACAAAATGTAGCCCAAATGTTATTCTACAGACGTAAGTTGTAGGCCAATTGGGAAGTATGAAAATATTTGACAACCTTTGATAAGCACTAATATGTATTTTGATAAATTCTGGCAAAGTAATTGTACTTTAGCACATTTTGTGTTATCCTTTAGAGTGCTTCTGCCTTCGCCTTGTTTTCGGGACTTTATATATGACTTAGATGTCAGAAGTGAATATTTCTATAACCTTCAATGATCTATACTGACTGGGACAGCGAACAGAATTTTTTTAAACCAGGAAACACATTTGTGAACGAGAACTTTCATTCTCTCTGGTTCAACAGGCTCAGTTAACTGGAAAAATCAAGTTTGAGTCTCATATAACCGTTGATAATACCTGTGCACTTGTACCTGGAAGCTATAAATGAATCAAGAACCAATGAAGAAGATATGTTGTCAAGGGAATGTTAACAAAGGACCGACTGATGTTTGGTATGACGCACGAGGAAAAACAAGAAATAAATGAACAATAGTTCTGTTCTACCCAAGCACAAAGTTTTGTGCGTTTCAAGCCATAAGACGGAACTGGATTATTCCTGCTATAATATGGTCATGCTTTTCTTCTCAGCAATCAAAAATTTCAGTCTATCGTCGCGCACGGAACAGAACAAAATTTGTACCTTGTGAATGAATGATACGGAAGGACTAAAATTGACTTGATTTAATATTCTGCACGATTTTCTCCTGCCTTTGGAAAAGATGAGCGCGAAGGATTGCATAAAACAATAAATGAGACTGATAGGCGATGGGGAACAATATGTGGATTTTGACGAGCATGAAGTATTTCCTTCGGTCGCCTTTAATATTCACAAAATTGAGCTAGTTATGATCTAAGTTACAGAGTGAAGCATTAGGACCGTGCTTTGTGTAGCAAGTAAAAGCTTGAAAAGCGTGAGTGACATCATATAATATTATTGAGTAATATCATGCTTCTTTTTATTACTATGGTGCGTGTTGCAATTATTTTACGAAAATTTTTCTGCAACACATGCCTTCTTTGGAAAAAAGGTTTGTTGCACATATAAGATAAAGATTTGATACATCTGTAAAAGTTCATCTTAATATGAAGAATCTATTATCTCGATGAAATAAAAGTTGATAAATTGTTAAATGTGAAAATTCCAAACGAAATATAAGTTGGAGGATAAAATTAGAGGAAAAATCACTTAAAAACGAGTAAAAAAACCATCAGTTATTATTTTAATATGCTTAAGATAATTTGATGCATCAGTAGTGTAGGTGCTGACAAAACTGCTTTTTGGTCATTTGGAAAATATTTTCGCTATTTTGATAATGTTGTAAAATTGCTATTGGCGTTTTTCACCGTGCTAAATGTCAACTTTGCTACATATGCCATCACATTTTAAGTATTTCCCGCAGTGTTGGAAGAAAGTAACTAAGAAAAAATGTTTTGAAAGTTCATGCAACTACTGAACGTCATCGTAATGTAAAATTGACTAGTTTTGACGTAATTATTTTGATGCTTTTCGATTCCTTTCTCGAATCAGTAGTAGTTTCGTATATATGAGCCTCTCAAAAGCACACGAAGCTCATATATACATCCTCACTCTTTGATCACACTTGAATTTTCAATATAAGTGCGCACAAATGAAAGCGTTTTCAACAATGCATAACTAGGATTATGTTTTCTTAGTTGCTTCTGTATATATACATGCATTATTGAAATCTTAACGCATAGAAGGGAACATGATTTTTTGTGTTCTATCAATCATTTCTGTTCAGACATGTGACAAGGGTATTACGATACTCACGTGTAAGTAGAACTAACGAATAATGTTAAGATATTGTAGAATCCTATGTTTTGAATATTTCATGCTTAAACTTTATTGGAAATTAACTGTTTCTCTTTTTTTCTTTTCTTTAGGTGCGCTTTGCGAATAAATGTAAACAATGATACCAGAATGACAATGGTTGCAGAGTATAATCGCATTGATATATCATATCAAATAGATTTGAAAAATTGAACTCTTCAAATGAATGACTGAATTTTAGACCATTTTTAATTTCAATGACCCCTTTTCAGTCATTTGCTGACTCATAATAAAATTTTGTAGAATTATACTCACTCCTTGATTATTAGTGTCAACTGTGAAACATAATAGTTCATTTTGAATTGTTAACAGTTTTTTTCAAAATTTATTACCTAAGCGCTTTGAAGTAAAATTTTTCATTTTATAAGACATTTCTTCATTTTCAAACAAAAAACGTTCATTACTTTCCACATAACGTTAAAACTAAAAATGAGACAGAAAAATTATAGAACCATGAAAATTTAATTTTCGATCCAGTCTCATCATCAAGGATAGCGAACATGTGTCCCGGAGGTCACAAGTCGCCTATAACAGGAGGCCTCGGCTGAGGTGGAGTATTGGGCTTCTGGAGCAGCAGCGAGCCGGTCGGTCACTTGAGCTTTGTTCAGCCGAGGGTCTCGTATTTGGAAGTCTACGGAGAGAAACAGTGTCAAAACTTCTCCTGAGTATGAAGGTAAACTTCATACTTCATACTAACTAACTTCGTTAAGTTAGTTAGAACCATTACTCATCCCCCTGTCATTTTCTTCCATTCTTATGAGTACCACTGTCGAGATACCAACAGTTTCTCTAGCATAGGTTATTAATGTTTCACTATTGTCATTTCAGATTGTTTTAGCCAATGATGGATCTATGTTATTAATGTTTCACTATTGTCATTTCACATTGTTTTAGCCAATGATGGATCTAGGTTATTAATGTTTCACTATTGTCATTTCAGATTGTTTTAGCCAATGATGGATCTAGGTTATTAATGTTTCACTATTGTCATTTCAGATTGTTTTAGCCAATGATGGATCTAGGTTATTAATGTTTCACTATTGTCATTTCAGATTGTTTTAGCCAATGATGGATCTATGTTATTAATGTTTCACTATTGTCATTTCACATTGTTTTAGCCAATGATGGATCTAGGTTATTAATGTTTCACTATTGTCATTTCAGATTGTTTTAGCCAATGATGGATCTATGTTATTAATGTTTCACTATTGTCATTTCAGATTGTTTTAGCCAATGACGGATCTAGGTTATTAATGTTTCACTATTGTCATTTCAGATTGTTTTAGCCAATGATGGATCTAGGTTATTAATCTTTCACTATTTTCATTTCAGATTGTTTAGCTGAAGATGGGTCTAGGCCCGAAACGTTCTAATTTTGACATACGGATTTTTTAAAAATGATATGCCGCCTGGTTTTTGCCCTTTCGTTCTTGTTAAAGCTGCGTTGCACGCAGAACTTACCGATAAGCACTTCGTTGTATTACGGGCGTAATAGATTGTTCGTAACCTTCTTTTCAGTTATTATGTTAACTACTATCCCTTTGTACTGTAATGTTCATCAATAATATTTATAAAATATAATGATACCAGAGGACCACTTTCCAAACACCAACTTGGAGAAGACAACGATTCATCTGGTAAAAAATTCATTCCCTCTGATGCCAAGATTTTATTTCATCACTTTAACACAGTATGTGTTCAAAATGACGCACAACTCTTTGAACTTGTATTATCCTAGCTCCATGTACAAGTTTGCTGAATATGAGCTTGGCAGTATCTATGTTTATACAGCTTTAAAAAAGCCACGTAATTCATAGTTTTTTCAGAACCGCTCACTATCTCACTATCAACCTTTGAGATAGCTTGCATTTAAGAGAATAAAGAATCTAATTTTTCAAAGACTTTCCTGTGATAAGAGCATGGTGAGTTTCTGTTATTACAAATTTTCTAAGACATTAAGAACATTTTCTGAAATAAAAAGATTTTTTTAATAACGGTCTGCTTAAATAAAATATCACCTCATGTAATGAAAGGTAATTTTTCAACCATACGAAATGCGTAGAGAAAAATAAAGGCACTGCATTTTACGTGCATTAACTTTGGGACAATAATTCTATAATTTTCCTGCATTAAGCGGTTTCAACTGCTTGTGGATTTTGAATTTGTTGTGCAAAATTCAAGTTCAGTATTCGAGCGTGCTAAAATAAGGATGAGTCCAAAGTCGTGAAAAAATGAAAGTGGACCGACATTACATCTATGAGGAACAGCAAAATCGTTGCTCGGAAGAACATTTCAGTTCCACGCCTGACTAAATGAATGCAGTTTAAACAACACACTTCACGACACAGTATCAAGTCATTCGAGGGTTTGAAATTATATTGAAAAGCTCTTAGTTCCGATCCCATCAAAAGTTTAAGCGAAGCTTTGCAGATTAAAGCTCAAAATTCTTTTTATCCCCGAACACAAATGTCTCCGGGCATAATTTTTATTTTGAATCCTGCTTTCTCTTTCGTAATAGAGGCGGATCTAGCGTGTAACAGAAATGTAGCGAAGATGTTTGTTTTCCCTTTCATTCTCATTTTATTTTCAATGATGTACTTACACTGCCTTTTCCAGCGTTGCGAGCTGTGATAAAAAGACGTTGGAATGAGAAGCCTTAGTGGTGCACTCCAATTACTAGAAAATTTCAATTTGTATATTCTAAATCCACTGAATGAACGGTAGCCTTGTGGAGTCGTTGGGAAAGCCCCATTTGGCATAATGAAGTGCTATAAAAATTCGGTCGTAGATTACACTATGGAAGTATTGGTTTCATTCGTAGCCTGCCAGAAACTTTGGATCCCATTACTCGCATTTAAAAAGTAAATGTTTTTTAAGGATAAAGGATGAAATATTTCACTTTTCAGAAGGTCAAAATTTAGACTCCAGTTAAGCCAAGATATTTTCGAATTGAGAACTCCCATCATAAATTTCCCAGAATTCTAAAATTCACATTTTCAAATACTAACTTTTAGGAGCCACTAAGGAGCATAAAGTAGGTCACAAGTTGGTTGTTTCAGTGTTTCGATGTCTACACATCTCACGTATCTGCCTAGTAAGGTTACTCAATGGACTTCATAAATGGCAAGAACAATGCAATAACACAATCTGTGTCCTCCACCCGTTTCGCTGAGAGCTCTCGAATTTAATAGTTTCTTTCTTCTTTTAGATGCAGTTGCTGGCGCTCGGATGTCTGGTGGTGATGTCGGTGAGTGTAGTTTTTGAAGCTCATTATGTGTTGCTCCGTGGTCGTTGGACATAGAAAATCAAATCATCATTGACAACATCATCAATTAATTTTCAAGTAACGGAAGAAAAATTAAATAAGTTGTTCAGGTCAAGGAAATGATAAACGATATTCAAATAAAGTTAGAATGGTCAAACTTCTGGAGCTGAATGCAAGTGTCGCGAGATAGTTACCCTTCACCTCCTTGTTAACAATTCGTTAACAAGAAAATCAGGTTCTCGGAATAGAGGAATGGCACACCTCCAGGCTATATACACAACACAAATTAAATGAATTATAATCGGCAATTACAGCACATATACTAAAAATAAAGGTACTCACCGGGGATCGCTGACCCACTTACGCAGCGCATTTTCTGGGCGCCCTCCTTGGTGTTACGATTGATCGTTTCTAATATGGTGGGGCATGATACACAGGATGAACTATGCTTAACATTTATAATTTCCAGTTATACGTCATACAAACATTAATGAGCGCACACACAATGAATGGTGTTAGGAATAATGCTAATTAAGTAATGAAATCAAATAGCATACGTCAAATGACTTGCATCACATAATTACACAGAAACATTGGCTGGCCAGCCTTTAACCGCAGATTGCTTATGCATCCAAACACAACACAAATAATGCCTACAATGTCTCAGCGCCCCCAGCAGCCCAGTAGGCGAAGGTCACTTCAACCACAAAATTCGTCCGCGACTCGCTTCAGTTCAAAGGCCTGTCTTATGCACTGTTCAGAAAATGTCTAGTGATGACGTCATCTTGCTCATTACGTTTCAGCATGTTCACACGTCGATTCCCTTCATTCGAGCTGATCAATCCTCAGATGTATGACTGAATAACCGTCCCGCCTGTCAAAGATAAAAATTTAACTTATTACTTTTTAAGCGCATCAATGACTGAATGACAATGAATTATCGCAATATTTATCTCAACAATACCTTTACTCTTTCTTTTTAAGAAATGCATCTCTTACCCTCCCTTCTAGTGCAGCATCTCCATGTTCCATCAATAACTCCCACGGTGGGTTATGTTTTGATAAATTTCCCCTTTGTGAACGTGGTGACGGGAACACGTAAATTTTCTGCAAGTGAAACGAGAATGTGTTACTTTCTGGATTACATTATAGCGTGAAACTTAGTATAATTTTCAATTTAGCCACTTTTCTTATTATTGCATTAAGCACGCTTGTTATTGTGAACACACCCGCGTCTCTTGGTTGCACCTCACGTTACGGTTTCGCCGGTCGAACTGTCCATTGTTCCTTCGACGCCTTGAGCCCTGGCGCATTTTCTTCGAGGGTTGTGCACTCTCACCTTCGGCCTGTGAGAATCCTCAGACCCTGCCAGTGACCGCCCACATCTCTTCTCATTGGTAGTCCCGCAGTTCGTCTTTATTTATTTTTTCTTAGCCTCATTTTTCTTCTCACGCTCAGCTCCTTCGAACCGACCGTTGGTTTGCCGACTCTCTCGGTCTGAGTGTCTCGATTTATCTTTGACTACAAGGCGACTTTGTTCGCGCTTGGGTAGGCATTTTTCGACCGTCTCGAGTTTCCCAAGGCTCGCTCGCATGAAAAATTTGCTATAACCACAACATAGGCCCCTCCAGAAACAAGACCCACTGTCAACAGCCGTCGTTCGAGCCATTAACTCTTATCGCTCCCCCTAAACACACAGGCATAAAAGAAAACATACATGTTTAAGCGACATAAAACATTCATGTTGAAGCGACCCCTCTGCGCTGCTGGATTTACTGAGACATTTCAACACACAACTTTTTACGTAAGCACAAAATTTGTTACATTACACACAATTACAAGAATTTTCATTTTTAATTCGCAAAATTTGATCATTCTGAACAGATTCTCGACACAAGTGGGATCAAATGAGTGAAAAACTGCTTCTGCATTATCTCTAAAGAAACTGTAAAGATTTGTACATAACCTACTTAAGACTTCAGTACCTTCAGAGAAAACTCTAGTCTGAAGAACGATAAATTTACAAAATTTGGAAGAAAACTAGGGTCAATTTTTTACATTTCGCGCATGATTTGTTTAAAACAAATTTTTATATAATTTTGAAAACAAATTTTTATTTTTAAAAAGGCTCACAATACTTGAAAAACAATGACACCCAAGCAAACAACGTCCTCTTGACGATATTTTTCAAAAGACTTATACTGCTTTTTCTATTCCAGGCTGGAGTGTATGCTGATGGTAAGTACGATAATAACAACTGACACCGTACGTTGCCATAAAATCTTCATTTGAGGGGAACAATTGATTCGCAAGTATGATCTTGTTGTTTCATTAATTTTTTTTTGTTCGATTATACTACTTTGAGTTTTTGCGTTTAGAAGTCATGACATTTTGCATACCTTTAACAAATTTCTCTGATTCTTCATTAACTTACGTGCTTTCCCGTTCTTGTATCAATGTTGGGTTTGAGTTAGAAAATATTTCCAAGTTAATCTGCTGATAGAATTATTTTTCAGTAATTGCTTCAGTACTTTCATCTTAGACATCACATCAAAACCTGGATAAACTTTATGTATCTGGTAATTGAACTGAATGTATAATGCTTTCGTCATCTTCCACAAAACGTACGGTAACACAACCTAAGTCAATTCTATTTCATATTGTTGTATTCTTGAGTGCTATAACATGTAAAATTCTATAAAAATAGACGCATTTCTGCTCTCTCTCTCTTTCATTTCCAACGCGAAAGTAAAACTGTTTCTGACCTTCTTTATTAGAAAAAAACAATAGAAAAACCATTCTCTCCGCGTTTTCCCTTTATTCCTTTTACGAAGTCTACTCATTTAGATAATTTTCTCTCCGATGTTATAAACAAAAAGAATTATACAGTCAACCAGTAAATATGCATTAAGGTTGCGTCTTAAGTACTTCTAATTTTCGCATAAATTTTAAATTGCTTTGGACATTCTATTTAGATTCTTGCGAAGACCTGAAGTATGAAATGAGCCGCGCCGTCCAGATGGACACCACCGCCACCTGGAGGAACCTCATGACGCTCAGCGCGAACGCGCGCAAGTGTGACGGAGACGGAAGCGGCGCACTCGACGCCGCCGAATTTTCAGGTTGCCTTCACCAGCTCCTGGACGTTGAGCGCAAACTGAACGAAGACGCTTACAATGAACGGTAATTTTATTCACTGCAAAATTAACCTCTGTTTTTATTATAAAAAATTAACAAACCTATTTCAAATTGAATGCGTATTGATGAAAGCTGTGTAGGTCATGGATTGAGTCGCTGAAAAGCATAATAGTTTTTAGTTTGCTCCACTATGATGAATGCACAAACAAAAAGAGGAATATATAAGTACCTCATCTCTTCTTATACATACAATGTTACATAGGTGAAACTTAGGAAGTTTGGGAAGTCTTCCGCATGCTGTGTAATGAATGCGCCTGCGAGAGAGAAAATCAATTGAGTTTTACAACTAAATGAAAGTAACTTCGACTTCTGGCGAACTGTTCATGTTCTCTACACCGAATAATTTTTACTCATTTCAGATCCGCGTGCTTGGAGAAGTTCAGAAGGGAAGCAGACCAAGACGCAAATGACGCCGTAGACTTTACTGAGTATTCCCGTTGGTCTTCAGAGTGGGCGCCTCGCTGCGGCCGTTGTGGTGCGCGTATTGATTCCCGTGAGTTGGGAGACGACACTGAAGAGTCTCCGGTCGAAGCTGGCAGAAGCGCATTAAAGAGCCCAGACGTATTACAACCGTCATGCAGAGGGTGCTGCTGCTGCTGCAAAAAGAAATGCAACTGTTAAAGACCCAGTGATTCAAGAGAATTGTGTGAAATTGGCATTTTCCGATGGAAACTCTGATATTGTTGTCGATAAACTTTTAATGGGAGTTAATGGTTTTAATGCTTATCAGTAACTTTGGGATGAATCAATAACGTATAAACAAGAACAAAGAAAAATAGCAATTACGACGTCAGGGTCTGTTATCGTTCTGAAATAAGAACTTGCGTGCGAAATTTACATGTGCGCAGGAAACTGGGATTAGATGTTTGACATAGGAGAACAGGAGTGCATGAGAGGTATTGTGAATGGCTGATCGCTGTTTTCTAGATGTTAGAATTGCACTTCAAACATATTAATCAATTTAATAAGAAATCAAACGTCAAACGACGAGGTACACCTCACTTTGTTATTTGGCGAAGTAGACTTCAATTGCTTTAGTGAGTCTGAATGAAACTCAGCGGGATTTTGTTCGATGCAACCTGACAACAAACGACGATTCAATAACCAAAATTGCTCATATTTTACACAAGTTCCGCACGTTGGGTGTTATACTTGTTGTTTTAACCGCACGTTGTTAAAAAGAGAGTAAGTACTCAGTAAAAAATTAAAGTTTTCTCAAATTCTATGAAACATACGAATTAGCCGTAGCTGAACAGTGTACTAATTAAAAAAAGCAATCTCCTAAATTAGTTTGGCTATTTCAGACAGTTTTTGAAGTAAATTACTATGAGGAATACTTCCCAATGCAGACAATGATCATGATTTCTTCCTTACAACTACTAGTAATAGACGCAAACGGTATCATGGGACTTAGCACTCGGGGAGCTCTCACGTTCACTTGCACCGATTGAATATTATGTATTTTTCACATTGCACTGGGTAATTCATTGGGAAAAAATAAACGAATGAAAACTTATTTCTTTATTTACCACCTTTGACCGGTATAAAATTAAATATTACTATTCCTAAAAGTTTTTCTTTTCGTACGTACTTATAACGAATTTCTCATTTAAATTAACAATTACGTTCACAAAACTTTTACGCAGCTGATCATAATAAGGTTCGTCAACCTTGTAGAGACAATCTGTGAATAACATAATGAGTATATAAATAGCTATTTCATGGAAATTTGGGAAGAATGTGAAAATATTGGAAACTCCAGCAACTGCTAGAGCCCTTTCGAAAAGAAAAGGGAATCTTTCCTGGCCGTTGCTAACTGATTTATGGAAGAAATATCTTTATCCAATAAGAAACAACGCACAGAAAAGTATTTCTTAACATTAACTTCAAGCATTTTATAGAAACGCTTAAAACAAAGAATGAATGCAACTGTGCTGGTAAAATTGATTGAGTTGTCAGTCACTGTAATTGAGTCATTTTAATTATAGACAAACTTATACAAATACATAAAATTTATTACAAGGTTAGGTCCCTCCTACTAAAAGAAATCTTCAAAATTGTGTTCAGCCCATTGACTCGGAGGATTTTGAAGGATTTACTTGCCACCAGCATGTATATTGTCATAGATGTGCCGAGATAGTAAACTTCATACCAAACAGTGCACGTCAGCGCGATATTTGGGTACATGATGTTAGAAGCTTTCATGGCAATCTGTCAGGGAGAAACAAATTCTAAAGTCAAGATGGAAAATATTTAAATAGAATCAAGTTTCTCACTTTGAATTGATGAAGCCCTCCGTAGGAAAAGTACAATTTGTCAGGTTAAAATCTACCTTTCATCATCGGAAGCTTATGAATCGAAAGCAGTGTATTTGATGTTTTTTGTTCGTTTTATTGATGTTGAAAATTTGGCTAGGAAATGATATTTTTTCATCTATTTCATTAGGCTCTAAAAAAAGGCCTTTCTAGACCGCATTTCAACGACCAAGAAGTATACTGATAATAGATTCGAGCCTTCATTCGCTATGCTGTTGAGCAAGGCTTAACTTGGTCTTGCCCTTTATGTCCTTTTAGGTAACAGCAGAGGGCTGAAGGAGAGAACATTAAAATATTGGTCAAGCAATTACTTCATATCTTATCATTCGAATACTGACAACTAACAACAGAGAAACCTCGGTTCTCTCTGATGCTCCAGGAAAAATGAAAAAAATCTACATAATGTCTACCACGCAAAAGGCTTCGTGTCATTTAAATTAATGGCTGGTAGTGGCTATTTGCCACCACTTTCGACCAATTAACAATGATTTTTTTGCCAGTGATAAAAAATGTCAGTGAATTTTATTGGAGGAGAGGTAACAAATCAACTGGAGCTGGAGGACAGCTATGATTCTCAATTTTCTCTTTGCCATTAGAAAATGATGCGCACAAAAAATCAAGTAGAATGAAAAAATTGTAGTTTCTAGAGTGACTTGAGCTTTCTTAAATATTGTTGGACATTCTCCGAAACCAATAAACTGCGATCGTAGTGCTCGAAGTAACACGACGGTTATTAAGGGAAATTTATTTTCTGAAAATCAAGACCAAAGTAACTGTGAAATAATTCTGGACGAAGTTGTAACAAACACTTTGCTCTACAGGAAATACTTTGTTTCAGTGTTTGCCACACATTTTCTACAGAAAAAAACTCCACGGAAATAGCGCAAATGCTTCCAAAACGATTATTGCTAAGCAGAGAAGAAACACACATAAACGTTTGAAGGCTTTATTTTCATTATACGAATCTATAATTACGGCAAAACGAACTCAAGAACATGCACTCATATATTAAGACTCAAAGAAAAAAGTGCAGCGGAACGATAGAATTTTGAGAAACATGTTCAATGAAATCAGGGTCTGAAGTTCAGCAAAATTTTAATTTGCTTGCACCAGCTTGTTTTTTGTACCTCTATCCATCCTCACCTTTCCCCGTCACACTTACAATAAATAAACATGCAAAAAACTTCTCAAGATAACACTATCGGCAAAAGTTTATTCTGCAGGCAACCCAGAGAGTCAACTTAATAGATGCAATTTCGTGGTACAGATGCGATTAAAGATGATGTCACGCAATAAACAGTTCGCCTTCCAGGTGGCTGTGTGAGACCTGATTTTTTAACATTTTACGACGCTGTGACTATACAGTTGACAGCGACTTTCTCTCTAGTTGACAGCTGTCACCGGATCAACTGGTTGGTGAATAGAAAATTCATCGTTAGGTAAAGGTTCATTAGGGTTAGCAAATTGGTTTAATATAGGTCGATAAAAGTAAGGATAGATTAGGTTATATTTGATTATGTTAGATTTTTTATGTTAGATTAAGCTAGGATCGATTGTGTACCACTATTATTGTCTGAACGCACAATTGCTCTTTTAATTCTATTGTTCATTACTTTCCCAAGACCTCTTGAAAGATATTGCTTTCTGATTCCTATAAGGGATCAGGTTTGTTGATGTAAACTCTACCCGTCATATATCGCACTAGAAAAACTTCACAGCATTCAATCAGGAGATCGAGGTGGCGACGACACGGCACCGTAGCGTCAAATTAACCGGTGAGGAAAAATATCAGTCGTTTTACTATTGCTGTAGCTCTTGTGTCAGCGTTATTTTCCAGTGATATTTGAAACCTTTTCTAACAATTCGTTGAAGTTGCATTAAAAACTTTCCAAAGTACACGGTTCCTTGTCCAAGTCGTAAGCTAAAAAACAACCATGCCATGAAACAAATTAAATTGGAGCATTATTTCGAACGGTTTTGCATCCTTTATATTCAGGGACTCCATCTATTATAGGGTTCTATCAGAAATTCCTCGAACGCCATTATAGTTCCCATCATTCTTTCGTACGGCAATTATTCCTCCATGACACTAGAAGTGAGACTCGACGATTTTTCCCCTCAGCTCTTTTAAGTGGCGCATCATTTTAAGGGACAAAATTTGTCATTTTTGAGAGCAATATGTTATGATTGTTAATCAATTAAATATAACACTCAAAGTTTTTTAAACTTCATGAGCTATCTAAGAGTACCCCAAACTTTTTATGCTGCATAAGTTTCTTGGTGTCGATCTTCGAAAAGAGTGGGTTGCTTATGGCCCCGTGTGCTTCATTCATGCCGGTCTTTCAAAGGTTTTCAAGTGCCTAGCACACAACAACCGTGAGTGACTTGTAAAAATACCATTCACTAACTCATTTCATACGAACAAAATTCAGTTTCACCCAATCAAAATTTAATATAATTTAAATTAAACTTAATATCATGCAAATGGAATTCATCTTCACACAAATGAAATTCAGCTTCACAGAAACGAAAATTGACATCACACGAGCGAAATTTAATTTCTCACAAATGAAGTTCAATTTCACGTAGAAGTAAATTCTACGTAAATCGCAAAATTTATTTTTTATAACATTCTTTCTTTATTTTTCAGTTTAAATTTATAGTAATCATTTTGTACTTACACAGATGTTTGTATTCATGTACAATAATATCTTCATTTCACTTCAGATAAAAACATTTATTTTACCGTCAAGTCAAACCATAAAGTAAGAAATAAAGATGTTGACGCGTCCTGTAATTGGAACATTGAGAGGTATTAAAAGGTTCTCATTACTTTTACATATTTAAAAACGTATGCATCATTATAATAATTTTCAATAAAAAAGAGAGAACCAGGAAAATGGTATAAAACTTTTTTAATAAAATATGTTCCCGAGACTGCAAAAGACTCGTAAAAAATGGACGTTTCGAGCCTTCGCTCATCATCAGCAATACGAATTCGAACAAAAAGTCTTGTGTAAAAAACAAAAAGAAAACAACTTAAAAAATGTTTGACATTACTTATTGACTAGGGATAAAGGAAATGAACTAAGATGATTAGTGGAAACAGGCTTCGTTTTAAAAATGAACAAAGATCTAAAATCCGCAATTCCGAACACAACTTTGCCCTGGCTATGACTTTGAAACTATTTTTCTTGACTGCTGTGTCGCAATAGTTTTAAAGTCATAGCCAGGGCAAAGTTGTGTTGTTCACAATACCTCTTATCTACGTCTGTTCTCCGACGTCGAATTTCTAATCCCAGTTTCCTCTGCTCATATAAACTCAGCACGCAAGTTCTAATTTCAGTGCGATAACAGATACTGATGTCGTAGGTGTTATTTTTCTTGGTTTTATTAATACGTAATTTATTCATCCTAAAGTTATTAATAACAGCTACTCCCATTCCAAGTTCATTGCCAACAAGATCAGAGTTTCTATCGGAAATGCGAGCGTCACACGACTCTCTTGAATCACTTGATCTTTAACCACTGCAACAGTGGCAGCAGCAACAGCACCTGCATGACTCTTTTGGTGGTTCTTTGCGCTCAACTTCGGCTCCGCCAACATCGACCGGAGACTCTTCAGCAACGTTTTCCAACTCATGTGAACAAGAACAACAACCGCAACGAGACGCCCACTCTGAAGACCAACGGTAATATTAAGCAAAGTCTACGGCGTCATTTTCGTCTTTGTCTGCTTCCCTTTTGAACTTCTCCAAGCACTCAGATCTGAAATGAGTGAAAATTATTTGGGATACAGAATGGGAACAGTTCCCCAGAAGTGGTAGTTACGTACTTTCTTTCAGTAGTAAAACTCAACTAATTTTCCCGCTTACAAGTGCAATGGAATGAATCACTGAAGTCCAAATATTCAAAGGTATTTTGAGATTTTGTCGATTTTGCCTGCCGTTTAAACTTCCACTTGCTGAGGTATTTCATGAACATCATTCAGAAATGTCAAAATCAGAAGAAAATGATGAGTTAGGTCGGGAAATTGAAGCAAAGGAAGATAAAAAGAAGGCAGAATGCTCAAAAGTTATTATTATTACATAATATAAAATTTGGTAGTTTGTAAAACAATAATTTGAAATAAGTACGTACATTGAAACAAGTAAAACGCGAACTTGAGCTCGTGATCTACAGTTAACACTATTAGTATAGTTGGCCAGTGGACGGAATTGGGAGGACGTGTTGTTGGATGTAAATGGGAACTTAACTGAAAAATTCTGAATGAGTCCTTATGAAAAGGAAAAGCTTTTAAGAATAGTAACTTGTATTTTTACACCAGTCAAAGGTCAATAATAGAGGAATAAGTTTTTATTAATTTATTTTTTCACCTTGAATTACCCTGTGTAATAATACGTAACATTCTTCGGGTTTAAATGAACGTGAGAGCCCCACAAGTGCTATATCTGATAATATTTTTGCGTCTATTACGCGTGGTTGTAAAGAAAAAATCGTGATCAATACTTGCATTGGGTAGGATTATTCGTAGGAATTTGCTTCAAAAACTGTTTGGAATAGATAAATTAAATGTAGAGAAGGTTGCTTCTATAATAAGTATATTGTTCAACTACGTGCAAAATATTGGTAAATGAATATATTTTTTATTCAATGCTGCCAATATCTACAAATTTTCCAGTTAGCATAAGCTCTTGACAAATTTGATACAAATTTTGAACTGATCTATCCTTGTACCTCAAAATCAAGAAATCAAGTTACGTGCTCTTTTTCTTAGTGTACTAATTGCGTTCATAAAGCAGTGAGCTTGGGAACTTATATAAAATACGATGAATTGAAGATCTTGATCAGTCCTTTGTACATCGACTGGGTTTGGATAACAGATGTTTTCAATATCAAGAAATGAACATGTGGACGCGGAAAATAATTCTATTGAAAC
The DNA here is from genome assembly GCA_030386875.1 of Morinoia aosen. Taxonomy (NCBI): domain Eukaryota; kingdom Metazoa; phylum Arthropoda; class Malacostraca; order Amphipoda; family Talitridae; genus Morinoia; species Morinoia aosen. The sequence goes on along the minus strand of CM059567.1, from coordinate 31,440,240 downwards.
TAGAAAAATCAAGTTCGAGCTTGTCAACGGAGCTTCATTTACTGGGAATGATGATTAAATCTTTGAAAACAAAAGAAGAAGATATGTTGTCTTTCAAATTTTAAGCACGGACCAACTTCTATTCGTTATGACGCACGAGGAAAATTGGAAAAAATCAACAACATACTGCAACCCACGCTCAATCGTTTGTGCCGTTAAAGTTATAAGGTTCGAGGCAAACAAATTTTGAAACAATAAGTTCATAGCATTTTTGCCTAGTTAGAAAGTATGACGTTCGTTCATTTCGAAATGCCTTGAAACAAAATTTGGTTTCCTCCTAAAAAAGTTCCAGCTAAGCTGGTCATGGTTAAATTAACCATGCGTTAATTTTTGGCATGCTTTAAAATTTTGAAAACATGATATAATATGTCATAAGATATGAGCATTGTTAGGTTCTAGATTAATACGCAAACTCCGATAGTCAGTGTGTCATTCTCCTTTTACAATTTATCTGAGAAACAAAATTTCGGGCTGTAAGAATCGTAAAAAACTTTGATTTAGTCTAAACAATGTTTGATGAATCTATGTGACTGAAAACTACTGTTCATGAATTAAAGTATTTAAGATCTATATTTTAAAATAACTTTCTAAGCCAAGAAGAAATTAATGCATTTCTTTACATTTTTTCCTTTTTGATGAATTTTTTATCAAGATGAAAGGAAACGGGCTCTTTTTGCCAGCTGAATAATTGCCAAATGACATGTTTGATGTGGCCACTAAATTAAAAGCTACGCTTCACTGCAGGATAATCACATGTTGTAAAACCATTTGTTTTTATTTTCGAAAGTGTCCCTAGTAATTCAGTGGCAGTTCGTAGATGCTAGTGTGGACAATGAGACAGATTTTTCTTCTTATCTGGAAAATATAAAGATGAAGCATCGAACGAAATGAAACTACGACTTATTCAAGAAATGAATTGAAGAAGCAGCTTAACAAATACTTCAAAACTCGATAATTTTGCAATTCTATGGTGTTCAGTCACTGCCAGGACTTAGAGATGTATATTCTTTTTAATTCTTTTCTTTCGGCATACGTAGTAGAAGACCCTCTCATAAACGATCTCATAAACTGAATTGAAATGCAGGTCCGTACCTTGAATCAGTTATTAAACTCAAAATACAATTCTTAAAAATTTGGCCTGTGTCACCTCGGTCAGAAAATTACTCACTCAACTAATGTTAACAAGGTAACGTTAATGATTCTAGTTCCTTGTTTAAATGCTCCTTTGGTGACATTATTTTTTTCCATTTTCTAGAAAATCAATTTGCAACATTTTTCAGGTACTCAATGCTGATTGTTTTCCTCTCATCCTATTGGTATTTATCGGTCTGGAAACTTCTTCGCGACACTCAATCACTTGTTCTTATGTTTTAGAGTTTTCAGTGCTAAAGAAAAAACAATAAAATTTGACACTAATTCTTCAAAATTTGTCTCTAGCGTTGCTTGTGAAGTTTTAGCCTATTTAACAATCTCTACTTCTACCCAAGGACTCAAAGAGGCATTATATACTAAATTTACATCCAAAAATACCACGCACATAAAAAATAAATGCTAACAATTATGAAATACTTTGCAGAACGTTTTTCTTTTTGTTATGCTTTGAATTTCCTGCTAAATTTTCAGAGAGATCCAAAACAAAATCAGAAAGTGCATCTCATTGTTCGTAATAAAAACCCAAGTTTTCAAATACTGTGATAAAATTTTAAACTTGCCTTCTCTCAATTAAGATGTGATCAGGAGGATAACTACGCTGTTCCGAGACCTTAAATCTACGGTCAACAAATTATACCTCGTTAATTTGCCTTTTTTCGGATCAATACTCTGCCGAATCTTTTGAAGTGTCCTGGTTTATGAAAGTGTAGCAAAATTTTTCCGTTAGAACTTCGATGCAATATCAATTAAATATTCATTTCATCATTATGTTCATTTTACCGACGCTCATAAAACTGGAATATCAAAAACTTTTCTGTCTTTTTAATGTGGGAGCGAAGTTAATATGCTTTGTAGGTAAGCTGTTCAATTCCTTTATTAGCTAGAGTCGATACTTCTCTTGTCAACAGAATAAAAGTGACTCTGCTGCACCCAGAGAAATAATCTCCGTAAAAAAACACACTATTCAAAGTTCGTTTGTATTTTCTCACTAAATTTTACCAGTTTACCTTCTGCCGCCTAGTTTTGGGTTTAAAATAAAGCCTGCAATGTTCAATGTTTACCTAATCGGATACCTGTAATTCATGGTTTATTTAATTTAATATTAGTATCCCTATGAATCTCAAATGTTTATCTTATTTTACTTGCCGAACATTTGCAAGAGATCCTGTTAGTCTATACCGATTTGTACTCCTATGTGCGCATATGTGTGTTTGCTGTGAAGCACTGAATCTTTAATCATTAAATATTAGCTCTGCTGTACAGACATATAGCTTCAAACTCAGATCTTATATTTCAATTTTACAGTACTTCATATTTATAAATTCCAGTATTTATTCACTGTCAGCTAATCGCGGTTTTGTTAATTCCTCCACATTGTTACAATGGTGCATGCGCTGGAAGGTGTTGACGCATGCTATAATTTGAAGTCATGTCAGTGAGGATTTTAACTCGGTGCAATACTGTGATTAGTTAGCGGCATACCTGCAAAAATATCACTGCGAAATTATATACCTTGATTTCAGTTGTTCTCTGTTTAGTACGGCTGTTTAGAATGTTTTAGCTATTTTCAATCAATATTTTTACGACATATTTTGAAAAATTCTAAGTATCATAGAATTTATTTGTCTCAGAATAAATCGAATCAGTTTCAAGTAAAATTTGAAGCGAGTGTTGATAACCATGAACTTACTGGAAGCTTTAGATGCCTTATTATTTCATTATTCAACCTTTACTGTCCAACAGTATTTTAAACATTGCATCCTTAGTTTTACTCATAGTCTTTCGATGCGAAATAATTAATTTTACGGTTCCCAATTCAAACTGAGTGCTCATTCTGCACAAAATAGCGCTTAGGTTGCCGTGAGTGCGTAATACTGTTTTGCTATTACAAAATGTAGCCCAAATGTTATTCTACAGACGTAAGTTGTAGGCCAATTGGGAAGTTTAAAAATATTTGACAACCTTTGATAAGCACTAATATGTATTTAGATAAATTCTGGCAAAGTAATTGTACTTTAGCACATTTTGTGTTATCCTTTAGAGTGCTTCTGCCTTCGCCTTGTTTTCGGGACTTTATATATGACTTAGATGTCAGAAGTGAATATTTCTATAACCTTCAATGATCTATACTGACTGGGACAGCGAACAGAAATTCTTAAATCCAGGAAGCGCATTTGTGAACGAGTGCTATCATTCTCTCTGGTTCAACAGGTTCAGTTAACTGGAAAAATCAAGTTTGAGTCTCATATAACCGTTGAGAATACTTGTGCACTTGTACCTGGAGGCGATAAATGAATCAAGAACCAATGAAGAAGATATGTTGTCAAGGGAATGTTAACTAAGGACTGTCTGATGTTTGGTATGACGCACGAGGAAAAACAAGAAATAAATGAACAATCTGTTCTACCCACGCACAAAGTTTTGTGCGTTTCAAGCCATAAGCCGGTACTAGACTCTTCCTGCTATAATATGGTCATGCTTTTCTTCTCAGCAATCAAAAATTTCAGTCTTTCGTCGCGCACGGAACAGAACAAAATTTTGTTCTTGTGAATGAATAATACGGAAGGACTAAAATTGACTTGATTTAATATTCTGCACGATTTTCTCCTGCATTTGGAAACAATACGCGCTTAGTATTGCACAAAATAATAAAGAAAACTGGTAGACGATGGGGAACAATATGTGGATTTTGAAGATCAAGGAGCTCACCTTCGCTCGCCTTTAATATTCACCAAATTGAGCTAGTGATGATCTAAGTTACAGAGTGAAGCATTAGGACCGTGCTTTGTGTTGCAAGTAAAAGCTTGAGAAGCTTTCTTACACTCTTACACAGTACAATTTTTCGCCGCCTGCATGCATGTTTTTCGCCACCCAAGTAATCAAATCGCTAATTGCGCTGCGAAAAACGTGCATGCTTCGGCGAAAAAGTTAAACTGGGTATGATTGCAAGTGTCAATTCCGCAGCGCAACCGAAAAATAGCCACGACATTTTAAAAAAGCCTATAGCTTGTATGTAATGAAGATGAAAATTATAGGAGCTCAAGGCCCAAGTATTTTTTCCTTTTGTGGGTAATGTTCTGATTTCTTCACACAAGATACCTTCTGACCTTAGAAAATTAACATCAAATAAAAAATATCAACATGGCGTTCATGAAATGGGCCATAGACGTTGCATACTTCTCTTGAAAGTCAGCATTAAAGTATTTCGAATTTTTTCCGGTGATTTTTTCGAATTCTTTTAGAGGTTTTATAGCTAAAACTAGTTTGACTTGCATTAAATTAAAACCAAAATTAGCCATCAATGAAAAGCAAAGTAATGAGTAGTTCACATTTTATATCCTGTTAGTCAACTCGAAGCAACAAAACGATGCTCTAAAATGTACACGAAGTATTAAAATCCGTGTCGAAGGAGAAATTTAGTGGCCGCAGAATAAATAAACGAACCACACGTATTCAGTTATATCTTAGGTGATCGTTAAGGACTGGTTTTGGATACAGATAAATGAATAGAAATTAATAAGATTCTGAAAACAGATGAATGTGATGGAGACTAAAAGCGAATTTTCCACCAAAATTTTGTTGTCACGCACGCCCCTAAATTTAAATAATTAACCTCAAAGAATATCTTTAAAAAATTTTAAATAGTTCCCAAAAATTACAATTTTATGCTTCAATGGATGCAAATTAGGTGAAATAAGAAATGAAGAAGTGAAAGAGGCTAGGCTAACTCACCTAAAACTTTCAACTTTATTGAAAAAGTAGACATGAATGGTCCTTTGATTTCATGCAAAACATGGGATTTTTGTGTATAGGGAATTTTTACGAAACTTTTCCATAAATCACGAAAAACACATGTTAGCAATTGACTAAATGATGGTTTTTCATCCGCAGTAGACCTACATCACGCGAAGAAAACTACAATTATTTCATGTTCTTATGAAATACTAAAGTTTTACCTGAAATAAGTAGTCTTCCTAACTTATTTTCTGAAACGTGAGCATATTCTCCTTGGAAGCATTTTTGAATTTTTTTTTCATGATACTGCAGAAGAAGCGTTTGCTGATACATAGAAAAGCTGAACGTAATTCATTAACCGAAGTATCGTCGTTTTTTTACCACCTAGGGTGCATGCAACTACATAAAATGTACAAAGTCTTGACGTCGACCAGAGCAAGTGGAGGAGAGATGATGAAACTGAGTAGCAGCTGCTGAAAAATGTTCTCTATTTTTACTTTTTCAGGTGTTCCCACTGACGCAGTTGGGAGGAAATCGGACGACTACTGAATAATAAACAGCAATCACACGTGTCTCTGAACAGATTTTGTTCCCCGACCATTCTTCCATTGTCGGGATTCCCGCCCCAAACTGCAAACATCTGCGGCCTATAAAGTTCGGTAGAGTTTCTAGCATGGATACAGATTGTGACGAAATCGCTCAGCACGCTGGTCTGAATCGCTGCAGGCTAACAGAAATTCATTTTGTGCTCTTGATCTTTTGTGACAAAATAAAGGTAGCAATATCTATAAGCCTGATTGAAAAAATAAGGGTTCATTTTGTAAAATTTGACATTTAAACATTATTGATTGTGTTTCTGTTTAGTTCGCTGCACATCGTATTATGTTGTTTTTACGAAATGGTATCATTTATGACTTGGTTTAAGCTTAGCCCTCAACAGACCATGGGCAAATTATGTCGTGCCCATTTTCAAGTAAATATTGACTTGCACGGATATTTTTTATTTAAATTTCGTCCTCCAGTCATTCAAACCATTTTCGGTAGAATTACGATTTTTGAATCGGTCATGTGCACAACATTTCCCATCTGATTATTCTATTCTATGTTCCCGCGAATAAATTACCGAGGAGCACTTCTTGGCTTACATGCCCCATTACTTGTTTCTACTCGTCGCACTTTCTCATTTCGACAACATAGGTCAAATTGTGCAATGTGCTTGCTCATGTATCAGTGTTACGGCTATATCTTTTAGCTTAGAACAAACCAAAAGAGCTTTACTTCTATGCCATTAGAATATTCCATCGTTGTCATTGATGTTAGATTGCCAATTTAGTACTTCTGACCATTAAATTTATAGACCTCCCAATTTGAATTTTTTAAGATTTATATTCATTAATGAATTAATTTTTTTTAAATATTATTCTGAAAACATTTCTGAAATATCTTGTTCTATTTTCTTTAGGTTCCAATGAAAAGTTGGTTTCCAGAATCTGGACAGTTGGCTTTTCATTTTTTCTTGTATACCTACAATCGTTTATTTATGCTCATGGCATTTTTAACAACATCAATTATTATCGCGAAATTTATACACTCGCGTCGCTCTGTGAATTGAAATTATGTCCTCCTAGGCCTTCTCTGACAACGTGTCATCGTTTTCGTTCGTTGGTTGGCAGCATGCATATGTCTTTTCAAACGTCGATTAAAATATTCCAGCGAACAAATTTCTCATTTTTTTCTATCATTTGTTTTTGTAACCGCTGACGCGGTTGTCGTCGATTTCTCATGAATTGTGCACCAATTTATGAGAGTTATGTTGATAAATATTTAAAATCCACTTGTATATAATCCACTCTATGCTCGACTTCTTATGGAAAAATTTTTTTTCTTTGCTCACAATAAATACGGCTGAGCGTTGCGATACTGCACAAGTCTTGGTAAAAATCGCACCGCAAAGTCTGGGAAATTTGTTCTTCTGTAAGCAGTTCACTTTTTTAAATCGGCTACTATTTGGGCTTAGGGAGAAAATTCTCGAGGCAATCTCTCTATGCTGTATACTGTGACGAATGTTGATTAGGATGAGATAATACTGTTAATCAAAAGAGTTATCTAGCCTAAAATGCGTTCTTTTAAGAAAATATTAAATTCAAATGTTCATGGAAATCATCTGAATAATTATTAGATTCAAGTTCTCCATGAAAATCATCGGGTGCATCTGGAAAATTTTTAGATTCAAATATTCTATAGAAATTATCTGAGGAATTATTTTGTTCAAGTATTCTATAAAAATTATCTGAGAAAGCATTAACTTCAAAGGTTCTAAAAAAAATTATCTGGAGAATAATTTTATTAAAATATTCCATGGAAATCATGAGGTGCATCTGGGAAAATTTTATGCTCCAATCCTTTATTAATATCATCGAGTGCATCTCAGGCATTACTATAAATTCTTTAAAAAAATTTTATTCTACCATTATGATATTTTCAGATGTTATATAATGGTAGAGTCTTGAAGCAAACATTCAACAGTAGAGCCTTATACCGTTCAGATACTAAATACATGTTATATTTTTTCAGATGGAGCTGCAGGCTTTGGTGTATCTTCTCGTCGTCATGGTGAGGTCATTAGAACAATTTAGGCAGAATCTTACCTAAAAGCTTGATTCTGGACAAGTTATATAAATCAAATCTAAAAGAAAGGTTTTTAGGTACTAGGTTCTCTTTTGATGACCAAAAAATACCATATCATATCTTTTATCGACAATTCGATTCAATCACTTTGAAGCGCGTTTCAATGAAATGCTAAATAGAAAGCATTCATATTTTAGATTTGACATAAGATAACGACAGTAGATTCACTAGTCGAGTAATAAATAATTTCCAATTATTTTTAAAAGACGAGCTATATTTTATGAATTTGCTTACATGTTTCATTCGTGGTTTTCTGACCGTACTTTTCAAGTACCTAATGAAGCAATGGCAGACCTATAGAATGGCTGATGTTTTAAGTATTCTTTATACCTGAAACATGATGATTCTAGAATTTAAGTAATGTCGCTCGGCTGTTCGTCAATAGTAATGTGAGCTTAATACATTTTCAGGTTGGAGTTCGAGCTGAAGGTGAGTAAACTTTGGCTCTACCATAAGTTATTCAATAAATAATTATTGTACTCCACTGTGGATTATGAATTTTTCCTGACAAATGCCATTGTCATTCCGTGTCGTTTCGATGTTACTTTCCATGCAACTTTTCCGACAGAAAATCATCGTGTATACTTTTGAATATCTTAATTACCTAAAAAACTTTTGAGGTTAAAATTCATTAATACATTTACCTTTTTCTGTGTTGATAGCCAGCAAGCTAAATGTTTGAATGAAATCTACGGAAACCACCCATCATGTTTCAATGAATCACGGAAATTGCATGCCTATGGGTAGCGATTTCGGAGAACTAGTTCGTCAAAACACAAGCCAATCCATGTAAAAGCAAACAAAATACAATCATTCGTAACCATATTAATCCCCAATTAATCGCACTGTAATCTGAGGTGCTGTAGTGCTAGTGACGGCTTATGTTTTCCAGAAAAATTTACGAACTCAATCACATACCGTTGTGAATACCTTTGCGGTGGAGTGTCTGGTAACTTTTCTACGTAATATTTTATGCATTAGTCTTATGAGTAATTTGATATTTTCAGTTCAAACAGCCAATATTTTTTCGCTCTAGGAACAACTGAACTAAAATGAACTACGATCATATGGCGTCTTCCCAGTGAGCTTCTAATATATTTCAAAGACTGTCACAGGACAAATTTCTACCAGGAAGCCGGTTTGAAGAGTACAACTTGACTATGGAAATAACGTTTCAGGCTAACCCACAAAAAAATTAGCACATTATTTGAATATTTGTTTGGACGAAAATGCTTCAAGTCCCATGTAAAAATATCAATTAACAACATCAAATCGGTTTTCTTGTCAAAATTTGTCAACGTTTTTAGCTTCTCATTTTAATTTTTATATTTTTAACAATAATTTTAGCAAATAGGAATTTTCAATTTCATCTTATCGAGTAATCTTCAAGTAATGCCGCTGCTATGCTATGAGAGACATTATTTTAAAGAATAACAGCTCAATTTAGAAAAAAAAACAGTCAGGAAACATTATCAGCATGTTAAATTATAATTTTCAATGTTGTTCTCAGAATGTTTTTTGAAATTCCTCAAAAGGTTTTTCATGTTATTTTAAATAGTTTATTCGCATGTTCTGTTCATTGTGCTCAGATTTTTGCGAGGAGCTGAAGGTAGAGCTGAGCCGCGGACTGCAGTCGCGATCGTTCAACAAGCTCAGGAACATGATAACGCTCGACGGACACGCGCGCAAGTGCGACAGCGACGGCGACGGAGCGCTCAGTTCCCTTGAATTTTCTGGGTGCCTTGAACGACTACTGGATGTGGGACGAAAACGCAGTGATGACTCCGCTGACGAGAGGTGCTTCTTTTGACTTTTGACTTTCTTGAGAAGTTACTGATGCTCTGAATGTAGAAAAATGAAGAGGTATGAATCAGAAATGATTGTTTGACACGTTGACTGCTGTGTCAAAAATTTTTGTTCGCGGCGCAGTTTTCAAAGAAGCCGCGGGATCAATATCTGCATACCGCTAATAGTTTATTTCTAAGCCCGGCAAAAAACCCTTGTATGCACTCTATGTTATTTCTGTGGTGCTAAATACCAGTGGTGCGTGGTAAAAGATTTTTTTAGCGTGGCATCTGATATAGATGTGATAAAATATTAAAATAAAAAGATTCTTTTTATTCCTATCATTTCATACCGATATAAAAATTAGTTCCTGTGTTAAATCCTCATCTGGTTAATCATTTGGCATTTGCTGAATCTTTCAAGGATAAACTCTTTTGTTACTCGTATTTTTTTAGAATCGTTAATGCCAAATAGTTAATATGATTATAATACCTTTTTCAAAATATATAAAAAATATTAGTTGAAAATTGCCGTACAGTATATGGTGATGTAAAATATTATTTTACCATGTTAATGCCCCCATATTACATAAAAATGCGTAAATATTCATTTATACTGAAAAGTATGAACCATGTACATGCCGCACTTTCAAATGATATTTTTTCCTTACTTTTCTAAAGCACTCAATGGCGACAGAACCCTGAAATCGAGTGCAAATATGAATCTGTTTTAGCATGTTTATTTTTAATTTTACGCAAATTTATAAAAAATTTGAAGTGGTGAATTGACATATCATTAGAAAACCTGCTTGGCAGTTGACTTGTCTAAGCAAGATATTTTGCAAACTTTTTTGAATGAGTAGACAACGACTTTCAGTTTTTGTAGTGATTCTAATATATATATTTACGTCATACTGTATCAAATGAACCCGAAATTGAGAATGAAACAATGTCTGTAAAATTGAACTGTTGTTTGAATGAAATTGTGGATTAAATTTTCATTTATCATCAAAATAATCGTGAAATAGAATCATTCAATCGAAAAATTAATCAATTTATTTCTTTGACTCAAACTGTTGGTTAACGAAAACCAGTTAAGATATTCAAGATTTTTGGCCCTCGCGTAACAGATGCTGATGTGGACTACAATTCAATAACTTTACTTGAAGACTCTTCTGTGTGATATATACTGTACGTGTACGTTCAAAAGTAATAAGACTTTAACGAATTTTAACGCAGGAAGTCTAAAGTTGAACTCAATATATAACAAGTTGAAGTCATTTGCTACTAACATTTCCAACAGATCGACTTGCCTCCAGAGCTTCAGGACTGAAGCCGACGAGAACCAAAACCACGAGATAGACTACGCTGAATATGTGAGGTGGTCATCAGTGTGGGCTTCGAGCTGCTGCTACTGCTGCGACTGTGATAGAGGGAGCTGTTGTTGCTGCTGCAATGCCAGAGAAGACGACAACAACCACCAGTTTCCACTGTTGGATTAAAGAGTGGGACAGCGATTGCTGGAAGGCATTGTGTCTCTCACGAGCGATGAAGATGGAAATGAGAGTTGTTTTCAAATATGAGAAGTTAATGAGGATAGACGTTTATCTCAGAGAGAACATTCAAAACTGTTTGGGTAAGAATTGGTGGTTAAGGGTACAAGCATGATTCAATATATACTCCCATGACTATAACAAAACCGTTCATATCAGGGTAATCTGAAACGGGTTGCTTCATGGAGTTTGAATGTACCCAATTTCTCATCCTTTATATTAGAGTTTCCACTTGTTCCTTAGGGAAGATTCATACTAGCTCACACTTACTTGTAGATTGAGTTATTGTAGATTGAGTTACGGCTCAAATAATTCACGAATTCTAGCTGCTAGCAACGCAGCTACGGAACTCTCTAAAAATATCAAAAAAATTATCATGAGTGCCCATAAATTGTAAACAGTGGCTAAACCATTACATATTGTTTGGGCTTGAGTAGCATTATTTTGCTTATATGATATTTCAAATGTGAGATTTTGGGACGCACATTCTGTATTTTCAATGCACTAGTACTACGGTAAAAGAGAGCAGCTCTTAGCATCGTTTTTTTATGCACAGCTCTTCATAAGCATGGTACTTTCTTACGATGGGGTATCTCGAGTCTGCCGACCATGACTCATTTTACGAGTAAAATAACACAGTTCCCAAGAAAGAGTAATACTGAAAAAATTCAAAAATTCATTCCAGGTAATTTTTTTGATATCTCTCGGTCTTACAGTTTATTCTAGTCGATTTTTTTGTTTAAAAAATTCTTAATGCTCGTACTGGACGCTTTTATTGTTCGATTTAGTTTTCAGATGCTTCAAACTATGAAGTTATACGCCGTGGTATTTTCTCCTAAGATCTGAAAGGCCAGATACTATACGCAGCTCGTACACTATGAAATTTTTATCCAATATCGTGTGGGTGGTACAATTCTAGTCTCCATATCTGAGAGCACATGAAGTGAGAATTTCTCTGTTGTTGATTTGATGAGCATCGTGTCTGCCCCACTTTGAGGGCACTTCGTAGTGAAGTCTCCTTACAATTATAGCACTCTCGTTCACTTTCTGTGTGCTGTTTTCTAATATATATAAATGAAAATATTTCGTTTTCTTAACTGAATAAAAAATCGTTTTAAAATATATTTTGTATTTCCAGTTACAATGTTGCCAGTACATACTTGCATCTTCTTATAAAAAGTTTTTGGACTCACCATATCGCTGGCTATTTTTTGTAACTGTTCTTAGAAATACAGCTAACTTGCTTCCTGTAGTAATACTAACTTTGAAATTAATACAGATGCCTAACAATAATAAGGAAAGCAGGAGAACTGGAATGGCGTTCACTCATTAAATCTAGATTTTTTTAATTTGGGCTCATGTGCAACTCTAATTCAACAAAACAATACTAATGGAAAATTTTCATGCCCCAGTAAGAACAATTTCTCAACTTATTGTTATACTGCAATTTTATTCTAAGTACAATTCATTAACAAGGAATTGACATTAACAACCAGATTCAGGAATTAAAAGCAAACTTTTTAGAACATTAAATTGTAACTCCGAAAAATAATGTTTTTCAGACTCGATTGAACATTGAGTGGTGGATAATTTAGGACCGATAGTAGCTGTCGACAGCAGCAAGAAGCAGTTCGGCAAGTTTCACAGGATGAGATCATCGCGTTGAGCCAACGTACTGAAGAGGAAACAATAACTTCGATTAGAGAATTCAAATTAGAGATCAGCATCATAAGTGAGGCATGCATAGAAATCTTCTCTGTTTCTATTAATTTTCCGAAATTAGGCATTGAGAATCTAAAGGGCAATTCCATCATAAAGTTTTGAATACATTGAAATTTAAATCGCCCTAACAAACCGCATCAAACTGACAACTTAAAAGAACTATATTCCATACAATAATTATTTCAATCAATATTAACATAACCAATGTTGAAATTATTTTTTGAGTTTAGTTAGATTAGAAAAGACAACTTCTTTTATCCCCCAAAAAAAGTTTTTATATTCTAAACTTCACTGTAAATGACAGAAAATGAGAAAAATTTGCCCGCGAGAACAACGCAAAACTAACTGTTGACAGCAAATCACATGCTGCAGTTATTAAAATTGAATCATCAAATATGTACCTAAGGGAACAGCATCAGTAATAAAAAGAGAAGGACAGATTTTACGCAGCATAACTCGTTTCAAACTGAGAAAACGAAATACTTCCCATCACTCGCTCGCCATTAGTATGCAGACAGCAAGCTATGTAAAAAAATTTTCAGCATTGTATTACTCCTTGGAGATCGAATACTAATCTGAATTAAATTTTTACTTGTGAAAATGCACAGTCAAATTTTGCTTCATGGATAACTGTTTAATTTGAATAAGATCATATGTAAGTTTTTGTACATTAGAATGTGCATTTAAATTATACAAGCGTGGGATCTTCACTTAAATTCATTATCGTACGCATACCTTAATTTCATTATTCTACTACTATGAACTATTTTGCACATGCAAGTGGAAGAAAATAATATTTTGCTACTTAGCAAAAAGGCTGACAATACCACCATCTCCCATGTAACACGTTTTCGATGGGAGGATTTTGTAAGAAATCTGGTTCGAAAAAATTTTACGCCACCTAACATAAAAAAATAAATTGAACTTGACTTAAATTAATTAGATGCAACCAGATTCCAAGGGATTATGTTCAGCATTACCTAATAATCAAATGTAATCTGTTTTAACGGAATAAATGTGACCCGATTCCAAAAAATTTAATAGAACCTGATAAAAAGGAATTAAATTCAAACTGATTGACTGGAATTAAATTCAAGCTGATTGACTGGAATTAAATTCAGCCTGACTTGAAAGAAATAAGTCCAAACTGATTTAAAAAAATCACATGCAACATTATTTGAAGGGAATAAATGTAACCTTATTTAGAGGAACCAAAAGGCACCAGATTTAAACCATTCGAATGCAACCAGATTTAAAGGAATTAAACCAATCTGAAAAATTTCTATAAACCGCACTTTCTAAGAATTAATTTAAAAGCTGCCTGATTCAGACGAAATGAGTTCTATCTAATTAAAAAACTGGATGTAATTTTTATGAAAGGAATTCTAAACTATCCAGTTTGGAAAACATTATGGTAGTTTTTATGATACTGACATCTTTGATGTTACTGCGTTAACTTCACTCTTAACTTTTAGTCGAGGGAAAAGCGGATTTTTTTTAAAATTAAGAAATGTTTTAAACAGAATAATGAGGAAACCACATCACATTAATAAGATTCATGCTGAACTTCTTTATAAAATTGTGCCTTTCTCAATATTTTAAATGTTGCTCTTGTATGTGCATTGGATCGATAAATTAACTTATGCCGTTAAACTTTCATAGATATACGATGTGTGTGCGTAGAGTGTTCGAATATGATCCATAGTCGATCAATTGTTATTTTGCGGTCAAATTATTTTGAAAACGCGCCCAAATAATATATATATACCTATAATGGTACTACCTTTCTCTTTTCGCATGTGTACATAGGGATTTATGGCCGGCTTCTGTGATAAGACACAATTGTGCGGTGCTGATCAATCACAGACGCTCAAAGAAGTCTGGAGAATGCGGCAACTTCTGAAAAATGTGCATAATGGGGGAATGGAAAGGTCTTGAGTTTATTTTTTACCATTCCTTTGAAATTATTTCTGCACGATTTCTTACGTCATTTATGAAATAGAAACTGGAAAATGTCATGGAGAACATCTAGAAGCAAAAAACTCAGAATGTACAGTGTTCATACCAATAGATTAATTATTTTTTCAGAATTTGAATTACTTCTACTTATTTTCATGAAAACTCGGAAGTACGAATGAAACAGTGAAAATTCACGCGTGAGTCAATGAAATGGAAATAAAAAATGTGTGCTTCCTATAATAAAACATTGATATAAGATTCACTTATACGAAAAAAGAATGAATAAACAACTGCCTCAAGATGAAATTTTAAAAATAAGAACAAAAACTAACTATTTTGACCAGCCCCTTGTGTAAAAATTTTCATTTGTTTTCAGAATAAAGTGTTATTTACTTATAGTTCAGTACCCATACAAATTGCTACTTATAATTAAAAAATCATTTCACAATTTACTAGTATCACATTATGTTTCTTTCGTAAGTACAATCTAGCATTGAATAACTCTTTTCAGAAACAAACCTATGAGTTCAAATCCGCCTTCGACCTTAAGGCTTCGATCGCGTATTTCGATCCATTTCTCTTCTAAAAGGTTTTCATTATTGAAATGCATTCCAAGACTGACAGGTGGCATTTCACTGGAGTAATCAGGCATTGACGTATGCTCATATTCCAATGTAAGTGTGCGCTAATGAGAGGGTTTTCAACACTCCGCTAGGATTATGTTTTCTTGGTTACTCATATTTACATGCATTGTCAAAATCAGATAAACGCATAGAAGGGAATGCACTTTTGTGTTTTTCTCTCAAGACATACCTCATTATAGAGAGCCAACGTAAAATGTAACCTCTCTATAACTTTTTCTCGACATTGAATGTGGATAACTTGTTAAAAGCAATGAATGATGACTTAACCTTCATTGTAAGTGTCCATTAAATAGAAAAAAACTGGTGCATCGATACGCTAAAGACTTCTCCACGACAATTTAGGGGTACAATTATCACTTTGTTAGTTTGCGGTTCCCTACAAAATGGAAAATAACAGCATTAATTGTTTGACACTGGTAAGAATGGCAAATAATGTCCCAGAAAAATAGGGAAAGTTTGAAATATTATGTCCGTGCGCTTCAAATTCAAATCGGTAGCTTTTCTGTGTTCTAAAAGAGACACTGAGCCCCATGCAAAACATTTATAAATTTCACCACTGATCAAAATAGTCGATTCTTGAGTTATACCCCTCCTTTTTTTACGAACCATAAATTACAGAGATAAATATATTCAAGTAAACCCTAGCTATTAATAACTTGAATGAAGCGTAGCATTAGTTGAATTGCTGGGACTAATTTTTATTCATATGAGATTAGGTTCGTACTAGATGATGTATGGTACAGCTCGAGGATCGACTGCACTTAAATAGCACGAGGGAATCGAAATTTTACGCATCAACGGCATATTTGCTTACGTATTAGAGTAGAAATTTATAAAAGCACATTTCTTATTAATTTCTATAAAGAGGGTATTTATAAATCCAAATCATGCCAGGCACTTTTAAAAAATGCATTTAAGTTGAATATTCCCACAAATATTTATGGCTTCCTCTTCATAATTGCAACTAATTTTGTAACTTATTCTTGTTTTTCAAATATCATCACTTGTTCCCAAATATTAGGGCAATTCGAATACTGCTAATTTTTACTTACTAAATAGTCTTCGCGACTAATCGCAATCCTTCCCCGCTATTCAATATGCATGAACACACAAAATACTCCAATCTAAAAAAATTCTCAACAAAAATCACTTAAATTTTAATAGATCGCAGAAAAATCGTGGAAGTTCGTTGCCCTCACGAGTTAGATTCGACTGAGTTATCTCAGCGATTAAATAGATGTCCGGCTTGTGAGGGGAATCGATGAGAAGTAACATGGTATTGGACTGATAAGTAACAGTAATGAAATGATTCCTCCAAAAATAAAATAAAGCGCATGATAGGGACTGTGGAGTATTAACTCAGCTCTTGATGCCACCGAACACACGTCGATTGCATGATCAATATCCCTATCAAGAAGCCTGAAAGAAAACACACTTGCAAACTTTCGCTTGCGTGACCCAAGATACTCAAAATCATGCAACAAAACATTGTCATTTGAAACTTCCAACTGCTTGCTTACATTCAATTGAATTATTTCAGATCAATGCTTAATAAACTCGTGCTGTACGATGCAAAAGAACCGACCGAAAATGAAGCAAAGCTAAAATAAAGCAAAAGGCATACGGTGCAGGTGGTGTCTCAATGTGACCCTCGTTGCGATGGCTGCGTCTCTCGGGCAAGACTTGCGGAACAATTGGGCTCAAAATGGCTTGCTAACGTGCTTGTGGCTTTTCTACTCTCTGCTGAATGAATAATTGCTGCGTAATAGGAAAGTGAAAGATTACACAATATAAAATAATGAATAGATAATACGAAATAGAAGAATGAATAGATAATACGTAATAGATTAATGAAAAGATACTTATTACGTAATAGACTAATTAGAGACCAATCGTCCAAAGATTGATCAGAGATGATTGCATTATTTTTTAATAAATGTGCTTTTGCTGCTTTTTCTAAACTACAAAGAAGGTAATCATAACAAAATTGGTAAACGGACAACCAAGCAGTAATGAAAAGATGGTTCGCGAATAAATGTCTTATTACTACCTAATAAATGAGATTTAGGATTATGCGTTTTCTCGATTACTGGGTAATAATTACTAAATAAACGGCTGATAAGCCAAAAAATAATACAAAATAATTTACGAGTGATTGTACTCCCACCACTTAAAGATAATATGGATGCCATTAATTGCTACTAAAGAATAAACAATTATACTGCACTAAATTTGTTATCAAACCATTCATGTGAGAGTAATTCGAAGATAATTGCAACATTGTATCGCAAAAAAATGTTCCTGCCTTTTCCTCAACTGCTCAGTAGTAAATTATAATAGATTTGATTGATCAGCCACACAAAGAATGATATGTTAATTCATATTATATCATTTTGTTACATTTTTTTCCTATGAAACTGCAAAGTAAACATTTTTGGATCGGCTTCAGAAATTTGAGGTACCTTCTCAAGTATTCACTTCAAAAACAATAAGAAATTTCGAAAATTTATTCGTCTGTAAAAATTTGAGGTAAATCTCAAACGGCGGGAAAACTTGATAATTTTGTTAAATGAGTCAATTCACATGAATAAAATTTGATTTTTTTCATGTCTGAAGCAAATACTCAATTCTTACCTAAATATAAATCAAAAAGTGCGCGGGTCTTGAGGGTATTTTGAAACGTAATTGTAACTCTTTCACACGCGTAGAGGTTATGAAAAAAAAGAACTTAGGTTAGGATTACTTAAATACCATGAAGTAATTTCACTGGTAAATGCATTTAGGTTTCGCTTCATTTTTTAAAAATAAGAAGAAAAATGGGGGGAAAATGAAGCAAAGCTTATTATTCATTATTCGGAGTGATTGATCAACGGTGACTTCACAGGAGAGGATTCCATGTTGTGGGTTTAGAAAATAGATATAGAGTATTTAGCACCACTTTCAGCGACAGAGTAGCACGACAACCCATTTTTTCCCTTTTCCTTTTCCTTGATCCCTTTTCCTTGATTCCTTTTTCCTTGATCACAAATGATTCCCTAAATGATTGTTCGTCTTTTAGATTCGTTTCAGCAGCGTACAAAAGTTTCAGCTATTTGTTCATTATTTTCAATCCATATTTCATCGTATATTAGAATAAGTTTCAACAAGTTTCACCGAACATATTGTCATTCCTCATTTTTTTCTTCCTCTGTAGATATCAAAGACTTTTCTATGACCTAATTATTTTAATTATACTAACGACGCGGTGTCATTTTTTCTAAGACCTCCTTAATTTGCATTACAGACTCGATAGTATTTCTTCCAGTTTGCACCCCCTCCCATCGCCACCTTTTCAGCGAAATATTAAAATCGAATCGATTTTCAATGACTTAACAACAGTAAATCCAATTTTATTGAAAAAAGGCATCCAAATTGAAACATTACAGAAAGGCATTGTTTTGTGAAAAATAACATTTAAATATGGAGAGACGTGAACCCTCTCATACGATTTTATAAATGTTACAAATTAGGTTGACAGAATATAAATTTCTAAAAAATAAATATTGCAAAATATTAAGAAACGTGGAACCTCTTAAACGATTTTATAACCATCACATGATAGGTAGCTAAAAATTAATAAATGTTACCAAATCGATAGATAGAAATTACCAGTTTCCCAAACTCCTTCTGCAACTTTATTCGTAGATCAGGGTTAACCCTTTAACGCCCCAGAGGACACCAGTGTCCTCTTTCAAAATTCCCCTTCAATATATTTTATTTCTTATTCAATTAGTTCCCTAATGTGTTCTTTGAAGTTCTCTGCCGAGTGGCAGTTCTTATCCCATCCTGATATCGGTGACTGCCAGATGCCAGCGCCAGTTTAGTGACGGTGGTTGTGTTAACGGTAATATGAGTACAAAAATTTGGACGTTAAAGGGTTAAGTTTCGCAGATGGTACTGAAATATCTTTGAATCAAATAATAAAATGAACTGGGCATGCAAAAATAGATTTAAATGCAATGTTTCGTTACTATTTGCTTGTGGCTTCGTGTCACTTTCCAATTTTTTGCCCTGCTTAGCAGTTATAGAGAGAGCGGCCAAGTAAATGTACGAGCAGCTAAAAACTTCAAAACTTCATAGAAAATGGCAACAAATTTGACGAAAGCACAATTTTAGTAAGCCTTTGAGTCTATAATGTGTAGAATATTAAACAAATTGGGAAAGACGTTTATAATATCGTCTAAATATTTGAGCTGTCAGTGTGGTCATACGAGTTTTTCAAACGATCATTTCTGTTTTACTCGAATATTGTTAATGAGCTATCACTAATATTTTCAACTCGACAGCTTTTTTGTTGTTCTTATGTTAGCCGATGCTAGTAAGACCGTATCAGAGTTATAAAACACCACTACTGGTTTTGAAATTCCTTGAAGAGTCTACTGTAGTTGCAAAATCTGATACTTGTGGAAAAATACTGCGCCATCATTTTGAGAATATCATGAGTATGGATAATATTCGTAAGTGAACATTTACCTTCAAAACAGAATAGCATAGAAGTAGATATTCATAATTAGGTGTCTTAATGCGAGACATGCTTAGCCATGTTACCAAGTTGGCATGTACATAGTTTAATTTTCAATTTAGAAAAATCATTTTCATCAAATGGCATAAGACTACGTCACCTTGTCCACAGTCGTTTAGAAAGAGATTATGAAATTTGCTAAGCCCTTTCAAACAGAAATTACTGAATAGTTATAATTATCGGCAAATGTATACTATGTTCGACTATCAAGAAGAGAAATAAAGTTGAAAACAATTGCAAGTTAGAACAATTATTGATCATGAAATTTCGATTGCCGAGGGGCCGAAGCAACCGCCTGACTCACCACGGCAGCTTAGGGCTAGCAGCTGTGCCGAGTTTTGCGTGTCTGGCAGAGATAAGACAAAAATCAAAGGAGGAAAGTTCACATTACGTGAAGAATTATTCGGTTCAGATAGCAAATCCGAAACGTTTTTAAGCGACTGACCCGAGCTCCCAACTCATCATTCCCACCGTGGACAGCAACGGAAAGTGAGCTCCCACTGCGGAATACTCGAGTTTCTGAGAGCTTGTTAGTAGTATTTGGTGACCGCGCAACTCACTTTTAAGAAAAGAGAGAGGAAAGGGAGTCACCATGAAGGTGAGGAAAGCTGAGCGCAAAATTAAATATAAATTTTTGGTGGAGTTCCTGCAGGCGCTATTTTAACTTCTGTGTCCTCTTCGTTGCAGAACACATTTACTGATTCCATTTTCTATTTGTATGCCCAACTCGTTGCAGAATATATTCTTTCTCAAAGATATTGATACTCAGGTAGTCACAATTCATCCCTTTGGTATAAATGTTTTACAACGCTATTAACTTTTGTGTACTTTTAAATTTTAATACCTTCATTTTCGAAATTAAATTAAACAGTAAAATTTTCATCTTGTCTTCAAATTTGAATAAAATTAATGTCAAAATTTTGAATTTGTTACTACTAAGCACTGCGTGGAGTACACCGTAATGGGACGTTAAAATTGACATTTTAAACGATATACTTGTTTAAATTATTTGTGAATTTCTCTTTGCATGGGCTGTTTATGGGACCAGTGTCACATTTTCGAATAAGAGATCGGCACATTTTGAGAAAACTGGTCATGATATGATTTTGGAGTATCGCTTGAAATTATATAAGGAATACTTCTCTCTTTGTGAGCATAATGTCTTCGACTCGTTCATTTTGTATTTTGCATGTATTACAAAATTTCAAGATTTCCATGTGAAATTTTGAAAAGCATTTGTGAAAGTACTGAATGTTTGTACAGACCTTTCTATTTATGACCTCTATAACTATTCGAAAGCATATATACTGTTCGAAAGTCAACTGTTTTACCCCAGATTCTTTTAGAGTAAGCATTTGCATGCACCTATAAATTTAATAACTCACCGAAAAGAAGGCCAAAATATTTCCTAGAATAACTTTCTTTAAAAACTCAAGGTTGTTGCTTACTCAAATCCTTACATGGAAACTTCATTTAAAACCTTAGTTAAAAACTCTAGGTCGCTGTTTTCCTTAAAGCATCCATTAAAATCTAAAATTTGTTGGTTTACTAGAAAACTTTCTCTTAAAACTTGATGCATTTGTCCTGCAGAGATAGCCATGGCTGCAACCGTGATTTCGCTTGTGATTGCAATTTCAAATTTTTCTATCGTGATGTTTTTATTGGTATATCGTTTCATATTATTGCTGTCATTTTAATTGCTGTTGTGAAAATAAGATTTAAAAATAGAAGTTCGTGTTTCTGACAATTTGAAATAAGATATAAATTTTGTCTGCATAAAAAGGTCAGTGCTATAAAGAAAGTCTATTTGCATTTTCAAGAGAGCATCCAACTAAGATATTCAGGTGCATACTAGAATAAAATTAGATGATAACGGTATAAGAAGAAATGAACTAACTGATGAAGATCTTTGCGTTACGTCTCCTTAAAAGATCGTTTTTATTTGATAGCGACAGTAGAAACATTATTTTATTATGATATTTAATATCAAGTTGTTTTAGCGTTACATTATTATTCGATGACGAACCATTTACTATGTATTATTACGTCTATTTCGAGGAATTTGAATTAAAATTTTTAAAAAATGCATGAAATGTTGCGCACGTTCATTTTTTAGCTTGATACAAATAAAATAAAAGCAAATGCTTCTCAAAGAAACGTGAATATTCAGAAATTAAGGTTTTGACAATTGCGCTCTGCAAGTTTGAAGTAAGCACTATTTTTCTGGGACCATTGCCTCATTAATTCTGTCATGGCATGGCAGTGACGCTTCCAAGTAAGAGTCTCTGAGTAGATGTACTGTAAATCAGAGTTAACACCGTCCGATTTTTGTTCTCTCACTCTATATCTCGGCCGCGATTCTGACATCTTTAGTTTCGAAACGTTCAATAATCCCTTCTCAAAAGGTATTACAGAAAAACTTTCCCCCAATTCTTAGAAAATAAAATAAACAGCACTCATCTAGAATTGTTCTCATTTTTGTGTTGTTTTGCAGGTGCTTCTCTTCATCCTGGCATGCATCATCGCTGCTGCGGTTAGTCCTAAATTTAGTTCGTTGTTAAAGTAAACTCTCCAATAATTCCTGCAATACAAATGGCCGTATAAAAATTTGGGCAAAACAGAAGCGAGAGCATTGTAGCACGTATACGGACAACGAGAATGAGAATTTTTTTAGTTTAACTCCATCATGTCGTCCCTCGCTCCCACCCTTCGGACGCTTCATGCTACACTAAGCAAAAAAGGGCACGAAATTTAACCATGAATATTTAAACAGACTCTATTCATATCAGTTTTTATCGTCAGTGAGTAACTCGGGCTTTTGATGATTAAAAAGCGCAGGCAAAATAATGCCAAATTAAGATATTTCATCCTGACCACGCATTTCTACAGTACTTTTTGTAATCTCACTAGATTTCTAAGGAACGATTAAAACAACCTGTAAGCCATTTTGAATTTACCTTTTTATTTTTGTAAATTTTTTAATTCAGTATCGATATTGACATGAGTGAAGTTAGTTCTTTACAAAGGATTTATATTTGGTACATCCACGTTTACAGGTCTTTTCATGCAAATAAATCTGTTCATCCACAAATAATCACTTTTAAACATAATTTTTACACGTGTGGTTCGATTTCAATTTGAAAACCAATATAAAACACAGTACAAACTTAGTCAAAAAGAACCTTTACAGTCCATTTTTTGGAGGATAAATAATAAATTATTAGAATTTCAAAGCCATCAACACTACCTGGTCAAAAATTGGTGCAGTGTTTCCGATAGTTTTCCGAAGTTCAGCGTGGTAAAGAGTGTTAAAAGTTCTTTTCAACGCGGTATGTAGTACCAATTGTTTTGGCTTCATTGAATCGATCGTGGCTGGCTACACTTGCATGTGTGATATTGATACGCCTCTGCTGCAGTGCGTACACTTAAAGACCACATCCGTCTTATACCAGCTACTGGTCTCTAGAACAGTTTAGGGCTCAATAGGGTTTGCTGGCAGAATTACTGCAGTAAAGAGCACGGTAAAAATCTTCGTAGAAATGCAGTATTCCGATGTAACACTGTACAGCCACTACGGCGTCACTCTAACGACACTGCACTTATACTGCTCCCAGGAAATGTGTAGGGAGATAACTCAATTTCCTAAAGTGTCGAGTCTAATGCATTCTGATGCATTCAAACTTTCCTGATATATTGCTACCTAGTTCAATAGCGTGCAGAATATATTTCATCCATGAACTATATTATGGAGTCTTTTCTTTGCAGTGACGCTGTCACCAAAATTCTGTGCATACAACTTTTGACGAATTCTTCTTCTCGAGTATAGGGGCTCTGTTGAGATGAGCTCTGCTCTTGAAACAATGGTTTATAAGTTATCGATTACTACCACGCTAAATATGATCAAGTCAAAATTAATATCCTCTCTAATAACATTAATTTATCTCCATAGTTGAAATGCATGTGCATTTCCGTTTAAAAACATAGGACAGAAAATATTTTCTCACATG
This sequence comes from Morinoia aosen, assembly GCA_030386875.1. Lineage (NCBI taxonomy): Eukaryota > Metazoa > Arthropoda > Malacostraca > Amphipoda > Talitridae > Morinoia > Morinoia aosen. Next base: position 31,416,396 of record CM059567.1, on the reverse strand, counting down.
AAAACACTCTTCACAATAAGGTTTCGCATTATTATAGTTCAATTCGAAATACTGAAATTCTTTGCATAGCAGCGAAAAGAAGTTGCCTTTCAGTAATAGTCCACATGCGAAACTATAAGGGTCATCGCTGCAGTGGATTACAGTCAAGTTTAAAGAATAAGTTTAGGTTTGCGTCGAGGTTTTTGGTGGGACGTTGTAAAATAAGTTGTGATAGCGTTAAAAAATGTAAATTCTGTAATCAAACCTTGTAAAACGAGCAGTTATTGATAAATACAAATTCTATGTCCCATTAATATCTATTTCTTTTTGCAGATGGGCAGGCCAACTGATGGTGAGTGTTGCTGAATTCGCAGCTTTTCGAGAGCTTCTCTGGAGATTTGCTCATGTAGCGCTAAAACCGTCGTGTTACGCATTGCAAAAATGCCTACGTGCTAAGTCGGGTGGCTTGCGAATAGAACTTTAATTAGCATAGCTTTTTAACCTATAGATTCCAAGCACGTCTTGTTTGCTAACAATTCACCAAATGTAGTCTGTTACGCAAAAATATTTAATGATGTATTTTACATCTCTTACTAGTCAATTTCATCATTTTGCACTAAACACCAGACGTTATACTTTAATCCGATATCAACGAACATTCATGACGCATTGAAACGTAATGTTCCTACGTAAAAACTGTCACGTTTTAATGAGCACAAAATATAGTAATCACAAAAAACACGTTTCGTCCCCACTACGCGAGCTAGAAACTCATCCCCCCAGAAAATGCTTGCGAATGACTGGAGATTCGGTCCAACTGATGGATTAATTAACACTTTTTTTGTCCCACGCGCCGTATGCGGCTCATTGAGTATAAGTGCTCTTAGATTTTATTTCTCGTTGAATTTGTGCTCTTAAGTGTTATTTTAAGTTTGCTTCCCGATGTGAAGAATCTACTCAGAAGCGACAGTTCTGTCCCCATTCTGATGTCTGCGATGACCTGGGGGCAGCGCTATTCTAAAAAAAACAATGGTTTTAACGACGGTAACATGAATAAAAAATTCTGACGTTTAATAAGCGATAACATTATATGTTTCATGAAGTTCTATGTAGTCATTGAAATATTTTACGTTTAAATTCAGCCCATTTACAATTTCTGCATCACTCATGTTTTCAAACGTTAGCAAAATTATATCGGCTCTGTTTGCTTTCAAATTGTGATCGCTGTCAATTCGAAAGCTCTTCATTCCCACCGTTTAAAAGACTTAATTTATTTACAGTACTAATTTTGGCAACAGTTACTCTGTAAGAGCATTGGATGTCGGAGGAAGCAGCGATGAGGCAAGCAGTTTCCCTTGTTTTCTCATCCCAGAAATTCTCAGTGGAGTTAAGATCTGGAGATTATGACAGCCAATTCATGTGCTAAAATGAAGCCTCCTGCCCGAAAGCCAATTGTTAACAATAGTTTTGTGGTAGATGCTAAAGCATCTACCGTACTGTCAGAGAAATAAACTCTAGCGAAGAGCACACTTGATCAATAAGGGCTGACAGATGGTCTGGTGACATTTTGTTCAGCTGCTTCAGTATTTTTATCGTCGCCAAAAACTGATGAATCGATCCTTTATTGACTACTGAAATGTCTTTTGCAGCTGTCTTTGCTTTTTGCTGTTAGTAAAGTCAAATACTTTTGCCTAAAACAAGCTGTTGCTCGTTGGTAAAAATTTTAGTATTGTCTCATACTTTTATACGTGAAGAAGTAAGGTTCACAATTTCTCTTCTAAAAACTGATATAAGATGGAAATAACATAACGCTACTTTCATCTGAGAGACAAAGCACAGTTTATTTTGAATGGGGTTAATATTATCTACCGGGTAAAAAATCTACGGATACACTTACGATATTTTCATTCTTCGATGAAGTTTTCTTTCTTTAGTTTGGGGGGACTTCACGCGCAGAAAACAGTTCTCTGATATACTGAAAAAAATGATAAGATACTCTCTTCATGGAGGATTTTTATACAAGAGGAATGAAATTATTTATAGTTAAAAACTATAGACTTTGAGCAAAATCTGCTCGTATAATCCATGTTCAATTGCTTCCCATCTGAAATCTTTGTCAGGCGGTTAATGTCATCGAAATATTTTGATTTAAAAGCAAATTGTTTGACTCAGCACTATGCTTGGTTGATGACACTTGTGAATATGAGCATTTCCAAGTTCCCATAATGTAAACACTTTCAATTGATCAATAATTTCAACAAACAAATCCTTATGATGTGAAAAAATAATCTAAGGTTAAACTTATAGTTGTACAGCAGCGCCCACTATAGCACCTACGCTGAGGTGTGTGAGAATAAACAAATTTTGGTTTAACACAAATTTTCATCTATAGCTAATCCATGATCATATTCATGCTCCCTACAGAAACTTGCTTGATGATCAAACGAGACTTCATGAAGAACATCGACCTGAAATTTCGAGCAAGGACTGACGTGGGCCCAGTAAAGGAAGCAGGAAAAAGTTTCCGTTCTTGCGACCTGAACCAAGACAGTGCGCTCGAGGAAGCCGAATTTGCAGGTTGCCTTCACAAGCTGCTGGGGGCTGAGCTCAGAGTCGACCACACCGTCTTCGAGACCAGGCGAGTGGAGTCTAAAGCTGGAGTTTTTCAAATCAGGTTGTTTTATTGCTTGATAGTTGGCTTAAAGTAGGGTTACATATTTCACTCAAATTTAAAATAATTTTAAGAGCCCCATTCTACCAAAGAGTTAAAATTAGAATGCTCATTCTTTTATTCCGGTAGATAAATTGAATCTAACAACTTTAACAGACTGGGAATAAATTTGCTCCATTCCTCATTAATTCTGAATCAGCAAATAAAAATTCAGCAGCCTTTTTGCTATCAGTAGTCCAGTGTTGGTCAGATGTACGACTTGACATACCTTTCAACAATATTCATTCATTCACACACATTCTATTATAAGCTGACAATTAAAAATAATAAGAAGTGACTGTTAAATAATAAGAAATCACTGTTTTTGGGCTTTCATTTTTCTGTTGAAAATTTTTGCTCAGATTTAATATCGGTAGTAAAAAAGCTGATCATTTCGGGCTGAAATGTTCGAGAGTTTTAACGAATGAACGCTTTCAGAAACGAAAAGTTCGTTGATCTCTTTTTCCTGGTGAAATGAGCAGAAACCTCAATTTCATTCAAGTAATTGAAGCAAGCTAAGCTCTGCTGATCAAATAAAATTCATTGGGACAATTTCAACATGAAATATGAAAATGAAATTCGATTCCCACTGAGAGGGATTTAATTCATTTTTCTTTACTCAGGATCGCCTGCTTTCAAAAGTTCTTGAAAGAGGCTGACAAGAGCGGAGACATGCGAGTGAACCGAGAAGAATTCGATCACTGGACGGAACTTGGGTTCTTCGATATTCTGCTCGCCGCAAGCGAGGAGGAAATTACCGCAGAAGCACCAGAACCGGCCACGATCGAGATCGAGATTGAGAAAACAAACGTCACAGCCTTTGCTGGAGACCGGCTCAGTGCAAGGCAGTCCGAAGGTTTGGCAAGCGTTCTTAGCGCGCTTGGCAACGGTAACGTCATCGGTGCGATCGTACAGCTTTATGGAGTGCTCGCCGGAGCCGATGTCAGTGCTGTAGATGAAGCTATCACTATTGGCCTTTCAGCCGTCTTGCAATTTATTAATGAAGGGAACTTCGGAAATGCCATTAGCACAGCGTTCGCGATATTGACGGGAAATTATGGAGATGGTAGCATGATTGCCTCCGTGAGCAGCACTACAGTGGCAGCTATAATCTCCCTCGCCCAGGCAGTCATCTCAAATAACGAAGATGAAATTTATACGCAGACTTACGCCGTAGTCAGTGGTTTGATATCTGACCTGACTGTAATAACTGTAGAAACAGCGAATGATATTGCGCTTATTCTTCAAGCAGTTGTCGAAGGAGACGATTCTTTAAATGGAGATAGAATTATCGCAACTTTGGTGGATGTTGTAGCAGATATCACGGGAATAAGAGATGAGGCGAAAGATGCTCTCAGAGCACTGGTCGATGCTATTAGGAACGGCAACCAAGAAGAAGCCATTAGTCAGGTCTTCATCGTCTTAGGCGGAATATTTGATAACGTAAACGGATTGAGCAACGATGGAGCTGAAGCCCTCGCAAGATTGCTGCAAGCATTGATTGAGAGAGACCGAGCCACGGCAATAGCTCAGGTTTCGAGACTTTACGCCATACTGACCGCAGGAGGAAGCGGAATCAGCCGTGAAACATCGTCGGCTCTGGCGGTAGCTCTTCAATTACTGAATGGAGGCGATACCCAAGGGGCTGTAGTTAGCATCAACGCAGTTCTGAGCGGGGCAAGTGGAGGAAATGCCCTGAGCAGCGAAATCAGAGATGCTCTAACGATCGTAGTTGAGTCTGTGAATTCAGGGAACACTGCAGCGGCTATTACTCAGCTCGCAGCCATATTAGGAGGCTCCAGTGGACTGACAACCCAGTCAGTTGCTGCCCTAGTGACGGTCTCCAGTGCTTTGGTGGCAGGTAATACTCAATCTGCCATTAATAGTATTAACGTCATTTTAGGAGGCGGCAACGGCGGCGGTAGCTTGAGTTTCGTTTCGAGGAGAGAGTTAACTACTATCGTTGAATTGCTCAGTTCGGGAAGCTCTGCAGCAGGCCTTGTCAGGCTAAACAGAGTAATTGTTGGGTCCAGCAGTGCTAGCACGTTAACTGATCAAGCTGTCGCTGCATTTGGGGCCGTGGTTTCGGCAATCAACGCTCAAAATTCAGCAACTGCGATTAGTCGCATCAGGGCAATTTTGAATGGTGGAAGTGGAGGAAATAATTTGAGTAATGGAATTCGGCTGGTGCTTTCTACAGCTATTGAAGCATTAAATGCAGCAGATTACAACACCGCTCGGAGCCAGCTTAACTTGCTGTTCTCCATCACCGACAGCGGCAGCAGCCTGAGCGATGACACAGTTATAGTGATTGGGGCAATAGTCAGGTCCATCAATTCCGGCAACTCGGCAGGCGCGATCACGCAGATCAACGCAATTTTGGACGGAGGATATGGAGGAGGTTCTCTGACGAATCAAATCCGGACATCACTTTCGCTGGTCATCGCAGCGTTAGAAGGAAACGATTCCATCTTAGCTTTGACTCGTCTTTCTTCCATGCTAGCCCGCACGAGTGGAAGCAGCAGCACCGTCATCTCCGTTCAAACCATCACTTCGCTGTCTTCGATCTCGTTGCTCATCGTAAACGGTAACTCCCAGGGAGCTGTATCTCAACTAAATGTTATACTCAATAGCGATACAGTTTTGGGTGACGATCTCAGAAATTCTTTGACTCGAGTCGTTCAACTTCTCAACTCTGGTAACTCAGACACGGCTCTCATCCTCTTGAACACCGCAGTGGTTGGTTCTAATAGCGCATATTTCATCAGCTCACAGTTGGTGAGTTCCTTGGCGACAGTTGTAACGTCGATCAATGGCGGTAACACACAGACTGCAATTTCTCAAATTAATGGAATTTTGAACAGCGGAAGAAGCTTCAGTTCAGGCATGAGATTACTTTTCTCAGCTATCATTCAAGCATTGACCGCTGGCAATAGGGCAGCAGCTCTGAACCAACTCAACATCCTTCTAACTGTCAGTGAAAGAAGCAGCGGGCTCAGCGAAACGACGGTCGTTTCTATCTCACGTGTAGTGAGATTGATCAGCGCGGGCACTTTCCAAGGAGCGATCGGTAGCATCAACTCCATCCTGAGCAGTGGATCCAGCTTGAGTATCGAGATACGTTCAGCGTTTGCGGCAGTGATTGAAGCTTTGAATTCAAATGATTTAGCCTTGGCCTTGACGACAATTTCTGGAATCTTACTCGGATCGACAGGGAGTGGAGGCGTGACGGTGGCTACTATCTCAGCGCTATCAATTGCGGTTGAATCGATCATCAGTGGAAACTATGATGATGCTACTTCCAGAATCAACGTGATCATAAATGGTGGAAGCGGAGGAGCGACACTCACCGTTGAAACAAGGGATTCACTCACTGCCATTGTGCAATTGTTGAATGAAGGAAACGCAGCCAGCGCCCGTGTTCGGTTGAATCGACTTATCGTGGGCTCTGGAAGCGCTGGTTCTCTCTCCTCAGAAGCTCTCAGGGCGTTGGTTACGGTCGTACAAGCCATCAATGGAGGAAATATTCAGTCAGGCATTTCTAGGATCACGGCGATTTTGGGAGGAAGCAGCGGAGGAAGCGGCCTGAGTTCTGGAATCCGTCGAGTCTTGTCAGCTGCAGTTAGTTCCCTCGAAGCAGGAAGCTCATCCAGTGCGCTAAGTCAACTCTACCTCATCTTTTCCATCAGCGATAGCGGAAGCGGCCTGGGTGACGAGACTATAGTCTCCATTTCAAGTGCTGTTCGACTCGTTTTGTCCGGTAATTCTCAAGGAGGCATCGCTCAGATAAACACAATCTTGAGTGGCTCTACTTCGTTGTCAGTAGAAGTGCGGACTTCACTGAACCGTGCGCTCACCACCATCAGCCAGGGAAGCATTGCCGAGGCGATCGTTCAGCTTTCTGCTGTCCTGACTGGATCAAGCGGAAGTGGAGGCATCACAGTCGTTACCGTGACAGCAATGTCCTCAGCGATTGATGCAATTGTTGCAGGAAGCTATGACGAAGCCATTACGCAAATTAACGTAATTTTGAATGGTGGCAACGGAGGAGGAAGCTTGACATCTGATGTGAGAACTTCCCTGACTTCTGTAATCACGCTTTTGAATTCGGGTAGCTATTCCAGAGCCTTGAATAGCTTGAGCGTGCTGTTGGTCGGAGCCAACAGCGCCAGCAGCCTCACTTCCACATTTGTGAGGTCTTTGGCTGGAATTATTCAGGCAGTGAACGACGGTAACAGGCAGTTTGCCATCTCGGAAATAAATCTCCTCTTGAGTGGAGGAAGTTCTCTGAGCTCCGGCATCAGAAGAGTGCTGGCTGCTGCTCTGGTTTCTCTAAACTATGGCAATTCAAGTGGAGCTAGGAGTTTGCTCAACATCATCTTCACGATCAGTGACGGCGGAAACGGTTTAGATGATGACACTGCAGTAGCTATTGCAGCTATCATCAGGGCGATAACAGCAGGTTCCAGTAGTCAGGTGGTCATCACGAGTATCAATACTCTCTTGAGTAGCGGCGCGATCTTAAGCTCAACGGTTAGGACCACTTTAACTCTTGCCATCACGTCCCTGAATCAAGGAAACTTTGCTGACGCTCTCGACAGAATCACTTCCGTGCTGCTAGGGTCAGCTGGAAGCGGTGGAATAACTATTGCCACAGTTTCAGCTCTGTCGTCTGTTATTGTAACAGTCGCTGGAGGTAACTCAGAAAGTGCCATCTCTCAGATAACCATAATTCTGAACGGCGGCAATGGAGGAAGTGCCTTGTCTGTGGAAGTCCGAAATTCTCTGAACTCTGTGGTCCAGTTACTGACATCTGGGAGCACGTCACGAGCACTAATTCGACTCAATTCAATTTTAGTTGGATCAGACAGCGCCGGCACTATAACATCGGCAGGAATAACGGCGTTGGTGGGTGTATTAGACGCAATTAATGCAGGCGACAGTGCCATCGCAATTACGAGGATAAACGCCATTTTGAATGGAGGAACCATTCTCTTCAGTTCCAGCATAAGGAGAGTACTATCAGCAGTCATTGCCTCGCTCAACTTCGGGGATACTGCATCTGCCATCAACCTACTGAACATCATCCTGACGATCAGCGATTCGATTTCGAGTGGATTAAGCGACGACATCATTGTCGCAATTGGCGGAATTGTGAGGGTTTTGACTTTGGGCAATTTCCAAGGAGCGATCACGCGCGTTAATGCTATTTTGAACGGAAACTTTGTTTTACGAGATGGATTAAGAACATCTTTGACCAGTGTGGTAACAGCTTTGAACCAGGGAGACACTGCTGCTGCTCTTATTTTGATTTCTGGATCTCTCACAGGATCGAGTGGGAGCGGAGGAATCACAGTAGTGACTGTCACCGCTCTTTCGTCAGTGATTGACTACATCGTTGCAGGAGACAGCTCATCTGCTGTTGCTTTGATCAATGTCATTCTGAGCGGCGGAGGTGGTGGAGGTAGCTTGACCGCTGCCACTAGAAGCTCTCTGACGGCCGTGGTAAACTTGTTGAACTCTGGAAGCTTGTCAACAGCGCTGCTGCGGCTCAACAGCCTTATAATCGGTTCCGGCTCCACTGCCACGATCATTAGCTCTGAATCTCTCAACGCATTTGCCTCGATTGTAGTTGCTATCAATGCCGGAAATTCCGATAGTGCAATAAATCAAGTAAATGCTATTCTCGGAGGAGCGTATGGTGGAGCTCTTTTGAGTTCAGGAGTCAGGAGAGTGTTAGCTGCTATCATTGTTTCTCTGAACTCTGGTAACACAGCAGCCGCGTTATCCCAACTCAACGTCATTTTTTCCATCAGTGACAGTGCGAGTGGCCTTAGCGACGAAACCATAGTGGCCATCTTGAGTGCTCTGAGAATTGTAACCCGAGGTGATGCAGCAGCGGCGATAGTCGAAATTAACTCCCTCCTTGGTGGGAGCGTGAGCTTGAGCCTTGATGCAAGGACGTCGTTATCGTTGGTCATCGAAGCTTTGGAGGAGAGCAACTTTGCTTTGGCTCTCGTAAGAATTTCCTCCGTATTAACTGGCTCCAGCGGAAATGGAGTCTCTGTTCTAACAGTGGCATCGCTGGCATCAGTAATTGAAGCACTTGCTGCGGGAAGAAGTGCAGAGGCTATTTCGCTGATCAATTTGATCTTGAGCGGCCAGAATGGAGGCGGGACTCTGACATCGGCGTCAAGAACTACAATTACCGCGATTTTGGACTTGCTGAATGCGGGTAATTCTGCATCTGCACTCATCAGATTGAATGCGTTCGTTGTCGGTGCGAATGCCGCTCGAAGTCTTTCTGTAACAGCTATTCAATCCATTGCTAATGTCGTGACAGCCATCAGAGGAGGCAACACACAGTCCGCCATTTCACTTCTTCAGGGTATTTTGGGCGGATCAAACGGAGGTGATGGCCTCAGTTCTGGTATTCGACGAGTTCTTTTGGCCGCTGTTTCATCATTACAAGCAGGGGACGCAGCCGCTGCAACGAGTCAATTGAACATTGTGCTCACCATTTCGGACAGCGGTAATGGCTTCAGTGACGCAACTGTTGTCGCATTTGCAGCCGTTGTGCGAGCTATCAACAGCGGAGACAACCAAGGGGCCGTAACTCGAATTAACGCCATCTTGAACGGCGGTGGCAGACTGAGCACAGAAGTAACTACTGCGCTGGCAGTAGTACTTGGAGCTCTGAATCAAGGAAATTCTGCAATTGGAATTTCAAGACTCTCAGCTATATTACTTGGAGCTGCTGGAGGAGTGACAGTTGCATCGGTAACCGCATTTTCAGGTATCTTGCAAGCGGTCATTGATGGAAATTCCCAAACTGCAATTACCCAGATAAATCTGCTCCTAAGTGGAGGAAGTGGAGGAGAGAGCTTGTCTCTCTCAGTGAGAAACTCGTTAACAAGCGTTGTCCAACTTCTCAGCTCTGGAAGCACGGCAGCGGCTCAAATTCAGTTGACTTCAATCTTGGTTGGCTCAACCGGTGGTAGTGCATTGAGTTCACAGGCGCTTGCGGCTCTTGCCAGCGTTGTCTCAGCCGTTAATGCAGGAACTTATCGGTCTGCCATAAGTCTTATCAACGGAATTCTCACTGGAGGATACAGTCTGACCTCTGGAATTCGTCGAGTTCTATCAGCAGCCATCTTGGCTCTCAGTTCCGAAGACTCAGCCATTGCTCTGACTCAGCTGAACGCTCTCTTCACGATTAGTGAAGCTGGAAATGGCTTGAGTGACGACACCATTGTTGCTCTGGCGGCGATAGTCCGTGCCGTGAACAGTGGAAACTTGGCTGGGGCGATCACGCAAGTAAACGCAATTCTAGCCGGTGGCAGCGGAGCTACCAGCTTGAGCGTGGAAATTAGGACATCTCTCAGGGCTGTGGTGACCGCCTTAAATCTAGGAGACTCAGCAAGTGCTCTAACGCGAATCTCACTGGTTTTAATCGGTGCTAGTGGAGGTGTAACTGTTGCAACGGTCACCGCGTTCTCTTCGGTACTAAGAGCAATTGTTGCTGGAAATGCTGCGGATGCGGCCTCTCAAATCAATGTTATTTTGGGTGGCGGTAGCGGCGGTGGTAGCTTGACAATCGAAACTAGGAATTCGCTAACTGCAGTTGTTCAGCTGTTGGGCTCAGGAAATGCAGACACTGCTCTTATCCGAATGAGTAGCATTTTACTTGGGTCTGGCAGTTCTAGCGCAATTTCTAGCGCCTCAGTTACTGCACTTGTGGCCGTATCAACCGCTATCAGAGGTGGAAACTTCAATTCAGCAATCGCACAAATTAATGCACTGCTCAATGGCGAGAGTGGAGGAAGTAGGTTCACCTCTGGAATCCGGCGAGTTCTGTCTGCTGCCATCGTTGCTTTGGGATCGGATGACTCAGCAGGGGCTCTCAGTCTCCTCAACGTTCTTTTGACAGTATCAGACAGTGGAAGCGGACTCAGCGATGCAGCAATTGCTGCGGTAGCCGCAATTGTTCGAGCCATCAACAGCGGCAACTCCCAGCTGGCAACTTCCAGCATCAACGCCCTTTTGGGTGGTGGCAGCATCGTTCTCAGCGTGGAGAGCAGAAGCGCGTTGTCCTTAGCTCTCCAGGCTATTGGTTCAAACAACGCAGCACTTGCAATTAGCTATGTTTCTTCAGTTCTGCTCGGGACCAGCGGTGGAGGAGTTTCACTCACCACAATCACGTCTTTTGCGTCCGTGATTGCAGCCATTGCGGACGGGGACTCCGCGGGAGCCGTGTCTCAGTTAACGGTGGTCCTGAACGGCGGAGGCGGTGGTGCGAGCTTGTCAGTCGAAATTCAAGACTCTTTGAGAACAGTAATTCAATATCTGAACGAAGGAAGCTCTGGAGCAGCCCTCATCGCGCTCAGTACAATCATAGTTGGCTCAAACGCCGGCAGCACTTTGTCCAGTGAGACCGTGTCGGTGCTAGCAGGCGTTATTCAGACTATCAACGCCGGTAACTACGAAACTGCATCTGCCCAGATCTCCGTCATCTTGAGCGGAGGCAGCGGGGGAGCCAGCTTGAGCTCAGGCATCCTGAAGGTTTTACGAGCCGTGGTTGCTTCTCTGAGTGCCAACAATGCTGTGGCCGCTATCAATTCGTTGAACATAATTTTCAGCATTTCAGACAGCGGAAGTGGACTAAGCAATGCTGCTATCGCTGCTTTGGTTGGGATCACGCGCGCGATCACAGGAGGCAGTGCTCAAGTGGCCATCACTGAGATCAACTCTCTTTTGGGAAGCAGCATCGTCTTGAGCAGCGCAGCGAGGGCGGCACTGGCCGTGGTGGTGGAGGCTCTGAACCAGAGCAACACGGCTCTGGCTCTCACGCGACTTTCGGCTGTGCTAACTGGCTCCAGCGGAGGCGTCACTGTCGCCAGCGTTATTGCTTTCTCGTCAGTGCTCCGAGCACTCATCGCTGGCAACACACAGACCGCCATTTCTTCTATCAATGTTATCCTGAGCGGTGGAAATGGAGGCGGCAGCTTGAGCATTGAAAACCGAAATGCCCTATCCGCGGTCGTCCAGCTGTTGAATTCTGGAAACTCTGCAAGCGCCATCATTCAAATGAACAGAATTTTGATCGGATCCTCGAGCGCTACCATCTTAGCTGCTGAAACAGTGTCGGCTTTATCAGCTGTTATTCAAGCCATTAACAGCGGAAACTCCTTGTCAGCCATTACGAGCATCAATGCTATTCTCAGTGGCGGATCTGGTGGAGGTTTGCTGAGCTCAGGCATACGACGGTTGCTAACCTCTGCTATATTCGCACTGAACGACAACGACTCTGCCGCAGCAATAACTCTACTCAACGTCATTTTCACTGCTTCTGACAGCGGGAGCGGATTGAGCGACGAAACCGTGGTTGCATTTGGTGCTGTGGTGCGTGCAGTGACCGCAGGTAATTATCAGAGCGGCGTCTCGCTCATCAACGCCATCTTGAACGGTGGAAGTGGTGGTGGCAGTTTGAGTGCAGAAATAAGGACAGCTCTGACGGCCGTTATTGCTGCTCTAAATCAAAGCGACTCTGCGACAGCCCTGAGGCGCATTGCTCTCATCATGGCCGGTTCTGCCGGAGGCATCAGCGTTGTCACAGTGTCTGCCTTCGCTGGAGTTCTAGACGCAATCGTTGCCGGGAGTGCACAAACAGCTGTGACTCAAATCAACGCCATTCTGAGTGGGGCTGCTGGCAGCACACTGACTATCGAAACCAGAAATTCTCTCACAGCGATTGCCCAGCTACTCAGCGCCGGAAACGTAAATAGTGCATTCGTAAGGCTGACTGGTGTCTTGCTGGGCGCTTCCAGCGGTGCCAGTTTATCGTCGACTACCATCATCGCTCTGTCGTCTGTGGTCCAGTCCATCAACGGAGGTAGCTATCAAGTAGCGATCGTCGCCATCAACGGGATCTTGGATGGAGGTAGCGGAGGAGCTCGTTTGAGCGCAGGGGCCAAGCGAGTGCTGAGGGCCGCAATTGCGGCTTTAGACAGCGGCAACTCAGCTTCTGCCTTGACTCTCATCAACGTGATTTTCTCAAGCTCCAGCAGCGTAAGCGGTTTAAGCGACGCCACTGTAACCGCATTTGCATCGATCGTCAGGTCCATCAACACCGGCAGCTCTGCGGGAGCCATCGCAGCAATCAACGCATTAATCAGTGGAGGCACCCTGAGCATTGAAGTGAGGACTGGGCTTGCTGCAGTCATCGTTGCTCTGAACGACAATAATTACGGGGGAGCTTTGACCCTCCTCTCCGGAATTCTGAATGGCACCAGCGGAGGAGTGACCGTAGCGCTAGTTACGTCTTTGTCGGCTGCTTACGAAGCAGTTGCTGCTGGCGATACTCAATCTGCAATCAGTGCGCTCACTCTGATTTTGACCGACAGCAGTAGCGGCCTATCTATTGAAGTTTCCACTGCCCTCACAGCAGTTGTGCAACTGCTGTCTGCAGGAAGTACTGCCCAGGCTCTCATTCGGTTCCAGTCCGCTCTGGTCGGCTCAGGCGGCGCCAGCAGTCTCTCGTCAGAATCCATCACGGCTCTCGCTGTAGCTGCCGCAGCTATAAACAGCGGTGGCAGCCTCTCAGCTGCATCACAAATCGCGGCAATTCTGGACGGTGCCAGCGGAGGAAGTAGATTGAGCTCCGGAATTAGGAGGCTGTTGTCAGCTGTTGTGGTGTCCCTGAACTCTCAAGATGCAAGCGCTGCTTTGAGTCAATTGAGCATCATCCTGAGCATCAGCGACTCAGCTGTGAGCGGACTGAGCGCAGCAACCACGGTTGCTATTGGCGGCGTTGTGCGGGGGCTCGTCGTAGGTAACACACAAGTGGCAACCTCTCGCCTCAACGCCATTCTCGGAGGAAGCATAAGTTCAAGCCTCAGAACTTCATTACTCACTGTACGTGAAGCACTCGGCCAAGGCAACGCAGCTTTAGCATTAAGTCGAATTTCTGGAGTACTTTTGGGAACCAGCGGAAGTGGAGGAGTGACCGTTGTTACCGTGACGGCTTTGTCTGCAGCCCTGCAACTGATCGTGGATGGGAACTCTCAACAGGCGATTTCTGAGATCAATGTACTACTTAGTGGAGGTAACGGCGGTGGTAGCCTGTCTGTAGAGACCAGAAACTCCCTTAATGTGGTCGTGCAACTGCTCACCTCTGGCAGCACAGCAGCCGCTTTAGTGAGGATGACGACGATCGCTGTTGGTTCGGCGGCAGCAAGCGGTTTGACTTCTGAATCTCTCACTGCGCTATATTCAGTCGTGTCAGCTATCAACGCAGGAAATGCTCAGAGCGCTGTCTCAATCATCAATGCCATCTTAGGAGGGGCCAGTGGAGGAAGCGCTCTGAGTTCAGGCATCAGACGCATCCTCGCTGCAGCTGTGGTGACTTTGAATTCCGGTAGCAGTACTTCTATCGCTGCAGCACGATCTCAACTCAGTATAATTTTTACACTCTCAGACAGCAGCGTAAGTGGATTGAGTGATGAAGTAGTTGCTACTCTAGCAAGGATAACAAGAGCAATTCTAAGTGGCAGCGCCGGAGCCTCGGCTCAAATCACTGCTTTCTTGAGTTCTAGTGCTGGTAGTGCATTGAGCGTTTCGATCCGTACTTCTTTGAATGAGGCTGTCACCGCCATCAGCGCAGGCAATGTCGCTTTGGCTCTCATCAGAATTTCAAGCACCTTGACTGGTTCAAGTGGAGATGGAGTTTCAGTCGCAGTCGTAGCGTCCATGTCTTCTGTCCTCCAGCTGCTAGCCGCAGGAAGCGCGGAACAAGCAGTCAGCCAGATTAATGTGATTCTGGACAGCGCAGATGGAGCGAACCTGTCAGGTGAGACGAGAACAGCTCTATCAGCAGTTATATCGCTCTTAAATGCTGGAAACACCGCCTCTGCCTACCTCAGGGTTAGCAGTCTGCTCCTCGGAGCTGACAGTGCGAGCAGCCTCACCATCCAGGCTATTCAAGCATTAGCAGCGGTTGTACAAAGTGTCAACCTTGGAAACTCACAATCTGCCATCACTCAAATAAACGCTATTTTGGGAGGCTCCAGTGGAGGAAACCAACTAAGCTTCGGAATCAGACGAACCTTGTCTGCTGCAGTGTCAGCCTTAAATTCTGGAAACTCCGCTTCAGCCAGAAGCTTGCTGAATTTGATCTTTTCGGCTAGCGGGGATTCAAGTGGTCTCAGCGATGCCACTATTGCCTCTCTTGCTGCTGTTACGCGATCAGTTACATCAGGTAACTTTGTGGCAGCAGTTTCTCAAGTGAACGCAATTTTGAGCGGTACAGTTGTCCTGAGTACTGATGTGAGGGCGGCTCTCACTTTGGTTATTGCGGCGCTGGATGAAGGCAACACTGCACTGGCGCTAACGAGACTCTCTGCGGTATTCTCGGGAGCGGGAGCGGGAGGAATCACCACTGCAACGGTGTCATCTTTGTCGGTTATCTACCAGGCTGTCAATGGAGGTAATACTGGCACTGCAGTCAGTCAAATTAATGCTTTGTTGGGTGGTGGAGGCGGCGGAGGTAGCCTGACTGATGCTACGAGAACTGAACTTATTGCAATTCGCGAACTTGTGACCGGAGGCAGTTCGGCTCAGGCCATTACCAGATTGCGTGCTGTTTTGGTTGGCACTAGTAGCACAGGAATCACATCGAGCATTGTTTCATCATTGCTTGCAGTGCTTCAGTCCGTAAATTCAGGATCACTTCAAGGAGCCATTGGACAGATTAATGCCATTTTGAGCAGCACGGCAGGAAGCAGCTTGAGCACCTCCATTCGAAACCTACTTCTGGCTACAGTTGCATCCCTTGGAAATGGTAACTCAGATTTGGCTATCACGCAACTAAACATCGTGCTGTCAAGTTCATCCAGCGGATCTAGCATTAGCTCAGTAACAGCAACAGCTCTTCTTAGCGTCGTCCAGTCGATCCAAAGCGGTAACTTACAGGCAGCCAGCCAAGCAATCACGGCGATCCTGAACGGTGGAAGTGGAGGAAGTAGCCTGAGCGTTAGTGTGCGTACATCTCTGACTGCTGTGATTCAAACATTGAATAGTGGAAACGCAGCCATCGCTACTGCTCAACTCGCAGCAATCCTGAGTGGATCGGGAAGCGGCAGCAGTGGAGGAGTTACGGCCCAAACAGCGTCGTCATTCATTACCATCATCGAGGCGGTGAGATCTAACAACGTACAGACGGCTATTTCACAGCTCAATGTGCTTCTTGCGGGCACAAGCCTGACTTCCTCCACCAGAAACTCCATTTCTGCGATCATTGCACAGCTGAACGAAGGAAACAACGCAGCGGCCCTGGCCTCGATTGGCGTCTTGCTGGTGGGTTCAGGAGGCACCGTCGTCCTCAGCAGCGAAACTGTAGCAGCTTTGCTGGTCATCGTCCAGTCAGTGAACGCAGGAAACTACCAAGTGGCCATCGCTCAGGTGAACGCCATTCTCAATGGCGATAGTGGTGGCGACAGCTTGACGGTGAGCGTGAGGAACTTGCTCTCTGCTATTGTGATCGCCTTGCAGGCTAGCAACTCTGCCGGAGCCCTCATTTTGCTGAACCTTGTTTTCTCTGCCGCTGGTATAATTGTCAACTTTTAAAATGGAACGGATCTTCAAATCGGCTACTCTTCAACGACTCAAGTGCGTGCATGAATGTAGATTTCCAGCTGTTGTGACCGTGCATTGAAATTGTGTCATGTAATGCAAATTTGAATGCCCATGTTTATTTTGGGCTTATTAAGGCTTATAATTTCTGTGTATGTCTTGCGTAGAGTGAATTCACTTATTAGAAAAATGGAAATGCTGATTTTGTTTAATTTTTTACTCTAAAACCACGGCAAGGAAAACTTCCGATCAGTTCAAATAAAATAATCGTTTTTAATGATCGTATCAAAAATACGACAACGCTTCCATTCTTAAGTTAAATTGAACTTTGCGCTAAATGATATTGGATAGCAAAAAATAACTGCGAATCCCATTCATCAAATGCACTTTTGTTGCATTGCACTTTTTTGTTTTTCTGTTTTTGTTATGTTTTTTCTTGTTACAAAGATTTTAGGTGAAATGTTACTTCGTCATTAATATGCAAATGAATACTTAATACAAGACCAAGTTTTGGGCTATGCATTTCTGTTTAAATAGTTATGTATTCTATATGTACATTTTAATTTCAAATAATATTGACACTAGATTTTTCATTCACTTACGTTGACATAAGGCATTTCATACACTAGTATTAAGAGCAGGTATTTCCTTCAGTAATGTTGACACAAGATTTCTCAGTAGAGAAAAAATGACCGAATGAAGACAACGAAAAGTTTTGCTTAGAATGTATTTTCATCTTTGCACCTATCCCTTCCGACGGACTGCTTTTATTTAGTAAGAAATTTATGATTGTAGCAATTCTAAAACGCCAAAAAAATATACGAGCAATTATTAGCGTGTATTTTCTTCTATCCTCAACATTAATAGTCTTGAAAACTAGCACCCTAGAAAATGATTCAGAAATATGAATTTATAAAATGGCTGAAAGTTTTGCGAAAACTATGTTGATCGAATCGATCAGTTAGTCAAATTGTTTTAAGATCGCGATTAAGCATTTCGTAGGATAAGCGTCTGAACATAAAAAATTATCAAAGCTTGATTTTCAGAACGAGGTGAAAATAAGTTACAAATAACCTCCTTGCAATCCTGAAAATTTGGTTCTTTTTCCAACACCAGCAGAAAGAGCCAATGGTTTTTTCATGGAGCGTTAGCTCGAAACCTCATGATAAAAGTGTCAGAACATAGGCAATCTCGCATTCAACATCATTTTATGTGGCTAATACCGTTAAACTTAGTCCCAGTTGTTCATTACTTAGTTCCAGTTGAGTGAGCTTTGCTACCTTTCATCTGTATAATTTGAGGTTCGCGAAAGAATGAGGCGGTAAAACTCTAGGGTTTACTTCAGTTCGTTTCCTCCACAGTGAGGACGAGTCTACACATGTAGACCGCGATAGTCCAGTCCTCCAGCGCACAGGTGTCCAGCGATAGAAGAAATTATTTTCAATGGGAACATTGAAAAAGAAGGCCTTTTAGATGATAATTTTAAATTTTTTGGCTCAGCAATATGGAATTCATGACCAGGGAAATAAAGTTTTTAGCAAATCAATTTGAAAAATTTGACCGGAAATTCAAAGTAAATGAAGGATTCGAACTGGAAACGTTTTCAAGGGCGTTTCATTGCCAATATGAGTTTAAACTAACCACTTTTGTAAACAAAAAAGGAGAACAGAGGAAGATAAAATAGTGTAGGATATTAAAGCTAATTGTAATAAACATTATTAGCCCATAATAGTCGAAACTGAGCATCGTTCCTTTTCGTTAGCAGCTTCTTTTTGCTTGCAAACATATACCATCAGCATACAAAGGGCAGATAATGAAAAATATATCTTCTCTGACAACAAGAGGAATGGTTAGATAATCTTAGAATGGAAATCTGCAGTTAGCGATCCAACTGCAAAAAAAATAGTTGGATAATCCCAAGAAGAGGGTGGTAATCAGGTCATAACGTTCTCCATTACGGTTTTACATTAGAGTGACCGTAGTGTTTTGACAGTAGAGGATGTTTCAAAAAATATAAATACCTCACTTTTAAATGCTGAAGAAGTGAAAATAGTGAACCGATTTTAACGTACTTAGTCTCATTCGATGTAGAAATTAATTCTTATTACATCCTTAACTAGAAACATAATACACGTATCATGTGAAATACATAATAATCTGCTGTGTAGCTTCTAGAAAAATTACTCCAACCCTTTTAAGATGCAACTAGCAAAAGAGCAACGAATTTTATCGTGAATAGCTACACTCAAACCAGAAGCTACTAACAAGTGTCCCAGTTATTTTCAGAAGCTTCTCGTGGCACCTCATCTCTAACTGAAGTAACCAGTGGCAGTAACCACGCATCGCAATGGGCTCAAATTTGATAATGAAGGAACTAGGCTCAATTTGAAAGAGGCTAAAAGTGGATGAAACGCACTGAAAAATTCAAGAAAATATTAAATTACTTTTTGCAATGATTCAGGAATATCAGGAATGTTCGTGCTGAAGAAATAATTGTAATACATCCTGCGCAACCTTTGAAAAGATTTGAACTTTCATCCCTACTAAAACCACAAAATCCATTCAAAATGCGCAAAAATTGAAATATTTTCTCCTATAAAATCCTTGCAAATTATTCTTCATTTGAAATGGTATAACTTAGATGTAATAGCCCATTAATTTCTGCAACCAACGAGACCAAGTATGTTAAAATCTGTTCGCGATTTTTAATTTAATAACGTTTGGGTAGGGTATGCACTTTTTTGAAACACCCTGCTTAAAAAAGTTGGTGGTAGCTCGAACTAGAAGTTAACACGTGAACTGCGGTGGGTTAAACTGAAGTCCAATATTCAATTCAAATTTAAAGTCAGTTGTGGTAATCAACTTTGAAAATAGCCAACATTATCTGGATCGGGCCTTCATCTAGCTTTCATTAAGTATTAATAAAAAATAATTTAGTGACTGCAGGTGGGTCAGTATCACTATTAATGCATCACTATCACGTTGGGTCACTTGTGTTAAGTGACATGTATTTTAGGGGTTACAATCAGCTTGTAGCCACAAAGTCTGGAAAATAAGAAAACGTATCATATTCTCAACACCTTTCTTATGTGTACGTGAATGCCAAGATTTTAGCAAATTAACAAAAATTTCCCAAATTCCCTTTCACATTTTACTTTTTCTAGAACGATCTAGGCAAACATTTTTTAATGAATCTCAAAATTGAAAGCACAGTGATACGTTGTGTATAAATGGAATGAAAAGGTCATAAACAAATTAATTTTATCTATGGTTTATTTATGGTTATGATTTTTAGGCACATGCAAAGAGCAGTTCATTCCTTTTTAAATTTGCTAAAAAAATTGCAATTTTTCATGCAAGTGAGACTGTATCAACTTTTTTCCTGGCGACGACCATGTGAACGGTGCTGTTAGCGAAGGTATTCAAACTTGAGAAATTTAACTCTATCTATTATGGGAGGGTAGCCGACAGCAGGCCACTTTAGACAGTGTGGCCTGCTGTCGGCTACCCTCCCATAGGGAGGAGAAGCCTGGTATATGTATGTATGTAAAAACAGAATTATCAAGGAGGGTAAAAACATCTTTCAAGTAGTCATCTTTGTTTAAAAAATAAAGCTTTCGGGTACTACTACACTCATCATCAGTATCTGAAACGGAAAAGAAAAATAAATTTTACATCAGGAATTATAAGAGCAACACATGTTAGTGAACAAAACTTAATTAAGAACTGTATGCATGTATGTATGTAATGGAAACACACTGCTCGAAAATGAACCTTTTTATCCCACTCCGAAGCATCAATTCAATACATGAGAACGTGTCCTTATATTGCCGACTTGAGAGCCCTCAAGAAACAGTTGATCGGCAGTTTTTTGGGGTAAATACGCAGTCTGTAGCCCAAAGTTTGAACTCCGTCGTAGCTCCTTCCATGCGGACATTTGGAAGCTTCACAAGCATCATGGCACAGCTGGTTCCTGTGATAATGGGTTTAGGCTCCAAACGTAGGCGAATGTTGATAATGCTTAGAGTTTTTAACATGATAATTGCCTCCATGGACGATGTCAGATTTTTTAGGAAAGTGGGTTTAAATCCTAATGGATTGCTTTTCTAGAAACTTTTTTACCACTGTTACCTAATTGTGAGTCACCACCATATTTTAAGATTTTCGTTAACTATAATAACAAAAATAGCGCCTGTAGTGAATTTCCTATTAAGTTTTCAGAAAAAAAAGTACTTTTTATAAATTTTTCAAAGAAAACGTAGACATTTAGGTATAAATATAGAGAAAATTTACAAAACAATTTAAATATCAAATACGGCATCATATATTACGCATCGGTTTTCAATTTGAGGTTTCATGCCTTGTTAAAATTCTTGAGCTCATCACACTCGTTGAACGAAATATAAATAAAACTGCAAGGAAACACGTCGTTAATGAGATCATCATCTTATTTAGGAAAGTCAGCGAATAGAAATATTTGTTACGTTTCGACCTCCTAAGTCATTGTCAACCTGAAAACGAACAGAGAAAACAAGTCAAATGTCAAATGGAAATCAAGATACATCAATCATGGAAATAGAACAGCAAAAACACATAAAAGAAACTACTCAATAATAAAAACTTGAAAACGCTCTATTTTAACATTACATTAGTTGTAATCGGAAAGGCGATTGCGTCATTTAAAACTTGTTTTTCTTTCAGAATGCAAAAATATTCTGAAATGCAGAGGTTCATTTTAGGTTTTATTTAGAATTTGGATTTTCAAAAGGCTAATCATTTATATATATATATATATACATATCCTTAGTACGAAATATAAATGAAAATTAGTTATTGAGCAAAATCAGTCACGATGAGTTTAGACTTTTTTATTTTTTCTGAGTCTTCAGTACAAGTAAGCCTTTAAATAATAGAGAGCTACGTTGGTCGGAATTTAGAATGACCAGGACAAGGTGAGTCATGATATATCTGATCTCATATACAGGTTAGAACCTTGACACAAACCTCACATGCGTATGGCGTTGTTGAACTAGTCAATATTTCAGATGTGTTAGATTTTTACCACGGCAGCCTAGATGTTTTCATGAGGATGTAATTTAAGTTGCTCAGTCTGGTTTGTTATTCAATTATTATTCCTGTTAACAACCGAGTCGATCGTTTACATTTGATAATCTATGTTTAGGTGCGTGGGAAAATGAGCGTTTAAATGCATAAAATGAATATCAAACGTTAGTTAACACAAGCTTACAATTAAATTTTCAATCTATTCTTCGTCTATTATTTGAAATTGACATTGAATCCACATTGAAAATGTTTTAGCTTATGAAATTAGTTCTTAGCTCTTTCTAATTAGTTCGTTCATTTTTTATTCCTCTTGCAATAATTTCAAAATTAAAATAAAAAATAAATATTTATATCCCCTCCAATGATGTTTTCCACCTATGAATCGACTAGGATTTAAAAACAATTAAATATTTAAAGAACAATTATGTTCCTTCACAGTATCAGTTTTTTTTTTTTGGGGGGGGATTTTACTCTAACTTTATATCCCTATTGACAACCCTATTAACAATCGAACATTGTTTAAGATGGGCGATGCAAACGACAAGTGGGAGTAAACTTTCTCTTTTTACATGAAATGACTCACATGAACGCCCACGTGAACTTCAAAGTCAGAAGCCATTCAGTTATCAGCTTAAATATGATGCTTGCATGAAATATATTCGGATGTAATTTGAATTGCTTAGTCTGTTTTTAAATGCATAAAATGAAAATCAAATGTTAGTTAACACAACTAGTTGGTTATTTTGAGGGTTTTAGCACTTTGGTTCAAACCTGGAATGATGTTTGAAAGCCCGACCATGCTTGGATGTTACCAACAGCTACATTGAGGAGATTTTTGCTAGAACGCGGAACATAATTCATGTTTTAGGATGATCTAAAGACATTTAAAAAGAATGAAATTCTAGAACGTACTTTATAAACTATAACAATTATTGTTGAAAGTCCATTGCGTTTCATCAAACAATAAAAAGTGAGATAATTTTATTCTTAAAAAATAGGAATCATAAATCTGATTTGGGATGTTTCCCCAAACTTGAAACATCGTATTTCACTGCACTATATGGGATCAATTCATTATACAATTTGGGATCGCTGGTAAAAATGAAAAACTAACATTTCATTGAAAAAACTATCGGTACTATTTGGCATCATTGCATTATACAATTTATGATCGCTGGTAAAAATAAAAAATTACTATTTACCTGAAAAAACTATCTCTACATCTTAAGAATACATAGGAACAAAATCATAAACAAATGGTTGCCATGGGTACAAAAAGTACTAGCTAAATTTATTCCTTTTGGTGACTTGTATTATTGCGTTTTTTCCGACTACGCGTGGGACCTTGCGCCTCGTATGAGAATAAAACAAACTCTGGACCAGCACCTGTGCCGCCGTGGGGTGATGGGAGATTTTGATAAAGCGTCACCTGGAACTCTAGACTGAGAGCCTCTAGTTTTTTCGTTGTAGAAACGAGTATTTTATCCGTGAAATACCTCATGTAGACTAGATTATGGGACAATTATCTATGAACAGAAGCTATAGAAATATTTTTTGTAATGAAATCAGGTTTCATTTTTCGTGTAAGAACCGGAATGTTGAAAACACAGAGGCGACGAATCAGAATTGAGGGGTCACCCTGGCCATGAGAGTAACCAATCAGAAATGATTTCTTTGTGGACGAGAACCATCATTCGACCACAAAGTTTGAACAATTACACGTAACCTTGCCGTCCTCCAATAAGAGCCCCGATCCTCAACACGCAAGGTAAGCGGAAGTTGAAATTCATCTCTGTACACTTGTTCTTCAACACGTGTGTATAAATCTGCTGGTCTGGTCAGGTCTCGATACCGAGAATGCTCTTTCTCTCTTTAGTCAATGGCTGATCACAGGGCAACATACTGAAACTCCCAATCGCTCTCTTAAAACCTGTGGTTAGACTTCAAAGTGTTTTTCTGCACCAGTTGTGTCGCGATTTTTTGAATCAAAATGAAGGTAAGTGAACGTTCGAAACGCCCATTACAAATTGTGATTTGAATTTGACTGCGGCGTTGGATTTTCTTTCAAAAAATCGAGGTAGATTCACGTTTCACTGACTTTGGCTTCAAAATGTTTTTCTTTATACTTTTCCAGGCTCATCAAAGGCCTAAGCAATTTTTGTTTCGTTTCATGTACTGTAGTCTCTCGTTACAATCTTCAAGGTAATCTGTAACTAGGCAACATTATTTCAAAGATGGTAGTGATTCAGAAGCGTAATTTGAATTGCGTTTTATCAGCTTGTAATTTAACTTATTGTACAGAAAGTGAAGCAATATTAGCCCATTTTTAAACAGAAAGTGAAGCAATATTAGCCCATTTTTAAACAGAAAGTGAAGCAATTTAAGCCTGTTTTTAAAATGAAGCTTGCTGCTCAAAAGGACGCTATTTCATACCGCCTAATATAGTCCGTACAAATTTTAATGTATCGGTAATGATTACTGCTGTGTGATTTAACTTTGCTATTTTAAACAAAAGTAAATTAAACAAATACCGTAAAGGATTGTTCGATATAAAAGACGCCTTCAAAATGAGTTCAAACAAACTTGAAAAAGATTTCGATCTCAACTTTTTTCTCTGAATTAATAAATTTTCATACATTGATTTAATGTAACATTTTCATGAAAAATGGCATTCAAAAATTTTTCCAAGTAATTGTACTGTGATAAAAACTACATCTTTCCAGGTGCTGCTGTTGTTACTGGCCGCCACCATTGGAGTGACGGTGAGTGGACAGCTGTGTCAGTAACATGTTTTTTATTACTTAAAAATTTAGGCTTCATCTGTGTGCTATTTTTCGTGAAAAACATACACACTACAAAATAATTTTGAAATTATATTGATAATTCTCGTGATGATAATCATTGAACTTATGTTTACAAACTAAATTATGGCAGATTTTTAGTTGCTACAAATATCGGTGACGCTACTAACTTTATCCCTTGTGCTCCACAGATGGGGCTGCCATCTCCAGGTGAGTCAGTCTGATACTGAAATTTGTGAGCTATTTTCTTCGTATACTCTACACTCATGTTGAAACTCATGAGGTATCGATTTAAATACTGTGTCTCTCGAGATCCTTTTTTTCGTGGGGCTGACGCGGATTGAAAATTAGGTTAATGTTGTTACCGAATGATTACTTTTCAGTATTTTTCCTCGAGAGAATGACATGTTAATTTTTTTTCAAATTTTATTTCAGCACGCGTAAGTGATACTCGTAAAATAAAGATTCTTCAGTTTTCAGTTAAACAAATTTGGAGCAACTAGATGGTATTGACTTCTATTTTCATTTTCACTATTTGAGATGAAAAATTGCTCACTTGCTTATCACTATTAAAAAAAGTAGCCGCGTCCATCCGTCCGTCCGTCTGTGTGACCCCCTCTTCTAATCGCTAGTTTTGATAGCAACAAGGATAAAGCTTGAGGAATACAAGAAATTATTCTATTGCATAATTTTTCTGTGGCGATTCAATTCCCTTTCACTTGGATTATGGTATCCAGAATACGCAATCGGCACATTTTTACAAATAAAAATTTTCTTTGGAGCTTTCTCTGTTGAAATGCATCATGTTGCTGTGATATATTTAATTGGTAATGCAAAAAAAAATGTTTTAAATTCGCTTGGCCAGTGACTTGGCCACCACTTAGTATAAAGCCCAAGATTTTGGAATTTGAGTTATCGTTTTCGAAATTGTGATTTTCTTGAAAAGCTCTGAAGAGATAAAAGACGACATTTCAAAATAAAATTCCGACAAAAGAGGCCACCATGGATAGAAATGTGTCCAACCGCGAGGGAGAAGTAACAAGACTACGACAGTGAGAAAAACGCCGGATGATCGGATGAGCAACGCGGAATGGCAAGACGAAGCAATGCTGCTCACCAACGAGAAGCTAGAGCTAAATTGGCCCATGAACGGCGTTTGGAAATTCTACGGAATAATGCAGTGCAACACCGAGTAGCTAGAGAGAGCTTTACACATTAAAGAAGCGAGGAAATTCTTCGGCAAAACGCTGGACAACATCGAGTGGCACGAGAGAATTTAACTCAAGAAAGAAGGGATGAAATTCTTCAGACTAATGCCGAACAGCATCGACTTGCACAAGCGAATTAACTCAAGAAAGAAGGGATTAAATTCTTCAGATTAATGCCGACCAGCACGTGTGCACTAGTGAATATAAAATATGGGGGAGAAACTAAAAAGCTCTCATAAATTCGGCTGTTTTTTCGGCATTTGCGAGAATGAAAAATATGAGATGTGTAGCTTTAATGAGGCTGTGTTCAAAGTTTTATTCAAATAGAATTGCAATTCAATACTATGTGCTTCAGAAATACACTGTTGGATAACCCACAGTAATTCTAGTTGTTCTTCTATTCATAGCATCATTGTATCTTAGATACTGGAATAGCATTCTCCTGGTCGGTAACGATGAAAAAGAAGATTGAGAAGATGAAAAATTCCCAAGTACTCAAATCAGTAAAATATAGAGTCTGAAAGATCATAGGAACTTTTTGCGAGCCAAAAATTCCTCTATTACAATTTCCATGTGACAAAGGGATTTTTGGGAATTTTTTCGGCCCAATTCAGTTGCCAAAACTCGAGTAAAAATAGTGGGAGTCAAATTCAATTCTTCTCGCGATCAAGATAATAGTACGTTTTCATCGCCTCTTGAAGATGAAAGCCTTCAGTTGCGTGTTTCATCTTCAATCGATTCTGTCGACATATCTGGAAATGTCTTGAACCGCTGAAAAACTTGCGCTCATGTCAAATAGTTGCCGTAGGCCTGCTGTGGTTCTTAAATAGTTTCTATTGCGCTGTGCCTAAGTCTGAAGCAAAAAATATTGTTACTTAAAATTAAAATCATTCATTCTTAGAATAGTCTACAGGAAATTGTTTTATAAAAAAATTATACAAACATTCAACTGACTTTGACATGTTTAAACCCACGCATGTCCGCCTACTTCCCATACAAGTGGCGCCTGGCTGCTTGTGTCAGGTGTTCTCGATGACGGCAGTCACTTTACTTGTTTTACTCACTTTGTTCACCCAGTGATCAGTACTATTGAAAAATTACGTTCAAATTCAATAACTTATCACAGTTATGGTAAAAATAAAAAGTAAAATCCTAATTATTGCCGCAGATGTGCTTTTATTAGTATCAGTTATGAACATTGGTTGATACAAGAAAAGTTATTCCATAAGTGTAGATTGAAATCCCTTGCAAAGAGGTAACAATAGGAAATGAATTTGACTCGTTCATTTCAGTTGTTGTTAAATTAATACCAAAACTTCTTAATTAAAGTCATGTTTCAATGTTTAAAATGTGTTCGAGGTACACCAGTATTCGGTTAATCACTATACAGACTTCAGTAACACAGTCCTAATTCACTTGAAAATTGTTTCACCGAAACCAAAAATATTCATGTTTTTTAGTCTAATTAGATTAAAATAAACGCCATGCAGTCTCTTCGACACAAGTAGCATTAGTAGGAATGGTAATATGTATATTGGAAAACAATGTTCCAGAAGCCACTTAATCACGATCGTTTGTACAACATCGACACCTCTCAATGAGTACATTCAGTCACACTTTCTTCGAACCTACACCTAGTTTATGTTCACATAAGAGACAAGTTGTGAAGCAAGTTCAACCATCATACCAAAAATTTCATTTCATTTCAGAATCATGCCAGTCAATGGAACGCCATCTCCGCTCCAGTTTGGATTTTCAAGCGAGGAGACTCGAGCTGCGATATGCGAGCAGCGGCCTAGCGGCGGCATGTGACGTGGACGTCGACTCAGCGCTTGGTGTGGCAGAGTTCTCGACATGCCTTCACCAACTCCTGCCGCGAGAACGCAAGATCGACTACGAAGAGTTGAAGATGAGGTAGATGTAACACTATGAAATCTAGTCGTTAACGTGCAAATGGTTTCCGAGAAATCTAGGTAGATACGGTTTTCTGGAATCCCACCTGGAAGAATTTGAGATACCTATAAGTGTTCTGAATTTATTTTTAATTCAGGAAAATGTGAATGGTTGTTGATAACTTTTGTATGATTCAAAACAAATAATAATCTTATATTTAAAAGTTGATATCATGATAAAAGTACATTTTTACAGGACGATAAATAACATAAAAACCTGAAATTTTTGAACCAAATTACAGGCAGTGAATTATTTTTTACTGTGAGAAAAAATTTAATTCAGTATAAATTATATTCATCATTGTTATCGAAAAACAGTTGAAGCTTTCTTAGATTAAATTTTTTTCAAATTATATTTCCGAACTAGCTTTCAAAAAGTCTTTAGGTTGGATAATGTTGAAATAATCCTTAAATTCATGAATCTTTCATACACATCGTGGAAGTCATAAAGGGCTGCTCGATTTTACAGACTGATGTGCTTCCACTCCTTCATGCGCGAGGCTGACTCTGACGGAGATCTGAGGCTGGACCATAGGGAGTTCAAAAATTGGGTCGCCGGAAAAACTTCCGATGGGATTTCTCAACGGACTAAACAAGGCAGCGATGTGGCGAGTTTAACGCTTCAGCGTCAAATCGACGCTTCGGCGCTCATTCCTCAACTTATATCTGCCTTACGGGCTTTGAGCGAGGGAAATATCCCTGGGGCCATCGCTCAAGTTTACGGAATTTTATCGGGTTCCAATATCTCTGTTAATATAGGGGAAGTTCTAGCAGCAGTCTTACAATCATTGAACGAAGAAAACATCCCTGAAGCTATTGGAAATCTTTACGCAATTTTGTCTGAAACGACAGATGAAGCCGAAGCCGGATTCATTGGATTGAGTACCAGGACCGTAAAATCAGTAGCAACTCTTCTCCAGAGAGTGATTGAGGGAAGTGAGATAAGCGCTATCAGAGTACTTATTGCCGAGAGCGTTGCTGGAGTCATAGCTGACTTCACATTCCTCAGTTACGACATAGCTTTAAACGTTGCTAACGTGATAAGCTCTGTCATCGGGGACAACGGCATTCAAATATCAAATGAATTGTACGCGACCCTCATCCAAATCGTGGGTAATATTCTTGATTTGGATGACGATATTAAAGCCTCTCTCGCGTCTCTTCTAGACTCAATCAGAGATGGTGATAATACCAAAATTATCTTGGGAATATTTCAGGTTTTGAGTCAAATTTTCAACATTGATTTGTCCATTAAAGATGGCGATCAGTTTGCAGCAACCATAGCTGCAGTTATTCAAGCCGTAGTTGAAGGGAACCCAGCAGTTGCCATAGCCGAAATTATCAAATTATACGGTTTAATCACGAGCGGTAGTGGAAGTGGTGGTAGTGGAAGTGGCGGTAGTGGAAGTGGCGGTACTGGAGGTAGCGGTGGAAGTGGAGGTAGTGGTGGAACGGGAGGAGGCTCAGGAAGCGGTGGCGGTGTAGTTTCCATTACCGCAGAAACCAGAGCAGTTCTGACTGCAGTTTTGGAGTTGCTCAATGAAGGCAGAATTGGAACAGCGATTTCCCGATTGAATATTCTGATGATTACTTCCAGTGAAGAGGCACTGAGCAGTGAAGTCAGGACTGCTATCATGGGTGTCATTACTGAACTGAACACGGGGAATTTCAACACCGCTATTACACAATTAAATTTAATTCTTTCATCCAGCACCGAAGAAGAAACTATAAGCAGTGAAACCCTTGCTGCTTTGACCCAGGCAGTACAATACATAAATGCTGGCAATGTTGAACTAGCTCTGAGTGTAATAACCGCTATTCTCAACGGTGGCAATGGGGGCAGTTCCCTGGGAGAAGAAACTCGAACATTATTGACTTCCATCTCCGCTTTGCTGGCTTCGAGCAGTCAAAGCACAACTGAGGCTCTTGCTCAGCTCAACGCTCTCCTGTTGAGCAATGGCGGTACAGGCGGTGGAGTGACTACGAGCGCCTCAGAGGCTCTTGCTAATGCTCTTCAGGCGCTTGGAGCTGGAGATTCGTCCACGGCGAGACCTCTTTTAACTGCCCTTTTGTCGGACGCCACTTTGAACAGTGAAACTAAAACGGCTATCGAATCTGTCATTCAGCTGCTCAACCAAAACAACATAGCATCAGCAATGACTCAGATATTCTCGATTCTCACTCGCATCAATAACGGAGCTAGCAGCATAAGCAGCCAGACTGTCAGCATTTTGAGATCGCTGCTGGTATCAATTTCAAGCGGCGAGGTGATGCTTTCGATCAGTCAACTCGAGTTCTTAATCACCTCAAGTACCTCAAGTTCATCAATGAGCGCCGAGCTCAAAATTTTGCTATCAGCCGCACTGAATTCTTTGAGAACAGGAAACCGAGACGCTGCTGTCTCCCAGATCACGGTTGTGATTGACATCGCCACAGGACAACGTTCAGGGACCGTGGCAGTCGCCGCTGCTGCTGCTGCTACGCCCTCTACAGTGGCCACGACACCGACCTCCACCACAGGCACACTGCGACCCATTGATAGTTTCTTTCAGTGGCTCTTTGGATGAAAATTGAACATCGGTCTACTGAAAAGCGTCAGTTTATGTGTTGTCGGGAAATCATTGTCTCGGACAGCTTTTTAAGAGTGCAGTTCGTGTGGCAATAGCACTGAATAAATCATTCCTTTTTCAAATTTAGCAGAGCCGTTTTACAATCACGCCTTCATAGGACAAAAGTTGAATGAAAACTTGCTTGCATCTTGTTGTGCCTGTCAGTTTGTTGCATGGATAAAAAAATTATTAAGTTTTATGTTTTCAGCTTGTTTGTGCAGTAAAGTATAAATTTTTCAAGGTTGTTTTCTTTGCTTGGCTTGCATTGTTGCTACACTCTGTTCATGTAGCATCACTGCGTTGCCAAAATTCAGCGCAGGAAAATGAAAATTAGAAACTGAAAGACACTTTGATTCGTGGGACTGGTTCATAGTACCAATAATTTCGCCATTGACGGAACGGCGGGACCTTTTCCTGTGCTAGTAAAATGCAAGAAAAGAGCTTCACTTTTTCATTCAAAAGTTATGGAGTTGAGAAATTGTTTTCCAAATTTATTGGATAATACTTGCATTCACAAGAAATGAAAGTCTTTTCAAATTGGCACTTCAAAGAAAGTAAAGGCTTTCAAGTGCTCGAGTGTAAGAGCTCTGCTAAAGGGCCTGGATACAAAAATTCTCGTTGATCTTCCGCGAAAACGGCTTTAAGAAAACGATAATTGCCGATAAATTATAATCTATGAAAATATAAATTATTAAAATGCAAAAAATCATAATAATGTAAATAATAAATAACGAATGCAAATAATTTTCAAGAGATTGATATTCGATCACTTACAAGAATATCGTTTTTTC
Source organism: Morinoia aosen (assembly GCA_030386875.1). NCBI lineage: Eukaryota > Metazoa > Arthropoda > Malacostraca > Amphipoda > Talitridae > Morinoia > Morinoia aosen. Next base: position 31,385,653 of record CM059567.1, on the reverse strand, counting down.
TTGTACATTGAAATTATTCAAATTTAAGAAAAAATGAAAATATTTACCATCAACGTACGGATTGATGGCAGGAGATATTTTTGTGATTTCAACACCAGTGGACGGCATTCAAAATTTTTTTTCGATGCTTCGTGCCCATAAGTGCAGATCCCTGAGGGTCATAAATTATTTCTCAAATTCTATGCGGTCGAATGAATGAGATGTATGAACGACCTGACGTTTCTGCCTCTATTCTTGCTGGAAGGGTTTCGTTTTCAGACCTAGCTATCACTTTTTTACAGCCAGTGCTTTGATCTTACTTAAATTTTAGGCTAGTTTGTTCATTCTTTATTCACTCGGTTAATTTCCTGATATGTTTTGAGCATTACAATAAGAGTTCTAAGTTTACCTCCAAACTATGCAACTATATGGAAACCTTTGCCAGTATAGGTTGCTAAATAATCGATTAGTTGAAAATTCATGAAGAATCTTCCGTAGTAAGTGAAGAATCTGCTCCAGTAAAGTGCGTTATTCAAATCAGGAACTGTGATTACTGCCTAAAATTTGATTGTGTAAAACTCAAGCCAATGTATCTTTGTGCCAAAAATACCGAGAAAAACATTGCTAAAACGACGTTCAGTATCCACAATCTCAATGATGAGCCTGTTTGTTTTCTGTCAATGTCTGTTTGCTCTGTTTAGTTTCAATTAATTTTTTTCATAGTTCACATCTCACACGCAAATGCACATTTCTGGGTACAAAGTCATTCAATAACTAGTTGCCGCTTCTTCATTGTTTTATGAATTCGGAATGTTTATAGCCTTAAATCACCAAAGCACTCATCATTTTGAAGCCGAACTGTTGCTCGCTGGATGCGAACAAATTTACTTCCCTTCTACGTAGGCCGAGTCAGACACTGCGCAATTTAGTGCCGCATTTTATCATGAGTCGAGACTTGAAATTAACCTTGAATGATTCCTAAATTTTCGTAGAATCTGAGATATAATTCATAAACCTGTGACTGGAGTTGAAAAATAAAACATCAGTTATGAGCAGTGGGACCTCGATTTTGTTATCGACTTGTGCACGCTGGTTCGCTGCCGACAAGTGTTTCGAGTTAAGAGATATTTCTGTTTTTCTTATGCAAGAGTTTGTTGAACCAATGGTGGAAAACTGTTCAGTAAGTGAAAAAACAACTGGTCGGCTATTATACCCTGAGATGCTCCTACGCTTTGTTTTATGGGTAAAATACTCTTTATTTACAACTTCATTATTGAAGTGTGGTCGATAAGTTTCATTTTCCCGTAAGTTCAAAGGTTATAGACACTCAATGAATTTCATTTCCAGGCTTTTTATTTGCACGAGTAGCACAATGCAATTTTGTGTATCAAATTTTATCATCACACCATTAAATTTTCAAGAGAGAGGACCTAAGGGTAATGCTGGGACATAATCCCTAAGGATTATGCTGAGATATAACCCCTAAGGGTAATGTTGTGATATACCCCCTATGGGTTATGCTGTGATACGAGTATAACCCCTAAGGATAATGTTGTGATATAACCCCTAAGGGTTACACTGCGATTTAACCCCTAAGAGTAATGCTGTGATATAATCCCTTAGGGTAATGCTGACATATAATCCCTATGTGAGATCATATCAGTGAAAAGAGGCAAAATTTTTACATTGTAATAACATAGCTTTATCACATCCTGCCATATTTTCTATAAAATTCAAGGAAGTGATCGGTATGAAATAAATGCTATTGTAGCAGATTTCTATTACATTGACACAAGAAGTAATTTGAAAGCCTAAAACGGCAGAGATTGGATTGTCAATTCTTTGTGGCTATGCTATTGCAACGTCAGGGAAGCCATCACCAACAAAAAATGTTTTTTTCAGTAACATTGCAATTTCTCGCAAACTCATCCTTATCACTACAAATGCGAAAACAAACATTCATTTACGAGATTTTATTTTTTTCATTTTTATAAGTTTGATTCCCAAAACTCTGAACATTGATACGAAATATTTCCAAGCATACATTCATCAAATCTTCGGTGAGGCTTATTGCATTTTTATCCGAAGATCGAAAACTTCTCTGAGCAGCTTCCTCCGTCGGTAAGCGCGTTGTACAGAGTGGCCGTGTGAAGAGCGGCTGCGGTTCTGTCGCTTTCAACGAGGGACTGGACGATGAGCGCGAGAGACGTTCCTGCCACATCGCCCACACCAGAAGCCACTCCAACAATTGCGGAAATCACAACGACCACGTTCGCGAGGATCAGTTCTTGATTGTTATCTCTGATGCCTTGAATGAGAGCAATGAGGGAGTCGCGAGCCAAATCACTAACCCCTACGATCTCAGCAAGACCTCGAGACAGAGTGGCAATGAGTTCATCAGTCAACGTGGCATCGAAGGTGCCGGCGACCAACTGTACGACAATTTGGGTTAGTGCGCGTGCAGTGTCCCTAGAGACTTCAGTGAGGTCAAGAAGAACAGCCAAATACGCGGCACCGACGATTGTGCTGAGATTGTCATCATTGTTAATTATAGCCGTCAACACGAGTCCCACGGAGTTGATAGTAGCTTGGGCCACCGAAATTTGGTCGTTGGTACTGAGAATAACACCAGCGACAACGTTGAACACATTGCCAATCGCTGAGGGAATGTCGCCGGCTGTTAAAGCATCCAAAACGTTCGACACAGACTGAATTAGGAGGGGATCAAAACCACTCACGTCATTGCCAGAGACTAATCCATACACTCGCACGAGTGCCAAGCCTGTGTCGCCCTTTATTAAAGCCTTGATGATGCCAGCAACCTCCTTAACCTGCCTTGAACTTGCAGGAGTGTCGTCAATAATGACATCGACATCAGTAATTGTGTTGTCAATGATGTTAGCTTGTTCGCTGGCTTCGAGCACCATGTCGAAGAAGCCAAGCTTTGTCCAATTATCGAACTCCTCTTTCGTGACCATACCATCGTCATTTTTATCCGCCTGTCTCTGGAACTTGCGGAAGCATTCGAGTCTGAAAAATAACAGACAAGTTAACTTATACAAGCACGTACATCTGCTAGCATATCCCCAACACATATCCTAAAAATGTTAAAAATATATTAGCTAACTCCAATAGAAAACAGTTTATTGGAATTATAGCTATAATTCTGAGCACGTAGAGAAGATTTTAAGTTTTTCTAACATTGTAGCCCATGAAATTGGAGCGAAATAAAATTTAGTGCGGCGTTTGACAACTGGCTAATGCATCAGTTCTTCACTGAACCAAGTTAAAATTGATCCTTCAAACTATTCTAAATTGAGGTTCTTTCTTCACAGTTACTGGAATACTGTCACATGCTTACGTACATATTAAGATAAAACACCCATTTTGAAGAATAACAATTCAACTTTAGGTTCCTATGAATCATGTTTAATCTATTAGAAGAAATAAGTCTCACGGAGAGAAGGAAATTACTTTCAACAGCGACTAACCTCAGCCTTAGGGCATCTTCGCCCAGCTTGGAGCTCTCCGTGACGAGAGGGTGCAGGCAACCCGCGAACTCTGCTCCCTCAAGCGCCCTGTTGCTGTTGATGTCGCACGAGTGGAAGCTGCTCTTCTTCACGGAGCTCAGCGGCACGAAGTCTCGCGCAACTCGAGTCTGGATCTTCTTCATGAAAGTTTCCTTCATTATCTGGCACACTTCTGTTGTTTACACGGGAAGATATGTTAGTTTTCACTGACAGGTTAAGGTTATTTAAGATAATTTCGTTTTCAATAAATACAATGCTTGAAAATTTAAGGCGTGTTTGTCATGGTCTCGTTTTACGACTGATTTTCAGTTTACTTATTGATTTTCTACAATGTAGACGTCATATTATCGTGAATGAAAAAGAACGTAGAAAAAGAATGTGAGCAATTTGGCTTGTTAAATAAAATTGCATCCCTTTTCTCAAAAATTCACACAATATGCGAATGTTAACACTGCAATTTCACTGTTCAAAATTTTCCTACCTACTTTTTGCGAGTGTAGGTATTTAGACGTAGTAAACGTAGATGTGAGTGAAAAATATTACGCAATTTAGTTACTTGTTTACTTTGTGCAATGATAACCAGCTCATATAGAGAAACAATAATGCAGTGTAAACATTGGACTTAAGTCCAAGTAGCCCTCTAAGCATTTGAACGTTAAAAAAAGTTTTAATAAGTTGTTACTAACAATGGAACAATGACCAATTGGTCCTGTAGGCCTTATGAACGGAAGTACTCCCATTGCTCTAATTGATAACCCTATCAGGTGATGGTTGTTGATTGGTCTGTTGTATATCATATAAGAGCTTTAGTTTAAGGGGACCTCCTACATTGCCATCACCGAATTTGCCTAATTTTTCAAATTTTACGGTTTGCATGTCTATTGCACCTAGGGGAACAAAATTGCATACAAGTATGTAAAATAAAATTCTGAACACTTTTGCATCTATGAAATTTTTTGATTCTCTCAATGGAAAAAAGATATTGTGCAAACATATAAAACTATATATTTTTACGCAAAACACTACTCCTTTTACAATTTTCAACTTAGAAGCTTGATTTTGGTCAAGCTTCGTAGGAGCATTATTCAGTCAGACATGCCTACATTACCACGATACTAAACGGCTAAAAAATAACGTTCAGTGAAACGTTGCTAATCGCCTACGAAAAATTCATACATAATGATGTTAATTTTTTCCTTAAATTAGCTCTCATGACTTATTGGGCTTCAAAACAACCTTCTATCCGGTAACATACCGTTATTGGGGCTCGCCATCTGAAAGAAAATAAATTGTCATTATTTTGAGGCACGGTGCACACAAATTTCTACTGTTGTACGAGAATATCACAAACGTTAAGATAGCAAACACAAATTCCATTTTAAGCAATTTGTGACTCATGCGTCTTTTTATTCCTCAGTGTATAAAGCTAGTAATGCAGAGCGGCTTCAGAGAAATATCAATGGTTGAAAAATTATTTTTAATAAAACGTCTCCTAATTTTGAGTCAGCGTTGTGACGCCATCAATCTCTAGCACAAGACACCTTTTATAAGACAATTTGTTTACTCTTACTACAATTTATCGCTGGAGAGACAACTAATTGGGCCTACAGTTGCTAGCTTGCTGTAACAATTGTATACTTTTAAAATAATTCTTCATGCAGAATGTTTTTCTAACCTAAAAACAAGATTTCCTTTTTCTACTACTAGGAAAAGTCACTAAGATGAGCAACTCATCGGTTAAGCTGACAAGCTGTTTTTAGTCTTTCATTCACTTGCTTTATTATGACCTACATTAGCTGAAAATTACGATTTTGCGGAAGTAATTTCACGAAAAGAACAGAAGTTATTGAGTCCCGAGTGAATTTCAACGATTTTTAAGTAGTGAGAAACTAAATGTCGTGTTTACTACAACTACAAAAAATATATTACATAAAGTACTCGAAGAAAAAGCAGTAGCAATTCCTTGAAGGGTTGTTTGACGAACCATGTCACTGTAGCTATCAGATGATTCAAAAAATGACAAAGTTACTTATAGGAAAAAGCATAACAGAAAATTCCGCTCACAAAAGGAGGGTCCCTCAAAAATTCACAAATCCTCTAAGCATCATTCATACATATTTTTTTGTTGTTTCAGGAGCAATTAACTTTTTTTATAACATTTACTTCTTAATTCAACTTCTTAGACTTGTATTTATTTCAATAAGCATCTATATCGAGATAAAATACATGAGTACTTGGCAACCAAAAAATGAGAGTACTTTTGTGACACTGCCCTGTATGCAACACAAACCTGCAGCATAAATGAACATCAGCATGTAAGTACAGCCTGACGCAACAGGTAAGTGACACAAAATGTACAGTTTGTAGAGATGAAAAAGGCTCAATAAAATCTACAAGTAAATTTGCAATGGATAAGAACTATTGGCGCTATTGAGTTCTAGTTTTTCTATGGAGATAAAAAGAGATTCTAAAATACGTTAATCTAAATCATTAGATGCTGTGCGTGTATAAGCACAATAGTAAAATGATTTTAGGCTTTGAGTCGGCCACGTAACTCACCGCAGCTGCCGCCGAGATGACGCACAGAACCAGCAAGCAGACCTGCAAATAAAAGGAGTCGTAATTTCAAATTAGTGAATTTGAAATGGAAAATCTTAATTCAATTTGAAAGTGGATGCCGTTAGAAAACATATACTCCAGTAAACAGAAAATTTTAAACAATTTCTCTGCGTACGTAAGTAAGAAATGAAAGATTTTCTGACGTCTGGCAAGATTTAAAAAATCGCTTGCGTTGATTCACGTATTTTTTTTTAGAGTTTGGCCTTGACTTCTTAAACTCTGATACACCAACTCAGTATTTTGTGCCCCTCACACACGAGCACTACTTCAGCTAAAATGAAGCCCTTAGCTGCAGTGTAAAGGAAGAAAAAGTGTTTGCTGCAGAAAATTGGAACACGATCGTTGAACGTATGTACTGTATGTAATTTTGAGTTTCAATACGTTTTTGCCGAGTGTTTGGTTATATTTATACAGTTCATATGGCAAGTACATATTAAATATACTCTATATAAATGAATTGGAAGAATAAATTAATAGTTAATAATTTTTTTCGCTAAATAATACGTGATACATTTGTCGCTAAGTTTTGAAACACTATAAATGTTATTTAAAAGATTATAAGTGTTTATTGAAAAAGCTATCATTTCACCAAGAGTCTCATCCCCCTACAGTTTATTCTGTAATTGTTCCACACAAAAAATTTGCGCTTAAAAAGAACCCTCTAGGTAAGTAACAAGAATCTTTAATCTCTGGGCCGCCGAGCAATCCAAGGCTCTAGCTTACCTTCATTGTTGCAGGTTTTGACTGAATGTTAGAATTAATAAGTGGCTCGCTGTTGAGGCAGTCTTCCGCTGATAAACTAAGCGTTTGCTCGATACCACCTCCAGGCCCTCACTGGACTTCTCGGATGGAGCTCCCGCTTTTATAATTTACTCTATTTTAATGGAGTCGTCAATATGCTGCTTCGTTCAGCTCTCTTGTTCTTTGCCCCTCTTTCATGTCGATAAATCGATTTTATAAACGACGAGACGACTACACCTGTTTAATAATTTGCCACGGAAAATATAACTTTGATTCACCCTCCCACAATATATAGATTTCCAAGAGGAAATTTTTTCAAGAAATTTACGTAAAGAATAAACGAAGATATGTTTTTTACGCCTTCCTAAGAGATATATTAGATATATTAGATAAGTTCCTTGGAAAATATTTTAACTATCAGTTTTGCATTACTTCAGTTTAGATACGTTCGAATTTGAGCTATAAAGGCCCTAATGAATTCAGGTGAGTGACTGTTATTCTTCACAATAGAGAATATTCTAAGCAGAAACACACGATTATATAACATGGCGGATTTAATTTCGGCGAACTAAAACTTTGTATTTTCGCTTTATTTTGTACTTGTATTATGATTAGAAAGATGACAAACTTATAACTTGATGAAAAGGCGCAGTTATCCCGATAAGCCTCATTCGCCTATGAAATATTCCTAGGCTGGTTATCTGTTGTAATTATCCTTGTAATTATTATAAAGCTTTATATACAATTAAGTTTAACTCAAGCATTTATTTTAATTTTACCGCTTAATTTAGGAATGAAATTTAGATTCTTTAGTTTTAATTCTCTAACGCATCATGACAGAATCATCTGAATCACTCAGATTTTCTTGATTTTTCTCATTTGTAAAACCTGATACGAAAACAGCTTGGGAGTGTTTAATAAAGATGTGTTGAGTGTGAAGATAACTCAGAGCTTAAGCGAAAAAAATCAAAAAGTCACATCAATAATCTTAAGGTCTCGACACTCTGTGTTGTGGATGTGTAAAAACTGTCGCCTGAAATTTTGCTGTATTAATCTATAAAAGCTTCATAGACAGAAGAAAAAGTGATCAACTCTGTTAAAAAATTTTCATGTGCTCCGTATTAGATTCAAAACTGGGAGAAAGGCTAAAAGTTCAATATAAAGAGCCAAAATGAAGGGTTTGCAAGTTTTAACTCAGTAAATTTACACGTTGGCTATAAGCAAACCGCTTTATTATTTCATTGAGTGATTTATTTCATGCTATTAGCCAGGTTCGCTTACAAAACTAGTTGAGTTCTAATAGGGATTTCAGTGGAAGGAACAGGAACGTGACAACATCAGATTGAAACTCAGGGTGAAGTTATGTAAACTAGGATGTGAAGGGTGAAGAGAGCTACCTCCCTTGTGACACCCAGAGCTCAGCGTCTGCAACATTAATAATATTGATAATTAATTAATCAAAAGCTTCAAAAATGGAAAATATCTTGAAGCGGGGATAAATCCTGTTGGACGACAACGGTCTCTACAGAGGCCTACATTCGAATGGCAGCAACTAATGCAATGTTCGCTTTTATGCAATATGTTGTTTTATGGTTCCTTATGCTACAAAAACTACAAAATGTTCAGTGGAAATAGAAGAATTGGATAATCCTGATATCAATATATCCCTGAGATATTATCTCGAAAGCAATTTAATATTCGAGGGAGTCGTTAACAAGAAAAGGGCAGAAAGCATTGGCGCCCTTGGAGATTTCAATGAATTCCAGATAGTGAGACACTTAATGTTTTGCTTTCAAGAGAGGCAAAAGAAAAATATCGTGCAAGGTATTTGAAGAAAAAACAAATTTTTGGAGGGTTAACTGACAAAGTTTGTATAAACCATTATATCAACTTCACCATTGTGATTCAGTAACCAAAGGCAAGACATGTATTAGGTATCGAAAATATGTTTTTTACAACACAAAACTTATTTCTACGTTCACATGTAGTCGGTGTTAGACTTCATTACACGTGGACAACTCAAAAAATTATGTACATTTTTGTATGAAAAGGGATTGAATGTGAAAGCAGTAAATGTGTATACAAATACTGTGGTGGCTATTTTTAGGGCTAAGATACGGAAATTTGCTACGACCGCGTCAGTTGCTTGCAGGCCAGACATCCTAAGCGTGTTTGCGCCTCATCATGCAGTTTGCACCAAAGAGGAACAATGAGCTATGATTCTTTCTTTGCTGGAGTGAGAATGGGGCTGAAATGAAGCGACAATTGCCAAAATAACACAGGTTAAGTGGCTTTATCTTGTGAAGGCACATGTGTGTGAATCGAGGATATCAAAAGTTGGCATACTAGCGTAAAACAAAAAGGGGAAAATGTAGACCCCTAACACAAGTTGAAGAGAAAATTATGGCAGGTAGATGAATTATCGTAGGTGAGGAGACAGAACTTACCGAAGAAAAAGCAGTCCTGTTACTTGTTATGAGAAGGAGAACTAAACTTGAGACAACAGAATTTTAGTACGAGTTAATGCACGTTTCATGGGAATTTTCGGGCTATTGACTGAATTTTCTTGTATTTTGCAAAATCACCTTTCATTTGTTACGCTGATCAATCTTTAATCAAGGAACTTCATCACCTTAATGAACCTGTTACGCCTTCCAAGTGTAACCTTGGTAATGAGGATGGATAACCCCGAAACGTTGGCTAGTGTTTGATATCAATGATTGCAAAAAAAAATTAATGGTATAAGTAAAATTCAAGAACAAGCCTCCCACACTTTGTTGTAGCTACGCTTCTAACTCCTTCACATGCATAAACGCACATACACTACGAAAACAATGAAACTGGAACTTGTTGTACAACATAGGTGGAAAAATTTGAGTCTTTAGTTTTCAATGTTGTTCGGTTTGTTACCAATAAGAAAAAAAAACAGAAACAGACATAAATAAAAAAACTGAAAGAAATGAAATACTGGTAGCTACTTAATAAAAATGAATGAATCCAATGAGAAAAATTAATAAAATCGTTTGATCTATTATTTTATCTATACTCATTATTGATTTATTCTTCTATCTTTTCCTGTTAAACTACGAACTTCGGTTTTGTTCAATGTTTCCGGGCATTGACTTAGAATCGCATTTTCATCGTCACAATGCAATAACCTGTGACCTTTTTAACTGCGGTTATTTAAAAAAAATATAAATTTGTTATCAATTGAATTGTACGAAAGTTAAAAGCCGTGAACACACTTATTATGTTCGATTCCCTATGCTATTTTCACGTGTTTTCCTCAATTAATTTGCTATTTTTTGCTAAGAATTAATCACAGATATTTTTAAAATCAGTATATCAAAATAGTTCTAATTTGCAGTCACTCATTATGAGCATAACATTGCTAAGCTGCTCTAACAGTGTTTGGAATCGGATCATTCTCTAATTCATGATTGTCTTTACTGCAGGCCTGGGCGAACGCAAATTTGTGTTATTGTGTGTCAATGGAAATTTTTATCAATCTGCATCATATTTTTTAAATGCAAAAATACTGTTTATCCACTAGAAAAATTTCTGTGCCGACACCTACAAGAACTGAATTCAACATAAATGGATACCACTAATATCGATATTATGATGAACATGCACCGATAATGGAGACCTTAATCCCTCCTCTGCAACTATTATTTTTCCCATATTTAATATTAATGCCTATATCGGGAAACATGTATGTACTTTCATGCTTTTCATGCCCTCCTACTGAACGTTCTATAAATAAATTATAATTAGGTTCGTAGAATTTATGAGTTACTAAATTGAATTCATGATAAAAAAACTGGTACACTTTAGGGACTATAATAGAAAATATAAAATGATACCAGAAAATATATCTTTTCATAGAATCGTCCCTAGTTTAGGTATAGATCTTTGTCGCTCTATTTTCCAAAGATTTTTTTCATTCTTGTCTTATAAAGTTTATTTCCAACACTGTAAGTATTACACCTAAATCTCGTGGGCGCAAATGATTGTGGCACAAAAAGAACAGAAAATGTACTGAAAAATCTATATAAAAATAAGGAATACATTTAGAATGATTGGAAGGCGACGTCGAAATTCGCCTCAACTTTGCTGCTGAAGCAAGTCGATGATGTCTTGTTTCCATGTCCGTTGCGGTTGCTGCAACACTAGAGAGAACACTTGTGCCGCCATCCAGTCGAACTGAAATCAACAAAAAGGTTTAATCAGAATGTCAATATTATTCGTCATTAAATGTCGGGCCGAATCAAATTGCTATGGAAAGTTTAATCGCCGCGCTCTTTGTTCATATGGAATGGATCATGCAAATAATGGAAAGCTCGCTAAGTTTAATAACACAACCGGACTTAGGACGTTTATCTGATCAAAGTTTTTATAAAGCGAAAATGAAAAGCTCACAATTTTTGGAAGAACATCTGTTAGAAAGTTACAAATCAATATCCGAGAAATTACGGGAAAAATGTTTTTTCTATAGGCTTACGAAATGAATAACTCAATCCTCATCGAAAACTAGACGAAAAAATGATGGAGCTGTTTTTTTTTTATAGTTTGAGAAAATGCCTGCGATTGTCACTAAAATTTTCTAGCTTAAGCGCCGCTCCGAGCCTGGTAATTGCTGCATTTAAAAAAGAATGATTGTTCAAGCTCAGTTTGGTAGAAAGCCAAAGCTCACCTAACGTTGCAAATAAAATGTTTGCATAGGCTTGCATTTAATGTAGAGTTTCTGGGCATCTCATTTAATGGACGTTGGTTTGCATTCATCGAATGAGAGTTCAGATTCAGTCAGATCAGTTAACACAGTATAGTTGTACGGGTGTATCTTTCAAGAGAGTGTTTCATTACGTGCATGGATGCAGATGAGTAAAGAAGTGTGAATCGGAAATGACTATTTTTCAAGAAACAACACACCATTTTGCAATAATTACGTGTGTTCTATCAAGAAATATCGTAAGCCGTTACCCGTCATTTCTTTCAGAACGACCTGAAGGAAAATTCGATTTGAAATATTAGTTTCCAGAGCTAACATATGTATTGAACGTGCTTTACCGATAATCAATAGTCAAGCATAATCTTCTTTTGATTGTTTACGTACGTACAAGCATTCTGGATGCCAATTTTCGTGTAGGTTTTGCATTGTGGAAGATAATAATAATAATAATAATTTTTTACATCTTTTCAAAATATCTGAAACATTTTGCATGCATATAAATGAAATACCATTAAATTTCGTTCTAGTCAAGGGTTTTATTGAAAAAATTGGTTGTCCAGGCATAAAAATATACTCGTTTATAATACCCAAAGTAAGCAAGCGGTTCGAGGTGAATCAAAGGCAAATTTTTCGACAGAGGAAGTATCGATTCCTTTAATCACTTCCTACGATAGGCGACTGATTGCATTTTTAACAAAGTTCACACAACATTTGCTGGTATGTCAGGACACGAATTTAAAAGTGTCGTAAAATAAATAAAAAGCGGTAGTCTCTCGTCGTTGTTCAATAGGGACGAACAGAGCAGGAGGCAACAGAAGCGATTGTCTTCGGAAAAAATTTACCTCTTAAAGTTGGTTTTGCGTGTCAGCATGAAGGTGAGCCAAAAGGTTAATTGTGGAGTGATGGAAAAATAATCCAAAACCGAGTGTGATTATGTTTTTAGTAGTTTATCGTGGGTGAACTTGTTAAGTCAACTAATTTCTCATTTAATAAATAACCTATTATAACTTAGATTTGACTCATGAGTATGTGGAATATTTCTACGTAGCATTAAATGATACATTGTGCAATAGTACGGTTTCCGTGTAGTTTCTACCTAATTCTGACAGTTCTAATTTTCTCATTCCTTTTATCTATGGTGATCACAAGCTAAACTCGACATAATAATTATTATTATCAGCATTACCTCCAGGATCAAATTTCCCTCACCTTGTGCGAAAAGTTAAACGGATATTTTTGAAAAATGAACACTTTATAACCTCATTCATTGCGCGTGACCTTTCCGTTTTCACCCTCATTAAATTCCTAAATCCTCTAATTTACCCTCAGGTCTTCCTGGCAGTGCTGCTCGGCCTCGCTGCGCTGACGGTAAGGCTTCACACAAATAAATTTTCTTCAGAAATTTAAGTTTCAAAGTGCGCCTTCCGATTATTTGGCCAATTCCTATACTCTTCAAACTTTATTGCTTTGACACAATGCTAAAACGAGAATATGCGCTGAGAATTCTGCAAAAATGAAGTCGATTTCAAATGCAGTAGCTGTATTTATTTACGATTCTTATCGTGTCGCGTCTTCAAATCATAATTTTCATGATATATTGTTTTTCTCTTTATTCTATTTTTCAAATAAATTTTTATCTGTTGCAGGCTGCGGAGACATCTTTAGGTGAGTATTTCTCTCATCCAGGAGGTTTCATCGCCTGGAAAAACAAGTTACAATATTATCCTACTCGATACTGTGTAGACGCTTGTTATTTTAGCCCCGAGGTGCTAGTGTTGCGCGAAAATGTTTAGCACGCTCATGATCCAAGCGTTGACGATGAAGGAAATAGGTGCAGAGAAGTGCGAGTGAGCTACAGTGTTGGATTTCACTTCCATAAAAAATAACACTTTTTGAGTAACCGTACAAACTAACAAGCATGTTCAACGTTTACGCAGTGGTATACAAATCATTAAGTTTAGTTTACGGTCTGATATCTAGCCCTGGCAGCCTGGCAGCCTGCCACCGCTACACGTCTTCTTATTTGGTCAGTAAAAGAACCGACAAATATTGAATTATGTTCTCTCGAAAATTTCAGCTCTTAACTTATTGATAAAGCAGAATTTCACAGATCTACGAACGCATGTACGTCGACGAAAGAAATTTAAGTGTCATAGTGCAACAAAATGTAAGAGAGTTAATTATCCGAATTAAAATTTAAGAGATACATTCAACATTTTCCCACTCCATAAATGGTGAAAAACGTTAGCAAGTGATTTAGTAATTTTTTATCCCAATTTAATTGTTTTTTACTTTCGATATTAAACACGCATTAAAACAGCTATTATTTACAAATTCTTCACATTTCTTCTGGATGGAGTAAAGATTTGGATTTTAAATGGGAGTGATAAGTTTCAGGTTCATGAATAATTTGCATCGCTCCCTTAATCGTTTTCCATGTACTACTTGATTAGTGAACTTGAACAGACTAGTCTAGGCTTGTTGATGCCATTGTTACTCATCATAGAACTCATTATTGAGTGCATTGTATACTCAAGTCCCCTCAGGGAGATACAACTATTGTATCTATGGGAATTAGCGCTCCCAGGGGAACCATGAGAGCGCCCGAGCTAAAGGTTTGGTAGGCTTCCTTTTTGTTGTAATAAAATAGGTTTTTGTTTTGTTACGGACCATCTTTTTTCGGTTCACTGCTTTCCTGTTTTTCAGCGCCTACTACTTTCTTCTTCAACTTTTTTCTTGTTTCATGAACTTCTTTCTTAGCTTACTGTTTCTGTGCACCTTGTGCATAGATTCCGCGTTCCCTCAACTCCATACTAAATGGTGCCTTCCTCTTTCCTCTCTCACAACATCTTTGTCATGGTTAAGGGAGGCTAAAACTTTCTTATATAATAATAATAATAATGTATACTCATGTGAAATTTCATTCATCGTTCTTCAAAGATTTAATTACACCCATGGTGAATTATCAATATTTGACCTTTATGATTGGTCTAAAAGGCAACTTACTGTTTTCAATATTCAAATCACGCTAGCTGGTTTTTATTGTTATTCATTTGAAACATTAATGCGGATGCAACCAACTTTGGAAACACCAATCACCTAGCTTGTAATAATCCATTTATTTTCGTTTCTTCCGGTCTGGTGAACCTCTTTGAGCACACAAGTCAGAGATAACTTCCTCCAATTATTCCAGATTGGTTTTCCCATGCAATAATCTGATACATTAATTCAATTTGGTGTTGATATAATGATGTTCAAAAACACAAATTAGTTATTTCTCAATAATTCCTTCTCTAGTACGTACGTGCTTGAGGTATTCTGAAAATTGTCAGCTTGCAATGATTTTCATGTAGGTGTACATATTGAATTCATTGAAATGTAGATAAAGTGTAGAACAGTTAATTTGTATGGTCAGAAATACATTTGCACACGTAAAAAGGCTTAAGTAAATTTTGAACATTGAGAACTCGTGGAAACAGGAATGGGAAAAATTGACGCTCAGCTTTGTTTGGTCGAGCGAGGGTTGTAAGAAAAGAACACTAGGAAATGCTCTTTCTAATGGTGACAAATCGATCTGCGCATTCAACCCAGCGAATTAAGGTGCCTTTGTTGTCGATTTTCACGCCAAGTGAAGATGACCGGTCAGTCCTACAGTGTACGAATTCAATACAAATTGAGGAGAGAATATATATCAACGCTACTAAAAACGCTCTCGTTTAATAACAATTGATAGTCAGAAAGGTGACGGTTTTCCATTTGTTTCCTTCGCAAATGTTTACTATATTTACTCTAATTAATATATTCTATGTACTTGGTGTATAAGCTCCCTCAATAAATAGAGCAATCACTTGAAAAAAAACTTTTTCTTTCACAGATATTCAATTATACTATCAAATGAATCGAAGTAAAAATTTTTACTCATACATCTTACATAATTTCTCTACCTCCGTATTGGGAAATCAGTGTTGTTATAATTGGCATTCTTATTACGAATTCATGCACTCGTATCACTTTTACGAAAGGATTTACGCTATACCAAATATTCCTGCTTACGATTAGCATCTTAAGTGCACAGTATGGAAGACAACCTAAACATTTTGTCAAACTGTATTTGCCAGTCGCTGATCTAGCTTAACCCTGATTTATTTTCATTAATTTTAAAATGAACATTACTATGATACTTTTTCGTTTCCATGCTTATTTACCTTACTTATTTATTTATGATACTTTTTTGTTTGCATACGTATGGTAAAATTTTAAAAAAACTTTGGGTTCACTCGGCTTCAGAAACTTGCCAGAAGCTGAAGAATAGAGTGATGAGACGCGTGAAAGGTGAAGGTCTGCGGAAATCGTTCGTCCACAAAGCGAGGAGCGTGCGCGGCTTCGGCTCGTGCGACGCAGACGACGACCAGGTGCTGGAAGAGGCCGAGTTTGCGGGTTGTCTCCACCCTTTCGTGAGGGACAGCTCCAAGCTCAGCACCGACGGCCTACGAGCCAGGTAGGAATTCTATCATTTTTAGATCTCATCTCAAGTGATTACAATCGAAAGGCAAAATTGTGTTCACTGTAGTTCAGTACACCAAGCTTGCTTTGTAGTGTCTACGACCATACAGATCCCATGAGAAAATGTTTTAGGTGATGCGCATAACTACGAAATGCCTGAATATTCACGAAAAGGAGAGAATTTTTTCCTTAACATTTTTATTTTTTCAGGTTGGACTGCTTCCATCTCTTCATAAAAGAAGCTGATAAAAACGGTGACTCAAAAGTGAGCAAAGGAGAATTCGATCGCTGGACCAGACTGGGATTCTTCGACATTGTTCTAACATCAAGTGAGGAAGGCGTCTTGGACGCTGAAGTTGGACTTACCAGCAATGCAGTCGTTGTGGACACAAGTGATATAGTCTTGACCCCCAGACAAGAAAATCTGTTAACCTTTATTATCTCAGCTTTGCAAAACGATAACGTAGTACAGGCGATCGTTTTCCTATATAGTTTGTTGACTAATTCGGACACCTCTGGCCTCAGTAGTGGCTTGATCCAGTCATTCTCGCAGCTTCTAACGTCGATTTCAGAAGGCAATATAGTTGCTGCGGTGGGGCAAGCAATAACTATAGTGGTAAGTGCTCTTTCTAACAGTGGTGAGGGAGTGATATCAGTCACAGATTCGACTACTGAGGCTCTTACGGCTCTTGTGACTGCTGTGATAGACAACAACTCGGCAGAAATAATCAATCAACTTTTCTTTGCGATTTCTGGTGTTCTTGCTGACTTTACAGTCTTAACTGTTGATTCTACAACAGCCATTGCGGCGATTATTCGAACAATTATTGAAGGTAACATCAATAACATAAGTGCTGACCAAGTCGCCAGAGTAGTTGCAGTAATTGTGGCTGAGGTAACTGGAATCACCGAAGAAGCGCGATTGGCGTTGCTGGCTATTGTGGATGCTATCAGGAATGAAGACTACGATGGTATCGTCGACCAAATACAGATTGCCCTCAGTGGTATACTAGGGGCTGTCACAGATGTGGGATCGGAGACAGCGATCACCCTCAGCAAGATCGTGCGGGCCGTCATCGAGAGTAACTCAGAGAACGCTGTGCTCAGCACAGCTCAGCTCTACACTCTGCTCACGGACGGAGAAGGATCTTGCAGAGGGAGATCCAGAATTCGAATTATAGGGAATTAAATAAATTATATCAATTTTGAGATCATAGTTATAGGTTTAGTATATATAATATGGTAGTTTTTGGGCCTACGTTTAGGAAATGAATTGTTTTTTTCTGATCAATATAAGCTTAGCTTCTGAATTTTGAACGAAAATTTTTTTTCGAGGAAGTGAGGCTGAACGCTATTACAGGAGTGTTTGATTTCATGAGAGTACTTTTCATTATATTTCAAGGTGAAAATTGTTTTTCCACGCCTATTCATGAAAAGCGGAAGTAGAATGCAAATTATGGTATTAATCATGAAAGTTTGTTCATAAGTAGCAAACTATGGAGCAATACATAATGTTTATGTAAGAAACACTTTTTCATGTGAGAAGCGCTTGTTTTTAAATGAAAATTTTAAAACCCTTATACACATGAGTTTTTCTTTTCCTTTTCCTAACTGCAATGTTTGTCGCTGAGAGGACCATTATAGCGTAGGTGAGTGTTCAAAAACTGAGCGGCTCATTATTTTAAAATTATATATAAGTAAAACAATAATCATTCTGAATATACTCCGAGCAATTTGTGGCAATAACTTCTTGTTATCTTCATTATCGCCTTCGATAAAACAGTTCTTGAAAACCCGTGAGCTGGAAAATAAAACAGTACAAGTTTGTATCTAATAATAATAAATAATAATAATAAAATAATAATAATAATAAAATAATAATAATGGTAAATAATAATAATAAAAATAATGTAATAATAAGTAAAACAGTTCTTGAAAACACGTGAGCTGGAAAACGAAATGGCGATTGGAATTATTTAAAAATGTTGAATATAAATTCCATGAAATATTTTTTTGCTCCGTTGTTCAGAATTTGAACCTTCGAATAAAAAACAAACCTTTCGTCTTTTATGTTATTATATATATACACGTGTAATTCAACAGTTTCTAGACTTGAGTTTAAATCAACCGTTTGTAACTTTTTGTTATATTGTTTTCATATAGAACCATCAAATGAGGTTAATATTTTCTTCTCATTTTATTCTGAGTCGCTTGCAATAAGAAAGAATTAAATTATTGTTTATTATTAATGCTCAGAATGAACTGATAAAACTTAGCCATGAAAATAAACTAAACTTTTAATGAATCAGCATTGAAATTTTTATATATTACCAACGCATGCAAGAAAAATGAAACATTAATATTTGAATATTCAATACCTAATCCGTTATTGATATTACAATCGTTTCAAATTTATTCTATAATGATGTATTTCTGCAAGTTAAATTGAAGTAAATGTAACAAATATTTGATCAAAAAGAAGCACGGGAAAGCTTCAAAATAGATCTACATGGTTAGCGACTTTCGTAAATGGAAACAGCATTTAAATTTCTTCAAGAGTTCAACACCAAAATTCGAGATGATGTACTGGCCATATTAAATTTACAGTTAATTTATGAGAATATAAACTTTGGCAACTGTTGTTGTTTGTTGAAAAAAAATTATTTACTTGACAAACGTATCGATCTTTTAATTATTTGTTCCCTCGAGCTTTAACGAAAGACTTCTTTTTCATTGTACCTTATAACATATGTTCACTGCATTGACTATTAGTTCTCTCACATTCTTGTGAGTGAATGTTTTCTTGTGAATGATCTCTTCTACTTATTTTCATTCAAATGAATTCATTTTATTCTTTTTAAATTTCTGCATCCTCAGTCCACATTTCTATGCAATAAACATACAGTCTCTCTTAATTGAGTCGTACACCAGCTGTCGGTGGCGCTGATGTGATCGTTAAATTGCCACGAGAGCATTTCAGTAAGCAACTTGTGAAACAAACATAAGCATAGCTCAACTGCAATTCGCATTCGCCGGAACAAAGAAGACGGCCAAATACATGCAGCCCGTTCGTCGGGGTTCGTTTCACGTATGCAAGAAGTTCTCTTCTTTTCCAAGTTTTAAATTACTTCCCTTATGCAAAGGCGAAGATTGTCTTCCAGAAAGGTGGCTGGAATTTTTGCCAAAAGTAATTTTTAAGGAATTGGATAAATTTCGAAGACCTTAATTCTATATTTAACGGAGACCATTATGCTGTCACCTATTGGCAGTAGCCGTAGGCTGTTCTTGTTCTAAATGAAATAAAATCAGTGCACTCGAAATCCTTTGAAAATTGGAAATGTTTAATTCAAGGTGAAAAATGAGAAAAACAAATTCTCATGAAGTTCTTAAAACTTTTGATGTATGCGAAGCGTTCCTTTCGGCATTATGCAAAAAAGAACAAACCCCTCTACTCTACACGCGAAATGTTACGCATCGATGGGTAACACTGTTGATTGCTTCATAGTTTAATGAATGTTGAAATTCTCTATTTTCATGTAAAACAGCACAGACAATTCATTCAATCGAAGTTTTTTTCAGCAATCTGATGTATGGAAAACTTCCCCATTGTAAATCCCAAGAAATTGTCTTCGATCGCTTTTTATTTTTAGCATGATAAAATCAGAAAAATACACTGAAGATAATTAAATCACTGAAAGTCTGACTTAGCAGAATAATTTCGTGCATTTATATACACGAAGACTTTTTCTATTAATCAACCTGCTAATTTTATGCAGATAGTGAGTAAATGTAACTTTGTTTCACCTAAATACAAAGCCTTTTCACGGTCATGTAGGCTCAATATATTTTTCGGCTGTGATACTTAAATTAAAAAAAATTATCACTAGCTTAAATAATTTCACTATGACGACCAAAAAGCCCAATTCATTCAATATCTTCGTTATTTCTTGAGAAAATCGTACGAGGAGTACAACTGAAAGAATCCTATATTACTACGGCGAGGCAAAGAGGAATTTTAAGGTATGTTAGTGACCATTTGTACATACAATTCATTTTCCGTATCTTTTTACAATAAAATGCGATGGAATGAATTTTGATAAGCACCTGTTTTTTGAAGCACTAGGCAGTAGTGGGGTTTTCAAATAAATCGGTCTAAATTTAGTCTGTAATCCTGAACCTTCTAAAAGTTGGTAATATTGAAGGGCTTCAAATTATCCTTAGCTATCTATAAGCCAAGCGATCATTAATTAGGTTTTGTTGTATAAAATTGAAGCAATGGATCGCAGTCAAAACGTTTAGTCATGTGTGAACTTTGTGGCCCGGGTCATAGCCTAGCCTTTGCTGCAAAAACTTCCGGTATCGTAGATAGACAATTACCGATGTTCATCAGCGCTTCGATGATTTCGGTCAAAATAACAGAGCCACCCACACGCTAAGAAAATATAGATTCGTATGCTTTGCTTTCTAGCTAGCCTTAAAAAAATCTTCAAACCGATTCAACGTTGTCATCATCGAAATCGGCTCAGAAGAGGCTCGTCATCATCACGACAATACTGTCTAAAATAAAACCTTATTTTACGCTAATTTTCCGCGATTGGGGAGACTAGCCTTCGCGAGTTGTAATAAAATATTTTAATTTAATTTCAAAGTTAAAATACACTCTGGGAGGCCGCCCGATATTCATAAAGTATGAAGACCATTACAGACGGTTTCCTCGAGTCACGACACCTGAGAGAGGCAGACCCATTTCAGCCTCAGCGGCGCACACATCTCCGTGCTTCATCAACTGCCTTTACATGCGAGAGCCCACGAAACGATGATGGGCTAAGGCACATATCCGGCACGGCCTGCGTCTTGTGGGCGCTGGCCTATGGAGACTTCACTTCGCCTGCACACCTGCACGCCGTAGCCTGAGTGGCAGATGTAAGTCGGGCGGCCTTTATTTCCCGATGTCTGAAGCAGGCAATTAATCAGGCTAGCCTCGGTGATCCTCTGTACGGGTAGCTATTCAACGCGACTCGTGAAGCTAGATTTTCCCTAATCTGTGGCGATAGCCGGGGCCAGGGCTTCAATATGAAATACCAAAACTCTATTCGCGCATAATACCATAACTCTATTCGCGCATAATACCAAAACTCTATTCGCGTATAATATTTGAAATCTATTCGATCGTGTATAATAATAAAAATCTATTCGATCGTGAATAATAATAAAAATCTATTCGATCGTGTATAATATTAAAAGTCTATTCGTTCTTGCATAATATTGAAAGCATATTCGTGGATAGTACTATAATCGATAAGTCTTCCTCCAGCAATCGATGCTCCTTGGGCGATCGCGAGGGTCCTCCATCCGGGTTGCCAGCCCGGGATGCTCCGCTCGTGCCCGGCCTGCCTCGGTCATCCAAATGACTGCCGTTTAACTCCTCTGCAATTTTATCCTTCGAATTTTCTGAAACTTAAAACTTGTGAATTCATTCGCTCAAAACCTGTGACTACACAAAATTCATCAAAATTAAAATTCTTTGCGGTGGTGAATTTGATTAATCTCTTTTGCGATAGTAAATTTGGAATTAAGGAAGAGACTTCGAAGTTTTGAGCATTCGATAGGTTTTTTCTACAAATACACAGAGCGATCAAAAATCTCGGTTCAACCTCTTACGTACAAGAGAAGAACCATCTCCTAACAAATAAAATGAAAGAGGTACGTTCGGAGGGGTGCAAAAAATTTTTAAAATGTTACCTACTTCTTCCCCGACAACGAAAAATTGAATACCGAATCTTACTGCTACGTCTTGCAAACAGAAATCATTCCGTGGATGAAGACCATGGGATCAATTAACAAATTTATGTCCCAACATGACTCAGCTCCTGTCTACACGGCGAGCAGAACTATTGACTTGCTCAAGAAATCTGGCGTGCGATTCTATGAGAAGGACTTTTGGCCTTCCGACTCGCCTGATCTGAGCCCTTTGGAGAACAATTTTTTTGAAAATTGCCCTCATAGGATGTGAAAAACTCGTAAAAATGCCTTTAAATCGTAGGAAACATCATAAGTTGTCCGCTCGGTGTTCAGCTTTCGAAAGCGTGTTGGTGCCGTCTTCATGACTAAAGACGTTCATATCAAATAAAGCTTTTGTTTTCGAAGTCTGCACAATGAACTGTCAAACTTCCAAAGTATTACGTTAAGTTTTCAGTGATTTATTAAGATTTAGATGAAAGACTATGTGAATAGTTTTTTGCATCTTGAAAAAGAATGAACTTTCTTCAAAATTGTAGCTACATTTTTAAAGGTATATATTTAGAACGGAAACCATCAAGTTTGTATAAAGCTCATACACTTTCATTGGCGCTGCATCGTGCTGCATCGTGGGCATTCATTTTTAGGAACCATCGAGATTAAGGTATCCGACTGTGATTGGCCCTCATAAAAACTGATTATTTGAAAAACAAGAGGAAATTTTCTGATTATGCAACACAACTCGAAATGCATCATGATGCATCTTTAGCTGCACGTCGTATGTTTTTGCTGGAAATTCTGATCATCACAAAGCCATGCTGGCCAGTACTGCACCGTACACGTTTGTCTGTCATTCGGGCGCGAGATTTGTAAACTGTCCAAGACTTCAATTTCCAGCAATACAACAGGTTTAACAGACCATGTTTGGTCAAACTTGGCACAATTTGTTAATATGCAATCTAAAATTTCTTTTCGCATTTTATTAAGCGCAACAGAAAGCACGCAGTACCCAAAAAATACTGTGAGAAGTAAGTGCGTCATTTAAAAATTAAATACTCACGATGATTATGTTCTTAGTAGTGAGTATAAGTAACTGATTGAATCAACTTAAAACAATAGGATCGAACTTTTTTTCTTCAGTTAATGAGAGCAATATGGTTTTATCACTGCACAGGTATAAACTTAGTAATAATTTGGTATTGTAGATCAAAAAAGCTGTTAAATAAATCAGTTTTTCCACTCCTCCACTTCTCAGTTTTCAGAGGCTTTTTTGTCCTCATTTTTGTATTACTTTATTCAGTAAAGAACGCTCATGTCATCAACCTGTAGAGGTAATTGCCTTGCTTGAAAATGATTCAATAATTTAAGAGTTTAGTGGGAACGGAAAATAAATTTTAAACTTTTTAAAACAATTACTGCTAAATGTGAAAACTTGAAGAACTTTCCGGTTGAACCAGATAAAAGAACGGCCAGGTTCAATACATCACCTCCGGACTGCAAGTGCTTGTGTTCATCGTTGCGCGGCTGATTTCGTTGACGAAACTTAGCTTATTAGCACTGAGCCCTAACGTTCGTATGCGTCCAAACGATCCATTTTTGTTGTTCTGACTCACCTGTACGGTAAAATCAAAGGCATTACTTCATTGATATTCTGAAAATACCTTGATTCTGATGTTATAGTAGCATTATATGCAAAAAAAATATTATTCTGTCTATTTTTCGAAAGACATATCTGAATTTTTTTCCTTAAATTTCGAAAATGTATATACTGTATATTGGACTACTGATTAACATTGATCAAAAGTGTCATAAATTTTGAGAAAATCTGTGAAAATAGTATTTTCAAATTGAGTCGATTTCACAAAAAAATATGTTTTTCATGATCGTTACCATTAAAACGATATGACTAACATTGAAGATTTCAAAAAAAATTCAGTATTGTGAAGACAATTAGAAATTGAAGTGAAAAATCACCTACGCTCTGTGCACACATCGATCATTGTCACAGTTAGGAGGTTCAGAAGACCGTGCACAAAAAGATTTATTTTTTGACATCATTGTTTTAGAATACAATTGAAAATACGCTCGTACTATTGCAACGCAAATAACATTCAGAATTAGTAAACAGAAATAAAATACAAAGTTGTCAGAGCAAAAAAGTGGATTCATAACTGTGGGTTTCAGAGTTGAATGCCGCTACATATCCACATGGTGATAAATATAATAAAGTAATTTACAAAGTAAATAAAGTAATTTAAATAAAGTAATTTATTCGTTGATAAATTACTTCTGCTGTCTGGAACGGCCACAAATCATCACTCCTTGTGGCAGTTGCTAAGTAAAGTCAATCCCTGGCTTCCGTCATTAATATCAAGATCAAGTCAAAAACAATCGAAGACGCGCTCAGATTAATATCAGCATTGAAAGGCAGAATGAGGCTTGGCACAACCGCAGGGCATGGGAACAACTTTTGATGTTCTTTCTGGTACTCTTTTAAGTAGCTCATGGCTTAAAATTTCTAATTAAGAGCTATAAAGACTACGATAAATGTATCCTCATATCTATCCAGAACAGAAGTTCTGTCGTTCATTCACATTATGTAAACACCATACAATGATCGCAGTGCATGCCTTCTGCTCGACTTGTGCATTGTCATTCCTAATGACAAACTCGCTTGATACCAAAATAAGCATTTAAAAAAATTAAATGATTATTAGTACTTACGTATTTCATTATTAGTATGCGTTATTATTAACAACTGGTATTCTGTAGAAAACAGCAGCCGTGTGACTAGTTGCAGTATGAAAAGTAGGATAGCTGTAGTAGTGAAGTAATGGTACAAATTTTAGCAGTAATAGTAGAAGTAGTAGTAGTAGTAGTAGTGATAGTAGCTGTGAGAACAGTTGTATAATAATGGTGGTGGTATTAGTAGTAGTTGTAACAATAGCAGTAGTCATGATAGTTAATGTTTAATTGGTTCTGTTGTTGGTCACACCCGCTTAAGCACGATTTAAATGATTCTTCATCAGGAAACAATTCCTCCCCGTCATTCGTTACAATGAGGGGTAGCAACAAACCTGGGGTGTCATTGGGGAGGAAATCTCCAAGGGAAGCATTGCTTTGTAGTGATGACCACACTTAAATGTTATCCCGAGTCTTTGATGATTCCCCGTTTCCATCTCTCGATATTCATTTGCATTCTTTTTCGAATACATGGAGACAAGTTACTAAGCTCTGAGTACCTCCCTCAGAGGGAAACAACTATTGTATCTATGGAATTAGTGCTCCCAGGGGGACTATGAGAGCGCCCGAGCTAAAGGTTAGGTAGGCTTTCTTTTTGTTACATTTGTTACAATAGAACAGGTTTTTATTTTGTTACGGACCGTCTTTTCTCGGTTCACTGCTGTCCTGTTTTTCAGCACCTACTACTTTCTTCTTCAACTTTTTCTTGTTTCATGATCTTCTTTCTTAGCGTACTGTTTCTATGCACCGTGTGCATAGATTCAGCGTTCCCTTAACTCCATACTAAATGGTGCCTTCATCCTTCCTCTCTTGGAACATCTTTGTCGTGGTAAAGGGAGGCTAAAACTTTCTCATATAATAATAATAATAATAATAATAATAATAATAATAATAATAATAATAATAACCTGAGTTCCCTGGGAAATTTGTTTTCACTCTCCCGTTTTTCGTGTTATGTATGTTCAACAAACTCAGTCGTCCATTTCAGTTCCAGTTCAAACCGGTCACCAACCTTCTTGCTGTGTCGTTTCAACTAGTATCTGTAACAATGCATTTTATCATCCAATTCAAATCTGAATTTTAGTATTGTTCTTTCCTTCTCCTGCCACGTATGAGTCACGTCAGATCAATTGCAGTTAAGATAGGTACTGTGGCCGTAAAGCTAGTCGACATCAATGCTGGCAATTAAAACATTGCAGAATTATAAATATTTCGGTGAAACAATAGATTTTTAGAAAATGCAGAACAGATATATTTACAAAACTCGCTCCGGTTTTAAAGATTACCTTATTTTATACCTGAAATTTATCGCTTCGTAAAATTGCGACACTTGCACCCCGGCCACACATGCTTTCTGCAAAGAAGTCAAACTCTTCGTATCGCTCCAAAGTTTCCTTGAGCAGCGCCAATCGATTTCTCAAACATCCACTTTTATTTTGATAAGAATATATTACTGAAATTCAGATGATATCGGAAACTATTAAAATTTACTGAAAAGACGCTGTCACAATGCACTTATTAAGAAAGTAGCTATTGCAGCAGCGAAACAGTTGGGCTGGACTCATTGAATTGGATAGCATCGATTTATGTAACGACTACGTCTTGCATGATTCATAGTTCTGCCTTTCAGAGGGCAACTCCTCGCTCCAGATTACGAGTGTGATAACACAGACTCGTAAATGTTTATTTTCTGCATTTGTGCTGCTGTGAACGTAATGAAAAAGGTAAAAGGAATATTTGCCAGTCGTCCATAGTCAACGAACGAGTACGTACGTTCATACTGATCGCAGACTGACGAAGTGAACACTCACGGACACACAGAAATTTCATCCAAATCGCGACACACAACTTGGAGACGATGATGCGAGGAATCAGGGTAAGGCAGTTCATTTCATGCATGTCTTAGCAACAATGTCTGATTCTAGTGATCCATACATTTCAGATTTGAACCTGGTAATAGAGAATCTATATCTTAATTACAGCCTCCGATATCTTCAAAGTATCACAACTTCAAATACAGTTAAATTTGCCAACAACTTGTGTTACAATTACTCGCCGAGGAGCAATACGTTTGATTTACATGCATTTTTATTGAATATCAAACAAAGCACGAATATTTCATTAAATTGTGGGATACTTTTTCAAATATATTTGGCGACTTTAAGGAATCAGGTGTAATATATCTCTTTAAATTAATAAACCACTTATCAAACAAAATTTGCTAACGTTTTTTAAAAATTTCAATAATTGCGATGTGGTTAAAAAATTTACAAAATAAGCAGGATATGTATAGCTTATTATTTTTCCGTTCGCTAAACATAGGATAGAACCAACACTGAAAATTGTTTCGAACATTATGTAACTTTTCCGTCTTTTCCAGGTGGCACATTTGGTGCTCGTACTCGTCGCAGGGACTGTGGTACGTTCGTTAAATCATAAGTAATTCTAGTTTCAACTGTGAACCATTGAATAATATTCTATTTTTCATGATTTGTACAGAGCATAAACGGAAACTGTTGATAATGATCCCGTAAGCTGCTCGAAAAATAGAATTTGTCTTGAATGTTTCAGTACCGTATGAAGTGAACCTTTGTTTTTGTAGACGTGCTATTCTCTTCTCTATAGAATTTTCAGAATCGTCATGTATAGAAAATTTGTTTACATACTTTCTCCCTTATAGAATATAAAATTTAAGCGCATCACCTTGTCTCACATCCGTGTCGAAGAAGAACACGGTTGTGAAAGCTCGAATAACAAGATCTCTTTCCCCAAAATTGATCACACTCTTATTGTTTTCAAATATTTTATAAGACAAATTATGCTAAAATTCATCTAAAAATTTTATATATTTGGAGGGTGCTTATAGAATGAACTCCACGATGGAAAGAAACCCACGTTCTTCTAAATTAAATTTTACGCAAAGGTACTGCATTTGAAACTGTAACAGCATCAAGTCGCCACAGCAAAACACAGGCCTTGGTGAAAATTATCTTCCGTTAATTTCTCTCAGCTCAGAAATTTTACGTAAGCGATGCGCTAAAAAAACACTGTCGAAACATTAAAATTTTCATTCAACTTCTAATTGAAGTATAGATTTCAAGAACATATCGATTAACCAATAAAAATGAAAAATGACCGACGTTTCCTAAACCAATTATTGATGTACTAAATTTGTAACTATAATTAAAAAGATGGATTGCTAAACTCACGAGAGCTAGATGCATTTTATGCAAATGAAATATATTGTGTACAGTAGGATATATCATGAAACAATGTTCGCCATTTCAACTCACGCAATACTCTACAAAGTTGTGAGCAAACTATTCAGAAAGAACGTTCCTGATGCCTCAGAGTTGAACGATGTTTCATCCGAAAAGTTAATATAATTTCTTCATGTTACAGATATCGAGAGCACCATCAGGTGAGTTGGGGCACAATTTGCTGCATGGAGCACACTAAGCACTATTAATTGTACATGAAGTCCATGAAGAACTTAGTAAGCACTAGCACGCTGAAGGCTGTCAGTTGAACACCCTGGTGTGGGAGCCACGCGAAGAGCTCAGATTTTCTACGATGGAAGTAAAAACTTAATCATGAAAGCAAATCAACAAAAATCTGTTCGGAATGAACTCGAAGAGAGCCGACGACGTACAGTACCCCTATACTTGTTTATTGCTAAGGAAAAAAAGTTGATTCCCGTTGTTGGCACCTAATTGTGCATAATATACGGAAGACGACAAAAATTACATCCCCCATAGAGAAAGGAGATACTAGGTGTTTAGAAATCCAAGAAAATCATTTGTTTAGGAAATAAGGTCCAAAAAAGTTTGCGACACTTGTATTGTTTT
This sequence comes from Morinoia aosen, assembly GCA_030386875.1. Lineage (NCBI taxonomy): Eukaryota > Metazoa > Arthropoda > Malacostraca > Amphipoda > Talitridae > Morinoia > Morinoia aosen. The sequence continues at coordinate 31,357,220 of CM059567.1, read as the reverse complement.
GGTGTCTATATCTAGCCCATGCCTTATTAGAAGATAATTTTGTGAAGGTTATAGCTAAGAAGAACTTTAAAATCATTTTAATGAAACGTTTCAAGCCTCAGCTCGATCATCACCAGTCATATTTGCAGGTACAAAATATACATGCATTGAATAAAAACACGAAAAAATCATAAAATTGCTCATCCTTCATGCATTCAAGAAATTGTCTAGATAAAAAGACATAACATAAAAACCTATTAAATCTAAATATCAAAACTTCCCTCACTAGAATCGTGAATGTGAGTTAAAACGGAAAATAAGAATACAAGAGTACAACTAAAATGTAGAACGGTCATAAGGTCAACTTCCTAGCATAAATAAAATCTAACCAAAAAAGAGACAGAGGAATAAAAATTAGTAAAAGAGAGAGAGAAGAGAGAATAAAATAGAAAAAACCTTCCCAAGGGCTTGCGATCATCTCTCATTTATGAATTTAGTTGTGCGCATTGCGCATCGTGGTAAGTGGGATCAACCCACCGAGCACTATTTATGAGTCGCTGAGCAATGAGCATGCCGGAAGGAGTCATCGCACAGGACGCCCGTTAGGGGCACCTTCCCATTTTAACATAAGGCAGCACTGTATGGGTCAATGCGGACAAATTATCAGTAACGAGCAATTTAAAATTATAGACTATGCTTCGAATTCTTGTGAACTGCGCATGCTAGAATCTCCGTATAAACACAAATTGAAACCGGCACTGAATGATATGCAGAGTGCTTATCCTTTAAAAGTTATAGGTTCTTAGTGAACAATAATCAATGTACATTTTTTTCTATTTTATTCTTTCTTTTCTTTCTCTTTCTCTCTTACTCATTTTCCCTTTTGTCACTTTTTTGGTTAGATTTTATTTATGCTAGTAAGCTGACCTCATGACCGTTCCGCATTTTAGTTGTACTCTTGTATTCTTATTTTCCGCTTTAACTCACATTCACGATTCTAGTTAGTGAAGTTTTGATATATAGATATTATAAGTTTTTATGTCACGTCTTTTTATCTAGACACTTGTTTGAATGCATGAAGGATAAGCAATTTTATGATTTTGTCGTGTTTTTATTTAATGCATGTATATTTTGTACCTGCAGATATGACTGATGATGAGCTGAGGCTTGAAACGTTTCATTAAAATGATTTTAAAGCTCTTCGTCGCTATAAACTTCATAGTTAAACTGCTTAGCAGAAAAGATATTCCCAAGATAATTTTACTTACTGGTAATAAAAATGAATATAACAAAATACGCTGAAAATACGTGTGAAAACTAAATTATTTTTAAAATATCATTGCAATGAGCTCCTAAAATCATTCGAAACTTTTATATGCACATACAAATAAATATTTATCCGTAATTTATATACAAAAGTGTCTGAAACACGCTCTCTGTTGCTACAAATATAGTACCGTAATAATGTTGAGGCTAACTTTTGAGGAAGTGAACCATGAAGTGAGAAGCTAGCTTTTGAGTTTACGTGTGTGGTATCGCAAGCGTTACAGTTAGCTGCAGCCGCTGTTGCCAGTTGTGCTCCTACTTGATGAAGACTGCGCTCCTATTTAATGAAGACATATAGGGTTGTTAATCATTTCGTAAGCGCTATTAGGCGCTCTAACTACGTGTGACAATATTGGAAACAGACACGAAGCTTTTGTTGTTCAGTTATGTATGAAAGAAAAGTTCCAATTGAATAAAATAATTGTCGAAATGGTTCATTCATTCAATAACTTGGCTACACTATTACTTATAACGTGCCTCATGAATTTCACTCATTTATGCTGTTATCTAAGTTGTTCTTTTTTTTCATCTACATTGGCATTCGAATATATGTAGTTCAGTGTAGAGAAAAAACACAATGACAAATTTCTGAATCCATTTCAATTCAGTTTTCAAATGCAGACAAAAAAATCGAAAGAAATAATTTTGGTAGAGTTTATCTTTTTCAATGAGACCCCCAACAAACTCTCATTTTTTCGTGCCAGAGACTTGCGAATCGTTGAAAAAGCGTTTGATGAGGGGGTTCCAGGAGCGAGCCAGAAGGCAGTTCACGTCCTCGAGCCAGGCAAGGACTCTCTCTTGCGATCAAATGGGCACGAGTGACTTCGACGATGATCAGTTCAAAGGCTGTCTGGCACGAATTCTTGACGATGGCGAATCGCTGGGGCTCAATGAGGATCCTCAGAGGTACCTGAACATGTCGGAAAGATTGTGTGAAAGTCCATTAATATGTAGCTGCAACTTCTGTAGCTTTCGATTACGGTTTTTCATTAATAAGTATGATTTTCCTGTCGCACTGCATGTTCATGAAATAAATAAAAGATCGATCTAGTAACACTGCAAGACGTAATTTTTCTTGCTTCCCAACGACTTGGAAATAATATCCACTGTCTGTCATTTTCGGTACAAGAAAATTAAGAGTTTTCTCAAGTCTATCTAAATCAAAGATTTCGAGACCGGAATTCAACGATGATTGTTCAAAGGCAGTTTTTACCCGATTTCTATGGCCCGTAGTAATAAAATATACATTTTATTCCAGGTTAGAATGTTTTACCGAATTTTGGAAGGAGGCTGACCAGGATTCAAACTCCAAAGTCAGCGGTGCTGAGTTCCTCAATTGGAAAAAAATTGGAGTCCTCAACCTGCTACTGAATGCTAGTGAGTTGGACGATCTGACTGGCAAAAATGATTCTCTGAGTACCAACGATGGGTTTTTGAAACAGGAAGAACATCATAATGAAGTCTCTGGAGTGAAGGTTCAAATCGGAGACGTTGAATTTGAACTGAGCAGCCGACAGGCCGAGACTTTATCCTCTGTAACTGCAGCCTTACAGGACGGCAATCCACTGGAAGCTTTCATCCAGCTCTATCGTCTGCTCGCTATGTCAGTAATAAGAGGCTTCAACACAAACATTCTAATACCTCTCTCAGAAGTTATGCAAACTATGGTACAGAGAACTATTCCTAGAATTGGAAATCAAGCAATGTCCATCCTAGCAGGAATTATATTTGGAGGGGAGCAGGTGATCGCAGCTGCCAGCGAGCAAACTGTCTCTGCCATATCGGGTCTCATTCGAGCTACGGTAGACAATAATCCTCCTGATATGAGTAACCGAATCTACGACACTGTTGCCGGACTCATTTCTGACTTGACGCCAATAAGTAGAAGTACTGTTGAGCAAGTTCTCAATTTGCTTCGTTCGCTATCAGTGAGAGACGAGAGCTCAAGCAGTACATCACAAGAAGTGATGGTTGCCCTGTCTGCTCTGTTATCCGACGTCGGTGCTAGTGAAAGCACACGCAGATCGGTTCTAAACCTCGCTCAAGCAATCGTTACAGAATCTCCGAACGACGTATTGAACGAAATTTCTAGCATTTTTGATGATGTTCTCGGGTCAGTTTCGACACTCGGTACTCAAGCTGCAGGTTCCCTATCTGCGATTGTGAGGGCTCTAGCAGAGGGCGATCGACAAGTAGCTGTCATGCACACTTCCCACCTCCACAGACTCATGTCTCGAGAGACTGGTGCTTGTCAGAATGAATACCTGGTGACTACTCTCAATCGAAACCGAAACTAAAAATGAGTGACGATTCTAGAAACACTATTTTAGACAGGGAAAACATTTTCGTTGAAAACGATTAGCTCAGACCTGCGAGTGGTTCGTTTTACATTTGAAGAAAAAATAAAACCGGGTTATTTTTCCGTTCACTTCAATATTTCTCACAGAATAAATTTTGATTCATATGAATGCTTGACAACATTCCTTCAAGTTGAAAGGATTTCCAAATGTAAGTTGAAATAGAAGCTACCGGGACTCAAGAACTTGAAATCTCTTACTTATTCTCAATCCTCTGCTTTCCAGTCTTATTCTGAACCCAAACGCGTTTTCACAAAATTTTGAACCCTCGGATGTACCTTCTAATTCGGACTACACTGCTTCACAATCTTATACCCTGATGCTGACTAGCGGAATATTAATCCCACGGCTATCATGTCCAATTCCGACTCCACTATCGCTCTGTTCAGTTTCAGTACGTCAGTTTACGTTCAATTCCACTACGTCAGCTCCGTAAAATTTACCCGTGTCTCAAAATCTTTCCGTCCTCATCTGCATTAGGCCCTCGGTTGCAGCACATTGTATCCATTATAGAAAATGAATCTATTTTTAAGATTAAAATTTATCCTTGCCTAACATGGGGACAAGATTGTGGAGTATATATAAAGCCATGAAAATGAATCAAGCGGGAATCGTCAGCACGGATTGCGTAAAATATAATTCAAGATAGCCATTTTAAAATTGTGAAATTCATTTTGAATTCATTTCATGTGTACGGAATTTTATAATCATTGTAACATTTGTTATTTTCATGGTCGCTTACCGGACTTGACCGTCTGCGTCATTGTTCTAAAAATACCCAATAAAAAAATTAAGTGCATGTAAAATCATTCAAACGTCCTTTGCAGCCTTTAAAAAAACGATTAGAAATTTTGTAAATGATAACCTCTTAAAAATATTGTAAAAGCTTTTGAACTTATTTCTTTAGCGAATGATCACGAATTATTTCAAAAGAATCCATTGACCTGATCGAGAAAATGACTAAATATTTTTTATTTTTCAAAGCTTCATCGATCTCTTTTCGTTAGTTAAAGAAGCTTTCCCTTCTCAATAATTTACCTATCGATTTAACTTGCCTCAAACCCAGGTAGTTTACTCGATTTTATAACATATTCGCCGTCAAACAAAAGATAGCACAATCTTTCCTCCAGCCTACTGATGTAAGCAACGGTACAACGAGCCTCTCACTCCAGCCTAAGCTAATTTTCTGGTTGGTTTCTCATTTTAAACATTCCATCTCCATCCAGTGAAACTGTGAACGCTAAAATTTCATATATTCTCACTAGGACAAATATAACACCGGGAGAATAATTCTAATTATATTGGTTGTAATTTCAACGAGGAATGGAATTTGTGCAATGCATAAAAACGTTCTGAATATGACGAGCTGTTGTAAGGGGCTATTTCGCCCACTCTTGAAAAGAATTCAAATTCGAGGAATGATTCTGTACTTACTGAGTTTCATTAGTTTCAAAACATGATTTTTTTCTGTACATTTTTGCGCTGATCAACATAGCATTGCGTGCTAAAACAGTTAATCTCCATAGCAATATTCTTGGATAAATTACAATATTTCAAACGACTACTCACTCATATTATATTTTTTAATTTTTAGAAGGTGAATGAATATGTCTAAAAAAAGCAACGATTTATTTCATCCGTCTATTTTAGCTAGGTATACAGTGCACGATATACATTACCACTTATGTTCTGCAAGTAGACCAGTGAGTGCTGCACAAGACAACTACGAACATTTCAAAGTATTCAGACGCAGTCCGGGCGTTTCTGCGCCTTGTTTGCTCATTAGTTCACATTCTGCAAGGCGAACACAGAGAAATAGGAGGATGTTGCTATGTACTCCTTCCTTGTAAGCAGCTTAAGGAGAAGTAACCTTCTGGGATGATTATGCAAAAAATAACTCTATCCCTATATAAGTTAAAAACACGCTTCAACAAATTATGCACGCTTCCAAATTTCAAGAAAGAATATTCAAATTATGGACTTATGTACCCATCCTCACCAACGATTACAAAATTATTTTTTCAGTAAATTTGACTGCGACCAACCACGAACAACGAACTCATATCTACATTATGCTCGACAAGCGCAAACTTTTTGCTGCAGCCACACACAACAAAATACATATACATTCTTGATAACAAAACCTTGGGCACTCGAATATTTAAAATGAAACAGTCATCGACATCAACTTAAAATAATTTTAATTTCAGTTTCAATGCATCATTGATAACAATTGTAATCATACAAACCATATCACTACATAAGTAATAATGATAAAAAAAAACAATATTTACATAATTTAGAATAATTTGGTCATATTTGGGAAGCTAGTAAAGCTTCATAAAAATCGTTAGACGGCATCAAGGAAGGCTATGCAGCCTCGCCGTCTGATGCGACCTGCAGCTGGCCAGTGCTGGCAGTCAACAAACTTACGCGTTCCTTCAAGACCGATCGTAAATTTTGACCGTACACTGACATGAACGATATCTACGCTAATACTTATAATAAATTTCACTTTTTACACGATATTAGAGGAATACAACCAGTGGTTACAGCAAGACAACATCGCATCAATGTCCAATTGGTTTTGGAGCGTCATGTATACGGCGTGAAATTATACCTGAGCGTACGTTTGCCTAAAATTGTCAATTAATTTGATGTCAAGTTGGTGGAAACGAAATGAAGATGAAATTAAAAATGTCTTTCATGATAGAACATTTTGACTAAAGCTTGGCAACAATTGAGTATATAAATATGAAGATGACACTCGTTTATCTTCCATCACAAACTAGGCAATATGGGGTACAAGTAATTAGTTGTGCCTACATTTCATACCGGCTACTTTGAGTATTTCGTGATATATTTGAGAATGCAGTCTCTGCTTTTCAGGTTTAGTTGCAGAAAAATTAACCCTGCTATTGATATGTTTAGTTCATCAAGGCATGTGAATTTCCTTTTTAAAATAGACATCCTGGCACACTACGAACCAAATATTATAAAAATACTATGATAGTATAGAAGTAATCAGGTAAAAATAGGTCATGTTCAAAATACATACTTTTCCTCCGCATCTTCACTCAGCACGTTTCATGCCGACCCTGTCCTTTCATTTCGAAAGACGCACTTTAAAAATATCTCGTTGGAACAGCAGGCAACTGTCATCAGTCTCCAATATCATTACTTTCCACAATAATCATCACCACAAGCACGTACGAACAACCTCGCAATAGAGACTAATTAACAGATTAAATTCTTCAGTAAGGGAAACAATCAACACAGTGTTATGTACACAAAATTGTTCCGTCCATTCACTCTGTAATTTCCATAGGATTCTATGAAGAAAAATCTATGAAAGAACTATTTCCTAAATAGAGAAGCTTGAGTGAGGACTGCTAACTTCGTGAAGGTGCTTCGCTGAGCAAGAGCGTAAGCGGTCAGGTTTGAAGATGCCATTCGAGTTAAGGATGAAAATTGCTCTTATTTTGGTGAATAAAAGGAAGGGAGTATTAATATTTTGTTTGCTTTTGTCTGCTTTATTATTATAGCTAAAATCATTATGGAAATTTTTAATAACAGATAGTTTGACCAAATTTCCTGTGAAACACAATATTTGTGCCAATTAGTCTGAGTTAGTACGTCAATGATTGATCCGTAAGTCGAACAGGATATTTAACACAAGTTTATTTCAGCAGAAATTAATTTCTCTCTGTGTATGGTGATCAAATTTGTTGTGCGACGCATTTGAGATTTAATACCTTTTTCTGTATGATCGGACGATATTTTCTGGAACCGACGAAATCAAACACCGTCTAAGAATTGGTTTAAGTCGGCAATAATCGGCCAGCCAAACCATGAGAATACCAAAACGTTTCCTGAATGAGAACTGTAACGTGAGGAAGGGAATCTGATACTTCTATATACGACGCTGGTTATTTTACCGCTTACGTCAGTGTAAGATTCTTAATACATACTAACTACAGTAAAATTTACCATTTAAAACAACTCCAAGAATAACATTCAGTGCTTATCATTCACGAAGTGCACGTCTAAATATAATCTAATTGTCTTCACTTTATACAATTCTTAAACACATGACAGAATCTAATTTTGAACGATTGCAAACAATTGACGCAACTCTTACAATTGTAATTAATTTATTAGAGAACATGACATTTATTTCTCATCATTTTGCAGAGATTCTGTAATGAGAAGGAATAAACTTAACGATGTATGAATATTGAGAAAAATTTTATGAAATCAAAATTTTTCATGAAATCAAAAGTCGTGAGAACGATTTATCGATTTTTTCTAACAAACTTTTTTTATTTGGAGTGTTTTTCCAGATCAAAGTTTGAATAACGAACCCAGGAGTTCTTCAACAACCAAGGAATTTTCAGCAATATGATCCCGTTCCCGAAACTATATACATATACGATGTAAGAATCATATACATATATGAAACAATATTTATTAAGGGTTACTATGGAATCTCATTCCTTCTTTTCTGTGAGCTCTAGCTAAGTGGACGTGAATTCTATTCATTTTCGATAAACATTCTAACACACGAGCAGTCAGTTTCTGTCATAGAGGTTGGACTGGTCCTACGTCGCTCTAGGATGAAGCCTCTAGCGAAACCCTGAACTATTGATTAACAGAAACCTATGGAGTACGATCCTGAAGTCAGACTAACGTGAAACTTGCTCCAAATGTAGTGAAGTTTGGGAGATGAATAATTTCTAATTAATAAGTGTCTGAATGTTCATTTGGTGGACAAATGGAATACCAAGGATACGTTGTTTCTTCAAAGATCTGATTATAGAGTGTGACTACAGACAAGTCCAGGAGAGTTAGTAGACCATCAAGCCAGGCTTCCCAAGGTCTCCAGCTTGGATGAGGTCGAAGTTGCTGGCATGGATGGATTTTTTATCCTGACTGGATGCAACCAGCTCATCGTAAGCCTGTAGGAGGAAATAACTGTTTTCAAAACACAGCCATAAAAATGAGTGTTTTAAAAAAATGCAGCGGTATTGCAGAGATTGAGAATAAAATTTAGATTCTTGGGCTACCTTAAAACAAAGTAACCTAAGTTTCACACAAAATTAGATACTTCGTTAAATACTTTCACATTCCAAAGCATCTTGCTTCATGATCATAAAACACAAAAATTATCGTATTCTTCCAGTTTTGGAGCTTTCATTTTATTTTAAACTCAGGATAACTGGTGTATTATTAATGTGGCAAAGCTTTTTTGTTGCCGTCACAATGTGATGCATTTAAAATAATGAGTTAATATTGCTATGTGATAAAATACCCAAACAATCTGAAACATGGAAACTGTGATGCTATTTATGTAAAGTATATTTATTTTCGAGGTTCTCCAATATCTTAGACGTGAAACAAATTTGTCGAAGGATTCCCAAAGAAAACCAGAGCCAGCAGCACCCCTGCCTTCATACCTCGAACTGCTGTCTGATGGCCCGGTGAGAGGTGATGTCGGTGGGTGAAACGGGAGACGTGCGAGTGGGGGGACAGAAAGGCCATTCTGGTTCAGATGATAAATCTCCAAGTCCTGGAATATTCAGATACACGTATTTTTCAAAGAAAGTTTTGGAAAATTAAAAAACATTTTGTAGTTTCAGCAACGAAGGTAATAATTTTCATTCCAAATTCGATATTCACTTCGCATCACGTCATCATTTCCCCGCATCACGGGTTGTGTCTGGGAATAGTTTTCTAGAGCAACTCTAGCAATAAATTGCGTGAGAAAGCTTAGGTTCTATTTGAATGAAGAGATTTCTGCAGCAAAACATCAATGCTTTAATTTTTGGAATGCTGGATGTCTTCTTCAGGAAGATCCGAAGAGTAAGATTTGAATGCATTTTGAAAAAAAAATTCAGTTTGGTGTCTAGAGAAAGTCCATTTGTTTTGTCAATGTTTATGTTTGTTTTGCCTTTTTGTTGCCACTGTTTATACACTCGCTGATGCTTTTACGGTCATAGTCTTTATTTCGGGGTCAGATCTCTTGTATAAATACTGAAGGTTTGATGGTCAGATAAGAGTCTTCAAAATTGAATCCAGTTTCATGTTTTGCTCGTATTATTTTACGTTATTCTTAGATGAGTTATTGTTTCATGTCTGCAAGAAAGCAAGGTAATTCGTAAATTAATGAAAGTGTTTCATTTTAATTATGCATAGGGAAAGGATTGAATTTTCTGAAAAAACAGTGAGAGCGCTAAAGAAAATTTTAACGTCACAAGTATTTGAGCTAATAAAGCAAAATTCGTATAATTGCAATTCTACTAGCGAGTATTTTTCGAAATTCATTGATATCATTCAACATTACAGCTGATATACGCAATAAACTTAGACAATTTGACTGCATTCAGGGAGAAGCTACGGGAAACTGGAGACCCACGTGAGTGAGAGTGGTGCTGGGCGGAGTCAACCAGCTCAGGACTGGCCCGGAAAGGGTTGGTGCTGCTGCTCTGCTGATCTGCACAGACACAAAGCCGTGATACCACAGCACAACACATCAGAGTGTAAGACTCTCATATGTTTTGATAAAATTAATACATTGCTATTTTTTTCGTAGCTGCTCAGCTCATTTGAAATGAGCGGAAATTTATTGAATTTATGAACATAACATTTATGAGAAGAGATGACTAATGCTGCCTCATGCTAAACGAGAAAATATTCATTAAGAGTCTGCAAAGAAATAATATGCTCAAACAAATTTGAAAACCAGTAACATTAACGAATCTAAAAAACATGGTTAAAGGTTCTAAAAATCATAGATGAAAGCAGTAAATATTCTTCCAGTAAATTAAAAAGTAAATCAGTGAATTTCAACTTACAATAAATATCTTTTTTGTATTATTAATTTAATTGCATGCGCGTTTATTTCATTGTACGACACACACACGGACCTGCATCCTGAGGAACAGAAGAAGACTGCACATTGTAGTTGTAGCCACCACCACTGCCGGCGCCGCCGCCACCTTGAGCAAACGGATTCGTGGCCCCTTGGTTGCCTACAACAATGGTTGTCATTTATCCGCTGTTTATTGACCTTGTAATGGTTCGACTTGTTTTATATTTTCCTCAGGGTGCTTCCAGTTGCAAATTTGCCTTAGAATGTTTCAAGTTGTTATGTATTCTCCTCAGTGAGATTTCAGTTGCATATTTGTCTTAGAATGTTTCAAGCTGTTCCAGATTTTCTTCAGAGTGTTTCCAGTTGTATATTGGCTTCAGAATGCTCTGAGTTGTTTCATATTTTCCTCAGAGAGTTTCCAGTTGAACATTGGCCTGAATGTTTCGAGTTGTAGTGAATTTGTCTTAGAGTGTCTCGTGTCCCTGTCTAGTGGCCTCAGATGGCGTAGAAACTCAAGGCTCGTTGCCATTGCAAAGGTTGGGAACGGTTAACAGAGAAAAGAAAATCATATTCATTCACAGGTTTTTGGCAGTAATAAATCCACAGTAATTGAACTACCACATTATGGGAGACAGGTGTAAAATAATATTTATAGTACACTGGTACAACCTCCAAAAGTCATTTTGATATCAAGAAAAGGGAGGATTATCAGAAGATTATAAAGCGAGTCTAAGCCCAGAAAAAACAAATTGTAATACATTATCGTTCCAATAAAGTTCCCTGTTAACAAACAAATGCATATGTAACTACTTTTAGAAATTTGAATTGAGGTATGGGAATGTTTTATTTAGTTAATCACAAAATATTAACATGGAAGTAACTCAAAAGCACCTATGTTTGAACGTCTCCGTGTGGATATCTGAACACAAAAGTAGCCTTACTCAGCACATAGAGCAAACACAAAAGTAGCCTCACCTTGCACATCGAGCATGCCGTTGGTGGTACAGGAGCCGTAGGTCGCTGCGTCAGTTTTGTCGAGGTGCTGCGTGCTGGGCGCCCGAGGCATAGGGTTCGCTGGGACCCCGTGAGGAGCGAGAGCTGCTCCCTCGTCCGCCATTTGGTGAGGGTCGATGTCAGGCGGGAGGTCCGGCTGGAAGCCTCCTTCCCTTCGGTAAAAGTTTACGAACACGAAGACTCCGAGCACCAGCAGCGACAGCAAGCCATAGCCAAAGAATACTTTCGTCGTCCCTGCTCGGTGAAACGAAGATTTTTGAGAAACTTTTCATCTTTTACCGCTTTTTGAAACCGTTTTTGTCCGAAATGATTTGTTTGCAGTAGTTGTAGTAAATTTACTTTGCCTCATTATCTTTCAGGTGATGAAAGTACTATATTCTCAGTATAATGAGTTTCTGGATAACTAATAATCGTTCAAAATTTAATACTTTTCTAATCTTGTCCTCGTATTTTGCCTCAATAATGTCGAAATATTTCACCGATAATTTTCGTTGAAAGAGTTTTCTTGATTTTTTAAACGAGCTTTTCTTTTGATTTTTCACGAATACTTTTTAGCGCGTTGTGCGAGTATAAGCGTAAGAGAAAGAATTTAGCACCCAAAGCAGATGGGCTAACAGAACTGAATTTTCTGGTAGTGAGGAATTTTTTCCCCAGCCTTCTAAGAGTATCAGCACTAGCCTGGCTCTAACGCTTGATCTCATGCTTCAATTAAATTTTACTAGCAAAATGAATTATGTATGTATAGGACAAGCCCTTCTTTGTGTGAGTAGAATAAGCCCTCATATACAAGAATAAAATACAGTATGCCCCTTACGTATGCATGGATTAAACCCTCCAACCTGTGAACGGAATAAGCCCTTTAACGGATGGATGTAATACACCCTCCCTCGTATGCATGAAACGAACCCTTACGCATGCATGAAATAAACCCTCCCATGTAGGGAAGAAACGGGCTTTTCTATGAATGCATCGTGAAATGCGCTCGTCTTCATATATAATACACTCATAAAATAAGCCATTCTACACAAGTCTGAAATTCGCCTTCCTACGTATACATACTTAGAATAAGCCTTCCTATGCACGTACGAAATACGCCCACTACGTTCTGTCGCGATACGTGAAAATGGTTACTAATCACGCACGCATTAGAGGACTTTCAACCTCTGACCTAAATAAATATGATGTACACCTTTGCGCTCGCATGTATCGTACATAAAAGCATGGACAATAAAAGAGTGAAGATTGAACCTGATTTTATTTTTACGAACACGAGGGTTGAAATACGAGCACACAAAATACTTGAATGCAATGATTAAAGCACATGGAAATGTTTGAATGAAGAAAAAAAAATGCGCACAAGTGCACTAATGCGAGATGCTCATGACAATCACCATTGTGAAATTCAACACGACATAGCATTCAAAAATGTAAAACTTCCCCGAGAACAGCTACCATCAATGCTCAAGAGCTGACAACGATTCACAAAAGAATGCACAAAGTTATGGAAATCCCTACGCAACACAAATCACAGAACAATGATGACAAACATACCGGCAGCGCGTCCTTTTTACTGCCCTGTACAGCGTGACACTTTGACTTCCACTAATACACTTTAAAGCACTGTTTCAAAATACTCGATACCACAAAAATTTAACACTTCCGTGAGGCGCGGTCGCTGAATGCTCGGTGTAGACTCTTTCCAACTTTGCGGGATCCTCAACAGAGTTCTCAGAGTTCCATCACTGCGGTGGTGATACTCATGCTCCATCGGGAAGGCGCTGCTGCTCTCCATTCTTCGCACATCCATGCTCCGCACATCTGAGTTTTGGCTGTGTTGGCGTGCTGGCGAACTGTGTATCTTTTCTTGTTTTCCTTCCGTTTTGTTGGTGAACGCGTGACTCCAGATTTTAATGCTGCGGTTGTTTGTGAGCTTATAAGTAGCGTAAAGATTCTCCATGGGTGTTTCCCTTCACGTTGAATTGTTGATGTGCTCAGGCCGTAATTCTTCGAGCGAGTCTCATTGCAGGATAATTCTTCGACGATACAGTCGCAGTCTCCTTGAGAGTTCGGAGAGATTATCCGCACACACTTCGAGCGGGTGTTTGTTGCACAATCTTGTCGTTATTGAAGGAGTTAAACCTCGGCTCCGTTTTTTCGTGTGAGGTCAACACTGCATTAATACTAGCCCGGGAAATGTCGGCCTATCGCCGAGATTTCCCGGTTTTTGCACTCCAAAGCCTGTCGTGTCTCGTTTTGCGCTACTCAGACCAGAATCCTCTCCAATCTACTTGTTCGCCGCTTATATCTTCTCCCTTGTTTTCTTTTCCAGAATGTTCTCGTATACTCGCCGCACTTCTTATGCCGTTCTAGTCCCGATTGGTGGACTTCTTGCTTGTTCTGATGTTCTGATTTCTGATTGGTGCTGACGCGGACACACCTCCCAGTGCGTTGCCTTCTCGAGCGCTCATTCGCTCAGGTCGTGTGTGTTTCTGTTCCTACGTCACGTCAGCCTCTTGCTCTCCGAAGCCTCGCCTTGTGTGCGCTTTGTGTTGTGTGTGTGTTTGTGTGTGAGTTGATGTGCGTCGTGTGTTTTGTGCTTTTCTTGTGTGTGTGAGTCGTTTACGACGCCTGCGCTCGCAGTTCTGGTGGTGTGCTGGCCACAACACGGTTGGCATTGATGAATGTTGGCTCTTGAGCCCGGGAAATATGATACACACCACTACTCCAGCTCAGCTTTTCTTATGTCGAGCTAGCCCTTGCGATATCGCTAAAACAACCGCTGCTTGTTTTCGACAGAACAGTGAAGAATTGACCTTACACACACGGGTTAACTTTGGTTGCTATATTCTCACGCTCAAGAATACCAGTGATAACGTTTTTTTTTTACTTTTCCTAAAGTGAAGTATTTTCCCAAAAACATTTTACAAGCATGTTTCCCAAAAAAAGATATTTTACGAGAGTATTTCTTAATAATTCCCAAAAACATTTTATGAGAGTAGTATTCAATGTTCTGTGATGGGTGTTGAGTAGGGATTTCTATAACTTTGTGCATTCTTTTGTGAATTGTTGTCAGCTCTTGAGTATTGACGAGAGATATTCTCGGGGAAGTTTTATTTTTAGGTATGCTGTGTCGTGTTGAATTTCGCATTGGTAATTGTCATGAGCATCTTGCATTAGTGCACTTGTGCGCATTTTTCACTTCATTTCCCCGTGCTTTAATCATTGCATTGAGATGTTTTGTGTCTTCGTATTTACCCCACGTCTTCGTAAAAATAAAACCAAATTGAATCTTTAATCTTTTATTGTCCATCCATGCTTTTATGTAGAGTTCACGCGAGCACAAAGGTGTACTTTATTTTTATTTGTGGAGGTTGCAATTCCTCATGCGCTACGTGCTTAACCAGCATTGTTTTCGCGACAGTACATACGCATAGAATAAGCCGTCCTATACACGTCTGAAAAACGCGCTTCTACATACATAAGCATAGAATAAGCCTTCTTATGCACGTATGAAAAACACTGTCCTACGCATTACCATACATTACCATAGGCATTAACGAAAAAGCCACCGATGATGGCGCCACAGCCCCGGCCGATGCCGTGATGGATGCCCTGCAGCACACCCTGCGCCTGGTGCCGGAGGTGCGCCGGTGTGTTGTGCGCGATGTAGGAGCAGCACGCCGCCCACACCGCCGCGTGTGTCACGCCTGCGCACCGGGGCATGTAGGGAATGCAATTTCTGAGCTCAGTTTACCTCTATCTCACGCGTCTCGTACCCTCATCTGAGTTTAATGTGAGTGTTAGAACATGAGGTATGAATAAATCGAGTACTGCAGTTTCTGCTGCTGAGTGGAATCATTTTTGGCAATTTTTCGAAAACCGTGATTACTCGAGCGGATCTTCGGAGTTTTTAATCATTCTTTAGTTATTCTTGACGAATTTGACGCCATTCTGAGGAGGAAAGTTTTGAAAAGGTGATGCACGTCATCTGATTTCAACAAATGTTCCCTCCTCTTTTTTAGCTATCCCTTCGACCAACGTAACCTTTTATTAGTTACGCAACCATTGTGCACGTTGAGAGCTTGACTGCGACAAAACTCATTTGTTTATTTCCTAAACATATTTAATTTATTCATTACAGAAGAAAGTATGAGCACATGAAGAACTCGTGTAATTTATAAATTAATCAATGAGCGACGTTCAAAGTTTCTTCCAATATTGTAAAACTTCGTTCAAAAATGTTAACTCAAACAATATTTATGCATGATTACCATAGCACCCCAGTTTTGCGTATTTGGTATTCCAATTCATGACGTGCGCAATTATTTGATCAGTCAACTAAAATTTTGCACGTACAATAAACACATAAAATTTTATTAACATTTCTCCAATTTTGCATCAGGAATTACCATATTCAATGAAAGTAACACAAACCTTTAGTAGTTGCATAATAGCTGCTTTGATTTGACAAGTAAGGAAGAATTTTTTAATTTCTTTTCCTCTCTGGTTTTAACCATGCATCAAATTTAGCTCTCAACTTGACTTTAGGTCTCGACTCAACATTTTGGACGAGAAAAAATGGTGAAGGGACATTCCCAGCCCATTGAGAACGAAAATTCTTTTTGTTTCGCATATTATCAGACGATAGTGCAGTCAATCTTTATAGAACTAGTTAACAAGTCATCTTGTACAACGTAATACATTTTAGATCTACGCCAATTGTGCTCATTCTTTTCTCCTGTATAAAAGTGTATTATCCGACGAAAACAAGGTGCAAGTACGACTGACCGCTCAGTGCGTGGGATAAAGATTGCCAATATTCGTGGGTTTGTTTCTTCAAGGCTTGTATTACACCGGGAAGAATAATACAAAAAATCATTGAAATGCAGTTGAAATATCATTCACTGTTTTATCACATAACATCAAACGTTTCCAGCCGCAAATCGCATTGTATATTGTGTAGACGTTGTAAGGACGATAGCGAGAAAAGGTTCAGAAGTCTTCTCTGTATATCTGAGGCAGAAACCCTAAAGTAAATATCTGAGTACTACATCCACTTGATATAGTTTTCTTCGTTAACAAAGTTCAGGTTTTGTGTGCGTAAATCAATTGGATAAAAAGTTTGGATTATTGAGCATAAAAGTTATTTGGATTGTCAAAAAATACACATAGCTTGAATTTCCTGACTTGCGACTCCTACATAGAATAAAAATTTTCACCCGGGGGCTCACCTTGGATGAGCTCGAAGGGGATCACCAGCCACGGATTTTCCATGTACGAAATGTAAAGAAAACGGAGGACGTTGCCAGCGAGGCCAATGCACAGCACCTGTGATAAATGTTCACATTTTATTTATCGCACAGTTATGATTTATCACGGCTTTAATGAATGGCTCTTCGAAAAGTGCTAAAGCGCATAACTTCATCAGAATCTATAGTTGAAAAATACGAATCAAATTTTTCGTCTTGGATTGAGCACAGCCTCTCTTATTCTCCTATCTTCTTATTTTGAATAATTTCCTCGCAAAAAAGAATTGAATCTCAATGCCGCAAATATATTTATATTTCATTAAAATCTACATATTACGAATTCTTCATTTTCCGTATCCAAAAATATACTTTTAGCTTACTTGCATTAACGGGAACTTTGGAACTGTCGGGAAAGGAATTCAAGGCATGAAGCTGCCCACACCCTGAAATGTATGTTACATCACCGTAAAGTTATTCATTTTCTGCTGTTTTAGAGGTGTAGTTTATTTAGTGAAGAAAATAGACATCACCAGGGAGGTTTGATCAGCTAGAAAGTGCTTTCGGACACCGAAAAATATGTTTTCATGGTATTTTCTGTTTGGCTTTAGTTTAAGCCTTTACATTTTTTTAACAATGATATTAGAGATACGTGCTTCAAATAATGGGGGTATAAAGCGGATACAAATAAAAATACTATTCCTTTAAAATAATTATGCTAAGACTACTGTCAGTAAAGTTTCTTTAATAGTTCTGAGTACTCTAACTTCGACAATTTATCTCAGTGTTGCACAAAAGCAAGCACATTGCTCTAATACAACATTTCTTTCATGAATAAAAACAGCAACCGATGTGAGACTAAGAGATATCGTCAAGGGGCAGATGAATTCTCGCCAGTTGAAAGACAAGCACAGTATATTTAAATTATGGTTCAGTTGTCCGTGGATTTAATGTGTGATCGCAATCACGCCCCCTTTCCTTCATTTTGTCGAGTACTAGCGTGTTTCATCGAATATATGCTAAGCAAATGAACTCTTTTTCTTCCGGTCCATATATGATTGATAGATCAATAAACTTAATTTGATGAAATCGAAAACCAATATTTCAAAGAATGATGTATCAACAGCGACTTATAAGGACAAATAGGGTACGATGAAACATTACTAACGAGTCAATAACAAATAAATTGAGCACAATTCACTACATTCCAAGGATTTTCATGGGACCTCGTAAAACTTATGTATGGTAATTTGCAATACAATAATTCCAGTGAAAGTTCCCTCAATCCTATCAGATGTCTCTTAAGAAATTAAAAAAGAAACTTTTCTCTTTACCAATACATCACAATTCAAGAGTTTTTCTTGAAATATCGGTGCGTAATAGATGTATAATACCTTCGTCATTTATCATTTTATTGACCTTGACATGTCCAACTTCTGCGATGAGTCGGAACGAGAAGAAGTAGGCACCTATCTCCGATATGTGGTTGAGGATGCTGGCGATACCGAACAGCGTCTGAGAGCCTCCGTAGTCCTGTAGATAGTCGTCATTAGTGCTTCAGTTTGACTAAAAAGAGCGTTAAGAACCATCGTAGTCTAGTAGAGAGCCGTTATTGGTACATCGGTTGGGTTGAAAAGAGCGTCTGAAAACCATGGCAGTCCCGTAGACAGCCGTCAGTCCACATCATTTAGACTAAAAATAAGTGTTTAAAAATCATAGTAGTCCAGTAGAGAGCCGTCGTTAGTGTTTCAGTTCTACTAAAGCCTAGTAAACTTGGGCATTAAATTAGAAGTTTTCTCATGCCCTTATTGCAGTAGGTTCCTCAAATATTATCATTATGAGCGTTGATTCGAATGGCAAGAAAATCGGATCAGGTTTATTCACTGGACTTTAATGAGCAGTTTATGTTTAGATTCTATGATGGAATTTTAGTTCAGTCGTCTCATAAAAAGTTCAAGCCCGCAGTGAAATGTGAAAAACATAACCTGGCCAATCTCACACCACTTTTAGTGAAGCTGACTCACTTTCCTTACTTAATCGATAAGAATCTTTGATGAAACGCTTTAATAAAACTGAAATAAGAAAATATCATTCGGTATTATTCCCTCGAATGACATTTGGAATACTTCTCGTCAGCATGCTAACAAATAATGAAACAGTATATTATTCAAAAAGGTATTGTAATTATTATTAAATTTTATTAGCGCATAGTATACCATTCTGTATACGATAAAAATAGCAGCCTAGAACGAAAAAAAATCGCTACACAAAATTGGCTGATTTATTTGAAGTTAAATATTTGGATTCCATAGTACATTTTGCGTCAAATATCTGTCCCATTACTTTTATCGTTCCCATAAGACTTACTCAGTGAAAAAATTTCGGTACTGGTTAGATGCGGTTTTGGGCTACAAATATTCATCAAAATTTTCAAAATGGATTGAATGATGCACTGTACTTTCAGAACAAAAATTATCAGTGTTAATCAGAAGCTTTTTTGAGCAAAAAAGCTTCCATCAAAATTAGCTAGACATAATGAACGGAAACATAAGTTTTCGCTTCGTGTGACACATTTTTCGTGTGACACTGACGACTGAAAACTTTCCACTCAGTAAATCATACCAAATTTCGTGTAACAACAAACTTTCACCAAAATTAGCAAGAAGGCACGAACGGTGCCTCAATTTACTCTCTATGTTCGCCCGTAAAAACTCGTCGCACTATCAATCACCCATAATTTTGAACGAAAAGAAGCATTCGCCAGAACTATGAAGAACGCACGACAATGCAGCGGCTCACCTGCAGATGCCAGAAGAGGAAGGCGAAGATGAGGCCAATGCCGCACCCCATCCACCAGGCAACGAAGAGGAACGCGCTGCAGCGAAGCGTTTTGAACTCTCGCAAGACCACCATCCATTGAGGGCGCTCTCGCACAGTTTGCGCGAACACTTTCGTCTGATTTTAAAAAAGACTTGCAATTTAGTGTTGAAAAAACATGCAATTTTAGGGGGGGGGATAATAATAATAGATCCCCGTTCTTAGCAGCTATTTCGGAAATGTTCGTGAATAGCTTATATGAAGTCATCATGACAAAAGTTGCTCGTGAAAAATCATGAGAAATTTTGAGGGTAGAAGAATTATGATTTTCTACTTGTGATCCACATTACCCCTTTATGGAGCGTTGATGGTTTGAAGAGTCCTCAGTCACTGAAAAACATCATCAGTTGAACTTACCTTAAGCGACCCCACAACTTCCTCCAACTTTTCTCTGCCGCTTTTGGTGTGCTGCATCGGGATTTTCGGCTCGTTCCACGGCCGCGGCGCTCCTCCGTACTCGTCAGGCTCTGGCTTCACTTCTTCCATGCTCATGGAGTCACCAGCGTCGCTGTAGTCAAACTGAAAAATGACGACAACGATCGTTGGGTCTTGAGAAGAGTTCAACTACGGTTATCTAATCAAGGCAATAGTTCAGCACAACGCTTCTAAATTGATTTTAGCTTAAATTCAGAGCATTAAAGTACCTGGAAAAATATTTTGCACTTGCATGTCAAAGCAAAGTTCAGAGAATTCAAAATAGACGCACTTCATAAAATTTGTTAAGGGACTTTCAATCGGTTATCAGAATATCGTATCTGCGTCGAAAGTTATTTTATGCGACTTCATCATCATCAAATTCACAATCGCTTGCGTCTCATCGAAGTATTGTAGTCTGCAAAAGACACACGGTAACTAGGGTCAAAAAACTGAAGTTTAGAAGTAGGCCTATTTAAATAATACTTTTTAACAGAAAATTTTGGAAAATTTTCGCTTGTGCATTCATTCTACCAATTTTTTAGTAGCGATATGAGCTTGGATCATTATTTTACTTGAGAGACGAGTTACCCTGAATTGCGTAGCGACGGCCATGGCGCAGAGCATGAGCACGCTGAAAATGGTAAAGCAGATGTAATAATTCCGCTCTTGAGGATGAGGAGTGCAGGGATGCCCTGAAAAAGACGTCGAGTGGTCCAGAGCGATGCCGACCACGAACATAGACAACCCCCAACCCAAGGACCCA
The DNA here is from genome assembly GCA_030386875.1 of Morinoia aosen. Lineage (NCBI taxonomy): Eukaryota > Metazoa > Arthropoda > Malacostraca > Amphipoda > Talitridae > Morinoia > Morinoia aosen. Next base: position 31,336,370 of record CM059567.1, on the reverse strand, counting down.
AACATTCTCTGCTTGCCGTACAGGTCTGCTTCTTCTGCCAGGTAATTCAGGACGGCATGGTCGGCCAAGGTAATTGCAGGGGAGCTGAAGAATTCTCCAAGCATCACCAGAAGAATTAGCAGGAAAAACACTTTTTGAACGTCTTGTTGGTGGTAGACGATGGATGAGAATGGGGGAGAAATCCAGTCTTTGGCATTGCCGAATTCGTGGTAATTGACCTGAAAAACGAAAAATTTACTCCTGGACAATAAATTAATTTTGCGAAACCTTATTTGACAAATATCAAGTGCAATTACCATAAAAAAACATTTCATAATTTATTTCATCCTAAAACAATTTAAACAACAACTTATTTACCACCAGTGAAACAGCAATAGATTGTATCTTAAGTCTAGTACAATGAACCTATTTGAGTATAGCTACTTTTGGGCCCGAATAAGTTCAGCGACTTCTCGGACATGCTATCGTCGAGCTGTTCTAATAAACTTAACCTTGGGGCATACAAGACTGGTCATGTTTCCATTCTTAATTTTATGACTTAGAGTAAGAAATTTTGATAACAAAGATTAGTAGCATGAAATCTATATTATTATCATGGTAGATTACCTTATCGAGATTACCTTATCGCCATCGTCAGTTAGTGTTTTATACATGAAATTACATCTGGAGAGGTTGTGGAGATCAAAAAGCTTGAGTATTTTTAAGCTTTCAATTAATCATTTGTGTGAGCATTAAATTCTAATTTCATTACCGCTCGAATGGCTTTTTTTGCATCAGTTCCGTACCAAGCTTCTATTCTGTATTGTAGATATGGTGAAATAATCGTTCGATAAAGTATTTTTAAGGCTTCTTCAGGCAGTATATTTTTTCCTTTATGCAGGATTCCAACGGATTTTGATAATTTAGTACTGATATGTGAAATATGTTCTATGTAAGTCAAATGTTTACCTGATATAATGCCCAGAAATTTACAGGAATTGGTTTCTTCAATTTCACCATCACTAATTTAAATGTGTGGAAGAGACATATTTCTCTTGTATGAGAATGTAATGCATTTTGTCTTATCGATATTGAGGCATATTTTATTGGCTTTAAGCCACATAGAGACAATTTGCAGCTCATTATTTATACTCTCTGCAATTAAAATTGGATTTTCATTTAGAAGAGCGGCAGAGAGCGTGCTGTCGTCGACAAAAAAGTATGAATTTGAAAAGTGAAGTAGATTTAACAATATCGTTGATAAAGATCAAAAAGAAAAAGGCCCTAGGACCGACCCTTACGGTACTCCATGGCTGATTGTCAGCAGTTCCGATTGTGCATTGTCAATGCCAACATATTGCTTTCGATTTGTTAAGTATGATTTGAACCAATCATGTGCAGCTCCTCTGATGCCTTAACAGTTTAGTTTCGATAGTAAAATGTTGGCAAATGTGGTCCACGCAATCGAATGCTTTTCGAAAGTCAATAAATACGGATTAAGCAAGCTTTCCTTCGTCTATATTAGAATAATGGTATTGTAAATGATTTAATACAGCCTGTGTCGTCGACTTTTTCGAACGAAAACCGTATTGTTTGTCGTAGAGAAAAGATTTTTGTTCAAATAAGAATAGACTTTTTATACACAATTTTTTCGAATACATGGCTAATAATTGGTAGTACAGAGATAAGTCTATAATTATTAATGCAATTTTATCACCATTTTTAAAAATAGGAATCACTCTGGCAATTTTGAGAGAGTTGGGAAGATACCTTGAAAAGGTTATTGGTTGATAATAATAGATATGCACGGTGCTATTATATCAGCTATAGCCTTAAGAACTTTAGCCGAGAACGTCTTTAACCCACTTGATTTATTTTTAAAGTTGTTTATGCACGTAATTACATTGGAGGGATTAGTTAGCGTGAAAAAGAAAGAGTTGTGTTCGCGGACATGGTTAAACACTGTAACAATATCTTTTTTCTCGTCATATTTTCTTCTTTGTGAACGATGAACTCAATTGTTTTTGAAGCATTATTATCCGGTTTATAATTAAGCAGAGGCCAAGTTTTTTTAATATTAGTTTTGTATTTAGTAAATTTGCGCGTAGAGTAGTTTTGTTTCGATGTTCGTATTTGATTTTTCACATGATTCCTGAATCTGCTATACGTTTCTTTAGATATTCATCTTTCGTATAGTAAGGCTAGGTACGATTGACGTTTCTTCATATTGATCACGATACCTTCAGTAGTCCAGGACTTTTGTCGATTTTTCGGCGTAATTGTACGAGTGGTTATTGGACAACACATGGTTGTGTGCGGTGGTTATAATTTCAGTTAATTTTAGGCATTGCTTCATCAATGTTAATCGCATTATTGTCCAGTTCATTGATGTCCAGGATGGCATTAATTCTTTTAAAACAGTTCGCATTGTTCCCAAGTTACATTCGTTTACACAACGATATGAAAAAGTCTAAGCCTGTGGGCTGGTACAAAGCGTATAGGCATTTTTCTTGATGAGAAACACCAGGAAATGATCAGATAAGTCAGAAATTATTATTCCGATAAGAAAATCAGTCTGATCTAAAATAAAAATATTATCGAGCAACGTAGCAGATTCGGATAAAACATGTGTAGGTTTCGTGATGATTGGAAGGAAGGAGTTAGACTGAAAAATATTTATGAAGTTTGAGATTTGCTCACAGCTTTCATATTTTAGAAGATCGTAGTTGAAATCCCCGCAGATTATTATGTCATTGTAAAGAGATTTGTGAAACTGAGATATTATGCTATGAAGCTCGTTCAGAAAAGAGACATTACAAGCTGTTGGAGGCCTATATACAGTCCCAAGTATTATCCTTTTTCCCTTTTTCGTTAGTTCTGTAAATAGAGTCTCAATATGTTCACGATTCATAGTTGCACTTAAAATGATTTTCGAAGATATGTGTTTAGATATGTACGTGCTGATGCCACCACCACGTTTGTTACTACGGAGTGAATGATGGCTATAATAGTTTTGAATTTGAATTAGGTCTTGAGTTGAGTCATCTAGCCAACTTTCGGTGAAACTAAGAACATCAAAATTGCTCTTGAGCTCAGTGATAGTGCAAGATATTTCATCTATATTCGGATAAATGGAACTACAGTTCGAACATGATAGCGAAAAATCATTGCAGGTTGTTCTCATCGATTTATTGAAATTTTTAATATTTAGGTGTTTGCAACTTCCAGATATATTTGGGTTTGGATGCAGTCTATTTAAAGGATTGAGATCTGGATTAATATTATAAAATATATCAACATGGTCAGCCATTAAAATTAAAAAAAGTAAGTAAAATGTGGCGTAAAAAGAAGAAAAAAAAGAGAGAGACTACAGGGTCAAGATAAAAATAAAGACATTCCTACTTATAATTAAATTAAAAAGTAAAGAGAAAAAAAACACACAGAGATTATTAGTTTAAATGATCTAAAACCAAGTATGATTTCATAAAGAAAGCGCAAACTCAGTCCATGAGAGGGAACATTTGGGATCATAAATTTCGAATAATGTAGTTACAAGACTGTCATACCAGTGGTATCCGCATATAACACATAAAATGTAACATAGGATAAAATGGATTTGAATCGAAGTGACAGCGACGTTATTTGACTAATATATAGGTCTTGAGTATCAAAATTATTTTCAGATTCAGAAACATATGTGGTAACACAAAATTTAAACCTGAGCAGCAAATTCGAGATGAGTATTCGATAAAAAAATGAGGAAAAAGAAATAAATTATAAATAATTTAGTGAGCAGTAAATCAAAGCTGCAAGTTCGACGTGGGTGCCTTGAAGAGGCAAAAAGGCGATTCTAGCAAAAAACGAGAAGAAATCATGTGGACAGAGATCAAAATGATATTAAACCCAGTACGTCAGTCCATAAAAATACTAATTACAAAAAATTTCTTCTGAGGACTTGCCGATGTGTTGCAGTAAATATGGATAAAGCGCTTTGAGCGAGTTAATGGTCTTAGGTCTTGGAGTTGCATGTCCAGGTATCTTCGGAGAGTAGTCGTTGATATTGCCATCCAGACTTCTTGCGAGTCATATTTGTTCTGGAAATTTTCGTTTGGCCAATCTCAGAGTGCACACTATACTTGTATTTGCGCGCGAAGGTATGAGATATTCATTTGCGTAGAAATTCGGTTTAGTCACAAGGCAGGCTGTCAAAACTACTTGCTTCTTTCCATATTGTCGTAGCTTAAAAGTAATGTTTCTCATATCGATGTTTCCAGGTGCCGGTTTTTTCCCCAACCTATTCGCTGTTGTGATGTCAGAGTTACTTAGGTTGATTTTGATTTGCTCCTTCAGGAGCTTGCATACAGTTTCTTTACAATCTTCTCCAGAACGTGATTGCGGTAGTTCCTCTGAGATAACCAAAGAGCGTTTTTTTTTTCCAACTCTTCACGTTCTTCTTTCCTTTCTAATCGTTCCAGACGAGAGACTATGCTATCTATCTTCTTATTTTGCTCTTCTATCATTGCCTTTTGATTAGATTCTTTCTTCGTTAGTGTTTCAATCATCGTTACTGAATTTAAGTGATCAATTAGGATGGAGACTACTTGCTTACTCTGTTTTGGCAGTTTTTTACGTCAGGATAGCCAAGCTCCAGCGTACCCTCACCGTTGTTCTTGCTTGGGCTTCTAGCCGCCATCTTGTGAGATGGGAAACACTCGGAAACAAGAAGAAGCAAGGGTTGAGTGCTTTTTATGAGAGAATATCACACTTTTTTGTTCGATTTTTCGGATTATGATTTGATGAAATTTACTCTTGGATCCTCATGGTTTGAGTGGGCTCTCTTTTGGGTTAGAAATGCATGATTATTAACCAATTCAGGCCCTTTGTTTCGCAGCAAAGACAAAGAACCTCCTCACTGCACGGAGTCACTGTTGACACTCAACGACTACACATTACAAAGCCTTGAAAAATTTGTAAGCAAAACTTTAAGGGTTACTTACCACGTGTTTTAAAACGATCGGTGACTTCCCAACGACATGATTCGGAGGCCAGAAATTGAATTTCCTCATTCGGTTCAGCAGCGAGGTGTCTTCCTTGTCACCTTCTTTCTCCGCAGTGGGCGCTCTGCCAGCCGTGGTGCCTTCCGTGTCGATATTGGCGATCTCACGCAGGTTGGAAGACTTGGACTCGTTCTGTGGGCAGCAATGAAGGTGCCCCAAAATAAACACTGAAATAAGTTGTATTTCAAGTTACACAAGAATTGAATCATCCCGATAACTTCAGTAATCTTTCAATATACGATTTCAATCTAAATAATGTAAGAAAGGATATGTCCTCGCAACAATAAATTAGATCCCGGGATTGTTCGTCATAGTTAGCTTACTTTACTCGCCTTCTAAAATTTTACAACACAAGATTCTCTATAGTGTAATAAAAATACTAAAACACTCCTGTATATTTTAGAAGCAATGTCGAATTCAGATGATTCTGAAGGTTTTATATTTATTAGATTTATTAAACATATACTTAAATTTTCCATCGAAAAAATGAAAACACATTGAAACTTAAGATTTATTATGTTACGTAGTTAAAAAATTGAGGCCATATCTAAAAAATTTCATACCACTTATGTTGAACAAAACTAATTAAGCCCAACCAAGGAGGACTGCACTCTACCCCGATATACTCATGCTTTGAACACACAGCTCGTCAATTTGGACGAATCATCAATATCGTGAATGCAGGAACTCGGAAAGACGGTTAAATTTTGCAGCGAATCCGCTCACAAATAAGTCGGATTCCTAGCGCACCACTTAAAGCAAGAGAAGCTGTACTACGTATTTTTCCTCAACGAGAAGCAAGATTTGCAGCACAACACTCAAAGAGGTTGACTTACATGGCTTAACAAATATCAAAGAAAGGTTTGTTGCGCAACGCAACCTTTAGCAATAGTTAAGTAGTACAGTGCATCAACTTCAAGAATGTGGTACACTCGTACAGTTGTACTCCAGTTTCATGGACAGCACAACAACACTCAAAGAAAGAATTTTCGCACGGCGAATCAACCATCTAAAACAGACAAGCCACAACAAAACACACACAAGAGGTCGAACTGCGCAGCACGCAACTCGCAGAAAAGACCAAGTTACGCAGCCAAACAACACGCAGCGCCAGGAGAGTTCCACGCCACACAACTCACAGAGAAGGCCCTGAAGAGTATCTCATGCGTTCCATTGTCCTTCACGCAGGCGGTAGCCGGTGGCTGCACGAACCCGATGGACAAAGTGAAGATGATCCATGCAAACACAGCCGCCAGTAGCATAATTTTGCCCTTGCGAAACCTAGGGATTTGGGTAATCATATTATAAATTCACGTACTTTTGAACAACTCACGGATGTCCCAGCTCCCTTGAACATGATCTGATTAAAAAAAAGTTATCGAGCCTAGTTGAAAAACTTTTGGCGCTATTGCAACTAAAACGAAAAATTTTGCTTAAGTAAGAATATAATTTTTTGTTTCATTTCAATAAAAACTGATTTAAACTCACCAATGAATTCTAATTAGCTCAATTATTAATAAATTAAGTTATAATTCGCTTCATGGACCAATAGGTAATGACTGATTATTTCATCTGCAAGAGCAAGCAATGATGTTCTAACTCACTTGTCAGCGATGGAGCCCCAGAACGGACACGCGAGAAACTCAACAAAAGGGCGACACCCGATGAGCACCCCCGTTTGGCCCCCACTCATGGCCATCTGCTTGAAGTACACCCCCATCAGAGGGAACAGGGACCCGAAAGCCGAAAAGAAGAAAAAATAGAAGGATTTCGCGAAAACCAGATCGTGGTTTGCTCCCTTGCAGACCATGTCGAGCAGGTCAGAGCGCCCTCTGATCTTGTGGGTGGCTTCCTTCGGCTCAGGATACTGGTTAGGGTCAACTTCTCCTGCGTGTTGAAAGGAATTTATGCGGTCAGTGTAACCACGCTAATAATTTTAATGAATATCGTTTCAAATGCTTTCACAAACTGACTTCGAGAATCCTTAATGCGTTCTTGTGAGCGCAATTGTAATTTTCGTTTAATTTATTGCATTTCTTTACCTATTGACGCTTCTAAGATTAGCAGCTCGTTTTCGTATAGACGTTTATATCATATTTCAAGGAAAACGACTATTTAAATTTTGAAACAGGGAAATCTTAGTGCTTATTTAGTGACTCACGCGTAAACAGTCAAATTTACACAGATTTAGCACCACATTTTGCTCATTGGCGTCTGGAGATTCTACAGGACTCACCTGTAGCATTTGGGTCTACGAAAGGTCTTGACACTTGTCCCTTAGGCAAGGGCACACCTCCGGCTTGCTGCGTCTGCCCTTCGTCATAGTAGCCCTGCTGTCCGTAGCCTTGTTCCATTGTCGTCACTGAGTGGACTTAGTATCTATAATTCAGTCCAGCACCTCCCCAACTCTAGCGGATAAGGACAATGCCTCCTCCTCGCGAAGCCTCCAAGATTTGGTTTTGATTTATCAATCCATGAGTAACTCCTATCATCAATTCTGAGGGAAGAAATGGTAAAATTTAACACTATACTTTTGCGCCTCACAATTTTACGATGTGCTGAACGTGAGCTATATTTCAATCCATGAGTTAAGTTTCCAGCAGCAGTTAGTCACATGCTGAGTTGCTTTTCATCAGACATGCATTTTCATAACTATTTTGAGCTGATCGTGTTTCCAAAAATACAGTTAAACCATAATGTAAGTCGACACACATTAAAATAATACCACTAAATCCTGTTTTATTGAAGAAAATTCCCTACGCCAGTTTTGATTTTGAATATTTTAAGATCTGTGTTTGACTTTTCATTCTTCATGTCAAATGTTCTCGAGTTAAAAATAGCCTAAGGACGAGTAATATAGTGGAAGCCTTGCAATCTAAAAGGAATATTCCATTAGCTTCTTAAAACTCTGTGTGCAGTAAAAACATTTCGGAAGCGTCGTTATCTTGGGTGCTTATTAGAAAACTCAATGGGTAAGTTGAAAAAATATAGAAATGAATGTTGTAAATATCATTTACGAATATTTAAGCGAAGATTTTTCTGGGATTTCGATGTAAATTCTGTCCACAGAATTTATACGGTCCTCCTTATTTTGAATGATGACCGGAATTAGAGCTGCGATAATCGAGACTCAAAATAATTGTATTTCCGGCAGAATTCAAGTATAAAATACAAAACTAAGTCCAGCTTTTTTTATTTAAATGATGACAGAGGGATTTTTGCGTTCACTGGCTGAAGTTGTGGGTGTGCTGACTTTACTAAAAACAAACGCTCTTTCTAAGGAAATAAATGCTTCGTAAAACTTCTCTGAACCTTGTAAAACGCTACAGCGCACATCGAAACCCAAAATACGCCCAGAGAATTTCCTTGCATATCAAATCATCGTACTACGATTTCACGTATTTTATTGCATTGACGCATCAACCACTGAGAAATAATTGATTTTCTCGATTATTTTGAAAATTATCCCAAAAAAACGAAACCGTTTTCTGCTACCATTAGGACCAACTAAATAATAGCTTCCTCTCCTAGATTAAATATTTTGCCCACAAAATAGGCTTGTAATTGAAAAGCTCGTAAATATTAATTAATACCCTATAAATGAAGTGATACACTTACAAGGGCCCATCGAGTTCATTCACAACTCGTTCGTGACTTTTGGAAGGTTAATATGTATCTCGTTTAATTATTTACGTGCGGTTAAATATTACCATGCTTCTGCTAAAGAAACATATATCCATATATTGACCTTCGTTGGCTGAATTTTACGCTGTCTTACCTAGGAATATATAGGTACAAATTAACCCTCATAGCTTGAATATTTCAATGCTTCAGCTAAGAAAATAAATATATTGACCTGCGTAGGTTGAATATCACCATTCTTCAGTTAAGAATATATTTATATTGACCACCGTAGGTTGAATATCACAATGCCTCAGTTAAGAATATATTTATATTCACCACCGGAGGGTGAATATCACAATGCCTCAGTTAAGAATATATTTATATTCACCACCGGAGGTTGAATATCACAATGCCTCAGTTAAGAATATATTTATATTCACCACCGAAGGTTGAATATCACAATGCCTCAGTTAAGAATATATTTATATTCACCACCGGAGGTTGAATATCACAATGCCTCAGTTAAGAATATATTTATATTCACCACCGGAGGTTGAATATCACAATGCCTCAGTTAAGAATATATTTATATTCACCACCGAAGGTTGAATATCACAATGCCTCAGTTAAGAATATATTTATATTCACCACCGGAGGTTGAATATCACAATGCCTCAGTTAAGAATATATTTATATTCACCACCGGAGGGTGAATATCACAATGCCTCAGTTAAGAATATATTTATATTCACCACCGGAGGTTGAATATCACAATGCCTCAGTTAAGAATATATTTATATTCACCACCGTAGGTTGAATATCACAATGCCTCAGTTAAGAATATATTTATATTCACCACCGTAGGTTGAATATCACAATGCCTCAGTTAAGAATATATTTATATTCACCACCGGAGGTTGAATATCACAATGCCTCAGTTAAGAATATATTTATATTCACCACCGAAGGTTGAATATCACAATGCCTCAGTTAAGAATATATTTATATTCACCACCGGAGGTTGAATATCACAATGCCTCAGTTAAGAATATATTTATATTCACCACCGGAGGTTGAATATCACAATGCCTCAGTTAAGAATATATTTATATTCACCACCGGAGGGTGAATATCACAATGCCTCAGTTAAGAATATATTTATATTCACCACCGGAGGTTGAATATCACAATGCCTCAGTTAAGAATATATTTATATTCACCACCGGAGGTTGAATATCACAATGCCTCAGTTAAGAATATATTTATATTCACCACCGAAGGTTGAATATCACAATGCCTCAGTTAAGAATATATTTATATTCACCACCGGAGGTTGAATATCACAATGCCTCAGTTAAGAATATATTTATATTCACCACCGGAGGTTGAATATCACAATGCCTCAGTTAAGAATATATTTATATTCACCACCGGAGGTTGAATATCACAATGCCTCAGTTAAGAATATATTTATATTCACCACCGGAGGTTGAATATCACAATGCCTCAGTTAAGAATATATTTATATTCACCACCGGAGGTTGAATATCACAATGCCTCAGTTAAGAATATATTTATATTCACCACCGGAGGTTGAATATCACAATGCCTCAGTTAAGAATATATTTATATTCACCACCGAAGGTTGAATATCACAATGCCTCAGTTAAGAATATATTTATATTCACCACCGGAGGTTGAATATCACAATGCCTCAGTTAAGAATATATTTATATTCACCACCGAAGGTTGAATATCACAATGCCTCAGTTAAGAATATATTTATATTCACCACCGGAGGTTGAATATCACAATGCCTCAGTTAAGAATATATTTATATTCACCACCGAAGGTTGAATATCACAATGCCTCAGTTAAGAATATATTTATATTCACCACCGAAGGTTGAATATCACAATGCCTCAGTTAAGAATATATTTATATTCACCACCGTAGGTTGAATATCACAATGCCTCAGTTAAGAATATATTTATATTCACCACCGAAGGTTGAATATCACAATGCCTCAGTTAAGAATATATTTATATTCACCACCGAAGGTTGAATATCACAATGCCTCAGTTAAGAATATATTTATATTCACCACCGGAGGTTGAATATCACAATGCCTCAGTTAAGAATATATTTATATTCACCACCGGAGGTTGAATATCACAATGCCTCAGTTAAGAATATATTTATATTCACCACCGGAGGTTGAATATCACAATGCCTCAGTTAAGAATATATTTATATTCACCACCGAAGGTTGAATATCACAATGCCTCAGTTAAGAATATATTTATATTCACCACCGGAGGTTGAATATCACAATGCCTCAGTTAAGAATATATTTATATTCACCACCGGAGGGTGAATATCACAATGCCTCAGTTAAGAATATATTTATATTCACCACCGGAGGTTGAATATCACAATGCCTCAGTCAAGAATATATTTATATTCACCACCGGAGGTTGAATATCACAATGCCTCAGTTAAGAATATATTTATATTCACCACCGGAGGGTGAATATCACAATGCCTCAGTTAAGAATATAGTTATATTCACCACCGGAGGTTGAATATCACAATGCCTCAGTTAAGAATATATTTATATTCACCACCGGAGGGTGAATATCACAATGCCTCAGTTAAGAATATATTTATATTCACCACCGGAGGGTGAATATCCCAATGCCTCAGTAAAGAATATATTTATATTCACCACCGGAGGTTGAATATCACAAAGCCTCAGTTAAGAATATATTTATATTCACCACCGGAGGTTGAATATCACAATGCCTCAGTTAAGAATATATTTATATTCACCACCGGAGGGTGAATATCACAATGCCTCAGTTAAGAATATATTTATATTCACCACCGGAGGGTGAATATCACAATGCCTCAGTTCAGAATATATTTATATTCACCACCAGAGGTTGAATATCACAATGCCTCAGTTAAGAATATATTTATATTCACCACCGGAGGTTGAATATCACAATGCCTCAGTTAAGAATATATTTATATTCACCACCGTAGGTTGAATATCACAATGCCTCAGTTAAGAATATATTTATATTCACCACCGGAGGTTGAATATCACAATGCCTCAGTTAAGAATATATTTATATTCACCACCGGAGGTTGAATATCACAATGCCTCAGTTAAGAATATATTTATATTCACCACCGGAGGGTGAATATCACAATGCCTCAGTTAAGAATATATTTATATTCACCACCGGAGGTTGAATATCACAATGCCTCAGTTAAGAATATATTTATATTCACCACCGGAGGTTGAATATCACAATGCGTCAGTTAAGAATATATTTATATTCACCACCGGAGGGTGAATATCACAATGCCTCAGTTAAGAATATATTTATATTCACCACCGGAGGGTGAATATCACAATGCCTCAGTTAAGAATATATTTATATTCACCACCGGAGGTTGAATATCACAATGCCTCAGTTAAGAATATATTTATATCCACCACCGGAGGTTGAATATCACAATGCCTCAGTTAAGAATATATTTATATTCACCACCGTAGGTTGAATATCACAATGCCTCAGTTAAGAATATATTTATATTCACCACCGGAGGGTGAATATCACAATGCCTCAGTTAAGAATATATTTATATTCACCACCGGAGGGTGAATATCACAATGCCTCAGTTAAGAATATATTTATATTCACCACCGGAGGTTGAATATCACAATGCCTCAGTTAAGAATATATTTATATTCACCACCGGAGGTTGAATATCACAATGCCTCAGTTAAGAATATATTTATATTCACCACCGGAGGTTGAATATCACAATGCCTCAGTTAAGAATATATTTATATTCACCATCGTAGGTTGAATATCACAATGCCTCAGTTAAGAATATATTTATATTCACCACCGGAGGTTGAATATCACAATGCCTCAGTTAAGAATATATTTATATTCACCACCGGAGGTTGAATATCACAATGCCTCAGTTAAGAATATATTTATATTCACCATCGTATGTTGAATATCACAATGCCTCAGTTAAGAATATATTTATATTCACCATCGTAGGTTGAATATCACAATGCTTCAGTTAAGAAAATATGTATATATGTATTCATATACCGATATACCGATCTTCGTAGGTTTAATATTTCAATGTTTCAGCAGAAAAACATTCATGTTCTTGAGTGAGATCTTACAAAGATTAAGTTAAAATTATACCTCTCTTTTTTGAGTTTGGAAAATTACACTGAATTTATTTAAAAAAATATTCGTATCTCTATCTTTAAAAAAATATTTTAATTATTAACTAAACATTTCATCCATCAACAATTATTCATTTTCTTTCTTTCACAGACTATTACTTTTTAATTTCTATGTCGACGAAAATTAGTGAAAATAACTTTAGGAAAAATAGATGGGAAAATTCAGGTAAAATGGCTAGATATCGACGTAATACTAAAATTCAGTACAAATTTAGCCACACTCATGAACCATAAACACTTCTCTCACACGAGAGAACTTTTTTGCAAAAAAATGGTAAGATTTTGACAAGTTACATATTCCATGTTTGAAAAATACAGTACATAGAATTATTAGTAAAACACATCGAAAGCTAACATCGTCGGTTAAAAGAACTCAAGCTTTCTTATTTAAGACTGTACTAAGTTCCCATTAAACTTTAAATCTGTATCAAACTCTACACTTCACAGGTATATTTAGATTTCACGGTCACTGGGGCAACTTCACCAAACTCGCAGAATTACTTGAACATCGTAGATTTCTGGAACATCACTGCAACTCAGAAGCTTCTCGCTCCAAAATACGAGACCCCAAAGGCCCGATAATGAAAAAAAGAACGCAGAACTCTCGCTCCTCGACACCGTCAGCCCTCAATACGCTGTGGGCAGCAGTGCGCAGGTCACGGGGACACGGGCAGACGACAAGCTTTGCTTCCAGCGATCAATATCTCCTGGCTCAGTTCTCTACCTAGCAACACTACTACAACCCTGTTAGAATGGCTCGCAAAGTTGCTTTTGTACTCATGACTCTCTCTCTCACCTCCAGATCTAGATGACACTTGGATGTGCGGGCACTTGTTCACGCACTTGAACAAGTAAACATGACCGAGGCCTTGTGGTCTTCCTGCTGAAAGAACACAAATCAGAGACTTAGCACTCCGGTTGATTAGCTTACCGTACAACGAGTAGGACACAGGATTGTTGAGACAGACGCTGCGCGTGACACACAACTGCACAGAATGAGTGAAGCCTAAACAGCCGAGCATAGGGAGGATTTTGCATCAAATGAACCATTCATAGACACCAGTATAATCGATGCTCATATCATAGATGGAACGATTTCTTCAGTCAAATCAATATACAGTCCCAGTGAACGAGAAGGATACCATAATTTGCAATGAAATATTTGATTTGGTGGAGTACGATCAATGGTGAGTCAGACACGATAGATGACGCACCTACCATCAAGCAAAAATATGATTTTTCCTGAACACTAAAATTTATAGGAATCGTTTCACTTACGCATACAAAATTGAGGCCGTGAGTAAAAAAATATAGAGACAGCATCTTAAATAGCTTTTCAGAAAAAACAGATTCTGACTGCACATTACGTATAGATGCAATGCAAGTGTCAGGCAAATGGCTGCTAAAATGGGTACAGGACATGAGCGTTGGTTTGCGCAGAGGGCATCAACACAACATGCCCACAAATTGCTTATATGGCTTTGTTACATCGGTGCAAGTTACTGAGAAGATCTTGTTTCAAGAACTCAGTTACTAAGATGGCGGAACGATAACGATGAAGCATTATGCAGCTAATTACACTCGTGGAGATAATGACGCTGGACAAACGGTCGGGGAGTGTGAAATAATTCTGAAATCATTTGTTGCAGAGTCTGGCTATCTACTGCATATGTCGCAAGCACGTGAGAATTCAAGAATGAGAACACTTCTTAAAAATACGTGACTGGCACTGGCTGACGTGGAACAGAGAAGTAGTGGTTATCATCTCTCTTCTCTTGAATTAGTAGAGGGTCTGTTCTCAATGCAGAAGCAAAGGCGTACTATTATTCCCGTAATGTGATATACGCATCTTTCCTCATGTCCTGTACATGCTGTAAATTTGTGTTTGCTCTATCATATCTAACATGAGGCTTCTATTATTCTGTAATTAGTCAGAGAAACATTCTGTTCATTCTGTTTCGTGCATGACGTCTACATTAGCTACCTTTTTAACTTTATTTTATATTCATTCTCTGGCAAAATTCATACCAAAGTTTAGATTTTCTGCAGCTTTAAAAAATGCATAAGTATCATTAACGTTTGTGTTGGTATCATAGGCGATGCAGCTTCTATTGTAGTACTGAAAAAACCAAGGCTAATTTTTTTGCATTTGAAATGATAACTGCTCGGAGAACTTGATTCTTCCTCAAATGAACCGCCACCCATCTAATGCTGAGAGAGCATAACCTCGACATGCGAATGTTGACACCAACCCCGGACACACGTATTAAAGGTAAGTATTACCGTGGGAAAAATTGTATGACACGTAAACTGAGGCGGGCTAAACAGAAGTTCAACTGTCACCTCAAATTAAAGTTAATTTTGGAGATGAGTTTTGAAAATAATGAATATTAATTAAATAGATCGTACCTTCAATTAGTTTTCTTTAAGTATTTATGAAAACTGAGTTTTTCACTGTTGGTCGGTCAGCAACATTATGAAAATCCTCTCAGTGACCACCGGTGGGTCACGTCACAGTTAAAATGCGAAGGAATCAAAAGTAGGGCAATGAAACATCATTTTAATATATAGATGAATATTATTTCACAATCATACTTTAATATGCATGAATAAACTGGGACATCTACTTACGAGAAAAGTAACAAAGCGACCTACATGTGGTGGAAATGC
The DNA here is from genome assembly GCA_030386875.1 of Morinoia aosen. NCBI lineage: Eukaryota > Metazoa > Arthropoda > Malacostraca > Amphipoda > Talitridae > Morinoia > Morinoia aosen. The sequence goes on along the minus strand of CM059567.1, from coordinate 31,320,755 downwards.
GTAAGTATTTCAACTTTTGATATCGAAATAAGAGCGACGAGCATCCGTGATTTATTTCGCCTAACAGTGCGGGAGCAAAGCTTTTCGAACTCCATCTAGAAATAAGAAAATAATTGTGCGGTTCCGTTGGAGTTTTCTGAAGAAATTTCGAATGATAGCTGAAAAAATGCGTAAATCAATGACCCAAACCCAAATGGGGAGAGTTCCAGCATTTTTGAGGTTTGTCATGCGCACGGAATTGAGCACAAATATAGTCAAGTAGCTAGTAGCTAAGTAGTTGGGGTGTTCGGACAAGTTGAATAGCATTCTCACATTGTAAGGACATTCATCACTGAGTAAATAAGACTATCTGTTTTACATTGCTCTGTAAAATCCAACTCTTAATTAGCTATGTTTCTTAGTTCCCAACCCAACCAAACAGAGCAGGGTTCTTCTATCCTTTACTTAGAGATCAAATCGTAGTAAAACAGAAAAAGAGTCATTGAAAATCTGGTTACGGGTCGTCAGCAACAGTACTGTAGACGTCAATGGCTAACTAGCAAACTAATGCGAGCATATAGTGACGAGCTACTCGACTACATTATAGAGCAGGTAGAATACAACATTTAATCAAAGTTTACAAACCTTACTTCCAAACTTTCCGACGATTACCAACTTCACATAGAGACTATATGAATTGCCAAAGTACTATAACCACTAATATCACCAATCTACGTTTCCCTGTAACACATGGTTATGTCTAAAGTTTTCTAAATTCATCAGAAGTAGGCCTCATATTTGTCAGACAATACACTGCTCACGTCTTTATTAAATGTTCAAGATTCGGATAAATGTCTGCAAATTTGCGTTAATAAATGAAAATTCATTATTTCTGTATCTGCTTGGAAGTTGTACGACTGCTCTCGGGGGTGTTCCATTTTTCGGAGCTGGTTTTGCGTAAAGAAATTAATATTACTATCAGGTAATCAATTTCACTGATACAGCAACTGATTTTTCAGTAACTGGGCGCAAATGCTATGCTAGGAGGGACAAAACGTCCAAGTTTCAGCTTTACAAACGTTTCCATTGAATCGCGTCCTTTAGAACATTTTCCTTTCGGTACATTCGGTACAAAACACTCGGAAAGATCCAGTTCTTCCAAGACACTTAAAAATAACGAACGACATGTGCTGTCAAGCTAGAGGTGCGCTGTTTGTAAGCTTCTAACTAAAGCTCAAATTTTAGAGCTTCTTTATTCAGAAATGTATTTTTTAGATTTACTATCATGACTCCTCAATGTTGACTACGATTTCCCAAGAGGAAACCAACTTCTTAGTGGACAGTGTCAACTATTACACACTTACTCAAATGTTGGCAGCGTTCTATTTCGTGAAGAAACCTGAATATAATGCGAGATAAAAAAAATCACTCAAAGATTTCTCGGATTAGTTAATCATTTGAATACACATTAAAAATATACCTCAACGTCCTCCCATAGTCCAGAATGACGAGTAGTTTCGCGCATTCGACTCGTAGCACGAAAATGCGTCATTAAAATACCCAAGTTGAGTAGACAAAAAAGCTGAAAACTACAAAGAAGTAACAGGAGAACACACATTTTCGACAATACATTTTAAAACCTAATGAGATCGCGCTGCTTGCAACTTAATTAAGCTGGAGAAGGTATTTATTATTAGAGCACAATACGTTAGCTACAAATTCTTCATAAGTTTTCTGCACAGTTAATTATTTGCTGTAATGAGAAAAAAATAGGTTGAACTCGATGCACCTGAACATACTCCTCACATCTCTTTTGGCTTTTAAAACCCTGTTTTGGGGTGGCAAGGAACAGGCTTGAGCTAAGTGTTGCCGCTCGCTCTGATACTGATTTGATACATAAATACGTACTGCAGATAGAATTAAGGTCCTTGCGCATGAGTGGCACAGAGTTATGGATTCAAAATTTTATACACCTACAATTTTCGTAATATACACTGTTGGCTTGCAGCATTTTTCAATTCAACACTGAATATAACATAACATTGGCAAAAGCTACGCAATTCAATTCAGTGCCGCTGAAATCTGGAAGCATCCGAGGACACCGACCCTCAGGCTTCAGGATCTCCCTTGATGGTCGAGGGATCTTTCCCTCATTTCGGGGCCCTGGAGAGAAAGGTTATTTCCAAATGTAAATATTATGCTGCTCTGTGGAAAGAATATGTTATCTATTTGTGTCTTATCTATCTTGGATCTACACACATCACATCAATATAAGGGAGTAAAGAGATAGATTTTTTCAAGGTTATGTGCTTGATCGAAATATATGTTTAAATATAATAGGTATTTGTTTACCGCAATAACGACGTTAGAGTTTCTCACATTTTCAGGATATTTCTTTCACGTTAGGCAAAATCAATAAGTACTAACCTAGATCAAGTTTTCTTATAACAAATATTGGTCTACAACCATTTATTCAAGGTATGTAGCCATAGGACGAGCAGAATAAATACATCACAAAGTTATCAAATGATGTCTTTACTGGCAGTATGAACCCTACGTTGTATTAAACCTCAAATCAGGATACTGATTCTAAACTAAAAACCTTATGATTGAGAACGATTCAGTCAAAGATCACAACTATCATAATACGTGATGTCCAAACTCAATTTTTTTGGTGAATTTTCGGGATTATTCATAGGTTAATGACAGAATGTCTGTTTTCTCGTTGCACCCTCATGAGATGAAAACGTTTTAAACAAGCCCAGAGCTTCATTACTGAGGTAAGTGTGACGAAATAATATCTGTACCAGCACAGTATTGACCCCTATTCCACACGGAAAAACAATAAATTAAAACTCACATTTTCTGCAAACAAGTAAAATAAGTCAGGACCCACTTTCTGCAAACAAGTCAAATAAGTCATGACCCACTTTCTGCAAACAAGTCAAATAAGTCAGGACCCACTTTCTGCAAACAAGCCTGACAAATCAAGACACACTCTATGAAAACAAGCCAAGCTAGTAAGGACTCACTCTCTGTAAACAAGTCAAATAACTCAGGACCAACTCAGCAAACAAGTCAGCCAGAGCAGAAACTCACTCTCTGAGCTTATGCCACTCAGCAATCTGCCGCCGCGGCGAAGTGATGACCTCCGCCCAATGATGCTTGGCCGACCCCACGCAGCGAGGGCCTCCCAGCTCCAAGCGACCAATAACCTGCAATGAACGATACTAAATATTAGCCCGTCTTGAGGTACAATTTTATTTCACTCGCCATTTTTTTTGGTATTGAATTCCATTTCTAACTGATTACTCTATTGTACATCATGTGAGTTTCAGACATAAATTTATGGAATGGAAAATTAATCGAATGTGCTATATTCAATTAATTCCTTCAATTGCAATGGCTCATGTTGAAATGAAAATAAAAATCGGTCAAACTTGCTTCTAAAATGTAAAATAAGTCTCAAATTTTCAATAAATGGCTGCATAATTGCATCATGACTTCATCATAAAATTCCAGCAAGTTGCAGACATCAGTTTCGGAAAGGAAATAAATTGGTCCTGTTACTGGCAATAGAGGTCTTTTAACGTGGCTTATATCGAGATCTAAAATTACCCGTCCTCGTCTTTTTGGTATGTTATTGTATGAGTACATCATTAATTTATCATATTCATTCATTTTGTTGGAATGAAACACCCATAAATAAGCTCTCAGCGACCAATTTCCTGCCAAGAAAGTTCGTCATATTTGTGCCTCATGATGTGTGAAACGGAACCTACTCATTTGTTCATTATATTAATTCAAAATCACATTATTAGTTTATCACACACGTCGTATAAGTTGTAGACTTCATTTCCGCCGAAAATAAGAATTCACAATTTCTAATTTACCAATTAAGAAGTGAATGTGTAAATTTTATTTGCACTAACACATGTTAATAGCAATCTAGCAAACTCAACGAACAGTAAAATGTGATAATCTAGTTTCCATAGATTCAAAATAAAAACATGTCAAGCCTCCTTACCTCATTCTTAGTGACTCGGTCCCAGTCAAGCAGCAGGAACTCCAGGCTAACGTTACTTAAGTCTTCAGCTCCTGATGGAAGGTCAAAGACGAAGGACTCGTTGAAGACGGGATTCACGGTGCGCTTCTTGACGTGAGTCTTCTTCTTCGCGACACGCTGTCCGTTGTACAGGAGGTAGATCTTCACATAGGGATCTGAAACACGAAATAATAATTAGACAATCAATTAGACAATCAATCAGTGTTTTGTTTCCGCCTCTCTCCTTCTACAACTTGTCTTTGATATACTCTCGTTTCGAACTCACTTTCTATATATTTGATTTTACCATGTAATTTTTCGATTTAGTCAAGACTGTATGAGTTTTTTCACATCTATCAACTTCTTACTAAATCAAACATTTTTAAAAGAGAAATGTCGGACAAATTCAGTAAGAACTTGATATTTCTTTATGTTGATATTCCTTTTGAATTCACGTTCAAAACTTACAACATTTATCACCCAAACATATTAAGAACAGTTTTAGTTTTCATGATAGTTTCATTTTGCAGGAGATTGTCTAATGGAACTGAAATACGTCACGCCTGACATGATGTAAACCGAGCTCGTGAATTAAGCACGTGATCCTGATGAATTCGATTTCTGATCGTGCATAACAATAAAACTTAAATTTGCTTTCCCATTAGGACCTCATTTCGATAAAACCCACCACTCTTCAAAACGCTGCTAAGTCCTAAAATCAGGGCACCGCTTGAACTGAGCCCCGACCAAAGCCCTACCACGTTTGAAATAAATTCAGAAGTAGAAACCATTTGCTAACCAGAGAGTCCTGTGATGTCCATCTTAGGCAGGTTGCGGGCCTTGAGCACGACAACGGTGAGGCGAGTGGCGGCAGGCTGGTAGCACAGCGACACTAGCAGCTCACCGCGTCCCTGCGAACGGATCTGTGGGTAACGACGCGAGTCTTGTCAGCGTACTGCAACACACACCGCTCGATCCCCTCTTCACTTCATCGACATTTCTCCCATGCGACTCACTTGAATATTCCGTGATAAATATACCATGTCGAATATATTTAGGTTAATGAAAGGTTTAGAGAAAGTTACATTGTCAGGAAGAGGGGTAAACCATTTGTAGAAAAGTCATTAGTCAATCACCTTGAACTAATCGCTCTCCTTTTTTGGAAACAACATAAAGAGCCCCTTGAGACACTGAAATCAAGTTCGTCGTTTTGATGACTCTTCAGTGCAGGTAACAAAAAAAGGCGACATAGCAGTAATGTCGATAAAATTGAAGCAGATACTTTCTTGACGTAGCCTAGTTTTCAATAAGCAGTTCAAAGGCTACAAAAATTTCTAAAAACTGCTGATATGATGGCAAAGTGGGGGAAGTGGATGCGAACTGTAAACTAAAGTGTGATTGATTTGGCAAGTCCATCTACTTAAATTCCAAATGGTAAGGTTGATAGAAGGCTCTCGTCTTCAGTAAACGGTCGGGAGGGAAGATCTAGGTACGCTGAACAACATGCAGAGTTTTATTCTAGAGTTTATAATTCTAAAAAGCAGTAGCGTAATGTCTATTCTAGCCTTACTAAATACTCATATTTCATTATACTTGTATGAAGGCGGGCTTAGGAACACACCAACGAATTATTGAAAAATCAGGATGTAAGAATTCGGCGAGTGTCTAAAAGCCTTTGAAAACTCTTTCAGCCCCTCATTACTACTCACATATCGAACTATCTTCTTCATCATACTATAATCGAACTACAAAAAAGTAAAATTTTGAAGGATGAACGAATAAGCGTACTTACAAATTGTGGTCGTCATGCACTTGCTTTTTTAATGTGTCTACTTGTTAAGCAAAATCAAAATAATTAGGCAGTTTCAACATGAACCTTTCTCTAAATCTACTCAAGGGAAAAAGATCTTACTTCTGCTGGGTTCCTTTCTTATGTTCGTTGATAGCGAATGGTCTCTGCAGAGAGCAAAGCTTTCAAGCGATGACTTAAATCTGAATTTGAGTAGAATTCCTTTCCTTTTATTTAAAAAGTATCAATGTCAAGAAAAACGAAAGATTATTTCTACTCTTCACCAAATCCTTCAGACATAATATAAATGTACAACTATAGATAGTTCACCGACAAAAGAATAAATGTTTAGAATAATTGAAATTTACGAGATCGTATCAGAAGAAAATGGTGTAGGAACATTGATACAAACACTCCGATTCATAATAATGCATCGTGATGGAGAGAATATTATGTCAGCACGGTAAAAATCTGACATTAAGACACACTAAAGTCAAAGTAATCAATGAAGCCTCGTAGTAATTCCTAACTGTTTATAAATATGTTGGATAGCATACAAGTTATGCGGCGGAAACTCTGGCAGCCAAGTTCTACCTCAAGTCATTCACTCGAGCCTGAATACTTGTTTTATCTCCTACTACCGGAGTACATTAATAGGATCTTTCGGGGGGGTGAGGGGCATTACCGGAAAAATATGCGTTAAAACTTGAAAATGACATATTCAGATGCAATATTTTGTAATTTTAGCATTTCTCATTATTTTCTACTACGCACTTCCCTATTTTATTTTCAAACAGCATCGAAAAAAATAGAAAGCGTCAGCTAAAGGTTGCTCCTATGGAAGGGTTACTCGCAAAGGGCATTGTGAGAGCTTCATCTCTTACCTTCATGGATCGAGGGTTGATGGGCCGAGACAAGGTGAGAGGTTCCTTCAAGTCAATGGAGGCCAGAGGAGTGACCACTTCACCAATGATGTCATCTCGCGAGTAGCGGTCGAAGCTCAGCACGACGAAGTGCAACGTCAGTTCCTGCATGAAACAAGACGTGTTATAAGATGCTTGAAATTGATAAGTGAATACTCCTGACAGGCCATTATGTTAGTTGTTTCTGATGGGTTCCACTCCGTGAAAAGTGGAAAATTATCCGAAGTTGAGCTCATCCTAGGTTGTGATTCAACATATCACGAATGAGTCAAGTATACACAAAAAACCGTATGCGCAAGGCAAAGGATCGGTAAATTCAGACATTAGCTATTTCGCACCGTACTTTCACGTGATTGAAGATTCCATCCGGGGCAGTGATATTTCGCGTTAAATGACCCAGAATATTGGTTTTACATGTATAAGTTTTTTCGAACAAAAATTTTTTTCATAAAAACTCCTAATTGTACTGTATGTACTCTAGTCTCCCATCCTCAGTTCTCTCAGGTACGAGGAGTACGAGGTGCATTCGTGTTTTCGGACATTTTTGAACTTTTCCAATAACTTGTCTCCTCATTATCCTGCAATTAAAACATGTAAAGCGGTAATTTAATTACAATAATAGTAATTACGGGATGGCTACCCTCATGAATTTCAAAATTAGGCTTCGCTGTGCGCACTGTTGCACCTCACAAGACTAAACTCATTACAGATACCCTCTCTAACTTCTTCTCAATGATTACATGCACCAGATAAGAGAGAAATGAAAATGTTTTACCTGATTTGGAATACCAACTCCAAATAGGATGTAATATTATAATTACTAATCTATTCTAATTATGTAGATACCTATACAAACACCGTTCTCAAATTGACACACTCAAAACCGTATAGCATTCACATAAACCAAAAGTCCTCAGGAAACCCATTGCGTAGTTTAAGCATTGCGTCAATAATATATTTTGTTTTAAGAACAAAAAACCTAGATGCTTTTAAAAGGCGAACAGTGAGTAGACATCCTTTGAAGAGAGTGATGAAACTAATAGACGCTTTTCTTCAGAGAAACATGATAGGCGAAGCAAACATTTATAAAAACTTGCAATGAAGTTAATTGACGCTTTCCTTTAGCAGACCGTGAGAAACGAGACAAATGTCCTCTAAAACTTGCGATGGAACTAATAGACGCTTTTCACACCGGACCGTGAATGGCGTGAAAAATGTTTGAAAATTGGAATGAAATTATTTCGAATTTTTTTAACGCACCGTGAGATGCGCGGCAGATATCCCGTAGAAGGTGAAGTCCTCATCGTAGACTGGCTGCGAGGTGTTGCGCAGCACGCGAGTCTTGGCCTTGTGATGCTTGTCAGGCAGCAGCTGCAGCTTCACGTACGGGTCGCTCGTCGAATGGCCGCTCTCCGACTGCGGCAGGTCAGTGCACTTCAGGATCGTCACGATCAGGGCTCCATTGTCGCTCTTGTATCTGGGAACACAGAACATGTGCTCAATGTCTCGCTTAGGGTTAAATGTCATGATTATTTTTTTAGTGTACTGTAATGTAATAAAATTTAACATGGTAATTTAAGTTCTCTGAGAGAATTTAATTTTGTTTCTTATTTTTGGGCAGACCTGTAAGGTTTTTTGAAGCTGCGCTGAAAACGTATATCTTCGATTTGATTAATTTTTTCTACAACGTAGTCTTTCAATGTCGTATTCGTTACCTGAATAAGTTCTGGTTATCTACATAACGAATTTTCGACTGACAATTGTTCCATGAAGAGTATTTAGAAGAATTGCTCTTCAATAATTGGTAAATGTACACACACACGTGTTGAGTTAGTTCTTTCAATGTATTTTAGACTGGTAGCGTAATATCTTTAGCTAATTTCAGAAGATGGCATCGATCTTCGCATTAAGATGAGTGAACTTTGCACAAAGTGCAGTTGGACGCTTGCCCAGAGCTGTTCTTGAAGAAAAGCCGAATTTTCTCCCTCGTCGTCAGGACGGTGGAAGATGGAGCCTAAGGTCTTCGAAGGTTACTTGGCTACGCTATTTGTAAACTTTAGTAGCCAAACCGCACGTAACGAAGCCAAATATTCTCAAGCAAATTTAGGTTACAAGCTGCACGCTACGACAACGCTGAATAGTCACTCTGATATCGGGAGAAGAGCAGCACAAACACACGAATATACTGCATCGCTGTTGTTTTCGTTAGAACACCCCGTGCGAAAACTATTTTATTCGATGAAATCACGAATCGCTTTCTGATATTATTGTGATACAAATAAACTTTTCATCGAAAAATTTGCTTATCCTATTTGCTTTGATAATAATCGATAAGTTCAGGTTCATGATAGGTTAAGTTAGGTTTGGATGAGATGGGCTTAGTTAGGCATGTCAGATTTCGGATCACTTGAATTCCAAATAATAAAAATCTGCAGGTAATCTCTGAGAAACAATACAGGTAAGAATTTCTATTTGTCATTTTTTCATTTTGTATAGATAACAAGAATAAAATATCCTTATTCCCACCAATAATAAACAATCAAATATTAGTAATTTTTATTTTTATAAGACATTTGACCAATTCTTCAGTATGCTTCTAATTTGCTTGAGTGCTCAGATGTGTTTACACTTATGACTCTACTTTCAAATAAAACCTTAATTACATGCAATGCGATAAATTAAGTCAGCTAAAAAAGATCTCTGCCTGTACTTTACCAATAATAGTATTGGTAAAGAAATATATGGTCATTGAACAAATGATTATCAGACTAACAGCGCTAAACGCGTAAACTCTAAATCTAATTCGAATACAAAATTATTTCCGCGAGAACTTGTGGAGTAAGAGTAATTTATGTCGACCTAATTTTTAAGCCACACCGTAAAAGAACTCACCAGTAAATTGTCAAGGTAAATTTCTAGCTCAGCATGTCCTAATCAGTGACGCATTGACCACCCGCTGACTTGTAGCATATTCCAAATGACCTCAGTCAGTAAAAAATCAAGATAAAACGATCTAAGCAAAAGCTATATTTGACTGCCGAATTCTTAGCAAGAACTTGCCTTCGATCTTATTTTTGGCTTTCTCTGAGAACCTTTCACTATGAAAAAATTAATCATTTCCTCAGTTGCTGCAGCGCGCTCGGTTGCTGTGCCCTAGAAGTCTGTCCTTGAATACAAATGAGTTGAGGCCAGAATAGCCTGGAACACATTTCTTATCAGGCATGTGGCTCAGCAGTGAAAGAGAACATCTTAAGTCCCGCATTAATCGCTGGCAAGAGTAATGGTTACAGGTATCAAGAAGTTAAAGTTTTATTATCAAAAATGTTTGGGAAAAACAGCCATTGTCTTCACTGTACTTGCTTAATGATGGATATTAAATTTTCTCTAAGGTGTATTGTCTACTATGAAAAGTTCCTTTTTGCAACTTACTTCGCAGTCCAAAAAATCAATTATTCTGAGTTATATAGAATTTAACGCTCAGTAACGAACACTAAAGCCAACTTCCCACAAGTAATCTTACTTTTTCTTATTTATTCTGACTTTGAAGAAATTGGAAATACGAGCCCACAGAAATTGAAGCATTTCACCTACATGTTTTCTATTTCAGTCTCCTTAGCTTCATAGATTTAAGCAATAAGCTTAATAAAATCTTGGGAGCAGAAAATAGTCAGTAGTCCTCAAACCATTTCAAGCTATTCTCCGTGGCATTTGAAACCTGAATTTCACTAACTTCAAAACTTAGCCAAAAGATTTTTACTTTCAATGAGAGGATAAATTTAGTCCAACACCTCTTGTGACGTGTGATACGGAGATCCAAGCGAGGTCATTGATTCGAGGTCAAATGAAAAGTCCGTGAATTTTCTCCACGATACCAAATGTCATTTTGTCTCAGAATAAGTAAGCCTGAGGAACGAAAACAATAATTGACATTCCTTAGTGATACTTGATTGACCAGTGTGAAAATTAGACCTGTTGCTCCGTATTAGATATTGCTGCGTGATTCGAAAATGAAATGCAAAATGAAAATGAAACTCAGTTGAACATTTTGTCTGGATAGGGTATCAAAAAATATGTAGCACGAGCCCCTGCACGTAATCATCACACACACACTAGTACATAGCTCCGAAGTGTGATGAAATCAAACGCAGTGACAAGACGGGCTAGATGCAACTTCGGACGAACTCGCGGGTGCAGCAAAGGTGTTTCGGAAATATTGTTAAGCATCAGTTGTACTTGCGCACGCAATTACTCTCAATAGGCAGGCATGGCTTCATGTGTACACTAGTAGTCAATTGACGTTAAAAAGTCCGCACGTCTATAATGGCCTTAACAAGTGAAGCTGAATCTCATACCAACGGAATATCAGATCAAAGGATTGTGACCAGTTTTTCTCATAGATCGAGGTAACTCAAGATACTTATCATAAAGTTGCTGTTTATGTTGTAATACATGTAAGCATTAATCACATATTAACGAGATATCAGGTCAGAAGGTTGTGACTTGTGACGTGTACCTGGGCAACTCAAAGTTCTGGGCGTAAACTCGCTGTTTGAATATTAATGGGCATTAATCACACGTAGTATAGAAAAGACTGTTTTTCTTTATTTTTGATTTTGCAGACTGTTAACTGAAGATGGAGCTGGTCTCTGATACGTTTTTTAGAACTGACTTAGTTTTAAATTCATAGTTAGTGTGAAATCTTAGTAAAATATGATTTCAATACGTGGTGCTTTCTTCGTTTTTAAATTCCTAATGGTGATTCGCCCTAAGAAAAGTAACTTCTCCGAGTTTTTATAACAATTAGTTTTCATTTCAAAAGTAAGAACAGACGGGAGTATAATTCTTCCTTTATTTTTGATAACAGCTTCAATAAGATAGAATTTTTCACCAAGAATCTAAATTCATTGAAACAGCACATCTCGTTTTTGTTATTCGAAGACAACAGGCTGTCTCAAGCTTTTTTGTACAATCACAATTATTCTCTGAAGAAAAAGTGAAGTTTATTCAGCTCATATGCTGGGAGAGAACCATGAGGAAATAATCGAACGCTAAGTGCAACGATTGCCTATCATGAAACTATCGTTTTTACTTCACACCAACGGAAAGAACATACGCACTGCCATTTTTCCATCAACAGAGATTACTGCGTCACCTTACCGTTCACTATTGCAGTAGGATCTCGCAATAGAGTTCCTACAGCATTTTCTATTCGAGATTGCAACCATTGTTTTGTCTTGGAAATGAGTTTGTCTAGTGATGAACGACTTCAATTGTTTTCCGCATGATCATCTCAGAAAGTCGTACCTCAGGTTTTGTGAGCGATCTCCAGCAAAAAGAAGATCTCCTGCATCAAAAATTTTCTCTTATATCTTGGACAACAATAACACAGGCAGCAATCATTCAGTACCTTCAAGATTTTTGTTCAAGTTCATAAACACGTTACAATGAATGCGTGGTTTACCCTCAAAAATAAATTGAGAATTTGTAAAGATTGACTCGGTACATTTAAAATAAAGAAATAGAGTTTAAATCTTTAGAGCGAAATCGAGACAATAGTATTGTGAAGTATCAGGCTAGAAAGAAAGTAATTTTGTTTATTGTCTAACACATTTATTTCATCTTAAACATTCACATTACGTCATTTACAATAATTTCCCTTATTTTCTATGAATTCCGTCCAACGATCAACTAGCTTTTTTGATGCCTTCTTCAAAAAATTATCTTATTTTCAAGAAGAAAATAAATTTATGTCTTTTTTACTTGGTCGTCATTTTCTTTAGTTTTATTGCTTGAATGATTCTGCCACGATCGGAATCGAGGTGGTAGTCTGATGGAGCAATACCAGGTGAATAGGGAGGGAGAGGCCGAACTTCCCAATTCAAACTCATGATTTTTTTCTGTGTGACTATTGATGTGTGCGGTCTCACGTTATTATGCTGCAGCACTACACCCTTCCTATTGAGTAATGCTGGCAGGTTTTTTTTGATAGAGCAGTTGTCCCACCATAAAGAGAGCATACTCTTATTCGGGTGCAGTCCTTGTTTAGGAACAGGCTGTGGACTTTGGTTTCTGTCTAACTATTGCCTTTTGCGATGGGAATTCTACGAAAGAACCCATCTTTTATCTCCAGTCATAATTCTTTGCAAAAATGGTTTTCGATGATTCCTGGTAGGCCTAAGCAAAGATGTACAAACAGATCATTCTTTATTTCATTGAGCGTAGGTCAAATCATGGGCAACAAAGTGTCCAAGTTTTGAAATTTTCCCTAGCTTGTGAAGGCATGAAATGACTGTGGTCTGGGTTGAATTGAATTTTTGACCCAATTCTCTCCTGGTTCACTTTGACTTGGCCTCCAGAGCGTCTGTAATGTCGGTTAAATTGATTGATTTCACCCTTCCCGAACGTGCCGATCTGACAAGTTAAAGTCTACAGAAGAAAAATTTGCGAACCTCCGTTGATATTTTCGTTCATTCAGATCATTCATTCCATAGACAAGTTCCAATACTCCTTGTAGCTTCTGCAGCTGAGCTTCGTTTTTTGAAATCATGGAGCGCACACTGTCTCAGATGCTATTCCTTAATATCAATTTTTTGAATTTAATATTTTCCCACTAGATACCATATCTGAAAGACAAAGAAAGATATTAAGAAACCAATTCATCAAAAAATTAGAATTGTGTACAACTTAGGAGGCTGCAAAGGGATGAAGTAAAAAATGACATTATTTTCTTTCCAACTCGATATTATGCTCCCTCAGAACACAGTTCTGTGAGTAAAACGTTCGAAATACTTGAAAACCTTTTCACACCCTTCTTCTCATCAGATGCGCTATTTTCCTCTGAAGAAAAAACCAGCTGCTCTCTGAGCTAGTCAAACCATTGAGAACGCAATGTCGAGCATGTTTTATATGTGTAGTAGTATTCTTTCAAATGTTTCCTATTATGACAATGTCAGATGTAAACCAGGTTTTCAATAATTAATTCCAATTTATTGTGGCACTAGTATCAGCTTACTCCAATTCTCAGTAATGTTTTGATTATTACTCTCCTCCTTAAAATAGCCAAAAATGAGCGAAAGTCTTTCACTTCTTCATTTGTTGAGCTTACTCATCGAAACTCATTCAAAGTTTTAAGCTCAAAAATTAGAATGAATTTTATTTACCAGTTTGTACGTTCAATCATGGTCAGTATTCAACACGAAAGCTAAAGCGGTGAGCAACCTTCTCCAGAAGCTGTGACTCTCGACGAGCTCTCTCTCAACACGTCGTCAGCTGCACACTCACCTCAACTTAAAGTAGAGCTTTCCGAGCCTGTCGATTGAGTCGCTCCTTTTCATGTTCCGGTTGTTCAATTCAGCTTCGTCTGACGTCGGCGATACAGGCTTCTCTGTCTCGATATGAGAGCTGTCGGTAGTACAGCTTTTTTCCTGCTGAAAAGAGTTGAGAAATGTTTCTTTATTTTTCTTTTGGTCATGGGTGCGTAAAGAAACATAATTCCCTAATTGTTTCCTCCCTATTGGATCTTTTGTTCTACAGCGTACAGACCGGCCTTCTCAAAACCATCGATGATTTTTTGCTTTTTTCACTCTTTGTCGTCAATCTAAGCTATGAACCAATGCTGATGACTTGCTTTTGAGAGAAGCTAATTGCACTGCGAACGTCTGAAAGGAAACGAGTGACTCGACAAAGAAGATGTTGCTCAGACAATGTTGCGTAAAAACCCACATTTTTTTCGCACGTGGTGACCTTCAGTCACTTCCTCTGGAGTTCATTTTGCTTTTGTCATGACAGAAAATGTTATCAAACCAAAATAAAAAACTCGGGCTTTAAGGGCGACATTTTACAACATAATTTTTAAGAACTCCTTTGTGTAGTTAGGGTAGGGAGGCCAAAATTTTATTATATTTTACTCCAAATTTGGCTCACTCAAGTTCACTTAAAAGAACAAACGATAATTATAATTCATCGCGAACGAAAAGAAACACAAAAATTCATTTATATAACTTTTACTCAATTAAAATTTAGTTGGAAAACTGAGAAAACATGAGCGTCAATATATTTGAGCGAACGTTATTAACCTTGACGAAAATTTAAACCAATTTCTTTCACGATCCTCATGCTAACCTAGACCGTATAAAAATGCATGGATTCATTTAAAAACATATGCCTAAAATTTACATTAATTACAGGGTCGCATAATAATTATAATCCAAAAAATAATTGTATCACGAAATGCGACAGTTACATTACGAAACTGTAAAGATCAAGAACGAATAAGCATTTCTTTATCCTTTTAAGAAAAATTAGACACTTTTAATTTGATTGATATTAAATCATGTGTACTGACCGTAACGACTAGAAATCAATTTAAACTAATTTAGCTTATGAAGGATTTGTGTACTGAGAACAGTTAATTTGAATGTACTATGAGATTTTGAACGGTATATTGGGTTTTATTTTTCAATATTGAGGACCTTTAGCTAAAACAAAATTTCACGTCTTACACATACGGTATAATTTCTAAATCAAAGCACAAAATCTCAATCGAAGGACAATTATTTATATTCTTACACATTACTTGGTGCCGCAAGATTCGGCAGTGCAACATTTTATGAACATGAAGCAATTCCTTTAACTTATAGCGAAGTTTTCCTTTTCCTTGGCTTAGAATTTATTTGTCTCGTCAAGATTTGGCAGCGTCACACTTTACACGCATGAAACGATTCTCCCAAATAATAGTGGAAATTTACTGGACGGGACGGACACTGTGTCTTATTCATGGAGATTATTTGAAGCCAGGATATTTGGCAGCGTCACCATTTACACGCATGAAACGATTCTCCCAAATAATAGTGGAAATTTGCTGGACGGGACGGACACTGTGTCATATTCATTGAGATTATTTGAAGCCAGAATATTTGGCAGCGTAACATTTACCACACACGAAACAATTCGCATATGGAATTTCAAAAATTTCTTACACGAAGAATGTGTCGTATTCTTTGAGATTATTTTATTTCACAACATTTGGCAATGCACATGACACAATGACATTTAACGCGCGCTAAACAATACGCACAAGTAACAGTGAAAATTTGTTACACGAAGAGTGTCATATTGTATGTATTGCATTACTTAGAGGCGCCACAGCGCGTGTTGTGTTCTTTGACATTATTTCAAGCCACAACACTTGGCAACGTCACACTAACCGCACATGGAACAATCGGCGTAAGTAATAGCGAAAATTTCTTACTCGTAGACTGTTTCATATTGTATGGAATAACAGAGAGGCATGCACATGACAGAGAGGCATGCACATGGTGCGTGGGCGCATCGCGCGCTTACGGCACACGGTCTCACCTCATCAGCGGGCGACAGGAGTTTGGGCGTGGCGTTGCGTGGGCCCGCCAAGTTTGGTGTCTTGCCGCTGACGTCAGCCTGCTGCCCGGGACTTGTGGCCCCATTTGGGGTTTTGTCTAAAACTAAATTGGAAAATTTAAGGACTTCATCGTTTCTAAACATGCAGATTAAGGAATGGTTTGGTTCTGAATGTGAAGTTTAGGATTTGTGCGGTTTGAGACGTGCGGATTTGGAGATTTGTCTTGACTCAAATTTGAGTTTTTGGGAATTTTTTTTATCATGAACAGGTTTATCCAAAGTTTTTCTGAGACTAAATTACATTTAATATCAGATAAAGATATGGGGGATTTTTAACGTGCGTACTTCAGCATTTGCTTGAAAGTAAATTTATGACCAACATAAATCGGAGTGCGTTATTACGAATGCTGAAATTTTTCGTTTGTGCCGAGCGATTAAAGAGCGGCCATTATTGCACAGTAGTAATGATAATCATAGTAATGGATATATGACATTATCCTACTTTGAATTCTAATAGAACTATCGCGATAAGATTACATTGTTAATGTTTGCAAGTATTTCTTATAAACGAAACTTTGAATATTCAAGTGAGAACAAAATTCATCAAATTTTTTTTTAATGCAAGTGAAGTTATTCGAAATACTACCTATATTTTCTTCAAAGTTGCCTCATAAATTATTAGGAGGCTCAAAATCCAACCACTATGTCTGAAAAATTGTGATCTGTCTCCAGAACTTCAAAAGTTTCCCACAGTTCTATCGGTCCTCCTCGACCCAGAATATTTTAATTGTAGTCGGTAAGAAATGGCGGTTGAATCAGTATTTGTGTAGGGAATATTAAAAAAGTTTTCCGGTCAAGGACTCGATCATTGTCCCTGTAGAGCACCTAATTTTTCAAATGTATCTTAGTAAAATGGAAAAGAAAAAACCTAACTGCTTATCGAGCTATGATTATCGGCAGCATTGTGAAAAGGTATGACCGCGAGCTTGCGTGCATCAGGCAAGTGTGCGTGTTTGCCTTTGATTTCTTCATCCAGAGTTCGTTTAGTCACCCCTACCGAGCCCCTGAAGTTACGTAATTGTGACGATATAGTGGAAGCTTCTTACCCAGTCTTAACTTACATTTGATGTCTGCAGGAAAGCTTAAACAAATAATCTGGAAAAATATTGTGGTTTCGGTCTTCAACATGTTTCAAGTTTTAAACCTGCTCATTTCACGCTTAATTAAATTATTTCAGACTAAGTTGGTCACACTTCAAATACAGTTTTATATTGATGATCAACAATTTCCCTAATATATCATACTTAAACATACATTCAAAAACCCGGCATTTGAAAGCAATTCAAAACAATAAAATTTCAGGGGTCCAATTTTTTTATCATTCCGTTTGCAAGACATAGAACTCATTACCGCGGGGTCACTCTACGCATGACTGCCACACAGACATCACCATAACGACTAACAGAACCGGTCGCTGACTGGGGCTACTCAAAAAGTGTTTGAATAGCACACAACTTTGTCGACAACAACACGCGTCGTCCCGACTCTGATACTACAGACACCTTGATCGATTATAAACACTTTTTATTTTGCAGTGCTTGATCCTATATGATGGCTTATGTTCACAGAAACAATTCCTTGAATTTTTAAGTAAAACGATTTTTGTTAACTTAAACGTTTTACCTTAATTCCGATAAATAAAATCACAAAAAAATCCATCGCAATGCATTTTCAAGGATGAAATTATGATATTACGACCTAAAGACTTTGAAATCATACAGCGTTTGTGATTCTTAATACATATTTTTAAACGCACATTCATTTTTCTAGCGTTCACATTACTCTGAAAGCACTCCTCATTACAATGAAGCGCCGGAAACGCCTATTGTAGTCCCGGATCAGCCTTATTTGTGATCAAAACGTGTTGTGTAGGTCATTGCATGCATCTGAGAAATGCCGTTAGCAACCGAAACTAAAGTGGGTCATTCGGGGCCTAACGACGAGCCTCTCAGCAGGAGCGATTGCGCGCATTTTGTGCCAAGAGATCAGGGTTGAGGAGTGGAGAGAGAAGCTCTCGTCCGGTGAGTGCGGTCGATAGGAGTTGAGGGGCAATCAAATATAAAGAATACATTGACTGTGATGGAGGTGATACATGTATGAAGGCTCACAGAACGATGGGGGAATACGATTATGTAAGAAGCCTCACAGCATAAGGTTTCTCACAGCATCAAAATTGAGCAGTGCGAACTTCAAAAGTTAGAATTGTAAAAGGACAGTACAAAATTTGTTTCACCTATCCATGGCAGAAAAACAGCACCTTATTTACGAAGTGAAATAACGATATAAAAACAGATTTTATCATATAGGATATAATGTTTAATTTGGTTTAGAAACACAATTATTGAAACATATCCATGAGGTTTTTCTCAGACTGATAAACATACTGATATTTCAACTTGAACCAAGGGTGAAGGATTTTCTTCACTGAGTTATCGCAGTGAACTGAGGCACTGAGCAATATCGTCATGTTAATGTAGTTGCAAGAAAGAAATATTATTGATGGACTTATATGAGCACACACAATTCTAACTAAATTACATCTAAATCAGTGGAGTCAGGCGCGGTGCTTGAAACAATATAATCTACAAAATTTGGCCAGTAGCGCAGGACCAACTCTTCTTCAGAAATTTTGCAAAAATCAACGTGCATTGCCCCGAAACACAGAAAGGCATTAGATGTAACGAAGCTTAGAAATAAAAAACGAGCAAATTTTGGCGCAGTCGCACAGTACAGAAATACCCCAGCACCACAACTACATTTTCCATACCAGGTATGACTTCAGTTTGATAAGATGAATGAAAATATAACTTGATGAACGCATGTTCGTAATCACATATACTTGCAGTCAGACATTGTGTTTTCTGTGAAAATATCCAACTTTTTCATGCATTGAAATATGGCTTTTGAAGACCATTGTATCAGAATAAACATCTAAGCAGAAAAAGAGGACTCTTTAAGAAAAATTATTTTGGAAATAGGAATGACCTTCCAGCTCCCAACAAAAAAAAACCTTTTTGGACCTTTGTGCAGGAAAAATCTGAGTTATAAAATCGTCCCCAAGACACTGGGAGTTTATTTAAAAAATCATATCACTGAACCCCTGCAATTAAAGACTTCATACAGATTTTACTGCTTTTAAAATCACCGGATGGTGTTTACAAGTACGAAGGTTTCTGAGATAACAACTCAGTCCTGAGATGGCCAGAACAGGCATTTTTTGAAATCTAAAAAACAAGACAACGCAACTAAACAACAAAGTGAGTGAGTGAGTTGACGCACTTTGTTCTAATGCAGCCGTTATATCTTACTTCACCCATATTTTACTACATCACTGATAAAATGAATGATGATTCAGAGAGTCGTTTAATTTATCTTTTAAATCTCAACTCCAGCCACTATTTTTACGTCGGAGCATACTTTTGATATTTTCCACAGCATTAACGCCTGAAAGATAAATCAAGACGGAAAATTCATTATCAGTTTCAGTGCTGATGTACGCAGCTCCTATTTTACTGATTATAACTTAGAAAACAGATTGTTCTCGTCCAGCAACTTCCCTGATTCATTAAAAACTAGTAGAATAACCTTCAGAGTAAATAAATCTTTCAAATCTTCCAAAAGTCACCTATCGAATTAAGAAAATATTATTAGCGTTTTAATTTTTCTGTTTTATTCGTAAGAAGACCCGTTGGCGGAGATGTACCTGCCACACAAGGACTGAATCCTTCACACCCAACTTCAGCTTTTGATTCAGATCTCATAGTTCGTAAATTTAGAAGCACACACTCCGGCTTGAGACGCCTAATGTCTCTTCAGAGATGCGGTCACAATTCACGTGCAGAATCTGAGAGGAAAATTCCACGAGCGAGCGTTTGAAACTCGCCAGACTGAGCAACATTTTCAAAGAGAAACACGCAATGCCAACACGCAATGACGATTTAGGGCGAATCTCTCTGGGATTTAATGGTCAGGAAATTCTGTGCTCTGCACGAAATAGCTCCTTTTAGTAAGACCGTAAAATTAAACAGTCCTTAGTGCAGGAGCTTTGAGCACCGTGTCTCTAGTTCCACGTAGGAGGAAGTGAATGGAACTAATTTAGTTATGGTTACTAAAACAAGGGTACTCATTTCAAATTAATCAAAATTGTAAGCTTACATTATTTTTTAGGTACCCAACTATAGAGGAACTATGACTTATCGTGATGACCTGCTATTAAATTCAATATCGGAAGCATCGAAAAATTCAAAATTACATTCGCAACAAAGAAGGATCTCTCAATTTACCGCATAAAAATGCAAGACAGTTTTTACTCTTCCGTCGAAAAAAACTCTTATTGACACGTTTTCAACGGTATAAAGCGTTAGATAAATTGTATTCAATATTTTTTCCATCTCAAATTCTCCTTGGTACGATTGAGAACATTCAAGCATTTGCTGTCATCGTTTGGCGTCTAAAAATGAAAGAGGTTGTCTGGCCAGCCTAAAGTTGGATTTCCGTCAATTTTCTATCGCAAAACTTTGCATGAATTTGAAGTCGGGAAATTAATTTACTTTTTCTTTCATTCCATTTCTTGTTTTTTCATCAAGCTAAAATTTGTAGAAACGGAAGAATCTTAGAAAATAATTCTCCAATTATTCTTTCATACCAAAATCTGCTGCTAACATTGCACAACTTTTGATTCTTGCTTCTAAAATATAACCTACACTTTGTGTGTCCTCGTCACCCTGTCATAACTGTTGCGCACAATTTAGCAGAATTTTTAACACCACTACCACCACATAGCCACCGCATCTCTGCTCCAAAAGCGACAACTCTCCCACCATATCACGAGAATGCCGCACAACATCACCCTATCTAAAGCCAGCGTCCTCTTACCTCCACCACCAGGGGGCGACTTGCATCCAGTAGGCGACGGGGATTTTTTAAGGTAATGGCTGTGGCTGGCGGGATTCCTCACAGCAGTCGGCCTCCTGAGCGTGATGGGCCTGTCATCAACCCTCTTGCGGTTCCTGCGTCGCTTGGAGTAACAGCACGCGAGTAGCAACGCGAGCACTACAGCGAACCCCACTGCAATCACGACTCCCACCACTGCGCTCTTGTGCGCAGCTGCGGACAAACAAACTCACAGGATTAACATAGACATATTTAGATACATATAAATCCAGAAGAGTAACTGTGGCTCGGTGTTAACACTCTGACGGCAACGGGCGCCACCGGTGACCGCGGAGGGGATTTTCATAAAACATAATACCGCAAACTGACCGGTAGTCACTAACTTAATTTCCAAAATTCTTATTCATGATCCAGTCACAGTTTGCTATTTTCAAAATTGCGTACAGTAATTGATTTGTAATTTGAGTAAGATATTAAACTTGAGTTTAACCAATTACGGTGAAAGTGTTAAAAGGTAACGACGCGCATTAATGACAAATAGGCACACCCAGTCAATTGATAGACTCTTGTTATTGGCAAATAGAGACAGGGGATTAATAGATTGATCCCATTTTAATGGCGAATAGAAACGATGAATAGAGATACTTATTAATGGCGAATAAAAACACGTTTTATTGCAAAGTGATAGAAATATTATTCGGACGCATACATGAATTGCTGCTACGTTCTGAAATGAACGTAATGAAAGAATGACAATTTCGAATAGTTTACGCACACTGAGCTTCTTTGATTTCTGGTTTACAGAATTCGTGGACTAAAATGTTGGTACTATATGAATTCCTGTACTATGTTGCTGAATCATAAAAAATGCTTCACCTGTTTGAGATTTTAGCAAAAAATAGTAAAACTTCTGCTTTTAAAATGAGCTGATTTTAACTTGAAATAACTGTCAACATCAATCGAGCTCATTAACATTTTCACAATAACTTTGAAGACCCTCACAAAATTTACAGGTATCAAGAACTTGTGAAACTTTTTCCGGTTCTGATAGTGTCAATAAAGCTTTTTGCAGCATTTGAGAGTAAAGTTAATATTGACCGTAAGATTATTCATTAAAATCTCAGGAAGCACAATTAATATTTAGTTTAATTACACTAACGGTTTTAATTAAAACCAAACTTGAAAAGCTCTGGGCGCAAACAAAGGGACTCATTTATTCCTTTCCCATGGACGAGAAGCTGACATCTCAAAGATTACAATTGTGCACTTACCATAAACGAACAAAAGTAATATTTGAAGAATGAATCATCAATTTTTAATGTATTTTGCAAAACCCGGAAAACAAAAAAACTGCTCTCCAATAAACGAACAACCTTTCGATTTTATTTGAGAACTCTGGCTTCGATTTGTTGTGCCACTTTGAACTGTCTCATGGACCCCATTAGTTCCTTCTTCATTGGTAAGGCTCTAACTGAACCTCACGGCTCCGAGTTGTTTTTGCCGGTTTGGCAAAGTAGTAAAGAAAGTGTTTTGCGTGAGAATGTATTGAAGAAAAACATTTTATTTTTGTTTTATCAATTTCTAGGTTTCTGTTTTCGAGTGCCGTGTGAGTTGTAGAACTCAAAATTCAACTAAGCCTCTAACTTTTCAAACAAGATATTTGAAATGACAAACTGTTCATTTCAAACGTTCTCTAGATCTACGTACATTTCATCATCATTAATTACAAAAAATACAATTGTGTTCGTGATTTAAAATCCACCACGTGGAAAGGAAAACAGAATTATTGAGTTTGCAATATTACATTCGATATGATGCACATTCGTGTAAAAAATTATTTTAATATGAGAGAAAAACTACGTTGAGTCGACTTGAATTTCCAATTTTGTGTACAATAATTCTAGGCGTGAATCTTTACCACACGCATAAACTTACTCGTTATATCCATGGCGGATATTTCTGAATGCAATAATCAATACAGAGAGTCTTAATTTGTACTCCGCTCAATTGACTCGCGGTTCAAAGCAATTCAATTAGCCTAAGTGCACTCCTATGGAAATAAATATGATGAATTAATTCCGCACTAAATGTATGGATGACTAACTTCCCTATCAGCAGTTGACGTCATAAATACTCTAGCCTCGTGTGTGTTAAGATTTACGCCGTGACAAAGATGAACATGGAGTTTACATTGTGTTTTGTTTGGCAGTTCTGTCGTTGCAAGCTGTTTCATTTTTCAGTCAACTGCAATATTTTAATGAAATGCGAATCAAAGTTGAATATTGTGAAATCCTGGCTTACCATATATGTTTGCCGCAGAAGAATTAAGGGTACTACAAATATTTTCATGAATTCAGTGGGAAGTCAAAACTAACTTTGAGCTCGGTACAAAATAATGGTACTCAAATTTCACACGTGGTTCAGTTGTGAGAAAAATTATAAAGTGTGATATTTAAGGTTTTTACTATGTGCAAACATTCCCTTGCTATAAACAGCATGAAAGCCTAAATTTGTAGTCGAATCGTACCACTTGATATTACTGAATGAAAACGACACGGATAGGTATTGCTGACGGAGCTAATAAATATTTGTGTCATTATCTATTATCGTTCGCATATTTATACTTGCGTTCATAAGATATAATCGATGTATCCCCGATTCTTCATTTGAATCAGTAATTTCAAGAGGATGGAAAAGTTTATTATCTGTCATAAAACAGTCTGTAGGTTCCATGTTAAGCTCTCGGCATTCGCAGAGTAAGTTAAGTACTGGTTGTTTTTTCCGTAGACTTTTACGCACATTCTCCCAAAATAGATTTTAAAACTGACTTCTACACACTGTAATGAAAGCAACAAATGGAGTTGTATAAAAACTATTCCTATTGTATAACTAAACGGGCAACATTCATGCCAGAAAAGAGGCCAATAGTAATTAAAAAAGAATGAAGTTGGAAAACCTATAAATTTCTCCTTAGAGACGTTCGTTCATTCACTGCAGAATGAGTTTGAAATTTACAATAATCACAGTTCTAAGCTGAGAAGAAATATTTTTATAGCTTACAACATGCCAGGAGTTAACGCAAAATTTTATTTGCAATACCTAACCCTCTAGGTTTATTATGTTTTAGTATAGAGCTTGATTTGGAAAACAAAAATAGCTTAGAAATGGAGTACTAAAATTTTCGAATTAAAATGAATGCAGTTCGCAAAATCCATTCATGATGTTAGCTAATGAATCAATTTATAAATTGAGGGAAAAGGGAAATCAAATTTTATGGAGAATTGATTTCGTTGAAGTAACCGCAAAAAACTTCTGCGAGGAAGGCATTCCCAGAACGTGAGTATAAGGTTATTTCAAATGATCAAAAATCGCATCATCGTCTCTTGCCAGTTAAAAGCGACAAAATTTTTTTAACACGTGCATAGAGATGCCAATTCCTACAAGCTGTAAAATAAATGCTTAGTATCTAGTTACGGGGCTCGATTTACTGATTGTAAGCTGATCATTTACTGATTGTAAGCTGTAAAATAAATGCTTAGTACCTAGTTACGTGCCTCTATATACTGATTGAATGACTTTTATGCTTTTAAATCGCGTACCAAACTTCATGACCGATTAAATTTTCGTTAACTTCACTTTATATGTTGGACACATACTAACATATGGCGCATTCAGTCATACATAAATTGGACACGTACTACACATACATATAAGGAATTCAGCCATATAACCTTAACTCGTACTAAACACAAGATGAGGTAATTGATGCATTGTCATGCACTATGAATTTAATTTAAACTAACATATTGACTTCGATTACTCAACTGCTACAAATATTCTCAGAGGTATTTGGATCTCAGAGACGATATGTGTTGAGCAACAAATACACAATTGGATCAACATTCTATCACTGCAGGAAAACCTGAAGTAAAATTAAGCAGCGCTACTCAAACACACAAGAAGTTAACCATAGCTTCATCCCTCGAAAGAACCAGGTCACATAAGACCCCACCAGGATTTTATAAAATTTTATTAAGTATTACAGAGATGAGAGCACGCGCTGGAAGCGTGGGTCTAACCGCACCCACCAGACTCCACCGCAGTCTTCATGGGTCCCCTCAGCCCAGGGGCCCTCTGAGTGGTCCCAGCGTCTGCCATCGCCACCCCGGCACTTTTGCTGACCTCCTCTATGGTTGCGTCGTTCATGGGACTACTTAAAAACAATAAATAAAGGAAATTGGTTATAAGCTCGCACGCTCACTGCTGTACACTTCCAATTCGCGTTGCTGGATGGCACACACTGACGTGAAGCTGCGTTGCCAGCTCATGTAGTGCCGGACTCCTAAGAATGGACTCGCCAAGAATCTTGATAGGTATTCCACACAGATATTTCTGCTCATGAATGACTCCCTACATCGAAATGAAAAAAAAATTTTCAGATATAAAAGTAAAAATTCTGAAAGTGTGTGAATAGCAATGAATTTATTTCCCTTTCATGTGGTGTTCGTGCAGATATTAAGATGTTCCGGAGAAATTCGGCAACACTAACCGCCGCTCTTCGGACTTTCTGGATGCAGTCAATGCTGGATGACGCTCGTCTGTATCAGAGGTCTCTTGTTTACCCTATCTATCGCCACAAGGGCTCTTATCTGTACTTCTACTTATGAGGTCCCTGATAGAATTTATCTGCAATGATATTCCTACAGGCTCCACAGAGAAAGCTCTTTTCAACTTCCGATATTGATTTAGCCAGCTGTGAAAGTCTAGATTTTTAATAAGATATGGAGAAAATTAAAAGACGTAAATTCTTCAATGATCGTCACCGCTCTCTCCTTTCAACTACACTCCTTAAATTATCATTCTTTACATGAATATTATGTTGTAAATTATCATACTACAACATTTACGAAATTGATCGCTTAATCTGAAGATGATGGACCATCATTGTCTGACATTTTACCACATTTATCGCCCGTTCAAAAGTCGCCCTGAGACAAATTATACACGAAAAACTGAAAACAGAAGCTGACATTAGAATATTTATTGCCTCTAGCAAGTGATCTTGTTATCATTTGTTAGAGAAATGAAGCTTAAATCTAGCGGCGCATTAGGCTTCTCGCTGAAGTACTAGCAATCGTTTCTTGTCTGAGCGTTTACAATATTTTTCGCGTATAATTTCAGTCTCTACTTTGAAAACAATAGGCAAATATTTGTAAAGCAGCCTGTGGTTACTTGACGTGAGATCTCTTCCTCTTACATTTTAAAACATTCAAATCTATGTTAGGAAGATTCAAAATTCAACTCGGAAAAGGCAATGTCCAAACCTACATGCTTATTCGTGGAATTAGAATCCAATGAAAGAATTTTATAATCTTGAGTTTCCTAACGTATATCTATGGAAGGCCCTTTCTTCCAGGATGTGCTTTTCAGAGCATTTCTTGGATCTTAATAAGTGTAATAACTAGAATGTACCCTGAGTTATTCTATGATACATCAGAATGCTAGTCCAGTGAAACGTAACACGAACTTGTTATTGATATCTTATTCTATTTAACGAGAAAAAAGACACAATTGATTCCATTAGAAACTTTTTTACAATTCACTATTGCCGTTTCCGTTACAAAAGACGACAATTCTGACACTTGCTTGCCCAACTCTTCCAGCGTTCCAGGAAGCAGAACCAGAAGACTTGGCACCAGCGCAGCAGCGTGCACCTGCGCAGACGGTCTCAGGGAATTTACATATTCTGCGCTGCTAAGAGAACAACAGCTGTGAAAGCGCAAAACACCTTCCTTGCGTCTTGCAGTGTTACAACGTCTCGAAAAAGAATTTGATTAATCACTTTCATAGAAATTGTCTTAGGTTGAATGGAATAATGATTACAGAAAATGTCCGTCTGGGAATAACGCAGTGCTGAGCACCCGGCTGCTCTATTCAAGGTGAGAGAAGGTAAACAAGCCTTAAAGAGACTCAGTTAGTGAGAGGTCCCCACAACACACGCGCAGAAAGTCATTTTTGCGTGATTACGTCATAAAAGAAGTATTTTATGCACGTTTTCAATTGGAGCAGGTTCTGCCATGAGTTTCTCTAATATGGGCATTTCAGTATCGATGTTCTATTTATGAACAAATTCTTCAAAGGCACCGCATTTTGATGAATGCGCTTTCAGAGTTGTCAATGAAGATCATATCTCATTGTGTGTTTTAAATAGCTCACAAAAATAGATATTGAATGCCTGATAAAAATTTTCGTACGAAAGCTCCGTCGATTGGAAAAGAATGTAATGCGACACGCATCAGTTGCTTGATATTGTTAAGAAATGGAGTCTTTATTCATGTAAAAAAAAATTACGAAGACTATACTACATAATTTCTAATGCCATTTAGATAACAAACATACTCAAGCTTAAAATAGTCATTATGTTTTATTCAGTTTGCAGTTATTGTGAACTTTTGGAAGTTAAATTTTTACCCCTCGGAAGTTGTAATATATTTATTTAATACTATTGGTATAATACCTAGTACTATTGGTCTCCTACTTTACCACTATTGCTTATTAACAGTAGGTGCTAATTTATTTACGTACCATATATATAGTCTATTCAAAATGAACGAAAAAATGAAATGACGAAAATGTTTGAAACATTTTATAAGTGAAGAATTTTTTTATCATATCAATAAATGTAAGGCGCCAGATTTTATGCCACGAAGATAAAATAATCATAAAGCTAAATAGTTTTTTATTTTTTAGCTTATTTATCGTTTCTTCCAAAAACTAATCATCTTTTCCAAGGAATGATTTTAAATTATTACCGTGAATAATCGAACTACGGGGTGCTTCTGTAGAAATTTTTTTCCGTATCGATTTTTTTTATTTAGACTGGAATATAAACCTCCAGAAACGTTGTCCGGGATAAAAAAAAAACATTGCATAACTCAGGAAATATTTATTTAAATCGCCGAAATCAAGCGCATAAGTTACGCATATTAGTAGAAAGCTCTTTCGAAGTATTATATCGGGGGGGGGGGAAGGGGAAATTCGAAGATAAGTTATTTTTCCTTCCCTAATCAAAACTAAAAATATTAGCTCTATTTCTTGCCTCGAAGCATCTAAAGTAAAATAACAAAACCTATACAACTTAAAAGCGAGGCGAAAAAATACAATTTTTTTATTATAATGATAATTTCACAGAAATATGGAGTCGTATCAAACCGTTGAAATAGCTATCGACTTGAAAATCCGGCATCTGCTAGATTAGGGTGTTTTTTATGCTCAAGAGCGCCTATGAAAAAATAACAACTGTACCAAAAAAGTTCAAAATTAAATTTTTCAGACAAGACTACATCTGATTAATCACCCTCCTGAGATTTTGCTACGCATTTATGCTTTTCATCGATCACATGAACCCATTTCACTATACATGGCAGGGTTGCTGTTTCCTATAGTTAAAAATCTTAAGGGTCTTTCGGCAGGCAAGTAGCCATAAATGGTGAAAATAGGTTGCACAATTTATGAACGTACGACTTAGGAATGCTCCCGACTCTGATTGTCTACATTTTGACTTCTATGAATTCCCACAAAGTCAGTATAGAGCCGCACGATTCAGTACGGAGCCGAAGAAGGTAGTATATGTCCCAGTGTCTGAATGAAATTCAAGAATTATTTACCGTTTGAACGGAAATGGCGATTAAAAGTGGCTGCTTGCCCAACTGAAACACGGTTAACGTTTGGTCTTCTGTTGCGAAGGAAACGACTTAAAAACGGCACCGATTTTCAACAGGGAAAACAGTGATGCATGGTTGATAGCTGTGAAGCCGGTAAAGGAGTAATATCTGTATTTATATGTATATGGATATTCATGATCAACATTCGATTTATGAACATTTTCTTCAAAGGCGTCTTACTTGGTTGAATGCGCTTTCAGACTTGTAAATAAAGATCATATCTAAGTATGTATGCCACGCTAAAATAGATAAACTTAGAATGCCTGATAAAATTTCTCATTCGAAGGGTCGCTCGAGTGGAAAAGAATGTAATGCGACACGTAATATATTTATTCCGTAAAATTTACACTCCTTAGTCGGACTATCATTAAGAATTCAAAGACGAAGAATGCAGCACGGATAGGAACCATATTTAATACAATTTAACGAAGCTAAATTTAAAATATGTGAATTAGTCAATTTTAAACGTTTCGGAGACCAGCTCCATCTTAAGTCTGAAAACATAAAAACCAAAATGTTTTATGTTTTCAGACTTACTGAAGATAGAGCTGGTCTCCGAAAAGTTTAAAATTGACTAATTCACATATTTTAAACTTAGCTTCGTTGAATTGTATTAAATATGATTCCTATCCGTGCTGTACTCTTCGTCTTTAAATTCTTAGTAATATATTTATATATAAGCATAAATCGTTCGTGGAGTGATGGTGGAAAGCCGGTGTCAAATCTATGCCAAAATTTTAAATTTCTACTGTCTTTTTATGGAAAGTCAGCATGCTAAGTACGTAGGAATATGTATAAGCTTCGTGATGCTTTAAAAGTAATCACGTGATGTCTATGATGGATCCTAAGGACAAGTTTCCAATCGCTCGCAATGAGCTAAAAGGCTTCATGGCCACAACAAGAAAAGTCAACCTTGAGCACTCCCACCGTCATGCTCGCAGCTTCACTTGGCAACATACGGAGAAGCAATGATTTACGCCAATCGAAATATATTGCAGCTGTCAATGTCGAGAGCCGAGGGTTGGTTTGGTGGAGTCAGGTCTAATGTCGGAGTCTGCCATAGCGACGGCTGTCTGAGCGTCCTCGAGGAAATGTTTCAGAAGCTCCAGCATTTTTCCGTACTTTTCGTCATCGCTGGATCGGTGATCAGCTTTAGCCTGGAGACAACAGTACGTTTGAAATAATTTCTTGCTTTTTGCATTACAAGAACCAAAAATTTTCATTGCGTGCTAATTGTGTTTTTAAATTAACAGGAACTTGAGAAAATTTCTTTGGACAACCAATCTCAATTTTTTTGTTGAATCTCAACAAAAAAATCAAAGTTGAATCCAACTCACATTTTATCGCTTCTGTTATAAAACATGATATTCGATTGAGGTCACAATAGATTTGTACAATTTTCAAACGGTAAATCTGAATCTCAATACATATTTTGTCACATTTGTTATAAAATGCAATGTTCGATTAAGGTTACAAGATATATCTACAATTTTCAAACGGCAGAGTTGAATCTCAGCATATATACTTCCGCTTTTGCGTAAAGAGTAATGTTCGATTGAGGTCGCAAGCGCCTCCAACAGACCTGTAAAACTTGGAGCGGCGGCAGCGACTGGCGGAACCTGCGCGCAATGTTGTACATGTTCACCACCGCCATCTGGACCTGAGCGAGCTGAGAGCTCCGCTTACTTGACACCTCCTGCAGCTGCATCAGCTGGCTCTCCGCCTCCTGCAGCTGCCTGCTGCTCTCCTGCTCAGCTGAGCTCGTTCGGTGCAGCTGAGTCAGCTCCTGCTCCTCCCGCTGCTCATCGCGCTGCGTTCGTAAAAAGTTTTGAAGACTCTTTAAAAAAATTGCAGAAAAATATAGTCCTTCTGAAAATAATGAGAAAAAATATTCCAATGTCCGCAGAGAGAGTCATGAAAATTTCGACAGCAGCCATTCGAATGAGCAACAATTTACCTATTTGAAACGGGCATTCGGGAACTCGTAAGACACTAAAGCATTTCTTCTAATGGCATTGGTCAGTAAGGTTTAGAAGTCAAGAAAGTTTCATTTTTTCTCTCGTCACATTCACGTAAATTTACAGGGAAAAGTCTCAAAATCTCGTACCTGACAAAAAGTACAGCTTCTATTCGAGGCCGCAAACAAGATACACATTTTGCGTAAGAATTATTTACTGCAATTGAAATTATCATGGCCGCCTAAATATTTAAATACCAGACACACCAAGCACCAGCATGTGAATGCTACAATTATATAGTCCTCATAATGTTTTCCTTTCATTCTAATATTTTTATAAATCCTTGAAATGAAATTAGTCGATTTGGCTTTCACTCAATTAGCATATCAGTCTTGAAATTGGCCTTGCTACCTACAATGGCATCAGAACTACAATGGTAAAATTTTCCCTCAACCGAGAACTGAAGCACCCACTGAATTCTTTCCGAGCTTATTTTTTCCCTTCTGCCGTAATTACCATCACCGAGATTACAACCACCGTTATTGCAATATCCATTAGACTGTCACTGATATCACGGTATTATCGACATCAAAATGACGAAAGAACTGCCACTCGCACACTCTATACACTCATGAAAGAACTGCCAAGCAGAAGTGAACTTCAAAAAACACAAGGGTACAAATTCGACAGGAAATAAACTACACTAAAGCGATTTTTACCACAGCAATAAATTTTGAAACTTACCAGGACAGTCCACGGTAACCTGTGGTCTTACTTGTTCAGCCTCGGCGCAGCGCTGTTTCAGCACCGCAAGATATTCTGTCGCGTCGTATATCTTCACGAGCAGCTCGTAGCGAAGCAGCAGACAGTCCCTGCACATTAATGGCTCCCCAATGTGACTCCAATGTTACTACATACGTTGTGAGATGCGGGTAGCGGAGAAATTTTGAAGGTAGTGAATGAGGTAAATTTTAGTAGGACATATGTATATGCAGGATTGCTTATCGGTGTTGAAGTGATAGTTCATTAATTATACAAGTCAATGGTAAGCAGATCGTCACTAAAAGTGCATGTATTAGTGCATCAAATAACTCGAAATTTATTGATTAGAAGAAAACCAATGCGACGTACATCTGTAATAAGGTTCAATACTTAAATAATTACAGAAATGATGGCGTTTTGCTTAATGTGCGACACTGCACTTGTTTGAAGCATCTGTGACTATATGTCACATTTGCGGCTCAACTGGAATTTCATAGCGATATCCCAATTTAAAATAACAAATTTCTAAAACGATTTCTAGATTCTCAAATTTCGAAAAACATTTTTTCGACGTCTATAAAATGAATTTCGCATTACAGTCGAATTCGTCTACTTCCTTCAGTGAATTTATGTTACGAAACATACATACCCTAAACAGTCTTTTCTGTCATGTTTTGCAACTCATACCCCTGTCAAAATATTTGTAAAATAGAAATTCACACTTAAGATTAGATTGTTAGAATAGTATTCAAAATTGAAATTCTTCCTGATTGCGGTTTTATCCTATTCAACTACTGAACTATTTCTCTTTATACTTGATAGATTTTATAAACGCTTCTTAGTTACATGAAAAAAAAAAGAAATAGCACATTAGACAAGATTTTCTTTCAGTACTCCCGTTGTCAATGCAGGAATCATTAAAAAAGTCTTTTGCAAAACGGGTGGAAAGTATTCGTTCGTTAATGTGCGCCGGAAAATCTTTCACTACAGCTGTCTAAATGGGCAACAATGCTTAGGAATTTATCTGCAAGACACTCACATTCGGGGTTGAAACTACACTAAAGCATTTCTACGCATAGTAATTTTTCGGAGGCAGTCCAATTCTGCCACGTCAGTAGGCAAATTAATTCAGCAATCTAAACATGTAAATTAATTTTGTCTTGATTAATTCTGCTATGTCAGTAAATAAATTAATTAGTCTCATCAGTAGGTAAACTAATCTGTAGGAATGCAAATTATGCTATCAAAGACATAAGGACCCTCGGAGAGAGAAAGAGAGAGCACTTGGCCAGTCAATGAAGTCCATCAGATCTGATGAGCTCCCATGAAGTTTATTTATTGCTCATTATAAAGAAAAAGCCGATGTGCCTTTCAGAGCCTCGCTGTTGAAGTCAATTATAGTTTAAGAATCACCTCTAGGAGAAACTGGCACTTCCGAGTTCAACACTCTTAACATGCTCAGCCTAGGATGAGTTTTTTCTGATTTGCACTTGGAATGCAGATACACTGAAAATTCTTCGCATATAAGGGAACGCTCGTGAAAATGCTTCTAGATTTAATATGAAGTTCAAACCATGTTATATGTATCATATATAACTCTCGTATTCATGTTCAACGCTGTTGGAGAGAAGAATCGCCCTGCGAGAGAAAAGAATGTCGACAAAACCACATTTCTGGCATGCTATAAATCACATTATGAAATCAAAACACTGCCGACCCGACGCCGAGGCAAAATTCTCCCAACTACAAGCCACGCTCGCCCGTTGGGAAAAACAAATCGTCCTCGGCACCTCTCAGAGTAAAGAATGTCCTAACGAAAATAAATGCACTTTATCCGAGGTGACCCATACCAATACATGTAATGTGCTCTTGGTCGCGCCTAACTAACCTTGATTAGATGCGAGACGACGACAATGTTATTAACGAAATATCTCTATAGAAACAGATGCAGTTGATAACTGATCACGATGTAGATTGATCAGAATTACGACATGATTAGGATCCTTCAGTTTTGCATCATTGGTTCTCTTGAAAGCATGGATCACCAGCGACGATATTTTCCCTCTAAAGCCCTATGTATAGGATTAGTAGTGATAGACGATGGGCATTCTAGGGCGAAATTTCTTCTAAACAGGGTCACTGCTTGACTCTTGAGATGCCAATATTTGACTTAAGTATTTAGGACTCAGCGTACATCCTGAGCTCATTATACTCCCGCTAGACGAAGTATTTCTGTGCCGATGAAAATAACAGTTACTTTCGACTCACAAAAAAACTATAGTAAAACCGGAACCGCGTGGTAATTTATCGTCGTCCCAAGATTTTCTATGAAATTTGAGTATATTTGCACGTCCCCTCATGTCCCACGATTGCGTGCACTTATTTATTTCATTTCATCGAAGTCTGTCTTCATTAAACAGTACTAAAAAACAGTCGACCAGCATTTCACGTGTTTAGAGATATTTGACATGAACGAGAAAAATCAAGCAAAAAAAATTAGGATCACGAGAAAACCACCACTGGGCAGAGCACCTCGTGTTAAATTTTCGACCACATCACGTTTTCAATACCAGAAACGCCAGTCCCTTGTCAACCAGGAACAATTTGCTCTCGTGGATCTAAGCGCATGACGAAGAAAAGTGCAGTCGATATGACAAAAGGAGGCTGTACGTCAGAGCGGCGACCTGAAGTGGGCGGTGAGCTGGTCTACGGAAGCGCCGGCCGCCTCACCCTGCCACAGCCGGGACGCCGCCAGCACGTGTTCCTGCATACCGCTCAGCATCAGCGCTCTCGAGAGAACAGGGAAGCATTTTATGGCACGCACGTTTACTGTTTGTTTGATTTCTCAGGAACTGAGGAGAAACGAATGTAAGAAAAGCTATATAAGTAATGATAATCAGGCACACCTTAGAACTATCCCGATATTCACAGGAGCTGGAAAGGGTTTTTTTCTAGTGAAAAACCAAACATTTTCTTGTTTATGAGCTTTAGTAATGACTAGCTCTAGAGATGAAAGTGAGAACCAATAATGATAATCCCGCACACCGTACTATCCCGACCCTCACAAGAGCATGAGAGTGTATTTTTCAGGTAAAAAGCCACATATTTTCTTGTTTCTGAGGCCTAGTAATGAACTAGCTCATGAGATAAAAATGAGATCCAATGCTAAAATGCACATTGTTCATTGCAAACGTTTCGTAATATTAAAATTCCACCTTCTGTACTGAAACATGAAAAAGTCAAACTTAGAACAAAGAGAAAATATAATAAAATAAATGAACCTCCATTTATAAAAACCTAGATCCTAACCATCATTCAAACACAAGTATAACCGACACGCGCCCTCATTCGCTCACCTACACAATCACGCACATGTACATACAACTACACATTTACTCATGGAAACCTCACATACACAGACGCGCGCGCACACACAGATAGACACATAGAACTATGGCAGAAGGATGAAGCAATGTACTGTTTGACTGCACTTAGTTCTTTACTTAGGTTATACTCGTACTTGGGGATGGTCATGAATATGATTCCAAATTCTGAGCATGTTCATTATTTGCGAAGATGTTGTTCATTATTATACAGAGAGTAGAGAAGTTAGTTTTTTGAAAGGATGATTGAAATGTTCACAATGATCTCGAACTAGCTCCTGCGAAGAGTCTTCTACGCTGCTCAGCGAATCTTCACCATCAAAATCTCGTTATCAACCTCCAGAAATACTAACATAAAAGCCCTTTTATAATCAACAGAGAATAGGAAATTGATCATAGAGCTAATCTCGAAAAAGCAGCATGGTTATTGGAATATGTTGGTTGAAACACTTCATGCCTTAAAACTGCAGAAATTTCCTCGCAAGAATCAATCAGATTTTTGTATCAAAATCCTATTCACAATCAATGCTTGGGCAGTGTACTCCTTGGTGGCTCGCTATATAGCTAGCTTAGTTGCTTGCTTGCTTGCCTTGCCTTTCCGTCACCTGCCCCCATCATCAGTGTCGCAAATCCAAATCCAAACTCCGAAAATCCAAACCCTCCAGTGTTGCAAATCCACACCAACAATAACAAATAAAATACGACATACGCAACAAAAACTATCATGATCGTCACCCACTGAAAAAAATGGGATACCTGAGCACCACATAAATATTTCAGATTTATGTCTTATGAGTCGAAATTCATTTATATCATAATATTTGTTGCATGTCTGCAATTGAAGGTTTCATGTAAGGACAATTGGACATATAATGACACCTCACAACACAATCTTGATATTTCAGGAATTTTGAGAGCTTGAACTTCTTTCACATCTTTCAGAATATACACTGCAAATCAACTTTTGCTGCAGTTGTCCTTTGACACTAAACTCCATGAATTATTTTTTCTTGGAATTTTCACAATAAAAAACTAATAGAAATTAGTGAGATTTCATACTTTGAGGGCAGGTGTAATTTTAGTTACTTAATTCATTGAATATTTTGTGTATAAAAAAGACAACGGAGTACATACGTACTAAACATAATATTTTCATTTATGAACACATTTTTTCATAGTTGACAGTATATGCCAGCTAGTAACTACAGAAATTAAAAATTAGGCCATAGCGACCAGAATCCCAATGCATGTCAAGTGTCATTTTTACCCATTGTTAGGATGAAATAAATTTGATATTCGTTTCTTATTTTTGTAATTGCTTATAAAAGGTTTTAATGAGTTTGTGCTATGCTGTAAAGACGTGATTAATTGACATAACGCATATTGTTTAGAATATTATTAAGCTAAGGTCTCTTTAAATACTATAATTAACAGACAAGTCTGGAGAAATAGTTAACCTAATTTTTTACAGAGTTTAGAGCAGCCCTGCGTATCGGAAATTATATTCCATAATTTTTTCCGAATTAGACTTGGCCCTCAAAACATAACGCCTTACAAATATTTGTCCTCGATTTAACGATGTCCCAGACCATTTTGCTGAATGAAAAAAAAAAATTGAATTACCAATGGATCCCAAGATCAGTTGCATTATTTCTCCTTTGTTTTAAACAGTAAATTTTCTATTCCCATCGAAGGCTTATCAAACCCTGTCGCTTTTTATGTCAAATGTATGCCTTCAAAGCTGGTTAACTTTTGCTCTCCATGTACCATGTAATTATACACATTGTCAGGGCGGCCATTTATAAGTTTTCGTATTTGATACAAAAGCGTTCCTTCCCGCTATAGCAGGACATTCTAAATGTTCAGCTGTAAAAGATCTTGCTTGTGCATAGTCATAAAAAATCTGGTATTGATGTGAGTAAAAGAGTGAAAAGAAGTGCAAAAATACTTTGGATTACAAGTCCGGTCTAGTGTTGATGATGAAAAATGAACTCGATAAACTCCTCAACATTGATTTCACTTAGGAATTGATGTCTACTAAAACTTGAAATGGTTTTACAAATCACACTACTTATCTAGTCGTCATCGCGAAGCTAGGGTCGAAATTTTTGCGCATGATTATCCTCGAAACAAATTCTCCTTTCAATAATTTCGACGCATACTTCAGAAGTATTCAGATTGACGAGTATTCTGTACGTTTTAGAATACGATTCAGTGGTTGCATCTCACCTTGTAAGCGGTGTAGTTCTTCACAGAACTCTTGCTCTGTTGAGTGCGCCGCTTGTTGGTGTAACTTCTATCTCTGAGGTCCGCCACCTTCAGCTCCCGCTTCTGTGCCGTGCTCAGGAGTACGCTTCCATCAGGCAACTTTACGCTTCCATCAGGCAGCTGTGCGCCTCCATCAGGCAGCTGCACACCCTTATCAGGCAGCTGAATGCCCCCATCAAGCAGCTGCACGTCCTTATCAGGCAGCTGGACGCCCTTATCAGGCAGCTGTACACCCCCATCAGCCAGCTGCACGCGTCCGACTGGAGCACTCATCTGCTGCTCTGCATCCTTTGTCTGCTGATCCCCCGCCTTCGTGTCCGGAACGTACGAAGATGACGGCAAATCATGCGAGAAATCCTCATTTGCAGGTGAAATGAGCTGCGACAGAGAACATTCGGCTGCTGCTGCAGAAGCCTCTTGCATACGCTTCTTCTCTTGCATCTGCGAAACGTTCGGTTTGATAACGTCAGACATTTTTGAGTAAAAAAGTAGGCGTAATTTAGTTAACAGTCATTTTAAGGAACTCGAAGTATGTATAGAAGAGAACATACGTTAACCTCCATGCCGGAGGTATCGTTGAAAGTAGCTTCTGTCTTCAAAATTACAGGAAAATATTCCTCTCACTTAGCAGAGTAGGCTCAGTAAAACTTACAATAAATATGAAATTGAGCTATTTTTAAGGTGATAAAAACTCTTAACGCCTGTCGGAATTATTGAAACACTTTGTGTCATGACAAAAAATGAAACATTTTTTGAAATCATGGAGTAATTTTTACTCTTAGAATGGATTCTCCAAATCTCTAAGGAATATGTAGCACTATTTTCGCTGCAATACAGAACGAATATTTTTTTATGAAGAGCGGTTTACTGTAAGCCCTCTCGTAGTTTCAAATACATTAAGCACATCCTATAGTACGAACTTTTCTAGTCCAAAAACAAAAGCTGTGAAAAACTATTCTTGAAGTCTATTGAGTCTGCACTGAAAGCCTCTTCTACTTCGTTGTGTATCCAGTAGTAGGTGGTTCAAAGGTACGGTTCGATTTCCTTCATTTACAGCCATTCTAAATTTTCCACTTGGATCATTTGATTTTTGAGCGCGATAGAATGCTTCGCTACGATAAGTAACTTGGAAAAAACGCAGGAAACCATTCTAATTCAACTATAAAAATAACTTTTACACTCAGAGGAAAGAGATTTGAGCACTAAAATAAAGTCAAATTCGGTTTTCAGTTTTTTACTCGCGCGTCTAAAACAAACCTGAGACGAAGATACAGACTATTATGGACTAACCTCAATGTCCTTTTCATAGCGCAGTATTTTCCTCAAAAGAGCAGCGTGTCGTTTCGCAATTTCTACCTTACGGTCTCGAAGTTGTGCTTTTTTTGCTTCGATGAAATCCTCTTTGCTCTTCGGTTGAGCGTCACAGACCTTTGTTTCCTCTGCGCTCGAAAAAAAGCTCCCGACTTTTTCGAAACGATTTTTTGCCTCCCGTAGCTGGTCCTCCATCTCTTCAAGGCCTTCCTTCTCGCCAACGGGGCGAAATTTAGCGTCGATCGTCGTGGCATCTTCGTAAATTTTCCCGGCTGTGCCGACGCCCACGCGACCGCAACTGAAGGCCTCTCCCAGTCCAGCTTCTTCCCTGCCGCTGGTGTAACATCAGGAGAGTGACTCTCTACAGCTTCGTCTTCCCTACTGACACGTGATACTGTGCGAGAAAAATTCGGAACTCCAGAGTTTTGGAATGGACTACAGTAATATCACAAACTGTCACATACACGTGCTGATCGTAATATTTCGAGATATTCTTCGAGCTGCCATGTGCTCAACTCTCGTCAGAGAGGCTTTTTAGAAAATTGAGACTCGTCCACGTGTGAATGCAGGGGCGACGCTGCCGACCTTCCGGTCTTCTTCCCGTTGACGTCGGAAGACATAGATTAATATTCTATTTAGCCTGCGATGCTTCGCAGATTGTTACATTTTTCGTGATCATCATAGAATATAATCATAGAAGGAGACTGATTTCTAACGTGTGATTTTTACCTTTTTATTGTAGCTCGCGTAGTTTAAGCCCTATCGTTAATTTTGTTTCCCATTTCATTATAGACTTGAACCGTAGAACCCCAGTGAACTTAATTCTTGTAAGCACTAGATAGTGTCACCATTTCTGACGAGTAAATTGGTTACATGTGTTTTTTTTTTGTGCTATGAGGGCCCGAGTTAAGAGTTAGGTAGGCGTTCTTTGTGTTGAAATTTAATGTTTGTGAAGTTAAGTGCTCTCTTTTTTCCGGTTCATTGGTGTTCCGCTTTCCAGGACTTACTGCTTTCTGCCCCAACTTTATCTTATTTCGTAATCTTCTTTCTCCGTTAACTGTGTCTATGCTCTTTCCAAATAGATTATGCGTACCCGTAACTCTATGCTAAGTGGTGCCTTTTTCCTTCCTCTGTTTGGATCGCCTTTGTGCGAATGGATAGCCTTAGACTGGCTGTTAGTTTAAGTCGTCGAATCTAATAATTATTTCCGCATTGTCTGGCTTGTTGTATATTTACTGAAATCGAGTTACTAGTTACTTTATTTCCCGCTAGACCTGCTAATGAGATTTTCTCTCGCCGATAATTCAAGGTTTGGCCCTAGCCAGCCGCGAGCAGTGTTAAAAGTGGTGTGTTTGTTCGCAGGCTGGACTTACCCTGTGCCACGGGAAACCACGCTCGTGTCGGTTCTTGTTCGTCCGTCTAGTCTACCAACTATCTCACTCGCTGGCTTGTTGCCTGGCGCACCTACCTGCCTCATCTTGCGCGGGTCCTGCGTGCCCTATCTTACACGGGTCCTGTGGACTCTACTGTACTCGCCAACCATTGCTGTTCTCCACCTGCATCCCACCTTGTTTACTATAAGTTAAGATATATATTATTTTCTCTTTATGCAGTCAATAAAACTTATTGGTTGTTATCTTGTTTCGATTCCCGAGGCGGTCGGAGTGCCGGGAGTGTTATAGCCCGACATCCCCACTACTAGAGCTGTTCAGAATTCTTCCGTCGCTTGGCCCTGACAGTGAATCGGTAGCAAATGGCTTAGGATGGTGAAGCTAGGAGGTCGGGTGGCTTATAGGGAAGGAAACAACAAAGATACAATATTTTCCTAGACATAATAATAGGAAGGAACGTTTATTTTCACTGACAACGCAAAGATAAAATAATGTACATTTGCCTCATATTCCTCTCTCTTGTTCAGTTTTGTAAATGGCATCAAAAGATTGTGGGAAAGCCTTAAATATCAAAAACTTTGAGTTACCCTATTCTCGTAAGGAAACAGCTTTTTCGTTCTTTCTCCTCTCCACCGTTCGGAAATTGGTTCAATACATTTAACTTTTTCTCACGTGACCAACAAATTATTCCACAAGACGCACATCCCTCATGACTGTTGTCTAAATTGATGAATTTTACGTTAAATTTTCTGTTGTCGAGTGAGCCTTAAATCAATAATTCACATTCATTTAGTACATTCGAGTATCAATTGGTGCTCGATGTTATTTGCACATCAATAAAACCTCACGATGTATGACTAGACTGAAGTTAAAATTTACCACTTTACCGTTGTACACAAACAATTTAAACAATTTTAAACAATTTAAACAATTTATTTACCACAGGTGATACAGAGATAAAATGTTTCTTAAGTCTAGTACAATGGTCAAATTTGAGTATAGCTACCTGTGGGCCCGAATAAGTTCAGTGAGTTCTAGGGCATCCTACCATCAAGGTTAGTCTTAGGAGTACAATAATGTTCAACCTAATTCACTTAAACTAGAGACGCATTAGACTGATCAATGAGATAATTAACTCGAAATTAGATACTTCATTTCACAATATAGTTCATATGGACTAGATTTAACAGTATATTCGACAAACGATTCAAGAACAGACTGAAGATCGGCGAAATTAATTAAGGCAAATTACATTATTAGGACCAGTTATGTAGGGGACAAGGTTTGACTCTGTGATCTTACACGACTAGTAATCTGATAGGAAGTGAGACTCAAGACTTTTTTTGAATACCTTATAAGAATTACTTTCACGGATCTCCGCAGGTATTGAGTTCCAAGTTTTAGTTCCAACGAAGAGGATACTGTGTTGTGACCGAGCCTTTGAGTAATAAGGAAGCATGAATTTACTTCTATTTCGGGTTAAATGGTCGTGATGACCAGTTTGCGCAGTTAATAGTTGTTTTAGGCTATTGTCGCCTTCATTTGTTAATGTTTTGTAAATGAAATTGCAAATGGAGATTTTGTAGAGATCCGAGAGCTTAAGTATTCGTAAATTTTTGAATGAGTCATTTGTGTGAGCATTATATTCTAGATTCTTTACCGCTCTTCTGGCTCTTTTTTGCAGGGTAAAAATTTTGTTGGTTTTATTTTTATCAGTTCCGTGCCATGCTTCTATTCCGTATTGCAAGTATGGTGAAATGAGCGTTCGGTAGAGCATTTGTAAGGCTGTTTCAGGCAGGAAATTTTTAACTTTATTCAGGATTCCGATTGATTTTGATAATTTAGAACTAATATGAGCGATGTGCTCTTTAAAGGTTAGATGTTTGTCTATTATGATGCCGAGGAATTTACTTGAGTTTGTTTCTTCGATTTCACCTTCGCCAATTTGAATGCGTTGGAGAGATATATTTTTCTTGTATGAGAATGTAATATATTTTGTTTTATCGATATTAAGGCTTATTTTATTAGCTTTAAGCCACAATGAAACCTTATGAAGTTCATTATTTATACGCTCCGCCATCCTAGCGGGATTTTGGTCTGGAAGGACCGCAGAAAGGGTACTGTCATCGGCAAAAAGTATGAATTTGAAGAATGATGTAGATTTAATGATATCATTGATAAAAATTAGAAATAGGAGAGGCCCAAGGACAGATCCTTGTGGAACCCCATGGCTAATTGTCTGTGGGTCTGATTTTGCGTCGTCGATGACAACGTATTGTTTCCGATTTGCTAAGTATGATCTAAACCAATCATGGGCAGCCCCTCGAATGCCATAACAATGTAGTTTCGAGAGTAATACGTTATGGTCCACACAATCGAATGCTTTTCGAAAGTCAAGAAATACGGAGAAAACAAGCTTTCCTTCATCTATATTAGAATAAAGGTATTGCAAATGATTTAATACAGCTTGTGTCGTAGATTTCTTAGAACGAAAACCGTATTGTTTGTCGTAGAGGAAAGATTTTTGTTCAAAATACGAATACACTTTTTTATACACAATTTTCTCGAATATTTTGCTAATAATTGGTAGTACAGAGATAGGTCTATAATTGTTAATGCAGTTTTTATCACCATTTTTAAAAATAGGGGTGACTCTCGCAATTTCGAAAGAGTTGGGGAAGATACCTTGAGAAAGGGATTGGTTGACACTATAAGATATGCACGGTGCTATTAAATCAGCTATAGCCTTAAGAACTTTAGCCGAAAAATTTTTCAATCCACTTGATTTATTTTTCAAGTTGTTTATGCACGTAATTACATCGGAGGGATTAGTTGGCGTGAAAAAGAAAGAGTTAGGTTCACAGACATGGTCCATGTATTGCAAGTGGTCTCTGGGATCACTGAAGACACTATCGGCTATATTTTTTCCTATGTTTACAAAAAAATTGTTAAACACAGTTGCAATATCTTTTTTCTCGTGGTATTTTACATTTTCGTGAACGACGGACTCAATTGTTTTCGTAGTATTATTATTCGGTTTATAGCATGAGTTAAGCAGGCGCCAAGTTTTTTTAATATCAGTTTTGTATTCAGTAAATTTGCGCGTGAAGTAGTCTCGTTTTGAGGTTCGTATTTGATTTGTCACATGATTCCTGAATCTGTTATACGTTACTTTAGATATTCGCCCTTCGTATAGTAAGGATATGTACGCTTGACGTTTCTTTATATTGATCACGATATCTTCAGTAATCCAGGGCTTTTGTCTATTTTTCGGCGTAATTGTGCGGGTGATTATTGGACAACACTGGTTATATGCGGTCGTTATAATTTCAGTTAAATTTAGTATTGCTTCATCAATGTTAATCGCATTATTGTCCCGTTCATAGACGTCTAATGATGGCATTAATTCTTCTAGAACAGTTCGCTTTGTTCCCAAGTTGTATTCGTTTACACAACGAAATGAATAAGTATCAGCATGTGGGCTGGTACAAGGATTATAGACATTTTTCTTGATGAGAAACACCGGGAAATGGTCAGATAAGTCAGAAATTATTATTCCGGTAAGAAAATCAGTCGGATCTAACATAAAAATATTATCGAGTAACGTAGCCGATTCAGAAGCAACACGTGTAGGTTTCGTGATGATTGGAAGGAAGGAGCTAGACTGAAAAACATTTATGAAGTTTGAGATTTGCTCACAGCTATCATATTGTAGAAGATCGTAGTTGAAATCCCCGCAGATTATTATGTCATTATATAGAGACTTGTTGAACTGAGATATAATGCTTTGAAGCTCGTTCAGGAAAGAGACGTTACAAGCTGTTGGGGGCCTATATACTGTCCCAAGCACAATCCGTTTATCATTTTTCGTTAGTTCTATAAATAAAGTCTCAATATGTTCACGATTCATAGTTGCACTTAAAATGACTTTCGACGATATATGTTTAGATATGTACGTACTGATGCCACCACCACGTTTGTTACTACGGAGTGAATGATGGCTATAATAGTTTTGAATTTGAATCAGGTCTTTAGATGAGTCGTCTAGCCAACTTTCGGTGAAACTGAGAACATCAAAATTGCTGTTCAGCTCAGTGATAGTACAAGATATTTCATCTATTTTCGGATAAA
Source organism: Morinoia aosen (assembly GCA_030386875.1). Lineage (NCBI taxonomy): Eukaryota > Metazoa > Arthropoda > Malacostraca > Amphipoda > Talitridae > Morinoia > Morinoia aosen. Next base: position 31,276,763 of record CM059567.1, on the reverse strand, counting down.
TGGATCTACAGTTCCAACATAATAGAGAAAAATCGTTACAGGTCTTTCTCATCGATTCATTGAATTTTTTAATATTTAGGTATTTATAGTTTCCAGTTTCATTTAGGTTTGGGTGCAGTCTATTCAAATGATTGAGATCTGGATCAATATTGTCGAATATGTCAACATGGTCAGTCATTAGCATTAGGAGACAGTAAGTAAAATGTAACAATACAAACATGGAACAATAAACTTCTGAGGGAGATTCTCAAATAAATTCGAAAACTAAATGAAATTCATAGCTTCACCACAAACGAAATAACTTGTTACAGAGTCCCAAAGTGTGGACATCCGGGGCTCTGAGGCAGCCTACGCTAAATCCCAAGCCGTAATCCTGAGCTGCAAACCTCATCTAAAGGCTTCAGGGAGCAGGATGACATTAGCTCTTAAAGGAATTATGAGGGAAGATTGGTTTTTCAAGACTTTCCTCATTAAATGAGAAATTGATCATAAATAGGATTTTTGTGATGAGGGAAATTCATCCGAAGTGTACTATGTACGAGTAGAAAAGAAGTTGAGAGACGAATGGGTAAAGAAAACGACTTTGAAACAGTAATCTACAGCACGTGAGTGTATTGCATGAAAAGAGTAAGGCTTGTTAAATTACGTTCATGTAAATTCGGAATAAATTCTAAATTTATTTTTATTATATTATTTGTTAGGACATTTGACAGGTCATTTGGTCTAGGACATCAAAATAAAAAGTTCCGTTAACATTTCCTTTGTTCAGTGGAATTCTTTATCTGATAAGGAATTGTTGTGCGAGAGAAGATCTAGGAATACATTCATGGCGGCATTTGATTCTTACCCACAACACTCTGTTATATTAGGTCAATTTCTCGTCGAGGTTCAGATGTATAACATAACTACAATTCGTCCCAATTTCTAGTTAAAATCCTAATTTATGTCAGAATTATCCAATATTTCAACCACACGTTTTCATGAACACTAAAGTTGTGCGATCTTTAATGTGTTAAAAAAGAATTACTGTTTCTAAGTAAAGTGCAATTTTAACTAAGTTTAATTGTCAATAAGAATTAATTGTCACGTTAGAATACCACAATATTTTATCGCAAGATAAACCCAACGAAATCAAAATTATGTTGTAAGGATATCCGTCAGAAAAGAACAATGCCTAACAAGACCAACCAAATAATATGACTGAACGTTACCTGATAAACCAAAGTTCTTAAATAACTTTAATGTGATTTCGAGAAGCAACACTCCGTGTCATGGCAGCACACGGCGACTGAGTGCGAATATACCGTTCGGAACAAGGTAGTGCGACGCACTTATTCATGGATTTTGGCGAACAAATGGAGAGGTTACCTTACTTTCGCTGCCAGATCCAAAAGACGCGTATGTGAGTGTCAGCGTGTGTAGACAAGACAATTAAAGATAACAGTGCTTGAGCGTATACTCGTACTTTCTGTAACAGTCGTGAGACCTGAAAGCCTTCAGCCAGTGATAATACTAATGAATATGAAAATATAGCATCAAGCTCGCATACGAACCATGAGATAATGTTGGGTGCACGTATTTTTCATATATATCATAATCAATGAAAAGATTTTAGAATTTGCCCTTCAGAAATGAAAGTGAATTCTGTTTTCCCTCGCAACTAAAACTGTGAGTAAAACTTTTGCTAGCTCAACTTAGTAAGAAAACCTCGTGTTTAAATTTTATTTTAGCACCACCAAGGACCCGGGGCGAGGACAAATAGTAAAATAAAAAAAATGCTAGTGCGTTGAAGACGGATAAAAATCTAGAATTTTTAAAAAATTCTAAGAGAACTGTAAGTTTCGAGAAGCTTGCTCAATCTGAAGTTCGAAGCTTAAATTAAAACTTACCGCACAAGCAGTGAATTAAGTGGATCATTTGCCTGCAGAACGCTGTCGTACACCAGCAAATACACATTGTCTTTGTTGGGCTTGAGAGGCCTGCCTCTCTCTTCTGCCCCTCGTCGGCCGACCTTCAGTGGGGGAGTTGAAGCGTGTCCGTGTTTCTTCATGCCTTGCTGTACTCTAATGTCAAATCGAAAATAAGGAATAAATACAACCACTGCGTTTCAATCCAGTTCAAATTGAGGCAAGACCTGTGGAGAGCGTAGAAAACTTGAGATTTGTTGCTGTGTAAACTGGCATTGAAGCATTCGTACTTTTTTTCATTATTATTACACTGTATCAGGCCTTTCTTTTAAATGAGATACCTGCAAATTAAAAGATGTGTTAAAAATTAGCTTGAAACTAAGTTGCTGTGAGCTTGCAGCAAATGAAAGCCGTGAAATCTGAAACCAACTCATTTTATTTCGAGTAATTACCACTGATTTCAAACAGACGTTGTCCACTACATGTCAATATACAGTGTGGAGACAAAAAATGCGTAACTTTAAAATATCAATAACTTTTTAAATATATGTAACAGGAAAAGATAACATAAAAGATCTGAATGGACAAAATTCAATGTTTTCTTACGTATCTGGTAGACCCTCCAAATGAGCATAAACGTCAAGGGACAGGAGAGATTTTTGCAACCAGCAAACATGGCCCATTCAACGGCGCAAGTTCATCATAGAAGAAATGACGAAAATTTAATTCTATATCGAGATTCAGAGGAAATTCTTCTTAGAATACCGATTAAACCTAACAAAATAACTATTCAGAGGAACTTCCATAAGTGGAAATCCCAGTTTATTGTGATTAATGAAGGAAGATCTGGAAAAAAAAGTTTCTGAACTCACAGCGGAAAATTTTGAAAGACTGAGAACTCTAATCCAAGATGAGGATACGAATTCGACTGGGTAGGTTAAACAAAGTAAAATAAAAATGAAAATTTAACTTTTCTGCTTTCCAAAACTACCAGTTTTATTTCACCATTCTGTTTGTCAAAAAAGTTAACGCAATTTGTATACATTTATGGCAACCGCCCTGGACGAGGTGTTTCACAAAAACGGAGCCCAAAATGAAATAATATAGTTCAAAAATATTTGATGCATTTTTATTCTGTTCCGATCATATTCTTCATTGAACTCTTTTCAACAATTGCTATAATTTTTGGCAGAATATCTTCAAAAATATTTACTTGTAATTACTCCACTGAAGGCTATCAGAAACATGTTTGCGTAGGAAAGTCAAACAATAAAATCTACACTCTACAATTTAACTTTAGAGTTAAAGAAAAATTAGCGAAATCATCCGTTCACTAAACCTTGGCATGTATCTGTGTGGCCAATATCTAACATAAATAACTTGCTTTAATTAACGGCTATGTTTTTAATGGCCACATAGCTACATTAAATCCAAATTTTGAGCGGCCTCCAATTATAAGTTTCCCAGATCTAACACCGTGTAATTATTTTTTACGAGGACACTTAAAGACGAAAGGATATTCTAGCCCCCTCAAAACACCGGAAAATTTGAAAAAAGAATCACTAACAAATTCAATGCCACAAAAAATAACCAACAATTAATCAAATGAGTTCTTTCATCGATGTGATCATGAGCTCAAAAATACAAGGACAGAAATGGATGACATGTGGAAGGCATTGGATCTTTTAATATGTTCAGTATATTTTTAATAAAACTATTTGCTACTTTATGGTTCGAAAGGCTTCTTCTCTGACACTTAAAATAAATTTAAATTGTGATGCTCAAATTTTACTATTTGACTATTCCACGCAAAACATGTTTCTGAACTCCTTAAGAAGAGAATAATTACAGGTAATGATTTGTGACATTATTTTGTCAAAACTAAAAGCATTTGTGGAAGACCGTTCAACGAAGAACATGATCGAAACAGAATAAAAATGCTGCAAATAGCTTTCATAATATATTATCTTAACCTCGGGTTACGTTTTTCGTCGGCCTCCCTGTACATTGTAATTAACGGTCTTTCATTACAATATAAGACTTGTTTAACCATTACAGACAAGCTTCAACCCTTGCTCAGCAGGGGAGCAGCTTTTTGCTGGTTTTATTTTTTTGTTCTTATTTTATTTGCCGTTGAAGACAATGTCAACTAAAAGCCATGAGTGCAATTGTATCGACTGTCCTTTTGTCCTTAACTGGTATTGAATTTCACTTCTGAATTGTTCTAGGCCATTATTATGGCCTAAGCTAGAAGCAAATACTGCTCAGTGTTCTGAATGTTAGAGCCCGACTGAGCTCATGTTTCACGAGTCATAATCCGACCAACGCCCGGCTTCTACGTTGGCAGCACCACCAAATGGCTACTAGAGGGGACTCGTTGCCATGGAAACTACAGAAGCGAACCCGTCTGTCTGTTGTCCTTCTCTCTCTAACAATATAAACCGAAAAGACAATGACCACGAAATTTTTTCGTGAGAAAAGGACAGAGAAAGTGAATTCGCATTGCTTTTTCATTGCTGCGCTCCTACAAAAAAGGCTCATACATACATCGAAAAATTTCCGCCCGGTTGTATTCTATTTCAGAGTCTAAGCTTTTTTTACTAGTGATGAAACTGTATACAGCGTTTTTTTGTGAATATTGATACTGTAATAAATTAGCCTCAAATTTAAATGGTTTCGAATCATGTAAGGAACTATTTGTACTTTTTGTTGTTTATAAATTGTAGCATATTTTTAAAGCCTCGTGAGCTTATCAGTAAACTAAAATACGTTGATGCACGCGCATTAAAAATTAAATCTGATTCCATTGGGATACGAAATAATTTTTCGCGTAGGTTTTGCCGTTCATCAGCATGAACGTTTCAACTAACTCATTATTTCGAACGAAGAATTTTGCACTGGAAAAAACTGCGACTTTTACCTTTCCATAGACTTTTCATGATTGCAGGACCGGGAAGAAATGTACTCGTGAAGCTAACCCGGCCTGTGCGGTACGGAACATTATTGAAACATCCTCTTCCGCAGTTTTAAAGACTGTGATATGATGGATGCCTTATGAGTTAAAGTATCAAGATTTTCAAATCATTACACAATGCAAAAATGAATATATGATTAAGAACAATGTACCATTCAATAGTAACAAATTTTCGTAATTAAAAGTAAATTTTTATGTCAATGATATAAAACTGGAAATTTTTTTGAACATAAAACACGGCAGAGTCAGGAATTGAAACATAAACAAAAGCAGGCAATCAGCATCACTTATTTGTTATTGAATGAAGAAATGAGCTGTTTAGCACTCTAAAAGTTCGTTCCTTCGCGCAGTAATTTTCATTAGCAGAATTAGGCACCCATCCATCTTACAAATACTCCTATGTCGATGCACATAGCAAAATATTGAGTACGGAGGGGGACAAACACAATATTGTGAAGAGTTGTTGATAAATCGCTATTGCAGTTATCTTTTAGTAACCTGCGCGCAGAAATTTGTGGGCTATTAGCTACAGTTAAATGAGAACAATTTGTCAATATTATTCAATTTGGTCTCGCGCACTAATATCTGGTTGTTATTAGAAATAAGGAGGGATTGCGACACCAAGAACTTTCTACTTGCTTCGGCATTAAATCGAAGGAAGAGGAGGGTACGGGGTTTATGTCTAAACAAATAGATCCTTTTGGGCTTTCAATTTAAAACCTCTCTATCTCAATTAAGGCCCATTTCACACTGAGCTAGCAAAGCAGCATCTAGCAAGCTCGCATGAGCTATGTAGCATTCGCTACAAAGCGTAAAAATTATAAACTTTCCCATTCGCACTTAAATAAAATAATTATTAGCATTAAAAATCTTACTCTAAATTATTATTAATTATTTTCTACTTCTAATTCGTAATCATTGAAGTTTGTGTGTAAATACATGAGAGGTCAAATAATCAATCGACATTTCGAGTTTTAAAGCAGCCGGAAGTGGCAACATCCAAGCGCGACGCTTGAACTGACTCACTCTTTTTTCGTGACTCGCTAGCGTGCGTACATCTCTCGTAAGTGAAAGAAATTAAGGGTGAGAATAGAAAAACCCGGTAAAGTATACAGTGTAAATTCTCTGTGTGCATGGTGATAAACTTAAGGATCTGTTCATCGTCGTGATGTAGGGATAAACACTAAAATAGTGTTAAAATTCTTAGACTAGCATGTTCATTTTCGAGTGCTACCTCGACGTGACAAAACGTATAAATTTGCGTGTCACGATTCATTTCCTGTGTCGAGTCATTATATTATCCAACTACGTTTGTGCCTTACTACAAAGTTATACATTTTGCAGCTGTCATATTAATTCAAGATCCGTTCACGAATACGGGTGATAGAGCGCGGCTAAAACCGCCGGCGTCTTTGTTGATAGAGTCTTTGTCGCCGGCGTCTTTGTTTTCCAAATTTGCGAAGAATAAAACTGCCGTCTCGTGTCATTACTCTGTGATTTAAAAACGTACTTTATGCACGTGGAATAATATTTCTTTTTCACAACATACTTGCAGTAGTTTTCTGAAGTGTGTTTGACGTGAAATAATAATTGGGAATGCCTTTTAATAATTTCGTACGGATTATAGATTACGAAGATTATTCACGAAAATGCCTGCTAAAGTTTTAGTTTTTTTTCGTATTTCATTACTCCTTAAATCTTGCGTTTAATTGCACTTATTTCAATATAAATTACTATCAACAAATTAAATCAATTTTTCCTTATTCTTGCGGCAGAAATACATACTAGCATCTGCCATCGTAAACGCGTACTTCTCGCGTACAAAATACTTCGTGAACGCTTACGATGTTATGCCGGCGGTTTATTGCAAATGGCGAAACGTAAAAACCGCCGGGTCATTGTCTCCTTGATTTTCATGTTTCGTCTTGCGAATATTTTCTTTCTGTGCAAGCAACACGTTTAGTGTTTCTTTTCTCAGGTAGATATTATTCCTTATTTTTTTATCAATGATGCTTGCCAGTGCTTTTCAGTATGATTGATCTTAATGAAAGCTAGGATTTTTTCCCTGTTATTTCTCGTACGGATATATAGATGTTCTAGAGTACACAAAAAAGTTATTAATTCTCGTCCTATGCATTTTAGCTATTTTCTGAATAATTCCTTCCGACTGCATGAATCCCGTGTATTCAGTCTCACGAATTTGCTATAATTCCACAAATGGAATCACCGATTGTTGCTCTAAAAAGACTCACAAGTGGTTCATTACCAAAAAAATTTCCTTTTAAATTTCATGCCTCTATTTAAAGTATGAGCAGTGGTAAAAGAGCTTTTGCAAACCTAAAGTGATTCTATCCTACTTTGAGCTTGACAAAAGAGAGATTTATTAAATTAGCTCGTGTCGGATCTGTAGGATTTCTCGGAGAGTCTACTTTGTGGGAGTTTATCATTCACGATGTTGGGGACTGTCAGTGGTGGAATTTTTCCTTGATGTCTCCTGGGACTGCTCATCCAGCGTTTCGACTTTTTGCAGAACCTCAACGACATCGCCAAACGCCACCACACACTCAGTTCCCTGGGCCTTGTTTTGCCTTAACTGAATCTTACCTGAGCTTGGGCCTGAGAGATCTCTTTTACAATTTATTCCCTTGCAATTCACATGGGTTATTTTTGGAAGCTAGTAAGCCTAAGATTACACTCACAGGCTAGCTAAACTACCTGCTTCTACTACGATAACTTGCTCGTCCAGCTTGGGATTAATAAAGCTGATACCATAAGTGACACCACCAACGTCACGGGTTCTTTTTATAAAGGCTGATGCTACTAGTTAGTCTAAATTGGGCTTATATAAATTCCCAAACACAACTCATTACATCCTGCCGACACCATCGCTCGCCGGACCTCGCTGGCACGGAGTGCCCACCTAGAGAAAATCTTCCAGTCAAGATCCCGCCAGTCCGCCGGGCGTTCCTCCGAATAAAAGACCGAGCTGAGTTCCCTCGCCTCATTAACCTTTCTCACGGTTTTGCGAATACTGTCGAGTGACTGTTTAGGGTTTGGAAGCTGATACTAGCACCCCCATCCAAAAACCAAACAGCTATATAGGAGATGGTCTGCGAGACTGGTAGGTAGGAATAGCACTATTACGAGCCGTAGCCTTCACACTGAGCACGCACGTTTTATCCAGCATCCAGCATGCGAGGTGAAAATGCTTTTCCTACCTATCAGTCTCGCAGACCATCTGCTAGTTAGCTCATGCGAGTTTGCTGGATGCTGCTTTCAGTATGAAATGGGCCTAATCGAGCAAAACTGTAATCAATTCAACGAAGCGCAGCAGAGTTCTTCATTTCATTGCAAAATTACTGGAATGCCCGTCGATTAAACTCATTAGACGCTGTGCGACCACCAATCACAAAATTATTATTCAGGTATGGTATAACCATTCAGTGTAAATACTCAGGATCCAGACTCACTATTCCAAGAAAAAATTTACCGCTAGTCGTGTGCACATCCTACTCGTTTGTCTTTTACATTTAAATATCAATACTAAAAACAGAACGTTGCACGAAGCCTGCAATTTATAAATAAATTTTCTCACCCATTCACGAATTCGTACTTTGTTTTGTCAACACGCATTGGCCCTTCTTGTGGCGTGAATGTTGGCTTATTTGGAAACAAGTGCATATGGCACTCTCCTCATGTAATTTACGTCGGACACCCCATTTCTGTACACGAAAAAATTCATGCCGGTAATACTTGGGTATGATTTTTGAATTAGATATGCGCTAAATATGTCCAATCTGATAAGTTAGGCCATATTTCTAAGGTTAAATTATTGCACAGTAAACTTTTTTGTTACAACCACTATGACTTGTTTGCGCTCATCATACTTTGCTCAACACTGTTCATTATTGTCCAATTGTGCAAGGGTATATATTTACCTGAAGGCTTTGTCTTTTCATGCATTTCTGTTCCAACGTCTCAAGTTTTTCATTTCATCTGTCAGTAAATACAAAAGTTTTTCATTCTAACTCAAAGCAAACTGAGTGAGTACGTTTTTCTGCTTCGTTCTAAGTTAATTCGAAAGCTGTCTCATGTACTGCATAGAATACTTATTGTGGCATTTCTCCTAATCAATATCAGGAACACTCGAATCAATACACTTTTAATGGCCCATGTACTGTTATGTATCAGCTTTTGGAAATATGATTTTTTGTTTTATCTATTCATGCTCGAATAGTTGGTGACAAATTTTCGATCAGTTTAATTTTATTTCTTCGTTTTCTTTTTCATACATGAGTTTTATTCCGTATTTATTTATACATATTTACTAAAATTTATTTTCATGCCCCACATTTTCAACAAAAATGGTTATTATTGCAGAATCACTAAGCTTATGCGTCAATGTGAATAGGAACCATGCTCAAAGTCTTCTCTGCCACTATTTCACCGTTTTTATGTGTGATTAGTATTCATAAATATTTTCATACCTATAGTAAAATATCACATGGAATCGATTTTTCATTTTTTACTCTCACTGATTTAACCATCGAAAGGGTATTGCCTAGTTCATATGACTTGACAATAAATTCAGGAACTTTACATAAAGATTTATTTAGAAACCAAATGGACGTGATGCATTCGGTGCATCGACTATTTTGGAAATAAAGGTTTATTTTCCTGAGAAATTATTGAGCGTTCACTGCATGTTGCACAATGAGCGCTCATTGAGCATGAGTGCTTGTTCATTTTTGAAACATTGCATTTGACCCAAAAGTAAATGGCTAGCGTCAATTAAATGTATGCGACAGCTTTGTTTGCACCAAGGCAAAGAGCTATTCTAATCCTCATTTTATTTGCACCAATTTTAGCTTAAAATTCTTTTTAGCTCTGTTCATTTCAAATTTGTTGAGGCAACTTCACTTGAAGTGAACCCACTCACTTTTTTCTCGGTTCATTTTATTAGTTATGTTGATTGAATTTAACTTAATTCATGTAGAAAACCTATCGCTTCCGTTGTTTTTGGGAAAAATTCCCTGTAAAACAGTTTTACTAGAAATATACCAATTACTTTCTTTGTGATAATATTTGTTATCCAGTAAATTTGTTCGTCTGTGTAAATAAAGTCATATTTGAATGGAAAACTTAGAGAGCAAATTGAAGAGACCAGCATTTCTAACTTTCATAGCTAGAGTATTATGTCAGCAAATTTTTACCGGCGCGCCATTTTAGAGAACCCATCTAAGATTCTTCCCGAGTTACCCTAACAAAAAGGGTAATTTTCATCCCCCAAGGGGCGTATGAGATTTTTATTATACACTCACATTTGGAGAATGAATTGACGCTTAAAATGAGACTAATTTCAAATTTTTAGGTGCAATATTTTAGAAACTATGAGGTCGACAAAATGAGGCTTTTGAAAAATCAGTTAGAGGCTAGGAGAAACTTGCTCTTCATCTTCCTCCAGGGAGCGTATGACAGTTTTATTATACACTCACATTTGGAGAATAAATCGATCTTTATAATGAGACTACTTTCAAATTGTTAGGTGCAATATTTTAGAAACTATGAGGTCGACAAAATGAGGCTCATAGAGAAAACTCGGGAAGGATCTTAGATGGGTTCTCTAAAATGGCGCGCCGGTAAATTTTTCTTGTTGCATCATTTATGTTTGTTGAATATAAAGTAAAAAGTAAAATTACCTCTTCACTTTCTTTATGTGCATGGTCTAATTACACTAATAAAAAGTTAATGACGCAATAAAAGTATTTAAAAAAGCCGGTGTGCCAGTCGAAATAGTTGTAAAAAAAAGCAGATAAAACTTCAAAGATCCGGCAGCCCGTAATCTCCGAAACCCAACAGAGGCGTGTTAGTGTAATAGTGAATGGAGTGCTAAAAACCTCAAGGAGTTTGTGAGATCAGTGACGTGTGCTCTTGGAGACAAGTAAAGTTAAAATTTATCGTTCTTTCGAATGAATGTATGCGAGACAAGAAGACGCACATAGCTTCTATATAGAACTTGTCATTCCCACGATGATAGATTACGAAGACTTGTACAAACTTCTAAATCTAGTCATGGTGAAAGAATTTTGAGTCTGAGCAATAGGAGCTGAATAGTTTAAAAAATTAGGCTAGTTTAACGAAAGTGCATGCTTGATTTATATAAGTTATTTAAATGCAGACTCGAGTATTATACTGCCTTTGAATAAAATGTAGGATATAAGCTATTTCTAATGATGCAGCTGTTTTTTCAGATTCAACTATCTACGGTTCTTGAAACAAGTTTTGAAGTTATGAAGTGGTTGTGCTTGGGATGGAAAAATGTGGTAAATCTTAAGGAGATGACAGTTGTTGATTTTGTAAATTTTGATGCCTTAGCATAGTTAATTAGATCGAAATAAACAAGTTTTGTTCTATGCACTTTTTGTCTCAAATGAGTATTTTATTAGTTATAGCGGTAAATGACTTACCGAAACTCCTGTCTTTGAAGCGGAAAGAAATTCTTTGATCGAGTTGTATGGCAATACTGCAATGGCGTCTCGCTTCCAGCGCTCTGTCTTGAAAGACGAAACCAAACCTACCGCTATACCTCATTAAATACTCATTTGACGAAAAAAGTGTATAGAATAAAAGTTGTTTATTTTGATGTTATTACCATGTTTCAAGCAACAAAAATTCAAAAATCGATGAGTAGCTGTTTATTCGAGCGCATTCGTCATCAATGACGAAACTAAACTTACCGCTTTAAATCGTAAAATACTCATTTGAGACAAAAAAAGAATAGAAGAAAATTGTTTATTTTGATTCAATTAATTAGGTTCAGGCACCAAAAAGTGGAAAATCAACAACTGTCATCTCCTTCAGATTTACCAAAAATGGTCAATGTGAAGTTTAATGCAATCACGGAAATTGATAACGATATTCCAAACAATCACTAAAGGAACCCATTTAAGAACGTTTTTCAGGAACGACATTCTGCTCGCTGATGCGTTATTTTCGAAATATTGAACTTTGAAGTTGGCCGTCGCGCGCCCAAAGAAGCGAGCGTAATTTAATTAAAAACGGAAGCTAACCCCCTATTACAAACGTAAAGAGGTTGGGTCGTGAGGGGTAGCCACAGTTCTTTTAGTGAAAAGTATAAATAAAGCTTCTAAACCACCCATTAGGGTGACGACCGCAATCTTGTTTACATCGGGTCTAACATGGCGACCACCATGGGCGCCGCCATTTTGGACCCGATGTCAACAAGATTGCGGTCGTCACCCTAATGGGTGGGTTAGAAGCTTTATTTATAATTTTCACTAGAAGAACTGTGCCTCCCCCTCACGACCCAACCTCTTTACGTTTGTAATAGCTTCCGTTATTAATTAAATTACGTTTCACGCGCTCGCTTCCTTTGGCGCCAAGGCCAACTTCAAAGTTCAATTATTCGAAAATAACGCATCAGCGAGCAGAATGTCATTCCTGTAAAACGTTCTGAAATGTGTTCCTTTAGTGATTCCTGGGATCGGCATTATTATTTTCCGTGATTGCATGAAACTTCACATTGACCCCAAAAATGTTTGCATTATTGACTAAAATGCTGACTTTTAAGCTCTTTGGTTTCTATCTAAACTGTTGAGTAAAAAATTCAAGCAGTAAACTTTCAAACATTAGTAAGCATAAATAATATTATTTCAAATGTACCTCTGTGTACTTGAACTTGAACTTGAGGGCCGACAGTGTCGGGGCCTTTGTAACGGCCTACAATTCCCTCCACAATTTTCACACAAAGAGTTCAGCGCCTGGTACCAGACTTGTCCACTAAACTACTCAGGATCTACGATCCTTGTCACAAGCCTCCATTGGAAGGCATCACCGGGACAGCCAGTGTGTCAAAACACCATCCCCCGGCACATTGGGTCATTACAGCCCATTCTACCAGACTGGACCATTCTACCACGCACAAGAAACACTTTCATAGCCTCAGTGATACTCGCATTACACTCCTGATCCAATCCAGCAAGACAGCTCATACCGCAATCATCTTCAGCACATCTGGCATTCCACTCATTCTCTCCATACTGCTCAGACACCACATTCATAAAACTCTCTCTCTCTCTTGCTCATACTTACTACATTCCAGCACTAAATGCTCAATTGTTTCCTCTACTCCACTATTACACTGCTGACATAATCTGTTATTATTCTCATTCCATCTCCATGTACGTCTATTCACACTCAATGACTTACATCTCACAGCAAACAAGAGTTGACTTCCAAAACTACCATCATAGAACAGCTCAAACTTAGGTGCTTTCTTTTTCATATACCAGTTAAGTGTGGGCTTCCGCATCATGCTAAGCTTCCACTTATTCAATCCATACTCTTTTGTTTGTCTCTCAATCTCTTTCTTCCACCTCTTGCAGTCCCACTCAGGCCCTACACCTCCAACATTTATTAAACTCCAGTCATCCACAGGTCTCCCCATTCTAACATGAATAATCTTTTGCATACTGAGTTTCCTTGCATGCCCCCAACATACTTTCTCCCAATAGCTTACACTCAGATTCCATTCAAAGATTCGCCTTACCCACCTGCTATTCTGCATTCTTTTAATTCTCACCTTATAATTCAGCACAGCTTTCATCACTCTTTCTGAAAATAGGCTCCACCCTAGGTCACCTCTAATGGCTTTTATAGCTGTCCATTTTGGAGCACCCAATGCTACAAGTCCTACCTTATTTTGTATCACATCCAGCTTTTCAAGATCACTTCCATTCCAAGCAAGAGCACTCATACCATACATGACACTAGGTACAGCAACATACTTCCACATTCCTCTCACACATTCGTACTTGTTTGCTCTGTATCTGGCTACACTACCTAACCGTCCACTCCACTGCATGGCTTTAGCCACTTTCTCACATTTAGTTCTAGTACATCCATCTTCACTCATCATACAACCTAGATATTTGTATTCTTTTGTTCTACCTATTCTGATTTCTCCAATATTCCACAGTCTGTCTCTATCAGTCTCATCACTATTTATAACCATGACCTTACTTCTATCGGCACCAAAGTTCATCTTGAAATCTGTACTATATCCATTCACAATGTCAAGCATCCTTTGTAGTTCATGACCACATTCACTAACCACAACCACATCATCAGCATACAACAAACAGCTCAGTCTCTCATTACCAACTTTCAGTCCTAAACCACTCCCTCTCAGTCGAACTGCTAATTCTTCTGTGTACAATCCAAACAACAGGAGGGGCAGAGTACAGCCCTGTCTCACTCCTCTAACACTCCTCACTTGCCCTGTTTCTAAATTTCCTAACCTGTAGATAGCACTTGTGTTCTCATACAGACTCTGTACAATGTTCACTATTTTTCTGCTAAAACCAACTTTTCTCAAAATTTCAAACAGCCTAACCCAATCCACTCTGTCATACGCCTTTTCACTATCCAGGAATGCTAAATATACCTTCTTGTTATCCTTCTTCATTCGCTCAATTATTTCACTCACTACAAACAGATTATCCTCCCCCTGTCTATTGTACTTCATAATGTTTTAAAATTGTAATTGTTGCTTTAAAAATGAAACCATGCATATCAATAATGTAAATTAGGTGAAGCCATGTTTGTAATTTCAAAGGTACATGGAAAAGCCATTAATATATCTGATTCTGAAAAATATTCATTTTATTTTTTGTTAGGCCTTGGTACCTAACATTTAGGAAATGTTTATTTCATGGCTGATATTGTTTCATTACTTCATAAACATTTTTGTCAATACTACTATTGGAAAACGTGAAGGAAAGGGCAGTAATCAATTTTTCACTTTTTGATGCCTAAACATAGTAGGGTAATTCATCAAATATCGAACAGAAACCACGTGTGTCTAGAAACAACCTTTATAAATCGGTAACTTTTGCTCTGAATAACTGTTGCGGGCCTCAAGATTATTCTTGAACAGTTGCTTTCTTGTTCTGTGATGTCGCTTTAAAGACAACGTAGATTGTTGAAATTTATTCATTGTTCTAAAAATCGAACTCTTTAATAACATAATTTCATCAATATCGAACATGAATCAAACAAGAATTTTGATCCAAACAGGTTTTTTGTTCGAATTTTGAATCCGAACACAACTTACTAAAAACTATGTAGGCCTATCTAGGATAAGGGAAAAAAGGCTATGAGATACCCTATATCAATATATTTAAGGAGTGCCTTCTTCTTTATACTACAGTACATTTTCTAGATCTTAGATTTACGATTATTGCTAAGTACTGCAATGTAGCCTATATTGTCTGGGGAGGTAGACCGAGCTTGTATGAAGTTAAGACGGAGACATTATTTTATTTTGCTTATTTTTGTAACAAATATATTTTTCAGTAATTAAATTAACTTTTTATTGAACTTTGACCCGTATAATACACTTTGTAATGTTAACGTCCGTATATATTGCCATAGGCTTGTGGAAGGTTGCTAATTTTCTGTAGCACCTCCCTCGAGTCTATCATGGGGTTAACCGCTTAAGGCCCGGTAAGGGATAGTAACAAATCGGTCGGAGAAATGGGTTTATTGTTTAGATTACTGAGGCCAGTAATCTCAAGAAGTAATGAGAACGTAAAATAGTGTGACTAAAAGAGTGTAAACGTAAGGGGGTAGCTGTGATCTGACAAAGAACAAAAGGGGTTGATGTAATATAAAATAATGCCAGCATGAACTAACAAAAATGTACGGTTACATAAGAAAATGAATGAAAAGAATTCATTTCATTCGCCAGAAATAATAATTGGTTTTAGTGAATGCAGGACAGGGTCCATCCGCCTGCTAAAGCAGAAATGACTATCGTACACGGGCTACTTTACGAAATACGACTTATTAACCGACCTTTGTGACATTGGAAACACATTAACTATTATTTATTTTTCAACTACTAACTATTGCACTAGGCTAGGCTTATTGCCATAAGCCAATCAACACAAAATAAATTGAAATAAACAAACTGAAATAAACTTAGAACAATATATAGATGAATGCAAAACACACAATTGCTATGTATATACAATATTTTAAGGAAATGAAACATGCGTTCAATAGATCGATTCAGTTATTTAAAAGAATTAAGAATCGAAAAACCTTGTTCGAGGCATATATTCATGATTTATAAGGAATTTTGATTCAAACACCTTTGTTCACTAATTAATACTGACATGAAAAAGGAACTGAATGTCGAACATGGAATAACTATCAAGGTTTTGGCGGGAAAGAAAAAAATACAGCAACAGAACATCATATGGCAACACTACTCTCTAGATATGACGGGAAGTTGACAATGACCCAACAACAATTAAACCGTCGCAATTTTCCCAAGGTGCGTAAGATTTTTGAAGTGAAAAAATATGGCAAATTTGTAAGGGACGTACAGAAAATGCGTTTGCAACAGCTGGTAGCAGTTTGCAGCTCACAGAGATAAGTTTTTATCACTAAAATAGGAGTTTAAAACGTAAGATCACCGGCACTGAGCAAGTTTGGATGCTTACTAAGTTTATTACGCGCATATTACCAAAGTTGTTTGATAATCAGTTCAGTTCGATATTTGATGAATTACCCTAGTTAGATTGAAATAAACCAGTTTTCTTGGTCAATATGTATTTTAAGTGATCCACCAAAATTAAAAATTTAAGGTAAATGTTGAGGATTAACTGAAATTGATTTTCCACTTTATAAATCCTAAACATACTTAATTAGATTGGTGAATGTTGGGGTTAATGCGATCACCGAAATTTAGAATTTTATTCCAAAGAATCACTAAAGAAACCTATTTAAGAAAGTTTTACATGAATGACATTCTATTTGCTGATGCATTATTTTTGAATTATTGAACTGTGAAGTTGGCTTTCGCGTGCCAAAGGAAACGAGCTGGCAAAGCAGAATTTAATTATGACGGATGCTAACCCCCTATTACAAACGTAAATAGGTTGGGTCGTAAGGGGGAGCCACAGTTCTTCTCGTGAAAATTTCAAGTAAAAGTTCAAACCCATCCATTAGGGTTACGTCTGCAGGTGTGTTTACATCAGCTCCAAGATGGCTGCAACCATCCCGGGAAACCGCCATTTTGGAACTGATGTCAACACAATTGTTGACGTTGCCCTAATGGGTGGGCTTGAACCTTTATTTATAATTTTCACTAGAAGAACTGTGGCACTTCCTCATGACCCAACCTGTTTACGTTTGTAATAGGGTGTTAGCTTTCGTTATTAATTAAATTCTGCTTGGTGCGCTCGCTTCCTTCTGCGCAAAAAAGCCAACTTCAAAGTTGAAGAAAATAAATAAACAAGTTCAAAAATAACGCATCAGCGAACAGAATGTCATTCATGTAAAACGTTCTTAAATGGGTTCCTTTAATGATTCTTTAGAATAAAATTTGTAATTTTGGTGGATCACCTAAAATACATATTGACCGTTTTCTTCTATACACTTTCCGTCTGAAATGAGTATTTAACAAATTCTAGCTTTAAATTATGTTGGCTTACCGTTACCAATGCTGGGGGCCTTCACCTTAACAGCAACCATAAAACAGCTGCTTCAGCTGTTGCACCTTCCGGTTCTCCCAAAGAAACGGAAGCAAGGCACTTCCAGCCTTACACAGGTACCGATCGCAGCAAAGATAACACGAACAAAAGACAAAAGCACGCGCGTCTGCACTCAACCACTGGCATAACCATACTGCCGAGGCAGCGTATCAGCCACCCGAGGCGGTTGCGGCAGGGTACGACAACCGGACCCCACAAAAACCCCACAGATTACTTACCGCAACTCTAGTGTTTGAAGCTGAAAAAATTCGTTGAGCGTGTTGGACAGGAAGACTACACTGGACTCTCCCTTCTGATGCGCTCGATCATTCGAGCGCGTTCCCCCCATCTAAGATGAAAATTAACATACCGCTATAAATCGTTATTTTTGGGTGATAACCTCTATTGTGTTTTTAACTAAAAGTTCGTAGAACTGGGTTCAGGCTCCGCAGGGTCGGCGAATAATAAATTTCAAAGTATCAAAACCTACTCTAACAGCTCACTTGTGCAACAAATAAAACCTACTGCTTTAACTCGTAAAATACTCATTTGCCGCAAAAAGTGTATAGAAGGAAAGTAGTTTATTTCAATTTTATTACCATTATTCAAGCAACAAAAATTAAAAAATTGATTAGTAGCTATTTACTCCAGCGCATTCGCCATCAAAGGCGAAAATTAACGTACCGCTATAACTCATCAAATATTCATTTCAAATGGAAAACGCATAGAAGAAAACTTGTTTATTTGGATCTAATTAACTGTGTTTAGGCATCAAAAAGTGTAAAATCGATTACTGTCCTTTCCTTCACATTTACCATACTATTTGACAGTTTCTGTTCTTTTCATTTGATATAGTAAAAGGGCCATCATGTTTAGATTCTGTATAAAAACCTAGTATCCTTCTATTATGATTCATCTGTTAGGGTGTAACTTCGAAACAAATGAAGCCCCTGCAGTTCTGTTTATTTGTAGGTTTGCAATTGTGAGTTGAAAATATTTTCATCAAAGT
This sequence comes from Morinoia aosen, assembly GCA_030386875.1. NCBI lineage: Eukaryota > Metazoa > Arthropoda > Malacostraca > Amphipoda > Talitridae > Morinoia > Morinoia aosen. Next base: position 31,258,310 of record CM059567.1, on the reverse strand, counting down.
AATTATTTAAAGAAATATTTAGCATGAACAAAATAAAAATTAATGTCTTTATATATAGCTTAATTGTAGCTTAGTAGGAAACCACAATGCATTCAAAATAAATTTTCCTTAATGAATTTTACAGAACTTTAGGTAAGTTGGTCATGGCAAATGATTACAGTGATTCTGTATTATTTATATCTAATTTTATATCTTTTGAATAGTTTTGAATAGCTATATTTTGATATATTCCATGATATAGAATTTGAAAATGAAGTAAAAAAAATGCCAAAGTAAATCTACTGAATTTAATTTGCCTAATTTGCATTTGATAGGATAATATTGATACTGATGTTAACATATCCTGTAGAATGAAACAACATAATTATCCAGAAAAAAAACATTTAACTCAAAGGTATACTTGAATGATTGAATAAAACCTAGACCTTAATTGGAGCTTATGTAAAATTGATCAACATATGACCTAGTAGAAGCAGGGACATAACAAGGAAAGGATGTACCATGGCCTATCATAGACAGTACAAAGTATACATGCAGGTGAATAAGGACACAGTAGAACACTGGCCACCAAATTCAGACGGTACCATTATTTAATGTATAGTCTATCCAATTTTCTCCATCCTATTCATTGTCAAAATCATGGTCTTCTGTATGTTCAGTCACAGGATCAACCAAGTCACCACTAGTTGAAGCATTTAAGGAGTTTCAAAACTGCCCCGCCAGGCAGAAAAATCTAAGCATAGAGCTGAGTTTTTGCTCATGACAGCATTGAAAAACATTTACCAGGCAATATTTCCTAGCAGATCTGCTTTGATTCCTCCTAAAATTTGTGTCCACCTAGGCTGCTCTCCAGGTTGACTTGATTGCATTTCTATAAGCTTTGTTCTCTTTGATTTTTGTACTACAATGTTTATACTAATCATACTGCTCTTGTGCTATTCCTCATTTCCCCACCCAAAACACTAACAAGGACTTCGCTCAAAATTCTAGGGAAGATGTGTATTCCAAATTCAACACAGGAAATGGTAGAGTTATGCATTGTAGAAAACTTACTGTTTTGTAGCTTTCAACTGTTCCAATTCAATAAAGGCTTTGGTTTTTGTTTACCACCGGACAGTAATCAATTTTCCAATTTCTGTTGCTTGTATAGTGGTAATGAGATCAAAATAAACAACTTTTCATCTATGCACTTTCTGCCGTAAATCAGTTTCACGAGTTACAGCGGTATTATAGTTTTAGTCTTTCATGGCTGGAATGAACGTTACATTAGGTTATGTAGGTTAGCTTAGGTTATCTTATTAAAATGGTTGCACTAACCTATAGATGCAGTTACTTCATCATTCTTTCCTATAAATTTACCGATTGTTCTGAACTAATTCAATTACGTGAATGATAAGTGCACATCAGGGCAGCCATGACGTCACTCGTGGCATTTGAATTATTTGCAGTTTTATATTGCTCTAACTCATTGAATATTCATTTGCACTGGAGACTGAATGGAAAGAAAGTTGTTTATTTGATCTAATTACCATTAAACAAGCAACAAAAATTGGAAGATCGATCATTTGAGAAAATTCAGACCATGAAAGACAGAAATTAACATACCGCTAGCTATAACTCTTTACATATTGAGGGAAAGTGCATAGAAGAAAAGTTGCTTATTTTGATCTCGTTAACATTTTAACCCTTTTGGTAAGATAATTCAAATGGTTTGGGTAGAAACTTCCTGGGGAAAAGTTTTCATTACCTTGAATTGTCAGTGAAATTGTCCTAGTGTGGGTGCTTTTAGCTTAGGCAAGTGCCTATATCTTTTTTTAATTTTAAAATTTTTTGAATCTTTAAAACTTTATGCTTGGTGACAGAAATTTTTGACGTTGAAAAATTTTGTACTTACGAAGAAATTTATTCATGAATTTTTGCCTAAATTTATCAAAAATAAACAAAGTTCAGAAAAAACTTGGTCAAGTTAAATAGAAAGGTTATCGAATGTGTTGCACGGACCCTGTGGCATGAACTTAGAGGTAACCTATGGTAATTTAGGTGTGCAGGCTTCTGGAAATGTTTAAAAAACTAGTTTCATGAATGCTTGTAATTTCCCTAGTTTTGTTATTTACTCCAAAATATTTCCTCACTAGTCAAATTACTTTAAACTAGGTTAGATGCCCTAAACTGGAAGCACTAGCCAACTTGGCACTGGAGTAGCCATCAGCACCGAAAGGGTTAAAGAAACAAATGTTTAAAGAAATTAAAGAAACAAATGTTTAAAGAAATTAAAGAAACAAATGTATGAAAATTGGTTAGTGTCCTGTCATAAACATCTACCAAGACTTTTTTGGCTTACTGAGAAGTGTTACATTAGCATATACAAAGGATTACACAAGTTGAATTTAATTGTCTTTGAGAAGTGTTGAAGCAAAAAATATTGTCATTTATGCATAGTATCCCTAATACTATTTTGAAATGAAAGCATCTTGTGATGTGTGACATAAACCATAGAACTATTATGAAAACTACTACTCACTATAGAACTACTACTCACTATAGAACTATTCAAATGTATTTACTTACCTCTCCAGTGAGTCACAGCCGTGCCCTTCCTATCCTATCATTTTGCAGTCAGTGATACAATTTTATGACTTTTATTAAAAAATTAGGACTCCTTCCATTCTTCTATTTTTTTACTTTTTCTATTGGACTTCTTCTATTCTATAAACTCAAGACATATGCATTGAAGTTAAAATGTAAGACTTTTTGCGTTGTGGTATGTTTATTGTCTTATATATGATTTTTTATGGCTATTCTATTATTGATTGTGCAAACCCTTTTACTGCATATCCAACTCAATGTGCTAAGTTAGTAGTATGAGACTGCCCTATTTTTCGTGTCATCTTTTCTTCTAACTTTGGGGACATCGAGATTTTTCTGGAGGGTGCACTAAAGAAGATTATCTTCCTTTGCATCTTGCAGGGTGCGTACAGGCATGGAGAAGCATGGAAAGTAGTTGAATTTCGAAAATAAAATTCAAGGCCTCGAAAGTAGTGGAATTTTAAAAATGGTCATTGAAAGTCATGAAATTTTAGGATTTTCGTGAAAAGAAAATTTTACTGTTGAAAATTTTCGTTCCGTTTGGTCCGCGTTGAGCGAGGCGTTGTCAGTAACCTTCGAGTGTTACTTGGGCTCTGATTGGTTGATACAGCTACGTCTTTAGTGTCCGCGATTTTGATTGGTTCTCAGGCGTCACGTGAAACCAAACGCGCTCAGTGTGACTGAAGACACGCGCTCGCTCGGACCATTGTTGACCTGTCGCCACTGTTGAACATTTTCGAGCTGAGTTTTTATGATCGGTCTTGACCATCCCGTGTGTGTGTGACTAGAGTTACGGTGCCGAGACTGAGCTGAGGAATTATCGTCATGCCAGGCAGTTGTTCTTTCAACAACTTGTGGTTGCGAGACAAAGACTTTCAACAATGGATAGCACCGCATCCCTAACTGAAAACAATGGCGGTTTGCACCGCGTGCGAGTCGGAGTTCGACATCGCCAACAATGGAATAGCGGCGGTGAGGAGTCATGCAAAAGGAACAAAGCATGCCAAGACATCGATGAGGTGATGAGCCAGTTTTCAGAGTTCTTTGATGAGGCACAGAGGAAGATCAGCACTTTCAACAGTTTTCAGCAAGACACTGATTGGCTAGATGTCTTCTGGAGCAGCCAGCTGGCCACATCCTCCCTCAAGAAACTGTGGCTGGTTGTGAAGATGCTACTGGTCCTGTCACATGGCCAGGCTTCAGTGGAAAGGTGCTTTTCTGTGAGCAAGCAGCTCATGGAAGTCAACATGGGTGAGAACACCATCGTGGCGCAGAGAGTGGTCATGGACCACATCAAACATGTAGGAGGTATCTCCAAGGTTGACATTTCCAAGAAACTCCTCTTTTCAGCTTCACAGGGCAGACAGCGCTATCAACACTACCTGGATCAAAAGAAGGAAGAGGCAGAGATGCAGAAGAAGGGAGAGAAGAGGAAGAGAGAACTGGATGAAGTGGAGAACCTGAAGACAAAACGGAAGAGGATGGAGGAGAGTCTGCAAGCGCTGGTGGAGGATGCTGACAGCTTTGCACAGAAGGCAGAGGACAAGAATGATTTGCGCCTACTGGCAAAGTCAAATGCATTGAGGAAATCAGCCAAAGACAAGCAAGAACAACTCAAGGGGCTGAATGCGGAAATTAATGACAAACTTAATGCACTGGCAAATGCATAGCAGATGCTATTGAACTGTCCAGCATGACTGTTTGGTGTTGTGATGATCATTTACACATTTATGAAAACAAGACCTGCAAGTAATGATGAATGTTCTGTGAAGTTTATGACTGAAATACATTTATTGTGCTGCAATTTAACTTTGTGTGACATTATTTTGGGCAGAGAGAGGTAGTGAAAATGTGATTTGGTTGGCATAAAAAGTCATGAAAAAGTAGTGGAATTTTGAAACTCAGAGCCTGTACGCACCCTGATCTTGGAGTTCAGCACTCCTTGATGAAATATTGGCTACCTGGGCTAGCTCAAAGAAGTATGCTGATTGGGTCTGTTCTTGTCAGAATATATTGAAAAATTGCCACTCCTCAGTAGAAACCTCAGCTACCCTCCATAAAATCAGCAAAATTTGTTGATAGAGTTGCGAGTCAAGATTTGTAGTTAGGCAAGACTCATCTTTCATTCTTTTCTTCTGTCTTTTCTTGTGGTATAGCTATCATATTATACTATAGTCACACCTTACCTGAGAACATTAATTCATTCCAGAAGTGGTTTTATCACTTGATTTTTTGTATGTATAGTCGTATTTTACATAAAAAAAGCCTGATTCATTCGGAGCCCCCCAATACTACCCTCTAAACCCTTTAAAAATTATTAAAGTATACCAATTTTGTTTAAATATGTGTTCAGAGTAAAATAAAATAATGTATTAAACTATTAAAATGATTGAGATATGCAAGTCATTTACCTTTGGGGTTGGACAACTATGCCCAAGAGACAAAAGGGTGAGTGCAAAGCAAAGTGAAGTTTGTGGTGAATGAGGGAGGAAGAGGTGGCTGCAAAGCCGCATAATTTGAATTTTTGAGCTTTTGCATTTCGTTACTTGAAATTTCTTAGTATTCAGAGACAAAGTTGTACATTACGATGTTTTGTAACATAGATTATTCATTATTGGCGTCTTTTGTATGGTGAGATATGACTGTACTAACCTTATGCTTGAATGCTTTTTCTCATATTTCTCATCTCTTTCATATCATTGAAATAGTGACACTTTCTTTTGCAAGTAGCAGCTTGTACCATCCAAGACATTCAAATTTAAGGCCCATCTGATGCCACTGAACTTGGACCTAACTGAATTTTTTTCAGATTATTGCTGAGGGGAAACTTTAAAATTTGGCTATTCATTGTAACAATAGTAATTCATTATGAAACGCTTGTTTAGTATTCTCTTTTGAATGTGCACTCAATGCTGTCATCATTGGTAAATTTAGTATGATATAGTTAAGATTTTCTCTTCTTGCTTTGTATTGCAAATCTGCCTCTTGAAAGAGTGTTGTATGAAATGGATATACTGGTTTTCTTCTGCAGTATTTTAATGTATTTAGATTATCATTGCTGCTCTTAAAACATTTAAATCTCAAGTTGTGGTAGTGAAACTATTTAATGTGTTTAATGTTCCTTTATATTATAATGACTAATTAAATGATCTTATCTTTTTAGAAATCTCAGTATATAATTTCTTCTGATTTTATACTGTATTTTCAATCTACAAAGATGAGCAGTAGTGATTTTGAGTGGGGCATCAAGAATGGAGATCTTGAGAAGGTTAAAGAAGCTGTGGATAAAGTAAGTATTTTAGGATAAACAATATAACCATTTAATTGTTAGAGGCAAGTTTTCCTACTGTATATCAATAAATCTTTACTTAATCAGAGGCTTGATTAGGCAATATTCTATCTCAGGAAAAAAATTATCAAAGTGTTCTGTAGGAATTATGGTTTAAGTGTAACATAAACCAAACCTGAATTTTCTCACCACTTCTAGTTAGTTATTGTATCATCCAATAATTATCATCAATGTTACCTCAATTATAGACTGCAAAATGTTCACTGTAACTATAAAGCTGATATGCTTCATGATGTTAGTTCATTGCAAAAATTATGAAGAGTATTGACCTAGCGCTGTTGCATGACGTCCATAGCATTGAAAATTTAAATCATTGGTGCGTTTTATCAGCTAAATCCAAAAAAGTTACCCTAATTACTTAGGTAATTTTTTCTTATTGCTCAGCAGTAAATGAAATAAACATGCTACTATAAATGTTCAAAATAGGTTTTCTGAAAGCTTGGGAGTTTTATAAGCCTATATATTATTTGTGAGTTATTTTGAGGGTTTGTGAGCTCAAACTTGAACATGTCTTATAGTGTCACTAGTTTTTATGTACTCGGAAGTATAAAGCTATAGGGGGGGGGGCTTCTTTTTTCTCTGTTTTCCATTCTGGATAATATTTAATAGCTACTGACACCCATTTATATACTTCCTGTTCTTTTTATTTTCTCTGAAAATTTCAACTTCTGCAAAGCATCATGTTTAGAAGGGATGTTATATGGCTAGGACTGAAAACTTATGTATATATATTAAATTAATGGATCATTAGTGTTAAATTATTTCACATGTTATACATAAGTATTTCCATTTTATTTTCTATCTTTGAATTCAAGATAACTTTTTTTTTTTGCAGGGAGTGGATGTGAATGCTGCTATTGATGGAAGGATCCCCTTATGTCTAGCCTCTGACTATGGACAGTTGGATGTGCTAAACTTTCTGCTGAGCAGAGGAGCAGATGTTGATGTAAGAGTTCAGATGAAGTTCATGCACCAAGTATACTATTATTCTTTTTTGTGTGTTAGTCATTATTGTCATCTATACTTTCATTGAAATGGACAGCCTTGCATCTTGTAGGTTATGGATCACCTTCCAGTACTGCAGTTATGACAATGAGTGCTTGTTATGCCTTGGAAAAAGTGTATTCTCTCTCCTAAATATAATGTCTGCAAAAAGCATTTACCAGAGAATATTTAGGAAGATATTTTTAAAGTTACATGTAGTTGGACGTAGGTAGTACATCTAGTTAATGAATGAGAAATAAAATCATGTTCAAATGTCTTGCATGCAAGGAGTTCAAGTCTGTTCTGTTTGCTAAAAGAAACATTTTTGTTTAAACTTTAAAGATTATTATTAGATAGTTTTTAATTGTTGAATATTATTTGAACTTTTCATGATTGTGTTTGTGTCATTTGCATGAAATAAATTGTGCTTTTTATCACTCCATGGTTGATGAGGGAGTGGCTCTACATACAATCTATAGCTGAACGCTATTCTATTGAAAATTGTTTGCTATTACATACTAGGTTATGCAGTATTGATATATTGCCTGGTCTAGTGTAAAACGTGTAAAATAGCTTATTAATTTTTAGAGTTACGTCTCACCTTTGGTGCTTGTTTAATTTTACTAAGAAAGTATTTTTTTAGAAGTTTTTAAAAGTTGATTACTTTTTTAATCTATGTTGGCACCTTCTTGTAAACCAATTCATGAAGCAATATGTTATTAACATCTCTAAAGCTTTGCATTAGTAGGACGCATGGCACTCACAGCATCAAATTGTTACCCTTTATTAAGAACAGCATTGACCGTGCAGGTGAGCGACAAGTTTGGAGTCAGTCCCCTCCTCGCCGCCATCTATGAGGGACACACTCAGTGTGTCCAGTCTCTTCTAAAAGCCGTGCGTATCTAGCCCCTAAAAAGCAGCAAGGAGTGTAACTGTGTATATTTTATCACCTTTTTCAAGTAATCTTTCTTTGAGGTTAAATAAAGTCTTTTATTGGGCTTACATTTGTTGTGTTGTAGTTTAGCCTGTGAGGGGTTGAAGTGAGGAAGTCATATTGAGAATCAAACTTAAATAAAAATTTGGCTTGTAGCACGATACGTTAGCAAAAGGCTAACGTATATGTCCATTTTTAGGCAATTTTCATGAAGTTGATGTGGGTAATGCTGTAAACTATCCCCTAAAGAACAATAACAAAGTATAACCTTACGAAATTAGGTTTGAAATTGAAACCTTGGAATTTGAAGACAATGTTTGAAATTTTATTAACTTCAATTTTAGATTAGGTTGGATCATCCCAATTAGATAAAGTTGGATCATACCTGATGTTTGCTACCTGAATTAAGTTGGCTATAGCTGCTGTAACCGTCATGGTGCTGCTGTGTTTCCAGTAGCTGGACGTCAGTTGTGTTCTTTGAAGTTAGACATCAGTTGTGTTCTTTAGAGTTAGACATCAGTTGTGTTCTTTGCAGCTAGACATCAGTTGTGTTCTTTAGAGTTAGACATCAGTTGTGTTCTTTAGAGTTAGACATCAGCTGTGTTCTTTAGAGTTAGACATCAGTTGTGTTCTTTGCAGCTAGACATCAGTTGTGTTCTTTGCAGCTAGACATCAGTTGTGTTCTTTGCAGCTAGACATCAGTTGTGTTCTTTGCAGCTAGACATCAGTTGTGTTCTTTGCAGCTAGACATCAGTTGTGTTCTTTGCAGCTAGACATCAGTTGTGTTCTTTGCAGCTAGACATCAGTTGTGTTCTTTGCAGCTAGACATCAGTTGTGTTCTTTGCAGCTAGACATCAGTTGTGTTCTTTGCAGCCAGACATCAGTTGTGCTCTTTGCAGCTAGACATCAGTTGTGTTCTTTGCAGCCAGACATCAGTTGTGTTCTTTGCAGCCAGACATCAGTTGTGTTCTTTGCAGCTAGACATCAGTTGTGTTCTTTGCAGCTAGACATCAGCTGTATTCCTGAAGCTAGGAACTGGCTACTTGGATCAATATTAGTTCTACAGTCAGTAGGTACTAGTGACCAGAATTTCATTCATTGATTAATTTTTCAAGTTCTAGGCATCTAACTTTTTCTCTTTTACAGGGTGCCAAAAAAGACGGCAAGGCTCCTGATGGTTCCACGTATCTAGAGGCTGCCGAAAAAGAAGAAATTAAAGCTCTTCTGAGTTAATTTTAAATGTGCCTCTAACATTTATTGGTATCTTGGTGTGAGGTTTATAGTCCAGGTTGGCATTATGTGGACAGGAGGAACAGGCTTTCAGGGTGTTGATCTGTTGCTGGTGAGGAAGTGGTGCTGTGTAGCTATTATACCTCAGTTACTGGAGGGTGTGCGCTCTGAAAATGGTAGTTGGTTTGTGGGAGACTGTTAGTTCTTCTGCCAAGCGGTTCTCTTGGACACTATTGATTTCTTACGCTCTGTTAACCAAGTAATTTAATTTTTTGATGATATACTGTGCAATTATTGGGAATTTCATGGTGGATTTTAGGGAAGTGTTTTCGTATGTGGCATTAAATGTAATTACTTGTACGGTGGATAATTGCATTTGCGAGAATTGGTATCAAAGTTGAGTCTTCCTTGTGATGAAGAGTTCATTTTTGTTGAATAGCTTGTTCTTTGTGTTCCTATGAAGGTTTAACGCCTCATTCTATGGCTAATGAACTAGCTTTTATAACAATGTTAAATGGGAAGCTCAGGTTGTATCTGCTAACCTGATTTCTTTGTATTACTTTCCTTAATAATGCTTGTGATATAAGTCCTCAAGTAATTCACATGTACAATATCGTTTTGAGCTTCACATGACTGTATGTATGAGTGAATTCAGCTTCAATATTTTTTATTTGTTTTAGCTGTGCACTCAGCTGCAGACACATTCCTTGGTTTGACTATTGGACTGATGTTTTTTCACTCATCCTCACGATGGAAATTTGTTGGACGAGTTTGTGCTGTGCCTGCTCCCGGCCTCTCATTAATCCATCCTTAAAAGTCTGTGTTGTACCTACGCTCTTGCTGTATTCTTAGTACATCCTTCGATTTGTATCCAATTTGCTGCTCATAAACTGCGTGTGACTCATTGTAACCTTTGATGAGACTTCCCATAGAACCTCGGGTACTCGTTGCTCATTGGGTTAAATATTTCTGATGGAGTTTCACTAGTCGCTCATGAGGTAAAATGTCTCATTTCCTGGCTCTTGTGTGTACTCTCGGGCTTTCAGCTCCATCGGTATTGATAGGAAGATGATCTCCAATTTGTTTCACTATTTCTCCAATAGTTCTTGAGTTTTGCAAGCTTATCAAGAATAACGCTCTTTGTAACTGTTATTATTCCACTCAGTGAATCAGTATTTCATGAGGTGTAGTAGTCGTAGATATTTTAAAAAAATTACGGGAATAAGTTGTGATATGTGGCGCATGGTGAGACGCCTTTTATTGTTTCAAAGAAATGACATTTTTGCATCTCTAATGCATCGTACTGTTCATTGAAATTGCGTCGTGCTTCCATAGAGTTTCATTTCATATACGAGATCAAATGACAATTGAAATAAGTTTTGTATCATTTTGTGGAATGATTTTTTTAGAACTTGCATCAAACTGTTGATCAATTTAACAACGTCTTGATGGCAATTTCTATGTGTTTTTATTTGCTATTTGTACTTGGGCTATAGATATTATGTCCCGCGGCACTCTATATCTGTAAGCATTTCTGAATTAATTTGCTTTGTATTAACCTGTTTGGCAACGATTCGTTGGTAGCTTTTTTTGCTTGCGTTGGCCCTTAGAACTTTTTTTTCCAGTCACTCAAAATAACTTGATGAAGAATGAGAGATGCTAAAAACCTGGTGAACATCACTTGGTCCGTCCCAAATGAAGCGCAGGGAAGCCAGATTTCTAACAATTCACGTCGTCTTAGCTGTGCAACTGACAGCGTGAGTTTTTCTTAGTCGACGTGACTTGCCTATTTTCATTTGCAATAAACCCGTCTTGGTCAAACCTAACTCGTGGAAATTCCGATCGCAAGAGGTTAAACATTCTTCACTTTCATGAAGTCAATTGCATGTAACCACTTTGTGTAGTGCTTGGTCCTCACAATTAGTTTTCCAATTCTTCGAGTTGAGGAAAAAGAATTAAACAGAGAAGCATAAAGAAGCCGTTCCTCATCCCTGGGCAGCACGCAGACATCACCCGTACTAAGTCCTTGAGTTGCAGCAAATGTGTGTGGCTTAGAGCCTGGGTTCTGCAGAGTGCATGCTGCTGCCACTACACCAGTAGACGCCCACCCTCCCGCAAGCTAACTAACTTCCTGCCGCAGGGTGCTCGCTGTGCTGCACTACCCCAGATCCCCCCCGCAAACTAACTTCCTGCCTACACTGCTTTTGAATCCCTCCTGCAGAATCGTCAGCTTTGCCTTGGATAGCTTCGTTATTTCTTGGTAATTCCACTCATGAGCTTATCATACTTAAGTTACTGGGGATTTGTTTGCTGAAGTTCTCTTGTTTCGTTTTAATATTTCCATCTGACTGCAGATGACATACTCCTATACTTGTCATGCTTTGTGATCCTGACTTCCATTCGTATATGTGGATAAATAAAATTCTTGGACGTAAAAAAGAGAAATATTTATAGTATGTGAATAGATAGTGACTCAGTGCTCTGAGCGTCTGATTTGAACGTATCCGCATGCGCTGCATGAATCCTTCCTTAGAATATTCATGGTTTTCTTGATTCTTTGAACTATATATTACAATAATTTAAAGGTTATGATTATTTTCTAACAGTTCTGTTTCTCTAGTTCGTATTTTATGCGTTTGTCATCTATTTACGCTATTCCTTAATATTTGAGGTGTATATCGGTTCGGTTTTACGTGGTCGTGTCTAGAATAAATTGGCGTATGTTACTTCCATTTATACATGGATGAGCAACTCGTAGGCGTAGTAATCAAACATTGATATACTGAATTACAACTAAAGGGCATTTTTTACCTGTCAAAATTTTCCCTGCTACTTCTAAGAGCATATTTATAAATCTATAGCATATTACTGGACTTGATGAATAATCATTGGCTGTAATTTAATGTAATCGTGTCCATATCGATGGTGTCGTAACGTCCTCTTGATAAAGGCAAGTATTGCGCTAGCTTCAGGGGAAAAACCCTCCGGAAATGCGCGAGACATGTTCCAGTAAAGTTCTTTGACCTATGACCCTCTTGGTTTGTCTTCCTTTTGTTCAAATTTAGAAAAATGTTGACATTCAGTGCAAGTTCGATTTTCATGTTTGATGTGTACCAAGCTTTTGTTTTCTGCTTTGAAACATATTTCGTATTGTGCGCGCATGATGAAATGGAAGTCAATATGTGTCGGTTTTATAACATATTATACTTATATGTACCATCATATTTTGTAAGTCTTTCGAAAATTTGAGACTTTTTCCTGCACATCAGATGCGTTAATCAAACCATTTCCAAGATGTCAAGACACGGAAGTCTTTCTTCTGTTCGTCTGGCTTGCAATTTTTGGTTTTACTTTTGTCAGACATCTGCCTTATAATTTTGCGTACTCTAAAACCAATGGTAATTCTCCATAGTACATTTGTGATAATTAGCTCCTTAACTGACGTTTATACATACGTGAAGGCCCTATAAGGAAAATAAGAACATGATTCAACAATAATAATCTTCTATTGATATAGTCCACAGTGATGAAAATTATACATGCATTTCGACACAGCTCTCCTTTAGGACGCAGTGCAACTTGAGTTATTTCACGGCTTCGTGGAAACTGCTTACTCAGCTCCGTCAGCAATGTTTCTCAGCTTTAGGCATCGCCATTTATGGTGGAATAAGCTAGCTGAGCTTTTATATACATTGTTATGTACAACCTTAGTCTAATCACTAGTTGTGTTGAGATGGCGAAATGCTGCGCTTATGACATTTTTAGAACCGCCGCCTACGTGGAAATGCAACTGTTAATCAAGAAAGGAATCCTAATGCGAAACATATCACTCGCTGTTTTGCTGTCGCCCTGAACAGTTCTCTGAAATGGTAAGCCAGCATTCGCCTCAATGAAAATCGCTCGTATCTATCATCAATTGACACACGAACCTCAAAAATTGAAGCTCATCAACAGTAAAGCTGTCTCGTTACGTAAAGGAAAAACGAACTGGGAGATGAGCGAACTGGTGCGGGCATGAGTCATCTGAACACCGTTGTACTTCTCGCAAGTGTCATGAGAAAATTCAGCCAGAGGGTGGAGCAGCCGTAGTAGCAGCAGCATGTGCATTTTGGGTGGTACCTGAACTTCACTGGAGGGATTATAGGATGGCAGCAGTCCACATGAATTGGCACAGGTACCGATTACATAATGTATAACGCCTTTAAATTTGTCGCACTTCTAATTTTGTCCGAATGACGATCGAAATTACGAACTGTATTTTTGGTGAAATTAGTGCACATCGGAAGCGAAGAGACTTCATGATTATCTTATAACATTTCGAGGGAAGCTCGCGTGTCCAAACAGCAATGATATCAGCCTAAGCTTTTAGTGGGGATTCATGAAAGATTTATTCAACTTTCAGATCGTTATTTGTTAAAATAATGTTCACAGTTTAACTCAAATTTGAATAATAATAATAATAAACTCAGTTAACGACAACTTCGGTCAGTGACTATTTAGTTGTCGCTTTGGTAAACTACCAAAGTATTTTTTCACCATCACGACTTGATATTTCCATCCAAGTTCAAACCTCAGTGCTTCCGTCAATAACCAAATTTCGTTCGTCCATGCACGGTACTCCCAATACCCTCACTTTGCTTCTCCACTCAATCCGAACCACTAGGGTTGGCGTACAGCCCAGCTAACTGAAGTCCAAATAATTGAAACATTTCGACCAGTAGACCATTCGGGGCCACGAGTTTAGTCTCACTACACAGACGAGTTCCGGAACCATGATCCCCTTGCAATGGGTTTACTCTCACAATCACCAACGTATATCACCTTTGGGCGCCCCGAGCGCAACAGACCGATGCAGACCAGAATTACCAAGAGTCGGAGAGATTAATTGCATTTGGAATTGTGGGCGGGGCAATAACTTCTAAGTTATCTTACGGGCAGTAGTTAGAGACTCCCCTGGCAGGGGTTCCAGCTACCCACCCTCACTTTGGCCGAGCGTCTCACCCATGCTGGAACCCCCCTCTCATCAGATCAGAGAGGGTAATATCACAGGACGCTCGGCCATTGTTCTTTAATACTTTCCATCAGAGCACTTCCATTATTCAAGTTCTCGCTATTGTTCAGGTCAACTTGGAAATCAAAGTTCAGAGATAAACCAGACTTTCATCAATTATACTCACTCATATCTGCTAAGATTTACAAATTACCGAATACATTTATTTCCTTCACATATTCAAGCACTTTGTGGATAGGTCCCCCATCCGATAGCACAATCGCCACACTCATGCTTCCTCCAGCCACTGGTCGAAGTAATCTGTCTCTGGCCTGTTGTAGTGAAGTACACTCTTCCAACATGTGCTTCACCGTCAGGACTGCATCGTTACACCACCCGCATATAGGTCTCTGCCCAAGAGTTTCTGGTTCGAAGAGATAGCTGTGGGTCAACGCTGTGTGGTTTAGTCGGAGCCTATTGATGACGACTTCCTCCTGGCGGGTCAACTTGAAGATACACTTTTTCCATTTTCCAGGGCAAGTTTTGACAGCTCTGAGGCCTCTCTCAGCTTCACGCCATTCCCTGTTCCACATTTCATATGTTCTCTTTCTTATTAGCGGGAACCAATCTTTGTAAGGGGTCAATATAAATTCTGCGGGTCTCTGCGCTGCTGCTCTTGCAGCCTCGTCTGCACGCTCATTCTCCGCGACACCCACGTGCGCCGGGACCCAACTGATGGTAATGTTTTTGCCATCTTCTATGAGTTGATGCATTTCTAATAAGATCTTTTTTAGCAGTTCGTTATCTCCGGTATAGTTGTCAATTGCTTGTACCGAGCTCATTGAGTCACTGCAGATGACATAGTTAAGAGACGAAGTTTCCTTAATGATGTTTAGAGCGAGCTTGATTGCGTGGAGTTCAGCTGTAAATATGCTTGCTACGAGCGGTAGTGAGGCCTTCCTGACGATGTTCCCCATCACAGCCGCCGCTCCAACTCCGGTTGGCGACTTGGATCCATCGGTGTAAATTACTTTGCTGCTGTGGTATTTACTCATAATATCGTTATGCATATGTCTTAGGATAGATGGGATAATTTCCGCCTTTCTTAAATCTGTCATTTGCTGCTCAAACTTGGGTCTGCGGAGAGTCCATGTATATGATGCAGGGGTGAAGTACGGATGGACTGGCTGGGTCGGAATGTTGTACTCCGTGATGGTCCGGCGCAGTCTTTGGATTACTGGTGCTGAGCATTTCCGGCTAGTAAAAAACAGTTCTAGGTTTGAGTTGCAGATTGAGCTGTATGCTGGGTTGATGTAGTGACATTTGAGTTTGAAATAATATCTTAGCAGCAGGTCTTTTCTTCTGAGTTCCAGTCTCGGTTCGTTACATATTACCTGTAAGTCTGTTACTGGCGTCGTCTTGAATGCTCCAGTGCTAATACGCATTGCTTCGTTCGCCACTACGTCCAGTTCCTTTAGCGCAGTTGCGCTCGCCGAGCCATAGACCACACAGCCATAGTCAATTTTGGAGCGGATCAGGGAACGGTACAGTCTCATTAGAATTTCTTGATCCGCACCCCAAGCAAAAGAAGACACGGATTTCAGTAAATTAAGGTCTTTGCTGCATTTAGCTTTTACACTTCTGATGTGGGTAATCCAGTTTAGCTTCTTATCCCAATGAAGGCCGAGGAATTTTGTGCTGTCTACAATGGGAATACTTTGTTCGTCCATCCGTAATGTTGGAATTACCATTGGTTCATTCCCTCCATAGAATTGCATTGCAACAGTTTTCGTGGGTGAAAATCGGAATCCGTTATGTTTTGCCCACTGGTTGACTCGATCTATTGTCGACTGTATTGTTGTTTGAACTTCGTAGCTATTGTGACCAGCAAAAGCGATAAGAAGGTCGTCTACGAATAAGGAGCTGAAAACTTCACGAGGGATTTCCTTTGCTAATGAGTTAATTTTGATGGCAAACAGAGTGACACTAAGTGTGCTTCCCTGCGGTGTTCCTGTGGCCAGTTCTGTTAAGGGGGACAATTCGCCAGACACTCTCACTCGAAATGTTCGACCCCTGAGGAACTCCTTCACAAACCTTGGTAGTCTTCCTCGCATTCCTGCCGCTGCTAGGTCTCGTAATATCCCGTACCGCCAGGTCGTGTCATAGGCCTTTTCTAAATCAAAAAATACAGCGTGGACCACTTTATTTTCCGCGAACGATCTTCTCACATAGGTGTCGAACCTCACGAGATGGTCTACAGTTGCTCGATTCTTCCTGAAACCGCATTGGATGTTAGTAAATATTTTGTTGTTTTCGAGGTATTCCATCAGTCTGCTGTTGATCATTTTTTCGTAGGTCTTGCATAGACAGCTCGTCAATGATATGGGCCTGTAGTTTTTCGGATTGCTGTGATCTTTACCAGGTTTAGGGATAGGTACAATTATGGCTTCTTTCCAACGTGGGTGCACATATTCTTTAACCCATAACTTATTGTACACGTTCAGCAGGTATTGGTGAGCATTGTCCGGCATGTTTTTGATCATCAGGTTGCTGATATCATCTGCTCCTGGTGTTGTAATTCTATTACTTTTGATGGCGGATGTAAGTTCCTGCATTGTGAAAAGTCTGTTATAGGGTTCCTCATTGCTGCTCATGAAGTTGATGGGAGTTTGTTCTGCGAGTTGCTTGTATCGTACAAATTGTTCTGAATAGTTCACGTTGCTGGATATGATTTCGAAGGTCTCTGCGAGCTTCTGTGCTATTTCCTTCGTGGTCGAATAATGATTTTCTCCTTCACTTAGCATTTTTATTTGCCTCTTGGCCCTTCCTCGAATTGTATTTATTGTTTCCCAAATATAACTACTGGGTGTGGTGGTTTTCAGAGTTGATACGAACTCTCTCCAGGTGTTCTGCTTAGCTTCCTTGAATGTCCTCGTTGCTATTGCTCTTGCCCTCTTCCACCGTATTTTGTCCTCCATTTCCCCAGTCCTCTTGTATACCCTGTAGCACTTCTCCCTCTCTCGCCAAGCTACTTTACAGTCCGCTGTCCACCATGGTTTTGCGTAGTGCCGTCTTCTCTTGTACTTAGGCACCCAATTCTCAGCTGCACTATTGAATCTTTGATAGAGTTCATCGATTGCAGCCTCTGGGTCCTCTGGTATTTCCACCTGGTGTACATTTTTCCATATGGTGTCTTCTCGGTACTGCTTCCAGTTACCTTTCTTGAAATTCCATGCTTCGGTCTCTAGTCGTCCATCTGCTTGCAGAACTGTAAAGGTGAGCATTATAGGGAAGTGATCACTACTCAGGACCGAGGGTAGAACATTGAACTTTAGATCCGGTGTTATGTCTGAGGATGTGAGTGTGAGGTCTATTATAGTTCCTGATATATGAGTGGGTGAATCATCATTAATGATGTTGAGGTTTTCCACTGCCAGCATGTTCCGCATCATTCGTCCTCTCCCATCTGTTCTCTTATTCCCCCAGTCACTATGGTGAGCGTTAAAATCACCCATTATAACAACAGGTTTGGGCAATTCCCTCAAGGTGGTGAATAATTCTTCGACATTTACTTGCTCTCTGGGTGGCAAGTATATTGATGCAACAGTTATTATCTTGAATTTACTAAGGGATATTCTCGTAGCAATTATCTGAGCCGGTGATTGTGTGTTGATCTCTTGAGTGGGTATTGATGAATGTATGTATAGTGCCACTCCCCCATGAAACCTGTGGTTGTAGTGACCTTGCTTGCAGAAACTAACATATCCTGATACTGGGGACACAAAATTATCACCGTAGAACGTTTCCTGTACAGCTATCACTGCTGGCTTGTAGGTGTCAACAAGGTTTATGAGGTCCTCCTTAGAAGACGCCATTCCTTGTAAATTCCACTGTAGGAATGTAACCTCTTGCTCTGCCATCACCTCCACCTGCGCCTGATGTCCTCAGACCTCCTCCTCTCGTCTTTGCCTCTCGGAGATCTCTTCCTGAGGCTCTCCCTCGATGTTGCACGTGAGCGTTGTCTACGCGTCTCTCCCACTTTCGGACGGTTAGCTTTTTTCAGTTCTTCTTCATATTTATCTCTATCAATTTCTTCCGCTTCTCTTATTTCTTTTGTGTATTCATCATAAATTTTCCTGGTTTCTCTCCTTCTAGATTCCCTTTCTTTTGCAGGTGATATTGCACCGTGGTGCAGGCTTACAGTCGTTGTGAAAAGCCTTCCGGTCTTGGGGCTCTCACACACAACCTCTGTCATCCTCTCTATTTCATCTTCCTTCGCCGACATACTTCTATTCCTGGACTTATTTCTTGTTTCGACTCCTTCAACCTTTTTCTTGCTTTGTTGTGGCTCTGGTGTTGATTCTCGGTCATCTGATCGGTTTCTCTTTTTATTGTTTGTAATATCTTCTTTTATGGGGTTAGTGTGTGTCTTAATTGCCTTAGTGAAATTCATAGAGAAGTTCGGGTTGCGGCGGTTGAACATCAATCTGGCTTGCCCTTTTGAAACTCTTTCTTTACTCTGAATGGCCAAGATTTCCTCCTCCAGCACTCTCTGTCTGCAATTTCTTGATCCCGTTGGATGCTCCTCACTGCAGTGGTAGCACTTGGTTTCGCTGGAAGTGCATTCGTCAATTAGATGCCCAGTCGAGCTGCACTTCGAGCACACTTGTTCTCCCTGGCAGTGTTTAATGCCGTGGCCATATTCTTGGCATTTTTTGCAGAGCATAGGTCTGGGCTTAATTTCGTATACCTTGGTTTTAGCCTGCTCTCCAGGGACATCAATGTATTCGGGTAGCACGGGCTGCCTGAAAGACAACAGAATAGGCAGTGCCAGGTGACTTCTCGGTTTAATCCAGGTTGCTCGAACCGCATCTTGAGCTCCACACATTTCCAGTAATCCTTGCTTGAATTTTTCAAAGTCACTCAGATCGTATTCATATACATAGATAAGGCCTTTCTGCATAGCAAAATTGAGGTTCTCTTCGACAGTGATGGGCATTTGGTTTAGTTGCTGCATTTGTTTCATTTTCTGGCTCTGAGCTGCGTCACTCACTTCCACTGTAAACACTGTCTTGCTCCGCGATCTTATGGCTTTGGGTTTACTGCCGAGGTGGTCGGTGATACACTTCTCGAGTACCCATGGAGATATCTTTCGTCTATTAGCTTCATTCATCCTGCAATCAAAATGAGTGATGTACTTGCTAGATGGTGGGGCTCGTACAGTTTCATCCACTCCTTCCCTTATCTGTTTAGCTCTTCTTATGGTCACTTTTTCTCTCTCCACTATTTGCAACAAGCATCTTTCTTCTATTTCTCTGTCACACTGGATGCTGCCTGCTGCGTGTGGACCTCCGCAGTGGGCACACTTCGTCTCGTCAGACGTGCAGTTCAGAGCGGAGTGGCCGACCTCAGCACACTTTCTGCACACTGCAGAGGTATTTCGGCATCGCTTAGTGGTGTGACCATACATCTGACAATTGAAACACATCATTGGTTTGTTGTTAAACGGATATACTTTGGTGTCTTGCCTTTCACCTGGGATATAGATGCTGTATGGTACGGTTTGGTGCTTGAACGTTATAAGAAAGGCTTGTGTTTCGGGATATCTTGGTTTAATGAAACTAGCTCTTGTAACTTCCTGCACATTGTACTGCTCCTGAAGGCCGGTTTTAAATTCGTTCATGTCGGTGATGTCAAAGTCATTGATGTATATCAAGCCAGTCGAGTAATTGAACCTGCTGTATTCTGCAGTCTGACAGGGTACATTTTCCACGTGCGTCAGGCTGACAATCTTCTTCGCTTGCTGCGCACTTCGCACTTCGACCATCATCATTTCAGGGCCCATGCTAAACAGCCTCTTGGGTTTTGTGCCAGTTACAGCCGCGATTTGTTGGAGAACTCCAAACGGGTTAGTTTTCCTCTTTCCTCCATGTTCAAAGGTGATGGAGAAGTACCTGGGAAAGAACTCTTCGTCAGGTAGCACCAGAGGAACATATTTTATTTTCTCCTTTTTTTGCAGTTTTCCACACTTACGTGCTGGCTGTTCCTGCCCTGAAGATGAACCACTTCGGGCCGAAATCACCGCTCTCTCAATTTCTGTTAGATGCTTCACAATCTGGTCCACTTCATTGGTGCTCATATTTCTGCAACTCTCATCACTCACATCACCCGCAATTGTTGCGATGGCTTCTTCAATTCTTCTCTTGATATTTCCGATGTTGTCACGTTGGTCCACCTTCGAGGCGAGGGGGTCATCTCCAGCGTCACCTCGCTGCCGCTGCGGATCCTCCATTTCTTCCATGCTCGAAACTTGGTCACACGCACTCGAACGATTCATTATTTCAGGAGTGGGTCCCCTTGATAAATCAAGGGGGCCTCGCTTGGACACGTCTATTCAGTAAAATTGGTAAAGGGAACAGTGAAAATTCCTGAAGTCAATTGTAGCAAGCAATTTTGAAAATAGCCATCATTAGCTGGATCAAGTCTTCATTGGATTTAATAAATCATTTCTAAAAATAGAGTTTGTGATTACGGATTGGTGAGCAGCATTATGAAAATCCCCTCCGTGGCTACCGGGGCTCATGTGGTCAAAGCGTTAATGTCAAGGAATCTTAATTTACGATCATGCTCAATACTGAAGTTGTACATTTCACCTGGCGATCTGTGCCGAGAGCAGGAGCACAGCTAAGCTACTAAAAGCGCTGCTCACGATTACATATTCAACCCCTGATTCGTCCTTCAACTAAACCGCGACAAAATTACGTGTGCTGTTAACACGAGAAGGCGATCATGCCTGCTCAGCACTCAGTTCAGCTGTTTTTGTCTTCTAGTTACTAAGGGTGACCAGCAAGTTAAGACACGTGGCGAAAACGCAGCGTGCGTTGGGTTATAATTGCAAATGGCAGTGTTAAAACATAGCTGTCTTTGATAGGTTTCACATTGCTCGAGAAAACTGGAAAAAGCACTTCAAGATGTGCCCATCAAAGACAGTTCGCGAAATTTGCGAGTTTGCAACAACTCCGCAAACATGGAGGATAAAATTGGCGCCGTTCTGAATGGGCATCTGTATTTCAGTAAGTGGAATTGATTATCATAGTTCTACGAAGAATGTCCTGACACCTGATAAGAATGAATAACAAGACCTTCGTGGTTTATTACGTATAGAAACTCGGCACTCCCGGCTATAACTCCGGTGAAAAATTTCCTACAAAATTATCAAAGAAAATCGAGTTCCACAACGTAGGCTACAATGAAAAAGGACTATATATTCATGGCATAGTGGTGTACTGGTGAGAAAAGATTAAACGTTAATGATTTCTCTCCCCCGACTGAAGAACAACGCATAAAAAACTTCATTGTGCGGACACTGAGCAACTATGTGACGCTCATAGTTAAAGTTGCTTCAAGAACCCGTGCATGACGGAGGTCCGGCACTGGAACATCATAACGCGAGGTCACTGCATTTTTGCCACGTGTCACTAATGTATGTCACCCTGTACGATAACGTAAACGAAGCGACGCAACTTATATATTGAACAGTATAAGAGGAAAAGTAAAATTATAATAAATAAATGTGATTGACTATACAAGCAAGGAGTTGCAATATTATTAACTATATTGTAAATTCTTGACACTCCCTAACGTGATCAAAAGAACTTTATGACCCGGATAAACACATCCGTGAAACTAGAGGGTCTCAAATATTTCATAGGATTTTACATCTTTAAAAGGAAGTGCTCAACATTTTTTTATTATTTTCTCATTTGAAAGACCCCGAGTAATATATAATTAGAGCGAGCACTAAACTCTAATTGAACAAGGAGCGCAAAAAAGGAGGAATCGGAAACGGGAAGCGTAAGGAAGACCCCTGCTGGGGAGGTGGTGGGGGAGGCCTAAAGAAAGTGGGTCCTGGAGGTCGTGGGCGCGGCCTGCCAGTGTTGCCCTGGAAGCTGGAGGGAGGCGGGGGAGGAGGCACCAGTCCGTCTCGGAAGCTGGAAGGAGAGAACCCTCCAGTGACGGGACGGAACGCTTGGTTGCCAGCGGCCGCTCCCTGGTCACGTGGTGCCGTGCCGGCTAAGTCACCGCCGCTCTGCCCCTGCTGCGGCCGTGTGGGGTCTAAGATGTTGCCGCACTGCGCCCTGCACACGCTGTCGCGCAGGATGTCTTCTAGAGCTACGCGCGACCGCAGCTGGAAGCAGTCAACCTGCGCAAAAAAAAGAGATCGTGTTGTTCTCGAAACTTGAATATTTCATAAGCGCTCTGTTCAGTCACTGAATCCGGTACAGCAATGGTAAATGTGTATTCAGATATTTGGTATTGAAATGGCGATCACCGTATACAACCGTGTTATGTGAAAACAGATTAGAGTATTCAGCTTAATTTGAACATTTGTGTGATTAGGTCAACGCACACAATTATAGTGAAAATACACCACAATTAATGCCTGGATTAGATGCAAGTTTAAGCCTCCCAAACCGCAGCAAAGGCGTTCCAAAGAAAAGGAGGAAGGCACCATTCAATTTCAATTTAATCGAGCGCGGAATCTATAAACAAGGTGCATAGAAAAAGTAAGTTGAGAATGAAGTTCATGACACAAGATAAGAATTGAAGAAGCAAGTATGTGCTGAAAAACAGGACAGCAGTGGAACAAAAAAAGATGATTCGTAATAAAGACAGAAAACCTCGCCTATTTTAACAAAAGGAAGGGCTGCCTAACTTGTATCTCGGGACCTCACATATTCCCCTAAGAGCGCTAATTCCTCCAAATAAAAGAGTTGTATCCGTCTCAGAGGTAATTAAAGATTTAGGAAAATGATGATGAAGGCATCTACGGATGCTTTATTTCCAATCAAGCCTGATACATATCACCTTGTATATTGGATTTTCAAATGCCTTATAACTAACGCCAGGACGCTTTTCCCCGGTCAAGACCGGTACCCATTTCAGACACCTGGGTAGAGTGGGGTATTGTGCTTGGAATTTTTCTCCTATACCCAACAGAGAAAATCGCCACCGCCAGCGCCGAGTTTCGAGCCCAGGTCTCTGCCGCACGGCGGCAGAACCTCTAGCACATGGCTATCGCGAGCGAAAAATGCTTAAAAACAAACGACTTCTGTTCCAAATTGTGAAAGATGCCTCGAAATGAAGAAATTTCTTTATGATTGGTCGAAATAGTAGGCTTCACCTTCCCCCTCAACAGATATTGGCAGAAATTTTTAAAAAATGTTTGTAAATTAATGAATTCCAGCATAACGTCCCTAGCAAAAACTACTTTAAAATGAATAGAACGTAGCTCGGTGCATTGAAACGGGAAAGATTGCCTCACCTTGAGAGTCTGGCACTGCGGGCCGTTGGCGCGACACTGGCACAGCGTGCAGGGCGAGGCGGCGCGAGTCTCCCCCACGCTGACGGCCGTGCCGCCGATGACACACGTGCTCGAGTCGCGCCACAGGTTCAGGTCCACTTTAGGCACCGCTTCGCACGGAATGCGCGGGTTCCTGCCGACGTGCAGTTAGATTAGAAAAGAAGACTGAAGGATCGTAGTTCCGGAATAGGGTAGGAACAGTTTTATTTTACGTGGGCCTAAGAAGCTAATGAAAAGGTTAGCTTTGAATTATTTCAAACTCAATTTTGAACGAGATGAGCGGGTTCCTAAAGAAATAAAATAAATTTATGGAATAAAACGTCAAACTATGAGATACTCGTAGCTGTTCCGTAGTCCTCTATAAAAGGCTTCCCGAGTCCATAGGAAACTGGTTAAAAATCTGCTCTGCATTACTTCTGGTATAGGTAAATTTGAACAAGATGCTTGAAACTGAGAGCAATGATTGCCATGATTAACATGTAGAACAACAGAGAGACGTTAGCAACACACTATAGAGCAGCTACATAAAGTGAAAAAAATTTCTTCTTAAATTATTACATTAATCTTACGAGTAATTATGTCTCAGAAATACTTTTCATATTTATTACAGTACCTAGATAGCACACGATCCCAAATTGGTACCTTGTAAAAAGTGTATTTAGAACCCTCCCTTCAGATACGAGTCTCCCAGTCAATATATAACAAAATTTAATTTTTCCTCCTTTTTCGTGTTGTTGCAAACTAGACTTTAAAAAAATACTCACAAGAAGTTATGAGCGATGTCGAAAACGCCGAGTTGGACCTTGTCGACCACGTCGCAATTGTTGCACACGAGCGAAGCCATCGTCGACTTCCTGATCTCGGCTAGCTGGTTCTCGGTGAAGCGCAGGTGTTGGTCGCCAGTTTCGTACCTGACAACATTCAGTAGCATACAGCAACGTTTGGCAACAGTCTGTAGTACTTGGCAACAGTCTGTAGTACTTGGCAACAGTCTGTAGTACTTGGCAACAGTCTGTAGTACTTGGCAACAGTCTGTAGTACTTGGCAACAGTCTGTAGTACTTGGCAACAGTCTGTAGTACTTGGCAACAGTCTGTAGTACTTGGCAACAGTCTGTAGTACTTGGCAACAGTCTGTAGTACTTGGCAACAGTCTGTAGTACTTGGCAACAGTCTGTAGTACTTGGCAACAGTCTGTAGTACTTGGCAACAGTCTGTAGTACTTGGCAACAGTCTGTAGTACTTGGCAACAGTCTGTAGTACTTGGCAACAGTCTGTAGTACTTGGCAACAGTCTGTAGTACTTGGCAACAGTCTGTAGTACTTGGCAACAGTCTGTAGTACTTGGCAACAGTCTGTAGTACTTGGCAACAGTCTGTAGTACTTGGCAACAGTCTGTAGTACTTGGCAACAGTCTGTAGTACTTGGCAACAGTCTGTAGTACTTGGCAACAGTCTGTAGTACTTGGCAACAGTCTGTAGTACTTGGCAACAGTCTGTAGTACTTGGCAACAGTCTGTAGTACTTGGCAACAGTCTGTAGTACTTGGCAACAGTCTGTAGTACTTGGCAACAGTCTGTAGTACTTGGCAACAGTCTGTAGTACTTGGCAACAGTCTGTAGTACTTGGCAACAGTCTGTAGTACTTGGCAACAGTCTGTAGTACTTGGCAACAGTCTGTAGTACTTGGCAACAGTCTGTAGTACTTGGCAACAGTCTGTAGTACTTGGCAACAGTCTGTAGTACTTGGCAACAGTCTGTAGTACTTGGCAACAGTCTGTAGTACTTGGCAACAGTCTGTAGTACTTGGCAACAGTCTGTAGCACTTGGCAACAGTCTGTAGCACTTGGCAACAGTCTGTAGCACTTGGCAACAGTCTGTAGCACTTGGCAACAGTCTGTAGCACTTGGCAACAGTCTGTAGCACTTGGCAACAGTCTGTAGCACTTGGCAACAGTCTGTAGCACTTGGCAACAGTCTGTAGCACTTGGCAACAGTCTGTAGCACTTGGCAACAGTCTGTAGTACTTGGCAACAGTCTGTAGTACTTGGCAACAGTCTGTAGTACTTGGCAACAGTCTGTAGTACTTGGCAACAGTCTGTAGTACTTGGCAACAGTCTGTAGTACTTGGCAACAGTCTGTAGCACTTGGCAACAGTCTGTAGCACTTGGCAACAGTCTGTAGCACTTGGCAACAGTCTGTAGCACTTGGCAACAGTCTGTAGCACTTGGCAACAGTCTGTAGCTCACTTGGCAACAGTCTGTAGCACTTGGCAACAGTCTGTAGTGTTTGGTAATATTAGGTGGTATTTGACAATATTAGGTGGTATTCGGCACAATACGACCGTGCGGAGTGAAAATTTGTAATATTCAACATTCAGAAAATCTGGTAACACTCAGAAAATATTGTAACATCTGGAAATGTTCCCAACATTCAGCATCGTTTGATGGATTTCAAGAACACTTGGCAACGTTCAGTTGCTTCTAATATGCCAAATGAAACACAAGAATAGCTTTCACGCCCAGCTGTAATTCTGCTATCCAGCCCTGCTCTGTCATAGATCGACGAGATATCTAGGTAGCGTTATAAAAACGAGGTTTTAAAGTCTACCCTAGTTAGCAATAACGTTATAGTTGATCGTTTGCATTAACTACACAGATTGCTTCAAAATGTGGGGTCAAACTGAAATGAACACTCAGCTTTCCTCACCTGAATATAATTATACTGCTCTGTTAATTAATGAAGATGTAGAAACAATCAACGAATAGAACATGAATAAACATTCGGGGCTCTTACTCCCGCACGGATATCATTAAATTAAAAAAGTAAATAAGAAAATTATCTTTCTACTAAATAAACCACTTATAACCCTGGAAAGCAAGCAATTTTTAGGTACATGTTTGCAATTCATTGCAAATCGCTTCATATTACTGCTGTAGAAATTGAACATCGCCACTGTATCTTCTGAAAAAAAAATCCGATTCCGATCTTATATTTCCGATTCGTCAGATATGCTTCAAAGTAAAAGTCTAATATATTGCCCAGGAGTAAGCTATATATGACAGTAATCTATTTCTATTTTTGGCATTCATAATAACGGCGGAAAAAGTAAGAAGTATTTCAGCATTATAACATCAATAATTGCAATAAAAATATTCGGAAGGCTCAATTGGACGATTGAGGTTGGAGGAAAGAAATGCGGTGGCAGAGAATCGTACAATGCTTACCAGAATCTGTCGCATCGCTTCAAGAACTGGAATTGCAGGCCGATGATGCACCCGAAAGTCGGCCCAATGATTCCCCCCTGGAGAGGAGTCTCGCACAGACCTCCAGTGAAGAGATCCACGTCTTCAACATTCGTGTAAATCTGAGGGAAAATACAATTGTATTGGGCAACTATACTACTTATGCACTTTATCGTCAAAATTGGAAGGGGCAGGCAGCAGTATAACTTTAGCATTTAATGGTCAAATCAATTTTTAATGTATCCTGTTAGATGAATTGAACATAACCAATTGCATCGCGTAAATACAGCAGTTTGAAACCAGAATAATTTTTTCGTGAAAAGATTTCGTTAATTGAACGAAAAGGTAAGAAACAATTTCGTTAAATTTTTGGTAATTTTCTTTGTGCTATACATGTTACATGCTAATATTATACCCAGCCACGACACTTTTTTGATTTTCGACTGAAAATGTGAACACTGATACCCACTCTTCTGAGTTTGTCGATAAGCTCAGGCTTAATTTCACGACTTAAGTCTTCGAAGGTCCTGGCTCTCTTCAAGTTGCAGATAGCGCGGTACTCGTTGTAGGCTCTTAGGCCGTGGTCTCTGGCGCGCTGGATGTTGAGGGCTGCGAGGTCCAGACCCGAGAACGGAATGTGGCTGTCCTCAAACAAGTGGTTCGTGAGCTCGTCCGTGATGAAATTGTCCAGAGTTTCCATCGGAGTGGAAATCATGCCTCGAACTAACTCATCTACCATTTTGATCTCGTATCTGTAACAAGAAATTTAAAAAATCAACTTGACCTTTCAATGTTCCTAGAACACCAGCATCAGTTGAATTTATACTTTTTGAAAAATGCGTAAATGAGTTCATACAAGTGCTTGTCCTCGAACACCTATTGCTAGTAGCGACAGGTTTAGCTTTTAAGATAATACGCGTCGAGATAAAATGCCAAGGGCACTGTTTTATTTCATCAGGATATGTCATTAATGGAAATATGCTTGAGTAAATAGAAAACCCTCCAGCTCTGATCGCCTATGGCTTGACACACACACACACACACACACACACACACACACACACACACACACACACACACACAGATGTATTAGAATTTCTCTGAAAACTCATTTTAAGGCTTTTTTGTGAGAAGAAGCATTCACATGTGAAGTGGTTTAGACTCTTGCATGAATGGAGCTCAGGTTATCACTCAGTACATTAGGTCATCAAGGAACACTGTACCAAACAATTTCAGAAAGAGATTTGAATGTCCGTTTCTATCAAGTTTACAATAAACGGGGGCTTTGATTGGGCGACTATTTGACTGGGTGGGAGAATATCTGTGCTGTCTGTGTACAAATAAATTTACCTAACCTAGTCATGAATCCAAGCCATGTAAAATACCAATTTTGCCAGCTAAAATCAGGTTCAATTAAAAAATAAAAAAATATTAAAACAATTAATGACTAGAAGTAGGTTCCATTCAAATTTTACTAGATTTTTCAAACTACTGGAAACAACGGAAACGTACATCTTTCTCATGAACTGAATGCATTGGGTGAGTCCTGGTAAGCAGCGTCAGTTCTTATATTCTGGGTTGCGATTCGTTTTCTAGTGATCACTGACTGCGTAATAAAACTTGCCTACTACCATTTTAAAACATAAACCAATATAGTTTCAAAATTATCTGATGGCATTACTCACAACATGTCAGGGTTGAAGAAACCGTTACGTAATGTCACAGATTCGTTCATGATTCCAAACGTCGTGTCCATCCGCAAGAACGATCGCCGGATCAAAGAATGCCCAAACCGGAAAGCGGCAGATGCAAATTCGTTGAGGATGCCAGGGTTGCAAGGCTCATAATCTGAAAAACAACAGAGGATGTAAAATTAAACTCAATTATATATCGAGATTAACGAGTAAGCTCGAGTTAGTGAGAGTGATACGTGACCGAATAATGAAGGCGGGAGAACGGTTCATTATGAACGTTTATTTGGGTTCAGAGTTGTAGATTGTGCTGCAATTTAAGCTCTGCAATATTGTGCGTTGCCGAGATTCCCGAATCCCAAAACTGCCGTTTTGTTGAACTGAATGTTTGTCAATCACTCGTATCTTTAATGCATAGCCAACAAGAAACAAATTTCAGTGAATACATATTTTTTATTACCATCCATTATGATCGTCACACGTGTATTTAATTACTTTTCTTAGCTAAGTAAAGCCATGCAGCGTTGAGAAAACTGCACGGAGATGTAACGCTTTTTAGACGCAAACGAATGAATCATTCCATTACGCATACAAGAAACGCTGCAACACTTAATTAAGTTCGTATGACACGCATGATCTCCACTCTTGCGGTAACGAGAGTAACCGATGTAGAGTGTCCACTGACCTGAGCTGTAACCTTCGGGCTTGAGCCTGAGGGAGTATAGCTGCATGGCGTTCCAGCCAAGGACTCTGGGGAGGAACTCGTTGTAAACGATGTGCTGCCACATGCCTTGGATGATGCGGCGCGCTTCCTGGTACAAGCGCTCGTCAGCCCAATGAGGGTTTATCTGTTCATAGAAATAACGGTGTTTAGTTAAAGCGTGTAGCATAGATTTAGGTTCTCGCAGTTAAAACATATGATCGATAAAGGTTCTGAAGGGACAAAGTTCAGGTGAGGTAAATCATCACAAATAAAAATTTGTTAAGTTTTCCAGCTTAAATTTGTACCCATTACTGCCAAATCAATTTTACAGCGCTGCAGTTCTTCTACTGTTGATTGGCAGCTTTGTTGAAATTGTCAACTAAAACTTCTTTCTCTATTATAAAATTATAAATCAAATCTCAATACCAATATCAGTCGATGTACCTAAAATTCCCCGTTAACGTTTGTAATAAATTACTGTCGCAAACATTGATAATAGAAATAAAGTAACAAAACATAAGTTACAAGTTTAACTCGTACTTTAAAAAGTTAAATGTCAGAGCCGCACCCTAAAATGCTAGGTGCAGTTACATCTCATAAACTGCAAATTATATTCGCGACCGAAAAGATTAGATTAGATTATAGGTTAGCTTAAGCCTC
Source organism: Morinoia aosen (assembly GCA_030386875.1). NCBI lineage: Eukaryota > Metazoa > Arthropoda > Malacostraca > Amphipoda > Talitridae > Morinoia > Morinoia aosen. Next base: position 31,228,580 of record CM059567.1, on the reverse strand, counting down.
CCTAACCGCTAAAAAAAAAGAGCGTATCGAAAAGAGGAAGGCACCATTTAGTATGGAAATTAGGGAATGTGGAATCTATGCAGAAGGGGCATAGAAACAGAAGTTGTGAAAGAAGTTTATGAAACAAGATAAAAGTTGAAGAAAAAAGTAGTAGGTGTTGAAAAACAGGACAGCAGTGAACCGAAAAAGGTGGTTCTTAACATAACAAAAAATATATTTTTTCAACAAAAAGAAGGCCTACCTAACTTTCAGCTCGGGCCCTCACATCTTCCCCCTGGGAGCGCTAATTCCCATAGATACAATAATTGTATCCCCTGGGGGGTTCTCGACCGAAAATTACGTTATTATAAGTGCATTAAATAGTTCAAGACTCCCTAGTCACGACAGAGGCGATCACACGAAATCGAAGAGATAGCATCGTTCAGCAGTGACAGAAGAAAACAGAATCCATCACCAGATGCGTTGCTGTACAGGATACCCAGCGCAAACAAGCAGCATGTTAAGAAACCATATCAAGGGAAGACAAAGATGAAATGGTGAAGAAGGCATGATGAAAATTAAAGGAAGTAAAATGGGCTCAAAGGATTGAGGTCACGAAGGTCTATCTATAGCTAAAGTAACCTAACTGTTCCGAAGATCTCAAATAATGGTCGCACTTTTCAAATAATCAGTCATGTTCCTAACCCACAAGTTAGAATGCTGACCTTTATTTATCACTATTGACATGATCTTAAAACATCACTCAAAAGTTTATTTGTTTCCATGGTTCTCTAGTTTATATCCAATATCTAATAAAATACTACCAAAAATAATTTACTGTTTTTGGAAATTTATTGCTCTCTCTAACATAGTTATTTTTAAAACTACCCACTTCATTGAATGCAATTTGTATACCACCCACTTACTGTTCTTCTCTTCACCGAATACTGATAAAACCTCCGTTTGATTCCACAAACAGTTCAACGATCAAGTCTCGACAGTGCTGTAGCTTTTCACAAGGTGAGTTTCTGAGCAGAGCTACCAGTACATCCATGTACCACTCAAGGTGGTAGGTGCATCGGTAGTTCTAACATACTTGAGAACCATCAACGCCGGTAGTTTCCATGATGAATAAAAAAACTTCAAGTTACAACCACGAGATAAAATGCTCGACTGAATTTTTTGGCAGTGAAGGATGCGACTGACATCATTGACCAACAATCACGGCAGTAATGAGAACTGACTTATGACTATTTAAAGGGTACCACCAATATCTGTGTCGGTAGGGGATCAGACCTACATCAATGATAGTAAAGAGTACTTCCTAAACCAATGACAGTAAAGAGTACTTCCTACATCTATCACAGCAAAAAGTACTTTCAACACCTTTGGCAGCAACGAGCACTTCCAACATCTATTACAGCAAAGTACTTCCAGCACCCATGTCAGGAAAGGAAGGCTGCTCACCTGGCTGAGCTCCGTCGCAATGCGGTTGTGCTCACGCATCCAGATGGTGTGGATTACCGTGAGTCCAGGCTGCTCGGACGAGCGAGGGTCGCCGGCCCGGAAACATTTCCCTGACCGTGCCTTGCACTCGGGGTGACCTCCCACCTGCGAGGATGGTATGGTTGCGTGTAAAGGTTAATTGGATTTTGGTTTGTTGCCTAATCGGAATGATTTCCATGAATTATTGCAAATATTCATGGTTTTTTACACTCGTACCTAAACATTGCGTTTTACAAACATTTTCGCTAGCATAATCTGGTTGATGCGAATAAAAGCAGCCCTGTGTTTTTTTTGTACATAAAAATGAAAATCCTCACAAATAACCACAGACAGAAATATTGCGTATTTATTTAAGCAGACTTGCGCCGCTTACGTAAAAAAAATCATGACATTCCTCAATTAAATAACCGAATTGGTCACACTATTGCTATCGTAGTTGTACACGCTGAACGATATGTCATGGGAATTTGTGAAATCACGAAAAAATAAAAATAATTAAAATGGGTTTCCACTGCTCAACAACTTAGGATTTTTAACAGTTTTTTGAAACATATTCGCAGTCGAAAGTAGCTAAGAGATGCATCATTTGAGGATAACTTTCGGAGAAAAAATTCGCGTGCTCTGAAGAGAGATTCAGTACAACCAGAATGACATTGACCAACAGCGTTTTAAAAATCACCTTTAACGTAGCAACAGGGACGGATGGTTATTCAGCTCTAGCACTCTACCATGATCTTTTTGAAGTGACCCAGTGGCTGCCTATAAAAAGTGAAAATATTCCTCTCAATTAAACTCCGAGGAACGCTAACTCAACATTTTTCATACATATAATGAACCGAAACTACTCGATCCCTTCTTAAAGTGGTCTCCTTCGTGGTAATCAAACCAAATTAAAACTTCACATTGTTTGATGAATATTATTTTCAGAGGAACAAGTTTTGAATGTATTGAAATCAACTCAACAGAAACATAATCGTTTGTGCAATAATGTCTACGGGAAAAACCTAAAAAAAAGCCTGCTATCACCAAGCAAGTGAAAATCCCTTCAACTCGTCAAAAACCGCTTACACAGTAATAAATTTCATCACAAAGTTTTGATGGAGAAAGTTGAGCAATTCTTGACCGTACTTCAAATCAGAAACAGGCCACACTGCCCGTACCTGTGGTAGCAAAGCTTTGCCCTGTATGGGGTGTGCTGTGGTGTTCAGTAGTCCACCACTGAATGTTCTCAGATCCCTCGCCTCACAGAGCTCTTGTCCGTAGATATGAGAGGCGTCCAAGTACGCTGTGTTCTGGTTGATTTGTTCTCGAGGACCTAAGGTTTGCTGACCCGGCAATGATCTGCGATAAAATTAAAGTTTGGATATTTATATAATTTTTAATTGAAGAGATTTTAAATCACGTAGAGGGTGGTGTTACTCCAAAAAATGGTTGTGATTAAAACAAATAAATATAACTGCAAAATATTTGCAACTAAAGCAAGAAAATGACTCTTGCTTGATTTTTTTAAACAATTTTTACCATCGTTGACTACATAAGGATAAGACACCACATCTGATCTGAGAAAGTATCAATTTTTTACGTCTAAGCAACGATACCCGTATCATTAACCCATTCACGATTCACATATTGTTTTCAATGTTTGGACATTAATCAATAAATTTACACATCATGACCAACTTCCCTGACAAGGCAGGTTTGAATTAATCATACGCACAATAAATCAATTTTCTCTATTGATATGTCGAAGCCTTAAATTGAATTTCATCAGTACTAACCTCGTAAATGAGATGCAAAACGGTCGTCCAGATGATATGTTTACTGATGGAAAGAAAGGATCGTTGCTCTCCACTTTTATCGGCCAGCACTCGGGATGGACGCGTTGAGAACTTTCACAATCACGGCAATCTAGGATGGAGTTTTGGAAGCCCTTGTTGAGAGGAGTGAACGTAATGTCGTGGTCCAAAAACTGACCGAACTGCATCACCATGAGTGTGTATCTGGCATGAGGGTGAGAAATATCGTTGTGGATACTTGTTGACACCGTCCTCGGAGACGGTAAAAGCCCTCCTGTGACGGAATGCATTCTGGGTACAGAAACTCCATCTCCGTAAGCGGCGGGAAGCATGCGTGCGAAAACGGTGTTGGATCGGCCGTAGTCGGGACGCAACAAGTTGTTGCAATGCCCACTGATAGAGCGGAACTTTTCGGTAGGTTCACAAGGTCGGTGCTCTTCAATCTCGACGCAAGATCGTATCAAAGGAGCGGGTGGCACCAAGCCGGAGATATCCACACTTGGGAGGCTCACCTCCCCATCAATGCCATTGAGATTGTCTAGCAATTGACTTTGCCTTCTTACACGTCTGTCCTTGATAGCAATGAGCAACTCCTGACTAGTAGCTTCCAACAAGATAGACGTGTTAGCCATCACAATAGAGGTGGGATTAGGTTTATTGTTGGCGTAAGCGGAGCCTAACGTACTTTTGGATGCTGCAACAAAACCTTTCTCAAATACGAGCTTCTCCATTTGCCTTAGCTTTTCTACTTTTTCCTTTCCGTTGTTCACCATTTCTTTAAGTAATTCTTCCTTCAGGAAAACTTTTCCTTCAGTTTTCCAAGCCTTTAAGCTTGGCGCTTCAATATCTTCGCAAAGAACAGGAGCATTTAGGAAAGGATCAATAGCTAAGAAGGGACTGGTAGGAACCTTATCTAAACCTGGTACGTTATCACACAGGAGTCTAGCTAACGAAAATTTCCTCAACTCAAAAAGCTGCTCTTTACTAAACGATGAAGGTGGTAAGTCATTCTCATACCAGTATCGATCGGTCTGTTTTAACACTTTGAACTGCAGGGAGAGGAGGCACGATGCTGTAGGGCCGACCATGGCCCCGTCCATCGGTCTTTCAGACAGCAATCCAGTAATCAAATCGATATCTGCGACGTCATCATACAGTCTCTTGAGAGTGTCAATGCGGTCTGGCTCCATGACGTCGATGAGCTGGTCGAAAGAATGGGCGGGAGTGCGGCGGCAGAAGGGGCGCCAGACGACATAGGGAGGAAGGCCGTGGTCTCGGCCCTGATGGACAGCCCTGGCGGCCAGGTCAACGCCTTCCAGATAGTGGCGCAGGGAATGAGGCACCGTCGCGTCCCAGGCAAGAGCCTTGCCTTTGATCAGGCCTGCGATGATCCTTTCGTAGACGCCTGGCTTGTACAGCAGAGTCATGTTCAGTGCTGTTTCTTGGAGAGGAATCTCCTAGAGAATAAAAAGAAGGAAGACATTTAGTTACAATGAACGACTTACACGTGTTCTTTTGCTGATCACTGCATGTAATCCTAATAGATAACTCATCTTAATACTTGGTCAATTCTTTTAAATGTGTGGTAAGATCATCGTACACTTTAAAATTACGTAACGAGGCAGTTGAAAACGTTGAGAAACGTAAAGTTGAAATCAGGTCTAATTTTTTCGGAGCTTCAAACTGTAACACTTAGGATATTTTTTAAGGCGCGAAAGCCCCATCACGTTAGGAGCTACCTTCTGGGTAGAAGCACGGCAGCCTATTAGAGTTTTAAAAAAGCGAAAATGTTGCATATCAAAAATAGATCTCAAATTTGGATTGAGCATTTCACGAATCCTATAACAATGTTTTATTAAAGACTTGAAACTAAATTAAGTGCTCATTTCGAGAACAGCAGACTTAAATCATTTGCAAATCGTCTCGGGTGGCACCAATAAATATTATTTTTTTATTGACCGAGAAAAAACCATTAAAATCTACGATACGGTTCATTTTCGTAATAAATGATAATTATGTAATGAAAACGATAACCACAAACAGTAATTTTTAAAGGGAACAATTTCAAGTATTTAAGACGCTCTGTGAATGACCTAACTTGATCATGCAACTTTTTTATGGGCCTTTTAATCAAAATTATAAATCATTAACACCATGAGAAGTCTGTTGATCTCAAACAAATAACGTCAACATTAAATATTTCTAGAACATCTAGGCTCAATAACTGAAGAGTTGTCAGAACAGGTATCGTTATTTTGTAGTTCTCAAATGTTGCCTGCGTTCATGGAAGATCTTATCGATAAACACGAGAGCTGCCAGACAACTGAACGGACAGAGCGGCTATTTATGAAGAGAATTTGCTGAATTTTAACTGCCGATTACGATGAATATTCCAGAAGCAAAAAGGTTAGTGTCCTACCCCTGAGCGCTGTATCCTTCAGGTCAGCGCTGGCCTGCAGCAAATTGTTGGCGGAAAATCACCTTCGTTCGTCATATGCAAAGCTAATCGAGTTGCAAAAGCTCAACGCTTCTTCTCGAGGTTCTAATACTGAAGCTTACTTAGAGTTTGCATTTTACCTGAACCGAAATGCATAACAGTTTTCTTTTTCCGGCTTGGATTTTAAAATGATAGTTTAAAAAAATGCAGCAACAAAATTTTCGAAAGGCATCATTAGCTTCGCTCATTACGGCAGTTATTGAGAGTGAGGATTCCTGTTGTAAAAGTCATTTTGCGGTGGTAATTTTTTTCTTAAAATGTTAACCAGTAAAGGATCAAATTAGCCAGGCTCTATAGTCATTACCGAACTTCATAGATTTATGAAATCATTGCAGAGAACTTAGCTTGACAAACTTGTTATTTAGTTCGAGAAGTGATGCAGCCTGGAGGGTTGTCATGACATAATTTACACGAATAGTATTTTGCTAAATTATGACTTGAAATATAGAACACATATGAACGCATTTCAGAACCTTAAAAATATTAAAAAGGATGTAAACGCTATTCAGTTATTAGTGGGCGCTATTTTAGGATATCAGTGATTAAAAATGAATATTTCATATTAAATTCCATTGTATAAACTCAGAAACTCGTTCTTAGTACAGCGTAGGGCGCTACACATCAGAACGTATACAAAAAAATGATAGTTCAACTCTTGATTTTGTCGAGCGTAAAACAATCACAGTAAGGGAAATGAAAAATTATCAAGAATAGTTTTTCAAATTTTTTAATTATCTGGTCATTCTGAAGTCGATTTTTATGGAATGAGGTTGACATCGTTTAATAATTGCATACTTCATGACATGCAAGCACGAAGTTTCTCGCAAGATCCTCACCTATTTTGATAATTAATTTTTAGCATTTGATGCTAGTTTGATGCGCATATAACTTCACGTCGTAGCAAAATTATAGCAAAGTTTCGCGTTTGCACGTATAGTAAGCCCATACATAAATCAATTTAAAAAAAGTAACCTTCAGCAATACGTTTAAATGCAATTGGCCCAAATTTAATACTTCGACTACCGGAATAAGCTTTCCTTGTTCACGACCCAAAACACAGGTCAATATTCTGCAAATCCAACCGACACATGTTTTGATTATTTGTTCACTAGAAAACTTCTTTTAGCTCAGCTCCGAGCGTAGCTACCTCAGTGATAGGATCCTCGAGGTTGACGTTGGCCAGAGGCAGGTTGTCGGGCAGGAGGGTGAGCACAAGGGGCAGCACACCCGTCGAGATCGAGTTGAAGATGCCTCCCTTGATAGACATGTCGTAGCCGGTGTAGCGGCCGCTCGCTAACGGCAGAATCTCAGATTCCTCGACGGCCTGAGACGACCAACAGATAAAGTGTTACAACAGAAGCGTTTTATGTCTCCATTACAGATCGGCGCGCTGATGTTTCCTTGTCTCGAGTAAGTGTGTCGCTAGATACTGCGGTACCAAGGCCTTGAGTGAGGATGGGTAGGTGGTTGGACCTTGATGATTCAAAACTACTTTTCGCAATCACACCGACGAATCAATGTAGAAGGATCTTATTTCTCAGCAATAAATAGTGAAAGTATATTGTTGCACTTTGAAATTTGTCTTTCAAAGTGCAAATACACTGCTTGAAAAATTGTTGAAGAAATTACATTTTCTCGATTATATCAGACGCGAAGAAATTAACTGATATGATATCCTTGGTGATATTTGCACTTCTGACACAAGCATACTGTGAAAAAATGAAGTCATATGCAAAATTGGTAATGAATTGTAGTATTCATTCTGAATAGCCGGAGATCCTAAACTACATTTAAGATCTTAGTCTAACACAAATTTTAGCACCTCGTTATTGATTTAGCACAAGTGGAAAACTGTGGTTTAAGCACATATTGCAAGAATTTCTTTACTTTACTCGATCAGATCCATTTTCTCTGCGTGTGCGCTTCTCAAGCGTGCCAACGTTCTGTGCTACTGCTGCCTATTTTCTGACATCAATGAGGAGTAATCTCCATAATAATAGCACGCGCAGTTTAAATATCTATGTCACATACTAAAATGTTTGTAAATTTCTATAATTATAGACTTCAATTCATCGCACGTACGAAAGGGTTCGATAAGTTAACAGAGTTAAGGATCAAAAACAAATTTTTCTTAGCACAATTGGTATATTTTTGATGACGGCTGTACGTTTGGCATATTTTTATTTCATCGATAAATATTAAAAAACTTCTTTGTGTCCCCGGATAGGAAAATATAATCTTGAAAGGTATTTTGAGATGAATCTTCCTTTATTTTGGTTATTGATAATATTGATGTTGGAACCAAACATTGAGATTAACTGCGGAGGTTATCTTAAATCCATAATACATTTGCTTTCAATTTTGAATTACCATGAGAGAACCCATTGTTCTGTACTGCTGTTTGAACTCAAGTTTATTTCATTTTAATTTATCAGATTAGATTAGATTAGATTATAAGTAAGTTTAAGCCTCCCTAACCGCTGCAAAATTAGAGCGTATCGAAGAGAGGAAGGAGGAAGGCACCATTTAGTATGGAGATAAGAAAATGTGGAATCTATGCAGAAAGGGCATAGAAACAGTAAAATGGGAAAGAAGTTCATGAAATAAGATAAAAGTTGAAGAAGAAAGTCAGAGGTGCTGAAAAACAGGACAGTAGTGAACCGAAAAAAGGTGGTCCTTAACATAACAAAAAACATTTTATTTCAACAAAAAGAAAGCCTGCCTAACTCTCAGCTCGGGCCCTCACATTTTCCCCTTGGAGCGCTAATTCCCATAGATACAATAGTTGTATCCCCCTGAGGAGTTTTAATTTATCAATAAATTCTTAAACTCTGTAGTGACCAGCTACAGAGCCTTTTCAGAATTTCCCTACCCAATACAATTTATAATTTGTGGCAACTTTTTACCACTTTGCACGTAATATCACGAACCAACATAACCGGCCTTTAATTCAATCATTCAACGTAAAGGCTGTTCTAAATAGTAAACAGTATTGTTATCCTCAGTTACCTTTTTAACTCTGAAACCTTTTAACTGTAGCCATCTGCATCACCACAACCCAACATGAAAGACTTTTAAGTCAATTTTTCAATTTAAAGATTCATCACCAAATGCTCTTCCTTAAATTTAGCTTTATGTTTCACTTCAGGACTAAATTCCCTGACTCATAGCCGGAATCAACGCTTCACGCGAATGAAGCCACAAGTGAATTCAAAAACTTTATCAGTGTCAGTGATGATCTTTAAATTCAGATACTAGTTTATTTTCTTTGCGCTGTAATTCCTCATTCATGCAAATATTTCATGAGCTTTTTAATTTTACAAATTATTTTCTCAGACATTTATGCTTTCATCAGCACACATGACGGACATTGTTTTTATGTGTTCCCGACTGAAATTCGCTCCTAAACATGGGATCCTTTCTTGAATCCCCTTTCAAGTGATAAAATCAATACAAAAGCGAATGTACAAAAATTCAAAAGAAACAATGTGCATGTGTAATGCCCCTTCACAAGTCCGGTAAACCTCTTGACTGACTTGTACTCCGAGCAGAGTAGGCAGGAACTCCCTGTAGGTGATGTGCTGCAGACTTGCGCCCACGATGGACCGGGCCACTTCGAAGAGTGTTTGGTCTCCCCAGTGAGGGTTGATGGATGCGAGTTCAGCGGCCACTCTGTTGTGGTGCCGCACCAACATCGTCTGCAAGGCTGCCCGTCCGCCGTTTTCGTTCAAGCGGAGATCGCCGCCCAAAAAGCACCTGCAGGGAAGAGGAGAGGGCATTGGAATGTAAACGTAGCGCAGAGTTAAGAGCTTTGCGCAAGCGGTTCTATGTACTGTAAAAGAGCTAGAAGGTGTGAAGGTTGAAAGCTGCTCAGCATTCTTGGAGCTTGGTGAGCGTATATTTAAAGAACGCTTCAAATTTAACGTTTCAAAGAAAATCGTTGGAAAGTGTGTCCATTCCCTATCGACAAATTTTTAATTTTCATTCTTTATTAAATTACGTGAAAATTCAAAATACGACTTTCGATTGGTTTACCTAAAATTTTACTCGTGTCCCTGCTGAAATTCTTTCACGTCAAAGCTGAGATTGTAAGCGCATAATTTATAGCTTAGAAAGAGAGATCAGAGGAGACAACATGGTTGTCTGGCCAAAACCTAGACCTATATCTGTGTCTGGTCTTAGGCTTGCACTTCTTGGTCCGCAGATGGAGTGTAGCAATTCGCAACGATCACCTCAATTGTTACCGGTGATCTTCGCAGGCGTGCTAATAGTCATGATGAATGTTGTTCTCAAATTCACTCTTTAAATGTAAGATAAGGCTGAATGTCTTGGGATTTATTTTGAAATAAATTGTAACTTATGATAAATGATGACCTCTTCAAAACAAAGTCAGGTACAAAAATGAACACGGTATATTAGCTGAATTATGTAATAAACTGCTGCAGAATCATGCAAGACACCAAATTTCAAAGTACGATTGTACATGGTAACTTCAAATATTAGGTTAACAAGAATCACAACATTGACATCAAATCTAAATAAATAAAAGTCTGTTATAGAATCAGCAATCTAAACTGTATCTACTCAATGCCTTGCATTTGAAAGCACAGAATAACACGATTGTGCAACTGAACTCCACTACACTAGCTTTGTGCTCTTTGTCTCACAAAATTAAGAAAAGACCTTCACATCGATAAAATTCAGGTATTCGAGGGGAAACAATAGATAAAACGAAACCATACTTAACAATACGTAACAACCGAACTGTGCACAAGCTTAGAGAATAAACTTTTGGTAAATTTAGTAAGTAGGCTTCGTATATTTTAAGAGATATCAGTTATAACTTGTCAAAGTTCGCTGTCGATATTACTAAAAATAACATCCACAATCACTTCTAATCAAGCAAAAAAAAACTCAAAAGACAATAACGCAATCCGAGCATCAACACTACTTTTTTGCTCATTCCCATTCAAAACAAACGGGGTTTAACTGCATCATGATCAATATTTTGAATCTCTCAACAATTAAGCATGAAATATTCAATGCTCTCACATCATCTCGTCTTTGCAGGTGTGCGACGACACTCGCGGCAGCAGCCACGAGCCTTGCGTCTTGAGCTGCCCTGTCTCCCACAGTCGCAGGACGTCCGACTCCCTTTGTGATGATCCGTAGATCGCTGATCCGTCCAGGAAAGAAGTTGCAGCGTTCAATTGCTCTCGCACTCCTGAAAATATTTCAGCGCTTTTAAGAAATTATGTATAGTCGGGAACATTTTTCAACTGCTCGTTCTCGTTATACGAAAAAACACTTATCCGCTAGTGTCATCAGTAGGAACTGCATCAATTTGTGAAAAATATTTTGAGCACATATTCAGGATTACTGACATTTTTCCGGAAAAGTATTATTGGACATCCTAAGTGTGAATTGTTACGGAATTTATATGAAAAGTTCTCGACATTTTTGTTATTTATTACTCACGTAGATGATAAGATCTATGACAGGATAATAAAAACCTGCTTGCCTTTTTATCTAATTCTAAAAAAAACAGTAAATAAACCGCTTTGAATGAAAATATTTCTTATTTGAAGTATCAAAGCCCTAAATATTTAGCTAACCTAACTCAAAAAATATGCCAAGCCTATAATAAAATACTTTTTTGAACAATTTTCCACAATTTTTTTGCGCGCTGACACGTAAAAACCAACGGACTTGGTTACAACTTTATCCACTACCCACCAAAAAAGTTCATTCCATTCGGGAGAAATGTGCATGAATTGAAAAACGGTGTAGTTAAATAAATAATTGGACTCCCATTCACATTAATTGTATCTTTCGTTCTCTCAGGCATAGATGTTACAAAATTTGTAATCGATACAAAGAATAATTGTGCTAACTAAGTACGTCCAAACGTTGAGAACGATCTCCCAACGAAGAAGAAACTCTCACAACTCCGTCATTAGTTGGTCCTAAATCTTTTAGATCGGTTTAAAATGAGCCGATGAGATTAGATAAGTACATTTAAACCTTCCTAACTACAACGAAGGTGTTCCAAAGAGAGGTAGGAGGAAGGCCCCATTTAGTATGGAGTTAACAGAACTGATAATTTATGCACAACGAGTGATCTCACACAAGATCACAGCGTGTAGAAACAAGCAAGTGAGAAAGGAGTTAATTATCCAAGATAAAAGTCGTTGAAGAAAATAGGTGTTGGAAAAAAGGACAGCAAGGAACCGAAGAGAGATCGTCCGAAACAAAACAAAATATTCTCTTTCAACGGAAGGTAGATCTTCTAACTTTCAGCTCAAGCCCTCCCATTTTCACCGAAGATGCGACCGCTAGATAGATACAGAGTTGTATCCTCCAGAGGGGAGGACATTTTTATAAATTAATATTTTTCTTTAACAAAAGCGTCCTTTGAAGCAGCTGACAATTTTACAGTTTTTGTTTTGACGTAGTTAATTCATGAACATAAATAGTCAGCATCCCATATGAAACTAAGATCACACCCTTCGTACCTAAAGGATGAGTAAATACGAGTACGATCTTAATCTCGTTACGGCAGCAGCCAAAACTTATTCCTACAGCAAACATTTGATATTTATATTAAAATAATGCATATTCGTAAATTTATAGAAGACTCATACACCCTATGATCTGCTCCAAGATTCAATGAATCAACAATTGTCCCTGAACATTACAAGCAAGAAATCGTAGTTTTAAGCCTCAAAAATGTTTCTTCTGGTGACGGCTTGTATCTCAATATATTGTAGTTATTCTCTTTGTAGAGATTTTATTCCTTACAATATTTTTAAACTGTGTCTTACACACAGATACCGCCAAACCCCTCCATATTCAAAAGTTTTGTTATGCTCACCCTCACAATAACTCACAAAGGGTTGGAAGCCTCTCACAATAAACTCCATGGTCTAGTAAAGTTTCAAGTTTGAACCTGTAAAATGGAACTTGGGCGTCTTCTTTCCATTTGTTACATTTATTCCAACTATGAAATTTTGTGTAAACAATCTTATATGTGAGCCGTGACTCCAATACTGAAGCAACGTCGTATTGATGAAAAGTTTTGCAGCTCCTCGGGACGTTTTTTTATTCGCCCCAACCACGTTGAAATTAAGCGAACAAAACTGTGTTAGTAACTTTTCTAACTGCAATAACAGTGTTCGGGTCGTAAAATCTTGCATGCATCTGGTTTTCTAGTTTTTTTTAAACATTTTAGTCCGCAAAATTTAGCACATTCATTCTCAAAATCAATATAAATGGGAATTGAAATGTTCAACGTAGGAGAATTTACATTTTCCAGAGAAAAACACCTGAAACTTTAGCTGATTTCCCACAGTTGGACAACTCACCTAGAGCGCAGTTGGTCGTCGTGGCGGGAGAAGTTCTTGTGTACTCCCAGCATCGGTCACCCTCGTAAATGGGGGAACACTCGGGGTGAATTTCAGCCACACCGCAGCATTTCAACTGAAAAGAAGCAAAAAAAATCAGTGAGGCTCCTTCCATAACTTGAGGTCGGCATTCAAGATAATGTCCCACAGAACATGTCAAGTAATTTGAGACGATGTGCAATTTCATTTAGTAAAATAGAATTTCTGTGTCTAAAGCACAGATTGGACGCAAATATATTCGAATCCTTCATACGAAGGATCTTAAGTGAAGAAATAATTCGTACACAAAAATAACGCATTCCAGCTACTACAGTTCCAGTCGCAAACGCTCCCTAAAACTCTCGCCATTTAACATTATTACTTAAACGTCTACGTGCAACAACCATTCATAATAATGTTTGCAAAGGACAGGAGTGAGTGAAAGGTGGAAGAGTTCGAGGGTATTGCACCACAGAAAAGCAATTTGACGGACCTTTCTTCACGGTTAAGCTGCCATGACCCGAGCCTTAAAGCAAGATGCAATAGAGTGACTCAGGCTCTTCTTTGAGCGAGCTCGCAAACGAGCCTGGTCACGAATGAAGCAAGTCCACCGCATCGCAAGACTTGGTTCGAGGCGGTCACCTGCGGCCTGCGAAGCGAGTTGCTGCAGTTTTCAGAGCGCTAATAACCTCCTTGCAGCCGAGTTCATCAATCTGTCTGATGTTCCCGTCCCCAGTCTGCATGATTAAATTGCTAACTTGTGCGTGTATTCGCACAAAGACGAAGAATTAGAGACAGACATTCGCATTAACTGTTGCGCTCACAGTGATCTTCTAAACCAAGAATCTGATTTCACTTAGGAAATGCTACAAATTACCTCTTTTTTGCTGAGCTATCACACTCGGTAACAGACGACATTTATTAAATTCTACCGATCCCAACGAACGGCGAAATGCTTTTGATACCTCATAACTGTTTTTCAATCTCGTCCATACACCACGCTCGTAAGTTTTGACATTCAATCCCAGAACGTAATTGTATCTGTAAATTTACTTTCCTGAATTATCGTAAAAAATTTCAAGCAAGTAAAATAGGTTTACGACACAAAAACCTTATAAATTGCACAAACGTTTGTCATTGTTATATTTTGAAGTTGAAAAGTTGATGGAAACAATTCAAATTCATTGGTCGAGCTACTTCTGATATTAAGCGCCCGACAAACTCGCGCAACAAATGGCTGTACGAATGGGAACTTAGGAGCTAAGCAGAAGATTAGATTAGATTAGATTAGATTATTAGTTTAAGCCTCCCTAACCGCTTCAAAAATAGAGCGTATCAAAGAGCGGAAGGAGGAAGGCATCATTTAGTATGGAGATAAGAAAATGAGGAATCTATGCTGAAGGGGCATAGAAACAGTAAGATGGGAAAGAAGTTCATGAAATAAGATAAAAGTTGAAGAAGAAAGTGAGAGGTGCTGAAAAACAGGACAGCAGTGAACCGAAAAAAGGTGGTCCTTAACATGACAAAAAAAACTTTTATTTCAACAAAAAGGAAGGCCTACCCAACTCTCAGCTCGGGCCCTCACATTTTTCCCCTGGGAGCGCTAATTCCCTTAGATACAATTCCCCCCTGAGGGGAGCTAAGCAGAAATGCCATGACTAAGGTACTCAGGAGATGAGTTGGATGTAAGCTCACATCTATTAGAGTTCAGAAATTGTTATCTGCCTCCAAGAAGCGCAGGTTGCTCATTAATGACAGAAAAACTTCAGACTATTCGTGCAATAGGAAGCTATCGCCGCAAAGCTACTACTTGAGGATTTATTTGAGTCACATTAGTTTTTTTAATATGATCACTCTGCTAACACATCCGTTTAAGGTATTCAGTAAAAATTAAGAAATTTCACTTAAATGATCAATTATGAAACCTATAATTAACCTGGCTTATCTTACATGTTAACACTCGATTTGGGATTCCCCACATGGCGTAGGTCTAAAAAAAGAATTCAGGCGACGCTTTAGCACTCTATACAGGCTTGTATTAAAAATTCTGTTTGTGTCATGCAAAATAATTTTTTGACGCCGATTCCATAAAGACATTTGGTTAAATTGCAAAGTTTTGTTTACTCTAAATTACTATAAGTAATTCAAATTGGTACAGAGCATTACGATTGTAGATATGCAAATAAATATTTTCAGAATTCGCTCATTTGAAAATTGAAAGTACTGCTTTTTGATTTCGGGTTATAAAATTTCACTGCCAATACTATGCATCCACTGACATGACATGAGTTATAAGGACCGAACCAAACCTATCCTAACTTAGCCTGTCCTAAACTTGTGAGTTAAAATATTTTATGGAGCGTTTTTAACAAGATCATATTGTAACGTCAGCTGACTGTTTTATACACTGCATTTTTTTATTCGCCGAGAACTTTTTTCTTTCTGGGCTTTTTTCAGCTAATATAGACTGCTAAAGCCTCTTCAAAATCATTCTGAAAATTGTGAGAAATCGGTCAAAGACTTTTAGTACTTAAATTACTCAGAGCGAATAAGGACCTAAAGAATGGCTACTTTACAATATACAGACAGAAGAGCATTAATTGGTGATTTACAGCAGATATCACAAAATTAGTTCGATCGGTTTTGTTCTTCTATTCAAATTCATAACATTCACTTGAAAACATTTCACTCTAAAGCACATTTTGAATTAACATGCCCTCGGAACAAAAAAAAATTTCAATTTGTCCGGTGATATCGTCCCTGGGATAAAATGTCCAAAATCTAAAAAAAAATAAAATTAGCTTAAACTCTATCGTTATGCGTCGGTCTAAAACAACGGACCCATTTCTCTCGTTTGAAGTAGCGTCTTTTTATTCTTTAATTTGCAAGCACTTTTTTAAGCAAACAGTTCACATTTACGGTCGCGAGAGATATTTGTGCAGTGGGTAAGGCCTTCCCTTGAACTGAAACGCTCGTACCTTGACATGATACTTCCCGCAAAACAAGTGTCAGAACACCAAGGTATAATTTCTGGCACCAAAATTTGCTCACAAGCTTTCGCAAATATCGAGTGCAAGCAAACGCGACCGTGACCGCTCGGCCCAACCTCAGGCATTTTTGAGGTACACCGCAAGCGCTTCACCGCAACTGAGTTTCCAAAACATGTTCATCAGACGCCAATTGATTCTTCATTCAATGGTCGAGCTCAACTTGGTGTTCACCTCTGCACCAGAAGTTCTTCGTTACTTAGTAATTAAAGTCATCAGCATGAGTCATCTTTCCAAACCTGCAACCATCGTACACGTCAAGGCTTGGCGCGCTTGTGCTGAAATTGAGTGGTTAAATAAGCTTAGAAAATCCTTAACACAAGCATACTGATAATTTTCAACTCGTTAATTTCCAACCCACTTGGTTGAAAATGCTTTTCTTTCAATATCATGCTGCTCACAGATACGCCAATGCATCCAGTAAAAAAAATTATTACCAACTATACGTAGAATATTTTAAGCAATTTAAAGGAAAGTCTTGGCCCAACTGTATTCGAAAGCAATTGTAAGGCCTTTACTCTATACGAGGAGTTCTATTTTGAAAACCTGTATAGCAACTTGACTTTATGTTGAAACTTAACTTGACGTAGACGCTACCAAACTTGTACAACTTCGGTCAAACATTGACACAATTTGTTTATCACTCAAGTACAGTACATTATCACAAAAAATTAATTCTTCCCCGTTTAAGGGGATTTCGAAATTTACAAGTAGAAGCAGCTTAATGAATGAATTCCTATATGTTGAATTTAAACCCTTATGCGTTCTCTGATATATTGCTCTGATTGGCAGTTCCTCACATTTTGCTCTTTACCTAATTTATATCCTAATATGTTCATAGACGCATTGCCGAGTGGCAGTTCCTCCCTCACTTTCTGACGGCGGTGTCAACCTGATGTCAATTGAATAACAAACCTGTGTTTGTTGAAGCAGTTTTACGAGGAAAAATTCAGATGCTTGAGGATCGAAACCGTTTTACGTTACAGCTAGGCCCAACCAACATAAAAACAGCAAGTGGAACATCGGACAACCAAAAGTCACAATTTATCGAACACTCAATTCTACTCTCAAAGAATCATCAACCCTCAATTACACTCCCACAAAATTCTCTATTCTCAACAGCACTTGCACAAACGTCACCCAATTCTACGATCAGAACTCAACCCTATCCTCAAAGCCCCTTCAATACTCAAGTTAGGCACTCGAAACATCCTGAATTCCTAATCATGTTTGATCCGTACCCGTTCTCCGCGGACGCCAAGAGAGACGATGGGCCGAGACAGGTCCTGGGAGAGGTAGTGGGCCCACATGGGCACGAGGAGGGAGGTGTGGGCGTGCGACACGGCCGACCCGGAGTGCGCCACCCTCGAGATGCGAGCTGCGGACGGCAGGTCCTCGCCGCTCAGCGAACCGCGCGGCTCCGTCACGCCTGCCACAGGGAAAGCAGGGACGTCAGGTGAGGGGCTGGCAGGGGAGACTTTTGATCTTATAATCGACGAGAATGTAGTCGATGGAAATTAAATCAAAGGATATATAGTCGATGGAAATGTTGGCAATAGAAATGTAGCCAATGAAAATATAAGAAAAGTAGCCAATGGAAATGTGGGCAATAGAAATGTGAGCAATAAAAATTTAGTCAATGAATGATTAGTTACTGAAACTGAGATCAATGGAAATAAATTCAGTATGAAGCCATTCCATGGGAATGCAAAAAATGGGGAAGCAATCAATGGAACGGCAATAAAAACTATTCGAACATGTTTATGATAAACCCTTTCTACGGAGCACTCGTTTCTTTAGCATGATAAATTATAAATTCAGCTTCACAAATTTTCACGGAGAATTTGGTCTTCTTTTAACGTTCGACTCTCTAACTTCACCTTCACTCGAAATAAAATGTTTAACGCTAAGTTTCACAGCACCAGCCGTGTTCTCAGCTTCCGTAGTACTCGGTTTGAGAAATTGTAACATCGCTTTCGAATATCTACGATTTTATCTATAGCCAAAACTATTTGCTCTTCTCGGCTACGGTCTGACAAGTTTCCGTTTCCCAACACACAATACTGATTCAACGACAGACATTTTCCCCTCCTTCCTAAATATGTTTAACGTGCTATCCTCAAAATTCACCACATGCATAAATGGAAGAATAGTGAATTAAGAGGGCAAATTAATGAAGACATGGTCAGGATAGCTTCTACTGCAGCCTCATCCACGAGAAAATGACCCTATCGATGCACGTGAAAAACATATGGCAATACGGAATCTGTTTTTATAATCCTCTTTCATTAGTAGGGTTAAAAGAAATCAATGCCAGGCCTGTGCGTGAAGGTCGATGGCTGTGTACAGGATTTTCCTTTCCTACTTTGATGCTCGCACATGTAAATGCTCGACGACAAGAGACTTGAGTAGCAACGAGAGAATGGTCCTCTTAGCTTGTTCGTGTTGCTGTCCTCAATTATTTGATGCTGAAACAGAATAGCCGAAGTACAGAAAAGATGTCTTGTACAAGTGGCTTCATACACAGAAAGAACCGCGTTTTCGAAGTCTTGTTTCAATTAGGAAGACCCTGTAAGTACTTCCGTATTTGAAGAAGAATTTAAGCTTAACTAAGCGATGGCAAACTCCTAACAAAACAAACGCTATCAGCAATTACTCGCTTTCATGCCCACTACGTCAACAAGGAAGCAAATGTGACGGAGGTTAAGACATATGTTCACTGTTAACAAATCTTAATAGCTTGTGAAGATGGTCTTGGAGACTCTAAAAGGTGAACCAAACGTTGAAAGCATTTCGTTGAGCATAGATTGTAGAAAAAAGATGAGCAAATAGATTCACATAAATGTTCGGCACAGTAATATGAACACGACTAGTTCAGTGATTTAAGGTGACCGCATTTAGAACCCTTACTCTAAGCCTCATTCTGGACGACTCTGAAGGAGCATGTCCTTCAGAATTGACTGCTCCAGATGACTCTTTGGTCAACAGAATATTAAATTAGATGTTAGTTCAAGCCTCCTTAACCGCTAAAAACAAAAACCTTCCAGAGAGAGGAAGGAGGAAATCACCATTTAGTATGGGGATAAGAGAATGGGGAATCAATGCAGAAGGGGCATAGAAACAGTAAGTTGAGAAAGAAGTTCATGAAACAAGATAAAAGTTGAAGAAAGTAGTAGGTGCTGAAAAAGAGGACAGCAGTGAACCAAAAAAGGGCGTCTTTAACATAACAAAAAACATTTTACTTCAACAGAGAGAAGTCCTACCTAACACTCAGCTCGGGCCCTCACACATTTCCCCCTGGGAGTGCGAATTCCCATAGATGCAATAGTTGCATCCCCCTGAGGGGAGTCAACAGCACCAAAGATTACGTTACCTGATGCAAGCGCAACATTTGAATTCACGACAGTATTTCACTAATTTTTTCCTCAGAATGAAAAGAATCGTGGTCATACGCTAGTGAATTATTAAGACATTGCCGTGAAAATATATCAATTTTGAGACCATGACTCAAAATTGGTCGTGTAAATCTAATAATTAAAAAAAATTAAAGCTGTGAAACAAAATACTCTGGAATAAAATTCAAGATTATAAGTTAGTTTAAGCCTCCCTAACCGCTGCAAAAAAATAGAGCGTATCGAAGAGAGGAAGGAGGAAAGCACCATTTAGTATGGAGATAAGAAAATGAATCTATGCTGAAGTGGCATAGGAACAGTAAGATGAGAAAGAAGTTCATGAAATAAGATAAAAGTTGAAGAAGAAAGTCAGAGGTGCTGAAAAACAGGACAGCAGTGAACCGAAAAAAGGTGGTCCTTAACATAGCAAAAAACATTTTATTTCAACAAAAATAAGGCCTACCTAACTCTCAGCTCGGACCCTCCCATTTTTTCCCTGGGAGCGCTAATTCCCATAGATACCATAGTCGTATCCCCCTGAGGGGGGAATAAAATTTAAATGCAATGAACTTAAGAAGACCACGAAAAAGAGACAAGAGTTGGAGCACGATGAAAGACAAAGATATTTCCTGTCAGGATTTTTGATTCATGTGATTCCACTATATTTACCCATTCTAGAGATGTTTTTAGGCAAAACTTGCTGACAATTTACGTTGTCGTCGCAATGCGGCCGGCTGTGCGAGCTTTTCCAAGTCGGATGGCAACCCTACGGGCTACAAAAAGTTGCGCAGAGATTTGAATGTGTCGCACGACAGTAGAATCCCACGTAAAATGACACATGTTAATGATTTAATTTATATTATGTACCCACAATGAGTCAATCATTTTGAAGCATAGCTTTCAAAAAACTCCAAATCTAAGAAAACAAATTTAGCTGAAACGTACCTACAGTATAGTGGTGAAGGAAACCTATAAATTATAGTGAAGCGTAATTCAGAAGTGTATATTCAGAAGGAAACATCAGTATCCTTTCCTAAAAACGTTCAACAGTTCATGTCACAGCACGATTGGACTGTGCGAGATGGCTGCTGAAAATTTGTCGTCTGGTTGAGTGGTTTTTAAGCCAACACTCTGTAGTCGCATATAAATAAAAACAGTATTCATTAATTACGCTGTCGAAAAAAAGGCGTGTTATCCAACTTTAGGGTAATTACTTTTCGGGTGCCGGACAGTAAAGGAACCAACGATAATTACTTCGAATGCTGACAGGGTGATTATTAACAAAGCTAAAATAAAACCTAGTCAAATTCTCCTCATTTCTCCAGTCCCCACGCTGCGGAAACTAGTGATAAGTAACACTTTATTTCTTCAGATAAAAATTAACTTCTTTAAAACTGTGAGCGACAAAAATTAGACCATCACAAAGCAAAAAGAACTACTAAAAAAATGAAAAGGCTTTTCAATGAAATGTTGCCTCACGAGGCACTTTCCAAAGGTCTCCATATGAACACCTCAGTACAGCACGAGACTGTTCCCGGGATGCGCCCAGCTCGTGCATTCCGTAAGTGCGACCTTGGAAGCTCGGATCAGCGACCTTCCATCAATGCGGAGCTGCTCACGAACTTTCGTCACGGCGTCCACCTCCGCTCCCCGACACCCCAGCAACACCACTCGACTCAGATGTTTGGTCAACACGAACCTGACTACTAGGTGCAGAACAGCTAAACTATAATCCCAGTATGCAGAATGGCTAAACTATAATCCCAGTGTGCAGAATGGCTAAACTATAATCCCAGTGTGCAGAATGGCTAAACTATAATCCCAGTGTGCAGAATAGCTAAACTATAATCCCAGTGTGCAGAATAGCTAAACTATAATCCCAGTGTGCAGAATAGCTAAACTATAATCCCAGTGTGCAGAATAGCTAAACTATAATCCCAGTGTGCAGAATAGCTAAACTATAATCCCAGTGTGCAGAATAGCTAAACAATAATCCCAGTGTGCAGAATAGCTAAACTATAATCCCAGTGTGGAGAATAGCTAAACTATAATCCCAGTGTGCAGAATAGCTAAACTATAATCCCAGTGTGCAGAATAGCTAAACTATAATCCCAGTGTGCAGAATAGCTAAACTATAATCCCAGTGTGGAGAATAGCTAAACTATAATCCCAGTGTGCAGAATAGCTAAACTATAATCCCAGTGTGCAGAATAGCTAGACCATAATCCCAGTGTGCAAAATAGCTAAACTATAATCCCAGTGTGCAGAATAGCTAAACTATAATCTCAGTGTGCAGAATAGCTAAACTATAATCTCAGTGTGCAGAATAGCTAAACTATAATCTCAGTGTGCAGAACAGCTGAGCTAGAATACCAATTCGTAGAACAGCTAAACTAGAATACTGATGCGCAGAACAGCTGAGCTAGAATCTCAGGTTGTAGAGTATATATGTAAGTTAAAATCTCTACGCGCAAAATGTTAGAATCCCGAAATGCTCAAGATTTCAACTTGAATCCTAATTTGTAAAACAGGTAAACTAAAATCCCAACCTGCGCAATATTTCAATTTGAATCCTAATGTGTAGAATAATTAAACTTGAATCTTTATGTGCACAACACTTTCACTTGAGACCTAATGCCGCGAACAACGAAGCTTTAATCATTGAGCATCGGTCCTCTTTCGAAAATTACCTCTACATTTGTATTTCTTGTTAAATTTGTTTTGCAAGATGTTCGTAGAACTCAATGCTCGTTGGCAGTTACATGCTCATTCTGATTTCGTTGATAATCTGATCCAAGTGTCAGTTTAATGACGGTGTTCGTGGTAACGGTATGAGTACACAACTGCAAACATCAAATCGTGAAGTACAAATGTCCCAATAGAGCGCACGAAAGCGCCAATAATTAATCGAACTAGGCAGGCACGAATCCAATGAAGTGAAACAGCATTGCTTGAACTCAATATTCAAACGGGCTCTACATCATTCAAAAATACAAATCCGCAACGGTTGAACCCGAATTCGTAGAACAAAACCTAGCAAGAATAATGAATTCGTATACAGGGTAAATACGAGTATACTGATGTTCGACGCTATCAATTGTACACAAGTGTTACCCTAAAATTCAAATATTCGATTAAACGATAAACTGAGCTACACTGAAGAAATGCGCAAAAAACAAGGCATTCTTTAGCTTAGAGAACAAAATTCCCACGTTCACAGCGTTCTCACTGGTCACAAGAGCCTCCAAAGTTGCAGGCTGAAATAAGAGATCACTAATCACTAATGGGTGTACATCTAGAAGTTATTTTTATTTTGTCACTCATAAAGCCACTTGCAAATTGAATGTTTCTAACAGCCAGAAGGATTTTTGGTGTTGATTTGTTGTAGGATTACACTCGAATTATTATAATTTGGAACGTGAAAGAACGAAAATTTTAAACTTCATACGACCAATAAAAGTGAGATCTTAGTGTTAACAAAAGTTGGCCCGTAAGTTCAAAGGAATAACAAATTGAAATTTAGAAAAGATTAGTAAACTACAATCTTGGCACACGCATAGACTGGCATTTTGCCTCAGAGCAAGAACAAGTTAGAGGTTAATAAGGTCCATAACCTGCAATCTTACTACACAACTGGTGTTTTACCTCAGAACAGAACAGGTTAGATATTAATTTGAGCTTCGTTGACCGCAAAAAAGCGTTTCTATGAGAAGAAAGAAGAAGACCCCGTTTAAAATGGGCTCGAGGGAACTCGAAATCTATGCTCAATTGGTGCCTAAAAACAGTAAGTTAAGGAAGAAGTTCATAAAGCAAGATGAAAGTTGAAGTAGAAAGTGTTAGGCGTTGAAAAAAGGACAGCAGTGAAATGAAAAAAAATGTTCCATAACATGAAAGAAAAGATTTCATTTCCGCAAAAATAAGGCCTATTAACTGTTAGGTAGGGACCTCACATTTTCCTCCAGGAAGTGCAAACTCCCATAGATACAATAGTTGTATCCCCCTAAGAAGCCTTAGAACAGAAAAATAACAAAATAGAGCTTCAGTGGTAAATTTATACGAAATCACTGAAATTTATTTACTGAAGCTGGGCTGTGGCTTCAGCAGCCGGCTCGGCCTATCGCAACGACGGCGCTCAAGGCCGCCTAAACGGCCGTCAGCTGCGCCGCTGCGCCACTTCAGGGGTCAACGGACACCGCCGGGAACCGGAAATGGTACTCACACTGGAACGCCAATAACTGCTCAACTCTGGTGAGATGATAACGGGTGTGGAACGCCACGGAACGTGAAAGACAAGCTTCGTACGTCTTTGGGATTATGGATACTGAGCCAATTGTGAACTGTGTTCAACGTTATCTGGAATCTTCAGGCAAAATGGTGGAAGATGGAAATAACATGAAACTGTCTTTTTAGTAATAATAGTTTGCGTGTTTCCAGATACCTACCAAACAGGGCTCTGGAGTTCGAAACACGAATATAACTATACAAATGCCAGAATTAGAAGACTGATTTGTAACAAAGAAAACCAGATTACTAATCTTAGCTCGGGTATTAATAACAACAAACATTAGAGAAAAATAATGGATTACTACTAAGGTTTTGTTCTGGTAATAAATTGAATGGACTGTTATGGCTGACTACAGTAGCACAAATGATGGATATGGTGAATCGTGAAATCAATTAAGAGAAACTCGAGAAAAAAGTGAGCGCAAAAGTGTGTACTATGCAAAATATTAGGAATGGGCTGAAAAAAATTAAATCTGAGTTAAATTAATAATTATGCAAAATAGATAAAAACTGGGCCAAAATTACTCTAAGCAATAGTATATGTAATAGAAGAAATCAATAACTAGAACTTGAAAAGTAAAAATGAATCGTTTTTAGAGTAAAATGAATCAGATGATGAAAACATGATACATACATTGCATCGTTCACTTTACATTAGGGACAAATATCTAATTTCTACGACGAATGTCTCACTGCTACGGTTGGCATGCGTTTTGATCGAACGTATGACGAACACAGCAACGAGTTCACCTTCAAATGGGACACAAGCAAATAAAATTCAAATGCATTCTATTCAAGGCAACAAAAAATAAACGAGAACTGACGAACTTGGTTATGCTATGCGAATCCAACGAAGGTCGGAAATGTAAAAAACAAGCTTCCAAAGAAAAGGTACAATGGATCCCATCCTCAAACCCTGATGCAAGAGCACACAAACTGGTTAAAAACACACCTGACTGGAACTAAACCAGTTTAGTTTTTTTCGTTCAATAATGTGTATGGGAAAATAGCATAAGAAAAATATAAA
This sequence comes from Morinoia aosen, assembly GCA_030386875.1. Classification (NCBI taxonomy): domain Eukaryota; kingdom Metazoa; phylum Arthropoda; class Malacostraca; order Amphipoda; family Talitridae; genus Morinoia; species Morinoia aosen. The sequence continues at coordinate 31,203,670 of CM059567.1, read as the reverse complement.
AGCGTGGCAACAAATACAAGCAAGACTATTATGGCGCTAACTCCGATGCAAGACTAAAATTTTAAAACGTACCATCAACTGCGCCATCGGTGGATGGAGTTTTACGATCTTGTATTTGAAGTAAAATATGTATAAACTCTCCTACTAGCTTTAAAAGGCTGCGGTAGTTTATTTTGTAGCTTTAGTCTCCCAGCTTCATTCATGTGAATTTTTTATTATTTTACAATGAAACTTGACCCGTCTGAAATTTTGCAGACAGTAAACAAGGACAATTAGCATAGAATTAAATATTACCCAAACTTGGTCGTCCCATCCTACAAAGCGCAAAATAATACCTGTGATTCCTTAGCTTTGACGCTTGCTTTGAATATCAAAGGTGTCGCTGCGTAATGAGGTCGGGACAACCTGGTTGACGCTGGCTGGCTCTTGGAGTAAGCATTGCACCCTTTCATCAGTCAATTTTACGCTGTAGGACTGATGCTGTCGAAACATAGATCATTGTCTACAGACTTAGCTGCTGGTAACAATTAACAATATCGCCAAAATTTTTCTTAAAAAATTGCTCGAATTTCCTCTGGTACTTTTATCGCTGGAAAGCTGGTCTTCATAACTAAAAATGCTATTGGGAAGAAACTTTCTCGAAAAATGTAGTCCATTAATCTAAAGATAAAAGGTTTCATTACGTACTTAATACATGCAAAAATATTAGCAGTGACAATCAGTTAGAATATTTCAGTGAAATAATGTTAAAAAACTACTCTTTGTGATGGGACCTGCATGTTCCATTCTATTTTTACTCGCATTAAAGCTGAAACACTTTAGGTCTCAGTTTTTTAATTTTATAGAGTGAGACCGCATTGAATTCTATAGCAATTAAAATAATTTTTAAACATTTTCATTCTATTAACTGAGAAAAAGGATTTAGAAATCTTTAAGCCGGTAAGACCGGAACAGTTTGCAATTTGAAACGATACACAGAGTTTATCTGCTCTGAACATTAAGATGGTGAGTTAGTTGAAGCCTCCTTAACCACAACAAAGGTTTTCCCAATCGAGAAAGATGGCACGCACCATTCAGAATGAAATTAAGGGAATAGGGAATCTATGCATAAGGTGTGTCTCAAGATCTGCTCATAGAAATCACATGATTGCTATTTTTGAAAAATGATCAAAGTTGAAGAAGAAAGTAATAGATGCTTCAAAAAAGACAGTAGCTGACCAAAAAATGTGGTTTGCAGAAAGCCACCAATTCCATTGCAATAAAAGAAAGGCCTACATAATCTTCAGCTCGGGACCTTTCAATTTCCCCCGTGTGAGCAAGTCTGCTCTGAACAAAATTTCAAGCCCAATAAAGTAAATTTTGAGTCGATCGAAATAATCAAGAACGTTGTTTTAAGTTCGCTAGTTACAGCTCTAAAGTACACAAAACTAGACAAGGTTTCAAAACAGGAATGAAAAATTGACAACTTAAAAACGTTTCGCAACTAATTTTCAGAATGCATCGGCTACCGGAACCAACAGAATTATAAGAAACAAAAGACAAGAAGTCATGTGTTCGTACAGCCTCTGTCGCCGACTGCCTCTCTAGTGAGTCGATCTGGCTAAAAGTCCAAGTTTTCAAACCCTTGAACTGCAAAGACACCAAGTTGGGCCGAGCCCCCGAGCAGCCACACGAACAAGTTTAGCCATGCCACCAAACTTCTACACCACGAAGTCTAGCCAAATATCTTAGTTGCCCCACTACAATGTTCCGCCAAATATCCTTGCACCCAGACCACTATATCTAGATAAGTCTACAAGCTGCCACACCACAATTTCTAGCCAAATACCCTACCTGACACACCACCAAGTGTGTCGGAGTCTACTAGCTGCTACACCACCAAGTTTCCCCAAATATTCTAGCTGCCACGCCACCAAATCTAGCAGTCTTCAAGCTGCTAGACAACCGAGCCTGGCTAGAGTGAAGAGCGCAATAAGCGCATTCTCCAGCAGACACGGGAGGTTGGCGCCAGCGTAGGGCGTCCAGCCACGCTCCTGTCTAGCACGACAGCTGCAGCAACCCTCGCCACAGCCCAAGTCAGACAAACATTGTGAACAACAGACACGTCATGCAAAGTTAATGCTGGGCAAAGCTTGAACTGTCATCAGGCGTCAATTCAAATTTGTCGCATGAAATGTGGGTAGTTCTTGGTTACAATTGAATTTTTTTCGAGATATACCAGCATGTTTTTTCTTGCAATAAATTTGTTCTTTTATGTTTGACATAAGTTTACCGCAAAATTTTCACAAGTTTATTTTATTTGAAGCAACCTTGAAGTGACAGCGAGCATGGAGTAAGAAGTTTGGTGGGCGGCGCTTCAGTGTTTTAATTAACCAAGGATACTGAGAACGAATGAGGCGGTGATTAGGAGCAGTTGATGAGATCTCGTGGAAATGATTTCTAATATTTTGAGTGCTGGAAATATTTTTGAACCCTAGGTGGAGTGGAGAGAAAGCAGTTCTTGTTTACGCAAAGAAATTTAGTTCTGCAGTATCGTAATATTACTTTATACGTAACACGCTCGATCACCGAGTGATGCTGTCTGCGAAATATTTTTTTTTTGGTACGGCAGTATCAACGTATTTATTTAAACTAATGAAATATTGAACGATTTTTCTCATATTAAATTATTTGATAAATGGTAACCGAATTTTGTTTCTTTTTGCGTTCTGTTCCGTCCTACTCGTAGATTCAGCCCTTCGAACGTTCAGCCTAACTTGTTAAGAGTTTCAATACGTAACTTTTGATTTCATTTAGAGTTTAGACCATAGTTATTGGGAAGCGGAGGGACTTTTTACACCCGATGTTCTGTAGATTAAATAAAATGCAAGTTAATTTAAGGCTCTCTAACCACAACGCAAGTGTTCCCAAGAGAGGTAGGAGAGAGGGAACCATTTAGTGAGAAATTTAGAAAACAGAGAATCTATTTAAACAAAAGGGAGGACTACTTAACCAGCTTGGGACTTCGTATCTTCCCCCTGGAAGCGCTGGTTCCCATAGATACAATTGTATGCCCCTAACAGACAGTGCACTGTAATGACAAAAAAATAAAAAGAACTGTAATAAGTAACGATAGGAAACGTAATCAAAAAGCAATGTGATCAGGACAAAGTTATCCATGCTGACCTGCGGTAAACTTTTGCATATGCAGAAAAGAAATGAAAGGAAGTATGTCAATATTTATCTAAAACTCTCCAGTATACACAGAGTGTTCCAAAAAAATGAACTCACCGTGTTTTGTTTTTTGTTTCCTGTGTAAAGAAGTTTTCTTTAACGACGTTTAATACTCACAGAGTTAATATCCTTTTTTGATTTAACTCCACTGTATCTACATAGTTAAACACCTATATCAAAACAAAATACGTGAATACTGGGCAGTTAAGAAGTGAGTAGATTTTTGGGCGCACGCCAAATTTTTACTCACATGAACTACTGAAGATTATGCGGGTGGTTCCAAGTTTATTTAAGAACATCGCTTGCTCCATGAACACTAACTAGGTCACCGTCAGCTGACCAGCCCTTCCAGAGATTGCTCGGGAATCCACCTTAAAAAATGGCGCGAAGTCCTCCAGGCAAGTAAAATGAAAATTTATTTCGAAAGTTATCCAGATTTGCTATTTTTAGGTACCAACGATTCGCAATAAGGACTGAAATTTGTTGCTTTCTAAAAATCTTCATGTTTAACAGTGGTGTGTGGTTCAGCAAGAAACAACTAAAAATTATATCATTTTCATATACCTAAGGAATGCAGCTCTTCCTGCGTAAAACATTCTTTCCTAAACCAGATGTGACCCGAATTGTCCATAGCATCGATGTATTGGGGAGGATGGTTGGTGGCATGTTCCAGCAGGCTTCATTTTCTCCGAACTCTACGGTACAAATGCCAAGGCTATTGGCAACGAGATCTGGCTCGTACGTAGCACGTATATCAAGAAGCCCTCGGCCTGGAGCTCACTTACAGAACACGTCCATCTTAGAGAGAAGTCGAGCAAGAAATCGAACAAATAAAGCCTTCCTGGTTGAGATCCTACAATGCGAGGGAACTATTAAGAATTTCGTTGTGCCGTCATCCAAAATTCTGAACCTCTTACATCGTTGTTATGACATTTCCAAAATATTCTTTACGAATTTTTACGAACTTTTCTTACAAATAGAACAATATTCAAAGAAAGTAAATTAGAGACTGTGATCATTAAACACATGGTGAATTGTATTTTTAACAATTGTAGATTTATTTCGGGAGCGGGAAATGAAGTTCACGTGTGTGGTGCTTGATTGCTCTTTTACCACAATTCTGAAAAGTATACACAGCTAATCGCCATAACAAATTCAAAGAAAACAAGAGAAAGAATTCAAGCCTCGTTCGTCTTGCGTCCTTAACACTTTGACTGCGACTACTAAATATTAAGTTCAACGCCAAACTCAAATTTATAGTCAATTGTAGTAAACTATTTTGAAAATAGCAAACATGAACTGGATCATGCCTTCATTTAGCTTTGAACAAGTATTTATGAAAATTAAGTTTGCGACTACTGGCCGGTCAGTAGCATTATGATAATTACCTCCGTGTACCACCGGTGGCGCACGTCGCAGTCAAAGTGTTAAATTAAGGAACTAGGACTAGGAAGAGATAATCGTTATGAGCGCCGAGTTTCAATAAATGCTTTCACAAATTGCGGACAGCGTCAGTGGTGTACCGCGCCGAATGTCGAGCTCCATTTCTCACCGGAAAACCACTAAACTGACCGAAGCAAAACCGAAAGTTGAAAGAAACGGATGACGAGCAAAGGAAAGAAACAAAAATTGTTTATTATTTTATGAGTTGAATCAACAAAAAAAATTCCACCCACGCACTTTACATCAAAGTGAGAGAGGAATGGGAGCAGCCAGGAGTCTCGAGAAAAGAAGTGTGACCTCTCACAAGGCCTCCTGGAGCTACGAGGCCTTGCTTGGAACGCTGGATCTCGCGGGTATAGGACTTGGGCCTGGCGACGCTATGGTCAGGTCTGCTGGCTACTCGCGCTGGAGCTCGCGCAAATGCACGCATTTGTAGGTGGCTCCGTGATGAGTGCACCTGAACGCACGTGGTTCGATGCGAGGCACGAGAGGCAAATAATTACCGGGTATCACAGGTGGTGCTCAACGCAAGAACTTCCTTAGTTTCGTCATAGAACAGTATGGTCTTCTGCAGTTTCACCATAAGAACAGAAATATTGTAATATCAACACATTGACCACGATGGGTTAAATGAAGTTCAGTATTCAACTTAGGTTTAAATTCAATCATATTAAGCTATTTTGAAAATAGCCAACATTAAATGGACAGTACCTTCATTTAGCTTTGATAAAATATATTTGAAAATTGAGTTGATGACAATTGTTCGGTCAGTAGCATTACGAAAGTCCCATCCGAGTACACAGGCAGCTCACATCAGGACTAACGTATTGATATTCGTTCTCAATTGTAAATTTACCAGGGGAATCAAAATGGTTCGATTCCTGTAATTGTTGACCATGAGAAATATTAACCAAGAGGCGCTAGGAACTGTCAATGGAATTGGTGTGTTTTTTGATCACGTTAAGGTAGGTGTTAGGGCAACAGGTGCCACCACACAGCGCCACAACTGTGGCAAGTGCTGTGGCAACAGGTGCCACCACACAGCGCCACAACTGTGGCAGTGCCAAAGAAGGGAAGTTAAGCTGCAGTGCCGCCGCTGCGACCGCTACCTTGAATTCTGGGGGGGAACTTTCACTTGCCATGCTGACCGTGCTGGTCACACACACACTACCGTGCTGGTCACACACACACTACCGTGCTGGTCACACACACACTACCGTGCTGGTCACACACACACTACCGTGCTGGTCACACACACACTACCGTGCTGGTCACACACACACTACCGTGCTGGTCACACACACACTACCGTGCTGGTCTCACACACACTACCGTGCTGGTCTCACACACACTACCGTGCTGGTCTCACACACACACACACACACACACGCACACACACTACCGTGCTGGTCACACACTACCGAGATGAATTATTTTGACCTGAAACTCGTGAGATTATTTTATATTTTCATTCAGTGCCCAGAAGATATACGGAGCAGTCGCGGCACAGGAGCAATCAGCGCAGCGACGCGAGTGTGATGTCACTGCAGACAACTGCACTTAAAACAAGGCAACGGACCGAGTCATTACAACTCAGAATAAAACCTAAGCGACTCTTTTACGACGAACGAAGTGAATTAGGGACAATAAACATCAGAATTCAAGGTTTTCTTTTGCTCTTTTGTCCTGTGAATAGGGAACCGTTATCCCAGGACAGAAAAGCGAGAACAATTCATATTTGACGTCGTGTAGACCGGCTCATGATTTGCATCCTACGTTTGTGGCTCCCTGGGATAATTTTGCTCAAGTATCGATTTCCGGGACTTTTTTCCAAGCTTCATTTGTTCCAACGGCTGAACGAGGAGTTCCTGTATCCCTAAATGCGAGTGAAGTACATGTACTGTTGTTGAACTTATTTGCTAGCTTTTTGTGTATTATGGTGTTGTATCACCTCTTGACCGTTCGATTGTTAATAGTAAAAAACACTGCGGCTTTGGCTTACTGTGAAGTGATTACGCATTGCATGGGTACTGAATTTCAATGATCGTAAACTTCATTAGCAGTAATTTTAATTGAAAACGATGATTTAAATCATGATGAATTGATGTTAAAGTGAAATCGTGCTAAATTGAGCAAGCATCACCGGCGCCCGCCTGTGAACGATAGAAAATTAATCCGTGTCAATACCATCCTTGAAAGAAAGGAAAAATACGGAATGGTAGCAAAATTTCCACAGACCCGACAGACGAGTAGTAAACCTTATTCAACCACCATAGCACAAGATGATCGCAGGGATCTGTGATTTGTAAGTAGTGACACTTGTTCGCTTGCTGCTAGAAGTCTTCACAAGTTATAAAGTTGCACGTACGTCTCCCTTCTATGCTATGGAGCATAGACAACAGCATATCAATGACTATTATTGGTCACATGCGTGCAGCGGGTATTGTGCTCTACATAATGCCAGAACACGTGTTTGTTGAAATTTCAAACTGTGGTTTCCCAGTTGAGAAAAACATGTTCCAAATTAATTCTTTGTTTTGTACCTAAAAAATCATTCTTTGGAGCTTTTATCATACAGAACAGATTATTATTACCATTTCCAACTTTTTAGATCGTGGATATTGTGTTCGATATGAAATCAAAAAATATTTTGTCAAAAACGGATCTGCGAATGTTATATTGCCCAAGGTTAAATTGTCATTGAGCTAATAAATTTTCACTCATAGATGATTGGATATTATATATTAATATTATATTACAAGAAAATACAATCTTTGGTGATGATATCACGCGATGTAGTCTTTAAATAAGCGATGCGATGTAGTTTCATTACAGAATGAATGATTGTGCATGCGAGGCTCTTTTCATCCCATGGGACGAGAAACAATGAAAAAAATGCATCTCATTCAACCTTTGTAATTAAGAAGACAGGGTTTCATTTGGACCACCTGACCTGAGATGCGCTCTTAAATGCAACCCGCTTCTAAAGTGAGGGAATGTCCCGCACTGAATGCAGGTAACATCAATCATGAGGTCCAGTTACTGCAATTATTTCTGCCACAATCTTCCTACTACTTCGTATTCGGTCTCCAAAGTGTTCATCCCACGGAAGAACATCGCGTCTTTTTGTCAATTTGAACGGCTCTTGAAAGGGAAATCTAAGAATTAGAAACTAATGTCGTGTAATCTACGAAGATTTGTCAAGTCTGCTCTAGAAGTTGTTTCTCACCGAGAAGAATTTAGATCGTTTTTAATACCATTATTACATTAGTTCGTTCGAAATTCACTAGCTTACAAAAAAACAATCTGAAGAGAATGAAGAGAACATTTGGTATGGACTATATAGAACAGGGGATCTACGCACAAAGTGTCTTCCCCCACAAGATACACTGCGCATAGAAACATCAAGTGGGGAGAGGAAAAAATATAAAGAAGAGAAGGCACGAAAACGAAAAGAAGTTGGGCACAAAAGAAGTCCCGAAGGACTATCTCCATTCGAGGACCTAACTGCCCTTTCTTGGGGCGCTAGTCCCCATAGTCAATGATACACAAACCTTAACAAAATGAACTTCTTACCAATCCTATGCCCTTGAGTGGGAATGATTTAGATTACTTACACTTTAAGCCAACATTAACGGGTTGTGTTCACTTTTTCTTTACAAACCTCCTAAAATTGGTACAATTGACAATTCTCTCATGCTTTACCATCCCGAACAGCCAAGGGCTAAGGAGGACTGATCGAGTTCCACTGAAACCCCTGAGGATTATGGTTCTCAGCCATCAAATAAAATTATGTTCTCAACTATGAAATAAATTTATGGTTCTCTACCATCAATAAAGTCCCTATACAGTGAAGTTGCGCTGCGAGGTTATGGGATGTCACATCAAATCTTAAAGAAATACTCAGCAAAAAAGCAATTTACTTCAATTGAGGCTATGGCTAAATATTGAAATGCAGCTATCGTGACCTGCCAGCAGTGAGAGAATAAATTCTTAGAATTCGAACATTTAACAATTGAAAAGGCGTGAAAACATTTCTCAAAACGTAAACTTCTCACACATAACCTATTTAGTTTTACACAAAGGATAAGTTGCATAATTATGATATACCGGATGAAAATAAACACGTTTCTGGTACTAATGGCCATTAGTCATTTATTACTCAACTGAAATTTTCTTCTCGGAAGTAAGAAACGTGTATGTCCCCTCGTGAACTGCGGTTATCAATAATACGAACAAGAGTCGTTTTCAACCAACGTATATGATAAACGATCAACCAACGTACTCACGTGCTAAGCCTCTCGCATCGCCCAATCAACTCAATATTTTCATCATATTGGATGAGATTCAGCATGAATAAGCCCTTTACCTTCGACACAAATAGTTTATTAGTATTTTTCAATGCAAAATAAATTTGAATAAATCTTGTGTAAAAATTTCGAATTTCGATGGTTGTCTTGCTGCTACTACCACTTATAATCACCTCACCTTATTGATGCGAAAATTTATTGCGATAATTTCGGTCCAGATCGTTGTCTAAAGTGTTCAACAAAACACGCTGAAGATTTTTCACGTTTCAGTTCGCGCGCGCAAAGGACGAAGATCAATTTTTCGGATATGAGAAAATCTGTAACAATTTTCTCTCCGGTCAGACCTCAGTCTAATGATGTTAAAATGAACCAAAAAACGGAAACACTAATATTTTAACGCCATCTTTCGTATCATGAAAATAAGCAATGTCCCGTAACATTCAGTTTTGGAATTAAACTTTTGACTATTTATTAAGTAATTTTATAATCGCCACATTTGTTATATAATTGATCAATTGGCTCCGAATAACTCCAGTTCAAATATACCATTAGACCTAATACTAAAGAATAATAAAATTGAAATCGATTTAGCAACGAACGCCGACTATACAGATGTACTCACCATCCCTGTACCAGGCTGGCAGCAGCCTCAAGAATGGGGTGTTGGCAGCTCCCCATCGGGGCTGGTCGGGGTTGTTGCAAGTGCCGTCCAGGGTTCGGAACCGGGATGGGGAGCACGAAGTGGGAGGCAGAGGCGTGGGGCACTCGCTCCCCAGCACAGTGTTCTGAGTGTTGATCTGGGGCAGCATGAGGGACACTTGACCCACCGTCAAGTTGTGCCTGTGTGTTGTAAAGAAAACAAAAATGAATTTGTAGAGACCGTTTAAATAAACGACTCGGAATCTAGGTAATTTCGTGACAAATTAGGCTTGTAGGTTTGATAAACTAGTTCAAGTCTCTTTAACTACAAAAAAATATCCTAAAAAGAGGAAGAGGAAATAACAGTTTTGTAAGGAGCTTAAGGAAATAGAATCTATGCTCGAGGTTCTCAAGGTTCTCGCAGGGGATCTATGCTTCCCCAGAGATCCACTGCGCATTGAAAAAGTATTTTAGGAAGCAATTTTCCGGAACGAGATAAAACCTGAAGAAGAAAGTAATAGGTGCAAAAAAACTGCACTGCAGTGAACCTAAAAAATGGTGGCCCGTAGCATAGTACAAAAAAATTATTTTTTCGTCAAAACAGGAAGGCCTACCTAATTCCAGCATATAACTACTCATTTTTCCTCTGGAGGTGCAGTTTCCAGTAGATACAAACGTTGCATCGCCCCGAGTAGATCTAACTTGGAGTAACATAAAAACCATAAAATATTTTGTTTATCCGAGTGCAATGTCTAAAGTAGAGTAGAAGTTTATTCGACAACTGCCCAGATTTAGGTATAAAAATTATCTTAACAGTCACGCACTGTAAATCAATTGAATGGAAATTAACGCACGTTTTACTTCCATACCTTTTTCAACTTTATCCGTCGATAAAACGATTCATCTTGATAGTAGATTCACAAGCTCAAAATTTGTTCATTGGTCGTAACATAGGTCATTTTTCCTTGCTCAAAATTATGACCAATTTCTTGTTCTACGTGTACTAAATTTCATTTCAATGCAAGTGTAAATTAGGACAAAATCCCTCTAACCACTTCAACGTGAGCGAATCGTTTTAAAAACGTGAGCGAATTAACGAATCGTTTTAAAAACTGAACATCGTTTTGGCACAGCGCTATCAAGTCTAAAAACGGGGTAGTAAACCTCCGGGGACACTCGCACTAGCGGTCCTTTTCTCTCGGCCGATTAGTCAACCACCCCACGGAAAACACTATGACGAAATTTAACCAATTTAGACTTGCACATTAAAAGAAGTCACCCATGTAAGACTTTGAAAACTAATACTTCTGGATCTGAGGATAATTTTTGTAAGTTACCGCACAAAACTTACTTTGATGAATAATTATTTCTTCCAGGCTGGTTCATGAATATGATTCTGATTAACTTCCAACTTAGATTTCAAAATCAAACTTAAAAGGTAATTTCTTAAACGCCTGGAAAGGGCAGGTTGAGCAGCGGTGGATTGCCGATTACGTCTCAAAATATGCACTTTTGGTGTGAAATATTCGCAAACTTACATCGTGAATAATCATTGATGTTGAACTGGACTTGGCAAATTTTTTTCAATTTCAAAAACCACACCTATGGCTTAAGCGGGAAAACATAGTAAATAAAAGAATGAGTTTTGCTATTACAGAGGACAAATTAACGTCATAGAAGTACACGCACTGTTCTGGTTCACAGTACTCAGTAATGTATACAAACATAAAATACTATGTGCGTAATATACAAGTACACACTGTAAATGATGATAGGTCAGAATTTTTCGATGTTAGCCAAGTTTTTTATTTAAATTATTGATTTTTCAATCAGAGTGAACGCAGTTGCTTTTTGGAGTAATCAACGACGTTTAACTTGCATTTAAACAAAAAATTTTTACTTCGAAATAGAATTTTGCTGCGAACATTCTTGGTGAACGGACGAAATACCAAAATCAAAAATTCACCTTTAATAAACAAAAAGCAAACTGCAAAAATATATTCGAGTATTGCAATTTTTCACAACGCTGATTTTTTTGCATAAAACTTTCATTAAAGCGTAAATTATCGCCTTCTCACAAAATGGCTGGTGGCACTCGCAAAAAAAGGACACAGGCTGCTCTCGTGTTCAATTGCGTCGCGAGGAGGAAAGAAAAATTGAAGATAAATCACGTATAAAAAAATTGAGCTTTCAACTATTACCCTGCAAATATTGCTGCAGACTCCGTCCAATACGGAGAACTTGGGTGAATTTACAATACCGATATTAGTTAAAGAACAAAACTCTAGAAAATAGATTTCAACAGACTGACCGAAATGTCTTGTTCTATTTAACAGCGTGTGTGAGTAATGGTATGGGGAGATTGCGATTTTAATTGGCACACGCTAGGAAATAAATTAAAACTTTTAGCTTCAGCAAAATTCTAGTCAAACGCCACAATTCTTTGCGTTAATGTAGAGGATCATTTCACCGAGCCGCGACGCTCTTTCTGTTTGTCAGCGAAAGGAAGGTCGGGAGCCGGAATTGTGCAGGCCCCTGAGCGTACGCCAGGTCGGCCCGTAGGTGATTAGCTGGTCTGATTATCCGGTATGGATGAGCAGTCAAATTGAAGAGCATTGAAATTTACCTTCACACTAACGAGTGAGCAATCAAAATAATTTGCTGGAATGGGTAAAACCTTCACTGTTGCTCACTGAACTTCCGCCGTAGAAATTACGATTGTTAAACTGAAATAAAAACCTCTTCATTGTTTTGTGATTTACATGTTCAGTTACACAACGTAGACAGGAGCAATTTCTCCTCTTGTTCGAGAAATATTCGAGTTGCATTTGGGAAGAAGTATTTCAAGGAAAGAAAACTGTAATGAAGACAAAAATACTTGAATCAGGAAAAATTCATCGAATTTTTTGGGGTATAAAACCAGTCTTTTGAAAAGTCGGCGACAAACTATTAATTTACCCAGCTTCTACGGCCTTAAAGAAGCTAATCGTATTCAGGAAATATTGGTTAAATTTTTAAATCTGCTTTATCTAATTGAATGGCCATGCATACGCTCTAGTATCACGCAGTCTGATATGCCCCTCAGAACAGTAGCAAGATTCATAACAGGCCTGAAAAACTGGCTGGTCTACAAATCATTATCACTTCATCCTCCTCGGTCAAATCTCCCAGTGAAATTGCTCGTGTAATGGCATAAAATTTTAGGGAAGCGAACAATTTTCATGCCCTTGACGAAGTTCAATTGAATACTGGTTTACGAGTATAATTTTTTAGAAAAATTGCATGCTGCTTGCATTACATCAGCTCTGCGAACACGCCTTCTGCACGCCGACTCTAATGGACTCCACATTCCTACGCTATCTATCGCAGCTGCTACTCTTTTGCCATTCTTTCGTGAAAACAAACCAGTTATAAAGGCTCAATTTCACAGAATTATTCAATTCAAGGTGAAAATTTTTGTTCCGATAATCATGCTACACGTTTTTTGTAATATTTTCATCAGCTATATAATAATTAATAACTTAAAACGTATACGGGTCATTTTTTAATTTCACGTAAATTTCACGTAAATTTCACTTTAACAAAGCCATTCATGTCGAATTGAATTTTTTGTAATGTTCTAATGAATGAAGTACCTTTACGAATATGAAATTCAGGTACTTTTGCATAGCCAAAACGACGGCAGCCAAACGTGAACTATAATCATTCGATTTTTATTAATACAGTAAATACTACAGAGCTGAGCAGGAATATGGCATGTTTAACTACGTGAAGAAAAGCTTTTATATTCATTTTAAAAAGGGATGTATAATTTGATTCGCGTATCAATTCGCCGAGGAAAAATATTTCCCAGCCAATTTCTCAGATGGCAAAGAAAATCTAGAAAGCAACAGAGATACTTTTCCACTGCAATTCAATGCTTGCTTAACACAACACGAAAACTCCAGAAAATACTCGTAACATTAGCGAATTAACAAACAAAAAACCTTGCCGCCTTTTCCTGTACCTCACGTAATGAAGTGCCAGAGAAAGATGAATGGCTGCAGTGACAGGCCTTCCGTTAACAAAATTCATCAATGTGAAAGGTGCACATGACGTCCTACTCAGCGCGAGCGTCGTGGGAGTGCCGCGTCCTGGTGCGAAGCACGGCATAGGGCTCGAGGCACCAGACTGCCAATCGTCATGTTCTTCGATTTACGGAGTACTAAATGAGATGCTAAATGTAAGATGGTGATGGTACTGCGAAAGTTCCTGTCGGCGCATGGGCACGTGCGTAACGGTTTTGGTATCGCTGAGTTACGTTAATGGAATACTTCCGACGGTTTACCAACGCACACGACAGCCACAAATACCAGCGAGTAGTTAAATATCAGTCATATCAAACTAAAACGCTATGCTGCTTGTTCAAAAAATCAATATAGGCCTACAATTTATTCAAACAACGGGAGAAAAATACACTTTGTTGAGTAGTTCTTACCAATCTAAAGCCTATCTGATGGAGTGTGAAAGCCAAACAATAAGAATTCAAAGCTTTCTCAACGGCCGAGAAATAAAGTACTGAATATTTAAATGTATTTTGGTGATGAATTTATTATTCACAAGAAAGAATTTCGCCACTGGCATGAGTTTAGGTGATTAATATAAATTTTTCCAGGAATTAATTTTTCGATACGGGCTTTCTCTTATCGACATTATGAACTTGGCTCAAGCTTGGAATTTTCCCATAAATATTCCCGTTCGTAAATTCATTTGAGGTTGATGGACGAAAAATTGCAATGATTGTCTATCACCGAGGCTATTAATATTAACAATTAATCATACTAGCCTATGATTAATTTGGTGAACAGTGCATTAATACTCATCTTTACCACGAACGTCATAACAAATATTGAAGGTTTTTTACCCAACGAACACGTCACTGCCAGGTATCACATGTGCGAGAAAAACTAGAGTTTAAAGCAAGACGGGGTTTTTCATTGGCTTAATATTCATGTTTAAAAGCTTTGAAGCGTGAATACAGGGTTTTTTAGAAATTTTTCATTATTGTAAAAAGGCCCGATATTTTCCGTATTTGATCAAATGTTTCAAACGGATTTCATTTTCTAACTGAAGTACTTTGGCCCCACGATATCGAAGAAGCATAAAACGGCCAGAGTGAGAGATAAAAACGTACGTTATTGTTTTTACGCTAATTCTCAAGATGATGAGTTTCAGGTCAGTTATAGACAATGCAGTGTAATAAAGTGAACAAGTCAAGTCACCTAGTCGTACAGATATTGGGGATTCTGATTAACACAAAATTATCCCCAGATTCTGACTTGTCGACTGCAACCAAACTAACCGCCCGTGTAGGATGGGAAGTCAGTAATAAATGAGTCTAGGTTGTGATTTTTAATCTTCATCCGCACCGACGCTCCTCCGCGAACAGTCTTCTGGATACGTATTGTGATGAATCCGAGTTTTTTTCTCTCGTAATCAACTTACACAGAAGTATCAAGAAGTGTATTTAATGCACTTCACCTTAAAATTTACGATAGTAAAAGAGAAGTTAAAAGTGGGTATCATGCAATACTTCGCTGCCCTAAATTCTTATCATTTTTAAAATTGTCCATTTAAACCTTTTTGCAGAGTCATACGGCTCCAGAGTAAGAAATACATATATTAAATTTGTGGGAAACTGCAAAGCCTTCAGAATTAGTCTATATCACCATATAATTTTATGAAACTTTTCCAAATTAGAGTTTTGAACATTTCATGTTTAAATAAGATTAGGATTAAAAAAATCGCTACGAAAACTTCTAAAAATCGGTAAAACTCGGTAGATAAAAAATTTTCCGAGCCCTAGCGAAAATACCTTTTTCACCCACATGCAAAACATTTCAGAAGCCCTGAATCGTCTAAATTTAGCAAAAATATTTTAAATTTCATTGCAGAAGCTAATTACCTGAGAAACATTGCAACATGTAAACTTGGCAGCAGTAAATTTAGACCACACGCTACTCACCGCACAGCGAGGAGGTGCGTCGAAATGACTGATATCGAAGCAGCCGCTGAAATTTGTCTGGTCATTTCAGTGCCGAGTAGGAGACTGTAATAGTGGTAGGAAGGAGAGTCAGGCCCCAGTTTGCCACCTGCAAAAAACAACATGGGTTGTTAGAGACATAAAATTTAATCCAATATACCACCAGTAAACACATGAGAGCAATGAAGATTAAAATTTGAAATTAGCGCAATACTTGAGAGCAGAAGGAAACTTCATCTGCAAAGCTCACGACGTTTGCATGAATAATAAAGTTCAGTCACGAAAAATTAACTTAACTCAAAATATAATATGTAAACCGATGCAAATTTTAGGCACTGCCACTTGAGAACATCCTCAAAAAGGAACAACGTCGGCAGTTGCTTGAAAGTTCAATAAAAACGCGCATCTCCCTGTATTCTCTCTCCACCTCATGCTGCAATACACAAAGAATAATGAGTGAGCGAATGCACTTCCTTGTTTCATCAAAAAGTCCAAAAACTATAGTTATCAAAATCTGAACCCAGAACGTATTCAACGAATAATAAGAATTGTAGTAGTGAGTTAAGGGCTCTGTTTCTATTACAGAGATGTTTACACGCTCGAAAAAGAAGGCTATTTAGTAAAGACAAAGGGAAACCGAGAATCTATGTCACAGAGGGTACCCTGCGTAAAAAGAACAGCAACTTAGGAAGGAAAAGGAAGATAATAGATTAGATTAGTCGTTAGTTTTAGCCTCCCTACCCAGCAACAAATGCGATCCAAAGAGAGGAAGGAGGAAGGAACCATTTAGTATGGAGTTCCCATAGATACAATAATTGTATCCCCCTGAGGGGAGAAGATAATAGAAAAAAAATCGAGTGAAAATTTGAAAACTCAAAGAAACGGAGGGGGCTGAAACAATGAAAGTCCCAAAGGCTTATCTGCAGCTGAGGTAACATCCCCCTCCCCCACAAGGATAAACCTAACAGGTTAGACGGGTAATCTAGGATAAACCACCCATCTAACCTAAGCCTACTGTCTGTCCTACAGCTCCTGGGCCGGATTTAACGAGTACGTTCAAAGCTGATAGTGAGTATAGATAAACGCAAGTAGAGCTTTATCGCATTTGCCGCTTCCTCGTGAAAAAAAATGTCATTGTTAAAAATAACATCCTTTTCCTTGAACGACAGAAAATGAGAACAAAAAAAACGAACAGCAATACAAGCGAACGCTGAACAGGGTCTAATCTGTGAAGGCAACATGCAAATGGTTTCAAAGACCGAGACCGACAATTGGATGAAAGATTAGACATTATCGCTCAGAATTTTAATGAATGGTTGGAATGCTGTTGATAGGCCATTCTTCTCTCTAGATCCAACCGCGCTAACACCTCTCACGGCGATCTGGGGCCTTGAAACCAAACTTATTCGATGATTCGGCGAATAGTCTGAGCCACTAGGAAGTTCCTACAGGTCCTAGAAAAATTTCACTTCTTTGGCAAAAGGAAGTTTGAGAACCGTAAACACTTCCGTGTATTTTTATACCTAGCAACATCTCCTCACTCATCTTGAACAATGCTAGAACGGCTTCCGCGTGCAGCCTGCCCGACCAGCGCTATAAGTGAATGTGATTGAGTTTTTTTCGCATTTCTTTTTAATTTTGCGGACACAGTGACGGGAAACAAAACAAACCTTACAGCTCACTTGCAATCTGTGTAGGATACAAGAGACGTTAGAAAACTTGTTAGTCGTTTGTTGTGTGTTTTGCTGTACAATCAGAGATTCGAATAGAATCTCAATCTGTTGAAAATTGTCATTCTGTCTTTGAAAAATTATTATCACGGTCCGCACTTAATTTCAAAATTACTGGAAAATGAGGATTTAATTAAAAACAATTTGGTTTTGATTTTACGTAAATTCATGTACACTACATAACGAAAAATTAAGATTCTTATTAGTATCACTTCAACCTCGAGCAATAATGCTCGAAGTGCAGGGAAAGTGACTGTTGGGATCCCGTATTAGTGAATTAGGCTAAAAACGTTTATTCTTTACAGAATTCGATGGGTCTACCTCCAGCCCGAGCGAGGTACCCTGGGCATCAGGCAAGCTCTAGCAATGCCCCAATCAAAGGAGGCACTCTATTGCCACGCCCTTAGATATTCCTTTTAAGGGCCAATGATCAATAAGCCTTTCATATTATTCGTCGTAGCTTAAAAACAAGATGAGGCCTAAAACCTTGAATGATCAGTTTATTTTAACGGCGATTACTGCGATAATCTCATATCCTCTGCAATGTTACGAAGTAGGTTTCAATATTTTTACACCCCTTACAGTTTTGCTCTTTAGGTGAGGTGAACTTCAACTATAGCCAAATGCTAGTAACTCAACTATCCATCAGAGCAAATTTCGAGTTTTAGGCTCTTATCTGGGAAGTGATTTTTGGTTATCACTCTCTTTAAGAGTGCAGTTGACTACCATAAGCTCGTGATGACGCTGAACGCCCACGGCACTACAATCGAAATGCAATACGAGCCGAAGGCTACGTCTGCCGATGCTGCGCCGGAAGAAGATCGAGGAGCGTTTTGGCGTTGGCATCGCAGCGCGAGACTCGTGATGTGCTCATAGGTCGCATAACGGAAATGTGACATTATGCTGAGGGTGAGGCTTCCAAGTGAGGCGTCCCATTGTGTTTTACGTCTTCCGCGCCTCACGTATGGAGATAACAACAGAAGCATGATAGTAGCATGCTGAGTTGTACACAGTTACAATGCGGAGGGGAAGTAGGGGAAGATTTCCTCCACGCAGAGGAACTATGGGAAAACATTATGCTGAATTTTTCTTACAAGCTAAACATAATTCCCAGCAGACACGTTGGGTTACATAATGATACATGGACTGTGACTTTTGTACCAGGTACGACATCTGTGTGTTTGCTCGTCGACGTTGTTATCAATAGTATTATACTAAATTTATAGGTTCAGGTTCTTATCCAAGTAAAAAGAAAAATAAGTTCATTAGAGCAAAAGGGCGGTATGAAAATTCCCTCCATGTACCACTGGTGGCTCACGTAGCAGTCAAAGTGTTAAGGGGTTGGTAGTTGACAATTAGATTTACAGACAACGAGCTATAAGACGGGA
This sequence comes from Morinoia aosen, assembly GCA_030386875.1. Lineage (NCBI taxonomy): Eukaryota > Metazoa > Arthropoda > Malacostraca > Amphipoda > Talitridae > Morinoia > Morinoia aosen. Next base: position 31,184,925 of record CM059567.1, on the reverse strand, counting down.
AATTACTCAATAGACGACTTGATAATTTGTAGTAGCTTGTGATAGCTTCACGAAATATATCGAGGAATCTAAAGTAATTCCAAAATACTGATAATTTTTCTTATTAAAATCAGGCTTGTATAGCTGAACCACCACTCAATGTCTCGAAGCATCGTCGTTGGAACTATGAAAAGTAGGACACTAAGGAATGGTTGGTAAATTGCATGTTAGTTTAAACCTCCCTAACCGCTAAAAAAAAGCGCGTATCGAAGAGAGGAAGGAGGAAGGCACCATTTAGTATGGAGATAAGGGAATGCGGAATCTATGCAGACGGGGGCATAGAAACAGTAAGTTAAGAAAGAAGTTCATGAAACAAGATAAAAGTTGAAGAAGAAAGTAGTAAGCGCTGAAAATGCAGGACAACAGTGAACCGAAAAAAGGAGGTCCTTGACCCCATAACGAGAAAAAATACTCATTTCAACAAAAAGAAGGCCTACCTAACTCTCAGCTGGGGCGGACACTAGCAATGACAGCCCGCTAATTATCTTAGTCTGGTTTAAAGGGTCACACCAGCGCAATCACTTAAGGAGTAATGCAACTGTTCAAGAAATAGATTTTTGAATTCAATATTATCAAACATGTTTTGTGGATACAATTTGTAAGGAGAACCTTATGCTTTATGGTCGTTTATATTTGATACCACCATGCTTGAAAGGGTTGAGGCATAAGGGTTATTGGTCGCGGCAGAACAATCAGAATATGAAAAATTGATGAAGAGCAGAGGCACCTAATGTCAAAGACACTTGAAAGGTCGGTGTCGCGTATGAGAAAGAAACCGGAGTCGAATGCTAAACAAGTCTCCCCTAATTACAAAGCCGTGTCCACATCAGCCACGAGTCATAATTAAAGGAGATTGTGAACCAAATGATGAACGCTCAAGACTTCATCTCATTCCCTTAAAAAACATAATTGATTTAGAAGAGTACAATGCATTACTCATGGTGAGAGAAATGGACAATCGCCTCCGACTCCTCATGGAGACCAATGTATCTCCGGCAAGATTAGCATTGTTAACCACAGCAGCACTACTTCTAAGTTTGCGCGAGGAGAGTAGTGGATCTGCCATCAATATCTTCAAGGAAAGAACGTGAATTATGTCTCTCAGTAATTTCACATTAAAGCTAACTCCAACTATCTGAAGGTATCGGCTTGTCATTAGTCACAAAATGAACTCCGAGCGTTGTCGTCAGCTGTGATTATAAGGCACAATTGAATCCACGGACACTCGCCACTGCCTTAATGTAATGAAAGTGCCCTCCTGCCATGACATCATCGCCGGAATGAAAGTCGACGACCGCCAAGATCAGGGCAGCCATTTTGGTAACGCTCACAAAGCCTGAATGATGCCAAGTATTTCTTGGTGAATTCGTTCTGAAGGAAATGGCTTTTTGCAACACAGTCACATTGACCAAGGTATCAATGCAAGTAGTATGGTGAAATTTTGACTGAAAATTTTGCAGCCCTGGTCTGTATACTGACCCTAGGAATTCAACGGCATTAATTTGTAATGTTAAAATTCGTTTGCATACCAGCACGATTGGTTATAAGTTTGTTCAAGCCTCCATAACCACATAAAACGTAATCCAAAAGTAGGAAAAACGAAGGTACTACGTTGTATGGAAATAAGGAAACGGGGAGTTAATGCACAAGGTGTTCCTACACAGAATCCCGTGCGCATAGAAACATTTAAATTAAAAGAATTTTAAAGGACCAGATAATGTTGAAGAGAATAATATGAGCTGGGGAAAGGACAGCAGTAGCGTGTACCAATGAAGGGCCTAAGTAACAACACAAAAAAACCTATTCTATTACAGCCAAGGGAACATCTGCCTAATTTTGACTGGGGTCTCACATTTTCTCCCTGAGACCGCTAATTTCCATAGATGCATCCTGAGGAGGGGGTGCTAAAACGCTATAAAAAAGTATTTCATTAATTCCTGGACGAAGGCTTTGGCGAGGACTGGACGAACACTAAAATAGCATCACTTTGACTTTTTGATTAAATAATACTCCTCCAGAGAGATATGAGCCTAGGATCTGATACATAAGTTTCCGACAACGAACAATTTTTTCCAGCCCAGTTAACCAAATGCAATAGCAAGGAATTGGTTGATTATAAGAAAGTCTTAACCTCCCTTTTCCCCAACAATGGTGGTCAAGGAGAGGAAGGATGAAGGCACCATTTAGTATGGAGTTAAGGGAACACAGAATCTATACACAAGGAGCATAAAAACAGTAAGCTGAGAAAGAAGTTCATGAAACAAGATAAAAGTTGAAGAAGAAAGTAGTAGGTGCTGAAAAACAAGACAGCAGTGAACCAAAAAAATACCATCGGTAACAAAATAAAAACCTGTTCTATTTCAACAAAAAGAAGGCCTACCTAACCTTTGACTCGGGACCTCGCATAATTCTCCTGGGAGTGCTAATTCCCATAGATGAAATAGTTGTATCCCCCTGAGGGGCGGCAGCGAGGAAAGGAACAACGCAGACGAACTCTCAAAGTTTCAGGATCGACTTTTCAAATTATTTTCATGCAGTATGAGACAATAAGTTCAAGAATAGAGGAGAATTACATGACACCGCCATTGAATGAAATATAAACAAACATGATGACGTATGATCAAATAAACTCCAATTCTAACCGTGATGCAGGGTTAAAACGTACCAAATTTAAAAAAATGAGCACTAATGTACAATATAAAGCTTGAAGAGCGTTGAATTTATTTCGGACGGACCAATATAATCCTCCCCGTTCTTTGGATACAAGGTCTCGTACTTCTCTCAGTCTATAAAACGAAGGCACAGTGGCCGCCGTTGTTTGTACCCTTTTCTAAACGTTGTTCCTACACTTTTAATACGTACTTCGCTGTTCAAACTTCAAAAGATTCGTCTCTTTTATTCGGTAAGTCACGAGCGTGAGGCTGGGCGAGCTCAAGCATCTCCTTTCTCCAGTGCCAGGCCGCTCCGACTCACGGAAGTGCCCAGAGTTGAAGACGATGCATGCTACCTCGCGATGGAAAGTACAAACAACCTGCTGCTGCGTATAGTCATTTATTTGCCGCTGCACGAAACACCAACGCTTTCAATCGATGCCCATGTCGATTTCCGTGCACTCGTCGTGTTTCAAACCCTTGCGAAAAATTTGGTCCACATTCGTGACCAGCGTCTACTCACACTACGGAACGATACTATTTGATTCCGAAAGAAATTCCTACTCCCTAATAATGAACGCAATGTAAAACCACCACACTTTTTCAAGCTTGCGATTCGGGATTCTGTACATTATTCGTCCCATTGAGTCTTAAATGTGACCAAAAGGTAAAATTAGCATTTGTAACACAAGTTGAATGAGTTTTACATAACATGAAGACATTATTGTGTGATATTGTTATTTCCACCTGTTGATAGAACAATGCAAAATCAAGGATTTGTGAAACAGTTTGAATATACGTAACTGTGTGGAACGATTAGAATGCATCAACAAATTCAATACTACTTTGATATGCCTACCCAATCTTTAATATCTAACGAAGAAGCAAAAAACTTGATAATTCAAGTCATTACATTCTCCTAAGGAGTAAAAAGTACACGTATGCATATGCAGATCGAAGCTAGAGGAATGCTGTCGGATTAGAGAGACGGATAATTTATACTACAAACCAGAAATAAAAAGCTGCCCCAAATTTTAATGAAAATACTTCGGGTACTCGCCAAACTACAACATTTTTAAAGTTCCAGGAAAGTATTTTTCAGGGAGAGCTGCTCACTTTGTTATGACCTCAAATGAATTCACAAGATTGTTATAAATCACTTTCTTTAAAAAAGTCAGTTTTCACTAATTAGATTTAGCAAAATCAGAGTAGACAATAATTTTCACGCTATTCCAATACTCTGAAATCATTAAGCAACAAACTGCTATTCTGTGAAAAGAAATACCTTTGTTAACCGTATCACAGAAAATCCATTTGTTCACAGAATAACACTTCATGAAAAAACTGCTTCAACGCGGCAATGAACCAAATTTCGGGAAGACGCCAAGAGTATTTTTCTTTATCAGTTACATCATACTGCACTAACGTCCAGATCCAGTGACTTGGAAACTTTCTCCAAGAAGACTTGTGGCCACCCTGGTCTACGGTGGGTGGCTGCACCTCTATGCAGGATGATCACTTTCATCCTGCCTGATTGGGGCTAGGAGACCCAAGATACTCACAGCGAAAGGTTAGACGGTTTCAACTTCGAGGTGCGTAACATGTCAAGGCTTTGGTTTTGCACTGTTTTTTTTTGTTTTGTTTCAAGGAAAAACTAAATATAAGAAGTTATGCATCTGCGAATGAATGAAATAGGGTACATTCGAGAGATTATTGAATCACCTCATACAATAATGGAGGTATAGGGTACGAATTAGAGAAATTGCTGCAAGACAAAAAAAATTGAACATTTTGTTCGCTCTGGTTAAAAAAAAATTCCAGCAACTAGACAAGCGCAGCATTTTGCCAACATCTCAGCCCGAATGCTTTCACGAAGAAAGCAAAAATAGAAGCTTATAACTCAGCAGTCGTGGCTCATGAAGCTCCGAGTTCTGTGAAGGCTATCACGAGCCCGAGCATCACGTCCTTGGCTTTCCTTGCAGTCGATTGAAAAGTGAGGATGAACGTTTGCCTGATTTGGGAAAAGTTTTGGCACGAGTCTCGCGTGTTCATGAGAGAAAGCTGGCAAGAAATTGTGCTTAAAGAAACTGTGTTGCTAAAGCGAGAACTCGAAAATATTGCGACGAGTTTGAGACGAAATGAAGCGAGTACCTGATGCAACAAACTATCATTTCAATAGTTAGTTTGAGACTTTTTAAGCACAACAAAGGTGATTACAAGAGAGTGAATGAATAGCTCATTTAACAAGGCCTGTTTAATTAAAACGAGGAACCTATGCTCTAGGTGCATTTCCACAAAAGATGGCATACGCTTAGATACAGCAAGTTAAAAAAACGGGACAAAAGCCAAAATAAGTATCGAAGAAAACATGTCTGGAAAAGCAAATTGAGCGCGAAATATCGAATCCCCAAAGTTTTGTCTAAATCTGAGGTTACTACACAACAGTATCCCCTTGGGGCGGAGGTAACCATAGCATAATAGGGACAAACCTCATTAAACTAAACGTACTACTTATTGAATGTACGGTGATGAGCCTGAGGTAATTATCTTGAAAATGTTTGTTAATTATATGTTGAGAAATGTCAGTTTCAAACGGTTTCTATTTTATAAGAAATATATTCATTAGATATTTGAATGGATGTTAATGGAATATGATTTTCTGTTGTCGAATCATCTGCAAACTTAACGATGTTGGAAATGGAACTATATAGGGTCGCTATCCAAAACACTCGTAGAATGGTTCAATATGTTTTTGATTTAAAAATTCAGCAAGCCAGGGAAGCTCATTATGTTATTGCAACATCTTGACGACCTTTTACGACGTGCTCATTAGCGCTCTGGAAATGGCAGGCGCACGCAACCATTTGATCTTTGTGTATTCTTCACCATCGAGTTTATCCAATTATTTTACTGTAGTAATTCAGAAATGTGTGGTTTAAATCATTTTTAGTGTATTTAGTCAAGCCACGAGAAAATCTTTCAATTAAGTACGAAGCAGCGATAGTTCCCACACATTCAAAAGTTGTACTCCCTTGAGGGGCCCTAGATTGAGAACTAGAAACACAAGAAAGGAACTACGAGCTTCAATTGGTGTTTTTTAGTTGACTATGTTGCTATTCTTGACAAATTAAGTAAATTTTGATTTATACGTATTAAAATAGTCATCTGTACAAATTTTGCGATTACACGACCTCCTTTTCAGCATAACGTTGGACTGCCATGCGAGGTCTTAAGCTGCAGCCGTTCTCGGAGAGCACAATACTCTAAAGAGCTTACGTCAAGTTAACAATAAACGTTAAAACAACAGAATAACGTATGCGTGTTTATTATGCGCCAATGTAAAATTCCGGTAAAACTTTTACATATTTTACCCCACCCAGAATCTCTTCAATATTGGGCACTTTCTATTAGTCAAAATTTATTTTTTAGAGTTACAAGATTTTTAATTGTTCACAACTATGGAGTAAAAAAAGTGTTTCATCCAAAAAGGAAAAATATTGTATACTACTTCTTTCATTTATTAACTATTCTCAAATAAATTCTAAGAAAACTAGTAACACAAAAACGACTTCAAATTATTTTCTCTCAAGGTGATGTTTCGGGAAAAAAACATACTTTGACGCGGACCTATCGACAATGCAAACAGTGGTTGAAAAATCTCATTGGATGATTTCGGCAGGAATTCCCCTTAATGTTTGATACAAGAAGATGAGCGTGAGACCAAGTGTACCAACTTCGCATCTTCAAGTGGCTGAACTGCAGCACCTTTCGGACCCCCGGCGTGCGCTACGAGTTGCAGGGTTGACCCATCAGAGTAGCGAGGGATGAGCGAGGTTAGGAGATCAGAGAAAGCTCACGGAGGAAAGACCTGATGCTTTGCCCTGACCGTGTTGTCTTGTGTTGTGTCCCAACGCACTGCAATGAGCAGTCTCGTACGAATAGCATTGCTGACGAAAGGCATTCAATTCAGACAGGGAAGAATTTTTTGTTAGAATTCAGATTTCACTCGTTTCGAATAAATCTTTGGGTGAATGGATGAAACCAATGAATTGTCAACACCTAGAGCCATGATATCCAATTAGTGTTGTGGAAATTCGAGCAATGCTGAACTATCTTGTTTGAGTATGATAAGAGATGCTAATGATATAACTTTGCTGACAATTCGTAATTTCAGCGCTTTCCCTAGCATACAATGTGTAAGCCGATTCCAAAGAGAAGCATGTTATGAAAAAAAGGAGAAAAGTTTCTCGAAGTTTCTCCTTTCAATGGGATAATTCATCTCGTTGGTATTTACGATCTTTACGCAGAAATAGTTCTAGAGCCAGGGGGATAATATCAGAACTCAATTCTCACACTCTACGCAATTATTTTGGTGGTGTGACACACCCTAGCTACAAAAAAGGCAATCTCAGGAGAGCGATGAGAATTGACTATTTATATATGGACTGTAGAAAACTGAATCTATGCACAAGGTATGTTCCTACACAGGACCTACTGTGCATAGAAACAGCAAGTCAGGAAGAAAGAGGAAGAAAAGATAGAGAAGAGATAGTGAAGAAGGATTGAAAACTTAAAAAGTAAAATGGAAACAAAAGACAGAAGTCCTGAAGGCATGGTGGTAGCTGACGTGCCTAAATGCATCTCCCCAGGGGCGCAAGTCCTCCATTTAATAGAATGGACAAACCTAGATTAGACGTTAGTTTAAGTCCCCTAACCACAACAAAGAGAGGATGGAAGAAGGCCCCATTTAGTGTGGAGTTAAGGGAACGCGGAATCTCTCCACAAGGTGCATAGAAACAGTAAGTTCAGACAGAAGTTCAGTAAACAAGATGAAGTTGAAAGTAGTAGGTGCTGAAAAACAGGACAGTAGAGAGCCAAAAGAAGGTAGTTCACCGCAAAACAAAAAAAAAAACTCTTCTATTTCGAGAAAAAGAAGGCCTTCATAACCTTTAGCTCGGGACCTCACACATTCCCCCCTGGGAGTGCTAATTCCCATAGGCACAATAGCTGTATCCTTTTGAGAAGTTTTCCGAACATTACAGGCTGATGAAAATTGTAGGTAAAATTTGCTTTAAAAATTATTTGTATGCGATTCATAATTCATGAGGTTTATTTGCAGTCTACTAAAATTTTTGAACGAAGAAAAGGAGAACAACTCTCCCCTTGAATCTCAAAATTTTTCCTTGAATTTCCGATCAACAAGTTGACGGCCTGGTGGCGCTTCGGCGATCGCTGAGGGGATTTCCACTATGCGGATGACCCACATCTCGTCACGCACTGTATTTTTATCTATACTCAGCCACAGCCTCACGGGCGAACTTTTCAATCAATATTTGCCTTAATTGAAGGTTAGAAGATTATAAGATTATAAGTTAGTTTAAGCCTCCCTAACCGCTACAAAAAAAGTGCGTACCGAAGAGAGTAAGGAGGAAGGCACCATTTAGTATGGAGATAAGAGAATGGGGAATCTATGCAGAAAGGGCATAGAAACAGTAAGATCAGAAAGAAGCTCATGAAACAAGATCAAAGTTGAAGAAGACAGTAGTAGGTGCTGAAAAAACAGGACAGCAGTGAACCGAAAAAAGGTGGTCCGTAACTTAACAAAAACCTATTCTATTTTTACAGAAAAGAAGCCTACCTAACGCTTAGCTCGGGCCCTCACATTGTCCCCCTGGGAGCGCTAATTCCCATAGATACAATAGTTGTATCCCCCTGGGGGGTTGCCTTAATTGGAAGTTGAGTGTTAGAATTAAACCGGCGTAGTTAACGTATTAAGAACTAAGAACTATAAACTTACATTAAATTTGAATCAGAACACCTGCTTCAATTTATGCACCTGAATTTTAAACAACATCGTGCCCGTGATGGGGATGCAAATCTGATTCTTTGCAGTACAGGAAAAGTTCCTGCACTTCTGAAACTTAAAAACTACCTAAATGCTTGCCGAGACGCACCTGAGTCAGAACACCTAGTCTGTGAAATCGTAACGTTTTAGAACATCGAACATTTCATCTACTGTAGCCGCACTCGTATTAAAAGAACAAGGAAAGTTGAAGGATCGTGAGCGTATTGCAGCAGCTCTGCAAGCCTGCTTTTCACGAGTGCCGTAACACGCAAAACACCTCGACGTAAACTACAAATCAACGCAAGCGTCGTGGAGGAAGTGATGTCACCGGTGCCCGTTAAGGAGCCAGGGCAGGAAGGGGGGAGAGGCAACGCATGGGTCACGTGTTTGATGCCCTGATAAGGACAAAGGCATGCGAGGCGAGCGGTGAGGGAAAGTCTTGAAGCGTTTTACTTTCGTTTGAACGCAAGTCTCCGGTTCCGCCCGCTGTGTTCTACATTTGAGCGGCAAGCAAGCTACACACCAGTATTACAGTGATTGATGCGTGAGAAGGTAAACGCAGCCTACTAGCAGGGAAGCAGCGACGTTGATCCCTTACACTCAAAACATTGAACAGTTGAATGCAGATAAATGGCTGTCAGGGATCGCTACGAAACACACAAGATCTCTCATTGTTTATGAATTGACAGTTGAAGGATGCAAATAAATGGCTGTTAGAAATCGCTACGAAACTAACATGACCTAATCGTTCATGCATTAAGAATTGAATAGGATTTTCTCGATATGTGATACAATGGTAATTTGAGCGTAAAACGTCATTGAGGTCGCTAGAATACTCGGTTGATAAAACGGTGCATTTAGCTCAGAATGACGGCGTGAGACTCTCATTACACTTGCGGCTTTTTGTAATTTAATGTATCTAAAGCAGTAAATGAAGTTTTCAACGGCATCCGAAATCAACGCGACATGAGAAGAAGTAGAAATTGAATCGTGAAAGTTAACATTTGTGAAATCCGCAAAATGCAGTAGATCTAAATAGTGAATAGAATTCAAGAAATTTCAAGAAACTTATCCGAGTAAAACATCCTTTTTATTGTAGCATCACAACAAAAAGTTTGATTTACTGAAGGAGGCGCATGCGTGACAAGGATTTCCGTGAACGAGCGTTGCTTCAGAGCGCTTGTTGACGCTCGTTACTCAAGAGCTGTCGAGGACCTCGACGTCGTACAAGGCAGGCGCTCCGGCGACAATGGCTTTCTGAGGCGAACATTTTTTTACGGGAGTCTACGTTGTATTGGGCACCATTTTCATGCGTTTTGACGTGTTAAGACAGTTGTCATGCATCTTAACGTATTATGCTTATGTCCACTGAGTTAGTAGCTAGCAATTTTTGAGGAACGTGATGTATTTTCGAATCCACTAGCATTAAACAGATTATTCGAGTTTGACGTGAAAAGTAGCATTGAAGAAAAGCTCCCAGTACGTGAGAATTATATTTTTCAACACTATGGTGAGTTGAAAATATCAAACTTGTGTTAGTTCCAAGTCTGATTTTACTAGATGATTCAATTTAGTTACGCAAAATGAACAACATCTATCACAATACACCCTCTTTACTGCAAGCGATCCACATCCCTCAAGCAAAGTTGAATTTACTTCAAGTCCCTAAACGCGTTGAACACGATGGGTTAAACTGCACTTCAATTTTCAACTCAAATTTTGAGTCAAAAACTGTTGGCAATTTAAAAAAAATATCAATCATTAACAGGTTCCATCAAATGCCATCAATTTTGAAAGATTGTAAAAAGTTTTCAAACGACTCATTTATGTGTCGTACCGCAAGCTGTGTGTTAAAAGCAATAGAACTAGTGAAATAAATACAAGAGTCCAGCGTTACTTTTGTGTAGTGTGAGATTTGTTTGTTGACTGATAAATCTAGTTTTAAAAATTTTCGCTTCATAAGTTTACGGACTACAGTTTGTTAAATTGAAGGTCATACGGTTCTGAGATTTAAGGCAAGGCTGTTGATAACACATTCCTCAACATTTGCGTGTACCAAACATAGTTTCTTTATTACTAAATTTGTTATGTTTCAGAGCGGAAAGAGTACGAGCAAAAAACTTGTCACTTCTCTTGCTGCCGGAATTCTGCTTTCGCAAAATTGCGACGCATTCCCTCACATTCTGACTTACACGACCTGCTGCTGGTGGAGAACCGTCGAGTCTTATATTGAAGTCAACCCTGACTTCCCGATTCAGTAATTGTCAGTATACTAACTTTTTACCAATCATTCATGGAAAAGAGGTCACTATTAGATAAAATGAGTGTTATGAACTGAAAAAACTTCAAATAAAAAATTTGAGAATTGTTTTTAGAACCGAAGGGGAGATTATTTTCATATTTTTAAGTTTGCATTTTGACAAGGCTTCACTATACTGAAAGTGATACCAAGCAATTATGATGAGGAATTCCAGGTTACAAATATTCTGACAATGTCGTTGAACACGACAGAAATCAAATTTGTATAAATAAAAAAGGAAATACCAATAGATGATCATTGAAAGTGATAACGAACTCATCTTTAGCGAAATAAATGATGATGAACGTTGAAACGCTTTAGTGCTAATTCATATGACCTGTTTTAGGGTACCTATAATTGTGGAAAATAAGCAGAGGGGCTGACCAATTTTGCCTCGAAGATACGTTTCCAGACAACGAAACCCGTACTTCTTTATTAGCACATACAGCAGATGGTCAAGGCTCAAGCTCACAAACGCTTTCGCTTTGCATTCTCCACGTTAAGACCCCATTGAAAGTACCCAAAAGATATTCAATACTTACCACTACTGAATATCTCCGGTTCCCGCTGCTCCACCAGGTATTTGAGCGTTGCGACAGCATCGTTCACCACAGATCGGACGTCCTCCGCAGTTATCGAAATATCCAGCAGGCCTGACTCGAACTCGAAGCTCCTCGCCACGATAAGAAGCATGCACGACACCGCACACCATAATGCGATCGTGAACCACGGCCTGCAAAAATATAAAGACGTTAGATTTGGTTGAACCGAGGCTTGCACGAGATTATTAATGTGTAAAAAATACAGAATCAGTACTTCTGTGAATTTGAATATTTTTGCATAGTGATGGTGAGGCGTATGCAATGTTATTTTGGACAAAAAAGGTAAAACTTGTCACTTATGTATATCCATACGTGCTCGCAATAGTGGTCCCTTTGTTTCGCCCTTTATCAAGCATCACAAGGCTTTCTTCACCCCCTTTATCCACTTCTTGCGGTCTAGCGTTTAATCTTTTTTTTGTGGCAATGTTCACTTGTGAAAAGCATCTTAATTATATAGAGATCACACGATTTTATGATAGAAGTTCAGCAATTATCCTATTACCTCAGTAACTTTCTTGCTCAAAAACTTACGTTTTAAGCATCACGTTGTTCACATGAATCGCACGTTGTCAGTTTAGGGGACAATTTTGTGTTCTCTATATGTGTGAAATATTAATCTAAATAAAAACATGACATTCAAACAACACCATCGTATTTGAAATACCGAGAAAGCTAAGCTGTATTTTTTTCATTTTCAACTGCGACCCATCCCGTTCGTAACCTAATTTATCCGCGCTAAACATTAGCGGGTACTTTTTTTTCTGCGCGCATCAATCCTCCACTGAATACGGCAAAAAAATGAACGAGTTTCAGTCAATTGAAAATTGGTCATATTTTTGAATGAAATTTCAGGACTTAGTGCGTTTTAAACTCTGATTATATTCCTATAAGGCTTTGATTCACGAAAAAAAGCACACCGGAAACAAACTTAACCTGATTTTGAAATGAGTCCATGAGGTAGATGGCATTCAAGCAAAAGAGTCAATCGGAAAATCAGAACACATCTCCTAAAAGTTATTTTTTCATATCAGTAATGAATGAAGTTCCAAGTCATTCTGATCTAGTAAAGTGAAAAAATTCTCAGATGAGAGTTGTATGCAAAGTACTACGAACACGTACAAGATTTACCCATTTAACCCGGGATTTCTGTCATAGAGGTTACAAGGGGCACATTATTGGTTACTTCCTGCGGCGCAACTCTTAAAATATAAACATACTGAGCAGCGAGCTCTGACTTTCAAAGACAATTTGGGCTGCTAGGACTTCCATGCTTTGGAAGATCACTACCATTTCGCCGCTGAGAAAATGGATATGATTGCTGGACTACGAACGATTCCAGCGAAAAGAAACTAGAAAAGTAAAATATAAACGCTTAACTAAAGCCAAAGGAAGGATCTCCATGAATATAAGCAAATTGAAAATGAATAATAGGTGAATTTGAACGTATTCCGACTCCATTCTTCTTCTTCTTCTTTCTTCTGAGAGCATATCATGGTAATCAAAATGTAAGCATGAGGCGTAGGGGTCAAGTTTACATCTCCGTTTGTGAAGCGACAAAAACGAAAAGCTACAGAAGTGCATCCTTGCACGCATGCGCAAATTACTTCCCCAAGAAATCTTATGAGTGTTTAGTGTCAAGCTTCACGACTCAGGCAAGAAATAGTATCGCACTCGCTAATTTTCAATAAGTCTAGTGAAATTGTTCTAAATGTTTTGAGTACGCAATCGTATGCGACAGCATGACTTTAAAATGGGTTCCGTGGATCCATTTCACGTGATCAAAATGACACGGTTTGCATCTGTTGGAATCAGTAAATACGTGGACTCGTTTTACTGAGAATTTATTTAAATTCTCTCCTAAACCCAAACATAAATTTTGCTACAAAAGTTTCGAGACCCTAAGTTCTGACCAGTTGAACCTCCAACCAAAACTTAAACTTACTGCGCAATCACTCAATTCCTTCTTGAAATAAATAATACACTTTTAGAACTTGAGTAAATAAGGAAAATTTTTGAGTATGAAGGGTATTGAAGAGCAAACAATAATTAGGAAAGAATTCTAACTGAACATTGGGAAATAAAAAATTTGAATAAAAATCTCTAAAAGTAAACAATTCAGTCAATATTTACTTCGGAGTTTACAACTCGACAATTTTGTTTTTTGAAGTAGTATGACATTTTAAGACGTTTTACACGAATGGCATTTCGCTCGCAAATGCTTACTTTTCGAGATAATAAACTTTGAAGTTATAGGTACGCCTTATTTAAAAGAAAAGAAACGAACACGTAAATATGCTGTAATACGGTATTGGCGTTATGATAGGTTAGGCAACGTTAGGTTAGATAAATAAACTAACCTAACCTAAGTATGCCTAACATGACTTCACTAGATTAACTTAGCCATACCGAGACTGATGGTTTGGCGCCAAAAAATTGCGCGTGTTTTAACAATGCAACAACGACGACGCCGACTATATAATGATACTCGTACCTGAACGTTATTATTATTCAATTTCGAAAAATAAGCATTTGCGAGCACGATGTCATTCGTGCAAAACGTCTTAAAATGTGTCGTACTACCTATTTCAAGCAACAAAATTTTTGAAACCCTTGGCAGTACTTGAGTAAATATTGACAGCAATTTAAGCAAAATAGGATGCTCAAATTGTGCTTTACTCTCAAGAGCAGGGAAAAAATCCGGTCAATATGTACTTTAGTGCGTTCATTGATATTCAAAATATTGTTTATATTAATCGGTAATGGGATACATTTTAAGAATTTCCCACGAATGACATTTTACTCGCAAACGCTCACTTTTCGAGATTTAACAATAATAACGTTCATGTAAGAATAACATTATATAGTCGGCTGCATCGTTGGAAATCGCCCAGTTTTTTGGCGCTAATACATCAGTGTCGGTATGGCTAAGTTAAGTTCTTTAGGTTTATCTAGGTTAGTCTATATGGTAAATCTGAAGAAAAGGACAATAATCGATTTCTTACTTTTCGGTGCCTAAACATAATTAATTTAATCAAAATAAACCAGTTTTCTTCCATACACTTTCCGTCTGAAATGATTATATTACGAATTATAGCGGTAGGTTTAGTTTCGTCTTTGATGACAAATGCGTTAATTAGATCGAAATAGTTAATTAGATCGAAATAAACAAGTTTTCTTCTATGCACTTTCTGTCTTAAATGAGTATTTTACGAGTTGTAGCGGTGAATTAGCTACCGCAACTCAAGTGTTTGAAGCGGGAAGTAATTCATCGAGCCCGGTGAATGGCAACTCTGCAATGGTGTCTCGCTTCCAGCGCGATCGTCATCAAAGACGAAACCAAACCTACCGCTATACCTTGTTAAATACTCGTTTGACGAAAAAAGTGTATAGAAGAAAAGTAATTTATTTCGATGTTATTACCATGTCTCAGGCAACAAAAATTCGAAAATCAATGAGCAGCTGTTGATCCGAGCGCATTCGTCATCAAAGATGAAACTAAACCTACCGCTACAATTCGTAAAATACTCGTTTACGACGGAAAGTGCATGGATGAAAACTTGTGCATTTCGATCTAATTCACTATGCTTAGGATTCGAAAATTGGAAAATCGATTCCCGGGTAATTTTCAACAATTACCAAAATTAATGACGGTCTCAGGTTATGGTCCACCTTTATGCGGCACCCAACAACAGCTGAAGTTACAAAAGATGAGAGGAAGTAGCACAAAAGTTAGGAGAGCTTTCAAACCGGGAACAATTTCGAATTGATATCTGTTGAAGATTCCTTAGAGAGACGTTCATCTCTTTCACCACACGTAAATTCTTCAAGTTTTACCTCTTACAATAACTAAACAAGGCAAATTCTGAATAGTTAACTGTAATTCTGAACTCGCCATGTCGGAGTCTACTCACAGCAAACGTGAAGTCACTTTGGTGCTCAACAAAACGTTATTCTAACAAAAATATTCTGCCATCACAAAAATTTTCCAGCTGTCTCACCTTGAGAGCATTTTGAAGATTCTTGAACTGATAAACGCTATAAAAAATGTTTATGTTCTACAAGATGAAGGGCATTGTGGAAAAAAGTCTATAGTCATCTGAAGCAATTTAGAAAATGGGGAAAAAGATAAATTTTCATGTATTGTGGAACAATTCCAAGGTTTACCTAAGGGATCATATTCCCATGGGTAGTAACAATTTCATCTAGGTAAATATTTGAGGCTAGAAGCCAATTCAAACTTCGTATAAGTAGATAAGGCTCTCCGAGTATTTACAACAATCAAATTTATTGCACATGATTCAGCAGAATTCGCTGCCGAGAACATATTTTCTCGTTAACAATTCTCGCTAGCCTTCTATTAAGAGCCGTAAGTAAAGAGTAATAAAATTCGGCCAAATTTGCTTTACTCGACATCCCAAACACCGGTTGGTTTTATACGCAGGCCAGCTAAATTGCCGGATAGGTTTTACCCTAGCCAAAATACTCGAGTTTAAGCATTTTTCTAAAGCACACTCGACCACAGAGACCATTCTGCCTCCGAGGGCTACACGATGCAGCTTCGTCTTCATGGTCAACTGTTATGTGAGAAAAATTCAATCCAGAGGACTTCAGTTCGATAAATAAACCATTCTATTTACCCTGGTTACAAACTGAGATGAGTGTTTTTGACAGACATAAGCTACGGTCAAGACTTACGACCGAGTCTCAGGGAAAATCCCAGAGGAGAAATCACAAAAAATAACTTTGAATAAGCAAAATATCTTCGATTAATTTCGAAGTGCCTCTCAAATTTTACAATTGTAGCTCAAATCTAGAAAGAAGGTTTAGACGCTGATATCAAAATTAAATGCATCTCATGCGCAGGATCGCACCGCGTATTGTCAAAACTGAGCCCTGATGTTTTTAGGCTCGCGTGCACAAATGGGCGCAAAAAAGTATACGGTTGCCCTTCAAACACGTGGTATTCACCTTAAATTTAAGATTAAATCTTACGCTTTTACCCCACAAAACTTCTTCTCTCGTTACATGCATGGTTTGCGGAAGTGATATTTATCGTACAAGTCTACGAGTTCGTGTTACGAACGTTTCATGCGGGACACTCTTTGCAAAGCAACTTTATTGCTTTGACTGTGGTTGATCAAAAGTCAAAGATTCTATTCTGTCCTACTCCATATAAGCTGTTAAAGATTCAATATTTTGCTTAAAGAACACAAGAACATGTATTACGGCGTAGCAATGTTGAAAATGTTATTCTTTGGTTCAGAAAAAGGTGGAATTTCAATAGTGAAAATTTATCTGCAATGCTGTGTCCTAGATTTCAACTCATTTCTAAATTAATTTTAAAACTTGTATGAACGCATAAAAATTGTGGTTCTTGAATTGCATGTATCAAAATTTTTTATTCGGGTTTGATGAATTACGAGCAAGAAATAATTGAACTACAAAATCCATGAGCATCCAATTTTGTGCCGCTCCCTCTCGAAAAAATTAACAAAGCAAAGAAGCAACTAGCAGCAGCTGGGGCTATACAGTCTTCATGAACGATATCCAGCTGTTCACTAAGCTTGTGCCTCTTGCAGAATAGAACTCGGCTAAATAATGTGGAGACTCCAGAGTCGCTTTAAACTCTATTCGATGTCAATCGCTGTGAAGATGTAGGGTGCGGCCGTCAACCCTGATTTTTCAAGAGGGCTGTGGAAGCCTAAATATGCAAGATTGATTGTCGCACCCTGTACAGGAGCTTCCTGGCTGTCAAGTCACCGACGACCTATGGCTTGGAATAGTGTTGGGAAGTCTAAGTCGGAAGTATTCAAGTGTCTCTAATTGTTGAAAAAATATTTAAAAGGGACATATATGACACACCATTCGGACAGGTGTGAGAATTGGGCATGTACATACTGTAGTTTAAAAGTTGAATAGATTTTGAATTTTATGTTCGCATCCATTCGCGTAACATCAGTTGCCTAGCTAAAATAACCTCATTAGTTCACTCTTTTTAAACAAAATTAACGATCGTTACATCTTGAAGTGAACGATTTTATTCTTTAGTTTATTAAATCGGCTATCAGCAGCCATTTAAATGTTCGAAGTTTCATCCATTTTAACTCCTTTTTTTCATCCTGAAGTCCTCTCAACTTTGCTAAAATAGTGCCCTGAACACTTTCTAGTCGAAGCATTGTAACAGTTTTCAATCTTTCATATTCATTTCTATAAATCCTGTGGCTTATAATGATTCGTAATCTTCTCAATAATCCATACTCTTTTCAATCTTCCGTACTCATTTCAATGATCCATACTTCTTTGAACTATCCGTACTCTTTCATGGATTCAATACCTTTCTGAAAACGTTTGTGCCTCTCAGTAGATAAATGTTCTCAGTATTTCCAATGTTTCAATAGCTTTTACTTGTATTTAAAAATTTCAACTCGATTCTTAATATTAATATACCCAGTTTTAAACATTCCTTTAATTCTTTTTCCTGAGTCATCTTTGTTTCTTGTTTCAACTGCAAATTCATGAATTTATTATGGATGGGATTTGAATCATAATCTAGAGTCTATACTCTTTCGACCATCAAGGAAAAAATTAGACCTAAAATCGAATTAAATCTGATCTTCTCTTGTCAACAGCGTCACACAATTGATGAAACGAAACTAACATCAGATCAAATATAACAATTTTCGACAAATTCTGTGCAGAACAGTTGGAACACTTTGCCAAGCAGTGACTGCATACGAAGCTTCATTAGATTCAGGTAGAAACCTCGGCGAATGTGGACATGATCTTCGTGGCGTTCTCTCTCGCCGCAGCAACAACCGACGGAAGCTTCCGCTCCGAGCTACCAAAGAAAGTGAACGCTGTGCTCTGCCACAACACTCGCACCCACCATCGCATGTAGGGTCGTGTGCTCGTTAAGAATACGGAGCGCGCGCTTGCTCACCTTGCGGCGCCAAGTCAAGAGAGAAAGAGTACTTATTATGGATACCTGATGAATTCTTTCCTGAACTAGTCGGTTTTTAAGGAGCTTTTGCATTCATTAATTGTCGATTTATTTTACGTGTTTCACTACGAATGAGTTTATTTTCAAATCAATCATTATTTAAAATTAAAACGTTGCTCAATTTTCTTTTTTTTTTTAAATTACGGCACGCTCTCAATTGTCTATTCATAATGTTATACCAATTTTTCGGCTACATGCAAAGTTTTGATTGTGTTCCAGCATTACGAGCAGAAATTCATTATATGAAAACTAAACTTCTATACTGTAATTAATAAAACAAAAAATTAAATCGCCCAGCGCGAAAAATATGTGTGAAGTTTAATTCTTCAAACGAAGACTTCATCATGCTCGGGATATTTTGAGAACGGAATGCGTTTCAAATAAGGTACTGAATGAGGTATGAATAAGTTCTTTTCCTCGTTGAATGCTGAAATTTACAAACACCATTTATTATGGTCAATTAATTTTTTCATGCAACTCCAACGCTTGTGAATGATGCTCTTTCGTTGTTAAGCGTGAAATAAAATCAATTTACAAGCCGCCAAAATGATTACTGAAGAACTGCAACTAAAACAATAAGCGCGTTCAAGTCATCTTCAAGTCATTGCATGCTTTACGGTATTATTCTAAGGCGCGTAACAAGTAAAAGCAGCCTTACATACTACCCAACTGTGATGCTACCCACTCAATTGCAAGTATTAGAGGTCTTCGTGTCAGGAAACTACACGTGGTGCGTCTACGTTCAAGGTTCAGCTCAGTGTTAATGCTACGGATCGCAGCAGAGAAGCCACTCTTGCTTTCACTTGGAGGTAAGCTGGTGCAGAACAACTGCATTGGAAACCCTCTGCGCTGACCTTCTTCAAACTGACCAACCAACTTCTGGGCGGTCACACCTGTTATGGCGATGCTATTCGGGAAACTTTGTTGTGTTGCGCTTTCTGAACTACGTTATCTGTGTTTTTTAGTTGTTTTTCTGGTCGATTTTATTCTGTCATTGCAAATTTTCGGGAAAAAATAAAAATTCATTAGTGTATACATTTAACTCAGTAGCGCTTTACACCACGGACTCGCGACGTAGCCGACTCTACGAATGTCATAACTGAGTACTGGTCGGAAAGATGGAATGCAAGGTAGACTCGAAAGAAAAATCACTTATTTCGAAAACAGAATTTATGCTTTTCGTTGCCTTTTGGTAAAATTTTCTGAGTTTTATAATAGGAACGGTTCATCAGATCAAACATACTGAAATGTTTCCATTATGAAGCCAGCTTCTTGCTTGTTTTGAAGAAATGTTGAAAAGCGTTACTGTGTAAAGTGGTAAAGGTTGGCGTCGTGAGGCAATTCCTAAAAAAATTTGGAACAGTAAATCATCCATATATATAGAAAGGATTTTAAATTAACGAAGTAAGCTGTTGAATGACCACAGAGATTTCAAGTACTCTTTTCAAACGGCGCGCGTTCACCCGGGTATTTCGTAATTTAACTCTCATGCCTCATAAACTAACTACAAGAAATGAAAATCTGATGTTTGATCATTACACGCTGCAATATAAATGAATAATTCTGTCTGTCTGTTTATTCTCGAATAAAAGAGAGATACACTTTCAAGGACGTTAATCTGCCCCTCCCTTTTTCTTCAAAAAACCAAGCCTTACTTTTTCTTTATCTGCATGGAGTTACTACTACGGGAATCAGAAAGTTGTAACAATAATTTCTTTAAAATTTTTTAAATGAAAAAGGTAAATTTCAAGCGAATATGAGAACACAAAACGCCTAGAGTATAAATCAGCTACGGTGAAAAGAATGATATGACATAGGTTTTTGTAATTTAGATCAGAGGACAGATTTTCAGACAATTTACGACGTCGCTGCAGTACAACTCTGAGCTTAAATTGTTTGAAAACTCGGCCCTCTTTATTCACTACTTGTTCCGTACTTTTGCTTGTAATAACATATGAGCTGTTGATATCCATTTCACACAGTAAACACCACATCTGAGTTGACACGTTCAGATCCGACAACGATTAATTCACAGCCAAACTGACAACTTCGCGTATGAGTGGGGTGCTTAAGACACGAATTAGTCCAAATTTAAATTTTTAACTTCCGCTTCCTAGTTGGTAAATTTACATCCGAGTTAGTTCAGAATCGAGTTGATCAGTTCAAATCTGACTTGGAACTTCCCACTGTTGTTGATGATCTCATTGACCGGCAGTACGAGTTACTCTCAATTGCAGCCGATTGCTTGCGGTTGATCTCATGACTGAGCTCGTGGCCGGCGAGCAGAGGAAGAGAAGAAGGCGATGGAAAAAAAGAAACTCAGACTTTTTGCTTGCATTTCGAAGAGAAAGGGGCGCTAAGGAACTGAGCTCGTCCAGTGAGTGTAAATACCTGTTCTGAGCGACCATCACAGCGGAAAGAAACATCACTATTGTTAATTGAGGGTTGTTCACATTAGGCTTAAGTTCTCACCCACTCTACCGTGAAGTGTAAGTATTATGACAAATCTTTAGAACTTTGTTCACGCAAAACGTTTTTCAAAGTGTAATTCAAAGTTTTTGGCTTTTAGTTAGGATGAAAAACAGGAAAATTTCGGTAAGAAAACTAATGATTACTGCGTGATTAGCATGCAGTGAAAGTATTGTTCCTCAAATGGATGATAGAAAAGATTATCAAGAAATTTCAAACCAAAACCGACTACATAGTGATGTTAGAATAACCGATCATGAAGATCATAAAATAATAAAAAGTTGGTCGCTCATTCGAAGAAAAATTGCACTCATTAGCATGCTACATTTGCTTTAAATTTGAGTTTTTCAACATTTGGAGAACAATAAGAGCATTAAAATAATCTTAGTTTTTTGACATTTTGCTTTAAACCTCACCTGTATAAAGAAAGAATTCGGAGACCTTGTAACTCAGCAATAAATTTGAATAAAAATGAAACTCAACTAATGTAATGAACCTCAGAATACGAATCACTAAGTAACGCCCGCATGAGGTCATTCGAGACAAAGAGGCAGCATGCTAACCCAAGTGTTGCCTGTGTCTGTTGCTGCCTTAGGTAATGACTTTACTGCCTGTCGGTGATCTGTCTTTATGTGCAACAGGGGGCTGAGCGGGATGCAGGTGGCTCATATGCATGCACATGTGAGGATGTTACTAAGCTTATAAGATTGTCGAGTTTATGAGAAGTCGTTGGTGTTGCGAAAGTCGTATGGCTTAAATTTTAAATACTCTTTAATAGAATCGTACATAACAACACGTTGAAATTTAAATATAAAATTTCAACTTTACTTGCTTTCATACTTTCGAGAAAATACGATACGGATATAATTCGCACTCTTTTCAGTTCTTTAAACTTTAAGGTTGGGGCAAAAGTAATGTCCGATTCGAAAATCTTGGGTAAAAATGAATTAGCCAATGACTATGGAAATTAATATTCACTAAGATCCTCTCCGTTGCTTTCAACGACGCCATTCCACCTTTCAACAAGCTTATAAATGCCTCGCTTGTAAAATTCTGTTGGAATAGAATCAAAATACGTGATTGAACTCTTTTTAATCTCTTCTCATGTTGTTAACATTAGTCAACTAAATGGTCCTGTAGTCCTTAGAACAAATGGAAACTCAAAGAAGGTTGTTTAGGCCACGTCTGTCTTGTAATTTCCCTAGTGGTAACAGTAGGATTTTCGGACATGCGAACATTAATTAAACTGATCGGAATCAAATACTTTTGGAAGACCGTTCTTTGGCTCATCTTTTACAGTGAAATCACAACTCCAACAACGAGGAAACTGTCTCCTGCAACGTTTTTCATTCACTACTTCATTCCTATTAGTGTTTTGAATAAATTTCGCTGCCATACTTGCATTAACACCTTTATCTGACCGTACCTTAGGACATTTTTTGCGTGTTCTTTTGATTGGACATATTCGGATGCCAATATTTATGAAAATTATGAAAGTAACAGAGATAATCTACAATAGAACCGCTTAGTTTAGTTACAGAAATATGTTACACTTTTAACAGAGAATAAATAATTGACAAATCTAATTTCAAACATCCGTTTTAAAAATCGAACATTACTTTTGCGCCAACCTGATGAATTCAAGAGGAATTTTTTGGTCAATGCCAAATAATCGCGTTTGAGAACGCACTGATTTCGAGTGTTTCAATTAAAGATTTCATTTACATTTTACGAGGGCTTGGCACAATCCTGATAGGGCCATAGAAAGTTCACCGTGCCCAAATGATGACCCATGCAACACACGTGCACTCTTGACAATCCCTCGGCCTGCGCGCGAAGAGTGTCCTTGCCCGAGAAATATCCAGACGTAAAGTCTCTCTGAAATGCACCAGCTTTGTCTTGCTTGCCGTTCAGCCTTGCTACCTTGCCCAGTCTTGCTCTAGATTTGCATGGAGGAATTTTCATCGAAATGTGTAGTCGTAATATTGAGATTAAAAGATCCAGTCCACCTGATCATTCTCAGAAGCTCAAGTCCGATTAATAATGGATTACGGTAACCCATAAATTATTGAGGGGTTCCTAGAAAATATACCTAAATTTAACGAATGAGATTACTTTCGCACTGGTCAAAAAATGAGTTCGTATGAATGGAAGAAAAGCGAATTCAGAGTACTGGCCCACATTTTTGCCAGATAAAATGAAGAGTTCAATGCAGAGGAGTTCAGCCCGAGACGCGAGCCAGACGGATAACCTTGGGTCTTTCGTGGGTGCTGTTTTCGAGATGCATAGATAAATGGCCGGCAGGGTTAGCGTTTCCCTGCCCTCTAATGAACATCCATCAGCTGCTTGATAAGAACATCAAATGCAATTTATAAGAATTCTTATGGAACTATGAAAACGTGCAGTGAAAATTCCTTATGCAAATTGTTTTATGCTATCGTTGACTGTTAGTTCATTGGAAAGAAGCGTGAACATGCATTTAAAGTAATGTAAACATCTGTCTGCAAAAAGAGTCCCATTTTTTAAATTTACTTTAGGCGTCACCACGTAAACAAATGACTCAAACATAATTGAAAATTGAAGTACAATCAGGAAATGTGAGCAGTTGTGAACAGGAGGTAACGCACTTCTACAACAATATCCTACGTCATCTATCATAGCTGAACTGTGTCAGATTGAATCAATTTGCATGCAGACTCCCTTTGACATGATGCACGACTACCTTAATACGCGTGGTACGTAGTTTATTTGCTACAAATACTCGATGATACGGTGAATAACAAAACATCTGTGCTTTAACCAAATGACATCAACGGGAATGCCCGACTACATTTATATGTAAAAAACGAGAAATAATTTTGTCATTAAGCTAGGCATTGTAATTGCGCTCGAATAATATCTAAAAATTTAATTTTTTAAAATTTGCGAATATTCGAAAGAAAAACATAAAAACAATAATGGAACATGTTTTTATTCGAGGGAAATAAATAAATTTTAATTTGATCATATCCAACAGGCATAATTACAATGCAAGCTCGTAGTAGGTTAAAGTCATTCAAATAGCTATCTACGACTGGATTTTAAACACATTTACTTCGTCCTTACGGTTCAGTTAGCAGCGTTATTTTTCCTAGTTTTTTTAGAAAAACTTATCCCTCCTGCTGTACCGATGCGACAGAACGTAAATTAGTTAAAAATCTAACCTTAGCTTAATAAAACCTTTATCTAAAACCTAAGGTCATAGCAAGCCATTGAAAGAGAGAGCAATTAGGAGCGCCTGAGATATAAAGCTACGTAAACGGAGAGGACCGTCCATGTCTAGAGAGCGATCGCTATTCCAGGGACCACTTTTTGCCTCATTGAATATGTACTTTCGATTTTAGTTGCTTTTTTACGAGGCTTGTCCCTGACTTGATCGCCCCAACCCAGCCGCGCAGAGACGGCGTGGGGAGCTCCAGGTCACGAGGATGAGGTGGAACTCGCGCTCTCTTCAGAGGGCCGGAAATAGCACGAACGAGTTCAAATATTTACCTTGAATAACAGAAATTGCGACTTACGTGAGAGTTTCGTTCAGTCATCGCGACTGAAATGAGTTAACTTCACGGTGAAATATTTTCTCAGTATTTTTACCTTTTTGATGAAGTTCGGAAGTGTTTCAATTATATTCGTATTTCCATTTACTAACTTAAATACAGCCACAGGAAATTTTCCATCATTATCGTTTCATTCAGCCAACTGACATTCATGTAAAAATTTAATAGCTCATGAAAAGTATAGCTACCGCGCAGAGCATACGTCAGAAAATAGCATATTATTGTGCGTATGAATATAAATTTCAAACTTGAGCAGCCTTTGCTCGAAGCTAAAATGAAAGCTAATACGACCTGTGATCACTTTTTCTCATGCTGCAGGAAGGTCAGTGTGAAGGATTACTCTATACGAGGGTAGAATATTCCTCAAAATACGCAGATTTAGAGCTCTTCTAGCTTCAGAAAAATGTTTTTCCTCTAAGGAGGTGAAGGACTTCTTCATAAAATACATGGACATAAGTGCTGCCAAGTCACGATGACTTCACCAGTTTGTTTTTTGAGGAAAGAAGCCGCGTGGAGCTGAGTGGAAATAGAGTCCAAGAAGAGCGACTTTCTTGTTGCTATGTTATGATGTTCAAGGCAAGAGCTGCTCAGTCAATATTCTTGAATACCGAGCCTTTTTCAACTATTTTGAATTTTATGACCGTTGAAAGACTGCAGCTAAGATGCATTCATTCCAGTGAAAAACAGAATTCCTGATTTCGAGATGTCATTGAATTTGAATTTATTCTAGAATACGTGAGCAAGTACGAATATGTTTGAAATGCTTTTTTATAAATAAGATATTATTGTGCCGTCGTGGAATACGAAAGCGGTGAGTAAAGAAAAAATTAGAGCCTTGTAGTAACTGAATAGTGCTACATTCTCACCTTTTCATTTAGACCTGTAAATCTGGTTATTCGAATCTGTAAAGCCTGTCATTTTCAATGCAGAAGAGTTCAGCCCGAGACGCATTCGTAAAGCCGGTCATTTGAATCTGTAAAGCCAGTAATCAAGTTAAAGGTTTCTCTGGGGAGATTTTTTGGTTTCTCAAAACTTTCCTGCCCCGTACTTAACTCTCCCATTGTGTGTATTGTTATTCTTTATACCACTTTAAAATATTCTTTTTTGTTTTGTTGTAAAATATTGGTTCGTAGAAGTCGAGAATTGACAGGGTTTAAAATGATGTCATGTTGATATCTTTCGTAATGCTGTTCTTGCTAAATTTTACGCTTAGTAAATCATAGAGGAGCAGAGCGTAGCAGCTCAAATTATTGTGAGTTTGTAAGAAATATTGAAGCATTCGTCAAATATCCTGCTCTCGTCAGATTTGTGAGATGATGGACGATATTGATTTT
This sequence comes from Morinoia aosen, assembly GCA_030386875.1. Taxonomy (NCBI): domain Eukaryota; kingdom Metazoa; phylum Arthropoda; class Malacostraca; order Amphipoda; family Talitridae; genus Morinoia; species Morinoia aosen. The sequence goes on along the minus strand of CM059567.1, from coordinate 31,159,093 downwards.
TATTAAAATGAGTACATGCGAGATATAACGCTTTACTTACTAGGTACCTGTGTCTTGAAACGGTTCCATATACTACCCATTAAAAATTGGGGCATTATTATTCTCGTGTAAATATCAGGGTGAAAACTGCTAGCTAAAAAATCCTTCTAAGGTACATTTGGCCTGCTAAAGTTTCCCTGTAGTGTCTTGATCCAAATTAATGAGTAGAAAATAAAGAAAATGTCGTTGCTCGTTTCGAAACAGGCTGGATTTGTGCTAAGATATTTCTAAGATAGATTGTGAGGTCGTGTTGTGCTGGAAGAAAAAAAATTATGCATATTCTTATCCATCTTTCAGTAAGAATCATAAATCCACAAAATTATTTTCATGCCTTATCCCTGAACTTTTTTCTTTCCTGATTGGTTCCCGCAGGAGCTCCGTATATTTTGACGCGTGATTGACAGAAAGATCGGTACTTTACACGCGTTGAAGTCTCCGGTCTACATTGCAACACGTGTAATAGAATGACCGATTTAAGCCCCTTGCTTGCAGCTTCAATGAAGCTTTATTTCTAATGCAATGGTAGATAGAAGTATTTTGTATATTTTAACATTAAAAATAATGAAATATTCGCCAACTGACAAGCCTTGCTTAACTAGAGAAACACTGGCAAACGTGACACGCGTTTGTTCCAGGTTACACACGACTCACTCTAACTTTTTCGCCGCCTTAGCGATTTAAGTGACTAAATCACTTAAGCGGCGAAAAAAATGCATGCAGGCGGCGAAAAAGTTAGACTGGGGAGTAGAGTTCTGAATACATGAGCACAAAACAATGTAAAGCCATGGAGAGATGCACATATTTTGTTATGCTTTCATTACCACGGCCAAGGGAAAACCTCAGTTCAGCTCCGGTAGTTTTAATGAGTCAATTATAAGTGCCCTTGTCCTTGCGATGTAGATGAAAAATGAAATGAGTTCTGAGTCAAAACATTGACCAATGACAGACATTAGAACTTTCCTGTTAGCTGTACTATGATTGAGAACAGATTTCACGTACTATTTTAATGATACATTACTCGTACACGCCAGCAAAACAAAATTAAATTACGCAAGGCAATGAGTCGTGACTTCGAAGGTCGACTTTCGAGTGGAGTCGTGAAATTTTCCATGACGGTCACGCTCTAGTTACGGGATGAGCAAAAAAACATCACGATCGGTGACGGTGGACAACGCAATGTTGTCGAGAGAAAATGCAAAAAGGTTTGATCATAACAGTCGTCGCGGGATTCGCGCTCTAACCAAATTTGCATTTGGTTATTGATGTATATCTTGAACGATATTGAATCCTGACCAAATTGCTTGAGTAAGAGACGTTCGATCTGAATAAATGATGAAGCCCGTGTTGAATAAAATTTTCATACATTAAAAGAATCTATTTCCGTTAAAGGTTAAGGCCTACTTTGGTATGCTCGAATAATGTTAATAAGTTTCAAATGAAATGTCAGTGGGCATTACCTACCGATAATGAATATCTATGCTCATAAAGTATTCGTAGGACTTAGCGTATGTATAAAAAAAGTGTCCTGAGCCAGCCAATAAATTGCCTCAGTCTAAAAGAATACTTCATGAGTGGGTGTCATCGGCATAATAAGGATAACAGGTTCCTGCTGTGGCAGACAGAGAGTATTTTTGCCTTGAAATTTTTTCTTTGACAGGTAAAACATCATGATATAGTACATATTTGCAATATACTCAAACTTTTTATTAAAATTTAAGATCTTAAAATTAAAAGATCTAGCAAATACACATAACACGCAAGCTTTTCATAAGACGCAATACTCGTTTGAGGTACGGTTGTGTAATTAATCATTTCTATCCTAGATAAAATTTCGTCAACCCGCTGCTGTGGTCATAGCCTCATCAAGCCATTTTAAAACTAGAACGTGGCCTAACTTTCACCTCTTTAAGTTGAAACTTGACGACTTCGTTACTTTACAGGTCATGCGAAGGTCTTCCATACAACGTGTCTGAAAATAAACTACCAGAGATGTGAGTCTCTGATTTGTATAGGTTTGTTATCTAATAATAAAAGAAATTTTCCTTGATAAATTAGCATCGTGTTAGCCAAGTTCCATGAAAATATGAATTGTGATGCACAGTCATTGCTAATTGCTACAATTTAAACTTGATTTAGGATTTGATGACACCACAGAGCATACGCAACCAATCATGAAACTGGTGCTGTAATGGACTCAAATTTGCTGGGCAAAAACAGAAGTGCCCCGCAAGCTCTTCAATCGTGACAATTTTCAGAGTAGAAAATGGGATGTAGAAAAGTGATGTCAAGTGTATTACTTGTGCTCTAGCAAAATAAAATAGTTTCGTTGCATTGTAGACGAGTAATATTTATAATTCGAAGCAATTGATAAGCATTCGTTAGTTCATTGCGTTTGCTCAATCATAAGCATTTGATTCATGTTCATCAGCAGCTAATGATGAACATTTATTTTTGATATTTGCAGTTCATTAATCACAATGAAATTTTGACAAAAATTCAATTGCTGTCTCTCTATTTTCCTACTGATATATTCTGTCTGAAATTTTCTACCGCTGCTTTGAGCTAATTAAGAAAAATTTGGACTAATGACTTTTGGTTGCTAGATCAAGGTACGTCGTTGAGGCTTGTGAGAGCGCGTGGAGGGCCAAGAAACTCTCTTCAAATGCTTTCCATGCACACAAAGCTAATAGTCGTGCTCCCAGCTCATGATAGAAATCAACTTTGAGCGAATAATCTTTCCGCCGCGTGATGCAATTATGTCTCGCTGGAAGAGAATTCTTGAACTCAGAATGCTGTGGTTTGCCCTTGAATTTCTTGAGTGCTATTTACCAACAAAAAGCCGTTGTTGCGTTACTTCTTTTTCTACCACTTATTATTATTGACATGTGTTTAAATTGTCTTGAATGATAGGAATGAAAATTTAGTTTCAAATCCTTATGCCTTCTTTTGATTTTTACGAAATTCACACCTGCTGTGACAAAGGCAAGCAGCTGAAAATAAAGTAAGCTGTTATTTCAAAATATTGAAAAGTGAGCCGGCGGAGATTCAATTCCGATTTTTTGGCATGAGACTCGTTTTTTTACATGGGTACCCTCGAGTTAGTCTGGAATTCCACCCGATGGGGATGCTCAGATCAAGTTAATAAATTAATAATAGCATCGACAGAGGATGAAATGCCTCACAGGGCAGATCAAACACTATTCCTTAGAATGCTTTAAGTACCTGACGCATTGACGATTTTTGGAATGACCATTACAACATCAGGGACAGCGACAGAAATCATTTGATGCGTCGCCAACATTCTGTCCCTAGATTATTCACCTCAAAATAAGTAAAAATATTATTCCATGCAGATTTCTGACTATAGCAACATAGCAACAGTCCAACACATCGATCATTGTTTGATTTATGACGCAGCTGTGCACTAAAAGTATGATCAGCGAGCACTTTCACCGGTGCCCACAGTGTCGCCTCTCGAAGGGAAGGCTTACGCCTCAAGGTAAGCTCTTCATGCTTGTCCAACGCTCAGAGCTGGCGTCAGTGGTGGTGTGAAGTATTAATGTGAGCGTTGGTCTGGTACTTGGAGCCCTGACCACCTGTGTTGCAGTTGTGTGGACAGCGTCGTTAAAGTGAGTGTTGGTGATGTACTTGAAGCCAGGACAAGATGTATATGAGTTGTATGTACGGCCTGATTAGAGTGAATATTGGTCTGTTGCTTAAAGCCTACATAAGCTGTACATTTGCAGCGTGGGCAGTATCATTTAATTGAGTGTTGTTAAGGTACTTGAAGCCAGGACAAGATGTATATTAATTGTATGGACGACCAAATTAAAGTAAGTATAGTTCTGTTATGTGAAACCCGGATAATCTGTATATTATTCGTGTGGAGCGCGTCATTAAAAATGAGTATTGGTCTGGTTTTTAAAGGCTAGACAATGTGTATTTTGGCGATTTATACAATGTGAGTATTGGTCAGGCACTTGACAAGCTGTGCATTGGGGTTACAGGATAACTACACTCGATTGTCTCGAGTAAATCAAACAATGAAATCTCATTTTACTCAGTGCAAATATTCAGTTAAAATACTTCAGTTAAATTCAATGTCAAAAACTCAGTACAAAATACACAGCGCTCTAATGATAAGCTTTAAACGTTTTCATTGAACGCAAAATCATTGAAACATTCACAACAAAATTTTGAATTTTTAGCTGAGGTTAGATTAGAACAATTTAGGTCAGGTTACATTATGCTTGGTTACATTTAATTACGATAGGTCTGGATAGTCGTAGCAAATTTTGGTTGGCTAAGTTGAGTAAACAGCCAATGAATATTCTTGAGCTTAATATTGTAATGTCCAAGCTTTATATTTTATCGTCTGGAGGAGCAATAATCCTGGCTGCAGTTGTCCTGAAAGGGCAAGTGTCCCGGGACAAGAGCACTTGTCCTAAAGAGTACACCAGGAATGCGGATGGCGGCCTCAATATGAGAATTGATTTGTGTCGTATTTGAAACCCGGATATGTCATGATTCTTTCGAAGCAAATTGCCAAGGTTCGTTCTCGCATTGACGGGTCGAAGTCAATTCTACTCGACATAAAGTGTTTAGGTCTGTTCATGAATTGGTGAATGAACTACAGTATCTTGATATGAATATTACTTCAAATGAGAACTATGAACCTATTTGGTTCAGAATACCCAGTTCTTTTTTTGTAAATGGTGATGGTTATTTCGATGGCGATTTAATTGTTCTGAAATAATTTAAAAATGTTTGTTTTAACGGGAACATACAGCACGAGTACTTGCGATATCAGCTAGGGAAATGCTGGCATGAATTCGTTTTGAGTATATCCATTAAAGTTGTAAAAAAGAAGGCAAAAGTATTTCTCTAACAGTACATTGATGGAAAAAGTCACTGTGACAGTTTCAGCTCAACATTTTCTATGACAATAACATATTTTAAGCTTTAAGGTAGTCAAGAATTCAGGGTTTTATATCATAATTTAAATAGTTCAGAGAAATCAACTACAATTAGTTTTTCCATGTAAAGAACTAGTGAGTTCTTATAGAAGGCACGGTATATAAGTGACCGACATAAGAATCTAGTCATGCTAATAAAACCACATTTGTTTCTGAGAGTTTATCATGACACATAACGACTGGAAATTTAATATTTTCCAGCAGCAGCAGTGAAAAAGATCAAAGGACAATTATCAATCAAATTATATATTACTTTCACCCAAACTAATAGTTAATTGAGAGTAAACTCACAACTGTGAACGCGACACACGCTGTAAAATAGGCATGCCTTATCATCTAGTAAAAAATGCTCTTCGGTTCTCTCGAGTCTTAGGAGACACAAGAGTGAGTTTCAATGAATGACAGCGAGCTTAGGAATGATGGAACAACCCGTGCCATATCAAGCTCTGCTATTACAACCACTTCCATAACAACCCCTGCTATAGTAGCTTTTTCTATAACAAACCCTGCCATTTCAATCTCTGCCATAACAACCACTGCTATAGCAACTTCTTCTAAAACAAGCCCTCCCATTATAAACTCTGTTATAACAACCCATGGCATAACAACCAGTGGCGTCAGTTTGGGGTTCACTGCCACATTCACGATGGCCCGCTGATGCTAGCTAAAAAACAGCGCCAGGCTGAGTCGTGTGCTACTAACCCAAAGCCCTCACTTTTACTTTTGCTGGCGTCATACAGAGGCTCTTTTCCGTGTGCACAGCAAGCCTATGAGAGCCTACCGAACACCTGCTCCCATTTGCCCATTTCCAGTCGGGCAAGTGTCTGTGCACGTCAACATGTAGTTAGAATTCCCCTATCGTTGTCACTAGCACAAAAATTTGCTAACAAATTTTTTTAAAAAGGTCTTAAGTTCATCGTGATATCGTTCTATATTTTATTCGGATTCGGTAAATTCGTCCCTTGACAACCAGTTGATAGACGCTACATTTAATTTTTCTATACAGGAGTAAAAATAAGGTTTTTGATATACCTATAAGTGAAACAACTATAGTGTAGAAGTGCCAAAATGAATACCTCCCATATTCTAACGTTGGATGAATTGTTACGTTGTGAGGCCATATGGAACTAAATTTTAGTGTGCAGTTAAACTTCTGTCTTTGAATGCAAAATGACCTCTGAGTTACATTAAAACATTGCGGATAGCAAGCACCTATTAATTTGTGTAATAATACGAATAGATCATTTTGTTTCTCATTTACCACAGTATAACCATATAACCAAGTATAAATGTATAATATACATATGGTTATATATATATATATATATTAAATGTATAATATATAATATTATATGGTTATATTATATATAACCATGTATAACTGAGAATATAACCATACACGAAGCGAATAGGCTCTTTGATAAGGTGCTGTTCTCGTGCATCAAAAAGTAACAGACTTGAAAATTTAAAAAATCTTGGTCTGTATTCTACCACTTTCACAAATTCAGCATATCCTTTGAGGCAATTCTATGGCCCTTGAATGTATCATGAATTAACGTAAAAATAGCACATGTTATAGAGCATTATGTCATGCAGCATCTATAGACTAGTAAGTAATTTTCGTGGTGATCTTCTAAAATTTTGAAAAGCCCTGCCGTTTGCTTTTTGATAGCGAAATAATGATGACCTAAATGAGATTGTAAACAAATTTAACACCATCACAGTTGAGTTTTCGAATTTGTAAATGGGGTTGGATTTGTCGTAGGCGAGGAACCAAGTTTTGATGACTGTGATCATTGCGTCCATATTCTCATTTCCAATTCTCGTCCGTTTTTGTCCCTGATATCCTGCGAGGGTCTGTGGCGTTACTGGGGTTGTGTTTGCACTTTTGTTTTTGAAGACACTATTGCGTTGATAAATGAAAGCACACATTAGAAGCGCTGGCGGTAAAGTGTTACCGAAATATCAAAATTGAAGTAGGCATAAAAATTCATCCAAATGGCAAAAAATTTGGTAAAAATCAAAAGTGAGAAGATTGCTAAACGAATTATAAAAATAATTTTGTAATTCGCAAAAAAGAGGTACGACTTTCAGTTAGTATTATATTGGGATGCCGTGAAATTGAGCCCAGTCAAATCGAACTGCTTCACTTCACTTATTGAAGCCACTGACACAGCCATGGACCACCAGTAAACATACCAATTCTTCCACTAAATAAGAGCAAATTACTTGATCTCCCATGAATCATAAAATCTTACAAAACCTTGCTAATGTATGCTAATATTAAGAAAGCCATAAACTTCATAAAAAAATGAGTTACTGACCCACGCATTTTTGAGATATTTTTCCGCATGAGCTGGATTGTAAAATGAACGCCAGGCACTTAAGCTCAGCACACCATTTTTGGCACATTGAAAACTTTTCTAGCCGTGAGAGGCAAAATCAACTCATGTTAGCCCAAAATGACTCAAAACTAGAAGAATGAAATAGATAGATGCAACTTAAAATGAGAGCGTACGAACCTTGTTCAATTTTATGAACTTACCCAACCTGCCTCGTGTAGTGCAACATTGAACATCTTACCAAACTGTTGCAAATTTTTCGCGCTTGAGTCGATGGAAAGGTAAGCTAATTCTTTAGAACATTTGTGGTGAAGTTCATAAAGGTTTTGGCAAAACTTCAACGAATTAAAATATTTTTCTCGCACCTTCTATAGTCATTACTCTTTGCATGTTGGTCTAAAATGCTGGTCTATTCATTTTCTTTAGAATTTATCCGGTTTTTTAGCGTTCACATCATTCACGCTTTGCAAATCCGAGGCATTAAGCCAAAATTAAAAAAAACTATTCTGTTACCCGTCTGATGAAGTACACCAGTAACAACGACAGAATAATAAGAACAAATCTTGATGAAATGAGATCGACGGCTTGATGAGTTTAAAATGACTCGAATAAAAGAATAAATTATTGTATAGTAGCATTATTGTAACTAAGTTAACATTGAGAATCTACACAGGCTTGTAACTTAAAGTTACACTCTTAAATATGAGGCCCTGGAAAGAGACGAGTCTGAGTCTATTGAAACTCATCAAAAGTTTAATGTTTTACATTTATCGCAATTATTACATAAATGTTTAATTTTCACATTTTGTGTACCATTTTATACTTTACGATTCATAACTTTCTTCAAAAATATTCAAGGTCAGAAAAATTAACTGTTTGAGAGAGAAAAGGATTAGTTCAATTTTTCAACAATAAATCTTTGCTTGTAGCAAAATAAAAAAAAATTCCGGTGAAGGAATGCATTCAATTGTGCATGACCACATTTTGAAACTTCAAGATATTTTCATTTACGTTATGAAACATTTTCTCCTTAATTCGTTGAATCCAGAGTTGTTCATTCACGAGATTATGTGCAGTTGTAATTTAGAGTTCCGGGTATTGTTGTTTGACTGAGAAATAAATTTCTAAAGTGAAAAATAATAATTTTTGAATATTATTAAATTTTTAATCATTATTTCTACTCGATAGTATTGAAGAAAGATTCCTGTTAAGAATTATGGTCATCCTTTTTACAGATACCCGCAACTCTGATAAAAATATCTTACCTAAAATCATGTCCAAGTGAATTATTTACAAACTTCTATTTGCAAAGTTCCCTGATTAATTTCAAACGATTTTACACCAGGAGGCAGTAATGTAATTTCCCTTTGTACCTTATGAGTGTTCATAAAAACCTGCAATAATTCATAATAATTCTACCTCAGAACTCAATTTGCCTCTACTCCAAACCAATTCACCCCCATAACTTGCAGGCTCTCTTGACCTAAATGACACAAAGCCCGCGTACGAGAGATCAATTTCAAAAGAAATCCGCTGCTAATTAGTGACGACATTTGCGCTATGACTCGTCACTACCATTGGTTCCAGTCGACCTTTGTGCGTAAATCTTATTAAGAACCGCTGACGTATTGGATGACAGATGACCGGGTGCGGTGATGCAAGCAACTTGCGACACCTCCTCGCTCCCTCCCTTGCTGGCCACCGCCGCCGCCTCGGCCGCTCTGAGGGCAGCAGCGCGCGAGCAAAACATTCAAGCTTGATCAAGTTTAGCATAAAAATTGACGCGTTCGATCCCCGAGTTATACAACTTCGTCACCAAATCTCAGATGGAGGAAAATTAATCCTAGTTTCTCAAAACATCGACCAAGTATCATATGAGTTAAATAACAGGGTAATTTTTATCAGTGCAAGTTGAGGTTCGCATAAGATGATGTCGTATAAATTGAGGATTGACTGTAATTGCAATCAGGAACCCTCATTTTTTCTTTTTTTGGTAAAATGAAGCATAAAAAGTCTACGTGGCCCAATTTTCCCCAAGCCACATGCGATTCTAATAGACATTTGTTCAGGACGATTACGCCGGTGAGATCTACAATACACCGTAATTTTTTTGTCGCAAAATTGTTCTCGCGGGTGAACGTAATCAATGGTGATTCCCTCTTAATTTTGAAGGTACCCAATTGAACATTTTATTGGGAAGAAATTTGTTTCCGAAATATTAAATTATTTTACAATGTGAATGTAATTACACAAGCTTCAACTTAATAAATGCAGGTCTTCTAAACAAAATAAGTTATAGGTCTTATCAATCAACACTTTTACTAAGATATACTCATTATGTACTCGGAATAGCAGTTTTTTCAATGATATTTTGTATTTCTGGGTAAATTCCTTTGAAATTAGCCAAATGTTTGCAGCTCGTGAAAATATGCTCGATTACCAATAAGGACTGCGCCAAAGCATTTCCAACTGATGAAATTTCCCAATCAATCAAATGCTAAATTAGCAAGGTGCTATAATTGCCTCGATCGATCGCAGCAGCATGAAACACATGAAAAGCATAATTCTCACGTCCTTGCAAGAGAAAAACGTCATCGTAGGCTCGTACGTCACGATCAGCTAAAATACCACACACCGCCGATAATGGTTAATTCGCATGCTCATATGAGGAGAAATTCTCAGCGGCAGTGAGTAATAGTGGCCATCTCGGCCAAAGGAGTCGACCTCAACTTCTGAGAATCGCGCTCTGCCGCCGGGAAGGTCACGCTTTTGGGAGTGTGTTCAGCAAGCAGAATGATGAGCATCAAGTGACCATGACGCAGTCCAGCAGATTGTCAAGATCTGGCTCACGCGCGGCCGGCACTATCTCACATCCGTCATCGTCGGGTAGCCATCAATTATTTTAAGAAACGCAATGACATTCAGACAATCAGGTCCACTTTCTGGAAACAAGTGGTTCGATCTGGCCGCTACTGGGCTATGTGAAATTCTTAATAATGATGCGTGCACTTCCACGCTTTGTTTTATAATGGCGATAAACGATTTACCACTGAACGATCTTTTCCTGTTTGTGGAAAAAGAGTTCGAAGGGACGATCTCAGGATGAATTTTGGAACAATACTTTAAAGAAGGAAGAGCAAAGTGTAAGCAAAGTTTTCCGAAAAACCTGACAAACTTCCGAGTACTGTAATAACAAACCGTGGACAGCACAATTCGAATAGATTCCACTTCACTCTTAATTAAAATTAAACATCATTTACTAACGGCCACACTACAACATTAAACCTCTCTGGATATTGATTCATTTTCGTTCCATATTCGGTCGTAAACAGCAGGCATCGAACGCCAGGAACTTCTACCTCTACAGCACAATACAAGCAAGAAATGCGGCCGTAAATTGACATCGAGGGAGCATAGAAGTGTGCGGTGGCGGAGGTCACCCGCAGTGTCACGGGCTCAGCAGATCGCGTGCGCGGGAACGATGAGGCATGCAGCGTTTAGTGCGCCACAGCCTGCCTGAACAGGCGACACAGATGTAAACTAATTGTCCAAGTTTCTCTTTCTATGACTCGAGTCAGGATAGAGGAAAGGAAGTGGTCAGCCTCCAGTGATCTGAATCTTCGTGGTAAGTAAAAGAAATCTTACTTCAAGTAATGATCCATTTCATTTTTCCTGGTTGTGAGACCAACGTGTAATTTTACGATAGGCTGTATGCGAACGAGATTCTCAGATTAGAAGGAGACGAAGTCCGACGAAGGAAATTCTCTTGCATTTGAGTTCTTGTTGTGTTTTTCTATTTATTTGAGACCATGGAACACGTTCAGCTCACATGAGTATAAAAGCTGCCTCTCATTGTCTTAGGTTCAGCAGTCTATTACAGGAATTTAATTCTTTGAGGTCGACACATGGGTAAAGAATGTGTATTTCAGTCTGTCCACAAAAATGAGCTACTGCTTGAAGTTAACTCAAAAAACTAATTTTGAGAAACTATTTATTGACATATTAATGCGACGTGCAGCTAGATTTTCATCAGGATTTCTGCTGACGTCACATATATCATGATACTCATTCAAAATTTTGGTTCTGAAATTCAGATTTTCAACTATGTCCCACAGATACAGCAAATGTTTATGTTAACTCAATTAACGACGCATTGAATACCTATAAAAATTTAATTTCAACACTACTGATTCTTGTAAGCGGGATGGTAATCTTATTTTTACTCGACTTCGAGGCACGGTCGTTTTTTAGCCACTTCATAATGACTCCACTGCTCTTCTTTCTAAAATTCGTCATCAGGGTTAATTCAACGACATATTGGTTTAGTAATCTAAAAACTTTATCTGGTGATAGCTGTAATAAATTCTCTTTCGATCTCACATATCTCCCACCCTCAATGCACGGACTACCAACACGGTTCACTGATGCTGCAGTGCCTGGCTACCCGTGCAAACAAGGGTATGGTCATTGTTGAGTTTGCGCTGAATCGTTCTTTGCTCAGAGTTGCCTCATGGAGCCCTTTTCCGCGGTGATGTTAAACCTTAAACACGGCGCTAAACTTCTGCGAAACCTAGAAAAGCATATTACGTTGATCACGCTCAGCAGAGTGGGTGGGATTTTCATTAAGTACTGAAAAACATCCCATAACTATTTGCCACGAACAGAGGGCAACAATATACGAATATATACCATAAGATTTTTCGATTTTTTTCTAATTTAACTGTGAATTATGATAGCTCAGTTCCACGACACAAAAATTGAAATCAAACACAAAGTAAATATAATCTAAATGAAGGTAGAGTTCACCCTTCTTTGTCAATGAAATTATTTTTTAAAATACATAAAGTTACTAAGATTTCACTGATTTTTATGATTTCCAGTTTCGTCAGAGTACAGGATGCGTGGGTCGATGCGTTCGCTTAAATTGACTGCGAAGGAAGGGGTTTTGTTTGCCTTCATGCACGCACACTGAAGTGTCAGCCGACCTAAGCATACAAAGCCTACCTTGACTCGGTGAGCGCATACAAACTCAAATAAAGTCAAACAAAAAGCACGCGCATTTCCTGTTGTATAAAGTTCCATTTTATGCACCACAGTTGTTCCTATGGGAATTCTAAAATGAGTAATGGTAGCTAATATCCACTATAACGTTATTTTGATACTTATTTTCTCACGTTGTGATGACGAGATTCATGTTCCATCAATTTACTATCTTGTATAAAGTCCACCTGTAGTTGATTTGTTCTTCACTCTTTTCATTATGGTGTGGTTTTACAGTATGCTTGCTGGCGCATTTGAGTTTCACTTGTTCAGATTTCTTGTTTTTGATTGCAACAAATATTTGTATTCTGCGATACTCTTGGCATGTTTCATTACTCTTCGATAGCAGTCAAATGATTTCAATATTCTTTCACCTTGACTATGGAATAAGCTACGTTTTTTAAAGTTGAACCTTGAAAAATCTTTATTTTTGCTCCATTATTTAAATCAGATTATACCAATAATTTAGATAAATTCTAACCTCAAAGGATGGAGTGAGTGAATGAAATACACGCTCAATAAGTAGAAGAGTTTCTGCTCTTACCTCTTCCACCGTCTTTTCCGTTTGCTATAACCATAAAAGAACTACGCTGATAGGAAAATACCACATGTTCCGAACTGCTGGGGTCGAACCAGTCATTCTTGTTTAGATCGTGAGCAGTTGGGGAACAGTTAGTCGCTACGATCGAATCATTTCATCACACAGTGATCACAACAATCGATTTCACTCAAAACCTCCGCTGCAGTCCAATATTATTTCCAATATATAAATAAGACACAGACTTTTAAAATTAATTAATCAGGGCCTCTATAACCAACACTGTTCTTTTCAATCGCAGATTTTCCGACGTACGCAATCCATTAGCAAACCCACAGACACCTGTAAATGAAGCCCTCGGACAAGTCTCTTGTGTTGAGCATGAATTCAACACGGACACATAGACTGATGGCCTATTCCCGGGAGGTCGCCTACTGCCCATAAATTTGCGTACATCAATAATCCCAGCGACCAATGGTATTTATACGAGGAGTCGCTGTACAGCGGCGTCTTGGAGTGATAAATGTGCAAAGTTGGAAGTTTTATCGACTCTTGCGTATGAATTATATGCTTTCTACAAAATGATGTTACCAACGCGAAGTTTATTCTACTACGTTGGCACAAAAACTCCAAGGTTGTCCATCAAAAAATAAGTCCTCGAAGCATTGTTAGCGATATTATTTTTCTGGTAAGCAAAACAATTATAAATTAAATAGAAAAGTTAACATTTTAGCACAGAAGTTGAGATTCGCAGATGGAGCTTAGCTTGTATCTTAGTAAAATTGAATATTCGTTCTGAAATAAAGAAAAATTTGCCAGTGTTTTCACAGATTATGCCGTCACTCTGAACGGTAAAGATTTATATTTACTCGTGGTTTACTAGTAAATATACATTTGTAAATTCATTTAGTGTATATTAAATATACTCGTGGTTTACTCTTATAATACTGATTTGTTCTCATGATGGTTCGATGTTAGGAACAGAATTTGGAAGCAATGGAGTTGTTTTCTGTCACTGATGAATATTTTTTTCCCAAGAAAACATTTTTTATGTAGGAGTGACTGAATTTATGCACACCTCAAAAACGCTCTTCAAATGACATAAATCGATTGACGAGCCTCCGAAGAGTCGCTATTTAATGCGTACTCACGTACTGTCAATTCGGAATTCCATTTCATTTTCGACAGTCGAGAAAAAAAGCGGCAATTTCTCACCACAAAACTCAAAATTTTCTATTGGTTAATGCTATTTATTACAGCTCAAAATGCCTTCAGCCACGTACACATCAGCGACAAAAACTGCTTTCTTCAGCGCCTGAAATAACGCAATTGTGAACCAATATTTATTCGTAATTACCTTCACATCAAGTTTCTTTTCAATTCATTAATTCCCATAAACGTTAGAGTATTCGGGATGGAGAGTTGCACCACAGAGCTGACATGAGTGGTGTCCCCTAACTATTCCTTTCCCTCAATCCGTATGCAGAGTTTAATTTAGTAATCAAGTTGAAGAATTTTTTCATTGTTTACTTTAGCTTGCATGTGTAAATCCGTAGGCCACTGATGTAATTCAATAAAAACTAAGAAGTGATAATATTAGTTTTTCTATAATTATAAAAAAATGTGTGGGAACACATTTTTTGCACAGGACTTGACGACAGCACGAGACCATCAAATAATAATTATTTTTTCACGCTATGCTCATGACCTGCGGCATCGAGGGAACAACGACAACGAATCTGACAAGAATTCATTACTCGTTTACTCTATCTCGCATAAACATTTCTAAGAGGCGAATTTAAGACTGAAATAATATCCTTGATCCGTCTCTGTTATTGATATTTATTCCTGATCGAGAACGACACTAGAGCACATCGATGACCTATTAAGAGCACGCTGTGCCCGTGGGCAAAAAATGAATTCCAGAAATGCGTCGAGAGCATTCGAGCTGTCAATGATGAGGCCAGGCACCACAACGCGGCCAAACACGTGCAAAAAACTGTGTACGCGCCAATAAATGCTTCTCACACGAGCATAGGCAGGCCGGCGACCTCCAAACGTCGATTAGAACTACATTATTTTTTGGCCTTTCACTGAGAGTTCGGGGAGCAGCTTGAGCGGGTCGGCAGCAGCGCGTCCAGAGTTCAGTGGGTAGCAGGGGCTGTCGGGCCAGAATGAGGTCGGCCAGAGGCATAAGCTAGGAGATTTTTGTATGAAGCTCCCTCACTTTGCACGCCGAGATGTGGGAGCGTGGCGCTGAGCTCCCTTACTCTGCACGCTGAGATGTGGGAGTGTAGTGCAGAGCTCCCTTACTCTGCACGCTGAGATTTAGGAGTGTAGCGCAGAGCTCCCTCACACTGCACGCTGAGATGTGGGAGTGTAGTGCAGAGCTCCATTACTCTGCATGCTGAGATGTGGGAGTATAGCGCAGAGCTCCATTACTCTGCACGCTGAGGTGTGGGAGTGTAGTGCAGAGCTCCCTTACTCTGCATACTGAGATGTGGGAGTGTAGCGCAGAGCTCCATTACTCTGCACGCTGAGATGTGGGAGTGTAGTGCAGAGCTCCCTTACTCTGCATACTGAGATGTGGGAGTGTAGCGCAGAGCTCCCTTACTCTGCACGCTGAGGTGTGGGAGTGTAGTGCAGAGCTCCCTTACTCTGCATACTGAGATGTGGGAGTGTAGCGCAGAGCTCCATTACTCTGCACGCTGAGATGTGGGAGTGTAGCGCAGAGCTCCCTTACTCTGCATGCTGAGATGTGGGAGTGTAGCGCAGAGCTCCCTTATTCTGCATGCTGAGATGTGAGAGTGTAGCGCAGAGCTCCCTTACTCTGCACGCTGAAATGGGATTGATTTCAACAACGCCGATTTGCTGCAGAAGCAATCAGTTCTGTTTGCTTAAAAATGGGATAGAAATTGAGTAAAAAATAATTAAGCTATTTTTTTAACCTTGCATTTGAATGAATAACAAACAATGAAATAGAAGTAACTCTCAAAGCTAATTTCAACGTTGGATATGCATAATAAAACGCATCAACAGAAACAGACATATTTTCCATATGATATAAATATGTATATTTCTGTGAAACTCAATTTTTCCAACACCATGACAATGAAGCAGAACTGGATGTGTCAACAAAATAGCAGAGTAAACTAAAGCACTTCATCCGCTATGCAGCTGATAACAGTAGTCGGTCGTCCTTCAAACCAGTACGTAAGATTCAGAGTAGAACAACAGAATTACTCACTGTAATTGCTGCTTGATGTAGCTATGAAAAGCAGTTTTAAAATGCAAAATGGCATGCAACTAAAGCCCGATCAATACGTATGTCATTGGAAATAATTTAAATCGAATTGAGTGAGGTAAATACGTGGCAAAGGCGACACCCTATTACAATGCGAAATAATGAACTACTAAAACACGATCATTACAACGAGTGCCGTTGATAAAATTTGCAAGCAATCGAGCGAAGCAAAATGACGACGACGGCAGTTTAACATAGCCAAGTAACAGGACACCGCAGCTTAAACTGACATCTAAATGAGCGCTGCTGGCAGTGCTGGCGTAAAAAACTCATGCACGTGGGAGTAAATGCTTTTAAATATTTGAATATTTAAATAAAATACTTTTTCCCGACAGAACCCAAGTTTGTGTCTTGTTTCCAGTCAGACGCGGGAGAAAAGATGAGAGAGACGGTACATAACGTAACTCCAATACGAACCTCCTGCATGACTCGTTTGTCTCGTGAACTGAGCAGCGCACGTGCGGAAGTGTGTTCTGATACCGAAGACTGCTGCTATACATACACTGTATCATTAAGTCAATAGCAGTCTTCGCCTTCATGCACTCGGTTGTCTGATGCAATGAATGATTATGCTCGCTTTCGCTGTGAAAATCTTGTACGAGCTTTCCTGTCTAAACGCTTGTAGACTCATTTGTCAGCGCTGACCATATGATCACCCGTACTGTACGCAAAAGACTATGCAGGATTTATTTGTTTGTAAGAATGCCACAAAAAAACGAAGTTTAACAGAAAGGTGAAGACTTGTATCTAGCAATAAACATGCTTGATTTGTAATTTTTTTTAATTCTACTATCGAATTAGAGAGGAGCATGACGCATTGTAAAATGCTAAAAGGTAATTTTTGGTGAATGTTTAATTTGTGTATTATTTTTTTTTATAGCAGGTGCTTAAAGGGTTCTATTCCTCTTCTTGAGTCAAACTGAAAATTATTTTATAGGTCACATCATCGTTCGTGGCCGAGTAGTGCAAGAGTTCAGTTGAGTGTAATATTTTCCTAGACGTAATGCTACATATGACGACATCAATTGTTCTATTTAACACACAGAGGAAATTTGGTGTTTTCTGAAAGAGAGTGCTCTGGCATGCCGGGAACCGAAGCACATATTCCAATTCAACAAAAATCATGCGAGTGATCCATTATGTTGTGAAGCTCATGCTCAGGATGTCCACTACAAATTTATCTCTACGGTGAAAGTGAAGTTGAAACCTCGTCTGAGCTAGTGAGCCCACGGGACTTCGCTCGGAACCCCGCAGATTTATCAACATTTCGAGGCCTCCACTTATAAGGAGTCCTAACTCGAAATCTCTGGGTGATGGTTCGGTAGAAACAAATCTAAAAAGGCTGAAAAAAAGGGAAGGGCATCGGCCTGCACCTTGCCTGAGGGAAGTGGAACAGGTTTGACGATACCGTTAGCGGGCGGCGTGGATCGAGATAAATTAAGAGTCTTGGGCTGTAGAGGAGAGGGGGTTGCCACCTGTGGGACTAGTTTTGTACTGGACCTTTGGTTTCAAGGTTAAGTAATGCCAGGCCAGGATTGTGGTCAGATGAGCCACTCCAGATAAAGGGAAGATATGTCCATGGAAGAAAATAGAAGAGCGTTTGTCAACCGTGGCGCTGAAACGATATAGAACAACTAAAATAAGTCGAGGAAGAAGTAAAGACATGTCCTGAAAGATACCCGTAAGCTGTGATTTGATCCAAAAATTCAATTTATTAAAGTGGTGTACATTCAGACCTCACATTACCTCACACCGTGTTTGTCCGTCCCTGGATTCCATTTTCACGAATGCCACCACTTCCTAAATCCTTTCGGTAATTTTTGAACTAATTTTGACATTAAGTTTTTATTCCCGGAGACATCAAAATGATTATCAACGTGCTTGGATAGCTGAATTTCGAAAACCGCACAGTTAACCACACAGAGCATATTTTAGCACTAAATCGCCAAATGTATTGTAATCGCTTCACAGTCCTGATGAATTCAAATTTTTACAACTCTAAAATCACTTAGAATTCAAGACTATTTTCATCGAGGATCGCGTACTGTTTTTCGAAAAACTTATGGAAAATTCTCACAGCATCATGGCTGTTTTAGCTCGCTAAATCAAACGAAAGAAACATCATTCGCTAACACTCACTTGACTGAATTTGTGCGGATAAACGCTTTACAATCTGACTGTGAGCTCCGGCGATAATAGTTTAACACAAAACTCGGCCCACAAAGTGCAGAGGCGACACTGCTGTCTTCATTGTCACAAACTGTCGTCGAGTATCTCAACAGATCACATGAAGAATCTTTTGGTTCTTAGAAAGGGATATTCGTAAACTTTAAGTATCAATGTTCAATGGTCACTTGACCAGGTTTTGCGTAGCAATTGAAAGTGTTCCAACGGAAAAGCAGAATAGAAAAAGCTCAGTTGATCTTTTAACAGGAACAATGAGAAAGATTAGAAGGGAAACGACCTTGCAACACACTCCCTTAGGCAGAGTGCGTGCTAGTATGGAAGCAAAGCTCCATGAACTTTGCACTCTGCCTCCGTTAATTCAAAAGAAAACGAGTGCGCTCCCATGCAGGCAGGTTGCAGGTATGGTGTAGGCATTCGCTAACTTACTTTCACAGTTGATTCAAGGTTTGCTGGATAAGCGACGTTTGAAAGGATGATTCGATCTCGCATTTCATTCGAATATCTTACGTTCACCACTGCTGGTTGTCTCTAAAGTCTGCATACAAGGACTGTACAGGCATTATCCAGTATTTTACAAATTAAAAGGGTTGATAAAAAAATACTGCGTTGTATTTTGATAACTGAACGTCATAGAAGTTGACGAAATAAAATACTTATTCGTCGCATTCATGCTTGATGTGTTCGCTTACGTGCGTCATTTCTATAATTTTGTTAAACCTCTGTCTTTGTATGCCACCCCAGAAAATAAAATTTCGATCCAAAAAATTAATATGATCAGAAAATAATAGTGTTGCGTGAGCGCAAAATCCAATGATGATACATTCCGTACAACTTGGACTTAACAGAAGCATAAGCTATGGAAAAATTTACAGCAAGAATTTTAGATTTCAGTTTTATTATGTTTGAACCATCCGTGGCTACAAGTGGCTGAAAAGAATGCTACACCAAGTTCTCTCGTACAAGCTCGAATTGCAGTTTATTTTGTACATAATACTCGTATAAAAGAATACTAATACTACATTTAAATGAATTATTTACGTAGTGCAAACGAAATTCCTGAAAGTTAGTACAAAATAAGATTGATTCCCTGGAAACTAAAATGTCCTCATTGAACAGCCATGCAAATTCAAACAAACTGCACCAACGTGAATTGAACATGACATATTCAAACTATAGACTCGACAATTTCCACAATATTCTACACTGTTGTGACTTCCACAGTAAAGAAGCGTTTGTTCAATAGACCTCAACGGCATGGGTACACAATAGAACACACCTTCTCTTCCCACGGCCAAAACAGAGCTTTACGACGCACTCATAACATTACGTGAGACAATCCTACACAGAATGGTACAAACAAGTATTATGGCAACAGGAATGAGCCGAGTGGCCAATTCTAAGGTTGCTACTCAATTTCTATGCTGTCAGACAACCATCACACACAAGCGCCAGCCTAATAGCAGATTTAGAATAATAGTCAAATTCAGTGTCATCAGCCTTCACGCACAACAGATCTATTGCATTTCCTTTACCGCAATCGAGTTTCATAAAGGACTCATTTATAAAAGCGCAGCTCGCACGAGTTGTTAAATGAAGACAGGATAAGAGTAGATCGACCGTATGCCATGCATTCCTAGGAGAACACTGCTGTGGCCATCCTACTGAATTCACTATCGTATCGTTGAGTTCAAACCAGAACCCTTTACTTTAGAAGACTTTTAACCACGTGTGTTGCATAGTGATATTTAAAACTGACCTGGCTGTATGAGCTATTTACGAGTTAGGAAACTTTCTTTAGCGCTAATCACTTATTTTGGTGGTTCATTTAGCAAAATTTTCATAGACTTCACTTGTTCAGCCCATCATTTTATGATATAATGATAATTTTTAACTGCAATAGAACTTTAAGATACAATAATGGGATTTGAATAATAAATTTTGTACAGTTTTCATCAATGAAAAGTGGTTAACATAAGTTCAGAGAATATTTAGAAAAAGCTGGGTGACCAATATTCTCTAATTTCATTGCTTTCGTGAAAAAATCCTGATTTCTATTCCTTAGAACAAAAAATAATTGGTATAATTCTCCCCAGAAATATTTTTCACGCATGATAAATAGGCAAGCATAAGAAAAAAATGAAACAATTTTTTCAACAATTGATATTTCATTTAGAAACACGACCACTTGAACTCAACTATGGAATGAAAAGAATGTCAAAATTTCTCCACAAATGTAGCGTTGATTGAAAAACAAGATATTAAGGGGGTATAATGACTCCCCCCAAAGAAAATTTAGTTGTCCTTGTAAATTATGCAACATTTCATAACTGCTCAGCCCTGGAGACTCATCGTTAGGAAGCACGAATGATAAGACCTGAAGATTCAAGCTTCTGATCCTGCATTGTTCGTCAGTGCCAAATAGATCGTACAATGGTGTGAAGAGTGCGATGATGTAATCAATTTAACGAAGAGAACCGCCTCAAGCTATCTTCATATGACACGAGGCTGTTGCGCAACTGCTGATGACAAGCACTCAGTCTGAGGCGAGACTTCAGCTCGCAGCAGACGTCTCAGAGCCTCCATTTCTCCGCTCGTAACGGTAGAATTCGACTTCCAAATGTTCAAGTCTTACGTATTCAATAATTCATACGCTACGTTCATAGCAACATTAGCTAAAATTCGACTTGCAAATGTTCAAGGCTTACGTATTTAATAATTCAAACGCTATTTCCACATTTGTTTCACTTAAACTTGGTAAACATTTCTGAGCACAATTCTTTGTGAAAGGGACTAAGAATACATGAAAGATGGCAGACCAATTTCTTGTTTGGAGTGGGGTGTCTCAGGAGCAAGTAAATATACGGTCTCGTTACGTGATCATGGTCACAGAATCTGTGGAGTTCCGCATGTTGCTCAGTCATCATGCACTCTCCCTTTCCGCCGTGAAAGGCGCGGAGCTATCCCTGTAACCCAGTAACGTCTTTTCTTTCATTCTCACTTCTGTAACCTTTTTTCTATGGGCAGTCGAGAAATTCGCACTCATATACAGGGAATCTCTTGCATGAGCGGGGGCGTCAAGAGACACTTGTCAGATTTGTGTGATGGCACCGACGTATCCGAAGTTGACTCTTTCACAGACTAGAAACTGACAGCTGATCACGGTGACATCTTTGAGTGCCCCATAGTTGAAAATGACCGATTATTCATCTGGACACGTGCAGCTCTTTTTCAAATTATCGCTCATATCTATTATTAATCGTCAAAGCACTTTCATACTCAAGCATCATGCACTCCCAATCAACCGTTAAGAGAAGAAAGAACTTGATAATTATTTACAGTTTGCCCTTTTTGGGTATTTATTCATAGTTAATTTGAGCCTATTTATCGGCATTGGATCATGTGAATTTATTGTTAAATCACATAACCTTAATATATGACAAACTTAGCTTGTGTAATTTACTTACAGAAAATTTAGATAATTATATAATTTCTGTGAAAATTTCCTAGGCTACTACTGTAGTAACGGAATGGAATTTAAATGCAGGGGTCGAAAAATTAGAGCAGAACTGTAACGAACTGAATTACCACGTAAAGTTCAAATTTATGGCAATTACGGTGCAGCATATATAAAAAAGGCCACTCTCCAACATGAGGGTAGCCGACATTTAAGAAACATTCTCTTTCACTTTCCGCATTTACTACTTAATTTTATTATCCTGAAATTGTTACTCAATCACTCACATGGTTATATTTATAATTTAAAGATTGACAAAGACTACGATTAGGAATGAAAAATATAGGACAGGGTTAAATGAAATTATCTGTCTCCAGATTTAAGTTCTTCTTACCATTTTAAAATTAAAACAACTCTAAGACACTGAAATTTGAATAGCCATCTCGTATACATCTCCAAGTATAGCATTAAAACAAAAGATGAAGATACTTGACCCAAAAAATGAGACCTCAATACTGAGTGTAACTGCCTGAGGGAGGGTCTCCTGCCCTCGTGAACGAACACATGCAGAAGGCGCCTCCAGCACACCGCGCAGTGAGAGACAACCGCAAGTCACGCGCTTGCTTCACGTTGGGTGCTCTTTGACATGCATTCAAACCACCGCTTCACGAAACTGGGGCCGGATTTTTAAATAACGTAGAGGTACAGTCAATAGTGGCAGTTCTTCTGTTGGCTTGGCTACGCTACTAGTAGTTTTTCAGCCCAATACTTTTAAGTTCAATTTTTAAAATAAATTTAGCAACCCTTCGTACTTGTCTGATGCCGAGCGTTAAAATTTCATTTGAAAAACGAGCAAACAGGAAGACTTCGTCTTGAAATAAAATTGCTGATTGCGTAGCCGTGTTTACAGGAAAACTTATGCTGCCCTCTGTAGTGCTCCAACAAAGATAGTTGTCTGAAAATACAGATCGCATAAGCTAGCATGTGTATCACTGAATTCAGCAGCTCAAAATCCGGTTAGTGAGTGCAGGTATCGAGCAACAGCGTCTCGTCATTGGTTTTAACCCATGCTGATCAAGAAAACTATTAATTCCTCAGCCCATGTTGATCAAGGAAACTATTTCTTCTCTGAAAAACAGCTGGATCATTTACTTGTCCCATGGAAACGCGCGCTATAGTTGTGCTTCTTTCTTAAAACTAGTCTACGTTAGCAATTTGGTCATCATGCGGATTTTGTGTCCTCGCAGCATGATGATTTGAAGATTCACTGAACTGTGGGTACAGCAGCAGGCAGATGGCCGGAGAAAGTGACTGGGGTATTGTTTGAACGTCAGTCCGGGATATTGGACAGAGATGGGAGCTCGAGTACTTGCAAAAGAATTCAAATTATCCGTGTTTGAGGACACTAAAACCTACGGAAAAGCTATCACTGAAACTAAACAAAGAATCTTTGCAGTGAAATTAAATATACTATTAAGCATAGCACCAAAAATTGAATGAAAGTCATTTATAACTTGAAAAAAACAAAGAAACCACTAATGTAAAACAAACGGTTTCGAAAATGCTAGCGTTCGTCGCTTATGTCTACGATAAAAGCAAGTTGTTAAAATTTAGGCCTCTCATGCAAATTACCCTCATGCCTGGTGCAAATGTACTCATCCCGAAGATTATGTTCGAAGAATTTTACCTTTACAGGAATAATGTCGCATCTGTAGCCCCAAACTAAACCAAGCAAAAAAATTGGACCAAAGTAAGTGCTAAGGCGCCGCAAGATCACGGAACCGATTAATGTTTTAAGACGTGGAGCGACCAAGAAGATGGGCGACCACCGGGAGACGTTAGTCTTATGCTTCCTTATCTGAAGCGGGCGCTAGACGGCCAGCTTGCGGCCTGCAGTTTCTGGACCTCTTGAAGATTTACTCTAACACAACTCCAGATTTATCGACTACAGGCAGAAGGAGCTCTTGTAAATTATCAAAAACTGATATTGCAAAATCTTGCTTGCTGAGCGTCTTGGTTTCTAGTTATGTTATTGTTCGTAACGCGACGACATAGCGTAAAATACAACTCATTTTATTCCAGACAAGTAAATTGTGTGTTTAAGTAGTATCCCTCTCGAATTCCAAAGATTTTTTTTCGTCGTAAGACACAAAATTCTCAATTTAATAGCACAATAAACTATTTATGCCCTCTAATCATTTTCGGTTCCTTATTCAGCAATTCTTATAAATTCTATCCAAAAAAAAGGATGTTTGAACGATGAGATAACGATGCTCAAATAATAACGGATAATTTCTAGCAAATCGGCTCTCAAATGAAAGGTATCACATTCCTTTTGAGGTGAGAAAATCTCACAAAAATAAAATAATCTCAGTGTTCAAGTCTCGTGTCAGTTTCGACAAATGTTACATCTAGATTGGCAGCGTTCCTTTGTAAATGTTGCAGACACCGCAGCGACACTTTATCGGCTCTTTTTTCGGGCTAAAAAATTAAGTAAAACTTGAACACGCAGCTTCTGGCTGCCTTAAAGTGCTGATGTTCTTGAACTTGACAATTCAATTTTGCCCAGGAAAATTAGCACTTGAAGTAGCCAAGTCGACGAAAAAAGCATTTGTTACAGGCCATACCGCTACGACTATGTAAAATGTTCAAAAATCCAGCCTTGGTCGCAACTTCTGTCCATTGGAAGCAGGTGATTTCTTCTGCACAGTTGTTCTGTAATGCTGCGAAAACTATTAAATAACACTAAATTTATCACGACGGTGGTAGTAAGTTAATATTATAAATAAATCACTATGCTTCTAGTCATCTTGTCTCGTGGATAAACAGGAATTTTTTTCGAATGAAAAGAACATAGTTAAAATTGCAACTAAATAAGAGAACAATAACTCTCATAAACTTAATTGACAATATTTTTTAGCCGCGTTGAACACTAATTGTAGAATATTCCTGCAATACACACACACAAAAGTATAAACGAGCATTAAGAAATAGCGTTTTCTAAGTATTTTATGCATACACTTGTAAAGATTACAGATACGTAATGCTAAGCAAGCAGTAATGAAATAGAATTATGCAGTAACGATCAAAGACAGAGGAGATTCAAATCATCAAAATTATATAATATCTACCTCTCTCTACCTCTATAATAAAAGGTAAATATAAAGGTATACCATAAAGATATAAACGTGCCCTGACATTCTTTACATGATGTGCCTTATTACAGGTTCGCGTTGGACCCCCGTGACAATGGAAAAAACGTATAATTTGTCAAGAAAACAGAGCTGAAGGTCTTTCATCTCTTCAGCAGAAATGTACGTGATTCATGAGCAACCTTATGAGCAGCCTTATGCAGCAAAGGCATGAAATTAATTCAGTTAAAATAATAGATCCGAATTGTATATCTGAAGATTATAATCGTGTAAACGTACAATCAAATCGTTTCATCCTGTAATCAAATCGTATATTCGCATTATAAGATTGTCTAACCGTAAAATCACACCGTATACATGTAGAATTAATCCGGTTATTATTTAATGAAATCACACATCTAAGGAAGCTAACAAGAATGCGGGTCCCACCTATTCAGCTTGAAGTAACGGAGCTTAAAATTCTGCGTGGGATTCAAGATCAGCCTTGATGGCACGGCAGCGACTGCACGGCTCGCCAGTTGCTGCGTGCAATAGTCCACACTGAACTTTTATGGGTGCATTTTTTTGGTCACCTTGATAATTGGCTTAGAGTTTACGGTCCGTGCAAACATGCTATAAAATCTGACCAAAGGCCTCGGATATCAGGAAAATCCTTTAATTTTTAACTTTCTTAAGTGTCCACGAATGTAAAATCTCCCCAATGTGCTGAACGATGCACACTTGACATTGGCGCTCCATAATTTGATGTTCAAATTCGTCGGGAATTGTAGAAGAAGCTGATAAAATTTACGGCCCTTTTAAAGGAAACTCAAACGTTTATTTCTGTCATAAAATTTTATGGGTTCTTCTGACGTTCCAAATAAATACTTTTTGCTCTTCTCAAGAGCAGAGCTTATTGAGAGTCTAAAATAATTTTAAAATTAATAACTAAAAGAGAGCGCATAGCATTCTTCAGCAACTTTTAGCCGGAGCACCAACGGCACGACTCAGTTTTCCTGATCAGCGGCATTGTTAGACCTCTTTGTGTGAAATAAAAAACTAAACACAGCTTACCACGCCCAATGTATGTACTCGTGCCAACATCAACGTTCACTTTGGCATGGCGTGGGCAGCAGCGCTCGTTCTAACATTAGCAGGAGTCTGGAATCAAAAATATCTTCTTTGGTTCTTCCTTCTATTATGTGTGCAAGAACTCTTCTTAAAAGCGACGCACCCATTCCCTGGACAGCGTTAGACGAACTGAGATGTGCTGCTTCAGTACTTGCTTAATTTTTGTAAAATGATGATAGGGGGAATTTATAGCGTCAGCGTGGCCAACTTCTCAATTTTGCTGAATGAACTCTGGCAGCTAAATTTTCATTTGTTTTAATTTTCTATCATGCTAAATAATAGTTGTAAAATTATTCTTCCTTAGGATTCATTTGAGACCATTAATACGCGAATAAAACTTCGATTTTACACTACGTTCTTCGCTTGGTAGTTCATACGTGCGTGGGTCGCGAGTGCAGTCGCAGGCTTCTTGGATTAGGAACCACGCCTTCAGAAGGTTTCAGCTAACGTTCATTCTCGCAAATGACGTGCACCTTCGAATTGCTTTCGCTCGTGTGATTACAATAGTCTGGTGGATTTTAAAGACATTTCCATTGGTTTGTGTTCTAGTCAAGAGTTCCAATTCATACAACATTTTAATCAAATAAAACTCCGAAAAGACCTATGAGGCATTTGCCGTCGTTTTCTTGTCTTTGAAAGAACGCGCACTGGAAATTACTTTTGACAAGTCTCCTGCTACGAAGGTTTTTATAAACACAGAATATTAATTGTTTCTTTCTAATCATTTTTGAAGTAACATCATGAATATCTCATGGGACACAAATAATACTGAACATAATTGTAAACAAATCTTTTAACGTCAGTACTTCCTAATCTGAAGAGCAATCAAAGATGTAAAATCTATGGTGATATTTTTGACCACGCTTCATTTACCTATTAACAAGTACAGTGAACATAAGTATAAAAATTTATGGTTTGCTATGACTAGTAATGTTTGTGAATTACAAAAATGATGTTTACACAAGCGTCTAGGGAACTACCGCTATTTGGTCTGAGCTGAAACATAGCTCACAACACCCAACTTGAGCAGTAGCCAGGTTGATAGCGTCAAAGCGAGAGTGGTTTTAACAATACGAGGCCTGTCGAAAAAGTATCCGACCTTTGGCCAGAAAAAATACTTCAACAACCTGATGGGGTTGGGACCCTAATCCCCTTCAAAGTAGGCTCCTTGTGCTTCCACACACTTAGCCCACCGATCCTTCCACTGCCGGAAACACCTCTGGAAGTCTTCTTTTGGAATGGTGTTCAGCTCTGTCGTCGCGTTCCGCATTATCTCTTCTCTACTCTCAAAACGGGATCCTTTCAGTGGTGTCTTCAATTTTGGAAACAACCAGAAGTCGCAAGGAGCCAGGTCTGGAGAGTAGGGAGGTTGGCGAACGGTCGTAATTCCATGTTTGGCCAAGAAATTGCGGATCAAATGGGATGAATGTGCGGGCGCGTTGTCGTGATGCAAGTGCCAGTTGTTCGCAGTCCACATGTCTGGTCTTTTGCGCCGAACTGCATCACGAAGTCGCCGGAGAACATCCTGATAGTACTCCTTTGTCACTGTTTGTCCTTCCGGTGCGTATTCGTGATGCACAATTCCACGGACATCAAAGAAAACAGTCAGCATCACCTTGATTTTGCTTCGCACCTGCCGCGCTTTCTTCGGCCTTGGAGACTCGGGATGCTTCCATTGGGATGACTGTATTTTTGTTTCTGGGTCGTACCCGTACACCCATGACTCATCTCCAGTTATCACGGTGTTCAGAAACCAAGAGAATCACCAAGCTTTTGACAAAATTTGATGCAGTGTCTTTGCTCAATTCGTTCAGTCATCTTGCAAGAAAACTAAATCCGACAAACACTTAGAACAGCACCTTACTTGGCGACCACCAGCCAGTGACTGGCCCAAGTGAATGCGGTGAAAAAAGTCAAGCATGCGCATTAAGATTCCTCCTTCCACCGTGCACAGTGGCGCCGCCTTAGAATCACTACTTTGCGCGGGAAAAATTAAGGTCGGATACTTTTTCGACAGGCCTCGTACTAGTCGGTTGCTGAACTCATACGCCCGCGCA
This sequence comes from Morinoia aosen, assembly GCA_030386875.1. Lineage (NCBI taxonomy): Eukaryota > Metazoa > Arthropoda > Malacostraca > Amphipoda > Talitridae > Morinoia > Morinoia aosen. The sequence continues at coordinate 31,130,894 of CM059567.1, read as the reverse complement.
GTGCAGATACGTTACGTCTTTAATTTCAGACCAATCAAGTTCGTATGATTAACCTGTGTCTATTGGTAGCAAATGCGTAAATGATTCAAAAAATTGGTAGAAAATTCAAATAATGAAACGCGTTATTTAATAAATTCGTAAATATGTATCGGAGAAAGTTTAAATCCAGCAAGTTTCACTCATATTTTTCATGCTTCTCGAGTCTAAAACAAATCACACCGATTTTAATATTATATTATGTTTGGTCTCTATGAACAATAAGAGAGGCAAAACACCCACTGAAAGCGCATTCGTGTTCGAAAGCAAACCTATTGCAGCAATATATGTTCAAAAATCAATATTTAAACCATGAAGGCAAATTTCAAAACCTTATTTAGGCGTGAGCGCAGTTTTCCAGCTTTGTACTTATGTCATCTATAGACATGATTGAGCTCTCTAACACAAGAATGTGTTGGTTCCAGAACTTGAGCTTTTTACTCCTTCCGAGGCTGAGCATGCTATAAAAATCTTCCACGTTAATCGTTCTCTTACAACCACATCACATTCGGGTTATTATATTCATATAGAAAATTATGATGCCGTATCGCTGAACTTAGTCAAAATATTTGCCTGAAGTTTTGGTTCAATTTAACTTTAATAAAATGGATTGTGTCATTTAAAAAAATTATACGACATTTAGTCGGTCTGCTCTTTTGAAAATACTCTGATAACTTGGTCCTTACTACAGTAATATTACCTATTTCGATTAGTGATTGCACGTGTTTCTGATCTAGTGTAAAAAGACTTCTTACTCAAATTTGTCTCCTATTATTACGCACAACGTATCGAAATTGGTTTTAATTTTAATTTTTACCCGAAAACCATGTTTTTCACTACGTTTCAATTAAAAAATACTTCTTATCTCCATTACTTCATTGGTATAAAAATATTTAAAATAAAAATTGAAGGAAAGTGAATTTATTTAGTTGAATCTGTCGTCATGTTTAATGACGCCAGAAATCAATTCCAAGTGGGCGAAGTGAAAGAAGAGCATGGAGCAGCAGGTGATGTGAGAGCTGTGAGGCGCGGCAGCAGGCGTGTATTGATCACTGTAGGTAGGACACGATGCGCTCACCTGCGACAGACTTTCAGTAGTTGACTCACACCTACTTCCCAATAAATATAAATATTATAAATAAATAATATTATTTTATAAATAAATTAAAAATACATTTAAATAAATAAATATTATAAATATCTTACATATATAGGTAGCAATAAATATTAATTCTAGGTTTATTAGAGCCTAATATTTACATTAATTGCCACCTAAGCGGAAGCAGTTTTTAGTGACATCATTTATTTTGAATAATACTTATTCGTCAAAACGGACTGTTAAATTCACCTTTGGAACAACAGTTTACTATAAGTTGTACCTATACTCCCACTCGACGCGTAGAACAAAAAAATAATTCGATTTCTTTGATCTAGAAGTATTCTAGGAATATCAATGCGTTGGGAATATTTTACCAGTTGGCGATTCGCACCAACTGATGAAGGCTATAGAGAAATAAACTTTTTTTGTTTCCTACCAAAATAAGTCCACATTCTTCAGGTTTACATAATGATGCAAACGAGCAAGCACGAGGAAGTTCTGCTATCAAATCAAGCGATTCGTTTCAATTGCTTACAGACACTGTACGGGATTTTACTTTCATGTGAGGAAAAAAGTTCAGGAAGCTGTACAAAAATAGTTGAGCAGCCAACCGGAAACCTATTTGGAAAGAAACCGGTAGTTAGTTTGTTGACCGCTTGCACAAGCGCATCTAAGGAATATTTCTTGAGATAAAGTAGAATAACGACACCTTTTTGTATCGGTCTCTTATTTGTAAATTGGAAAAAAAAACTTTTTTATTCTTCTAGCACTTCATGAATTGTTCACTAGAATTGATGTAGAACAGCTCATTTGACCTTAATATTGAAATCTTTAAATCATTAAAAACTGCGAAAAAAGACGTGAGAGAACATTTTCTGGCAAGTTTTATTTCTTCTTTCGACAGCTATTTTAATATATTTAATGAAATTAACTTAAATCAAGGTAATACAAGTGAAATATAAAATATTTCCCCTTTTCAAGCTTTAGAAGAAAATTTCAGTTCCTGAAAAAACTTATGCAATACGTACAAATTTTACGACATATCGTACGTCATATATATAAGTATCGTCAAACTCGGAAAAAGTTATGAGTCACGTTGAGCTTCCCGATATATTAACTGCGTATCCTTGCGATCACTGCCAGATATTTACTCTTGCAAATTTAACATGTGTAATAAAATAGCAGAAAATTAATATTCAGAAACTTCCTTTGCGATGTTTCCAATACGAGCGGTTCATACGAGTACGCCGGTATCCTTCTATACCATAACAGACCTGCGTTCTTGGCTCGGGCATCTGATCCTTCTCTATGTTCTTTAAACTGTATGCCTGCACTCTGCATAATGACAGCAAACATATATTCTCGAATTGCAATTCATTTCACATTGATCGAAACTCTTTTAGAAGTTATCACTGAAAAAACAAACAGAGAAGAAAAGGCTTGCACTCAATCAGTCGTCTTAAAAACAGCTTCCAGGAATAAATTATGAAATCATCGTAGAAATAACAGGGTTGTTAGTTAGAGAATAAGTGTGGACAAGAACACAGGTAGGGCGGGCTGGCGAGGCAGATACGCATGTCACAAGAGCCATTTGACCCCGTTCCCCTGCGCTTGTCCCACGGCCAAAGGTTTACGCAAAAACTCGTCTTGTGCTCGGTTGTCAAAAGAGAACGAATGGAAGTAGCTCAGGCTGCAGAGGAAACAGGAAACATTGTCGAGGCTGTGCACGAGGGTGGCAACACAATTTGCCAGCGCTGCATAAAAACAATGTTATTGCCCAACCATATCTGGGTCAACCCAGAACCCATGGTTGTTGAAGATAATTTGAGAGCAGTGGTGAGCAACATCTTTGCATACAAGTGATTCATATTTGCAGGAGGTGAGAGTGAAGTTATTTAGTTCAGAATTGCTGATTCATTGTGACTTATACGACCGTGATTTTTTAAAATCTTTTATGCAACTTGTTATTTTTCAGAGAATAATTTTTAGTCTATTTATAATTACACATTTCTAGTATCGCAGGAAAACCTCTCTCATTAAACCTAACAAAGTTAATTCTTTATTAAAGGTAAAAACGTGAATTTTTGTTTCAGTACCATACCTGAGATGCAATGAATTATTGCTAGCGCATGTTGAGTTAGTTCTCGTCAATTTCCCTGCAGGGCATTTGCAAACTGTCTGAAGCAGGTTCGTCTTGACTATCAAGCAAGAAATGGGAAGGGAATTAATCATCCCTTCAAAGCCTGCTGTATATAAATGGCACAATACATAACGAACCAAGGCAATTGAAGTTTCAACGCATTAGTTTTAAAACTTAGATACAGTCATAGCTGATAGTTGATTACATGGGATGGAACGCTTGCAATTATGGAATTTTTAATTATAAAATGGAGTTTCCAGCCAAAGTTGTCCAAAAATCAAGCATTGTGTGTAAGATGGATTCCATGCCCGAAACATGGCTCTTGACTTGTTTTTGCGAGTGGAATTCACACCAAAAGATGAAACAGCTATTCTATATGAATAATATTCTAACTATATAATTAAATAATTAATATGTGTAGAATTCACAAGTAGAAATGAAACAGGAATTCTACATAGATAATATTCTAACCATTTAATTGAATAACTGATGTACTTTAAACGTGATATCAAAAGCTTTGTAAATTGCTTTTAAAATTTTGAGTTCCAAAAACTAGTAGGAACATTTTTGATACTGGAATTTAATTTTCAATACTCACTGCACTGATTGTTTGCGATTATCATTGCTTAGAAATAAGACGCAAGTGAAGCAAATAGAACAACCCAAATCAGATAAAATATTGGAGCATGTAAGGCCATCGAGGCTGCATGTGTCCTACTCAACCGTGATTGTAATTTCCTAAGGCAAAATAAGTTGAAAACTGACAACTGGCCTAGTCTCGAAGTGTGACACTCGTGACAGCGCTTTTGTCATAGAACATTGTGACCTCAGCGTATGTTCATCATTGGTGAATCGTGAGTCTCTTTGTCAACCTCTTGAAAGATTCCTACCAGCATGATGGTAATTTTTTAGTTCTTTCAAACTGCAGTCCATCGAGTATAATGTTTTTTTTAGATTTTTCGAAGAAAGGATGTTTTTAACGAATTAAGCGAAGCACTAAAGTATTTTTTATATGTGATGGAAATTGAAAATATTTTTAAATCGAAATCATTTTTGGGTATTCAGAACAAAAATTTGGTACTCACTAAGGCAACTGAATACTTCAAGAATTTTTGAACAAATGATTGCAGTCGTACGCATGCTGCATACTTATTACAAATGTTGTTACATACACTCTCACAAAAATATACGGACAAGAATACAGATTTCTACTTAGTCATGCAATTCGGCCTCTAGCCTTGGATCTAATGAGTGATCACTTCCAAGCGCTTCGAGAAGGTCGTTTTTAAGAATAATTTGCGCTAAAAAAATACTAAAGCGTTACGCCGACACTTTCACCAGGATAGTTGCGACAACTCTGCTCGTTAAAAAACAAGAACGTGCATTTCCTCCGAGAATTCACCAAAATATACAACTTGAGTTTGGCAGTATCTTGAAAGGGTACCATCAATCGAGAAGTACTTTCAAAACACAGGACCAGCACATCAGATGCTTAGAGAGGTGGAGCGAAGAGAGCGGTTTTTTGAGGTGGATGACCTTGACGAGGTGACTCCATCCATAGGCTTGCAAATGAAGTGAACCAGAAACACCTTAAAAAGATGATGTAGCTGACCGCGCGGCGACCGCCTCTCATTTACATGGCTACGAGTGCATACTGCGCTCTCCAGCAACGGGAAGGTGAATGCTCCGCTAAAGGCCATGCAAGCGGTCCCGGTTGCCAAGAACTTCTCGTGCTTGCGTAACCGCTTGTGCTGAGGGGCGAGTTATTCGGGGTTCGCTGAGAGCTTACGCTCATCGTTAGAGTACGTCGGGGAGTGAGGAAATTCCGCTCCTTAAGTGTAATTACAGCGCACGAGGTCATCCCTTCATAACAGGTCAGACTAACACTCAGCGCCAAATATTTTATACGCCCTCTTGCTAAATAAGGAAGTTATAATAAACTTCCAGAAACACAACTGACCCAAAACACAATCGTTGTTAAATAAAAACAGAATTAATATGTCTTAGAGGCCATCGCCACCATTCAGTTACACCCGAAGGCAAGCCATTTCACTTTCGGGAAGCCAATAAAAAGCGATGTTCGCAGCGGAGGCTAATCTGAGACCAACAAGTTTGGTCCATTGAACTTGAACTGCGCTTGACAAATGTGACAAGAACATTGCGTTCTTCGCTCCATTGGTTCTGGGGAAACGAGCTGCCGTGTGACATCATAGTGGTTATTTATTGAGCAAAGTGGGCGAGCTATTTTGATGATGACGGAGACTTGAAGAACACTTGAATTCCCTTAACGCCTTTGGCGCCACGTCTTTCACGTTTTCTAGCGACCGAAGTGCGTTTTTTCTGGTGAAGACTGCAGCTATTAAAATAATTTTCGCTGTTCAGAACACTGCTTCCCCAAAAAATGTTCTCCATGATCACATGTAATTGCAGATAACATAAACCTCTCAACTCGCATTCATAAAAAGCAACACAAATTTCTAGACCCAAAAATAAACATGGCAAATGTGAAACAGTTCGCATTGAGTCACACTTGAATAGGTAACACACATAACACTTTTAAGACATCAACTCTTTTAGGATCCAGATGATTCCCTTAAGTCATTCGCCTTATTCGCTCCAACTCGGGGTAATTTTCAAAACTATCCGAGTAGCTAATAACTTCCTTAAGGTTTTCTAGCACGTTTTGATTTTCATATAATAACGTGTTTAAGTTCTAGCCAGAGACTCGCTTTGAAAACTCGACCAACTCTATCGCATGCTTGTTCTTCTGAATTTACGTACATTAAAATTCCTGGTCGCCACTGGCCAATTTTAGCAATGAGATAGAAATTGAGCATTTTCTTATCAGCGCATTTAAATAAAAATTAAAACAAAGTTTTTGAAAAAATACATGAAAAATTCAAGTGTCTCCTGAGTGAATGAGAAATGAAAATTTAGGAATGGCTCAGCGCACGTAACCAAAGCGGGTAGCTTCTGGTAGGATAACTACTCGTGCAGCGTTGAGGTCGCCGAAATTTCCTGTTTATACAAATCACGACCACAAAATATGAAACAGATGAAGAGTATGCTTGATTTTACTTAGCATATGCAAATTAGCCTTAAAAATATGATGAAATTGTAATTGATTTACGTGGCTGCGTTCATCATTAGTTCTGATTTTCTCTCGTAAAACATCAGAGAAGTAGAGCAGCGAGCCCTTGCTGCGTACTTATTAAAGGTAAGCGGTGTTGAAATCTCCACAAACTCATTTTATTCAGTGTTTTTATACCAATTTTCACGATGTTGTGCGTCAATAACAGAGAAAATGTTTTTCATATTAAATTTTAGAGCTAAAACACAAAAATGTCTCAAGTTGTTTATTTCCTCTCATATCTCGCACAAGGCAATAGATTGATATTTAAATCTGATTTTTTTTCTCCGAGTCCACCACAGTCAATGGATGTAGACTTATTATTTTTTCTAGCAGAACATTAGCTCAATCAGTGTCTGATTATTTCACGAGATCTGCTGTAGACTAACAGAAAAATGAGACTGTACACAGGGATGCCAACAGTATTTGTTTGCTAACATTCACCATGGGGGAGTTAGCCGCTTGACTTTTACGCTACGTCATATCCGCGTATTTAAAGGGTCTAATCATACAGATGAGGCAGCATCCAATCCATGCTTCCATGATACCGTGTCGCTCAGAAGACTCCATCACGCTCTCGAGACTCCGACCACGCTGTCTCGGCCAGAGTTAGAGGCCGATAAGCACACATGACCAACCAGCCGTGAAAGGTCGGCGATATGCGTAGAGTACACGGAGCAGCGGGGCCGCCCTCTAGATAAGCCGCTCATACGGCACTCGGAGTCTAGCCATCGCCCTCACCGTTATACATCATAGAGCACGTGGAGCGTCTCTGAGAAAATATTTAACAATATTTTTTGAACAGTTACGGCTACGCTGATTCTTTCCATTGCCCTTACCATTTAACAACATGGAGCACTTGGACCGTCTCTGAGATAATACTTTAAAATATCTATTTTCAACAGTAACTACCACGCTGATTCTGTCCATTGCCCTCACCATTTAACAACATGGAACACTCGGAACATCTTTCAGAAAACATATTAAAATATCTATTTACAACAGTAACTATACTACGCTTATTTTATCCATCGACCTTACCGTTCACAACGCGGAACGCTTGGGATTTCTCTGAGAATATAGTTAAGAAAACTTTCTTCCAGCAGTAACTACTACGCTTTTATTTTGTTCATCTTCTTCGCCGTTCATCAACATGGATCACTTTAAATTTTTCTGTATAAATACTTATACCCGCTTCCTTTGAAACGTTAAGTTCTTCATTCTCATTGTATCCATCACCGTTCACCCATATGGAACCTTAGAATTTTTTCAGAAAAAGTTTTTTGACATATGTTTATGGTGGAACGGCAAGTGCTTTCAAACTATCACGCGATAAACTACTTATAAATGAAAATTTTATTCTAAATACATAAAAACAGCCTTTGGCCTGCGGATGGTAGATTCTCTTTTCTAGAATAATGTTGTAATGTTTTTATTTTTCATTTGGGTACAAGGAAATATTTTCGTGATTCATTTCTATTTTGAAAAGTGAATGTGATATTAAAACTTCAATGCATCGTTTACTAAATCATGCAGATATAATGCATTTGAAATGTAATAAAAATTTAATTTAAATATCTTTAAAATAAATTCATGAAAATTTCACGCAGTTCAGTCGCTTGAAAAATGAACATATTCATTAAAATAAACTTTCTTTAAGTCGGATCTGAAATAGGAAAAAAATTGCGAAGTTCAACTCTAGAGTTGGGGAAACGTCATTTGCTTTCTTAAGCTGATGCTAAGTCTAATTGGAGAACCTGAGGGGCATGACCAGCGATTCCAGGCGACCTGTTGATTAAACTTCGAAAATGTGGCCGAGGTCATGCATCAATTACCCGCAAACGTGAGCTGCCTCAGGATTTCATGTTCAGCCGCCACAAGACGAGAAGTTCTCCAAAAGTCGATAACACTGACACAATTCCTGGATTAGATGGATTAGTTATTTCTAGCACACTCGGTCTGTCCAAAATGACGGCATGTGATAATGTTTGATAAGGCATTCTGTATAATACTGAACAGAACATCACTCTCCGATTATTTTAATAACTAAAAATATGTGATGAGCGGATCAGAGTTAATGTAGTCCTTACAACCCCATTTTTCCAACGTCAATTTTTCTGATTCGGACACCAAACGAATTTAAGTATCCTTGCAATATTTGGTATTAAAATATATTGAATTCATATATTTCTTGCAATGGAACCTGTGTCATAGGTACGTTTATCAAAGACTTGTTGCAGTTCCCAACAAAAAGATAAAGGCATAGAAAAAAAACACCTATGTATTACTAAGCGACGACATTGTTATTGACTGTTAAAATATATACTTCTAACTTCTCTATCTTGTGCCAGAATGCCAATGATATCAATTATAACAATCAAAATATAAAAATATTGTATTAGAAAAATATCTACCAGGACATCATATAAAATCAAAACGTAATTATAACAATGAAAATTGAGCGTATTCATATTATTTTTCTACTTTAATAGTATCAGTAATAGTCAGCCCATGGTGAAATAAATCGATGGGGGTAAATCTCCCTCCTAGAGATTTACCATCAATTCTACTCCGAGTTAACAGCAAAGCCCAGAGATAGATAGCATCAACATCATGCTGGAAGTCGAATGATAATTTTGATGGACACTTGCATAAGAAATGCGCTGTTCTTAGAGGCTTGGCAGTGTGAAGTGAAAGGTTCAGAGGCGACCACCTGCCACCATGAAGTAAGTGAGGCATCTATTGCTTCCCCAGTGGTTAGTTATTACTCAGTGATAAATATGGAGCATCGGTCATCATCACTAAACGCTATGATAATCTTGCTTAACGCCTCCTTATGTTCAGTTCCTTTCCTCGAATATTTCAGCAGTGGCGTCAACCACGTCTAGGTCATCAATCATTTTCACAAACCATTGCTGCGGCCTATCCTTCTTGCTAAATTTTTTACGTAATTCCGAGTGTTTCATTCACAGTATTTAGCGCCTCCGTATCACATTTCATGGGTGAGATTAACCATTTCGGACTATTTCTTACTCTTAGCCATTTCAATACGCAAACTACATAAGTTTATACACGTGCCGCACATACACACAACAATGGTATTGCGATTGGTGTGTCGTGCAGTAAAGTCTGATGTGTCACAGAGGCCTTCTTTGCAAGCAGTTGATGCAGCATCCTTGGCGGATGTTGTTTTTGAAGCTATTATTCCAGAGTATTGTTCTAGAAGGGTTGGTTATAAATTACTCAAGTGTAAAAGAGTTGGTCCTAAATGTAGACCTGTCGGGAATGTAGACGTGTCACCAATACTTATCGATACACAGGGGGTTTGTAGTCTCATTTTGATGAAAATCTCATCTTATGAGTTGAACATTCCTATAAGAGGTATGTGAGTAACAAGAATATTCTCGGGGAAGGATGTCACTTTTTAAATGAAGCCATGGACACGCCGAGCTATGAATGAAAAGAATGGCGAAATTTCACGGATGTTTTAACAAGTCTTTTTTGAAGCAGTATATGATTTTAATTTCCCACTTATCTATACAGCACTCTTTTGTAGCGGCATCTCAGAATTTCTCCACGGTTTCCCTTTTCTGTTTAGTAAAGTCAAGAATTCGTTTTCACGCAGAAAATTGTTCAACACTTCAACAAGGCATTCTGGTGTTCGTGAGTCAGAAATTAATGCACTGAAAAAAAAATTCCAGCCGAGCAAACATGGTATTTTGGGAGTTTATGAACGATTTCATCCTCTATTAACGATTTCGTTCTTTTGAAGTTGCGCTAGTTATTCTAATATCTTTTTTACGAAGCATTTTGAACGTGCACGTTAATTTGAAAACTTCAAGAAACAAATTGGTCGCAAATTACATTTTCCATAGCCTCAAGTGCCATAAAATTAGAATCATTTAAATAACATGGACAATCTATCCCTAAATGACTCAACCGACTCTAAAAATTTATTCAAAACCTATTGAAAACGCTAGCCTTTACATTACTCAGTGGTAAATGAGTAGGTAAATTGACGACTGCACGCCTGTTCACTCTTAACTAGGCCGCACAGTTAATCCTCATTCTTACTACCGTAATTTCTCACAATTTCACGAGCTTTATAGCCGCACAAGATATTGGGGTTTTTTTTCGCCGGCTATATCCGTGACAAACAATTTGAAGCACGTGTCCAAAATATGACGTTCACGCTGCGTTAAGCCGACCACAACTCTTTATGGAGTGCCTACTTTTCATGATGTTAATTATCTTCACGCAAAATGAAAATAATATAGATCTCAGAAACTGCAATATTTATAGAATAGCCGCAGAGTAAAATTTTGCTCACGCTTGATATTACTGTTTAAGGGCCTGGTTTCCGGATAATGTACGATCACTTTGACATACAACTGGCAGAATGAACTCTTCTACGTCAGCCAGGATGCGCTGTGTGGAGCTATATATTGCCAGCAACAACTCACAGCATAAACTTAAATTTCAGCTCCTTTAAAACAATATTTGAGCACTCAGCGACTGATAACCCCTGTAGGGATGACAGATATTGAGTAAAAAACTGTACATGACATAGCCTGACTGACTTTAATAGCACTTGTACTGTTAGCTTCAGTGCTAAGAAAACATAAAAGTTCAGAAATCCACTCCATGAATCTTATGCAAGGCACCGTACCAGCAGCATGTGTTCTCTCAGGACTCTCGCTTTCGTCGGTTACCTCACGAGCCTTCCCGCCCGTAGTCACTTGAGACACCATTTTCACTTTTAGAAGAGTGCTTTCGGTCGCCAGGCAACAGCATTTTCACTTTCGGTGACCGCTGATCTCAGGCCGTCTGCTTCTTCCTCCCTAGGAGAGACAAGCCTGCTCTACTGCGAGCGCTTTCCATTGGCGAAGAGGTTTACAATTTTGGATATACGCGGGAATGATGTTTCGAACGAATTAGTTGGTGTTTCTGCACAATGTCTCCAAAAAATAGAATGTCACGCGGGAGGTCGGAATATTGGGAAGTAAGACAGCGTTTGGTCCTAATGTTGAAGGGACCAAATCAGCAGTACTGTGAAAAAAATAAATGTTGCGGAGTTTCATCATTTTTATCGGCGAATATGTGCTTAAAAAAATGTTAAAGTTGTACTTTAAAATCATCAATTCTATTAACTTATATAGTACAATTTATCTGTAAAATAAATCATGAAATTGTTTTTATTCACGTCCGTAATTCAAGAAAATACTCTTAGGTTCTTAGAAATTTTATGAACTTAGGCTAAAAAAATTACAAAACGATGACTCCAAAAACACAAGCGCAATTGAAAATTTGAATGCAACATTTACGAAAATGCTTGCACTATTGAATGAAGTTTTCAGCCACACGCACATCAATAAAAATATTGAAGGCTATCACAATCAACTTTGTGTTATCATTTGCTCATTTTCACTGATGGGTACAAATGTAGTGGGATGAATTACTGTGGAAAATGTTTTAGTGTAATTGTTTGAATTTAATTCCACCAATTTGGCTGATAAAACGTCCATACTTCTGTTTGCATTTTCAAATCATCTGCTATTCAATTCCAAACAATTGTCACATGGTTATAAATTTCCAAAACATTTGAAATTTTCATCTCCATCGTCTTTTCCAGAACTTGAAGGCATCAGAACACGATAAACAATAGCAAGAACCAGGCTCCCTCATTTAGTTTCCAATCTAAAGAGGAAAACGGTAAACGTCAAAATCTCCTTAAAAATATTTTTTTAAACTCAGATGCATCGCTTATTTTACGTCGTGCTAAACGAACGAAATTGTAAACATTTTTTCCTGTAGTGCTGCAGAAGTTAACGATTTTCAGGCACTTTTTCAATTCGCTAAGCGAAAGAATACATCGCGCAATTAAAATGAAAAAATCGCTGTTCGTCGTGAGAATGATTTTCATTTTAATTGCGCGATGTATTCTTTCGCTTAGCAAATTGAAAAAGTGCCTGAAAATCGTTAACTTCTGCAGCGCTACAGGAAAAAATGTTTACAATTTCGTTCGTTTAGCAAATCATTCCCATGACGAACAACGATTTTTAAGGATACTCGTCAAATAACAACTATTGAAAAATTCACAAAAACATAATATCCTATTGGGTACAAATCTATGTACATACTACTGCTCAATAGTATTGACTACTACACTGCGTAGTTACTATACTACACAAATAAACTTCTGAACGGACAAACTCAGCAATTAAGCTCACGTAAAAAGCTAACATGAGATCAATATTGAAATCATAATTCCTAAAATACCTACAGAGCAAATATAATACCGTCATGATGGCAACATCGCTCTTAACTGTTGATGCATGTATTGATGTCTGAGACTGGATCAGAGCACGACAGCAGCGTTGCAACAAACATTGAAAAATGAAGCCATGTTCAAATTTCAAAACCCTCCGTAGTCCCCGCAAGGCCAAGCCCCTTGGAATGCGTGAAAAAATGCGTCCATGCTGTGAACCGTAAGCCAAACAAGACAGCAAGCAGAGATTAAGACGATATTCTTGCTGCTGTTTACACAGCGATTGGACTGGGACACAATAGAACAACAGGTGGCCTCCATGCAGCTCTGGCATGGAATGCAAATGATTGTGTCTCGAATGACTTAGCTCCTCGTCTTCAAAATCTCCGCCTATTATACTTTTGACAGCGCTGTGCCGTGTCCGGCTAGTGAGTGAAGGAGACATTTGTGAGCTAAAATTTGCCCGGTTGGATGGGTACAATTTCCCGTCAGTTGATTTACGTAGTTTCAGTGGTCGAGATATATTCAATTTGCAATGCGAAAGAGAGTTCACAGTTCGGTCGTTGGAATGATTTATAAATTTTTGTTGTGTGGAGCAGTGCGAGCAAATTAAGAGTTGCGTGTTTTGAGTTCTTCATGTCGAGATGAGTTTCGCTAACTTAATTAGGATATTGCTCGTACCTTGGAAAATTCACTGTTGTTTAATCCTAAATTGTGATAGAAATGTAATCATTTCAAGTTATCTTGCGTTTACAGTTAAAAATAGTTTGTTAAGAACGTCTCTGAAATTTACATCTACTGCGTGTTAAATAGTAACAAGGCTTTCAGTAAGAATTAAAATTGTTTTTTAGTTATTTATAAGTACTACTTAACGAGGTGTTCCTGAGAACAAAATTTGCTGAGCAAAATATTTATAAATTACCGAGACTTATTATCAAATCATTGAACTCACCTCGATATTAAGAACATGGTGGACTTAAGAGAGGGCGAGATGCAAAGTTAATCCAAAAACTCGAAAAAAAATAAAAAAAGATGAGCACACTTTTCTACGTTCACTGGGGCAAAAAAAAAATAGTTCGCAATTCTCTAAAACAAACTTTTTTGAGGGATCAGGGAACTATTCACAAAAATTTTATTCACTTCACCAAAAGTACACTTTAATTTATGACAATCATTAACGAAAAGAATTTAAATTGAGTGGGTACTATATTTGTTCCTGAAGGTGCCCATGATTTGAAAGCTGCTTTAAGTTTGCAGAGAATTATCTGCCCAAAACAATGTCACAGGACAGTCCCGTCCGAGGGCTACTTTTGCCGGTATGAGATGGACACGTCCGCACGTAACGCAGCCTACAGCATAACTGAGGCACACCAGCGACCTGACGGTCCTGACCTCTGAGGCTGCTGGTGGCTGTGGTGTGGTGGTAGGGTGGCGGAGGTGGTGCTGGATGTGGTATCGGTGGTGGTGACGCTGGTAGTGGTATCGGTGTTGTGGGGTGGTGGTAGGGTGGAGGAGGTGGTGCTGGATGTGGTATCGGTGGTGGTGACGCTGGTAGTGGTATCGGTGTTGTGGTGTGGTGGTAGGGTGGCGGAGGTGGTGCTGGATGTGGTATCGGTGGTGGTGACGCTGGTAGTGGTATCGGTGGTTGTGGTAGTGGTGGTAGGGTGGCGGAATTGGTGCTGACTGTGGTATCGGTGGTGGTGACGCTGGTAGTGATATCGGTGGTTGTGGTGTGGTGGTAGGGTGGTGGAGGTGGTGCTGGCTGTGGTATCGGTGGTGGTGACGTGGTGGTGGTATTGATGGTTGTGGTGTGGTGGTAGGGTGGCGGAGGTGGTGCTGGCTGTGGTATCGGTGACGTGGTGGTGGTATTGGTGGTTGTGGTGTGGTGGTAGGGTGGCGGAGGGGGTGGTGACTGTGGTATCGGTGGTGGTGAAGGTGGCTATGGTATCGGTGGTGGTGACGCTGGTAGTGGTATTGGTGGTTGTGGTGTGGTGGTAGGGTGCCAGAGGGGGTGCTGGCTGTGGTGTCGGGGGTGGTGACGCTGGTAGTGGTATTTGTGGTGGTGGTATTGATGAAATGGATGGTGATGCTGGTAGTAGTATTGGTGGTAGTGATGTTAGCAATGAGGAAAGGGGTGATAGGGATGGTAGTGTTGATGAAAAGTCGGGCAGTGATGGTAGTATTGAAGAGAGGGTGGTAGAGGTAGTCGTAACTAGTGGATGTTTCTAATAGTGCTGCTTTAGTCAGCTGTGCAAATAAAACTAGGGAGCTTAAAGCTAAATATGTCATAGCTACTTCTGTAGTCTTGCTATTGAATCTTAATTTTGAGAATCAATCAGGAGTAATTTTTAATAGTCTTCCGCTTCCGATAACTCAAATAATGGAACTACATACGAGAATAAATGCAGACGGGGTAGAGCTGTAAAAAATACAACGCTATTCCCAACACCAAATTTTGAAATTTTTACTCTTGATATAATTAAAAATTTCATCAACAACAATTATTCTCTACTGTCTACGGGGCACCCATGCATGAAGATTACCAAAGCTCTTACCCTGCTGGTTTATCAATCCTAAATTCCTGACCTTAGGCTGCACCTGAAACATTTCTTTGGGAGAAATAAGTCATTGGACATGATCTACCAACATCAATTCATCTGTCTAAAGAACCCAGTCTCCATCAGTAGTGGGACTTGCTGGCGATCAGAATTTTGAGGAGAACCTTGAGTTTTTCATGGAAATCCAAACACGTTTTAAGTATTTATGAAGAACGAATCATTGAAGAACGGTCTTCCTAAGTTACTAGTTTTTGTTGTTTTTAGGTATGAAATCAGAGTACTTCACTTAAAACCTTTAAAAATTTTATACTCCTATCTCGTAAAGAATTGCAGTTGTTAAGAGAATTCATACCTCTTCGTGGCTGACCACGGTGAAGAATAAAAGTAGAGTTTACACTTGGTGCTCATTGCATCTTGTCCAAGTCCTCGAATTAACTTGTCAAACCCTGCGCATATGGATTCCTTAAAGTAGCTCACTCCATAATTCAACTCAATTGAGAAAAGCACTTCAATAAACTACTTCCTTGAAAGTCATTTCCATGCCTCAATTATTCGTGCTTTTTGTTCGAAAGTAAAACTTGCGATCAAATCGACGGGCTCATCTTTTTTGCTAGTGAGAGCACTATAACGCGGACGCAAACAGAAGCTCGAAAGAAGTTTCAACCTTGGTGAGTTGCCTCTTGACTTTGAGAACAAATAGCGCACGCGTCGAAAACGCTGAGCTTAAGTAAAAAAGAGAGAACCAAAAACGCCGTATAAAACATTTACTCGAATTAAAAACTGCAAGCAAAATAAAATTGAACGTTTCGAGCGTTCGCTCATCTTCAGCAATGACAAAAACAAATTTACCTGAAAAACATGAAATAAATTAGAAAGTTCATGAATTGCACAAACAAACAAAAAACTAAAAAACTAAAAAACTAAAAAAAACTAAAAAACTAAAAAAAACTAAAAAACTAACCTTAAAACTACCTGTTAACTATTGACAATGGAAAGGAACTAAGTTGGTTGTTTAAAATTGGCTTATTTTTTAAAATGAATAGAGACTCTAAAATCCTTAAATCGGAGGCAAATTTTGATCTAGTGAGAATTTTAAAATTACTGATGTCAAATGGGCTATCACAATGCTCTGAATGATCCCTAATAGCTGAATGCGGAGGACTTGATAAAATATTTCCTGTGCGGTAACTCCTACCTCGATGCTCGGCCACCCTACAGCCTAGAGTACGTGACGTCAAGCCTACGTACTCAGATGCACATCGTGCACAACAAAATTTGTAAATTAGGGAGGCCTGCATCGCGGTAGGAAGAATGTCTTTGAAACGAAAAAATGAGCCTATTTTGAAACTATTAACTAAAACCACCTTAAAGTTTATTCCCGGGAAGTATTTAACAAACAAATCTAAAATTTCTTTCTTCATTTTCTCCGACTGAGGTCCAAAATACGGAAACGAAACAAAACGAAAGTCCTCACAGATTGTTTCCAGAGAAGGCAGTTTGTTGAACTTTTTTTCCAAAAATTTACCAATATGAGATTCTATAAGTCGAGTTGAAAAACCATTCTTACGGAAATATTCTTTTAAAAAAGTAAACTCATCATGTAGAAACTTATAAGTACTGCAAATATTGAACGCTCTAAAGATTAAAGTCCTGATAAAATTTATTTTGAAAATATATGGCGAGAAACTAAAGAAACTGGTTCCTAAGCCTGTAAAACACTTTTTCCTATACACAGAACACTCGAACCCATTACCAGACCGATGAACCAGACAATCTAAGAAGGAAAGTTTGAGTGCCTCTTCACCTTCCATTGTAAACCTGATGTTTCTATGGCGTTCATTCAAATAATTTAAGAAAAGCGGAGCATGAGACTTATCATGAAAAAGTAAAAAGGTATCGTCCACATAACGTCTATAAAAAATCGGTTTAAAGCTTACAGGACATTCATCTAACCATTTATCCTCATTATGACACAAAAAAATATTTGCAAATGTTGGAGACAGCGCAAGTCCCATTCCCAAACCCTCAAGTTGTTGATAAAATTTCCCATCAAATATAAAAAATGAACTAAGTACGGCTAACTCTAACAATTTAGCAAAAAACACTTTCGAAAGACCAAGTATTAACGTATGAGGGGTGGTAAAAAGTGATGCCAAGATAATATTTATAGTCTCGCGTACAGGAACGTTTGTAAAAAGATTATCAATGTCAAACGAACACATAAAATACTGACTTGCATTTTGTACTTTCGTTATATCCTGAACAAATGACTTAGAATTTTGTACTGTATATTGATTAGTAGTGAGAGGATTCAAAATTGGTACCAAGTACTTCGAGAGCTTATAACTCGGGGTATTTATGGCAGAAAAAATTGGTCTATACTGGAAGTTTTGAGCAAAATCTTTTTTATGTATTTTAGGAAGGCCATAAAGAATACCTGGAGTTGAACCAGAAACAAACAGACTAGTGTACACTTCATCGGTAATTAATTTGCTGTTTTTCAGCTTTCGTAAAAAATTATTAATGCGGTCTTCAAGCTTCAAAGTAAATTTGCCAATTGGGTCGGTGATTTCAATAAACTTAGAACAATCGGAAATTAAAGATAACATGCTCTTTATATACCTAACTCTATCAACTACAACCACACCTCTGCCCTTGTCTGGTTTTGAAACAACAACATCCTTGTTGGAAGCAAATGAACGAAGAAGTTTTGTATCCTCTCTCCGGTAGACTGATGAGAACACTTTAGAGGACTTGAAGTTATAGAAGTACTTGTATGCAAGCAAATGTAATCGGTTGGTAAAGGTGGACAAGTCAGCACATCTAACATTGCTAACATTAGAAACAACTTTTTCGAAGGCTAAAAAATATCTGTAAAAATCTAATTTGAAAATAGGAAGACAAAAATCTAAACCGAACGCCAATAAAAACCTAACACGAGGCGGAATGTCGAAAGAGCTGAAGTTAAATATCACGTCGTCAGGATCGCATGGGCGAACATCTGCGATCCTGACGACGTGATATTTAACTTCAGCTCTTTCGACATTCCGCCTCGTGTTAGGTTTTTATTGGCGTTCGGTTTAGATTTTTGTCTTCCTATTTTCAAATTAGATTTTTACAGGTATTTTTTAGCCTTCGAAAAAGTTGTTTCTAATGTTAGCAATGTTAGATGTGCTGACTTGTCCACCTTTACCAACCGATTACATTTGCTTGCATACAAGTACTTCTATAACTTCAAGTCCTCTAAAGTGTTCTCATCAGTCTACCGGAGAGAGGATACAAAACTTCTTCGTTCATTTGCTTCCAACAAGGATGTTGTTGTTTCAAAACCAGACAAGGGCAGAGGTGTGGTTGTAGTTGATAGAGTTAGGTATATAAAGAGCATGTTATCTTTAATTTCCGATTGTTCTAAGTTTATTGAAATCACCGACCCAATTGGCAAATTTACTTTGAAGCTTGAAGACCGCATTAATAATTTTTTACGAAAGCTGAAAAACAGCAAATTAATTACCGATGAAGTGTACACTAGTCTGTTTGTTTCTGGTTCAACTCCAGGTATTCTTTATGGCCTTCCTAAAATACATAAAAAAGATTTTGCTCAAAACTTCCAGTATAGACCAATTTTTTCTGCCATAAATACCCCGAGTTATAAGCTCTCGAAGTACTTGGTACCAATTTTGAATCCTCTCACTACTAATCAATATACAGTACAAAATTCTAAGTCATTTGTTCAGGATATAACGAAAGTACAAAATGCAAGTCAGTATTTTATGTGTTCGTTTGACATTGATAATCTTTTTACAAACGTTCCTGTACGCGAGACTATAAATATTATCTTGGCATCACTTTTTACCACCCCTCATACGTTAATACTTGGTCTTTCGAAAGTGTTTTTTGCTAAATTGTTAGAGTTAGCCGTACTTAGTTCATTTTTTATATTTGATGGGAAATTTTATCAACAACTTGAGGGTTTGGGAATGGGACTTGCGCTGTCTCCAACATTTGCAAATATTTTTTTGTGTCATAATGAGGATAAATGGTTAGATGAATGTCCTGTAAGCTTTAAACCGATTTTTTATAGACGTTATGTGGACGATACCTTTTTACTTTTTCATGATAAGTCTCATGCTCCGCTTTTCTTAAATTATTTGAATGAACGCCATAGAAACATCAGGTTTACAATGGAAGGTGAAGAGGCACTCAAACTTTCCTTCTTAGATTGTCTGGTTCATCGGTCTGGTAATGGGTTCGAGTGTTCTGTGTATAGGAAAAAGTGTTTTACAGGCTTAGGAACCAGTTTCTTTAGTTTCTCGCCATATATTTTCAAAATAAATTTTATCAGGACTTTAATCTTTAGAGCGTTCAATATTTGCAGTACTTATAAGTTTCTACATGATGAGTTTACTTTTTTAAAAGAATATTTCCGTAAGAATGGTTTTTCAACTCGACTTATAGAATCTCATATTGGTAAATTTTTGGAAAAAAAGTTCAACAAACTGCCTTCTCTGGAAACAATCTGTGAGGACTTTCGTTTTGTTTCGTTTCCGTATTTTGGACCTCAGTCGGAGAAAATGAAGAAAGAAATTTTAGATTTGTTTGTTAAATACTTCCCGGGAATAAACTTTAAGGTGGTTTTAGTTAATAGTTTCAAAATAGGCTCATTTTTTCGTTTCAAAGACATTCTTCCTACCGCGATGCAGGCCTCCCTAATTTACAAATTTTGTTGTGCACGATGTGCATCTGAGTACGTAGGCTTGACGTCACGTACTCTAGGCTGTAGGGTGGCCGAGCATCGAGGTAGGAGTTACCGCACAGGAAATATTTTATCAAGTCCTCCGCATTCAGCTATTAGGGATCATTCAGAGCATTGTGATAGCCCATTTGACATCAGTAATTTTAAAATTCTCACTAGATCAAAATTTGCCTCCGATTTAAGGATTTTAGAGTCTCTATTCATTTTAAAAAATAAGCCAATTTTAAACAACCAACTTAGTTCCTTTCCATTGTCAATAGTTAACAGGTAGTTTTAAGGTTAGTTTTTTAGTTTTTTTTAGTTTTTTAGTTTTTTTTAGTTTTTTAGTTTTTTAGTTTTTTGTTTGTTTGTGCAATTCATGAACTTTCTAATTTATTTCATGTTTTTCAGGTAAATTTGTTTTTGTCATTGCTGAAGATGAGCGAACGCTCGAAACGTTCAATTTTATTTTGCTTGCAGTTTTTAATTCGAGTAAATGTTTTATACGGCGTTTTTGGTTCTCTCTTTTTTACTTAAAATCAGGAAACCTTCCGATAACTTTTTTGCACAAACGCTGAGCTGTGGCATAAAGCCTTTTAAGAAGAGTGTGAAACTCTTCAAACAACTAACGGTGTGATACACCATGACCTGAAGCAGTAACTGACGCATTATTCATCATCTTTGGCCCATATTTATTGCTATCCTAGAAGGTTGAGGAACAGGCTAGCTCTTTCGTGCATACCATTTTTTGGAAATATTTATTTTCAATTAAAACCAAATTCAAGGCAAAAAAGATAAAAAAAACAGCAGGTAATGTCGTTAGTGAACGAATACGTAATAAACAGAAGAACACATGGCTTTAAAAGAAGACGAATTTCACATTTAGAAGGTGAAGTTTGTCGTTTCGGTGTATTCAAAATTTCCATTATTTTTTGCCTGCATTTGCACTGAGTTTGCGTTCTTGTGTTAATCGGATTAAATCCCTGAGTCGTGACTGGTAAATACCTTGAAGTGTACGTAGCCTATTTAAGTCTCACTGTATTGTCCCATACTTTTACATTGTGGATGCATGAGAGAGTCGAAGACACGGTCGCTGAAAAAGGAAAAAGTGAGGAGATAAAAGATACAAAATTCATGACTCAAGTGGCTCTCAAAGTATGTAATAAGAAGTGCGGGAGGAGAAGTGAGAAGGAAGCAATCAAAAGTGTCATCTACACTTGCGTATAAGGAAGAATGCAAAAATATACGTTAAGCAACAGAACCAGCAATTATCTCGTTCCCCGAACTTTAAAACTACAGTAAAAAGACATAAGCCAACCGAAGAATGTCTTCAAAACACAATGTGTCGAAAAGATACGCACTCCATCTTACAGTCGGAAGTATACACGGATGCTACATTCAGAAAAATGATTCGTGCGACACCCTAAAAAGCAGTTTGTTTGTGGAATGACTTGTGATGTTTTAGAAAGCCTTGAGAGGCCAGATGGCCCCTGGAAATAGGCTTTTAATGAAGCAGACTCCCGCGGCCTTGTCTTTGTTTTGCGATTAACACCCTAATTTGCCCCGCAGTCGCAATTTCCGTCCTGTGCGTTTCCTATCAGCGGTGACTGGGCCTGCATCCATAACATTGAAGGCATTCAGCGACCGCTGCCGCTACGCAAATACCGCTAATGTTTGGCAGGAACATGGACGAGGTGGCGCAATCTTGGGAGAAGGTGCAAAGCGCTGAGAAGTGAGGCGAATACGCGGACTCATTCTTCATCTGTCGACCAGCATTGGGCCAGGTCTGAAAGCCACACTTCAATGGACGTACTCTATGGGTTTTTCGTTTGCAGAATGAAGTTATTACCTTGAACCTTTTCTTAAAATTGGTCGAATCAACGTTACTTTATTTCAAGAAATTTTGGGTTGGGAATAATCCGTTCAGTACTTGAGTAATCAATGAGATTATGAAAGAGTAGAGAATCTGCTCAGTAGTATAACTTCAATCAGTCTGTCAGCTGGGGAAGTTATTTACTCATTTTAATTAGATAGTTCTGGTGAATTATTCTATTGTGGGGCTCGAGCTTGTTTGGTAATTTGGTCGAACAGTTTTACTTGAATTGATCGAATGCTCGATTTTATATTACTTTACACAAGGATTGCGTTGCGGCAGAAAATATTTTGTAACCGATTAAAGTCAGGTGTACGAAAAAAATTCCTTCTTAAAAGCCCTAGCTTTTGTTTTGAGAATTGTCTGTCTAATTTCATCGAGTAAATATTTAATTTGTACGGGCAACCTTATTGCTCATTTGAATATGCAAGAAGAATCATTCTCCTTTTCGCGTTTCATTTTATTCATGATTTAGAACTGAGAAGTTTATCAATATGAATGAATTACAGGAAAATAAGGCACGAATTAATTGCTTCGACACAATCGCACACAACACATTTGTACGTCGGCTGAGCGAGGCATCGAAGAAAGTGAACACCGGAGTTGTTTGAGCAGCGCATGAAGTGAGAGTGAGAGAGGCACTTGAGAACGAACACGTACATTTTCATGGACTGTAATATGGACTGAATTTTCTGATCTCGACTGCGAGGTTATCATCGGAAAACGCAGCATGAATTACATTTGTAATTTTTTTTTATTCAAGCATCTTCATAAATGTTTTTTTGCAATAGGGATGAAATTTAATAGTTTTCTAGCACTGTATAAAGATAACCTTGAGCCACAAAATGCACGCCTATAAATATTGGTGGCTCACTAACCCAACGAAGAATTCGGCGATGCAAATCTAACACTGCGAGAAGAAATCTCTATCCGAATGGCAAATATTTACGTAAAACTACCGATCAGTCTATCATCAGCAAGATTTATTTTTAAATTAAAATACACAATCTAATATGCGTTCGACAGTTACCATACAACAGCAAATTTTCTTCTAATTTTTTACCGAACTCATGATAAAAGAGAACTTAAATATATTTTTACAATTAGTTCTAGCGAGCTAGTCAGCTTCTAACAGTTTCCATATTTTAAAATAAGTGTTTGTTTAAACGAAAGATTTTTATAAAACAAGTTTTTGTCTGGACTTAAAATGCTTGAGTGAAATGACATTACATTCAGTTAGGATTAGGTCGATTAAAATTGATGGAAAATTGTAAGTTATTGTAATACAATGATAACAAACTTGTCAACACGTGAAACTTTTGGAAGGGATACTTTATACATTTTGAGGAATGTGTAACGACCTCCCCCCATCTTCATTAGTTATTTCCAAACTTTGAATTTTAAACTACAATAACTATGAAAAAATTACAACGTTAGGTAACTTTATCGAATATAATTTGAATTAACGTTCATGGGAGTTCTCACAGAGCGCACTCGCTATCTAATAACGACTTTCCCCCTAATTATGACTTGTGTCAGATCTCTGCCCAATTACGACTAACTCTAAGTCACCACCTACATAATAAAGACCTGCGTTAGGTCACCACCTAATTACGACCAGCGTTAGGTCACCATCTACATAATAAAGACCAACGTTAGGTCACCCACTAGACAATAAAAACCTGAGATAGGTCACCACCTAATTACGGCCAGCGTTAGGTCACCACCTACATAATAAAAAGCTGCGTTAGGTTACCACCTACGTAATAAAGCCCTGCGTTAGGTCACCACCTACATAATAAAAAGCTGCGTTAGGTCACCACCTACGTAATAAAGCCCTGCGTTAGGTCACCACCTACATTATAAAGAGCTGCGTTGGGTCACCACCTCATTACGACCAGCGCTGGGTTCTAACACTGAACTTTTTAGCAAGTTAGGGAGGTGTGCACCGTCATTCGCACAGGCAGAAGTAGGCAACTTTTTGCAGGCGCCGCGGATTGGGCAAGTCTTGCAGTGCATGACCCACTGCCGAGGGCCCGTTTGTTGTCATCTTCTCGCAGGTTTTCAAAATAAGTTGGTAGAAGCAAATTTGTACCGACCTTCTGCGTCGCCTTGCTGGTAAGTATGAGCTGCCCCTCTGAACTACCACAGGCAATAGGGGCTTGCTGTCGCGAGGCCGATGCATGTTGCATCCGGATGTGATATAAGATTGGGTATTCAATTACAGATTTCATACCTGCAGTTGGGTTTTTGTGGAGCTTGTTTCGCATGTTGAAACACCTCTTGCGTTATGCTGTTAAGTAATTCAGGAGTTTCTCTCGAGAGTTAGAACTTGCGCTTTGGCTTACTGTCTCTTCAGTGACCTCAGGCTTACGATGTTTGAAAGTAGGGAAAGAATTCTTTGCGGCAGATATTGTGAAAGGGTTGGTGAACTTGTGTTAGCATCATGTCATTGCGCTATTTTAGATTGAGTTTTGCATCTGTATCAAACGGATTTTACCGGGTGAAACAAAGCAATCGAATCTGAAATAGGTTTGCAGTAATTCCTTTCTATTTAAGCTTAACACTCTGACTGCGACGTGAACCACCGGTGGAACACGGAGGCAATTTTCATAATGTTGCTGGCTGACCAATAGTCACAAACTCGATGTGCATAACTACTTATTCATAAATACTTATGAAGGCACAATGCAGTTTATGTTTCCTATTTCTAACATTACTCACTACAATTGACCTTAAACTTGAGTTGAATATGAAATTTCAGCTTTACTTGCCGCGGTTAAAGTGATAATGGAAAATTCACACCTGTCCACACTAGAATAATTTGGATTTGAACCCACTCTGGTATGCAACAATAAAAAATTTTCCATTGTCGAATAAATCATCATCGCTTTCTGACTTTTTCGCTCACCTATTCTTTGCTCGATGATTTTAGATGGTTAAATCTTATTCTATTTATCTATTCGACGCCTGATGCTTCGATATTGAATAATGAGATGCAATTTACTTGCAAAAACTTGGAATATAAGGCAGTGAAAAAATGTACTCACTCTACCCTCCACTACTCTGAAATGTTCGCTAAAAAGTTGCCGACACTAACAAAGAAATTGACACGTATTAAAACAAATTTTCAGATATTGTGTATTCCCATGCGTTATCAGGTATTATATCAAAAGTACAATTTCTGAAAAAAATATACAGCATTCAAAAATGTGCACTGAAAATTTTTGATTGAAAAAAGTAGTATTTGATAATGTAGTCGCTCTGACCCTCTCTGAAATGAATTCATGGAATCAGTGTTACATATTACAAGTACCGCGTGGCGTCTCGCTGATTTCCTGCAGAATTTAGCATCTTTGACTATGGCAATATTTTCGTGCATTTGGTTCACGTGAAGAGGACTTTATCTGCAACAGTACTTTTTGATGCAATGTAGACCAACAATAACTTCTCGATACAATGTAGACCAACAAAACTTTTTAATGCAATGTAGACCAACAGTAACTTTTTGTTGCAATATAGACCAACAATAACTTTTTAATGCAATGTAGACCAACAGTAACTTTTTGATGCAATATAGACCAACAATAACTTTTCGAAGCAATATAGACCAACAATAACTTTTCGAAGCAATATAGACCAACAACAACTTTTCGAAGCAATGTAGATCAACAAAAACTTTTTAATGCAATGTAGACCAACAGTAACTTTTTAATGCAATGTAGACCAACAATAACTTTTCAAAGCAATATAGACCAACAATAACATATGACTTTCATGTAAAATTTCACCAACGTTCGCCCCTAAATTAGAACAATAACAAACTAGAGCTTCAGCTAAATTTGCTAATATTCTATAAAAAGTTAAACTAAGTCAAAAAATGAAAAATAAAAGCCTACCTTTTTTTCCTTTCACCCTGACTTGAAGGGACGATTTTCAAATTGCCATAACATCTCAAAGGTTAAAAAACTTCGTCCTCAAATAGTCATTTACAGGCGGTACAAGTAAAGCGATAAACCTTTTGAAAGCATTTTGTGTATAAATTGTGATTTCTAAATGTGTGTTATAAGGAAGAAGATTTAATTGTTAAACATCTACTTGCAGGCGTATTTTTATAGATTTTGTTTCGTAAGATGTAGTTAACATCACATGAAAGTTCAAGTAACTGCTGCTCTATGCTACCAAGAGAAATACTTCTGCAGAATAAATCCTCTAGCTATGAATAAAAAATAAACCAAAACAACACTACGGTGATAAACAATAATTCACTAAGAACACGACGGCCTGAGGGAAATGTCAACAAAGTCTTCATATTTCGAGAGGCGGTAAACAGAATTCTTCACGTCAGATTTCATTTATCTCCCACTCGCTTTTTCAGGAGCTGATGTCATTCGGTGCAAAATGGGCCTTGTCACCTACACAGAAATGTTAATAACTTCAACTTCTGCAAGCCTCTGCTAGCTTCCATTCCCTTATGAAAAATGAATTTTGTTGATTGATTAAGGAAGGACATTTGTGTGCTGAGTGGAATTAGGTCTCGGTTAAACAGCATTTTATTTTACGTTCAGAAACTAACAAAAACATCTTTATTAGCAGCTTCAGGGTCTTACCCTTGAACTCGTAGCAACTATCATATATAAATGTTCAGACTTATTTAAAAGACTTGGAAATTGATGAAGCTGTGCTCACTTCAGAGGCTCTGGAACTTGGGAAAAATTCTTCGAAATTCTGAGAGATTTTTATTGTCCCAATTCTTAAGTTAATTTTTCAACGCTGAAATAATTCTAATCACAATCATTCTCTAACTCGTCTTCTACTCTCTTTTTTTGGTAAGAGTCACTGATGCGTTTAATTTTTATAGGAAATTGATACTTGAGCCTAACGGTTAAAGAGTTAAAAAGAAAACGAAGCAGGCTAGAGGCTATCAAGCTAAATGAAATTAAACTTTAATTAGCGTTCTTGAGACTTAATTGCTCTCTCGTGCAGCGCACATCAAGATTTTTTATCGAAGATCAACGCATTTTCAGATTAGCATTAAAAACTCGCTTTAAGAATTTCCAATCAATCCTAATCGATCATGGATGGCATTTTAAAGAGATGAAGACGGAAAATACCCATTGAAATATCACGCTACTTTATTTTTAAAATCACCTCACACACTGCAGTCCGATAAATGCTGTTGACAACTATTGCACACCAGCATTGAGCAACTCTGCATGCCATAGACCGAGCCAAACTGGCACAAATGTTTCCACGATTTTTTTAGCGAGCTACTTAATTAAGGTGGCAGTTTCATCAAAGGTCAGGAAAGCAAGGCTACCCATAAAAAGAAGGGCTTTACGATGCAGGCCGTCAGGTCAGGTCGGCCTGAACGTCCTTGCCTGACCTCGCAGCCTTCCTTGAACCCGCGGGTCCAAACCCAACATGCTAACGCGGGGCACTTTTGCGCCGTATTTCTAGCGCCCAACACGGCAGGTCAATTCTGCACCGTATTTCTAGCGCCCAACATGGCAGGTCACTTCTGCACCGTATTTCTAGCGCCCAACACGGGAGGTCAATTCTGCACCGTATTTCTAGCGCCCAACATGGCAGGTCAATTCTGCACCGTATTTCTAGCGCCCAACATGGCAGGTCAATTCTGCACCGTATTTCTAGCGCCCAACATGGCAGGTCAATTCTGCACCGTATTTCTAGCGCCCAACACGGCAGGTGAATTCTGCACCGTATTTCTAGCGCCCAACACGGCAGGTCAATTCTGCACCGTATTTCTAGCGCCCAACATGGCAGGTCAATTCTACACCGTATTTCTAGCGCCCAACATGGCAGGTCAATTCTACACCGTATTTCTAGCGCCCAACATGGCATGTTTTACTCCCGCGTTGTGTAAGTAGTCGATTCCTGAAAACTGATAGAATAATTTTTCTAATAGACTAACAATAAGATGCTAATGTGAATTCCTTTCTGAAGTGCATCCGAACTCAAATGATTCTGTCAACCTGAGATAGGCGAATTCTTCCTGAGGTAGGATTTTCAGCAACGGAACTTCAATGCACCAATATTGAATTTCAAGCAAATTTACATATATATATCACTGTCCACTGTGTGTACTATAATTTTTCACCATAGTGTTCATATAAATATACTGCTGGAATACTTTTGCACAGTCTCAAAGTCATGGTTGAGATCAAAAGTGTTCAGACCACGAAATCAGACCACGAAAATGAGTTCACATTTCTTCTGAGAGAAGTCTGAAGTCCAAGACTATACTGAAAGAATGTGTCAAGAGATAGGATCAGCGAGTCGTAGGCTTCTACCTCCCAGTGCCAGTTTGGTGTGTCCTGGCGGTGCAGCACTTCACCACCGGCCTACCTCGGCTGCTCCCTTCCCAAGCCCGGCATTTGTGACTTACTGATGAGAGTTTACCTCGTGATTTTGGTGTATGTATCAAGAGATCTGTTTGTTATTGTCACTACGATCTCTTAATTTCTGGTAACATGGTAACATGAACTGTTCATTATTGGTACTAAGATCTCTTCGTTATTGATGCCTGAGTGATTCCATTATTAGTACCACGATCTGTCTATAACTCGTAACAAGATCCAAAAATTATGGGTTCTATGACCTGTTCACTATTGGCAGCAAGATATGTTTATGATTCAGAAAATTTCAGGGGGGGGGGGGGGGGGAAGAAGCCAGGATCATCAAGAAATCATTTCGGGGGGCCCAAACATTAATTATCAATAATCTTTTTATTCTTTTACTTGAAACGGTTTCTAAAACTGGCCCCTCCTGGCTGCGCTACTCACAATAGCTATGCTAAGGAAGTGATACGTTGATATTTAATTTTGAAGATGCTGATTAGCGAGATGATGAGTCACTGAAAGTCTACCTGAATATTGATATACTTTTGACTTTATCTTGAGCTTGAACTCAACTCAAACGCGGTACCGGCGTACGCGGTACCGGCGCGTACTGTTTAATGGCTGTGAAATTTATATGCTTTGATTTACATAGAACTCAAATTTGAAAGCAATGCAACCATTTTAATTTTCAATTTAGCTCTTTCTAAATCGATTGCACTATAATGCCTTCTTGTGTAAATCAATATCCAATTTATCATTTCAAGCATGGGTGTGTCTCTAAAAGGAGATATGATTGTTTAATTGATACTTGCAAAATAATCTATTTCATATATTATATTTTTACACTGGAATATGAAAATTAATCAATTACACCTGCACTGGATTGTAACCATCTGAGGGAAGCATCTAATGATGTGAGAGGAGCAGCTAATAATGTTGAAAGAAGAGTGCCCCATACATAACAACTGCAAATTGGCAAACAGCTGCAAGCAGCGAAGCGCACGCGTGATCCATCAGAAGCGAGCTTTTAGATTCTACACAAATATTCAAAAACGAGAGTCACACCTTTACTCAAAACATTGTGGGAATAATTATGAATGCTGGCGCCAGCCAACGTGACCGTCTTGCGCTAAGCAAACTTTACTTTCAGCAAACTAATTACAAAGGCGAAGGTCTCACCAATTTCGTAAGTGTAGGCGATTGCACCGCCTATCAATGAGGAGCCAAGTTTGTGTACAGAACCTAGGCTCTGCTTCACACCAAACTACCTTGGCTAGAAATCATAATGAAAAGCATGCTGAGTGTTGTAACGAGAAATTCTTTTCTTCTTTAGGGTTGTATCTCATGTTTCTCAACATTCACAACAATCAATGAAAATGGTGTCAAAATAGAATGAAGCAAATAGTTAATATTCGTAAAGTATTTAATGAAGGAAAACTGAATTCGCAATAAGTTTAGGAAAGTATTTCTAACAAACTCAGTATTTCACAAGTTTATATAGTCCGTGCTCACCTCTACGAACCTCTCAACCTCAGTTTAGTAGACCTCCGATTTTTGCTCTTGAAGGACCTTTAATTCAATATTTATTTTATGGTGAAGTACGTTTAGATTTTTACCTGCGAACTCGTCAAACCTGCGCATTTTCGCACCTGGACGTGAGACACAACCTTCCGCCACACAGAAGCCAAAGAAGATCCAGTGCCTGCGGTGTGAGGACAAGGATCCGTGGAAGGCTGCGCTGGGAGATGGGATCAGCTCGTGTAGGTAGAGTGGTGTGACCTTTGAAGGAGACGCCGCGCTTGCCTCGTCTGTTTTTATTCGCTCATCAAGTTTTTTTGCAGGATTTCGATGCTTATCATCGAATTAAAGGATATGAATATATCTTCGGTGCCATAAATTATAAATATTTTCTGAATCAATCTTGAAGCTATGATCGAATTAGACTTAATTACCTTAAAAATTTGCGATTTTTACGCATTTGGAGACAGAAATTTTTCTTTAAAACTCTTAAAAATGCAACACAGTAGCCGTGAATCATTCAAGTTGTTGACTACAAAAAGCTATTTATTTTCTTTAAGTATACAGTATTTCCACCCAGGTATTTTGTCGGTAGAGGTAATTTATTGTATTATTTTGAGAAACAATTTTCCGAGATACGCTTCGCTCATTACAACCTCAATTCAAAATATTTGCAAAAACATTGACATATTTTTGATTTTGCCTTGTTGAGGCATTATAATAGCCGAAGCACTAAGTTAGCATAATTGAATTGAGTGGAAAGGTGTGTTTCGTAGTTCCCTTGTTCCCGCGTTGCAATAGCGAATAATTTGAAAACAGCGAATTTGGACGCGCCTTTGTGCGTTAAAAACTAAAAAGTAGCTACAGCTAAGCCACGCTGAGTTAACACCTGCCCAATTCTAAAATGGATGAGTATTCCACATCCAATTAAATACCAAGGGACGAATATATTCAACAAAGAGCATTGTTTTAACATGAACTATCTTCCAAATTTTAATTTCTCCAATGAGAGTCATTCCATCAGCTCCCTCTCGACTACGACGTTGAGGTGTTAAACGCAGTTGTAAATCTGTGAGTGAAGAACAGCGTCAACGTTAGAACTAATGTTCTAGTGCTGGGGACCATCTGGAGCCGAATTTTTAAACACATTACGCCGTCGTAGGAGAACAGCTGGCAGTGAGTATTATTCTCAGCCGACATACATAGGACTTACACTGACAGATGCACTGGCTTCAACGATGAAAATAGCTTGTAGTTCCAACCCTTGGTCTACAGTAAAAGGAAATTCATTTATGTACCTCTAAAAATTTCTTATTAAACAGATTTCTGACTAAGTGAAATTTATGAAATATTTGTAACAAAATGCACAGAAGCAAAATACGCTAAAATTGAAAATTCAACAATTGAAGAATATTGATCCATTTTTGTTTGTTTGAAGGCGAAAAGTTATTCCTACAAAATGGTTTCTTATTTTGAAAGTCCTAATTTGCCTCTTGAGGATACCGTTTAGTACAGAACTTTCTAGATTGTTTTTTTTTTCGATGCGCGTTTAGCTAATATGTGAAGCCACTAAATACTTTAGTGGTCAAACAACCTGCAGCATCACACATTGAGGACTTTTAACATCATTGTTAAGTGTAAAGAACTTTCAAATTCAGTTAAAAATATTATAGTTAAAAAATGGGAAGCAAGTGATACGAGCATGGCGATATCGGAAACGCTTGTAATTCCGTTTAAGACTTCGCTCAAGAATTCCGTTAACGATTCCGTTTAAGAATCAAAGCACCGATGAAATTCACAAAAGATTTGGCGCACTTTACTATAGGGTCCAAATATCTTCGAGGAAATAAACTGAGAAGTTCAAAACAATATAATGATCAAGCGCAAAGAATTGCAAGATTTGTCAGCATCATGTGCTAGTGTTTCATGACGCACTACAAGCAATGAACTCCATAGAGATCAATTGAATTCGCACCCTCTTAAAAAAGCTTCATTTTCGGTAAAATGGTCTAGGAATACCTGGTTTGCTGATAAATGTAAAACTAAATCAGAAAAATTTTAATTAAGTGTTCTAAAGACTGATGAAACCGAAATGGAGACAAAGACAGATGAAAACAAAATTGGGCCACTAGATCGTAATCCACGAGATCTTGTTTGGAGAAAAGACAGTACTGCCTTTGTACCAAAGTACACAATTCCTACTGCCAAGCTTAGCAGAGGTACCATCAAGGTCTGTGGATGTTTTTCCGCTACTAGAACTCTGATGTTTTTCCACAAATGGCTGAACTGACGACAGAAATTTCAGTCACTCCAAATTTTTCTTAGGTGGGCAGCATTGTACAACTAGTGCATCAGTTGACTTCCGTCTTTGTATTGACCCTTTACACTCCACGTATCAATACAGTCCTCTTTCGAAAATTGCCTCAGTATATTGTATTTTCTCCCTAAATTTGTTTCTAATTGTGTTCATTGAAGTTCCCTGCCTTGAGGCAGTTCTTTCCTCATCCTGACATCGGTGGCCACCTGATGCCAGTGCCAGTTTGATTATTGCGGTTATAACAGCGGTAGCATAAACACAAAAATGCTGACGTTAAGGGGCTAACAAAAAGTTCCTCAGAGGTGAACGTCCTCACATGAACCCGAATCAATTTTTTCGAGTATGTGAAAAGCGATACAATTTTGAAATAACCTAGTTAATGCAGAGCCCCGCGTGGCTCACTATTGTCCCACACAGTCGGCGCCAGAGTTGGGGACGCCCGAGTCTCTGCTATTCAAGTATCACGTTCGGAGAGGATGAGTACCATGTCGGGAAATCCGACCGAACTTATTCTTCGCGAGGTCTGTTCCCTGTTGGAGTGTGAGATCACCTTAATGAAAATCAAAGCTCTTTTATTGTTGTCCAATTTTCTATCTACTTTATGGGTTTCGCATATTATTACTGTTTTTATCTATTTTATAGTTTGCAGTTTTATACTATTTTTCAATCTACTTTATAGTTTTGGAAGTTTTTTACAGGATTTCAAAGACAAGCTGTTCAATGAATCTTTAGGATCTGAAGCTGATCGTAAATAATATACAGGATAAAATCTGTAAAGGGAGTCTGAATGTCTCTTGTTCTCATACAGAATGCAAAAGGTTTTCCGTTTACGAATGAAAAGTTCTGTACCAAAGCGCCAAATTAGGGATGGCTTAAGGATACGTTTTCGGATAAACTGTCGAGCATTCAAACTGAACATTGAGTTAAGTTAATTTCAAATGATTCGAAAATTAAATGTTTCATATGCTGAATATACAAATACATATACATATGAATATTCTATTAACAATTTTATATAACAAACATATAATAAATTGTATGGTTGAGCCACTTTTTATTGAATCGTATGCGCTATTTTACACCTGAAACAGAAAAATGTGCATATCTCTGCTGTATTTTCCGCATGAAGATAGTATAAAAATGTTTGAGGCACATTACGTCGGTATGAACAAACTCTCCCAAAAGCTTGAGGTCGATGCGCATCTTTCAGAACGCGATAGGATTTTGTTATTTAAATCTTCATTTCACATTAAATTTTTCTGTCATCCTCCGATGTATTAAAAATTCATGCTTGGTTTCCATTTAGTTTCAAGGTCCAAGCATGTGAGGAGACGATAAAACTCTTCAAAATCAACAATATGAACCTTGAACAAAGCTTATCTGACTCATCGACCCTATTACAAAAAAAATAATTTACATTTCAAGGAAAATTTCCTAAAAATGTTCGCGAATTTAAATGATAAAATCCAACGTTAAAAAATGGAGAGTGCACGGAACGAAAGTCAGTGGAGCTTAACTAGCCTGCAGCGCTGGAGAGAAGAGCTAAAATGTGCACCCAGTGTGTCGGAACTTTCTGGCACATCTTTATGGAATATTTGATTCTGACTCTTCCTTGATCTGAGCATTTAAGCATTGCGAGGAAATAAAGTTTTCTGCTTACCTTGACACGGAATGTTGCGCGAGTGCTCATAATAAATTAATGAATTTCATGAATGGGTCGCGTGTCGCACCTTATGTTCGAGATACGCGTTAAACACGTACGTGCCAAGCTGCGCTTTGAAATATTCTAACTGAATGCAGGAAAAAACGCTGCATAATTGCTGTAAGCATGTGGGCTCCGACATAAATGAATCGCGATGAGCTGGTGAAATTTTTGTTTTGAAGGAAATTACGTAGATTACTCAAGTGGGAGCTTCAAATGTTGGTTATACTGATGAATTGCGTGGGAAAGTAAATTGTTTAAATTCTTTCAACTGTATAAAATTTCTGTGAAAGAAATGAAGATTTGTGGTTTAATAATGATTTTTCTGACAAATATATAAACCAAACAGTGGAGATTCTGAATGGTCTCTAATTTTTCTCGCGTTTCCTTGTTAAGAAAGCTTGTCAAACGCTCAATGAAATTATTAAATTATTCCTAAATTTAAAAATTACTCTTAAAATTGAATTAAAGCTTGTCAAACGCTCAATGAAATTATTAAATTATTCCTAAATTTAAAAATTACTCTTAAAATTGAATTAAAGCTTGTCAAACGCTCAATGAAATTATTAAATTATTCCTAAATTTAAAAATTACTCTTAAAATTGAATTAAAGCTTGTCAAACGCTCAATGAAATTATTAAATTATTCCTAAATTTAAAAATTACTCTTAAAATTGAATTAAAGCTTGTCAAACGCTCAATGAAATTATTAAATTATTCCTAAATTTAAAAATTACTCTTAAAATTGAATTAAAGCTTGTCAAACGGTCAATGAAATTATTAAATTATTCCTAAATTTAAAAATTACTCTTAAAATTGAATTAAAGCTTGTCAAACGCTCAATGAAATTATTAAATTATTCCTAAATTTAAAAATTACTCTTAAAATTGAATTAAAGCTTGTCAAACGCTCAATGAAATTATTAAATTATTCCTAAATTTAAAAATTACTCTTAAAATTGAATTAAAGCTTGTCAAACGCTTAATGAAATTATTAAATTATTCCTAAATTTAAAAATTACTCTTAAAATTGAATTAAAGCTTGTCAAACGCTCAATGAAATTATTAAATTATTCCTAAATTTAAAAATTACTCTTAAAATTGAATTAAAGCTTGTCAAACGCTCAATGAAATTATTAAATTATTCCTAAATTTAAAAATTACTCTTAAAATTGAATTAAAGCTTGTCAAACGCTCAATGAAATTATTAAATTATTCCTAAATTTAAAAATTACTCTTAAAATTGAATTAAAGCTTGTCAAACGCTCAATGAAATTATTAAATTATTCCTAAATTTAAAAATTACTCTTAAAATTAAATTAAAGCTTGTCAAACGCTCAATGAAATTATTAAATTATTCCTAAATTTAAAAATTACTCTTAAAATTGAATTAAAGCTTGTCAAACGCTCAATGAAATTATTAAATTATTCCTAAATTTAAAAATTACTCTTAAAATTGAATTAAAGCTTGTCAAACGCTCAATGAAATTATTAAATTATTCCTAAATTTAAAAATTACTCTTAAAATTAAATTAAAGCTTGTCAAACGCTCAATGAAATTATTAAATTATTCCTAAATTTAAAAATTACTCTTAAAATTGAATTAAAGCTTGTCAAACGCTCAATGAAATTATTAAATTATTCCTAAATTTAAAAATTACTCTTAAAATTGAATTAAAGCTTGTCAAACGCTCAATGAAATTATTAAATTATTCCTAAATTTAAAAATTACTCTTAAAATTAAATTAAAGCTTGTCAAACGCTCAATGAAATTATTAAATTATTCCTAAATTTAAAAATTACTCTTAAAATTAAATTAAAGCTTGTCAAACGCTCAATGAAATTATTAAATTATTCCTAAATTTAAAAATTACTCTTAAAATTGAATTAAAGCTTGTCAAACGCTCAATGAAATTATTAAATTATTCCTAAATTTAAAAATTACTCTTAAAATTAAATTAAAGCTTGTCAAACGCTCAATGAAATTATTAAATTATTCCTAAATTTAAAAATTACTCTTAAAATTAAATTAAAGCTTGTCAAACGCTCAATGAAATTATTAAATTATTGCTAAATTTAAAAATTACTCTTAAAATTGAATTCCTATGAAAATTAAATTAAATCAGCTTTGCGGCAGCATTTAAATTTCAAAATTATTGTACGGAATAAACTCGTGAGGGAAAACTGAGGCTGGAAAAATGGCCTTTGATATAAAGCGGTCAAATGAATCCTGTGAAATCATTTATGAAATGACTGGTGCATTGAGTGAAAATAATTGGTATTGTGTAAATCAAATTTATTATGTGAATAAAATTGGCCAACGTTTCTGTTTGTGCTGTTAATTATGAATAATTCTGCGTTAATAACATGTATAACCCAATATTTTTATGGAGCCATCGATCGTCGCAGGCTAAAGATTTTAATAATTGGACAGCAGTTCTGAAAATTATTTAAAACTAGTCTACCGCGACATTAAAAAATAAACGATCTTTTCACGTTACAACTTCAATACACACAATAAAAAACTTCCGATTGAACAGTTTGGAAGCGTATCATTTTCTTTTTTGGCATCACTCTTCAATCGGGAAGAATACATCAATTCAAAAATTGCCATCGAAAAAAACAGTAATTTGTGATCAGTGCGCTGCTCTTCGGCCTTTTGTGTACAGGTCGAGAGCGGGGACAGACAGACAGACCAAGCGACCAGTTAGCTGTCTATTATTGTAAGAAGAAATTGTTCGACTTCTTTTCCTTAGTATAGTGCCAGGCTCATAAACATCGACACCAACATTGCGCAGACACCATTGCAATTACCTTCAACTCAGCACGAATCTGACACGCACAAACAAGCTCAATATTTACCAATGGGTCGTTTGATAAAATGTGCAAGTTAGTCATTACTTTGCTGTAAATCTAAGCATTTAAATAAAATCAGAAACTTCAATAAATTTCAGGGAAGCCTCAGACTCCCTTTCTATATCATTTCCCTCCAAATAAATATTATACATGGTTTTCCGCTTGTTTTTCATAGTGCTTTCGATAACAGTGTCTTCGAACGTTCTGTTTGATATCATCATGCAAACCTATATTTATTTTCTTGAATTAGTTTTCTAAAAAAATGAAATTGTAGGAAAAGCTTGCTAATCACGGTAAGCTAAATGGTGCAAGTTAAATGGTAATGAGAACTCAATGCTATTACTGAAGAGTCCGTTGACTCTTTAATTATCTCAAACACCATTTATTTACTAAATTGACTCAGATTCATTCATTCACTAAATTAACTCAGACCATTAATTCGCTACAGTGTCTCTAACCCATTTATTCATTAAATTGACTCTAACCCATTTATTCATTGAATTGACTCAAACCAATTTATTCATTAAATTGACTCAAATCTATTTATTCACTAATTTACTAAATTGGCTCAAACCCATTCATTTACTATAGTGATTCAAACCTGTGTGTTTAATAATACAACTCCCCCCCATTCATTCACAGTAGATCAAATATGATACTGAGAGGGAAAGTGTCAAGTGAACTCGTCCTGAAGCACACACACATGCGGCTGCCTCCAGCGCTGCCCAGGAGGCCGCCCCTCCAGTGAAGTAGTAGCAGTAACATGGGCTTACTAGCGCTTCAGATACTTAACTTTATCACACCGAAGGTCACATAATTTAATAAGTAGCAGACTTCTCCCATTTACCACATAAGATGATAATCAATATTACTTGAACATCAAAATTCGCCTCCAGTGAAGCAAACGCTGTCCGTGGTAGCGTCGAGTACTCTGCTCTCACTCTCAATGTCCCTGGCTCCACCTGCACAAAATGAGAGCGTAGGCCAGCCATAAATATTCTTCTATAATTTTTCTCATTAAAATGAGAGGTATATTAAAGCATTAAAATGAAGTACATTAAAGTTTAAAATTGAAGTGCGTTTGACTATTATTGTGGAGTACAGTGAAGTATTGAAGTGGAGTGTGTCAAAGAGTTAAAGTGAAGTATTAAAAGTGAAATTTTTTGTTGTCTGCTCGGAATCTGGATAAATTTCAATCAATAAAACTAAAATATCAATCGACAATCGTCAACATACGAACATTTTCTTGCAAATGGAAAGGTTACAAGCAAGGGAAAGTTTATGGGAGAATTTCTGGATGTAAAAATTTTGAAAAGCACGTAATGGCTGCGGTGCTGACGTAGAACTGTACAAAAAACGGTCTCATGCCCTGGTAACCTTATCCATACAAGAAAGGAATTAATGAAGGCTGCAATTTCTACGCTCTGTGTCATGAATTTCAAAGAGATTTTCTTGCAAGTGTTGCTTAATCGCTTGGACGCACGGAGACCCAAGTGAAGAAACGACCTCCTTTGTCTGCTTGGCGACGTCCGATCTTTGGCCAACTGAAATTATGGCATTAATAACTTTAGCAACGTCATTTCGATGTTAAACCTTCGAGTTTTTACGCGACATGACTTTTGCAAAAAAATTTTCCTCGTTATGGTATGTCGTTTGAGTCTGGTGATATATCACGCAATATACGTTTTGAATGAATCCGTAATGTTAAGTTTTCTTGGAGCCTCAAAGTGAATGTTGTGAAGGTAAATTAATTATTGATCATGAGTTTTCTTGGAGCCTCAAAGCGAATGTTGTGAAGGTAAATTAATTATTGATCATGAGTTTTCTTGGAGCCTCAAAGCGAATGTTGTGAAGGTAAATTAATTATTGATCATGAGTTTTCTTGGAGCCTCAAAGCGAATGTTGTGAAGATAAATTAATTATTGATCATGAGTTTTCTTGGAGCCTCAAAGCGAATGTTGTGAAGGTAAATTAATTATTGATCATGAGTTTTCTTGGAGCCTCAAAGCGAATGTTGTGAAGATAAATTAATTATCGATCATGAGAATTTCTCTGAACTATAACGGCGAAAATCATTGAGGGTGTAGTTATTTAAAAAACCGTAAAGCAAAAAATATCAGTACTTTTTCAAA
Source organism: Morinoia aosen (assembly GCA_030386875.1). NCBI lineage: Eukaryota > Metazoa > Arthropoda > Malacostraca > Amphipoda > Talitridae > Morinoia > Morinoia aosen. Next base: position 31,092,173 of record CM059567.1, on the reverse strand, counting down.
GCCAAATAAGTCAGCTCCATCCAAATAGTTGAGAGTACAACAGAACATGACAGTGAAAAAGTGGCGTCGGAAGAATGGACTGCTGATAATTGTGTTTTTCTGAATGAATTAACCTGCAATTTTCGAAAAGTTGCACCACACCAAAATGTTCCGCTCGAAACTGTGCCGACCGTGCCCACCGTGTCTACTATGCCCACCGATGAGCACCGTGCCCATGCCTAATTTCACCATTGTTCTTCCCCAAGAACAAACGAAAGCGCGGCGCAAGCGTCTGGGCGGACGTTATCTATTTATAAAGTTGACGCAACACAGAGAGCAGGTGCGAGTTCTTATCAGAAATTCTTCTCAGGATTCTTCTTCTCCTGAAGTTGAAAGTAAACAGTAGGCAAGGGTGTCGGAGAGCGCTGCTGCATCGACGCCCCGAGCACGGCACTTCTTTCGCGTCCGCTCCCTGGTCTCCGGCTCCCTCGCACGCAGCACTCCCTGCACTGCCTGTGTGGTGCTTTGCGTGAGGTTCTATTTAGTGACAGACTTTGTGAGTGCTTCTATGTTTAGCATGAGGCTTTGTGAGTGTTTCTATATATTTAGCATGAAGCTCTGTGAGTGCTTCTATTTAGAATGAGGCTTTGTGAGCGCTTTTATTTGGCATGAAGCTCTGCGAAGTTTGCATGCAAATAAATTTTAATCAAGTGACTCTGTTACTTTTTCAAAAACAGAAGAAAAGTTTCTTCCAGAAATGTTTTCAAATAATCTCAGACTCACTCTATCTCACGACCATCAGAGTGTAGAATAAAATGTCTTTTCAATTGAACTCCAACCTTCGAAGTTAATTAACTGTATTGAAATGAATGTCACAGTCCTAAAGGCTTTCATTAAAAAATTTACTTAAACATAAATAAATAGTGTAATATAGTCGACAGATGACTCTAAGATCAGGCAAATTTATTATTTATTGTTTGTAGAAATCTTTCGCACAATTCAATGTTAGGCAACACGAGTGTGGCAGTCTGGGATTGAGCGCTTTCATGGAGTGCAGTAGAATACACGTACTCGTATATTCTTTGCACTTGAAATTACTATGTTCACGGCATTCATAGCTCACCCTACTTGAAAACAATTGCCCTGAACCCACTGAGTTGTATCGTCACAGAACTGATCACTGCGATGAGCGGATAATAAGCACGAATTCCTTGAAATAAGGCTCTTCCGTTTCTGCGATCGGTCTTACAGCTAACTGGAAACTGGATATCAGAGGAACATTTTCAACAATAAACCTACAGCTGGCAGCTGAAGTTCGTCTTCGTCGTTTTGGCTTACATAAATTCTTGCTTATCAAAATCATCGAGCAGCTTCTTACCTACCCTGTAGGTTGCCAGATGCTCAGTGATTTATATCGCTGAGAAACACTCAGTAATCATTGAGTATTTTGCACCTTGTAGATTGTCAGATGCTCAGTGATTTATTTCTTTGAGTAATACTGTAGTTAGTAATCATTGAACATCTGACACTCTGCAAGGCTGCCAGATACTCCATGATTTTTATTGACAGCACGTAACGCAGCTAAGTCAACTTATGTGAACGAATACCGACCTATATTGTAATAGAGTGCCAAGAAATTAATGTATTGTTTGAGTTAGGTGGGAAGATAAAGCTGTTCATGAGGTTGTTTTAACGACGTAGAGCATTTGAATTAGCATATAAATTCATTTTGTGTGTCAGTCTGTAAAATAATCCCCAATTAGAAATTGTTGTAAACTGCATATTTTGAGAATAAGATGAATGAAGTAAAATTTAGAATTGTAAGTACATAAATGCAAGCCTATGTACCTGTTAACTGTTTGAGGTTGCTCTCATACTTATGAACTCTGACGTCATTTGAGTAAAGTTTCCTAGAGCTTCTCGTATGCTGGTGGGATGGAAGCAAAACTAATGTCAACTGTGAAATAAAATTCCAGCAGATATTGGGACGCCGTAAAGCAGCTATGCTACAGCAGCACATGCTTCAGCAGTGCGTGTTCCAATACTACCTGCAATAATATGCTTTGATATGTTATTTGGCAACAACCGATTTTCGAAAAATTCAATTCGTTTCGATGGTTAAGAATGATAGCGAAGAAAATGTAAACAGAAGAACCACGATACCGTAGCGTAGCATCGTCCTACACTGAAACCGCCTCCCACGACCCACATTTCTCCCATCATAAACGGATCCCAAATCTCGTTCTTGGAACGTTGGTGCCGCATTATGCAACTGCGACGCTTCGGTGACCTTGCCTCCTAATTCATTCAATACAATTTGGCCTGAACGAGTCGAAAAGCTCAACCAGAAAGCCCCATAGCTTGCAGGACAATCAGAGGTACAATTTTTTAACAGCTGCTTTATTTGACAGGCCATTCGAGGTGATAAAATCGCGATGAAGGAAGTCCTCAATCGAACGACACGTGCAGTCTTCGGGGTGCCATGAACGCTGAGGTGAATTGCGGATGCAGTGAACGAGATGCATGCAACCCAAGACTCTAACGTGTGAAGTCGTAGATCTTGTGACAGCTGATCAGGTGATGCCGCTGAGCAGGCGGAGTTGCTGAGAGGCAGTGCAGCTGAGCAGGGTGTGCAGCTGACTCAACACAATAAGTGCTAATTCTCTGTGTCAAAAAAGCTGTTCAATTGTTGTATTCTGCGCAGGCATCGTAAACCCACTAATAGGGTGTCAAGGAATCGAAACCTTTTTCTCCATTCTTCTTCTACAGCCTTATTCAATAGCCTCAACCTGAGGCTATAGAGTAAAAGTACTACCAAACCACTCCTTGGCAACGCCGGCTTCTTACCCAGCTTTAGAAGCAGCGCAAGCTATTTTGAACAAGCGATCCTTTGATGGGTCGCAATCGTCTGCTTCACCATACCTTATTCGCGAAGCGCAATTTTACCAACACTCTTGCACCCTAACGCCCCTTCATTTAACGCTAATTCGCCAGTCGCTCCTTCGATCCATCTCTTACAGCTTGAGCAGAAAGCACGCACCTACCACACTGTCTCGTATCAAGTCAGCTACACTCTTACCTCATTTTCCAGCATCTCTAAAACCTGATGCACACCTCGACACATTTTCGTTAACTTGCTCTACAGCCGACGCCTGCTCTCAGATCCTGAGTCATTAACGAAGCCGGCGTAGCCGGAGTACTTCGAGTTCACTCAACACGACAACTAGTCACCAATCAAGGACTTTCCACCGACTACGTCAAAGCACCTTCAATGCTGTCCCCCAAACACTGGCAATAGTACTAGGCGGAGATCACCTTAAGGTTTTTTTTTTTGTCTCAGAAAACTCTGCAAATGAATCATCGCTGTGCTGGCCTGTATACGACTCACAGCTCCGAACTAAAATAGACCCTCATTATGAACGGTTCTCTTCTTGACGTTACTGTCTCATCGAGTATAACTCGTCATATCTCGAACCTCAGTGGTATTCAAAAATCAAGATTTGTAGTACAGCTGAGCGCCCTCTAGCATCTGATAGCTTCCGAACGGGAAATGTAATATCTTCACATGTCATAAATTTGTGGAATAGTAGAGAAACTTTCGAAATTTCGACCCCCTATACCACATGACCGGAACCGCAACATCTCTCTCTCCATCCACGGTAACGTCTTCCTCCTCATATTTTCCCCGAGGTTTATAAAGATCACTGCACGAGATTTTGATAGCACTTCACAGAATCTCAAAAAATATTTTAATATATTTAATAGTCCCTGGCCAAATACCCGCTCTGCCAGCGGGCCGACCTATACTGCGCTTGCAAGTACTGTACGTGTCGAGTTCCTCTGCGTTTGCAGGAAACGAGGACTGATCTGCCCCTGACTTTCGAATAACGTACGTTCTAAATATCAAAAGTCGTTGCGTGACCTCAAATTCAGAGTAGATTTAGACTTAAAAAGCCTTGTGCTGCGAGATGTTCTTCTATAATGACCTAAGTTAGTAAACAAATTCGGTCCGTTCGTCTTAAGAATCTTGTCAGTCTACAATAGGTCTGCTAGTGGAGGGATCAGAATAATTTTTATGATTGCAATGAATTGTTTAAAATTCTCGTAAATTTATGCACGGTTCCGAGTTCTCTCGCCCGCGATTTCCTCTAAGAGCCGGTGTCCTACCGTAACTAAGAACCTAATTTTGTGTGCAATTTTGTCGTAAGCATTTTATGATACAAATCAGATGTGATTTAAGCTTCAAAAAAACAACAACAAATTCTGCGCAACTGACATAATCTCATCATAACCAAACTACGAAGCTACCGAATAAATGCGCATTCTTTATGAACTTCAGTAACCTTTTCCAATAGCTTCATTATACGAACATAGATGTGATCCAACTTTTACTTTCAAGATCAAAAACGCAGCACTATCAATTAAACGTCACCATTTCTTTCTGTTTCGACCTCGCATTGAGTGTCTACGTAAAACAATATTGACAAAATTTAATCGTTGGAGAGCTTGCAAATATTATAAATCACTTAGGACGCTATTCACAATGCTTCTATTTTGTTCGGCCCATGAGAGGTGTCGCCGCGGCGCAGCTGAGCACCTCAAGACGGCGGCCAGTGCTCGATATGGCGGTGGTGACCGCTGCTGAGCCACCCAGAGCCGCTGCTGAGCCGCCCAGAGCCGCTGCTGAGCCACCCAGAGCAGCTGCTGAGCCGCCCAGAGCCGCTGCTGAGCCGCCCAGAGCCGCTGCTGAGCCACCCTGAGCCGCTGCTGAGCCGCCCAGAGCCGCTGCTGAGCCGCCCAGCGCCGCTGCTGAGCCGCCCAGAGCCGCTGCTGAGCCGCCCAGAGCCGCTGCTGAGCCGCCCAGAGCCGCTGCTGAGCCACCCAGAGCCGCTGCTGAGCCGCCCAGAGCCGCTGCTGAGCCTCCCAGAGCCGCTGCTGAACCGCCCAGAGCCGTTGCTGCGCCGTCCACAGCAGTTGTCAGGTTTTACCTTTTCAAAGCAACAAAAGTGATGCACGTTGGTTGAAACATCATCACCTACTCATGTTCTCGGCTTGCTTTTTAACGGATTAACAAATATTGAATTGATAGAAAGAAAAAAATGAGTAAAGCCTGGGAAATATGCATTTAAAAGACGTGTAACCTCCAAGAAAGTTGCGTTGCAATGACCAGAACTTCATTTTAGTTCAAGCATGGTTTCAAAAAAATATTTAAAAATTTTCTTTATGGGAATTCGAGTGCTCACGGGTTGAAGTTTGGGACTTCAGTTCTGGTCACGATAATGCATCGGCCCATAATTATGTCCTAGTTCATGAATTTTTCATATTTCTGAAGCTATTCCAATTTTGTTTCAAATTCGGAAAATGAAATGTTGGGAAATACTTCAACTAAAAAATACGTTCAAATTTATATTAGTTGTCAGTCTTACAGTCCCATATTTTCATGTAATTGTAAAGTTTTGAATTAAAGATTTCGCCCGTTACAACTGAGTACATCAGAGATTAAGAACTTATTGGCCTACATGCAGTTTTTGCGGACTGAACAAGTTTTAGAGCGACTTCGACAATCACTGGCAGTAGCCTAAGAAAAAAAATAGCAAATTCCTTGAATGAAAAGTGACGTTGGAAATTCAGCGTTGATGAAATCCCGAAGCTTTCACTTTAATTAAATTTGAAAATCAATAAAATTTTGTATTAATACTTCAGTAGAATTTAATGACAAATTAAGTCCTTCGGATCTCCTTAGACCGAAAGAGAGCTCTGAACTTCCGTATCTGAAACTAAATTCTGTAAATACGTAGGTATGCTTTTACCAGCTATTTCAAGTACTGTCCGTAAAACAGTTAGCTTGTTGATCATATAAATGCTAAATGTCACAAACTGAATATGTAAAATAATCAGGCACACATTACCCAACATATTCAATTTCAACACGTAGTAAATATTTCAGAAAATTATAATTCCTTCTTCAGTACTGAAACATATAAAAAGATCAAACAAATAAAATTAAAAAAGTCTATAAAAAGTAAACCAACATCTATAAAAGCTTAAACCCTAATCCTCATTCAAAAGCAGTATAACTGAATCGATCAATCGACGAATTGGAAGCCAATCGACCCAGAATAAGAATCGACGAATTGGAAACCCAAGACCCAGAAGCGACAGGGAGAGACTGTTCGCACCACGGAGCTTTCATTTCTGTAGAACTTGAGAGCCGAGGCGCTCAGAGATTTGGGCCGCCGAAGCCAAGACGATGTCCAGAGTGGGTCAGCGAGGTAGAGAAGGGTACGTATTTAACCTTGCCAAGGCCAACTGGATCCCGCACATCATACCCCCGCTCTCCCCCGTATTACACCATCTGTTTTTTGCTTTCTACTCGTGTCGGCTGACATCAGTACTGCATGTGTACCTGCACGGGCGTGTGGGCTGACGTCAGGACTGCTTGTGTACCTGCACGGGCGTGTGGGCTGACGTTAGTACTGCACGTGTACCTGCACGGGCGTGTGGGCTGACGTCAGTACTGCATGTGTACCTGCACGGGTGTGTGGGCTGACGTCAATTCCTCCTGAAACAAATCTAAAAATTTCAAAACAAGCTAAATCAGTGAAATTGACTATGGCCTAGTCGTAGTATTACTTAAATGATGTAGATGGAATTACAATATGACGAGCACAAACACAGAATTAAATTATATTAGAGCATCATTAATCACAGAAACAGTGCTTACTCACATTTCACCTTTACGATCCTTCCTAAAGAAATTCTTAACGAGGCTGTGTAAAATCAGGCGCGCGAATAGAGAAAACTCGTTATTTCTGAATTGGAATCGCCTGCGAGCAATCGTTCACCCAGAAACCTTCCAGTGACGAGGATAAACTACGCTTTTATTGCGTAGACTCGGGGCCAGACTGACACATTATCCTCGAGGGGCTGCGGAAAATTTCGTAATAATGGCCGCTCGAAAGTAAACTCGCCAGCACGCACGCGAAATATCGCCGGTAGAAACTTTGCTCGGACAGCTATACTTCTGCTGCGGGCCTTACGAAGGACGTCCTCAATCATACAGGCTGCGCAGTTAAAGGTATTCACAATAAAGCAGAGGAGTAGTGTTGTTTTAGATTCCTATGTGTCCCATTAACTGACATATTTTGCACTTCCCGGTTCAGAATTTGGTACTTCCCGATTGAAAAAAAAACTGATACATTGTCCATAACTTTGGAAGCTCGTTGTGGTGCTCGGAAATTTCCTTTTGTTCCATGAACTTTAAAACTTCTGAAACTTTTGTACCATGAACCTTACTATGCATGTAATAACGTTCCTCATGATGAATTCATAAATCAAGTAAAAATAAAACATCGATTTTTCTTGTGCCATTTACCACCTGAACCCATGACGCATAACATAAACGTTTTTGTAAAATATTTGCACGCATGGAGCGTAGTCCAGCAGTCATTCGGGACAAGATTGGTATGAATATCATGTACAAATATCAAGGCAACAAAACCCGTTCCCGTCATTTGTTATTGCGCTCTGCACACTAAAGTTTTGTGATCCATCTCAAATGGCAACCAAGCAATTCCGATTTTGCAACACCGAGCGCATTATGAAACCGATTCAGACCTTTCAAGGTTTCGATGCTGCGGAATTTTTTCGAGCACAAGATTCAGTTATAAACCTACAGCATCGCTCTCCATGGAGGAAAAAACGCAAAAACGACAGGGCAGGGCTGCATGGTGGCTTAGTCCACTTCCAAGGACGTACATCGCAATTTCCTATGCAGGCTTGATGCAATTCTCTTCTGACCTTCCTAGTCTTTTCGAGTAAGTCCAATTTTTTGCTTCGTTTTTACGCAGCAAAACAATTGGCTCATATAGCGAGGTTTGAACGCTGAGTAATGAGAAGCTTTTTATATCTATTTGAAAATAAAGTTCGAGTAAGTCCAATTTTTTGCTTCGTCTTTACGCAGCGAAAAAGTTGGCTCAAATACCGTGGCTTGAACGCTGAGTAATCAGGAACTTTTTATATCTATTGAAAACAAAGTTTCTTAATGTTAGAGAATTGACATAAGATCGACGTCATCAGACAACGCAGGCTCTTCTAGAAAATGCACTGCTGCAGCTCTCGATGAAAGGGCAGTGTAAGGTCACGGCTACAACCTGGTTGGTGAGCCGGTATTTTCTGCTGAGCGATGCAATTATGCATAGCGAAAGTGCACTCTCACCTGTGATTTAATCAGAACCTGTGAAACAGTTATCGTCATCGTAATAGTTTTCTAGAGCAAGTTCACGAGTTTCAATTCAACTCGGAATCTATCAAAACTTAATATTCGTTTTCCGCAGGAATTTCATTTTACAAACAAACCTCCCTTGAATTTTCTTCCGCTGTAGCAAATTGGAACTTTTGCAACGGAAAATTATTAACGCCCTTCGTCAATTAACTGCGACTTTAGCATTGTCATTTGAAAATAACAGCATAGAGAAGCCACGCACGAGCTCAGAGTCAGAGCCAGGGGCCTAGGAAGAACAAACAAAAGCATTAACTGGCTCTTATAAGGCCTGGTCCCCCGCGAAGCCTCCATGCTCCGGTGAGTGCGCGCATGTTCTATGAGGTCAATAGGCTTCCATGAATTGTTAGGTAACGTCAGCTCGACCCCTGCCCATGTTTATTGGGCGCCGTTCTCAAATAAGGAACGCGCATGCGCTATATTCGCGAAAACTGAACACGCAAATTTCGCAATCGAACTTTTCCCAGGATGTGATCTCCCCAATACTTCCTCTGCTATCATAACAATGCTGCGAGTATGCGGCTCTTTCATGGCACGTCGTCTTAAATTTGAAATAAAACTCGCTCGCGGTACGAGCACAGAGCGTCCTCTAGCTGGTACTGACCCTCTATCAGCTTGCTGTAGAGCAGACATTCCGTCTTCCAATTTCTCAAAATTTGCCCAATTCATAATAATTGACACAGGAACAAATGATTTCTCCGCATTTCTCAGTTTGAGATTTTTATCCTTTGCTAGGATTCTCCATCGCATTTCCAACGAGTTCAGGACTACACGAACACCGGAAGATACTCGGCAACCTTCTAGCAGCTAAATTTCTTCACTGACCTCTGTGAGCACCAATATGTTTTCATAAAGTTATATAGTGGATAAGCTAAAAAAAATATTTTTAGGACTCTCGTGCTAAAACTAGCGACTTTTTTGAATGAAAGATAATTTTGATGCAGCTACGTGTGTAGAAATAAAACCTCACGTCTCCACTTGCATAAAAAGTCATTGCGGAATATGATGGCACATTTTGAGGTATGGATCAACCGTCTAGGCATGCATGCGAGCAGGGTTTTCTCGTAGGAAGCTGAGCACTTTTTTTGTTCAGTATTCTTAGGGCATTGAATTCATCGAAGATAGTAGAATTGATGAGTTTATTATAATTCAAAAATTGTGCAAATATCTTAATTGTAATTCAAAATTGACAGGTATGTTGATTGTAATTCAAAAATAGAACTGATCAGTTAATTGCAATTAATTAAATTGCCCAATGTGTTGAAGTTCGTAGACTTTTTATGCTGTACGAATGTAGGAATTGGAAAATTGCAATGGTTGCATGAAAATTTCGCTTCATATTTTTCAAGGCTAATATAAACTTCTGGAGTCACTATTCTTCCTAAATGTGAAATACTAAATTTTCTACACAAGTAGCAGTTGAAACTTTTAAACAAAGGGTTTTGGGCTTAATTTCCGAACTGTAATGTGGTATCATACAAAGCTCTGAAGTTCTTGAACACAATTTTCAATTTTTCTGTTTCCTTGCATCTAAATTCGAATTAAATATTCTTCTTCTTCTTCTGTTGGTTTCGGCTGAAATAAAGAAAAACTCGCTAAGGTGCATGGATAGATTTTTCACGTCAAGAATTGAAAGGTGTCTATTCTAATTTTTTTGAGTATGCTATTATAGATTTAAATCTTGTAAAAATTCCCGGTTGCAGCCAGCGCAATATACGTATATGGAGAGGTCACTGCCTCCTTCTCTGATGCAGTACGTTAAACAATCATACTGGCGCACACTTACTTCATTGGTGTTAAATACCATCACCTCCTTGGTATCTTTATTAACAAATTTATCAGGCTTTAAATCGATGGAAAAGTTCCAACAAATTCTAGGTGATCCCATTAAATTAGCCATGGATGAAAACTCATGGTGAATGAATCACTAGGTACCTACAACCCAATACACAAACGTTTCTTGAAACTTAAGTACTTGAACACATCTCTATCCTGTTTAAATATTTTTTCATACGTCAGTCATTTACAACAAGCAGCGCCCAGGATCAGGTTCACAATGTGCACGAGGTCTAGATGACACACTTAAGTGCCCAGCGTGAGTGAAACAGGGGTGAATAACTGCGCTCAACCGCGACATAGTTGCTCATCATCTTCTTTTATTTTGACGTCTTTCTCTCCTTGAGATGACAGAAGAAACTAAATACCTGAACTGTACGCCAGTTCTTGTTAGTACATGGCATATGATCTCAATATGACCGTGCGCCTCGAAGAGATGGAAATCACCAAAGAAGGCATTGGCGGCTGCGGTCAGCTCTGATGTGAAATAAGACAGTCGGGATATAATACCGGTGAACAATGCTTCGAATATTGTCGTAACTGTTCTTATGCCTGGATATTCAAAATACGATAAATGGAGACAATGCGCGAATAAGAAAAAAGTGTACTCAGTAGGCAGTGGCTCTTTTGCACGATCGTTTGAACTTAATGAAGTAAATGCAAGCACATGAGATCTTTTAAATATTTTTTTAAATGAATAGAATGGTATTTTCTTTGTTGGAGACAGGAGAATCTAACTCTCTGTCAGGCTCAAGGCTCTGCAAGAGCTCTTTTATTTATCGTCTTTAATGACATAACTCAGACTGCCCAGAGGAGTTATTATTTTGTCCGACGCTATCTAGGACTGCAGCTATGGCTCGTCCCACAGCATTCACACATTTTGGAATCAAACAAAGTGCTTTAAATAGATTAATTTCTAATGCATTAGCGTCTACTTCACGGGCTTAACAATGAATTAAAACGTAACTGATTTAAAGCTTTCTTCAATTTCACAGCTCTCTCACTTCATCCAAGGAAATTGGTCCAAGACTCAAATAAAGTAAACGCGTCGCTCTTCAAGCACTTTTCTTTTTTGCTGTGAGGCAGTGAAGATTAATTTCACTTCCATTGTCAGGCGAGAACCTTGAAAAGGAGGAAACTCGTTGCGGGCTCTCGATGATGTAGCCTCAAATTTAAATAACACGCGGCATATTTTCCAAGAAAGATGACTCAAGATTGTACCGAAAGTGAACGCTGCGGAAATCTGTTTCTCGCTTCATTATCGAAAGAATGGGCAAGTAATAAATATATAGTACCTTTGGAGAAACTATAATCTTTAAACAGAAAAACGATGTAATTTTGGAACGGTTGAACATAATTGTGATCGATAAAATTGTGGTAAGCATTTTTATTTTACGTCAATTTGATCACTTTTTTCCTTTCTTGAACTGGATGAAGTGATTAAGCGTTAGTTTGTCTTTGAATTGATTTATTACAATTTTGGTGAGCAACTTTCACACGAACAAGGGAATAAAATATTGTAAAATACTCTTCAAGAACTGAAAAAATATTTCAAAACACTTTTATTTGGAGCACGATAAATGAATACAGTGAACGATGACCTAACATGCTGCATTGCTCAATAATAAAACTATTTCCTTAATCTTAATTTTATTTTTGACCCGAATTCCTTGCAAGCGGAAATTTCCCTCTTAAGTGAAAGTACGAGAGGAAATCGAAAAATTGAGTGAGTTCTAGCAAGCCGCAAGGAGATTTCTCTCTCATCAGGTCTGCGGTTCGGAGTTGACTCATGCATGTTCGGCCTTGCAGCTCTCACTCGAACTCAAGCAAGACTCAGTTTTACTTTCATTGACCTCAATAGAACTCGTGAGGGGTTGCCTGAGGAGCCCATATCCGGGCCCTGACTCACACCTTTGGGAAACCCATTGATGTGTGAACTGAAAGAAGGCCAGCTTATGGGAATAACTCTTTTGCTGTAAAGAAAGTGGCTCGAGAAATGCCAGTGTCATTGGGATGCTCACAATAAAAGAAAACTCTTGAATAAATTTCATCTTGAATGAAATGAGCGCTGGTCTTTGGAGAGACTGTTTTAAAGAATTGCACATTTCTTGAAATGATAAAAAAGATAAGATTGAAAAAGTGGTTCTTTGACTAGAATTATTCCAAATGGCTAAAAGGAATGCGTAAAAATTTAGCTTTCTTCAAAAATAAGTAATTGATTTAAGAAGTGTTGGACTCTGTCTGTAAGTGACACTGATTGGTTGGAGAAAAGAAGGAAGGCTCGCCCTCTTCGAAAAGATTTACGGAAAAATCAAAATACTGGTCTGAGAGTATATGATCAAAGATTGTATGGCAATCGTCTTAACATTTTCGACTAGGTTGCTCTTTGCGTGGCAGTCAAAGTGAAGGTCGATTTTATATTTTGTGAAAATTTTAAACAATCTTAAGGCTCCTAAAAGCAGACTTTGCCTTACGAGTGAATTTTAATGGCTACCCCTGCAGGATTATCAGATTTTGAGACCTTATTATGGAAAAATTTATTAATAAAGTTGCGGATTAATGGCGCTATGGGCTGATATTATTTGAACGGATGTGGGACATCAGCCTGTAGACATTCCTAAGTTAGATTAATATTATTTTTGTATCGAAAGTTATGAGAAATGATGACAATTTTAATTAACTGGAAAGTACTTTCACTTATTGTGATTCCTCAAACAAATAGGTGCTTTCATGATGAGGGAAATATATATGTCATATTAAGATTGAAATGTAAAAACTTCGTTGAGTACCCTGTCTACCGGCGTTTAGGGTAGATGTACGAAGCAATCTGTATTTTCAATGTTAATGCTAAAGTTAATGCTAAGTTGGTTAAATTGTCGTGAAATAAAAGCAAAAACCGTAAAGCAGGTTTTAATCAACTAAAATTTGAAAACAAACATGTGAATTTGAGTATATATTTCATTTGCGCATCCGTCGAAGGAAAATTGTGAGAGATAGTTATGAGGAAAGCAGGCCTCACTGGATCGCTCTCTAACACACTACGCTCCTGTGAGATGCTTGAAGCTCGGTGAGCAGGGATATCTTGTTCGGTGTATTTTCTCCCGACTGTTACGACTTACAATTGGTCTATTAAATTTTCAGTTTAAGAATTTTCAGTTTAAGAAAACAACCGTGTATTCACCTTGTTACTTTTGACAACAGAGTTACGTACATCCTCTGGCTTGTGAGAGATAAAATTTACGTTTTTGTAAACTGTAAAATTAGCCTTTATCCTTACAATGCTATTGAGAAAATTTGGCTCTTCTGCCCCTAAAAAGTTTTTTGTTCGTCAGAACAAATTTTAAAACGATTCGCGATATCAGATAAAGTCAGCAGTGCGAGACGTTTGTTTCGAGAAAAACATTCTGCTCTTCTTAAAAACATCGCTGTGAAAACAATTCAGCATTGGCTACAGAAAGATTTGAGCATTCCAGCTTGAAGTATGCGCAAGAGGGTCAAATACAATGACACATTAAAGCGAAACGGCATGATTTCTACGCAGACCTCAATAATTAGGCCTCCTAAGTGTGGAAGAAAGTAATATTTAGCGACAAAAGCACGTTCTGGTTCATCAGATGCGACTTCAAGATCGTTTGTTGCTCCTGTGATGTTTCCAGACGCAACTCGCAGTGCTTGATTAAAATAGCATAACACCCGGACAAAGTGATGGTATGGGAGTAAGGGCTGTAGTGGAACTATGGTCTATGAGGAAAACTTGTTTTTATCTGAGTCTTATTGTCACAAAATGCTCAGATTTTAGGCAAATGCGCCACTATAGAGCAGCATCATTGACGCACCAATTTAGACACTAAGAATACACTTCATTAACTAACCAATAAACTAAATTAACTAACGTAGGCGATGCCAGAACACTACGACACGAAGTCGAGCAATGTAGGGCGCTAAGGACTCGTTGAACTCGAGTTCTTACGAGTCAACAAACATTGAGAACAGCCACATAGATCACGTACATCAGCGACGCGCAAGTTCAATGCTGGCAGTTGTATATTAAAGCTGCTGACAAGTACGCATTAACGATGACAGCTGTTTATTTGCACTGGCAGGCATGTGAAGGCTCCAGCACGTGCATATTACTGGCTCCTGACACTTCCACGCTCCGCATATGTGACTAAAGCTAATTACTCATGGATCTCTGAAGCTAATCTGACCTCTAAACTGGCGTAACTCAGAACTAAAGACTTGAGATAGACTGCGCATGTCGATCTGTATCTAGAGCGCGGACTCAGAGGCTGCTACAGGGCCTCTCAAACTAGCGAACGGAATTTGCTGTTACTGCGACGTAAAATTATTGTGCGTACCTGGTGTGGGTTGAGGAGAAATAAAGGAAATTGACAACTTCCAGTAGAAATTGATTTATCCTAGTGATAATAATGCTGGTAAGCTTCGTAAGCATTCCAGCAGCAAGGATTTGCCATACGAAATTTGAAATGGTGGTTTATCGTGAAAATTATTACTGGATGTGACGTCCAATTGTATTGGATTGAAATAAAAGTTTAAAGCAATATCGAGTATATACTTTGCTGAATTTTTTAAAACGTTTTTAGTGTGCAAACTTGGGGTTGTTTGTGCAGCGGCTAAACGCAGAGGAAGTCGTATAAAAACGCGCTATGCTTAAAGCCTCTCTCCTTTGGCTTGTTAAAAATCCCTCGACCTAACGAATCCTTCCAACCTTGTTAACTCAGTAGTAACAAAATTAAATAAACTGCGCGGTAGGATGCTACGATTTAATGAGATACCTTCGTAAACTCGAGGCACAAGATCTCCAAAAGCCTTCATATTCTGCCAGGCTCCCTCGCCCTTCACAGGAACAGCGAGCGAGAAGTCTAGCGTTAGAATTTTCTTGGCGCTCTTCAGCCTGGCTGGTCATAAAAGCTCGGCCTCTTGTTGCGGCATCGTCAGTATTTTAATCGGCCTCATCACGATGATCGCAGCCCGGAAGTGCTGCCATCTTCTGCGTGTGCTCGACCCGCTCCTGCTTGGCGGAAGGTCAATGTCGGATGTTAGTGGGCTTAGTACCCAGTACAACTTTCCGCCGTGCATCTATTATTTTCGCCACCCTGTGCTGAAGATTAAAGGATCTAGGGCGCCTGATATTGTAGATGCCCTGACCTAAATGTTAGCCGGCATCTTCTATCTTCAGCTCGTACTGAAGATCGCAATCGTTACATCTCTGGGAGTAAGGAGGAATTATGTTATTAATTTGGCAATAATACAATTATGCATCATTTTTTTATTATTCCTTTTTATTATTCCCTTATCATTATTCCTTTATCATATTAATCATATTCCTTTATCACTGTTCCTTTTTTGCCAGCCGAAACAGAGTGCACAGCCAGCATGTCCACTAATTGCCTTTCACTGACACTAGAGTACGATCGCTACACGCCCTGCAAGAATCACGTCGTAAGAGATGAATCTTCTGCTAATACCATCAGCAAAAAGTGAACATATCCATTAGTGTCTCACTATATTCACTGCGTTTACTGAAACTCGCGAAAAAACACATTGCTGCGAGCCATTTCACGCAAAAAAACCCTGATCAAAATGGTGAAAAAAACGAACCAAGGCATTATCCCATGCTCTATATCTGCAGTAGGTACTCGATTCATATAACATCATCTTATTCACACTCCAACTTACTTTCAACTTTGTGCCACTTATTAATAACTTGAATCAAGCATCGTGTAAATTGCATAACCAGAACTAACTTTTCTGCGTATACCACGAAGTTCGGATACAGTCTTGCAGCACGACTACAGATTATCGTAACTTAGGGCGACTAAATTTGTTAATGGAACGACCTTTGACATCAGTTCAAGTACACCGAAGATCACACATGAACCGGATATCTGTGACCAGGTTTCGTCTACTGGCTTGCAAGTAGCGTTCAGTGTTGGGCGGACTCGTTGGTATGCGTGAGAGGCACGCCACACTCATGTAGAAAGTACCGAGTCGTTCCAATGGATTATTGCAACCTTGCAAAGAGTCGTCGTAAGGCAGGATAGTCTCGAGGATAAAAGACTTCAACGCTCGCCTTGAGAGGTGTGCGACGCCGGCAGACTTTATGGCTCTTCTGATTCTTTCAGCCATCGAGAGGCGATTTTTCTAACCTTTGATTAGATGGAGCTGGTGGAAATTGTCCTTATTGGTAGGATGGAGACTTGTGTGTGTCTGTGGAGAGGCACGAATTCGACTTTCGACTTTCGAAAAGAATTTAGGAATTCAACTTACGAATTCGACTTTCGTTGGTGTTTATAATTTCGTTTTAAATTGATGGAGCCATGCACACTTCTCCCTCAAAAATAGTGGTATTTTTCATACTTTGCGGAACTTATTCTTTTTCAGGGGAAAATAAGCAAGAACTCTGATGTGTTATGCAATGGCTTGCATATCAAGAATAGCTGATGAAAATCTGATAAACTGAATTTATTTCGACTCAAATATTAAAAAGTCAATTCTCCCATTATTGGGAATGCAAATTTTAATTTAGACGAGGTACATTACTTTTAAGTACGCATAAAGAAATAATTTCTTCGTTGCCTAAACACAAGTGACGTTTTTTACACGCTCCCATACATTTTTGTCGCAACTGAACTTTAGAGTTTATTGCTGGGTGTTCAATTTCTTGAATACCTAAACTCAAAAAAAATGTGCAGACATACACAGTCCATTCCTATAAGAAACTTGTTCCCGTTATCTAGCTAGAGAAACACGCATGTGCAAACGAAGTAAACGATAAAGTTTCGTAAACTTTGTACAAAAAGAATTTCCCACAAAACCGTGCTTATGAGTTATAAATCTCTGTCTCTCATCTAGCCGTGCTTATGAATTTATTTATTAATGTATCCATGAACAACCAAATTATTAATGTTTTCTGTTTATCAGTGATACCATTTCCTTGAAAAATTTAGTTTTCTTGAATATTAATAAAATCGCATCTCAAAGTCAGAAGATTCTTCACTTTTTCCGTCCTCCCTGCTA
Source organism: Morinoia aosen (assembly GCA_030386875.1). Taxonomy (NCBI): domain Eukaryota; kingdom Metazoa; phylum Arthropoda; class Malacostraca; order Amphipoda; family Talitridae; genus Morinoia; species Morinoia aosen. The sequence continues at coordinate 31,075,036 of CM059567.1, read as the reverse complement.
CAGCCACAGCTGAAGTTATATGTATGCACGCAACGATTACCGAAGACTGACTGCATAAATCAATTCTGACTAAATCTACATTTGGGACGTTAATCATTTTTTTCTCTCTCGGATAATTACATGCCCTTGCGCGTACAACCTGACAAGAGCCTATGTCTGTGATGCCTAGATGTTAATAAAAGAGTGATATTCTTTCTTTGGCCGCATTGTGCGTCCACAACATGGTGGTCTGCAGGTTAGTGTTGTTGTGCTATAGAAGGAGGTGTGATGCGTTCGGTAGACATGATGCAAGCAATGATTATAAGGCATATTTGCAGCGGCCTCCAGCCAAATTACAAAACTAATGAGGGCTTACGATACGTAGTTAATGACACAGCTCCTCTCAATTTCGAACCTACTGAACGAAATCATATCACGAGAGCTAAATTTTATTTTTGTGACAAATGCAGTTGGAAGTCTCCTGCATTTTGATGACCATAATATTTTTGGCAAAATTTACGAACATTGGTGCTAATTTAACGAAAAATTCTCGTGTGTATAGCGCAGCTTTTGACTGAGGAATTTACTAGATTTTTATGTTTCTTCTCTGAATGGACTCTCTGTTTAAGCTAGTGGCTTAAGTCAACGTTCACCGTCCTCGAATGTCATTAAGAGATAACGGAAAGAAATTGCATAGGCGATAAGTTTCGATGCAAATGGTCGAGAAGTTCCAGCAAAAAATTGGCCAGTTCAGAAACTCTTTTGCAAAAAATCGACTGAAATAAACTTAAATTTTGAGTCCATGGTAAGAATTTTTACAATCGCTATTTCAAGGAATAAATTTATAACTATTTGACTTCTGGTGTGTGAATCAAATAATTTCAATTTCATGTTTATCAAAGGTTAGCCTTGCTGTCACTCCATTTTAAAATGAGCTCTTCTGTTAAAATGATACTAAATGTTTATTTTCATGAAGAGACAACATGAAGATATTCCTGGCAGTATACACGTAAATCACCATTGCAGCGCTTGGTCTTGCGACTGTAGAACTGCATCTACGCCTGGTCTTTTTTAATAGTAAATGATGGCAATACCATTTAGCAGTCATTTTTTATTGTACTAATTCTGAGACACTTATTTCATCATCGATGTAATACGGATAAGAAAAGACAATCTCATTTCTAATAATGAATTTGTTCTCCAATCCAAGCAGCACCATCAAAGTGAGCTGGGCTTCATCGAATTGCTTCATTTTTGAGCTACAAAATAAACGTTCAACCGAATTACAGTTCTGTTGCAACACAAGATGTTACTGACTGCTCGGTTGAAACCAAAAAGCGAGTCTTGGGAGAAAGTTGACCTTCTGAAGGCCGCAATTGTGTCATAACGTCAACCTATCCAGAGACGGTAGCGTGTGCTATTTTTCACGTCGCAACCGCGCAACTCACAAAATTTCTGATTTAGTCTTTGGACTCGCATTCTGCACGAAGTTCAAGATTTGCTTCGAAAATGATGAGTCGTGGACGGTGAGTGCATTTCACGGGATGTTTATTTGTTCTGGAGAGCAAAAGTGGGACGTTTTTTGCAGCGTATGAAACGAGGAGGGAATTCCAGACGCACCCGCTGATGACCAAAGCAAATTCTGAGCTTTATAATGTGAAAATAATATCGAAAGCTGCATGTTTCAATGACTGCGTGACCACAGCAAAGGGATCAAGTAATAGATGAGAGGCGGTAGTCTGAAAATGCTGGTACCATGCGTAGCTTGGTGTTGTGCTGTTGCCGTTAGTGCTAAGAACCATGACGGAAGAACTTGGACCCCTTCCTTTTGAGCGAACTCATCTAATATTTGCTAAATTCTGGTCCCAAAGACTTTACTAGGATACACCATGCAGTTAATACGAAAAAATAAAAATTTCGAAAAATTGGGCGTTCAATAAAAAAAGTTATCGAGATGGGGTGACATTTAAACGAATACAAAAACTTCAGCCCGGAATAAAGCGAAACATTTTTCAGAGCTCCTGGTTCTCGGGGATAGTTTCTGCCTAGTCAGACCACGTGTTGAATTTGTGTTAGTTTAGTTCGAACAGCCTCTCTCAAAGTGTGGCGATTGGTGTTGGCATCAAGCTTCAAGTATTGAATTGGTGTTGTTTGTAAAGTTCAAATCTATCTGCGGTTCATTTGGATTGTAACGTAAATTGGTACTCTACCTGAATTTTATGCTGTGCTTCCTTCATACTTGAAACAAACAATTTATTTAAACAATTTAAACAATTTATTTACCACAGGTGATACAGAGTTAGAATGTTTCTCAAGTCTAGTACAATGGTCAAATTTGAGTATAGCTACCTGTGGGGCCCGAACAAGTTCAGCGACTTCTAGGGCATCCTATCATCACGTTATTCTAGGGTGTACAATAATGTTTAACCTAATTCACTTAACCTAGTTTCGCATTAGACTGATCATTGAGATAATTAACTCGATATTTTATGCTGTATTTTACAATATAGGTCAAATCGGTTATATTTAACAGTAAGGGCTTAAGTCTCGCTGAGCGGCGAAGCCGCTCAGCGAGAATGAAAATATCGATTATAACTGGAATTTGATGCTGATTCCGAATATGCAATTTGTTTTGACCGCTCTCGATTTTTTCCATTTTTTTATTATTTTTTTGGAAAGGCGGCTAGCAACAACTGAGGTGGTGCCCAAAGAATGCCATGTCCGTACAGGTTGGGTGGAACCCGGCCCTATCCGGTACTCAGGTCTTCAAGGCACGGTCTGACCATGTTGGGTCGAGAATGGCAGAGTTCGGATCATGAGGTGGTGCAGGCCAAAGTATGCCAAGTCCGACCAGGTTGGGTCGAGAATGACAGAGTTCGGATCATGAGGTGGTGCAAGCCAAAGTATGCCAAGTCCGACCAGGTTGGGTCGAGAATGGCAGAGTTCGGATCATGAGGTGGTGCAGGCCAAAGTATGCCAAGTCCGACCAGGTTGGGTCGAGAATGACAGAGTTCGGATCATGAGGTGGTGCAGGCCCAAGTATGCCAAGTCCGACCAGGTTGGGTCGAGAATGACAGAGTTCGGATCATGAGGTGGTGCAAGCCAAAGTATGCCAAGTCCGACCAGGTTGGGTCGAGAATGGCAGAGTTCGGATCATGAGGTGGTGCAAGCCAAAGTATGCCAAGTCCGACCAGGTTGGGTCGAGAATGACAGAGTTCGGATCATGAGGTGGTGCAAGCCAAAGTATGCCAAGTCCGACCAGGTTGGGTCGAGAATGACAGAGTTCGGATCATGAGGTGGTGCAAGCCAAAGTATGCCAAGTCCGACCAGGTTGGGTCGAGAATGGCAGAGTTCGGATCATGAGGTGGTGCAGGCCAAAGTATGCCAAGTCCGACCAGGTTGGGTCGAGAATGACAGAGTTCGGATCATGAGGTGGTGCAAGCCAAAGTATGCCAAGTCCGACCAGGTTGGGTCGAGAATGACAGAGTTCGGATCATGAGGTGGTGCAGGCCCAAGTATGCCAAGTCCGACCAGGTTGGGTCGAGAATGACAGAGTTCGGATCATGAGGTGGTGCAAGCCAAAGTATGCCAAGTCCGACCAGGTTGGGTCGAGAATGGCAGAGTTCGGATCATGAGGTGGTGCAGGCCAAAAAAAAACATGGTCAATGTATAGTTTCCCTTCGGCAGGGAAATTAAAGATGTCGTTGCTGATAATCACTAAATGAGCACATTTAAAAACCTTTTACATGAATGGCATTATGCTCTCTGATGCGTTATTTCCGAATTATTTAACTTTGAAGTTGGCGCGCGCGCGCGCCCGCCCGCGCCGTAATTTAGTTGATAAGGGTAGTTAACCCGCCTATTACAAACGTAAAGAGGTTGGGTCGTGAGGGTTAGCCACAGTTCTTTTAGTGAAAATTATAAATAAAGGTTTCTAGTGACGTTTGTTTACATCGACTGGAAGATGATGGGCGCCGCCATCTTTGTGCCGATGTAAACAAGATTGCGATCGTCACCCTAACGGGTGGGTTAGAAGCTTTATTTATACTTTTCACTAAAATAACTGTGGCTGACCCTCACGACCCAACCTCTTTACGTTTGTAATAGGGGGTTAGCTTCCATTATTAATTAAATTACGCTTGGCGCGGTCACTTCCTGTGGCGCGCGACAGCCAACTTCAAAGTTAAATAATTCGGAAATAACGCATCAGAGAGCATAATGCCATTCATGTAAAAGGTTTTTAAATGTGCTCATTTAGTGATTATCAGCAACGACATCTTTAATTTCCCTGCCGAAGGGAAACTATACATTGACCAAAAACATTAAAAATGTATAAAAATTTAAAATTCAAAAAAATCACAAAAAATCGAAAAAATCGTGAGCGGTCAAAACAAATTGCAAATTCGGAATCAGCATCAAATTCCAGTTATAATCGATATTTTCATTCTCTTCCACAGTAAGTTTGATGAAACGATTCAAGAGCAGACTGAAGATCGGTTATGTTACCCAAGGCAAGTTACATTATTACATTATCATTAGTTACATGTGGTCAATATTGAGTTGAATGTTTTCAACGAATTTCATAATTTCGTAGGTATAGATAGGTAATATAGTCGATTTTAAGACGTTTTACATGAATGACAATGTGCCCGGAAATGCTTAGTTTCGAGTTATTCGAGTTAGAAGTTATACGAACGGCGCTCCTGAATGGCCTTTTTTGCGGAAAAGCAGTCATTGTTTCTGCAATAGAAACGGAAGCTAACCCCCTATTACAAACGTAAAGAGGTTGGGTCGTGAGGGTTAGCCACAGTTCTTTTAGTGAAAATTATAAATAAAGGTTTCTAGTTAGTGACGTTTGTTTATAATTTTCACTAAAAGAACTGTGGCTAACCCTCACGATCCAACCTCTTTACGTTTGTAATTGGAGGTTAGCTTCCGTTATTAATTAAAAGACGCTAGCCGCGCGCGCTTCCATGGCGCGCTCAAGCCAGCTTCAAAGTTGAATAATTTAAAAATTACGCATCACCGGGCAGAATGTCATTCATGTAAAACGTCTTGAAATCGACTATATTACCTATCTATACCTACGAAATTATGAAATTCGTTGATAACATTAAACTCAATAGTGACCGTTACATGTTGGAGGCAAGATTTGACATGGTGATCTTACACGACTAGTATTCTGATAGGGAGTGAGACTCAAGATGTCTTTTGAATACTTTGTACGAATTACATTTACGGATCTCCGCAGGTATAGAGTTCCAAGTTTTGGTTCCAACGAAGAGGATACTGTGTTGCGACCGGGCCTTTGAATTATAAGGAAGCATGGATTTACTTCTATTTCGGGTTAAATGGTCGTGATGACCAGTTTGCGCATTCAATAATTGTCTTAGGCTATTGTCGCCATCATTTCTTAATGTTTTGTAAATGAAATTACAGATGAAATTTTGTAGAGATCCGAAAGTTTAAGTTTTTGTAAATTTTTGAAAGAATCATTTGTGTGAGCATTAATTATATTCTAGGTTCTTCACCGCTCTGACAGCTCTTTTCCGCAGAGTAAAAATTTTGTTGGTTTTATTTTTATCAGTTCCGTGCCATGCTTCTATTCCGTATTGCAAGTATGGAGAAATGAGCGTTCGGTAGAGTATTTGAAAAGCTGTTTCAGGCAGAAATTTTTTAATTTTATTTAGGATTCCGATGGATTTTGATAATTTAGAACTAATATGAGTGATGTGCTCTTTGAAGGTCAGATGTTTATCTATTATGATGCCCAGAAACTTAAATGAGTTGGTTTCTTCGATTTCACCTTCGCCAATTTTAATGTATGAGAGAGATACATCTTTCTTGTATGAGAATGTAATATAATTTGTTTGGTAAATCTGAAGGATATGTCAGTTGTCGATTTTCCACATTTTGGTGCCTGAACCTAATTAATTGAATCAAAATAAACAAGTTTTCTTTCATGCACTTTCCGTCTCAAATGAGTATTTTACGATTTATAGCGGTAAGTTTAGTTTCGTCTTTGATGACGAATGCGCTCGAATAAACAGCTACTCATCGATTTTCGAATTTTTAATGCTTGAATCATGGTAATAACATCGAATTAAACAACTTTCCTTCTATACTCTTTTTTCGTCAAATGAGTATTTAACGAGGTATAGCGGTAGGTTTGGTTTCGTCTTTGATGACGATCGCGCTGGAAGCGAGTGCGCAGTGCAGTGTTGCTGTCCGACGTGCTCCCTGAATAACTTGCCGCTTCAAACAGTGGAGTTGCGATAAGTCATTTACCGCTATAACTAATAAAATACTCATTTGAGACGGAAAGGGCATAGAAGAAAACTTGTTTATTTCGATCTTATTAACTATGCTAGGGCATCAAAATTTACAAAATCGATAACTGACATATCCTTCAGATTTACCATTTGTTTTATCAATATTAAGGCTTATTTTATTAGCTTTGAGCCACGATGAAACCTTATGAAGTTCATTATTTATACTCTCCACAATCATAGCAGGATTTTGGTTCGGAAGGACCGCAGAAAGCGTACTGTCATCAGCAAAAAGTATGAATTTGAAGAATGATGTAGATTTTACAATATCATTGATAAAAATACCAGACAAGGAAATATTTTACAATTATATTCATGAGAGCACATGACGTTACTACCAACGAGAAATGTAAGCTAGCTCCTTGTATTTGGAAAGAATAAATTTTATTAGGATGTTTACAAACGGGTTGAAAATAGTGTTGGACGTTAGAACGAGATTGGATTTTGTACAAGAAAGTTTTGCGTTCCGGTACAACTCAAGTTCAACGCCAACGTAATTGGAGTGAAAGTATTTATTTAACAATATTTTTTAGTTAAAGTTTCATGAATCAAGTGAAACTTACATACGTTTAATCCATTCTAAAAACTTTTCTTTCATGGTATTTGAAATACTGTTTCAGTCGCCTCTGATATCTTTCGACGTCTTAACCTGTGTTGATTTCTGAACGAAGGAATAATTTAAGCTCCTGTTTCTAACAGCTCCAGTTAAATCGTGTTTTGTTTAAACAGCAAAGAAAATATCTCGAATTTGATTGTGGTGTGATGGACGAAATATTGTAGTTTCAATTACTCTAATTTTTTGGTACACCTAATGCTACTGATAATTCCATTGTTCAATACTTCAGCCCCTCACGCTATGAATGGTTATGGAATAATTTATTTTTCCCGTTAAATTACCCTTTTGAATCCTTAAACTCACCCGACTAAACATTACTACACGCATGAAATTTCAAACCGTTGGATAACATTGAAAATTGTGAAAACATTCATAGAAAAACTACGGGACAAATTTTATACACACTTGAACATGATAAAATTTACCCTTTAAAAATTGAATTAAAATAAACTCTGTGGCCTACTTATGTTTTTTTCGCAAGTTTCTGTAGATTAATCAGAATTATGTTTACTAATCAGATGAACACAACAAAATCTGGAAAAGTTGAAATTACTTTAGTCAATCCTGTAATCCTATTTTTTACAACTTTTTTTTAAGAAAACTTATATTGAGTGACTAAAGAGTAATTAATGCAGAATTAAAAACTCGGAAACGTACTTAAAATAGCTTTTTTGATTCATGATTTTATTTCATGTTTTTTTGCTCTTTAATTTACATAAAATTGTTAGCCCTTATTCCCTCGAAGAGATAAGAGCAGGTGCGATGAATCAGAGCTCCGCTATTCACTGGGTTTCTTTAGCTGTTCTTGTAGATTGCAAAGTTTTTTTGGTTCAGCGTAGTGCAAGTCAAGTAAGTTCTCACGTTACAAGAGGAAAAGGAAGAAGACTTTTTCTACGCTTTCAAGCCATGACATCTTGTGGCCCTACAAGAAGGAGATCGGTTTCCGCTTGCACTGTGAGTAGAAAATCAATTTCCATGCATTATAATTCATCTATTCCTACACGTCACCATTAAAATTGCCATAAATTTGCCAGGTTGACTTTCGATACTCTTGCTTCTTTGAGATTTCCAACTATATGCAAATGTCCTATATTTTTCGTGATTGAATTACTTCAGCTGACACCGACGCTTTGCGCCATCACGGCTTCTGCTTCTCCCTGAGAGCATGGCCGGTGTAGTGAATTCATGTCTCATTCGGCAATAATATCTCTGTGCTATCAGTAAATATATATGATGTATTACAATTTATTAAAATGAATGCATATTTATGTATATTTATATATCTCAATATATCTGTGCTCTTGATGGTCACACAAAAAATTTTGGTAAATCAGAAGGATATGACAGTTATTGATTTTGTAAATTTCGATGCCTAAGCATAGTTAATTAGATCAAAATAAACAAGTTTTCTTCTAGGCCCTATACACTTTCCGTCTCAAATGAGTATTTTATTAGTTATAGCGGTAAATGACTCACCGCAACTCCAGTGTTTGAAGCGGCAAGTAATTCAAGGAGCACGTCGGACAGCAACACTGCAATGCAAACCGAAATTTTTGAGATATACGCAGACTCATTCAAAGTTGTATTCATAATTATTTGTCAATGTTTGCATAGCTCGTCAGTGTTGCTCATTTATGCCGGAGGAAATATCGTCGCCTGAGTGGCCTGGCCAAAGAAAGAGAATTTTGCGAATAGAAATGCCTGTCTTGCCTCCCTTGCCGTACAAGTGCGAATTGTTTCATTTCCGATATTTTAAAATCCGTTAGTTATATTAATTTTATCTAAGTTGTGTGTTTAATTACATTTATCTAATTCAACGCGTTGTACTATTTTGAAATTATTATTTACCTAATGATATATTGTCTATCATTCTTTAGAACTTTAGTTCGATTATTCACTAAAATAAACACATCTCGAGTGAAATATACATAAGGAATATAAATAATTTCTTCGCTGTATAATTACGTGCATAATATCACTATTATAATTATTTTCTCATTAGCACGTTTAGGAAATCCAACCTGGCGTTTAGGCGCACCAGTGAAGAATGTCGGAAAACTCCATAATTCGTGTTCGTCTTCAGTTTTGTGGTCTTTCTAGGGAGAAATTTCTATGGTTCATATAAAGTGAAGCTCATTTAATTAAAAAAATGATGGCTCGGCATTCCAGTGAGAAAAATTACGTTGAAGATTAAGGTATAACTTGGTGTTGAAGTTGAATTTGAGTGGCTCGGCACACGCGAAAATTATTCTAAACATTTACGGATTTGGAAATGAGAAAAATAATAAAATAGTTTGAGTTAAAAGCATCCTTAATGCAGCAAACTACAGTAAAAATAAGATGATATTAATACTTTTTTTAATTGCTCATCGTTTGACTAACGATTACTCGTGTTTGTTTTTATATTTTTTTATTCAGGTACAACTAATTTTCTGTAACGCTATTTAATATTCATAAATTTGATGTTTATTTATTGATTTAATTTACCAGACTCGTATCTATGTCAATCAAAACCTACATCAAAACCAAGTACTCGAGCATTGGGCACTCGAAGAGCGAGTACAATTTGGGGGGCACCAAACTTTCACAGCCGTTACCGTCGCTGCCTGGCTCCTGTCTCACGCGTTACATCACTGCCATCTTCTGTTCCTCAAAATTTATTTTGTAACTAAACATAGATTATAACTAATAAATGGCTTTTTTAGATTATTAATTATTAATAACGAAAATTCATGTTGAATTCATCAATTCCCAAGCGTATTTTTTTAGTACCTTAAGGAAAACTTTGTTTTCTTTAATATAAAGTTAAAGCTAAAGATCTATGGTTAAATTCCGACCACTCTAATTATTTTATTAACTCCCCTCAGGGGGATACAACAGTTGTATCTATGGGAATTGGCGCTTCCACGGGGACTATGTGAGTGACCGAGCTAAAGGTTAGGTAGGCTTTCTTTTTGTTGAAATAGAATAGGTTTTTGTTTTGTTACGGACCATCTTTTTTTTCGGTTCACTGCTGTTCTGTTTTTCAGCACCTACTACTTTTTTCCTCGACTTTTTCTTGTTTCATGAACTTCTTTCCTAGCTTACTGTTTCTGTGCACCTAGTGCATAGATTCCGCGTTCCCTCAACTCCATACTAAATGGTGCCTTCCCTTTCCTCTCTTGGAACATCTTTGCCGTGGTTAAGGGAGGCTACAACTTTTTTACACAATAATAATAATAATTCTATTTCCTTTATCAAGAGTGAACGGAGTTGAACTTCTGCTAACAGTTAAGTAACTCATGTTTTCCTCGGATAGCCGTCAGCTTGAATGCGTTCTATACCGAGATAGGGGCCGCTGAGCTAAAATTTGGTTAACGGATTTGTTGATAATCGAATTTCTAGGAAACGGAGTAAGTGCCGCCTAAATAGCGATGTGGTTAACGTATACCGAGAATAACTTTAGAATAAGGAATTAACGGTCAATGAATTTAGTTTTCCTTTAGAAGCGGGTGAACGGTCAATAAATTGAATTTTGGAGAACGAGTTTACATGCCACCAAATTCAAGTCTTGGTTAATGGCTCCTACCTCCAGCAATCGATCACTTTTGAAAATTCTGCTGCGTTATGTTGGTCCAAATTCAACTTGTAACTAAATATAAATAATTATGAGGAGCTCATGTAAATTTTGGTATGTTAGCTACTAAAACTGTAGTTAAATTCAGCACTACGCGTTCCGTTCAGTAGTTGGAGCCAAAACTTCCGTTTAACCCACCACTAAATTCACCACGTTAACTGCGTTTGCGCGTGGCTACGGTCGGTTTGTTTAGATTGGTAAAAGCACAACTGAAAAGCCGTCTTTTATGCTGCTAGGTTATATTTTTATCTTTTCTAAGAAGCGGGAAAATACAAGAGCGCGATAATAATTTAACTTGTACGACATGGTCGAATTTAAATAGTTAGTAAAATAATATAAATTCTATTCATTGATGCTGGTACGTAAATGAGCAATTCACCTAGTGGTACACATAAGCACCAAGTCAATACGTTAATTATAGCTGAATACTGTACAGGGTTGACGCTAAGAAAGTGTGCTTTTTCTTGCCGCCATTTCGCTATTCTTTTTCGAGTATTGACCCCAAGAATCAGGTGCGAACACATGAACATATTCCAGTGGCTTTAATTATCCTCGAGTGTAGTCAATCTCCTCCAAACTGAGATAGCCAAAGTCAACGTGACGGTTCATTTCTAATTGGGGTATCGGACTCGTCTGAAGTATCGTGGAGCTGTTTCTTCTTTTTTTTTAAGTATACGAGGCCTGTCGAAAAAGTATCCGACCTTTGGCCAGAAAAAATACTTCAACAACCTGACGGGGTTGGGACCCTAATCCCCTTCAAAGTAGGCTCCTTGTGCTTCCACACACTTAGCCCACCGATCCTTCCACTGCCGGAAACACCTCTGGAAGTCTTCTTTTGGAATGGTGTTCAGCTCTGTCGTCGCGTTCCGCATTATCTCTTCTCTACTCTCAAAACGGGATCATTTCAGTGGTGTCTTCAATTTTGGAAACAACCAGAAGTCGCAAGGAGCCAGGTCTGGAGAGTAGGGAGGTTGGCGAACGGTCGTAATTCCATGTTTGGCCAAGAAATTGCGGATCAAATGGGATGAATGTGCGGGCGCGTTGTCGTGATGCAAGTGCCAGTTGTTCGCAGTCCACATGTCTGGTCTTTTGCGCCGAACTGCATCACGAAGTCGCCGGAGAACATCCTGATAGTACTCCTTTGTCACTGTTTGTCCTTCCAGTGCGTATTCGTGACACACAATTCCACGGACATCAAAGAAAACAGTCAGCATCGACGGAGTCAAACAGGCAATGCGACGATGGAGCTGAACACCATTCTAAAAAAAGACTACCAGAGGTGTTTCCAGCAGTGGAAGGATCGGTGGGCTAAGTGTGTGCAAGCACAAGGGGCATACTTTGAAGGGGATTAGGGTCCCAACTCCGACAGGTATTCGAAATATTTTTTCTGGCAAAAGGTCGGATACTTTTTAGACAGGCCTCGTAGTAGTACCAATTTTTACGCTTCCTAAAGACCAAAGGGAATTTCCATGTCAACAGTGTATAGAATTAACACAGAGTTACATGCGGTGGCTGCGTTCCTATAGTTCGTCCTTCCAATAACCATCTTACAAAGCGTTTCGAGCCCGACTCGAGTGGCCTGAAGCTGCGTTCTTGGTTGTAAACAATACTAATTCTTACCTTTTCTGCAGTCCCAGTACCAACTCCCACACAGCCAATAGAATATAGGAGCAGCACGGCAATGATTGCGTCCTCTCGTTCGTCTTTTTTATAATAATTTTGCAGGGCGTCCTTAGTACCCGAGTAACAACGCTCAGACCAGTCACAATGTGCCCCTCACTTCTTCCTAACGCACGGACAAAGCGTGATTCCATTTGGGGCTGTTGGTTTCAGGCCATCCAAATTCAAGTTGATATTCTTTTCACCGCATAATTCGAATTTTAGCGCGCGTATTGCCTCGGATACTGGACGTTCTCGTGTTGTGCCATGGCGCAGCAGGCCGAAAAATGCGGAATTCGAAAAGGTTTGCATGCATTAGAGGCGGCACTGTGAAGCTATGGGAAGGGGAGGCATGTGAAGGGATGGTGAGTGAAGAGAAGGCGTCTGAAAAGAAAACGTGGGAAGATAAGACGTGTGAAAAGAAAGCTGGTGGATAGATGGAAGGTTCGTGGATGGATGAAAGGCTGATGGATGAAAGGCTGATGGATGAATGAAATGCTGAAGGATGGATGAAAGGCTGAAGGATGGATGAAAGGCTGAAGGATGGATGAAAGGCTGAAGGATGGATGAAAGGCTGAAGGATGGATGAAAGTCTGAAGGATGGATGAAAGGCTGAAGGATGGACGAAAGGCTGAAGGATGGATGAAAGGCTGAAGGATGGATGAAAGGCTGAAGGATGGATGAAAGGCTGAAGGATGGATGAAAGGCTGAAGGATGGATGAAAGGCTGAAGGATGGACGAAAGGCTGAAGGATGGATGAAAGGCTGACGGATGGATGGACGGCTGGTTGTTAGATGGTAGGCTGGTGGATGGATCGAAGGCCAATGGATGGATGGATGGATGGATGGGTGGAAGGCTGCATGGTGGGCGGATGGAAGACATAAACACGCATTCTGTCTTATATCTTCAGACCCAGCAAGCTGAGAAGACAGCTCTTGTGGCTCTAATTCTTCGTCCACATGTCCCTACGTCTCCAATCAATACACGGAGCCTGACGGAAAAAGCGAAGACTTGTATTGCTGGACTACCACCGGACTAGTTTATGTCTCTACCGCCCCCAAGCGCAATATCGCCTTGGTCGGCGGCTCAGGTATTCAAAACGTGCTCCTGAATGCTTAAACTCCTTTTCCTTGATGCTGGGAAGTGCCATTTTTTACTGGAGGCGTGCGCGAGAGAGAGGGAGATGCCTCCGCTTCAAACAGTAATGACTTTCGGATGTGAAGCAAACCAAGGGAGGTAGACACGAGCTGTGTCTACAGCTCCGACCCTCGCGCTGTCCGTGCCTCTCGGAACAGCGCTGTGCTGGAGGTTTCAAGTGTCTTGATGTATTTTCCATAGCTTTTGCTATTGCGTTTCAATAACTCCCCCTGCCTCTTGCATGATGAGCTCGCGGACGAGAAGGGTTAGACGTTCTCATCGTCGTTTATTTAGTTCGTTTCGTTTGTAAAGTGTGGCGCTGTATCTCCTCGTGAACGTTAAAGTTCCATACGAATTTGTCCAATTGATGTCAAGCTTGATTTTGGAAGCATTGCTTGCTGAGAAATAACGTTAAAAAACCGTGTCAGATGGTCTCCACATGCGCTAAAATAACTGAAGAGCGTGATCAACATGAGTTTCTTCTAACCGATGTCGTATCCACCAAAAAACATTCTGTTCAATTCAACAACAATTAGTTTTTCATAATTTGTAAAATGTATCTACGTCGGAACTTCACGTACGTTTGCATTTCACTAAGAAATATGACACTTTTGGAGGGAATTTGTGCTTCTTTAGGCTATATTTTCTCATTTCAACTATTCGGGCACCTTTCACCAAACTTTTACTTCCGGAAAATGTGAGGGCCCGAGCTGAGAGTTAGGTAGGCTTTTTTTTATTTAATATTTTTTTATGTTAAGGACAATCTTTTTCCGGTCCACTGCTGTCCTGTTTTTTCAGCACCTACTACTTTCTTCTTGAATTTTGATCTTGTTTCATAATCTTATTTCTCAACTTTCTGTATCTACGCCCTTTCTGCATAGATTCCGCGTTCCTTTAGCTCCATACTAAATAGTGCCTTCATCTCTTTGGGTCGCCTATGTGGCGGATAGGAAGGCTCAAACCAACTAATAATCTTATCTTATCTAATCTAATTTTTACTTCCCAAATATGATTTTTTCTGTAGATAAATGTAATCGAAATAACGTAAGATTTACCACTATCATTTATAAAAAAAAATAGGCCGTTCCCTAATGCAAATGCAATTTGTCACGTGTTTACGAATTACAATGTCATTCTCTAAAGGAGCCCCTCAGGAGCATGTGGTACGATTATTTTATTTATAAAAATGAACGAACCCAGGAGGAAGGTGTGATGTCCAGATTGATGTTTAGGTAAGCTTTTAGTTGAAATAAAACAGTTTATATGCACCATCTGTTTTGCGGTTCATTGTTGATCTGTGTTTCAGCACCTACTACGTTTTTATTCAACTGTTTTCTTGTTTTATAAACTTCTTAGCTTACTGTTTTAACGCACATTGAATTCTGCATGGGAACTCACCTTTTGCATATATTCTATCTTTACCTCACTCCAACCAAATAAAGCCTCCATTCTTCCTCTCTATGGAACACCTTTGTTGAGGTTACAGAGCCTTAAACTAGCCTAGATATATTCTATAATATAATCCGTAGAACGAAATTTAAGTCACTTATTCATTCATCGACAACTCCGAGCCCACGAAGTTTGCTGATAAACAACATCGTCCTGATATACTTACTATTGTCGATTCTGCATGATCTCAAAAGAATCGTTCGAATGTATTGTAATCCATCAGTCACATAAAACATTCGATGGCATGAATTGTTCTTTTCTGAACCGGATCGTGACATGAAATTCTCATAGTTAGATCGCAAATCAAGGAACATTTTCATCACGGCTCACTTTCACCCTCCGTGCTCAGCTTCCCTTTGAGACGCGGCTCGAGCGCAGAGGGTCGCGCTCACACAGCTCTGCAATATTAAAACTTTGCAACCATCTGCGCCTGACAATCGAGAATTATCGGGCGTCCTAATTGAATGTTCGGCCTAATGATTCTAATTCCTTCGTTAGCGAAGTTAGAAACAATTTGATGAGCTCAAGCAATCAAACTTTATTCAGGGGAATATTTTAAACGAGCGGTTTAATAGGACTTGGCGATAACGCCCACCGAATTTTCCGTGCAATTATAACGATATTATTTTCCATCGCTGCATTGCACGCAAGTGTATTGAGATATCGGCAGCGCATGAACCGTGCACCTTTAGTGTAGCCTCTAGAGAGAGGACCGAACTTTACCTGTTTTATATCCTGAGGCGAAGCGCGAACGTTCAACTCAAGCTCTAGTTTGATGATAAATTACTTCGTTATGGACATGCCACCGCCCACATACCTGCTTAATATTTGAAAAGATTGGCCTGAGGTTCCAGGATTTAGCAGTTATAGCAAGGATTTTTTAGAATTTCTCCACACAGCGAAGTTTCAGTCCGCAATTTTTTTTATAATCAGAGAACTGCAATGAAAAAGAGTGAGTTTGGCACGTGGGCTGCAGTCGACAGTTGCCTGAAATCGTCACGAGAAATTATAAAATGTTGGCGTATTTTTGCTGCCTCTTTGCTTTACTTTTTTCGTCGGCTGCAGACTCGTTCAGGAAGAAGTGGCAAATGTAACTAGTGTTCAGATATAGTCTCGAATGATTCTACCGCGAGTCTCCTCAGAGGGCATCTGATACGCCATAGGTTTATTCTATGCTTAGGTTAGCTATAGGTTTATCCTTCCTATACTGTGAAGACTGGCGCCCTCAGGGAATGCTGTTACAATTCCTCAGCAATAGATTACGCTTCCTGACTTTATTTTTCGAGACAATTCTACTTCTTTAAGTTTTCATACCTTCTTGGTCGCCTCTTCTTTGTCTTTAATTTCTCTTTCTTTCCATGTGCAGGGTTTCCTGTGCGGGAGCAAATTTTGTGTATAGATCGCGTGTTATTACAGATCATATACTAAATGGTCGCATCTCATCGCTCTCATCAGACTGCTACTGTTTTTGCTAGGGACTCATTGCCTATTCAGTAAGATAATATCAACAATCATAATTATGGCTGCATTAAAATTACGTCGAGTTAGGTGAGGATTTCCATTGAAAGATGTACAAATGATAATGTAAACTGATGTGCGGTGTTCTATAAAGTCCGCCAAGCATTAGGCTGCTAATAATTTTACTTCAAAGTCACCAAGTTTAACGCAGAGCAGCTGTGTCGGTTCAGGTGAATTCGCCAGGCGTTTCGCGTGAGAGCATGACGTAAGAGATTTTGTTATATTTATGGGGCTTTGCGCTCCTAGGGGAAAATGTGAGGTCCCGAGCTGAAAGCCCCATGTCATGAAATGTGAGGTCCCAAGCTTATTTCAGTTGATATTTACTGTTTTATTTGCAGTTACTGTTTACGGTTTCTAATTTAATGTTTTTAAGTGCAGGGAATCTCATATGGGAACACACTGTGTGCATAGATTTCGCCTCCGCTCAACTTCATGTTCAATGGTGCCTTGCTCCTTCCTCTCTTAGGAACACCTTTATTGTGGTTAGGAAGGCTTAAACGGACGTGACTAATTTCTAATCATTTCAAGAAAGTGTTCTTCATGCAATGAAGCTACTACAATGACTGAATAGAGGTCAAGTAGAGTATAGAAAAATAGACATTGCCCGTTTAGGCACTGAATCCTATAAACAAAACAAATTTTCTTTCACAGTTTACGCATAATTGGAACCCTACACTGGAGCTCCCAGGGATCACCGTGGGCTAAGGTAGCAATTCTAAAAGATCCTGCCCTGAAACGCGCACTTTGCGGATCGACTGCGCTAGATTATTAGAACGCACCATCCGAACTGTACTGATATCGGCGTTGCAATACGCTCTAGTGCATTTCATCAGATGTGAAAAATCACCACGGTCTTAATGGACTAAATGTGTTGCTGAGAGCGAAGCTAACTGCTGAAACTATATGCGAGGTTTTTCCCTGCGCGCCGTAGGCACAGCAAATGCGTTGGCTATCATGACGCTTGAGCTTCGCCCCTCAGCGGGTTGCTGCAGAAGTTGTGCGTAGAGGGGGCAACCATATTCTCATTTGAGCGCTTGCTGTTTTCTGTTTTCTCTTTAGCCGTCGAAAAATACGATAACTACACTGACGCAAAATTTCCATGCAAGAGGGAGGGAGGTGGATGACTTCCATGGACTTGCAGTCGCTCGTAGCTTGCGTCCCAGTTGGGATGTTAAGAGTGTTTCGAAAAATTGTACTCTCTCTTGGACTGTCCATTACTCATGTATTTTGCTTAGATGTACAGTAGGTATTTTTTGTCATAGATGCAAGTCTAATGAACTGGAAAAAAAATATTAAAAATTTGAAAGTTTTAGCAGAAAACTCAGTTGTACCTGAAACAAACACAAGAACTACATGAGTGATTATCTATCAAAATGGGATACAACTATTGTATCTATGAGAATTAGCGCTCCAAGGGGGCAAAAAGTGTCTTAGGTAGGCCTTCTTTTTGTTGAAATAATTTTTTTGTTTTGTTAAGGACCATCATTTTTCTGTTCACAGCTGTCCCGTTTTTCAGCACCTTTGACTTTCTTCTTCGACTTTTATCTTGTTTCATAACCTTCCTTCTTATCTTACTGTTTCTATGCGGACGGAATTTTTTGCGGGAACACCGTTAGTACATAGATTTCACGTTCCCTTAGCTCCATACTAAATGGTAACTTCATCCTTCCTCTCTTTGAACATCTATGTTGTGGTAATAGGACGCTTAAATTAATTTATAATCAATCGATCATCAATCAAAGGATGAGGGCATTTTTGAAGACAACCTGTAAATAGCACTTCCTATAATAGACTTCAACTATACTATTGGTATACGTCATCTCTGGTTGTGAAAATCTCTCAGTGGGTTTCAGTTGTTCAATTGAGTCGACCAAATTTACTATTCTCTTATTTTATTTTTCGACTGACCGTCGACTGGTTTCGCGAAACTCATTCGTGAACATAATTTATTTTCTTGTATTCTTTTCCCTACGTTTTTTTTTTGGGTCCGATACGATGTTTATTACTTATCATAGGAAAATTTAATTACAGATTGGAGTTCCGGCAGCTGCTCGCAATTTGCGCCCGACTATTCGTTGGACATTGAATTATGTGAAAAATAAAGTAAAAATTAAGTTGATTCAGAACTTATCATATCAAATGCAGGTAGTTTTTTCCTTTCTGGCAGGCCTTTTGTAACATTAGTGCAAAACTTGAATTTCAAAAGACAAAAAATTTAGAGGTGAAATGATTTCAGCTGCATACACTACCCAATCAGGGGGATACAATTATTATATCTATGGGAATTAGCGCTCCCAGGGGGATTGTGTGAGGTCCTTATCTAAAAGTTAGGTAGGCCTTCTATTTGTAGAAATGAAATAGGCTTTTTGTTCTAAGACCCCCTTTTTTCGGTTCACTACTGTCCTGTTTTTCAGCACCTCTGACTTTCTTCTTTAACTTTTATCTTATTTCATGAACTTTTTTCTTAACTTACGGTTTCTATGCCCTTCTGCATAGATTCTTCATTCTCTTATCTCCATACTAAATGGTGCCTTCATCCTTCCTCTCTTTGAACATCTTTGTTGTGTTAAAGTGAGGCTAAAACTTTCCGCTAATCAATCAATCATTGCCAACCTACCTTTTCAGTAGATAAAGAACGCAGATATAAAAGTGCTTACAACGAAAGCTCAGGATGATCCTTAAACTTCACGTTAAAAAGGAAAAGTGTGTTCTCAAGCCTAAAATTATTTAGCGTTTAACAGTATATCCCGAGGGCTCGACCCCCAGATAGAACATTTTACTCATGACCACCTACAAATTCCGTAAATTCATCATCAAATCATAAAAGATAACTATATCCTGCATCCACGCCCAAAATTTATTTTTGTTTTCCCTCATTTCGATCATCCACGTGCGCAATTATTCTCGTGAGATATCAAAAGAAATTCCGGCCAGCAATCGAGAAGCGATCTCGTGGTGTGCTTCACTTGCACAATTGCAATCAGTCTCACTGTTGGGCGCACGTGCGCTGCTTTTGACTGAGTTCCACTTGGTCTTTTTGGCGCGACTTTCGCTAGGGCTACGGCCGGCGGTCGCTAATCCACCTTGTGCTGCTGCGATGTGCGCTGCTGTGTCGCTGCTGCGCCGCTGTGTCGCTGCTGCGCCGCTGTGTCGCTGCTGCGCCGCTGTGTCGCTGCTGCGCCGCTGTGTCGCTGCTGCGCCGCTGTGTCGCTGCTGCGCCGCTGTGTCGCTGCTGCGCCGCTGTGTCGCTGCTGCGCCGCTGTGTCGCTGCTGCGCCGCTGTGTCGCTGCTGCGCCGCTGTGTCGCTGCTGCGCCGCTGTGTCGCTGCTGCGCCGCTGTGTCGCTGCTGCGCCGCTGCTGGGTCTATCTTTTCCTTGAGTTTGTCTTGATGACTTAACGTCTCTCGTATGTCTGAAATTTCTAAACTACGCTCAGAGCGATATGTTGCAAGTGAGTGTTTTTTGTCAGCCGCCTCAAAATCATCATTAATTCTCGATGGAGCCTGTATTAATTTAGATGAGTAGCCTTTCATCATTCACATCCCTCTTTCGCGTGTAAGGCCAACGTACAGTGCAACCAGCCTGGGTACCACGGGTGTTTATTCTTTATTCACGTTTCACCTTTTAGTCTTCAGAAGCATAGGCCTTCATTACCACAGTAGCGGTCTGTAATAATCGAGCACCCAAAAATTATACGCCCTTGTGGTGCCTCTTGTGCTTAATCTCTTTTGAGTTTCTCTGTGATAATTGCTTACCTGAGAGACTTTCATCAATAAATAAACTAATGGATGTAAATTGACCACAGTCCTTCAAATATTATGAATGCATTAGACTTAATTTATCTAGCAGCCCTCTTCAATTTGCACATCAACTCGTACAAAATAAAAACTAGCAATTTGCGTTTCGTCAAGGTAGAAATAATTTGGGCAGCTTTGTGAAAAAATCTAAATTATTTAACCGGTATAAATCGTTTTATGATAACGCATATTTTAGCCAAATGAGATTTCTTCTGTTAAAATCATGTTTTTGAAAGAATATTAAAAAGCATAAATAACAAACTGCTTAGCAGTTGTGCTGTCTGACGAATTATACGTCACGATACAAACCCGTAACTTCACTTATAATGAAATAAAACCCGGCCTATTCAATAATGTATTTGACTTGAGCGACAAAAGTGCCAAACTTCGGACACTTCCTCACTCTCCAATCAAGATGCTATTCACGAGCGAACGCGTCTTTGCAACCCTAACGAGCGCTGTTCCCCTCATGTGAGCATGAGGGTGAGGATGGTTGTGAGGATACGATACGGTGTGCACGTGCTGCTGAACCTCCGACAAATATTGTGGTGAATTGAAGTAAAGTTGCTAAAAAATGGTATAGTTTGTATATTCACGTGAGTACAGTATGTGACTTTGTATGGAGTGCTTGTGAGAGTAGTTTTTTTGTTGCGTGAGAGTTGAGACTGAGCATTGGACTCTGGTGTGGTGACTTGCAATTTTTGACTGAGGTGTTTTGACTGGTAGTTAAGCTTTCTTTGCATTTAAAGAGTATAGTGTGTGACATTGTAGAGAGTGACTGTGAGTAGTAGGAAACGTTTTTGTTTCTTTTTTTTTTTGATAACTTGATTTTCAGTAGATTTGGTGAGTGAAGACTTCTTCTGCCTGTGAAATTTGTACTGAGATAGAAGTCTGTGTTTGAGGATGGCAAGAAATAGGACTGGTCGTAGGAAGGGAGGTGCAAGTGGAATGGATGAGGAGATTGAGTGCATGACTTGTAAAGAGTGGGTAGATATAGATGCATGCAAAGGTTTGAGAGAGATGAGTCGGAGGAAGTTGAATGATCTTGTGTTTACGTGCTGGAAATGTTTGAATGACGAGAGAAAGAAGTTGGAAGAGGAGGTTGAAAGATTGACAATTCTGATGGTTGCTTTAGAGGCTGATTTGAAGGATGAAAGGAAGTTGAATGAAGGAAAGAATGAGAATGGTGCAAATGCAGTGAATGAAGAGGTAAATGGTGGTGGTGCAAGGAGTGCAAATGAAGTGGATGATGGTGCAAGGAGTGCAAATGAAGTGGATGATGGTGCAAGGAGTGTGAATGCAATAAATGAAGAGAATGGTGGTGCAAATGTGCCAGATGAGAGCAGAATGATGAATGAGCATGATGAAAGAAGTACGAATGGGAAGAGAGTGAAGGAGCAACCTGTTGATATGCCACATGAGGTGCAGGCGCCTGTAGTGGAAGTGAATGAAAGGAAGATGGATGGAAAGAGTGATGTGAGTGGAAGAGTTGAACGAAAGAGTAGTATGAAAGGGAAAGTGAGACCTACGATTAGAATATGTGGTGACAGCATGGTGAAGAATGTGGATAGGTTTGTGAGTATGACTGACCGTAGTGGATGTACGAGCATGAGAGGAAAGGGAGTGAATGAGATTTGTAGGCATGCTGAGGAAGTAATAGATGGAATGGATGAAGGGATGGTTGTACTGCAAGGAGGTGGCAATGGATTGCTTGAATGTGGGAGAGAGCGTACGGTGAATGCAATTATGAATGTTGTTGAAAGGGCGCGAAAGAAGAATGTAAGAGTGGCTGTGACCAGTCTGCTGAGAAGGCCTGCATGTGGCGAGGAGTATGAAAGGGTGCGAAAGGAGGTGAATAGGGAAGTGCATAAAAGGATTATGAGTATGAAAGCTGAGAGTATGAGAAAGCGTGAAATGGGTTCCAGCTTCCTTGATATGGATAACCTGATCCAGAGTGGGTGTTTTCGTGGAGATGGAGTCCATCTTACTCAAGAAGGTGAGATGAAACTCTCCAGGAGATACATCCAGTGGATTGGGTGTACTCATATTGTAATGGAAGGTGGAACTGGATGAATGGAAAGCTGTCAGAGCAAAAATGAAAAATGTTGTGAATTGTCCAATAGTGTTGTAAGGTTTGGATGTATAAATGTGCGTGGATGGAATGCAGGAAAGTTAAATGACCTTGTAGCAGAATTTGAGAATGGAGATTTGGATTGTGTTGGTGTAGTAGAGACCCAAATGCGTGATAGAGTCAGTTTAAAATGTAAGGAGAGTAAGTACTACATGATTGGAAAAGGGCGTGTAAGTTGGCAAAAAAGAGGTGGTGGAGTTGGTCTCATTGTAAAAAATGCTCTAAATTGGAAATTAGAAGAAATTCCTGTTGGAAATGAACCTGAGAGTGAAGATCTGTTAGTAATAAAGTGTGAAAGAATGCATGCCAGAGAATGTGTTATTGTGGTTGTATGCTATATGACAACTGATGGTATTTTAGCTCATCAAGAGAATGTGAAAAAGTATGAAATATTAACAAGAATTGTGCAAGAGCATTGCAGATGCCCTCTGATTTTGATGGGTGATATGAATGGCCATGTTGGTATACTTGGTGAGCCTGTGAATGCAAATGGACAAAAATTGATTGATTTCTGTGATGAGAATGAACTTGAGAACCTAAATGTAACAATAGGAAATGGCTTGCATACATGGCAAAGCAGGGAATGTAAAACTGCAATTGACTATATGATAGTGAATAGTAGAGCAAGAGAGTGTGTCAAAGAAATGTTTGTAGATGAAGATGATTTTGATATTGATAGTGACCATAAAATGCTTGTACTAGAATATAATTGGGGTGGAAAGGAGCCGATGCAGAAGGCCAGCAGAGTAAGAGAAAATTGGCGTATTAAAATGGCAAACTGGGAAGAATTTAGAAATGAATTGAGTAGATGTAACTGGAACAGGTGTGGAAATGTAAATGACCTAAATAAGGAGATTGCAAGAACCTTGTATGATGTGGCAGAGCAAAAGATCGGTAGAATGAAATGCAAGAAAAGTACAGGGAATGCTAGGTGGTTTACAAGTGAGATAAAGGAAGAACGAACGAGAAGGAAGACTTTAAATAAAAAACAACGCAGTATGAGGAAAATGTATGAAAGACGCAGAATTACTGAGGATGAATGGCAGAGTGTATGGAATGAGTACAAGGACCAGCAGAAAAAAGTAAAGAGAATGATCAATGAGGCTAGGGTTAAAGAAGAGAGACACCAAGTTGAAAATCTAAGAAAGAAAGGTCCAGATGGGATAAAAGATTGGTATAGGTTTATACAAGGTAATGATAGAGGTAGTGAAGTTCAAGTTGATGAATTAGTAGTCAATGGTTGCAGTGTGCAAGATAGGATGCAAATGGTGAAAGCAGTTGAAGAATACTGGGAGGACATTGGTGGAATGAATGAGCAGGGTACAGATGATGAACCAATAAATTTTCTGATAGATGAACATGAACTGCAAATGGAAGACGAAATCACTTGTGAAGAGATTGTAAGTTTTTTGAAGAAAGTGGAAAATGGAAAGGCATGTGGCCCTGATAAGATACCATATGAGTTCTATAAATGTGGAGGAGAGAGTGTAGTCAGTATGTTGAAATGTTTATTTGATGAGATATGGAAGAGTGAAAGAGTACCGGATGACTGGAACAAGTGTAATGTAGTTCTGTTGCATAAGGGTGGACATAAGAGTATGAAAGAACTTAAAAATTACAGACCAATTGCACTGGGTGACACCGTATGTAAGATCTTTTGTGGTATTTTGAATGAGAGAATGAAAAATTTAGTTGAGGAATTAGGAGTCCTGGGAGAAGAACAGAATGGTTTTAGGCAAGATAGACGGGGGGAGGATAATCTGTTTGTAGTGAGTGAAATAATTGAGCGAATGAAGAAGGATAACAAGAAGGTATATTTAGCATTCCTGGATATTGAAAAGGCGTATGACAGAGTGGATCGGGTTAGGCTGTTTGAAATTTTGAGAAAAGTTGGTTTTAGCAGAAAAATAGTGAACATTGTACAGAGTCTGTATGAGAACACAAGTGCTATCTACAGGTTAGGAAATTTGGAAACAGGGCAAGTGAGGAGTGTTAGAGGAGTGAGACAGGGCTGTACTCTGTCCCCCCTGTTGTTTGGATTGTACACAGAAGAATTAGCAGTTCGACTGAGAGGGAGTGGTTTAGGACTGAAAGTTGGTAATGAGAGACTGAGCTGTTTGTTGTATGCTGATGATGTAGTTGTGGTTAGTGAATGTGGTCATGAACTACAAAGGATGCTTGACATTGTGAATGGATATAGTACAGATTTCAAGATGAACTTTGGTGCCGATAAAAGTAAGGTCATGGTTATAAATAGTGATGAGACTGATAGAGACAGACTGTGGAATATTGGAGAAATCAGAATAGGTAGAACAAAAGAATACAAATATCTAGGTTGTATGATGAGTGAAGATGGATGTACTAGAACTAAAGGTGAGAAAGTGGCTAAAGCAATGCAGTGGAGTGGACGGTTAGGTAGTGTGGCCAGATACAGAGCAAACAAGTACGAATGTGTGAGAGGAATGTGGAAGTATGTTGCTGTACCTAGTGTCATGTATGGTATGAGTGCTCTTGCTTGGAATGGAAGTGATCTTGAAAAGCTGGATGTGATACAAAATAAGGTAGGACGGGTAGCATTGGGTGCTCCGAAATGGACAGCTATAGAGGCCATTAGAGGTGACCTAGGGTGGAGCCTATTTTCAGAAAGAATGATGAAAGCTGTGCTGAATTATAAGGTGAGAATTGAAAGAATGCAGAATAGCAGGTGGGTAAGGCGAATCTTTGAATGGAATCTGAGTGTAAGCTATTGGGAGAAAGTATGTTGGGGGCATGCGAGGAAACTCAGTATGCAAAAGATTATTCATGTTAGAATTGGGAGACCTGTGGATGACTGGAGTTTAATAAATGTAGGAGGTGTAGGGCCTGAGTGGGACTGCAAGAGGTGGAAGAAAGAGATTGAGAGACAAACAAAAGAGTATGGATTGAATAAGTGGAAGCTTAGCATGATGCGGAAGCCTACACTTAACTGGTATATGAAAAAGAAAGCACCTAAGTTTGAGCTGTTCTATGATGGTAGTTTTGGAAGTCAACTCTTGTTTGCTGTGAGATGTAAGTCATTGAGTGTGAACAGACGTACATGGAGATGGAATGAGAATAATAACAGATTATGTCAGCAGTGTAATAGTGGAGTAGAGGAAACAATTGAGCATTTTGTGCTGGAATGTAGTAAGTATGAGCAAGAGAGAGAGAGTTTTATGAATGTGGTGTCTGAGCAGTATGGAGAGAATGAGTGGAATGCCAGATGTGCTGAAGATGATTGCGGTATGAGCTGTCTTGCTGGATTGGATCAGGAGTGTAATGCGAGTATCACTGAGGCTATGAAAGTGTTTCTTGTGCGTGCCTGGAGTAAGAGAAAGTGACTCCCCTCAGGGGGATACAATTATTGTATCTATGGGAACTAGCGCTCCCAGGGGGACAATGTGAGGGCCCGAGCTAAAGGTTAGGTAGGCTTTCTTTTGTTAAAATAGAATAGGTTTTGTTGTGTTACGGACCATCTTTTTTTCGGTTCACTGCTGTCCTGTTTTTCACCGCCTACCACTTTCTTCTTCAACTTTTTCTTGTTTCATGAACTTCTTTCTTAGCTTTCTGTTTCTGTGCCCTTTCTGCATAGATTCCACGTTCCCTTAACTCCATACTAAATGGTGCCTTCTTCCTTCCTCTCTTTACATCTCATTGTTGAGGATAGGGAGGCTTAAACTAACTAATAAACTAAGAGAAAGTGACTGGAATGAGCCAGTCTGGTAGAATGGGCTGTAATGACCCAATATGCCCGGGGATGGTGTTTTGACACACTGGCTATCCCAGTGACGCCATCCAATGGCAGCTTGTGACAAGGATTGGTAGATCCTGAGTAGTTTAGTGGACAAGTCTGGTACCAGACGCTGAACTCTTTGTGTGATAACTGTGGAGGGAATTGTAGGCCGTTACAAAGGCCCCGACGCTGTCGGCCCTCAATTTCAAGTTCAAGTTCAAGTTCAAGAGTGAAGAGTGCGGCTTCTTCCAAGAGGCAATTGAGGAAGCGGGGCCGGCGACCGAGCTGCCTCGCAGTCGCAGGAGGTGTGGGTGTCCCTGGCTTATCAACTGCAGGCGAAATTTGGCCTCTGCGATACTTTCGTGCACACGGCGAAAAATGCTCGGCAAGACGCGGATCAGACTCGGCTTCCGTGACAGGCAATAAACCAAAGCTAAATTGGAAGCCTGATTTGGCGAGTGTCGCCGGCTGCGACTGAAGAGATGAGAAGCGCTCTCTATTTTGCGGCATCAATCATATATGTTGGGTTCCGGAGGTTAGTGGGCTTTGATTGAGGGTTCCGGTATTGCCACTGGGAGCCTCCCTGAAATATGGGATGTACCCTGCACTACGTCTGATGTCAGCAGAGATGAGACTTCGCACTTATTTTCGCTCGGAAATTTTGTTGTGCTGTAAAAATATTACTGCTATTGATGAATCATGTCTTGCTCTCGCTATGTTTACTTGACATAATATGGAAGATTTCGTAACATTGCACTTCATGATATAAAACTCCAGCTAATGTTGTAAAGTTCAAGTCATGTAATAGCATTAGTGCCCTGATTCTAATTGTTTTAGAGTACCAAGGTGCCAAACAATCTGAAAGTAACGTGTGTTCCATTCACGGGACTCTTTCGAAGCATTAACGCGTTCTTCTTACCAAGGATGTAAAGTGATCATTAATCTGATTATTTCAAGTAGATACAATGACAAAATTCTTACTTCATACTGTGCGTTTCATCTGAAAAAATTACAATTTATACATTCTAATGAATAGTAGTGAAAAAACAAACTTACGAACATAAATTATTGCATCATAAATGGTGGATGTATTAAAGACTGTCGATTAGAACGACGGTTTTAAGAGGTACGTTCTCCTCATGCCTAGTAGCATGGGGTTGTGTATTTCTTCTTTGAGCGGCTGCGATTTGGTGAGCTAGGAATATAGGTTAATTTGAGTAGGGATTTTGCTGCGAATCATTTTCTGTCCTTGTTTTCATCCATCAATTTTGCGAATTTGCCAGTTTTGCTATTTTCAATTAACACGTTTATTTTTGTATTATAATTAAGCTGGCCTTTAAGAGGGATACCGTTACCTCAACAATATAGATAGGGTTTTCAAGACTACTATCTTTCGTGCCCACTTCACTTCGTCTTCTTCTTGTTTCTATGAGTAGAATATCCTAGGTGGAAACACATGCACATAGATCATCGAATTTCTGAAGTCTATACTAAATGGTCTCTTTTCTTTGCTCTCTCGAAGTTGGTTTAGTTGCGGCTAGGAAGTCTTATGCTAACTAGTATATTGGTGACAATATTGTAAAATAAGTGCATTAAAATTAGGCGCGTGGGTAAACGTACCTTTCTTTCGTAGAGGGAAGTTCCAGAAAAATAAAAATTCTGTGTTACCACCCGGCGCATGCCGGTTCATGCAAGCTAGTGTCATCACTCTGCCAATTTTCTTTCGCCACGTTACTGTCACCGAGTAATTTTTGAAGCATCTTAGAGATCGTTCGATCTACAGCGTCCACTTACAAAAGACACTCGTGCTTAATTTGGGCGTGTTTTCTGATCGAACGCAGTTTCTATGCAGATTCACAAAATTTCTCACATAATCTTGCTTTAGCAATTTCATAGGCAATACATCAGCAATATCATGAACATCATCAATCCCGTCATTGCTTTTTTGTAACATAGATGAAAAATATTACTCGGGAATGTACGAATACCGTGGAACAAAAAATTGCAGCTGCATCTATTTTGTGTTGAGTGAGAAAGTTTGAGGCGCTGCTCACATTGCCAACATGAATTATTTAGTGGTGGGATGGAACCAAAAAATGTACAAATGTGAATTATTTCGTTTCCTGTCGGCAGACAAGTTGAAACAAATGGCTTTTAAATTGCAGTGTCACTTCTATCTCTCTTTGCATCGATCCTGACAGAGGGGACGCCGATCAATGGATATTCAGGAGCCCGTGGTGGAATTTCGTGCTATACCTTCTATTTTTGAGTATTTTTTGGTTTGTACTTGTGTTCAAAAAGGTGCGAAAGCGTCGACGCCCACGAGTCTTAAAACTGAACCGTCGACATGAATTCTATTGCGCAAGCGTCGATTAGTTGTTTCGGAAACAGATGTCGAGAAACTTCAATTTTTTTCTTCTTCGATGAAATTTTGTTTTATTATTTGCAAAGTTTTAATTGTGCAAAAGTTACTTTCTCCGGAGAGCAAATCAATCTTAGCATTTCTTATCTTCTCCAACATCGTCAATACTTCCTCTGTTATCATTTATTATAATTTATTCAATTCAAAATTCTTTCTTTACATTTCCTCTTAGTTTCAATTGATAGGAAATGAGAAAATTTCTATTCTTCTGTCACTATTTTCTGCACCTTTATAATAAAAATAACTCACGTCCTTCCTCTTACTTTATCGTTTAGATTTTTCGTAGAAACTCATTCTGAAACTTGAATCGACGAGGTACGCTCTATTTGAGAGAGCTAAGCTATTTTTACCGGCTATATAGGAGATCATTGTTTTTGATTTTGAAAATGCTCGGCAGCCCCAGAAGCAAGTATTTTATGATGGAGTTCATGTCATTTCCACTCAAAGAAAGTAAGAATGTGTGATGCAAAACTTTTTCTAAAGCAGTGGCCAATGATGAAGACTTGTTCGAAAAGAAACGAGGATCTCATTAATCATTGGAGAATGAATCGCTATTTTTACCATCAGAGTATGGCAAAGAAACAGCACCGACCGCCCAGATGCTTATTCATCAAAATAACATCCAACCGAAAACTATTATTACAGCTACAGTTCTACGACGCTCAAAAGGCAGATCTTCTCTTCCCATTTGATAGAGCAAATTGCAACGAAAACATCTAAGTTTTGCTGAGATCTCGGCCATCTGATGTGAGGGAAAGACGGTGCTCTGGAGCGGACACGGGACGGAGGGCAGATAAGTTCAGGGGAGACGCGCAACCGCGTGTGCGCCACGCGACTTCCCGGGCGCTGCGAACGCTGAGGGGAGACGCGGGGCTGCTGTACACCCTGCAACTGCGGCGCTCACTTCCAGGGCTCCTAATTCTCTACTGAATAAATGAAAGAGGACTAAAGAATAAATGAAAGTCCGGTTGGTTTCTTTTTGATGAAATGAAATGTGTTTTGTTATGTTAAGGACTATCTTTTTTCGGTTCAATGCTGTCATTCAAGATGACTTTCTTCAACACCTTTTATCTTGTTTCATAAACTTCTTTCATAACTTTTTGTGTCCGTGTACCTTGTGTACAGATTCCTCGTTCCCTTAATTTCACACTTAATGGTGCTTCTTCCTTTCTCTCTTTGGAACACCTTTATTGCGGTTAGGAAGGCTTAAACTAATATCTAATCTAAATTAAAGAGAAATACAAGCTACCACAGTCGGGCCCAGACTTTGGGATAGAGAGACCACCTCATTGCGAGGAAATCTCATGGTTTGGTCATAACTTCTCGGAGCAGCTGTGGGTTCGTTATGATGGTAATAGTTTAAATTTAGCTTTTCCTCATGCGTTGCAACTTTAAATGCCAAAGATGATGCCAGAGTGGAAATAGGAACACTCTAACAAAGTTGTTTTAGTGGTGTCATAAATTAAACTAGTCCTACTTGAACTATTTGGTCACGTTGTTTGATGACGGAAATTATTAGGGAAGGAATTTCTTAGCATTCAAATGCAACTGTATGGATAAGGATTCGCCAAAAGAATTTACCCTTCTTGTAAAGCCCAGTTCTCAACCCATGAGTCGTCAATATTTAGGTTTCATAACTGGGGGAAAATTTTTATTAAGTGAAAACATGTCAACAAAATTCACATAGCCGTGAATAATCGAAGATCATCTTTTCATTATCAAAATACCTTTTAACGCGTGTGTCGTATTTCAAATGTTCAGTAATTTTTTTTACGTTTTAATTTAAGTTGGAACATTCCGGAGTGAGAAGCACTCTTACTCAATTAATTGAGCTCCTTCAAGGCGTTCGTAGATAGAAAACGTCAAGGACGGTAGGCTCTCCCCTTAAAAGAATATCTTAGGGAGGATGTAGTTCCATTAGATGTGATTAACAACCTCCGGTAGCATTCCCCCGTGCTCTCGCGCCAAATAAAATGGCCAAAAAATCAATGTCACCCGAACGCACCGCGCCATGCAGAGGCGAGTCTTGAGCGCCCTTCACAGAATTGCTTGTTTCCTGACTTTATTTCTCATATCGATTTTTATGACCAGTCTTCCAGACACTCCGTTATTGCGTCCCAAATTACTCCTGAGAAAGTTACTCTCATCCTCGCCGTATAAAATTTTACGATCGAAAATGGACATGAAGTGAAGCATTGAGGAGTCACTCTATGATTCATGGTAAGCTTCAATTTTGAGTCTTAAGCCTCACTCTCCCTCTATTCGCTGAAGCGATCGGGAATACGACGACGCGATGGACTCCATTCAAGATGACAGCTTTTGATTCTGGCGGCTTTAAGTACATTAAAGAAACGGATCCGTTGTGTGGAGCTCCCCTCCGTGTTCTTCGGCTACGTGATCCGTCATCCTCCCTAGTTTTCGAATGCTATTTTTCAGGGTTCGTAATTCTAATTCAAAATCAATATCCAATTCCCAATTTTATCGCGCGCAGCAGAACACTCGCCCGTTACGTACAGAAACAATATGGTCACGCTGTATTACAAGCGTCCAGGGCAGCAATCAGTGTGATACTTAACTCAAACTATCTAAATATGAACCCACGTCGTTACATGCTTTATTTACGAATGGTTACTGAGCCATTGTGCTGCGTTGCTTTGTATTTCACGAGCTGGAAATGACACAAATTTTATGCCTAATAAAGATGAATTTTGGGTGTACAGTAGAGATAGAAGAAAATTTTCATTAGGAGCTGTGATTCAAGTGCAATTATCTCTGGGTCTTCCGGAAGAGAACGATTTGTTTCTGTTGGCGCTCCATGCTATGAGCAAACGTGGGCGTGGCTCTTGGCTGTCGTAGCGCACAACGTGCAACAATATTCAATGTATTTCTAGCGGGGGCTTCAATTGACAGTTTCGCACGCAGGTGTCACGGTCATTCCTTTATTCGGTCGTGGATTGGGGGATGAGTTTGTTCGTCCAGCGACTTGTCTCTTGGGTAGAATTCCTGCTTTTCATTTCTTAAACTTTCGTTGGCAACTGCACCACAGTAGCGAAGATAGTGTAAGTATTGAAACAGAAGAATAGTTCCTAATCGAGTTTTTATCATTGGCATTCATTGTTGATCACTCGCAATGCTCCCAAATTTTGTTTCTAGTTTGAAATTCCCCACGTGAGGGTAAAACTATGGTTGCATTTATGTATGAGAGCAGTACTTTCTGGAGAAAATGTAAAGTCCTGAGCTGAAAATTAGGTCTACCTCCTTTCCGTTGTAATAGAATGAGTTTTTTACTTTGTTGAGAATTTTCTTCCGTTGGTTCACTGCTGTAACGTTTCACAGCTCCTACTTATACAAGACGACTTATTTCTTCAATTTTTATCGTGTTTCATAAACTTATTTCTCAACTTACTGTTTCTATGCTCATGAGGTGTTGTGTGGGAAACACACCATGTGCATGGATCCCTCATTCCTTCAACTCCGTACTAAATCGTGCTTTCATCCTTCCTCATTTTCGAAGACATTTGCATTGGTTAGGGAATCCTTAACGCACTTACGAGTATCTAATACATTGTAATTTAATCTTTCTGAAGTTTTAATTTTGCTGGAAAACGGTGTTGATAATACAAATTTTTGCTTTATGGAGTCGAACCATGAAAAGATCTCCACCCGTGTCATTCACATACTTATTTTTATGTTTTAATCGTTGAAGTTAGAGATTACAAAACCATGCCCTTACTTTACAGCCTCGGACAATACGTTTAAATTAACGCAACCATTAGGGGTTTATAGCAAATTTTCGAAGCTCTGTGTGAATTGACTGTCAAATGATAATTTGAACAACATAAGACTTATGATTATTGGAGTGCGTATTCCCTAAAAGTTTATTGACACACTCTATACTAAATATCACATGTCATGTGGTTCACCTTGTTTACGGGTTGTTTTTTGTTCCATTCTTCCACATTCCTCTCAAAACTTCTTGAGCAAGCAAAGGCAATAGCTGACGTTAATCGTCAGTGTTTTGTGAAAGTACACCGCTCGATAGCTGGAGCACATGAATGGCTTAATTGTTTTTATATTATACCTAATTGGCTTCAGATGCCCCAGATACGCAATGTTTTTTACACTTCCTTTTATGTGTAAACTGCAGCTCTAATCTGCATCCTTTTCGAAATGAATCCTCATCCGATGTGGTGGCCGTGCTACAGACATGACAGCGTTGCCACATCGCAATCAAGCAAATAACATCCAATCAAATAACATCCGACCCAATGGTTGGATGTTACTGTGTGCAGCCTGCGTCAAAACCTGCACAGTTCATCAGCAATTGTACGGGTTTCTAATTAAATCTACTCTCTCTAGATACGTCAGGGAATGGTTATAATGATACCCTAAGCGGAACCAGCTACTCGCGTGAGAGCAGAAAGCTGTAATGGGTTTTGTTGAGCAGATATAAATACTACGTGTATGTTGTAAGCATATATTGTTCTTTATTGCTTCCTTCGTCGTCTGTAAGGCAAGCGTGTGTGTAGTTTGAAATAAGATTTTTGATGCGTCAATTCAAATGAATTTTACATTTTTGGTCCCCTACGAGATGAATTTTTGTGTCTGCATAAGTAATTTTTATGAATGCGAGTAAAGGTCTGTGTTACAATGGTACGAACTGCATCCTTATCAAACATTTCTACGTGAAGAGAAAAACTTGAAAAGTGCAATCATTCACCAGACAAAACTTGTCGCTTGTGTTAACGCACATTTCCTGATAAGTGCAAGTATTTTTACCTCTCTATGTGAGGTTTTAATTATCATTTCCTTCTTATTTTATTGTCAAACGTCGTGACTCGAAGAAATTTTTCTCAGCTAATCGCTTTTAGGTGGGAAAATTTCAAAAATGAAATTCTTTATTTTTGATTAGCTAAGAACTTCACAATTACTAATGTCGCGTTTCATAGCAACCCTATTTCGAAGACCAATGAAAATCTTTTACGAAGGGCAGCTTATTTCACAACTTGATGTATTCACCAATGTTGTGTTATTAATATTAACCATCTATTTGAATAAATTATGGCACTTCGTGACATTCCAAGTTATTAGAATAAGCGTATCAATGGAGTAGAATTCTAAAAAACTTAAAACTCTCATCGACACCGAGAAAGTACAGCAAAAAAATAAGCTGATTATGCGACTCGCCTTGCTCGAGGTCACCAATCTGCTACGAGTTGCTCATATGTGAAATTTGTCCGAAGTTGATGATTGACAAGAGTTAGTGCAGTCAAAGCCGAGTGTGGCCCTTGAAAAGTTAGCCCTCTTTGGCAGCGCGTTATTTCGCATCAACATTGCGGCACTTCACGGCCCCTGTGCTTGAGTAGGTTATGAGCGCTCGCCGCACGCGCTGAGCATCGGTTGACTCGACACCTCACAGCGGCAGGTGTTTCTTCTCGTGGAGAAACAGTATCGAGTTTCTCATTATTTCCCTTCCTACCCAGGTACTCGAAGGGCATACCTGCTCAGCTCGGTGTACTCGTCATAACATATTTATGAATATAATAAGGTATTTTAAAAATAAAATATGTAGTATGTTGAGCAAAAAATGAAATGTTCTCGCGTAGTACCCCAAATTGTGTTTATCTTCGTCTTTACACCAAGACAATTGGCCGATTGGTAGAGGAGTATACTTCAAGCATTGCCATTAGTCGTTTGAAGCTGTTGGGTCTTCTGTACCTTACTGTTATGATGGCTATAATTCCTACAAGTGTCTCTCGTGGATTGTAAATTTTTTATAGGCTCCAGTGAAGTGTCGTTTGCTAGTTTTAACATTGATTGTTTTCGTACGATTTTCATTGTAACCGGTCACAAAGTTTTCAAGTAAATTATAAGCTAAATCACACATCCGATTTAAATCTTTCATTATCGAATGAATTTTCTTCAGACCCAGCGTTTGTCACCTGGCATATCTTGCTCAACAACTTCTTGTCTCAAACCTAAACGAGTTTCATTAAACGTTGTACACTTTGCACACCTTCCACTGCAGTCACCACCAACCCTCGTACATTATTGCGTTGCACTTGACTCGCCTGGTACATCATGCAACGCTCCCCCCCACTTCACTCCGAGTCTGGTTCACTCCTCTGGTATTCGGCGCTCACGACACAACAGGAAGCGCTTTTGTACAGGCACAGCCAAGCAGAAATCGGACGTATTCAGGCCGGATGCAGAACACCATCCATCGATGCGATACCATCGGCTGTCTTTGTCTGCCTGCTCTCACTTTTGCATCAAATCTCAATAACATTGCTCGGCTCAGCTTCTCTTCGCCAACATAAAAATTACTTTCTCCTTACGAGTTATAAATGAAAAACTGTCATCGCCCTTTCGAAAGGATGGCGCGGGGGCTATGAGTGTTTTCGACGAATAAGATGGACTGCGATTTTAAACCTCGATAATATGAGCTTTGTGTCTTCGGTAACGTAGCCAAAAAATGTTTGTTTCTTTCGCGGTATGTTATTATAGTTGAGATTTTGCTAATATTTACCATATACGAACTAATAATGGCGAGTCACTGTAAAGAGGATGTAGAAGCTACTTTGGTATCAAGAAGCAACTTGAAACCCTATTGTTCTCCAAAAGAGCTAGGCGGCCACTTTATCGCTTATGTATTCTTCCATCGATCGCGTCTTGAGGTTCGGTGGTCTGACTTTGCAGTAAAACTCTGTCACATGGAGTTACCTTTGTTTGTTTGTTTGTTTGTTTGTTTGTTTGCTTGCTTGCTGTATTCTCGTCTGGACTCCGTTAATGTCATTAGTGATGCTTTCGATTACTTATTCAAACGAAACTCTTTTATAACACTATTTTACTGCCGTATTTCCCTATTGCTAAATTGCTACATTACGATCTTTTATATGGACGCCTTGAACGTTGCAGTAGGGTGCCAATTTCACGAGTCATGCATATGTACTGGCTTGTTAAGGCAAAAAATTTCTCGTCATCGGAAGTTTTTTGATGCAACTTTAGTACGTCTCAAATACAATATTTTAATTATTTAAGCGTATTTCGTAAAGTAATGCATAGTGCGAATAAAAACACTTGTGACTTATTTGAAAATTGGGTTCAGGAACAAAAAACGCAAAAACTGCGACCTTTATTTCGAACAGTTTTACCGTTCATTTGGAGGTATACTTCGTTTCATTTATATTAATTGGCGAATATCTTTACGGGTATATTCTTCAATTTAATGTATACTTAATAATGTAAAGGAATTAGTTTCGGTCTCAAAATTTGGACTATAATAAGAATGTCTCAAAGATAGAACAAGAAATTAGAAACACAAATTAGAATTTTCAAATGCTAAAAATTTCTTCAATTTTTTGTAGATGTTGCATTGCTTTTATGATTCAACTTCAAGCGCTCTCTAAGAATTTTTATCGGGTATTACAATTTTGGTCACATAGTTTCTGAAATGTTTGTAATTGATCTCGTGCTTTAAGAAATTTCAACCTGGGAGAGAATGCGAGATTACAAGCTGAAGGTAGGTAGGCCTTTTTTCTGAGATGGAATAGATCTGAATGGATAAAACAGATGGGAGAAAGAATAAGTTATTTTTCAGTTCCCCTATGACCTATTTCTTAAATTTTTATCTCGTTACATAGTGTTTATTGTTTCACTTTCACTCTTACTGTTTCTATACTCCATGCATCTTTAGCGAGAACATACTTTGCCTAGATAACCTGCTCCCTCAGTTCCATGCTAGATGGTGTCTTTCTTTTTGTTCTCTTGGGGACACCTTTTTGTGGTTAGGAAAGCTTAAACCAACTTAGAATCAGACCTAATCCATACAGCTTCGAGTTAAATACTACTAGTGCACAATCGTTTTCAAACACGAAAGCTTTTTTTTCTAATTCAGGGTCATAATTCATTGTTTGATATTGCTTTCAATAAAACCTCGTATACCCGTCTTTTTGATTTCTTCATTTTTCATGTCGAGGGAACTTTTCGGGTGGATAACAAACTTTAAATTTTAACATAAACACAAAACCTTAGTCACTACACGATTTTCAGGCGTCTGCTGTACTGGATATGACACGACGTTGAGACCAAGGGATCTAACGAGCACCGAAGTATCCAAGAATTATCGTATAAGATAATTGCGCACTTCATTGTGGCTCAACATTATTACCACCCTCAGCTTCGCCCCTACGGTGACGTTGCCATCCCTCACGATGCGGCAGGCGTCCTTCCGTGCTGTAGGGCACATCCCTCGCGTAGGGGCACCAACGCCAGGGAGAGAGGGAGTGGAACACTGACGCGCTCGCTCAGCAAGCCCTGGACATGCATCTCGGATCTACTGTGGTGCGAGGCACAAAATCAGGCTACTTTTTCTAAGCCTTGCTTGCGGCTTAGACGTCGGGGCCATGCTGTGATGCCTCTGCTGTAGCGCGAGCCACAAAATCACGCTATTTTCCTAACTTTGTCTGTGGGCTAGACGTCGGGGCCATGCTGTGATGCACCTGCTATGGTGTGATTCACCAAATCAGGAAAGTTTTCCAAACATTTCATGCGGGTTCGACGTCGGTGGTGAATTATTTGGAAATCATCCAGACACCTTACATTCAACTGGTGTCATGATGGTCGGTGCCGTCACGTCAGACCGTTGTTTTGGTGTTTTGAGTCGGACACGGTTGCATCATCAGCCTCGGCTCATCTAATAGTGAAAGCGCTTCGTAAAATTAGCGAATGTACGAGCTGTTAATAGCAAAGTCTCATTGACGTGTGTCCCCTCTGGAAGGTACAATTAATTTATCTATGGGAATTAGCGCTCCCAGGGGGAAGATGTGTGAGGGCCCGAGCTGAGAGGTAGGCCTTCTTTTTGTTGAAATAAAATGTTTATTTTTGTTATGTTAAGGACCACCTTTTTCGGTGGACTGCTGTCCTGTTTTTCAGCACCTAATACTTTCTTCTTCAACTTTTAGCTTGTTTCATGAACTTCTTTCCCAACTTACTGTTTCTATTCCCCTTCTGCATAGATTCCGCATTCCCTTATCTCCATACTAAATGGTGCCTTCCTCCTTCTTCTCTTCGATACGCTCTTTTTTGTAGCGGTTAGGGAGGCTTAAACTAACCTATAATCTAATCTAATCTCATTGACTTGTGTTTTGAAAGTGTATGTTCATCTAGCAACATGAAAATAATTTGGGCACTTGACGCGTCTGTAAAATAAATACAACTGAAAATAGAGAAGACGTTCTTCACAGATGAAAGCTCATCGTGAAATAATAGCAAACTTGCTAGCGCTTGAAATTCAAAGGTTCATCGACTGGGGTTTTTAAAAGTCCTTGTTTTGAAGCAATGTGAAAATTTTCTGCGCACTTGAGGTACGTGTAAAATACAAGAAGAAAAAGTAGATGAACTAACGCCGCAGGTGTCGCTCTCTCCTCGCACAGCGCAAAACATATGCACGCGGGCATGTTTGGGTTATGCTTTGCCGTGAACATCTTCGTCTCGGCAAATTGGAAGTTTAGCTTGCTTTAGGTTAGTGAGCTGATGTTCTAAAACAATCAGACTTAAAAATTACTGCAGGTTATAATTATTCAGTTGAATGACGGTGTTTTGTTTTCTCTCAAAGATGGTGTCCAAAGATCAAAGATTTATCGACGAACATTTATACGGGCATATTTTTCAATTTGTTGTATACCCAATAATGTAAAGGCTCATGGCTGTCTGATAGCGTCAACCATTTTCGAGATAGATGGATATTCCACAACAAAGTTGGAATCACTGTTTAGTAAGTCGAGGAAATTCAATGTTTTCTTGTTTTAATGATATTTATGTCTTATTGAATGTTTGAAATCAATAAAGACAAAACTTTCGCTCATATTACGTCAGGATCATTTAAAGATCTTTCAATTCAACTATAGGGAAATAACTTGAACAGAAAAATTTGAGAAAGCTGTCTTCGATTCTTTTGGTCTTGACGTTAATCGACACTGTGGCTGTTTAATGACTCACCCGTGGTCACAAATGGGTGACCGTTGGGCACAAACTGAGTTTTTACATGTAATTAATGAAATTCAAGTGAAAATGCTTTCCAATTCATCTTTCGTTCATTTCAATGCTTAAAGCTCGGTTTAACCTAAGTTGAATTTTAAACTACAGTTCAACCCACTCTAGCTAACGCGTTAAACTCAAACTCGACCTCAACCTGGGCGAATTTAGAACTTCACAACATTATCTTATGTTTGTGTAGAATATTTAGAGCAGCTTCTCAGCCTTGAAGCCTTTGCAGAAGTTAGCTGTTAAAGTACCGCTAGTGCACGCTGTTCTGAGCTCTAACTGGATTATGGAGTCATTCCTCCCGTAGAGAAATAACAATTTCATTTGATGCGAGAATTATTCCACTAAGTTACCACAAATAGAGGAAGAACTAGGAGCAGAAATATCGGGAGGTTTGCGTTCAATAAATCTAAAGTAAAACCCTCGACTCGGCTGATGAGGACGTGGAGCAATGAAGGTAATGTGCGCTTCAAGAGTCGGTCTGAACAAAGAAAGGGTCGAGATTGAAGCTCTTCTCACTGACATAGGAGCGCTCAAGTGCCGTTAGATTGCTTAATAAACGGGATGGATGGGCTCAAATTTTCAATGCTTCAGCCCGG
This sequence comes from Morinoia aosen, assembly GCA_030386875.1. Lineage (NCBI taxonomy): Eukaryota > Metazoa > Arthropoda > Malacostraca > Amphipoda > Talitridae > Morinoia > Morinoia aosen. Next base: position 31,035,990 of record CM059567.1, on the reverse strand, counting down.
CGTAACATAAACACATAAATTTGCGCTTCACTTTGATATCAGTACATTTAAACTAAAGAATATGTAGGGATGAAGAAATTGGATAAGTATTTATTGGGAAGTTAAAGCTCTTGTGAAGGAATAAGAGGAGTCTTGGATCAGCTGTTAGTATCTGATGCGCAAGATTGGTGTGCGAGTACGACAGAAATAAAACTCTTGTTCACTATTGCTTCACGTCCTATTTCAGGACCATTAATGTGTACCGAACAGCATCGATGGGAAACTCATTTTATTTTCTAACTATTCCAGCAGCAATCCAAGCAGTCCTGGGATACGGCTCTTAAAATTCCACCAGCACCAGAAAGCTTTGCCTATTTTCATGGCTGTCTGACAGCGTCTACCATCTTCAAGATCGACGGATATTCTAGAAAACATTTGACGATTTTTCAATTTAAGAAATTAAAACTTTGTAATTTCGGGTGAGCGATGCACGGCTCGGAGATACTAAGATTTTTTTTTATGTCCCAGTATTCTTTGATGCCACAGTCACCTTCTCAGCCGTCTTTCCTTTGATAAGAATGACGAAATATGATATTCATTCAGTGAGAATATGTTAGCAAATAAGTTCAATACCCGAGTATTCAAGTTCAGCTGCTCTGTTCCAATCAAGCCCCTTCAGGACGATAAAAACCACTCTTCCCAAAAAACATGAAAATTCTTTAACTGGTGCATTATTTTCCCGGACTCGTGCATTCCAAGAGCTATGTAAGATTTCCGTCGGACTTTAAAGTCCCTCATCCAGGAGATGTTTTATGCGCTGCTCGGCCCATTAACTGCATCGTTATGATGGCGGGCCTCCTAAAGAAATATTCATGGTTTGTTTACTGGGAGCGCGAGCAGACCGGGCGCGCCTCCAGTCATTCCCTAGCCGTCAACTTCACAAAAATCTCTCGCTGTCTGCGAGGGACTCCGGCCTGTCCGACCAACGGCCCTACGGAAAAGTAATCTCTATGGCGTACTTTAGTAGCTAAAAATATGAACGTTCGGAATGAGGGAAATTGGCTTCCGTTTGGCAATTAGTTTTAAAATTCTGTATTTTTGCTGTAAGGTGAAAGGATGATTGGCTTATGGGAATGAATAGTAACAATCTGCTTTAATTTGGCTAAAAATCCCGCTTTGATCTCATGACTTGAGATGTCGCAAATAGCCAGTCTGGAAGCCCTTTGAGTTTTTATGCCTGTTTTATTGTTCGGTTCGTCTCGATGTACCGTAAAGGAATTAACGTGTCTGTTGTGAATTTAGCTTTCGCATGAACGTGTGGACAGTGTTTAAAAAGGTTGCTGAATTTCCTGCGCTGCAACATGTTAACCAATTGTAACTTAAGTGAACGAGAAGTTCGTTTTCTTCACTCATATCGTGAGTTTTCTTTTATAATCTCTTAACTCTTGAAAAACTGAATCTCTTTCATAACTCTTTACCTTCATTGAAATACTACACTTTCTTTAACTGGGACATTTTTGGAGACTCAAAATCAGCGGTTGATGTCCTCCAAATACTGTGATATCTCTTCTTACTAAAGTGGGTAATGATAAAATTTAGTAAAAATATGGATTTCGCCAGAATAAGCTTGGAAACATTTTTTAGAGCAATGCTGTATAGCAAGTGAAATAAATACTAAAGTCTGTTGCCGAAAAATCCAGCCCGAAGGGACGTAAGAGAAATATTTTTTAGACCAATTTGTACAGAAAACAATAAGACTTTTCATAACAAGGCGTCCTTGTATAGGGACATACGATCACTTTGTATACAACCCGGCTGGAATATTCGTCGGAAAAAGTTTTTTCATCAATTTGAATGAAATAAAACTAGTTCTGATATCTCTGTTAACTTGTTCGCTGAAACATTCATGGCTTTGAAGTGCCGACAGCACCAACACATCACTGAAAGAATTGCTTTCTTAACGTGCTCCGAAAATTGTTGGCTGATCAACGACTATAATATCTTCATCTACTTGCGATGGAGTCATCGATTATTGCAGCAGGATTCTCTCATAGGTAATTAACATTTCACATCCATGGTTCTTTTACGTCGAATTGGCGTGCGTTACAGCTACTCTTTAAAACTAATATCTCTTTTTTTCTCCTTTTACCTTTCAGTCTCTTCAAAATACTTTTGCCATCTTTTGCAGGCAAGAGCAGGCTGCGCGGCACGGTGCACAGAAAAATTTTTCCTAATTCAGAGTAAAATTGAACAGGATGGGTCAGTTTCTCTCAACACTATTTGCATGTCGATACTCTCTACACAAACCATGTGAGGGCCCGAGCTAAAGGTTAGGTAGGCTTCCTTTTTGTTGTAATAAAATAGGTTTTTGTTTTCTTACAGACCATCTTTTTTCGGTTCACTGCTGTCCCGTTTTTCAGCACCTACTACTTTCTTCTTCAACTTTTTTCTTGTTTCACGAACTTCTTTCCTAGCTTACTGTTTCTGTGAACCTTGTGCATAGATTCCGCGTTCCCTCAACTCCATACTAAATGGTGCCATCCTCTTTCCTCTCTTAGAACATCTTTGTTGTGGTTAAGGGAGGCTAAAACTTTCTTATTTAATATTAATAATACTCTCTACACAAACATTATTCACATAGGTATACATACAGTTTCTAGTCCCCCGTACCTTCATTCTCAGAAACATCAAATTTTAACAGAATAAAGTAGAAGATATGTTTTTTAGAGTAATTTCCATCAGATATCAGTGGGAATCGCATTAATTTCGTCGAAGCAATATTAGAATACGAATTGAAGCAAAAATAATAACTTCCAACTCAACTGTGTGTTTGCTGTTAATTAATGTACGAGCGATAAGTCATGAATCTGATTTTTGTACAACAAACATTGCTTGTGTAACGACGCAAGCCACAACAGAATTCGTTTCAATTCAACAGAAGCAACTATTGTATTTATGAGAATTATCACTCCCTGGGGAAATATACGAGGCCTCCCAAGCTAAAAGTTAGGTAGGCCAGGTAGGTCTTCCCTTTGTTGAAATAGAATAGGATTTTGGTTTGATGCAGACCATCTTTTCCGGTTCACCGCTGTCCTTTTTATCAGCATCTACTTTTTCTTTACTTTCTACCTTGTTTCACAAACTTCTTTCTCAATTTACTTTTTCTATGCAAATTGTGGATAGATTCGGCGTTCCCTTAACTCTGTTATCTGGTGCCTTCCTCCTTCCTCTCTTTGGAACGCCTTTGTTGCGGTTGGGGAAACTTAAACTAACATCTAATCCAAATCTTAATCTTCCTGAACTTCAAACGAAGCAACATCTGATGATTGAATATTGGAAAAGACTAATTCAAGTTATCCCGTTCACTGCCTTTCCATCGTTCGCACAAGTCTTGGTGCGCAGTTAACGTTCACTTTACCATGAACTTTATCATGTAACGATGAAACAACGTTCCTTGACTATTTAGTATTTTGTGCGAAATCAATTTTTGTTCTCTTTAAGTGGGAGTAGACACACATTTTGTAACCTTTTATGCGAAGTATCCGTTTTCGAAATATTGTTGCAGCGGTGTAAAATTTTGAGTACGAGAAACCAGCGCTATCCTGCAAAAGTGATAGCGAAACCCACGGAAGTGCGTTGTGCATCGGAACGAATAAATTTAGCCTGAGATATAAGGCAAGATTGTACGAGTTTGCAGCACGCATGCGAGAGAGGTCCCCTTGTGTTCTGGAGTGGGTCTGGATCGGCCGACGCGTTAAATGGCGTGTGGTGGAAGACACTACGCATAAACAACTCTAAATCAAGGGTAATGGCAAGGGGAATGCCGACACCACGGAAGAAAGGGTGATTCTAAAATCAGGATAGGGAGGAAGAAAGGAAGCCGCAAGGAAAGAGCCTGAGCTTTTTTTTTTTTTGTTCCTCAGCGATATGAGTGTAAAGAGGCGAGCGGTCCAAAGCTGTATTTCCCTGGTTGTCAGTACGGAAGCCCTTCCCTCACATCGCGCACACACTTATTCAAACCTATGGGCGCTTCCAGCCTGATTTTATTGGATCACTTCTAGTAAGCGCATTAATAAGCTGGAGTGGCACGTCAAAATAGTACGCAGTTCTAGTTCAGAGAATCTGTTGTAAGGCTTTACAAGGAATTGAGGAACAGAACTCCGATCCTTTGTTTGGTGTGACGATGATTCTTTCTTCAGGCTCACTAGAATTGAAAGCAATAACTAAGAGCGCCAATATCTGGCTTTCACTGTATGGTTTAACAAATAAGGCTTCATAAACACTGACATTACATGGAGAAGCATAGTGCGTAATTGAATAGTGCTTTTTATCGCGAACGGATATTAAATAAAACTCAAGGTCTTCTATTGATAGAGAAGCTCTTCTTATTTATTAACGCCGGCTCTGGTGGAGCCAGGCAGAATATGTTGTTTTAATGCAATGGCGCATCCTCATTTTGAAGTGCTCGGCTTTGCCTGGCGTTGTGAACTCGCCTTAATTAAAGTTAGTAGATCTAAAACTGTGGAAAATTAAATCCCATTAATTTACTGCCCGCATTGTTGAATTTCTATTTGCGGAATATGTTCTAGCGAGAATATAAGGGAGAATTTCACGCGCTAGAAGTCTTTAATTCATCATTGTTCGAATCTAACTCTGTAAACGAAGTTATTAATACCTTTTAATACCTGCACCCTCTGACAACCGTTGCCGTGTGGTGAGTTAAATTTATTACAGGTAGTAGAGTCTTTGTCCATCCATTGTTACGTTATGGCTAAACTGATCAAATTCAATCTAGTTGAATGAAAAGCTTTTCTCATGGCTCAACTCGAACATCAATGGAAACTTCATTGGAGGAAAATCTTTATGGGGCTATCCTGTCTCATGTCAAATTAAAATCTCTATGTTTTAAATGTGCACGAGTCGATCCTGTAATTAGATGACGATAGACGTCAATACCGTTCGTCGCGCAGCCGGTAAAATGAAGAACCGATCAAGGTTTATTGAATTAGCTGAGGCTTCCTTTGCGAACACGGGTAAACAATTGATTGTTGAAATTGAACCATTACCTATTAGAATTTTTATCGTGTTATGCTGAAAGCCACCGTGCTTTGTGCTAGCACGAGGATCTTTTTGACTCGAAGCAGAGAGATATTACATCAAGTCTTCCCTCACTTTCTTGTCATGTGCGACAGCATCGATTTTGCGATCAAAAAGAGTAGGAAGTTGATTATGCTCGGCACAGTGAGCGTCGAGTTATTATTAAATAATGGCGCGAGGGAGGGGAACTTGCAGCGAACGAGAGAACAAGAGCAGTCGCCGGGTCGACGCAAATGGGTCCAGATTTAATAAAGCTCCTCTTTGTAGCAAATCTCGTAGGTCGTGACTATAACGTTCGATCTAATGACAGTTAGAGCAGCTCTGTGTGCATTCAAAGCTTCCACTGGGAGCGACTGTGTGTTTCGCAGGCTTCCCTTTGTTCTTGAGCGATCCCTCATGTGCTGACGGGATGAAGCCGAGTTCGTTATCCCTCCGAGCCTCTCGACTGTTGTGATACACAAAATGCCTTTGTACCAAATCATGTCGATTTTGAATATTCAACGCTGCAATGCTTTATATAATCGCACGGTTGCGTGGATGGAAGTCGAGATTTTAAGCGCACTGTAAATCTACACACTCGTTTTGTGGCAGCTTTGCGTGTTTTTTGGAAGCTTTGTGGAATTTTTTTTGTACAAACTTTGAGGGTATTCAAAAAATTTTTGGGAAGCGGTTCTTACCTACGAATTTCAGGTTGTAGGTAAGCAGTTTTAAACGTCATGAGCTATTCATAGGTGAAAAGACTTTAATTTCAGAGCAAGCGATCACAAATGCATCGACGTATAGGACACAATATACTAATCGGCCCGTAACCTTCTCTTTCCTTGTTGATGTATTGCAGCGCTCTAGATGCCGCAGTAAACTGGCCCCGTTAGGGCGTCGTTTCGGTGTTTGCTCGAAGTTCCTCTTAAATGAAACTTCGTTAAAGTCTTTCAGCAGCACACGCCGTACAACAAAGGCCAACGCAGGGCTCGTTACTTGATAGTCCAAAATCGACTGATGCGGAAGGATACCGTTGCCTGAGGCTCCAGCTGGCTCGGTCTCAGAGTCTGATTTGATTAGCCTCATGTGTGCTCTGTGGTGCTGGATCTGGGAGCGTGAGTCTTGTGTGTGCTCTGTGGTGCTGGATCTGGGAGTGTGAGTCTTGTGTGTGCTCTGTGGTGCTGGATCTGGGAGCGTGAGTCTTGTGTGTGCTATGTGGTGCTGGATCTGAGAGTGTGAGTCTTGTGTGTGCTCTGTGGTGCTGGATCTGGGAGTGTGAGTCTTGTGAGTGCTCTGTGGTGCTGGATCTGGGAGTGTGAGTCTTGTGTGTGCTCTGTGGTGCTGGATCTGGGAGTGTGAGTCTTGTGTGTGCTCTGTGGTGCTGGATCTGGGAGTGTGAGTCTTGTGTGTGCTCTGTAGTGCTGGATCTGGGAGCGTGAGTCTTGTGTGTGCTCTGTGGTGCTGGATCTGGGAGCGTGAGTCTTGTGTGTGCTCTGTGGTGCTGGATCTGGGAGTGTGAGTCTTGTGTGTGCTCTGTGGTGCTGAATCTGGGAGCGTGAGTTTTGTGTGTGCTCTGTGGTGCTGGATCTGGGAGCGTGAGTCTTGTGTGTGCTCTGTGGTGCTGGATCTGGGAGCGTGAGTCTTGTGTGTGCTCTGTGGTGCTGGATCTGGGAGCGTGAGTCTTGTGTGTGCTCTGTGGTGCTGGATCTGGGAGCGTGAGTCTTGTGTGTGCTCTGTGGTGCTGGATCTGGGAGTGTGAGTTTTGTGTGTGCTCTGTGGTGCTGAATCTGGGAGCGTGAGTCTTGTGTGTGCTCTGTGGTGCTGGATCTGGGAGCGCGAGTCTTGTGTGTGCTCTGTGGTGCTGGATCTGGGAGTGTGAGTCTTGTGTGTGTTCTGTGGTTCTGGATCTGGGAGTGAGTCTTGTGTGTGCTCTGTGGTGCTGGATCTGGGAACATGAGTCTTGTTTTGTACTATTTGGTTCTGAATGTAAGAGCATGAACTACGTAGAGTTTTTGATAGTTTGGTTTAGACAATAATGGAAAAGGTTTAGTGCAGGCACTACAGCAAGCCTACATAAATTCACTATACAACCAAACTGTAGCTCTCGTAACATCTGGTCATGGCTTACTGTGCTTCTCTATTTCGCGCATAAAATTTCGGATTCATGTTGGTGACAAGTTTGTAGTCGTCCCGTCTATGCTTTTATAATATATATTGAATATACTCAGCAGTTGAGTTAATTTGATCCTTTATGTATATAATTTTTAGGTGAAATCATTTGAGAGGAAAATCTCTAACCGGTGAATAGATTAAATCATAAAAGCCCAAAATCGAAGCTTAACTGAAGTAAAAATGCCAACTATTTTTCGAAGTACTCCGTCAACACAATTTAATTTTGTAAGGTCATCTCAATGTAATGCGTACATTTTCGTGCGGTTTCTGAAAACCTGAAACTCCACGGGTTTTAGAATTAATTTGTATCTGTATCAGCCAACATCCTAATACCATCTATTCATTTTAATCGAAGAAACTTCAGCCTAATTTAAATACTCTTCGCGCAAGAATGTACTTGCTTGGGTGTCCCTGCTTTTGGCTTCCTCAAAGCGAAGGCGAATAAAAGGCCATATCCCATCACCTCCGATGCGAGCAGCCGTGCAAGAGTCTAATTCGACGCCGTCGGAGTGGCTGTCGTTGAGTGCAGACATTTGAGCGCTTCATCACTTCCAGCCCCGCGCCTGCGATTGACAGTCGCAGCGGCTGGGATGAAGATTCCCGCCAGGGGCCGGATTTTCAAACCATTTACGTCATCGTAACTGTTCAGCTGGGGATGTAAGTCCACTTAGAAGAGCATACGCTGCCTTATATACCGTTAAAGCCACACGGACTGTCTGAAAATTCGGCCCCTGGTCAGCGCTCTTCGCTTGGGCCGAGCTTGAAAAATGTTTGCGCGCGCCGCCAGGCTACTCGAGTGTTGTAACTTGTGAGCAACGCACCGTGGCTGCCGCGGCACTGCGGAGTTACCCACGAGAAGTTTGAACGCTGCAGAAATTTGTGTGATGGTTTGCAACTGGGCCGTAATAACGATTGTAAAGTTAAGTACACGAGTAGAGAAATACATCTCTCTTCAGTGAGCTACAGATTTGAAATATTTAACTGCAAATATATCGTGTGAAATACAGAACATGTCTACCACAGAGTAATTCTCAAAATATTCAGTATCCAAAATGAACTGCGGCTAGGTTCACAATTTGAGTAAGTAAAAAATGCTGCTATTGAGCTCCAATTTCACTCCGTTCTTGTGTAACTTGGCAGTTCCTTGCATTTATTAGGCGAATTGCATATCAAGGTACTCTTGAAAGTATCAAAGCATCGTCACAACACGAAATTTAAATACGCAAGATGTTCCGAATATAGGGCACTTGTAATAGGAGAATGTATCATTTTAGTTAGACAGAAGTCCGCTGGGGACTAAGTCGTCTCCGAAACCCCCCTAGCAAAACCTGTATTATAATGCAGCGAGGGAAAACCAGCAGTTCTAGTTATTTCCCGCCTACAATGATGCCCCGTCATCTGCTTCTACGAGTCGACGAATCCAAGCTCATCCATCTTTGTTGGAAATAAAAGACGGAATTGCCTGTAAAATAGTAACAACTCGTGCGTCGACAGTAGGAGTTAGAATGTAACAGTTCCTTAAATGTTCACTCAGATTATGATAAATGATTCAAATTCATTCCCTGGGAATAGAATGATTCATGTTAGCGTTGTCAAAGCTTTCGCTTGGGTTGGGAATAATTTTGTTTTTCCTGCTCCATTGCAACATGTGTATTTTTCACATCTCTCTATTCGTTATGACTGTGTTCTTAGGTCCTGAAGTTTTCAGATCCCCCGTGAGGATTCGAGACCTAAGCCACCTATTGAAGCAGTTGTTCAGGTCAATTGTCTACTTGAGAGTTGCACGCTCAATCGAGGCAAATCCGTATGCATGTATACGAGTCAAATGAGTCCAGAACAACGATATCGAGTAAAAATATTTTTGTCGCACTGAACTGCAATTATAGTTTCTCAAATTTTCTCTTTTCCTAGTTGGTTTCAGTCTGAATTCTCTTAATCCTCATGTATAAATGTATTGGCAATTCATTAAACTAAATGTTTGTATAAGTTAGTAACGCCATGTTCCAATTCCGCATTTTTGTGTTCTGCAATATCAAATTTTGCTCTAGTTATGATTTTTGTCATTTTTTAATTTTATAGTATGTTTACAAAAAATCAAGGATTGAGTTCTCAAAGATCTTTTTAGTGACAAGCACTCACATAGAGTAACATTTGTGGGATACCGCCGACAAAACTATATCCTAAGAGCACGTTTGGGTTTGGCATAGCTGTGTGTGGCAGCCACTTCAGCAACTCCAGCTCGGACGCACACACCATCTAATTTCAGTACAACTCGGGGGGAGTCCAGTGAAAAGCGTGAGTAAGTTTGAGAAGTCTCCATAATGGCGCGGTGCAGCTCGGCCCTCAAGCAGACCAGACCGCTCACTCAGACCTGCATTAGCTCGCTTCCGACCTGCCACAGCCAGGGCCCTCACATCCATCCTGCTGGCGAGCTGCAGCTAGCGCCCCGCTGCAATTCTTGATGCAAGCTCTTGCTCCTCTCACTCCTCCGCGCTCGCCTAAACTAAAGCGTGCGAGCGCGCTGCCAAGTCTCGAGATTTGATCTCGGCATTTTGTGACTGCCGGGTCGGTCGGGTGCAATTTTTGCTCCTTACTCTCGTACGGCACTCGCTTACTGATTTTGCAGAGCCATGTTGTCTTTGGCTGATATTTTCTAGCTGTGACCTGGAATTCAAAATTTTGAGGTACGATAAATTCCGTCGTCTGGCTGCAATTTTTAGGTTTTGTTATTTTGCAAGATACGGTACTTGTTTAGAAATTCATAACTGCAACACTGATATTGCCTTAAACACGAGACGAGTTATTTTAACGCATACTAAAGTTATTTTCAAGCGATTTATATCTCTGCACCATAGCCCACAACGTCTTTTCTATATATTTACTCGCAAGTGAGGTCTCGTGCATCTTTGTACATGTCGAGAAGCCTTAGCTCAGCCAAGCGGCCCTTCAGGGGGAATAAGATGAGCAACAGGTTTAGGTAAGTTAGGTTTGTCTGTGTTATGTTATTGAGGTTGGCAATGAGATTCTCTTAGGTTACCTTAACTACATTTAGGCTTCCTGGACTTTGTCTTTCATACCCAATTTGCTTCTTCAGTTTTTATTCCTTCTTTGCTATCTCTGCTCGTTATTTCTTCTTTTTTCTCCTCCCTATTGTAACTGGCTAATTCTATGTGCGAGGTATCTTATGCTACGCAGGAACACACTTGTTGCATAAATTCCTCGTTTTCTTCAGTCTAAACTAAACTGTTCTCTTCTTTTTTCTGTGAGAATATCTCTGCAATGGCAACTGAGCTCTAAAGCAAATGAGCTCTAAGGCTCTAAAGCAAATCTTTAGCCAAATGGTACTAAAGTTTCACCATGGTTTATCACGATGAACAAGTCAACTCTCGTCCGCGATGTCACAAAGGAAACTTGTTAAAATACAGAAATAAAATAAAGGCAGGATAGCTCTTATCTACGAGTCAAGTCCAGGTCATTAATCAAAGTGAATACTTCCCCCCACCAAATTTGTGTACCCTATTCAATATCAGCGGCTCGTCAGTAGCGAGTAAATCTTCGGCTGCGTTTGGAAGTAGCGATCTGTTCAAGGGTCTGAAGTAAGCTCTCTGATCTGCCGCGCGTTCTTCCTCTAGGGCAGAGTGCTCAACATGCAGGAAACGAGGAATATTATCATTTCTTTGAGTACACTCAGGAGCTTTGGCCACCCCCTCGAGGATGTGATATTATGCCAGTGCTTGTTGTCGTCGGCTTTTTGAGGGCTATTAGTGGCCCTCTCTGAAGAATTCCAAAACCCCACGAATTCCCGAATGAGCAAGTTTCACATAATCGAATTAAACTACTTTTTTTGATAAATTTTCAGCCTTTATAATTATTGTGGCTCTCGTGATTATTTTCTCCAACTGTATTTTTTCGTTATTTGAATCATTTTAAGTATATTCCGTTAATTTCTGCTGATGTTCGATTTTTCGGCACACACACTTTCTTCTTCAATTTTTATCTTGTTGCAGACTTCTTCCTCAACTTACTACTTATAAGTGCAGCAGGTAATGTAAGGGAGCACACCTTGAGCATAGATTCCCCCGTTTCTACAGTACATACTAGATGGTCTCTTCTCTTCGCTCTCATGAGATCCCCTTCGTTGAGTTTTGGAGTTTTAAAATAATGCGATAATAATATAATGTAAAAAAATTTCTGGTTTTTACCTAATATATCAGGTTATCATTTTATTCACGCGAATGCAAGTTCTTAAGTCGTCGACGACGCGTTGCCTATTAATATAATTACGCACGGGAATGTGAGCGGCCTATGCATATAATTACTCGTGTTCGTAATACGATGTTGAAAATTGCGGGCGAGGAACACTTCACTGCCAAGCTTCAAGTCAACAGCTGCACTAATTAGAGACGTTAAATAAACAGCAGTCCTCTCTGAAATTCTAACTCAAAATTCACTTCCTTGTAATGTCAACACCCGTTGTATGTTAAATATGTTGGTCAAACATGAATTACGCGTACGTTTAATGACTAATGCTCGGAGATGAAAGGGGCTCCCATGCTTTAGATCTGTTGCTCCAGTTTGTTTTTCTGTGGTTATGTTGTCAAAAAATTCGATGCTAGCTGTAATCTTCAATGTTTTAATTAGAGCTTAAGTACTGTCAATGACTCCGAACAAAATTTCCCGCAACATCTACTTCTGTATTAGAGTGTCAACAAACTGAAATTGGAATTTCTTACTCGTAAATGGTCAAATTCAAAGTTAAATACTGTAAGCAGAGTCCGTAGATTAAACTAGCGCTAAGTTTATCTTGAATTCGCCTGCGTTTTTTCTGCAGATAGTTGACCGTAAAAAAACACCTGATCGACACTCGGAGCTCACAGTTTAATTAAGTTGCACTATCATTCATGAGCATGGTGGGCTCCCAATAACTTTTGAAGCGTATGCCGTATCTGGCTACAGACTAATGAAAGAGTGAGCGCGTTTCTAGGAGTAAAGCTTAGCATTAAAATCAATATTGTGAACAAAACCTTGATTACTCTGTATTTCACTGAACTCCTGCACAAAGGTAGGTTATCGCAGAATGTTTCTCTATAGAAATTTTATAACCAGCTTTTATATTTTACCAAGAGTCCCAAGAGTAAAATCAGTAATTGGTGAGTCTGCTGTAGATCTATCATGGTTTCACTGTTTTTCGGAAGCGGCAGTAGTCATTTCTTGTGTACCTCCCGAGTGACGAATCCCTTTTTGCTTTTTTATCCTTTCTGGCTCGTTTCAGATACTCGTACACAGCTCCTCTTCCCGCTGTAGGGACTGTGGCAGCCGAAATATCGAAATTTCACGCCCTTGTTGCGCCGACAAGGCCCTGATTTAGGGCACTTGATAGAATTTCCCAATAGAAATAGAATTACTTCGACAGAAACCGTCGTTAACTCCGCGAAGGAAAAGTGCATGGAATAGTATATCCCGATTATGTTATTTCGCGCGAAGAAGTGCAATTACGGCGTGTGTATGGTATTTTATTCCCTCAATTCAATCGAGCGAATCTTGGTGGACGGAATGTATAAGTATTTTCTTCGTGATCCTCGTGCATGTTTTCCTTACCGATCAGAAAATAAAAATTTTCTGCCTGTTTTTGTGTGCTGAAGTGTGTCGATCAAAAATGAAGCGAAGTAACAAAAACGCATGTTCGAGATTAATCCGTTGAGGCTTAATTGGTGGAATTTAGTGCTGCATTTGAGAGGCGGAATGTTTTCTAAAAAGGTTTTATCTGAAACTGCGCTCGGCTTCATTTTTGATCTATCATAACTTAAATCGACGCGAGCCAGATTTATAACACAAATGAACCTCCAAAGGTACTGAGAGTCAAACTAAGGGACAAAACAGTAGCAACTTTGCAATTCGTGCACTTTTTTCCTTCATTGTTAGGGAAATAAAATTCTCTGCCACCCTCGTAGCGCAAATGAGAAATTTAGCCGCAAGTGAGTGTAGGAGAGAGTCTCCAGGCTGCTGGAAGTAGGCTGGAGCCGAGCCGACTATTTCAAAGGATCATCTGGCAGAAATACGTGCACATTAGTATGCTCCGGTCCAACAAAGCTGCTCGCCATACACGCTCCGCCAGAACAATGTTGCGAGCCTTGAGAGCTTATGTAAGCAGCTGAGAATATTAGCCCCTTTGGCCTAAATTACATTGGGACTTGCATCATGTTAGCTCCGACTGGAATACTGAGCGCCCAGTTCGTCTAGGCCTCATGCAGCGCAATGTGCATGGGTGCGAGCGCGCCGGGTTGACTGCATTTACTTGACGGCTTGTGGTGCTACTGCACGTGAAATGTTATTAATTCAACCATACATATGTATGTTTTTTTCAGACGACGAACAAACTTTATTCAAAATTTGGTGCTCAATGTAAAAACCCTCATCTCCTCGCTGTATTATTCTGGAAGGAAAAGCAAATAGAACGAAATTTTCATGCTTGGTTGTTTTTATCCGGAGTGCGTGTACGAAAGTTCCACTCGAGAAGATTGGTTTTCGACCAAAATCAGTGACGGAAGATAAAGTGGATGTTATACATGTCTTACAAATCGCTGTAGCTCGTGCGTGAAGCGCTGATTTCCACTTTCAACTGCAGTAAACTCAGAACTTTTACTGCTGTCAAAACTGATTATGTTGCAAATTGAATCAGGGTTTCTCATCTCCACTCCTTGAAACATTACCCTCATAGGCGACCTTTTTGTGCGATCAGTCCACAATCAGAGTATCAGGTTCGAGTTTTTGTCTGTATGCCAGACTACAGGCCGGAGTCCTCAAAGGCTTCAGTGAAAAGAAGCGAGCTGGAGAGGCGGCGAGCGCCTCAAAGCTCTCTGGCCCCGACGCCCGAGTTGTGTCCTTTCTTTTAGTCATCTTCAGAGCTGGGCTTTTACGCCCGATGAAAGTACAGCTCCAGTAAAGAAGTCCTCTGAACAGAGGTGGTTTGATAACAGGATTAATGAGACTTAGCCTGGCACATTGACCTAATGGGATCTCATAGTTTTATCTTTACGGTGAGGCGTGAGCTCGGGTCTTATGATGCTTTTGAAATGATGAGAGGCTCCTAGGCTACGACAGATGAGATCGGAGATGCTTTGAAGACACTCACTGATGCCTACTTTGATGCAAAAAATTTCTAACGTCACATCGCTACTTTAATTCGAATCTTACGTTTTAAGGAGATTGAATGCATCAGTAATGAAATTGAAGCTAGGCTGTGTAGCTCGCCAGAGAACCAACACAGTACTACTTTCCCATGTTTTTATCTCGTAATAGAATTGGATGAGCCTGAACTTAAAATATCCTTGAAGAAACGAACAAAAATTTTATCAAGGCTTGACGTGATTAAAATGAATACATTATCCTAACATTGTCAGTCTCCAAACTCGTATCATATTGCAGAGGATTCTCTATTTGGCTTTTCCTTTCAAATAACATGCAGCATGATCACTTCCTGAGGAGAATGCGAGAACACTCAAGCCGGATGATTGAGGTTCTGTATATTGTATAGACACCATCTTTTCCATTATTGCTCCACAGCCTGTCTCATGAGGTTTCGACAAGCTTTGGAGAGTTCTATTGATAGCACACGTGTGACCGTCATACTGCAACTCAAGACGAAAGTTAATCCTGAAAACAGGTCTAATCCATTTCCAATCCATCATCTATTTTATACTCTTTAAGGAATACAACTGTCGTAATTTTGAGAATTAGCTTACCCAGAGGGAAAGTGGGATCCCGAGCTGAGATTTAGGCAGGCCTTCGTTTGGTTTAAATAGAATACTTTTTTGTTAGGGACTATCTGTTTATAGTCCACAGCTATCTTTTTCACTGCCTTCTAATTTTATCTTCAATTTTTATACTGTTTCGGAGCGTTTTACCTCAACTTACTGTTTCTATGCATGGAGGTTCTTGGGTGGTAAACAGCTTGTGCTGCATACATTCCACGTTCCCTGAACTCCACACTAAATAGTGCCTTCATCCTTCCTCTCTTTGGAACAAATTTGTTGTTGTCAGGGATGCTTAAACTAACTTTAAATCGAATCTAATTATTTTCATTCAACCAGCGACCTTCAAGTAATAAAACGCCAGACCTGACCAATTACACGACGAATACTTTTAAATTACACAACAAATAAAATCAAAGCCTTGCGCACGCCATGTAAGCCATTCCACACAAATGTTGCTTGAGGCTTATTTTGGCACGTAGCGGCCCGAAGCTGAAGTCAGTTTTCATTAAGAGTGCAATGTTAGGTTTGGCGAGAAGCATGAAATCCTTCATTCCATCGGTGCGCCAGCCTCACCTAATCCCGACATCTGTCCGCCAGTTCTAATTGGAGCCGTACAACATCTGCATTGATGCCGCCTCACTTCCAGCAACTGAACAACGCGCGCTCCGTCTCTGTAGAAAGCTTGCACAACCTCCATCCCGCAGCCAACAGTAAACTTACATCTGTTCAGGTTTGTTGGTTACATGTATTTCTCTCATGTAGCGGAATCTCTTATTTGGTGTCTGGTAGTTTCTATGAACGTAAACTTGCGAAGCTGAGTTTGACTTTCTTTGCAGAAAGAAAATATAAAAGCGACTGTTTTCCATAATTGGTAACACGGATTTTGGAAGAATAGCTGATCTAAACAATCAAATTCAGTGTGCTTTCTCACCTTGCGTGACGTTCTACGAATTTCAGGCATGGCTCGGCTGGACTTGGTACAAAATGACCGCAAAAACTAACAGGCAGTAATTATGATATGGAACATCAGGTTTTTCTAAAACTAAAGCGACTGGTCTTATCGTACATGAGAACATCATACGGCCACAAAATGAGTGCTACTGTTTTACTTTTCCTGCCCGACAGAGGGCAAAGGATAGGAAATAGGTTTAATTTAGTGCGGTTACTGTATCATATCCATTGGAGATAGGTGCCCCTGGGGGATACTGTAAGGTTCCTTCAGCTACAAATTGGCCTTCGGTACTAATCTTCGAGTCCACATTACTTCTTTCAGCTTTCATGCTTTCTTCGCTATCTCTTATTTGCCTTTCATTTCTCTTGTCTTCTAACATGCTGTTCCTAAGCGTAGAGTTTCCTAATTTTTGAACGCATCTTGTACATAGATATCCCGTTTTGCTTGAAAAGCCCAACTTGATGCAGCACGTAACGTAACCAAGTCGACTTGGAAGATTCAACGCTGCTAGTCGTGCTGCTGTGACGACTGGACATGCTGGCAAATCCTGGCCCAGAGCGCTAACTAGACCGCTGCTCCGTGCAATGCACAAAGTTGGTGTCCATCTGTGAAAATTTTCTCAAGCAATGCTCGGTTCCTTCATTTCTGCGCTGCTTCATAATTGAAAAACATTAAGAAATGTAGTGTTTTGTGCTAATGAAGAATTCAACGATCCATTTTGATTTGAAGATTGTTTAAAACATATTTGTGCTGTATAGTAATCCAATGTAACGTTTCGTTTTCGTTATCATAAATCTTTTAGCATCCTCCAAATATTGACTAAGAACAATACTGATTCTCTAGCTAATTTTAAAATAACACAAAAATTAAAATAGTTGGATTTGGTAGACCCTTTGGTGTTTTGTACCTTCCCTTTTTTCCACTGATGTACCTATGTTGTTGTGGTTCTTACACTGTTACGTTAACAAAAACCTAGGTTGTGTTAAAAATACTTTTTTCAGAACAGTATTTGAAAAAGTGTTCACTGGACTTTAATTCCGTTGGGTGAAATAAATCGAGGTCCTTTTTTCCAATGGCCGGTTCCTCATGCATGTCGGTCGTCATGAGCCTTAAATTCTCACGGAGTTGAGATGAGCGCCCTTTCATGCCAGGTTTGTGAGGTGAGCTGAAGAACTGCAGTCCAAATCCCTGTAATTTCGGGATTTTGAAATCCCCGCGGACAACCCATCAACTCTCCTCACTCCCGCCGTTGTGCCCCTGTCCTGTCCAACCACAGTCGCAGAAATTCATTGAAGTGTGCCACATACAGGACCTAGTTCCATCGTTGATCGGTCTTCTCAGTTCGACCAGATGATATTTGTGAAATGTCTGTCGAGTTGTCTTGCTTCATGAGATTGATATCCGTGAATATACCTGATGCTGTTTACCTGAATGAGCTCATAAATATATTTTGCGAGTATACCATCGCAATAAATATGCATTACAGCCCTTATTTTGATTCAGCCTCCCTTTAGCATATCAGTTTAACACGTGTTTTCTCATTTTGATGCAAGCGCGCAGTATGCGCTGTCGGTGTTTCACTGGCTAAACAATTTTATACGCCACAAGTCATTTTCTCGGCTCCTAACCATAACTCTAGACATGTCGCAACCATTCATCAACGTCATCCACTCGGGACACATGAACCATTATGGCTGTTCCCCCTTCCGGTTTGACTTTGGGTTAAGGTGCATGCGGTCCCTTGCATGTCACAAGAGAGAGACGTCAGACAAACACCCCAAGAGACAGCGGCCAAAGCAGCGTGTCGGAACGTGTAGGACACTTCTGTAATTGCTAGCCCGTAACCTCTCGCCCTCAATCTTGGTTGGTTCGAGGCAAATCTCAATCAAAGCGAGTGACATTCTTCATGCGACGCAGCGATCCTATGCTCGTCGAATTCTGACTGAAACATGCGGTCAAGCTTCCCTTCTCCTCGAACAAAAAGGAGACATACGTGAAGGCCAAAGCGTGACATTCACAGTTACTACCAAGCTTCTCGATTGAAACACCACGTCTCTTCAAACACTCGGACCTAGTTTTCGAATATTTCAGAATTCCGGCCGAAGAAAAGGATTTTATTTCTGAGAAGAAGCCATCGATCACTCTTTACAGCGACCAGGTTCAAAATTACGTGGGACAAGCACTCAGTCTTTGGTCTGCTGGGCTCTTAGTGGGTTTTGCGATGTCTTTTTAAACTGGCCCTAAAATTTATGGGTCATTTGAACGGCACGACGCACAAGAATGGACTTGGCCGGATCCAATACTTTGAAATTTATCACACCACACCTGCTACATTTATTAGAGAAAT
The DNA here is from genome assembly GCA_030386875.1 of Morinoia aosen. Taxonomy (NCBI): domain Eukaryota; kingdom Metazoa; phylum Arthropoda; class Malacostraca; order Amphipoda; family Talitridae; genus Morinoia; species Morinoia aosen. Next base: position 31,017,710 of record CM059567.1, on the reverse strand, counting down.
GCGAGCAATGATTGCAATGCATTACTTGCGTACGAGATTTATATGAACTCCCCATGCTTTTCTCTTGTAAATTCGTACTTAAATTTGTGCTGTTGCCTTAATATCGATTCCTGTAATTACTTTATGGACACATTTAATAGATCCGTGTAATGTAGTTGCAATGAATCAGCTATTTGTGTCTTTCGAATTCAGAAATCGGGGACAGGATTTCGAACTTTTATTTGTATTATTTTATTTCAACCGCTTATAAAGTTCTTTGATGAAATGGGATCAACTTTTTATATTTTTAAAGGGATTTGTGTTAATAAGGGCTCCCTCTCAGATAAAAGTGAGTTTAGCGTACGCAGAATATAAGAAGGTATTGGCGCACCTCAACAATATCTTCTACATTCCACCGCTCAGGGGAATAACTTAGTTGAAGGTCTTATTTAGTTACTATTTTTTGCACATCGAAAGTATTTTTTTTTTATTTCTCAATTTTTTCAGTCGCATGGGAAGCAGCTAACGATCACTTCCTTAAGGGGCCCATACACGTTCAAAAAAAGCGTCAAAATTTTGCATCAAAATATGGATATCAAAATTTTTATGCAAAATTTGACGGTGTGTGGGACGTTTTGATGTCAAAAAAATATTTGAATCAAAATTTTGATGGATAAAATCCGTTTGATATTTTTTGACGAGTCTTAAAATTTTTAACGCGTGTGTGGGCTTTTGTCAAAATTTTGATCAAAATTGTTAGTCCGCAGGTGACTGCCGAGGACATAGAATCGCCATGTCTGGGAAGATGGAGACCGAAAAAAAATTTTGATTGAAGTTTTAGGCGTGTATCGAACCTTGTCGGCCTTGTGGAGAATTAAGTCGGAGGATTATCGCAATCGTGCCAAGCAAGCCGAGGCCTATGGCGCATCCATCCGAAGGAAGTTACGGAAGTCCTCTGGTTCGTTAAAACGTAAATCTGGGATGAGGTTGACGTGTCCGTAGGTTTCGCGTTTTAAATACCAGTCTTTTAACCATTTCCGACATTTAGCAGGAGGTTTATCAGAATCCAATGCGAACACTAGTGCTATGGCCACTGATGCATCCATGTCGAAGATTTTGACGATACTGAATTTTGATGGAAAAAACGCCTAAACGGGTGTGGGCAATTAAGCATCAAAATTTTGTATCAAAATTACGCGTCAAAATTTTGATGCAAAATTTTGACACTTTTTTTGAACGTGTATTACGCTGTCATTCTTTTTTTGTTGCTCAAGTTCCCTTTGGAAGGATGCAGCTATTGCATCTATGGGAATTAGCGCTCCCAGGGAGAAATGTGCTGTCCCGAACTAATAGAGTTAAGTATGTATTTTTTTTTTGTTGTTGAAGGAGAATAGGTTTTTGTTTTGTTCGGTTTACTGCTGTCCTTTTTTCTCAGCACCCTTGACTTTGTTCTTCAACTTTTATTTTAGTTCGTGAACATCCTTCCTCACTTACTGTTTATGTAATCTAGGGATCTTGTGTTAGAATCCAATAATTTTATACATAGATTCCTTGTTCCCTTAACTCCATTCTAAATGATGCCTTCATCCTTCCTCTCTTTGGAACACTTTTGTTATGGTTATCGAGGCTTAAACTAACTTTTACTATTATGTTCTTGCCCGTTAAACGCCGCGCCGTCTGTCCTGTTGCCGGATGCTGTATCAGTACCGGCCAGCAAGTGCATTCTAATACGTCTCGCTGAGTTCCCATATTTTACAAACGTGAAAATTTTACATCTCATATTTCAGTTCACATAGCATTTTCTCCGTCCAGATGAGAGGCAGTGCCATGCATTTTATTTCATTCAATTTACTACTTATTCTAAAGAAGTGGCCCCTCAGGGGATGTAACTATTGTATATATGGGAACGAGCACATCCAGGGGAACATGTAAGGTCCTGAGCTAAAAGTTAGGTAGGCCTTTTGTTGATATAGAATGTTTTTTTTGTCACGGCCCGTTTTTTTCGGTTTTCTGCTTTCCTGTTTTTTTCAGCACTACTTTCTTGTTTAACTTTTATCTTGTTTCATGATATCCTTTCTCGATTTACTGTTTTCATGCTCATCGTGCGTAGATTCCACATTTCTAATCTAATTCAAAAGGGCGTCATATTGTTTTGGTTCCTATATTTCTCTTGTACAACAAATTAACCTTCGTGTTTGTGCAATTTCCACGAGCGAGTTCATTCTTTTCATGCCTCTCATTTTCTGGCTTTAAGTAAGCTGAACCGCCAAGAAACTCGTCTAAAATTTCCCCGGAGCCTGAAAATGTAAATCTGTTCTGCGTCTCATGTCCTTTCTCTAGAAATTTTCTCCCCACGATATTTATTTATATCATGAAGATCTAAGAAATATTTGCTCGCTCGAGAAATTGACCCCTGGCATTTCAAGGTGCTTTCATTTTTATTCTCTCCTGCAACGGATCATTATTTTTTCTCCAGAGGCTATTTGCCTCACCGTTAATGTTTTTCTTTCATTCCGTAAGTATTATGCTATCAGTTTGTTGCAATTTTTCTGTATAAATTTCAGTAAACGCATTTTTGCCCTGATCTCGTTTAAAATGATCGCACGAAACAGTTCTGGGTTACTGCACTGGTTTTTCAACTACACTTCTTTTCTGCTAGTGCATTAAACTACAAAGAATATGCTTCAATTCTGAGTGATCCAATGGAAATATCAAAAATGTCAAAATTCTATTGAATTCAAAAGCTCCATTGAAATAAGAAATGTTTTTAAAATATTTGTTCAATTAGGTTTGAGATGAAATCAACGAAGTACGATGACTTTTACGCCATTAAATATTGCATAAACCTTTAGTAAAAATATTCAGCTGCACTCCATGTTTTATCGTATGCGATTACTTTATAGTAATCGCATACGATAAAACATGGAGTGCAGCTGAATGTTTTATCGTATGCGATTACTTTATAGTCATTTCATAATCATGTTGGCTAGTACAAAATTTTCCCAATTATGTTTGAAGCATGTACGTCCTTTGAACGTTCAGCTAGAATTTAAAAATAATTAAAATAATCTACAGCTGGGCTGGACTAAGTTACCTAACTCTCCCACTAGGGTACCTTAATTGGTAAATGACTCTGCGAGTGATTTACGTTAATTCTTTGCGATGCCATATTTTATACCCTCGATTTTTAGTATTGATATTAAAAATTCGACACCACTCGATTACATCGCCTGTGCAAAGAAGTAAAGAGCTGGCCAGTGGGACGAAAAAAAGAGTGTAGCGCTGGCCAGCAATTTAACTATATAACTTGTAGTCATACATGTTTCGCACCAGCACTCCATAATTTGCGCAGCAGCAGCATCGGCCGCACATGCAACGAACTACCGAACTCAATTGCTACGATGAAAAATTTAGCGCACCGCTGCAAAATATGATGCGGAGTCACCTATAAGAAAATTGCGTCAGTTTTTCTGGGTGCTCTCCATGATTTATTGTGAGGCGCTGAGGCTGCACCGCAGGGAAAAGCAGTTCATTTGCTAACAGCTCTCTTGGGACCCGCTGCCTTGATAAAAAGCCAAAAAGAGTTCTGCAAAAGTAGAGCTATGAGAACGATCAATGCCAGCTCTGCATCCAACAGATGACTCCCGACCAACCGCCTGCATGAGCATTTTATTTTCGATGTACTTTTATCTTCTGTGAAGGATCTTCAGAATGTTTTCTGCAGGTTACAGATGCCTGTGAGATTGCGAGGCATCTCCAAAATGATGCATTCTTGATCTTTTAAGGTTCGAATTGATTTAGAAATGGCATTCTACAATCGTGCTCTTTTTGTTCCGTACAGTCATAAAACTATCCAGGCATGAAGTTTCATCTTTCCTAAAAGTTCTCTTTTTCGTGCGGGATCAATTCCGAATTTAGTTTTTACTGAGTAACATTCACCCCCCAAAAAAATTTACAACTGCATATTTTCTGGAACTACTAACAATAGAGTATTTGATATTTTTTACGTGAGCAAATCGAAGTGAAACTTTTGCGTTTCCTTGGCTGTCACAAGTCGAGTGGCATGAGTTCAGAAAAGATCTGTGTATTACGACAGAAAATTTTGTCGCGCAGCAGTTTATCAACTCTTTTTGTGACTAATAAAATTAATTACCAGCATTTTGTTACAGAAAAATAGCCTTGTGTTCTCATGAATGCTTTCCGTTTTTTTTCGGACAATGTGTTACAATTCTGAACTGCTATGGACAATGAAAATCTGGTGTACATTTATATAAAAAATATCAATCGCTGGTGTTTGTATTGAGTATTCTCTCTTCCTTATTGAGAAAACGTATCCATTTGACTATGTTCTCATGCAGTGGCTACATAATATTGCCTTATTTTGAAATTGCATTCTCATCTTACTGTTTTCATGCACATTTTCATCTTGTGTGCGAACACACTTCGAACATAGATTTCGTGTTTTCTTAAACCCATACCAAATGGTACCCTCATCCTTTCTCTCTTTAAAATACTTTTGCTGAAGTTGGAGAAGCTGAAGCTATTTCAAACTCTAATTTAAGCTAATTTTGTTATCTTGAGCACGATATAATCATAGGAACGAAGTAAATCCACACTGGAGCAGAAGGCTAGAGACCTGTACGCTCAGTGTTCTTGCGGTGGCAGTGCCGACGCTCACCGCAAGTGTCACAAGAGCTTCAAAAACAAGCTCGATTAATCTAAAAACAGGGCAGAAGCAGGGGGTCGTTCATCACTGTTGTTGTGTTCCAACACGGCACTTTTAGCGAGGACCGTGTGCTTCCCCCTCGTTCTGCTCCGGCACAAGCTCCCGGCCATCTAACCTCCTCCGCCACCTGCAAATACACGCTTCATGTTCTGGCATCATGATATCTATGGGCTCTTGAAAGGGTCATATATGTTGCCTCTATCTTTGTGGTGCATAACCGAATGCTGCGAAGCACTACATTTTAGCGCTTCGTTTAAAAGCTTAAATTTGAAGGAATTTGCTTGCTCCTACGCGGGCTTCTTACTGTTCAACAATGAATTTAGTGCAGTCGTTTCCCGAATTCCACACATACTTTATTTAAAATAAATGAGCACAGGTAAAATTCAATAAAATATTTAGTGATACCTGAATTGTGCGTGCTTCTTCCGCGTGATAATTGGCAATAACACGACGTATCAATGGAAAAAAAATATGTACAATAAATGAAAAGTTGTGTACTAAAAACCAAAAGTTGTAAACCAAAAACAAAAAGTTGTACACCAAAAACAAAAAATTTGTGTACCAAAAACAAAAAATTTGTGTACCAAAAACAAAAAATTTGTGTAAAAAAACAAAAATAGTGTGTACCAAAGACTAAAATTGTGCGTACCAAAAACTAAAATTGTGTGTACCAAAAACTAAAATTGTGAGTAACAAAAACTAAAATTGTGTGTACCAAAAGCAAAAATTGTGTGTACCAAAAACTAAAATTGTGAGTACCAAAAACTAAAATTGTGAGTACCAAAAACTAAAATTGTGTGTACCAAAAACAAAAATTTTGTGTACCAAAAACAAAAATTTTGTGTACCAAAAACTAAAATTTTGTGTACCAAAAACAAAAATTTTGTGTACCAAAAACTAAAATTGTGTGTACCAAAAACTAAAATTGTGAGTAACAAAAACTAAAATTGTGAGTACCAAAAACTAAAATTGTGTGTACCAAAAACAAAAATTTTGTGTACCAAAAACAAAAATTTTGTGTACCAAAAACTAAAATTGTGTGTACCAAAAGCAAAAATTGTGTGTACCAAAAACTAAAATTGTGAGTACCAAAAACTAAAATTGTGTGTACCAAAAACAAAAATTTTGTGTACCAAAAACTAAAATTGTGAGTACCAAAAACTAAAATTGTGTGTACCAAAAACAAAAATTGTGTGTACCAAAGACTAAAATTGTGTGCACCAAAAACCAAAATTGTGTGTACCAAAAACTAAAATTGTGTGTACCAAAAACTAAAATTGTGAGTAACAAAAACTAAAATTGTGTGTACCAAAAACAAAAATTTTGTGTACCAAAAACAAAAATTGTGTGTACCAAAGACTAAAATTGTGTGCACCAAAAACTAAAATTGTGAGTAACAAAAACTAAAATTGTGTGCACCAAAAACTAAAATTATGAGTAACAAAAACTAAAATTGTGTGTACCAAAAACAAAAATTTTGTGTACCAAAAACTAAAATTGTGTGTACCAAAAACAAAAATTTTGTGTACCAAAAACTAAAATTGTGTGTACCAAAAACTAAAATTGTGTGTACCAAAAACTAAAATTGTGTGTACCAAAGACTAAAATTGTGCGTACCAAAAACTAAAATTGTGTGTACCAAAAACTAAAATTGTGAGTAACAAAAACTAAAATTGTGTGTACCAAAAGCAAAAATTGTGTGTACCAAAAGCAAAAATTGTGTGTACCAAAAACAAAAATTGTGAGTAACAAAAACTAAAATTGTGTGTACCAAAAACAAAAATTTTGTGTACCAAAAACTAAAATTGTGTGCACCAAAAACTAAAATTGTGAGTAACAAAAACTAAAATTGTGTGTACCAAAAGCAAAAATTGTGTGTACCAAAAACTAAGATTGTGTGTACCAAAAACTAAAATTGTGTGTACCAAAAACTAAAATTGTGTGTACCAAAAACAAAAATTGTGAGTACCAAAAACAAAAATTGTGAGTACCAAAAACAAAAATTGTGAGTACCAAAAACAAAAATTGTGAGTACAAAAAACAAAAATTGTGAGTACCAAAAACTAAAATTGTGGGTATCAAAAACTAAAATTGTGTGTACCAAAAACTAAAATTGTGTGTACCAAAAACAAAAATTGTGAGTACCAAAAACAAAAATTGTGAGTACCAAAAACTAAAATTGTGAGTACCAAAAACAAAAATTGTGAGTACCAAAAACAAAAATTGTGAGTACCAAAAACAAAAATTGTGAGTACCAAAAACAAAAATTGTGAGTACAAAAAACAAAAATTGTGAGTACCAAAAACTAAAATTGTGGGTATCAAAAACTAAAATTGTGTGTACCAAAAACTAAAATTGTGTGTACCAAAAACTAAAATTGTGAGTACCAAAAACAAAAATTGTGAGTACCAAAAACAAAAATTGTGAGTACCAAAAACTAAAACTGTGGGTATCAAAAACTAAAATTGTGTGTACCAAAAACTAAAATTGTGTGTACCAAAAACTAAAATTGTGTGTACCAAAAACTAAAATTGTGAGTACCAAAAACTAAAATTGTGGGTATCAAAAACAAAAATTGTGTGTACCAAAAACAAAAATTGTGAGTACCAAAAACAAAAATTGTGAGTACCAAAAACTAAAATTGTGAGTACCAAAAACTAAAATTGTGTGTACCAAAAACAAAAATTGTGAGTACCAAAAACAAAAATTGTGAGTACCAAAAACAAAAATTGTGAGTACCAAAAACTAAAATTGTGGGTATCAAAAACTAAAATTGTGGGTATCAAAAACAAAAATTGTGGGTATCAAAAACAAAAATTGTGAGTACCAAAAACTAAAATTGTGGGTATCAAAAACTAAAATTGTGAGTACCAAAAACTAAAATTGTGAGTACCAAAAGCTAAAATTGTGTGTACCAAAAACATGAAGTTGGGAATTTTTTGTGCCTCATGGAACATAAGATAGGCGCAGTAGGCTTAGGGTAGATATATAGGTTTGTCTTTCCTATGCTGGGGGACTGACACCCCTGGGGCATACTGTTGTCGCCTCAGCTTGAGACAGGTTTTCAGGGCTTATCTCTTTCATGGCCACGTTACGATTTTTAATCCTTATACTTTCTTCGTTTTCCCTTCTTTGTATTTCCTTCTTTGTTCTTTCTAACATGCTGATTCTGTGTACCACGTACATGTATCTTGCTTGAGGGCTCATGTTGTGCACAAATTTCTACAGTCCACACTAAACGGTTCTTTCTCACCATTCGCTTTTATGGGAATTAGCGCTTTCAGGGGGACTATGTGAGGGCCCTAGCTAAAGGCTAGGTAAGCTTCCTGTTTGTTTAAATAGAATGGGTTATTGTTTTGTTACAGACCATCTTTTTTCGGTTCACTGCTGTCCTGTTTTTCAGCACCTACTACTTTCTTCTTCAACTTTTTCTTCTTTCATGAACTTCTTTCTTAGCTTACTGTTTCTATGCACCTTGTGCATAGATTCCGAGTTCCCTCAACTCCATACTAAGTGGTGCCTTCATCCTTCCTCTCTTAGAACATCTTTGTCGTGGCAAAGGGAGGCTAAAATTTTCTTATATTATAATAATAATAATAATCTCATCATTCGCTTCAGATCGCCGTTGTTGTGGCTAATGACATAATACTATATCATTTTGTCTTAAAGCCTTCGCATGTAATTACATTTTAACTGATCGCTCTGCAATTACTAAAGATATACGATATTTACACTTGGTGAGACTTGCGTAAATGAGCGATTTGAATGAAACACGCGGGACAGAGTACATATCTCTAGCTATCTTTTTGCCAAAACTAATCAGCCACACAAAGAATAAAATTTAACTAGTGTTTTCGTATTCATTCATTTCGAAATGTGAATGAAAGCGGCAAAATAATTTCATCACTAATTAACGCACTTTGCTTGAGCAGGTCCTAGAGCTAACATTCCAGCCAAAGAGCCTGAATTTTCTTTTTTTAGAATACGGGCGTAAGGGAGCAATCTTACTCTAATTTTACCGGCTGATAAAATAAGCCCTTAAATCCTGACTGATCTCTTCAGAGTACTTTTCCGGTTTAAAGTCATCAATCAGATCCGCTTAGCCGGAGATCCCTTACAGAAGTCTCGTGGAATTCTTCATCTTCTTATGCAGCTTCGAAGTAGAAACTAATTAAAGCAGCAAAGCCATCTGAATCCAAACGACGGTTCTATGGCAGACATAGGGTTCGGCAAAGTATCCTATATAAATTCAAATGATCCACAATAATTTCATATCTTTGCCAAACAAATGTCTTGACCTTGCAACGAAAACTTGACCTCCTCACTTTCTATTGGCAAATTAAGTAGACCTGACTAAACGAGTCTTTTATTCATAGTCCCAACTCATTCAAATGGCGGCTCGAAAGAAATAATTTTATTATAGCCGGCAAATCAGTGTCAGGAACAAGTTTGGGAAGATCAGCCGGGGATGCATGCATTAATGCTAATGCTTCTCGAACTAGAGTTACTCGAGGCATAAAACGCGGAAGCAACGAGAGCAACTTTGGTGCTGAAATTCCAGAGGTAATTTAAGGTTCCTTTCATACTTTATAAGCCGGGGTAACTTTTGCTGCAGAATGGAACCGTCACAAAAAGAGAACGTGGAAGGCTGGTGAAAACGGGAAGCTGGAGCTGACTCTGCAATTTTGCGACGTTTGTCGCCGATATTTGTAGCCAATTTGATAAGCCGCGCTTTGGTGCGACCACCACAGAGTCGCCATGATCTGTTCGAGGAAATTCTCAAGTGTTTTTCTTGTAATGAAAGCTGGCATCAAAGGACAAAACTTGATATCATTAGTCTTAGTATTGAATAGTTTGTGAGGCATTTCAAAATAAATTCATCTTATTTTACCGGCACGCTATTGGTTTGGATGTTCCATGCCCAGTGGATCTGATGTAGTCATGCCTTCACGTCCCATTTGTGTACAGTTCTGACGCACGTTAAAATCTACAATGAATTTACTAAATATTGCATTACACCGGTCCAAAATATGCTTAAATTTCCGTGTCCCGTATTAAACAAATGAACGTTTATTGCAAATGTTGTTCTTGCGCTTCGATAAATATAATCGTGGATATTATGGTTCATTCAATTCGGTACTTTGATATTTAACAATGATGAAATAATTGTTTGCTAACTCTGTCTAGGTTTCCTATCCAATGAATTTCTTTATATTTGTAGGGATCAGCATCAGTTCAAAGGAATGACAGACCATAAAAAACAAAAAGAGAATAAAAAGAAATAAAGCAACATTTTAGCCAATTTAAACTGGCATATACTGAATCAGGAATGTGGACCAATGTTAATTAGGAGAAGCAACTAAAATCGCTTTCGGTGATTTGAAAGAGATAGCGCTTCTTTCCCCCCCCCCCGACCAATACACCCCAAAATATCAATTAATATCAAGTTTCCAGCACTAACTAGCTGAGGTTAGCCAGTTGAACCAAAGCCGGCTTGTTGTCACTAGTGCCGTCCGTGCCTGTATTCACAAAACTCACTCCTCCATTGTCCGCTTATTTTCCATCTTCGAGTTAACGCTGAGCAGCTCAGTTGTCAGTCGTATTTGTCCTCTCAAAATTTAGTTGGAACTAATTTGACTCAATGAGCAAGTATTTCAATTCATGGGCTCGTTGTCATTTTAGAATTTTGTCTGTTCTGAGTCCTGAAGTTCATTAAGTAAAGTAACTGGACAACAAGAATTTTTGAACAGGATGTGCGAAGAAAAAAGAAACAATGCGTCCTGTTATTACTTATTCAAATTGATTCACTCTGTATTGCTTTCGTATTGTTTATGACCGGGTTTGCTGGTTATAACGTTTTGTGAACAAATGTAATCGCATTGACGGTAGTTACACAATCCATATTCATGAAAGTTACGTATTATGTAATTTTGAATTTTATAAATTCACATTAGCGAAAGTGTACACATGATACGCAGTAAAGACTCAAAAATTCATTTCGCGTGCTTTACTACTCCTATTGCGAACACTCGCTCACTTAATGTTCGTAGATTTAACTTTCCACCAACACACCTTGCAAACAAGGCAAAGCATACATAAATGCTGTGTGTTTAGCATTAGCGTTTCTACATTGAAGAATGGCGCCAGTCCATGGCATCATGACTGCTTGTGTTGGAAAGGTACATTAGTACGACCACCTACTGCATGAATGTGACTCACACGTCTCCCACACCTTGTCGCTTTTGTAAATTGGATTAAATATTATTTTTTTGCGCTGTCATTGCAATGCGGGAGATGAACTATTCTTGCTCGAACATTCCGACAAACAATAATGCATGTTAAGTCACAGTTATTTTAAAACTTTGCGTTGTGCAATGAATTAACTTCAATGAAATATTTGAATTATATCTTTAATTAAGGTTTGTGTCAACAACCAAAGCTATGACATGATTTAGTTCGACGATTTCTCGTTACCGGACGTACGTAGAGGTATGCGAGTTACTTTGCGTTCCAAATGAAAAATGACTCCCGTTACAGCGACCTTCAATGTCAACAGTACCTGACACTGAAAAATGGCTTACCTAACTATATTTCTTCTGAAACTGAAGTTTAACGCTCAACGAAACATTCTGTTAATGTCATGTATTCATAAATTTCTTGGAGGAAACGAAACGCTCAAGGAAACATTCCAATAATGTCATATTTTCGAATATATCTTGAAGGAAAGTTTCTCCAAACATTAAGAGCTTAATTCCAAAGAACATAAATTAGGAGAAAAAATTTGAGACTTTTAAATGTCAATGCTACTCGTCTAAACTATCCAGCGTACTCTTTTCCTATGCGAGAGACTACGATTTGTAGTTGAGCGAACAACCTTGTTCAACTGCTTCAGGTTATCCTTCCATGGCCTGCACGCTATTATTTGAGTTGGTGTACTACTCCCAAGATCTGGCTTGGCTCTTTTTAACTGACCCTCGTTATGCTCAGGAACTGAGGTGAGCTTTACCGGGAACGTCCCTATGGTAAACGAGATGCGCGCTGTTCATGTAGAGTGAAACACTTATGAAAGCAATCGCTTCTAGTGTATTGAGTATAAAATATTACAAAGGTTATGTTGTTTGTATTTTTACCCTATCAGTCAACGTTAAAGCATGCAGTAGTAGTTTTTATGGACATGAGTGCACTCGTCGTAAGATGCAATTACCTCGACATTAATGTTTACCTACCAGAGCACGGATGTGAAATTACTTGTAGCTCTTCACAAAATTCTCATCATAATAGCTTGGTGTATAATGAAACTCTATGTGAAGTCATCTGTGATTGCAAATATTTTTCATTACATGCAGTTGATGAGAACAGTTTTTGAGGGGTCCTGATGGATTATTTGTTTTCAAATACAAGTAATCTTTTACGAGAATTACTCAGAAGATGATTTTAATGATCTGGTTATAGTATAATTTCCTACGCTGAGAAGCGCAAAATTTTCGTTGTATAGCATGAGCCTTTGTTTGACGCGATGGGTTTTGTTTCGTAATAAATTCTGAATGTAATGGGGAAATAAAAAATTACAAAGCTGAAAAGATAAGTCATACACATCAATTGCAGTAGTGAGTTAGCAATGTGATCAAAACACTTATTTCCTAACATTTTAAATATTATACATAAAGGCATATATTCATTTAAAAACATTCATTCAATATATATCAGAGAAACCCCAAGTACTACAATCACTAAAAAAATAATTGTTGCGATGTTTTTAGCACAAATTCGTCAACTGGGTGTCATCTTAAATACAAAAGCCACGAATCATTGCATTCCACCATGGTGACTTTTGCATATTCTACAGGGAAACAAAGAGCGCACGTTAAACTCTACGAATGGAGCATTGGTTGTGAGGCCCTGTAAATTTTGCACGTTCCACCGAAAGAGACTGTCGTATGGTACTCTTATATGAGAAGTGTTACACTCGATGCAGGGCTGGTTCCCAAATCCCGTGACGCTCTCGGAGTGATCCAACGAGCGCTACCGAATCATACAGAATAGAATTAATAAGAGCAACTGAGGTTCTTGACCGGGACAGTGTCGGCTAAAGTTGAAGTGTTGACATAACGTTCCATGAATTCTCAGACTCGTCTCCTGTCTACTGATTGAAATAGGGAATAATACTGATGAGTGATATCACTGGTATTCTTATACTTTTTTCACTTTCGTCATCGTATGAGTAAAACTTTTTAGCGTTAAACTTTTCGTCAGGACAGTACGTCGGACATGAAAACTCTCGAAACCTCAAGTTGAGGAAGAATTACTCTACCAGGTAATCTTGCTCGATTGTCTGTTCAGTGATTCATGCACGCACGAAAACATATCTGGCAAGCCAAGGTAATGGAATTTTTTATTCAATGTTAGCGCAATTCTCTTTGGAAGGAGACAACTATTGTATTTGAGGGAATTAGCGCTCTCAGAAGGAAGACGTGAGGTCTTTGCTAAGGGTTGAGTAAGCTTTCCTTTCGTTGAAGTAGAATATATTTTTCTGTGATACTGATGGTCATTTTTTTATTCAATGCTGCCCTGTTTCCTTAACACCCAATTCTTTATTCTCCAGCTTTTATCTTGTTTGATGAACTTACTTCCCAACTCGCTGTTTTTATACACAGGAGATTTTGTGTGCCAATACACATAGAGCTTTGATTTATCGTTCCGTTTATTACATATTAAATAGTGCCTTCCTCTCTATAGAGGAATTTTCTTGTCGTCAGAGAGGCTTAAAACACGTAATCTTCTCTTATCTAATAATAAAGTAGTTTCTAAAAATGAAAAATCAACCACCGAATGCTTCTTAGGAATTTTGAAAAGCTGTAACATCGGACATGTAGATCCTTATTAAACCGAAAAAAATTCAGATTTACTCTATCAACGAAACATGAAATGTTTTTCAAGTCACATTGCGTGGAATGCAATGGAAAAACACCACAACAAGACACTACGTTCACTCTCATGCTACATATTTCGTGGCGAGTGCAATCCTAAGGCGTCCTAGTGCCAGGGCACGGCTCGTTACAAGACGAGTTCGGCACGGACGTCTTGTTACGGAAACGACCTGTCAACAACAGACGGCTTTTCGTTATCCGGAGCACCGTGGGAGGCAGGCTCCTGTCGTTGCTTCGTGGTGCTCAACTCCAAGTTTTTCTTGCAAAAGAATTCCGTAGAGTACAATTTTTTCCGAGAGCTTTGCAACTTAAATAGGATGTAGCAGATTTCAAATGAAGCAGCGTTGCAAGATGTGAAGGTAGGATTGCATTTAATTTTGATGGGCGGAGAAACTGCTTTTTTAAGAACACTTAAATATTACTAGTTATGCTTCCGGCGCTCATGCAGTTACTTTGAGTAATAAAGCATTCATCTAAGAAGTTATTTATCTGGAATCAACGACGCGCTCCTCAACCGAATAATAAAACGCCTACATTTGAACGTTTTGCATTTAGAACGCGTGATGATATTTTGCTGGTATAATTTATTACAAAAGAGCTGTCTGTAAATAAATTTTTCTGATTTCAATATTTTTTTCACAAGAGAACTTCAGTTAAATAGCTATTTAAAAAATAAAAATGCTTTAGGATAGTTTTCGGTGCATTGCTTCTTTCGAAATAAATCTACCCTCTCCTTTGTTTCCAACTCTGTGCAAACTTTATAGAACAATTTCATGTACGTTGTTAGAATGAAATAACGCTCACCGTGTCGTTCATATATAACGTGTCTTTAATACTGTGTGATCGCGATTAACTAGTTTCGCCTACAAGGCTCTCGCTGGTCTGTCTCAGTTGTGTTCGGAATGTGTGCTCTAGTTTTTCACGATTCCACTGAATATTTCCTTTAGCATTAGCTGTATATTCATTAGTTTAGCGTTCAATGGCCAAGCGCGAAAGAGTGGGTCCTCTTGCCATAGAAAGCGCTGCCTTGCTCACTATAATGACCATCACTGCAGAAGCGCTGGTGCCCCCATCGCTAGATCTACACCTACAACAGAAGATGTAATCTTTTTAATCCTTCTATAGCAGTAGCAGGGTTCTTAACCTGGGTTCAGCATGGTTCAGTTTGTGCACGAATACAGTACATAGTAATATACATATGTTTTGAATTTGAAGAATAAATGCAATTTTATTTTTCCAACTACAATGGGTTCGATAAATGCATCTAAGGAACTTGTGAGGTTCAGTACCCCCAACAAGGTTAAGAACCACTGTTATATAGCCGTGCGGTCTCGCTCACGGCCTCGAGCAACTCGTACGACAGGCCACGTCAAATGGCCGGGCCTGTGGCTTGTTGGCGTGCAACCTCTCCCTTACAGCTCAAGCCCCATCCCTACAGTAGCACTATGCGTGAGCCTTTGTTGCTACTGGTGCTACTCATTTTTAATTGCTTCGTGGTCATCTTGAACATATCGATCGCGTTTGTGAAATTTTATATTTATATTCGATATGAATAAATATATTTATGATATAAGAGTAGCCCCTACTGGTGTTACTCATTTTTAATTGCTCGGTGATCATCCTAAACATATCACGCTGCAGTTAGTTGAGCATTTGCGAATTTTATTATGCTGGCGTAGTTCATAAAACTACAGTATTGTGGCGTCCCATTCTCCATCTAGTGTAATCACAAATTGTATAACTGCAGGTGATTTTTTTTGCAATCTAATGTTCAGAAAAATTTTGCCTCTGGTAGATACTTGGAGACGATGCCAGAGCTACAACATATACTTTTTAACGATTTAGTTTTGGAACCCATTGTTCTTCTTGATTTCGAGTCATAGAACATAAAATTACTGAAGTCGCGGCGAATTGTCGATGAAATGAGGCAACAATACGGACAAAACGGCAGATCGACTAAGCCAAATCCATCGTAAACAGCCACGCTAATAACGTCTCGCAACAAACAAGAGATGGCATACTCTTCGTATCTTCTTTCACGTACTTACGGGTCAAAGACATCGGTGATTAGTTTTGTATTCCTGAGTATTTGCAGAGTTTCAGTTACTTGTTTGTCGCTGTATCTGAGGTTTCTGAGGACACTACTACAGAGAGCTGTAAGTTAGTGAGCGAGAGGCGGCCCACTGCTGTGAAGTTTGCTTAGTTTTAGTAGAACGTTCATCTTAATAATGACAACAAAACTTCCTTACTAGCTTTAAAACAATACTGAGATTTCTTGGAAACGGTAAAACCATTTTTAGGTTTCGAAAGCTTTAACGAGGAAAAGCTACCATTTAAAACTCCGTTGCCTCACGCTCGCTAATGATGATTTTTTACCGCTGTAAGAAAATGTGATTCAGCTGAAAATACTTCAACACAAAGCATGCCGGAAAATGCTTCTTTCGATGCGTAAAATGTTCTTTGTAATGTTTCTCCGAGTTTAAAGTGGTCTTAAATTTCGAAAAAACCAATGCAGTATCCTTCGCTCTAGGGAGGCCTGAAATGTTGCAAACTCCTTTCCAATCTCTTACGTTATAAAAGTTTCCAGCTTTTTTCGACCGTAAGAGCTCTTGAAAGACTTTAAGTTTCTTCACTCGCGGAAGATATGTCAAGGTCGTAACTTTATATGGTCTTTGGAGACCCGTTGTGCGCTGGCAGTCTAGAGAATCAACAGCAATAGTTAGAATCCTTGTTAGGTTGAAACTAAAACGTTAAAGAATTGTAATTACGCATGTATGTAACTAGCTCACGAATTGTTTCTAGCAAATTTGAGTAGTTTACAAAAGAAAGATAAGAACTATTTGTGCATGGCCCACTTATTTCTCCGTCCAGAAAAGATTCGGAAAAATAATTGTCACTATTCCGTGTGTAAAAATAGTGGGCAAACACGGATTTTTGAACCGGTTGGGAGGTGGGTTACCCCGAATAGTTGGAGGCAATGTTTCAAGTTCCCTGGTCATATTTCAGAAGCGCCGTAACGTGCACCGTGCTTAACTAGCTCGTAAATTTGGGGCGTGCATTTGTCATGAGATTACTCCAAGTCGGGGGCAGGTCCGCGTAGTTTTCAAAGTTTCTAACATATTACTCCTAGACTTTTTTCTTGGGCGCTAAGCTCTCTTTTTTCTAGAGCACATGCATCGCTTCGAGAGTCCTTCTTCTTGGGTTTGGTTCCGCTGTATTTGTGAAATGACGGCCTACTTCTGGCTGTTCCCTGCGAACCAAGCTTCAAGAATGAGACGTGGTTGTCTACGTTTCGGATATTTGTAACCAAAGTTGTATTCCTCCTTGGTTGATTGTTCTATTCGTGACATGAATGCCGGCTTTTGACTGCAGCCGTTATGCAAGCATCAAGTCTATTGAGTACATGGTGCATCGTGCTGAAACGCAGTGTGTTTACAAACATCCTGAATGGTAAATGAAGATGGGCCACCCATAAGTGTATTTTTTTTTACAATGAAAAGGACATTTGGTAACTCGTAAATGTTAATAGTTGCAAAATGTCTCATAGAAAACGTACGGTAGATACGACAGAAAAATTTCATCAGGATATACATATTTGGAAATTCTCATTTCCATGATCATAATTTTTAACACGTGCGAAAGAATAAATTGTTTAACATTGTTCATATATTTTTTTCAAAAATTAAAAAATTTGAACATTAAAACCAACACACATGTAGAAATTTTTTTGTACTTCACCCTGCGCTCAACCGCAGCCTAAAATGCATTAGCTTGCATAAGTGACAGAGATCGATAGAAACGTGATAAGCGAAAAACAGACAGCGACAATTGGAGGCATAATTTACGTTAGGAATCAGTTTTTTCGAGAAGATGGATCAACTGGATGATTTCCTGAAAGGAAATAAGTAGTCAGGAGAGTTCAGAAAAACGTATTTCTGGAGTCAGTGGAAATCTTCCGGTAAAAAGATGGTGTTTGAAAAAAATTTCTCCGAAGATATCTCAGCGTGTTACTAAAAGCGCTAGCTAATGATATTTTTTGTTTATTTAAGACAAGAAATACCCTTCGAGGGATATAACTCCTTTATCTACGAGAACTAACCCTCTCCAGGAAAGATATGAGGTTCCTAGCTGAAATTCTTATGTGCCTTCCTCTTTTTAAATTAGAATATATGTTCGTTCCGTTGCGGGCGGATCACATTTCAGGATCACTGTCTATTTTTTTTTCCAAAACCTATTACTTTCTTCTTAGAACAGATCATGTTTCGTAGACTTGTAGCAAAATTGCTGGTTGTATCCGTTGAATGTGAGGACACGGACTCCTTGTTTCCTTAATTTCATGCCCAATGGTGCCTCTCTCCTTCTTTTAGGCTCGCTTTTGTTGTGGTTGGGGAGACATGAAATAACTTTTGCTCTAATATCTGACTAAGAAATACCAGAAAATTTAGTACTTCTGAATGCATGTTTAAAATCAGTATGAAATCTAATTCAAAATTCATTACACAGTGAATTTGAATTAATGTTTTAAATATTTATCAATAAATGTATTTCGCTCACTATAACGCTTTTCAAGTATAATTCATACGAGCTGCCTAATTTTTACTATACCTTCGACTTCATTGTTTATAAACTGTTGGTACTCTCTGCTCATAAGCCAAATCCTCACAAAAAAAGAACATTAAAAAGAAAGAACATTCAATCGCCAACAAATCAGGACAGGAAAGAAAAGACTACAACGTAGTACGCTCGCATTTGTTCAGACGATGGCATTCAAAGTGTCTTTTATAGCGACCGCTGTGTCGTACCCGCTCACCGCTGAACGCAGAAATTCATTCTGAGATGCCGACAACGTCGCGTGCCCAAATCAAGAGCCGTTTTCTAGCTCTCATATTTCCGCGGTCAATATCCGGGGAGATGGCGCTCATTTCCTACGAGCGGAGTTGTCTGCAGCAAAGTTTCCCAAGGCTGATGCCGCGTTATTTATGCTGGCCAATGTAGCCGCGATGCATTGTCACTGCCGCACCGACCGCTGCGCGCAAGACTAAGGAAGCCCCTGAGGTGATTATTGTGAAGGACAAAGTAACTTTTATAGCTTTGATGCCGCAGTTATTTGTACGGACTGATGATAGTAGCACATTATTATAAGTTCCTCGGGAACACGGGAAGTACGTCTGAGACGAGGCTCTTATTGCTAAGTAGAGCAAGACAACTAAAACTAAAGTAACTTCATCTGTTATTCTTCAGGCTGATGATTCTAGGTTACAATGCCGTGGAGCATTTTTGCTGTTTATACCAGCAAGCACATCGAAAAGAGTTAAAAGGAACTCGCTGAGCAAATTCGTTAACGATTCTAAACCGATTGCTTGATTAACATCAGTTGAGGGCAAGATATACTAGAAATTAAAAAGCTTTCTTCACTGCTCTTGTCGTTAATAATAATCATGCTTCGAAAACGCCAATGTAGTCTCTTCGGAGATAACCCTATCTGTAACAAGTTTCAGAGGTATGGTTACAAATATGATAACGATTCTCCGAACATTTGGGATAGGTGAAAGTTACCACAGAAAACAAGTTATGCACTTACAAAACGTTACAATAAAATTGAGCCGTGCTCAGGAACAGCTTGGTTAATAAATATTTCACTTTCGTTGGAGTATTTCTTACACTATTTAATGTATTTTAAAAATACTTATAACTTACTCAGGGGCTTGCCAAACGAATAAAAAATTTGTATACATCGTTGTAGGCAAGTGAGAGATTACATTGCTATATTTTTTAAATTACTTCATTAATGACAAATGTTATCAAAAGTTCTACACAATTTTTGCATCGAACTATATTTCTCCCCTTAGGTGACTGATGAGTGTTCATGAAAATAACATACAAGATTGAACGAGCATATTTTTAGACATTTTTCATTGCTATTGTCACACAAATTGGGTAAAAAATCTTGGAACCGAGAACTCTTCAACGCACATAACGTTCAAATAAAGATGGCTACAGGAAATACAGTATTGTCCTGACACGTGATAGTTGCGTAGCAATAGGCAGCTTTTACTCGGAACATGCTCTGCACTTACGGGGCCCATTGTCCATTCTAAAAGATTCTACTAAAATAAATTGGAAACACAAAATTTCTTACACGCGACATCCGTGACACGGAGTGGCAAATTGATATGTTGTTTCAATGATGAACGTATTTTAAGCCAAATACTTGATAGTTTTATTTATACCAATGTACGTTGCATATTGTGGTACAGTGCACAGAATGATTTACAAAGTGCAGTTGAGTGAAATTGAGTGCAGTGGCAGAGAAGAGCTGAGCAGGACTGTATATTTAGAGCATTTGAAAATGGTTGAATAATGTTTTTTTTTTCGGTGATGTCTTGCGGTACGCTTCCGTATTTTCTATTCATTTTTTTCATAATGGTAAGCATTTATATTATATGCTGTGAGATTATTCAGGTCATCAGCGAACGTCGCGGTAGCATAATGTTAGATATTTTAAACTGCTATTTAAAATATCCTCAACTTGTTCAGTTTCAATTACTTCTCCGTATTTCAGAAAGAGAGATATTGAGTAATCTTCTCCAATACACGGAACGGGAAAACAACAGTTCTTATCAATTAGAATTTCCTATTGACTGGATCCTCTGCTCTGTGAAATTCTTGAATACCATCCGAACCCTTTTTAATTTGCGAGTTTCTCAGCAATGTTCCCCTCTCGATCATCGGTGTTGGGACGACTGCAACCGTATCGAATTTTTTGGGACCTCCAGAACTCTTGCCGTTAAATTACTGAAGCACCGTGCATCCCTTTCAATTGATGCCTGTGAACATACTTCAAAAGAATACCGTCAATAGCCTCGCTGTCCCCTGTCTCGATCCACACATTGCAAGTCTTTATGTTCTGCAGAGCGCTTCCAATGCCATTTTCATTAGTGAAGAATTATTATTTATGCTGGAGCTTCATTTATTTACTCCACCGCCAGCAAATGATGAGTGAATAAGTCGAATATTGCTAGGAATAATGACTTCTCTAAACGAGCAGGTAATAGTTTTAGTGTGATGTTTTTGAGCCCCAGTTCATTATTTGTTATTAATCTAGCAAGATTTCCACGAATTAAATCGAGTTCACCGCCATGAAGACAAATTCTTTGCGAATCGAGAATAGGACCGTCTATAATAAATGCTTTTTTGGTCTTTGAGCACTCCTCTTTCCTTATCAATTTATACAATAAACGATGAGGAAGTTTGTGCATAAATAGTTTCGAAATTTAGATGGAAATGTGGAAGCACCAGAATACCAGGAAAAAAGATGAGTTGAGAAAGAAGTGACATTCCAATCACGTATTTAAATGAAATTTGTAAAGTCACGTAAAAATATTCCCCGCCTCGACGGAATGAAAGCTTGCAATTTTAATACTTGCGCCTGTTTCAGCGCCAGAGTTCTTTTCCTTGACTCGAGTGAGAAGTTTACCCTCTCAGTTGCGTACGTGCGCAGAAATTTAGTAAAGTGAAATGAATATGTATGGAAGAGCGCGAACTCTCTCATCGCCCTTATCCCCAATTCTCTGCATTCGTTACGCGAGCAACTTCTGCAATATCTAAAGTCCGTTCAACTATTCCAATCAGAGAGAATAGTGTTAACAGTTTGCTAAGGGCTAGTCTTAATTGAACATAAACCTTTCGAGGCTCATTGATTCGTTCAACTATGGAGTATAGAGAGTCCCTTTTGCACCGACAAGGATCTTGGTAAAGTCGAGTTTCCGCCTTATTCAACTCTAATGAACTTCATAATGTTTGCAATTAAATTCTACATTCTCAGGTCATTAAAAAAAATTTCTCACGGTGTTAGTCACGCACTTGACTTCGAAAGTTTCCTCGGTGTTTCCAAATCCAAAATTCAGGCTCAAATTTTTAACTAAGTCAATTGTAATTGTTTTCATGAGGCGCTCCCCTCTACAAAAAGGAGGTCCTTTAAATTCTTAAGCCTTACTAAAGGGGCTCTGGACCTCTGATGCAAACATACTGTCATCTCTAAACTTCGGCGACAAATCCACCCAGTGATGTCCTTGTAAAGGCCTTAGCACTATATAATGGGTCGACTTGAGTACTGAAGAGCTGCTGAAAAGATAATCCTGCAATAGAAGAGGGTCGAATCACTCTGGCTCAATTCTACGATAGATGAAGAATCATTAACTGACTAATCTGAGGTTAGCAAAACGAACATTTTTACTTTCTACGCCGCATCTAGATATCTTTCTTAAGGTCCCTGTAATTGTGTAAGGCCTGTAGGCGTAAATACGCAAGTTATTGCAACGCAATCTACGAGATGAGAACAAATTCAGCCATAGTGTTGCTAATGCGGGCTGGGACCTTTACTACTTGTCATGAGAACCAGCTCTGCTACAACACCTGGTGCCGGTCCCCTTGCTCAGCGAGATTCCTGGCGAGGGGACACCGGAGTCGTCAAGGCTGTCGTGGCGAGAGCCATTCTTCCTTACGTTGTGTTTTGAACCACTTTCCAATAAATAGATTTTATACATATATATTGCAATTTGTTCTTACTAATACTTCGCACATAACAGCGGTGACATGTAAGGTTAGCGTGACTCCTAAAGATGCAGTTTTTAACAAGGCAAGTTTCCAGCACGAGTACAGAACAATATTACAATCGTAGTTGTAATTTGTACAAACAATATTCGTCCGAAAATTGTTCAAAATCAATTTTGAGCTGTTCATTGTGTACCGGCTTATAATTGCAGTAACTCAATAGAATAGCCTTATTTTTTGCAGTAAAGTTGCTCGTAGACCGCCCCTTGTCCAGGTTTTATTAGCAGTAACAAACGAACAAGGTCATTAATCATAACATGCTCCTGAACCAGTCGAAAAGTACTCCAGTTTCATGTGTAGAAGCACGTCTTAATAAGATCAAAACTTTTATTAACTGTGGTCGGCAGTTCTTTTCGTTCTTTTTGAAGTTATTCTGCTCTGTATTGTGCATCAGAGCAGAAAGGAGGGATAAAAACTTGGATTCAATTATGGCTACGTCACACCAAGGCGCTCTAATTAAAGGTTCCTAGTTGAACTTTTATTTGTAGCATTTATTTCACGAATTATGTAACGAATTTTTACTCATCTAACAATTAACTCTCTTAGAAGCTATTGCAAAACTTGCTTCAAGCATCTTCACAACTGAATGGAAATACTTGCCAACTTGGTAGGCACTCCTAATAAGCGACAACCTACAGCGATATTGAACTCTTTTTAACATCATTCAATAATATCCCAATCTTTTAGCGAAGATGAAACGCCCAATGTCATGATTGAGTAACTCTGTGTCTTCTTTATTAATAGAAAATTTACCTCACTCGAAGTCGTCTCGTAGGACATCAAGGAAGTCTTCTATCAATGACCCCACATAAGCGTAATCGATGACGAAGGGCAAAAAAAGTCGTTGGTGCTGTTGTTCTCTGGTAGTCCCTGCATGGGTTAACATGAATGTGTCTATGAATTAATTGCCTATGCCAATAAATTCTCAACTCTTTTTAAAGCCCACGCATTTTTTCATATAACCTAGCAGCGTGAGTGACGGTTTAAATTGAATGAAAAACATTTGGTAACACCATAAGAAATCCACCTCGATTCATTCTACCAAAATGTAATAGAGAAACTCTCATCACTCGAGGCTTGCTCTCCTGCCTCACGTGCTTACCGCAAATTGAGCGAACGTTGGAGTGGAACAAACACATTACTCAGTGGAATGCTCGAGAGACTTCACTCTCACCTGAGACACAATATACACCTTCGTTATTCATGACTGCGAGATCCAGGCCAGATTGTAACACAGTTCCGACACCCTATTTAATTTGCTTTTCTCGTCATCTCGACGGGCAAAATTATGCTTTTCAAGCTTACACCGTCCAACGCATTCTCTCAAAACATAATTTAGTCACAACATCTGCGCACTGATGTCCGATGCATTTGTCCAAATTTGAACGAGTATCCTCTGCAAGGAAATCGGACTACCAATGATTAAGCGCACAGAATTCTATCAAACGTGGTTTGTTCTAGCGTTCAACGCTCTGGTGAAATTTGCTGTATACATTTTATTTAAGTAATGTTAATTGCTACTGTATACTCCATAATTTATAAAAAGTAAATGCTGAACTAAGATTGTCCCATCGGTCTCCTTCCTGAAATAACGTGAAAATTTACTGTTTCATAGGATGCTTAATACTGATACAAAACCGAATTTCTTACCACAAACGCGAATGCTTGAAATAAATTTTGCGAAATTTTTTAAATAGCTCCCAACTGTAACTTCAAAATCACGTTGAAGTATACGATCTATCAACTAGTTCAAAACAGTGATAGAAAAAATCTGTGGATTCTGATTACAGCTACTTAAATTTCACAAGTATCGTCATCATTTTTACGAACATACGACTTTATTATTTTACAAAAAAAGCAGGTCGTAAAATTTGGTGCTTACGAGATCACAGTTTTATTATTGTGCATTCCTAAAGCAGCTGTAAATCAATTAAACAACAATGCATGTATTCCACAGGCTCGTCACAATAACACTTCAGTAGGGACAACCGTAAACACTCCCTCTTTCCCGTCTTGGTACAGCTTTAATGAGCAGCATCAGAGCGCAGCAAAATATGAGCTGTCCCAAGTTATTCTGCGCCTCGCAGCAGCAGCAGCAGCAGCACGAGGGCGCTCTCAAAGCCTCGACAGCTTCGCGTTGCATTCAAAACTCTTCAGAAAGACGCCCGCGTTTGACGTAGCTTTCATCCGACGGCAGTGCAATGCATGAATTATTTATTTTTATGGGGCCCAATGAATTAGATTCACATCGCACCCGCTGCGTCCCTTGAATCGTGCGTAGTCCTGCGACGACGAGTGGTAATCGAAGACGGTGTTTGCATTTACTAAATATCTAGCTTCATAACTCCCGATAAATGTTTGCTCTGCTTGCAAGCTCTCAGTATAGAGCGTGCTTTATTGCTTTTTGTCAGACTGTGTCAATCACGTTGGGATCAGCTCCAACACTCAGTAGCGAGTAAGCGAATCTCTTTGTATCGCTTCTGTTTATTCCTTCGTATCGCTTGTGTTGACAAGGAGACTTCCAGCAAGTACATCAACTAATTTACAAGTTATAAATAGCACTGTGCATCCTGATTGAAGTTTTTTGACCATTGCTATGTTTTTCAGCTGAGGTGACATTTTCCAAGCCCCAGTTTAATTCTTGTTTAAGGTTCGCACCCACTTCAGGTAAAACTACTCAATGTAACACTTTCGCAATGGGGTTAACTGCTAGAAAACATTTCGAGCAATTTATTTCCTTGTTTTTCTTGTAATATTCTAGTCCAATATAGATATGCTTTGCGATATATGTACTAAAACTGTATGGTGCTGTAGAGAATCATTACGTGTAGCTAGCAAACTAGTCTCGCTCCCTATCCCATACTTCAGAAAAGCATACCAATAAAAACGCTTCCAAATGAATCAGTTGTTTTGGTGAATCCGGTTTCCTGCCGGCGGCCAACGTTCAAATGACTTTTACGTACGAGATAAAAACCGTTTTTTACTTGGTCTCGCAAGGATTTTATAAACGGTGCTCGCACTCAGTTCTTTCAAGAACGTTCATCAAAAAACTGAAAAATTTGTATAGTATTTCAGTTTCTATCAACGTTCAGCACGTCAGTCAAGAAAATGTTTGTCTGGGTAAAACATTTTATTCAATATGCATTCACTAACACTCAATTTTCACAGAAAAATTTGATTCTTTGCTAATCGAAGCAATTGTACGTGCTGTACTTCAGCATTCTTTACAGAGATAATGAAAGCTTCAATATCAGAAGTCTTCAAACTCAACAGCAAGTATCGAACAAGTTCCGTTCCCAAGCACCGATGACGACGATAGTCATTAAAGCATTCAGGGCAATGTGTTGTTGGCAACCCGCATACGTTTTGTTTGAAGAGTCTGATCTCTTAATCTCAGTATTTGGCCACGTTCGCACGGCGCAGTGCGCCTGTCACACTTGTTTTTGTGAACTTCCCCTCCTTCTGCCTCAATTGCTCTCGTATTTCTCAGCGTTGATCTGTTTGCTTCTCGTTACTGAACTCCTTTGATCAGTGAGCGCTAAGAGGCCGGAATATTTTCCTTAATTACTCGATTATAAATTGCGTCTCGGCGATTTGTCTATTTTTCTTCATTACTAGTCATAAATAACCATCTGCTTGAAGCACAACTTTTTATTTGTTCAAAATTTAAGCGGCAATTTGCAGGCTCTCCTTGTGACCGTTTAAAATGTTTAATTAGTTCCTTAATTAACTAATCCCAAAATGAGTTTTTACTTCTAATATTTACACAGGACTTGATAGAAAATATATGTATGATCACGGAATGCATCAATAAAACTTGGTTTAAATTTAGATCAGAGTCCAATAAAATCGGCCCATACCTTAGTTTAATTTTCGATCGCTGCGAGGGAGAGGGCGCTAGGCCTGAAGGCTACGAGCAACAATGGCCCCTTGTTTTTATATAGCTGTTTTTTTTTCTCACCCTTTCGCAGCTCGAGCAGTTTCACTTGTCGATTATTGATTTTCGCTCTCACTTAATTGTGAATGTAGAGGACTAGGAGTGTTGAAATCAGAAAATTTATTTACACGTGGTTTTCTTCTTTTACACTTGCTTGAACAAAAATTTGTATTCGTTATTTTCTCGTATTTCTTGTCAAAATGGTAACAAATAAAATTTAGTGTAAGAGCATACTTAACCCTTTAACGCACACATTTTTAAACTCATATTACCGTTATGACAACCACTATCACTAAACCGACACTGTCATTAGGTAGTCACTGTTATCAAGGTGGGGAAGGAACTGCCACTCGGCAGTGAAGTTCAAAGGACACATTAGTGAACAAATTGAATAAGAAGCTCAATATATTATTGTTATTTTTGAAAGAGGACCGTACAGTCCACTTGGGCGTTAAAGGGTTAAACGTCAAAAACTCTTTAATTCTGACACAGACTTGCATTGAGCGGAATTGCTGTTTAGGAACTGAAGCATTCGGGCTCATACATCATCGTTCACAGCAGAGCTCTTCCTTCAGCTCTAGTGGCTCGAGCTTTGTGGCGAGTTCTTCTGGCTAGGTCTTTCCTTCTTATCTTTTGAATTAAAACGAATGATATATTCAATTGTTTTTTGTACTAGTTACTTTGGTTTACCAAATTAAATATCTGTCAAGTTTTTCCTCTTTTGGTAACAGAAGAAAAGTAAAACCAGTTTGAGTTTTTCCTCTTATTTTTGGGTTCAAAGTGAGCAGAACTGAAGACCTTCCTAACTCTGGACGCTCCGATGAGATCAAAACATGTTACTTTCTTGGATGTAAACGAAGCCTTCACTTCGCCTGACAGAAGTAAAACTAAAAATCTCATGCGAATTTATAATCAAAGGGAGCTTATCTTAATTGTCAAGAAATGGAAACATGCGTTAATTAGCTCTGCTTCGACGATGAGTTGAAGAGGGAATGCCCCAAATTCCAAGGTCACTGTTTGCTCCATAGCATTCATTGAACCACTCAGACAGAAGAAATTTTCATGCTTCTTGGATGTTCAGTAGCAAAGCGGCCTTTATTTTTCCTTTTTAATTTCTTGAACGATTTTTCCTACGAAATGCACGCCCAAAAATTCAATTTACCCTTCCCAAACAGTGGCCGCGCTTTTCTTCAGCTCGAGCCATCAGCGCAGTCTCAAAGAGAGCTAATGAGACCTTGGTCAACAACCTTAATTAAACACCTTTGAATTTTCTTGGAAAATATAGGGCCAGCCAAGTAATTAGAGACCATAACCATGCACTTAAGTTCAGGCTTTAAAGGCTTACTGGCAAAGTTTCCTTGTATAAGCGCGCTTTGCTTGTAAGCTTTCCAATCTGGCTTCGTAGAATCCCATAGAAATGCCTCAGACTTGAACAACACCTTTGTCAAGGCGAAATTTGCTTACGTTAAGCCCTCACTAATGATAGACTTGGTCTATTTTGACCGCAACTTGAACGCACTAGTAAAATATTTAGCAGTTACCATGGTTTGCAAGTGTGTTGTACGCTCAAGTTTGCAAAATATCAACATATATTTTTAGGAAAATTGAGTTAGCGCTACTCGCAAACTTGCACGTGTAATTTGCTCTGTGTTCTGTTAAAGTGACCAGTGTATAGCTCATGCAAATACAGAAGCAACTCTAAGCATTTTCCCAGCATTCAGTGAGGCAACGATGCAAGAGTGAATTCTCTTACTGACTGATGGTAAGGATTCTCAGTTCCTGTCCATCATAGATCTGTTGGTGTGTAGATACTTGATTTCAACACTTCGAAGAAGTGAACAAATCATGCAGCGAGCACGAGGGCCGACCCTAGCTCGGCATAAATTGGTCGCCCGCTGTGCCTTTATTTTTACTCACTCACCGGCAGGGAATTATTGTGATAAACTCAATTAATGTCATCTAATGCTCGCTGTTTCAAGGCAATTTCAGTTACACTAAGTTTCCAAGTGATGCAAGCAGCTGGGTTCTTCAGATTTCAAAAGGTTAAACTCAGTTAAAAATACAGTGATTTCTGAAGGGTTGATTACTAATTATGGGAACCATGAAATTTTTTCAGCCCTCTTTCACATCAGATTAAACGTTTTCCTGCATTAGGCACCGTAAAGTTTTGCATGTTGGAATAATCACGAGTCTTCCATAGGACGAACAAAAATTGACCGAGAAAACCTCATCTTGTCTCAACGCTGTTTTCACACGAAGGCAGAAAACGCCAAAGACTTTTGAAACTCTTCCTAAAAACCCGATGAAGAGCGATTAGTGTCGTACTTTGCAGTGCGTTTAAACCAACTTATAATTGCCAGAGATTTTTAGGGGAAAAACACGGAGCATAGGAACAAATTTTAATCTCTGGGAACAACGTCACGGTAAAATTTGACGGCTGCGAAAAAATAAGGTAGAATTTTTCCCATACGAGATTGAAGTGCTCTGACGAAAATAATTTTTGTTTTTGTAGGCTGTGAAAAGATTTGCCTCATTAGGTTTAGTCCCGTATTTACCTCTGGAAATTGAGAAACGGTGCAATACAGAAAGATTGCATGAAGTATGCTAATTACTTAAAAATGTATATTTTTAATTTTAATTTAAACAAATTTACAAGCAAAATTAAAGCAATCACCGGTGGTGGCTCCGTGGTTCATTTTTGGCAATCATTTTGCAAGTCCCCCATATCGTAAAAATAACGTGCATTTTATTTTTACCGTAAGGGAACTCTTACTGACCTCCTGACGCAATTCTCATAATGTATTTTTGCGCTGAACAGTCTTCTCTTTGGACATTCCCTCTTGATAAGTTATATCTCAGTTCAAAAGTTGTGTTCTTCACAAGAATGGTATCGCTCTAAAAATACAGTCAGATTTTTCCTGTGCGAGTTCTTATCAGGCAACATTCTGAATCCGAGCGGTCATGAGCTCCTGAGAAGAATTTTTAAAAATCCTTTAATTTGCTTAATTATTTCTCTAAACTTCTCAGAGAAATTTAAAATTCAAGACAGACACTTTCCGTACATACTGTCCTCCAGTTTATTAGGTAAAAACAAAGTAACGATACCATCAGCAGAAACAGCAGCAGCAGCAGCAGAGTCTGAAGCAACTCCCTTTAAATAAAAAGAATGGAGCTCAGCGTCTGCAATTTCACTCTAGTTATTTAATAAAATGTTCCTAGGCTGAATAGCCCAAGATCAATCCCTTTTATATTGATGCTTCCTTTCCCCTATCATCACTGTCATAATTGCTTTCGAACTTAACTGAAAAATCACCTGTAAGTCTGTGCAAGTTGGACCAATTTCCGTCGCAATCGGTTCTTTATGGGACAGCAATTTGGGCCGTGATCAGATGCTCGTGTGCCGCGCTCGGTCTCTTGAACGCTAGCCAGTTCAAAGTCAGGGCTCAGAAGTACAGCCCTCTCGAGCTAAACTTGGCGAGGAGCTGAAATTTTCCCTGCTGATCGTAGCCACGCATTCTTAGACGACCCATCTGGGGTCAAACTTCCCGAAAAGCTAAGGTTTTTGTCATTGCCATTTTACAGATCATTGCACATAAATTTGTAAACAACAAAGTGCGCAAAACCAGATGTACCAAGATATTTGTTTTACACGGTGAAGCTTGAAAGTATGCCTAGGTAATAATCACAGCTTATGGCTCGTTTTGATTTAAGGATATTTACAACAGCCTCCACAAAAATTATTTCTTTCCAATCCCAACAACGGTGCTGAAGTTTTCAACGCTAGGCAGAGAATTGCGCAGTTCTAGGCAAATAGGTAGTCCTTTATTCATCAATGAATTGATAGCAATAATAAGAAAATATGTTTGTACTTGAAAATTTTGAACACCTTCCATTATTCCCTCTCCTCAAAAGGTTTTGATTACAAAGAATGTTCGAAATTTTGGAGCTTTCATCATTTCCGGCGTTCTAGCAATTTTTGTCTTAAAAATTTTTAGTTGATGTATTATTCTTCATTAATATTATCTCTGTTTGGATAAATCTAGCCTAATTATTAGGGCGAAATAGTGTTTTCTTGATAATTAAGGCAGGAGAAGGACTCCTTTTGGGGGGTACACTTATAGGATCCATGGGAATTTGCACACCCCAGGGGTATGATGTGAGGTCTTGAGCTGAAAGTTACGTAGTCTTTCCTTTTGTTGAAATCGGATAGTTTTTCTAGCCATTTTCATTCACTGCAACCCTTTTTTCAACACTTATTCCCTTCTTATTGCACTTTTATGTTGCTTTATGGAAGTCTTTCTATCCCGCTGTTTTTATACGCAGGGTGTTGGGACACACCACATGCAAAAATTTCTCGTCCCATTTAACTCCTTTTTAAAAGGAGTCTTCCTCCTTTCTTTTCAGTTACCTCTTCATTGTGGTTGGGCTGGCTTCACCTAACTTTTGATCTAATCTAATTTCCATGCAAGTAAAAGTCGATTTCAACGAGATAGATAAATTCTAAATTAACGTTCTTTGCTCGTAAAACTTAATTCTCTATCACGAGGGTAAGAAAAAATTTTAAAACAAAATTAAATCGTAATGAAGTGAATGCATCTTTTTGACATTTTGGTATTCGTTATTCAATGCCATGCAAAATTTTTTTCGATGAAAATGTCGCGTATGACTTCAATAAATTCAAATATCCTCAATGAGAAAATTGAGACTTCCATACATTTAAAATAAATGAGCGGTGCTGAGGCTAATTGTTTACATTTCGTGTAGAATTTTTATTTTTGTTTCATTTACCATTCCCAAAATGTTCCATTTTGCTAGTAAGTGAGCGAAGCAATTAGTATAGATGCTAGCAACGTTTAAGTGTTACTCTCTGGGGGTCAGCGAAATTTCACTCTTCCTTAAGACAGGAGGTTAAGCATTTAAACCAGCAATAATTGTTATTTATCGTTTTACGCTTATTTTGCACTTGAAAGAAACCTCAGTGATCGAGTATCACTGGGCTTTGTTCATCAAGAATTTTGAAGATAATTACGATAACTCTCGTGGTTCATCATAATAACGATGCAAATTTTTCGGTCCTATGAACAATTCCTACTTTTTCAGGAAATGATAACTTGCACGGCCTTAGCTGTTCTGAGGTTGAAAAGTCATTTCCCAGTTCACTTAATAATAATGAAATTTGCAAATGCCACGGCCTTCCAATAAAGATTTGGTATTTTGCATCAGAATTTTGCATTTTTGAAAGGTACTCGTTTGCTGTGGAGAAGCCATTTTAGAATGAAATCTGCGTGTTCCATCGAGTGGCTGATTAAGGGAGCTCGGACTTCTAAAGAAAGTTCACTCATTTGCAACCAAATTTAATCTTCGAGCCAAAGAGTGAATGAAGTGTCTTTGGCTAAATCCTAGCGGTAGATAATACACTCGAGGTATCTGGAGACTCTAGTGCCCTTCAATTCTCTGCCCAACGACTTCAGTTATCAATAACTGCAAGATGCTCTTGTGCTTCTCGAAAAGTTGCCTTTCAACGACTCTGTTCCTATTGCAGATGTTGCTGCCAAGTATCATTCATGAGCTATTGATGAAAGTTTGTTCAACGAGCGTCAGTTCCGTCCATCTGAATGAAGCATCTCTCTTGCCATAATTGCTCCTTCAGGAAGAGAAGTTCATCGCATCGGCCATCAATTTGCCATCAGAAAGGAGGCTTTTCGACAGAGCCAATAAGGACGAATTCCCGCTGAACTCATCACTGGCTAATACAGCATCAATTTGCTGTTTGCCAGAATTTGATCTTTCATGGGGTCCAAAGAAGTGAGGCCGGATGCTGCTACACAGATATCATCTGACAATTAGATGCCGCAACTCCAACAAGTCGCGACATGATCCTGCAATTGGATATTGCCTCCTAATACTTCCAAATTAGAAGCTTTCTTATCGAAGGATAACCAACGTACGATATGAGACCAATATAGACTGTATTGTCGGACTCGGTGAATCAAAGAATAGTGCCTTCTTCTTTTCAAAATGAAGTTCCGCCAATTTCTAGAGTTAACAGTAACTAAGGAGAACATCACCGCTGAATTTTCTTAGAGCAAATAATTAATAAAAAGTACAAAGATTTTTCAATGTATATTTATGTTCTTTGAGCTTCCATCTACGCACTTGAGCCCCTATCAAGAAATTTATTATAAAGTTTTCACTCAATAGAACTAAGGAGCAAAAAATTGAATAAATTGGCGAGACATGTTTTCGAATGACATATCAACCACTGCTAGCGCTGACGAAAAAGAGAACGCAACGAAAAAAAGTGACAGCCTGTTGGTAGATGAGACTGGCTTCCTCTCAGAGCAGCCGAAGCAAACTAAAGCTTCCATTGTCCAACCATGGCAAGTTCATTATGGGAAACTGTAATTTGGTCTTACGCTGGTTGCTTACGTTCTTGAAAGAATAAATGGCTTAATATCGTTTTTAAGGCATCAGAAAATGGAACCTTCGTACATTGATCCAATACTAGTTATTGCTATTGAATGCAGCTTGATATATATCTACGCTGCTCACGTCGTGTTGCGAGCGTATTCGTTGTGTATCAAACTTTGGTAGCACTAGAGCTAGCCTATTTGCAGTTAAAGTAGAACCCAACTCTACTACTCAGAAGTGCAGACGTTTTTTATCGAGAAGAAAAATATACGATGAGAATGCTACATTAATTTCTGCTTTCACTGTAGATTGCTGCAATTTAGCATCATCCTAAACTGATAGGGTTATTTTATTTACCGATTATTTTGTGACAACTAAAATGAAATAATTCAAGCAAGCCATCAGCTTGAAATGCCAAAAAATTGCATCCAAAGCGCTTGCATATGCTTCGAATGAAGATGAAAAACTTGCTAACTCATTAAAATGAAGTTTACCTTTCGCCTGGTATACTCGCTAAGATATTTGGTCTAATGGCGTCATGGATATTCACATCTTGGCTGCAGTCCGTGCAGCTACGTTAACATTCTTTCAGGGCGCTTTATTTCAAACTTATTTGCCAGCGCAATCTTTAAAATTGAAAATGATCTGTTTTGGGACTTCTGTTGCAACTAGTGGCAATATTTGAGATGTGAACGGTGACAAATTGAAAATATCATATTTTAAGGATAGAAACTATTTCTGAGTAACCGAATTACTTCTAATCGCTCATAAAACTACTTGAGATCAAACTAAGTCTTTGTTCGACTTAATTATTTACAGAAGTTTCGTCCAACTGACCTCGTATCTTGCTCAGTATCCACGAAATAAATTCAAACTTCATCTAATTTTTTCACACCAAAATCTAAAAAATATCAATCGTTAGGTCATGTTGGAACCCCGTCAAACATGACAGCGGTGCATGTATTTGTGATCGCACGCTTGGCAATGTAAATTCTTACAAGAGCACAAGTTCAAAGAGGAAAGCTGTGTGTGCAGAATAAAAGGGTTTGGGCAACAACTCTCCCTCGATACAGATGGATGAGTGGCAAGTATACCGAGACTTTTAAAAACGTGTAAAAAGTTCGATTCTCGTTTGTCTATTTATCTAAATCTTCAGCTCAGACGCCACTTGAGCTGCGCCCGTAAGACTGGATGTAGGCGTTCAAATGACTCAATTTACATTTGAACTAAGGTCATGTTTACACCGTGAAAATTTATACCACTGCGTTACGGGCGTTGGTTTGTAATTTACCACTATAGCTGAACTGGTTCCTATTTCATTCAAGTGCGTGAGTTGAGCTTTATATTGGAGTGAATGTTACTTTGATTAAACCTATAAATCTAGCTTAAGTTCCGCCAGTGGAAGGAGGCCCGAGCTTAGATTTAGGTAAGACTTTTGTTGAAAAAGTTTTATGTTAAGGACCATCTTTTTTCGGTTCACTGCTGTCGTGTTTTTCAGCACCTACTACTTTCTTCTTCAACTTTTACCTTGTTTCATGAACTTTCTCAACTCACTGTTTCTAAGTTCCTTCTGCATAGATTCCGTGTTCTCTTATTTCCATATGTACTAAACGGCACCTTCCTCCTTCCTCTCTTTGGAAAGTTTTTTTGCGGTTAGGGAGGCTTAAACTGACATCTAATCTAATCGCAAGTAGAAGGAAAACTCCCTTCTTAATATTCCAAAAAGTTAATGAAAAAACCCAACAATCCTGGTGGCTCATTTAATGTCGCCCACTCTTTCTATGAATAAATGAAAATAATTTTTCACTAAAAGATTGCAATACTTTAACACAGCTTTTTGAAGCGGGAGTCTCTTGTCTGTGTATGAACACAGTTTCTCTCATCTTAGCAGTTTCAGACATTTTGCTCAACATTATACACCTGCATATTTCTATGAAACTCTTCCACCAACTCTGATGAGCTACTCCAGTTGCTAATTATAGATCATGTCGGGAGAGTTCATTGAACACAAGAGAAAAGTAAGCCATTTTGCCTATTATTTTGACGGCGGCGATGTTGCAATTAAAATCAGGCTTTTGTTTAGCGCCCCCTTCTGCGCGTAACCCAACTCCCGTCATCCGATACTTCGCTGCTCCAAAAACCGAGCACTTCCCCTTCAAAAATGCTAACTATTGGCCCTAGTTTACGCAAGAACGATAAGCTATTGTGCTCATCTCCATGTGTAATCAGCAAAAAGCGCCCTTGGAGCAAGTCGGCCTTCGTTTTTGCCCGCGTGAGTTGGAGCGGGAGGCCGTCAGAAATATGATCATTAGTTACTCTCGTTTTAAAATTTGGGTACCTCCCTAGAATGAACTTTTATACTGTGTGCTGTTTGGCCTGAAATTTTCTTGTTTTTTGCGTGGGGAAGCAAGGACATTTTCATATAACCTTAAAGTTCAATCTCAGATGAAACAAACAGCGCTACCATCTGCGGGGCTTCCCAGTAAACGATTAAACAATCGTGCTTGCTTGGTAGCGAGTGTGTGGATGAAATAGACCTTGAATTCTCTGTCTTGTTATCCATCCCAAATTTACACGCAAACGAACTGAAAAAAATCAAAGCTTGAGGACAGTTAAGTCTTTCACATGCATGATGTGAAACGTTTGAGTTCTAGTGAAATCCTCGATCAAGATAAAGTCTCTCTGTTTTGAGTCTTTTTCATGAATGGTCGAACACATTTGCCAAATAAATCAAATACTCGATTTGATGGGATTGTTCTTTCTACTTTAGTCCACGGAGGGTGAGTGTTCTGCCCATCTGTCTCTCAGAGGCACTGGGCCCAATATCACACGACCCCTACACTCCCGTAGGAATAGCATGGGGTGTCCCAAATGAAATGTTTCAGTTGCTTTGTTCGACCCAGGCACCGGGTGTGCTAAAGACCGGGTGTCGTAATGAGGGCAAGGGAGTAACATGTGCACCCTACTTAATAATAGCGACGCTAGAGTGATCATCCGATCCTATAATGCAGACCTACTCTTTCCCTCACACCCGCCAGAGCAATTTACATCGCCCTTCACTAACGCGCCTATGATGAGGATTCTTTCGGAACGATAAGCAGTTTCAAGGCTCGTTATGTTCGGCAAATTCAAATTAAAACAATGTCATTTCCAAACCGAAGTCTTAAGAAATGTGAATGCTTGAAATTAATGCTATAATGACTACAAATACATTCTGGAGAAGATACGTTCATCTTATCTTTAATGTTTCGTAGCTGATAACTGCACGAGTCATTATGATGTAAAATGTTCATTGAATGTACCAGTTTTTTTAAAGTTAAGGATAATATATATTTTCAGCTTTTATCATCAGGAACTTATGAATATTTTTTGAACTGTTAACGGTCATCACAAAACTGTACGTTAGTATCTAAATAATTCACTTGCGATGTAAATCTTACGTATTCGACTAAAATGGCTTGTGTGACAAAATTATTTTTTTCTTACGTGCTTGGAAATTCGTCTGACTGAGTTGAGTGCTCTGCCCGAGACACAA
Source organism: Morinoia aosen (assembly GCA_030386875.1). NCBI lineage: Eukaryota > Metazoa > Arthropoda > Malacostraca > Amphipoda > Talitridae > Morinoia > Morinoia aosen. The sequence goes on along the minus strand of CM059567.1, from coordinate 30,981,582 downwards.
TATCAGAGAATCCGATGTGTAACTTTTAAGAAGCTAAATAAATAGCTCTTGGAAACGCAGCTCTGTGAAGGCTCTGCAAAATTTTATATGACTTTAAAATACGGCTCCAATTGACGTTTCCTTTCATTAATTACTTGCGCAGCGAAAACGACCGATCCACTGCAAAAATGTGTGCATTTTGCCTATGGTTTTTAGGTACGAAGCTCTTGAAAATAACGGCTTCTCGTCCTGATTGCCTCCATTACACAGGCTGCTTGCGATTCCCATCCTTTCGTGGGCACGAAAGCTCCTCGGTTTTTTCAAGGGCTTCATTAATTAGAACAAGTCCTCCGAGTATTTCCTTTTTCTGCGCTCGGTTTTCTTTGCATATTCGTTTGTGTACGTGCGAAGTTTTTAGTGATGCTACGAAAGTACTCATGTCTTTTGAACTGAAGTCCATTCTGTGAACAACAAGATTCGTGCAATTAGTAATGGTTTGGCTCGGGAATCAACGTGGCGTATTCCTACCACGAATTTTTGTGAATACTAAGCGAGTATTGTGATTAATACTAAATGAGTATTGTGATTAATACTAAACGAGTATTGTGAGTAATACTAAGTGAGTATATATAAAACATGGTGAATTTATATTCGAATAAAGTTGTCGTTTTACCTATGACGGATACATGTAATGCAACCAGATTCTGTACATCCAAGGATAGCTACCTCATTTGACACGCCTCGTCCAGGATTTTCATTGAGCTGAAATCGGGGACTATGCGATTAACAGGCGCGATTCCTGTAATCATTCAAAGAGTAAAAACTTCTCATTCGTCCCGTTTTTAGCAGTGGACATTAGAAGTTCACCATTCCTTCGACGTACCCTCTCGATCTATAACAATTTTTGTTTCAAAGTATGTAGGTTGTACCTAGTCAAATCAGCACTCAATTGAATTATTTTAGGCTCACCGCTGTCCCATTATTAATATCTATAATTTTCATCTTGAACTTTTATCTTGTTCCATTATTCTCTTTAAATTTTCAGTGTTTTTATGTGCAATGTATGGAGTCAATCTTTAATTTTGTACTTCAAAGTGCCTTCCTCCTTTATGTCTTGGGGGACACCTTTTTTGTGTATATGGAGGCTCCAACTAATTGATTATTTAATCTAATCTAGTTTTATTTTAGATGTGAGGTAGTTTTTATACTTCATGGCAGTTGTAAATGAATGGCTGAAATATGAACAGAACATTTCACACTGCCTTCGCTAGTTAAAAGGTCTTAGAAAGTGACCGCTTGAATGTTGTGTGTGATGTTGGTTAAAAGTTTTTTAGCTCATACCAAAAACATTTATGCGCTCATTTGTAGGAAATTTGCGATGGCTGTGCGTAGGCTTCAATATTTGCTTCTTTTATTCATGCATTATTGAAATTCGAATGCTCAGAATTTTTTTATTGTTTACAAATTTAAACAAGTCGGTCATTAGGGAAAAATTAGTTCATAAATTAAATCATCGGAGATGCGCAGTAAAATATCTTCAAAAAAATTTTACCTTACATTATTTTGCTCGTTCTTGCCATAAATAGCTTAATTTTTATATTTACTCCTCGTAAAGCGATTACGATTTCTAAACGATCTCATGAAAATATCGTGATGTGCCACAGGACTTGGAGGCAATGGAGCAGAAAGAACACGCATCATTGATCCCCGCCGTGGTTGAACGATTATTCTACCTAATCAGAGGAAGCCATTGTGGCAGGCCTCCAATGTCAGTTGGCGGAGAGGGCTCTGTTCATTCCGGCATAATTCCGACCTTGTATGCAGAGCTAATAATCATCGCAATGACCTTGCCTTGTTCCTTATTTCCAGATAGCGTTTGCTTCTAGTAGAATTGGCAACTTTGAATTTCGAGAAAACTATGCGTTTAAATACCGCCTTCGGAGCACACTGCACTTCAATCACACATTGCCATTGCTATCCGCATCCCCTCAAATGGATACAATAATTATTATTAGTGTATCTATGGGAATTAGAACTTCCAAGGCGAAATGTGTGAAGGCCCGAGCTAAGAGTTAGGTAAGCCTTCTTTTTGTTGAAATAAAATGTTTTTTTATTGCGTAAAGGACCATTTTTTTCGGATCACTACTGTCTTGTTTTTAAGCACCTACTACTTTCTTCTTCAACTTTGATCTTGTTTCATGAACTTCTTTCTCAACTTACTGATTCTATGCCCTTCTGCATAGATTCCGCATTACCTTATCTCCATACTAATTGTGCCCTCCTTCTTCCTCTCTTCGATACGCTCTTTTTTGTAGCGGTTAGAGAGGCTTAAACTAAGCTAAAATCTAAAAGTTCCATGCTATCCGCTATGTTATTTTCTTTTAGAATGATAAATGCGTTAGTAAAAAGCACCTCACACCCTACAATTATTCGCAAACATTCTGCATTGCCTTCGTAGCGTGTGTAGTGGGTGCTCCATTCGTTAAAAATCAATCTGTCAACGAATGCCACAGAGAAGCTTGGAAGCCCTATTTAAGCGTGGAGAATTTTTAGGGCCTATCAGCGCTCTTTCATTGGCAGCTTTTCAGTGAATTCCAATCAATCCGCCCATCAAGTCGAAGCTGCTGATCATTTGCGCGTCCAGCACAATGTACATCCGCTTGGAGCCTCTTTCTGGACGGGGACCTCATTAGACGAGACTCGCAGTGAGACGGGATCAGTTCGGCCTCATCAATACTGTAATTAGAGTTTAAAGTTGACCACCTGATCTGTGAAAGTGGACGAGGCAACCTTCGGCAATAATTAGCCCTTTGGAGAATTCTGTGAAGGTATGTGCGCTGGCTCTATATGCGGATTATAGGTAGCTCGCCTACGCAGGAATTTTGACTAAAATTTGATTATGCGACAAAAACGTAGATACATCCAAATATTACCAAGATATTTAGTTTGAGCAGAAAATACTTCAGAATTTTTTCAAAACTTACCCAGAATTATTTTTCGTAACAAGTACGCGATTGTATTACCATTATTTCGATTGAAAATTGCAAAAAAAAAAACATTAATCATGTGTGATATACAAATTTATTGATTCATAGCAAGTGAACTTCAGTGATTGAGAGAAAAACGAAAGATAATTTTTAATACAGGCTCAAGCGTTGAACAATATGCCTACCATTGTAATAATATTCTGCATTGTAACTTGATGATTCGTGATTGAATAAAACTTTTGCCCTACGCGAATATAAGCGCGCTGATCATTAAAAGTATATCAGCAGATAATAATGCTATTTCCCTCTTTTCGTGTATCACACTTACTCCTGCAATAATTCCTTCCATTTCTTTTGCACAGTGTAAAGATCTTCCGCCTGAGGGCGCTAATTCCCATAGATACGATAATTGTACACCCTCTGGGCATGCATTATCATCGTTCTAACAAGTTTACGCATTCAGCACAACATAATATCGATGAAAAAACGGAGTATAGATTCATTTTTTCTTTATATCCCTGTACGAAAGGTGCGGGAATTTCCTAACTAGAGTTTCCCTTCGCTGTTTCGAAACTTCATACATGAAATTGACTTTGGAGTGACAGTGTAGTTCTTACTTGTGGGCATGTGAATACTAGTTTATCCTTAAGTACTTCAACATATTTGTACATATAGAAATACGCACGAATTTTCATGTTTTCATATATTTGTGGCATATGTACTAATGCTTTTGATAGAAAATAGTTCACAATGTAAATTAAATCTATTCTGACAGGAGTACATAAATTTTAATTTATTTACAACTGTGGCTGGATTAGGAATTATGAATATTTCATGTGAAATCTGATGTTTGTAAACAAAGAACTTTTTTCACTTTCATTTCAGAAATTTTTCTTATAGAACTACTTTGGATCAATCGTTCGTAATAAAATTCATGAGATAATTCCTGTAAATAAATTTGTCCTCATGTAAACATAAATATGTGAAGAAAAAATTTCAATTTGATGCAAGCGGGCTGGAATTGACTGGTGTCTTGCGTCATACTTAATGCACAAACTATGCATTTATATACCGCCCTCGGAGCATACTGCACTTTGGTCACACATTGCCATTACTATCCGTCGTGTTATTATCTTTCAGAATGATGAATGCGTTAGTAGAAGGCACCTCACACCCTACAACCATCGAACAATGGCTGGCAGTAGGTCAGGATAAAACCATTATGGAGGCTTTTGTCTGGGCACGGGGACCGACAGCTCCTTGATTTACGTCACTTGGCTTCACCTCGCACACAAAGTCTGGTTCGGATCGAACACGTTGGGTAATGTTGCGCTGGTGCAGCCGCAGTAGGGCGAGCAGATCTCCAGTGAGGGGTAAACGACGTTCTTGAAAATGTCCCCTACACACAGTATGTCCCACAAAAACCCGAACCTATTATTAATACCTGTATCAGTAATACCATCATAAGAATACCCGTATCAGTAATACCATCATTATTCGCTTAAAATTAAACACTTATGGTATTCGTAAGATGGTATTACTGATACGGAAAAATAAATACTCGGTTCGGGTTTTTGTGGCACAAACTGTATAATAGGACAATCACTTTCAAGAAAGAGTTTTGAAATTTGAGTTATTACTTCACACTAAATCATTCTAAAAATGAGTTCTGATTCAATAATTTCGGCAGCGATTTTTATAATATTCAGGATAATAGAGGACAGTTCTTCTAATGTATGATACATTCATAATCTACAGTTGAAATAAAAGTTGAGTGAATGTATTTTCCAATAGTGAATTTGAAAAGGCAGGGAAATGAGATTTAGAATCAAACACCGCTAGTTCACCCCTGGTAATTTCGGTGAAGAGTGAGCGCAGCGTTGACCCCTTCTCGATGGGGGGAGATGAAAGTGCTCTTCCCCAAATATAAGGGAACCTAAATAAACCCACTTCAAAAGGCTGTCTCATCAAAGAGCGTGTTTTTAGCATATATTCTCCTATTTTTGAAGCAAAGGGTACTGCTTCCTTTGGTGTGCTTGCCTCCCAGCTCAAGTTTTCGCTAATTTGCATCAGAGTCAGACCAACGGAGAAACCTTCCCTAGAGCTAAGCTGCTAAGGGGACTTTAGAAGAACTGCTGCGATAATCTCGCCCATTTCTGTTCGTTGTCACCGAGCTATAAATTGAAAGCAGTTCTATGCGGTGCCTATGCGATTACAGTTTGGAGTTACCTAAATTTGCTCTCTCTAATAAAATGCAACAGAATAATGGGAATATGTTAATAATGTCTGAAGAGTATAAAATTATGTGCTGAATGGTATGGCGAAACTTATGAAACAACAAATATAAAGAGTTTAAATAGGGTGTGCCAAATACGTTCAGTGCTTTATAAAACTTTTGAGTTTGCCATCCATAGGAAAAAGGTAAAAGCGTTATTTCATTACAGGAAAATATCACTACAATGTTCTAATGTTTCCCATTAATCGTGTAATTTCTCGTGCAACTAACGAAAGCGGTGTGCGAGGCGAAAAATCGCCAGATTATATGAGTAGCGCCGCAGCAGAGACGTACTAAGCACCAACTTTACTATTCACCAGAAAACGAAATTTAAGTCACCGAGGAGTAACTGAGGATAACGTACCGTAGTAAACAATGGGAGTTTGGACCATACAGGACGGTGAAAGACGGGTATTATCTCTACACCATTGTATAGATCGAGACCGGGAGCAGCTCATGAGACAAAGACGCCATTTTGCGCTTTATGGTGCTTAGTATCCATCTGCCACGACGCTACTTCCATGAGATTTTGTGCATTCATCTATTGCAAAACCACCATTTGCTTTTCTAGAAATAATCGGATATCAATTTACTGAAATTGTTTCATAATGATTTAAGTCAAGATCTGTGCTAATTCATCAATTTTTATCATCATCCATTAACGTTGAGAAGCCCAGCTGAGAACTAAATTTTCTTTCAATCAGATACGAAGTTCCAATAAAGCATGCACGTTTGTACAAGATGTGAACCCAGATGATAGAGACTTGTGTAAAACTAGTCCGAAAGGTTGCGTCTTATATATAATCGTACTATATATACTGCGCTGGATAGGCTAATTTTCTTGATGACTAATTGACGTTGGATTGCTGAAACGAATTGCTCACTACACTACCAATTTGTGAAGAATCATCAGTGAAAATCGAATAAATTGCAGAAGGATTTACATAATGTTACTGTCACCCGCTGAATATCACAATGCGAGTTCGAGTGGCATTTCTAACAAAGCAAAGAACACAAGTCTACGGCCTTCACTTCCGAGGTCTCATTTCTGGCTGCGAGAAATAAAGAGTTCACGGAGCCTGCGGCTCGCCTCGAAATACCACGGATAGCAGCCTGGTTTTAATTTCATATTCGTAAGAGCAATGGGGCGAGCTAGAGCCCTTATGCGTCAAATATATGCGCAATCTCTGGGGGAATGAAAAAATTGTATTTCTCTGTTTCAAAAATTCCTCGAATAAAATGCCGGATCCTATTTATCTTTGGTCATCCATATATTTTGGTGAGCGAGTAGAAAAGCCAACTTCTTCAGTACGATAATGAACGTTGATGCTGGCTGAAATTATGAAAATTCTGAATAATTCTGCTGAGAGCACAGCATAAAAATTAATTTGTTTAATAATAAGTCGATGGACAAGTATGACCATACAATCATTCAGTACTTCTATCATTCCTTTGCAGGGAATATCAATATTCAGCACCTCGCATGAGATAAAATCGCATTAAATCGGTTGTTTACATGAGAAGTATTGACGCTGTTGTCAGCCTCCAGGGAGCGCCGTATCACGGCTACTGAACGTCGGCCACACATCCCATGGGACCGCTACGCACGCTCCTCTGTGCGTCCTCCAGCGTGAGAACGGGTGAGTCAATCCGATGTGACGTGTTTTATTTTACTTCAATCTTTGGAGTTGATCCCGTACGTTTTAAAACTTTTGCCCACTGGTTCATGGGTTACCCATTCAAACATGTCAAATGAACTTAGCTGGTTCAAGTAGGCATTGAGTGCAGTCAATGCTCACTGGACTTGACAGCTGAACTGAAACAGAGTGGTGCAAGGCTTGCTCAAATAATATTTGCTGGGGCTAAAACAGATCGCTGCTGCGACAGAGTTACAACACAATTACAATAACTACGCCGAGTACTAGTACTACATGCCTGCTAGAATAACGTGACCACAGTTCGCTGCGTCTTTCGAGAAGGTGAGTAACCATTTCTTAATCTTAAATACATTACCGAAGGACTAGTTTACGCAATTTCTTCATAATGATCTGAACGTCGCGTCAATTTAAAAAAAAAATCGTCAAAATTTTTTTTGAAAATTCTTTAACATCATTTGAATTTATTTTTTCACTTTTTTCAATTATACATTGAGGATTTATTTAGTCCCAGAAAATATTTTCATTGATCAAATAATAATTTGTAGTACATTTCAAAGAATTCAGCGATAATTTTATACTTTTTTGATGTGATTTGGATAAAATTTGAACATATGCGAGTCTGCTGAGCACCTGCAAGTATAGTTTAAAGAACATTAGTATTGCTTTTTATGAATGCAATTCTAAATTGGCATGCACAGATGAAATTTGCTATCATACCTAACAATACTCTTGGTGTGTTTTTGTGTATAATTATTTATGTATGAATTCGTTTCGAGAAGAATACTTACTAACCGTGTCTGTGACAAGGGTATTACCAGTGCACAGGTAAAAGAATATTTTAATCGTGGGTACTATTAGGATAGATATATTTGTTTGTTATCCACATCTGTAAGATTTATTTGACACGTTAAGTGCAACGGGTTAAACTGAAGTTAAATCCAACTCAAAATGGAATTAATTTTAGAGATCAATTCTGAAAGTAATGTACGTTAAATAGAAAGCGCCGTCATTTACTTTTTATTAAGCATTTATCGAAAGTGAGTTAGTGACTGCTAATCGGTCAGCAGCATTATGAAAATCCTCTCAGTGCCCACTGGTGGGTCACGTCGCACTTGAAGTGTTAAGGAAAATATTGAATCCCATTATTTTTAATGGTCCGTGTACACTAGTTGATGAATAATATACGGTGATATTGTATAACCTTGTTGCCCATTAATTGGCTAGCACGTGTGTACGCCGGCAGAAATATCTCGAGTGGTAATTTTCCTGGCGGCTCAGTTTAGGAGAAATATCCTCACAAATAAGAACATCTCGTATCCGAGCCTAAATTTGCCACTGAAGTATTCTATGACAACCCGAATATATTCTCTTAATGCCATTAGGGTTTGTTCGTAAAAATCAACTTTTACATGTGTACTGTACATGTGTGTATATTTCCGGAAAAAAACACACACCAAAAGGATAGAAATAAATTCTTGAAAGAACAATTTATTACTCATCCTTCATCACAAATGACTTAAAGATGAACAGCTGATTTACGACCGCGCACGATCTTCTAACTCTACAGCACTTTAGATGTTCTTCTAAGTTCTACATGACCAGTACAAACTTTCCACTAGACTCTGACAATCTACGTCTGTAAGTTATTAAACAGCGCATCAACAGTTTTGTACATTGGCTCTAAAGCCCATTAAGATCTCACATTTTACATTTTTGGAATGGTACAATCGTTTTGGAATGAGCCCAGATGCTGAGCAGACCTCTTTTTTTGGTAAAACACAGATTACTTGCACAAAATATTTCTCACTCAACGCAGAATTCGAACGTAACTCTACTTGGCCACAGCATGTTAACACTAAAGTTATTATACAAAAATACCACGAGTCACATCACAGAATAACACGATTGTTGCACTACCGCATTTATACATTTGGACGCTACTACTCTTCTGTACAAACAGCATTGCAACTTTACGGAATGTCTCGGAAGAGAAAGACACCTCTTTGTGGCAAAAACACGAACAAGTAACAGGACGAGAAGTATTGAGCACCGAATATGAATAATTTATAAAGTACGATCCGCGTCACACAAATTAAACAAAGAAAATAAACACTACAAAATTATTCACTTCAAAACTAATAACAAATAAAATTCCGATGTATTCAGACATACATGACGCCGTAAAACTCAACACTTAACATAACACGACATATGCATCTAACTTCCAAAAAAACGATAGAATATGAAATAAGATTACTGCGATACGAAGACAACTCGCCACGTTCCTTCCGCTTGAGAGAGAAACTTGAACTCAAATTCCTTACGCATTAATTGGCAGAAAACATTCTTTCCGGTTGGTCGCGCAAATGCTCCCTATAACCAACCTACTTTCTCCCTCATTATTTACGGAACTTGAATGCTTTACCTCTGCTGTATTGCCTGTTGAGTCAAAAAAGTAATTAAATTTGGCGAGGCCAAGTTAAAGAAGGTTCACGGGACTATTTAATTGATTGTCTGTAGGGAAGAGGAAGAAACGAGTACTTGTTTACGGTGCTATCAATACTTCCAAATTCATATGAATTGAACGTATAACGAAGGATGAAATAACTCAGTGCACACAAAAATTTAACTACAACCCTGTATGTTTGATCAATGTAGATCAGGCTGTCACTCATGCATGTAAAATATACCTGTTTTGGAATCGCCACTTTTAGGCATAAATTTTTAAACCATAATTCTAACCTTACGAGAGGCATAGGAAGTAGTTGCTTCGAGATAGAAAACGTACATTTATATTTCGTTTACCGCTACCACAAACAAATGCTACGGCGTAATAGCGCGGAAGTTGGAGGAGTAGAAATAAGAGGAACATTTCAACCAAGCTCCAAATGACACCAGAGGTATCAACTGCGTTAGCACGTACATGGACAAGTCTAACATCCATTTTTTTTTGTCATAATGTCTAAACATACTTCACGGCTATAACAATTGACTACTCAACAACTGAAACTTATGTATTCTAACATTTTTAGTTTCGAGCAAATTGATTTTCATCACATTTTTTCTCTCTTCATTATTGCAAGCTAGATATGCCAAGTCATTTTGTTAGACTAGCATTTGTTATTATTAATATGGCTTGAAATTCCGTTCCGGGTCTGGTACTCTAACCTTTTCCTTAAAGCAAAATACTGCACAACTTCTTTCAATGAAAAGCTCTTTGACTGAGCAAGCGCTTAACTGACATGAGAATCGTGATCAGGAGTATCTTAATGTTATTATCAGTCTAAGGAATACTATGTACAATACACCCTGTTCTTCATGAGAATTCCAATCACATGCACAAAAATAAAGATATCGCCTCGTTTTCATTCCTAATTATTATGTTATGCTTAACTTCCCTTTCTTAAAAAAGAGTTCCAACACGTTGCTTAAAAAACCAAGAACTGAATTTAGAAGTCCTGACAGGAAACCCTAACTCCGTCTTCGTAATTATTAAGACGTCCACGAAAGAAATGTTCAGTTCTTCGGTCAAAGATGAAATTTAGCTCGACTGAAGTTTCTCTGGCGATTGTTATAGCTTAGTATGATCATCGCATGAACTAAAATAAGGTGGAACTTTTTTCTCCTCAGGAGAATGTACTTTGTCTGTTTCTTCCTTCTCAACTGAAAGCGGGAATGGGCCTGAACATTGAGAAGGCTTTTCTTCACATACATTTTTTTCACTGACACAAGCCTGAGTAATATCCTCTACAATTCTAGGGTCAACCGACTGATCATTTTTAACACCGATGTCATCACTGGGTGCAGGCGGAGCTTCAACATTTTGAGAACTTTTGGTATTTGCATCATTGGCAGTTGAATAGAGAGAAGGAATAGAGTGTCGCGACTCTGGATCGGAGTTCTCAGGAACTTCTACAGCGTCGCTGTTTTGAGATATTCCTCCAGGATCTGATCGTACTGAACCTCCGTACACAGACGCAGAGGCAGAATTAGGTTCGGGATTAATTACCTGCTGGTGTTGATATGATGGTGAGTGAGAAGGAGACACCCATCCGTAGTAGTCCGGAATATAGCGACGACTTCGTCTTGATGGTCTGGGTACAAAAGTACCATGATTGCATCTCCTGGGTCTTGCGTAGTTGCTTGTGACAGACGACGCGGATGACTCAACACCACAATGACCACACTGGTACAGCCTTTGACACTCGGGGATTGAAGCAAATGTATGAGCGAGGCCTTCAATACTCTGGTAAGTGCACGACGAATAGGGCGACCCTCCACCCTCCAGGCTCGCAGCTCGAGATATTGCTGGGGGAGTCACAACTTGCGTCGAAGAGTAACACGCATATGGTAACTGAAAATGAATGATATCTTTTATAGTAAAATCCACGCGAAATAATAAACGGTTCAATTTTACAACTGACATCAATAAAACTAAGGCAAATAAAATGTCAACCATTTTGAAAAAGTCGTTTACAATGTGCATACCTGCTCAGGAGACAGAAAAATCCATCATTCTAGTGTCCTACACGAAGGAAAGTGTTCGTTCGAACTCGGGAGCAAGCTTATTTGCATCAATTGTAGTAAGTGAACAGTACTTAGTGTTATCTGTGGAATAAATGTGTAAGTGTGCAGAAAAAATTATTAAATATTTTGTGAATGTTTCAAGGTTAAATGCTTATTTGCTTTTCAAAGAGAGAATCAAATTTTTATGTGACTGGATTCATTGAGGGCAAGTTGAAACATTTGGCTGTCTTATAGCATTCAATAGTAAAGTGCCTGTATTCAGATTATCGTGGATAAATATTTACAGAGTCTTTCTTCAGTTTTTTCAGTTTAGTATCGTGCAAATACGTCTCTCTTTATTGTTCATTCAACATTTCGTCTGTCGTGCTTGCAAATTGGTATCCTGCATAACATTGCGCAGTGAATATCGGTCGAATAAAAACCCTCCTGTCATTCTTATAACAATATTACACAGAATTTGAAGTGAAGATTGGCTAATGATTGAATTTAACGTTGAAGTTAACGAAATACTTCTACAGGATAATCTGTAGAAGTATTTACATGTTATTTTGATGCTTCATGTCACGTTGAGAATATCACAGTCAGCAAGAAACAATATAGCTTGTAGGTAAACGACCTGGAAAAGAACGCAAATGCTATCACTAACCTCATCCATGGTTTTGGTTCTATTGAAGCCCTCGGCCCGAGTCGCGAAACCGTTAGATGGAGGAGGATGAGATGGTGGTGGGGGAGCTACCATGTCACGCAGGTTCAGCGCCAACCCCTGTTCAAACTATTATTATTATTATTATTATTATTATTAATACATTTATTAACTTAACACGTTCACTGTAGCCGGTCGAAATGAACTTCAATATTCAACTCAAGTTAGATTTAATTTGAGAGATCAATTTTGAAAATAACGAACATCAATTAGATCGTGCCTTCATTTCGTTTTCATCCAGTATGTATCTATCGAAGAAAGCTCGTGACTGTTTGCTGGTCAGCAGCATTATAAAATCCCATAAATGACCACCGGTGAGTCACGTCGCAGGTAAATTGTTAAGATTTCATAGCCACAATAATAGCGATCTCAAAAGAGCCAAAGTAGGCACTATTCAGTATGGACAGCAGTAACGAGGTTTCCACACGCACAAGGTATGTTCCCAGCTTCTCACACATAATACTTTGCACATAGAAACAGCAAGTTCGAAAGAAAAAGGAAAAAATATATTTGAAAAAAGGGATGAAGATTAAAAGAAGCGAGTGGGTGCAAAAGATAGAAATCTCGATGGTCTACCATTAGGTGCGGTAACCTGAGCCCCTGCTCACACCATATGCTCAACATGGAAGTGGATTTGGTGTAAATAAATATATTTTTGATTGTTAACCTCAAAATCTGTGGACAGAAATTATGAATATCTATAAAAAATATACTCGAGCAATTTATTAAATAAGCGGAACACAAATCAAAGAATGGAATAGGTAAATACGTCTAGATTCATATCTGTGCCAATTAGCGATTAAAGCATTTCCGGGGTAGCCTCTACGCCTCACGATATTAACGATGTTTGAAGATCGAGAATATGTGCACCTCTCTCCTCGGCGGAAAACTACTTTGTAAAATCGCGCTGATATGAACAATAGACATTTTTTTTCTCGACGTTAGTGTCATGGCTTCTCAATAAATTGAAAACATTAAAAAAGAAAATATTAACATATTTGATACTGATATATATCAACCACACATTTTATTTTAAACCAATTGGAAAGCCATTGAAAAAAGAATATTCAACGTTCGGCTACAATTCCTCATAAGACCTTTCACCAAACCCAGGATGTGCATCCTGTAATCAATTGAAAGTGTCAAGAATGGAAAGTGTTAATAAATGTCCAGTCTCCATTGAATATGAGACAGCTACCTAAAAAAAGGAAACAAATAAAAATTTCGTATTCTTCACCTGGTAAAGTTCTGACATTACGAGCAGTTCAGGATAAATAACTCAGATGAGGAAATTACGCAAGGTGTGAAATGTTACCCATGCAAGACGAGGATATGTAAGCGCATTAAATCTAAAAATACGATTTAAAATTTCACTGCACGGGTAGATTAGGGTAGATTAGGGTACATTTGTACACGCAACGCTGTCCTGTGTTAAGATCACGTCAACCAAAACCATGCATAAAACGATTACGGATCCCTCGTTGATGAGACAGATTCATTACATCGACGTCTTGGACCATGAAATTAGCCAGCGTGCAACCAGCGATTGGAGCACAAAATTTACAAAGCATTTATCACATTCGTTTAGGGTAGCAGATGATTGAAATCAATGCAACTAACTTCTAAACGTTAAATTTTAATACTTTTCCTTGAGTACTTGTGCCGAACCAAGTGAATAAACTAAACCAATTTTCTTAAAAATATTTTTCAATGGAAACATCAAAATATTTCTTATTTGACGCGCTCAAAAACTAATTAGGTTATGATGTGGTATGCATAATAATAACAAAATAATAATGAAATCGATAAACGATAACTTCCGTTGAAGACTATTTAGTTATCGCTTTGGTAATTCTACCCAAGTTAATTATGTAATAATCCAGTAATGACTCTTGAAAGGTACATCAATTTTTAATTCTCGAAAAAAGGGACATTTTTAGAAATAAGAAATCTAATACTGGAAAATTTCTTCCTCAATCATTAGCAGTTAATGTTCATTTTTTAAGCAATTTTCATTTATTCTAATAAAAAAGCTACTATAGGACCTAAGCAGCTCTAGGCTCTAGGGACATGTGGGCAGTTTTTCTACGTAACGAAGCGCTCATTTAAATCCTCATACATTATTATGATTTCATTGGTTACATTTATGAATTTAACCTTTCCAGTTACTTTTGAGGAATAAATAAGTGTCGAGTTGATGAAAAATACTTTAATTATGAAATAATCTAGCTGCTCAGAATTCATCATAACTGTGACAGAACACAAAAACAGCATAGACAAAGAAATAGATAGAGGTAAAGGCCAAGAAAGATAAGCCCCCTATTTTTCTGTACCGTATTATACCTGTTTTATTTGTGACTAATCCCATCCAGGGAATACAACCATGGTATCTATGAGAATTAGTGCTCCCAGGGAGAAAATGTAAGGTTCCGAGCTGTGAGTAGGGCAATTTTCCTAACGCTGATGTAGAATGAGTATCTAATTTTCTATGGTGTTCGGTTCACAGCTGTCCAGTTTCTCACCACCTACTACTGATTTCTTTAATTTTTCAACTTGTTTCATCTGTTTCCTTCGTAACTGTTTCTATGCGCAAGGAAGCTTACGTGGGAATATACCTTGTGCACACATTACCTGTTCCCTTAACTCTGTACTAAATGGTGCCTCCCTTCTCCCTCTTTTAGGATCCCTCTTTTTGGAACTCCGATGTTGTGATTATCTAATCTCATTTATAACAAAATTTTCTTCACTGATTTTTTGTTTCAATGAAAGTTACCACGCATATTTTCAAGTGAAACTGAAAATATGGCATCACAGAAGAGGGCATCACAATTTCGATTAACGAAACACCTCAGCCTGGTAGATTTAGAACAGCGTTGGCAGACATTTTTATTACTAAATCAAATTCTGTATTTCCTCAACGAATTCATTGCTTCCTGACACATTCTCAGCTGACCTGTTTAAGCAGATGCGGCTGCGAGGTGAACGTGTTCACACTGTACGGGGAAGTGGCGCTCAGACGAGCATCTCGACCAGGTAACTGCTGACCTACAGGGGCGTAGCTGATGGATGCAGGGTACCCTACAAGCCGACCCGTAGAGCACGTGGACGCTGCTGGAACTGAGCCCCTGAATTGGGTCGGCTGCCCAACGTACGCGGGCGAGACGAACGTCAAGTTCATGTGCGTCTGTGACGACGGCAGGCCGTGGATGGCAGGCTCGATGAAATACGGTCCGTTGCTGTTTGGCAAATGTTTGCCTGGTCGATCACAAAATTTTGTCGTTAGACATCTCAAAGAAAATAAGGCACATCCGACGTGCATCAGCGTAAAGTCGAAGCAACATGTATGAAAGCGTATAATTGTATCAAAATGAAATCGTGGATCAAAGGCTGGTTAAGTAAAGTAACGTATGTACAATAGCACGCAACTCGTGTAGGTCTATGCTTCACAAAACTTTTCAGTAATCAAGGGGCCTTCTCCTTTGTTCAAAACAAACATTACGAAGACATACCATTGAAAGCCCGAATAAAAAGGAAATCTTAAAAATTTATCATTTTTCAGCCCTAAAAAGCATCAACTCGTCAGAATAATCTAACTACAGCATGGCAGAGTATTCGGTAGTGTGCCATAAATTTTTCACGATGAAAATGTTTTATTACGACATTGCTAGACTTACCAAAAAAGTGCATTTACTTTTTCACACATGTTCACTATCGCGAAACGATATTCTAGATGCAACGCCAGAAGTAAAAAAAATCACGAGTTATCTGTGCTCTGGAAATGAAGGTACGACTACGTAAAAATGTAATTTTAGCAGCTTAGTATATTCTTTAGCATTTATTAAACCTAGGACGAGTTCTTAGATATTTTCCACTGCGATTGTCGAACAAAAACTCTTAACAGTTTTCAAAATCAAACATGAACCATTTGAATAGGTCAATATACCTAAGTGTATTACCCTCAAGTTCATAAAACTCTATAAAAGGTTATGCCAACTGAGGGTCGTTCGTCGTAAAATTTTCAAAAGTCTAAAAGTCCACGTCATAATGAAACAAACGGGGTAGAAAAGACGTTTCAATAATACAAAAAGCACACAATATGAAATAAAATATTCATGATTAGAAAATTATTAAATGTAGACGAGAAAAGTCACAGAAGGACTTCATTACCAACAAAGTTTGAGAGCTTATGCTGGTTTTGCAAGCAATCGTACAAGCATATGTAGCAACAAGCTACTCACCACAAGTGAAAAATATTTTCCCTAAAAAAGAAATAACATTTTTTTGCACCGTGAAACAGGTAAGAAAATAGCACAGCTTTTCAAATACTTTCAAATGCTTGAAAATTCGCTATATCTCATAATGAAGTCGACAAAACGGTATAACGTCGAAAGGAAAACATTAAGAAGAGTATTCCGATCAGTATTAACACTCCCTTGTTTAACATAGTCTAATAAATTGAGATAAAATATTTGCAAAAAATATGTGAAAAAATAACTTGCTGGTGGTAAATTAAAATATTTAAATATTTTATGGGTAAAACTTGTAAATCATGTTCGAATTAGAAAAACTTGAAACCTGAACACAAAATTTTGCTTGAATAATTTAATATGAATTGATTTGTACTTCGTTTAGTTGAAAATGTAATAAATACAAGGATAGTACATTTCACAAAAAGCCAGTTTGTGGTAAGCTTAGAAAAATCCGTTTACTGTTTTATTCCACGCATGCGCTTTAGTCTAATTATTACGGCCGGAGAAAAATATTTCAATAGCTTGCAATTACTACCGTTAAACTGAACTTGAACTGATAATTATTCAGAAAAAATTACTTCTTGGCAGCCTATTTTTCGTCGAGGGTCGAATTTTAAATTCAATGCAAAATATCGTTTTAAATTTCTACTCGTATGACCAGTGTAATGCCCCCATAGTAGAGACAAGAAAGCGATGCCTGCACACGCATTTTACTGAACATAAGGGGATCTCCTGTCGCTCTCGTTAACTTTTATAGCAGCACCACCGTACATTATAGAACTACGAATCATACAATAGAAATTGACCAACCTATGCAAAATGAAAATTTGAAGTCATTGCATCCTCTTCCACTGCAGATTCATCAGGTATTGGAAGCATTTTAATCCAAAAATTGAAACCTTCTCTTGAATGCTTGACTAGAGGTGGAATTCTTTCCTTTTCAGTTTATGCTTTTACATTTATATTCGTAAAATCTTTCTCATGTGGTCAGGATCAAGAATTTCCATTTCCTAACCGTAGGTTTTTTAAGTAACTATTACTTATTCCTAACATGCGCAAAGCTTGATCTCAAAAACTTTATTTTCATTAAAATCAGTGTTGGGCATGATATTTTTCCTTACTACAACATGAAAAAACTAGTAGAAATAATAAAAAATTGTATCGATCAACATCGTATAAACGCTAAGCTCTAAATACATCTCAAACTGGAGTAAGCCACACTTATCACGTGATGCAGGCGACGATTTTCTGAACAAAAATCGTATCAACGTTTTTGACTCGTCACCGATTCAATTAAGGTCACCGATTAGAATATATTGAAAGATATTCAAGCAGAAATAAATCAAATCGAGAAATGTAGCCATTAAGCCTTAAATGGAATTAAGTCATAGATATTTGCCCTACTAAAAATTCAGAGTACATCGGTATTAAATGCTTAGCGAAGACGACTTTACCATCACTTAAATCGTTAGCTGAGAAGCTCAACAGCAAATGAAAGCCTCAGCCGAGCCTTGTACATTTGCAAACGCGCCAGCGAGAAACTTTCGGCTGATTTAAATTAACCAAACAGCCCCGCGGTGAACTGAAGGTGGGCAAAAGTTTCTTGAAATTGTTCGTAAGTTTGAACAAACTCTACCTCTGTGGAGGTTTCCTCCAAGTTATGAATTAAATCTAGAGAGTTTTCCTCGTAGACGGCATCTTTTGTGAGACCATGAAAGCGATTCAACCGCAAGTTTGAAGCGTGGAAATGACAGCGAACTATAGAGAATATTAAAACCGATTTCGACATAAACTCAAACGTAGGATAAACTTGCGACTTTGGGCGGGTAAATGTGTTTTTATGTTGTGAATAATGAGCAGGAGGCTAAAAAGTAGTTATTATTTTGGATTATCATAAAATGAAAGTAAAATCCCTATCAATAAAATCATAAAACACAAATCACAAAATAATAAAATGAAATTGCATTACACGCAATTGAGATGATGAGAACTAACAACTATCACATCGTATAATTCGTTCACGATTTTAAATCCCAGTAGAATGAGTTCCCGAGTTTCATCAAAGTACCTGAGATTTCACCGACAGGATGACCGTCCTGGATAATGTGGCTGGAGTCACCGGAAAGCTTGGTTCGCTGTCCACTTCTGATGACCGGCAAGGCCTGGGGAAGCGACAAAAACTTCGAGTCGCTCGGCTGTCGATGGTCGAAGATGAGCACGACGAGTATGGATTTGCACCGATGAGGTCATGAATGGAAATGATTCATCAGCGGAGATGTATAAAATGCATTTCATGAGATGAAAAAGAAAAATGAATGATTGAAATTAGGCAGCAATTGTTATGTCATTGTGATATACACAGCGTCATTTGAAATTACACGTATTAGGAAAGCACTAACACGAAAGGAAGCAAGAATAAAAGACCACGATGAAAAAGATGCATGATGAATTTAAAATCGATCAGAAGCAGCAGATTGTTCTAATTCAAATCACAGTGTTCCACTTTATTCCTGAATATCAATATTACAATACACCCTTGTGTTACTGAGCCACCGACAGATAACAAAATTGTATAAAGCAAAAGAGGATGTAACCATTATTCCCTAGTGCAATACTGCATTTTGCCATACTTTATGTTCATACTTTATGTTTGTTTGGCCAGTCAAATAAAAAACTTCTTATGACGTGCAAAGAAAGACGTCCTTTACTTAAAATTAAAATTAGTTATGATTATTCTAATTAAAAAATGAGCATATTTTATAACTCTGTCATCACGAGAGAACGAGTCATCACGTAACGAATGAAAGGGAATCAAGCAAGACTTCGACCGCAATTATTGCGGCATCTTTCAGTTCCAAGAGTGATGCGACTTCACTGAATAACTCCTCATTTCTAAGTGAAGAGAGTTCAAAAGAAACAGACTAAAACAAAAACACTTATTCATTTGTACTATAACGAAAGAGTTTTTCGATCATTAAGTTCCGCTTTACTGCAGATATAAAGCATAAGAACTTAGTGAGAAAAGAATGCACAATGTATCTACCCATGCGTTCAAGGATACAGTGCTCAAGGTTAAATAAGATTACATTATATGTTAGATTATATGTTAGTTTAAGCTTCCCTAACCACTTAAAAAAGAGCGTATCGTAGAGAGGAAAGAGGAAGGCACCATTTAGTACTGAGATAAGGGAATGCGGAATCTATGCGAAAGGGGCATAGAAACAGTAAGTTGAGAAAGAAGTTTTGAAAGAAGATATAAGTTAAAGAATATAGTAAAAGTTACTAAAAAACATGATAGCATTGAACCGAAAAATGTGGTCCTTAACATAGAAAAAAAAAACGTTTTATTTCAACAAAAAGAAGGCCTATCTAACTCTCAGCTCGGGCTCTCGCACATTTTCCCCCTGGGTGTGCTAATTCTTATGTATTCAATAGTTGTACCCCCCTGAGGGCTCTAGGTTCAGTAAACTATCTCGCTAAAACTGTGAGAAAGGACTACTAGCATGAAAACCTAAAAACTCAAAAAAACACACCGCACTGGAACTATCCAAAATAAATGATGAATAAAAAACAAGAGGATTTCGAAATACGTCTGAAAGCTGGGCATTTTCTTTCGTTGTTTTGTTATAAATCAGAATGCATTCAATGTTGAGAACGAGAGGAATCTCAAAAATATCTCACTAAACATTTAAGATCAGAAAATAATAAAACAGTAATCATAAACCAAAACGTTATTAACAGAAATGACTAAAAAAGACACTTCTTTCTGCCACAAATTGTTTTCCCTTCTGCTCTTAATCCTCCGAAGTAGTTCACATTACTTATGACGAAAAGAAACTATCTACGAATACATACCATTGAGACATTTGCTGCCTCCAAGTTCGATTCATGCTCAGGATCCTTACTTGACTTCGAGCAGCGTTATTCGAGAAAGATGATCTCGTATGTCCCGAAAAAGTGTTCAACAATGATTTCAACATTTACATTCCTTCCTCCCCTGCGTGGTACTGCAGGTAAAAATTCCAGCATGGAAATATCGTATGAGCCATTCGAAAACAAAAAAGACAAGAAAGAAATGGAAATAAAAATAGATCTATCGTCCTCACCTTAGTCCGCACGTTCTTGCACGAGCTCAATATCGAAGCTGAGGCGTAGGCCTCAGCGCCAGAACTCGAGCTCTTTTCCAGCAGGTCTCCAGTGGACGAGGAACCGTTGGCACACCTTCAGCAGAAATTAAGCATAAGCGTTAATGTAGGAGTAAAACAAAATATCTGAAGATACATTTGCAAAGAAAATAGAAACGTGAAAATTAGGCACGTGAAAAGCATCAAAATACTCCTCAAAATATTCCAAATGGAAATTGTTTCATTTTAGTTCATCACAAAGCTTTCCAAAAGACAGCTCTATGGCGAATAACACAAGCATTTTTCACCAAATTAACTATAGCATTTGAGTGAGGATAACTTTCACTGCGTATGCATATGTATATTTATGAAGTAGGCAAATATGATTGCAACAAAAGATAAGCTTTAACTTGATTTTCATTCTTTTGCCCCACAAATAATCATGGATCAAAATGGATATCCCAATGTTCTCTTTAGTTCCCATAAAGTTGTAAAAAATTGAAATGAGTAAAAACGTTTGGCAATATTTCACCGTTCAAGTAAAAAAACACGATCCCACCCGATGTAACAATGCTGTGTCAGTTTGTCAAAGAAAAACACGACTGTGAAGCTTTGCATTATGGCAACAGGGCCAACATGGCCCATCATCATTGATCACATTAGCGCCATGGGCACATGATCAATGATGCATTGTTTTTACCTACGAGCGTTGCCGAATGTGCCTAGACTATCAATCTCAGCGTATTCGGGAGACAGGCTCGCCAATAATGCATCCTCAGCAGAGCCAGGGTCCACGGGAGACGGCAGCAGGTTTGTACTGAAGGGGGATTTGCAAGAAGGACTCCGTAGTTGCATGAAAGTCTTTGAACCTTCCATTGATTTCTGGTTGCCACCGCTGCCACCCGAATCTTCCTCAGAGGGTTTCCAGTTCGATGAATCAGGCCACAAGTTCTCTCCTCCGTAGAAATTGGCCAAGTTGCTCGTTTTCGTCACAGACCCTGGCATACGAATAAAAATATAGAAGTGCATCAGCGTTTCAACTCATGGTAAGCATTCAGTTTTGTACGATGACTAAGTGTATTCACGAACAGTAATAAATAAAGAAATGCAGGTACTCCTTGAATATCGTTCTTGGAATCAATTTTATATTGAACGAATCAAAGTGTCACAAAAGATTTTGCGTCGTTGAGGCAGCCAACGTATGGAAATTCTACATTAAAAAGAGGGGGTGAAATGAAAAACTTACAAAATAATTTTCGAGTAGGTAATCTTCAACTGTCACATTTACTCCCAATAGCAGGATTTCCTCGAAATGTATAAATTCAGTATAAAGCACTATAAAAGGAGGAGCACTGTAGAATCTAAAAAGCTTGTGTTAAATCAATAAGTCGCAAATTTCTTCTTAGCGATTAATTTTCCAGTGAAACAAACATACTTCTAAAACATCACAGAAACATCTTATTCCAAAACAATTCGCTCGTCATTTAAATGAAGAGCAATAATTCAGGTGCATTTAGATGAGCGCACTTCGGCATATCGCGACCTTTGTTTCAAATTTAACATGGTACGAGAAGTTCATAAAGAACGTTCTTCTGATTCTACAGTATAACAAAAGACAGAATGAACAACAGAATGAATGATGAGTAACTTTCCTTTCACAGTTCAACATTAATTCAAATAGTATTAGAACGCGTTCTTTAACCTGTGAAACAATAGACCGTTTCACTCAGTATATTTTGTATCCCAATAGGCTCAATAAAATATGACATTAAATTATCATCGACGAATGAATGAGAAATATACACATTGTGAGATAGGAAAGCCAGAAATATTTCTGCACCGCCTCATGCTGTCAGCGACATTTTATCATATTCATTACATTTAAAGCTATACAGAATGATCTTTGACCATTTTTAGGGTTAATGAGTTCTGTGAGACGTGTCAAAGCCCACAGAATGAACAAACCCTTTAGCCCTTTCAGTAATTGAAGTTCAATTTAAATTATTAGAAGAGTAGCTCAGGGTCTTGCGTTACTTGCAATACGTTAAGAACAAATCAACAAAGGAATCTATCACGAGAATCAACAAGAATTTGCTGAAGCGTGCGCTTGGGCTTAAAGCCTGTTCTGTTTGGGTCGCATCCAAAACAGGAGGGCGGAACAGCCCTGGGACGCACACCAACACAAGTTTCAACAGGAGCTTAGAATTGTCTTTGGTTCAGAGCTCGGGACTCGCGTTAAATTATGCTAATGACCAAGCATTCTCAAGTCTTCAGGCTACTCCTGAATATATTTTGATCGCATGAGTTCACAACTTGATTAAATTGAGCTACTTGCAAAGAGCACGATATACATAGCTAAACATGGAAGCATGCTCAGTGCAGGGCGATTGTGTGCAATTATTTATGTGAAATATAAACAACCTTTTGCTATGTTAAAATTATAATCAAAGGACATGTGAATAATAGCAGAATTAGAAAAGGGTGCACAAAAGATCAGATAATATACTTCAAACAATGAACACCGTTTTAAAGGAAAAGACAAGGTCTACGTATTTGAGCACATAACCGAGCTAAATAACGCTGCGATAAAATCAGAATTCAGACACTGTCTTCCATTAGAACAAGTTATCAGAAGACAAAAATATTGTTCATGTCAGCAGTCCAAGCCGTGTCAAACTTATGATTGCTCCCTCATTGTCGATTCAAGATGTGTAGGCAGAAGGTGACCGATTGAGGTCTTCAAGGCTATCTCCCGTGTTTTTCGCAAACGCGAGAAGTTCTATTTCACGAAGAGCAAACACATAGGTTGAAATGAAAAATGAAAAAAAATCACTGAAGACTAAACAAGTTAGTTACACTCAGAGTGATATGCAACGTAAGAGTGAGCAGTAACCAAAATTCATGTGATAATGATTGTACAAGTGGGGAAAGAACTTTCCAGAGGGAAAATGTCCAAAAGAGTGGCCATCTTTTAAGAAAAAATAATTTTTCCTTCGATTACAGGAATCTGTCATCCGTAACTTGAAGACATTTTTTACTATTGTTTCATTTATCCACTCCTACTTCAATAGGAAAACGGGACGTATATAAAATTAACTTCAGTTAAGATTTTACATTAGAACGATGCAGTTAAATCCACACATACTATACAGAAAATACTTAAACGTTAAATATAGTACTCCGTTATTGGTAAATCATGCCTACTCAATGTTATTTTTTAGCTCAGCTTCTTAACCCATGTGCACCAATAGGTAGTGATAGAGATATATATAATTTTTGAAGTATGATGAACAACATGAAATATCAATAATAATTATTATGAATGATATATAAATTACAAATAAATAACACCAAAATTAATTAATAAATACTTAATATGAATAACTACAAAAAAATGATTACCTCATTAAAATTGGCAGTTACTGCACCGTTATTTGAAATGAAAAGCAAAGCTTTGCATTATTGTTATCCTTATTTGAGATGCGATAAATATTTCGTTAGGGTTTTTAAGAAGAGTCAGTTTAAGCCTCCCTAACCACATAAAATATCCTCCCAGAAGACAAAAGAGGAGGGTACCACTTAGTACGGAATGATGGGAACGGGGAATCGATGCACAAGTGTGTATCCACACGGGATTCTTTCAGCGTGAAACAGTAAGGTTGGAAAAAAAATTTTGAAACTAGATAAAAAAATTTAACAAAAGACTACTAGATGCTGAGGAAAAAAGCGGCAATGAACCGAAAAAAGTGTTGCAAAACAATATAATAAATTACTACACTACGACAAAAGGAAGGCCTACCCAACTTTCAGCTTGGAACCTCAATCTTCCTCCTGATACAGCTAATTCTCATTGTACGATAGTTGTGAGCCCCTTGACGGGATTATTATTTGAATATCATACCCGCGTTACCAATGGTTTAAAAACATTGCAGAAACTTAAAATATACCTCGATAATAGATAACATGATTAGAAAATCTTCATGCTTCTCATTGCAACCTATGAACTCACGGATTCTATTACTACATAAAGAGATTAGATTATATGTTAGTTTGAGTCTCCCTAACCGTTAAAAAAAGCGTTCCGAAGAGAGGAAGGAGGAAGGCACCATTTAGTATGGAGATAAGGGAACGCGGAATCAATAGCAGGACATCAAAACAGTAAGTTGAGAAAGAAGTTTATGAAACAAGATTCAAGTTGAAGAAGAAAGTAGTAGATGCTGAAAAACAGGACAGAAGGATTCGAAAAAAGGTAGTCCTTAACACAACAAAAAACATTTCAATTGAAAAAGAAGAAGGCTTACGTAACTCCCAGGTCGGGCCCTCCCATATTTTCCCTCTGGGAGTGCCAATTCTCATAGATACAATAGTTGTATCACCCCGGTGGGGAACTTCTATTTAAAAACTATTTCAAAGTCACCGGGGCCTAGTTAGTCATTGAAAGCGTGAGCCTTGTACGAGGTGAGTCGCTCGTTCAATTCCCAGCAATGCCACCAAGGTGAACCTCCTTGGTGGCAAAAGGGAGAACGTAGCCATAGTTCCTCTCTACACCCAGGTGGTAGAAATGGGTTCTGGCTCGATTGGAGGTCATCGTCGTTCAGTCCGTGTTTAGGTTTGAGGCATTTGATGAAATAATGCACAAAAAGATTTGTATAACGCTTGATTGAAGTAAAATGTACTTTATTGTTTTTTTACAGAGACAATACTAATTACTAATGTAAATAACATTGGCTTCAATCACAAAAATTTCAACATGAAAAATTGCGCATAATACTGTAACGCCTATCACTATTCAGTTATGAGTGGAAAAGGAAACTGTTTCATGGAAAAAAGTACCTAATTGTGTTATTAACTCTAAGATTCCCCGAACAAAATAATATAAGTACACATAGTCAGAAAATAGACAGAGATTACTATCGTCGGGGAACACAGCATCAATAGCTTTCAAACAAAAATATTGAACCGCTTTCAAAAGATACTATATCAGCTGATGAAAAGCAAAAATGAGTCTTTCTTTCTCCTCTACGTTTTTTACAGCACCGATGGAAATTATCAGGAGTTGCATACGCGACTATTCGGTTTATTATCGAAAATCAAGTATCCTGTTTCCTAATGATATCTACACCGACTTCAATCGATGCCACCGATACAAAGGAAATGCGATCTATTCCGGTAACACCGTTTTGTACGGTACTGGGATCAAAGCGAAGAAAACCTTTCACTTGGACTCCAGCAGGTGCATGGAACTGACCTCTCTTGCTAGCACTGTTCCTTCGTTAGTCCAATGCCTGGACGTTCCCAAAGTGCAACATTAGCCGAGTCTAAGAGCTCGTCAAGCGCTCTCGAAACTGCACTACAGCACCAGGTACTAGACAAGAATAAACCAGGAACGCTCGTGGAAACTTTGTCTTCCCAACTCAGTACCGCTCTCCACAAGTGTGACGCTAAGGTAAATTTCAATCTTGAGAAAGTAAATACATGGAAATTATTTCGAAAGTCTGCTTTCTATGAACCTTACTCAACAAAATGGTAAATAAGTTTGATAGAAAGTTTGAAAACGAGTCATAAATGTCAATTCTTTCCATCACTTTTACGAATTCAGACAACCTGCGAAATCAGATGTGAGATAGTGAAATCTAAACGCATATAATGAGTGAAATATAACGAACCCTTTCTTAAATTATAAGCTATGAAATCAAAACTACCAACAATGGAGCCAAGTCACAAGAAATTATAAGGAAATGCTAGTAGCACTACTATTAGGAATGGTATTATTACTAACGAACCATATTAAATCTTTGGTAGCAACAATACTCGCGCTCGTTCATGTGCAATGGTACGCTATTGTAGAGTAGATCCCTTATGCTGATTCAATTTTCTATTTATCTCTATTCAAACCGCGCTAGCTGCCAGGATTGTGGTAAAAATAACATAACCAATTTTTCCTCAATTGTCGATAACATTTCATAAGTACTCAAATAGCAAAATATATATTTTACTCAGGATGAAATAATAGGTTCAAGAATGTAATTGAAATTACAAAAGATTCGACTATTATTTTGAAAAATAATTGCAGAGAATCTCCTCGGGGATTATTACAAAAACACAGATTTAATGATCGGTATCTAAATTGTTTTCGAATAAAAGGCCGCGCAACATTTCCAAAGTGACAACTTTTTCCAATTTACTCGTTTCTAGAAGGTAACTATATATTTTTAAATAAGGGAATAATATGCTAAATATTAGAACTGCGCAATATCAACAAACTAGAGCTGCAGGAGATTGGCTTGATACACCATATTCGCTAGAAGATTTTCTCAGTTTGAGGGGAGAATTCCTAATTAGTCTAGCCCGACATTTACTTTGCTGTTTGATTGACATAAACGAATATTTCAGTAAATATTTGTACATTATACGGTAATGAGCAGAAATTATAAATAATTTAAACCATATCCAACTGTACGGTAATCCTAAAAGTGGGAACCGCAATCTTTATTTCATTTCAAATATTTTCGAATCATTTATGCCAGTCTGAATTACGAGTCAAAATCTATCAGTCGTGTTCTTGGCGTAAAACTGTGAATTTTGACTGCTAGAGTCGCTGAGACATCAATTGAATTTTCCGAGCAAATTGAACCACGAAGAATAGTGAACCACAATGAATAGTAAACCACATGGGTTTTAAGTGTGCATTTTTTACAATCTCATTATATTCCTGAAAGATGTCAAAAATCAAGAAGTTCTAATTTATAAATTATACCTCAATAATTTTTTACCATAGCCTTCTGTTGGGACTTCTTGCTCACTGGAGTGAGTTTTAGTGGAAGAATAACGAACACGTTTTCATTACTATATATATTGTAACTACTGTGTAACTTGTGACACGGTACGTTGTCTTTCTAGATAGAAGCTACACAGACCAACAGACTTACAGAGATTTACTCAATTTCAATACTGGGGCTAGAAAATTCGACTTTTAAAGAAAGTTCGGGATCCAAAGAATCTAACCAGATTTTTTGGCCACTAAATAGGAATACAAAATCTTCAAAATTAAAAGGATGCACTAATAAAAAAATAAAAATTTGGTTGATTATGAGTGATATGATTTTCCATTCGATGGCCACTTGTGAAACTAAGGAGTCCCTAAGGTAAAAGGCAGCACTAGATTAAATTCCAGAACACGTTTTAAATTTCCAGCACCGAAGACTTTTTTCAGAAGAAAATGACCTCTTCACAAGGGAGAGTAACGAGCGAAGCTCCAGAACCGTTCAGCGCACTATCCTTTCGGCTTTACACCACAAGTTTTTAATTAGCAACTTTAGCACTAACACCTCTGCAGAGAGTGCATTTGAGCAACCATTGGCCCTGACAATATCGAAGAAGAGAAGGCTAGGCAACAGAACGAGCGCTTCCTGTCGCGTTCCGGTTAATTGCGGTGGCAGTAGAGGTTGTAAGAGCGGTGTTTAAGCCAGCTCTTGCATGCAGTATTGCAAGCTCCTAACGCTGCAAGTGCATTACAGAGAACAGCGCCAATCTCGCGTGACAGCGTCCACCGTAATGGCTTCCAATGGTTCTGGTATGCAGATCGCCACCTTGCACGCATGTGCAGCGCTCCAAACCATGTGCTCCACACGCATGAACACTTGTAGCCAACAGCTTATGTCAAATATTGGGCCCCACAAAGTAAGTAATCTCAGAATGGCCCCAACGACCTCCCTAGGCCATTATAAACTTCCAGCTTCATGTCAGCTCTACAAGAATCACGAAAACTAGCTGAAACGTAAATCCGTGAACCAAAACAAATTTGAAATCTATAATATGCTAAGAATTACAAAAAAATATAAGGAAGAACTCTATGTCAATGAAAGTTCGAAATCATATTGAGAAAAACTGTGTAAGTACAAATATATCCATAAAATTTCGTATTCTGAAGACAAAAATATGTTATGAATTTAAATACCTCGTTATTCTTTGCGATGAAAAAACGGAGAGAATATTGGAAGTTCCAAGTTGGTTTGGCACGTTAAACGGTCGACATAAAGAGTATCCTGCGGCTTCTCAAATTTCCCATGCGAGAAGAGCGCGCAATCTCGGGAAAGGCCAGCCCACCCAATAGCACTTAGCAGGAATATTTCACGAGCCCCAAATGGCATTACAGATCAGCGTAGGCATTGAAAAAATACACGCTATCTCTAATTCACGCGGGCGAGCTTTTGGCGTGACGGAGCTGATGGATGAACGGACTCCGGAGAGCGCCTCTCATTTGGCGGCCGCTAGTCTGGATGACGAGCCAAAATATGCGCGGCGCGCTGTGGCCTTTTTCTCATGTGAAGCTCCAAGTTTTGACAAGTAAAATAACGTAGCTACCAGATGAATTTTTTTACTGTCAAACTGAGCCACAAAGAATTGTGATATTGTTTAACAAACGAGAATTTATTGGATCTGAACAGAATGAGTATTGAGGAAATCGCGGCAGTTGAAGGTTCTTCATTTTATACTAGTAGATTATTTATTGACAAATAGTAAATCAAGTTTGAAACTATGAGGGCTCAGTTATATAATTACCTATTTAATAAATGGGGAATGCATTAATTCCTGTGAGTAAAATGTTCTCATGATAGTACACGGAGTGAAAATGCATTTATAATCTAGTCACGTTTACGTTTCTACACCGTTGATATAAATTCGGAGTACTTTTTATAAAAAAGTAACTTTTTAACACTTAAGCACTTAACAATATCCTCAAAAAATTAAATAAATAATCAATTTTTTGAACAATATCCTATTCGACAATTTTTTTTGCAGTAATAACGCACAGTACGCTATTGGTGTAGTCTGTGCTTAATTCAAGAACCTATCTGGTGCACTGTTCTTTCATCAACAGTCCCCCGAATGATCATTTTAAATCATGAAAAAAATAGACTTTTGGCTTGTAAGGAGATGACGTTATAAGGTTACTGGCTAGAGCTACATCATCATCATCAGGTACTCATACATCGTTGCTAGAGAGAAAAGGACTGGAAAACAAACCAGCGGCAATAAGCTGTCCTGCATAGCACAGCAAATGCCTGGAGGTAGGCTGCACAGTGCTAATAATGGAGGTGTCTGTAGCGTGAATTATTGACCTAATATTTCCCCCTGAGCTTTCTTTCGCATTATTACAGCAGTGACGGTCAATACTTTACGACTACGGCACAGTCCAGTTCTCGGCCAGACATTGAGGTGGTGAGAACGAAAGCTTTGGAAACACGCTATCTAACACCTGTGACTACAGTAGTGTAAAGAAACTCAGCTATCGTAAGAAAAAGTATGGAAATTACAACGTTTTCGACACGATAAGAGTTGCAGACTACAGGAGACTCAGCAAAATATTCGTACTGTTTATTTCGAGAGTAGGTCAGTAATGAAAAATAGTAACAGGTCTTGACCTTGAGGAAAAACGCCAAAAGCTCAGAACATTTTCTCGCTGGTCGTTATCGGGGAAGCGGCATGTGGTGCTTTCATTTCCCCTCGCATTCAGCAGCACCGGACTGTAGCAGCAGAACTCATCACGCAATAAGGAAAGACAAGGTAATCTTTTGGTCATGTCAGCTGGCAGTCGTATCTTTCCGTGCGTTCTCCCAAACGTATGCGTCTTCATTCTTTCCTTTGCCGAAAAATCAGTTATTCTAGAGCAGTGATGTGTCACAAAGAGTGCACGAATATTTCATATTTTCCAAAATATTTTACTTTTGAAAACAATAAACTTTTAAGGGAACACAGGAAACGGGATATAAAATGAGGGAGCGATACGAGAGCGAACAATCTTGCATACGATGCACTAGAATAAATTCGACCAAAAAATTATTATTCCCTTCCACTTACCTTGGGTAACAAAGATACAAAAAAATCTCAATACAAGAACTAACCGTTTAGTCGAGGAAGTTTCGTGGCTGAGCGGGTGGTGTAATAGCGCTTAATGTAGAGAAGCACGACACTGATGAGCAATAAGAAGAACATGGCGCCTCCCACGAGCATGATGAACCAAACTTCAGTAACGACACCTTGAGTCTCGGTCCTACGGTTCACAAGTGGGTTGAGCAGAGCTGGGTCCGTCTGGAGGTGCAGAGTGGGCGACGGAGGCCCAATGCCCCCCCTAGTAGCTGCCGCCAGTACTATGGAATACGACTGGCCAGGGCTAAGGCGAGACAATTCAAACGAGTGGAGAGAAGCATCCAAGCTTTTGTTCATCATCACCATCGAGCCGTTTATCATAACTTCGATCTGTAAAAAGATACAAAGAAACAAGGAATTTATGATTCCTCTTATGAAAAGCACCTCCAACGTATTTGGATGTGCAATACTAACCAAAATGATCTCAAGGTACACCACCAGTGCCGATCATAACGGCTTGAAATAATATTAGTGCATTTTAATTCCTTAGGAGGTAGCCTCAATCAGCATGTATTAATTAGAATGAAATACATGTAGATGTGCAGCCATTGTAGAGAATTATAATCCTAAGCAAACGAAAAACTCGCAAACCAAAGAGTACTTATGAAGTCTAAAAACAATCATGCGATCATACAAGTACAAGCTACCCCACCGGTGTTGGGTTTCAAAAGTTATTGTCATTAGACAACATAAAAAGACCAATATCTGAAATGCACCAATAGACCAAATGCACAAAACCACTGAAAAAAGTAAAATATAGTGTGAGCTTGTTCAGTTATAGACTTTCCTGATATCCGTGTCTGAACTATGACATATTGCGAACATTACATGCATTTCGCACAGGTTTTGGACAGCTAGGTTGAATTTTCATTAGCTATTCAGTTTGAGTCAAGCGACAACTTCGTCAAGCTTACAGCAAATGAAATTTGATGCACTTGATTACAGTCTGTAGGTAGGTTTGTTTCTTTGCAAGCTGCACAATTCGTCTGGATTCGCTTGATCGACCTAACAACGTCAGGCAGCAAGATGAGATAAGACAGTCGAACATCTCATGAAATTCAAGAGTTTGCAAGTGAAGCGTGAAGATTCGAAAAATACTGAGAGATGGGCAACAAAGGATATGTCGACATACGATGACAAGCTTCGTAAGATTTCAAATATTTAAAAAACTCATAACCTAGAAACAGTAGCTCATCTGAAACCTAATACCTTCCGAATTAATTATCTTTCCTGTACACGTATCGAGACTATAAAGGTGTGCTCTGCGCAATTATTATACTGCTATGGTGGTAGTAGTGACAAATTTATTTTTATTATTTTTTAAACATGATTTCTAACAGAAACACGATAAAAAGATACTCAAATCAGAGATAATTGACCGTAAGCGCCAGGTCTACAGGCTAATTTACTAAAAACTTTTTATTTGAAGGTTTTCAGCAGCAAAGTATTCGTTTTGTGAAAGCTATTTCAATAGAAAGTTTATGACAAAAACTACCATACTCAATATCTTTACAAATTTTACGTGATCAATAGTGAGAAATGACGTTTCGGATTTCGACCCATCATCAGCTTTAAAGACCAGCAGAGAGGTATAACCCTGTGATATTAAAGGGTAAGATACAATTTTGATACATAACACAAACAATTTATAAAACTATCGAATACTGTAGTTCTTTCCCTGCACTTTCAACTAATTTTACAGAACATGAAATATACTGAGTGTAAGGGAGATTTGAGTTCTAAAAGAAACCTTAAAGTTTTCTTAAGGTCAGGTACAGGAAGCAAAAAATTAATAAATTTAGAAGACATTTGAACTACACTGCGATACTTTACGAACTCTATCAAAATAATATACTAAGTACCAGTTCGCAAAGCCAATATCAAAACTGGACTAATCCGTACTTCATCGATCGCAAAAAAGTACCTCATGAGACGGTCCCAAAAACAAGATTTACTGTTGAAGAACACAATGCCAGCCATGCATGATGAGCTCAATTCCAAGTTACGTTTAAATTAAGAAATGTGAAGATGGACCAGCAACAACACTATACCGCACTGTAAAATTATTCAAAATTAACTCGTTAGAAGCTTGCGCAACAGCGTTAATAACTCAGCGCGTACTAGAATGTAGAAGGAAATTATTGAAGAACACAAAATTCTCGTAATATACGAGTACAAGTAAGGTCAGATTATATGAATTAAGTTGAGCCTCCCTAACTGCAACAAAGGCGTTCTAAAGAGACGAAAAGGAAGGAACCATTTAGGATGGACATTAGGGAACGTGGAATATGCACAAGGTGTGTACCCTCACACGATACTCTGCGCATAGAAAAAGTTGAGAAAGATGTTTATAAGGTATAAGTTGAAGAAGAAAGTAGTACGTGCTGAAAAACGGGACTGCAGTGAACCTAAAAATGGTGATCCTTACCATAACAAAATCATTTTATTTCAACAAAAAGAAGGCCTACCTAGCTCTCGCTCGAGCCCTCACACACTTTTCCGCTGGGAGTGCGAATTCCCATAGAGACAATAATTGTATCCCCATGAGGGGTAAAAGCTCTGAAATTTTTAACTCATGTCACATGAGACTCTCCAAGCTGCAACAAAAGGAAGTATCCTCAATTATAATTAAATATTATACTTATACTCAAGTATAAGTTTCTTTCTTATTCACAATAGTGAAACAAAACCTGACGAAATCAACCCACGTTTTTCCACTAGGAAATCACAGCGCCGCGTAATCTAAGAGCTCTTAGAAAATGGAAAACTCCCCTACCAAATTAGAACAAAGTCGGCGGTAAAATAGCTTAGCTCCTTATTTGAATCTCATTCTAAATTGTAATTGAAAAGTTTTCCCGACGGAAGACCGCAACGGCGGGACGATGGAGAATGGAAACAGAAATCTTCGCTCTGCCACTTCGCTAAATACCCAAGAGTAGCAATCTAAATGAATTTCGACAGAATTGAAGGTAGAACAAAACAACTGAGCAGCAACAAAGAAAAATAGAGCAAACGATAAGCTTTATAGATAATAGAAAAAGACAAAACAGGTTTACAAATCATCAGCTTAAATTTTTTCCACTGAGCCGTGAACTTCATTGGAGGCACAAGTTAATCATAAACAAATTCATTAATTCGAAAGCTTAAAGCAAATATTGAGCGTCGGCCCTTCCAAAAAATTAATACTTCTCACCATAGCCTCAATTAGCATAGAACACTTACTGCATACCCACCCACCTATTATTTTCAACGCAAAATATTTGATGAAATTTATCAGATTAAAGGTTAGATGGAGGGCAAATATGCAGTGTCCTAACCACACAACACAGAATTTTAAGACACTCAAGTTAGAGGCGTGGTGTTCATCGCAGGGTTGCCAAACTGGTTTTTCCTAAGCAAGTTACTAATTAGGAACTGAACTAGGAACTATGCTACTCTGCCTGAAAGACATCTACTTCGCTATGAGGTGAAATTATCACTTAATTTACTCTCCAGTTTTAACCTGTGATTCACTTAATTCACTCTCCAGTTTTGACCTGTGATTTGTGGGTTAGGACACTTTGCATAGTTGCCCTCCAGATGTTAATTCAAGTCTTCACAACCGCAACAAATGCTTTCCAAAAAAAAGAAGAATAAAGGCGCAATTTAGTATGTACTGAAGCGAACGCGGAATCTATGCACAAAGTACATAGAAACGGAAAGTTAAGAAAGAAGATAATAAAGTAAGATGAAAGTCGAAAAAGAAGTGCGAAAAAACAAGACAGCAGCGAACCGAAAAAATGGTCCATAACAAAACCAACACCTATTCTATTTCAAAAAAAGGAAGGCCTTCCTGACCTTTAGCTCGAGACCCTCACATATTCCCCCTGAGTACGTTATTTCCATAGCTACAATAGTTGCATCTCTCAGAGGTGGATGAAATTTATCAAAGGAGTCAAAGCTCTGCTCCGATTGCCATGGTACATGTCACTCAGCCTACCCACGATTATTTGCCATACGACTCATATTCATACAAGGCACACAATATGGATGCCTCTGGATGGGACACGACGAGGTGAAAACATGAGAGCTTAGCTTAGTGGTTGGATCCTTGGTCAGCAACATCCGTTTGAGGAAGATTATTATAGCGCCAGGGAGTACGCTAATGAGACAAAAAATGAAATTTGAGAAAACAGATACTGGGTCAAAACGGCTGCTGCAGGTTTGAGGAACGAAATATTGGCTTTCAGGGAGAAAAATAAGAGATATGGAACAAAAAACTTTTACAAGGCTGTCCTGGTCTTGGTAGGTTATTATCAGTATCATTAATGTTACACAAAGGGACCTGCAGGACGCATCTGATCCAAAATTTACGTTATGAATTAAAATTCAATAAAGCTTAGTAAAGAAAAGAACATAAAAGTAGAAACGATAGCAATCGAGTACGAACTGTTGAACTATGTCGGTCCGGTAAAAAATAATTAAATTAGGGAGAACACCTCTTTGAGAATGTAATTTATTTATTTCGAACTTAAAAAAGAGGTCAACAATAAAATCTACTACTAAAAGTGACCTAGAATATTCAACGTTGCATCATCTAGCCGCAGACTTATTTTGATTAGCACGCTGTTTGTTGCAGGGATGTGTGCATAGAAGCGACGAGATAAGAACCACGAGGAAACAACTAGCGGAATTTCAAGGAAGAGCAAAGTGCAGTTAGTGCTGCTCTCGACAGTTGTAATAATTTTCAAGACTATCGAATCGATTTCAAGCTGTGCAATTAAAGATTTTTTGTATAAATATTCCATTGATTTATTGCTCTGTACTAGTATTGTTTTTCCATCTAATTTGGTTATTTAGCATCTGTTCGAACATTCAATGGTGCCTACCCACAATCCCATAAGCTCTACATCGCTGAGAAAAGTTCTTTCGCTGTTTTGTTTTATCGAACTTGACACACCAACCCACTAGAAACATACACGAAATCCAAATGAGTGAAATGAAAATATTATATGAAGAATTATTTAACAAAGCTCAAGATCTTGGTACTGAAGTTGAGACCGTCTCAAACTCCGTAACTGGTAATTATAATCAACAAGTTCGTCACCACAAGAGCTGTAAATATGACACCTGCAACTGAAGTAGCTTCTATGTGTGCGTCAACAACC
Source organism: Morinoia aosen (assembly GCA_030386875.1). Taxonomy (NCBI): domain Eukaryota; kingdom Metazoa; phylum Arthropoda; class Malacostraca; order Amphipoda; family Talitridae; genus Morinoia; species Morinoia aosen. The sequence continues at coordinate 30,946,002 of CM059567.1, read as the reverse complement.
AAACCACAACCAGTACCGGTACAATTATTGACTCGCTTTCCTTAAGACTAGTTTTAGAATCATATCTCCACGAGGATCGCCGAACCCCAAATGTAAATGCACGGTATTCTTTTACAATTTTTCGAGGAGAAGCTGGGTAAATCACTGAGGAGCGTTCATTCCTCAAGGTACACTAACAAAGACAGGCGCCCTCAACATACCTACTTCATATAAATTCAAAAAATTCTTGTTCATTCTCTTTCGGGCGTTTAATTTTTACGTAAGTATCTATATTGAAGAAATTATACACATGTATGATCGATTTATCCGACCTCATTCAGCACGGGATTCCGGACCTTAGTCGAAGTCTAATATTCTTGGCTTACATCCAAAAACTGCAGAATAAATTAAAACTGCTGCAGGTTTCGGAAAGCGTAAATTCAAAACTCAGCTGGAAAACTGTCATCCATAAAAAAGCTTTGCCAAAATGGCAGCATGAAAGTAGTAGCAGCAGCAACGAACCCTCGGTCCCTGAAATTCTAGTCAAACTGTTGGAGCGCTCAGAAGAAATAACAATTTTGCCGGGCGTTGCAAACGGCTCTTGAGGTAACTTGATATAGCGAGGCCCCGGCGTCCTCTAATTCAGTTGATCGCGCACAGGAGGCCCAATAGCGGCAGCACCACAATCCATTTGAGGCATTTGCGCCTAGTCTCTGATTGCTCGTACGCTAATCCAATACATCAGCTGTCACGCACTTGTGATTACAGCAATTACGGAAGTGGTCAGTGTTTAAGCGACGCAGCAAGAGCCGCGCACGGTTACGACCACTGGAGATCAAGTTTAAAAAAAGGTGTCCGAAGAAGAGGAGCTGAAGTTCTGCTTTGAAACTCGAGATTTGTTCGAGGAACGGGTTGGGTTAAAATAAGAGCTCCAAATACTAGAAAAATGAAGTGAACCTCACCACAAGAATGCAAACTTTTATTGTTACAACTTGGATTTAACATGAGGTTTAATTGAAAATCACATACGATAGGGCGATGGTAGGATTTAACAAATTTACCAGGTTAAATACGAGTAAAAAGAGTTAGCGATGAATTTTGGAGGTTACTGGAAGACTTGAAAGCATATCCTAACTTAAAACGCTACCCCAACAAGAACCAAAAATATATGAGACAATGTAAACAACGAAGAAAGGGAGAGAAAAAAGAGATCAAGAGTTGGTACAAAGCATTTATATCACTCCTCTCATTCTGGTATCGGAAACTTTGGGAGAGGGACGTGAGTATTCCTACTCAAAATGGCGTGGAGACTAGATTAGATCGTAAATTATTTTTGGCCTCCCTAATCGCAACACAGGTGTCCCTAGAAGCGGAAAGAAGAAGGCACCAGTTAGTATTGAGTTGAAAAGAATTTATACAGGGAAGGTCCCCACGCACTGCGCATAGGAACAGCAATATCTAAGGAAACTTATAATGAGAAATAAAAGCTGGGAGAAGTAAAAGACGCTGAAAAAACAGCATCGATAATGATGGTCCGAAATACGCACACAAAAAATTTTTTTTTTTTTTGCAAAAAGAAGGCCCACTTTACCTTCAGGTCGGAACCTCACGTCTTTCTGGGAACGAAAATAACAACATATATAACCGTTTTATACTCTCGAGCGATTTCTTAACACTTTGCCTGTGACAGGCAAACGGAAGTTTAATATTCAACTCTAATTCAGGAGTCAATGGTCGTAGATAATATTGAAAACAGCTAACATTAACTGGATCATGCTTTCACTTAGTTTTCATTAAGTATTTATGAAAATGAGTTTTTGACTACTTGTCGATCAGCAGTATTATATGAAAATTCCCCCGTGTACCACCGGTGGCTCACGTCACAGTTAAACTGTTAAGAAAAGGAAATGGTACAACACGGGCAAGTTCTTCCTTCACTCACAAAACCCACTAATAGCAACAAACTAAAATCTGTAAATAACAATTGCACATTGCTCTGCTGATAAACCAAATGTGGCATAATTACTCGAATAGCTAAGGTACGATTCCTGTGTTGTCCAGGTAAGCACGCAAGAGAGACCTAGGTAAGGGCTCGCAACCGCTCGCCTCTGCAAAAGCTTCAATACCAATTAGTGAAGATTATAAGACGGGTTGAGGGAATTTGACAGCCAAACCTCAGATGCAAGGGAAAATGTAAAGCTATACCTTAGATTATGTATTTTAGAGTCATCAGAGTTCGTTAGATTATAGTTTAAGTCTCCGTAACCGCTAAAAAATGGTTCCGAAGAGAGCAAGGAGGAAGGCACCATTTAGTATGTAGATAAGGGAATTCGGAATCTATGCAGAATGGGCATTAGAAACAGTAAGTTGGGAAAAAGTTTATGAAACGAGATAGAAGTTGACGAAAAAAGTACTAGGTGCTGAAAAACTGGACAGCAGGAAACCGAAAAAGGTGGACCTCAACATAACAAAAAAGAAACATTATTTTCACAAAAAAGAAGGCCTACCTAACTCTCAGCTCGGACCCTCGCACATTTTCCCCCTGGGAGCGCTAATTCCCATAGATGTAATAGTTGTATCCCCCTGAGGGGTTTTAGAGTTTTCAAAAGAAAAGACAAAAAAAATAACCTTTCTTTAACAGCGTGAAAATATCTTAGTACTTGATATTTGTAGAGGAAAGTATACACAATTGAAATTTTCCTTCTCCGGATAGGAAAAAAAAGTAAAAAACACAAATGCTCCACCGTAAACAAGTCTGCCTGCCACAGTTTCTGTAAATCACAGTTTCCGCGTAAATCATCCTCACATAATTTTTTTTAACATTGATACTCAACATCGGATCACGCACTTGCCTTGAATTTAACTGAAAAACATACTACAACATTTTAACGGCAAACGTAGGAACATACTGACAAGCAGGGCCGACTTCTTATATAAAGTCCTTATGATGTACTAAAAGTTCAATCCCCTTCAGTGCACTCCTTAAATAGACTTTTCTCAGTAGTACTTTTATTACATCAGAATTTTAGCAGGAGCCTCTTTGGCCTCATTAACATAAGGATGTTAGCTGCTGAAAAGTCGGAAATGGACTGACAAACAGCCCCATCCATGAAAAGGAAGTTAATACCGTATCTTCAGAAGATTTTGATCGATTCTTAGATCCTGAAAATGGAGTATCAATATACTCACACTGCCAAAAAGAATTACAAGACTCCGTGACACGACGTGTTATAGATAAAATCTATGTTTTAATGAATGTACACATTTGGACTTAGCTGTTGACAAGGTATATTATGTATCATTATTTTTATTACTATTTTGGTTTAAGACTCTTTTATCCACAAGAAAAACGGTCTCAAGAGAGCAAAGAGAACTATTTAGAATGGACTAAAGGAAGTGGAAAATTTACGCACATTGGATACCCTGGCAATGGGAACAGTACGTTAGGAAGGTAGAGGGAGGAAAGCCATAGAAGAAATAGCGATGCAGGCGTTAAAACTGAAAGAAGCAAAGTGGGCACGAAAGATGATAGTCCCAAAGGCCTACGTGTAGCAGAGGTAACCTAACAGCATCTCCTCCAAGGGCGCCAGTCCACAAAGCACAAGATAGACAGTCATAGCTATCTCATACATATTACCCCTCCTGTGACTCTTGAGGCTCTGAAAAATGGTATTAATAGCCTATAGCTTATGCTTATAGTACACTGTGAGATGTGGCGAAATGTAAACGACGCACAAAAAAGTGTGGTGCTGCTAGCAATTAAACACAAACTGATAACGGAGGTGAATATTTTCAGGTCCTATAATAGAAGTCAAGTCGCAAGTGTGACCAAACAGGGCCCCCGTTCAATTCCAAACTTATAAAATAGTTCAGCGTCGAGTGCACAGATTACAAGTATTATATACTACTTTGATGACCAAGCCACCAGTACATAGAATTAATTCTTCAAAGTTAATCATTTAGGTTAATCATTTAGATGTCTTAAACTGATGCATCTATTTCTTATGGAGCGCAAGCCCACAAGACTCGCTTCCTTTATTAATTTGAAAGAATTTTGTTCAACAGATAATACAGGAAATTATTGCATATAAAACTGAAGGAAAAAAGATATGGAGCAAAATACGACAGAAAATGCAAGAACACAGTTATTTCAAAGTTTAATATTTTTTCAAGTGTTTGATTTACTACAGAAGTATATTAATCAAACTTCAGCGTTGCTTTGTAAATTGAAAACTTGTTTTTAAGCTTGATAAATCTGAGAACAAATTCATAGAAGAATAAAAGTAAAAACCCAAAACTTTTTATTTTAACACAATAATCTTCAACTTTTTTACCGTCATCCTTCTACATGTTTTAAGAATTTTTAAAAAAAATAAATTCTGCTAAGTAAGCGCAATAACAAACGCGCACACTTTGGAAAAACAAGAGCATAAAGTTTACCGTTGCTATATGAGGACATATATAGGGAGAATTGGTCAAAATTTCCCTCGACTTGAAAAATCAAATTGGACAAATGTTATGTAATTTAGAATGGTTGATTACTGGGATTTATATGTTTATGAGAAAGTTAACACGTTAACTATGGCTGATTAAACTTGAGTTCGATATTCAACTCAACGAGTTAATTATAGAGATCAATATTGAAAATAACGAACATTGAATAGGTCGTACTTTCATTAAGTTTTAGTTCAGTATTTATAAAAATTAAGTGTATGGCTGCTGGTCGGTCAGCAGCTAGATGAGAATTACCTCAGCAACCACCGGTGGGTCACGTCGCAGTCATCGTTTCAAGTAATTGTATATTATTTAAAACAATGAGCATATTAAAGAGGATCTAAGGGAATATTTTCCAGTTCAGACACTCTCTCAAAAGCGTTAACAAAGATTTGCTCGGACCATTCAAAGGTCCCATACTTTCGAATTAGTTAATTTCAGGCGTATTTTCTATTTGCCGTAGCAGGCCTTGTAATTAGTGATGTACAGTCAAAATTTGTAAATATCGTCAGTTTAAAAACTTCGTTACTTCATAAAAACTACCCTTATGTTTTTATGTTACAAATATCATTTTCTAATTGCTCTCTCAGTTTAGTCCTTACTACCACCATAATATGAAATGGAAACGACAAAAATATCGATCACTATCACCTAAAGGCGCAGCGTAACAAACTATAATCCGGTGGCCAAAGCCAAGCTATCGCTGAGGCCATCTTAAAGGAATGCGTAATTAACAATAAATTAAATGAGGACATATTAAATTCGCTCATTTTTGGAACGATAGTTTCCGTTCATGATTCTTAAGAAGGGCCGTAAAATATTAGCACTCCTCTATTACGCCGATGATGATCAGTTGTGGCTGATCAAGAGAGAAGAATCATTACCAATATATGTTTTACAAGTAAAATACAAGGCTATATTAAAATATTCGCTTGACAATAGTTAAATTTTTGCCGTTAAATTCAATCAGTTCGCCATTCGTTGAATAATATTGCTGTTTCAAATTCCTGGCAAAAAACAAGTGAGTTTGATGACATGTGAATTTCCTTGATTCATATTAAAGCAGGATATTAAATAAAATGGGCTAGTAAACAACTCAAACTTAGAAAAAACATCAAGCACTGAGATTACCTGAATAGATGACAGCACGAAATAAGCGAGATGAACCGATTTCAACACATGAAATTAAAAGCGTGTTTTTAAAGCGAGTAAATAGCCGCGCTGGCAGAATTTTGCTGGCGTCCATTAACTCAGCGAGGATAATGGACGGCCTGAAACAAAGGAGTCAATGCACTGCTGTAAACAATGGCTAATGAAGACCATCAGCCCCCGCTAGCTCATTGGTCGAAGGGAGTTCTAGGCTGACTTCATCACGGTATTTTTGGCTGCTCTAATAAACGAACGTAATTTGAAGCGCTTCTTTCACGTTCGGAAAATCATTCACTGCAACTCGTCCGTATCATGAAAAAATCATTGAATCAAACAATACCGCACAAAATAAAAAGAATATGAACAGTGAATTGTAACCTAAATCAGAATTGCTTTGTTCTCGATACAAACCAGCAATTGTTCAAACATAAAACTGCACAGCGTTCCCAGCTAAATCGAGGCCCAAGCTATTCCAAACAAACAAATGCGGGATCGCGCACCTGAAGGCAATTTCAAGGAGGGACGAGCAAAACATGAGTGTGTTGCAGCACAAGATGCATTTCTCTTTTGTTTTTCTTTTCGCTCTGGACGAAGCGCGGGCACCTCGGTAGTGAACTCACGCAATGAGTTTGCCTGAGTAACTACCGCCGCTCACGAGAAACTTGTGCCAAAAAACTGGCGAGAAAAAGTGTGAGCTTAGACTGAAGCATCGCTCATGAGAAGCCGCCACCGTAATAAATTGGTTCTAAAATTCATCACAACAACGATTACTTCGACGAACAAGAGAAATGAAGTAGAGAAACAGTTTCTACAATTACCAGTTTATGATTAACGAGAAACATTATAAGATACGTTGACATAAGCAATGCTTTTTCCACTCGACAAATAATAAATAGGAAGGGTGTACAACACTTATATTGGAGTCGGTAAGGACGAAGCAAAAATGCTGAGGATTAACAAGTCTTATAACATAAATGGAATATGACACTCCTCGCAAAACGCTTTGTAGACTGAAGTTCACGTAACTTCTATATCGAGAGTTATTTTTTGATAAGCTTTAAGTTTCAGAATTTAACTACCACGGATTAAGGAAAGTATTTCTATTTCATCTAATTGGAGATTCAAAAACGTTCAAAAATTTTACGTTACGAGGTCTAGTAAAATTAAGCATCACGGCATAAACCTTACGATCATCAACTCTCAAAAGCATCAAATATATTTGTGGAAGTTTAAGCAGTAAATAAACAGTAACGTGCTAGTCTCTGCTGAACAGCGTAACCTAAGCGAAACTGGAACGCTTTATAGTTCCGCACATTCATTGACCGGAGACAGAAACGAGGCCCCAGCCAAGCGTCATCACTAACATGCACGACACGGAGAGTGATAATTGAAAAATAGCTCAAATGTCTTCTCAATTAGCACCGTGGACAAAACCCAGCAACGAAAAACCAGTCATTCGGCAAAAATTCCTTACGACATATCAAGGATTTCAAACCAAGTGACTGATTATTAACGACCTCCAATTTCACTAATTGCTGAACAACGACAGAATCCAGTCTTTTGAACAAGACTTTTTGTTTGCCCTTCGTGCAGAGCCGGCGAATCCAATTCTCCATTTTTGCTCGGCGGCACCGGGCCTCTGAACCTCGAATCGCTTCATAAAATGACAATCTAATTAGGGTCTGATTGGAAAGTGAACATAAGACCTGAATAGATTCTATTGAATCCAAATTTGGAAAAGAACGGAAACCTGGCAAAGCACTAGCTATTTGAGCCTTAGTCAGTATTCATGTAGAAATCTCGTAACAGAGTGCTGAGATTGAAATTAAGAATGCCTGAATATCCTGTATTGAAAAACCGACAGAAGAACAAAACAGTTTACATATAAATGATATTTTTGCAGAGCAACGCAAGAGGAACATGAATAAATTAAACTTTCTTATTTAAAGAAAGTCAAAACAAAATTTAACGAAAAAACGTTGAAGGTTCAAACATATTTCAATAGAAAAGAGTTATGTTCCGGATCGAAATCAAGCCGCGAGTACGATTTTGTCATCTATTTATATTTTAAGCCGTAGTTATGTTAAATGCTTTCACCATGCACTTCGTGTGCTCTGTGACAAAGAAGGTTCTGTGATTCTCGGACCTAAAAGTTATTGATAAATGTTATTTTAAGAGGATACTATGTACGTGACGCGCTACGTTAAGACAAGTGTGCACCATAACTGACTAAAGGACTGGAGTCCACATCTTGACAATTTAAAAAAATAATAACCTCTCTATTTGGCAAGTATTCATACAAGTAAATTTACCTCAGACGTACTAAAGCTCAATGTCACCGATAAATTTTAGATTCGCTCACTTATGAATATACTCGCAAGCTCTCCTTACATTTTTTAAATTAAATTCTTGAGATATCATTGAGATACTGATTCATCAGAAAAAAATATGAGCGAATAAAGAAATTAATAAACTTAGCTTAGCCGAGTGAATTATATTCACGAAATTTTCACTAGCTACCGGGCCCCAGAAAAAATTCAACTGCCAGCTGAATTTGCATTTGCGCAAAAAACTATTTCATTCTTCGATTTGAATACCTTACCTTATCTATAGTATCAGTATCTTATTTGAAAGGTTACAGTGCTAGAAATATTAAAATAAAACCTGCTATCCAAACATTTCCGTAACCTTGCAAGCAAATCATGAGCGCGCACAGGAATAGTGACGACCTGTCGCTAATTATAATCAAAGATGATCAGCCGAGTAATTAGGCTTGCGAGAGATTACCGGGACAGGCGAGCCGATGAGTTACCAGCCCATCGTACTGCTGCACCCAGAATTATAATATATCACCAAATAGCCGAACGACAAACAAATGTTGATTCAAAACATTGGTCTAACGACAAGTATTTAATTTAAATAATATTTTAAATATAGAAGAATGTTTAAAAATATAATTACAAATTTTAACTAATATACTATATTAGGGATTTAATATAACGAGTATTTCAATATAGTTTGAAGCTTCCTTTAACCACAACGGTGTTCCTAGAAGAGGAGGGGAGAAAAATCCATTTAGTTAGAAATTTAGAGAATGGTTGATTTATATAATATGGGTGTCCCCATGTCAAGTGGATAGAAACGGCAGAGTAGAAAGAAGTTTATGAAAGAAGAAAACGTTGAAAAGAAAGTAAGAGCTGCTAAAAATGGACAGCATTGAGCCAAAATGGTGGTCCATACACAACAAAAACATATTTCAACAATAGAAAGGCTTACATAACCACCAGCTCAGGACCTCGCATATCCCTCCCTCAGAGCACTAATCCTACTAAAACAATCATCAAGATAAGAATGCTAAGAATGTTACTCAATTTAATTCCACTGACACGTTTATAGCGTCTGAAATCCAGTTCCTTGAAAATTTTATATATATTTTCATTTGAGAAGAAACAGTTAATATTTAAAATATATCGCACATTTTCTGACTTGATGCTTGTTCATCTCGGTACCCTCAACACAAATCTTCAAGCTCATAACCCCCAAAATCAACGCGTTATTCTTAGGCGGACATTCTAAAGTAAATTATCATGACTCGTATCATTAACACGTAAAACGTTAGTATCGTACGTCCCACCAGTAACCGGCAATCTACGTAAATCATAACTTATTCACAACTTATTGAACACGACGTAATTTTTAAATGGATAATTTCTATCTTGCATAATAACACCAATGAGCTTCCGCGCAGAGCTAAATTGTGTAGCACACTCTACGGTCAATTCCTGCACTTTTTCGAATAAATTCTGTGAAAAGCCCAGAACATATTTTTTCCTTATCGCTAAATAATTTTTCTAGCGCTAACCTCACCCCTTAATAAGATGATTCATGAACTCTACCTTTCCTTACGCTGCAGTTGTTTTCTTATTTCCTTATTTTTACCATATATGACTTCACACATTAGCAAATACGCAGCACTTACGGTAACCTATTCGGAAAGAAATTCCCCGACTTTCTTTTTTCAGTTCTACATTCCTTTTTTACTCGGTGGAAGTTTTGTTTTCGGTCTTCATCAAATGGACCTGAACTGAATCAGGCAGAGCATCATCGACATCACAACCACTTACTTAGCAGGGCAGTCAGAGGTGCCTCATGTCACCCCCAATCTATTTACTTCGTCAATTTTTCGCCACACTAACGCAGACCTCGTTCTTTCGACGGTGTTCATTTAACTATACGCGAAATGCATCGTAAAACATCGCGCAGCTTAACAGTGATCTCAATATAGTCCCTCATTCATAAATTGCTTCAACTATTCACCTGATCAAATCAAGCCATCGTTTCACGATAACTTATTAACATTTACTCCGCTAATTATAAAATCTATTTCAAAATCATAATTTTAAATTTTTTCCCTAAATTCCTTTCAACAGGCACTCTTTATGACTCAATTCTACGTGATGGAATAATCGCCATCAATTCTAAACAGTCCAGTTTCATTAGTAACGAAAGAGAAATTTTGGTCATAGACACTAATTGCTACAAAAGAATTGCTAACTACCACTAATGTCTAGAACGAACGCAAGAGCTAATGTAGCTGCTTAACGGAGCGAACTGTGAGAAAAAATTCCCAAGCAATTGCTCGAGATATAAGACCGAAATTGAAAAAAAACATGGGTCCGCATCTCCAGGGCTGTGTTACTGTAAGCTAAGCTACTGATAACAAACAAATGTTCAATACCATGAATTGCGAGCAACCAAAAAGCCGATATAAACGTAGAAAATAGGCACCTGGCATATGCAAGCATGGCAAGAGATGTCACCTGGTAAGACGTGATGACTCCGTTGGAAAAGCGGGGGTCGGGTGGCCGCCAGGACAGCAGAGCGGCGGAGAGGTTCCACAGCTGCACCGACACCTCCAGTGGTGGGCCACTTGGCGCTGCAAACGCATCCATTAGAGGGGTCAGTCATTACATTCTCACGGTATCTCATCAACAACAACGGTACTGTAGTCAAGATCAACAAGAAATCATGAAAAATATAGTACAGCAAAGTACCAACTAAACGCTCGCATGAGAATGAAGAAAAGAAATGTACGGGAAAACCAAATGCTATATTACGGAGTCGCATAAAAAATACGCATTTAGGGTTCACATTCGTACATACTTGAAACTATTCAAAACTCACAGAAAAATAAAAATTATTTTTGATTTGCATATAGGGATCAATCTAATTCCCAACAAAGAATGAGCAATCGCAATACGTGCCAAATACAGCGAGTGCACGTGAATCGCTATGCTTCATTTTTCCTGTTACGAATATCACTGCGCCATAAAGCTCCGATAAGAAAAATTTACCGAGTATTGCAATAAATTTTCAATAACAAATAACTTCAATTCTCAAGGTGACGTCAATACTGTTAGAAGATAAGTTCGAAAAATATTTTTGTGTCCCAGCTACATCTGCTAAAAGCAAGCATGTGTAGAGCACTACACAACACGCCTCAAACTTGACTGCAACTGCTAGGCATGAGTGCTCAATTCTGCATCAGCGAAGTCAAGTTCATCTGCTGAATGAAAAGCCCATCGACGATCTTCTGCAAACTCTGGAAATTCGACAGCCCAGAGATCGCAGCCATGCAAAAGTTGAGTTATTAGCGTGATGGGCGCAAAGCGGCAGGCCTCAGCAGCATTGAAATGGTAAGTGAACTTTCGCTGCATTTACGTAATTGCTCGACAACTTTAATGTAGCATTACTACCAAAAGCAAATACCTTGTGCCCGGTAGAATGGCAACACTTGAAGTGAAGTAACTAACAAACATGATGAATTTGAATACGTGAATACGTAAGAGTTCGTAACGTTTTCACAATTTACGGTGAGAAGGGTCGTGAGAATAACAATCTTCTCAACACTAAATAGTTACCACGATAGTGACTGAAGTCAATAGGCTCAAGAAGAACGGTGAAACATTCTTTTTAAAATTAAACTACCTTATTGCAATACGTATACGACAACGCGAGATGAAAAAATTGTCATAGCACACACAGCAAAAAATACCAAATATAGAGGCGACTGATAAGAGATCAACACACTGATGGTACATGATTTTATTTTACTCTACTCCGGTTCATTCCCCATGCTAGCTCCCAAAACGTTGATTTGCTACCTATTGCACATGCAACCTTCCAGATCCAGTCATAGATCGGTATGAAAATCTTGAAGAAACGAATTTCTTTGCTATTCGAGTACATTGTTAAATACAAGACCTAATTTTACGAACAATTGAGCGCCTCTGATAAGTAAATAAAACTGACCGTTTTCAAAAGTGATGTTTGTAAGAAGTGCGGTGGGTTGTCCTGTTTCTGTGTCACTGAAGGGAGCCAAGAAGACTTCGTATTCGGTGTTAGCCGAAAGGCGCGACAAGACGTAAGATGAAGCAAATGCGTTCATAACAGTCACCGTTGACCAGCTTTGGTTGCTCCTCATCGAAGAGTTAGCGTTTAGAGCGGTCGAGTGGTTAAGAAGCCCTCTGTTAGCGACGCCTTTGAAATGGTCGCGTGAAATGACGCTCGAGGAGAGCGAGTCCACCACTGGGCCCAGGTCTTCTGCAGGCGACGTGAGGTGCAGCATACGGCGCGGGCGGTAGTGCACGTACACGCCTTCCACCTGGCGGCCTTCCTCCGTCACCTGCAACGTGGTACAAAGCTTCTTTACTAAATGGCACGCACTTCATTATAATTTGTTTGCTGTTCGAGTACATTGTTAAATACACGACCTAATCTTACCAACAACTGAGCGCTCCTGATAGGCAAATAAAACCGCAAACCTCTACACACACTTAGCCAAAAAGAGAAACAAGTGTTCGAGATATCCCTTGCGGGATTCACATCAAAACATTTCTGAAAAACAAATTAATGCATTGAACCAATGAGAAAAATAAAAAGTTGTTTAATATACACGTAGAACAAACGTAATAAAATAGATTGGTGAAAACACGATATTATCCTTATCCAGCGGTCACCGTTGTTGGCAAAAAAAAAAGAACTTATTACAATGAATTAACTATAATGAAGGACTACTCAGTTCATTTATGAAGTAGTGAAAAATTCATAGAAAATCATTCAAACTGAAAACATTCACGCGATAAGCCTCAACACAATACGTTCCATAGAAATAAATTAAAAAGACACGAGTTTCACCTAATTTAAAGAGTACACGACCCCCTCTCGCAACAATAGTCGTTAATCGGGTCTGTGGTACCTGTGGGGTATACGTATGAAGCGCCAATTCTGCTTATGTGAAATGACGAGGACGGACACTGTAATGTTGTCGGGCTCACACACTGAATGCCGTTAGTCATCATCGATAAGGCTCTGACTCAGATCATAATCCACTACTTTTACTGCTACTAGTACTAGCACCATGAGGAGGATCAGGTTTTCAAAGAATAAGTCAGTTTTGGCCTCCCTAACCTCAAAGGTGTTCCCGAAAGAAGGAGGAAAGGACCAGTTAGTGTGGAATAAAAGGAACGGGGAACCTATGCAAAAGGTGTCTACCTACACTCTGCGTATAGAAAAAACAAGACTAAAAAATTTTTTATGAAATAAAATAAAAGTTCAACAGGAAAGTAACGGGTACTGAAAAAAGTAGAGAATCAAAAAAGGTGATCTGCCTCAGAACTGAAAAAAAATACTACTCCATCCGGTCGAAAATATTTGCTACGCAAGGAGAAAACTCTCCGCGATAAAGTGTCTTTTAACGAACTCCTTTTTTCAGTTCGGTAGACGATCGTGCACAGTGTGTTGAACACAAATTTAAACCTTTAATGAATAATAGGGTAAAAGTTAATAGAATTCTGTCTTTTTCATTTTTCAAATTATATTTAAAAGTTTTTAAATTACACGTAGGATATGACAAATAAGGTTAAGATTATAAGATTATAAGTTAGTTTAAGCCTACCTAACCGCTACAAAAATAGAGCGTATCGAAGAGAGGAAGGCACTATTTAGTATGGAGATAAGAAAATAAGGAACCTATGCAGAAAGGGCATAGAAACAGTAAGCTGGGAAAGAAGTTCATGAAATAAGATAAAAGTTGAAGAAGAAAGTCAGAGGTGCTGAAAAACAGGACAGCAGTGAACCGAAAAAAGGTGGTCCTTAACATAACAAAAAACATTTTATTTCAACAAAAGAAGGCCTACCCAACTCTCAGCTCGGGCCCTTACATTTTACCCCTGGGAGCGCTAATTCACATAGATACAATAATTGTATCCCCCTGAGGGGGGATATGACATATTAAGATGATACTAATAAAAAGTGCACGTATTACCGACAGACAAAAAATTGACAGATTCTGAGAGAAGAGCAGTATTACAGTTACTTTCTGAGCGATCTTTAGCCTCTCGGCTATTTCAATTTAATCTAATCCCTTCACATCAAAAGCACCGCGTAACGTTGATGAATTAATTGAAGCAGTGACAGATAGCTTTCAGGAATTACAGAGATCAACAGCTAGTGAACAACATTTTCCAGACTTTGCAGCTGTCAGTAGAACAGATTATTCTGGCTGACCTTGGCAACATAAAGGCTTCAACATCTGTCGAAAGTACAACTTGAAAGAAAAGGAATTCTTCCAAATTAAATTCAAACTTGAGAAAAATTGAATGATAAGTTAATCATTGAGTAAATATATGGGCAAATGTGTTTCTTCTGTTAATACATTATCAATTTCATGTATTTAATTACAATGTAGAGTTTTTCGTTTGTTACTTATCTTATAAAAATATTATTCAATGGTGTTGATACCTTATTATTTTCATGTACTGAATTACAGAATAAAGTTTATCTTTATGTCACAACCAGCAGTTTTATTAGAATCCTTTCTAAAATGTTCACACTTGTTTTGGAGCAAATATTTCAGATGAGCTTTAACATTGATATGGACCAACCATTTCCGACCGGAGGGAGTATTTTTTTCAGCAAGTGGAAACCTATCTCACCCTTAGCTCAGGACATTATATTTTCTGCTGGGAGCTAAAATTTCATAAATGTAATAGTTGTATCTCCTGTGGGGACTAATGAGGCGAAGAAAATCAGCAATATCCAAAATACCTGGGCAAAGACGCTCCATATTGACATCGTAGTCGGAAGACATATTACAATAAGTATTATTAACGTTGATTAACATTTCAATTACTTTCAGACTCCCAAACCGCAAAAAAGGTGATCTCAAGAGAGCAAAGAGAGAGAACCACTTAGCATGGACTGTGCATTCTCACAAAAGAAACCATACGAATAAAGACAATAAGATAAAAAGAACAGGAAGGAAAGACAAAGAAGAGATATCGAATAAGGCCATGAATAAGAAAATAAAAATTAGCCATGAAAACTAAAAGAATCTAAATTGGCACGAAAGATAGAGGTCCCAAAGGCCTATATATTACTGAGATAACCTAACAGGATCTTCCCTGGGGCCCAAGTCCCTGTAGAGTAGGATAACCAACTTCAACTAAACCTGACGCATATTCTAAGCCTCCTGAGGAGAGTTACAACATTCAAGTCGACTCTAAACACAAGCTGATAGTCGTACGGTATTATTTTGAACAGAAGCTTGTTTTTTACATAAATATGCTCTGCAGGGTTCTGACTAACTCGCGAGGTCACTTCTGCCGTATGATTGTGAGACTATCCCAAGTTTTATTATTCCTTTTCAAGAAAAGCAAAGAGAAGAAGCCAATCACCAATTGGTACCTCGTCAACTAAAATTGGCTGACAAGACAGATCACCTCAACGCATCTAGAGCAAACTCTTGCGTTCTCTATGCATTTCATAAGATAATGCTCTTCACTCGCATGATAAATTATCTCATTACATTTTGGCTTTCTTAATTGTAGCACAAATTGTGCCAGGACGCTTCAAATTTAACACTTTGACTGCAGAAAGTTATACTTAAATTCACGATCAATTCACATTGAAATCAATAATTTTTTTGAAAATAATGAGCATTAAATAGATAACGATTCAATTTAGTTCTGACAAAATATTTACAACAAACTAATTTTTTGACTGCTGGTCAACCAGCAGAATTATGAAAATGCACCAGTGGCTCACGCAGCTGTCAAAGTGTCCAACGAACCAACCGTAAATTATGTTGAACTGCACGAATTCCGTATTTATCTCTGAATGGAATTTACAGTGCTCTATGCTCAAAACACTTGTGACCCAAACTAAAAATACTCGAGTAAAGGAAAACTTCTATTGTCAAGTTTAGACTGGGAGCTTAGTCTGACGAACGCCGATTATAATTATGCACGCCAATTGAGGTTGAGGATAATGCAATTTACGGCGGCGGCTAGGAAATCTGCTACAAAATCAGCATATCGACTTAGAGTCAGCTTGGAAAAATCAGCATCTCGTCTCAGCACAGGGCTGCAGCAAGAACAAGAGCGCCACTGAGGTATCCAAGGCAATCGCCCATAAAACCGTTTACCAATTCTGAGGCAACTGACGCGTATGGATCTGATTTACACCATAGGGAAAATTTACCGAGTGAAGACGTAACGAAGCTCTTTCGTCATGCCGGAACAGATGATTAGAGTAGATTAGATTAGATTATGTTAGTTTAAGCCTCCCTAACTGCTGCAAAAATAGAGCGTATCGAAGAGAGGAAGGAGGAAGGCACCATTTAGTATGGAGATAAGAAAATGAGGAATCTATGCAGAAAGGGCATAGAAACAGTAAGATGGGAAAGAAATTAATGAAATAAGATAAAAGTTGAAGAAGAAAGTCAGAGGTGCTGAAAAACAGGACAGTAGTGAACCGAAAAAAGGTGGTCCTTAACTTAATCCTTAACGCCCCAGAGGACACCAGTGTCCTCTTTCAAAAATACCCTCAATATATTGTATTTCTTGTTCAACTAGTTCCCTAATGTGTTCGTTGAAGTTCTCTGCCGGGTGGCAGTTCCTATCCCATCCTGATATTGGTGACTGCCTGATGCCAGCGCCAGTTTAGTGACGGTGGTTGTGTTAACGGTAATTTGAGTACAAAAATTCGGACGTTAAAGGGTTAACAAAATACATTTTATTTCAACAAAAAGAAGGCCTACCTAACTCTCAGCTCGGGCCCTCACATTTTTCCCCTGGAAGCGCTAATTCCCATAGATACAATAGTTGTATCCCCCTGAGGGGCGGAACAGATGATGCACATGTGAGTTTTCTTCCCATAAAATATAGATGTTTAGTATTATATCCGTTAGTTGAGGATTCCCTAGACACAACCAATGAGATCTCAAAAGAAAAAAAAAGAGATTCGACTATTTACTACGGACTTTGTAAAACGTAATTTATACTCGAGGTATGATCCCACACAAGATACCATGGAAATAAAAACAAAGTTAGGAAGATAGAGGAAGGAAAGGCAAAAAAGAGATAGCGACAAAGACATGAAAACAGACATGAAAACGAACACAAGTAAGTTGGCTACGTAAGAAAGAAGCTCCGATTGTCTATTTATAGCTGAAGTAACTTGACAGGATCCTCAAAGGAGCACCAGTCCCCATAGCATAGGATCAACAAAACTAACGAAAGTCTACTGACTATTCTACGCCCCTTGAGAAGTATAAAGTAAAGAATGAACATAAAATTTGTTTTTCAGCTCTAAGGTTGTATCACAGCATCACAAATATTTAACTTAAGGTCTGGTGTCAAAAAATACTATACCTATGTATTCATTCGAGGTTTAGACCTAATTTTCCCCTTCTTAAAATAATCATCACACAGAAACTCAGTGGCGTTTAGATTACATTTCGAGGGGGCTAAAACAGAATTTCTGTAGGTAGGGCATTCAATGCTAGCACAATAATGTGTAAGCACCTTGATTAGACAAGAAAGTGAAGCGAAAACCATGAATTAGAATACTCCTACAAGAGGTAGGTTACATGGTACCCCGCTTCCCCCACGATAGGGCGACAGAAGTTAGAAGAGAAGGATGAGTTCTGCCGAACTAGTAATCTAGATGCCAGACCAGCTTCTACAACACTAAACCGATTTTGTGAAGGGAAGCTAGGGTTGCCACAGAGGAAAGTAAGTTCCTCAAGGTGTACACTAGATTCGATCTCATTTGATTATAAATTATTGTAAGTCTCCACAACCACAACTAAGATGTTCTTAAAATAAAGGAGGAAAAAAAGAAAGCATAATATATTATAAAATTAATAGAACAGAGAGTCTTTACTCAAGGCCTGTCCCCACACTTTGCGCATAGAAACAGTAAGATTGCAAGAAGGTATGAAATAACATAAAAGTTGAAAAGATAATAGGAACTGAAAAAAATAGAAGCGAACCAGAAAAACGATGGTCCGTAACAAAACCCTAATTCTAGTTCAACGGAAGAAAGACATGTAGCTAATCATCAACCCGGGATCTCACATCTCCCCCCATAGAAGGATACTAAATCTCATCGGTACAAAAGTTGTATGTACAGAGGTTGGGGAACACCTCGTACTGAGAAGGTACACTGGTGAAGACAGACACTATCAGTCGATGTTCCTCGAGTGTTGCTTAGGAATCTTACACATCCCACAGGATAGCGAGTTCCAACGATGCGATGGACAATCTCCTTTAGCGCACTCCTTTAGCGTTGATGTGAATTAATAAGCGAGAATACCCTACTAACATTAAGCAATTATTTCAACGCTAACAACTGCTTCACATACTGGAACTGCTTAAGAAAATTCTCTAACTGTGTGCAAAAATAAGCAAACGAGACAATTCAGTAAAGAAAAATTTTGTATCTCACTGGATGCAGCTCGAGTTTCAACGGATTTCATTATAGAAAATATAAAAATTCCCAGTGATATCTTCCGATGAAATTGATCAAAACTGACGTTTGTGCTGGAAAGGTATGTGCGAGAAACGAAAGTGAATAAGGATTTGACAAATCGAATCGAAATATAACGTTATTTCCCAGCAATCGTCTCCAACATTGAAGAATACATTACTCAAGAAAAAGTTTAAGTTGGGTAATTTCATGCGTTCAATTTTTCCGTTTAAATGCCTCCAACGTCCATTGCAGGCGTGTACAAGGGCAAAGGAGCTTGATCAAACAGTCAAGATCTGAGTTTGATCGAAAAAAATTGTTTCAATTCAATTAGTTTGTACTATTATCTCGTTGTATCAAAAGTCTACAGCTAAGTTCTGTCTTGAAAGTGATATGATGTCCTTGGCAGGAGGGGACAACTCATGATTTGTTAAATCAACGTTTGCATATGTCTTATATCGGCCCTCTCCAGGAAGAATATTAATTACAGAAAGTAACAAAATTAATTCACTGGCAGGTGAGAGTCAAAATTACAAGAACACATAATTACTCAGTAATAGTCAATTTCTCAAAAATTCCTACATTACTTTCCTCACAGCTCGATGCAAACGAGAATAACAAAGAAAAAAATCAGAAACTTAACCTCTAAATTCCGTATCACAATCAGAACGCTTGAGTATAAACAATTCTACTAAAAATTGTTCAACATGAACTCGAAACGAAGGACAATAGCACGGACATCTTCAGACGGCTAACAACGTAACAATTTTAGTGGTAATGATGAAAAAAGTATATTTCCGCAGATGATGTGGACATAACCCGGAAGAAACTAATAATTACAGCCATTTCTCAGGAAGGATAACCGTGCAATTTTGGCCAAGTCTGGACACAATCCACTCCATAACCCTGGCCACTGTTGCCAGGAGCCAGCGATATAATTCAGGGCGCGATAGTGCGCTCAAGGATCGGCTTTTATCGTCGCCATTCGTCTACTTCAGGTCGCCCTACAGCATCGGCCATTGAAAATGAAGGCCCCACTAAAGGGTCACACGTTCCCCCAAACTGATCGTTCCTCGGCCACGCGCCGACACATAAGAAAGAAATCGACGTTGAAAATTTCAATCTAAGGGCTCAACGCGTGAAAGAATTTCACAACGTTAGCTTACAAAATAAATATGAAGTCCTGCACGAGCCTGAAAATTTTACCTGAATTGAATAAAGTTGAACTTTAGAGAACTTATACTAACCCAAGCACTTGTTTCAATCATTCACAAAGATAACAATATTTGTTCAAATGCAGTTACATTTCTTTAATATTCTACGTTTTTAAACTTAAAGTTTGTCTGAATACCAAGAAACAGTTAAGCCCATGAAAAATTGAAAATATGCCAGAAAAAAAAACGGAATGCACCACTTCTTTATTCAGAAAATATGCCAGAGTAATAGCCAGAATAATAAAAAAGTGGTGCCAAGTGTTCTCAATGATTTGCCTATCATACCTAGAATATGTCATACATCAAGAATCAAACTCAGAGTGTGTGCTTGCTAGCGCCCTCATTATTACTGAAATTTCAAAATTATTAGCGGAACATTACAAGGATGCGATGAACCCTAGAAATACTCCAACCCAAACACATCAGTCGCTCACAATGCAGCCACAACTACAATTTTTTTCAATGAAGCCTTCTTACCTTCTGGTGCTGCGATTCTCTACCGAGATTACTCCAGAGGAATGAAACTATTGTACCAATGAAAATTAGTGCTATCGAGCGGAATGCGTAAGGTCCGGAATACAATATTATAAAGACTTTTCTTTTGATTTTGTTATGGAACATCTCTTTTTCTTGTTTTTTGCTATATTTTTTCCCTCTTGGGACTTTTTATTCAAATTTTATATGGATTTTAAACTTGTTTAATCTTGCTGTTTAAACCAGCAGGGAATGCTGACACGTCGTTTGCGTAGATTCCAGGGTCCCAAAATTCGATACTAGTTAGTGCTTTCCCCTTTCATCGCTTGGGAATACCGTTGTTGTGGCTAAAAGGCTTAACCCTTTAACGCCCCAGAGGACACCAGTGTCCTCTTTCAAAATTCCCCATCAATATATTTTATTTCTTATTCAATTAGTTCCCTAATGTGTTCTTTGAAGTTCTCTGCCGAGTGGCAGTTCTTATCCCATCCTGATATCGGTGACTGACAGATGCCAGCGCCAGTTTAGTGACGGTGGTTGTGTTAACGGTAATATGAGTACAAAAATTCGGACGTTAAAGGGTTAAACTAACTTCTAATAGGATCTGCCAAGGATAGTAGCGACTACAAATTTCAAGCGCCTATTCCATTGTCAAGGTGTCTTACAATTTTATGGCAACAAATAAAAGTCACAGACGGAAATTTCGTTACTCACCCTCCATGTAATCCTAAGCGCATCCATGGGCAGAGGTGTGACGGCAGTGAGATTAACTAGTGTGCCCGACAGAGGCTTGGCGCGCTCAGTCCGCACTCGCGGACTCTGGCCCTCATCAGCAGCAATGAGCAGTGGCGACCATGGAGACGGTTCAGAGTCACCCAGAGCGTTGAATGCCTGCACGACCACGAGACGCGGGTGGGCTTTGATCAGCTCGATGTAGATGAAGGGTTCGATGACGGGCTTATGTATGGGCACCCACCCCCGCTGGGCGCTGGCCACGTCGTGGAACTTGAGGGCACTCAAAGCGCGGTGGCTATCAGCATCCGTTTTTTTTTCAGTCGGCCAGCCCGCAGTGAAACACGATACTCTGTAGCCAATGAGGGGACGATTGCCCTCATGAGATGGGGCGCTCCAAGTAAGGGTGACGCCTGCTGTCGTCACGTTGATGACTCGGGGTCGTGTAGGAGCACCTGGAACGTCTTTAAGCGAGGGAGGATGAGGAGTTCGATGAGGCGACACGCGGTGCGACTCGGCGCCTCCGACCACAAGTAGGGCACAGCGAGCTCGACTCGACCCTGATGAAGACGAGGCTTCGCACACGTATTCGGCGGAGTCACTTTCTTGCAGAGCTGCACGCAACACAAGCATCAATCATGAGAATCCTTGCAAAAAACAATGACGGAAATCGTGTAAAATTTTCTTATGTGCTCTACCGGCCGCAAAAAGGATGTAAGATACATAAGAAATATCATGAATCCGACACATAAAAATAATAATGTAAATTGATATAAAATTGAAATAACATTACATAAACAGTAAATAGTGGGTTTCAAACAGCGTGAATTGTTATGATCTTCAGGGTTATATCCCAATCCCATCTTAAATAAGGTAAAAATAATGAAGGAAAATCGTTAGCGAATCCCTATCAGAGCGCAAAATTCAGTGAGTCGATTGGCACGGTCAAAGATGGCTACTAGAAGAAACCACGTGAGCAAAATAAATATTCAAAGAACAGTGAGAAAATTAAATCAACAGAACCTCGGGGCAAAAGTCTGTTTCACGGTGCCTTAACCTTTAGTACACCAATGAATTGATTAATTATAAATTATTTTAAGCCTCCCAGACCACAACAAAGATGTTCAAAGAGAGGAAGGTTGAAGGTACCATGTAGGATGGGGTTAACGGAACGTGGAATCTATGCATAAAGTATGTTCCCGCACCGGTTCCCAAGCGCAAAGAAACAGTAAGTTTCGAAGGAAGGTCAGGAAACAAAATTAGAGTTAAAGAAGACAGAAGCGCTGAAAAACAGAACAGCAGCGAGTCTAAAAATGATAATCGTTAACAGCACACACAAAAAAAAAATTTTATTTCAACAAAAATATGGCCTACCTGCCTCTCAGCTCGGGACATCTCATTTTCCCCCTGGAAGCGATAATTCTATTTGATACAATAATTGTATACCACTGAGGGGTTATACCAGTGAAATTACAAAGGAATATGGAATCGGAGTACTAAAGTCGGCTTCACGGAAGCTTTCTGCATCAAGAACAACTAATCTGGTTATCCTAATCTACAAATACCACAGAAGAGAAAACTCTCTCCTAAGTAGCAATAAAGAAAATCGAAGTCATTAGCATAACAACCCTTTCCTTCTCAAACGGAGTGCAGATATCCTCTCGTCCCTCCCGAAGATCGCTAAGTTGCAAAGGTACACAGCAGAACAGTTCCTGTCAGCGAAATTTCTTCAGATACCATAAAGCACATCATAGAAGAAATCAATTTACAATCATATACACGCACGTTTCTACCAGAGAAAAATTTAGAACTTCTTAATAACACTAAATAAGAAGAAAAAGCAATTTTGTACGTCTTTCAGGAGAACTTGTATTTCGATATCCAGAAGGGAGCTGGAAGCGCAGCCGAAACAACAAAGGAGACCAAGCGAGAGCAAATGAGGGAGGCACAAAGGCTAAGAAGTGGAGCTCGCCCTCAGCTGCGGTGAGACAGGGAGGATCGCTGGTGCCTGCGAGCGCGTAAATGCTTTTTAGACGTCGTTCGTAGCTGCAAAGGAGCTCAGGGAAGTTGGATTACAGTAAAGTTGGCCCATAAATTCGACCAGCAACACTTTAATAGCTAAAATACTCGCAGAGAGCGGACGAACTGAGCAAAATTGCAATTTATGAAACGAAAGCTTAGAATGTAATCGTTGTAGACGCATAACAGGCAAGAGAATAAAAGAGATTATTTCCTATGAGTATTTAAGGGCAAAAAATTGAAACTCGCTTGCTTGAAAATTGAACTGAGGAAAAAAGTAATATGAGTCTAGATTCCTGGCTGCTCAATTTAAAGGAATGAAAAAATGTGTACCGTCAATAACGAGTAATAGAAGAACTCTATAGCTTACAGACGCTGTGGGCTGCATAATTTTTCACTGCTCATACAAAGAAGATCACACAAAGTGGGAAACTTGTTTAAAGAGAAACAACCTTCGAGAAGTGTGCCAGTTACAAAACAAGGAAAAAACGATCGCTTCCTGCATGGTCGACATCACACAGTATTGAGCATTTTTTTATTCGAAACGGACTTTGAAATAGGTTGATAATGAATTGCACTCCAGAGTATGTAACATTATACCGAAAAGTGATACGAGTGTGAATCGACCTCATAGATTACTTACATGAGCGAATATTTTAGAAAGACGAGTTTCCGTTCAATTGAAATAAAACGAACATAGCACTACAGCGCAAAACACAAATTTTTGTTTCGTTTTACGCCCGTTAACATCCAGATTTCTTTTCACCTTTAAAACTACCGTCAATAAACTGACACTGGCGTCAGGTTTTTACCGATATCTGAACAAGAAAGGAACTACCACTCCACAATGAGCGTCAAAGAATTCATTAGGGTGCAAATTCGGGTACAAATAAAATATATTAGGGCTGTTTTGTTGAAGGACACCAGCGCCCTTACGGTCGTTCGTTAAAGGTTAGACCCTTTCATCAGGTCATTAATATAGTATGAGGGTTCATCAAGTAGCTGTGACTCCAAATTTTCTTATGGAAACCGTTACAATGTAGACACATTTTCTTAATTTCTAAGACTCATTTTCCTAAATTCAAAGATTCATTTTCCTGAATTCAAAATCATTTCCTGAATTAAAAGATTCTTTTTTTGAATGTGTGTACAGAACTAAGGTAACACACACGACGCCTAGAGGCGCTCGACACCACGAAAAGGACCAAGTGCCGCAGGCAGCATTAGCGCCCCTTCTGTAGGCCAGGTAACAGCCATTACCTTATGAGGGAGGAAAGATCACGAAGAAGTCCCGTCGCAAATTGCAAATTACTGAAACAAATGACGGAGAGCGGGAAACATCCGCCTCACTGTCGCCCGCCCTATTTTCTGCATAAATTTTATACCTGACAGCAGGCGAGCTATTTACTGGCTCGCCTTTATTACTTCTCTACAAAAACTGCGCTGCCAAGACTACTACCAAAAAATCCTTAGTATTAGCGCAAAAGACCTGGCTTATTTACCAGCACGAGTAGCTCAAAAATATTGAAGATAAGGCGGCTTCTGAAGAAAGCTGATTAAAAGCAGGCAACATATACGTCGCTTGTATGAGTAACGAGAATATGGCGGTGAACGCAAGTGGCGCCGTCTGTTCCATGTATAGAAAACTTCTAAATTAGAACGAGTTTTTTATCATCGAATTCAATGATTAAACACCCTATTGATAGCACGCATGATAGAAGATTAAGATAGAGTTATTTGAAGCCTATCAAACCACAATAAAAGTGTTCCAAGAAAGGTAGCAGGAAGACACTATTAATTTAGAATTAGTAGTACGGAATCCATGTGCAAGATGTGTCCCTACGTAGCGCATAAAAAAAATATTGAAAAACGTTCATGAATGAGGGAAAACTCCCAAAAAAAGTAAAAAATGCATTAAGATATGGCAGCCGTGAACAGAAAATGTTAGACCAGATTATGTGTTATTTCAAGTCTTTGTAATTATTATTATTATTATTATTATTATTATTATTATTATTATTATTATATAAGAAAGTTTTAGCCTCCCTTAACCACGACAAAGATGTTCCAAGAGAGGAAAAAGGAAGGCACCATTTAGTATGGAGTTGAGGGAACGTGGAATCTATGCACAAGGTGCACAGAAACAGTAAGCTAGGAAAGAAGTTAATGAAACAAGAAAAAAGTTGAAGAAGAAAGTAGTAGGTGCTGAAAAACAGGACAGCAGTGAACCGAAAAAAGATGGTCCGTAACAAAACAAAAACCTATTTTATTACAACAAAAAGGAAGCCTACCTAACCTTTAGCTCAGGCCCTCACAAGGTCCCCCTGGGAGCGCTAATTCCCATAGATACAATACCTGTATCCCCCTGAGGGGTCAAGTCTTTGTAACTAATATATGTGTTCTCAAGAGAGGAAGAATGAAGGTATCATCATTAGGTATGAATTTAAAAAACATTGAATCTTTGTACATTGTGTGTCCCATACACCCTGCCAATAGAAACTGCGACATCGAAAGAGGCTTATGAAACCAGATAAAAGTTTAAGAAGCAAGTGTTAGACGCTGAGAAAAAATTCAGTGAATCGAAAAAAGATGGTTTGCAACAAAACAAAAATCTATTTTCACACGTTCACTGACGAGGCCGCTAAATCGCGGCCTCTGACATTTCTTGGAAGGTAAGGTTGCGAGTAGTAGAGTTCTAGAAACGACTTTACCAATCGAAAACAAATTTTATTCTTCCTAAGAAGTTGGGAAATGTAATAGCATAATGACATTTTTAATGATATGCTTAAATCTCATAAGAAAAAAATTGAAATAATTGAAATACTGTTTATTCACACCGATGCGTACATGAGCAATTTAGCTAGTGGTGCTCTTATCCCTTAATTGGCAGCCAACGTGTTAAAAAAAGGGAGACCTACCCAACTTTCAACTTGGACCCTCGCATCTTTTTCCTTGCAGTGCTAATTCCCATAGATACTATAATTGTAGCGACACAAAAACAAAATTGCGGTGACACACTGTTGACAGAATTTCGAGCAGATATACGCACTCATATCAGAAGTAACTCAAATCCACGCTACAGAAAATACAATTCGGAGCAAACAAAATGGACCTTTACATTCAAGCTCGTAAGGTCTCGTTCGATAACGCAAAAAATTAACTTTATTAATTAACTAAATTAACTTAGGGTTCATGGATGAAAACTCTAAAAGATCTGTATGCCAAAAAACGAATAAATCGAATGAAGGCGAAGAATGAATGACCACAATACTGAAATAAAATAATCACAGAAATTTCAATCCTTTTATTCAACATATATTATTAAAAAAGGTTAAATATTTTGGATAATAAATCTGGTGCGTACTACGAATAAAACACACAAACTCTCACATGTAATATTTGACAAGAAGAATGGAGCAGACAGTGATTCATTTCAATCCTACGCGAGTACAACAATAAAAATACAGAGTTAAAACACAAAATCATTTGTCTAGCGGCTCACAATAAAAATTTACACTCCTCATTTGAACTAGGATGCCTTGCCTCTTTATCCTTCAGCCCCTACCCAAAAAAAGCTGCACGCATTCAGGCTTACCCTCCCGTCACGTTTCTAAAGTTAGGCCACAATACTGAAAACCGAAGAAACACGCAATAAATTAGGGTCCCAGTTTGGGGAGCGACCTGAGCACTGGAGCGAGGTGATCTCGGTAGGGGCCCCTCAAGAGCGGCTTATTTACGTGCCGCACCTGCCTGCTTCCCACACCAGCACGCGCTCACTGCTACTCTTGTTATCTTGATGTCTTCACCATCGCTTGCATGGTGACGGGCGTACGGTGATCGTCTTGGCCAAGTATCAATAGGATCGTAATCTACTGTAATAATTGCCATTTGATACAGGAACAAAGCGTTTCGTACTAACAGACGAGGACTTCACTTGAAAACTATGCAGGAATGGAAAAGAAAAAAGACGTGCGATTGATCTACCTAGTCCAAGTCTAAAAGATGGATTACTTTTGTTCTAAACGAAACTTCACTCGTCTCGTTCACAAATCCGTGAGTCGAATACAAGCGAATATTTGCACACTAAAAAGATCATTTAAAAGATCTGAAATAAATTAGTGAATTCAATTGAAGACCCTTTAACGCAGAAGAGAAAAAATAAACGCGAAGAAAAGAATATCTAGGAAACCCAATTCACACTTGCCTTGAGTGACCAGTGCTACTGTTATTGTACTGGGAAGCTTCAGTCACTGACGAATGCTAATTTGTCAAGATACATCGACGAGGACAAGTGCTCTAAGCACAACTTCACGAACGGAGCTTAGCAATTCTACACTTCGCACCCAAGGAAGGCTAAGCCTCTAAGAGACACGGTAGGACATTGCCTCTTAGCTCACCCTCTTAAGGGGGTGGGCTGAAAGGGATTGTTCTTCAGTGGGACTTAGCGCTTCCCAGGGATATGTAAGAGACCTGAGCTACACTCAGCGTGGTATGCTGATAGTATCAGTTCTCGTCAGTGTTCCTTGGGAAAGCAACGCTTTTCAGGGGCTGCACAAGTTATCTACCACCGAATGTACAACTTTTGTTGCAGGAGTTTGTTTTGTAAACAGATTTATTATTAGTCTTATTTTCCATTCTTCACTTTTCTGTTTCTCTCACGAGGGAGGACGGCGTACTGCGCAACCAGACTTCTACATGAATGCCTTCGTACCTTATTCGTAATTAATGCATCGTTTCACTGAGATGCCTATGCTTCCTTTTGCCAGTGCGACGAGCTGTGGATGGACATGTACATTTTTTATAGCCCCAACAGTTTAATTGACTGACTCTGTACTCAGAGGATTCGAAACTTAAAGTTATAAAATCCTGACTTACTAGGACATATTTACCACTGAACTAAACTAGGCAAGGGTACACCCATCATCGTGCTGTGCACAACTGAAAACAAGGGATATATGTAGCCCCTCCTTAGCTGCATGACGTAAAAATTGCTACTACTGTCACAAATAAATAAATTGCTCCTATATTAAACCGGTATTTAGCATTCACTATTAAATGTTCCTCATACGAGCCAAAAAGAAGACTTAGATTATTAGTTAGTTTAAGCCTCCCTAACCGCTACAAAATAAAAGAGCGTATCAAAGAGAGGAAGGAGGAAGGCACCATTTAGTATGGAGATACGTGAATGAGGAATCTATGCAGAAAGGGCATAGAAGCAGTAAGATAAGAAAGAAGTTCATGAAATAAGATAAAAGTTGAAGAAGAAAGTCAGAGGTGCTGAAAAACAGGACAGTAGTGAACCGAAAAAAGGTGGTCCTCAACATAACAAAAAACCTTTTATTACAACAAAAAAAGGCTACCTCTCAGCTCGGGCCCTCACATTTTTCCCCTGGGAGCGCTAATTCCCATAGATACAATAGTTGTATCCCCCTGAGGGGTTCGAGCCAAAAGGAAATACCAAATAGTTTCATGATACAAAATCAGAATTTTAAATTTGTTCCTACCAGTATTTTGCACCAGTGCATTTTCATTAAAATAAATCGCCGTTGATCGCTATTCAATTTCAAATATGAGCAATTCTTTTCATTGAATTCTACCAGTAGAAATATATGGAAGAGATTCAGTCGCGAGCCGCCACCTAGAGGTTTAAAGGGCTTAATTAAAGACATTTTACGGCACAATAAAGGCTTCAGATGACAAGTTGGAGGCGACAACGACCTCAGATAAAAACTCATCCGCGAAAGTTTCAGTGAAAATAGAGACGTGCGAAATTCCTCAAGATTTGATGGACTCTCAGCAGCGAAAATGAGACGCGAACTCTCTCAAAAGGACACCATTTCAAGAAAAAGATTTCGCTAAAAGGAGAGACTGTCTTCAGTTACACAGGGTCGCCGTCACACAAAATTCCAGTACTTCGCCTTCGCCAATAATGTGCCGTTTTTGCAAAAGTAAAATGCTTATAAAACCTACTATAACGTGCTTCAGGGATACTTAAGAAAGAAATGCTCCTACACACGTTCAACTATGTAAGAAATTACGCATCAGAACACTTAATCTAAGTTAAATTAACAATTAATTTGAGAACACAAGTAAGTCAGCTACCAACGTATTGACTTGTATTTGTGTTATCCGTATAAGCGACGAACGTCTTTCGAAGCGCAAGCCCCGTCTCAGTA
Source organism: Morinoia aosen (assembly GCA_030386875.1). NCBI lineage: Eukaryota > Metazoa > Arthropoda > Malacostraca > Amphipoda > Talitridae > Morinoia > Morinoia aosen. Next base: position 30,916,952 of record CM059567.1, on the reverse strand, counting down.
CAGCAATATTATACTAGTAAAGCCCATACACTTTTCCAAGGGCAACACCTTGACTTTCACTAATTTCCCTCTCGAATACTCTAACCGATGCTTCCTGATTCACGCTACCAAACAACGGTTTTTCGACTACCAACTGTGAACGGGTCAATTTGAAAGAATATCGCTGTTGCTCGTGGTAGCAGTCGTACGGTATACTAGTTAGTTCCTCTTATGGGATACTCTAGCAGATCTTTGACGTATTTCTGTCCTTTAAATGTAAGTAAAAGGAATACGAAATAAGAAAATAACCTCAAAAGCCTCTCGTAAAAATATCAGAAACTTGGGATAAATTTCCCCTCAGAATTTATTTTACAAAATTCGCATTATTCTCAGTGAGGGTTTGATGAACAGGATTTTCTAGAAAATTAGGTGACTAAAAAATTTGCTATCTAAATAATGATCAGGTGGCTCAAAATTCAAAGCGGGTTGACTATCCTCGCGAACGCATAAAGATGCTTTCCATATTGAATAAAATACTGTGCTCGTTATCGTGAGCATGTATTAAGTATAGCAAGGAACTCTGAAACAACAAAGCAAGTTTTACTCTAAGACATCAAATGCTAAATTATTCCAACACACGCAATTAATGCTCTATTTTGAAAGCAATTTGCTCAAATCAGTAACAAGTTGTGATTAACAACAGGTCACCCAGTAGCAGCACGTAAAATTTAGCTTGAGCTGTGAAATTAAAAAAGGATAGCCGGACTGAAGGCCACTGAAAAATTTGTGCGTACGTAGACATGTCACGACATATCCTGTAAGGCTGGGACATCTACTCCGGATTATTTATAAATCTGAGCACAATACTGTGTCTTTTTGTAGAAAATGGCGAGCTGTGACAACAGAAGCTCCACTCTAAACAAGACTGAAGTATTTAAAACTCTGTCGAGGGGCGGTAAAATGACGGCACTCGAGAAGTCTTTGTGCCTAGTGCGAAGTCTTTCATTGTAGTGCAGCTTGAAGCAAAATTTATCATGACTTGTATGACAGTTATTCAGATCTGAAGAAGAACCTTGCAAAACTTGCACAATTCTGCATTCTTTCTCACAATAACGTGGAAGCGTTACGACTGGAAAAGCCGGCGAGATTACGAATGCAAAACACAAACGTCGCTTTTGCCATTCACCGTGGGAGTACCTCTGAACTGAAATGGCAGAGCCAGAAATTACGTAAAGAGAACGACAAAGAGCCGCCCAATTCGATAATAAAACTATCCTTCATTCGTTAATGAGCAATTTTCGTAGGTGCAGTCGTTTCGTCGTTTACAATCTTCCCTGAAGTGACCAAAAAAAATCTGCTAAACAAACCACGCGCGCCTCAATCCAAAACGAGCAAAACTAGGTAATGCAAGGCTACAAGCGTAACGAATACCCTTCATTCCCGAAACTGAAGGCAATTCCACAAACGGATCTCACTTGAGGTCTTTATACGGCTCGGTAAAAATAAATACGGCTCAGTCGACAGGCGTTTCTACGAGAACAATTCGAACGCGGAACGAAAGTCGCCCTAAGGATGCGAGAGACCCCATGATGGCTATCACTATGCACAGAATGAGCTGTACAGTTCATTGAAAGGAAAAGACTTTGTGAATGTTTCATGCGCCGTGATCCACTTTGAAAATTAGATGCAGGGAGATAATTGCTGCTGAAAAGCTTGGAAATTAGCCACTCAAATGACTTAAAATTGCTTAACGTCTAAAGAAGAACAATTTATGAATGAAAAATTATAATCACGTTAACGCAATAAACTAAATAAATTCATTTAATACACTTGCTGAAATGTGCAAACATTTTTTTTAATCATACATAAGCTATAATTAGGATTCTAATTTAGTTAACTTTGCCTTCATACATAAATTAAGAGCAAAAACATCGGTAAATATTTAACACTTACGCTGACGATAGAATCAAAGTCTTTTAGCCGTAATTGCATGCGAGACGAATACTTTAAATTACATGACTGCAGTACATCAATTGTGATGTACATGATACATTGTGGAGCAGCGGTTTAACACTAAACTCCAGTGATTCACGTTGAAGAACAAATTGCATCACCCTACCCAACAAAAGCAATAGGTTAGTTTCGGACAACCCTTTGAACGCTGCGCGTCCACTGTACTCATAAGTGAAGGCAGAAACGTGAAAGCGGTGACAAGCAGTACACCCTCACCCAGAAAAGAGTATTCATAAAATTAAAAAATTAAAAAGAACAAACAAGATCGCAACAGCATATAAGTGAGACCCAATGAGAGACAGCAGAGAACAGAGATGACCCTCGACGCTTCGACGGAGGTGTAGGATCCGAGGGTCTAACTGTGATGACAGCGATGATAGAGCCGTCAGTGGATACTTCTAGAATGAAGCAATGCTCATTTATCCCTTCAAGTTTTCTCTCGCTCACCTCCCGCGAACGAAATACCTAATTTAAAATTTAGAAAACTAAGACGTATGCCAAATAATTTTTTCCTGAAAATGAATGGATGGATTTTTTTAAACGTGCGATTTAAATTTAAGACAAAAATTCAAAACATTTATCGCAAGAAATCACGAATAAAAATATTTGAGAAATGATTCAAATCAAAGACAACCCTCGCTCATGTGTTTCCGCTCATAGATGCTCAGTAAAATAAAGCTATACTTTAAAAATTCTATTGGGCGATGGCTTTCCAATAATCGCTGAAGTACACTTGAGAGCACATCAGAATATGGATAAAACACAACGAGCTCATCGACAATAGAATCGATGGATTTAGCAACGCATTTTAAATGGAAATTTGACACATTTCCGTTACCGACGCATTATCTCCTGCTAATTTCTAAGGAGCATTTGCGCTCCGCCGTTTCAATCAGTCGAACTTTCACTCCAAGTCGCTAGCAAGAACCCTCGCGAGCCGAGTCCTTGAGAGGATTCACTTGAATATTTGATGACGCGAGGGTGAACAGCCACACGCGGCAGTGACGTGCCTAACTTCTGCGGCCCGAGGATATATTTTCATCGTATGTGTTGTGACGCCACTCACCAAAAACAATTTGTTTTTCTAATGGAACCATGACGACTAATTTAACTAAACATTGGTTGTTATGACAAGGATACATGTGATACGTGTTCAATGGGAACAAGAAGAATGATTCCGTTTTTACTTTGCAAAGAGAGGATTGGAATGACCAGTTATGTTCACTGCGAAGAAAGAAGGCTAAAGCTATTGAGACGCTTTAATTAAAACAAGAAAGGCTACAGCTTTCCAAATTAAAAATTTGTTACCTTTACTATATAAAATTTGAACCACTAAACATATTTAAACACCATATAAACTAGGTTCCTCTCACTAAAATAATCTTCAGAAAAAAAATAATTTTCCGAAGATTAGTCAATAGTCAAAAAATGATTAGGCAAACCAAAAACAGGAGAATTGGCAAGTGAAAAATAAGAACTATGAACGACTCTTGGCTGCGCTGGAGTCGTAGCCATGCACGCTAACAAGCGGCGAGTGAAAGGAAGAAAGTAACAAAAAAGTTTTCCGTCACTCCAGGATGAGAGTACAATGGCTTTACTATTTCTTTGATAGGGAAACTTGTGAGAAGCACTCAGCCTCTAAGCCATGATGACGAAGATGGCCGTAATCATTATGCCTCAGAGAGAGAGAGAGCTCTTCTGATGAGCTGCAAATGGGACGAGTGAAGTGAAATGAACAGTGAATGCTACCAGCTGAGCGAGAAGTCCAACCAAAAATTACACGAATGGAAACATGAAAGCCTTCATTTACCTGCATCAAACTAAATAAAAAAAGAAAATAGAAACGTTGAACAAGAAATTTCCAAGTACTATAGGGCGCTTGCAGATTATTAGATTAGATTAGATTATAAGTTAATATGAACCTCCCTAACCCCAACCCAAGGGAGGAGGGTTATTTAAATTATAATTAAAGGAACGAGTAATCTATGTTCAAGATCTGTCCTCACATCCTGCTCACAAAACAGCCAAGGTTGAAACCAGCTTATCAAGTAACATAAAAGTTGAAGAAGTAACAGGTGCTGGGAAAAGGCCAGCACTGAACTGAAAAAAAAGATGATCCGTTCCAAAAAAAAAAAAGATATTCGGCCTCAATTAAAAGATAGCCTACCTAAGCATTAGCTTAATCCTTCACGTCTTCCTCCTGGGAGTACTAATTCCAATATATACACTAGCTGTTACCTGCTGAAGGAAGAAAAAAGTACTGTGGAGTGGAACTAGAAGTATCTGCACACGATACCGCGCCTGTACATCACGTCAGCTTGCATCGTTGAGGGTCTTTAAGCTCAGTAACGAAACACGGCTCCAGACAGTGTACTCAAACACAGCAATGAAATAGGTCATTTTCTATAGTTTTCACTTGAGAAATGAAAATGGCGATTGTTTTGGATCAGGAATAAATCTTAGCGAAGGAGAACCGACTCACGCAGCCGTTTCAAGGGTTCAGAACATCAAGTAAGACTTGTTCATTTGCAGCCAATTGACTCAGATCTTCGTTTCAAAAACTAGGTTCGATGAGCTTTATATTGAAATTTATTGTTCATCAACCAGCAGGCAGTATAGCGCAATTAAACGAAATGCGGTTTGAGGATGTTCGATGAGGAGATTTGTTTAAAATCTTCACAATGAAACTGACTTGCACCCATTCAACTTGTAAATAAATGCCATTTCTGTGGAATTTTGTGCGCGTCAATGCATCTGTTTAAGTAAGAAAATAACAGTGCTGTTGAAAATCTAGCAAATAGAAAATAAATTACCAAGTAGAGAAATCTTATAACTATTAAATCCATCACCTTGAGCATGACATCGAGAAATTTATTGTGTACGGCAGCTTGTACACGCAACACGAGACTCCATGTTCGCCCAAGCCAGAGATGTCGCTGTCACGAGACAGACTCCAGACAATAATATCGAGCAATACGTAAGCCTGGTTACCTCCTGTCAGATATAAGCAGTTCGAAGAGACGCGGGCGCTACAAATTACTTCCAGGGAGTCGCATATACGCAATAATTTTGGACATCAAGCTCAGACCTCGCACAAGACTGAACAGGGAAAGACTGAAGGAGAATAGGCCAAGATTGAAATGGAGGATAGAGATTAAGGAAAATCAAAGAAAAGTTTCAATAGCTGATGGATAACCATGAAGCTTAATAATTACACAATATGGAAAAAAAGCTCCAGAAATATGGCTGCAACGTTGAAATCTTTCATTTCAAATGGAACATGTTATGCAGTTAATTAGAAGTTTGTTTTATTTTATTCGTTTTCTTAGATTTTGAGCCCACGAGGATTTCGTATTTTATTACGTATTTTTTACGAATGACGTATTTATTTCAAAGCATGACCACCAGTATGCGACACTTGTTCATTTGGCCCCATAGAAATTTCTACTGTGCATGTTGTTCTATCGTTGCATAGGAGATACGCAGAGTACATGATGGCGACTTACGGAATTTCTAAGGCGAGCTTGATGTATAGTTAGTGGTGTTGTGAGAAATTAAATCTTTTCATATGGAATTGTTGAATCAATTTTCAAGCCTTGCTACTTGAGATTGGAAATAGTCTTTCTTTAGTCTAATGTACCGTTCTTCTATTATTTCTTGCTGAATCAAACTAATTTGATCATGGGAAGTAACTCGTAATATTTCCGTTTTTCCACAAGTTCTATCGCCTGAATGAAATACCATCATTGATCTGCATCGATATACTCGGCAGTTTGTCGTTCCTGACGCGCAAAAAACTATATCTGTGAATCTAGGCAAAAATACGCAGCTGGAAACATTATTGAGGCCTTCATATTCAAAATCATCTCACAGTTATTTTACAGAATGAAATCTAAAATGGCGCTGACATAGTGACGAGCCGCGATGCTCGCGAGTGCACACATCAAACCTGCAATTGGCGCCAACGCGAACGCAAAAACGAATTTGGTAGATGAAGAAAATTTTAGGAGCTGTGTAGGAACTACGTCTTGTGTAGCCGTAGAGTCGCACGCCGCAGCTAGTGGCGGTAGGAGATTGGGGAGTAGGTCAATAGTTTGGAAAACAATCAATAATTACATTAAAGAGAGAAAACTACTATCGCATTTTTTCGGTCTTTACACAAGATAAGAAATAAAATAAGAATGACATTACAGATTAGATTGGAGTCATTTTCGGTTTCCCTTACCCGAAAAAAGTGTTTCCGGGAGAAGAAAGAAGAAAACCATTTAGTGCAGAATTAATTGCTTTGAAGATAAAATCCTTGAAGGCTTAGCTATAGAACAGGTCCTCTAGATAACAGCATTCGTCTTCGTGCGCCAGTCCCCATACCACAAGATGGGCAAACCCAACTGAACTGAATCAATTACCTTATGCCTGAGGAATACACCACGTGATGTTGGTGTCAATGTTGGTGTCAAACGCCTTCAAACTTGAAGTCCTGGTTTGAACACATAAAGGTAAGTCTCTTACGGCAGTACCTCCGTAAAGGGTTGACGAGGGAAGTACTATCGGTTTCAAAACATATAAAGTTTAAATGGAATTACCAAATTGAAATGGAATTTGTATTTAATACAATGAGAAGGTACGAATTTTCAACATTTCGAATCACATTTTTCTTATGCGTGAAAAAACGAATGGTCAATGGATTTTGTACAGCTCTTTAGCACTCGATTATTATTATTATATAAGAAAGTTTTAGCCTCCCTTAACCACGACAAAGATGTTCCAAGAGAGGAAGGAGGAAGGCACCATTTAGTACGGAGTTGAGGGAACGCGGAATCTATGCACGAGGTGCACAGAAACAGTAAGTTAGGAAAGAAGTTCATGAAACAAGAAAAAAGTTGAAGAAGAAAGTAGTAGGTGCTGGAAAACAGGACAGCAGTGAACCGAAAAAAGATGGTCCGTAACAAAACAAAAACCTATTTTACTACAACAAAAAGGAAGCCTACCTAACCTTTATCTTTAGCACTCGAGCACGTTGCATTATTGTTCCACCCATTATATAATTCAGTGTAACATGGCGACCAAGAAACTCTACTCTTTGCTTCTCTATATGAAGCGATTAATGGAATGAGTAAATGAAGAAGCCTTTTGGAATAATTCTACTAAAATGTGATGATTTTACTTTTAACATAATCAAATATCCGTGTCAAACTACGCAAATCTCTCAGAAGCTGGCGGCTTCAGGAAACTAAGACTGTAAAGCAAAATAGCACTGCTCACACAAGTGAAGGTTTGAAAACTGGCGAAAACGTTCCTCATCTAGCATGTGTTTGCTTCGAACACGCAAAGAAGAAAGTGTTGAACAGAAGTTAGTCATCCTCGACCGGATTGTTCTGCGTGCCCAAAGAGAGTTCTCAACTTTGCTTGGAGCCGGGCTGGGGTATTCCTGAGAGTCCTTAGCTCATCTGGAGAGGTCATGCCCAGCACACGTTATGCTAATCCAGCACAAACTTCAGACGCGGCTGCAAGAGACTTCCTAAGAATGTTTTACGCGTTTGTTGAGACACGAGTGATGAGCGAACTTCCAGTCATGAGAGATGAGCGAATCAAAACCTTGAATTGCAAAGGAATGAATTTCTGCAAACGCTCACGTTCTGGGTCAGATATTAGTTTTAAAATATTATCAAGGGTTGCTTCTCACCGTCGTTGTTTTGTTTTTTGACGAACGTTCATTGTCATCAGAACAACCCATTAAATAGTGCTCCTTAAATGTGAAAAAAACGCAGCCACATCACGAATATTTATGGCCAGATGCCAAGAAAAGACTCCGGGACAGACATTAAATTTCATGCTGCTAAATGAACAGACGAAGAGCATCTATCTAAACGGTACTCATGATAGGTATTCCGTGAAGTTGCCACGCGGCCAGATCAGCAACCACAGTTAGGCCGCGTGTGATGCAAGTTTTTGATGATCAAAAGCAATATGCTGACAACGAAGCAATGACGGATTCTTGGATGACACACAGGGCTTCAATAGACAGATGCGAGATCGAGAGACCAACAGATGCTGTGAGGAGCATAGCTCATAAGTCAAGCGGATCATTCCGTGATGTACACAATTGAAGCAGGTTTGCTTTTGAAAAATAATGGGTATTCCTTTTGAATAAAAAATCACAAAACGTGGAAAATAAAAGGGTCTGAAACAAGAAATAAGAAACAATGAATGGGAAAAAAATGATTTCAAATTACCTAGAAATTTGGGTTATAAAAATTTTTCCGATAATGATGTGCGCTAAAAGAACTCATTAACTAAGTACTTCTTTCTACTGAATTGTTTATGAAACATTATATGGTTCTCAACGTATAGTAACTGAAAAAAGCGGAGTCCATAAGCCAAGAATTCATATACGTTTCAAAATGAAACAACGAATGTTATTCAACTCCCAATAAAAAGTATCCAGAAGTGGGGCAAGGAAAGTCGCCTTTTTCAGCGTCAAAAAACTAAGAAACAAACTTGCGTCTTGCCTCGGCCTCCTTCTAGAATTCCTTCCCTTTTTTGCGGCGGCATTGGGAGGCTTATCAGTGAGCTTCATTACAGGGCCCATAACCTCGAAGCCTGCTCCATTATTTTGCTTCTCGTTCAGGCCAGAGAAGGTTCGGATTCCCACTGGCGCAGTCCCGCCATACATCAACGACCACCTCCAGCTCGTAGTCACTTTTCATTAGACCGGATACGGCGGAAGCATCTTTTCAGTTTTTTCTCGGCAAAATCATGCAAAAACAAACGTCTAGGAGCAGCCCTTGCGGAATTTCTACTTCCCGTGCATAAGCATCACAGATAATAAACTAATATGTTTACTTGTATGAAAGCTATGAATCCATGAGGGCATCTACTTAGCAAAGATGAAAACATTAAATTATATGAACCTCAGCATTTCTGTATACAACAAAAAGCTGAAGCTATGTGTTTTGGCACGTACTGTCAGGTAACTCGATTTTTTGAGAACAGGATACAAAATTCGAGGAATTTTATTCACAAAGACTTTTGTGTAGTATTAAATATTCCATGTTAAAAAACCGGAACGCGTAGTCGTAACCTGAATTCCAGATGATTCGAATCAAGAAGACACGGTTGCATCGTAATATTTTTTCCGAGGATTGCCGTCCCGTGAAAATTTTCACAGACGTCATGTTCCGACGTTCGCAAATCCCCTTCCAACAACCCGAAAATTGGCCTTCATTCCAGCGACTGAGAAGCAATTTACTAACATTTTGCAGACTCGTTTCCACGATGACTACCGAAAACGAGTCCGTACGGTGTCTATTTATGCTGAGTCTCACAAGAAATGAATTTACAAGACGCCTCTTCTTATTCAGTCAATTACCTTCAAATGCATTAGAAAATGTATGCTATAAAATTCAGGCAGTTTGAAAAGGAAATGCCAATTTATGGATTTGAGTTAAGGTCGTCAAGCGTTAAAATTGAAACTAAGCAACTGTCAGAGGCAGCTTCAGAAATGCTATAAATGAATGCTATATTGCATGCTATATTGCCTAAAACGCAAATTTCATGACGAATGAAATATTATAAAGCTATCACCAGCACTGAAAGCAAATCAAAAGTTAGAAAAAGCTGCTCTCTTCTCAGGTAAAAACTTGAATTCTTCAGAAAAAAAGGAGAAATGAGAATAAACGGGAAATTAATCAAGAAAAATTGGTAAAACGGTTTAAAAAAATTCCATGCTTGAAATATCTTCAGTGGAATTGTTTGTGAGAAGAGAATAGAAAGAGTTATCTTGGTCCAAACTGCGTATACAAGTAGTCTCCAAAATACTTGAAAGTTCAAGTACCGATAACTACATTTGAAGTTATCTTCTTAAGAGTCCGGATACAGCCCCTTGGAGCCAATAAAAACAGTCGTTGGTTAAATGTAAGGGATTAAATTAAAAGTAAACAGTAAATTTTACCACTGACTGGAAACCGATATTTTATGCAAGGAGTTCTAAAATATGTAATAATTCTTTGATTGACGATTACTCGGAATGTTTTACTTTTATGTTTCCGGCGCAACTTTTTCATGAACATTAACACGTTAAGTGTAGAGGGTTAAACTGAATTTCAATCTCCAACTGAATTTAGAGTTTTCAAAGATAAATTTCGAAAATAACGAACATTAAATAAAGCGTGCCTTTAATTAGTTTGCGCTTAAGTATTTATAAAAATTGAGTCAGTGACTTCTGGTCGGTCAGCAGCAGGATGAAAATCCCCTCAGTGACCACTGGTGAGCAATTTCTCGCTCAAAGTGTTATATTATCTTAAATTAAATATTTCTTTCAGTGATTTGACTCACCAGACTTGAATCGACGTCAATAAAAACCAATATCGAAGCAAAATACACGTACTGGGCAGACAAAGAGAGAGCACATTTTTTTGAAAAACCATGTTCTAGAGTAATTATTTTTCACATCTAGCAGGATAAAAATACCCTAAAACGTGCTGACAGAGGGACCTGTAAGTTTCAATAACTTCACTAACACAAGTACGAAACAAAAATCTACGCGCTGTTCACAAACCTTCTGCTCAGTAACAGTTGTGGAACTTGCACTACGCGCTGCTTTTAACGTTTCTTGTCTATAACCTTTGAGTACATTAACGTCTCATTTTAATCTTTATTTGCATACCTTTCTCAGAAAAATGTCAAATTTGGATGCAATATACTCCAACTGACAGCGTTGTGTATTCTGTAACGTAGCGAATTCGATCAAAAATTTGCAAGCACTTTTCAATAACACAAAAATTTTAATTACGCCTTTTGTCTAAAAATTAGACTAATCAAAATCAAAATGTAACAAAAAAATCTCAAAACTCGTTATCGCCGCTTTTTGCGTGAAAAATATTAGCATTGGGGAAATCTCGTAGAACGTTAGCTGATAGTTCACCAATGAAGTTGAAAAATAGAAAAAATGTTACCAAAGTTAAATCAATCTTTCAACAAGATATGCACGTAGAAGATACCTTATTTTTGAGTAGGTACAGAGTTTATACATCGTCGTAAAAAATAAAAAGCACAATATTAAATTAGATCAAGTTAGAGAGAATAACAATGAAATGAAAAGACTTAACAGTAACTGTGAAGATGAAGACACCAATCTAAAAGATTTGATGAACGTCGAGGAAATGAAGAATGAGAAAAGCCGCACAGTCCCTAAAAATAATCTAAGAAGCAAAGTATACTGTAAAGTTAAGATAAAGTTAAAGGAAACAACAAAGAGTGAGAAAGACCGCACAGTTCTGAGAAAATGAAAACATCAAAGTAGTTGCTCAGGTGAAGTTCGATCAAGTAACGCAGAAAAGGACCACACGCTACCTGAGAAGATGAGATCCCCATGCGGCGTGAGCAGCACCCTGGGAGGAGCAGGACGGACGGGACTGTTGCCGCGGAACCAGCGCACGTTCACCTCAGGCGGGCCGCGCGCCTGGCACGGCAGCGTAGTGGACGTGCCAGCAGGCAGCGTCAGGGTGAGGGGCGGGATGCGAGCCAGCAGCGGCGGCGGCAGCAGCGGCTCCGGCACCACCGTCAGCCACGAGTGAGCCCGGATGCCCCCCGCTGTGTTCACCAGCAGGCACGTGTGTTGGCCTTCTTCAGGCGCGGTGAGGCGGAGAGAGCCCGAGGGCAGTACCTCAATGCGGCGACCGCCCGACGGGTCCTCGAAGACCTCACCGATTCCCACAGGCTGAGGGCGGCCAGGGAGGGTCCACAAGGACGTGGGTGTTGGGGTACCCGCGCCGTGACACGGCAGTTCGATCGTCGTGTTCGCTATCACTGCCTCATCCCGTGCCACCGAAATAACGCGAGGAAAATCTGACCATAAACAGAGCACCGGATAAAGAACAACAAATGGCATCCACCTTCTTGAGGGAAAACGTCTCTGTAAACTGTCATCGCGCAAGTCAGTGGTAAAAAAGGAAAATTAATCCTTCAACTCCATAAAAGAACACTTGCCGAGAGTTCATACCGTCTATAAAATGTGGCATTTTTATGAGCAGCCTAAATTCGCTTCCCTGAGGAACGTGTGTCTGCTAACAGTTGAAAACTTGAGATTCTATGTCATTAGAAATGGGAATTCATCTCATTTATCATTGTAATACCCATTTAAGCAGAAATGAAGCTCAACACCGAGTGAAGTGCTCACTCAACATAAGAGCACACAATATTTTCCAGTTCTAAAGCAAGATTCAATTCAGCAGGTTCCATGTACTCTGAAATTTAAAAGAGGAATTTTATTACCTAGGTCAAACTTACTAGCACTCTAGAATAAATGACAGATAAAATCAAGATTTTTTTGTTTATTTCAAAGAATTCGAAGCAAGAAGAGCGTGTCGAAAAATAAACGTCATCTTAATCCTGCAAAATTTTTATACGCATATGTATAGCGTAGTTTCAACACGTATGAATTAAATTAAATTTAATTTCATGGGGAATAAAAGGGAAAAGCCTCAATTCGTGTGGGAAATTTTGGTTACAATTTAGATAACAATTCCTACTCGATTCTTATATAGAAGAAAAAATACCAAAAACTTGGCATGAAGTTAAGTTTTCATCACCATAGCAAACTTTTGATTTCTTAAATTTTTGGACTAAACAAAAAATTATCAACAATTTTTATAAAAGTGGTTTTACCACCGAAGACACTTGACAGGAGTTTTCTCAGTGCATCTAGGGTTCGCCATTTCATCTCTTAGCACTGTTTAATCACAACTTCTGGAATTACCATTTGTCAGCATATTTTTACGAAGAGGTATATTTTCTCTCTAGTTCCCATTTGCACGCTGATTGAATATGTAACAGGGTTAATAACAAAGTTCCAATACAAAACGTTGAGTGTCTTTCCGATTTTCGTTTTTTTAAGTAAATTACCAGTTAATTAAAATTTCACAGCTCAGCAAATTTTACAGCTAATCCCATCAAACATCTCTGCGTAAGGAAGGCAAACCTAGACACGAAGGCAAACGAGGGACGGCAGGCACCACAACTCACCCAGCACGGTGAGGCGGGCCCTGGCTACCACAGTCGCTACCTCGTTCTCTGCCTGGCAAAAATATTCGCCGTCGTCGGAGGTCTGCAGCGCGACGATGGTGAGCGCGTGATCCTCGTCGACGAGCCGGGCGCGTCCCACTGGCATTCTGCCGTCGTGACGTCGCCACGTCACGTGGGGGGCCGGGGACCCCCCCGCCCGGCAGTGAAGACGTGCCTCTCCTCCTACACGTCCCTCAACGTCGTCAGGGAGCCGCACGAAAAATGGCCGCACTGAAATAACAGGAAAAAATAATTCAAGTTTACGATTGACTGATGTGAGGAAGAATGGATATGAAGTTGTTGAAAATGAGAAACTGTGGCATTAAGTGGGGAGGTGAAACACAAAAATTTGGGTTTGTAATACATTAAAGCATTAACATAGTCGTGAAAACAGTAACTTTGGTATTGCCACTTGGCATCACAGTCCTGAAAAGAAAACACAAAAATTAAATACCTACCAGTGTGTTCAACGGCCTCCTAGCTAAATTATGCTCTATGGCTGATACAAGTTTCTGTACGTGGTTGAGAGATCTTTCAGGATTAACGGATATTTCTAGAGCAAGAAAGCTTTTAACGCTAATTTCAGATTGATAACCATACAATGTAGATGTAGAAGTATACTATTAATTAAGCCAGTTATGCATTCAAAACAGATTATAAAAAACGTTTCAAATACCATGAAACATTTAAATCTTAAATTGAGGCTTCAACGGCTACAATCAAATAAAAAGGTTTCGTCTGATAAAAGATCAGATAAATCTGGCCACTGACAACACCCAATATCGACACAGTTAAATCAATTTTGTTCCCTGTTCCGTGAGTGTTACATGGTCCATCCCCAATTAAAGTCCAGACACGATCAACAAACTTACTCAAATCGGACGTGTTCCGCGCAGGCCTCTTCCTAAGCTGGAAAACCCAACACAAGAACGACAATATTTAAATTGACTTCCACGCAGCGGAAGTGATGGATGCGAAGAATGCATTGAAATACACTCCCAATTCATCATAAAATATGACTAACGAGAAACAGGAACGACTCTACCAGGGAATGCTGCTGTATAAAGCGAACGATCGATCATTGAAATGGTGCTCTTGAACTGAGCGCGACAGCGCAATGCCACCGCTGTTTTTATTGCAGTGTGCATCATGACAATAGGAAATTCCAGTCTGGTGAGATACACACATGAAGTAATCAAAATATTACACGGAAGTGAGCTTAAAAACCATTGCTCTTCTTTTCGAATTATGTGAACTCGTTCTTGGTCGCGGGATATCGTTCTTACAACAGCAATGTTGTAAAATCACAAAAAAATAGACTAGAGAAAATTAATCTTTCTAAGTATGGATAAATGATAGGATTTGTGACTGTTTTTGAAAAAAACGTTGCAAAGAACGGGAAAAGTTAAAAAGGGAAAATCAAATGAACTTGTCAGTTGTACTTCTGACTCGATGGTAATGATTTTCAAATCCAACGAAGGATTTCATCTGCAATTAGATTAGATTACATGTTAGTTTAAGCCTCCCTAACCGCTACAAAAAAAAAGAGCGTGTCGAAGAGAGGAAGGAGGAAGGTACCATTTAGTATGGATATTAGGGAATATGGAATTTATGATGAAGGGCATAGAAACAGTAAGTTGGGAAAGACGTTCATGAAAGAAGATAAAAATTGAAGAAGAAAGTAGTAGGTGCTGAAAAACAGGACAGCAGTGAACCGAAAAGTTGGTCCTTAACATAGCAAAAAATATTTTATTTCAACAAAAAGAAGGCCTACCTAACTCAGCTCGGGCCCTCACATTTTCCCCCTGGGAGCGCCAATTCCCATAGATACAATAGTTGTATCCCCCTGAAGGGATTTCATCTGCAATCTCAATTTATTTGGCACCATAACATTTTGCACCAACAGGAGGATAGATATTCACATTCACAATTGTTGTTTTTTGAAAAACTACATTTAAAATTCCATGGCACATACAACAACAGCTACGCACCATCATTTTTACCTTGAGCATCGTGAGGCAAGTTTTCGAACGGACTTCCCACCGAACTCGGCACATTAATCCCGCTTTTATGGAGTGGATCAGTCTCCGAAAAAATATCCAGCATTCTTGTGCGGAGACTGCGATATATTTGATCGAGCGAGGTCAACTATAACTCAAGTCGGAAACATGGCGCTTGAGAAAATCATCGGATTGACGATTTTAAGAAAACATTGCACTCAAAATATTCCACGGTGAGTAAATAGTCAGTCACACAGTCAATATCAGTTATTAGCCACTCATACCCATGAGAGACTTCATACACATTTCCGCTCAAATAAGAAGAGAGGTAAGAGGAAGGCATCATTTAGCATGGAGATAAGGGAATGCGGAATCAATGCAGAAGCAGCATAGAAACAGTAAATTGAGAAAGAAGTTCATGAAACAAGGTAAACGTTAAAGAAGAAAGTAGTAGGTGCTAAAAAACAGGACAGCAGTGAACCGAAAAAAATGGTCCTTAACATAACAAAAGAAATTATTTCATCAAAAAGGAGGCCTACCTAACTCTCAGCTCGGGCCCTCACACATTTTCCCCCTGGGTGTTCCAATTCCCACACATACAATAGTTGTACCCACCCGAGGGGAGTGGGCCCATATTCGCTCCTACTCAACATATTGGTCAGCCGACTCTACAGCACGGAGCACTGAGAGTGCGAGAACTTAAAAATACAATTCCATGTAGGGTCCCCGTCTCCACCAGCCTGATCGAAAAGAAGATCCCTTGGAATGTCATACCGTAAGAACATAGAGTGATGCAGTAAGGCATAAATGAGTCTAAGCTGCAAATTCCTACTCAAATCATGCATGAGAATTTAGTGAAAACTATATACGTTGCAATACTAACTATTTAGTGCGCTTTGACCTCTTTTGTGAATTTTGTATCCGAATGAAATGAATTCTAATGTACAGCATTGAGAAAATTCAAATAATTTATGCTACAGAACAAAAGCTGAATAAATCAAAATTTTATCGTAACGTGGTGAGAAAAATTGGCGAACGCTATTCAACATTAGGCTCCCCAAACACGCACGCAGCCGCGTCACGAACATGGGGATGAAGTCATGTTTCCATGTGGATGAGGAGCTGGCGAGCTGCCAAGCATCCTCGGCGGTCCTGGACGTATGGTCGGAGCAAAAGTTGGAAAGCGATCTGAACTTCCCTGAAAGAAGTTGAACTTCCAGGCAAGACGCACAGAATTCGAGACAGTGCATCAAGCGACCTTATTTTAATATTCTAAAAGAAATTTCACCACCGAATGCAAGATTACACTGGTCATGATGAAGTAATGAAGACAAGGAACGTTACTATTTGCACTGGTCACAATTCTTTAGCATAAATTTCACATCATATCAAAATTTCTCTTAACATCTAAAAATATAGAGCTTTGCAATCGTAAATATAACACAACCATATTGAAAATTGAAAAGTGATGGTCAGGGTCACATCATGACCAGCACAGAACATGAGCAAAGGCACATAGCCTACCCTACAATCTAAACACATGTCAAATGCCCAGCATTAAGGAGATCGTCCCAGGCCCCTGCCAGGCCCTTGACGCTCCGCTGGTCATTTTTCATGTTTTTGTTGGAAAAGGACCCTTAGGTGGTGGACTATTCGGTCCTAAAATTTTATGGCGCTACGGACAATAGATCCCCCCCAAGGGGGGGTGAGGGGGACCAAAATCTTTAATTTTCGACCCCATATAAAGAGACAATAAAACGGGAAATGGAAAATTTCGCTTCATTTTCTTGTTAGAAATGTTTCTTGGATTCTAAAACTGTTTTGTTTTTGTTCTAGCATCAAAACTGAATGAGGAGATACGTCTTGAAATATCAATATCAGTGAAATATCAATACCTAAAAACCAATATGTCAATTTTTTTTAAAAACTAAGGCCTAAATCGAAAAAATGAATGGATAAAATTGTGTTTCTTTTCAAAAGTTACATATCACAGTCAAATTTCATAAGAATCAGACTGAAAATAAAAAATTTCACATTTTTAAACAAGATTTTTTTTTGAGTTTGCAAATCAAAATTCACAGTTTGAATATGAAGTTATGTATGGAAATTATCGAGATAAAAATTAAAATTGCATTCAATTACATACATTGTCCATTATATTACACATCAACAAAAAAATTTGTTATGGCTTATACTAAAAAAAATACTTCTCAACATTCAAACCGTATCTCCTCAGTGAGTTTTGATGCTAGAACAAAATCAAAGACAGTTTTAGAATCCTTGAAACATTTCTAACAAACTATAATGAGCTTTTTTACAAATTCAAATTTTTCGAAAAAATATATAGCTCTAAACCCAAAAAATTACTGTTGGTTTTAGAAATTTTAAAAAATTGAAAAAAATAGAAAAAAATTGAATTTGAAAAAAAGTCCATTTGAGTTTGTTAGAAATGTTTCAAGGATTCTAAAATTGTCTTTGGTTTTGTTCTAGCATCAAAACTGAATGAGGAGATACATCTTGAAATATATATAGAAATATACCAAAAAACTAATTTTTCGTAAAAAAAACTAAGGCCTAAAACGAAAAAGTGACGATTAAAAAAGGTTTACTTTCACAAAATACATATACTGGCCAATTTTCAAACGAGTCGGACGAAAAAAGTTGAAAAAGTGGGACGATCTCCTTTAACTGTGTGTGAGAGACATGCAGTTACATACAATTCTCGAGTTCACGCACTACTTACTCAACCAATTTTATTAGTTTCCACTAGTTTTGGATTATATCTCTGATGTAGAATACCCGAGTTTCAAATGTAAAACCCAACCAGAATAGAACTGCTTTTCTTCTTTTACTCTGCCAGCCAGATAGAGCCCAGATAAGAGAAATCCAGACCAAGTAGCACCGACAAATGAATTCGGACGAAATAGTTACCCGAGAGCCCCCTTTTTTCACGATAAGAAAAAGTCCAGCGCATTTCATTAGTCTCTCTTGGGCCGCAAAAGTTCGAAACGAGTCAAATAGAATGCGAGAACGACCCAATACAATTTTGAAAAAAGCCAGCGGTGTCGTAAAAAAATTAAAATTCACCTAGGGTATCATTTGTGCTGACAGGCACCAGTAAATTTCATCAAGAATTAGTTCCCGGCTGTTGAGCGCGAGGCTTCTTTGTTCTTGGGGTCTCATAAATATTGAGGAGCTTTGGCTAGGAGCTCTTATTTTAGAGGAAGACTTTCCGGTCCATTGGTCGGAGGACAGCTTCAATAAGGTGAGTCGCCGGTGGGACTTCATTAGAGAAGCCAGGAAGAGAGAACCTATGCAACCAACAGAACCTGGTCAACAAAGGTGCTACGGCACGCCTTCGTAAAAATCTACTTGATCACACCATACTTTACGGAATAGCGTGTCGAAGCCCATGTCCACTCGCTTATGAAGGATGCACGCATACAAATCCCACTTGAGACAAATCACCGAAAGGAAGCGTGGGACACAAAGTAGACAAGATATCGATGATTTCGATGATGATGTTGCATTGAACGCCAGCTTATATCGCCAGAGAGGGAGAGAAAAAGAATATCAATATGAAAAGATGCAGGAATATGCATTAACTTGCTGGGTAGCGTAGCACCGAGAACTCAGAGAATTCTTGCAAAGAAAAGCATTTTTTCATTCTGTTCATGCCATGAAATTACTGAGAATACAAGCAGTTTCATACCTATACTGTTATTAGTTTGATAAAAATATCTACAGTTGGAACACCGCATTCGTTCAATTTAGTCGCATCACCCTAGAAATCGAAGGCTCTTTACTTCACAGCCACCTCACCAACAGGCGCAATTTCAGAGCCCCTGCGCAGCTCGATGTCGCAACTGAAATTAGGCTACTTAAGGGACTTGAAAAACGATTTTACAAGAAAAAATAGAAAAAACAATAAATCCGCTCATGTTCTAGGTTGGCTATACATACGGTACTCCAGTTAACCAGCGAAAGAAAAGATGGGGTAAAATTTATGATGAAAATTAGCTCTAGTTTTATGCAAAAATTAGGCTTAAATCATATTAAATTAGATTTTTCGATTGAGTATATAAATTTAGTAAAAAATTAAAAACACAACTTCTGTAACAGGCACTAATAATTGTAATTTATGCATACCACAAAACGCATTACACAAATATTCAAATTCTTTTGATACGAAGCCAAAGTCTTGAGGCTCCGAAAACCAACAGACCTGCTGAACAGCGCTTACTTCTGAAAAATGGAAGCAAGGAAATTCCTATAGGTCATGTCCGTATGGAGTAGTGACCACTTCATACGGACATGACCTAGGAATAATGTGGGAACCCAAAGTTCCTACATTATAACTCCTCTTGTAATTTAGACAAAATTCAAAACATACCATGTCAAAGTATTTTTTATTTCTACACATAATGACACGCATAACTGACAACACTAATTAAGCAATCTACTCCGGATGTGTTGCTGGCTGTCGATTCAGTTCGTTAGATCATGGTATATGTACGAAGTGATAAGGTGAGAAGAACGATATAAATTATCAGGGTTCGATAAATCGAAACGCATACTTTTATAGCTAGTATCTCGCTAAATTAACTCGACTTAACCAAGCTGGAAGACGATTTATTAAGACACTATGCTAATCAGCTACAACAATAACGAGTTTCAGACAAGCTTTAACAGCTTTAACATCAAACTGGAATTCGAGCATGGTTTGAATATCAAGTACAAAGTACGAGACTCGATTTGGAAAATCATCTTAGTACATACCACTAATTAACAAGTTAACTACGGTGGGTTAAGGTGAAGTTCAAGATTCTACCCAAATTAGAGTTAATCTTAAAGGACAACTTCAATAATATTGAACATTGAATAGATCGTGCCTTTATATTTTTTCACCAAGTTTTTATGAAAATTGAGTTTTTGACTGCTGGTCGGTCAGTAGCATTATGAAAATTCCATCACTGACCACCGGTGGGTCACGTCGCATACAAAGTGTCAAGGGTTTGCAATGTACATCACAAGGAAATCGAGGACGTGCATACAAAATAATTTAGTTAAAAATCGAACTCGCTTCCTAAAGAAATCGATCTCGCTTTCTAAAAAATTCGGCTCCAAAATTTGAATTCCAATGCAAATTTTGGAGTTACGATAAAGTTTAAGTAATTTACCACCCTTTGGCTTGACTCAAAAGGCAGACCACAATATATCAAAGCCGAAAAATGTTAGAGTGACTGGTTGGTATAAATTTAGCAAAATAACTCCGGGAAGCTCACTCCTAGTCATTTGCGCCCGACAAAAGCATTCAAGGAAACGTAGAGTTTCGAAGCCTTTGGTTTGGCTGTCAATAAACAGACCACGGAACTCGTTCTTTCCACACATTGATTCCAGGCCGCAGCGAATTTTTTTTCGTCTTGAAAGCCTGACGTTACTATTTTGCAAGTTTTTTAGAAGTTCGAAGACGGCACCGCAGTAGCTTCTCGCGGCAGTGATCACATCGGCTGAAAACGGTTTCCTGCGAATGGCAGATTTATGAGGTGCGGCCGGTCCAACCCGAGCTTCGAATATCCGAGCACTGTGTGCAGCTTCAGTCAATGCGATGCTGGATATAAACAATGCAGGATAGCATATGAACGAAATTTAAATTCAGGTATCAAAAAAGGGCGGTAATTTGAAACCGGAAACGAGTGAGAACAGAATAACTTCGGACGAAGAGAGTAAATATTTATCAATCCATCCAGAAGGTTCTCACTGTTTTTTTCCTAACAATTTTATTCGTATTTCCTATCGTCTTACAGAAAATAAAGCACTTCCATTTCATTTCGTTTAAAAAGCACATCACAAATTGAATACTTATTGAAGTAGTGTTTATACGAGAGTGTAAGAGACCCTAATACAACAGCGGGATGCCTATCCCAATGAAACGAGATTTTCATGCACTGTAATTGCAGACAAGTCCAACGCGTTTTCTAGCTGTGGTACGTGGGTTTTGTGGTACTTGACGCAGCATTCTTAGTGCAAGTGTTGAGCGAGTGCTAGATACCGATCACTGAACCCGATAACCTACAACAACTTTGCGTGCTCGTCACATCTGTGTGAGCAAGAAAAGTTTATTGAAGATTAAATTATGTATTAGTTCAACACGTTGACTACGTACTGGGACATATGTGTTCCACTAGGTAAATAATTCATTTACTAACAGGTATTAATGAATAGCATTTCAATGAATTCGCTACTTTTTGAAGAAAAATTTAGTTTACGAGGCAAAATATTATCGTGCAATTATATTTTTCACTTATATTGGGGAGGTTAAAAATGTACTCGAGCAGTAAAGTTGGATTTTTAATTTTGCTACCTGCAACTTGGCCTAATCAACCGTAGCAACCGCGCAACCGTAGTCAACATGTTGTTCCAAATCTCAAAAAAAAATGGTGTTCTTAAATGGCCGCGAATGTGGTTCGCTAAGAGCACTGTATATTCAACTGTGCATGGTTTATCTTAGATACCGCAATATTTTTCATGATATTTGCTGAAAACGTCTGTATGGACACGGTCAAGACACTAGCCTCAAGAACTCGGATAAGAAAGCAAACAAAAAAATGCTGCGAATGTCTGCAAAGAGGAATGGAACGAATAACGTAAATCACGAGATCAAGGAATTAAGCAAGGATGAACAAATCTGTCACTTCCACGGCGGAAGAGAAAAAAAAACACGGATTTACTCAAACATAGAATACAGCCTGCAGGTGTGGCTAATCCTCATGTGTCTCGTGTCTTGATTACGTCCCAAGCGAAAAGGAAAAGCATGCGCCCACCTAAACATAGAACATTGCCTGAACTGGTGTAGCTAATCCTTAGGTGGGCAGCGAGAGTTACCTGCAGATATACGCTCGTTCATATAGGTATTCTGGTGTAGCCTTCACATGCTCACATCAAAATCCCGTTAATAGGTAGCTGCTAGAAACGAAATCAAGGCTATTTGATGCTAGTGTTTGCTAGTGCTAGTTCGTAAAAATAACAAAACGAAAGCACCTAAATTTCACCATCATTAGAAAATCTACATTCTCCAAAAATGTGGGGAAAAAACTTCACCATCGTTTGAAATCCAGATTAATGCACTATACAGTCCCACGCCAGAGCTGTAATTGGTCGATCGCCTCACTTGGTTGCGCCTGAGCAGCTGAGAAGCCTTTTAAGTAAGAATTACGCTACTGAGCGAATATCCAGATAAAGAATAAAAATTCAATAATTTTAGATATTAGATGAAAATTAACTTAAAGCCTACTTGATCACAAATAAGGTATTCATTAGAAAGGTAAGAGTTTATAGCTATTCAATGGCGAATTAAAGAACTAATAACATAATCTATGTACAAGGTGTGCCTCGACTTCCTGCGCATAGAAACAGCAAGATTAACACATTCATTGAGGTATGACCCGCCCGTGGGTCATGCTCAAGTTTTTCCAGCTGCTAAACGATCCATCGATGGGTCGTTTGAAAATTTTTCAATAATCTTTTTAAATTTATGTATTCATTTTACCAAGGTACTGTTAGCTATTTACAAAATTTTTAACAACTTTTGACTTTAAATTTGAGTTTGACATCTAACATCAGTTTAACCCATGGCTGTCAATGTGTTAAACGTAGTCTATGAGACCAAATAGAAGGTAAAGAAGCAGGTAACAAATGCCAGAAAAAGGACAGCCGTGAAAGGAAGGGAAAAGGACAGCAGTGAAACGGAAAAAATTGCCCGTAACAAAACAAACACTAATCATATTTAAAAAAAGAGAGGCTTGCTTAACTTTCAGCTACGAAACGACACATCTGTTAATAGATTTACAATTAATCTAAAAATTCAGAAAATGAACACATGAAAAGAAGAAATCGAAGAACTCCATCGGTAACATCATAAAGCGAGTGAGTTCTACGTAGGCTATTTCAGCAGTACAAAAAGAGTGTCAGCTAATGGGACATCTAAAGGCAAGTCTTTTTTAGTCTCACAAGAAGCCTCCCAAGGAGCGAGAAAGAACTAAGTTAGCAGGAGCCTATGAATATGGAAAAGCCTCAGGCAAAGTAAACACGTAAATTTGTCGACTAATTTAGAGCCGAGAAACCTTTTCTCAAAACAGAGCGAGCGACTAATAGCGGCCACCCTTTGCCCACCAAAAATTATAATCACAAAAGAACGGTCAAAAAATAAAGAATGGTCCAGCTTATAAAAATTTAGGCCTGTGGTGAGAAGGGAGTAAACAAATTAAGTGAAATAGGACTTCTAGCTTCAAAATATCAAAGTGATGAGCGCTACTAATTTAGCTCGATATTTTGGAAATAAGTGAAAGTAGGAGACACATTTGTCCATTGATGTAACAATGAAGAAGTCACATTAATGCTATTGTCTTAGAAAATCATTTAGTACCCATGAAAATGAACATTGGCTTCTCTCAAGTTTTGACACACCAAAATTCTTTATCGGATGAAGAAAATACTCTAACAGTCAAAAAACAAATCAACTCATGTGTAAAATTATCGTCAGCTTTGTCCATAAAAGCTACAAGCTTACGGCAAGTAATACTAAAGACAATCACAGCCAGTGACCCGAGCCTCAGGGCAAGACATGTGGACCTCTTGAATTGTTATCTTTCGCTGTGGAACAAGGTTCGCCCTATTCATTTAAGTACATCACTATTTATGTGCAGGAAAAATGTCAATTCTCAAGCTATTACCAATTGATGAAATCACACAGAGAGCACATAAGTTAAAAGCTCACCGGAGGTCGAATGGCAAGAAAATTACTATTTACACCATCGACGGTACACGGAACACCAAAACTCACTAAATCGATAATAGAGAGAATGCCAGTAAAGACCGCATGTTTAATGAATAGAGAAGCAAAGAATCACCAAGGAATGAAGATAAAATCAGTAGTTTTACGAGGCGCGTGCCAACGAGAGAGACAGCGACATGAGAACTCCCTTGGGTGGCTGAGAGCAAATCTAGCTCGTGTGAGTCGGAGTCGCGACTCGGAAGTTGAGGGAACGAATTCCAGGGAAACGGATACGAGGGAGAGTCACGGGCCACTGATATCGTTGACAAATCCTCGAGGATCCCGAAAACGATGCTCCGTGAAAATTTCTGCAGCTCTAAGAGAAATGGACACGAGATTTCCAAGGGTCATCGTTATCGTGCGAGACTGTCGGGCAAACGGGCGCAGTTTTAGGGGATTTATGCAGAGGAAAATAACCATCAAAATAAAGGAAGGCGTTTAAACTGCTAGCAAAAATGAAAGAGAAGGCAAGGATAAGCCGAAGTACCTCATTCGAACTCATCTACTCAAATTGAGCTTTGGACGCACACTCAGCTCCTCACACTTACATTAAAGACTCGTCATCTCTTTGAAACGACCACTTTATGGTAGTGAACACACACACCCCTGCGCTCGAGGTGCCTTTAACAGAAGATTTACGAGTACTTACCTATAAAAACTATAGATTCAGAAGTTCATGAAGCGGCACTCGATCCTACTTAAAATGAGAATAAATTTCTTAAGTTCAATAATGATTAGCATACTCAAAGATAACAATGAAGTAAATCCTTCTAATACACGGATGCGCAAAACACAAACCGAACGAAATGGCGAACTGATTTATTCGCTTGTATCGAGGGGAAAATATTTTCATTATTTCAAACATTTCCAACATGAACAACAAAATTAAAATAGATTAGATAAGCTAGTTAAAATCACTCTAACCACAAAAACGGGGTTCCAAAGAGAAGAAGAAGAAAGACACCATTTAGTATGGAGTTATGGGAATAGAGAATCTAAACACAAGATGTGATCCCACACAAGATCTCTTAATCACAGAAACAAATTAAAAATAAATTTATGAAAAAAGATTAGCGATGAAGAAGGAAGAATTAGGTGCTTAGAAAAAGACAGCAGTGAACCGAAAAAAGGCGGTCCGCAACAAAACAAAGACCCATTCTATTTCAAGAAAATAAAGACCTACCAAGCATTCAGCCCGGGACTTCGCATTTCCCCCTTGATGTGCTTATTCGCATATGTACAGTTTTGTCCCCCTGAGCAGAAATAAACAATCATTGTCTTATTTTTATAGCTTTGGAACTTTTCCGGAGAGCCCAAGACTTCATTTTATAGGAACCCAAAGTACTTTCTAGGGCTAGTTATACAGAGTCAACAACGTGCACTCTTTCAGAAAATCACAGCAAAATTATTCAAAGCTCCATTTTCAAAAAATATTTGTCACGGTATCGAGTATTTAAGAGGGTTTAGCACGGGGGTATTTAGACTAGAAGCGCTGCACAGGACCACCCCAGGGCTGAGCGAGAGACGGCTTACCGAGGACAGCGAGGATGGCGGGAGAAGAAGAGCGGCGCCCCACGAGGTTCTCAGCGTGGCAGGCGTAGCTGCCTTCGTCCGTCTGGCGCGTCTCTGAGACCACGAGCCGGCCTGATGCGTCCGTGTACACCCTGACGCACAAAGGAAACGTCTCATAATTCCAGGAGTCGAAATGATTCTTGAGCTTCAATAAATGTGAGTGAAGACTCAAAAAATGTGAGTGAAGACTCAAAAAATGTGAGTGAAGACTCAAAAAATGTGAGTGAAGACTCAAAAAATGTGAGTGAAGACTCAAAAAATGTGAGTGAAGACTCAAAAAATGTGAGTGAAGACTCAAAAAATGTGAGTGAAGACTCAATAAATGTGAGTGAAGACTCAATAAATGTGAGTGAAGACTCAATAAATGTGAGTGAAGACTCAAAAAATGTGAGTGAAGACTCAAAAAATGTGAGTGAAGACTCAAAAAATGTGAGTGAAGACTCAAAAAATGTGAGTGAAGACTCAAAAAATGTGAGTGAAGACTCAAAAAATGTGAGTGAAGACTCAAAAAATGTGAGTGAAGACTCAAAAAATGTGAGTGAAGACTCAAAAAATGTGAGTGAAGACTCAAAAAATGTGAGTGAAGACTCAAAAAATGTGAGTGAAGACTCAAAAAATGTGAGTGAAGACTCAATAAATGTGAGTGAAGACTCAATAAATGTGAGTGAAGACTCAATAAATGTGAGTGAAGACTCAAAAAATGTGAGTGAAGACTCAATAAATGTGAGTGAAGACTCAATAAATGTGAGTGAAGACTCAATAAATGTGAGTGAAGACTCAATAAATATGAGTGAAGACTCAATAAATGTGAGTGAAGACTCAATAAATATGAGTGAAGACTCAATAACTGTGAGTGAAGACTCAATAAATGTGAGTGAAGACTCAATAACTGTGAGTGAAGACTCAATAAATGTGAGTGAAGACTCAATAAATGTGAGTGAAGACTCAATAAATGTGAGTGAAGACTCAATAAATGTGAGTGAAGACTCAATAAATATGAGTGAAGACTCAATAACTGTGAGTGAAGACTCAATAAATGTGAGTGAAGACTCAATAACTGTGAGTGAAGACTCAATAACTGTGAGTGAAGACTCAATAAATGTGAGTGAAGACTCAATAAATGTGAGTGAAGACTCAATAAATGTGAGTGAAGACTCAATAAATGTGAGTGAAGACTCAATAAATGTGAGTGAAGACTCAATAAATATGAGTGAAGACTCAATAACTGTGAGTGAAGACTCAATAACTGTGAGTGAAGACTCAATAACTGTGAGTGAAGACTCAATAAATGTGAGTGAAGACTCAATAAATATGAGTGAAGACTCAATAACTGTGAGTGAAGACTCAATAACTGTGAGTGAAGACTCAATAAATGTGAGTGAATACTCAATAACTGTGAGTGAAGACTCAATAAATATGAGTGAAGACTCAATAACTGTGAGTGAAGACTCAATAACTGTGAGTGAAGACTCAATAACTGTGAGTGAAGACTCAATAAATGTGAGTGAAGACTCAATAAATGTGAGTGAAGACTCAATAACTGTGAGTGAAGACTCAATAAATGTGAGTGAAGACTCAATAAATGTGAGTGAAGACTCAATAAATGTGAGTGAAGACTCAATAACTGTGAGTGAAGACTCAATAAATGTGAGTGAAGACTCAATAACTGTGAGTGAAGACTCAATAAATATGAGTGAAGACTCAATAAATGTGAGTGAAGACTCAATAAATATGAGTGAAGACTCAATAAATATGAGTGAAGACTCAATAACTGTGAGTGAAGACTCAATAACTGTGAGTGAAGACTCAATAAATGTGAGTGAATACTCAATAACTGTGAGTGAAGACTCAATAAATATGAGTGAAGACTCAATAACTGTGAGTGAAGACTCAATAACTGTGAGTGAAGACTCAATAACTGTGAGTGAAGACTCAATAAATGTGAGTGAAGACTCAATAAATGTGAGTGAAGACTCAATAAATGTGAGTGAAGACTCAATAAATGTGAGTGAAGACTCAATAAATATGAGTGAAGACTCAATAAATGTGAGTGAAGACTCAAAAAAAAGAGCCGATATGTGTTAGCAAATGGAAATACAACCACATGGCTCGTTTAGCGAGGCATAGTGCAGTAATATACGCTTGTTTTATAGTACACCCTAAATTGTCCCAAAATAGAGCCAGTACTATCAGGTCGGAGCTAAAGTTTTTGTCGATTTTGGCTTAATTTTGTGTATGAAAATCGGATTCTTTAAAAAAAATACTAATAACAAGAACATTCTTGGGCTTCTATGACCTTATTCCATCTGTCAACGAGTTTATTTATGCCTCGTTTGTAAAATTCCTTAGGTTTTGATGCGAAGTATGAATCTAACTCATTTTTAATCTCTTCCCGTGATGTCAACCTAAGGCCATTTAAATGGTTCTGTAATCCTCGAAATAAGTGATAATCAGAAGGGGGGGCGAGGTCGAGAGAATATGATGGATGGGGTAAAACCCCCCCATTCAGGTTCTTCTAGGAGAGCTTTGGTCTATCGCGCGGAGTGTGGGCGATGTCTGATATGTTCTTTAGTTTGGTTGAACATAGGTGCAAATAATGCAGCAAAATATGAATGATTCCTTCATAGTCTGAAAGAAAGTGGCGTAGAATAATCATAATTTTATAAGTCAGCAATATAAATTAACAAGATATAAATTTAGATAATTTTGAATCCTTCTCTCCTAAATTCGCGACAACTTTTGCCCCAACCTGGTGCATGCCATTCTAAAGATTTAACGTGGATAATTATAACGCTATTCTTTCACTCTTTCAAAACGCAGCAGGACAAGCAGATTTTAAAACGCGTCAATGAAGTAATAGAATGACAATCGATGTGCTCAAGAAATCGAGAAAGACCAAAACTAAATATCTCTTGAACTCCACACTTCTATCTGATAGACAAGAAAGGAAGGGAAAAGACACCAGGTTAGAAAGAAGCAAAAGCCTGCACCGAGCCACTAGGGACATCGCTCCAGAAACCCGAGAAAGGCAGTAAAAAAAGAATCCCAGAAACACGCCAGGAGATCGTCTCTCGGAAAGCCTAGCGTCAAACGATAAAACAGTATTTCTTGTCCCACACAGACTGAAAGGACATGAATTGATAGGCAAATATATTGCAATCAAGGAGTATGATTATTAGAGTTAAAATAACGAAAAATATAGAAGGCTGTTAGTAATTACTTAGTTTTAAACGTTAAATACCAGATTTGAAATGCTAATTTTAGCGTAAATTTTTAAGTACATCTAAAGGCAAGAACTATGTATCCCAATGGACAACATGTCAGATAGACAAATTATTTAACGAAACATTACATAAATTGGAGCACAATTATGTACGGGTAGAAGAAAAACGATGAGATCAAGGTTATTCAGTATTTCGTAGCATCTATTCTGAACTAAAACAGAGAAATGAAATCGAAAGTTCTCGCAAAGATTGACACAAATAAATAATCGACAAAAAGTGATGAGCATGAGATTCGTATTAAAACGTTATGTCTACAAGTGTAAGATAAAAAGAATGATACTTTAAAGATCAGCTTCTTTATACAGTATGTGAATATATATCAACGTTTATCATGTATTCTGCGGAAAATATGAATTAATCTACGCCAGCTTTTATTTAACAGCGAATTTATAAGCATCCGCAGAATTTTGAATCAAATATAGATTCCAAATGCTATTCTAATTCGTACTCTATGAGGATGATGAACCTTATCAAAATCATTTCACAAGCTATTAAACTATGATAAAGGTAAGCTCGCATAAATTTTCCGTCACGGACAAGCAACCGTTTTCAGAAATATAGAACAGTGTTCTATTTTGAACATTGAATTTTAAAAAGCTCTAAGAAATCTACTTTCGAATCCTGAAAGCCTTAGACACCATATCAAAAAAGCCCCAACGTTGCACGCATCTTTTTTGGATTTAGCGTTCTTTCACAACCCAGAACAATAGTAATAATAATAATCATCAAAGAAGTACGAAAGCAAACACGATCCCAACATTTACAAAATCCAGCGCGGAATGACGCGCCGGCAAACTGAAGCGAACAGGAAAAGGAAGAAATGAGTACAGATGGAACACAGTGGCGGGGCGGCATGGCATCGCTTTTGTGTCAGAATATTGGCATGGGAAGCTCAATGGATGACTTGAAATCGGTTTCACGGTCTACGCAGGAAGCTCAAAGAACGGTTTTGTGCAAAGCATACAAAATGCTGAGGTCCTCTCCATGCCCGTAAGTTTCGCTTCTATTCAATTTTTTCGTCACTCGTCTCTAGTTCTGGCATTTTTACAAAAGCATGCTTTGATGGAAAATGTTCAACACGATGTGGGTAGAGTGCTTAGAGCGACCATACTAACTCGTTAAAAAATTGTATTGTACAAAATCTTAAACTTCCAAATTAGCGGCAAAATTTACAGAGCACTCACAAATTGCGCAGACTTCTTATTCTTGCGTAAATTTTCCGTGCAAGAAATTTTCAACGCTTTCATAATATGAAAGCCTACTAATAAAACCTAACAAAATTTAATTTGATGTGAAGTACCTACAGAATCTGGGAAGCAAACGCGATTAAGAGATCGCAGCAAGTTTTTTTTTCAGAATGAACACCTAATTAACTTGTAACTAGAGCGTAAAGAAAACCTTTCTTGGTATTTTTTATTTCGAAGCATACGAGAAAAGATGCCAAACGGTGGACATACTACCAGCAGGCGAAGAGATTTCTCAGCTGCTAAGCCATCGAGAACGTGTTTCAGCCTTATCCTTTACCATGTTATTATTTTCAGAACAGCGTCAGCAAAGCTCCATTCTTCAAACCAAGCTCCACAGGCACCAAGCGTTGTAAGGAAAGTGTTGATAAAAAGAGCAAGTAGAAAGTCCGGGAATTATTCACCAATTAGCAATGTAACATTTCAAGCGGATGAAAATTACGCTTGACGTCAGAATAATTTCCGCTTGGTCAGATACAATATCTGCAAGTCAAAGTTATGTGATTTTCACGCTCGTGCTTATTGAATTTAATTACCTCTTCTTTCGAACGTAATAAAAGAGAGAAGCATCAAATTGAAACTTCCAAAATAGTCCCACGGAATTGCCAGAAGGCAGGAAGCTGGAGGGCACGATGCAATGCACAAGTTGTGAAGTGCTGTAGGAGTGGCTATATTGTCGCTCAATGTCATATCACTCAGAGCTTTCGCACGCGATGCGCATCTGCACTGAAATCACTCGAACACACCGGCCAAAGGGCGCAACTTCTTTGAAATTCGTAAGTTTCCATGTCTCAAGTTCGGGCATAAAGCGTGGATGGGGAAGAAGGAAGAGAAGGCGCCTAGTCTCAGATAGAAAAAACGAATGAAGAAGACTTTCGTCGTCGTTACCCAGAACGAGTCAAGCCCACCTGAGTTTCCGGATTAGTCTGAAAATGAAAATGCAGGAACGAACCAGTCCGCAGTCAACGATGTGATGCTTATATTCGCGGTCTGTGAGGCACACAATGTAATTCCCTTTTGTTCGTTATCTTTGAACTGCTTTCATTCAGATTTTAGATGAGTAGTGGTGAATTTAAAGTATAAAGAATAGCTAAGCTAAATAATGAACACGTAAAGATACCCTCATGTGTTGATAATGTCAAGTGCTATAGACAAAAGTAGCACATTGTCATTCACGACACATATTCAAAGAACGCACTTGCCACTGAGCGAAGTTGAATGTCACGGAAAACTTGTGTAATCGGACAACATGCTAGGGTGTCAGAGGCTCTGCATCAGCGCCTATCGTATGATCTGAGTATGGCAGCCGCCGCATTTGAGTCTATTTTGCCGCTTCAAAATTTCAGGTTTTAACTTTTAACCCTTTCATGCCTGGGACAAATGTGTAAGAAATATTTGCGATGTGTGTACTTAAATGAGATCATTAGGAAGGAAATACATAAAAAACATCAAAATGTAAGTTTCTCATGGAATGTGCAAAATACAGTGTCCTTAATATGTGGGCATCAGGTCCTAGTGGTAAATTTTGACAAAAATAAGTTGTCCACATATGTGGACATCAGGTCAATATGAAACAAATTCATCATTTATGTGAACATTGACTATATGTTTGACATTAGCGAGAGACACCATGGAACTGAAGAAAAGAGTCACTGCCAACCACACAAAAATAAATCATGCATTCAGAACACATAAAACGTTTCTTTTTCTGATAGCCAGGATTTTTGCAACGCTGGGCATTTGGTGATTGAATATGAACAGAGTAAAAGCGATCCATTCTCTGAACCAATGAAACGTCGGTGTACTTCAGACTTCCGATATCTGCTTGCTGGTGTCGCACTGGGTTACTGTTATTTGCATCAGAATTTCCAAGTCTCACGCCAGCCAGTAAATACCTTGCGATGTCAACTGCGAAATCAAAAAGAATTCCTTCTCCCCAAATTGATGGAAAAAGACCCATCCATTGTTGACACGCATGTTCGTGATGTGGAAGAATACACAATGATATTTTTTTTCTTAGAATTTTTATCTTCTACAGTGCGAGCATCTTGTCAGCCTTGCTAACACCGCCCATATGTTCAATATATTCACGGATGATTGCAGGTCTTGCCAAGTAGACATTTTTTTAGTTTTCTTGACGAGTCTTTAACAAGTGTCCTGTAATTCTATGCCAATGTAGTTATAACCATCAAGCACAACTTTGATGTCCATCCATTTACAAATATTGATGTTGTTTTCCTTATCGGTCCTGAAATCATAACTGCCACGGCTTTTCATCTTCAAATGACTGTCTGATATCTACTCTACTATGGCTCTAGATGTTTATATTTTTCTCAACTTTTTTTCCCCTCTCTCTTTCTGAATGCTGTCATAAAATAGTGATTATTATTATTATTATTATTATATAAGAAAGTTTTAGCCTCCCTTAATTGCACGACAAAGATGTTCTAAGAGAGGAAGGAGGAAGGCACCATTTAGTATGGAGTTGAGGGAACGCGGAATCTATGCACAAGGTGCACAGAAACAGGAAGCTAAGAAAGAAGTTCATGAAACAAGAAAAAGTTGAAGAAGAAAGTAGTAGGTGCTGAAAAACAGGACAGCAGTGAACCGAAAAAAGATGGTCCGTAACAAAACAAAAACCTATTCTATTTTCACAAAAGGAAGCCTACCTAACCTTTAGCTCAGGCCCTCACATACTCCCCCTGGGAGCGCTAATTCCCATAGATACAATAGTTGTATCCTCCTGAGGGGAGTCATAAAATAGTGATCATAAGT
This sequence comes from Morinoia aosen, assembly GCA_030386875.1. Lineage (NCBI taxonomy): Eukaryota > Metazoa > Arthropoda > Malacostraca > Amphipoda > Talitridae > Morinoia > Morinoia aosen. The sequence continues at coordinate 30,884,191 of CM059567.1, read as the reverse complement.
TCTATTTTTATCGCAACGATTTGGGAAAGGTAATCGTTTATAAGCTACTGATAGTAGATATTTTGGGTATTATATGATACCCAGACAAAATTTAGTCCCCACTGGGCCATGTAAAAGTAATAGAACTATTTCAAAAGTTCTGGCAGGTCCATATGAATTGATGAATGGAAAAAGCTCGGGGCCCATTGTGGTGCCACGTGAAGCTTTATGATGTATGGATACAGTTTACAATTAAAATATCAAAAGCAAAGCGACGGTAATTTGCTGGTACTTGATAATTTATGAAATGTGTATACAAAATAAGGCAGGAACTTGAGATGGAACAGTAATTTCTAAGTCCTGAGTTCGAGTCTCGGAACTCCTTGTGTACATTTATTTCGTTTCAACTTGTGGAAGCAGCAGCTTCTCGTACCAGAATCATTATCTGTTTCTGGGAGTTTACTAGACTGTGAACTCTCGATAAAAATAGGGAGTAAAATATATGTCGGGACAGCACGTACCTGCACTGGGCCAAGCATTGCTATCGTTGGGCTTCGGTCACCTTTTTAGGGTGATCGATAGCGCATTCGGTAGCGTGCCGGCGCGGTAATTTCTAAGTCCTGAGTTCGAGTCTCGGAACTCCTTGTGTACAACAGTATCACATAACACATAAATGCAGCGGCATAAGTAGCTACAGATCAGGCATTCGAAATACATCTATTCATGACCTCACACTCCTGACGTCCACGTATGTGGACGCATGTTTGAGACAGTAACTATACCATACATGCCTGCTGTCCACATATGTGGACATTCCACGTAAAGTGCCAGCATGAAAAAAGTAATTCAAATATTTGAAAATGGCTTTGTAGGATGGTTACCAGGATTATAACTAACATGTCTATCAATGCGGCATAGCAATAGATGTAGAGATAATTAGAGATGATAGACTTGAGTAATTGAGAAATTCACCTTGCCTCGATTACGATCAAGTTCTCAAAACAAACTGCTGGAAATTCCTTTCTACCTCTCACCTTGAAATTTTCTATTCTGCAATGAACAAAGAAAACAGTCTGGAATAAAATTGAATATATTCAAGGCATTTAACTAATCTAAATTGAGATAATTTGACTTATTTGTATTGTCCACATATGTGGACGCCAGGCATGAAAGGGTTAAAAGAGGAGAGGTGCTCTAGCCGTCCATGATAAGAGTAAAGCTAGTAACTCGTAATTACAGCGTAGCAATACGTTCGTTCTGAAAATACTTCTTTTGTTTCAATTCTTAATCATTGAATGGATCAATTACTGAAAAAAAAAACTAACGAGATACGAGCCACAGTCACGTTAATATGAAGGAATAGCAATATTTAGTAATGAAAATCAACTAAAGATATTGAAGCTATTGCCTACGTTACGTTGTTGCCAAGCTTCCTTGGAAAAAACGTCTATACGTTTATTCAGAATAGTCGAATTGATTTATTTCTAAAAAAAGCTACAGAAGTTAAAATTTATTCTTTAAAATCAATTATAATTAAAAGAGGTGCAACATGAAATAAATGTATTTGATTTTAATAAGCTTGCTCGAATGGTTGATTGTAAGTCAGTTTCAGCCTCCCCATTACAACAAAAACGTTTAAAGAGAGAAAGAATGAAAGCACCATTTAGTATGGAGTTATGAGACAGCTAATCTATGCGCAAGACGAATTTCCGTACTGAATCCATTGCGCATAGAAACATCAAGTTAAAAAGGCAGGTAAGGAGACAAGATGAAATTTGGAAAAGAAAGTCAGAGGTGTTGAAGAACAGTACAACAATGAAGCAAAAAATATGGTCGCTTATGAAACTGAAAAGATTTTATTTTAACAAAAAGAGGGCCTACATAACTGTCAGCTAGGAACAAGCTTGCCCGAACATAATTTTGCGACTAAAAGGTATAAGAGAAATTCGAAACTTTTTTCCGCAAACTAATATACACTGCTGCTTCTAAGCACACATTTCATCGAAAGTAAACTTCAGTCGATACTTCTGAGTTACGGTTCCCAGCTCGTCAAGTCGCACGCAAACCCAGCGATAAAAGCACTGCAGCATGACATAGTCACCTCACCCAAGGCGAGCATGTAATTCAGCGCAACGAATCCACACAGCGGTGAGGGAAGCCTCTCAAGAGGAGGTGTGTTTTTTGAAGTGTCCACCACAGCTAAGCACGCGCCCTGCCTGCCCGAAAGCCCTACGGCACACACGCTCACAAGTAAGACACGTCGAGCGTTTCTTGCGTCCCTCTAACTTGGACAGGCGCTAGCCAGGCTCGGTCAAAAGAAGCAGGCAGAGAACAGTTTGCGGTGCGGTCGCGTGCAAACACTTCCGAAAGAAGGCAAACAGATGGATCGCTAACGCATCACTCAAACAGCCGCTCGAGTAAGCAGATTATACCAACATTGAGACGACAGTCAATTTACTCGTCTAAGACAGCTCTTACACACTGAACATGCACTGAGAAAAATATTTACCCTCCCGCTTCGCTCAAAATGCTCAAGATTGAAATTGATACCCTCTGAAGAGCATTTCCGTCTTTATTCCTGCGCACTCGCCTCACTTGGAGAACTTCTAAAACGGTTAGAAAAAGAACTCTGAAAAACAAATTAAAAAACTAGAAATAGGATCAGCAAAGTTATTTACAACAGCAATACATTGAAGGATCTCAAATATCTCGAATAAAGGCAAAATTAACTGAGTGTACTTTGAGCACGGACGTATAGTGAAAGAAACAAGAACATAAATATTGTATTCACACAATCTTCCGAAATGAAAAGACCCGTTTTTCTCCTCCAGAATAGTAAGCAAAAAGGCTTTCCTAACTTAAAGTAAGATGAAGACTAGCGCGGCTAAGTCAGCTACTAAGAGAACATGATCTGGAAATGAACGAGGTGCAGTCAAAAGACATCCCTACGGCATAGACACTGCCACCGTACACTTCTCAAAAGCAGCGCAAAGCCCCTAGCACTAGGAACGCCAAGTTCTTAAAATCCTCGCAAGTTACTTTGCTTTCAGCGCTGTGTAAAAAATATATTACCCCTCACGCCCAGATTTCTTTCTCATATCAGCACTATTACAGTCACATTCTTTAGACTGGCACTGTCATCAAATTTTCGCTGATATCACAATGAAAAAAACTGCTCCGTAAAGCTAACTTCAAAAGATTCACTTGTAGGCAATTTCGACTACAGATAAATTATGGTTGTTTTCGTAAGCAGACGCCATTGTCTCATCATCCTTAAATTCTCAGAATAAATTACAGAACAATTGCGTGCAGTCACCATCAACGGAACGTTTCCTGATACCGCATGATAATTTAGTATACATAATTTAATTTCTGGCATACTTGTCTTAAGCAAAGATAAACTATCATTCAGAATTTAAAGGCGACTTAACTTCACTGCACAAAAAACATCTAACTGAACTTGAAAGTATAAATAAGCTCCAAACTCAAACGAGTTTTTTGACCAATACGCTTAGTCAGTTTCGAAGTAGAATCAGTTTTAATGAAAATTTACAGCGGAATACCTCGCATGAATTATGATTTGCACTATCTGTCATAACATATACAGCATTGAAATATTTCGTTTATAAAACTTACAATCGTTTCACTAGCAGAGTGGCTACTTCAATAAACGCATAGCATAACAGAGCGAAATTCTTACGATTAAAAAAATTAGCAGCTCTGAAATACATTTACATACAAGAGAACATTCTCAAATGCCCAACACAACCTCAAGAAATACTGATCAAAGATTGCCGAATCCAACTCTCCCGCCGTCATCTAAAGAAGAGCCTCTCGGGGCTAAGTATCTGGACCCTGGAGAGCGGCGGCGGCAAAGCTAAATTGAGTTACGGCGGGCAACACTAAAATAAAGGGCAACAAAAGCAGAGTAAACAAACAGACAGCGAGTCCGCAACGCTGCGAACACAAAGCCCGGGACTGGGAGAGTCGCGCCGTCTCGAGCCGCACAAAACGTGATCTTTGTGAGCTTGCCAGCATCTGGGAAAAGCAGGCATTTGCTAAAAATTAACTGAGTTGTACATGGTTTATCTTCATGGGCTGCTCACTTGAGTTATTCCAGAGAAAGGTCAGCGTCGGACAACAATGATGAATGATATTAACGCAGTGGAGTGAATTCAAAGACTGTACGAGAGAAATCAACTTTATGGCAGTGTTCATCATTCATAGCAGCTAATGTGAAAATGACGAAGAAATAGAATAAAGCCTGCCAGTACCAGGAAACGCACAAAATAGAACTGCAATTTGCAAAAGTAGGGAGATGAATATTGAGGAGCGCTTCATGACCCCACGGTACGAGGATGACGGTAGACTAACACAACAGTATTTTTTCCACGAAAAAATGCAGAGCGTCGCAGATCCTAGTCTTCTCAATAATACACAGGCAGAGCGCAACTAATCTAACACCAAAGCAGCCAACGCTGAAATCAAAAGCGATTCAAGCAAAATTCACCATTCACAATAAGCTCCGTAAAATTTTGATGAATACTAAGCACCACAAAGAACAATATTAAACTCGTGGACACAACACGACTCGACTCAAATGTTTGATTAATCTACGGCTGCGACGAATAAATGGGAAGCAACCGTAATCAATTATAAAATGACTAAGCGCGAACTAACGAAATGTTTTCACTAATTACTCCATTTCACAAAAAAATGCAATTAAAACGATCATTCATTTACTGTATTGAGCAAAAGAGAAATGGTTTCCATAAAATCTTTTCAATCCACTCTGTAACAGTCACCAGAGGAGCTGCCTACCCTGAAGAAGGTTCCCTTCGTCGTGAGGCATCGATTTAGCGACACTTTCTTTCAAAGCTCAACTCTCTACCCCATGCTCCATGGAGGATTATTATAAATTATAATTAAATGACTTAGTTTAAGGCTCCCTGGCTACAACAAAGGCATTCTCAAGAGAGCGAAGAATAGGGATCATTTAGTATGCTAAGTAGAAAATAGGGAATATATACACGAGGTGTGTTCCCACACAAGTTACTCTGTACATAGAAGCAGCAAGTTAAGAAGCAAAAAGAATAAAAGATCAAGATGTGAGTATCGAAAATGATAAAAAAAATTGAAACAAAGTGGTCACGAGAGACGTACGTAGTCCTAAAATCATAACATAGGATAGACAAACTTGACTAAACTTAACCTATTACCTATCCTATGCCCTCCTGAGAAGCTGCGATTGGAAGAAACATCTCACATGACACAAAAGAAAATGAGCAGAAATTAGACGATAAGTGACGTAGAAAAAGCAGCAATCCTAAAGGTTAAACATTAGATTATAAGTTAGAGCGCATAAAAACAGCAAGATTCTGCGCATAAAAATAGCAAGATTGAAAGAAGTGTATGAAACAAGATAAAATTTAAGAAATAAAGTAACGGGTACTGAAAAAAGGACTGCAGTGAATCGAAAAAATTATCCATCACTCAGCAAAAAAACTATTCTGCTTCAACAAAATAAAGCCCTACCTAAACTTCAAAGCTTCATCTTGCACATGTTTTCCGGGAACGATAATTTACAAAAAATAAAATATTTGCACTTACATGTGGTGAACAAACAGTTTAAATAGTTAATTTAATTCATAAAACTTTATCAAAAATTCCGATTTTTAAAACTCGGAGCGAAAATCTATAAAAGTAAATCAAACGTTAATACTGAAATCCGTAGATTTTTATGGAATGAATACTTATTACAGCTTTTTTTTAAAGCATTAATACGATAAGCGTACCCCAGAATCACGATCATTCTTTGTAACGATCTATGTTTAACCATTCCATTTTATTGATGCAGCCATCACAAACAGAATGTTTGATATACATCAGCAACGCAAAGTCCCAGGGTCATGACAGGCACAGCAACCAACAGCCGCCTCAAACTGACAGCGTAAGAAAGTTAAGAACGCGGGAGGGGGGAACTAGGGAACGAGACATCTGAAAACAGAAATGTACTCAAATGATAGAGAAGAGATTATAGTAACTCCGCACATAAGCATGCAGCAGACTATGGCAGTGCAGCCTCGGCTTCAGGCAGCTAGTGATGCCATAGGAACAGTGTTCGCTCTGAGATCGCACGAGGTTACGTACCATCTACATGCCTCTTTGAGAGAAGCTCACTTCCTCATGCTGAGGCTAGTATGTACAGCCATGGCGAAATTCACAACTCTCAAATTATCTTAACAACGCAACCAACTATTAAACTACAAGCGACATCAGAGTACTAAAGAATTTATTTCATTCAGTATCCTATTTTCGACGGTTTCTAATAGTATAGGGCTTCGGGAAAGAAAACTTACCCACGTAAAAATGCCTATAAAAACAAGAACAGTAGATTAGATTACACGCAAGTCCTCTCAAACACCATAACGAATGTATTCGCGAGAGAGAAAGGAGGGAGGCACCATTTAGTATGGAATCAGACGAATTAGGAATGTATGCAAAAGGTGTGTCCCGCACTCATTTGAGAGAAACAGTAAGATTAAAAGAAATTTAGGCAACAAGATCAAATTTGAAGAATAAGATAATGAAAGCAGAATTATGAGAACAGCGAGCCGAAACAATATGGTCAGTAACTGAACAAAAACTATATAAATTCTACAAAAAGAAGATTTACATCACCTTTAGCTCGGGACTTCACACATTCCCTCCGGGAGCTCCAACTCAAATAGATACTATAGTTATATCTCCTTGAGGGAGCAATAACCTGATGAGAACGGCTAAAATTTGTAGTAGCATATTTTTTATTTCACAACGTTTTTCGTAGTTTGTGAGAGGGTACATACATTTCAAAAGCCTAATTAAGAGAAAGAGCGGCATTCAAATTTTACAATACAAATAGCCTTCAAAGGCGAGAGTCTTTGAATAGTGACCAATAAAACAAAGTCTACTTTCTTCGGTTATTAGAATTATTAATGACTGGAAGAAAACTTATGTTTATTCTCTCCGACCAATTTCTGCGAGACAGGAGTTTTTTAGAGAAACCCTCGTGTTACGGAATGCGCGCCAGTGAGGGAAAGCTACGGGTTGTGAAAAGTAACACCCTGGTTAATTGTTAACATTGATTTTGCTATGTTCACCTGCAGAGCGAAAGGAAGAAGATTAAGCGCGTGTGTTGACTCGCCCAGCAAAAATCCTACAAGGAGCATTACGCACTCTGATAGGACAGGAAAAACTCCTTAAAACCAGTTGTAACATGAAGAAGGTTGATTAATACACTGCATTCCACTATGATTACATGAATAACTTTTGAAAAATAGGTAAACGTTATAATACGAGTACAGCGCGAATTACTTATGACCAGCATCATCTCCGCTAAACACCTTTTGCGCATTCTATTAGCCTTCGAGTTGAATGTATCAGTAGAGCAGAATCTATAGTTATTTCTAAAAGGAAACTATTTCGTATGATGCATTTTAGGATTCAACACATTATTAGATTAACCTTAGGTAGTGTACGAAATATCAATCGCACAATTCATTTGTTCTTTGGGGTTTACGTGAAACTGGAAATTAAACTATAATTTACATCACGCAGCAACCGGAAGACCGCCGTACATTGAAAAGCCACGCAAGATACGTATAGGTTCCAAAGCCCGGTTGCATCGCTCGCTATGTGTCGAATTTAGGGCAGCTGTTAATTCACATTTTTGCATCACACCAGGTCAGCCGTCCAAGATTTTCTAGCGGACGGACCTCACGAGGCGTTCAGGGCGCTGCTATCTACCGCCACATCGACGTAAACAAAATTTATGTCTTCATTACGCCAGATTTTTTCCCCCCGAGGATCATGCGGGAGCGCCTGCACAGCGCCGCTACGGCCAAGTGGCCAGTGGTTGACGGCGCTACAAAGAATAAAAACTGCCTTCGAAATGAAACTTTCTACCGTAATGTGATACAGGAATAATGCTGAAAATGCTGCATGTCTGATAGAAGTAACATTTGAGTACTGAAATACTGTATATTGAATTGCAGGGCTCAACTTCATTTGATAATGTTCCAGACGCAAGTAACATCTGTTAACAATCGACATAACTTAAACAAAGTTCATATTAGATAAAAATATGAGCAGGAACGGCGTCCTAAACACGCGACCTGAAACATAGGCTTGACGAAAGGAAAAGCGCTCTTCATTCTTTTATTCCTCGCCTTGTTCTCCTTGTGTTGATCTGAGGAGCATTTCAGGTCGGGAGCTCTCAGCGTGACAGACGGACTATCGGAAGCCGATTGTTGAGGGCACTGCAGCCCTGAGTTTGGAAGCCATTGTGCCTCCAGTGTTCCAGTTGTGAGGGTTTCAGAGCGCTGCAGCGAACTAAAAAACTTTCCACAAATAAGAATATCTACGAATATCGAATGAGATTCTCGTGATTTACTTTACGTTCAGATGTGGAGAGAATATAACGTTCCTTCTTCAGAGAAAATATGGAATTGAAATACAATTATTTTCTTCGGGTGCTAGTAAAACTTGACTGCTCATCACGCTATTATTCGGAGCAATTAAGTGAAGTAGTGCTCTCAGTTTAGACAACACACAACAGCACCGCGCACCACGCATGAGAACAACCTGTGAAATCATTCTTCGCAGCTCTGCTAACGTGATCAAAATGAAATGAAAGGATTTTTTTGAGAAGGAAACGCACAGTGCAAAATCAGCCATAAATGCAAAATACATTTACACACGAAGTCTGTTTCCTTTCATATCAAAAATAGCTCATGAAGATTTCACAATACGCTTCGAACAACTGCGGGAACGTAATTAATATGATTCAAGATACTAACAAAGAATCTCATTTCCGAAGTTACCTACTCCTTTACACTTCGAAGTGAAGTGAAATTAAAAGTTCCTTAAAACTCCCCCAACATCGAGTCAAATGTAAGACACGATAATGACGGACTTCACCCTCTGTATCATCTGCTCTGGAAGAAATTAATATCCCTGTGCTCTATTAATGAAAAGCCCTATGGCATGATGCTGCCTTCACTCATCTACTCTATTAAGAGCGCTGAGTTTTTCACACAACGTAACAAACTCTATTCCGCCCAAATAACTTCGTCCTCATCTCGTCAGGCCAAGTATACTCTAGCAAGAACTTGCAGGCTGGTCTAAATATTTCTTGGCAACATTCAGATGGCTCCGAACATGAATTGGTTTCAACAAAGATACCTTTCTTGCTTTCTTGTGAGAACGGAATCTCTCGTTCCTAAGAACTGCTCTAATTGTGTTTCAGCATGCATTTGTCCCAGCCGCTTCCAAGCCACTTTGAAGTTCTGATCGAGTTACTCCAGGATTCTTCTTTACTTTACGGACTTCACGTTTAGACGTGAGGTCTGAAATTTTAGCTGGACGCTCAGAACACAGTAGACTTGCAGTGGACATAAGACGTGAACCGGCGAATCGTGTCACCAATGGCTGAGATTGGTACATTTTAACATAGACTAAATTTCTATCAATCCCGAATCACTTTCATATAACTGAGCAATTAGTTCTTCGTTTTTTTTTGCAGGTTTATACTTTTCACTGCATCAGCATTAGAAAGTTCATCTTCTCATGCAGCTTGCACACACAGACTGAAGTCTGTTATTGTACGTGAACGAAATAGATCATTTTCTCTAAGTTCTAAGCACTCGTTTTTTTGAGAGAGTCCTAAAGTACTCACGTGAACCAATCTGGAATGTTCTACGATAATTCATTATTGCTCTGAAATTATTATTCTAGGTATGTTGGATAATTTTTCAGACGATAAATGTAACACTTTTGTCGATATTATTTCAATGGTTTACTATTTGAATATTTTTTCACTAAACTTGCATTCAACATACAAACAAACATAATATGTTCAATTTTCGATGTCTTTGCTGTTGTGCAACTATAGCAGTTAAACTTTAGATTATGTATCGGACATTTATTTGTGCCAGCTCGCGATACCTCTTAGATCACGATGCACATTTCACTCTTCTTCTAAAATTCTCTCGGCGGCAAGACATCCAGATATTCATTACACGTACTTCCATGTAATAGTTTGCATTCATGTCTAATAGGGATTTTTCATCACTCATTAAGAAGAAGTGCTTATACAAATTGGAAGATTAAGATTAAGATTATAAGTTAGTTTAAGCCTCCCTAACCGCTGCAAAAATAGAGCGTATCGAAGAGAGGAAGGTGGAAGGCACCATTTAGTATGGCGATAAGAAAATGAGGAATCTATGCAGAAAGGGCATAGAAACATTAAGTTGGGAAAGAAATTCATGAAATAAGATAAAAGATAAAGAAGGAAGTCAGAGGTGCTGAAAAACAGGACAGTAGTGAACCGAAAAAGTTGGTCCTTAACATGACAAAAAACATTTTACTTCAACCAAAAGAAGGCCTACTTAACTCTCAGCTCGGGCCCTCACATTTTTCCCCTGGGAGAGCTAATTCCCATAGATACAATAGTTTTATCCCCCTGAGGGGTATACAAATTGGAAACAGCTTTCACATCGTACAAAGGAAACAAGACTGCCAGCGGCAGTCGTACCCAAGAACAAGATCTACCCATCATCACATCAGCCTCCCCTATAAATATACATAGCTGAGAAAGATAATCAAGGCTGAAGACAAATCCATAACAAATTTTGACGCGCTCAGAGATGAGCTTAGACATCTATTTGGCAAGTGAGTTATTCTAGCATGCTAATAGGAGAAAACAGTTTCAGCACACCTCTTAACACGAAACGAGGACTACACACCTTGATGAGCGCCAAGCTATCAAGCTCTACAAACCTAGGATGACAGTCTCATTTAAGGCACCCAGCTTTAAAGAACGAATAAAATATGACGTTAGAGGCGAGTGTTTGGTTCGATGAGATCGATATCAGCATGCGAGGCGGCGTAAGAAGGAATGATAGCATCGCGAACGAGTTGCCTTATAGTTTCCAAATATTGGAGCCTGAAATACAACGGTAAGGTAATCGGTGCCACCGAGTCGAGTAAAGTTGCCAGACTAGAGGCTAGCAGTCGGTAATTAAAGCCAGAAAGTGCTTGCTTCCTCGCATGATTTTTTGGTTAATTATTTGTATTATTTAATTAGGTAAGCTTAAGCTCTTGAATTTCTTCCTTTTTTCAGGAATCCGAGTTCGAGAGCTTGATATTGAAAATCGTTTCACCTCGACACGCTGTATGAATCAAATGTACCCAGAAAAGAGAAATCCTCAACTACGCATTTTTTGAGGAAAAAAATAATTTAAAGGGACTTATAACGTTAATCCGTGGTATTAAGACTCGCCAATTGAAAGAAAAAATAAAATAATAGCAAAAGGAAATATTCCAAGCGTATTAAACCGCATGTACAGGAAGAATGGTTCAGTTTCTAAAGCAATAAATCTGATCCATCCTGCTAACATGTCCAAAATTTACATCACACATTTCTTGTTAACGAATTAATTTTCAGACCCAAATATGAAAAACAAATAAACCTGATGAATTCTAAGAGCTTATTAGGCCAACTAATGATAGGTGCCTTACAACTTTGAGACATTTGAATATCAATTTGTAATGCTTCCCGAATTACATTCATCAATAGTTTGAACCATTCAAGGCAGGTTATAATTTTATCGTATTTCATTGCAAATGAAAATTTAGATGAAAAATAACCTCTTCTCACTTACCAACTGAACTGAATAAAAGTAAACTAACGACTGATAATTTCAGCAATAATTTGAATTCAGGCTAAACGAAAACGCTTTTTCTATTAAACTTGTTTTTAAGAAAGTTTTTCAGCTCATTTTCTGTTTGAATCTCCCAAGTTTTTCGTCTGCTGTGCAGCTGCCAAAGCGCAACCAAGAAAAGATTTGCCCAAAATAAACGCGCAATATATACAGCAGTAAGTACTCATGTTCCAGAGTGAACTGATGTTCGTTGAATAAGCGTTGGAACTTTATCACAAGAAATCAGGCACTAAATGTCGTTGCTCCACGAATGCTGAATGTTCTGAATTTTGTCTGATCTGAGGCATATCAGATGTTCAGACCCTTTGGAAGAGATCCCAAACTCGTTTTACAGTGTAGAACTGGTTAATTCTTCTCTAGTTGGTGCTATTTCCAAGTTTGGTTGATAAAATTATCCAAATGATTATTCCTGTTTTACCTAAACCTGAATTTTTATTCAGGTCTCACCTAAAAGAATTATTATAATTATTCTTGTCTCTCCTAAAATTAAGATTACATTAGTTAAGTTAGTTTAAGCCTCCGCAGCCAAAATGAAGGTATTCTAAAGAGAGAAAGTATGCACCATTTCTTAACCTATGCACAAGAGAACTCGGAACCTATGCACAAGATGCGTCACCACAAAATTCTTTGCACATAAAAACAATAAGATAAAAAAATATCATGAAACGGGATATAATTTAAAGAAAAATAAATGGGCGTTGAAAACAACATGAGTGAACCGAGAAAAAATGCAACAAAACATAACAAAAACTAATTCTATTTCTGCAAAAAGAAATCTTGTTTAATCTTTAGCTATAAATATTAAATTTTTCCCTTGGAGCGCAATTTCTCGTAAATATATTATTTGTACTCTCCTCGAGCTTGAAATTATGAAGAGAAACTACCATTAACCATCAAGAAAGAAACGCTCAAAGTTGACAAAATAAAACAGTGAAGTTACTCGTGATTGAAATTGCAGGTAAAATTTGATTACACTCTTAGTTAAGTACGTGCCCAAAAATACACGCCAGAAATAATTTGGATAAGCGAAGGAAACCTTTCGAGAGAGCCTTATCGCCCCGGCAGGCAGAAAGGCCAGACTGATGACCATTTCAGAGATTTGGTATCGGGTGCCGCTGCCTTTACTGCCTCCGGGGCTTCCGTATGATACGTCCTGATGCTTTCCTGATCACCCTCGCACGTGAGTGTGGTCAACGAGGCCCACGGAGGAGGCGAAGTGAATCTACGCAAAATCTTAGGCAGCATCAAGCCTATGGTTTGACTTTAACTGATAAACTGAAACTGAGAAAAGTACAAAACACTCTGTGCAGATGAAATCAGTAGACGCTATTTCAGAAGTTCACGCAATAATGCAACACTTGCTTAAACCCAACGAAAACTATTTAAGTACATTTTCAGCTCGGTACTCAAATGTAAATCATTAACGGTGAACAGAGTGTTTGTTTGCATTTGAACAAATACATTCTACCACAGAACATAATTATTACTCACAAAGTTCTATAACTAATTTTAAAAAATTATGTTTTATAGAATACATACTTTTTCCAGAGAAACTTTCACTCAGTAAGTCAGATGTACAAACACTACCTGAGCGTACAGAGGTGTAAATGCGCCCAGGCTATAGCGTCGGGCAACAAAATATTTCCCTAGGCTTAAGTAAGTTACAAAGAATATAAGATCTCTATATTAAAAAATATATATTAAATTAGGCAAGTTAGTGTAAGCCTCCCTGACCAAACAAGGTGTTCCCTAAACAGAAAAGAGAGGGATCATTTAATATTGAATTAACGGAAACGGAAATACAAAAGTTGTATGAAAAAACGAGTCCTCAAACATTATTGGATTCATTGCACATAAAACGGCATAAGTTCATGAATCAAGGTAAACTTTATATTTCCAATAGTTTAATTCTTGGGGATTCTCACGCGTAAGATGAAAAGGAAAATCAGTTCCCCAAAAACTGGTCACAGACCCTCTTCTCCTCATTCAGAAATTTGAGATCATTTACCATTTCAATCATCCTTTCCAAAATATTAATTTCTCTGCTCTCTGTATCGCAAATAACGAACAAGATCGTTCAATTTTGAAGTTTTTATTTACATCCACCAAAAAACCTAACCTTAGTAAAGACGTGAGTGCAGTCAAACTGCACATTACTTTAACCTTCTGACCTATTTCTATTGTGTATATGAGGACGCATCCATGAATGAACGTGAGGTTGTAGTAAGTGAGCGAAGGTACGTGTCGGTTCTACCTGTGTTTGAACGAGGGTGCAGATTCAGGTCTTTATGGATGCATGTTAATTTATTTTATTATCTCTCCGACGTGTTCTAAGTTTGCCTCTCATCTTCTTTCATGATTCAACACTGAAGATCGAATTCTAGTTTTAAGAAGCTTTTAGAATGAACAATGTCCATTTTAACATTTGTTCTCCTAACACATTGACTTCGTAATAGAACGTACGTGTACCACTGGGTAAATTTCTCAATCACATATCGGTGTATATGAACAGCAGTACAATTATTTGAATACAAACTTTTAAAAGAAAAATACTATTACATTTTTCCCACTTCTTAGAAAAGATTTAGTACCAGTTTCTTCGCGCATTAAAGTCGTTTTTTAAACTCTGCTGCTTACAACCTAAGTTAAACAACCGTAGCAACCACACAAACGACGTCAACGTATATAGGAAAAAGCTAAAAACGAAAATAATAGACCCTCAAAAGACGACAGCAGTGAAATAAAAACGGTGCATAACAAAAAAATTAACATCAATAAATAGAAAGCCTAATGAATCTTCAAGTCGGAACAACTCATCTTTTTTCTGGGAGCTTTAACTTCGATGCAAACAACAGTTATTCCCACCAATTCATAATTAACACTGTGACTGCGACGTGCGCCACCGGTGGTACACTGCGGTAATTTTCATAATGCTGCTGACCGACCAGTAGTCGCAAACTCACTTTTCATAAACACTTCATCAAAGCTAAATGAAGACAAGATCCAGTTCATGTGTGGTATTTTCAAAATATCTTACTACAATTTAATTTAAATTTGAGTTTGGTGTTGAACTTAATATTTAGTAGTGGCAGTCAAAGTGTCAAAAAGTAAGCCTTGATATAAGTCCCAATATCGCATTTCGTTAACATCCAATCGGGCTAAAACCTAACCAATTGAATCATCTGAACACTCCCACACAGAAACTCAAGCTTCTCACAAAGCCCTCACAAGTCCACATGATAATGAATTAACCCGGCACTTCAGCAGCAAGGTAGGTCCACAAGAGCCAAGGGCCCGCGGGGAGGAGACGAGGTTTACGCGAGGTGAGGCGCGGCGCAGCGACCTATAAACCTGCGGCCGCAGCGCCAACACACACAAACGGATGGAGCCGTGCAGATAAATTCAACGCTCCCAGTAATAAAACCTTTACGACTTCCCATTCAGATAGCAACTTTAGCTCAAAGTGTAACTTTATACGACAACTTTAATGTACATCAAAAACCATCACCGATGGTACAGTGCGTCCGTGCAGGAGCGCAGAGAATTTCGCTCCTGAGTAAAACACGGAACTTCGGCGCAAAAAAAAATAAGAATCATGCTTGAGAATCTAATTTAAATGGAAAAACTGAACTGAGAGCTATGTGTCGACAAGAATTTGAGTTCATCCCAGTGAAAATTTGATACCTGTGTCGGCGGATGTTTCTGATCAATGAAACAAAAAAAGGAACTGAATAAAATTTCACAACCGAAGAATTAAGATATGCCATGGACTAGTAGAGATCCTGGATGTGACAAAAATCCCAATGTTTGCGCGAAGAACATCCCGAATACAGCACGCCCAGAAGCCGCTGGAACAGATTATGAGCTATTGCTTTACGACAGCGCAAGTGGCAGCGGCTTCCTTCGCTCGCCGTAAAACAATCCGTCTTTCCGGAAGAAGCCCTCGACACAAAATGGGCCAGAAGATGCTAGTGAACGAAGTACACTTACATCCTGGGATACATGGACGTATTTTTGGTCAGATAAGGTTAGGAGGGCAACACAACATGTCATTAGTCAAATAAATTTTACAAAAGAAGTTGCAATTTCCTACGTCGAATTTGAGAAAACTTTCAGACAGTAATCGGTGAATTGGAGAAAATTTGCGGTAAGGAAAGTATACGAAACAACCTGTGCAAACTTACTGGTCGTTTTTAGGAGAAAGTAACTGATACGATCAGAAAACCTCGTTCTTTAAGCAAATAGAGCCTGCGATCTTACCCCATTCCTGCTAGCAAAATAAAACCAAGCCCTTCTTAAATTTTTAGTGCACGCAAACCGGCTTACAACAGCAGAGCAGAAGACCATTACCAACAAAGAACTCGCCACTCCGCCCGACACAGAGACGTTTACAAGTATAGCAAGAACATGAAAAGCTCCACGAACACCAGCATCAGGAAAAATGAAGACAGTATCTGAATTAAGTCCAAAATTCTGCTGGCTGTGGCCTCAGAAGTATGTACGAGCAGGACTAGCAGCATTGCAAGCTAGTAAGCAACAGCTGTACAGAGGTAACGTTGAAATAAAAGATGCAACAGCGACACGCATGGCAGAAAATAAACTGCGAAACGGAATCTAAAATGGTGGATTTTAGACGCAAGACTTAAACGACAAACCGAGGGATTTCCGTCCCCACGTTACAAGCAATAAAGAAAAGGTTTAGCGGATTACACGACAGCTAAAAGTGGCAGCAAACTCAGAGAATTAGGAGAGAATTGTGCGCTATGACCAAGGGACGTCGAATTGGAGTGTACGACGAGTGACACTGCACCTCAGAGAGATGTGTGACAGTAACACTCTGGCGGTTTGAGAAGACGATTGTTAAAAAGGAATAATGGTTAGGAGAAAAATGACTCGCATGGTGACAGAATGAATGCTTGGACGATCGTTCTCTGAGGAAGGCTGGCCACAGAATGGAAAACTGAGTGAGGCCAAAGAAAAAATAGTCAAGACCAAGAACGTGTAACAGAGGGATGATGATGGGAAAAAAATTATGAAGCTGGCGAATATTCTCGTCAAAAGGAGTATGCATAAGCAATGTCTGACGAATGTAACTTTGAACAAGGAATTACAGAGCGTTTGGCAAACATTCCAATAGTAACTGGGATGAAGAAACCAATCGACGAAGTTCTCACCCAGACCACTCGGCACTAGCAGCACAACTGACACTAGCGGAGCAGAAATGAACGAAAGTAAGGGCAGTTACGAAGTCTGCCTCCGGCCCCGACGACCTCAAAGCCTAAGTCGACCATCCCGAGCTTCACAGCTCGAAGCTCGCGTCAAAACGACTAACCTTTAAAAGAAGTCTAAGCTCCGGCAGTTCTTTAAATCGAGTCAGCGCCAACCATTCGCTCGGTTTTCAGTCTCAGTAATCCAGGGCTATTGCGTCTATCGCGAGATCGCCGCTGAGCTTAACTCGGCTCTTTACCGGGCCCGGGCCAGCGGAGGACAGAGGGGAGGCACGCCAACAATGTAGGTGCTGGGCAAACCACGGCAGAGGAACTACATCAAAGTGCTGGCACTCCACAAGGACCTTAGCCCGAAATACGTGCAGAGCAAGCCAGTTAATGAGACAAAGGACTATCGACACTCAATGAAATGAAAGAGGCGAGATTCTTCAATGTACTCGGGCCGGTGGAAAGAGATTACAGAGTCAAAAAATAATTACATATGGAGCAGTGAAGTTAATGACGGGCCTTTGAGGAAAATGAGGTAGCGGTTAAAGATGGGAGTTAGCACGGAATCAACACGGCACCAGCACCAGCAACACGGCACCAGCACCAGGGCACCAGCACTAAAGGGTCCACATCCCCTTTTGGTCACAACGAACTAAACAGAAACATGAAGCCTCTCATAACATCGTCAGTTTATCTTTAGAAGAATTGCGATAAATTTTGTATTATGATTTAACCCTTATCAAAATTTGTTTCCTGGTTGGTCATGAATATTAGAGCTGTAATGTCATATGCAAAGTGAACAAACAACTCCAAGAGTTTAGCAGCGGTGGAAGGATATTGCACCGCTGCGGAAAGAATTTTGCGAGGAAGTGCACATACAGCCTTCAATATTTACAGAGACTTCGAAGTTTTCCGGCGTCTGACAGAATACTAAGGCTTATTTTTGAGACACGAGTATTCGAGATTATTTTTTACCAACTCTTTGTACAGAAAGAAATCAAAATCAACATCAGTTTGAAGCTGGAGTTTCTCTAAGACGAGAATCTATGATACAAGGAAACCTTTGACAGGCAAGTTGAGAGAAGGGATCTCGGTTTCAAATTAAAGCCCCATTCCCCACACGAGGTCTTTTGCAGAGGCCGAGACTGATCCCGAACTAGAGAAGCGCAATCAAACCATGAAAGGCCTCTCGTATCAGCGAAGCAAGTAACGTGAACTACTTTCATCTCGCAACTTTCGGTGTCAGGCTCCCACCGCCCGTAGCATTGCAATCTTTAACCAAGGAGGAGTGGGCTCTCTATTCAAAAGTGTAATCATCTACGAAGAGTGTGGTAAAAAGACTCCATGAATTTTCTATAATATCGAGAGTGATATTCTGAAAATTCGTGCAAGAACACAGATGCGAGGGCTTAATAAATACGAAGACCATTTGATGAGAAGCCCCAAAAAATTCATTCGCTCTCACGTTCATTATTGCGTCAAAATCTGCTGACAATTCTTTGATATCACTGATTTCCGATTGCTCAGCTCTAACATATAGGAAGGCTTACAGTTCCTTCTAAGAAGCCATTTCTGTTCACATGGCAAAATGTTCGGGTAAAGGCAGCAGGAAGTTTTCAAAAAATAAACATATAACAGGACATCCTCGCATGGGCTTTTTCAACTTTTAAGGAACTAGTCTAAGTCTGGTGGGCTCGCGTCACGACGTTCACGAGGCAGCGCTCAACAACAGTATTCAAGCCGCGCTTTCAGTCACGACGAAAGCAATGCTCGACCGCATGTTCGCGCGTTGTGGAGAATGAGTTGCCCTGCCTCGAGCATCTGAAATGAAGTTTGGTGCTTTTCTATTAAATAACTTAATCATTTCACTATAATAATCCTAAATACGTCGTCACCATGAAACTGCCTCAAAATGAATCCATGAAGAAAATTGTAAACAAATATCATTTGCCTGACCTTCAATTAACCCTAGAACGTTTACCTGGGGGATTTTCTCCCTTTGGAATCTGGAAATGATGTAATTCACCCACGAGGATTACCATTCTCGGGTTAACCCTTTAACGCCCACATTTTTATACTAATATTACCGCTATCACAACCACTATCACTAAGCTGACACTGGCATTAGGTAGTCACTGTTATCAAGATGGGGAAGAAACTGCCTCTCGCCAGTGAAGTTCAAGCGACACATTAGTGAATAAATTGAATAAGAAATACAATATATTATTGTTATTTTTGAAAGAGGACCGTACAGTCCACTTGGGCGTTAAAGGGTTAAGTACGATTGATTAGGGCACAAAGATTGAGCTCTGCAGTCGATCGAGTGAGGTTTGAACTTCGTATCAAAGGCTCCAATTTGATGCAGGAAAGCATGTGATTTTCGACAACAAATCTTAGCTTCAGCAAGGTCGTTTAGAACAGGCGATTGTCCCCTGCATCCGAGACACGTAAAGAATTATCGCTCTATGATTAAATTGCGTTCGTTAACGATGTTGAAGATATCAAATAAAAACCCAGACTTCTTATTCGATTCTTGGTAAACAATTCGTGTCCTATTTATGTGCCCTCATTCCCTTCAGGGGGATCTATTGTATCTATGGGAATTAAAGATCCCAGGGGGCAAATGTGTAGTTCGGAGCTGAATTTCAAGTAGGCAATCTTTTGTTTAAATAAAATAGACTTCTTTTCTTAAGGATCATCTCTTTTCGGTTAATTGTGGTCCTTTTTTTCAGCACCCGCTAATTTTTTCTCCATTTATCTTTTTCATTTCTTCCTCAACGTACTGTTTCTATGTGCAGAAGATCTAGAGTAGGAACACACCTTGTAAATAGATTCCGCATTCAAACTAAACTTTATAATCAGTGGTGCCATGATTCTTCCTCGCTTTAAACATCTTTGTTGTTATTAAGGAGGGTGAAACTAACTTATGATCTAATCTAATCTGTACCCTTCAATATACAGCGCAGCCGATCAGTGCATAATACTTATTAACCCTAACCCTCATAAGTCGCACAGTGTTTGTTCGCAGACCATCACCTGCGTGCCGATATTAATGTTCACAGGTGACGGCTCACACACCCGCAGCTCAAACATTGTACTGTACTTAACGTCTCAAATGCGCTCTCTCCTTACCGTGCTCCCATCAACGGCAGCGATACAAAGCGTGCTCAAATTAACAAGTCGTAAATTTGATCTGATTAATTAACCCCACTTATGCGTATACAAGCAAGGATGAATTTGCACAGTACTTAAACTCAGAGAACGTAAGAAAAAAAGTGGCAAATAACCACGAACATCTTTTGTTTTGGATCCAACAAAATGATCATAATGTATGTAATTCTTTCCAAACACTGCAGTTTTGGAGGTACCACAGCCTGCTCCTGTCAATATCGACTGCCTTGTAAAAATTCTACAAATCCTCAAGAAAGTGAACTCCAAAAAAATCAATTAAATGAACGTCTATTTTCACTCAAGATCAGCAAGAATATAAAAAAGTGCCAGCAGATTATGGGAGGCAAAATGATTCTTGCGGGTTAGATTCAATCGACATTAAATTTTTGATTTTCTTATTTGCTTACAATTGAGATTTTTGCTTGTATAATCGAAGGACAACCGCCGTCAGTCATCCAAAGCGAGTTTCTGCGAATAAATTACAAAAATACGTCCTACAGCCCCAATCACAGCAGCATCACTTGTGTTGTGTGCTACAGAAGGCGAGTTAACCGAGTGCAGTAAACTGCACCAATTTAGCATCGTGCCCTTACAGCACCGGTACAGTGCAAACGTGCAAACTAAGCTGCAGATAATATCTTGAGCAAATCGTGATCCTACGGCGTATCGCAATAGAATCCATTAGTGAAATTCAAATTATTCTACTGAAAGCCTGAGTGAATTTGAGTTTCCCTTCAATATTCCCAGTAGAACTGCACGTATTAATAATCCCGAACGAACGTCGTTAGTTTACTCAACAAAAAAGTACTCACCCCATTGATAATATCAATACACATCTGAAGGACGCCAAAATTGAACCCGGTACACACAAATGTATTCAGGAATGGAGAACTGGAGCAGCCCGGTCGGGCGGGGATCGTTTAATTAGAGGAAAAGGAGAGGCACCGCACCTGTGATCCCGCTGTAGCACATGGCCGTCCTTGGTCCAGGTGAGGGAGGGGGGCGGGTGGCCGCGGGGCGGGGAGCAGTCCAGGCGCGCCTGCTCCCCCGCCACCACGCGCGTGTCCCGCGGTGACGTCCGGAAGTCGTCTCGTAAAACTGCAAGTAGAAAATGAAAAAATCTCAACAATAAGCTATTCAAAATCTCTTTCACCGCTAGACCCTGCTTATCTTGTCACAGAGCATGTATGAAGAAGACACAAAATGGCAACCGATAAGTCTTATATGCCACGCGATGTACTCGTAATATGAACTTCTTGGGTAATTACCGCATAGTATTCAAAGGAGGTTAACATGTAAGCACTTATTGTGTTTTCTCAACAATATAGTTGATGGGCATAATGAATTACAAGATCACACAAGGAGGAAGGGGGATTGAAGACCAAAACATCATCCTTAAGCAGCTGGAATGCAAAACAGGCAGAATATTGCACAGCAACTGGCACCATTACTAATAGGTGAGAGGATGGTGGACAAGTTTAGGCGATTGCAGTGCAACTTTTAATGATTCAATGTTCTATTCTTTAGCTTTGATGTTCTCCTATTTCGAATCAGTATTGGCAGACGTTGCAATTGCTGAACCAAATCCATAAGGTGGAAAGTCACGATTTAGCAAATCGTGGAGCTGGTGGAAAACACACAAACACAGACGTAGTGAAAGAATACTAGGCTGAGTTCCTGAATAAAGAGGGATAAAACTCACGGCACACCTGTTGAACGTTCTGTAAATTATTTCGCCTGTAAGAAAGGCATTACATAATTCCAGATGGAGTATCTTAACGCAGCAGAGGGCTTCTGCTACTAGCAAAGTTATCTACCAGTCAGCCCAACAGACAGCATAAACTGCAAACGTAATGCTCAACTAACATATTTCACCCAAAAACAGTGACACGCATCAGCCCCAAAATAACCTTGTTTTTCTCGTCTCTGCATTCTCAGTCATACATTAGGAAACAACAGTCACTGGTACGAAACGTGCATGAATTCGACGTTTGGACGCAACGTTCAGGAAGCATTGATGTCTCTGTGCCCTACTAAGTCTCGCATGCTCTGATTCAAACCGATTTGAGTGCAACAAAAACTCTCCCAAATTAGATCAATATCAACCAATGGGAAATTCCATAAGAAGCAAGAGGAAAAGCTTCACGCATTGATATCTTCTGTTTAGCAGATCAAAATCTCGCGGACTTTGAAGCAGTTATGAATTAGGCTCGTACATACGACGAGAAACTGCATAATTCAAACTTATGCGATTAAAGTCACCGTGTAGATTATATTTAACAGGTGAGGTGCACAAATACGTTCATCAGCAAAGTAATGAATTGCCTTTAACAACCAGCATATCTAAGTGCATAAAATCATAGCCCTCAAACGAAAAATATAAAATGTTATGAATATAAATGTGCTAAAATATTTAATCCAATTAAAAGCGACACGGAAAACCTGAATGTGGAGTGTTCAAATATTTATATTAGGTTATGATGCCAACTTTGGATTACGTTCATTCAACTCTCGTGAGTCTCAAAAGCGCCCGGAAATACAGCATTTGAACTCAATTTAAACCTCGACGTTCGTTTTTCAATCGCTGTACAAAGTTGACGGAATTCTATACGAATTATTTTTGTTAAGACAGTAGATATTAGACAAGAAAGCTTAATTTTACCACGACGAATACATTACACCTAAAACGACTAAAGACATTTCACTGGTTTACTTTAGACAAACTTATACTTAAATTAAGTAGCTTCCTCAAAAACCAACATGTCGCTCGTGAGTAAAACGAAGTGCTGAAAAATTGAATCACTCTAACCCGAAATTCAGAGATATTCTAATTAAAAATACATATATGAACCTAGCAACGACCAAATTGTAAATTGTACGCTCTTAAACACACATCTCCGAAGTAAGTAGAACCATGGCACGCTTCTGACGGATATAGCTTATCTTGCTGAGGCAAAGACATGGCAGTGAAAAGATGCCCGTTCAATTTCAATAGTGAATGTAGGTTAAGTTCAGTGCAAGTTATCTGTAAAAAGGCAATAACTACCAGTTTTGAAAAATTCAACCCAAACCAAAATTAAATACGTTTTTTTTTAATTTTCATTATAAAATCTTCACCAATAATAAATTTTGAAAGCGGTCTGCTCGCTACACAGGGAAATCCTCACAATCGCACATCCTCCTATTCAAGCCAAGACAAATTGGGCGTGTTCAATCATCTAGATATGGCGCCATTGAATCTAACGTAACATGATGAACTGCAGTTTTATCAAATTTCCGCTGAACTCGCGCTGGGGCGCTGAAGGAAATCCTTCGGAAACGACCCCTATAACCGATACCAGAGAATTGCTCGCTTCTCAGACGGTCCGACGGCCGTAGGTCATGTAAAGGCAAAGTAGCCTAGACATTCTGAAGGAAGGCATAAAATCCTACCTAGATAAATGAACCTACAGCCTTTGAAGTCAGATATACTTAAAGAAGCTAAAAAATCTAGAATTTGCCAAAGCCAAAAACACAAATACGTTCAATATTTTTGGTACCATAGCGCCAAATTCATTCAAAGAAAAACAGCACTGTACAACGTCAAAGCTCAAGTGCTACAGGAAGGAAGTTCCGCCAGTCACTTCTTTTTCTGCCCGTCGTGAGTGGTCGAGACTAAGAGAGAAACTCGTTACTGACAAATGAAGAAAGCCATCATCCATGGCAGGCCCATGCAAGAGACAGCAACTGATGGGCTCCCAAAAAACAACGTCTGTCAGCAAAGCCAGGCGGTTCCTTGGTCGGGACAAGCTTTGATCAGATCTACCAATAAATAAGAACTTTGCACACATTAGACAGATACGAGAAGCGTGTTTTGCTCTTCTTCAATGGAAGGAGGCAGCACTAAAATGCCTCATGAGTTACGACTATCGAGAAGCCATTAATCTTCCACAGAACGATAAAGGGATCTGGCCAAAGAAACTGAAAATGCCAGAAATGGACCCTGTGTCCAAGACAACTTTAACTGGGGACAGATATAGATCTTCATTCTATCGGGCCCCGAAGTCTCTCGAAGTTCTCTTTGTCCACCAGCTCATGCTCACCAGTATTTGGAGTTACAGAAAGTAAATTTCAGTCGCTGCTCAGTTTAAAAACCTAAATTACGGACAAACCTTAACGAGCTCTTGATAATTATATTACATTGATTCATGTTTGTTCTATTATACATAGAATGAAGTCTATGATAATGAAGTCTATAGTAATAAATTAGTTAATTATAAATTAGTTCTAGCCCCCCTTTACAACAACAAAGATATTCAAAGAAAGGAAGGATGAAGGCACCATTTAGTATGTAGTTAAGGAAACGTGGAATCTATGCACAAAGAGTGTTCCCACAAGAGATCCCGTGCGCATAGAAACAATGAGATAAGAAGGAAGATTATGAAACAAGATAAAAGCTGAAGAAGAAAGTCAGAGGTGCTGAAAAACAAAACAGCAGTAAACCGAAAAAAGGTGGTCTTTAACAAAACCAAAAACATTTCATTTCAACAAAAAGAATGCTTACCTAACTCTCAGCTCAGGACCTCACATTTCCCCCCTGGGATACAGTCTAGAGTAATAATTATAAACTGAACTGCACTGAACTTTTTAGACATAAAATTAAATACAGGTAAAACTCGAAATTTCTCCAGATTATGCGTACGAAACACAGAAATTTTTAACGAGCATTGAACGAGCTTGTGAAAGTATATTTGATTTAGTAGAAGAGTGAACTAGGTCGAGAAACTCCATAGGTCATTACATATGTATAATATCAGAATCAGCTTCTATCAAATGTTGAACGTCTGATATGAAAAAAACGAGCATTTTATGAATTGCCATCACGATAACTTAATTAAGAGTAAAAAAGAAATTACGACTCAAATTTTAAGAAATTTACACAATAAAAACTGTACGAATTAAAAACGTTTCAATCACGAAATATTTTTCAGATATATTCTCCAGGTCCTCTCAAACAAATACTTCATATTATATCCATGATAGAACAAAACTTCACTACGCCATGAACTGCATTAGAGTACTACTTTTTAAGACAGCAAAACGAGAAAGTAGTTTCGCATCAAAAACTCAACGTTTGCTGAGGAGCATAACAAGGAAAACACACTACTTATAAGACTAGGTCTCGGGTAGTCAATAAAACATTGCACAACTATTAGAGGTAATTTTGTGGCCATTAAAGCGACGGGCAAGAATGCTAAAAACGTCCGTGAGCTCCACGTCGAATAGAGGCGACGACGACAATCATCGCCCAGATAGCGCGGACCGTTCTGCCAGTTTGTCAGCGCTTCCTTTCTTCTCAATGGCCACAAATCGCGCAAACTTGCGCTGGTGCAGGTCGCAAGTTCTCCCAAAAGGCATCATTACCATTGGTTAGTAAGATTCACGGCTAGAGGGACAGTCAGCCGTAATGGCCGATAAGTCCGACCGCACTGAGAAACTCTGATAAAACTTCCGCCTTTCAGACGCTTTATGAGTCAACTTTCCATGTTATATGGGCAAATGAGTGAACGGTTACCACTCTCGGATGGACATCGCTCTAAGTTATTAGAGAGATA
Organism: Morinoia aosen; assembly: GCA_030386875.1. NCBI lineage: Eukaryota > Metazoa > Arthropoda > Malacostraca > Amphipoda > Talitridae > Morinoia > Morinoia aosen. The sequence continues at coordinate 30,858,469 of CM059567.1, read as the reverse complement.
TTAAAAGCGCGCACTCAACTCGCCGCATACAGTCACCGCTCAAGGAGAAGAGGGTCCCGACAAGATGAGTTGTAGTATGTCTTGCTGCTCCATCAGCTAAATTGCACCAAATTAATGTATTCAATATTTCTGAAATTGTCCTCCTGAATGGTATACGGTGAACTGCTAAATGACAGGTAAACTGAGCATTACTAATTAGTTAAGTACAGCTGGCTTAGTTGCAGTATCATGAGAACGCACTATTCAATTTAAATTAGTTAAAATATACTTCAAACACAAATTTTAATGAAAACACTTTCATGATGCCAATCACTTTGTACACGTGGCATATTAATTCTATTAAGTACGGTGCTACTAAATAGGAACGACCGTAAAGCACATGTTTAGTAAGGTTCTTCATAAAAATGGTGCTCATAAAGTGGGTTAGCATATCAAAGAGTTTCAGGCTTCCCTGAAAGGATTTAACCAGAAACTCGAAAGTCCAGTCAATTTTTGAGGCACGCTAGATTTCAACAACAATCAAATGGACGGATTCGATTGCAAAACAGTCCAAGTCTGACCTACCACAACAGTGTTTCCAGGCCAGACAGAAGAAGAAGGGCACGAAATCAAGAAAATGGGGAATTTAAGCACGAAGCGTGTCTCCACACCCAGCGCATAAAAGCAGTATTTCAAGAGTACTTTCGTAAATAACCACAAATAATCATTGCCGCCATGGGGAACACAGATTTCTCAGCCTCAAGTGTGCATAGGAGACAGTTGAAAGCGTGTTTCTACGACCGTCATTCTCGAACAGGATTTCGATATGGCGGCGTTTAAGCTAAAGGTGCTCCATAACCTTAAAATGAGTTAAGGGAAATACTAAACAAAGACAAGCCTCTGAGCCACAGAACTGAAGAGCCTATCTCGTAGGTGAATATCGCAATATAATTCCTTATAACTGCTCCACTTTTAACGTAGACTAGCACAGCACGTAATTCCTACGGCTCACATTCTCACTCAATAACATTGAAATGACATGGAAATTTGCTCAATTAAGCATTGATTCAATGATCTGAACATGTCATCTCTCATTCGCCTACTTATGGCATAGCGGCATTAAAATTCTGCTTGAAAATTTAGCAACATTTATGGGGAATATATAAAACGCGTCGGTCCAACAGGATGCTTTTTACTCCACCATCGTAGGAAACTCTGCTCATTTCCACCGCTATCATTAATGCAAAAAAATTGATAAATATTCTCGCCAAAAAATTGCACCTTCATATCACAGCTGTCCAAACGTCAACTTTGCTTCCTGGCTTCAATTAGGCGAAATTGACGACGTCCCTCTATCGAAAAATTAAAGCGCTCGCTGAATTATCGTACTAATAGGAATAACGTATCCCAAAAGCACCAGCAGTTTTTCCGCTTTTAAGCTGTGACTCGACACGAAAATAACCCACCAAATGTTACAAAATTAAAGCCAGGCTAAACTGAAATTTAAATATCAAAAGTAATTTTTGAACGAAGAGTTTCAATTAAAGCTCACTTGAGTACTACAATTTAAAATGTTTGTTACAACGATTTTTAGCTTGAATTTAAAGTTCTGCTAAGCTTCTGGTCCACTAGAGTTGATTCGTTTCCGAGGCTGCTGTTTTCAAAAAGATAAGCTGCCTGTAGCAAGCTGTAGTTCCAAAACATCTGCCTTGAAAACGGATCTATTCAGTTGACCCGAAAGCTTGTCAAAACACAGATACAATTTTGAATTCAATTTTTAGTAAACATTTGAAATTTATCATTATCATAAACAAGCGTTCCATGTTTGTATCCCATACCACTCGATGCGCTGTACAATCTGCGACTAAGCACAGTACGCATTACTGTTGTAAAATGATGAATTATTTCCTCCGAACGCATTCTAATAAACACTACACCGAAGTAAAGACAAAACCCTTGCTCCCCATTGAAATAGATTGATTTACAGAGCAGGTTATTTCAAGGGCGGTCAAGTTTAGTGTCTTCAGTAATTCATAAGTTAGCAATTACGCCTCCCTAAAGCGGCCCATAGACGATCAATATATTGTCAATATAATTGACAATACTGGATATTGACAATTTAATTGATCGTCTGTCGGCTTGATTGACGATCGTCAATTAAATGACTTAGCTGGCAAAAAAATTTCATCAATATATTGAGTCAATGATATTGACAATTAAATTGATCGTCTATGGGCCGTGTGGTGATCCCAGCGGCAAGCCGCGGACCTCCACAAGACCTGAGAAAAGCTGCCTCCAGACTACAACCGCATCCGTTCCAGAGCACCTCCGGACCCGAAGCGCCTAGTCAACCAAACACGGGACCTGAGAGAAGCCGCCTCGCGACTATGAGAAAAGGTCCCCGTAAGCTACAACGGCTTCCTGCCTCCAGCACCACAGGCCCACAAACTCGCGACCAATCAGGACTCACGCCCGGACTCAAGGCTTGCACTCGAGGCCTACATAAAGCGACCCCAACAAGGTTCGCGCTCACTCAAGCCCTCGTCCTCGTTCAAGTCACATCTCCAGCACCAGCCTCGTGTTCCTGCATCTAGCTTCCGAGATCAACTTTGTCTCTCGCGTACCTGCACCAAGCTCCGGAGACCGGCCCTGCCTATCGATGCCCCAAGGTGTTGCAAGGTCTTAAACCTAGTAGCGTCTTGACGCTTCAAGGTGTTTCAAAGCCTTAAAAAAAGTCACGTTGCAACGCCCCGCGCCGGCGTCGCCGGCCAAGCCGCTCTACGACATCTCTCGCCCGCTCCGGCCGGCTAGCCTCGCCGCAGCTACTTACCAGCTATCACGGTGAACCGCGTGGCGGCTGGGCCCGACCCAGCTGACTAGCCTCGTCTCGGCGCCCCGCTAGCCCCAGCTGACCTGTTCGTAACGGTCGCACGACGTAGCACCAATCATCACGTCTCGCCGCTGCGTTCGTAAGTAGCGTCCTCGCGGACGTTACCAGCTATTGGTGCTTGTTTCATTCATTACGTAATTCTCGAATAGGATTGTATTTCAATCATCACGTATTAGTACTATTCTCGCATAGGATTGTGTCTCAATCATTGCGTCATTCCCGAATAGGATTGTGCTTCAATCATCACGTATTTGTGCTATTCTCGCATAGGATTGGGTTTCAATCATTACGTCATTCCCGAATAGGATTGTGCTTCAATCATCACGTATTTGTGCTATTCTCGCATAGGATTGTGTTTCAATCATTACGTCATTCCCGAATAGGATTGTGCTTCAATCATCACGTATTTGTGCTATTCTCGCATAGGATTGTGTTTCAATCATTACGTCATTCCCGAATAGGATTGTGCTTCAATCATCACGTATTTGTGCTATTCTCGCATAGGATTGTGTTTCAATCATTACGTCATTCCCGAATAGGATTGTGCTTCAATCATCACGTATTTGTGCTATTCTCGCATAGGATTGTGTTTCAATTTATGTCATTCTCGAATAGGATTGTACTTCAATCACCACATATTTGTACTATTCTCACATAGGATTGTGTTTCAATCATTACGTACTTCTCGAATAGTATTGTATTTCAACCATCACGTATTAGTGCTGTGTTCCAATCATTACGTAATTTACGAGTAACGAACAGTGCTCGTAGTAGTCACCGAGGGCCCTGTGTAACGGTCCGTGTTCCGTGTACCTAACAGTCACCAATATAATTACCGTGTTACCCCCGTGTTGTCCATATCCTGCCGAATACGGTTGTACCTCAGGCACTCGCTTCGGGCTATCCTATCACGAAAAAGATAGCTCAAAGTCTGCCCGAAGCGTGTTGCAGCCTGGGGGAGAACACCACAGCCGCTTAACCCTAAAAAAATGTGTTTTCAAGAAGAGAAAATGGAAGGACCCATCATGTGTGCATCATGGGAACGATAAATCTACGAAAAAATTTGATTAGATCACGCTTAAAATAAGAGAATTGAAAAACGTTCATAAAAACAAAATTGGAGAAGAAAAAACTAGGTGCTGAAAGAAGGATAGCAGTGAGCCAAAAAAAAATGGTCCCGAGCAAAAAACTATTTCAAATCAACAAAAGAAAAGCCTATTTAACTTTTCTTAAGACTTGCCATTTTCATTCTGCTACTGCTAATTCCCATAGAAACAATGGTGGTCCCCTCCCAGGAAACCAGTGTCTCGAAAGTGAAGGTTTAAACATGAATGCGGAGAGAGCGCAGAAGTTTGTGAAGTGATAAGAAGAGACGCTTAATGTTCTAAACAAAAGACCTCGAGCTTGACACCCCAAGGTTAAACCTTCAGAGAAAAAATTCGCCTGAAGTCTTTCGCATTCTTCAAGGAAACTCGAAGAGGAAACCAATACCCTGAAGACGAAACTGGTGTTAAAAATCTGGAAAAGTTTTCATTTCAGTTGTACTCGAAGCAGATCTTCCTCCGACTTACATCGGTAAATAGAATAAAGCTAATGATTTGTTCGAAAAGTTCAAGGTGAGATAAAACGAACGGTTGTGAAATCCCCCAAGTGACAAAAACACTTGTTCATCGATGACGGTTCATCATTAAAAATACGTTCCAATCATCACAAAGTCGAGGGAAGACATCGCTTCACAGGGGAAGGTCATAACAAGAAGCTGTACACAATACCATGTTGAGGTGCGGGCGCTTTTTCATAAACTTAGAAAGTGGCTCGATATTTGTTCAATAATGTGTCAAGGAGAGAGAAAACAGCCCATAGTACTGGCCACAAGGTTATAAACACCGGCTGCGCTGCAAGATGTGATAGCCTGCGCTCCATACGGCGATGCAAGTCCTGAAGAGCGAACTTCACTCAAATCCATTGTACAGAACAGGCTATCAGAGGTCTTAAAAGAAGATCTGGCTTCTTTTTCTCAAGATTATAGACTTTCGCACGAGGTACGAAATAGACTCTCGCACGAGGTAAGCACATTTACCAAAATATTAAAAAATGCCGAGGAACTGACGGCAGCATTTCCCAAAAACTGATTAATTCTTCGAAAAAATTCCGCGCAAGATTCAAATCGTGAGGAATCACTCAAGACGCAGTCATTACTGCAGTAGAAGCCATGTTGAGTGACGTTGCAGACAATGGAAAGAAATTGCCTCTACCTTCACACTAAACGAATTTATGACGAAAACAGTTTACCAACCGATCCTCCATTCAGAGTATCTTATGAACTTCCTAGCTTTTAAAAAATTTTATAATTAAAATATGAATCTCTTTATAATGTTCTAAGAACTAAAGCAATTGAACTCTACTGAACGGAAGCATAAACTTCGTCAACATGCATGAGGCTCTGGCCACCATCGCGAAGCGGCCGCTGTTCCGTAAATGAAATGAGAAGTACGCGAGGCAGAGGGCGGCGGGAGAACAAGCAACACGACAGCGCGGGAGGGACGTTTCCCAATCTGCAGGACGCAGGCACCAGGTCGCGTCAATCTCCTGGGGCGGTCGAGGGCAGTTTACAGAGCCTAATTCGGCACTTAACTGACAACCCTAATTACTTTAGTTTTTAGTAGCGCCCTGCCAACACTTCCCCTGAATTGACGGACACTGCACGACCGTAAGTGGTCGCTTTGACAAGCGTTTCACGACAGACGTAAGATTAATGCGCATTTCAAGGCGTGGGAGGGTTGCAGTGCACTTCGAGTCGGATTTAGTGGATCGTCAAGCACTGCGAGTCAAAAGTTGAAAGATTGTCGGGCACTTCGAGTCAGAAGTTGAAAGATTGTCGGGCACTTCGAGTCAGAAGTTGAAAGATTGTCGGGCACTTCGAGTCAGAAGTTGAAAGATTGTCGGGCACTTCGAGTCAGAAGTTGAAAGATTGTCGGGCACTTCGAGTCAGAAGTTGAAAGATCGTCGGGCATTTCGAGTCAGAAGTTGAAAGATTGTCGGGCATTTCGAGTCAGAAGTTGAAGGATTGTCGGGCACTTCGAGTCAGAAGTTGAAAGATTGTCGGGCACTTCGCGTCAGAAGTTGAAAGATTGTCGGGCACTTCGCGTCAGAAGTTGAAAGATTGTCGGGCACTTCGCGTCAGAAGTTGAAAGATTGTCGGGCACTTCGCGTCAGAAGTTGAAAGATTGTCGGGCACTTCGCGTCAGAAGTTGGAGGATTGTCGGGCACTTCGAATCAGAAGTTGAAGGATTTTCGGGCACTTCGAATCAGAAGTTGAAGGATTGTCGGGCACTTCGAATCAGAAGTTGAAGGATTGTCGGGCACTTATTATCCCCTTATTATAAAGGGGATTATCGTTCCCTTTGTATACAGTACTTTAAAATAAACAAATCCATCAACTATTCTCAAGAAAAAATGGAATATGCCCGTGAACATAGATGTATAAATGTATAAATTCCTGGTGTAACCAAAATTCTTATAACACGTTCACTGCTCTTCTGTTACTATTAACGGTTGGTTTGGTTAAATTCTAAGTAGCTGAACTGGGAAATCGACTTTACTGCTTGAACGAGTTTTTATTCTTCCTTATAAATATAAGGAATGTAATTGCACGATAACATTTTACCATGTACGGTAAAATTTATTCTTAGAAAAGGTCGTAAAATAGATAAACATGACGTTCATTTATATCGGCACGTAAATGGGCAATTTACCTGTTGGTACACATGTGGCCCAATACGCAGGGAACGTGTTAAGATTTAATTTTGCTCACAAAATATTTTCCATATTAACGTATCACACTATTGATTTATCAATGTTATGGCCTAAGTTGAAAAGACAGCAATGGTTATGAGTTTAGGTTAATGAGTAACGGAAATTTGTTGTGGAAAAGTTGAAAGTTGAATAGTTGTCTAGGTCAACGAAAAGCATGATACACAGAGCTGATGGAGAAGAAGAGATGCAGAAAGGTAGGAATGCAACATCTGTCTCCAGAACAGCGCAGGGCTTGAAAATAGAACACAAGACGTACCTAGTAGATAATTCCGAACAATGCAAAGCTGGAAAATAGAACACAAGATGTATACCTAGGAGAGAATCCAAAACAGCGCACAGCTTGAAAATAGAGCACAAGCCACACCTAGATAGAATCCTATCCCATTGACCATGATGACCTCTGTTCCTCAACCTTCGATCCAAGACCTGTAAATTCCATACCCTAGTCGCCTAAGCGTATAACTGCCCCGATGTCCTTAATGAAAAAACTGCTATTTAACGATGACCGGAAAGAGTAATAAAGTTTCTTAAATATTAAATGATATTTACCACACCATTTTCAATCGCTAACACACAAATATTATATCTAATTAGCCGCTAATATATCAACAAGAAAGTCTAAAATGATCTCAGCAACGTCCATAATTACCAAGCAGATTAGATTAGATTAGTCGTTAGTTTTAGCCTCCCTACCCAGCAACAACTGCGATCCAAAGATAGGAAGAAAGAAGGCACCATTTAGTATGGAGTTAAGGAAACGCGGAATCTACGCAGAAAGGCATAGAAACAGTTAGTAGTGAAAGAAGATCATGAAACAAGAAAAAGTTGAAGAAGAAAGTAGTAGGTGCTGAAAAACAGGACAGCAGTGAACCGAAAAAAAGATGGTCCTTAACATAACAAAAACATTTTATTTCAACAAAAAGAAGGCCTACCTAACTCTCAGCTCAGGCCCTCACATTGTCCCCCTAGGAGCGCTAGTTCCCATAGATACAATAATTGTATCCCCCTGAGGGGAATTACCAAGCAGCAAAGTTTTCTTTTTGTAGGCTGATACCCATCGATAAAAACCACCCTCTTCATAAATAGCTCTATGAATCGAGTTGTTCTTATTTTGTGCCTATATATAGCACTGCCATTAGCATCCGTGAACACTTTCCACTATTTATACAAGTGATGTGAAAATTATAAGAACTTTGCAGGTTTTAAAGAAAAAATGTGTGAAAATGTCATATCCTGCAACGCCGAAAACAATTTCTTTACCATATCTCTGCTAAGTTTTCCAAATCGCGCGTTCAGACATCCAACAGAGCTTATACAGGACGTGATAAGTTAAATATTCTGTATATCATGGTTCTCATATTCCAGTATCGTCCCCACTTCCTACCTGAGAATAAACATAAATAAAAAATATATTCTACGTCCATTTGCTGAAAATCGACAAGTTGGATTCATGTTTTTCTGCACTGGTGTCTGAGGACAACCAGCGAAGGGAACACTCGATTTTTCCACAAGTCACAACTGAGCAACAGCGTCACGTGCTCAGGAGCGTGGCGAGATAGCTGTATAGCAGCTGGGAGTTGTAACGCTGGTTTTACTAGACGTCAGGAAGCAACTACAGCGTTAAAACAATAAAGTCACGGTTTCCAAGGTACCTCAGTACCAAATCAGACTAGAAAACCTACACAAACGCAACCAGTCAATTCAACTAACTCAGTTCTAATTGCACTAATCCAATACAGAAATTCGCTTCAACAATTTATACTCTAAAATTAAAATCCATCATGATTCTGAATCACACATTCATTCTGCTCCATTGAAACGAAGCCCTTCAAACAGAAACGCGATTGGGGAATACAAACCAAAGAGAAGCGGGAAGCCATTGGAGTGCAATAAATGTAGCACGAGATTTAATATTGGTAATCAACCTTCTCTGATCTGAATACTCAATAGGAACATGCAATCTGAGGAGCTTCACATCTGAATACGAATACAGCAGCCGAGAAACAAAGCGAGTCAAAAACATGTCTCCAATTCAACAGAAATATTGCGGGCCTTTATATGTCTGGCTTTAAATAAATATTATCATCCCTTGAAAACTGAAAGAAAAATAATTCAATCCTTACAGAATTTAATAAGCGTCGGGTATGAACTACTGAAACTCATAACAGGAAGCAGTAAAATTGAGCAATATATGTTCAGCACCTGAGAAAGGAGAAGATATTCCTTCAAACATGCGCTCACCCGATAACTAATTTACGCGCGTCCTCAATTGAAAAACTTACGAGCCAAGACACTTCCTACAAGATCCCCAAGCGGCGCTCACACTAAAAATGTGAGGAATTCAGCGAGGCAAATTTTATAGGAGACGCAAGACGGCAGGGCTGCAGGCAGCCGCCGAAGTCTATGCATTTCTGGACGCCTCTCAAAACCCACTTTGAGGAGAATAAAAGAAGGAGGTTGCTGGCACTGCGCCATGAGCTCCAGCAAATCCAAGGCCACAAGAACGTCCGAATAGACGCGCTTTTCTCAGACCGCAAAAGAAAAAATGGAGCTCAAACACAAAACTGACGTTCAAACGAGCTGTCCTTGTCGAACGCTTGATCAATGACCGGATGCGGGCCGGCGTTCGGCAAAAGTCGAAGAATGTAATTATTGAGCCATTGGAAGTTCATGGGAGAAACTTGCACGCCTTTGAAAAACCGCATACATTTTAGGAAGGAAAAAGGGAACAAAAAAATGGAAGGCACTTACGAACTTTGAATAAAAATTGAAACTGTTTATCTCAGTCTAACGTACAAATTCTGAGTAGTTGAGTGTCGAACGACAGTAACTTTCTCGGTAACAGTTTAGACGCATTATTAAACAACTCATTGGCTTTACGCAGATGATATTTGTGCAGGCACTCTTTTTGACACAACCTCATTAGCGCCCTTCTATTTGAAATAAATTCTCATGAAAATAGTACTAAATATCACATAACGTTGCGTTTCGCATCACCTGAGTCTGAATATCTGGTCGTATTTATCTACGAGGCTAAATAGCTTTGGAGTACATACCACTCAAAACAATAGCACCGATCGTATCTCCCGCTCGGGTAAATTTAGCTAAGAAATAAAAGCAAGCACAGCAATAACTCATCAAATACCACGCTCGACCCATGGGTATCTATCTATTCCGTTAGTATGAGAAGAGTAGCAAGGAACAGAAGACACTAAACTGGGAACACAACCAAACCAAACCACATAAGTCTACCTCCACTGTCGCCACGGACATTACGGCAGTCCCCAAAGGACTCTGAGAACTGAGCGTTTCTAAGTTACGGGGAGAAGGCATGATTTCGTTATGAGGCTCGTGGAAAGTACATCGAAGATTTGAGCTTAGATTTAAGCGTGTACGACCGAGGAATGGCACAAATACACTCATAGTTCCAACGGTAACTCACATTAATAAACTAAATTATTTAACAAACGCATCTACATGATTCTGGCTTCGAAGTAAACAACTGCTCTGGCTTTCCCGCATAAAACTAATACTTGTGCTCATATTATTTGTTCTCAAGTATAACCAGTAATTTCAGCGGGCATGAAAAATTAGTTACCCATGAATGAAACGACCCAGTTCCTGGCAACACTGGCTCAATGACGATCGACCAATGAATTCTAAAAACCTTTCCTATATTCAAAATATCTTCATAAGGTCACGAACAGACACGCATTCGTCTACCAATCAGACAACTTATTACAGTGCTTGCAAATGATGGTGACAGAGAATAAATTTCCCAGCGTTGCACCCAGAGGAATAGATTTAGAACTTAAAATCTACTCAAATACTTAAAATTCATTAAGACGTAATGAGGAAACATTCACTGCACCGCAATAGACGACGTATTCAAGCTCCGTTCACTGCACCGGATGCAGATCCTGTCATTGTAAGTTTCGCAATGGATTAATGCAAATTATTATGAGTAGATTACCATTCAAACAAAGTAAATTGGTCGCAACCACCCTGACCCTATCTCGTTGGGCCTGAGTAGACCATGCACAACGTCGCCGAAGTAAAATGCCGAAGTGAGTGAAGGTCCAAAAGGAATCCAGAGGAGTCCCAAAAATTAGAACGAACTACTATGCTAAAAGGGTGAATGTTGAAGCAAAACCACCATGCAATTCCCCCTAGAAAGAAAACTAAAAAGAAGAGAACCTGAAGCGCTACATGAAACACGAGGTACATTTATGATAAGAACTCTAAAGCACTTCCGCTCTCAAAGATTTTACAGCATTAAAGATCAAGTCAGAACTAAAGATTAGATTATAAGTTAGTTTAAGCCTCCCTAACCGCTGCAAAAATAGAGCGTATCGAAGAGAGGAAGGCACCATTTAGTATGGAGATAAGAAAATGAGGAATCTATGCAGAAAGGGCATAGAAACAGTAAGATGGGAAAGAAGTTCATGAAATAAGATAAAAGTTGAAGAAGAAAGTCAGAGGTGCTGAAAAACAGGACAGTAGTAAACCGAAAAAAGGTGGTCCTTAACACATTCATTGCGGTACGACCCACCGGTGGGTCGTAATTAGGTTTTTCTTGCTGCGAAACGACCCATCGATGGGTCGTTTTGAAAAATTCTAACAACCTTTCTAAATTAATGGTACTTAACAGGCCCAGTTAATGTTTGATATTTACAAATTTGCTTATATCTTTTGATTTTAAATTTAAGTTGAATATTGAACTTCAGTTTAACCCATCGCAACTAACGTGTTAACATAACAAAGAAACATTTTATTTCAACAAAAAGAAGGCCTACCTAACTCTCAGCTCGGGCCTTCACATTTTTCCCCTGGGAGCGCTAATTCCCATAGATACAATAGTTGTATCCCCCTGAGGGGAGTCAGAACTAAAATTTACCCGTAAAACTTTATGAAAAAACTTTTTGCAGATCAGATCAGATTAGATATTAAGTGGTCTTAAGTCTCCATGTCCACAACAAAAGTGCTCCCACGAAAGGGAAAAAAAGAAACCATTTATTATGATATTTAAGGAAACGAGCCATCTATGCTCCAGGTGTGCTTCCAAACCGTATACTCAGATCATAGAAACATGAATTTAAAAGTGAAGAGGAAATAAGACGAAAAATACAGAGCAAAGAAGGTATAAAAACTAAAAGACAAAGTGTGGCACCAAAGAAGGAAGTGCCGAAGGCTTTTCTTTAGTTGAGGTAACCGAACACTATTCCGTGGGGCTCCAGTGCCTATGGCATAGGATAAACAAACATAACTAATCTAACCTATTGTCGTCTATTATACATCGTTCGAAGGAACCTCCAATTTCAATTTGAAATTCCAAGGGGATGATCCGAATACACAAAAAAATTACTGAATTTCGTCCCCTATTTGCAGCTTCAATTCTTAATATCAATTGTAACAAAAGGGCATCAGGAAGCAAAGAAACGATACCAGCATTGGTTTCCATTCACTAGTAATTACGTTTAGATTAACGACACAAAAAATAATACAGAAACCAACCTTAGCAATGGAAAATTTCTACGTCATTAGCGATGACATCCTAAAAGTTCGGGACTTATAAAATGACGATGGAATATGAATAAGAGCCCATATTCGTTTTAAAGAAAGCCAGTCTCGTGATGATCGAGTGCTCTGTTGATTAGAGCTGCGAAGGACTCCATTGATGTCATTAATAGTCTAATTAGGGCACCCCTTTGATGCACTCTGCGCAGCATTCTTTGCAGTCTTCAAACGACAACGACAAGCACACAAGCTCCGCGAACGACCAACTTTCCCTGCCAAGTTCCCGAGGCATTTTAAGAAGAATGTCCTTCAAGTAGCCATAGTCATCGGGTCTTGTTGTGATCAAGCATCGACTTTCGCAAGGCGCTATTGACCTGACACTGATAAAACCACCGAAAGGAACCGCCTTCTGGGTTTAAAAGTGAAAGGTTTCGGTGATACGATGCTGTTTAACCTTAACCCCGTTACGCATCGCAAGATTCATGGAAGTATTTTAACGTAAATAAAGGGCTTCGACGCTCACACAGTGAGGCAAAAATATTCGTTATTTTATAAATTGGCACTTGGTAAGTTTCCTAACAAAATGAAATAAGGTCCAACCCTTCCGAAAGTAAGAATGGGAAAAAATCAAATTAGGGCTCACCTAAGTTCGAAACGGAAGCCCGCAACAGACTACCAAATGTCATTCTGCTGTCCATCGAACTCAACATTCAATACCCTGACAAACTCGAGTCGCCTATTCGTACACTGACTTATGAAATGAACTACTTATATAAGAACTCCAAAAGAACCTCAGGGACCCTACGAATTTCTTTAGTACGACCAACTTCGGAGAAGCTAAGCAAGAAGATCACCTTCAGAGTGTGTTTTCTGGATACCATTTCTGCTTGGCTACATTGCGCATTGCTAATACGAATCAGATTAACAGCTCCATATTTTTACAATACTATCTATAAAAATATAAATACTGTAAGTGCATCAATCAAAATTAGCGACATACGAGAACGATTTTGACGAAATCAACTGCGTCAACAACGCAAAGGAGATTTTACAGTATACGAGTATAGCTAACATTGCCGTGCACTCGGGCGATCATGAAAAAAATGCGTTTTACATATTTTCCTCAGCAAGCTCAAGGGCAGAGGCTTTCACGCAAATTAGAAAACCTGTAGAGCGCGACCACATAAAAATAAATTGAATGGCTGAAAAGCCATCTAATTATATCGGTGCATTTTCTTCATATCTGGGAGAGTGGAGGGATGCGCGCTCCGCATTAACTAAGTGGTAGCCGTGTGGTGCGAAGCTGGTGCATTAGAAATTTCTATCCTCGTTCAGATATTTTCACCGGAATGCTACATAAAATAAAGTTCTGAAAATCTACACGTGGACGCTGCAAAAGACGCTAACTTATAAATCTATTAAAATTATGGCGTACTAAATGCAACATGCCAGCATGCTATCACTTTATTTATGCTACAACATAAGTTGAACAACAGAAATAATCATAACTAGCTGGGCCCGTGGAAATTCCACGGACAATGTCATCAATAAGCTAGGTGGACCCGTGAAAAAATTCCGTCAACATTACCTAAAAATTTTTAACATAACATATTCTAACCTAACCCATCCTAACATAACATATACTAAGCTATCCAACCCTAACCTCTCCTATAGTAACAAATAAAAAAATTAAAAAATTCAAAAAATTCAAAAATTGAAAAAATTATAAATAAAAAATTACTTTATTTTCATCTCCACTTACCCCTCTCCCTCTCTCTCACCCTCACCCTCCCTCCCTGTCTCTCTCTCCCTCTAATGTAACGCGACCCGACGCGAGCCAACCCGTATCATAGATACCGCAATGATGTTGAAGGGCGTTACGCACAGGTTAGCGTATTAATATATAGATTACCATTAATTTGCCTCTTATTATGAATTTATTATTGAAGATTAAAGTCAGTTTTAGTTTCTCTTACCACAACAAAGGTATTGAAAATAAGGATTTATTGTTCGATTTTAAGAAAGTTTTAGCCTTTCTTTACCACGGCAAAGATGTTCAAAGAGAGGAAGGATGAATTCACCATTTAGTATGGAGTTAAGGGAACGCGGAATCTATGCACAAGGTGCATAGATTCCGAAGAAGAAACAGTAAGCTAAGAAAGAAGTTCATGAAAGAAGAAAAAAGTTGAAGAAAGTAGTAGGTGCTGAAAAACAGGACAGCAGTGAACCGAAAAAAGATAGTCCGTAACACAACAAATACCTATTCTATTTCAACAAACAGGCCTACTTAACCTTTAGCTCGGGACCTCACATAATCCCCCAGGGAGCGCTAATTCCCAAAGATACAAAAGCTGTAATTCCATGAGGGGTCACAAATAAGAAATAATGAAGGCACCATTAATTGCGGAGTTGAGAGAACGCGGAATCTATGCACAATATGTGCTCCCACAAGAGATACCATGCGGATTGGACGAATAATTTAGAAAAAGAATTTTAGGAAACAAGATAAAAATTAAATAAGAAAGTAGTAGCTTCTGTAAACAGGATGGGAGTGAACCGAAAAGAAGTCCGTACCGATAGAAACAACCCATTCTATTGCAACAAAAGAACGAAGGTCTACCAAACCTTCAGAACATGACCTCACATTTCTTCTTCGAGATGTCAATCGTAGTAAAATTTTGAGGTAAAAAATACATCAGAGAGCAAATTGTTATTATCGAAGAATAAAATAGGTGTAAGGGCTGCAAATCATTTCACTTTATACGTTAGCTTAAGCCTCTATAACAATTACCAAAGGGTTTCCAAGAAAAAAAGGAGGGAAGAAAACACCATTTAGTATGGAGTTAAAAGAACGGGGAATCTACAGTGTGCTCAGAGTGTGTCTTTACATCCTGCCCATAAAAACAGAAAAATTGAAAATCTATAATATGATAAGAGTTGCAGAAAATAGTAATAGGTGTTTAACTAAAGAACAGCAGTGAACCAAAAAAAAATTCACAAGAAAACGAAGAAAGCTGTTCTATTTCAACAAGAGAATAGCCCACATATTTTCAAAATACCGGCCAGTAAATTGAGTTCTAAAACTCATGAGTGTAAACAACAGTTGTGTAAGAAACACAAGAATTCTACTTCAGAAACAGCAGATAAAAAAATAGTTTAATAAATTTGTAGACGAAAAAATGCGTGAAAAAGACGAAACGTCTTCCCGTATTCTAGAGGTGGGCATATCGACCGAGAGGGAGACACAATCGCTGGCTAAAGCCGGTGAGGAGATATTGGGAAGGAAAGCACTCAATAAACAGGCTCTCCTGAGAGTCTTTATCAGTACATTGAAGGATCACCGCGACCGAATCTACAAGAAGAAAAGGCAAGCACAAAGGCGGCTCTTCGTCAGCCCCGCAATCAGTCTGGAGCGTTTGAAACTGCGATACAAGGCGCGCTGTGCCGGACTCCCTCACGTCCCAAATGCTCAGGTCTCGGGCCGAGAGCACCAAAATGCCCGCCGAGTAACGGCAACTCGAGCTGAAGAGAACGCCGATATTGCACAACGCGAGTGTGTTGCTCGCCAGGAGATGAGGAAACTGTCGAAATGGTATCGAGAAGACACTCACAAAGATGATATAAAACGTAACGAAGATTTTGAAGGGAACGAAACACGTTCGTGAAATATCTTGGGTCAAATAGCAATCGAATAATGCAAAGAACTGGATAGAAAAAACCTATTAAGGAAAAACTCAGATGCACATGAGGAAAGATATAAGCAATTCAGAAAAACTAAATTAACGAATTTCAAACATGAACCGATCGAAAAATGGTACGTGATAACTATTTCAATCAAACAGAAGGAAAGACTAAACAATGCAAGAAAATTGCATGAAAACGAGGTTCGAAAACAAAACAATTCAATTCGTGGGTTTTTATTGCATTTTCTTTCGCTGAATTATTTCAACAGTAGCATCAGATATCTCAAAAGAAGAATGAGTAATTTCACAACGAAGAAACTCGCGAAGTCAAGCTAGATGAACGTAGCACAGGCTTCTCACACAAGAAATAAGAATAGAATTATCGGAATAAAACCAGGACCAGAAATGAAAGATTCAACCCCGTACTTATACCTACAATACCTTATTAATTCGAGGTGGGCTGTAACGAGAACCCAGAAGAAACTACGGTTTCAAAGCTACTTAATAGCCAACGTTACCATGTAAGTTTTATCGAGCTAAAATCCACGAGTTTGAAGTTTTTCAAATAAAACTCGGAATTACCGATAACTTAGTACCTTGTCGAGCGATGCCGAGTGGTCGTTACTTTCAAATTTCATTCAAAAATTTGATCTGACTCGGCAAGATTTTTTTTGAAAGGATGTAATTTTTGGGGGAAAATCTAGCTTGGGATGTGTTTCACTCAACTATTTCTGGGGCTCAATTTCGAAGTAGAAACAACATAGCCGAAGACATGCGTTAATGACACCACTTGTAAAACTAACCATACTAAGTGCATGCATTATGTTGGTTCTCATTTTGTCTCACCATACGTGAATGAATTAAATTATAAACCTAAAAAAGTGGCAGAATATCAGCCTCTCATTTCAAATATAATTCCCTGAAAATACTTATTTTCTTAGCATGGCGTTATGTCGAGATCATCATCAGGATCGCAGTGAGGATAAATTCAAATGAAGTCAAAATAATGAACTAGACATAATGCTAAATTTAAGCAAGCCGGTAACGGCTGTCCTTGAAGCTTCGAATCCTTTTCATTAAATGTTAATAATCTTTGAAGGGAAGATGAAAGCTACCCAATGAAAGCATAACAGATTTTTTACGCTCAACAGGCAAGCCAGCTCGCACTCATTAAGCGATTTTAATTGCGAGCCAAATATCCAAAACGTGAAGCACGGAGAGAAAGAGCGCGCCTACATCGCAGGGCATGCATGACGGCACCCCTTAAATTCGAGGCTTGACCTTCTAACATTATTTAAAGGAGGCGTGTCGCACATATACCAGCTTTTAATGGAGTTGGGCAGCCCTATAGAAGCCATATTGTCGGCAATATTAACGGCAAGAGCCAGCAGCAAACTGCTGTCGTTGCCATAATTTGCCCCCTATGACCTCACAGTAAAGTACGCAACGGAGGTGGCGCCATGCACAGAATGTAGTTCAGTTAGCCAACAGGCTCCTCGAATATGGTTATGCAAGAATTGAGGCAAGTTTACATATCCACGGCACGACTTCTCTAACATCCACTGAAAAACTCTCACTGCTATGAAGGTGAAGAAATATCGGCCTTAGAAGCTCGGTACAGGCATATTCAATAGGTTGTTGTACTTCAAATAAGAGCGTACACTGCATAATTCAACTCAGTGTTGCCTCTGTAAGATGAATAATAATTTTCAGAAATCTACTTCCTTTCATTTATCGCATAAATTATATGAACTATTCGCGTAGAATTTTGAGAGCAAGTACCGCAGAACATAATTCATCTCCCTGACCTGGAGAGAAAATGTCAGTTTCAAGGTGCAATAACAGATTAAAATAATTTGAAGATAGGTGATCGTTTTTGCGAAACATACCCTACATGAAGGAGAACAACATCTACTCATACCTCAAAGTGTAAATAATGGAAGAAGAAGCAGCAAAACGAATAGATTATATATATACTGAGCAGTCACTGGACCATCATTTAACATCTGCATGCACTGAACTGATCTGCCGATTAGCTGGTGAAAGTGTTTTCACTCTGGGCTTAATAAGCAGTAGGGTAGAATAATGGCGCCCCTAATGACGGCGCTCTTGAAATGTAAACATTCGCCAGCGGCTGCGACCTTCCTCGTGGCCCTGTATGCATGATGGAAGAAAAAAGACTGAAAAGGCTTATTCACGAGCTCGACCTTGTGTGGAAAATTCTGAATTTTCTTCGGAGGCATCAAGTGACTTGCCCATGCTTTATAAAAAGCATCATCTCCTCTGCTAACATATCATATCACATACTATCCCGGGGCAGTATTCGTTTTGCCTCGTTCTAAGCAAAATAAATTTTGCCTCTACTTCTAGCAGCACTGAAGAAATTATTTCAAGGCTCAGTTCACAAAACAAAAATGTTTTCGCAGGGAAAATAGAAGGAATTATTTAGTTTTGACTAAGGAGAACGGGGAACCTGTGTTCAAGGTGTGTTCCAACAGAGAATCCCTCCGCACCGAAACAGCAAGTAAAGAAGGGAAAAAGAGGATGAGGAAGGAAAGACAAAAAGTGATAGCAAAGAAGGTATGAAAATTGGAAGAAGCAAATTGGACACAAAAGAGAAGTTCCGATGACCTATCTTTAGCTGAGGTAACCTAACAGTTCATATCCTCTTATTCAAAGTAAAATGAATCATAAAAATGTTAGGTACCTAGCACTTCAGTGTTAAAAATGTCTTGTGTAACTTTTCCTTTTCCACTATTGTTAATAAGACGGAAGATGAAATTCTCCGACGATTTCCAATGAAAAAATTAACGAGCAAATCGTAAGACAGAGTAGAAATAATGATATTACGCTAACTGCAAAATTTTTTTAGTCAGAATCAGATTCTGCGGGGCACTGGATGGGTAGAAGATAAATTTCTTGAGAACTAAAACGAATATAAGATGATATTCTCTCGTCGATTAGAAACTTGATCTTTCATTGGAAAAATACTTCAAAAACCGCTTATAGTAAAACCGGCAACAACTTCGACGAGTTCCCGAATGGCAAAGGTCACAAAAATAGATCGTCTGTGAAAGGCTTTCATCGAGAAACCAAACTAATAAGGAACGTTGATGTGACGACTGAAGAGAAGGTGGACGGCACAGAAGGAAAGCTGGACGCGGAAAAAGAAAAGCGACCGAAAGCTCATCAGGGAAAAAGAAGCCAGGGTGGGACGACAGCAGACGGTCCTCGTTATTGCAGCTGCCCAAAGTTACATCATCAAAAATTAGGGCACGGCTCCTGCAGGCCGCACAAATTGGCAGCCAGGAAGCACAACTTTTTACGGGTCACCTCGCCAGAAATACTCACCAAGCCCAGAACTCAGGAGAAGAACGAAGTGCAAATAATAACATCAGATGTCGAGAATGCGATAAATTAAGAGCAAATAGGGAGCTTTAGGTGATGAAAACGTTCGAAAAACATAAATCATGAAAAAATAACTGACAAAGTCGCAATTTACCAGCAAAGGAATACAAAAATTATATCTTAGAAAATTACGCTCACAGTGGAAAGATGTGACGTCCCGATCTAAAGGTTAGGAACGCTTTCTTTGTTTAAATAGGTTTTTGTTTTATTACAGACAATCATTTTTAGGTTCACTGCGGTCTTTTTTCCGAACTCATTACTTTCTTCAACACTCATCTTGATTATTCCAAGTTGAGGTAAACTCGCCAGGTATTCTATTAACTGCAAATGCCGCCGCAGAGAAACTCCTGCAGCAAGCTCCAAAATTCAGGCTCTGATCACAACAAAGTGTTTATTTCACGCGAAAAGAAATGCACGAAAAACACTTAGTAAATCGAAGGTGGTGACTCCAAGTTTCTTACACCGAAAACACCATTACCGAGGCCGTGAAAATGGCGCATAATTAAACAAGGTTTGTCAGGGAAGAATTCTCAGTAGAAAATAGTTGTAGTTTTTGCAGGAAGTAATTAGGAGAGCCGTCGGCTCGCTTTTCTTTGGCAAGAGGAAGAGGCAGTAAAACAGTCTCGCCTCTGTAGCATCACAATTAAAAGGCTGCGAGAGCGAAACTTTTTTTTTCTTGGGGGGAAGGCAAACTTAAGAGTTCGTTCGAGACGCTCTTTTAGCGTTGCTCTTAAACTGATTACGAAAAGAAAACTAAAAGATTTAGCAGGGCTGGTGAGTTTAGGGTTGCCTGCTGAACCACTGAGTAGAAACATAATGCAGGGCAGATGCCCAGATCACTTCTTTTTGTGGTAGGAAATTGGCAAGAACTTGGTCTAAAGACAGTAGAGCAAAATTAATCTGCCCAAGTAACATTGTATCGTGAATTCTACAGAAAATAAGAACTGCACTGCAGGAATCAGATCCAACAATGTTGCAGAAGCTTAGAGAAAAGATTCCTCACAACACTGATCTTAAATTTTCCCGTGTTAACAAAATTCCAACAAAAAATTTAGGTAGGAAGCTCAACGCATCTTTTCTTTTAAATAATTTATATTTTTTGCATAGTCACACTATTCAGCGTAATGGACTAGCCATACACCCTAATTTGTTAAAATCCTGGTGTATTGAAATGATGTAAAATTTCCTGAAACCCGCCACGTAAAATATTCAGAACGCGACGCACATACAAAGAAGGAGCAAATTTGGCCGGCAACTTCACAAAACTATCGGTCACGACTGGACGACAAAATCCGTTAAGATCCAAGATTCTTCGCTTCTCGCCAAAGCAACTGCATTCAATAATGAGGCCATTCCGCGGGCAGTTGCCTTCAATTTCATGAGAGAAAACTAAAACAGAAGATTCAATGAGGCAAATATCAAGTTAGGTCGGGACACGGACGAGGCTCGGGCGGCATCAGAGCGCTCGCATTCAAATAAAGAAATTGGACTATAAGCGAAACTGAGGGCATCAAACGAGTCAAGTCAGCTCGTTTTGATCAGGTGAGCAGATGCAAACGACCGGCATAACGGATTGAAATTGATATCGCCCCATAACCAAGAAGATTTCCAAGAGATGCCTTCTTCCAGACGTCGTAAGAAGGCGACCCCATGCGCGTCAAGCGACTTCCACAGATGAATCGGAAACTTCATTAAAAGTGACAAGTAGCGGCTACAGGGCATTCGTGTGCGAATTTAAGAGACTGCTCGCAAGAAAAACACGTCTTTTCAGTCACGGAGATCAAAACTGAATACCAGACAGACAAAAACAGAATTCGTTCCAAGAACGAACTAAAGGCGACCATCTTATAGTGTTTAAAGCTGCCTTTATTAATAGGTCTGGAAATAAAATTAGCATTCTCTATTAGAACTCCATGTTCAAAACCAGTACATAGACTTTCAAAATTTGATTTGATTCACATTGTTATAATCAGGAAAATTACGAAGTACTAACGCATAGAGTATAGCTTCCATCAGCCTAAGAACGTTTAATAATACCTTCAAAATAAGAACAATAGAAGGTAAAACCAGCGAAGACGAAGGAAATTCAGTTCGATCAATCAAAGCAAATAACAAACAAGAGCATCGCATGCTCCTGAGAGGTTCCAGTGGATGTAGGAAAATAATTATGAAAAATTATCCCTGCAACAATTTTCACATAAAGTATTGTATACCCAGCGTTGAAAAAAACAATACTCGTTCATACGTCCAATGTATACTAGAATGAACAATACAGTTTCCGAAACTTCATCCCGATTCTTTGGACAGTTGTGGAAAGCCTCGACGAAATATTTCCTCTTCATAGCACGTAGAATGAGTCACTCAACCTTAGCAAAGCCATTCCTAGAATGTACACAGCCAGCCTAAGTTCCACCTTGAGTTATAAGGTCACCACTTCTGCTAGAAAAATAAATAAAGCTCGTGGGAACTGACGCGAGGCTACATACAATATTCGTTTCATCAGCCTTCATAGACCGAGGCGGTCGTTATTCACAGGGCGCTTGCAATATTCGTTTCATCAGTTTCATGGACCGGGTCGGTCGTTCCAAGGCAAATGAGTGGCAAAGAGGCAACTCAAAAGTGACTGCCACGAAGCGCGGTAATCGCTCGTGAAATCTCTGGCCGAGATTGGGGCGCACTGCCCCTTAAAATGCGAGCCGTCCTTTCGTCCAAAGTGACGGCTACGTGCTGAGAAACCCTTCCTCTCAAAACGAAACTTCACTGCCGCCGCCGCCGCTACTGCTCTGGCCTCTAAGTTATGTTTGCAAACCATGAACCAAAATTGTCGTGATCCTGCGTAGAATCCATAAAATAGAAACCCGTGATCGAAGGCTGCCAAAAAGTTTCTCACAGCAGATATTTATAAGCGTCTTCAGAAATCATGAGCTTGTACTACATTATAGAAAGGAGAAGACTGGGTCTCTACTAAAGATTTTATCGCACTAATTATGAGCTACTAAAATAGAGGTTAAAACAGTCAAAAGTCTACGGTTTTTACGCTCAGCATTAAACTAACACAAATTAGAAAAACCTGATTAGTGTCAGAAAAATACAATTGATGTCAACATCTTTGTTTACCTCCAAAAATATTCATAGAGGTCGACTCTCGTGAGAAGAATGTCCCTAACCGAACATAGAAAACTTCTTTTGATTTCTAAAAGGATTCAGGCAAACGGAGCCAGTGGAGTAGCGAAACCATTAGAGAAGCAAGGAGGGGATACACGAGTCTACAATTCGTGCTATAGAACTATGAAGAAGAGTACTTACATTTTTACCTAATCTTCCAATTATCGAGTGTAATTTTACTTTCGCTTTAATGTTCTTGAACATTCTTCACCTGGGAGCTTTTTTATCTTGTCAACAGGCAACCAAAAAATTACATGAAGTTATTTTGCACTCACGTTCGACTGAATAATTCATCAGAAAGACTTTAGTTTATTACAAGTGTAACATCGCATCAGATGTCAACATCAGGGAGATGGCAGCATAAAAATGCAATTTGTAAAAAAAATTACACAGTATCAGAGATATTTCAACACTTTATGTGCGATATCTGTACACTATAGATGTGAAAGAGGATGGTTACATAAGTAAAATTATACTGTACTAACGTGGAGTACAGATACCTCTCGAGTAGCAATTTAATAAATTTAATATTCTACGTAAATATATGACCTGAAATGTTTCATCAATAAACACGTACTATATGCACGCTGTTGGTATGAAGCCAAATCGAAAAATCAACTCATGAACTAGGGAGCTCATTATCAGAACCACTCTGACAACATGAGATTATGCAGTGGACCACAAAATCTGAACTAGGATTTGAGTTGCCATCAATGTATCACTGATGCACTGCTGCCACCAATAACAAAAACCGCACAAAACAATAGAGTTAGTTTCAGAGTTACTGCCACTTGGTGTCTGAGCTCATGTTCTCGTAGTCTATTCAAAGAGGGAGGTACGAAGTCTCTTTCAAAATCGTGACATTTTTATTTCATCACTGTTAAATCTAGTAGAAAACTCAACAGATTCGGCAATGATACAAATCATATTCATAATACGTAGAGCGAACAAAACTTGCGTATTAGCGCAAATAACCTACAGTCTCGATTATCACATCATTACAGTTAACCTCCTCATCTCGGCTAAACTACAATTTCTCATTCAATATCTATAGAAATACTGACAGGCAATCTGGAGAGAAGCGTTGGCAGACCGCGCAGTGCCGTGCCGGTTGGAGGCCTCACACCAGTAGACCCCGGCGTCGCTCTCCTTCTTGCTCTGCCACACGCGCAGGAAGAACAAAGAGCCGGTGGGCAGCAGCACCCTGTGCGGGGACTTGGGGAGCGGGGAGCCGTCCTTGTACCACGTGATGGTGGGAGGTGGGCGCCCCTCCGCGCCACAGTTTAGAGTTACGGGATCGTTCCGCGGCACCGTCCAGTTCGTGGGGTGGTCGATGATCCGAGGCACGCGGGAGTCTCCTGGCGAAACAAGCAAAAGTTCTCATTCAAAACTGGGCAACCGAAAATGAGACGAACAATTTTCAAATTTCGATCATTTTAATTTGTGATCATGAAGAGATTTGAACATACCAGGTGACGATTTACGCGGTGCTGGAGGTGTGAATAACTGTTTCTATCACATAAAACTGAGCGTGTCGTAATCAAAATACGGGTTACATGTCTAAAAAATAAAATGCAAATTTAATTACACACTTGTAGGAGCTAGAAATATTAAGATCTAATTCTGGCAGAACAGTCCTCAAGAATTTAGGTGGACAAATACAGCTTCCATACAGCAGAATTCAAAAGAAAATGAAACCAATTATGCATTAGAAATAAAAATTATACACGATAGAATTCCTATTTTAATTCAGCCCAATATGTTTAGCGTTTGCGCAAGAACAACCTGCAAATACGTAAGACGATATTAAAAATCAGCTCAACTCAGATCAACCATGCGCGTCACTCTGAAAAGAAAGAAGAAATGTGCAGCAACTCTTCCGTACACCTCAGCATTACAGCGGCACGGTGAGAGTGCAAGGCGACACCGGAATATCAAGTTGCCTGTTAACGGCAGGCATCGCCAAGGAAAACCACAACCACATAACTGCACCTGCAAAGAAAATATTTTCTTTCCAGATCATGAAATGAAACACCTCCCTTCTCTGACGGGAGTTCGATCCCGACCTTTTTTGCTATTTTAATAGAACTTAAACGTTGAACTCGACTCCGCCTAAGATGTTGTTAAGGGCTCTTAGTTCCACTAACTTGCGGCTCTTGCGCTGCAATTGCAATAAAATAGTGCAAATAGATAACAAGTAAGTCATGTCATGAACTACAGGCTTCTAGACGAGACATTTAAACAACTTACATACCATACAAATTTATGACGGGCCTGAAGACGATTATACAGAAGCAAGAATATAAGTTGCTGCAGTGAAAGTCGGAGCAGCAATAATTAAGTTTACCACTGACTTCAAGTTCAAGTTTTACACTATGGAAATGATTTAATTTAGTTGTTCGACTGACAGAAAAACCTAGAGATTGACGTCCACTTTGTTGACATAGTCAAATTCCAATGAATTGCGAGAGAGTGAATATCACTTCATTTAGATGACGGGAGTAACTCAGAAATTAGGAACGAGGACGTTATACCTAGATAAAGCACTTTTATTTCATCACTGTTTTGTCTAGTAAAAAAACAATTGATTCGGGAATGATACAAACGTATTCATAATACGCAAAACGAACAGAACTTGCAAATTAGCACAAATAATCTATAGTCTTGATTATTGTATTATTATGGTTAATCTCCGCATCTCGGCTAAGCTACTATTTCTTTTTCAAGATTTAGATTATAAGCTGGTTCAACACTTGGACGCTGACGGATAAAATGTTACGTGGGAAGATGGGTTACGTGATAAGCCCCCAAAAATACCCAATAATGACAGAAGCAATATTCAACGCTAATTTAAGGTCAACTGAAGTAAGCAATTCTAAAAATAGCAAACATTAGCTGGATCGTGCCTGCATTTAACTTTGATCTCGTTTTAATGCAAATTGAGTTTATGACATCTGGTCAGTCAGCAGCATTATGAAAATTATCTCGGTTTACCGCGGCGGTCTACATCGCGACCGACGAGCTAAGCCTCCCTGACCACAACAAACATGTTCCAGAGAGAGGAATGAGGAAGGCATCGTTCAGTATCATTCAGAGTTTTAGACCATCAAGAAAATGTAGAATCTATGCCCAAGGGGTTTTCCCACACAAGATCCCTTGTGCGGAAAAATAGTGGGTTTGGAAGTTTATATTTCAAGATAAATATTACAGAAAGAGCAAACAAGTGCTGAAAACAGGACAGCAGTAGACCAAAAAATTATGGTCCGTAACAAAAAAAAACTATTCTATATTCTATAATAAAAACTATTCTATTCTATGTTTTTTCTAACAAAAAAACTATATAAAAGGCTTATCTAACCTTCAGCTCGAGACCTCACATCTTCGCTTAGACTAGTTCTCATGGATAAAAGACTTGAATCCCTCTCAGGAGCCCCATAGAATATTCTAACTATAACAAAAACCTATTGTTATCCTATGTCCCCTGTGAAGTCTTTATTATAACAAAAAAACATAGGAACTCAAACTCAAAAAATGTGCAACGAAATTTCACGAGAATTTCATTTCACGGTCTAGAAACAGCTTACGCTCAGGAAATTGAGCAATGCGTTTAACCCTACGAGAAACTCTTCTGCAACACAGTCGTTCGGTTCCACTTTGGAATTTCTTCACGTTTTTCTTTTCACAAATTATTCTTCCTATTTTCTACGAAACTTTTGCAACGGAACCAAAACGTATAGCTCCCACAACCGAGTCAATAACAAATGTTGCTGAATCTCAACGCAACCAACCTCGCGAACCAAAGAAGTTTGAATCAGATACAACCACGCAAGGCATTTGAACGCTATACCAGAGCTCTCAAAGAGAACCACGAGCCCGAGAAAGGACGAGAGGAAGGATTTCGATTCTAATGACTAGGAGGGCGATGCCGGCGCGAGTGATGGGATGTATGGGAACTTTTGTGGATGCGCTCAAGAGTACTCGTCTGACTCTTGACAACCCCCTGTCGCAGAGGGAAAATTCTCTGTTTTATTCGCATGAATTTGGAATCGCACTTGCAGTCAAGAGGGAGCGCTGCTGAACGAGCACTGGAAGTCAATCGTGCTTTGTAATGAAATCTATCTTAACGAACAGCGAGGGGCTTCGTGAGCGGGAGAATATAAATTTCGCCAACTTTACAGGAGCTCAGAATTTTAATAATTCCCCCAGAAAGGAAAGATCCGAAAACCTCCATACACAAATCGCGGTAAAATATCTTGGAAGAGTTTTGTTACACAGGTCTGAAAGATTTACAATACGGTTTGGTAACATTAAACTGTCTCAAGTAAGTCAAATGCATTACACACACAATTTAGTTAATGTTTCTGCAAGCCAACAAGACGCCCGCCCTTTCTTCAAGAGTTCCAATAACGTCGTCGGCAAGCACCCCAACACCAAATGATGACAGAGGCAAAATTTGAATTCATCCCTTGAGCAAACCCGGTATTGCTGCCTCTGTCATTCCTTAGATGAGGATCTGGCGGAGATTTTCGATGGTCATTCAGCGCTCCACGGACGCCGGAGTCCACCAAGGATGTTTACGGCCGAAATTGGACGTGGATTGGAGACTTGAAATGAAAGCGACTGCGATCTTGAAAGAATTACTAGCTGAGAACTTGACAGCCACCATAGAACTTCTTACATTATGAGTCAAATAAAATATAAACTAACGTCATCTAGATTTTCTGACCGCTGGAGCTATCACTAAATTCAAGGAAAAAATATGCAGTATAACTGAGAGACTTGCTGCCCATTCAGACCTATCTTTGGGAACTGAGGTGGCTACAAAATATTTAAGAAAGATGAAGAACTGAAAAGAGGAAGTGCTCTTCACAGATTTTTAAGTGAACTGATGAAAAGTAAAATTGACTGATTGCTCAAAAGAATAATTCAAAAGCCAGCAGAATGGAATGTTTAAACCACAAATCGACTAAAAACTTTCAATTTGACGGTCAAGAAAAGTTTTATAATCATGCCAATTATTTACATTAATTTTAAGCTTGTAAAACAAAGTCTACAAATTGAAAAATTGCTCTGCTCATAAAAAACTGACGATTGATTGATTGCTAGTTTGTTTTAGCTTCCCCTACCACAACAAAGAGGCTCTAAGAAAGGAAGGATGAAAGCACCATTTAGGTTGGGGTCAAAGGGAAAACGGAATCTATGCACAAGATGCATTTCACCATAGGATCCTGTGCCCATAGAAATAGCAAATCGAGAAGGAAGGTTAGGAAACAAGATAAAAGCAGAAGAAGAAAGTCAGAGCTGCTGAAAAACAGGATAGCAGTGAACCGAAAAAAGATGGTCCTTAGCAATAGAAACATTTTATTCAAACAAAAAAAGACCTGCCTAACTCTCAGCTCGGGAACCCACATTTTCCCTGTGGGAGTGTAAAAGACTGACGTTATCTACTTTGAAGGCAGTGTCGGACTTACTCTACACTTCAAAATTGCGGATTCTACAACACACATTCCACTGAAAAAAATACGATAAAATAGTGATAAATTCGCTACCGGGAAACGCACTAAATTGTTATATGTTTTGTGTTTGCGTATCACAACTTACCACGTCGATGAATTTTCTCATTTCATCTATGCATTCAAATACCGTCAGTAGGATTCACGAGTAACATTTATTTTCGCCATAGCCAAAATACGCAAAAGCGACGAAACTGTAACCTTTATTAAAACTCCGAACTAAATCTTCACTAATTGGAGACTACAACTTCATGGCAGCTCTGCTCCCATCCGAATCGCGAACAAAATAAAAACCACCGCCGCAGACCGCTCTAACTTGACGAGGGAAGCTGGCTGCAGCAACAAAACAGGACGCGGCGCTCCCTGCGGGACCCCACAGCTCTTCTCCGTGTCACTCGCACACGACGCATTGCAACTCCAACGGGTCTTTTGAAAAAATTTCCCACAAATTAGGGCCGCCCACTTACAGAATGAGAGGACAGAGTTCTTTGTTCATTGAAATGAGGTGTAAGGAAAGCCAACGCATAAACTTTACGAACATATTCAGGGCTTACGCCCAAGTACGAGTATAACATCTAAAGAAAGCTCTACCTTGTTTTCCAAGATTAGGGTGAAAATAAAATATAGGTTTAATTAGAAAAATATTCTCTCAAAAAAACTCTTGTTATTTCATGTAACAACGCTAAAAAGAGCTTCAACACAATGATTGTCTCACATTACAAAAAGACTGCATGCATGTCAAGAACGTTCACCTTAAAAACCAGAGGCTTTGGCTGCAATTGTATTCTGTATTTCTAGCATAATTTCTATTGTTTGCGGCATTAGCTTCTCTATGCATGTTAATAATGCTGTGTCCGTGCCGACTCTGAAATTGAAACCAGAATCGACGAAGTTTAAAGTGAACAGACGCTTCGAAACGCCCCAGCCGTTTTATAAAACGTGCGCATCCTCATTCATGAGAATAATGCTGATCGTCGCAGCTCAGCAGGCATGAATGCACTTCTTCGCCTGCTTTATGTCGCGATTTCCTGTAATAATTTCGAGGCGAGTAGTTCATTGGTATAGGGACAAACTGCAGATTAGCCGGCTCCATAACATCGAGCGAGCTGTACGCAATGTACAAACTAAGTTCCTTCCGCTTTGCAGAAATCATGCAGAAACTTTACGAGAATTAACATGGCCATTTTAGTAGTTATTATACGAAGATTAGCTTCATGTTCACGGAGAGGAACTGTCACCATACGCAGCACCATGCTTTACGCTTACGGCTGGAATCCAACACCATTATATACAGGGAAGCAAGATCGCAATGCAGCTATAAGGCCAATGATGTTCGTGGAGGAATTACGGCAGCAACTTATTTCTGCTGGAAAGGTCATAGAAGACATGTTAAAGAGCAAGAAGTTCATTGCAAATTCACATTAATAAAATTAAATATTTTTAGAGTTAGGACAAAGAATAATGAAATCTACTCACGTCAATTATTAATTTCATTCCACTCGTACGTGCAATGAGCATAGAATACTTACTATTGCGAAAAAATGCCCCTTACTTAAGTTTTCAATATGATGGAACGTTTACCAAGTTTAATCGGAATCATTCTTTTAACTCCCACCAGAAGACCCCAGAAGACCAATCAACCCTGAACGTGTTACTGAGTAGTCTGGCTTGGGCGAGAATAGTTCAAAATTCCAACACAGAAACCAATCCTATTCCGTCTTTTGAAGAACTCCACACCTATGGCAAAAATAGACACTTGAATAATCCTTTATTCTCAACAACGAAAATGGAGAGCGTTATATAAAATTCCTTTCGATAATTTTGCTTCCAGGGCCCATAACATGGACACGAGTATTTTCTTGGTTCCTGACTCAGAAATAACCAAAAAAAATTAGAACTAAACTCTGTTCACATTTACAATATTGGTTCACCCTGCTATGGTGAGAATCAGTCCCTAAGCCAGGAAAGGATCCAGTTCTGTTTGCATCATAAGAGTAGCAGCCCAACTTGAGCGAGACCCGTCTCTATACCTCGACAGCATTCAGTGGTGTCGGCATTATTAAGGGGGGCACATCACAGCAACAGAAAGTACCGTCCCATCTACCCAGCGAGTATCCAACTTCGCTCACATTATCAGAGGCGCGCGGAATCGCGCTTACCTCAAGTATACGAGGCATTGCTGTCAACGCCATCATATGAAGAGGAGTATCTATGAGGCAGGCTAGTCGGTCGCGAGGAGCCGTTTATCTCGGCTGCATTGTTTGATGATTGTTCTGGGAGCTGAGGCCATTGCAATGGGCAACTCAGCCGAGACACTTTACGACCCAACTTCGAGACAAGCCAGACTGAAGAAGAGAAACTTGCCTGATAATACAGACATCTTCAGAAGCCAAAAGATGCCCGAAGACGGTCAGTGTGGAGGCCATTACCAAGATAAGATCGGGACCTAAATGTACAAATTTCGAAGTAGATAACTTCTAGGCAGTTCGAGCTTAGCGAAGTTTAGTTGTTTCCCGAGAATATGGCGTAATTGAATGAAAAATGGGCAGCGCGCATTTGCGGCTTGCGTTGGCCAGTTAGTGAAGCTCTGCCATCACATTAACTACAGTAAAAAAAGAACTTACGAATAGCAACGACCCTTAAACACAATTTAGCTACCATAAGAGAGCTTAGGGAAGAAAACTGCAATATTGAAAGGGAAAACACTCGAGGCCGACCAATTTCATGTTAAAGAGCGAAAACTTGAATTATAAGATCTGACGAATTCTCACTTTGCGTAACTTACATCACGAAATATTCCGTTTAATGGAAAATTTTTGCTCAGTCTACGAGTAAGACGAGAATAATAGTCTAAGAAGCGAATATTTTACCTCACTAGATCAACTACAATATGACGAGCCCTGAAGTAACATCTACCAATATTTTACACTCAAAATACACCTAAAAATACTCCCACACGCTAAGCAATAAGATACCCTTTCCAAATGATAGCAAATTTCCTATTGCTCCACCTGATAGATGATATTGGAAGTCAAATCAGAGGCTTATTATGACTGAGTGGAGAATGCCCATTAGAGATGGAGCTTAAATCCTAGCAAACACATCCATTTGGCGGAGAGCCCGTCGGACACGCACCAATAATCGCAGGCAGAAATCCTGCGCAACATGAGCGCGAAATCCGCGAACGCGGGCAGCGAATTGGCAAGTAATCCGGTGAGTGTTCGTGCCTCAGTGCACAGGGCAGCGCCCTCGCTCGGGACCGGCGGAGTGCGGCCAGTGTCGCCGCTCAACAATACACTCGTAAAAGAGAAAAGCATGGTATTAACGCTAGGTTTTGTGGAGCGCCGCTAGCAACAGGAGGCACGGCTCGAGGCAGCGGCTATTGACTGCTGCTCAAAGGAAAACGCATTTGACACGTATGGCACTTGTGTCCCCCACACCAAGTCACGAGTGAGCCTGGCACGAAATTTCAGAATTCAAATTCGATTTTACCTAAATAGTACATAAGTAGCAGAAATAAAATTGTCCTCTCGAGGGAATCGACACAAAGCAGTACTAATGCCACATCAGCACTAAAATAATTGTGAAATGAAAAGCAAAAACTTCGAAGAATACGATTTCCTAAGCCGAGTGTGTTAGTTCTGATCCGAAGAGTTGATGTCCAGAATAAAATTTCATTGTCCTCAGTGTAGGTAAGAGCGTAATAGAACTACGTAGAACTGTATCGATTCTTTCAGAAAGTATATAACTCTGAAAGTTTCTTCTCGAGCGAAAAAAAATCGAACGCCGATGTAAACAAAGAAATTACGAAAAGCGGATCACATATTTATTTCATCTACCTTGAATGGGCTAGGAATGGAAATGATAGCAATGTACCTGGTCAAGAAATGTAACATAACAACCTCCATCCT
Source organism: Morinoia aosen (assembly GCA_030386875.1). Lineage (NCBI taxonomy): Eukaryota > Metazoa > Arthropoda > Malacostraca > Amphipoda > Talitridae > Morinoia > Morinoia aosen. The sequence goes on along the minus strand of CM059567.1, from coordinate 30,826,587 downwards.
CCTCCCAAAAAGGGCATTATTAACATCATGCTCAGTAAGATATTTTAACGTAATTAAGGGGAATTACTTTGAACACCGTATGCCACCTCAATTATTCAACCTCATGTGGAATTTTCCAAGCTTCATGGAACATTCAACACTCCGTACCTTAAGCTAAATTTTGGAGTTTAGAGAAGCACACCTGTGGATATAACCATCTATCTCTATAAACGTAAAAAAAATATATGGAAATAAAGCGATCTTTCGATTAGATACCATTCAATAACATACATTACACGCGTCAGACGAGATAACACAGACAGAACTTCGAATGGGCCCACAGTCATAAGCCGATATAAAAAAATACTCTTTAGACATAGGCATGGGAAAACGGTATCGCTCACGAGTGACTTAGGAGGCCTGTACAAAGGGATGCGCGTCCTCAGGCGAACCATTATTACCGTGGCTCTCCTACGGCAGCCGAGCTGCTGAGCAGGCCAAAACACAAATGGTGTACCTCAATCAAAGCAGAGCCGCTCATTTCCCCCTTTGAAACTACTCACTCTACATTTGGCCAATGTCTCTCTTTCTCAAGCAAAAACTGAGTGTGCAGCCGACAAAATCGATATACATGTAAAATTAAAATAAAAGACTTCACTCACTGCATGATTATAATTTCTTTATATTACATAAAACGGTTGATCATTCAGCAGGACGACGCATAGATTAACCACCGGTGCTGCACAATTAACACAATAAAGCTCAGCTAACGTCACCACAGAATAAGCAGCGTGTGATATGAACGAATAATAATAACTAAAGCGAGCTACCAGAATAGCAGCTCCAGACGACACCCGGACAATGTATGCGGCGCATGCGTCCGCATTTTGTCCGGCGGTGCAACAAAGCCGCGCGGCTGTAGCTCTCCAGAGTTCCTGGCAATTGTGTGCAAGCGACTCTCAGTGCTCCCATTCTAATTGCCTCAGCCCGAACAAAGGCGGTAAAATAAATACCCCATCTCAAACAATGGCCTCCATTCAAGCGAAAATTAAATCAGTCCATCATAGATCTATTGAAAGGGAGCACGACTGGTGCAATCACAGCTTTAAACTCAGAGTGAGGCGGCTAGCTGGAGCGCGCCGTGATTGCTTCGAGGCGCAATTCCATTGTGGCTTTTTTGCAAGGGGATCAAAGCCATGGATGTCTTGAATGAGCCCAAAAGGGATGAGCGCTACCCTAAAGCTTATAAATATTCTTAGATAAACTAAGCTGGAAACTTAAGCCTATTTTAGGGAAATTAATCTAGGATTAAAGATCTAGACAGGAGTGTCAGGATAAGGGCTCGGGATTTAAAAAGAGACGCGTTTTAAAACAACAAAATTCAACCATATTTGGTGGAAATTTCAACTGATAGGCTAATTCCATATAAACTCATTTTCAAGGATTTAAAAAAAAGATTAGATTAGACCTGGTGTTAGTTTAAGCCTACCTAACTGCAAAAAAAAACGTTCCAAAGAGAGGAAGGAGGAAGGCATCATTTAGTATTGAGAAAAGGGAAAGCTGAATCTACGCAGAAGAGGCCATGGAAAAAGTATGTTCAGAAAAAAGTTTATGAAACATGATAAAAGTTGAAGAAGAAAGTAGTAGATACTGAAAGACAAGACAGCAGTGAACCGAAATATAGGCTGTCCTTGAGATAACAAAAAAAATTTTTTCCAACAAAAAGAAGGCCTTCCTAACTTTCCGCTCAGACCATCACACATTTTCATCCTGAGAGTCATGGATATTAAAAAAGGCTTAGTCAAGATGCATAAGATTATACGTTAACTTAGGCTTCTTCAACCACAACAAAGGTGTCCTAAAGAGAGGAAGAAAAAAAAAACATTTAGTATGAAATCGAGGGAATGGGAATCTATACATATAGTGTGACTCTACATCCGGCGCATAGAATCATCAAGACTGAAAAAAGTTGCTAAAATGATACAAAAATTGAAGAAGAAAGGAATAGGTCCTGAAAAAAGGACAGTAATGGACACATTCTGAATCAGAAAATCATAGCGCTCAAAAAAACAGAAGCAGGGAATAATTTGAAATAAGGGGCTACCCAAGCAAGAGAAATTAGCAACTTCAAGTAGCAAGACTGAATAAAGCAACTTGTTTATGAAACTCATACACGAGATATGCAGAGGAGATAGCAGGCCATAATTCGTAACAACGAGCTGCGCACGGATCACCAACTAACGAGCTTGAGAAGCAAGACAAAAGCAACTTATCCATGCCGCCCGTACACAAGATACGCCCGCTGTGAGAGGAGGTGGTCTGCTCTGCAGCCGACGTGGGACCAGGAGGTACGTCAGCATCATGAGATTGGGCAGCGAGCGCACAGTCAGGCATCAAAGGCACGGCATACATAGGCGATGTGGCAAATTAATACGACAGCATGCATAGAGTGGGCACGTTGAGCAAGGCTTTGAAGTAGCACAATACGAACGGCGCAACTAGAATGCAGTAACATCAGAGTCCTGTCAACATGCTCTCTCTGCTCCGGCATTCATTAGAATTGGTTTGATCTTCAGCTGCCCTGCTGCTCAACATAAGCAAAGGCGACCTAAGAACATGGCCCCCACGCCAGCCCAAGGACAATATGGACCAAAGATGAATGCAAAGCGTCTCAGATATTCGTCGGGACACATACAGCACACATTACTCCTGACACACAGAACAAATACACCCAACATAAAAGAACAGTATAACAAAGTAAATCATGCTTTCCCTGTAAAAAAGACTTCGGATTTTATGGTTCACTGTAATGACAAATATTCACCTGAGCACCACCATTTTATCGTTTATCGCTCCGAATACACTGAGGACAGAGCCACTTACACTACTGAGAACTAAGTAATTATATACACCAATCCACAGCTCGCTAATAAGCGAAGGAGGCGCAAGCATCCTAATTAGACGAAAAGATGAAAAAAAATAAATAATGAAAGACGAAAACACTCATGCACGAGGTCGATTGCACGGTACGCCGGCCTCTCCCATGAGAGAGACAGAAGTAAAGAATGGAAGATGAGGCCTACTAAATCGTAAATTTAAGCCCACAACACTCTTGTTACGAGTGCTACTCATGCTGTGATGGATAGCTTGGGCAGGCATTCACGAGCGTTACTTCCCCAAGATGCACTGACGACGGCAGACACTTATCAGCACAATCCCATGAGTGTAGCTCTGGCATTCTTTATATCCCCGAAGAGCGATAAGTCTCTTAAAGATCCTGAAGGACCACACTGTTCAGCACACTCCCTTGTAGAGTTGAATTCAACAGCTCGGCATCGAAAACAAATGAGGATACACGCTCATTTGTTTTAGTCGAAAACGAAAACCATTGTCTCATTCAAATGCAGATGCCTTTCCCGTTGGTGCCTAGTCCTGCAGAGAAGAGCTGAGGAAAAAAATGAGCAACATATAATGATTTTTTAAGAAAACCTTATAGTGCCTGTAGGATCAGCACAAGTATCATACAATTCTTTGAAAAAGAGCAAACAGGACATGCGCTAGCCAATTTTAATACACCCTTCCTTTAAGTCTGATTATCTTCATGTGGACACCATGATTGGTGTTAACCAAACGCTAAGACGGCAAGAGCAGAACTTGTGAGACACCTGGTCAGAAACAAAGAGCACGAGACAACGATTCATGCCCTCGCAGTTAATTTCAAGGCGTATTCAAGGCGTAAATTTAAGAATTGCTAAATGAATTTTGGCATATTATTCAGTGATGGAGGGAAACGTCCATTAATACGAAGAGTTAATACGAGAAGCGTAACAAGACGAGAAGCGTAACAAGACGAGAAGCTGAGGCGAGAAGCGTAAGAAAAGAAGTTAAGCCGAGACGCGTAACAGAACAAGAAGTTGTTGCTCAAGCGACGGAGGGAGCGCTGCAAGAGAGGGACAAGAGGAGGAGGCGCATCTCACCATCAGTCTGGAGCAGACGCGCTATCTGCAGACACACTCAGGTGGTCCCGCTTGCGAGTTGCTCGTCCTCGCGAGTGACAGAGAAAAATTGCCCTCCACATTGCTATTTACGGAAGGAATCACCGAAGGATTGTTCGCCGTAGAGCTCCAAGCTCGACGAACACATTAGAATGCAGGAACACCTGCTCGTCCCTAGTGATAGCAGAAATTACCAACCAATTTGTTCCATCGTCTAACTTTGCCAACCGAAAATATTCACGCGAAAATGTCTGACCTAATGCATCATTTAGAAATTGTACTCAATTTTCAGTAACAAGAAGAAAAACTATTAGGCTAAATGTAGAAAAATTCATCCACAATAGTTACATTCGAGTTACTGCAATGGAGGTAGTACTACTACTGATAGTTTCGTAACATAACAGAAAGGCTACACGTCGCGAAGACGCCAGCGCATGATTGAATGCTGCACTACACAGCAGCCTGAAACTGTATCGTTGCGCCATGGAAGACCAGAATCTGCGTCGCAATCACAGCAACTAAATTGAGAGATACGGACCTCTCCAAACACTCCTAGGCTATTTGATACAATGGGATTACGATCAAAAGGAAGACTAATAGCCAATGAATGAACGGAGAGCGATCCCAAAACAAACTCACAGGAAACCATTTCGGAAACCGCTGCCAACAGCGCCGTAATGGGATCCGAAATAATTAGAGAAGAACCTGTTTACAGGTGATTGACCTGAACTGCTGTTCGCGACGGCACCACGCGCTCATTTCCGAGAAAGCGCACCTAAAAAAGGGAAGAAACGTTTCAAAAAGGCTTCAATTGGAAGGAGTTGGACGTGAGAGCGGCGTTTAAGGGAGACAGGTGCCGCTCTCGGCGCGCCTCGCACGTCATATCTTTTACAAGTTTTAGGAAGCTTCATTAGCTAATTGCTGCTCAATAAACTCGGCCTCGAGATTACTTTTGCGGCCTCCCAACTGAGGGCACCGAAAGAAAGTGCCACGGCTAATGAAGACACACAGGAAGAGGAGGCCATATTTTTGCTCGTCTAAAGAACTACACCGACGCAGAATGTCCCCAAATGACTGTCGATAAAGAAGAACACAAAATTTCCTGAGCTTTTGTGGACAAGAGCGGTTGAGTCTGGGTAATGAGATCCCGAGCCCAAAATTTGATGGAGCAGGGAAGGTGAGATTGAAATCAGCACGTATTTCCAGCGTAAAATAAGGGATAACGTGTCTTCAAAATAAAATTGCATCGCATGTAACATACGGAAAAGTTGCAAACATTATATGAAATATTAGGGAAAGTTTCAATAATTTATCTTGTAAAGCGGGTAAAAATTAAAGAACTTTTTTCAACAACGTCAATGTTAAATTTGACATAGCCTGGGATACACCTGAGAAAAACAAGGAACTGTTCATGGAAGATCAACCACACAATATGATGTGAATGAACTCTTGTCTCAGATCACACATCTTCTCAATCTCAATTGAAGAACTTTCTTGACAGAACAAATATTATTCATAAAATAACAACATATCGAAGCTATCGTAAAGTTTTGACGTTGAGTGCAGTAAAAAAAGGTTTAAAAACACAGAAAATACACGAAACCAGACAATTTACGTTAAATTTTACATCAGATTTTGCGGAAAAAGCTGGAGCAGGAGTTAATTAATTGACGTATATGGATCACCGCTAGAAAAATAGAGCGAATCAAACACACCGCGAAAGTCAGAAGGTTCCTTCATTGGCAAAATTGGAATGGAGATGCACGCCGATGCATTGTGAAACAGTTCTACTCGCACCTATTATTTGAGAGATTAATTTGCAGATGATTGACCTTAATGGAGAGGCTCCACTTTGCCAGCAGATAATATCAAAGCCATGGATGTACTGAATGAACCAAGTATAGAATACTATAGATGAACGCTAACGCGTCTTTCACGTCCTTGACTTTCACTAAGCATTACGTCACAGCGAAATAATATCTGCTAGACAACTATCCTTCTACAAATCCGCCCTAATGCTTTATGTGCATGCGAGTCCTATACGTCCATGTTAACTTTTCTAGTAATTAATCATCGTCTGCAACATCTCAACTGAGCGGTTTTAGTTGATTCTACGAAAGAATATTTGAATTCACTTGAAAAAAATTGTTCAGTAAAAATGGAAAAAAGATTCAAAAACATCAAATTACATGGTCGTGTCTGAAATAAAAAAAAATCAAGCTATTTTGAATAGAGCCTGACAATGGCCTCGAGAAATGATAATCCACGGTGTCAAACCTCGCAGTGACATCAAAAACTAAAATGAAAAACGATGTAAGAAGTAAACAGGCTTAATTTAATAAAAATATACTGCTCACGTTATACTGTGGATCGTATTTACAATCACAACAAAGAAAATTTCTAGCTGTAATTCAAAAAGTTGATTGATTGATTATAAGTTAGTTTTAGCCTCCCTGCAGTAACCGCGCAGTTGTATTATACACTTCACGTGAGCGGCGTCAGTCCGGCTCATGTCGAACATGAGTAATTAATTAGAGCTCAAAAGCTCACAAAACTGCATCATATATAAGTTATTACCAAGGACGTTCCAAAGAAGCCATTCATAGATTAAGTTCAAAACTGAAATTTGGATAACTTAACCATTTCCCGTCATCACGCTGAAGGAAATTGCTGAATTTCATCACTTTGCCTGAATGATACGTATCCTGAATGTAATGTAAATGGCACTATAAAACGAAAAATATCAACGCCTCCGTTAGTGTAGTTAACAGAGAAAGCGATATCGCTAACACCTAGAAGAGACAAAAAAAAATAAAGTTAGGAAAAAGAAACAAACAATCTCTCGTTCATCAGATCCGCTGTGCAATGTGCTAATGTCTTCCTAATAAAGAGACCAAGATAAACAGGAAATACGAGAGGCTCAGAAACTCTTTCTGCACCGAGTATTGTAAGCTTATTCTCTCTTAGCGTTGCTACACTGCGCAAAAGTCGATCGATCTATGTGGTCCCTTCAGAGTGAATTTTATTTCATCCCACAAATGTCCCAAGTGACGGCCATTGCCTCTGTACCCTCTGAGTACCCTCTTAGGGATAACTGAAGACATGTTAACCATGACATACAGTTAGAGTCAACACTTATATTGTAAATAAAATAGGATACTTCCAACACCTCGAATAAATTTACCTAACCTAAATTTAAAATATTCAAGTAAGATGTTGTAATACATTAGAAATATTCCTTTTACAATAAAATAATCATTGCAGAAAGATTTTCTTTCTTGAGTACCGTCCTGAAGCTGGACAACAGAACCCACAATCAACTCCTTAATTCATACGGCAGTAAGCAGCTATATGTTATTTGAGGGTAACGAAATTCTAATGTGAGCAGATGATTACAGGCACTGTAAACTCCGCTCAAATTGTGCTACTGGAGACGATCTTTCGTCGAAATGCACACAATTTGAATCATACGCAAGAAACACACAGCTAAGCTTTCGAATGAAGCAATTCCAATGCTTGAATAGAATTCTGGAGTGTTACGCATAACTGATAACTAATGATAAATATGAATCAGAACAGCAATCAGCCCTGGCGTTGGCCTAAACAAATTTTTGATTTCTTCCCTCGAAAAACAAACGGCGGACCCAGCGAGACAACCATTTCTTTAAAAATAATTTTAACACAAATAATCTGTATTACTTTCACAATTGGCACTTAACTCAAAATTTATTCTTTGACATAAAGCATTAAATTGACGAATTTAAAACTTATTTATCCAAACGTGAGCGTAATAAATTAATTCGTTGCTTTAAAAATTCAATTTGACCCATAATCTTCCATCTCTAAAAAACTACAATACCGAAACTCACACAATACGCAAACAAAAACTCGAAGCAAAAATTCCTAAAGTCATAACAAAGAACATCTTCGGTAGATATTTAATTCATACGAAGTATAAGGCGCACAGCGCACGGCCTATGTTCTAAAATGTGTCAATCTGCAGCTATTGGGCCGCCGGAGCGTTAACTGTGGGCATCCCAAAAGTCATCAAACTAACAACTTCGGCTCAAAAATTCACCTCAAACGCGGTCTGTCTTTTTGTAGAGGAAGATGGTAACGCCGCTTCCGATTAAGCCAAGTTGTTGGAGAAGTTGGTGGGGTGAGATTACCGTCACCGCCGTAATTGAAGCGACACTAACGCGCGTCCCTCCCTGCCGTCGGGATAAGTCTCAGCCTCAGCAGGAGTTGGTCACAATAGTCGCGAGGTACTCTTGAACTTTGCGCGTAATTGGAATTGAAACCAATTCAAACCACATTCAAAAGGAACCAATTCAACCCACATTCAAAAATCAATATTCTCGCGTAAATTGTTGTAACTACATTCATAAATTGCGCGGTCATCCCAATGTCATTTAGTTAACAATATCTAAGACTAAGTTACTTGGTTCAATCACTCCATCAGCCGCAGAGAAAGGAATGAAATATATAATAGATCGATATTCGGTAATAAAACTAAAGGGGCGTCTGATACCATTAGTTTTACTACCTGGTGAATCGATCATTCTTAACGGAAGACGCGAGGAAAAAATCATCAAAGCCACGTAACACTCTAAAGCGAACAAAAACCCACGGAAAATCAACGTTAGAGAATACGAATACAACCCGGAGAACGTTGGGTTTGAGAGAACTGATTAACCAGCCCTATCAGTACCATTGATTAACAAAAATTACTCAGAAAGTCCGGATAAGTCCCATGAGCTGATGAGAAATATTCCCCTTTCAAGGTCCTAACAATAATGAAAATTACCTAAAACGTATTTTTTCCGCAAAATTTATTTCACGCTAGCATTTTCACAACATTCGTTTCTTCAAGACTCTCTAACCACAACAAAGGCAATCTCAAAAAGGCCAAAGAAGTGATCTTTTCGAAAAAGACTGAAGGGATCTTTTAGCAAGGACTGCAGAAAATGGGGAATCCATTCACAAAGCGTGTTCCACACAGGATACCCTCCACATGTAAAGAACAAATTACCCAATCCCACTATTTTGCTGGACCATCCATGATTTCAGCCACCCAGTGCAGCGGCTATCTTTGGGCGGCTAAAATAACAAATATTCCGGCGAAAAAAGTTAAACAGTAGGAAAAATGAGGAAGATAATACATGAGGTAGCAGGCATGAAAACTGAAAGAGAAATGGGTACTAAATACAGAAGTCCCGAATGCCCATCTATAGCAGGGGAAATCTAACGGTATCCCCTGGGAGGCGCCAGTCCCGTAGCCCCAAGACATAAGATATGCAAACCATACTAACCTCTACACACTGCCTATCCTATATGCGCTAAAGGGACGCGTTCCACAACAAGAGAAACTTGATAATTGCAGTCTCAATTTGTGATACAAAACAAATCACCTCGACGTATAAGAAAACTCACCCAGATGTTATGGAAGAGCTGGTTGCTTTTCCTTAGACATAAGTGCCCCTACTATTAAAGTAATCGTGATCGAGCCAGGAGCAACTATTAACAAAAACACAAAAAATAGCTTGAGATTCTCACACGTCTTATACTAAATGTTCTTAAACTCAGGAGTCGAGAGAATGCCAGCCACACATCACGCGGCGATAGCACCTTGCGCTCGGTTCTCTCGAGGATCGCTGCTCCCGCCTCCCCCACACTCTCACCCTTAACGCAGTCGTGAAATACACTCCCAATTCATCGCTAAATTCACTTCACTTCAAGCCAACTTTAAGCCACAGATAAGAACTCGCGGCCGTACGCGCGAACAGCAAACAGCTGAGGGACGTAAGCCCATCATCGCACGAGTGTTAAGCAAGTCTCCCACTCTCCCTATATCGTTTCGCCACGAATGTATTTCTGAAATTCAAAAAATTATTGTGAGTTAAAATGGGTTTTCCGCACAAATTACAAGCGTAACAATATAAAGAACTCTGCGTACAGAAACAGTAAGCAAGTACAAACATTATCTAATTTTAAAGAGAATAGAGAAAGTGATACAAGTAATTCCAATAAAAGATATAAACCATAATGAGATCCCGCATCAAAGGAGTCACTGTACGCCAGCAAATAAAGGACGCGTCCATTTAGCGCTCCCTCTCAATTACGCGTTTTTGCATGGGAGTTAATACGACGATGCGATGGTGGACTGGAATAATTGTGGCTGTTCACTAAGAAGATCCAAATGCAGATATCCCTTACATAAAATTGAATACAACTTGCATGAACACAATACTGAATTAATATATCGCACTCATTACACACACGTAATACAAAGAATACACGATGATGTTTTTAGAAAAACAAATCAGATCGAGTGAATCATACTATAGAGACTATATTCATTCTCCAGCACAATTCCCTACTTATTTGCTCCTAATTGGAAAAAATGTGATTAACTAGAAGCAACAACATTGTCTATTCAACCCACATGGATAATGCATACATAACAAAGAGCGAAAAGGACGCCTAGAACAAATTTAGTGCAAGGTGTGTAGTGATTACATATATTCATGTATAAACACATATTAAATAATATTTTAGTGTAAGTCTCTCTATCCACAACAAAGGCGATCCCAAGAGAGGAAGGAGGAAGACACCATTTAGAATGGAAATAAGGAAACGCGGAATCTGTGCACAAGGTGCATAGAAGTAGTAAGTTGAAAAAGAAGTTCAGATAAAAGTTTAATAAGGAAGTAGGTGGTGCTGAAAAACAGGACAGCAGAGAACCGAAAAAATTTGGCATAGCAAAAACATTTTATTTCACCAAAAAGAAGGCCTATCTAACTCTCAGCTCGGGACCTTACATTTCTCCCCTGGGAGTGCTAATTCCCAGATACGATAGTAGTATGTCCCCGAGGGGATATATAATCACATACAGGCACACATTTATATACGCACGAGTACATTAAATCCGGACAGTAAATTTGAATTACACTGAATATTCTAGGCACATAACTTATATGACTGTTGTAGAAACTTTGAATGTTGACGCATTTGAAGTAATTCACTTCAGATAACTTGTCTCCCTTTCATAACAAAGCCTAAGGCGTTTATTTGCACATTATTCGCTAGCATCTCACATACAACACACAATGCTGACGTTAATGCTTCCTTCCAGACGAGAGAGCCTCACCTCAAGTGATGACCGCTGTCCAGTTTGCCGCCCTCACAAAACCCTACTAATATGGTCGGTCTACTCCATTACGTCACGTATCCAGTATGACAACACGCATGTTCTGTAGTTTGTTCCTCGTTGTCTTACCCAAACTTCTATGTTTCCTACAATAGCTCAACTATGTTAAGACATTCACTCATACTGTTTTATTTCACAAACTGCGGGCAATCACATTACTTCAGATTAAAGTTGGTCACGCACAGACAATGAACATTTAGCTGACAATAACTGGAGTGCTGCACATATTGTCTTTGTTCCATTACAGTTTCCTCAGCAAATGCCATGTGAATATCAGACCTACAAGTAAATCTCCAGAACAGTAACGCCTGTATGATACTTTTTAGCGTTTTGACAGCGCAATAAGCCCGTTAGATCCTGCAATTACCGAAATTTTCTAGAGGGCAAAGGACACTTGCCATATTTAAATCGGACACAGTGCTGCACAAGTGACCTCAACACCAGGAGGTTCTGCACACCAATTCTCAAAGAAAGAAAAACTGGCCTTACAGTCAAATAGTGTCATTTTCCGTGAAAAATAATAAAATAGTACATTTTTCGCCTTCAATGATATTTCTTCATTTCTATAGAAGATCAGTTCACAGCCATCCCGAAAGAAAAAGGGTAAAAAATCTATATAAACCAGTCAGGTTTGGAAGAATTTGAACGCTTTGAACATGACTCTACTGATACAGTAGCAGTGCGTTGTTCTAATCTTAAATTCAGAAAATGAGACAAAGATAATTTTTTTTTGTGCAGGCTCTTTAAGGGCAGGTGGAAATAGTCAACTACGGCAATATAAAAACTAACCTGAAATACACCAGCATTAAAATCATATTTCCAACACAAAAGTGGATAAAATTTATTTCATACGGTGAAAGTATTCATGCATTGGAAAATTTCATCGCACGACACATATTTCCTTCACCATCAATAAGAAGGAGATGAAAAAGCAAAGCCTACCTATTGATGAAATTAAGTCAAAAGAGAGAAGAGAAACAGCTTGCGCAGTTAATTGCGAGTCAAGTGCCGAGGCATGTACACTGCTGATGAGCGAAAATTTCCCAAATGCATCCTTACGATTAAAGGAATGCACTAACAACAAAACGACAGGAAAGTTAAGAATTTTTTCCTCGTTTCGATAAGAGCCAAAGGTTGAGTAAGCCAGCACCACAACAATACTCAACACACATCTGAAATGGCAGCAGGTCCTCAGGCAACGCAATGATCGCAAGAGTTATAAGAAAATGAAGGTTTAATATTCACTGGAACTGGGCACATAATTTAATCATTGTCAGAAAAACTGAGGAGCGTAGGTGTCGAGTAATTGACTCACACAGGCAAGTTGAGTGAGACTCATAGCCAGAGTTAAGGAATCGAGTATTTACTTTACAATAGACTGATAGCATTCGATTTTCGACACCTGCTTTGATTCCCAAACTCTTCAATGATACTTAACAAGCACAAATACACCTGAAATTAGCAAACGAGCGAGTATCATCATAATTGAATTTCTGAAAAACTAGCCGAAAATTCCACTGTAGCGACAAAAAAGTTAACTAGAAGCTTTAGAATGAGCTCTATCAAGAACTTATATTTTATGATGGCAACAATTATTCAACACATTTAATCACCTAATCATTTAGGTCACCCTAAAAAATAAAGATATTCATTATTTTGAGAAATAAAACTCCAACAGCTCCAACCACACTAAACGAGTTCTGTCTGGTAAAATATTCAATTTCGAGGAGTACACCTCTCGTTAAAGTCTTCCGACAATTAGGTTGACGTGACGGATTTTCCCCAGCGGCGAGCGGACACAAAAAACACGAGCCCGGCAATTCAAAGTTGTCAGAAGAGCCGCGAAAGGACAGCCCAAAACGGACAGGAGGAGCAGTGAGGGGCCGGGCATCATCGATTAACTACTTGCACCAACTCCACTTCAAAGTCCATTAAAGTCTAGCTCGGTGAAACCCAATCGAACGCCTTTCAAGATAAGCTGATTGAAGCTACTCGACTCCAATGGAAAATGAGATTGATGACGGCAGAGGCTATACACGTCAGCTGCCATGTACATTGTTCAGATTTTGTAACCTCGGGTGACCAACGTCTCGCTATTTCATGTGCGCAGTATAGAAGTGACCGGACAACCGTACTGTATAAGAATGTACTAAGCTCGTTGAAGCGTGTTACATTGCAATATGTGTATAATATCCGCACATAAAAAAAATGGTACAAATTTCAATGGTGATTTGATCATTACCATTCTTATAGCAAAAATATTTACGTGTAAACCTTTTTATTGATTCCAAAAACATCATAGCAAATAGCACGACAGCCCATGCCAAGGTTCAGAGACCGAAGTCAATTAAATCTGAAAGAAACTGATGACGTTAGTACTCTTCTTTCGTTCCATTTGACAGCCCTAGAAATGAATGACTCAGCGTGCGTCATCCGGAGATCGATTTCTTTGGAGAAAGTTCCAATAATTTAGGAGCCAAGGTATTATATTGACTGGCAATTTTCATCAATATATCAAAGTAAATAGAAATGAGTAATTTAAAAAGAAAAATACACATTTCAGGTACGGTAGCTACTGAAGCGAAATAGATTCAAAACACTAACTGAAATACAATAGCAAACTATCTCCGTTTTTGATGTACAATGACATATCTAATAACAAATTCTCTTATTCAAAATGTAAAGCTTTTATCAAGATTTAAATATTACTAGGGAAAAAATAGTATTCGGTGGATGCACTCATTTGATTGAAGAATTCGCATAAAATATCCGGGAACTGAAGAGTGAAGATTCACCGGTTCATAGAAATTCATTGATGGCAAAATTTAATCAATGAAATAGAACGGCACACAACAGGTTCAACTTCTAGGAATTTTGCAGCAACAAATCCTTTAGCTTAGGGTCTTGAATATGAAATAAAAAATTAGAAAACCGTCGGTTAGAGCAAAGTAGCTTAAGAAAGTAGCTTAAACCAAAGTAGCTTAAACCAAAGTAGCTTTATGAGAAGTAACAAGGTCATATTTCTTAAATTAGAGAAACTAAAGATTTTAGTTTGACAAACCCCCGCACAGGCACAGGCTACTTAATTGAACGTCATTAAACTACCACTTACGAAATATCACTCTCCCTTGAACTAAAATATAAATTTGATCTGTGAACTCGTTGACGCGAGACAAATTCTGTTCCAGCGATTTTTCCCTACCGCCAATGATAACACTCTGGACAAAATTATTGTTAGAATTTCACGCTGGATCAGAAATGAATAGCCATCCCAAGTTCAAAATTTAAATTGAAGAAACTAAGAAAATTTATGACAATGTTTTAACACGAACGAAATTCTTCCAGCTTTTTGAAAGCTGCTTCTTCCCGTCAACAAAGAATACCTGACAGATCGTAAATATTTTCGTATTTCAGCGGTGAACATGATCGAACTCATTCTTCGAACCTTTACCACTATTCTAACTGAAGCCTATGCACATGGTTCTATAGCCATCTAAGCAAGTGATAACTGAAACATGCAAAATCATCAGAATTTGAATAATCATGCAACATCTCTCAGCCGAACATTTGCAGTTTTATTTTAGTGGCCTAGAGAAAAGTGCTCGTCTTTCATGCGAGAGGTCAGGGATTCGAGATCCGGTAATGAGAACCGAGTTTCTAATCGCCAAGATTAGGAGTTAGCAAGTTAGCCATTTCCATTCGACCAAGGTGTTTTAAAATGAGTTCCGGATCGATAGCGGGAAACCTCAGTACCGCTTATCATTAATGATAAAGTATTTCAAAAACAAATGTTGGTAAATAATGCATGAACTTGATTTTAATTGAAACCTCCTTGAACTGTGTAACATAGGACAGGTCAAAAGGTGTGAGAAGCGAGGATGTCACCCTGTTCGTTACCCAATCAGGAATAATCGCTGTAGAGGCAAAGCGGTTTTCAAATGGCGAAATTTGATTATTGTGGAGATTAGCCATACTTGTTTGATTATCAACCTGCAGATCTTGATAGCCAATTCCCACATCTTCCTGAACACTCCAAATGACCATCTTTGAATGGAGCGCAGCTATCTGTGGCAGATTTGCATCCTCCACCGATCTAGGCACAGTAGCGTTTGACGTCACGAAGTTCACGAATTTATTCATACCGAGTAACAAGAGTACCCTAAAACCACAATTTAACATGTGGGCAGTTAAACCATCCCGAGTAGGACCAACATACGGGGAAATATTATTATTACTATTATTATTATTATTATTATTATTATTATTATTATTATTATTATTATTATTATTTTTATTATTATTATTATTATTATTATATAAGAAAGTTTTAGCCTCCCTTAACCACGACAAAGATGTTCCAAGAGAGGAAAGAGGAAGGCACCATTTAGTATGGAGTTGAGGGAACGCGGAATCTATGCACGAGGTGCACAGAAACAGTAAGCTAGGAAAGAAGTTCATGAAACAGGAAAAAAGTTGAAGAAGAAAGTAGTAGGTGCTGAAAAACAGGACAGCAGTGAACCGAAAAAAGATGGTCCGTAACAAAACAAAAACCTATTTTATTACAACAAAAAGGAAGCCTATATAACCTTTAGCTCAGGCCCTCACATAGTCCCCCTGGGAGCGATACGGGGGAATAGAATGAAAGGCAACGAATACAATATAAGATAAATCTAAAGAAAAGTAATTATTCTAAGCTAACTTTAGTATCCTTATATTAAGAGCTGTCTTATCCTAAATATAACACTATGTTAATCAATGCAGTCTAACACATTTGCAGGATTGACCACTTTCATTTCAACCGGGCACATTATTCCCAAGTTTTATAACTAGTCTTTTGTAAATCATTACGAAATAAAACCTTTGAGGTCCAAAATATAAAACAAATAGCAGCACAAGTTAGATCATTTGGACGACACGCAAGTTTGTTTACGAAGAAAATGTAGAAATTGTATGATTAGACCCGCGAAATGGAAGAACACTCACACGACTCTTAGAAAGCTCCATCATTTTGAAATGCTGTGCAAGTCCATCTCTACGAAGAATGAAGTCGAGTTGTCATTATGCAACCATAACGTCGAGGAGTCATTTCGCTTTTTTAGCAGCAAATCCATTCTGCCCACCGCATGTATATGCACCGCTCATCTAAAATATGCCCTCACTCTGATTATGAAGAACATATCCTTTTAGAAACCCGGGCCAAAATTAACTCGTTTCGTTGAGCCTTTGAAAGAATGTTCAGGAGCGAGACTTCATACGGACAATATAGAAAGCAGCGAGCAAGAAAAACACACAGTTGCAGTCAGTGCGCGTAATGGGAAGGGCGTGTAGAAAACCCAAAGCGGAAAATAAACTCCCTCTGAGCAGTGCGGGGCTTAAAAATCAACCAGCTCCTTTCATCCTATTCGCCCTGCCACTTTATTGTGTGAACACGGCTCGAAATAAATAATTCAGAAACTTAACATTGCCTAACAATTGAGACGAATAAACGTGAACGGTGCAAGGAGAAAAAACGAGGAGGAATTTGTATTCCGCATGAGAGGAGCAACCTTTGTTTTGCTTTAGGACGGAGAAGAAAGTCTGAGGACCAGCAAACAGAGCTCGGCAGAGAGCGCAAACACGCGCTCCCAAGCACTACTGCCAACGCCAAAATTCTTCAGCGAAGTTCGGAACCAGCAAAAATAGACCGCGGTCTCGTAGCACGTTCAAATTGAAAACAGAGAACAGAGTATGTTCAACGGTAAAAAATGACAGGACACCAAATTACGAAACTGACCTCCAGAACATAAAAAATACAACGAAGACATAGAACCACGCCTAGGACAGTTCATCAACATGTCTTTTTCAATCAAATTAAGCGATTTTAACTTCTTTTGATCGGCACAGGGATAAATATTCATGAACGGAAACTATGGGGATGGACGGTACAAGTCATTCTCTGTACACTTATTTTACCGACAGGCAGTTCTTCACGTTACGACGAAAACTCTTGCCAGAGAAATGTTAGATAAGTTTACTATGAAGGAAAAAGAAAAGCTTACAATCTAATGGACAAGGAATTTCACAGAATTATTAAACTTCACCAAACATCGACACATTTCACCGCACCATAAAACTAATGATTCAGTGTTACCTTCCATGTACCGTGGCGACAGCGCAAAATGCCGCCTTAGATGACCGAGCAAAAATGATAGAAGAGAGCGAGCGCAACGTCGTGTGAGATTGAAGTCTGCATTGTTGATGGCACCAAGTGTCCCCAGCGCCTGTAGTGGCACACTGCGCCCGCCTGGACTGGGCATGCAAACATAAGAAGTGCGCCTGCTCTCGCTTCCGAGCCCAGAGGATGGCTACGACACCCGCCGAGCTACGGTGTCCTCTGATGTAGCGGGGAGTGAAAAGATAAAAAGATGGTAGGCCAAGTCCCCTGATATGCTTTAGCTGTCTTTATACATGCTGCAGAGTTCAAGCGCGCATTCATTCTAACGCGTTAACTTGTTAACTGCGGCGTGATTCACCGGCGGTTCTGAGGGATTTTGAAGATGCTGTTGGTAGACCAGTTGTCAAAAACCCAATTTTCATAAATACTCCATCAAAAGTTACTGAAGGCATCACCCATTTCATGACTATTTTTAAAATTGGTCACTAAAATTAATTTTAACTTAAATTGAGTGTTAAGCTTCAGGTAAAGCCGCTGCAATGAATGTGTAAGAAAAGGAGCACAAAATGCATATTGACGTTGAGTATGAAAGGAAACGTTATAGTACGAATAAACCAATAATGTTTTTTTTTCTTCAGCCTTCCTCTCTGAAGGTTAGTGCCAAGCCACTTCTCATTGAAAATCATGCTAAAAACGATTCCAGATTTTGAAGTATTAAGCCAATTTGTGACAGTGTTTATGGTGCTTTGCTCAACTTCCCATTTCATTAGACCCAATCTTCGCAGAGCTATAGTTTGGCTATTCAGTTTATGAAAGTTTAATATAGTTATGCTCCAATTTATAAAAAATTTATGACCGCGTTGAAAACTTTTTCACAAGTGAAACAAGATGCTCGAATATTGGTAAATGGGATAATATTCCCCAAAATTGAACGAACACAAAAACTAAGAACCTGCGAACAAGTTCATTTTCAAATAGAAATAGCTTAGTTAGCACGAATATATAATAAATTAGTAAATTTGACCTCTTTCAAGATATAACTACCGGCTTTGACTCAAAAAGATCACTTTGTTGCGTACTGATAAAAACACAGAACAAAATAGCAACGGCCCGAGATGAAGTCCATTATAATCAGTTTGTCAGTTTCCTTCGATGAAGGATGTAGATGTGGCAGTAAACTTTGTCGATATTCAACCCTTGAAATTAAATAAGCAAGTTGAAACAAGGCTAAAACTCCCAACTCGCTTTAAGCCCAGCGGTTGAATATATTCCAGCCAACAGCTCATGGAGTGAAACGAACAATATTTATTTATCGTAAAATTTGGCATTAAACTGATAACAACAGTGGCTTGGAAACAAAAAGCTTAATTAACTTACGGAGTGCCCCCACGCACGTCGTTTTCCCCATCAAGAGCATTACGGATATAAAAAGCCACTCGCCTTTAATTTCGTCATAACGGCTGACGACCGACCTAAATATAACTTTTACTTAATAATTCATACGTGTCATGTACAATTTATCCCGTTAGTGATAGAAATGACGTAGCTTAATATAACGTTCACTTAATAATTCCAGTATGTCACTTACAAGAAAATTCCCATTAAAAAATAAACGACTAGTCAATGTGATGTTGAGTTTATTATTCAAGAATACCGCGTACAAAAAATCACATGAGAAAACAAACGACGGAGCTGAACATGACGTAGTTAACTCCTGGCTGCCACTCATCATAAATCCCGCAGAACAGCAGAGAGCGGAGCCAAGTGCGACGCGGGATGAAGACACAAGAGAGCATCGAGTGAGGCCAGCTGTTTTGAGACGTCTAGATTATGAACTTACTCCTCCCTCCTTCGAAAGCACGGACAATGCAAAAGGAAGCTATGAATATTCAAGCACCTCAGGCATGTTAGCAAGATTATCAGAACTGAAGTTATGACGGCAGTAACGCAAGGTCGCTTCTCCCAGAGCCTATAGTGAGGAAGTTGTTTGGCTTGCTGTACCAGACGGGTGATGATACAACAAACCACTTTGATAACATTATCGGTTATGAAACTGGACATTGAAGAAACCAAAGCGCGCATACATTGACTAGGTTAGACTAGACAAGTTAGTTTAACCTCGCTAGTCAAAACATGGAAAAGAAAGAAGGTGTCATTTAGCCTGTAGTTAAAGAAACAGATCACCTAAGCACAAGGTGTGTTCCAACACCCAACCCATGGAAATAACAAATCAAGGAAGAAATTCTCGAAAAAAGTTAAATTTTGAACAAGAAAGTCAGAGGTGATGAAAACAGGACAGCAGTGAGCCAAAAAATGTGTACATAAAACAAAAATCAATATTTCAACAGAAGGAATGCCTACCTAACCTTTTGCTCGGGACTTCACTTCTTCCAGGAAATTCTAATTTCTGCAGACACAATAGTTGTATCCTCAGAGAGCGCTCACTCAATATTGAAGCTCAATCACAAAAGAATACTTCAGCGATACGTTACCTCCACCCACGACCGAAAGTGAGGAAGGAGGGTCACAAGCAGGAAATTTCAGAATATCTTCCATCAAATACAGATCGATTTGCTTCAACAGAGCTAGCAAGAACTCTCATGCTGACGAAGAGAGAGATCACCATCAATTTTAATGTTATAATGGCAATAACAGTTGAGATGTAGCCTAATACTGGTGTCTTTTAATATTATGTTAACATTTTTACACTAAAATGTTACGCATCGGACGTGTTATTTACTCATAACCAATTGAGACTTTGAACATCGAAATAGAAACTATGATGCTGCGCGCGTATGTAAATTGAAACACTCCACAGTGATCACGTTGTAAAGACGCATACAGAAAAATTAAAACAAATAACTTTCACCTTACTGAAAAAAATCATTCAAAATTTCCATTTGATAAACTCAGCGGAGACTGCAGCTTTTTCCAGGTTTCAATTTCGAAAGTTGGGTTCTGTCCGAGCAGAAATAGAGAAAAGCAGACGGTTTGGTGATTTGCATCTATGAAGGCAGAGGGAAAATAAAAACCAAATGTCCGTCTGTGACTGCCCTAAAATTGCGCACCATCTGTCCAGACGAGGACGACAGGTGGTGCAGACAGCGCCACCAGCTGCGGAAGACGAACCAAGACAAGCCAGGCTAAACAATCTGGAGTGAGAGGGGAGAATGAGCAGAGGGATGACGCCGAGTAGACGAAATGGCGCCAAAACTTCGGCCACTTTTACGTGAAAAACGAAAAATAAACAGAAAATAATTTGAAAAACGTAAATTCACAAAACTTAATCAAATATTCAAAGTCCTCAACATATCATGTGTAAAATACCGTCAGTTTCATAAATACAAATATTCAACACAAGCCGTGAAGATTCTGCTTAAAAATTTCATCGAAAATTTCGGTAGAATTTAGCACAATACCAAAATAAATAACTAGAAAAAATTTACACAATGTGCATAAAACCTTTTAAAAATTACTGTTAAAAGCCATCGTCGAGAAGGGCATCTTCATGGCACAACAAGAAACTAAAATAAGAAAGAAAGAAGATCACGAGTCCGTTCGAAAGTAATATCTCCTTCCTGAGAATCTCCTAGCCAAGTTTATCTCTCACTGTTAACCGTGCGAAGGTAATAACTCGATCCTAAGAATCACTTAACCAAGTTTATTTCCCCCTGCAATCCATAGCTAATAGCCAGCGCAGAGAGCGGATACGAATAAAATCAATTTTAACTCTGAGGGAAGAATTCCGCACAGCAACATAAGCAGAAAAAGAACAAGCAAAATTTGAAGTCTCCAGCCAGCAGACACAACCACACTAGAGCTTAGATAAAATGTTAGTTTACGCCTCCCTGACAACAACGGAGGCGCTTCAACGAGGAGAAGAAGGAAGGCACCATTTAGTTTGGACTAAACGCGGAAGCTATGCAAAAAGTGCATAAAATAAAAGTTTAGAAAGATGTGCACGAAACACGATAAAAGTTTCAGATGAAAGTAGTAAGTGCTGAAAAACAGGGCAGCAATGAAGCGAAAAAAAGCCGGTCACGTTTGCTAGCGTTCACAATTAAAAATAAATTAGTTCCCCAATGAACTTCCGATCCGTTCCCACCGACGTTATTGATATAAAAACTTTCGCTATTCCTAGCTACTATGAATTAGATACCCCTAAAATCTGCCACACACTATAGATTTAAAAAATATTTATAAATATTTAAAATATCTACATTTCAAAACTCATCCCGCCTAGACCATGCCAGGTCATTTCGTCTCCAGAAAAATACATTGCCCCTTATGTACTAAGTGTACAAAATCCAATACTAACACGCCTCATCACTCGGCAATTCTCTCAGTTTGCAAACCTCTGAAGCGAAGAGACACAAAAGCAGGTCCCAGGAGACAGCCAGGGATAGCTTGCGAGTTTTGGAAGAGAGCGCAAGATATTCTGTATGTTGCATGAGCTTTAGGAACGCTCTGTGTTTTACTAAATACTCGAGTGTCAGCGGGTGACGTCTCAAGAATCTCGAGAAGTTTGAAGAGGCGCGGTCGCCTCCGGTCTAGCTCTGACAAAGTAAGCTCGTGCGACGCTCTCCAGGCCACACACACAATGACAGCATTAGCGTGGAACTGACGGTGTAGTTCCAGCGCACACGTCTGATAAACAAGCCGCAGTGATGGTCAAAGTGAACTTAATAAAGCAGTGAGGATGTTCAATCGAAATACGTTTTCACTGTCACTGTGATATATCTAGAAGACGAAATGGAAAGGTGCTAAGGTCGAATAAACCTTCAAATCAAAACTATTGTTTTGGAAAACAATCAAGGCATAAATTCACGATAATCAAAAATGAAATTAAATGGAATTCAGCCAAATAAGAGTGGGGTAAAAGTTTCCGAACTGAGTTAATTGACAATATCTGTGAAGTACGATAATGTAATGAAACAAAAATCGTCCTCGCATAATTACCGTGAAATCTAGTGAAAGTTCATTTTTCATTGAGCCTTATTTTGTTTTAGTTACCCTCTGAAGTCTTCTTCTGAAACTTTCCATAGAGGCTCGCAGTTTTTCTAGCAGTATTCTGTCTCACGGCATCTTCAAAAACGACTTCAAATCGTTCGCATCGGTATGGGATGATGCGCTGATCTCAGTCCGTGACATTGACAAAACACTGAAGTTTAGAAGGTTCAAATCAGGCTAAAGTGGAAGCCACATTATCATTTACGCTCTTTTAGAACAATACAGAAGATTTTAACTACAAATTCTGTCTGAAACGTGAAAGTAAGACATTAGTAATCAATTGAGTATAATTTTTATAAGATCAATAGCATTTATTTCAAATTTTATAAAGTCCAGGTATTTCTCCCTACTCTGTAGACATACATTCATGCACGGACAAAAATTCGTGGCAGACGTGAAAAGTGGTCCTATGATTCTATACTTGGAAACTAGCAATGAATGGGTTTTAGTTACATTAGACAATAAATAATGAATAGATGTCCGGCAGAAAACTAAATTGGAACGCATTCCAAGAAAACATTTTAACTGCAAACTATAACGGATATGCATCTTCGGCATCTTATACACTAAAACACAAAATTCACGAAATGCTGCGCATGAGCCTCACTTTAGAGAACAACCAAAAAAATGAACGAATATTCAAACACAGATGATATTTTGGTGCACACAACTAAAGGCGACGCTGTTTTAACCGCCTACTGGCGCCGCTTTTCACACTCCACTTCCATGACCAGCGCCTCGTCCAGTCCACACGGCAGGCATGGATTCTAGCCCGGCATTGCTTCTATCGCCTTTGGGGAAAAAAACGCCGCTCGCGACAGCATTGCGAGCCAATAGTCGAAGTTCCCTGGAAGCATAACAGAGCGGCCTCATTATCCCACTGCGGATGAAATGATTCATTCAGCGAATTTTAGCACTAATTGGTTATGGCATCGACTGTCATCGCCGGGTAATTATTCGACAGCGATCTCGCGTCTGTAATTAGGGGCATCGAGGCCTGCTCAACTCACACAGACGGGCGACAACGAGCAGCGCTAGAACGATAACAGCCCCAATGGTGCCTGAGACACGGTACTGTAGAGCGGCTCTCAGGCTGCAATGAAGCTCCTGTGGCGCTCTCACACTGATCATACTGGAGCGACCTGATCTACAGTACACCTACTCAGGTCACGGTGACCTAGCCGAGAGCGAAAACGACCGGCCACACTGATGGAGCTCGAGCATGGGTAAGTGAGTGGAGAATTGAACAATTCAAGTTACGCACCTCGACCTTGATTACAGAATACCTATAATAGTTCGTAGAATGCGAGTTTTCACGTAACCCACAAAGACGTAATCCATGCCTTTCCTAATCGTGACGATAGAGAGCTGAAAATATTCCACGAAAACCTAAATACAAAGTTAGCAGTCCGTACGAAGCGTGGTATGGAAAGGTTTCCGGCCACAAGCGTGAAACAAAGCGTCGGAAGCATAAACCAAACCTGGGGCAGCAACAAACACTGCAGTGGTCCTTTAGCACCAAAGAAATGAGAGCTGCCTCCCTCTCCCAGCTAACCAGCGACCAAAAATACGGCGTCGGCTCACCAGTTGATCCTGCTCGAGGCTGCGCCCATGGACGCCGTATAAACGCCGTTTATTCAGAGCGATATGATTCTTTTTTTGTCAGGCCAAATGTATATGGAAGCGGATCCGGGCGTGCCAGCACGCCTATTACCTGCAGCAGCTCGGCCGTGCCAGTCAAAGACGAGTAAAATGCAAAAGGGATTCTGTGATCTTTGCAGCGTGATATTCGGAGCACCGACGCATTTATTTCGTAACGCACACCTATGAAGATGAAGTTTCACGGATGACAAGAAGATCACATTAAAACAACTGACCAAAAAGCGTATTTTAATTCCTCACGTGAATTACGTAGAGCACATATTCATTTATGATATGAAAAGTACCGTGAATGTGATGAAGTGATTACTGCAAATAGCAAACAAAAAATCACGTGCCGTCAAATTAACTAACGTTATTGCTTATAAAATGCATGAAAAGAAATTCATAATTAATTACAAGTTATGGCTAATATAATTTCGAAATAGAAGTTCAAACTTGCGCGTAGGAAAAACTTTATTAAAAAAATATCGAAAGCGAACTACTCAAAATAGCACAGCAAAATAGCACAATGCTATGACTTTAAAAATACTTTCAGATTTATTTCCTCATAAAACGAACATCTAACATCAGAATATTAATTATTTCATGTTAGTATAAAGTCCAGCATTTCAGTGAAAGTTCACATTGTATCAGTGAGCTCAGGGATTAAAAATAGGTTTTCTCGATCTCAACCTCGTCTCAGAACGTTAACTTGAACTCTTCACTTAGTGTTAAGCAAGAGAATAAACAGCTTTTACGTCAGACAAAGATATTCTTAACGTTCAGTACTCCACGAACACATGGCTCCATATTCCTTCGCTATCGCTTAGTCTAATTGTCGGAATTGTTTACGATTAGCTTCAGCAGAGGTTGAAGTCTCACGAGACAATAAGCATAAAAATAGCAAATAAACAGTACCTTATCTTACATAGAAAAATCTCACAATGGTAATGCGCTAAAGCGAACGTAGAAAACGTCAGAAAAAAATAAGCCTATGAGCACCGCTCAATCATTTTTACTCAAACAGTGCTCAATAACACTAGTTAACAAAGTAGCATTGATTGAGATATGAATTCGAATGCAGATCGAGGAATCGGGTTTTGTCATACCGCTGCAGTCAGACTCAAAGTAAACAGTCTCCGTCGTGCAAAAGGATAAAATCAAAGTATACAAATAGAAATGAGAAAAACGAAGTGCACGCATTAGTTAGCAATGAAAGCTTGGGCATTTATTGAGTATATTTTAATTTAAAGTAACAAACTCATTCTACTAATACTGCCAACAGGATTAAGAAGATGATGACAAGAATGTTTACACAGCAGGGTGTAATATCCGACATATAAGGACGGTCGTAAAGTAACACTCCAACTTTAAAGTCTTCATCTTATCTAACTTTTTATCTGGAGAGCCTCAATAAGGGAGGGTAGAGAGGGCGGTCCGGGAGCCCAGCGCCAGGAAGGTATCACACAAAGGCAGGAGCACAGCGCTGGTATCGCCGAGACCAGGCAGCGCCTCGCACGTTTGCAGGGAGATGCGATCGCTGCAGGACCAGCTAACACACAATCATTACCCGCACCGCTGGACCAAAAATGGACGAAATTATAAATTAAATCCAACGCTAACGAGCAGAGCTGCAGTCTTAATGACGGCTTGGGCCGGTGTCGATGGACTGGGAATAATGAGGATGCTTGAGCAATGGGATGAGCAGAAGACAGGGAACCCTCGCAGGTATTGATTACAAAATATGGAAGGCAAAATTTGACGCTTCTGAGAAAATGAACGAGTAGAATTCATTCGACATCTAAAATTATCCAATAATAGAGATAAACCCGCAGAGTGAGTTGATTCAGAATATCAGTTTCACAGAGTTTCAGCGGAAACAATAATTACAACCAAACGCGTGTGATATATATTCTGTAATGAAATTGTCATGCAAAGAGATTCAGTAGTCAAATTGAATATGAATACAACACTGAAAGACCAACAACAAATGTCTGCTAAGGGCATCGAGGCTCACACGAGATGAACACCATGAATCTATCACAGCAGGTTAAAACGTAATGCCAAGCGCCAATTATAAAATGTAAATTATTGCTTACAAATTTTATTGTTTTTTTCAGACGAGTGCTTAAACTTATTATCTCAACCACCACCAAGGTAGCCGCAAAAAAAAGATTAAAATTACAGAACGAGTTGTAATCGACTAATAAACAGCCCAGAGATATGCCGTGAACCTATGAAAGCATGAAAACGGTTCTCCTGACGACGTTGTTGCCGCTATACTGAGGCAAGTGAAAATAGCCACGGTTTGAGACTGTGCCCTAGTCCTATAATACATTTTAAAAAAGCAGCTCTGAGCCACCTTTGACAACTCCGTCGCACAACTTCTTCCTACTTTGACACATAATTCAGAGAAAACTACAATAACATAACTAGTGAAGTGCTACACACAGTTTAATATCTTCTGAGTTTAACTCTTTTCGTTTTCTCGTGACGAGAATGTCTCGACCATCAGCACATCACACCAAGTAGATGAGGGAAAAATTCTCATAAACGTTTATGATACTCACTGCTATGTTCACATGATACCAAGGTTAAGCTAATAGCTTGAACATCCTGAATAGAGGAGAGAACATACTGAAGGTAAACACTGAAGGGCCAGGCCAAAGTAAGTTCAACAGCAATGCGAAAAAAATCTTAAATTTGGTCAGAAAGAAACATGAAATAGAATAACTAACCGACCCAACACTCCGCGCTGCCACAACGACGTAAACAGATAACTCGGCCCTTGGTCTCGCTCGCCCCACGGAGCCAAGCGCGGCGGCACAGCGGAGGCAGCGACACACAAAGCGCCCTGAGAAGCACGCCCGAATGGCGTCGCACTTCACTGCACTTTTATCACGCCGGCGTAATCTCCCCTCGCCGCAATAGCCTACTATTATTGGAGTTATTGTCATAGCGCGTTTCATTGTCCCAACACACCCGGAAGTGCTGAGGAAGTAGATATTAATCGAAATGCCGGGCGCAAAATGTTTCGGGGAATTTGCAAGTGCGAGGTATATCTTCTAAACAGCAATCAAACTTACAGTAGCAGCGTCACACCTCGTTCACTAGAGACAAGCGACAGAGAGAAAATGCTGTCTGAAGCATATATTCACGTAGTGCATCCACCAAAATCAACGGAGCGAAAATTAGCCTGTAATTTTGGTTGATCGAACACAACTGAAAAGTTTTGCTCGTTGAGCTGGATTTAATTGAGCAAGTCCGTTCAACTACGTTCTTCATGGAGACAAATTTTTCGTATATGAGAAGGATTGGGTTTAAAGAGCTGCAGTGTCCCTAAACGATAAGCGGAAAGAAACAATACACGATAAGAAATAATACATGATTTGAAATGATGCGCAATACGATCCGATACTTTACAGTGCTAACAAGACAGCTACTGTACTGCCAAGAAATTCGGTATCTTTGAAGTTCGTATTTTCATAACCTGAATCGTGGCCACATCACAAGTACGTATAACTTAGAAAAGGAAAATGAAGATATTACAAATTTAAAAAAAACAGAGATACACAGTAAGATACACAGTAAGGCAACAGTGTTGCGTGATAGTACATGGAGAGCATGGGATTAACTTTTGTAACAACAACGAGACTTGTCTTAGGTCACGAAATCGATTTTTTCAAGTATCAGTGAGCTGGAGATCAGAAAATACGTAATTCGTTCAGCAAACACAGCCCAACGCAGGACTAAATGAAGAATGGTTCGGTACGGATGTTCAATAAATTATTTATGCGAATACAGGAGAGATTCTAAACTAGTCACGAAGAGTTCGGCGGAACTGTTGTAAAATGTAATACCACACAAAGAGATTGTACAATGATCCCCTAGCACACACTTCTGTCGAGAATGCGAAACTTCGCTGAAAAAACACGTGGTCATCACTCCCAACGAAAGCAATGATATAACAATTGCCGCAAACAATTGATTGTTAAACCAAAGAGCAGGTCCGGTAAAGTAGTTCAAAATTAATCAGAATAAAACTTCCCTTGCTAGCATAACCTCAGAGGTTAGAACAGAGAGGCCCGGGCGAAGTTGTGAGGGAGCAGTTAACACTGGCACGGCTATAACTGCAGGGCTCTGGAGCGCTGCTATCTGATTTGCACCTAAACTTGAGCTCTTGTTGGCTCTTCAAGGAGAAAAGAGGCAGAGTTTGTATTGAAATTCGAGCACTGCAAACGCCATAAATGATCAGTTCAGGAGAGAACTTGGTGCACTAAAAGACAGCTGCAATGGTGAAGTGAGAGCTAAAGTTTCCAAGAGACTGTGAACGAAGCATCTCGTGTCTTAAGTGCGCACCTCATTGCCTTTATACGATAATAGCTCAAATTAATGCTTCGTAATACGCCGTACTGGCAGCAACACCACGGTTAAGACCTCGGCCGAGCGAAACTGCTTCTTATGCCTTCCAATTTGAAGACGTGGACTGTCACGAGGACTTATTCAAGCATCTCGCAATGCGAAGAGTGAATTCTTTTTAGCCCTGAACAGGAAAATACTCGCATTTCATACAGAATTTATCCTCCTTAAAAGGAACCTAGCTTGACGATAGAGTTATAAAATCTGCTTGGCTCAAACGAATGTTAGTAAGAATAAATAATGCCCTACGAGGCAGTCCTTTGAGACTAGAATACGGAAGAGGAACTGCAGCTCAGAAGGAAAATGAAATGCACTTTTATACTGAATATCATCATTAAGCGTCACTTTATACTTTCTGCTCTAACACCTAAGCATTACTCCTCACAAATATGAAGGAGATGTTATATGACTGCAGAAATTATCGAAAATGAGTTCATAAAAGTACATAAAAAATTTGACATATGGGAAAGTTACACATATAGCAACATTTCTAGTACATAAATCGATCAATGTACTGTCGCGTTATTTTTCACGCAGAGGCCAGCCATATCTTTATTCGTGTATCTACTCCATAATCTATGAAAGCAGTCATGAACAATGCAAAGCTGAATACGTGGGCATGACCACAGTTTTTCTTTGCACCAAAATAGCATAACACAGAAAAATCGTTCGAAGGAGCGCCAACCATCTATTCCATTTTACCATCTCATTACAATGCTTTCTTCGCAGTAAAATCAAAGTTTTTCGATACATACCTTCTAACAGAGCGTTGTCATCAATGAACATCATATTTTGATCCTCACACCAGTTTTCGATTCGCGTGAACAAGAAAAGAGTTGCATCTCAAACCAAAATGAGCATGCACTAAAATTGTGACCATATTTTTCAAAGGGATGGTGGGGGGTGATTATAGTGTGCACGCTTGCTTGCGCTGTCTCTCAATGATGCTCTCATTAAACAGTCGGAAAATTTCTGAAAGCAATTAGATTTCCGTAGGCAGGTACTCAGTGGCGTAAAAAAAAACAGGGAGAAAACATGCTGCTTCAATTATTGAGAGCTAATGAAAGTGCGAGACTGTCGCCCACTTAACGGACTCTCCAGCACAAAGTGAGATAAATAACTATTAATAACGCAACGAAAACACAATGAAAAAATTGAGTTGCAACTCTCACATATCTATAATGATCGCGCTATACATCAGCAGATAACGAAGCAATTACGCAATGTAATTGCAGAAAGCCTCGAAGCATTTCTTGAATTTTTACATGAGTACACAAAAATCCCAGTAATTTTGTAATGATAAGCATTTTCCACAATGGGTTTTCCGTTTATTAAAATCATGCAATAGCGAAACTGAGCCCCAAACACCTGAGGAAAGGTTTCAGGTTTTTATCGTTCTCTGCAAAAAACGAAACTTTTAAACGTTATCGATGTAAATGGAGATCTAGAGAACAGGCTTTAGTAGACAAGGGACAAACGTTGATCGACGACCTTTCAATAGCAAGTGTTTGCATTACATCACTCGTAGTGAAGTGCACCCGTTGAAATAACACATATGTGTGTTCGCTTGATAAATATTGGATCAAAATATGCATGGAAGAAATTCAACACACATACATATATGTACGTTGAAGAAGAACTATTCCTTGAACGTTTACGCATACATTACAACAAATTAAAAAACAACAACGTAGCTTGAATTATATACTATTATCAACTTTGAATGAATTACATTTTTAAGCTATTGGCAGAATACGAGAACTGAAATAAATAGGATACCTTGATCTTATGTATTTATGAACTATTTAAGAAGCCCAATTGGACGCGCTTGATATTCACAGTAAATTTAACTCCAGTATTAGCCTAAAAGCATCCAATGAATTTGATGCATAAAGTTAGCTGTTTTAATTCTCCACAGATGTAATTCCAGTTTACTCAGAATTAGACAGACACATTATTGAATAAAATAAACACAAATTGGACTGCCCTTTTCTCTGATTACTGTTCGTAGATTTGAGTAACACACACAACGTCGTACAAAAAAAAGAGAAAAACAGCGACAACATTTGAGCTGAACCGAAACATTTAAGTGTAAAGATTTCCTATTAAAAATTTTAGCAGTATTTGAGCCATTACATTATTTCACAATAATAATTTTAAAACGAATGCGAATAGAGATCAGATTATAAGTTAGTTTAAGCCTCCGTAACCACAAGAGAGATGATCCTAAGAGGCACAGTTGGAAGGCACAGTTTATAATTGAATTAAAGAAACGGGAAATCTATACACAAGGTGTAAGACCATACCTTGCAAATGAAAACCGAAGGTTAGATTAAGTTAGGCATTAGTCTAAGCTTCCTTATAACCACAACAAAGGCGCTCCAAAGAGAGGAAGGAAGAAGGCACCATTTAGTTTGGGTTTTAGGCAACGCAGAATTTATGTACAAGATGCATAGAAACAGTAAATTGATGAAGGAGTTCATGAGACAAAATAAAAGTTGAAGAAGAAAGTAATAGTGGATGAAAAACAGAGCCGTGAACACCCCCAACACCCCCCCCCCCCCCCCTCCCCCCCAAAAAAAATGTTTTTAGCGAACAATAAGCCTATTATATTTAAACAAAATGGCAGGCCTACATGACCTTCAGCCAGGGACCTCACATATTCCCCTCCCCTGGAAGCACTAATTCTCATTGAGATAATAGTTGTATCCACCCTAGAGGACTCTTGAATTTAAAAAAGCTTCTTTACAAGTTAGCCAACTTGTCAATTGACGGCAACGCTCAGACAACACGACGCGGTAGCGCAAAAATAGGTAAAAGCTGCGCGCAGGATGGCCTCTCCGCAAATCTAAAGCACTAACACTGCAAAGACCGCCTCTACATTGTTGATTAGACTTACACTGGCGCAATAAACTCTCTTTTTTGTAATGAAAATTGTATAAATGATGAACATCTCACATCGTCACAAAGTGGTACTTTGATAAATAATTTAGAGTCAATAAATTTGGGACGTCCAAATAATTCGCCGAACTAACGAAAATGATTAAGTAAAATTCAATTCATTTCCGAGAAAAATAACTTAGAAATCGCTATCGACGAGAATAAATAAACGAACAAGCTAGAGTTGTATTGACTGCCCTAAAAAATTAGGCCCCGCTCCCAACCGTCAATTGAAGTGATCATGCACGCATGGAATCATATCAATAAACAAAAAATATGCAGTAAAATACAATTCCACTATCAAGTGATCCCACGATTTTAGCGCTATATCCCATTAGAAATTTGATATGCAATTCTTGAAATACTGATGTATAAAATTGTACATAAATCTCTCACAAATGAGCAGCTACCTGTCTTCAAATTATTCAAATTGAATGGCTAAATATATGCCTAATTAGCTAGTTTTTAATACAACAGTGCCTGCAGCTAACAAAACAATATTCTAAATAAGAAACCAAACTGAACATCGCAGACCGAGCTAAAAACTTTTTGAAATAGCATCCAATGAATATCTAGCGTCAAACTATTGAAAACGAGCTTGAAAATATGCGCATAAATCCTTTATTTCAGCTAAAAAAAACCTGCATCCAAGAAAACAAAACACAAACTGAGCTGAAAAAACATGCTGAAGGGGCACTTACTTCATAAATAGAGCTCGAGAGAACAGCACAGCAGTAGCAGAAGACCTCCCTGCTCACCAGCAAAGATGTACAAGGAGCTCGCTCCAACTATCCGCTAATGCCTGGTCCGATCTGCGCGCTAACCAGATCGCTGATGTGGAGGTAACATCCCAAGCATATTTGCCTGAGGCGTCCCCTCTTCTAATTACATTAGCTTTTGAGGGTTCGCCATAGGAGAAGGGAAAGTAGTTCTAAATGGCAATAACGGCGATGGTCGCAAACGACAAAAATTAGGAGCATTTTGGAGACGGTAATTGGGGAGCGGCACCTGCATAAAATTTTCCCGGAACTTCCAAGAGCCGGGCTTACAAAAGTAACACCCTTACAGCGAGCACGAATGAAACAAAAGCAACCGACACACGTGTGAATAGAATTAGCAGCAGTGATGGCATGCATGCACAACTCGTACAAAGTTCTCAGAGATATCCTCAAAATACTTATTAGCAGGATTGCACGTTTCAAAGTTAAGTAAAAATTTTCAATACTTCTGTACACTGGGATTTACATAATTCACGAGTTTATGATGTTGAATTTCATATAAAGAAATCGGCACAAGAAGCTATCAATCAAAATATCTTGCACAGTCCGCCACAATTATACGAATGAAGTTTCACTTGTACCATAAAAGAATATATTTCTTACATTGAGAGTGAAAAATGTTATCTTTGTTTCATACTTCATACACTCGGAATAAAAGACTTCAGTATGCATATATTACAAACATTTTCCCAAAGATGGGAAAGATTTTTAGCCTCAATATGCTCAAGCCAGCGCTGCTGCAACAACGATTACAAACACCCTGACTCGGACTTTGAATGAGACACCGCGTTCCCACACTCGGGTTCCGAGGCCCCACAGAGGAATAACTTAAAGGCGGGCGAGGGAGCGGCTGCGGCGGCTGGTAATTGACAGGAAGCAAAAATAGACTTTAGCCGCCAATCGTGCTCAGTAATTCAGTGCGACTATAGCCAGGCTTCCTGAGACGCGCGTCATGAAAAAGCCGGAGATCACTTCCGTAAACACGGCCATGATATTCCTAAGGCAGATCTAAAGACCTCGCTTGAGTTGCAATGGCGCTGCCAAGCGCCCTGTGCGCCCATAACACTAAAGAACGCAAGATGAGCAGGGCTTCCTAGCACCACCACGGGAATTTGGAACCGCCAGATATGACTTAATAGAAAATATTAGAGCTCTTAGAACTGCACGGAACCTCCGCTGATTTTATCATCAACGTCGTGAGAGTTACAGAAACCATATTGTATTAATTGCAAAAAAATTGCTTTGATGACAAACCAGCATGGAATTTTAGAAAATACACAAATAAATTTGCTCATAAATTGTAGAAATGAAAAATTCGTCGTCTCTGAGTATAGCTCACTACCTCGTCTATTCCAGGCATGAACAGAAGTAATCGTCCTATTTGGCATCGTCGCAGTCCACAAGATAAGACTAAATATAAGTCCGTTTCAGCCTCTCTAACTACAACAAAAGGGTTCCAAAGCGAGGAATGATGAAGGCACTATTCGGTAAGGAGTTGAGGACGCTGAATCTATGCACGAGGTGTGTTCTCACTGAAGATCACCTGCGCATAGGAACGGTTAATTGGAAAGGAGGTTTATGAAACATGTTTGATGTTAAAAAGTAGCGGGTGCTGAAAAATAAGACAGCAGTGAACTAAAATAAAAATGATTCTTAACAAAACGAAAAACCTATTTCAACCACTCGCATCTTTCCTTTGGGAGCGGTAATTCCCACAGACACAATAGTCGCATCCCCTTCAGGGACGTCGCAGTACACAAACAACCGGAACTGTGACGCCTGTGCAGTTCAGTCACCCAGAGTAGAGTAACGAGGACGGAGAGGCCGAGCCTTGCAAGGGAAAACAGCGCACTTTAATGCTTTATTAGCATCGCATAAAAAGAAAAGCGAGCCACTCTTGCTCTGACCTTTCTTTCCCTGCCATGAATATCGCACTCCTGCTCCGCGCTCCGCCGCTCGCATGCATGAGTGGCTGCATTATGCAGCGCTCCTGCCTCGTGCGGCAAGGACTTTGACGATCATTTCATCCCTAAAATAAAAGCTCCTGGATTTTTCAATATCGCTGGAATGTTGAACGCAACGTAAAAGCAAAGAAGATGCTTGGAAATTTGAAATAGTATGAATTTTTATCAGACTAGACCATAATAATATTCAGATCATACGACCATAAGCGTTTTGATTCAAACGCAATGCATGCTGAGCGGGGAAAAATGCCATCGATTGATGGTAAGAAGAGCATTTGCTGCTGACTGGACCTTCTGTCGTTTTCTTTCAAGACCATTCGGTACTAATTGAAAGAAAGTTACCATGGAAATTTAAATGCTATATTCTGAAGTTTTCCATTGCTATGGAAGTCTGCTTTTGAAACTGAAAAGTATAAAATAGTTGCAAAATTCATTATAAAAATGACAAATTTATAAAAGGCACTTCCATGACTAATTAACGACAACTTCAGATTGGAAACCCATGAACCTTTACTGTGGGGAGTCTTTCAGCAGCGTCAGGACACATCTGCGCACGAAGTAAGAAAATTCTCCAGAACACGACGCACAAATGTTCGCACAAAATCAAAGTTACCAGCATAAAGAGGAGTTATACAGAACGCCGTGGCTGCTCCCACAGAAAAATAAAAATAAAAAATTAAGCCTCTCTAACTAAGAACCCGAACCCACAAGTTTTTCGGTAAAAACGATGCTGCTTGACAGCTCGTGCTGCCGCTGGTGAGTGCCAATTGCATGCTGTCGTAGACAGTCACTACATCAGCGTGTATTGTTCACTTTACTAACTTAAGAACATTGTGTGCAATGCTAGGAAATTATTTTTAAAACACGACAAAACAGCACACGGGATTAATAAACCTCTCGATTCACAGACATGTCTTCGAGGTCTACACATAGCTACTTTTCAACCTCAGAATCGGGCGGGAAATTGACCGCTGTGAGAATTTTTTACTAACTGCGTTCCACTTTAACAGCACAGTTGCGCAACACTTCTAGTCTAAGGACCCCTTTGAACTCAAATGAGAGAAAAAACTCTACAATAAGCACGAGGAATGCGTGTTCCTGGAGTTCCTTAAGCACACTAACCCGAATTCATACGCT
This sequence comes from Morinoia aosen, assembly GCA_030386875.1. Taxonomy (NCBI): domain Eukaryota; kingdom Metazoa; phylum Arthropoda; class Malacostraca; order Amphipoda; family Talitridae; genus Morinoia; species Morinoia aosen. The sequence goes on along the minus strand of CM059567.1, from coordinate 30,791,359 downwards.
AAAATAAAAGCGCCCCAAGAGTTTCAGTTGCAAAACACTACATACTCCTGCCAAGGAGTGCTTAGAAGCCCAAAATTTATCAACAAAATTGCATAAAAGTACTCTCTAACTAGCTCAGCATAAACGCTGGTCTAAATTCCACCCGCAACTGAGAAAGACACAAGAGAAATAACACAAGAGTAGCTGCCAGACACGGACTTGACGCATCGCATTAAAACAAATGCTAGGAGGCTCAGAGGCGCTGGTTACCGCGTGCATGCGGCCGACTGAGGCAGTGCTTCGTTTACGCCCGCAGCGCCGCTGCACTGCACGTCTCGTGTCCCATGCAGGGGAGTCAAATGGCTGCTCGCCTAATTCCCTAAAAAGCCTTCAATGGAAACACCAAAAGAAAAACGCCCGCCATTGTGTCTTTGAGGCGGCAAAGTGCACTTTCTGTGAGAGAGACTGAAATAAAGTTACGAGATGACCATGGTTTGTCTGCAACTAAAAATTGCTTTAGCTTCGTTACTCACAAGAAAACCCCTCTTGCAGTAATTATTTTTCCAAGCATTCAAATTGTACAATGAGCTTGATGAAACATTTTACTTTTATTTTCATGCGAGAAAGCTAGTTTGAATCAAAACCATTTAAAAAAATCTTCAGAAATAAAAACTTGTTTTTTATTTTGTTCACTGTGCATTCAATGGCTTAAACGTTAAGAAAGATTAAGCACAAACAGTTGACAAAATTCAAGCATACTCATGACGTTAAATGTCCAGAGAATTGCATTAACTCCAAATCGAATAAATTTCCCCCTTAACACATTGACTGCGACGTGCGCCACCGGTGGTACACGGAGGGAATTTTCATAATGCAGCTGACCGAACAGTAGCCGCAAACTCAATTTTCATAAATACTAAAAGCCAAATGAAGACAAGATCCAGTTTATGTTTGGTATTTTCAAAATAGTTTACTACCATTGACTTTAAATTTGAGTTTGGTGTTGAACTTAATATTTAGTTGCCGCAGTCAAAGTGTTAATGAAATGTTCGAATGAATTTCCCTTACAGTCATTCCTCCGCAGTCACTAAATTGAATAGATGTGTAACCCTTCAGGTTTGAGTGGGAATTCAGGCTGTCAATGTTTACCCAAGTTGAATTCTGAAGAAAGTACTAAGTGCCGCCAATGCCACTGTGATTACTGACAGGGTCCGCTAATAATTTTATTTCCATGCCATCATAAATCTACATCACACACTTTCATCCTTCCTACCATGACCAAATGCCAAAAGAAGCTACTTTTTCCTCCACAGCCGAATACTAAGGACTGACCATTGGCACATTTCTGGACTAGAGAAAATCAGAAGCCTGCACAAGTATTTCCAGGCACTGCTGGAAATCAGGCCGAGGAACATCTCTATCTATCCACGTGGGTGATAAGACGAGGCTTTGGAAGAAGCACGCTGTGTGCGGCAAGGGATCAATTGCAGGATCAGCGTCAGCGGCGCTATTTACTGTTATGGCTCCATCGATGGCTCGTTTTCTGTGGTGTACGACCGTGTCCACAAGCGCCAGCAGCGCACTAACATCGTCACACGAGCATGGCTATGACAATGCGCAACGCGTTAACGGCTATAGGCATACAGTGCGTCCTTATCGCGTAATGAGCAGAATGATATAATGTACTGTAAGAAAATGCGTATAAAAAGCGGATATCCAGCACAAATAGAAAGTACATAAATCATTGTGAAGCTCGACGACTTGCAATTGAACTACGCAATAAATTCCTCTCGAAACAAGTTATTTTTACAGTAAAACCAAAGCGGTAAAAATGAAATATCTGGTAGCAGCGCTCACGGCAGCCGTCGAAGGAAATGGAAAATATCTCAGAGCGAAAACGAGAAATGAAAACCCAGCAAAAAGAAGGATAAAAACAGTCGCATCCTATGCAAAAGGTCAGCGCATGAGTTCCAGTGGTAAAGTCAAAGATGGAAAAGAAGAGAGGGAAAGTACTGGAGCTCCGCCTCCCACAGAGGCTTAACTTCCCAAACAGATAAGATCATCGGTTAGCTTAAGTCTCCCTGACTCATTAAAGAGTGGTTCAAAAGAGGAACCCCCATTTAGTATAGAAATAAAGTGTGCTCCATACCTTCAGTATGGGGTATGCCCCATCGAAGTATGGACTAGTGTGCCTACATCCAAACAGCATGATTGAAAAAATTTCATTAAACAACAAAAAAGTTTAAAATGTAATAGGAGATGAAAAAACAACATTGAACAGATAAAAAATGGTCTTCAAGGAAATAAATAGCTTGTTTTATTCAAACAAAAACTACATCCTTCCTACCCTTCGGGTCGAGACCTCACATCTTCCACCTGAGAGAGCTTATTCCTACAAACACGATAAACAGTCTAACTTCTTCGTCGCCGGCACGCATGTTTTTCACCACCCAAATAATTAAATCGCCTAGGCGGCGATAAAAATGCACGCTCCGGCGAAGAAGTTAGACTGGGATAGTTGTGCTCCCTGAGGACCCAACTTCCCATCATGCTGGCGAGGACAGACGGTCCCGGTGTGCACACATGCCCAGAGAGAATCTCATGTCGCACCGCCGCTCCCCCATCGCTAAGTTATCAATGTGTGCAGATGTAGACTACTCTCTGAGTAGTTTTCTCAGAACATGAAATTTAATTAACGTATCGTCATTTGGAGGAAAAACTGCTCCGTAAATAATTCAAAAAATGGTTTGGAAATTTCCGCCAAGTTCAAACGAGTTCAATTCTAAAAGGTTTGTTTCAAGCGTAGTTCATATTTTGCACGGATACGAATTTTCAATTTACGAAAAATGTACAGAAGGCTTTTCTGAAACAATTAACCTCGATAACATGGGAATAATCTATAATATTGAGATAGCGAGAAAATTGAACAGGACCGACATTAGGTTGAAGTTTCAAGTGCACTAGATTATAATTCCAAGTAAACTAGATTGGCAATTAACAATATATAACTTTGAATACTTACAGTAACGTTACAACGTTCTACCAGAAAGCGAGACAAGATTTTCAAAAATAAACATGGAAATGTTCACCATCTCTGAAAGTAAATTTGATGAAAAGTTTCACTCGAACATCCCAATGAGAGATAATTTGGTATGAAGGGGTGCAGTACGCACGCCCGCCCCTCATGCGAAGGATTCATGTAGGAACGAGATATCCACAACCTTTACCGAGCTGCAAATGCACACGTCAGTGGTCAGAAGTAAAGTCTACGGTTATTTTTTTCACATTTCAGTTACTCACATGTCACAGACAACTGCGAGCAAAATATGTCCCCACCCCTGAAATTATACAGAATCTCTAACTAAACAATCGCTCATACAATTTTAATGGTTATTTTCATGAGGAAAGTAATTTCAAAACGTACTTGTTTACGGAATGTGTTTCAAGATCTCCAAGAGCTTCGTTGGTATTACCAGTTGAGAAGACACTAGCCGGATAACTGACATTTTCTAACTCATCTCTTACATTTTATTTCCCGTAAAAGGTATACTCCAAAAAAGTTCACAGCTTACACCAAATATGATTAATACTTTTAGAGAAACATAAAATAAAATTTATTCAACGCAACACATCAGTAACAGAATAAAAACCTACATTTGAACGAAAATCCTACCTAACCTTCAACTAGGAACCTCGCATGTTTCCTCTATGAGCGCTACTTCCCATAGATTCATTAGTTTTATTCTCCTAAAGGAAAAAGACAAGGATATTTTTAATACAAGTTTTCCAGATAGCATAGCAGTCAGATCAATTCCTTTATCAGCGAGAAATGCTGAACGATACGTAAAGAAATAAATATTGTAAACAATCTCACCTGTGAATTCTACTGTTGGCATGAAAACTGCACAAACGTGCTCCGTCGTAAAAAACATACATATTATTAATATAGAAATTCTACGTAAGTTGAATCAAAGTTGCCTTGTCGAATAACTTTGATTGAGAAACTTTGGAATTTTTTTTCTGGGTACCGAAATCAATGCTGAAGAAAACAACGAACAAATCATTAAAACTTTCATTTGAACGTTACAGACATGACTCGTTTCCTGTGAAATAAACAGACGTGGTGCTGTGGTTAAATAAAATTTATCGGAAATAATCAGTTTTTCTTCAAACACGCAGCAACACCCCGCGGATTTTGAAATCGGAGCCGAAACATCGAACTAAATTATTTTGTTCGTTTCCCTGGAGTCAAAATTGGGGTTGGGAAGAAAAGTATGTTTGTACACTTTTCGCTTAATTTACGAGGTCGCAACGGTACTGCTGGCAGACTAAGTTCTCAGATGACATGGCCACATTACGCGCTGTAGCACGTGCAGTAGTCACGTTAACTTAGAACAACAGCTCGAGGATTGTAAATTGTTCAAAAATCCTGCTCCAGACACAGGAACATCCCACACCATTGCTAGGGGCGAGGAGCAGAGCATATGACAAGAGTGACAGCGTGGAGCTCCAGCCTCAGCGTACCATCACTAAAATTTATTGATCCACTTTACCATTCACAGCTATCGAAATTGGACATTAAGTACGCAGGAAATTATGTTGAACCAGTAAACCGGTTAAAGGGATCATTTCCAACTGACCATATTGCTTGCTTAGGGCTCTCTGAGGAAGAACACTTCACTTCATAGCAGATTTTACTCTACCCAAACTAGACTAGAAATAATAAATGACTTTCAAAAATGAGAAATTAACACTAATAACTCAGTATCAGGAGACCCCATACCGCCGGCATTGAGCAACAATGGGCTATCAGAATACACGTTCCCCGCAGAGGCTTGAAACAATGGCAGTACAGCAGCTGTAGAATAATCACCCAGCGGCTGCTGCATAATAGCACAGTAGTAGTAGAGTAGTAGAATGACAGCACAGAGGCAGCAGCAGCAGCAAAACAAAGACAACAGTGCAACAGCAGTGGCTGAACAAAAGCACAACAGCAGTTGCTGAACAACAGTGCAACAGCAGTGGCTGAACAACAGTGCAACAGCAGTGGCTGAACAACAGTGCAACAGCAGTGGCTGAACAACAGTGCAACAGCAGTGGCTGAACAACAGTGCAACAGCAGTGGCTGAACAACAGCACAACAGCAGTGGCTGAACAACAGCAGCAGAACAACGACAGCACAACAGCAGCAGAACAACAACAGCACACCAGCAGCAGAACAACAACAGCACACCAGCAGCAGAACAACAACAGCACAACAGCAGCAGAACAACAACAGCCACACCAGAACAACAACGGCCACACCAGAACAACAACGGCCACACCAGAACAACAACAGCCACACCAGAACAACAGCAGAGCACCAGAACAACAGCAGAGCACAAGAACAACAGCCACACCAGAACAACAGCACAGCACCAGAACAACAACACAGCAGCGGAACAACAGCCACACCAGAACAACAGCCACACCAGCGCCAGCGAGGGCCCCACCAGCGCCAGCGAGGGCCCGCACCAGCGCCAGCGAGGGCCCGCACCAGCGACAGATGAGCTCGAGACCAGCAGCGCTCCGCGACCGCCACTCGAGCGAGCGGTTAACTGACCAACCGCCACTCGAGCTCTCAGCGTGGAGCCACTTCCCTCTCGAGTGTGCTCGGCCTCATCCACCGCTGCTCAGCTTAAATCAATGAGACCACATCACCAACAAAACACGACAAATCGGCCCCAGAACCGAATGAACCCACACGTGGAAAATAATCGAACCAATAATGAACGTTTCTTTCATGGAAAAGTTGTTTTGGGAATCTGGAAAATATTTCAACGCTTAAAACTCGAACCCTATTAGAACATTTGAATAAAAATATTAAAAAGGGCTTTAATTAGAAAATCAAGTATAAAACTAGAATAAAAAGGACCCTTAACGACTACTGCTGTACATAGTCTACAGAAAGGGTGGGGCACAGAAACCCAAACTTTTATCTTGGATGGCAATAACTAGTTAACGAAATGAATTATTTTCGTGCAGTTTCTACCATCAGAAGGAGTATCAGATATACATCAATACCAAATGATGCAGTCAAAGTTCAAGATACGGGGTCAACCGCGGATCAAATTTCATCATTACTTCCGTAATGGAAGGCAATGAATAAAAAATGAGATACTTTTACTCTGCCAATCAATGAGCCACTGTAAATAATGAGAGCAGCTTTTACTTCCCTTGATGGGAATCATAAAATTGCGCAGTAAAACAAACAGAACAGTCGATAAGAATCGTGTATCAGGGCGGCTGCAATACACGCACGCCACTCCATCGAATGAGGAAGAGAATAGAAAATGATTAAGCTTTATAAACTATGTACAAAATCAAAATCCGAGAAGGAGCAAGTGATGTACATTCTGCAGTATTTAGTAGTGTTTACCGTTGAGGTGTTCTCATTCCCCACAGTAATCGACGAGGGCACCTTTTCACACTCACTGAAATATACATGGCTGAAGAATATTTAATATCAGTTAAAGAAGTGCTAAGCCCTCAAAAGAATCGAAGATGCCATCTTCTTTACCGCGCTCCTTTTTCGTTCACAGATTAGATATTTCGTTCACAGATTAGATTATATTAAATTAGATTGGTTTAGGTATATAAGTTTATGGCTCCCTAACAACAACAAAGGTGTTCTAAAGAGAGGAAGAAGCATCACACAATTTAGGGCGGAGTTTATAAAACGGGGAATTTATGCGCAAGGTGTGCTCCCAAACCAGATCTTCTACGCAAAGAAACAGTAAGAATATAAAGAAGTGTACGAAACGAGATAAAAGTTAAAAAAGTACTAGTTACTGAAAAATAAGATTGCAGTGAACCGAAAAAAAGACGGTCCGGAACAAAAAAAAATATTTTATTTCAACAAAGAAGAGCTACATTCCCAGCTCGATACCTTACATTTTCTTCCTGGGATACCTATAAGATTTGACCACTGAAATAACATATTGGCAGAAATTGCTGGTTACCTCAAATTTCAGCGAAGAAAAAAAAAGCAAAAATCATTTCAAAAATAAAATCAATTCCTCTGTGTGTAAGGCATCAAAGCATCAAAAAATTATTCCTCTGTTGTTCAAAGTTTCAATATCAGCCTAGAATTCTGACAGAGCTCGGGAAAGAGAAAAAAGAAATATTTTTAGGTATTTATTGAGGCTTAACCTCCGTTGTATCCGAGTTGCGGAGATTCCCGAAGAAGAACAAGTTTACGAACAACTTGCTCCGCATGAGCGCAACCGTCAGCACGCTATCAGGACATTTTCTTAAGCAGGCCTGGCAGATTAGTTGATGAGCGAAATACGGTGTTTCTTCTGGAACAGAACGCTACTCTTTCGAAAAAAGGTGCAAACATCTCAATCAAACGGAGAGTTGACATGAGACTAATAGTGACGCAGTACTTGATTCTCCCCTGAATGAAGAAAGCCAAGTTCAAAGTGAGAACATAAAGACTTCCTAACAACAAACCTAACAAACAAGTGACTCCTGCAGAAAGTGTTACCTGTTTAATGATGGTTAGCTTGGCTTAACATAAAGAAATGCCTGCTCCCCAACATACAAGGACGAGGGCACATACTGTCAACATACAGCTCCCGAGCGTTTCTCAGGAATATTACATGTCTCCGAGTAGCGCTAATTCTCCACATTCCTCCGAGGGACAATCCCCTTCAGCGCATACGCCTGCTTGTTGAGGGAAAAGTTTTAATTCCGAACACTAAATCCTCATGAAGGAAAATTCTAGTAACTGATTAAAAAGGGCACATTAATTAAAATCAAAACGAATAAATAAGAGAATTTTCCTCATCCCCTACAGCACGTCCCGCCGCAGCCACAGCATCCTAACGAGAATAGCACAAAGAGCGCCGCTTGTACGGACTTCCCTCGCAATGATTGCCTTTAATTGCTGATAGACGAGAAGATCTTAATAACTGCATATCAATAACAAGATGCCAAAAGAACTTAATAATTGATTCAAATAAGAATAAGCTTATAACTGTTCACAAGACCGTAAGTTTTAAATTAAATACAACAAATAGCAGATGCTTCTCCTCTCTCGGTCTTGGTAAGTTCCATTTGATTGAAATAAAAATGAATGTTCAGATGTATTGCAAGGTAGTGGAAAACAGTCCTTTACAGTCTGCAGACGACTTGGAGTTGCCAAGAGCATAGACATTGCAGCAGGACAAAACGATTCAAAACATTCAGCCAAGGGCACTGCAGCTTAAAACTAATGAAAATAAAGGATATGGGAGACTTAAATCCTACCGAAAACCTGTGGCAAAAATTGAAATAGTTCAGAAAAGAGAGGCAAAATATCAAAAAGATTAAAAGAAATACTGAAAAAAAAGGCCAAGATACAAATGTTACCAATAAACTTACAAATAAACAAAACAAACGGTAGAAAGCTTCACTACCGACGTAAGGTAGGCCAGCAAATACTTGCAATATTCAAACTTTCATTGCTGTACTATATTGTAACTATGATAAACTACTGAACATGTATCGCAAGTTCATCGCATGTATCGCAACATGTACCGCAAGTTTATCGCATGTATCGCAACATGTATCGCAATTACGTGAGCTACAATTCTAAATCAATGGTTGGCTGAATTAAATAGCTAAATTGTTCCATCTAGCACCCCTAAATAAAATTTAGCACGACCCCTAACAAGCACGAAAGTTTCAAGTCATGAAATATGATAGATACTACTTAATGACGCAGCTTAACGCGTACATTAAGGGACACTTGTTAATCAACTCAATATAAATTGAATTGAAGGCAATTTCTAACTCTCCTCTACACTTCTGTCGATAGGGGAGTGTATGTTTATAAGAAACATACGATACGAGAGTCGAGAAGTGTACCGCTCTGGTGAAACAAATCGAAATGAGCTGAACGGCGAAGTAGAGCCTGGCTTATCTTCAGCAGGTACAAGTAAGCCAATTAGGAAAGTACTTGCCAGATTTGAGGCCCTCGAGCTTCGAGATCTCGTGTCAGGTTTGCGAGTTGATCAGGTTCTCTATTTTCCGACGTAAGTTTTCAATTCACAAAGAACTCCCCTTAACAAGGAGCTTAGTGTCTGGACGATCCACTCTCAAGGAGAGTTTGACCTGAAAATAAAAAAAAAACAATTTCGAGTTGCCCCTGAATTGCACTTCCCTTCGAGATCACATTGGTTCCATCGGAATGGAACAGCCTCGAGAAGTCTAAAGTTACCCTAACAGCACACCTTTTCAGAGCAACAACGAGCCAAAGCTGAACTCTTCCCAAGTCCTACAGTAACTTTTCAGAAATCCGACCAGACAAGATTTCACGAATTGATCAATTGGAACTCAAATAAAGTGGTACAGAAGTAAGAGCAAGATGCTTCCGAGTTATCGGTAAAGTTCAGGAACGCGGACAATATTTCCCTCGTACTAAACATATCTCCTGCAACCTGATAGGACGAGTACTTTGGCAATGACCCATGTTCATTTGTTACCAAAACTACGGAGAAAAATTTTGCTATAAAGTTGAACCTGGCCTCAGATCACATTTGCAAAACGCAAGAGCAAATTTAATCAGCCCAACAAGAAAGAAATTCCTACGGGAAAATGAAGGAGGGCAAAACTGAAGCGATAAGTGCACGAGCATATTAAAGAATACACCCGGCGGCAGGAGAGAGAGAAATGAAGCGTGAGAAGCTGTTTAGCCGCTGCCAGTGGTCCGTTAACAAACTCTAAAGCAATTAAGGAGATTGCGAGCGCCATCGCCAGAAGGATCTCGGCGATCAGAAAGCTGCTCTTCAAGTAAGAGCCGTGAAAGCAGTTATCAACTTCAACCTGAATTTCCATTAAACTTTCCAGGGGCTAAAACAATCGATTATAAGTTCGAACTAAGAAGTGTAAAACTGAAAATTTTCCAACTACATACCTTATCCTGTGTAAAGATCTGCTCCTACCGTGATAGTTCATTAAAAGCACATCGTGAAACTTTTATACGTCAACGATAATAAAAGAGAAGCCAGCCTCGGGCCACGGCTGCTTGATGAAACACAATAAACGTACGAGGGTATTTCACATGCACAATCCTAGTTCTAGCCAACTCAAAAGAAGTACAAAATCTAAATGAAATAAAAACTAATTTCAAACAGAGCATGGTCACCCAGTGAAAATAAGCAATAGATATACTCATGACGTCAAAGCCAAAAAATCAAAAAACTCTACTTCGGACAAGAAGCTCCCGCGCAAAACCGAGAAAAGATAAGAACTGAATCTCGAGTTGACAAGAATTGAAAAAATTCACATCAGAACTTAGTTTTAAATCCGTTATGAGCAATTTAAAATGATTTCAATACAAAAAAGTTGATTGATTTCAGCCGGACATACAGTAAAATTTAAAATAAAACACGAAACGACGATCCATTATAAAAACGCCAACGTAACACAACAAGGTTAGCACCCAGCACCCGAGCGTGGAGGCGGGAGCTGCAGCAGCGGACGGCCAGAGCTCGGCCACCGGAGACATTAGAGGCTGAAGTTCAGGTGCAGCGCAACAGCAGAACTTTGCAGCAAATGGCCAGGCTCGCGCCAAACGAAGGAGTAAAAAATCCTCGACACAGACATTTGAAATCAAGCACAAAAACAAGCGTTTTGGAAAACTTCAGGAGACAATTAGCGGCAAAAGTATGAGATTTGAAACACTTGATACTGCCTTTAATATCTGGGCAAACAGCGTAAATTCGTATCAACTTTCTGTATTTTACAGAGTTACCTCATGCACATAAGCACCACAAACACATTGCAAGTATAAACGCAACGAGGAAAAACTTTTCAAAGCAAAATAACCAGTCTCTGAATGTTTCGCCTTCAAGAATGAGACATAGAAAAGGGAGGTAAAATTGAGTTGAAATTTGTGTCCAGTACTCCAGAGACAGCCATTAATGTTTAATTACTAAAAGTTGGGCAAGCACAAATATACTTATTTATGAATTCTTATACCCACTTAAATTTCGATTAATGATTTAAAATTCAATTACTACTCAAACAGTAAATTATTGAAAAACCTGCCGAAAAAGTTCATTAAATTGTTTTCAGTTTAGACTAGGAAAATATCTCGGTGCACAACATTGGTAAGCCATTAACTGGCTTTAAGTCCTCTTCTACGGGGAGGGACACGTTGGAGCACACTCATACACGTCTGGAGAGTGAGGTGCTAAGGTAAGTTATGACATCCTTTACCTCGTGATTCTTGTTCAAATTGTACATCTGAATACGAAGGTAAAAACACGTCTACATAAGTTGTATACATATCGGAGAAATACTTTTCTTCATCTTCCTCATTAAGATTTAATTTCCGCCGTATTCTTAAACATCCAAAATGTTAAAACCGGTGTGCGACAATACATTGATTTATACATTACCATGTTCGTCGATTTAACAATGCAATGCACACCACGTTAGCTCAAAAAGTTGTTCCAGCATTCTGGAGAAAAAAATTGGAATCGCTTAACAGAGTACAGACGACTCTCAGCATAAACATATTTCATAGGACTTTCAACTCAACTTTTTGAAAATCAGATCATTAACCGAGGCTGATAAATTCTAAACATAAAATATCCATTTTTAAAACCTATGCCGACCGCCAATTGCTCTAAAATGCATCCATTTTTGTTGGAGCGCTGTCAAGGCATTTCCAAAATTCCATTCCACTCTTTACAATCTGGAAGCTCAAAGTTTTTCCTTTTTATAGATCGAGCATGGAGCCTGAAATGCGTATTCATTGAAAATTTCCGGCTCCAAATTGAGTTTTTGAAGTCGCTGTTTTCTTTCGATAAAGAAGAAAACAGTAGCCAGGAGCCTCAAATTCAGCTAGAAATTAGGCGTTCGCTCGCACCACCTTATGGAATTCTTATTTTCGGAGATGAGGGAGAGTTATGGTGAACTTCGAGACTAAAAATAGATGCTAGTTACCCAGTTTGACTGAAAATGCAAGGATTAAATATGGAGACAAGAGGATGAATGCTAGTAGAATTGCGATAATACGGAAAAAGTTATGAACTCTCAAATACTTAAATTATACTCATTGTCGGAGTAACGTTTTTCAAAACTAACAACGCAAGAGAGCATTTTGACGAGCATAAATTTATCTATAAAATATTTTGCAACACAAGATATTTTTACTCCTGAAAACGAGACGAATGGAACCTTTACAATCATGTATTATTCTTTCATGATCATTTCGGCACGAGTTGAGTACGGAACAATGCTTTTCTTGCGTTTGTATTGAACAGATATTTTTAAAGCACGAAAATTACCTGCAAATACCTTTAGGTTAACCAATTAAAGCCCACCAAAAAGGATTCATTAATGAACACATACGTGAAGTCTACATCAAGACCTTGTCTAAAATCTAAAAATATTGTGAATTAACCATTTCAAACTTCACGGGAGATTATGAAATTGACTGCGATACGACCTATCAGTGGGTCGTGCTTAGGTTTTTCTTGCTGCGGAACGATCCATTGATGGGTCGTTCGACAAATTTTTAACAATATTTTTTAAATTAATTTTATATAGTGGACCCAGTTATTGTTTGGTATTTATAAATTTGCTAATCACATTTGACTTTAAATTTGGATAGAATATTGAACTTTACCTTAACCCATAGCAGACAACGCGTTATAGAAGCACACCGAACACCACTGCAAGAGTTGTCCACTAGCTGATCGGAACTTCTCTCACTGGCCTCCATTCCGCCAAAGTTCAAAATGACGACCAGCAGAACACGAGAAAGTTGCTGTTCTACAGCGTCGACTGAAGAGCAAAGAGATCACAGCTTTTATCAGAAAATTAATCTACGCCTGGCACTTGAACTCCTTTTAATGGTCGCGAAAATAATAAACTTCCATGAAAAATAAGCGGAGGTACCCGAATACTATCAAGCTGTGAGAAATTGATAGCAAAAACGTAGACAAACAATAGAAAGATGTTCTCTTGTCATGATGAAAGAAAAAAACACAAAATTCACGTTAAGCAATCTCGGAAATTTCAAAAAGGATTCAACTTTTTATTTCCACACTACCATACTATTGCTGCATGCGAGTGAACTCCTTTATGTCATACCATTATAAACACGACGTTAGGAAGAAACGAGAGAAAAAAAAGAAAGAAGAAACGCAATACAGAAACGTAAAAGGAACGTAAAAAAATAAAAGTAAGAAACCTTGGGACGAAACATATGACAGAAATAAAAGAAAGAATTGTAAGAATGAATTTGATTAGGTGCATTAGCGTAAGCCTCCATAACTACAACAAAGACGTTCCAAAGAGAAGAAGCGTTCGGAAAAAGAAAAAAACCGCTAGAAATCAACGTTAAGACGAGAATACGAAAGGCGTCAGAATTAGAAAAATTTAGGAAAATTGCAAGCCCGTAAGTATGTTGGTACCGTCATATAAAACCATTAACGCAATAGGTTTTTGTGACTGTATTGGCTCTCTCAGTAACAGCGTTCGCTGTTCTTGACGTTGCAAATGATTGCATGACGCAACTAGAATCGTGCTACTCAACCCACTCGTGAGGTGGACAGCAGCAGGCTCACTGGACCTCCAACTGTACAAAAGACGAGACAACACGAGCATGCATCTTTTCGAGAGCAGCTAAGAACTCACAGAGAGCGTTATAAGTTTCCAATACGCTATAATGGACAGTTTCCGGCAACGAACTCCTCTAGAGTGGTAGACTGCGAAAAATAGACAGCTCCCTCTCGTCCAAATGATCAGGTCAAGTTTCAGAAAAATAACCCCCCTCCAAACAAATTTTGTGATTATTGAAGTGCATTTCAAATGTAGCTGATATTTATCTCCTAGAAACACCACGAGCTTCCTAAGACAACTTCAAGAGAGGCAAGAAAATTGTAACGCTTTAGATCATGGACTGAGATAGTGTTCGAGTTTTATCTAACACCCAAAAACACAAATATGCAAGTGCTGTGAGTGAAAGGTAAAATTTTAAATCAAAAACCATTCAGTCAGGAATGGTGGGAGGTCATCGGCCCCAATACAACATTAATTTATTATTTTTAAAAAATTTATCGCAAAAAAACGCTGGAAATTGCTGAAGTGAATAATCTGCACATCTACCTTTATATGTGAAATTTCGTCTGTCCAACAAAAAATTGCATTTCTCTCTCGACTTTTCCCGCGCTCAACTCTTGCGGTATTTTTCTGCGCAACTAGGACCGAAAAAATAGCAAGATTCAAGTCTGGTAACGCAAGAGATTTACGCACGACAGCGCACTCAAAATTGCGCTGCGTGCAGCACAGGCGAGTCAGAGGGGAAACCGAAACCGCAACGACGAGAAACATTTGCCATTCTGAAAATGAAAGCCCTCACCCCACAACATTTCATCGCCAAGGAAACCCTCAAAGTTGTTCGATGGCGCGAGTTTTAATTGCAGGGAAGCTCGAGAATGTCAACACTCAGCAAAATTTGCAATGACGGAACAATACGGCAACCGAAACTATCGTTCGAAGTGTGGACGTATTACAGGGGAGGCAATGGAGCCGAGCGTTGCGCTGCAGTGAGAGATGCGACAGAGTTGGCTGGCGCGTGTTGTTGCTGTGCGGTACCGCTCAATGGGACGTAACAGATGCAGCGTACTGTGGCAGGTCGCACCGATATAGTATAGGAATCCCGAAAAAATGTATTCATCCAGTGAACAGATGATTATTCGTGTATTTTCCGTTTCAGATGTAGCTCTATCATGACGTTTATTTTTCCGATATTTTATATTCATTTCTTTAGCTCAGCTCTTGACACTTGTATTCGTGTCGTTAAAACTAACAGCAAAACAAAATGCATAAATATTGGGCAACCAAAGAATGAGTATATTTCTTTTGGAACACCCTGCATGTACATAATGATAGGGTTATTTTGTGATCCCAGAATAAATTAGGTAAAAAGGAATTGCTTTTCCCACAGACTAACGCTAGCAAAGAATTGGAAGGAAGTCATAGAAGTCAAAGAAAACAAGATTGTTCAGAAACTGAAGAACAAAAGAAGTTAGACTGCACCCTCATCGAATTTCACAGAACCAATACCAGAGGAATGTGGGTGGGAGTGATTTAGATTGTATTTATTCATCAAAAAACAAAGAACGGGGATTATTCTTCCACCATATAAAGTGAGTGGGAGGCACAGGAGATCACACCCTTTAATGAAAATGGACCCTAATTTGATGATGTTCTGGAAAGCTCAAATAGCACATCCACAAGTTTCCAAGCCTACAAATGGGGTGTGAACAGAAATCTCCATATCGACTTCATTACTGCTTTAAATACATATATACTGATTTTCTGGGTGCGAGACACAAGAAAAATTCAGCAATACACGATACAGCAATACAGAAGAAGGGATGAAAAACATTACTTATCAGATTGTTTGGATATTTTTCCATTAAACTGCGTAATCAACCGATACCAAAATACTATTTGATAGGCGCAATCATTTACTCTATGTAATAATTTACAGGGTCCAAGCATAATTCTGAAGTATCAGAATGAAAAAATTGATTTGGGCTTTGATATTCAGCATCAGGGCTTTCAACAAATGAGAATGTTTGAGCAAGCATACGAATTTTTTTAAGAAAAATAGCAAATAAGCTTAATTTTCCGGGTAGTTAATGCTGCTACCATTTTAAGTCTCATTTCAAAATGAGCGAAAAACCATTTCAATTTCAGCCCACAGATCACACTTAGTCACCACTGCACGAAACAGGTCAATAATCTTTTTTTTTGAGGTGAGGATTGATTGGCGTTAACAAAAACACAAAAAAAAACAGATTAGCAAAAAATCTTAAAAACGCAATAAAAACAGAAAATATAAAAAATTAAATGCAAAACAACAAGAAAAACTAACAACACCAACTGCACAAAAAGTAACCAATACCTAAAATATAAAAAAAAACACTTATAACACAGCAACATATAAAACCTAAAAAGGAAAGAATAGAGGAAAATTCGAAAAAAACGCGTTTTAACGTGATGCTCAGCAATTTTTACGCATTTCAGTGTGAAGTCCTTTAAACCAATCCCGGCTGAGATATTTAGGCGAGTCGAAACGCTCAGACGAGGTAGTATCCAGAGGCGGGACCGCGAAACAAACGGCAGCCGTGCATGAGGCCGGCACCGCAGCGCAATATAATGCCTTACATTGAATTGTGCACCGCTCTCCCAATAAGGGTCCACCTATATATCTAATTTCCAACGCCCCCCACCGACAATTACCTGACTTTCCGATCATTGTGACCCCATAATGGGGACATTCTTCCCTGACGGAACATTTATTGATATTGATACGAGAGCGCTCCCACAAATGGGCTCAAGATTACATTTGGATCGGCTAGGATACGAGGCATAACTCAGCCTGCGAACTGTTTCCAGTGAGCATTAAACCTAAATGGCAAGGATACGAAGGAAAACAGATGCCAATCAGTCCGCGCTATCACAAATATAGCTTAGAAAATAAGCCTATACAATTTAAGGCGGAAAATATCTTGGGTTAATGGGTTATGCAACGTCAAATTTCAATTTTCGTCTCCAAGATGCAGCCACTCTTGGATATGCTTAAAAAAAGAAACTTTCATAAATGCTAGGTAAACATGGATACCCAGCTCATCGAAATAAGCAATGGGAAGGTAGCTTTCATGAAATTAATTATTCTTAACAACAAATACAACCTTATTTCATGTGTACCTAAACTCCTCACAACCATAACATATATGAATATTTCTATGATATGGTTGGAACATATTCTGCTCCAAAGTAAGCAAACCATTTTCTAAATAAGTGTTCCTCGATATCGCTTCAGTACCGTGCAGTCGGGAAAATGCCATTGCGAATTTGAGAAATAATCATCCAACTGATTTATTTCACGTTAAAATCAAGGCAAGATAAACGCAAATTTACTTTTGAAATTTCCAAGGTAATTGCGCTCAGAATATAAAGTTAGTTAAAGCCTTCCTAACCACAACAGAGGTGTCCCAAAGAGATAAAGGATGAAAGAACCATTTGGTATGGATTTAAGGAAACTCGGAATCTATGCCCAACGCGAGTTCTTGCATCAGATACCTTACGCATAGAAAGCGTAAGCTAGAAGTAAAGTTCATGAAACAAGATGAAAGTTAAAGATGTAAGTAATAGGGACAAAGAAACAAGACAACAGTGAATCGAGATAAGATGGCCTCAACAAAATAAAAAACATTTTATTTGACAAAAAGAAACCTTACCTAACTCTCATCATATTTACCCTCTGGGAATCTCCTTTTTATCCTCTGGGAGCGCTAATTCCCACACACACAATAGTTACATCCCCCTGAGGGGGCTAGTTCCCATAGATATAATAGTTGTATCCCGCTGAAAAGAAAAAAGCCACATGGAACGCAAATTTCATTCTGAAAATTTTGAGGAAATAGGTAAACAATTTTCAGTACCAGAAACACAATGAAAGAAGCTCGTTTGAGAGGCGGCGGAGCAGAACAGGCAGATGAGCAACAGAGGGCGAAGCAAATATTTTTACTTTCCAAGTCTCGTCATTCAGACTTCTGAGGGTAAAGATTAAAGAACATTCGTAATCAACGTTACAGTTGGACATAAAGTAGCGAAGTCAAGAAACCAAATTAGTATATTATTTATTTTTAACATTAGCTCTTGAAATTATGGATAGTGCCTTGCAAACTGTAAAACTGTGATCGAATTTGACGAAAACGTTGTACTTTCTTTACATTATAGGAACTGACTTCTTGTATGGTGTGAACCATCAATTCAAGCTCCACAGTACCTCGAAAATTCCGAACGATGGGTGCCTTATCGAGACTGACCAAAAAGGCTAAACGTGTATGGTTTTGCGGCCAAAAAACTGCGTTGATAAGAAAATAAAGCTAATAAAGTAGCGTAACGGAGGCCAAACTGCAACGAGGAAGCACGGCGACAGAAGCTAATAACCGTAACAAGGTTTCACCGATGGTGAAAAATGAGCGCGAGACTCTAGTCGTTTCCGTCACGGTGTTGAGTTGCTAGCAGGCGTCAGCATTTTGAAGAGCACGTTTAAAATTCGTAGAGCACGGGGAGCTTCATATCTCGCTCCATACGTTTGCCGATACCGGCAGTGGAGCTCATAAGCAAGCGCTCGTCAGGGGTGCTTGAGGGAACGCGGTGTCGACAGCCAGTGTCAGTTGTTATGTTCAAGAGGAGCCAAGAACGTTCAGGAAACTCGCTGGGCTGCCCAGAAATTGTGTAAAAGAAGAAGGCGAGCTTCGATCGAACCTGTGTGTGAAAGAGATGAAGTTCTTCCGTGGGAGTGTGCGTAAAGAGAGCCTGAGTCGTCGAGACGGGGAGTAAATCTAATTATCATCTGTTTGGGGGAGTTTACGTGTAGGAAATGCCGAAACTTGGATCGAAATTGAGGTGAATGAGCTATTTCACAGGACCCAGAGACTAGAATTTAGAGAGAGATACGTCAGCCTCGCAATATGCTCTTGTTAAGCCAGCATTCAGGCGTGGAGCTGATTTAGCGCCGCTACACCATCGCAGTACGGAAATTGGAAGGTCTCGGTTTCCTTGTTCACGGTTCAAATAAGAAGTAGTGGAAGAGAAATCAAATTTCTATCACACCCAGTTCGCTTCTGCTTTCAGGCTTCCCGATTTACCTCTCGGAAGCATAGAACGCTGACTCGGTACGAAGAAACATCCTATTTTACACAAAGGCTGAGAAGAATAAGCGGCTACAGAGTTTTTTTGTCAGTTTCACGATGCAAAGACTTCTGATTAAAAGCGGTTGAGTAATAAAAAAGACACTCCATTGAATTCTGAAGCAAAAAAACGTGTTGGAGTCAACAATTCATGAAATTTTATCAAGCGCTGCAGCTCCAGAAGAACAAATATTGCATATTCCAAAATTCATAGGCTATAAACCACGTGAACTTGTGTCTAAAAATGGAAGAGCACGCTCTCGGAAATACCATCCACATTTAGGCCTTTTTTTAAGCAGGTCTACGTCATAACACGATGGCTCGCGTCAAGTAAATGCAGAAATAATTAGCAGCGCGGCAAACGGCACGAGATGAATGGCTGCACGGCCCATAAGCGTCACAATGCGAGAGTCATCAAGCAAGAGCGCGGCGAGAGAAGCGCTCCTAAAAAGCGTGCACGCATCGTACGTCTGCGGTGGCCGGTGAGACAGGATCGGGAGGCATTTGCGGCAATGGCTGTCATTCTTCAGACTCGCCTCTTATGAGAAACAGCGACCGGTCGACGCTGCACCCGCCTTTTTTTCTCTTTTTTCTTTTCTTGGAGTCCGGCGGGGGCGAGGTGCACCTGCTACTCCTACATCTCCCGACACACGCGCCTTACGAATACCAATGTTGGGCGCCGGGCGTAAGCGCGTTACAGGTATGTTGCACTCGCCCCACACCGAGCCGCATCACTTCCACGCTCGGAAATCACACCCAGTACGCATTCATTGGAGAAACCCAGATCTTGTCGCAAAGCGATGACATTACACATTTTCGTTTCATCGTTGATAATTTTGGGAAATATAACTCGTTTTATAAGAGACTAAATGCATTTATGATGCACCACTTCAAACACGAGTGATCACTACAATCTTCCAGAAAACCACGGAGTCTGCTGGAAGCGAGCTGGCTGAGGGAAATGTAGTGAAGTAAACACAACCGTGTAATTGGCACTGGGTTCCTCGCCAGGCAATGTAAAATTATTATTATTATTGTAATTGTTTAACCACCGTTACCACTAACAAGTGATCCGCACAGTGAGTCGCAGTAACATATTACATTTCAAGCACAATTCAAACTAAAATTATAAATGGCATCACTATCAATTTGCCTGTCTTTATAATTTAGAACTCATGGGAAATTAGATTACATAGAATAAGTCAGCTTCTTGGAGAAACCTATAGAGGCCTCCCCCCAATTCAACCGGGCCCGAGTCTCCCAGCAACTCGCTCATCACCACCTCGCTCTGACCGAAGTAACGGCGTCTTAGTGCAGCATATCGTTGGCACTCGGTGAGAATGTGTTTTACACTCACAGTAACTTGACACTGGAGACATTGCGGCGGCGCAGTCCCGTTCATCAAATACTCATGCGTTAGAAGTGTATGTCCAATACGGAGGCGACACAGCTTTATCTCCCACTCCCGGTTGGTCCAGCAGCTTGTTCGGAGGGGTTGCGTCGTGTCCTTAATTTCTCGGAGTTTGTTCTCAGTCACTTCACGCCAGTCATGATTCCAATTTTGATGGACGAGTCTTTTAAAGGCACATGCGAAGTCTCCGCGAGGCATTCCTTTGCGTATCTGGCGCTCTCGTTGGGTGGCAGACTGTGCAGCCTCGTCAGCTCTCTCGTTTCCCGCCACACCCACATGGCTAGGCACCCAGCACAATGTATAATGTTTTCCGATCTCAGTCATCAGCGTTAGGATCTGCGTTATTATAGGATGGGTGTTGCAGGGTTTTATCATACTTTGTAGGGCGCTACGACAGTCTGAGACGATTGTGATCATACTCGTATCCACCGCTCGAGATGCGCGC
This sequence comes from Morinoia aosen, assembly GCA_030386875.1. Lineage (NCBI taxonomy): Eukaryota > Metazoa > Arthropoda > Malacostraca > Amphipoda > Talitridae > Morinoia > Morinoia aosen. The sequence continues at coordinate 30,770,769 of CM059567.1, read as the reverse complement.
ACCGCGGACAGTATTGCACACAACTCAGCTGTGAACACCGAAGCCACTGAAGGGAGTTTGACCGCTAGTATGTTTAACCCATGGACGGCTGCATATGCTGTGCCATGTTCAGTTTTAGATCCATCGGTAAAGAAGACAGCTGTTTCAGAGTGACGTACGAAGTGATCGAGGAATAGGGCTCTGGATGGGGCTGCACCAAGCAGTCGTTTATGCAGGTCAGCCAGTTCACTGCACACAGCTATCGGGGGAGAGACCCACGGCGCAATGGGGGAGACGCTTTCCGGAGCCACGCACTCCAGTGAGATGTCATAGTTTCTTAGTATCGTTTGCAGGCGAAGATAAAATGGTTTGGGGCTTCTTTCGTTTGCATGCAGGCGTCCCGAAGCACAGCTAATTTTTGAGAGAATTTGTTGAGCAGGATCAGAGAGCAGTCTAAGGTAATAGTTTACGATCTTTATTTCCAGGTAATACGCTAAAGGTTTTATTCCGGTTTCTGCATGGAGAGATAAGATAGGTGAACTTTTGAACGCACCAGTAGCTACCCGAAGGGCAGAATTCTGCACAGTGTGCAATGATTTCATTAGGGTAGCACATGCAGAGCTATAAGCTTCTGAGCCATAGTCCAATTTTGGCTTTAGTAGACCCATATAAAGACGGAGCAAGGTTTGCCGATCTGCTCCATACTGGGTATGGGATATGACTTTCATTAAGTTTATGTGTTGTGAACATGATCGTTTGAGGGATTGGATGTGAGGCCGCCAGGTAAGGCTCGAGTCGAAGATTAATCCCAGATACTTGAATTGTTCAACATGTGGTAGCACTGCATTGTTTAGATGAAGTTCGGGGGAGGCTTTCAGACAGCCACGAGTACGGCAGAAATGCATAGTCACTGTTTTGGATGGGGAGAATTGAAATCCAGTGGTTGCTGTCCATTGCGTGAGGTGGTTAATAGCGATCTGCAATTGTCGTTTTAGGAACTCCGGTTTTTTGCCCGACACATAGATGACGAAGTCATCTACGTATAGAAGCCGATGGACACTCTGCGGAATTTCATCAGCGATATCATTTATGGCAACAAGGAAACACACGCAGCTGAGGATACTTCCCTGAGGGACTCCTCCTCGGAGGCTCTTGGTTGACGAGTGGACATTCTGGAGACGGACTCTAATTTTTCTATTATTCATGAAATTGTGTAGGAAAGCAAGAAGGTGCCCATGTATACCATATTTCTGAAGTTTCAGTAGGATTCCGTATGTCCATGCGGTGTCATATGCTTTCTGTAGGTCAAAGAAGACGGCAACAAGGTGATTCTTTGAAGTAATACTCGAAGCGATGTGTGATGACAGCGTCACCAAATGGTCGGTGGTACTTCGGTTCTTCCGGAAGCCAGATTGGATATTTACTATTTTCCTAGTCGATTCCAAAAACCAGACTAGTCTCCTGTTAACAATTTTTTCAAGCAGTTTGCTTAAGCATGAGGTGAGAGCAATTGGACGGTAACTATTTGGAGATGTCGGATCTTTACCAGCTTTTAAAATTGCTATTATTATTGTTAGTGACCAAGTTGCTGGGAATTCCTGCTGGGACCATATTTTGTTGAAGAGAGAGAGTACTGCAGGGAGGAAGGTTTCGTGGGCTTTTTTAATCATGCTGTATGAGATGTCATCATGGCCGGGAGCGCTATCGCTGGCTGTGCGTAAGGCAGTTTTAAGTTCTGACATGGTTAAGGGGCTATTGTATGCTTCATTGTTTCCCCCCAACCGCAGAGGTCTTCCTTCCCACCTTTCCTTATATCGCGTGAAGGATGCGTCGACGGTTGCGTTATCACTCACTGATGAGAAGTGTTCCGCCAGCATCTCCGCAGCTTCCAGCAATGTTTCAGTCAGGTTGTTCGTAAGGGGATCTCTCAACTTTGGGGTAGGAGTCAATTTAAATTTTCCGGACAGCTTTTGGACTTTTTTCCATACTAAGTTTAAGCTGGTTTTGATATTTATACTACTGATGAAAGCTTTCCAGGATGATTGTTTACTTGTCAGGAAGGTCTTCCGGCAGATTGCCTTTGCTCTATTGTATCGGATCCTGTTATACGCATTGTTACATCTTTCCAAGGCTCTTTCAGCTCGCGTACGCTCGCGCTTTGCCATTTCGCACTCAGAGTTCCACCACGGTACCGGAGGTCGCGGTAGAGAGCCGCTCTTGCGAGGTATGGATGTATCAGCAGCTTGCTGTAAGATGTTGGTCAAAGTAGCTGTGTGATCCTCAACATTCTTTCCATTCAGCTGGTCGATATCCTCACTTGACAACTGGGTCAGTCTGCTAAACAGAGTCCAATTTCCTTTGTTTAGGTCATACCGTTCATATCTGGCTTGCATATTTTGAGGATGGACAGGATCGAGATGGATAGGGTAGTGATCGCTGTCATAAAGGTTTGCATTAACATGGTATTTAAAATCCATATAGCAGTCAGGAGAGCATAGTGTTAAATCGATGACAGAGAGGGATCCCGTCTGCCTGTGAAAATGTGTAGGTTGTCCGTCGTTCATGATACAGATGTTATTTTCTCTTACTATTCTTTCCATGAGTTGTCCTTTATCATTTACCACGTTGTCATTCCATAGTTGGTTTCGAGCATTGAAGTCCCCCATTATAATATACGGGGTAGGCAGCTGGGAAATCAAATTTTCAACTTCTTGGTGTTGTATATTGATGTGCGGCAAGTAGACCGAGCATATGGTGTATGTCCGGTGCAGATTAATACGTAGTGCTACTGCTTGCAACGTGGTACGCAAGTCAATCCGGTGATGCGGTATTGTCCTGTGGATCAATATTGCAGCGCCCCGCTCGTGATCATCAGCGCGGGTCACACCAGAGGTATAGAGAGAGTACTGAGTGGGTGGTGTCACCGTTCTGTCCCGGAGCATGGTCTCTTGAAGGCAGACACATGCAGGGTGGTATAGATTGAGGAGTTGTTTAAGTTCACAGAATTTGGTTCGGTACGATTCTAAATTCCATTGAATAAATGAATCAAAATTCATTTACAAATAGAGGTACTGGTTTGTTTTCCTTCAGGTTCCGATCACTTGAATTTTTTGGCTTTCTGCTGATCTCGATGCTCGGTCTCGGCTTCTTGATGGTGGCGATGTCGTCCGCTGTTTCTTGGTTGGTGCAGTAGGCTTCGGTTTGTAGGTCATTGAGTTTCTACTGGAGTTGCCATCGTCATCGTCGCTTCCATAGCCTTGGAGGTTTGTAAGGCTGGAAGTTGCCTCCCTCCGCTTGAAAGAGTATTTGGTGAGAGAAGCCGGCGTAGGTTTTTGGCCTTTCACTGTTTTAGGGGGTTCTCCGTTTGGCTCCAGTTGTTTTCGTTGTCGGTTGTAGACTGTAGGCACCTTGGGCTTAGAGAGTGTGGCGTTATTTATTTCTTTTTGCGTCGTCCTTTTCGGTGAAATGATGGGTTGGGAGACGGCAACTGTTGGAGTTCCTGAGCTTGTACTAATTGAATCGGTGGCCTTCGATTTTACATCAGCTGTAGCTGGAGCGGATTTAGCGTTGCGAGGAGTAGAATCAGTGCACGCAGTGATTTGGTTAGGAGGTTGTTCATTGTTGTTTTTTGCCTGAACTGGCCTTATTTCTGGTTTTGCAGGTTCTTGTTCAGTGTGAGTCGGCTGTTGTGGCATATATTCCTGAGGAGCAGCAGAGTTGGGTTCTTCCGCAGGGGTACTTGTATCTCCCCTAACTACCGCGCTATACATCCGCTCATGCTCCGGATGTTTCTCCAAAACGAGGTCCATGGCTTCTGAGCGCGAGGTCTTCAATCTCTGTTGAGTGGCTAAAATTTCACTTTCAATTTGATATTTTGGGCATTGTTTATCATTTGAGTAATGAGGCTGCCCGCAATGGTAGCATCGGACGGCATTAGGACAGGAGCTTTTTTGGTGCCCTTCCTGCCCACATCGGGAGCACGTGTCTGCTTCTCTGCGGCAGTATTTTGCAACGTGGCTATAGCGTTGGCATTTAAAGCATTGTTGCGGTCTTTCTTTATATTCTTCTACAAGCTCACTGTGCCAAGATGACAATTTCACAGCTCTTGGCACCGTGTGCTTTTGGAATGTCAGGATGTATGTGTCGGTAACAACTTTCTCGCCATCTCTCCTCAGCTCTATTCGCCGCAGGTCAATCACTCCCTGGTCAGCTAGGTGGTCCTTCAGTTCTTCCATAGAACACTGTCCGAAAGTCTTGCTTCGGACTACACCACGAACAGTGTTGAGTGATCGGTGGGGCTCTATTACTACTCCCTTTCCGCCAATGCGGTCCAGTTTCATCAGCTTATCTGATTGGGTTGTACTATTTGTCTCAATGAGGAGACTGTTATACCCAGATTTTACGATTTTCTTTGGAGTACCAATTGTCTTAGTAATGTCGCGTTCTGCCAGCAACACGTTCAAATCTCTGGAGATATTGACCCCAGGGAATCGTACAGTATAATATTTGATATAGTATGGTATGGAGTTCTCGAACATTCCTTCCAGTCTCAGCATCTGACGCGCTCGCCGGTCATCTCGTCGTCTCCTCTTCACCTGTCGTCGGTTCATTGTTTTCCAGATGCTCTGTTCATCTCCGGTCGCAGCTTCCTCATCATTGTTAGGCTCTCGGGTTGTCTCAGCTTCCACTGTTTTGGCCCTCGAAGCGTCTTCGCTACATAAGTTTCTCTCATTCGTCTGATCTTTTCCATTATTTAATTCAGTCTCGGCACTCGCTCCTTGTGTGGGGTCCACACTTAGAGGAGGCAAATCGTTAGTCTGCATTAGAGCAGAACTAGCAGTATCCATTTGAGTGTCCAGGTCGTCAGCGGCAGGTAGGGATTGATGGGTTTCCATCGCGTACTGGGGAGACCCCGGTTGGCTCCCCCTAGCACAATCGCTAGGGGGCACCTTGTAACTGCTTACAAGCTCCTCAGATGATATTGGTTTAATAATCTACATAAAAGAACAAAATAATACAAAACCCCGATGTAGGGGGGGCCGCCTGCGTTGGTTCTACCTACAACAAGCTATCAAGAATAATTAAATGAGGTCAGCCTGTTATTTTACATTAATTATCTAATGTATATCAAAGACAAGGGCAATGTAAAATCAATTCTTTGAATAAGCGCGGGAAGATTTCCAAAACTGATTCCTGAAATTCATTTTATGTGAAAAAATACTTCGAGATCGAGTTCCGAAGATTGTTCTCGTAAAAAAGAAAAAAAAAAAAAAAAAAAAAAAACAGGAAGTTCAAATTCGCGTTTAAGGTTCAACTAGAGTGAAACTGCTGTAAGCTAAAATAAAATACTTCTTATGCTACTCGTAAAAGAATTTACGAACACCATCGCAAGCCAGCATAATCTTTAGAACTACATGTAAAACCCCTGATTATGTGGATCCTATAAGATGAATGACGTTAAAAGCGTCAGTTAAACGGAAAACCTGAAAAATAAGTTTTGAATTCCGTAATATGGATCTACTTGAGGAGAAGTCTCGTTGCTAACACAAGGGAATAACTCCACGCCAGAGTAGCTGAAAGAACTGGAAGACATCGTCTATTAAACTGAAGACTGAAACTACAGTAGCCTCCAACAACGTCCATTGATGGTTTTAAGAAGCATGGTAAGTGCCATCTCTGAGACACATCAATTCTTAAAAGTATAATCAAAAAATTCATCTAGACTTTAAGTTAGTTTAAGCCCACCTAACCACAAAAAAAGGTGCTCCCAAGAGACGAAGGAGGTTGACACCATGTTGTAAGGAATTAAAAAAACGAGGCCACTAAGTATTTATCCATATCTCTGAGTATAAAAACAGCAAGATTGAAGAAGTTCATGAAACGAAAAATTCTAAGATGAAGTATCGATAAAAGTCGGCAAAAAATTTGAAAGGCCTATTTCACACCAACAAAAAATTGCCAACCAAACCTTTAGCTTGGGACCTCCCATCTTTCCCCTAGAAGCGCTGATTACAATCGATACAATAGTTGAATCCTTCTGAAGGGCGGATGCCAACAAAAACAGACGTACTTAGCATACTCATCTTCCTCGTTCCAGAGACGAGCTCGTGTATCCTACCTACTTGCCAATGATCAGGGTATTCATGGTGCACTAAGCACAATGCTTTCAACAGCCTGAAGAAAGAGAAATTTTGAAATTCAATCGAATGAACCCCGTGAGTAGACAGCGAATTCGCATCGGAAAATGGAAACTTCCTCACACCTATGACTACGAGGCAAAATTGAGAAAGCAGGAGCTGTCACCGCAGATGCCGGCATCAGGACAAGAACTGGAATCGTGAGGCATTGCGGCGTCTCCCAGCGGGAGCAGACAGAGCTGCGAAAGTGGCATTGCCAGTACGGCCTTTCTCTGGCCAAAATTCTAAAATTTACGTTTTCCGAATAAACTTAAGCCTAAACTAGCGCTTTGCTATTGACAACCCTCGTGAATTGTCACAACAAAATACCCCATATGAAAAGTTAGGCCAGGAAAAGGCAATATCTAAAACTTCTGGCCAAGAAAACCTCCACATTTGAGCTCCTTGGCCAGAAAACAAGCCAATCTAGCAGCCCTGCGCAGGAGCCAGAGCCTCACCACAGGAGGCTGGAGCGGGATGGTGAGCGACAGAGAGTGAGTGGCGGCGCCATCCATGACGGCGTCTCAGGAGAACTGCGGCAGGAGATGCGAAGTGCGCACGGCTCATCTCTCTTGCATCGAGTTGAAGTTCATGCGGCAGTATTTTTACACGCTCGATATCGAGTAACTTTTGAGGTGCAATATTTTCTCGACCCTTTCAAACGTATGAATTTCACTTTGTGTTGAATTTCATGACCAACTAAATTACAGTCCAGTCGGTGGCAGAATTATTCATTACAGTTATTTTCCACCTATATTTCGAAAAAGAGTTAGTCAATTTTAGAATTCAAGAGTTCAAAAAAATTCTAATGAACCAATCCAAAATCATGCTCGGAGATCATGCTAAGCGTGCCAATCTGGTGTCCAAGTCAAAAAATTAATAGTTACTTCATACTATAAAATTTTGTTTCAGATGAGAATGACTCATTCATCCTAGAGCCAGGCCAAAAATTTCCCCAAGATTTTGACCATCTGGATTGCCTTTGTCAATTTATAAAAAATATAAACATATCAATTTAATTTGTTCTATTATTCGTTTCGGAAGGTGGTCAAGCAAAAAAATTCAAGTACTTAAGGCTTACCTCAAAGAATGAGTATGTTGTAATTTTTTCGCATAGCAATTTGTAATTTAGCAATTTTGTGTTCATTACTTGCAAAGCTTCTCTTTCTGTTTCCTAGTCCCAGCTTAACTTAATTTCGAAATGGATTAAATGTGCCGTAAAAATCCCTAATTTCGCCACCAATATTCTTGGAATAAAAGAACAGCTACTAATCTGACGTCGTAACTCAAAAATTTCGCCGAAATTTCCGCACATTTGATACATCGGCAAATTTTTTGCAAATCGGAATGCGTCTCATTATGGCTCGTCGTTAGGTTCCATTTTTCAGCGTGGTCACTGGCGTCGTAACGAATACGAAAAACGGATCGTGTTCGATCAATTTCCGTCGTGTTATGGAAGTTTTTCCAAACAGACAGGACCAAATATCGAACAGATTAGATGAGATTACTTGTTAGTTTAACCCTCCCTACCTTCAATAAAGCCGTTCCTATAGGGAGAGGAAAGAAAAAGGCACCATGAACTATGGGCTTGAGGAAATGTGGAATCCATGCACAAGGCGCAGAGAAACAGTAAGTTGAAAAAGAAGTTTATAAAATGAGATAAAAGTTGAAAAAGAAAATGGTTAAGAGTGAAAAACAGAACCATAAAAAGTAGATCCGCAACAAAAAATTGTTACCTCAACAATAGAAATCCTACCTAACCTTTAGCTCTGTACCTCACGTATTCTCACTGGGAGATCAAATATCGTACAACACAAACAAAGACGACAAGATTGGGCTAAAATCTGCACAATGTAAAACTCAAAGCATTTGAAGAACGATTATTTTTACCTTTAATAAATGTACTAACTTGATTGTATACCCCCTCTCAAGAGCAGGGACTACAGCGATTTCACTTCATTAGAAATTAAATGTTTTTTTCGTTAAAGATACGGACCAAGTACAGAATACCCCTATCTTGACTTTAAAACACAACAAGTAAGCTAGAGTCACTTAAATAATTCAGCAATTGTTACTACACTCGTAAACTATTCTAGCGAAATTCATTCGACTCAAAACTGTTAAAAATATGCACTGAATTTAGCGTTTTTCCATCTCTTCACAAATTTCAAGCGTCCGATGCCCTGTACTCAAATTGAAGGGCTCAATTATAAAATTTGTATAGTTTTCTCACTTACGTCAGCCACGAAATACAATTCAAATCTGAGCCGCAGGGGAAAATGACGCTGCACTTAATATACTTCCCACGGTGCTGGCAAAAACCCAACTTCTGTATAGGAACTATGAGATGCGTACACAAGTCGTGTTACATCTTTACGGCAAGATCATTGCTTACGTGCTTTTAAAATATACACATTACATGATAATAAGACACTAATAGTATTTATACGAAATCAAGATATTTTCAAGTCTCGGGTACATAGTACATTCATCAGAGATAAATTTCGGATCATTGCAATCACTTGATGACGAATTCCAATTTTGATCGGTAACGAAGAGAAAAAGGAAGTAAAAAATCACAACGAACTGTTCATAAGCCCATTCTAAGTCAGTTGAAAATAATGTTCAATTAGATTATAAGTTGGTTTCACCCGCCTCCCTAACCACATCATAGGTGTTCCAAGAGAGGAAGTATAATCGCACTTTAGTACGGATTAAGTGGACGAGGAATCTAAGCATAAGAGGATTGACCCGCACCAGAGATTTGAAACAGTGAGATTGAAATAAGCTCATAAAACAAGATAGAAGCTGAAGAAATTTTCAAGAGTTAAAAAATTACCGCTGAGGACCAAAGAAAAAATAGATGGTCGGTATTAAAACGAAAAATTTACGCATTCTGTTTCAAAAACAGAATGGCCTATTTAACGTTCCGCTCGAGACTGCTAAACTTGTGGAATAAAATCTTGTTGGGAATGACTTCATCGTTTGCAAACCATGATTTCAAGAGGCATTCTGAAAGCACACGTAAGAACATTCAACAGAAATAACGGATAAAAGTGGCTCATTGAAAACCTTGTTGGACAACTGCATTTTACTACCTAGCTGTCAACCTTCAGTCGTTCATACATAGGATTGGTGTCACCAAGGGTCTGCTGAACAGAAGGGATAATCCAGTGCATCTAGGATACAGTCATAAACATTTAAGTATGCATCAAGAATTATTAGGCACGGGAGAGGCTCAACTCAATGCTGCCGTGTGCACTCAATACGTACGAGGTTACGGACAAATTCCATCTCGCAAACGGGAACGTTCACAAGCAAACATCTTTCATCGCTCCCAACTTATGCAGACCTGACTTGTAGGCAGGTTTGCTAGCAAATGAAATGAGCAAATAACGCTAATCAACTACTGGAGAAAATATTCGTTCCCTCATAGGAAATTTCTAAAAATATGATAGGTAAATGCAGAGATAAAATGAATAAGGCAGTAGTTCCGAGAATAGAGGTGAGTCGTTCTGTTCCGCCCAAAGAATTAAGGAAAGAAGTAATAATGCTTGTCGTTGTAAACATTCTAGACCGGAGCTAACACAATCAGTTTTACGAGCTGCGCGCAATAAAACGCCGGCGGCATTCCTTGCTGCTGCTCCCTGACGTAAAGCGTCCTTACTTTTTAAAATAGTTGCCTCCAAAGAACAAGGATTTATCAAGCACCTTGAGCAGCAAGAAGCTGGCACTACGTGCAGCGGAATTACGTTGCCCGCTAAGCCCGGATAACAAATAGAAAATTCTTTTAAAAATTACAAGGCTCTTCACTGATTAAATCGTGTTCAAGAGGTTGGTGTACATTTATTTTTTGCTTCTTGACAAATTCACGAGGTTAAAAATTTACCTGTTAATAATTGTAGCCTAGATTTAAAGAGACCTTGCAAGAGCGACAACGCACACCAATGTGGAGACATTTCATCACACTACGAAACGGAACAGATGCACTTGTGGATGTGCGGGGGGGGGGGGGGGGGGGGTGGGTGTGTAATCACTTCATTCAATTTACCTACATTACCGAGTCAACCCTCCCATTCATTAAAATAAAGTATCGCAAAAGATTTGCATTTACAGCAAGAAATTTGAATATATCACACAGAACGCCTACTTGATTCAATAAGTACAAAATTTCAAAAGATGCAAAAAATTTACCAACCACACGGTCATGCGCCATAAAATAGCAAAGCGTGCTTGGAAGGAACCATCTCGTAAGAACATGAGTTAAACACAACTCGCCGTCTTTTGCAACACGGGGCGCGCCACAAGCGAACGAACACAAACGTATTGTTCGGTGGTTATGGAGGCCAAAAAGGACGTGATCGTTGGTATTCTAAAAGGAAAAGAAGCTCATTGTGAAGGCATGGTACGCGCAACATTAGGGCTGCTCCTGCACTGTAATTTGATAGCGTGCCAACAGTGCGAGGGGCGCAGCTGCATCACAAAACTCAGTTGCCACGCTGCACAACTTCGCCTTCTTCCCAACAAAAATGACACAATGCGGAGGGCCGTGGACTTTTGCTTCCTCACTAATATTCACCAGCCGTTCATACGCGCAGACGACTTCCATGACGCTCGCGAAGTTTTCTGTGTAATGAAGAATGAACAAACGAGCGTGCGATGAAGCAATCATGAGTAACATCTAGTTACACAGATTGGCAAGTGTTTAATTACAGTGCTGAAAAACAAGTATAGAAAAACCTTCAAATTCAAGCTTTACTGGTTAATATTTTTCATGAAAGGAATTGATTATATGTTCGTTTAAAAAAAATAATTTTTTTCAAATTTCATAAAATACTGAGCTAACAGTTTTCAAAATACGCATTATTTAAAGTGTTACTCATCAAAAAATGTGACCCGTAATGTAACAGATGTGGGCAACATAAAACATTCAAGATCAAGTAAGGAGTGCACAGTTTTGAAATTCAATTAATTGAATACCACATGAAGCTCATACTGAGGATTGGAATGCAAATTTAATATTTAACAAAAGTTTTCTTATTTTGTACAGGACTATGGGAATACAAAAATTCAACATTTTAGCTCTGAAAGTAATTGCAGAAACAAAAATAAAAATCGTACTTGAATAACTGTATAACACAAAATAATTTCTTAAAAAAACAGTCCCAACATCAACCAAGCATGTTCACAAACAGAATGACTAGTTTCAGGTAATGATGAATTTTATGGCATGGTGTAGTTCTGAACAGAAGAGCAACACTATTAGTATAAAAATGGAAGTACTTCGAGCTTACAGGACACATTATGAAACACTGGAAGTACTTCGAGCTTACAGGACACATTATGAAACACTGGGAGTACTTCGAGCTTACAGGACACATTATGAAACTATCACTTCGATAGTCACTGTCAGATTTGGATGTTCCATCTATATATCGAGGAAAAACAAACAATCACAAATCACATATTTTATTAGGTGTACATTCGATTTAGTAATTACGTATCATGTAACGTGAGCCTGAGGAAGGAGAGGACGAGGAATCAACGCACAAGGTGAGCTCGCAAGCCGTGCGCCAAGAAACAGCAAGATTAATAAATGTTTATAAAGCAGGATAAGAGTTTTAAGGAGAAAGTCAGAGGTGCTGAAAAAAAGGAAAGCAGTGAAATAAAAAAAGCTAATCCGTGAAAAAGCAAAACTGCTTTGCAATTCAAAAAATAAAATGCACTTACAACTTGACCAGCTCGGGACCTTCTAGGATACTCTTGGGAGTGCTAATTCCCATATATACAAACGTTGAATCTCCCAGAGAGGCTTTCTTGGTCTAAGAACTAATTAAAACCACAATTGAGTACTCAGTAAAACTAGCATTCCTAGTTATTTTACGCAAAAAATGTCTTCGATTTTCAGCCTCTATTTCTAGCGCTGTCATTAAGACTTGTGACGCATATGCTGTGAAGAAACAGCTCCTCTCGTCTTGCATCCAACTCACTACTCGCAAAACCCACACATCACCAGAGCAGCCCACCACCCACCGCACAGCACGGCACGTAGGCAGGACCTCAGCGCGGTATCGAGACCTGGTGCGCAGCCCCGTCTTTGTGGTGCTTAATTAAATTGCCGCGAGATCGTCTCTGCTTTCTCGGATACCTCGCTTTGCACTTCGCTCTCCACTTTTCTTTATTTGGTCTTTCTCTGTATATTTTCTCGGGTAGAGGAGGGCTTTTTCTCTTCTCGACTTACATGGTTCTTTGTTCTTGAAGATTCTCCCCGCAATGCCCTCCTTTCTTTTCTTCGTTAGATCAAATTCTAACGCATGTGTGGTTTTCCTTTTGGTATTCTATTCAATTACTAACTTTCTACTGATACATTCCTTCTTCCATCAAAGTTCAGTGATATTTCCTTGCTTCAAAATAAAATCTGAATCATTTTTTCCCTACGTTGAATTCGTTGCTCCGTCACTGACGTCTCTTCCATTCCTGCGGTGAACCATCTGATTTCATTACTGTTTTTACTCTGATCTTTCAAGCCACGATCTTGGAGCTATGTACAGATTCTTCCTTCCGTGGGAGCGCAGTTTCTTTGTATTCTGAAAATTCTGGTAGCACTGGTATGAAAATTAGGATGCAACTGAAGAACTTCCGCTTCTGACAGCAATGGATACAATGATGAAAAACGCAGGCACTGCACACAACAGATGTTCGACATTTGCAAGCTCTGATTAATTCGTACATAATAAATTGAGATAGATATTCTAAAACGAATACGTCTTCATCCTATAATAATAATAATAATTGTGAAGCATCCGCACTTCCGCAATTATAGCATAAACAAACACTGCTAAATTAACCCCCAACGAAACAATCATTTTTCATGCATGTGAAACAAACGCCATCGATGTGACATTTAACGAACAAGTGATGTAACTTTCACTCGATTTTTCTTGGATGTATTTCTAGGAGGAGCCTGACGAGTGCAGCATTGCAGGCGTGGTGCTGTGAGGGCTAATGAAGCTCTATTGTGCCACACCGCCTCCTCCCACTTCTGTTGATCACTTCAAAGTTCTTTGTGGGACTGTGTCCCCTGCCGCAACTGATACCCTGTTGTTCGAAGCCGTTGCTTGGTGGGCTGGGTTGTAACCGAGTCCTTTAGTCCTGCGTGATTTTAGCAACCTTGAGTTGCGTATGCCGAAAGACGGTTAATATATGTGAAATATCTTGATTTAAATGCGTAACTTGTTGAAGCTTCTTTGTACTCATTACCTACAGAGTAAGTGCTGGTATTAAAAATACCTCTATAGAGCTGTCTCCTTAATTGCCAGCATCCTAGTTGTTATGCCCTCATAAGAGATACACTTCATCAATATACACTTTATCAGTATAATAGCTTTGTCTACTTTTGCATTCGTACCGGCAGCTTAATATGTTTAACTGAGTGTTCCATCATTTTCTAAAGGCAGTTGTACTTACCTCGTTATCTATCGAAACACTTTAAAATGACCTCGGAAATAAAGCAACAGATTAGATTATTAGTTAGTTTAAGCCTCCCTATCCGCCACAAATGCGATCCAAAGATATGAAAGAGGAAGGCATCATTTAGAATAAAGTCAAGGGAACGCGGAATCTATGCAGAAAGGGCATAGAAACAGTAAGTTGAGAAAGAAAATTATGAAACAAGGTCAGAGTTGAAGAAGGAAGTAGTAGGTGCTGAAAACAGGACAGCAGTGAACCGAAAAAAAGATGGTCCTCAACATAACAAAAATATTTTATTTCAGCAAAAAGAAGGCCTACCTAACAGTTCAGGCACATTTTCTCCATGAGAGGGCTAATTCCCATAATATAAAGCTACATTATTTTGTTCCTGAACATCAGTAAGTATCACTCTCCTGAAGTTTTGTTCATTTAAACATGAATTGTTTAAAGGTATTTTTTTTAATTGATTTTCGACATTAGTATCTAGTGACTTAATAAAAATTTGCTAATGAACTTTGAGCAACATCATAGGAAATTGTAAATGAAGCACAACTGCGTTTAGAAGAACGGACTGTCGCTCATGCAGATCACAGTGATGAAATTAAATTTTGTGCTTTTACCGATCCATGTTTTGAATTGAGCCCAATTTTTGTCTCATAACTATTCTTAACTTCGATAACATCAAGATGAAGAACAAGAAAACTGTGTGAAGAAGCCATACCATCTCAAATAACTCATATGCTCCGGTGATAAAAATGAGGTTTCTTTGCACATAGCGCTGGCTAATTCAAGGCCAAAATAAGCTGGACTAAAAGTTATCATTTGTTGTTGAATCGGAAATGATTGGGGGAACTGTATTTTTCAGCTCCCATTTGGCCGCTCATGTATCACTACATTTCTCCTAGGATTTTATGAAGCGTTTTTAGGCTCGTGCCATTAGCTAACTTTATTTCGTTCCTTCGATTCATCACAATTATCGCGAAATCTCGCACCCTTCCTGTGACGCCGTGATTGTCATGAGCATGTCAGGAGACGTAAGGGACATTACTTATTGGCAGCAGACTTTTTCCAAACCTCAAAACGGGAATTTGCCGTCTAAACATTGTAAGCCATTGAAAGTTATCGCAGTTGGACGACTAATTAAAATCATCACGACATTCAAAACAGTAAAATTTAAAGTCTCAGCTAAACGGAAATCACGGAGTGGTCAATTTAAATTTTCTGATACAGCAAGTCCCAAACTTTGTATTTGACCAGCGTGTCAAACGGGTCGTTTTGCAGTGTGTCCAACGTATTGCTAGAAAACCGCATTATTAAAGGTGAGAACTGCTCAAATGCATTCGCAGATATAATCAAGTACACTGGTCGCATTCAGCATTCAATTACTTCATAAAATTAAGCGTCAAAAAGTCTACGAAGCTGATAAACCTCAATTTTTTTAATCACAGTCACACTAAAACACTAACAATAGCGAGAACCACAGCGGGCAAACAAATGCATGCCACTAAGCTGCAGGAGAACATACACAAACCATAAAGTTCAACAATCGAACAGCATTGAACAACTAACATCCGTTCCTAAAAAACGACAAAATTCTTTAATTCCAGTTACCCGCTGCTGCGAGTCGCAAGTGAAGCTGCAGTGCGCAGAAAATTGCCACTGGCTCCTACGACAAGCTCAGGGCAGCATGATGATGATATGCAGCTTGGCGAGCCTCATCTGCGCAACGCGTATCGCGGCTTTGTGTTCCAGCGCAGTGCGTCTGAGACAGACCTCAGCTTGTTGAGGGAGGGGCCGAGATATGATTGATAGATACTGTACATAGCTCAGTGACGCACAGGGAGGGTCACAAAATCTAAACTGCGTCTATGATGTTTGTGATCAGTGGTACACTCCTCCATACAATAATAGAAACCGCACGAAATCATTCAATTAGTAATTGAACTGCCAGGTAATGCCAGAGTTAGATTTTTGTAATTCACCTAATATAACATAAAAAGCTGACCAAAATCACCTGCCAGAGATCGAATCTGTGAGAAGATATATTAAATACAGAGAATTATAGTGTTATTAGGAAAACAACATCAAGATGAAGTTTTCTTCAGCCTCTCATAAATGTAACGCCTTCCTGAGACTGAACTTGTTTTTATGAAAGGCAGTCTTGTTCGTCACCTGCTTACATGTTTAATACGCCTAATTTGCAATATCTAACTGCTGTTAATCGTATTCAAGCTGTTCCACTTACGGCTAAACTAACGGCAGAAATACAGTAAACCTCAGTGTGAGACAGACGCTATGTAGGCAGCAGTACAAACAATGCCTCAAGAATAGTGCTGCACAAAATTGCAACAAACTGTTCAGTTAGCTGAAAATTCCTTGCAAAAGGCTTCTCTGCCAAAGATAGTCCAGAAGAAGTTTGTAAGCTAAAAATACAGGTCTAAGCCAACGATACCTTGAAAGAGGGCTCTCAAGTAAGGATATTCCAGAGGATTATCTGAGCTGAAGTGATAACATGCACGAGGGATTACGCCGAAGACTCTTGCGGAAAAATTTTCTAGCCACAGTTACCTTGCAAAGGGGACATTTTGAGCCGTTGATGTCTAGTTATTAGATTCTTGCCAAACGACACTTTAATGAAGGGTTCCTTGCACAGGATATGCAGGAAGGTTTCAGAGTCAAAATTACCATCTATGAGGGTTGTAATCCGAACATACTTCACTCGAGGGCTCTAGGCCAACATCCAGCCGACCTCTGGCCACTACAATGCAATTAGGAAGCAATGGGTCTCTCCAAAAATCAATACCGCATTGTGCAGAGCAGTTGCACGTTGAGGGGCAAGCTCTTAAATGCTTTTCATTTCCAATAACCCCAGCAATCAAATAGATCGCTCGCCATTGCAGAAGATGGTTGAGCTCTCTCAGAACCCAAATTAGGGTGCATTGGCAATAATCGCGTTTAAGGCAGGCAATGCTAGTGACAACAAGGTCATGCTGCACACAGGCAACGTTTTGCCTCAGGACAAGTGGTCTTTTTAACCATTAGCTTTGCAATATTCACGAGATGCGAAGAGTAATCTGATATGGATAAATTGTACAGTACATTTGAAGGTAGGAAAAATGTCACCTTTCCACCTTGAGGCTGGAAAGTGCCCCAGTAGCGCTCCACTCTTAGGCGGCTACTGCAGAGAGAAAATGGTATTTACGTGAAGAAAATATTGTGATTTAAAATATCATAGAAACTTAAATCGAGAGACTTTTAAAGTTTACAATTAGAGAAACACTAAATTCTTACATTATAATTGGAAACAAAAAAGTATTTACGTGTCACTGCGATATATATAGCAATATACAAGTAAATTTTTGTGAAAGAAATGATTTACCAAGGCAAAAGGATGAGAACAGCATCATCAACATTGGTATAAAAAGTTATTTGCCGTAAGGATGTGCCCTAAGAATAATTAATAAATCCCCATACTCTCAAATAGGTCAGTCAGTTCACTTCGCATAAGATAACCATCAAATCTACGTACCATCAACTTTTAGGAATTCAGGCGGCACACGGTGCCGGCAGAAAAAAAATTACGTTGAGATTGACCACTCCTTTCCTGAGCGAAGCAGTAACTGCGGTCTCAACAATTGTAAAAAATGCGAAAGCCTTAAGAGAGATGCCAATAAAGTGCACACGCCGACTTCAACTTTAGATGAACTCCAAAGCGCACCCTGCAAGAAGCCAGTGCGATCGCGAGTGGAAATGGTTTGCCCTTCACCTTCCCAGCGCCCACATGCCGTCCGCACAGCAAATATACTACGCTTCTTGGGATTAAAAAGGAAATCAATATTGAGGCATGAGCACTTTTGCTGTGCCTTCCTATGCCAAATATTTACATTTCACTATTTGTGAGGGTAATGGAAAATTTTCTTTGTCCTAATTCAACGGCAAAATTGAGCATAGTATGCGTTTTAAATCCATCACGGACATGAACGCCAATTATATTTAGACATTCTTCGAAAGATTTGTACCGGCCTTGAAATTTCACAAGCAGAAAACATTATCAAAGCATTTCAAAAGAACACGTTCATTACTTATTCCATGCGTGTAATTTAAATATACACGGACTTCACAAGTAAGAATTCCTTCTTTTGACGGTAATGAGCCGCTGATCAAAGAGCGTGCGAATAACGTTTCTCTTTTACACATTTATTTCTACTGGAGAATTATGACGAGCGAATTTCCTTTTAATTCTTTTGATCGCATGTTCGACCTTTTTCCCAGAAGCGATGTCAAGAGAAGAAACTCAGGAGCAAAACATCACGTATTCTCCGTTCTTTTCATCGCACGTTATTTTCATCGAGTTGTTGCAAGAGCTGCAATAAAAAGCAGTTTGATATAGTTTTGCCACGCAACGAGCTGCGTTAAACCTAGCAACACAGTCTACATTAAGTAACATTATTGTTATCACTATTATTACTGCTACTATTACTATAATTATTATGATTTCAATAAGTATGAGGCAGAAGATTTAAGACAGGTGCATGGTATGACAGCAAGCCTAGTGATAACTTGTAATTATTAGTATCATCATTATTATAACGGTTACTATTATAATCTTAATAAATGAGAAACAGAGGAGGTATGACATGTGCATGGCATGACACCAAACCTAGCGATAACCTGCAAGCACCAAGCAGAATCTCGTGAAGCGCGCACGCTGAGGCGAGGAGAGCCGAGAGGCGTAGGACGGGCGCCGCATCTCTGAAGAGGGAAGTCGTTCAGCATGTCCCTGGACGCGGCCCCGTAAACAGGATATCCTCGGACTCGCATAAAAATGCTAACAAATTGCTATTGAAATGAGCTATTTTTCAGGCGCTCGTTGCAGCTTCAAAAAAAGGCTAAGTAAATTGTTTGACAGTTCACTGCTACGCAGTGAAAAATTGAAACGAGGACGAAGGATGTCAGATGAGCGGCGCATGAAAGTTAAATATAAAAAGCGCTGCTGATCTCGTGAAACTGATAACGACAGTCAAACTGAGAAAATTATAATATTATCTGAAGTGATCGACCTAACCTGAAAATGATCAAAGCAAACCTTTAGAAAGGGACCTACACATGATTATAACAATTCTATTCCAATGCAAACGGTGGCACGCAAAGCTCGTTCTGTCGTACGCGCGTTCCCTTCTGGCGGAAGAGGAAGTTCCGGTCCAAATTTAAGGCGAGCTCGCCAGTGAAAGTTAATTTTTCAGCCGTTCATTACACAAACTTCTAATGAGAAAGTCGGCAGGTAATATGTTCCAATCCCCTGAGATTTTTCAGGTAAAGAGAAGCAATAAATTTGTTATCACCTGAAGTTAGTGAGCGTGAAATGAAGTGACTCTGAGCATCACAAATCTTGGAGCATCGGGACAGCCAATCGGATGCGTGTGGCAAGAGACATCGACTCGAAACTTGGAACGTTCTGTACGCCGGCGCACAGTCGGTATGGCAGCAAGAAAATAGCCTATGGAAAAACTACCGTACTCAGAACTTTCAACTTTTGTACGCAAATGCGTCAGTGCTCGTCTGTTGTCTATATAATTTTTTCTCTCTTAAAATCATAATTTAGATCTTACACCAACTGTCAACAGTTGATAGGTGTCTTTAGCCGAAATTAACACGAATGTTTTTATGCTAAGTTTCGTGAAACACGAAAACCAAATTTTGACGCAGTAGAGAGGCTCAAAATAAACAAACTAGAAGAATTAACTTCTTAAGTGATATGTTTTGACGCACATCATAACAAAATTAGAGGTGTTAGACAACAGGAAAGTGATTGGAAGAACACACAGAGTAATCGGTTATTAGCAGCGATGTTTTTTACTAGAAAGCGTTTTCCGAGAATGGTATTTTACGAGTTTTTGCACCTCAAGTTATTCTCGTCCAACTTTAACTCGTCGTGTTCTTTCTACCGGAAATAGAAGAGGAGACTCGTAAAAAATAACTAAACAAAGTTCATGTCAAAAGCCAGAGTAAAAATTGTGGAGAAGAATGAAGTATAAAGTACAGAAATGCTGACAGTTTACAAAGTTTTCAAATTCAAAACGCAAAGTGACCTGACAGAAGCCAGAACTTCCGGTAAATCCACTGGACATAAAAAAAAACAAGTGATATCTACAGACCAGGAGCAACGATACAGGAGTAAGAAAAACGGTGCAGAATGAACGGTGTCTCAACTTCATGTTAATATTCGAGTAAAAGTTCATAGTCCAGAGATTTAAGAAATAATGGAACGAGGGTAAAGTCAGAAAAAGTTGAGCCCAGGTCAGAAGGTACGAGGGAGCGCAGAGTGAGACGGGAGAAAGTTGGGTGTTTGGCAAAGTGAGGAGGAGCAAACAGCATCAGTTGTACAATTAAGGCAGCTACAGAGAGCAACACAAAGCTTTGAGCAAACAGTCAAACAGAGGGCGGAGGGCGACCCAAGCTCGTCCGTCTTCATTGGCGCCCGCATTGTAGTGAGCCGCAGTTGGGGCCAGCGCAGGCAGCTCCAATGCTGGGGCTCCCTCCACACACTTCACAGCTGCACCATTTTAAACTTCTTATCCACATTCCGCAACACCGATCATCCCACGAGACTTGTTCATCGCTAACTTGACTCTGAACACCCCCAAAGAAAGGGGTGCGAAAACTTTTTCACAAAAGAACTTGTTATGAAATGTTGCAAAAGAACTTGTTATGTTCCTTAAGCTGAAAGAAAGCCAACATAGTAAGTGAGCAATACAGAAGCGATGTAAATAAAGACAGGGAATAAATTTCCCGCCGATTATGCAGCGAACTCAATAAAATCACCTTGGAGAAAATGAAGTTACAGTAACTATATATATTCAAATAATTCGATAAACTGAAATCACAAATATGACTCCGATAAATGCATTCAAATTTACTGAACAAAAAAAATGCTGCCGTTAAAACCAGCGAAAGCTCAAGGAGAAGTCAGATCAGAATGGTTAATATGTTAAGTTCAGTAAGTGACCAGACCTCGCATTTTGCAGTAAAATTCAGAGAGTGCGAAAGAAATACCAGCATTCCCACGGCAATATGAGCATATTTCGATCCCGTGAAGTTTCTTGGACGTCAAAATTTTTACATGATATAATCGTTATTAGAATGGTTTGGGCATGTTGAAAGAATGAATGTTGACCGGCTGGTGAAAAAGATATATATGTCGGAAGTGAGTGGTCTTCGAGCGCGAGGTAGACCACGGATGAGTTGGATGGATGGGGTGAAACGGGCTTTGTATGAGAGGGGTCTGACTGTGGATGTGGCGAGAGGGATGGCTGCGGACAGAAGTGAGTGGGGGCAGTGCATAAGAAGGTAATTTTATTTTTGACGCGGTACTGGAAGTTGCCCGCGTGTGATGGGGTTGACCTGTCCTGTGCGGGAGGAGGGGCTGCACTCAATGAAGCAGTCGGGGTAAACCAGCTATGGCTGTCGGGCCTGACTGTGGAAGGTGGTTGTGCTGGGCTGCTGCTGATCCTGGCAGCTCAGGTGCGGCCAGTGCTGCCTCTCTCGCCTCCTAGTGACTAAGTGTGGTGATTGTGGCCTGCTGTCGGCTACCCTCCAATAGGGAGGATAAGCCCGGTATATGTATGTATGTATGTATGTAGACTGGCATTGGGCACCAGGTTGTCATCAACATCAGAATAGTGACAGGACTACCACTCAAAAGTGAACGTGAAAAAATACATTATGACGCACATTAAATGAGAAATAAAATATTTGAGCATTTATTGAATGTGCCATGTACGCCACAGAAGGCAGTTAAGTTAACATCTTCAGTGAGAATAAAATAAAAACAGTGCAATCTGAATCAACTTTCAAGGATTAGCTGAATGAGTGAAGAATGTTCAAGCACACTATGGTCGCTTCTCATCAGTCGTAGCTCTGATAATAAAGAAAGATAACCAGTATGCTCTCACTTTCCTAGACATAAATATGAACAAACAGTGGAGTACTCAGCCCTATGCCTGCATCTTTATGATTTTAATTCATTACGTGAAGAGAGTTGCTTGTACTCAAGCGCAAATTTAGGATAAAAATGGGAACTTCAAGAACTGCGTCCATGAAAAATTCCGAGATATAAAAACACTCCATAAAACACTCCATAAAATTCCGAGGGTCGAGTGTTTGAGAATATTTACTTGACTAGAATTTGAGCGTTGTGTAAACGAGAATCAAGCGCGCAATAAATCATATGGCGAGATACGCTAGAGAAGGCACATTGATGACCTTATTACATGGAAGGAATGAAGTAAAGAAATTTTCGCTCCCCAGCAAATGTGCTATGAATATGGAATCAAAACAATATGAACGAAACAAAAAAACCTTTTGTTCTTCGGCAGAAATGCTGCGAATATGGTATCTAAACAAGATGAGAATGGATTAAAAACTATCCTCCCCTCAGCTAACTCTACGTATATGGCACTGAAACGAGATGTGAATGAAATAAAAATTTCTCAGCTCCTAAGCAAAAACACCACAAATAAGAATAAACACAAACACAGTTCATGTTGCGAGCTAACTAAGGAACGAAGCTTCCATTTCTACGCGGTGGCGCGAGGTCCTCCCTTGCGCGCGCCGTGTATCGCAGCATGTATGCATGTCTTACACCGACTGATGCAAATTAATAGAAGCAAAAGGCAAGTCAAAGGCTTTGAGGAGCTCCCGGTGGCCGGGAGCGCATCGCCCGACACCTCAGACGGCGAGTAAGTCCCATGAAGCGAGATGTGCGCTCGCTCAAGTGCGACGTCTAGAGCCGGTCACCAAATCTGAACAACCTGTGCTGGCGTCCGTCGCCACGATGGTCCTCTCGAACATTTGAAGCGTTATCGCATCGCTAATTTAGAAGTAAAATGAAGGGTATGGGGCCTATTTTTCTCACAAGTACTTCGATGAGACTTGTCCGATTATTAGCGATGGACACTGAACACGCATCGTGCAGTAGAAATATCAGTATGAGGCGAAATAAGCCAAAGGGGGGAAAAAGTAACGAGGATCTAGTAGCCGAGTCCCTTGCAGACGTTGACGCAATTTGCCTACGCTAGCTTCAATTAAATTAGATAAATTTGTTTGGGCCTCACTAACCACAACAAAGGCCATCAAAAACAGCATGGAAGATTGCACCATTAAATAAAAAGTTGAAAAAAAACGGGGAATCTACGCCCATGGTAAGTTCCCTCCCCACAAAACCCATTGCACTTAGAAACAGTAAGTTACAAAGGAGGTTTATGATACCAAATAAAGTTTGAAGAAATATTAACAGGTGCTATAAAACCAACAGCGGCGAACCAAATAAGGATGGTCTGCAAACAAACAAAACTTCTGTTCTATTTCAGCAGAAGGAAGGCTCACGTAACCTCCAGCTCGGGACCTCACCCACGCCAGCAGGAAGACAAAAACCCACAGGCCGGGCACGCGAGGCCCAAAAAAGAACTAAGCTCAGCTAACAGAGAAGCAAGCTGCGCAATCTGTGCGAAATGAGAAAATCATTCAGTTGCTAATTAGGCGGAGAAGATTACTCTGGCAACTAATTGATCCCGTTTATTATTTTTACAGTGAGGAGAATGGCTTGCTACCATTTTACCGTGAGTGTAGCGTGCCCGAGACAGCTCACGGTGAGCACTGCAGTTGGAACTATCGTGTATATCTTTATTCAATGTAGCTTTACTGCAACACGATGAAAAACTTGAGGTAGAAAAGAAATAAAATTTTAAAAGGACGGAGAAAAATATCACCATTCATCTTAAAATAGGCTAGAATTGATTAGTTCAAGCCGTTATAACCACATAACGTGTATTCTCAAAAGAGGAAACAGAATTAACCCTCTAGAATTTAACCCTTTATTAACCTATATTAGAAGTGCATTCTCACACAGGATTCCTTGTGCATAGAAACAGCAAGATTGAAAAAAGTAGATGAAATAAGGCAGAAATTCAACAACGAAATAGTATATGCTGAAAAACAGGACAGTAATGAACCAAAAAAAAATCCGTAACAAAACAAAAAAAGACAAATTTTTTTGCAAAAGGAAAGTCTACCTAACCTTCTCATCCTCCCTTTAGGAGATCCCAAAGTTGGCATAAATGTATAATTTAAAACCTAATTAGTTGAAAAAATTGTTAGACGCAACTTACCGTCGCGTTTAAAAGAGTTCTCTACACTACGAATTAGTTAGATCCCTGAGCGTAAGACCAGACTGCAGTTCAAAGGCACGGTTTCAAAGTTTGATACTTAAATCCTATAGCGTGTCTTTAGAATACACTCAAAATTTTAAACATGGAGACGGTAAGAATAGTTTAATAGATTCACTTTTTCTGAGATCCAGGCCCTCTTACTGGCTGCAAAACTCGAGCTCTGCAGAAACACACAGCCTTACTCGCAATGCAAAGAGTAGGTAGCGAGGCCCCTTTACATGACGACCTCAGTAAGTATGGGGATCACCTCCGACCCCAGTTCGGACCACTCACAACCATTAATATGGGAAAACTAACAGCAAACGCTGACAGCTGCGAATTCCATCATACATCACGAGCATTATTTCTACTAAACTTTAGTAGGAACTCCGTTCAAAAACCGTAAATCGTGTGCAGTAATTACAGCAGACGTTGATGTGAATTGCAAACCAGATTAATGGTCCCGGCGCGTCTGTACGGCCGGCGATATCGCCGCTCAAATGATACACTCGCGGCGCGGAAGGCAACGGTCTAAGGAAATATGATCGTTTTGTGTTGAACATAGCGCACTAAGCATGCATACAAAGAGAACAAAAAACTTTTGAAAATTCATTTTTAATGACTTTACAGGAGAAACGCATCTTCAATAATGTTAGCCTGGCCTAGTTGAAAAGCATCTACCTAGATCCTGATTCATTTCTAAACGGTTTCTTACCTTTATTTTTTTACTTAGGTGTAGAATTTGATTGCGGGAAAATTTGTTAAACGTTTTGAACTCAAAATTCATGGTAATCGTACTTTCAACGAAATAATTTAAAACAACATTCACTTCAAACTCAGTCAGTTACCCACCACACATATATACACGGAGCAGAAGAGCTTTGTTATGCGCATTTCGGAAAGAGAAAAAACTAAATCAAAATTCTGGAAGAGTCCCTTTTGAACAATTTTGGAAGAATACACGCATGTCAGATCTCGTTAGCTATACGTAGAAAAGTAGGAAGAAAAAACAATTTTTAAGTCGCGCGCGATGTGGTCATAACAATCGCATTACAGATTAAAAACACTAGTTGAACCATATTTTTCATGGTAAATAGGAAATCGACGCAAATCACTCATCATTTTCAAAATTTTCAGTGTTAGGCATGAATTGCTTTCCAAGATTTCCTCCTCATATTGACGCCCATTTTGTGTTAACGCTACATTGGATAACAAAGCACCTAATGCAGCACTGACCGTACACGATCGAGCTCCACGGCCACTTATCAGAACTGATGGTGAGTGCAGGCATAACATATCTTGTGACACAAGTACGGATAGTCACGTTAGATGTGCAGGGGAAAAATATTCTACACAGTCAAAGTTATGGAACACTCTGAAGCCGTACAAAACAAGCATTTGCAAAATATTGACCAAAAAATCATCATTTATTACATTCGTATGCGTCACCTATGGACAATTTTAGCTCGACAAAAACAGCTGTAATCCTCGCAAGAAAGAAAACTCCCGTGTGAGATCTATCCTAATATTCGTTTTCAATGTGTGGTGAGGATATGGCCTTCAAAATTGAGATTCACGTGAGCTCTGAGAAAAAAAAAAGTGAAAGAAACACAAAAGAACTGGTACTCACCAACTATTCAGGAGAATTTAAAAATGTATTCAAGCAAACATACGGACGAGTGCAATTCTTTGTCATTCGGTGACTAAAGGAGAAAAGCTATAACCAATTCCTTTTATCAAAGCCTATTTTAGCTCATACTATACTGATTTTGTAAAGTAAATGCAAAGCACAAAATTATGCACGGTTTGATGACCATATCTGTATCAAAGATTTAAAAAAGTGTTACCCAACCTACTCTACTGGAAGATTTGGGAAAATAGCAAAACAGATTTTGCGTCGAAACATTCGCGCGAGAACATCAGTTTTACAATGTGCTCCATATCTCCACCAACAGCTGCCTCGAGAAAGAGAGTGACAGGAGGCGAGTAGCTGCTCGGAAATCTTCGGTAAGTCCTAAAGAAATAAAAAAACTTTCAGCAAATTACTCACCTCTCTACCTCACTTCCTCGATACGATATCCAAAATTTCACCTAAGCCTTAATTAGTGCACGTATTCATACAAAACGCACGTAGATTGGCTTTAGAGCCTACCTAAAGCCAGTGACCAACCCTTAAAAAGACTTGAGGGTAAACGCCATTTTACCTTGCTCTTGCGATGTAACGAAGAGCCCCGTTCTATATTTATTATGCTCATTATCCGAGGTTACTGTAGTGTGATACAACTTTGGAATTCAGGGAACTTGAGAGCTCTGCCGCGCCCCCGCGGGCCGCTAATTAAACAGTGCTGGAAAGAAGGATTACCGCCGCGCGAGGGCACCAAGCAATACGGCGTCAACGAGAAAATCGAAAGCTCAGAAATGAACGCGTCCTACAGGCACCCAATTGATTATGAGAAAAACTGGACAGTGCAGGTTGCGTAAATGGAACTGGTGACGTAATAGAGAGATACGTAAGCCAGTCGTACTCCCCAGTTCGTTTGGTAATTGTTATTTCGTTAATTATTTGTAAGTAGTTTAGTTAGAAAAAGTAATAAATATCCGCACGGTTAAAATGCGCCACTTTCGCAAACTTCACAAACTGCTAAGCTTAACGACAAAAACGCAAGCTAAAAAATATCGCGAATTATGCAACTCTATTGTTTTAGCATTTATCGTCAGAGCATATTCCAGAAAATAACCGCTCTGAAAAAGGACAAATATCGCAGTCATCAACAGACGCGACTGCAAAAATTGAGTAAGTTCAGAGAGAGAGAGAGAGAGAGAGAGAGAGAGAGAGAGAGAGAGAGAGAGAGAGAGAGAGAGGGGGGGGGGGGGGGGGGCCGCACGATACGAGGCCGCTGTGATGGCGGCGCGTTAAAATAAGGAGCCGAGACCGAACGGCCTCATAAATGACGGCTGAGAGGCATCGTTCACAAGGTCAATGGGAGGCTTGACTTTGAACTGAAGACGCCGTTGCTCCATATGAAGATTAGATTAGATTATAAGTTAGTTTAAGCCTCCCTAACCGCTGCAAAAATAGAGCGTATCAAAGAGAGGAAGGAGGAAGGCACCATTTAGTATGGAGATAAGAAAATGAGGAATCTATGCAGAAAGGGCATAGAAACAGTAAGATGGGAAAGAAGTTCATGAAATAAGATTAAAGTTGAAGAAGAAAGTCAGAGGTGCTGAAAAACAGGACAGTAGTGAACCGAAAAAAGGTGGTCTTTAACGTAACAAAAAACATTTCATTTCAACAAAATGAAGGCCTACCTAACTCTCAGCTCGGGCCCTCACATTTTTCCCCTGGGAGCGCCAATTCCCATAGATACAATAGTTGTATCCCCCTGAGGGGAAGCTCCATATGAAGTCACCCTTCAAAGATACCCTAACTCAAACGTCTGTACTGCGCGAGAGTGGCGTGTCCCAAATAGAACAATGGCGCGCGAGAATGGGCCCACGGATTTTTGCTCTCATCCCCGCAAGGCGTCAGCGCGTCACATCTCAAAAGATGAAGGACTACCGCTCCCACGATGTCAGTTGTTGCTCCTCATCCGAAAATAAACTGTCGTATTGAAACCAAAATCTTATTTTGCTAACACTCTAAAAAGATATGAAAACTTGTTTAAGGGACAGATGCTAAAACATTCAATATTTAGCCAAATAATATAAAATTAACTAGTTTATGAAACAATCGGTCCCACGCTCTGGATCCCAGTACTAAATACACAGAGTAAACGTATAATCTACAAGTCATTTCGCATTCCCAATGAAATACGTTAAAATTACTAAACATAACTATTTCAACGTTTATATGTTTTCACCGTTGAATTTCATGTTTGACACGACTCAATGCAAGCGTAAATACAAAGAAAAGCCTGGTGTTACCGTCCAGAACAGAGGCATATTTTCATTGCGCCATGCAGCTGCAACCTTTGTAAACGAGACTCGGAGAAGGCGTCTTGGGAATTTGCCAAAGTTTAGTTTCGCCCACGCAAGACAATGAATTAATGCCGCGTGAACACGAGCCTGCGTCAAGTTTCTTCTCCCGCACACGACACCGACAATATAAACACGAAAAGACCGAGCTCTGATGTACACACGAGACCTGAGCTCCTCCGAAAAAAAAGACAAAGACAAAGCTCTCGCACGGACCTCACTCGCTCGAGAAATAATCTCCCAAACAAGGCTTTCAAACAAACGCACATTCACCACTTCCCTCCAAATGCAAACTTTAATGATGCTCTAGGAGCAAGTCCACGAAAAGTTCTTGTAAGAAGCATAAAAGTTTACTCTCTGCCTAATGGTTTAGTTGGGCGAGAGCGAGTTCGCTATGCAGGCTTAACATGCAAAGTGCATTTCTCTTTGGAATGTTCCTGCACAGCAGGGACTGTAAAGCCTCGCTAAAGGCTGTAAGAGTCCGCCGCACAACCGTTGTAAATCACGGTATGTGTCGCTCAAAAGCGCAAACTTAATAATGGAACTTCGTTACTTGCTTACTCGGATGGTGAAGTGTATCAAATATAAGTGACAAGATTTTGGGTACAAGACAAAGTTGTATTTCTCTCAACAAATACAAATTTTGATGAGTTGAGCCAAAGTTGTCTCAAGTTTTGTGTAAATAATATCGAAATTTAGCAATAGAAGCCGAAGTATAACACGTTATTCGACGTTAAAATACATTTGTATTTTATGTATAGAACGTGTGAAGGCACGTTCTGCTATTATATTTCAAATATCTCCATTTCTTACCAACAATTAGAAATATCCATAGAACCGATTTTGTTCAACAAATTTTGCATCTAAATACCGCCCAACATTACTTCAAACAAGCACCTATCACTACTCAAACATGTCGCTCCCAAATCCAAGCGAGGTATAGCTTTAAATTCGCATCTACCATTACCATATCATTACCAGAATACCCGGGCGCCAATACAAAGAAAGAATAGCCTCACGCGGGAATCGTGCGTCCGAGCAGTTATTGGCCCGGCAACGGCAGAATTTCCAATAAACGCTCCGTTGCAGCTCATAAAGAAGATTTTCCAATTGAGAAAGAATTGCATAAAATTGCCAGCAAACTCAGACCCAGATTTTAATGGTTCTTTTAGGACAAAAAAAGCTAGATTGGAATAATTTTGAAATAATTCGTGGAGGAAAAGAGCATTGATCCTTCTTAGAAAATAAACAATCATTTGAAATTTCAACAATTAGGCGTCAAAAATATTGTACTCTAGGCTAAGAAGAAAAAATAAACTAAGGAATATCATTACATAAGAAGTGATACTTAAATGAACTGATCACATCACATTCATTGGCAAAACATTTCGTAGAATATAACCATATTTCGTAAATTGGTCAATTACCATATGATGCAACATTAAACGGCATAAACAATCCTAAACCAACCCTGACACTACGTCAAATTGAAAGCAACGATACATGTGCAAAACAAGCAACGATGATTGAAAAAACTTAGTGAGAAATAACAAAAATACTATTAGGGAAACTGCGGTCTCCTCTTCCTAGCACCATAACACGAACCAAGTGCAGCACAACTAACTTTTTAAATTGAAAATTACATAGAAACACATGAACTGAATGAAGAGCACACCAGTCCACAAAAACAACAATCTCCGGTCATCATTTTCCTCCTTCAACATCATTATGGAGAATATTGCTTGATGAGGAAAACGGTATTTATGCACGTATAAAAAGTACAGGTTTCAACAAGTTTGCTTGCCCCATGAATGTATCCAATATACGCGGGACTGTTAGAAGCTCATTAACCCCTTCGCTGCGAATATTTTATGGACAGGCCTATGTGAAAGACCCTACATTTGCCAGCCATGGGGATCAAAAAGGTTAAATTAAAATGCTCGCCTGTCCCCCATGGGCAAGCTGAACGAAGGCAGTCGTGCGATGAAAGCAAGGCAAGCTAAATTGGTCACGAAGGCAAACTA
Source organism: Morinoia aosen (assembly GCA_030386875.1). Lineage (NCBI taxonomy): Eukaryota > Metazoa > Arthropoda > Malacostraca > Amphipoda > Talitridae > Morinoia > Morinoia aosen. Next base: position 30,740,940 of record CM059567.1, on the reverse strand, counting down.
CTAGCACAGACAGGAATAATCAAGGTTTGTTTTCAATACTCAAAAAGTGAAGAAAAATCCAACAAAGTGCTGGTCTGGCTCAATACGCAGATAAAAGTTGCGGTGAAAAAATTCAATGTGAGGGTTAAAACCAAAACTCAGCTTTCAATGTTACAGTGTTGAATTTAAAGGCTTTTATTGTGAAATAAAGTTTCTTTTGATATCCTCAGTAAGAGCGAAAAACTAGGGTGCACGAACGCCAGACTTGAAAAATTTTCAAATCTTCCAATAATGAAATCTATAACGCTTACCAACAGCTAGTTCTATTGTTGAATTTTGCAACAATTTTGTAAGTAAAAAGCCGAGCAGAGAACTAAGTGAATGCATTTTGAACATATTTGCGCATCAGAATATTTTTGAATATCAAATAGCTCGTTCAGCCGCTGCTTGTGGACAACAATGAATCTAATAAATCAACTCAGAGGATTTACGCAAGGAAAAATTTAAATAGCAACACAGCAAAACAGAAGATCATTCGAGCCGCATGAACGTGAACTCTGCCCCAATCATTTCGAAAAAAAAACACAAAATGACATAAATTAATGCCGCGTACAGAATACAGGAAATACAGAAATCAGAAAATCGAATTAGTTACGCACCCCTGCAACCACACAGGGAATCAAAGGGATTCTATGAATTAAAAAGCATTTAAATTAGCATCAGACGAATTCAAATTCCACAGTTCGATAATCGTTAGCGTGTTGAAGTCTCTGATAGAAAAACAAATGCAGCAACCAAAGTAAGACGGCGGCCACGGCGGAGGTGCTGCGAGTGCCTCAAACTAGCACGAACTGCAAGCACATCATCAACACCAGCAGCAGAAGCAGCGACAGAGAAGGAGGTGGCAAAAGTGCCTCCAATTGCCCGGATTGCCGCTATTGTCCACATGCGCGCTCCGCTAACAGCCGCACACCTCCGTAACTCAGCGACGCTCACGCCGCGCTGTTGAAACTTGCCTGCTGCTCCTGCGCCTTGCACACGCAACACCTCACCTTGGGACGGTGTTTTCTTGCAAGTAGGTTAGATTGGATGTTAGATTATACGTTCTCTTGCGAGTAGATTAGATGTTAGATTATACGTTCTCTTGCGAGTAGATTAGATGTTAGATTATACGTTCTCTTGCGAGTAGATTAGATGTTAGATTATACGTTCTCTTGCGAGTAAATTAGATGTTAGATTACATATCATCTTTTGCAAGTAGATTAGATGTTAGATTATATATCATCTTTTGCAAGTAGATTAGAGATTATCTCTTGCAAGTAATGGGAACAGATGAAGGAATGTGCTCAATGTGCTCAAAACTCAATTTTCGTCGCTGCACTGAAATCAGTGCAAGCAAATCGTGAGGTTGGTAAGAATTTCCAAATATATTAAAATAAACTGATCAAAAACTAGAAAAGTCAAAATCTTCAAATTAAGGATTAAGGAATGCCACAGAGAAAGTTTTCTATAACGTTCAAGCTTTTCGTACATCTAAATATGTTGAAGCTGACACGAATAAGAACCGAATCAAGCAGAGCTTGAGGAGGAATAGTGTACATACTCGTATAGTTACATTCGTTTGAAGCCTGAACTGCACAGATTTTGATGAAAGCCATAGGAGCAATTGTTTTTTGTTTCCAATGGAAGACAGTAGTTTTACTGCACTATTGTCTCCCTGTCTAGTGACAGAATATATTGCTCAATTGCTAAGTTCCATTCGATACATTTTTAATCCGAGATGGTGAAATTTTATTCCTGCTCAGATTAGATTAGATTATTAGTTAGTTTAAGCCTCCCTATCCTCAACAAATGAGATCCAAAGAGAGGAAAGAAGAAGGCACCATTTGGTATGGAGTTAAGGGAACGCGGAATTTATGCTGAAATGGCATAGAAACAGTAAGATGAGAAAGAAGTTCATGAAACAAGATCAAATTTGAAGAAGAAAGTAGTAGGTGCTGAAAAAACAGGACATCAGTGAACTGAAAAAAGATGGTCCGTAACAAAACAAAAACCTATGTTATTTTAACAAAAAGAAAGCTTACCTAACCTTTAGCTCGGGCCCACACATAATCCCCCTAGGAGTGCTAATTCTCATAGATACAATAGTTGTATCCCCCTGAGGGGATCTTGCTCAGATACTGCACCAATTAATCAACTATACAACACAGTAGGATATCTATAATGTGCTCTACATCAAGCCTCAACGCATACTTAGGATAGAAAGAAAATTTAAAGCATGTTCCAACAATTTAAAAGCAAACTTTTCAGTACAAAAATTTAGTTCCAGCTCCAGTAATGATGATGCATAAGTGAGAAAAATATGCAAACTTGGCCTGGATTTTACGACAGTTCAAATAATTTTTCCCATCATTATTATTATTGAGGTTGACTCCCTCAGTTCTTTTGGTAAAAAATGTAAGAACGTGCCTTCTATCACGGCATTTCACGTATTATCAAAGATTTTTCAAATACCGCAGCTTTTTTTTCCATGCGAGAAGCAATTTTGTGAAGCTGCACTCGTTCTGACGGAGTCGTCAGCACTCTTTGCAAATCGGATTTTGTATTTTCGGGCGAACGAAGCTAATCGATCGAATATTAGGCGCGAAATTCCAAAATTTCAGTCAGGTATTGAGTGGAAGCCGCAGCAGCGTTGCCGAGGCAACACGCAATTCAAAATACCACAGCAAGGAAAGCCAAGTTTTAAGACCATGCAATAAGGCCCTTATCCTGATGCTCTGAAAAGAACTCGCACAAAATTAGTCCACACCTGAAGGTCTTCTTTTCACCAAAAGTCAAGCGCGTAATAGAAAACGAAAGTACCCTTGTACAGTATTCGTCTCAAGGTGTTCGGCTGAGTGGTTAATTGAAGAAATAAAAGAGAACCATCAGAAACAAGGTTTTACCTGAGAACGGTAAAGTTGTTAGCATTTAACCTTTGTGAGATAGAGTGGCTAAGAAATATACTTCTATTTACAAGGCTTATTTGAACACATTGCACAAAACCTTGAACAACGGCGACACAATACAGAATAAACTGCAAAAGAAGGTAACGATATAGAGGACCACTAAAGGGTTATTGCAAAGGAACCACCACATCTAAAACGCAGATTTTTGGCATCTAGCACACTTCTTTTTGATTAATTTATTTCTAGCTTTTCATTCCTAGTTAGCGGAATAAAATTAAAAAGTGAGAAGTCAACCAGCCTCGAAACTTCTTTCCTGGGTGTTCAGATAATGAAGAAACACAAAAAGATGCAGCCTTGTCACGCAGCCACTGCATTCATTAACCAAAGCTAATTCGTGCCGTTCGTCTTGAGGCCGTATAATTCACACTGAAGCACGCCATAACGCAAGACGAACCTAGTCTTATTAATAACGAGCGTGCGGTGCGCCAGGAAACACCATCCTCAGAGTCGTGTGAAAAATGGAAATGGCGCACACGCAAAGCCTTTGTGCTAATTCCCCGAAAAAATGAGTCCATTTAGTGGGCGGAGAAGTAGGTCCTCGTAAGGCAAATTATGCAGCTGGCGCTGGTATCGGCACAGGCTCATCTGGTCAAGAGACACCGTCTTAAATAATGGCTGGAGCGAGGCAATCTCCACGATGCCGGCGTGGAGCAATTAGCTCCTGAGATGAACACGGCGCAATCAAGTCTCGGTGCTCCAGAGCTTCATATACAACGCCAGACGTTCTCAGGAGCACTCCCTAGTCTCGCGCATCAAAGTTCGCTGCCCCTTTCATTAGTATCCCGGGTGCAATCGAGTGCTGCAGCCGGAATAACGAGCCAAATAAGGCAATAATTCCGTAACTAGCGAGCATTTACGAGAAATGTTAGCATCAATATATCGGCTGAATTAGAAAATGATCGTGAGAAAATGACAGAAAAAATGAAAAAATTAACTCGCTCATTATTTTTCCGGAGCAAAAATTAGCGTGTTACATTAGGTAAGTGTATTTGGGCCTCACTAATTCCACAACAATGGTATCCCAAAGAGAGGACGGGGGAAGACAACATTAAGAATAGATTTTAGGGAATGAGAAACCTATAAATAAGATTGTTCCCACAAAAGAGCCCCTGCGCATAGCAGCAAAATGTTAAGAAAAAGACAAGAAAAAATTGGAACAAGAGAAAAGAATATTATACAAAAAATCGTTAGGAAGAGATTCAGAGGTACTGAAAAAAGGACAGTCGTGAACCAAGAAAAGATGACCCGAAACGAAACTAAGAATATCTAAAAGGCCTACTGTACCTTGAGCTCAGAGCCTCCCATTTATTTCCTAGAGTGCTGATTCCTAAACAAAAATGCAATAGTTGAATCCCCTGAGGGTTCTACCTACAGATAACGGAAAGATTTCTCTGCAACATTTCCGAAAAAGATTGCCTCTTGCGCAAGACAGAGCTAGACCAGAAGAAGTCCTTAAAATCAGTGATTACATCGTCAAGACTTCCTAAGAAATTAAGAGGGAAAGGAACACCTTCGAATGCTTTAAGTCCAATAAAAAAGCAATCTCTCCTCGGAAGAACTATTTAATCGAATAATGAACTAAGCCGGATCTGCGAGCGGGCGCCTCGGACTGAGTTCCATGCGCAGGGGAGAAAAGCTTTGAAGCGCCCCGGAATTACTGCTGTGCTGCGAGACATCGCCTGCAGCGTAAAACTCGTGTCATGCTCACTGGTCGCGCTTCCATTTTGTGGGAGGGAGCGCGTCAGAGAGATACCGGAGCTGACACTCCTGCAACGAATGACCGACAGAACTTTCGGTATTGTACTGTCGAATATTCTGCTTGAACTTTGGACCTGGGTTGAAGAAGTTTTGCTACCCTCACCGAATCATCAGAAGTCCAATGCAATTCACTAGGACACGTAGATTTTAATCTAGCGAAGAACTCCTCACTCATGAAGATCAGTTTGTTTAAACTACGAAACACCTTAACAAAGAAAATAACTCAATTCAGGAATGAGAACATTTTTTGTGTACTACTGACATTACGTCAATACACAATCGTTACAATCTCTCCGCAGACACGCTGTGGCCAGTAGATTTCGCGGTTTTTTTGCTTACGCCTACATCGTCCGATAAAAGGATAGGCTAAGGCACAAGCCTCCTCCAGGGGACAACACGAACATAAAAGTAAATAAAAGGCCCAGTAGCGAACGAAATGCAATGTTCTTTTAATATCAAAATGCGCTTTTCACCACTTAAGATGAGAATGATCCCTAAGTGAGAGCAGCTATAATTTTTTTCATAATGCCTCAAAAAGATGAAAAAATTTGGCAAGCAATACCTCACAGAGTGAAACTCTTTGCCGAACTATAACAGGAAGCGAACATTGAAGAAATTGTTGTTATCATACAATAAAACGAAAGGATTTATTACTCAAATGAAAAATGTTTACTACGAAATTATTTAAGTCATAATGTTTTAGTTTATTAGTTAGTTTAAGCCTCCCTATCCTCAACAATGAGATGTAAAGAGAGGAAGGAAGAAGGCACCATTTAGTATGGAGTTAAGGGAACGTGGAATCTATGCAGAAAGGGCACAGAAACAGAAAGCTAAGAAAGAAGTTCATGAAACAAGAAAAAGTTGAAGAAGAAAGTGGTAGGCGGTGAAAAACAGGACAGCAGTGAACCGAAAAAAAAGATGGTCCGTAACACAACAAAACCTATTCTATTTCAACAAAAGAAAGCCTACCTAACATTTAGCTCGGGCCCTCACATTGTCCCCCTGGGAGCGCTAGTTCCCATAGATACAATAATTGTATCCCCCTGAGGGGTTTAAGTCATAATAGAACTCAGATGAGTTACATATAATGGAAGATATAATACCGCTTTTTGTTAATGAGTGCATACAGTGTGCACGACTCAAGTCATCTGATCGAATCTGTTACAAAACACGCCCGTTTCTTCATAGTTGTTTCTAAATAAATAAAAAATGACAAATGCGCTAACAGTGTAAATGAAGGAGAAACGAAAAGCAGCGCTGGCATTTCTCTGATCGCAAAAATATGACAGAGGGTGAGTAAAATGCGTCGAGAGCTTTTAACCTGCCAGCGATTGGCACCACACGTCAGAGCCTTCATTGAAGAAAGAAGTGAAGCTGCATGACAATGAACGTCCACAAACGGCCGGCCGCACCATTGACACCATTAGCCAATTGGGTTCCCAGTTGCTGGAACACCCCGCTCATAACTCAGATCTCGCGCCTTCCGACTTTCATCTCTTAGAGTCGCCCAAAAATGTGACTTGAGTTCGTCACTTTTCTACGAAGACAAAAATGCGGCAGAGTTGCTTCATATGCGACCGACCGAATACATTTCTGGGAAGGTTTGATGAATCGCTCATCGAAGTAAAAAAAACTCCACGAAATAAATTATGATGAATTCAAGTTTGCGTGCAGGAATTGGAACAGCGTAATTGCTGTGAATTGTTAACTTCTCGCGCACACAGGGATGTGAAACATGTTTAGTCAATTTTAAAAAATGATAGCAAGGCATGTGATGTAATTATATAACCATGAAATTTATGCTATATGCTTCCGTAACATCGAAAACTTTTTTGGGATAACAGGAAAAATTTTAAAATAACAGCATAAAAAAAATAACAGAAAAAAATAGCAGGATAAAAATTTAGCAACAATTCTATAAAACAGGTAGGTGAGAAAATACACATCGACTCAATTATAATATCAATTTGTATCTGTTGAAAATTTCGGTTCCAGAATATTATAGAAAATAATGGGTCACATACAGTGTAGGATGTCTGACGTGGAAGAATATAATTAAGAAAAAATGGCTACAGAAACGAGCCTAGTGGCCCACCCAGTTTCGAGTTGTGCCGTGCCTCCAGACACTATTCACGAGAAGCACTAACGAAATACATTTACAGTTATTAATTCCATGCATAAATGTCTGTACATTCACATCGACACAGTATCTCTGAACGCGGCCGTTAGATAACGCGGCTATCTAAAGTCATGCGAGCCAGCCAGAAATTACACGCCACTATGAAAACACTGCAAGATGTCCTAGCAGATCAATCAACTTAATTATCAAAAAATTTCAAAAATTCCTTAACTCTGGTATTCAAGGTTAATTTTAGTCACTGCATACGCCTGAATACTTGAATCTTTCTGCCAGAACAGTCGGATACAAAAGAAGGAGTATGGGCTTACGGAAAATTTTCCATGACCATGTGAACCTTGAAATATTTCGGATAAATATGCCTGAAAAGATTCACGGACTTTTAAAACTAACTCATTTGTGACTCGAACTGACTTCCAAATGGTCTAAGTGCCAGAGGACTGAACGTTTGGAAAAAACCTAAGCATTGAACTAAATGGTCACAAAATCTAAGTACGGTTTCCTCCCTGGACACAACCGCTGCCGCTTAAGAAACCTTCAATGAAATCAAAGCTACATTTTACATTTCGCGAAATAACATTTGAAGCATGATGGTGTTTTTGTCTTTTGAATTTTATGGCGAAATAAATACAAAGTAAGTTATCAGCATGATGTTAAGCAAGATATAAGCATAATGTGGAGCATGATGTGGAGCATGATGTGGAGCATGATGTGGAGCATGATGTGGAGCATGATAGTGAGTTACAAAATAGCATGTTGCTATTATCACTTGCAGCAATGTGTTAAGAAATCCCTTCACAACCATATAAAGGCACGCAATCAGTTTAGTGACGAAATCTATTAGTTTAGATGTTAGTTTAAGCCTCCCTAACCGCTGCAAAATTTAGAAAAACTCAAGAAATTCAGGTGTAAAATTTAAATTTCAACTCCAACGAAGTTGTAATGAGCTTCGTACGATGTGAACAAATTCCTATATGAAATAATTTCACGATTTAGTTGCGGCAGCTTCCAAATATAACATAAATACAGGAAGAGGAATAGTGACCGCGCAGGTTACGAGGCACACTTAACATGACTCATTTGATCTCGGTAGAATATTTCCACACACTTTTGAGAATAATTACTAAAGCTGAACAACTTTTTACAGGCCTTACCCAATTTACGAACTTCCAGTTCAGCGCGGCAAGAAGTAAATTAGAAAAACATTTCGACTCAACACGGGGATTTTAGATGCGTATAACGAACAATGGAAAAAATTGAGCATAATAACTCGTAAGATAATTGAACAAGAATTGCTTGCATTTTTAAATTAATAATTTTTGTCGGCTGTAATATCCTACCTATTAAATTCAAGGACCTAAGGAATTTTTCATTTGGATAACTATCTCAGGATCAAAATTTCAATAGTTTCTTGCTTCTGTGCAAGAGAGCCGTCAGTTCTTTAGATGAGATTAGCTCTGACAAAGTTCCTCTCGAAGAAAGGAGCCAGAAGAACACCGTAGATTCCAATAATTTAGTTATTCAAAACAATACAAAAAGGGCACATGCGGAGAAAGAAGTTCGTCAATTTCGCCAACCCATCACTAACTGAGCGGAGTATCATTTCTAACACAGCTTTCTGTGACGGTGATGTTCTCTTGCCGTTATACGAAAAAAAAATATTTCGAATACATAATATTTAGCTTAGTGATGAGTTGAACATGGGAAAAAGAGCAGCACCACAAGTTGAGACTCCAAGACTCAACCATCACCCACACATGAACAAGGTGGTTAACAAAGAATACGGTCTTCAACGCGTACTTGTATAGCAGTCTTACTAACAAATGTTCTTTTACTTTTTTAATGCCATGCAATGCATAACATTCGTATAACGGTATTAGTGATACAGGAAAACTGTTCAAAATAGCACCTACGTTTCTCTAAAAGAGACACACCAGACCCTTTTTTAACAACTCCCACGTGAAGCGTTGCAGGACAATGGACGCAGGTATGCATGACACCGCCTCCGTCCCAGCTGGCGGAGCGCGTGAAGAGCGGCCACAGACACAATATTAGAGGGTCAGAGTGGACCATAAGCTCCTCAAATCCTGTAAGGGCGCAAACTAATTGAGTTCAGCCCTAATTGAGTTAGGACGCCAGCGCTAAGTTTCCATATTTGAGCCTCTTCACATCGTCCGTGGGAGTGCTGCCTTCAGTCTTCGTAGCGGCAGCTAAAGAAGGTGACTGCGTGGTATACAGGACTTACAGCGTTGAATAGAATACCGACAAGAAATGAAAGCCGTCAAATTTCTGCCTGAATACCGAGTTCAAGATTTTGAATCATAAGTTAGTTTGAGCTAGTGAATGCACACGAGTACAACACATAATTAACATTCAGCACAAGTAAGACATGCACCATGCATGCATGTACTGTGCCGTCTGAGAAGTAGTTCGATCATCTTTGATTGCTTGAACGACATGGTAAATAAGCATTATAGTCATAGCCATTCAGCGAAGCTAGTAGCACATGAGCAATGGTTAATCAATTCACAACAGAAGCGATGCCACAATTGCATGAAAATGTTCAAGGCCTAGATATGCCCCTTCAACAAAATAAAAAGATTACCGTCACTCACCTTGCACAACGGGAGGCCCTGAAGTTAGGAGCACGAGAAGGAGGAGGCAACGTACGATCTTCGAGAATGACGCAGTAATAAGCGGTTTCGGATGAGCGCTAATTTTCCCACACGTGGTTAGTGTAGGCTGCAATATACTACTACGACACTGGGCTCGAGCGGTCCGACATTTTGGAAGCACAGTATCACGATACACACGCTCTCCTATCCGCAATCGGTCTTCTCTAGTGTCCGAAGGGAGTTCGATCTCAGGGGCAATCAGGTTCATTATCCGGAAGTCTCCACAATAAGTCGAAGACGAGCTCTCTGCAACACTGAGAGATGAGATTTTCAGGTCAGAGCACCTACGGAAACCCAATCCGCATACTGCAGAACTACATTCACCATTGGAACTGATGCAGTTAACACAGCCAAACTTGTTCGTCATATCTCTACGGGTGTCACGAGCGTCACTAAAATAACGATAGATTACAGTTCCGGGCCTTGCGCGGACGCAAATTTTAGGTCTCGAGTGAGTAGCGGGCGACTGCGGAACGCGATTTATCAAAGATTCTTGGGTCAGCGCGACCTCTTGTTGAGGCCATAGCTCATGATAATCCAAGCCACCGGTGCCATCAGGATGAGAGGCGAATGCCACCTGTTTACTGCAGGGATCAACGGCACGAGACAAACGATAGCACCTCATCACTGGACGCCATGCCTTATCCTCAAGCTCCCACCACGACAGCATAATGGGAGCTGCTCATAAAATGGCAAAAGTGTAGGCAAAGTACCGCGGGGATGCTTGATGACCCATTCTCTGGCTTCCCGAGTCCCACGAGGGGCATTGTCAGTACAGAACTCGTTCGAGCGGAAGGGAGACCCAATTGAGGTACAGCGGCTTTGCTGAGCTTTTGTTCCGATTCAATCGCCACAAACAAGGCTGCAACAAATCGGCAAGTGAACACTTTATTGTTAGAAACTATGCGAAAATGAATCACACTTAGTCAACAGGATCAGGCTTTTAGAATTGAATCAGCAAATTTAAAACAGCCTTTGAAAATTTTGAAATTAGTCAATATGTAGTTCTCGCACTGAATTTACACTCGTATCACAACACCGTCGATGTACTGTTGCTTCAACTTCTCCAGAGGAGACTGCGTTCTTGCAATCACAACAGCAGGGACGCTCGCGAATCTGGAACAAAGAAAAAATAAATTCGTTTTTTTAGGGCATAAGGATTTTAAATTCATAGGCCAACACAACTTTAACATTTCATTTAGAGAATACTCAAATTTTCCTCATTTCAAATAATGTTCGCTTCTAAGCACTCTGACTGCGATGTGAGCCGCCGGTAGCCCCGAGAGAAATATTCATAATGCTGCTGACCTGCCAATTCATAAATTGGCAGACTAACTCAATTGTCATAAATGCTCAAAACTAAATGAAGGCTCGATACAGGTAATGCTTGTTATTTTCAATATTGCTTACTACAATTAACTTTAAATTTGAATTGAATATCAAACATCAGTGTTGCCTACCGCAGTCAAAGCGCTAGGCACATCGATGTTGATGACCAAACATCAATTCCACGCAAATAACACAAGAAGCAGACAAGTAGAGCACCAATGCTACAAATGCGACCGTACCGACAATAAGTCAGTAGTCTCAGTGAGGTTGGAGGAGAACACGTCGAAAGAAGACACAAAGATCGGAACTTATCATAAATTACGAAGACAAGACCCATTGCTGCGGGGAGTCGCTACACGCACAAGCAGCCCAAAAGAATGTGAGGCCCCCCCTTGTAGGAATGCCTATTGCTTCTCGTAGCTCTGAAAAGATAGCATACAATACTGCCAGGAATTTGACATTTGACCACAAAACCTTTCTATGAGTGAACAGTGTATCGATTTTCAACCATGTAAAACTTGAAGGCATGAAAAGATGATGTTGCTCGCACTTATCAAGAAAACTGATCCTGTTTAGATACAATTGTGTGCAGGAGAATTTTCAATTAGATCAGCCTTCAAGTTTATTGAAAAGAGTTCATCATAGCCAGACAACACAGAGAGCGTAAAAATAATACCATTTCATGCCGCTAGGGCACATACTTCATGAACCCGGTTCTGATCAGTAACAAGTGAAGGGTACTGAAAGGAAAATTTAAAAATATATAAATATGTAAAATACAAACCTAATTCAAAAGCCCTTATAAGACAAGGAGCATATTTTTTGCTTCCAAGGAAAAGAATTCAAACAATGGCTCACCATTAACAGTCAAATTTGAGAACATAAAATATTCTACAACTATTTTTTTAAGCGATGTCACTGATTGCAAAGAGTACAAAAACACAACCGTGAGCTATGAACAACCTAATTCAAAACAATTTGAACAATTAAAACAAAACAATTTATTTACAGAGGTACACCATTAAATTGGTTGTCGAGTGTAGTACAATTGCTTACAATACTGCGAATTTAACTTCATAATTTAATTAGCAGTAACTCACGCACATGGAAGAAAAGGAAGTGAAAAGGAAGTAATGTACGGAAAGGTCATAATTGAGGTTATGAAGTGAGGCCGGCAAGAAGACAGAGCAGCACTCCATCACTAGGATGCAGGGGATGAGCTGGGACAGCAGGTAGCGGCGCCGTATTGGCTCCCAACAAAACCGATCAATATCTGACGTGTCGTAACGGCTCAGCTATAAAAGCAGTGCTTAAACAGACGACTCCCTGCTCTGTACATATGAGAGAGATGAAGCGTAGCACAAGAACTAAACTCCTCAGTAAGCCCACAGTGTCAACTTCACTGGAAGGATTGTAAAGCCAAACGTGACCCCAGGATCCTGGCTTTAAAGCACAGTTACCTGTCGTATCGAAATTTTTCATCTCTTTTTAATCAATAATTATAACAACTCATCAAACAATGTTACAACGCACGTGATGAAAACATTTCTCTGTCGAATTAATATCGTTATTATAGATTCAACTCAAACTTGGCTATTGTCAATTCGTAAAATATTTCAGCTGAAGCCATGAGATCTAATAACGGAAGCTACCCAATATTTCAAAAGGCACACAAAAAATAGCACCCCTCAGTGGCACAGCATCGAACATGACTAACGTCAGCACTTGCGCCCATAAAGGCTCACCGGTCGTCTTACATGTCTCGGAGACAATGTTTACTTGCGAGTAGAAGAAGATTTACACAAGAGCATCAACACTAATAACTTTCAATGGGCGTTGGGCCATCGCTGCTGCAAAGCTCGGTCCAGCGCGGACACCTCAGCAGCGGGGAACAAGTTAGGGCAGTGCAGCGAGGGTCACTTCGCTAAACAAGTTGTGGAGGGTCCACGGAATCCGGGCGGCAAATACTTGAAAGACTTTGCTGAAGTTGCGAGCCAAGCGTCACTATGTCTGATCGATCGAGATCGAAGCCAGCGAGCACACGGAGGAAGAAGAAGGCAGCGCGAGCATACGGAGGAAGAAGAAGGCAGCGCGAGCACACGGAGGAAGAAGAAGGCAGCGCGAGCATACGGAGGAAGAAAGCAACGCGAGCACACGGAGGTAGAAGAAGGCAGCGCGAGCATACGGAGGAAGAAGGCAACGCAAGCACACGGAGGAAGAAGGCAACGCAAGCACACGGAGGAAGAAGGCAACGCAAGCACACGGAGGAAGAAGAAGGCAACGCGAGCACACGGAGGAAGAAGAAGGCAACGCGAGCACACGGAAGAAGAAGAAGGCAGCGCGAGCACACGGAAGAAGAAGAAGGCAACGCGAGCACACGGAGGAAGAAGAAGGCAACGCGAGCACACGGAAGAAGAAGAAGGCAGCGCGAGCACACGGAAGAAGAAGAAGGCAGCGCGAGCACACGGAGGAAGAAAGCAACGCGAGCACACGGAGGTAGAAGAAGGCAGCGCGAGCACACGGAGGAAGAAGGCAACGCAAGCACACGGAGGAAGAAGGCAACGCAAGCACACGGAGGAAGAAGAAGGCAACGCGAGCACACGGAGGAAGAAGAAGGCAACGCGAGCACACGGAGGAAGAAGAAGGCAACGCGAGCACACGGAAGAAGAAGAAGGCAGCGCGAGCACACGGAGGAAGAAGAAGGCAACGCGAGCACACGGAAGAAGAAGAAGGCAACGCGAGCACACGGAAGAAGAAGAAGGCAGCGCGAGCACACGGTGGAAGAAGAAGGCAGCGCGAGCACACGGAAGAAGAAGAAGGCAGCGCGAGCACACGGTGGAAGAAGAAGGCAGCGCGAGCACACGGTGAAAGAAGAAGGCAACGCGAGCACACGGAGGAAGAAGAAGGCAACGCGAGCACACGGTGGAAGAAAAAGGCAGCGCGAGCACACGGAGGAAGAAGAAGGCAACGCGAGCACACGGAGGAAGAAGAAGGCAACGCGAGCACACGGTGGAAGAAGAAGGCAGCGCGAGCACACGGTGGAAGAAGAAGGCAGCGCGAGCACACGGTGAAAGAAGAAGGCAACGCGAGCACACGGTGGAAGAAGAAGGCAAAACGAGCACACGGAGGAAGAAGAAAGCAACGCGAGCACACAGAGGAAGAAGAAGGCAACGCGAGCACACGGAGGAAGAAGAAAGCAACGCGAGCACACGGAGGAAGAAGAAGGCAACGCGAGCACACGGAGGAAGAAGAAGGCAACGCGAGCACACGGTGGAAGAAGAAGGCAGCGCGAGCACACGGTGGAAGAAGAAGGCAGCGCGAGCACACGGTGAAAGAAGAAGGCAACGCGAGCACACGGTGGAAGAAGAAGGCAAAACGAGCACACGGAGGAAGAAGAAAGCAACGCGAGCACACAGAGGAAGAAGAAGGCAACGCGAGCACACGGAGGAAGAAGAAGGCAACGCGAGCACACGGTGGAAGAAGAAGGCAACGCGAGCACACGGAGGAAGAAGAAAGCAACGCGAGCACACGGTGGAAGAAGAAGGCAACGCGAGCACACGGAGGAAGAAGAAGGCAACGCGAGCACACAGAGGAAGAAGAAGGCAACGCGAGCACACGGAGGAAGAAGAAGGCAACGCGAGCACACAGAGGAAGAAGAAGGCAGCGCGAGCACACGGTGGAAGAAGAAGGCAAAACGAGCACACGGAGGAAGAAGAAGATTTTGCTTTTCAACTAGGTGTTTTTCTTTAAATATAGTTTTCATTTTTTTTAAATATAGTACTTATTTAAACTAATTTTTTTATGGAAAGAAAGAAAACGCAGGTTGTCGACAGTAAATATAAATCCATCAAAATTCATTTCTACATTAAACAAATCCCGTTTATGTATGAGTTCCAGACTCCCTGTCCACAACAAAGGTGTTGTCAGTAGAGGGAGGAGATGGGCACCATCTGGTACGGAACTAGGAAACGAGAAACCTCTGCGCAAGGCGTGTCCCCAGACCCTGCTTATGGAAACAACAAGATAGTGAAAAGTTTGTAAAAAATATATAATAGAAGAAAAAGAAAGCAATAGATGCTGGAGCAAATGACAGCAGTGAACTGAAAAAAAAATCTGCAACAGAACAAAATAGGTATTTGGTTTCAACAAAAAATGACCTTCCCAGCCTGTGCCTCGGGATCTCGCATCTTTCTTCTGAGAGCTCTAATTTCCAGATAAATGAAAGTTATATCCCGCTGGGGGGATTAATCAAGCAAAGAAAGGTTTAGCATGCAGTACCTATGCGGAACGAAAAAATGTTCAAGCGCTGAATGCTAATAAAGGCGTTGCAGGAACCGCAACGAAAAAAATTCGCTATTCACGAACGAGATCGTCCTCTTTCAAATTTTCAGGCGAAGAGAAATTGAAACGTTTGACGCAGAGCCATTGAGCAAATAGCATTAAACGCTGACGTTGACCACAAAGCAAGCAGACACTGGAAATTCTTTTTGCATAGTCGTGAATATTGAGTAACTTCCAGGCGCTACTTGGAGTGGACCACTTGGCCCTGAGGCAGTCGAGGCCTGAAAACTTCGACAGAGAGACAGACGAACGGAGGCCTTGCAAAGAGTCGATTGGAAAGGCATGGGCGCTTACGGTGAGAAATTAGGTAGCGCCGGATGCAGGCAGTAATGGCGCAGGATTTAGGGAGACCTGAGGCCAATACGAGAGAGCTAATGATTGCACACGCTCTCGAATATCTCCCTCCCCGTGCGCATTGCTCAACGCGAGGGGCGGGGGTGGGAGCGGTGGGTCAAAAGAAGAGACCAACTGCTCCAAGTCGCTCAAAATAACAGCAGCACTGGGGCACACGAAGATGCATTACGTCGTATTTACATCTCAAATCGCTACGGTAAAGCGAAGTTTGTACTGTTTAGGAACGCCGAACGAAGAGGACATCACAAGACAAGGGAAACTGAACTAATTGGCATCAAATTTCAAACAGAAATGATCAGCTTTGTGCTCAACCGAAACAGAGTAAATACAATGCCCTCAAAGCTTCCAGTTGAACTTATTACTCTTAAACGTATGATATATATGTTATAAATCGTTTTGCTCGAATCAAAAACATAAGTGCTGGAGAGGTCGAAAGGAATACCGAATTCTTCACGAAAGTGAAACTCAAACACATCCAGTAAGCAGCAGATCACAGGAAATCTATAGTTTCCAATAAATGGAACGAGCTCTGCACGACGTCCGGCAATGCTGAGATTGCATTCAGCAAAATTGAAAGCTCTCCAAAGAAGAGGGAACATAAAAGTAGGAAATAAATATACGAATCACAAGAAATGTAAAGAGACTTTAAAATATAAACATTGATCCGGAATAAAGATACGTTTTCAAATAATAAAGCGATTTATTAAACGACAACCGCGACCATACCAACAATAATCCCCTTTATCTCTACGAGTAGTGAAGCAATTGCAACACCAAAAATAACTTTGAATGACAACCAAATCGAATTTGTTGTCAGCTGCACAAACGAGCGGCTTATTTAGAACTGCATAAGATAATACAAAGCTCGAATCAGGAATCATACCTAATTTATGTTCACTAAAATCCTCAGCCGGTCATTCAAAGTAATTGTTGAAGAATGATCATAACTTAAAGCAAAAAATGATAGTACCAGGTTGTTTCCAAGAGAGCGGCCTGTACAGGACCTCTGTTCTTTTAGAAAAAGAACGAGAACCAGAATAAGTGCCAAAACCAAATTATGAAGACAAAACCAAATTCAAAGCATGCCCCCACAAAAAGCATTTTTCAAGCTGAATTACAATAATCATCCAAAAATACGAGCTCAGTGCTCGATATCAAACACCGATACTATGGACACTGAACCATCCCCGTTGTTGAGTCAATCACACACCTGACTTGAAAAATCTGCCGCCACTGAACAATAATAAATTGCACGCCCAAAGATCATAACACGTAAGTTTCAATAGTGTCTTCG
This sequence comes from Morinoia aosen, assembly GCA_030386875.1. Classification (NCBI taxonomy): domain Eukaryota; kingdom Metazoa; phylum Arthropoda; class Malacostraca; order Amphipoda; family Talitridae; genus Morinoia; species Morinoia aosen. Next base: position 30,724,065 of record CM059567.1, on the reverse strand, counting down.
CAGACGCATGGCCGATATTTACACCCAAAGAACAAGTTGAATACACACGGCAATAAAATTTGACAACGCGATGTTAAATATTAAAAAAGTAACTTACATTGAGAAGGTAGATTAGATTATAAGTTAGTTTGAACCTCGCTAACGATTACAAAGGTGTTACTAAAATAGGGAGGAAAAGGCATTTTTTAGAATGGACTTACGTGAACGGTAATCTACGCACACAGTGCAGTACGGTGCGTCCCAACACACTGTGCATAGAAACAGCAAGATAGAAAGAAGTTTACGAACCAAAGTAAAAGAATAAGAAGAAAGTAATAGGAGCTGAAAAAGAACAGCAATGAACCGAAAAAAAAATGGTCCGGATCAAAACAAAAACCTGTAATATATGAACAAAAAAAAGAACTTTCTATCCTTGAGCTCAGGACTTCACGTTTTACTCCTGGGAGCGCTAATTCCCATACACTCAATAGTTACACCCCCTGAATTGAGATATGTACTGTGTATTTTACGTGTTAACAACGCATCAAACACTACACATACAGAAGTCGCCACACCACGCCTCGCTGACGCAAGACGGCCTCAGCGACAGCAAAAGGGCAGCTGTTGCTGAGGCTTCACAATCCCCTTAATGCGGTGAGGCGGCGGCGAAGAAAGGACATGACCTCCCTGTACCCGAGAGCGTCAAATGCAGTGCAGGGGAGGAGAACGGCTTGCAACAACTCACAATAGCGGGGCTGATCCTCAAGTTGTATGGCATCAGCTTACGTGAACCTCAACATGAAAGGGTAAAAATAGCTCCAGTTATTCGATTGATGTGATGCTTGATTCAAGTAATCAATAACTGGAAGAAGCTGGTTTTTATTTGTGTAAGTTAAGGTTCGCATGAGATAATGTTACATAAGACGAGGATGAACAAGGCGAAAAGTCATTCATGCATTGGCACAAATAAACTCCAACACTTGAGTAGAAAAAAATATATTTCATGTAAACAGATTTCCCAATAAAAATATACCGGAAGCTTCAACATTGAGTGTAATCTACCAGAGCCAAGCAATATTATACATCTAATTTCATTGGTAAACTTCATTTTGTATAAACAAAACGTGATAGCTGAGAGTTAGGCACTGGGGAGTACAGTATTAATTTCATGCGTTTCCATAAAGCATTCATAGCAACATAACAAAAGTTGGGCACTAAGGAGTACAATATCAATTTATTGAGTTGCCATAAACATACACCGTAACATTACAGTTAAAGAATCACGCGAAGTGCAGTCCATGCCCAACACAGTACAGAGAAAACTTCGGCTCCCCCAGCGCTGCACCAGCGCCAGCCAAGGCAAGAAGCTATCAGGATAAAATTTGCCGCGCTGCAGAGGGGAGAGTCCGAGGGAAGTTTATCGTGAGCGCTACGAGACGTAAAGAATTCATTGATGCCTACATCACCGCTCGCCAATTACGATCGACAAAATGAAGGGAATACAAATATCACGAAAATTACAGGAAAAAGCACTCCTCTTTATCACAATTTAATCTTTTCCCTGAGAGATGAAAGAGACAGGCATGTTCTAGGAAAAATCGAGGGAGACTTTTAAAATGAGAAATAAAAGTAATGAGCGTAAGGCTGAAGAAATATATGAAACGGCAAAACTTGAACTAATAAAATGGACACTGAACCGCGTTTCCATTATAATTTAATTACGATACCAATCGTAGTCTCAACGCTGCTCTCACAGTAAACAAATGTTTGAAACTGGAAAAAATTACTAATCTGAATCAAACTACAGCTACATGGAGTTAAGGGAACGCGGAATCCTAGCAGAAGGGGCATAGAAACAGTAAGTTGAGAAAGAAGATTATGAAACAAGATTAAAGTTGAAAAAGAAAGTAGTAGGTGCAGGAAAACAGGACAGGAGTGAACCGAAAAAAAGATGGTCTTTACCATAGTAAAAACATTTTATTTGAACAAAAAGGACTACCAAATTCTTAGCTCGAGCCCTCACATTTTCCCCCAGGGGGTGCTATTTCCCATTGATACAATAGTTGTATCCTCCTGAGGGATTCTCTCGACACGTGATTTCATGTAACTCTTATTAGGATCCTTTGAAATTTTAAAGGCCACATACATTGCGCAGTTGCTGGGGCAAGAGAAAAAGAAACGTCACCCTGAACATTCACGTTCCCGAATATTGTCTTGGTATGGCGTTCTCAAAGCGGATTTTTTTCCGATTACTAAACGAACAAATTGCAGCGATTTAACAGCGAGCTCCTACGAATGCTCTCGAAACTCAGGAATACTTTGCAGTATGCTATCACGAACAAGGCTGGCAGCGCACTCGAGAGGAGTGCCACTGTTTCTCTTCGACTTCCATCTGGAGCCTGTACGTGATTGATGCCTGAGGTCGCAACTCGTAACAGGGTCACTTGGCTCGTGTGTGATGCCATGTTTTATTTTATGTCGAAACGCCATCAAATGTCTTCCGCTGGAACATTATAATCGAAGAAAGACTTAATCTGAGAAGTGATTAAGGCCAACAATCTAGTTTAGACAATATTAATTAATTAAACAAACTACACCTACATTTTTTTTAGAAAGATATTAAATATCTCGCTGTTATCATTCACATAAACAGTAAGTTGAGTGGTTGAAGTTTTCATGCAGCGCTAATCAAACTGTTTAAGTAAGATTATTATTATTATTATTATTGTAATTGTTTAACCACCGTTACCACTAACAAGTGATCCGCACAGTGAGTCGCAGTAGCGTATTACATTTCAAGCACAATTTAAACTAAAATTGTAAATGGCATCACTATTAATTTACATGGTCTTTATAATTTACAACTCATGGTAGATTAGATTACATAGAATAAGTCAGCTTCTTGGAGAAACCTATAGAGGGCTCCCCCCAATTCAACCGGGCCAGAGTCTCCCAGTAACTCGCTCATCACCACCTCGCTCTGACCGAAGTAACGGCGTCTTAGTGCAGCATATCGTTGGCACTCTGTGAGAATGTGTTTTACACTCACAGTAACTTGACACTGGTGACATTGCGGCGGCGCAGTCCTGTTCATCAAATACTCATGCGTTAGAAGTGTATGTCCAATACGGAGGCGACACAGCTTTATCTCCCACTCCCGGTTGGTCCAGCAGCTTGTTTGGAGGGGTTGTGTCGTGTCCTTAATTTCTCGGAGTTTGTTCTCAGTCACTTCACGCCAGTCATGATTCCAGTTTTGATGGACGAGTCTTTTAAAGGCACATGCGAAGTCTCCGCGAGGCATTCCTTTGCGTATCTGGCGCTCTCGTTGGGTGGCAGACTGTGCAGCCTCGTCAGCTCTCTCGTTTCCCGCCACACCCACATGGCTAGGCACCCAGCACAATGTATAATTTTTTCCGATCTCAGTCATCAGCGTTAAGATCTGCGTTATTATAGGATGGGTGTTGCAGGGTTTTATAATACTTTGTAGGGCGCTACGACAGTCTGAGACGATTGTGATCATACTCGTATCCACCGCTCGAGATGCGCGCACCGCGGACAGTATTGCACACAACTCAGCTGTGAACACCGAAGCCACTGATGAGAGTTTGACCGCTAGTATGTTTAACCCATGGACGGCTGCATATGCTGTGCCATGTTCAGTTTTAGATCCATCGGTAAAAAAGACAGCTGTTTCAGAGTGACGTACGAAGTGATCGAGGAAGAGGGCTCTGGATGGGGCCGCTCCAAGCAGTCGCTTACGCAGGTCAGCCAGTTCACTGCACACAGCTACTGGGGGAGAGACCCACGGCGCGATGGGGGAGACGCTCTCCGGAGCCACGCACTCCAGTGAGATGTCATAGTTCCTTAGTATAGTTTGCAGGCGAACATAAAATGGTTTGGGGTTTCTTTCGTTTGCATGCAGGCGTCCCGAAGCACAGCGAATTTTTGAGAGAATTTGTTGAGCAGGATCAGTGAGCAGTCTAAGGTAGTAGTTTACGATCTTTATTTCCAGGTAATACGCTAAAGGTTTTATTCCGGTTTCTGCATGGAGTGATAAGATAGGTGAGCTCTTGAACGCACCAGTGGCCACACGAAGGGCAGAATTCTGCACAGTGTGCAATGAGTTCATTAGGGTAGCACATGCAGAGCTATAAGCTTCTGAGCCATAGTCCAATTTTGGCTTTAGTAGACCCATATAAAGACGGAGCAAGGTTTGCCGATCTGCTCCATACTGGGTATGGGATATGACTTTCATTAGGTTTATGTGTTGTGAACATGCTCGTTTGAGGGATTGGATGTGGGGCCGCCAGGTAAGGCTTGAGTCAAAGATTAATCCTAGATACTTGAATTGCTCAACATGTGGTAACACTGCATTGTTTAGATGAAGTTCGGGAGAGGCTTTCAGACAGCCACGAGTACGGCAGAAATGCATAGTCACTGTTTTGGATGGGGAGAATTGAAATCCAGTGGTTGCTGTCCATTGCGTGAGGTGGTTAATAGCGATCTGCAATTGTCGTTTTAGGCACTCCGGTTTTTTGCCCGACACATAGATGACAAAGTCATCTACGTATAGAAGCCGCTGGACACTCTGCGGAATTTCATCAGCGATATCATTTATGGCAATAAGGAAACACACGCAGCTGAGGATACTTCCTTGAGGGACTCCTCCTTGGAGGCTTTTGGTTGACGAGTGGACATTCTGGAGACGGACTCTAATTTTTCTATTATTCATGAAGTTGCTTAGGAAAGCAAGAAGGTGCCCATGTATACCATATTTCTGAAGTTTCAGTAGGATTCCGTATGTCCATGCGGTGTCATATGCTTTCTGTAGATCAAAGAAGACGGCAATAAGATGATTCTTTGAAGTAATACTCGAAGCGATGTGTGATGACAGCGTCACCAAATGGTCGGTGGTACTTCGGTTCTTCCGGAAGCCAGATTGGATATTTACTATTTTTCTAGTTGATTCCAAAAACCAGACTAGTCTCCTGTTAACAATTTTTTCAAGCAGTTTGCTTAAGCATGAGGTGAGAGCAATTGGACGGTAACTATTTGGAGATGTCGGATCTTTACCAGTTTTTAAAATTGCTATTATAATCGTCAGTGACCAAGTTGCTGGAAATACCTGCTGGGACCATATTTTGTTGAAGAGAGAGAGTACTGCAGGGAGGAAGGTTTCGTGGGCTTTTTTAATCATGCTGTACGAGATGTCATCATGGCCAGCAGCGCTATCGCTGGTTGTGCGTAAGGCAGTTTTAAGTTCTGACATGGTTAAGGGGCTATTGTATGCTTCTTTGTCTCCCCCCAAGCGCAGCGGTCTTCCTTCCCACCTTTCCTTATGTCGCGTGAAGGACGCGTCGACGGTTGCGTTTTCACTCACTGATGAGAAGTGTCCCGCCAGCATCTCCGCAGCTTCCAGCAATGTTTCAGTCAGGTTGTTCGTACGGGGATCTCTCAATTTTGGGGTTGGAGTCAATTTAAATTTTCCGGACAGCTTTTGGACTTTTTTCCATACTAAGTTTAGACTGGTTTTAGTATTTATACTACTGATGAAAGCTTTCCAGGATGTTTGTTTACTTGTCAGGAAGGTCTTCCGGCAGATTGCCTTTGCTCTATTGTATCGGATCCTGTTATACGCATTGTTACATCTTTCCAAGGCTCTTTCAGCTCGCGTACGCTCTCGTTTTGCAATTTCGCACTCAGAGTTCCACCACGGTACCGGAGGTCGCGGTAGAGAGCCGCTCTTGCGAGGTATGGATGTATCAGCAGCTTGCTGTAAGATGTTGGTCAAAGTAGCTGTGTGATCCTCAACATTCTTTCCATTCAGCTGGTCGATATCCTCACTTGACAACTGGGTCAGTCTGCTAAACAGAGTCCAATTTCCTTTGCTTAGGTCATACCGTTCATATCTGGCTTGCATATTTTGAGGATGGACAGGATCGAGATGGATAGGGTAGTGATCGCTGTCATAAAGGTTTGCATTAACATGGTATTTAAAATCCAGATAGCAGTCAGGAGAGCATAGTGTTAAATCGATGACAGAGAGGGATCCCGTCTGCCTGTGAAAATGTGTAGGTTGTCCGTCGTTCATGATACAGATGTTATTTTCTCTTACTATTCTTTCCATGAGTTGTCCTTTATCATTTACCACGTTGTCATTCCATAGTTGGTTTCGAGCATTGAAGTCCCCCATTATAATATACGGGGTAGGCAACTGGGAAATCAAATTTTCAACTTCTTGGTGTTGTATATTGATGTGCGGCAAGTAGACCGAGCATATGGTGTATGTCCGGTGCAGATTAATACGTAGTGCTACTGCTTGCAATGTAGTACGCAAGTCAATCCGGTGATGCGGTATTGTCCTGTGGATCAATATCGCAGCGCCCCGCTCGTGATCATCAGCGCGGGTCACACCAGAGGTATAGAGAGAGTACTGAGTGGGTGGTGTCACCGTTCTGTCCCGGAGCATGGTCTCTTGAAGGCAGACACATGCAGGGTGGTATAGATTGAGGAGTTGTTTAAGTTCACAGAATTTGGTTTGGTACGATTCTAAATTCCATTGAATAAATGAATCAAAATTCATTTACAAATAGAGGTACTGGTTTGTTTTCCTTCAGGTTCCGATCACTTGAATTTTTTGGCTTTCTGCTGATCTCGATGCTCGGTCTCGGCTTCTTGATGGTGGCGATGTCGTCCGCTGTTTCTTGGTTGGTGCAGTAGGCTTAGGTTTGTAGGTCATTGAGTTTCTACTGGAGTTGCCATCGTCGTCGTCGCTTCCATAGCCTTGGAGGTTTGTAAGGCTGGAAGTTGCCTCCCTCCGCTTGAAAGAGTATTTGGTGAGAGAAGCTGGCGTAGGTTTTTGGCCTTTCACTGTTTTAGGGGGTTCTCCGTTTGGCTCCAGTTGTTTTCGTTGTCGGTTGTAGACTGTAGGCACCTTGGGCTTAGAGAGTGTGGCGTTATTTATTTCTTTTTGCGTCGTCCTTTTCGGTGAAATGATGGGTTGGGATACGGCAACTGTTGGAGTTCCTGAGCTTGTACTAATTGAATCGGTGGCCTTCGATTTTACATCAGCTGTAGCTGGAGTGGATTTAGCGTTGCGAGGAGTAGAATCAGTGCACGCAGTGGTTTGGTTAGGAGGTTGTTCATTGTTGTTTTTTGCCTGAACTGGCCTTATTTCTGGTTTTGCAGGTTCTTGTTCAGTGTGACTCGGCTGTTGTGGCATATATTCCTGAGGAGCAGCAGGGTTGGGTTCTTCCGCAGGGATACTTGTATCTCCCCTAACTACCGCGCTATACATCCGCTCATGCTCCGGATGTTTCTCCAAAACGAAGTCCATGGCTTCTGAGCGAGAGGTCTTCAATCTCTGTTGAGTGGCTAAAATTTCACTTTCAATTTGATATTTTGGGCATTGTTTATCATTTGAGTAATGAGGCTGCCCGCAATGATAGCATCGGACGGCATTAGGACAGGAGCTCTTTTGATGCCCATCCTGCCCACATCGGGAGCACGTGTCTACTTCTCTGCGGCAGTATTTTGCAACGTGGCCATAGCGTTGGCATTTAAAGCATTGTTGCGGTCTTTCTTTGTATTCTTCTACGAGCTCACTGTGCCAAGATGACAATTTCACAGCTCTTGGCACCGTGTGCTTTTGGAATGTCAGGATGTATGTGTCGGTAACAACTTTCTCGCCATCTCTCCTCAGCTCTATTCGCCGCAGGTCAATCACTCCCTGGTCAGCTAGGTGGTCCTTCAGTTCTTCCATAGAACACTGTCCGAAAGTCTTACTTCGAACTACACCACGAACAGTGTTGAGTGACCGGTGGGGCTCTATTACTACTCCCTTTCCGCCAATGCGGTCCAGTTTCATCAGTTTATCTGATTGGGTCACACTATTTGTCTCTATGAGGAGACTGTTATAGCCAGATTTTACAATTTTCTTTGGAGTACCAATCGTCTTAGTAATGTCGCGTTCTGCCAGCAACACGTTCAAATCTCTGGAGATATTGACCCCAGGGAATCGTACAGTATAATATTTGACATAGTATGGTATGGAGTTCTCGAACATTTCTTCCAGTCTCAGCATCTGACGCGCTCGCCGGTCATCTCGTCGTCTCCTCTTCACCTGTCGACGGTTCATCGTTTTCCAGATGCTCCGTTCATCTTCGGTCACGGCTTCCTCATCATTGTTAGGCTCTCGGGTTGCCTCAGCTTCCACTGTTTTGGTCTTTGAAGCGTCTTCGTTACACAAGTTTCTCTCATTCGTCTGATTTTTTCCATTATTCAACTCAGTCTCGGCACTCGCTCCTTGTGTGGGGTCCACACTTAGAGGAGGCAAATCGTTAGTCTGCATTAGAGCAGAACTAACAGTATCCATTTGAGTTTCCAGGTCGTCGGCGGCAGGTAGGGATTGATGGGTTTCCATCGCGTACTGGGGAGACCCCGGTTGGCTCCCCCTAGCACAATCGCTAGGGGGCACCTTGTAACTGCTTACAAGCTCCTCAGATGATATTGGTTTAATAATCTACATAAAAGAACAAAATAATACAAAACCCCGATGGAGGGGGGGCCGCCTGCGTTGGTTCTACCTACAACAAGCTATCAAGAATAATTAAATGAGGTCAGCCTGTTATTTTACATTAATTATCTAATGTATATCAAAGACAAGTAGGTATACTAATAGTACCACCACGTAAAGGTGCAGGTCGACTAGATACACTCTAGTTAGAATGTACCTTCTATCAAATCCTTGTCAATATTCAGCAATGTTCCCTCCACACATATAAACAAATACACTTGGTACCAGTAAAACGTGGTAAAGGGAACAGTGAAAATTCCTGTTTAAGTAAGAATATTCATCATAACCTTAATTTGTTTATGGTAACGGATGCTCTCATATAACAGGTAGCAAATTGCAAAACAATACGTTCTTAGAACTTCTAAATACAGGACTCCACCAACGAGCAAGTTATCCTGGTTATACACACACAAACTAAAACCACTCCATCAATGAAACATGATCACTATAAAAACTCATTCCTGATCCACCATCGCAAACGTATCGTAAAAAAAGAAAGCTTGCATGCTATAATCAAAGTATCAACTGGAGGAACAAAGACGCAATTTCTACATCTGGCACTGCGTAGGCCGCACTGCTGCTGGCAGGTATCGCCAACAAAATACTTCAGGAGCAGTGAACAAGAAGGAAGAAAACATCACTGTCTGAGACACGCTCGTGCCGAAGATCTGTTGCACGGCTATCAACCTGAGAACGGGCAAAAGGAGGCAAGATGAAGTACATGCACAAGCTGGCCTAACAAGTAGAACCTTTCACATAAACGTGCCTTAGTCATATTGGAGATGCTCAACGTATGCTTCTTACTACAACTTGCAAATATTTGCTGCCAGGTATATCTAATGAGCTAGATTAGATTAGATTATTAATTAGCTTAAGCCTCCCTATCCGCAAAAAAGGCTATCCAAAGAGAGGAAGGAAGAAGGCACCATTTAGTATGGAGTTAAGGAAACGCGGAATCTATGCAGAAAGGGCACAGAAACAGAAAGCTAAGAAAGAAGATCATGAAACAAGAAAAAGTTGAAGAAGAAAGTAGTAGGTGCTGAAAAACAGGACAGCTGTGAACCGAAAAAAAGATGGTCCGTAACAGAACAAAAACCTATTCTATTTCAACACAAAGAAAGCCTACCTAACCTTTAGCTCAGGCCCTTACTTGGTCCCCCTGGGAGTGCTAATTCCCATAGACACAATAGTTGTATCCCCCTGAGGGGATCTAATGAGCTAACAGAACCAAACAGCTAAGAAATCGACGATTTCTTAGGGCATGCTGAGCTCGTAGAAACAATAACTGCTGGTGGAATTACTGTACATAGGCTGCCGACAGAGAAACTGCCGAAGCAACACTTCGATTTTTGTTTTAAAAATTGCTATCATTACTGCCCCACAGAAAAACAGAAATATGTGAAAATATTTCCCTCGAAGAGCGAAGAAAGATTTTAAACTGTAGAAAAGTACGCAAAAGTACAGTTTACGCTTCTGACTTTCTATATCCCTGCGTAACAGTACAAAATCTCCAAGTTTCCACAATACAGAACGTGGTATCGACCCAGCCATATTAAGGTGTTAACCTTTCTATCATGCGCTGAGAAGCACAATGGAGCTGCACCCATCACTCGCGGCAAGGTGCGATCCATTTCACCACAGCTGGCGCAAGCCATTTTACAGGCTATCGGTTGTTCGCACAACTCAGCAATATCGGCTGCAATAAATCTCGAATCGTGGATACGCGTCCCGGGAACAAAAATCTTTTCTCGCTCAGTAATCCCGAAAGGGCGACAAGCTACCGAAATGAGTCTATCAGACACATTATCAGGAAATATTTGGGCGCTCAATCGACGTTGCCTTCCATGTAAGAGGCCTGTTCATCAAGCTCGCCCGATGTTATTGCATCGTACGAGAATTCTCGATTTTCCACGCATCTTGAGGTGCGGACGATGGCGAGGATCGGTCCGATTACCTCCAGGCTCTAGCCCTCCACCCTGCGCTGCCCCGAGCAAACAGCTAGCTCTACAATCCAGGCATAGCTCGGATGCCAGATAAATTCAAGGATCGTCTTCAAGATTAATGTTTTCCCCCAGCTCGGCTAGCGTCAGCAGTCAAGCGTAATAAAAAATGTCACGGGATAATTACCGTTTGCATTATTCTTCAGCATTTTCAAACATGAGTTCTGTATCCATGTGTGTTCAAACTTTTAACAATATTTTCTCGTTAATCGCAGAACTCTAAAAAATAGATGTCAACCACAAATGTCTCGGTTAATCCCGGGAAAGATGATATTGAACAGTAAGAAAAAATTACCACGTTGGTAAAATACCGTTGGAGCAAAAATGAAATTATAAAGAAAATAATTTTTTACATAGAATTTCTAAGTATGTATTCAAGAAGCATCCCTTTTATCATTCCTTATGTAATGAAACGCCAAGAGTTTCATTAAATTTCTAAATAAAGATTAGATTAGATGTTAGCTTAAGCCTCCCTAACCGCTAAAAAAAAGCGTTCGGAAAAGAGGAAGGAGGAAGGCACCATTTAGTTTGAAAATAAGGGAACGCGCAATCTACGCAGAAGGGGGCATAGAAACAGCAAGTTGAGAAAGAATTTATGAACAAGATAAAAGTTGAAGAAGAAAATAGTAGGCGCTGCAAAACAGGATAGCTGTGAACCGAAAAAAGATAGTCCTTAAACCTAACAAAAAATATTTTATTTCAACAAAAAGAAGGCATACCTAACTCTCAGCTCAGGGCCCTCTTACATTTTCCCCTGCAAGTACTTATTCCATAGATATAATAGTTGTACCCCTCTGAGGTGATTTCTAAATAAACAAATTTATATTTTTGTGCGTGATTTCTCCTATGTTATTGCAACGGGAATCTCATTGAACACATTAAATTTTTGAAGAATTTTATGCCCTTAGCAATAAATAATAATCCACACTTACTGATTGCTTGGTTGGTCTGTCTCTCTGTCATGTTCTGAAGGATGCTTAATGACCGTATCAGTGATGCGAATTTCATCAGTGCCCAAGTTCAAGAATATTTTATTCACCATACTATTAGGATGGATACATTTTTTGTCATTCATATCTTGAGACTGGTTTAAAAAACACTATCGAATCCCGTAATTTTTGACGGGTCGTGTACACTAGTATCAAATGATCATTTTGATTCTTAAATGTTACACTCGTTACCTCTTTTGTAATTGTTTGCTACCCACGATTCTAACAAATGGACTAATTAGTTCAAGTATTATCAGATTATCAGGCCATTTAAATCTCCCCAACTTCAACAAAGGTAAGAGAGGAAGCAAGGAGTATCCAGTCAATGTGGAATTGAGGGGACGGCACTCCATTCTTTTGCCCTGCGCGTAGAAACTGTAAATTTCAAACAAGATTACGAAACAAGATACAATTGAGGAAGAAAGTAACAGGTACCGAAAAAAGATAGCAGTGAAATAAAGAAAGGTCACTCGTAATGAATCAAAAACCTGTTCTATTTCAACACGCATGCAGGAGGCCTGCCTCATCTTAAGCTCGAGGTCTCTCATCTTCTTTCTGGTAACACTAATCCTTAAAGATATAATAGTTGTATCCCTCCGAAGGGAATGAATCACTTGTGAACAAATTCATATATCTAAATTTACTGTCCTTGAGCGTTAGATATTGTACAGTAGGGCGTACGAAATCTTCCGTTTGTGTAACAAAGTCTAGAAATGAAAAAGAAGAAACAAATCAGGAACGACGTCGTTTCAATACCTGTGTCAAGAATAATAATCTACTGTGTTTTAACGTTGAGCGAAAGAAGTTCGTATCTCATTCGCCCAATGCCCTTTGAGTAAATTCAAAGACTACGATTAAAATGTCACCTCACATCCGTCCATAGCTTAAAATAAACGGAAACATCAAGAGAGCGTGAAAATAATCCGATTTAGTCGAGGAAAAACTCGAAAATCTCTTCCGAAATAAGCTGTTAATTCTCCGAGAGTCAGAGGCCCACTCGAGGGCGACTCTTGGCGCTGGAAGAATTAATGTGGGCGGTGGAACACACAATTGCCGGAGCAAGAGAAAAGAAAGCACTGGACGGTCAGCAAAATCAGCCTGTGACCCAATAGGGCGCTTGTTCACCGACCGCCCGAATTCCTAAATCGCTTACGTCAGCGCGGCTCCGGCCGCCGTGGTCCGCTAGGATCGCTCCCCAATCGCTTGGGCCTAAGCGAATGTTCCTCCACTCGACTCTCCCTCTTTGAATTAGAGCTAGCTCTTCACAATTCTCTCCGCAAAAGCACTAAAATTGTTACGAACAATTGTAGCGATATGTCTGCTATGCGGTATAATATATCTATTACATTGTAGGCACTTTACAATGAAATAATTTAAATTATCTTACAAAACTTTAAGTCGATAGTGATGATTCTCTCACATAAATGAAAATTAAAATTAGAATAATTTTGGTTGTTTATTCATTTAGGAAAACAATAAAACTTCGTTGGAATACGGATAACTAGCGCCTATGCATATCCAAATGTCGAAAAAGCTCATAAATTCCACTCGTGTAGTTGTCTACGGTAATCTCAATTCTTCACTGTTACACATAACAAGCAAATGTATCACCTAAATTAACCATCCTAGCTTGAGCTGAATGCTTCAATCCATACAAATAAATCTCGGAAAAAAGAACGCTCGATACATGAACATCCGAGCAACTTTCACGTGAGCCAGACTATTTTTGGATAGAAAAAGAAAAAATTACCATTTCTTAGCAGCTTTGCAAATGCCGAAGGCAGAAAGAAATTGGCTGCTATAGAAGCGTGTTGCGCAGCGAGAAGAACAATCACTGGCTGGATCGATCCCTCATCACGGGTCGCGATGTAATCTTCCATTGCTTCGCAGGGTGTTCTCTCGAAATGAGAAGACAGCACCGGGTTATTAAGAAGAGTAATCCTGGAATATATCGGGGACTTAACAAGTATCTCCTCTCAAGTGGCCAGATTTCCTTTCGGATTACGTCGAGAATATTTTTCGATCTCACAACAATGAGGATCATTTAACGTGCATTTCAAACAGCAGAAACATAAACTAGAACATCACCACAATGTTTAATATTTATAGCTTAATATGTTCAGCTGAATATCAAGGAGCTCTTGAATATTGAGCAAATCGACTTGCAATGCAAGATTAACTCGTCACTTGACTCGCAACCTCACACTACAAATAAAACTGCCCCAAAATTAACATCCGTGACGGAATGGCTCCTAGAAAGTTCAACAAGAAGAAAAACGCTTCTATTAATGATTAAATTCAAGCCGATTTCCCTGAATACACGAAATAATGCATAATTGGGTATTTGATAAATACCGGAAGAAAACGGAAGAACGATGAAATACTTCATTTACCAATGAAGTGCACATATGAACATTTATGGAGATACTAGAAAGATCTGCATACTTTTTTAGAACGGCGATTTTACCAAGTTATCCTGATGTCTAAACGACGTCCAATGGCGGTCAACAATCATAAATTGAGATCTTATTTACAGGCTGACATATTCACTTCAATTTTTAACTAAGTGAAGACAGATTTAAGATGAGGACTACTTTTGTCACCTGATATAAGCACAAACAAACAAGCAATGTGTAACTCGGGTAAGACATTGGCGGCTTAGTAAATACCAAGACTGGTAATCGCCCCACCACCCTTCACCTAGGGAGATAACGCGGGGACGCCACTGAGGAAGATTTACATCAATAGCAAAAGTTGGGGACATCATGGAGATGAGTCGAAGTAACGAGACAATTGAGACAATTATACAGGGGATGGCACAGTCACACTGGCGTCCCCCACGAAAAAAGAGATAATCTCTTTACCGTCCACACTTCATCCGGCTAAGAGACAAGGGCTTATTGCGCCCCAAAACCAATTTTCATTACCGCTGCTTCGCTACACGTCTGTTAGCGAAATAAAAATAGGAAACTTAACACGTCAATCAATCGCGCGGCATACAGCATCCACCCTATCTGAAACCGTGCGTGGGCAGCTCAATGTTTCTGAGTCATCTTTTTCTATCGTAACATTTTATTCGAGAGTTGCTTCAGTTTCTGCCCGAACAAAGTATTTCCGTTGCAGAACGTATCTAAATGAGAACATTATTAAATAATGAAGTGAACATATAATATTGACGACACTCTTTCAATATGCCGGATGCACACAACGCTTGTCATCCTACAATAAAAAAATCTCATGAGCGTATTCAAGGAAGAATTATATAGCACGTGATCAGGAAGTCGACTAGATTTGGGAAAGTACAAATAAATTTCAATGTGACAGAAAGCTCTGGTGAAAGTTTCATTGGGACCTTCCTGAGAAGAGAACGCTTCCAGTATCTGAGCTCCGCCCTTTTATCTCCAACTCTGCAAGATACAACGTGCGGCACACCAACTCTGTAACTTTCCTATAGCTTTGCCAGACAAAATCCTAAATCCTAGCCACAGAGTACAAGGTTTTCATCCTGAACACAATACCGTCGAGGAGACAACCCAAAACAATACAGCTTTCTTGCGTAATGAAATTTCATGAACATCTAATGCTCTCCAGCAGGTGAAAAAAATCCTCCAAATAAGAAATAATTTCTAGATAAATAACATCACCCACTACAGCCAAGTTGTTTTAGCGAAGAAATCTCGGCATTAATGAATACATGTAGAAATAGCAAAGCTTCTTTCGCGAAAGTTAATTTGGATCAAGAAATTTTGGTTTGGCGCCCGCAAATCCGACGTCTCCCCTCGCGCTGAGCCGCGCAGCAAGTCCCTCAGGGAATCCTTATCGTCTCCGCCAAAGGCCGCTTCCTCATTATTTTTTACGTTCGTCATTATTTGCCCCAAGGAAAAACTATCGACTTGTTAGGGATTTACGGGTGCTTCTCTGTGGACTACTAATAAGCAAGCAAAGGATATAGCCTAAAAAAAGGCACAAAATGCGATCAACTTGTTAGCAGTTTACTGCCGCTCCTTCTCCTTAGGAATTATTGTTCGCAAAGCACTGACGATAAATTCCAAGACTGAGCATGAAATCCCACTTTTTTACCAAATAAAAAAATTGTCGTAAAATGAACAAATTTTTGGTTTCTGATACTTTCTGCTAAATTCTTAAAACCAAGTATGTAAATCTCTATATCAACGATTCCTAAAGCCGCTAACAGGTATACATTACAAATAACCCACGAAATAATCAAAACAGTTACGAGAAGTAAAATTGCACGTTGAGCCAAAACCCTCAGTGGCATTCTAACCAAGGTTAACCATGATGAAGATAAGGACGAGTCAGCGGAATGTTCAAGACGCTTCCACTGCTTCGTGTTACAATGTTAATAATTTACACTAAAAATCTTCTGCATATAAAGTCGACGGGGGCGAGTTTCTGAACTCCACAAACTGTTTCATCAGTTGCACATTTGAAATTCATGAATGAACTCCACATTAAAAGTTGATGATCTAATCCCGTGAAGCTCACGATATTTATACTAGGAATAATGGTGATTCATTGCATGAAATGGTTCAGTGCGAATTGCTTTGAAATCCAATATCGCGTCGCAGCACAAGAAAAATAATTCAAGAGAAATACAGGTGGAGGTTCAGCACTGAAGACAACACTGCTCAATATAAAGGCAACACTGCTCACAATAGGGACAGAGAAAAAAAAGCTTCCTCGTGTCTCACGCCGCACAAGCGCGCCGCATCGAAACAATTTCTACTGCGGTAGGAGAACGAGCACAACTATGAATGAACAGGGTAGTAATTTTTATTAGAAATCAAGGTTGTTCTTGAAAACTCCCTAAAGAAGCTATAACGAAACGAAGAATCCTCGAGAGATTACGTATGACTATGTCTATATACTTGAGATGATTGCTTAATATCTAAAGCCAGAACCTCCTAATGCGCCGTATATAAACAAGAGAAATTAAGAATATCATATAACAGTCATACTTAGAGAAGAGAACATAGGTTTCAGTCTTGAGCGAACATCTGAAAGTACTCAGACCTAGACTCACCTGCTAATATTTAAACGGGTTTGGCTCGGAGGTTCCACAAGAGAACTGAATGTTAAAGTACCCGGTAGACGGCGGTCGGGTTTGAGCACAAAGAAGAGAGATTCCCTGTCCAAAAGCGACAGCAAGAAATGAAACATCGCGTGAGGGACGCAAGGTTATAAATACGCGCAAAAAACCGAAATTTTTTCAGCAATATTGAACACAAGAACACGAACAAAGCACTCTCTTTAGATGAAAATTTATGCCATATTTGAAACGAGCATCATTCTTGGAAAGGCTATCTGGAACAAGAGCTACGTAGAACAACAATAACCAAAGGAGACACTTTAGCATCAGCGTGAGTCCGCGCCATGTCATGCAGTAGCGTCTGAGAAATGAAAGCGGTAATGCAAGAACGCGTCCTCCCAACAACAGAACATGGCTCTCACCGTACACACGTAAAAAATGAAACATTTCAAACCCAGCAATTAGCGCTTGAATCTGAATGAGATTCCTAATGTTACACATACATTCATAACGGAAACTATAGCTCTTGGCGCAACTGCGAAAATCTCCGCATTGAAGTTCTCAAAATTTCAGCCCGAACGCGCAGGCCGAGAGTTTAGTTACTGAAGTCTAGCACAACTATTTACACGCAACAAAAGAACAGACAGAGCATCTGACAATTCCAATTAGATTAAATTTCAAGTTAATTTAATCCTCCGCAACCACAACAAAGGTGTTCCAAAGAGACGAAAGAGAATGGCACCATTATGCATGAAAGTTATGATCCACTGTGCGTAGGAGAGATGCCCTGCGTATAGAACCAGTAAGATAGGAAGGAAAGAAGCTTGCGAGACAAGATAAAATTCCAGAAAGAAAGAAACAGGTCATGAAATACAGGACAGCTGACAACCGAAAAAAAGGTTGGTAACAAACAAAAGGCTTATTCCCTTTCAATAAAAGGAAGGCCAGCCTAACCTTTAGCTCGGAACCTTACATTTCTCACTATCCCAAAGAATTATTATATAAGAAAGTTTTAGCCTCCCTTAACCACGACAAAGATGTTCCAAGAGAGGAAAGAGGAAGGCACCATTTAGTATGGAGTTGAGGGAACGCGGAATCTATGCACAAGGTGCATAGAAACAGGAAGATAGGAAAGAAGTTCATGAAACAAGAAAAAAGTTGAAGAAGAAAGTAGTAGGTGCTGAAAAACAGGACAGCAGTGAACCGAAAAAGATGGTCCGTAACAAAACAAAAACCTATTTTATTACAACAAAAAGGAAGCCTTCCTAACCTTTAGCTCGGGCCCTCACATCGTCCCCCTGGGAGCGCCAATTCCCATAGATACAATAGTTGTATCCCCCTGAGGGGCTATCCCAAAGAAACCAGACAAAATGAAAACTTAGAAAAGGAATATACTAACGCGAAAAAGTTAATGCATGGACTACTCCTGTGAAAGAATGACAGGAGGTCGATGGAAGATAAGTTATATATTCACCACAGCCGTGTCATGGGTGGGTGCGAAGAGATGATCTGTTCTTGGATCCTATGGATCTTCTAATTAAGAAGGCGCTGAAAAAAATACTTAATAAGCCAAGCACATCATCTTATTTAATATTACTGCATATTAACCAAAAGTGTTCTGCTGGGACCACTATGGACGAATATCAGTGACTGTAAGATAAAACCTGCCTTTGGACTCTTCCTTCAAGTCCGGAGACTCCTACCGCAGCTGAAAGATTGGAGAGCACATTTCGTCCTCCATCGAACCGGATCATCGTCCAAATTAATGGCATGAAAAAGCACCGTGCGCAATTCCACTCTGGAATCTCAGACATTCCGTCGTAGTCTAGGCGCACGCAGTGCTTAACTAACCAACGTGCCGGTAACCCTCACAGTAGCTCTTTGCTGGTAGCGAAAGCTTTAAAGAACCGTCCAAAGATCGGAGCGCGCTCGGTACATCAAAGACACCAGCCAATGACTTTACATTGGCTATCGGTGCGTCTCCCCCCAATTTACATGTTTATGAAAGCATCCCATTTAGTATTTAGATGGCGCCCAGCGACCATGCACTTGAGCGCAGGGCAGTTTAACTCTCCTTTGATCAATTTTTACTGCATGATGATCGATGGTGATCTGCATGGCAAGCGCAGCGTTCGTGCATACGCTAAAAATTTAATTCTTCAGTTTCGGGCTAAGTGCATGAGCCCCAAGCCAACAAGACTGCGTCTGCTCTTCTCCGAGTTCTTCCGAGTGTTTTCACCTTCGAGCAACTATTTCGCTCCCACTGAATGGCCATCATCTACCTTCCAAATAATTCACTGGAATACCTTCGCAGATGTCAATACTTTCGTACTGAATTTCTGTATTAGCGTTATAGAGAACTACAACAAGGAGGAAAAAACACTATTGCGTATACTTAAAACATAAATAAGGGATTCCCCTGATTTAATAAAATTTACTTCGTGATGAAAAAATCAAAACATAAGCCCACAGAAGCGAAATTCTTAAATGATCCAGTCAATTAAATATCAGCAACATAAGCGAAATTAAACAGAAGAATAAAAAACAAAGTTCAAGAACTCGGAAGCTAAATCGCGACAGATTCTCACAGATTAATGATATATTGAAGGTTTGACCTCTGTTTACGCTCAAGTCAGGCGATAATCACAAAGAAACTCACTTAAATACAACTTTATTTGGTCCCGCGATAGCGCAAAATTTTTGTGCACAGGCAAGAGAAGATTAAATGAAAAGGTTAAAGAAATATCAAAAATGAAACACGAATACACTCGCACAGGAGGCAAGCTGCTCAGGACAACGGCCACCTTCATGAAAAAAGCAGAACAGTAAGGAAACTACGATTAAAGGTTCCTAAGTACAAATCTAAATCCACAACGGACTCCTATCACAAGTTTTGCAACCAGAACTCGTTAAGGTAACCACTGATCGAGGAGAGCTGGTTACCCTAGATATACAGACGAGGACTGACACTCAGAATCACAGTGTAGCTCAGGTATCCTACATACCCACGAGAAGTGCCGTGTCCCAAAATGCGCTGAAGAACGATTCGTTTCAGTGCACCTCATTCGCCTAAATTCTTACACACCGACTCTGCTGTGGGTAGCTCAGGGCACATCTGACGAGTCCACAGACGCTAGCGTGGGCAGACAAGTCTTTACGACAGTGACTCGGAAAATAAGGTTTCCTTTCCATGTTTCGTAACACAAACCCCTCAAGATATGTTTAAATCGGCGTATTTCACTAAATGCTTCGGAAAGATTAGGCGTAGAAATAACCTAGACCTAGAAATGATCCTAAATGGATTAGGATTTTACTAAATCCTTAGATAAGAAAACTTACAGTAATGACATTCGACTCGTGCAATTGAACTCTTTACGAACAATTTAACAACTGTCCTGTCGCTTGCTCAATGCTGAAACGTGAGCAATATTCTTTATAAGATATATTTTGATGTGCACCGCTGCATGGAGGGCTATTTTCCAGAACACGAAATATTGCACAAAACTGAATTGTTACGTAGCTGTGATGTGAATTCAGTGTCCTGCTCAATTCCGATTTTTACCTTTCATTTTTCGATAATTTCATCTTCCAATCAAATGCTGGGCACCAGTACGACAACACTCATATAAGTCTTATTTCCGCTGCCGTTGTACGTGGACCGTCGTAACTTCGAAAACACGGACAAATCTAATCACTAATCCTATTCCACTGACATGAATACTTGTTTATGCCCAGACCCTTCGCATGCAAAATGCTGCACGCTGCCGCCATTTCTTAATACATCAGAAGTGTAAAGCTTTTGACGCTCGCTGGTACGAGGCGCAACGTTCTCAACGCTTCGATATAGACGACAATCTGCAGGCTGCGCTGCAGCAGGGCAGGGCTCGTCAGTTCGCTCCATGCCGGTGCTTCAAAAATATTGGCCTGCAGTAGTATTTTGAGAAGCGGAGCTCTTTCACTAGCGTGGCCGAGTGTTAACTTTATTGAAGCAATTCAGTAGCAGCATTGATGGGCGCACCATGCGCTCACCTCCGCGCCGGCGCTTCAAATATTGCGACTCGCTCGCAAGACAGCGTCTTGAAATGCTGCTCATATATAAACTTCGACGCCGATTTGCAGCGACGTGTTCCAAAGCCAGTTTATTTCTCGGCACCGTGCTGACGGGCCTTTATTGGAACCTAGAAAATAACCCAAAAATAAGCT
Organism: Morinoia aosen; assembly: GCA_030386875.1. NCBI lineage: Eukaryota > Metazoa > Arthropoda > Malacostraca > Amphipoda > Talitridae > Morinoia > Morinoia aosen. Next base: position 30,703,269 of record CM059567.1, on the reverse strand, counting down.
CGCCACCTTTGTTTTCGGCGCCTTTCTGCCCAGCTCCATAAATACGCCCCTGATCGAGCCCGCGTCCAGATTGCATGAAGCCAACAATTCTAACTCAATCCCGACCCAGAAGTTTCGTGCCCGCCTACGGAAGGAATAAATGCCTCAACATTTGAGGACCTGTCACAGTGGAAGCAGTAAATAGCATTGTTATACGAGATTAGATGTAACTTGAGGGAGAGACTTGCTAACTTTTATAATCTAAATAAGCCGAAGTCGTACTGCGCAGAAGCAGCTCATTTTGTATGTCGGGTAAATAATTTAATACATCCAATATTCAAATGAGCGCTGCCAAGAAATTCATTCGTAATGATGTCAGAAGCCCGAACACATTTGGAACTCCTCCACTTTCTCGTAATGAGCTGCTGCTCCTCTCAGAAGCATTATTATTAGATCGAAATTACGCCTAGGCTTCGCTCCACAATTACCAAGAAAGAGCAGTTGCACGCAGCGAAGCAACAACAGTGACATGTGCGAAGTATTGATTTTCTGGATGATAAATGAGCTGGTGCAGTCCGATGTCACTTGGAGACCCTGCCACGTCACACAACGATGCACACCCTCTTGTCTGTAGCGTCATCTCTCCCTGCCTTCCTTCCTTCCTTCCTTCCGTCCTTCCTTCATCTCATTCAATGGCGCGGAAAGTTGAAGATTAGTTAGCACTTTTAGAAGTCCAGCAAGTCTCCTGAGCCAGGAAAGATCCTTTGTGTAGATCAAGAGAGTCTTAAAAGCATCGAGATCATCAGCAGGATGATGGCGCATAGTGCCGGTGAATGAAAATCAAGCAGGTTTTGACAGCAACAAGTGAAGGAGAACTTTCCCTTCTTCTCGAGCACGCTCCAACGAGTTGGGTAATTATATTCGATTACAAAGAAAGGAGATAATGCAGGGGGAACGAAAGTTACTGGAGCGCACACAGGAGGGGACATCGCACGAGCTGATCAAAAGTACAGGGCAGAAAACGAGTGGCAAAGTTCTACGAGGAAATCTCATATCGAAGCTAACCAGATTACGACGCAAGTTAGTGGCTCGGCTTGTTGTGCTATACACAACGCTCGTGCAGCAGACGCGCGCCTCCACGAATCACAAATATCCTAAAAAGATTATTTCTAGATGTGCAAGAAAATTTCATGCTCTCCAGATTTTTTTTTATTCATTAAAATAATGTGCGAGTGAACTTTACAGTATAGCAAGTCCAATAATGATTACCAACACACAGATTCTTCCACGCTTATTTTTGAAAGTCGGTTGTTTCACGCTAGTTCAGGACTCACGATGAACTACACTTCACAATTTCAGGGACTCCAAACTATCTTATCACTAAATTGAGGTGACACCGCAATATCTCGACAGGACTTTTATATCAAAATACAGTTGAGTTGAATCCTATACGCAAAGTAGTAACAAACGTAGCTCAGCAGACTACCAATTACCCCGAACAATTTACCTCTAGAAATGACATCTTTCTTCATTTACAATAATTCAGTCTTTCAAGATAGTTCATTTACGATGCACTATCATTTGAATTACGATGCATACCAGAATTTGCGAGATTCATTCGTAAAGCAAAAAATCTAAAACGTCCCTTATATTTTTATACACGACTACGGCGCTCATATTAAGGCCTAACACTGAGGCTGCTGTAGGAATTTCCTATCGATAAGAAAAAAGTTAAAATAGGACACTACTACTATGAACATGTAGCCGAATTTGTTGGAAACAATTTAGCGTTAACTTCCCAATTCCTACATGGCCCGACATTTTCATTTATCAAGAAATATAAATTAACACATGCTAAAAGACAATTATTCTTAAATAATGGAACAGCGATAATATTTATAAGAGAGAACATTGAGTGCCATCTGATGCTGGGACACCTACCGTAAGTGGGAAAATTGAGCATCGTTTGCTGATGGGACACCTACCGTAAGTGGGAAAATTAGGAATCGTTTGATAATGGGACACCTACCGTAAGTGGGAAAATTGAGCATAGTTTGATAATGGGACACCTACCGTAAGTGGGAAAATTGAGCATCGTTTGATAATGGGACACCTACCGTAAGTGGGAAAATTAAGAATCGTTTGATGATGGGACACCTACCGTAAGTGGGAAAATTAAGAATCGTTTGATGATGGGACACCTACCGTAAGTGGGAAAGTTAAGAATCGTTTGATGATGGGACACCTACCGTAAGTGGGAAAATTAAGAATCGTTTGATGATGGGACACCTACCGTAAGTGGGAAAATTAAGAATCGTTTGATGATGGGACACCTACCGTAAGTGGGAAAATTAAGAATCGTTTGATGATGGGACACCTACCGTAAGTGGGAAAATTGAGCATCGTTTGATGATGGGACACCTACCGTAAGAGGGAAAATTGAGCATCGTTTGATGATGGGACACCTACCGTAAGTGGGAAAATTAAGAATCGTTTGATGATGGGACACCTACCGTAAGTGGGAAAATTGAGCATCGTTTGATGATGGAACACCTACCGTAAGAGGGAAAATTGAGCATCGTTTGATGATGGGACACCTACCGTAAGTGGGAAAATTAAGAATCGTTTGATGATGGGACACCTACCGTAAGTGGGAAAATTAAGAATCGTTTGATGATGGGACACCTACCGTAAGTGGGAAAATTAAGAATCGTTTGATGATGGGACACCTACCGTAAGTGGGAAAATTAAGAATCGTTTGATGATGGGACACCTACCGTAAGTGGGAAAATTAAAAATCGTTTGATAATGGGACACCTACCGTAAGAGGGAAAATTGAGCATCGTTTGATGATGGAACACCTACCGTAAGAGGGAAAATTGAGCATCGTTTGATGATGGAACACCTACCGTAAGTGGGAAAATTGAGCATCGTTTGATGATGGAACACCTACCGTAAGTGGGAAAATTGAGCATCGTTTGATGATGGGACACCTACCGTAAGAGGGAAAATTGAGCATCGTTTGATGATGGAACACCTACCGTAAGAGGGAAAATTGAGCATCGTTTGATGATGGAACACCTACCGTAAGAGGGAAAATTGAGCATCGTTTGATGATGGAACACCTACCGTAAGTGGGAAAATTGAGCATCGTTTGATGATGGAACACCTACCGTAAGTGGGAAAATTGAGCATCGTTTGATGATGGGACACCTACCGTAAGAGGGAAAATTGAGCATCGTTTGATGATGGAACACCTACCGTAAGAGGGAAAATTGAGCATCGTTTGATGATGGAACACCTACCGTAAGAGGGAAAATTGAGCATCGTTTGATGATGGAACACCTACCGTAAGAGGGAAAATTGAGCATCGTTTGATGATGGAACACCTACCGTAAGTGGGAAAATTGAGCGCCATCTAAGGATAAGATACTTACCGTAAGAGGGAAAATGAACATCGTTTGATGATGGAACACCTACCCTAAGAAAAAATAAGAAGCGTCTTCTGATGATGGGACACCTGCCGTAAGAAGAAAATTGCAAAGCTGGATCAAAGCGATCGCGCTAGCAATCTGATTTGCTTCGATGAGACCACCAGCGAGGCGCGTCGCGCATCTTTCTTCGCGTGATCGCGTCTATATTTCTGCATTAACATCAAAGCCTTGGAATATGAATCCCTTGTTCAGCGACGCCAGTCAATAAAGAGAAAAACACAGAGGCGGCAGCGACCTAGCCAGACGCTCGCAAGGAAAACATCATCCGAATACGAATCTGTTCATTTCCTTGAGCCATTCCCTTGACTTTTTCCGCCGAGTGATTCCTTTGTTTCCAGGAGGGTCCACAAGAAAGATTCCCGCGCTCGGGCCCAGTTTACAAAAAGAAGAAGCATTTCCATTTTTATAAAACCGAGAAGATTTCGATAGAAGTTGAACGCAGTTTAATGTTTTCCGAGGAGATGGTTTCCCAAGGGAGGAGAAAAACTGATTGATTGATCACTTTCTATAAAATTGGACGACAATATCCTGCAGAGCTCTCCTGCTACTAAAAATTGGCTTTCAGCAGAAGAAGTGACGGGTCACCATGGGATAAATAAAAATTAGATCAAAAGAGAAAACGCAAGAATTTATTTTAGGCGAGGGATTCAACCAGCGATTGCACATGGCAAGAAATGTAAGTAGCCAGTCGTGTAAATCCACTCAACACACTTATCTGTACTAGCTGAAAAGGAGCCTCGAACAGGAAGAAAAAAGGGGCCAGCAAATCGACCCCTTAGATACGCGCACAAAGAAGGATCGCTAGTTCGGACACTCTTTCCTCACCCCATAGCAAGATACAGAACTGAATGATTTCAACAATTATTTTTTTAAGTAAACCAATCACTTGCATCCATGCGATATTCCCACCAAAGACGAATAGTAATCGTTAGGGAATATCGTTCCACCACAGCATAGCCAATTATTTATAAGTCACTGTAAAATGGAAAACATTTCAGAAGCAATAATATTCACAGACGAAACAAAGGCAGGTAATGAAATTTGGCACGCAATGAATATTTCTCTGGAGAGCAGCTCCGCACCTCAACTCGGCGTTCGCAGCAAATCATTCTCCTTAAACTAGGAACAAATTGAATTAAAAGAGTAAAACTGCACACGAAATACCCACCGACCTCTAAAAGCGGCCAGTAATGGAACCGTCCATCAAGAATTTTTGGCCATCATTCTCGGTGCCTTTATACGACACTATAAACGAAGAGTAGTGTTCATGAATTAGGCCGCTTTTGACGCCTTGGTCAATGGGATGAAAGGATATTAGCGAGATTAGAGCGCAGGCTTTCAATATAAATTGCTTTAACGGATTTAATAAGCTAATATTCACAGAACAAAGAAAGAGAAAATGAGAAGGAAGAGTGGGAGCTCTCCTAGCGGCGCTTTATACGAGGTCCAGTCAATTAGGCCCTAAAAAGTAAAATGAAATCAAAGGAGAAACTAACCTGTGACTGCGAGACCCAGCCAAATGGCAAGCAAGATAAACTTCTTCTTTCAGCCTGCAAACCTTATTGATTTACTTAAGGGTCATGCCTTACTTCTCGTAGCCTCGAAGCACATTAAATATTTTAAAATGTTATGAACTCCACTGCCTGCTCACGTTGATGTAAGAACCACAAACCCTGACACAATGCTTGTCGAGTATGAGGGTTGGCGATGGTGAGGATTACACAACCATAAATCTTAGTATTTCAATACTTTAAAGAGTAAATTACGGTAAAATCGTTACATAAAATAAAAAACTAAGTGGATAAGCATCCATTAGAAAAGATGAGTTATTTTAAGGTCCTTTTACCACAACAAAGGTGTTCCTAGGAGAGGAAGGACAGCATCGATTAGATTAGATTATAAGTTAGTTTAAGCCTCCCTAACCGCTGCAAAAATAGAGCGTATCGAAGAGAGGAAGGAGGAAGGCACCATTCAGTATGGAGATAAGAAAATGAGGAATCTATGCAGAAAGGGCATAGAAACAGTAAGATGGGAAAGAAGTTCATGAAATAAGATAAAAGTTGAAGAAGAAAGTTAGAGGTGCTGAAAAACAGGACAGTAGTGAACCGAAAAAAGGTGGTCCTTAACATAACAAAAAAAAATTTATTTCAACAAAAAGGAGGCCTACCTAACTCTCAGCTCGGGCCCTCACATTTTTCTCCTGGGAGCGCTAATTCCCATAGATACAATAGTTGTATCCCCCTGAGGGGAAGGACAGCACCATTCAGTATGGACTAATGAAAACGGGGAACGAGGTGTGTCCCCATTCAAGATACCCAGCACATAGATACAGTGAGTTAGGAAACAAGTTCACGGAATGAGATCAAATTTTAAGAAGAAAGTATTAGATACTGAAAAACAGGACAGCAGAGAACTGAAAAAATTGTCCGCTAGGAAACTAACATCTTATTCTACTAAGACAAAAGAGAGACCTACCAAACCTTCAGCTCGGGACTTCACATCTCCCCCTGAGAGCGCTAATTCCGTAGAGATAATAACTGTTTCTACTCAATGGAATTCCAGCAACGTTTATGTGTAACTGGAGCTACAGCGTTTCCATGGCGAAGAGAATACAGATCATTGACCACTTAAGAAAAGAACGTGATGAGCAGTGTGTTTACTAGTAATCCAAGGAAGGCGGTATCTTAAAAGCAATAAATTAAACGTTTCGGGACTAAGCTTTACTGAAAATTTTCAGCCATAGAATAACTCGACTCTCGGACAAAAAAAATAATACTTTATTGTAGGACGTTTAAAACGCAAGTGACTACCACAACAACAGTGAAAAGAATATATGGACTGATATTTTGTGTAGGCACATATTCTTTCTGCTAACAAGACTGATCAACTCGGTATTAAATCAAAATACATAGAGAACTAGCGCACGGTTTAAACAATATCAATATCGATTATTTCGCAACAAAAACTATAAGCACAATGTTATCTTACGTTCGGCATTTCAACGCCCTATTCTAAAAACAAATTAAAGGAGAGCAACAACGAGGAAAGTGAACGCAAATGGTGAAGAGTTGCATGAAATATGAAAACAGGGTCAGAAGCCTCAACTCAATGATGAAGGGACAAATGAGTCCTTAGAACACAAATGCATCAGACTCGCAGCAGCAGCAGCAGCAACAAAGTGCCTACAACTACACAGCGGCATCACATGTTCTACCGAGTCTCGTCTGACTTCCACCTGGCAAGACTGGACTATCGAAAGAAACACATTTATTGATCGCTCTATTATTACACTCACGCTGAACAATGGTTTCTCAGCTTTTTATTACAGGGGAGAGTGTTAGTGCTAGCTCGACGAGCGAAAGAGTTCATCCTATAATCACTTCTATCCGTCTTTTCAGATTTCTATAAGAAAAGGAGACGCCGCTTTCACTTGGGTGAAAATACTGCGGTCGCAGGACTGGAACTGACTAACGATCTTTCTTGTTCTCAGTGTGATGCTTTACGCTCCCGCAAAGTGGACCAAACGAGATACACAGAACACAAAATATCAACTGTACTGTTTCATGTATGCAGAGAGACAAACCAAAACATCACTTATGACTCTCAATAAGAAAATTTCTCACACTTAGCTGCAAGTCTCACTAAGTGTCACGACTGTGTTGACGACAAATCTTACCTTCACTCAAAATATCTTTGTAAGCCTTATAGAATTTGACGCTCAATACGTAAATTTCACACACAGAATTATCAGCTAGAAATGGAAAATAAAAACCATCAAGCACATAGATTACCGCTCACCATGAACTGCGTCTTGTAAATGCAAGTGCTTTACCTCGTGAGAGCAGAGGCATGGAATGCGCGCTCGTTGGTGTTAGCAACTTGTACAACGACGCCCAAGACACAAATCGTGATTCCGGCTGAGTAACGATGCCGGAAACGAAAATCAACAACAACCAAATGGACAAAGTAGTGCATTATTTCACTGTATGCTTCACCTTTAACCCGCAATTGATATCGCCACAGAAGCAGCGTACCTACGCCTAACGTCAACATTACGAATGAAGCATGATGGTACTTCAGTACTCCCCAAGAAGAGAGCTCTCGGTGCACTCCAAAGCTACCGTTCATCACTTTTCCTTCCGGTGTCCGGAGGTGACTGTGAGAGGCTGGAAACGCCAAGAGCAGTCTCCATTTTAATCGTCTGTTTCTTAATGGCAGGCTAAATGACCTCAATTTTGTGGAGAGAGGCCTCAGAAACTGGCGAAAAACACCAAATTAATGATACTAAATGGGTATTTGATGAAGAAACTGTGATTAATTGCACGAATAAGTTACTGCGAAGGTGAGAAGAATATTAATTGAGCTCAATCGACCGAATCTTTCAGGAAGGGGCGAAAATTTATATCGAAAGCAATTCACAAGCTAAAGCCTGACCGTGGAAGCCTCATGCATTCACGCACACATGCAGACAAAACTATCCGTTTGAACTTTTTCTGGCCGACTAACCAAGCGTAACAGTTATTTAATTGCCCTCCGGCTCGGCCAGATCAAAAGGAATTTAAGTCGTTCGACCAGAGTGAATTGAAAAGGCGGGGACCGAGCGAGGCACGCATGACACAGCTCGTCACTCCAGCAACACTGCATGAGCCGAAATACTTCAAAAACGCTCAAATTGAATCATGGCCAATTGGAGCGCACACAGTCCGTGCATCGCCCGACAACAGCGCAGGAACGTGAGCACACACCCCGTCGCTGTACAAAAGAATATGAAATTGAGCCTCGAATATGAAACAGAAGCTTGTGCTCATATTTTCAAGGCAATTCACCTCGCGTAAGACTATACAAAGTCTACCGTTAAAAGCTGATTTCAACTCAAGAGACAATGAAAGTTCGCATTCCTTGATGTCAGTGAGAGCTTTGCAAGCAAAAATAGTTGTTAATCAAATTCATTTCCGTTTAAAAGAAACTAGGGAGTTCCGCACGTAAACCGCTAGTTATTAATGCGAAATGCAACGAGAAGTTGGGGTCTTCCAGGAAAATTTATCTACAGCAGCGGGACTATTTCGCAGAGAATGTACTCTAAACACAGCTTCAAAATACAGAGATATTCAGCCATAAAAGTATGGAAGAGATTATTGATGAATGTAGATAAATCCGAGTTGGACGGCAGCATACGCAGGCACGCTCGGCGACGTAAGTTCGGAAGAAAAAACATCAAAATGGCAGGCGGCTCTGCGACAGCTGCTGCAGAGAAGCCAAACAGTTACCAAAGTTGGACGGAGAAGTTTGAGAGGCTGCCAAGATAAGGACAACTTCTCTCAATGCCAAACTTGGCGCAGAAAAGCGCAAAAAAGCACGGAATAACTCAGAAAAAACGAGAATAGCGTAAATACAACCACCATTTTTGACGCGCGCACTCATACAACGGAGAGCGCTCGAGGTGCGAGAGAAATAAGCCCCTCGCAACGGATGTCACCGACAGAAAGCGTAGGAAATGTCATAGCGCAGCGCCGATTCATGCACACTCCAACGCAACTGAAAAAAGCCCCATATTAAGCCTTTGACAGCGCTTCCAGTGGAATTCAATTAGGAGCAAGCGTGCACTTGCCAAGTCATCAATGGGTCCCCTTTCCAGCGGATTACAAAAATCTACAGCAATTTAGTTAGAAAAATGACGTATAATCACAGTGGATCCACATAGCTGGCGCTCACAGTCCATAACCAGCTTAGACCTGTTACTGACATGTTCCTGTGCTCTGACTCATGCCGGTAGCGCCATACTTAGAGTAATTCTCATGTCTCAATAAACATTACTTGCTGGATGAAAATCAATTTAGCCATTCGGTCACATCAAAACATTTGGCTTGACCAGCAAACTCAATAACACCTTAGCGCTACACACTTCAATAAAACTTCAACTTGGAGACCACACGCAGTTGCTGTACAAAAACTTCGTATTGCTAGCTAACAAGACAACATTAAATATGTAAATAATACAATGATTGATTATGAGTTAGTTTCAGCCTCCTCTACCACAATAAACATGTTCAAAAAGAGAAAGGATGGAGGCATCATTTAGTGTGGAACGCAGAATCACTGCATAGGGTGAGTTCCCGTACAGAATTCCCTGTGTATAGATTAGATTAGTCGTTAGTTTTAGCCTCCCTACCCAGCAACAATTGCGATCCAAAGAGAGGAAAGAGGAAGGCACCATTTAGTATGGAGTTTAGGAAACGCGGAATCTACGCAGAAAGGCATAGAAACAGTTAGTTGTGAAAGAAGATTATGAAACAAGACCAAAGTTGAAGAAGACAGTAGTAGGTGCTGAAAAACAGGACAGCAGTGAACCGAAAAAAGGTGGTCCTTAACATAACAAACATTTTATTTCAACAAAAAGAAGGCCTACCTAACTCTCAGCTCAGGCACTCACATTGTCCCCCTGGGAGCGCTAGTTCCCATAGATACAATAATTGTATCCCCTGAGGGGCCCTGTGTATACATAGAAACAGTAAGTTGAGAAACAGAGTTAAACCAAGAAAAAGTTGAAGAAAGTCAGAAATGTTGAATAATAGGACAGCAATGAACCGAAAAAGGATAGTCCTTAAAGCAGGTCAAGATTATAAGTTAGTTTAAGTCTCCATAACCGCTACAAAAATAGAGCGTATCGAAGAGAGGAAGGAGGTAGGCACCATTTAGTATGGAGATAAGAAAATGAGGAATCTATGCTGAAGGGGCATAGAAACAGTAAGATGAGAAAGAAGTTCATGAAATAAAATAAAAGTTGTAGAAGAAAGTCATAGGTGCTGAAAAACAGGACAGTAGTGAACCGAAAAAGGTGGTCCTTAACATAACAAAAAACATTTTATTTCAACAAAAAGAAGGCCTACCTAACTCTCAGCTCGGGCCCTCACATTTTTCCCCTGGGAGCGCTAATTCCCATACATACAACAGTTGTATCCCCCTGAGGGGACGTTTACTAACAGAAAACTTAGAGCGGTACCCCAAATTCAGCCGATCTCACACACACACGGAAGACGATTATCCCATGCAAAGAAATAATCTAGCTGCAAATCGTTCACAAAACCAAGGAATGCACGCAGCAGATGTCCAGAAAAGGCTTCATTACGGAAGACGAGCGGCCGCGGAAGCCAGTGCAGCAACTCCGCTGCCGCACAGAAGACAGGGGAGTCTCAGTATCTAATGATGACAAAGGGGCCGTGCATTAGACGCGCGTTCAGCGGCCGACGAGAGGCCTGTGGATGACACGTGAAAGAACAATGGACAGAGGGACCGTGGCTGCGTCAATCGTGAATGTCTTCTCCCGTTTTGCTGAACATCATTCTGCCAGCAGCGCTGGACATTCTTACAGCAGCGCGTGACATTCTTACAGCAGCGCTGGACATTCTTACAGCAGCGCTGGACATTCTTACAGCAGCGCTGGACATTCTTACAGCAGCGCTGGACATTCTTACAGCAGCGCTGGACATTCTTACAGCAGCGCTGGACATTCTTACAGCAGCGCGTGACATTCTGACAGCAGCGCGTGACATTCTGACAGCAGCGCGTGACATTCTTACAGCAGCGCGTGACATTCTGACAGCAGCGCGTGACATTCTGACAGCAGCGCGTGACATTCTGACAGCAGCGCGTGACATTCTGACAGCAGCGCGTGACATTCTGACAGCAGCGCGTGACATTCTGACAGCAGCGCGTGACATTCTGACAGCAGCGCGTGACATTCTGACAGCAGCGCGTGACATTCTGACAGCAGCGCGTGACATTCTGACAGCAGCGCGTGACATTCTGACAGCAGCGCGTGACATTCTGACAGCAGCGCGTGACATTCTGACAGCAGCGCGTGACATTCTGACAGCAGCGCGTGACATTCTGACAGCAGCGCGTGACATTCTGACAGCAGCGCGTGACATTCTGACAGCAGCGCGTGACATTCTGACAGCAGCGCGTGACATTCTGACAGCAGCGCGTGACATTCTGACAGCAGCGCGTGACATTCTGACAGCAGCGCGTGACATTCTGACAGCAGCGCGTGACATTCTGACAGCAGCGCGTGACATTCTGACAGCAGCGCGTGACATTCTGACAGCAGCGCGTGACATTCTGACAGCAGCGCGTGACATTCTGACAGCAACGCGTGACATTCTGACAGCAACGCGTGACATTCTGACAGCAACGCGTGACATTCTGACAGCAGCGCGTGACATTCTTACAGCAGCGCGTGACATTCTTACAGCAGCGCGTGACATTCTGACAGCAGCGCGTGACATTCTGACAGCAGCGCGTGACATTCTGACAGCAGCGCGTGACATTCTGACAGCAGCGCGTGACATTCTGACAGCAGCGCGTGACATTCTGACAGCATCGCGTGACATTCTGACAGCAGCGCGTGACATTCTGACAGCAGCGCGTGACATTCTGACAGCAGCGCGTGACATTCTGACAGCAGCGCGTGACATTCTGACAGCAACGTGGGACATTCTGACAGCAACGCGTGACATTCTGACAGCAACGCGTGACATTCTGACAGCAACGCGTGACATTCTGACAGCAGCGCGTGACATTCTTACAGCAGCGCGTGACATTCTTACAGCAGCGCGTGACATTCTGACAGCAGCGCGTGACATTCTGACAGCAGCGCGTGACATTTTGACAGCAGCGCGTGACATTCTGACAGCAGCGCGTGACATTCTGACAGCAGCGCGTGACATTCTGACAGCAGCGCGTGACATTCTGACAGCAGCGCGTGACATTCTGACAGCAGCGCGTGACATTCTGACAGCAGCGCGTGACATTCTGACAGCAGCGCGTGACATTCTGACACCAGCGCGTGACATTCTGCCAGCAGCGCGTGACATTCTGACAGCAGCGCGTGACATTCTGACAGCAGCGCGTGACATTCTGCCAGCAGCGCGTGACATTCTGACAGCAGCGCGTGACATTCTGACAGCAGCGCGTGACATTCTGACAGCAGCGCGTGACATTCTGACAGCAGCGCGTGACATTCTGACAGCAGCGCGTGACATTCTGACAGCAGCGCGTGACATTCTGACAGCAGCGCGTGACATTCTGACAGCAGCGCGTGACATTCTGACACCAGCGCGTGACATTCTGCCAGCAGCGCGTGACATTCTGACACCAGCGCGTGACATTCTGACAGCAGCGCGTGACATTCTGACACCAGCGCGTGACATTCTGCCAGCAGCGCGTGACATTCTGACACCAGCGCGTGACATTCTGCCAGCAGCGTGTGGCAGCAGCGTGTGTCGGTATCGTTCTACCAACAGCATGTGATGCCAAAATTATGCCTTGAACCTCAGCAGTCGTACGTCTTGGGCTATCTGTAGGATTCCCTCGAGTTCGAACAAATCACTTTCAGCAAGGTTCATTTCAAACTAGACTTTGCTAACCACATCAGTTCCACCCCAAAAAAAATCAAAATCTCTAAATAAGTATTAGTTCGGAAACAAACAAACTGAAACGCAGTCCCTAAGCTCGCAGCAAGATCCCCATATTTACGTGAGGGCCAAACAGAAACATGCATGCCTGTGGCTGATGGGAGCTCATGTGAATACAACAAATGCACGCATGCATAAACTCGAGACGTTTTTAGAATTCCATCATAAAAATGCAAACTCTGGCGCTTGTATGCAAAACTGCCCCTAACAAAATGTGGGATCTCGGAGACTTGGGGCAGCTACAACAGCAAACTATTGAAAATTCAGGTGTAGTCGTAAACAAAAAGTTTGTGTCAAAGTTTACCTTCGTCATATTTCGAAGTGTTGCAGCCAAACCTTTTAAATGATAGTCAAAATAAAAAAGACTAGAGTTACCAGTATATTTAAGCCATCCCAAACCATTTAGTTGTAGTTATATTCACAGGGCGCAAGAAGAAAAGCTTTATACTTGCAGTAGAGACCGAAAGTCGCAGTTGAGTGCCTCCACAGTGGTAGCGCCTTCACATTAGCTACTGAAATTTTTAATATCAGTCACTTGCAGGCGCTACCTTTGCAATATGTTTACAGCGCCACCGTAATTTTGCTCAGCAATAATTAGGCTCCTTCGGCGTTTCTGTTGCGCTTTTATTTTAAAATTGCATTCAAATCCTTCGCAATAACACGGCAAGATGTGAGCAATGGCGAGGTGCAGTCTCAATTTTGAGTAAGAAAAAACACGCTAGCTGCGCGACAATTTCAGTACATTTTACTCATGTATTCCAAGAAAATGAACGTAAGAGAAGGCATTCAGTGAAATAAATTTTAGAAACTCCCATGAATGTTCCATGAAGATATCCCGGCACAAAAATAACGCTTTTCATAGAACACGTCAAAGAAGCGCTATGACTTATTCTTGTTGATATTAGTTATTTAAAGCCTCCATAAACACAACAAAGGTTTTCCACAAAGAGGAAGGGGTAAGGCACCAGTTGGTGTAAAATTAAGGGATGCACATGGTGTGCTTCCTCGTTAGACATCCTGCGCATATGAACAAAAGCGGAAGGAAGTATACGGAAAAAGAATAGTTGAAAAAGTAAGTAATCCGTGTTGAAGAACAGGTCAGCTGTGGACCGGAAAAAAGTCCATAGCACGACAAAAAACCTAATCTATTTCAACAAAACAAATGCTACCTGACCAACTCTCGATCCATCATCTTTCCTGTAACGTGAACACTTTCTCTCAAAATGTTCCTGGTCTCCCAGGCTAAGAAACAATGAAAATTAATCATCTACAATTGCTGTGCGCTTTGCCCATTATTTATTTACTTATTTACTTAAAAAACAGCCTTAGAGAATACGAACAGAATCCCAAACTTAAATGTTCTGAACATTTATTAAATCTACTTTTCATTATTTTCATCGTAAAAATTAGTTTCTTGTATCGTTAGCAAACGTTTCCACAACAATGAAAACTTAATTCGAAAACAAGAGGTGGACAAGTGTGCATCGTGAACACGTCTGGCAAAATTCAAATGGAAAAATTCATCTCCAAGTGATGCATTGATCATTAATTTGTTTACGGGAGATTGTGAAAGAAGAAAGTGGCAAAACACTGCCATCAAATTTTAAAGCATTGTCATCTTGAAAAATATTTTCTCCATCCACAGTTGGTGTATTTACGACTGGCATCTAACGCTATCCAATTAAACGGATAATTTACTTCAGTCTTCCTTTCATTAAAGGGAAATTAGAATAGATGGTTTAGTTTGTGACTCATTAACCACAACAAAGATGCTCCAAATAGAGAAAGACCTCTTCCAGTGTTGAGTTAAAGGAACAGGGAATCTATGCACAAGGTGTGTTCCCAGGTCCCACACAAGGCGCCAAGACCACACAAGAGGCATAGAAACAGTAAGTTGAGAAAGAACTTTATGAAAGAAAATAAAAAGTAAAGAACGTAGGTCCTGAAATACAGGACAGCAGCAAACCACGAAAAGATGGTCCATAGCAAAACCAAACCTATATTTTAACAAAAGCAATACCTACCTAACCTTCAGCTCGGAACTTCACATTTTCCTCTCTGGGCCTGCTAATTCCCATAGATAAAATAGTTTAATGCCAATGAGGGGGTCAATAAAGGAAAGAACATCTGGATTATACTCAGATAAATTGAAATGAAACGAGTTACAGGCACCGATTTCTTGCATTGAAACCACTGGAAGCTCGTAGCCACCAATTTTCCACAGCTATTCTGACCCTTTATTGCATAAGTTATCAGAAAAATAAAAAAATACAGCTAACTTTTCTGAATCTAGAAAGCGAAAAACACATTACCAAAACGTATTTTTTCTAAAAAAAATTATAATTTACTAATGAATATTTAAAGAGATTGAATGAATCTGTGCCGTTCGTTTGAAAAATTTTACTGTCCAACACATTTAATTAAAAATATATCATAATAGTGTTGTTCGAAGTTGAAGATCAATACATAAAAACATTCAAGTTGCCGATCTTTCTCAACTTGCGCAAGAAGCATGAGGCGCCAAGAGTAGCTGATACCTAACAGCAGAAACAGCACGAGACTGTCAACATATAACACATCAGGAACTGTGCTGAAGCCAGTACTGAACGACTTAAGAGCCTGTATAGACGTTGCTGTTAAATTAATGTAAGAGAATGATGGTAAATTACTGGAAAAGGACTGCATGATCCTACTGACTGACATAAAAGGTTGAGATAAGGTTCTGCTGTGCGCAAAATAAAATAAACCATTACTGAAGAAATTCTTTTCAGACTAAGCAGCAAGAAAAGAACAGTGAATTATTGTAGCTGGGATTAAGCAACAAAATTCTGCAACATGGAAGGTGCATGAGGCGCCTCGGTGAAGAAAGGGAGCCTAGTTAGTGACACGGGGGCTCCAGCGTAAAAAATTGTAATCAAATTTTAGAAAAGAGAGGGTCAAAGTCCGAGCGAGGTGAGGGACGTCCAGACTCGCAGCGTAAATTATCAATCAAATTCGACAGTGGCAGACGTCACGCGCCAGTGTAAAAGGGGCAATCAATTTTGCTTCAGGAAATCCAAGTGAGAAGCATGCATGGTCAAGTGCCGACGTGAAAAAAATGATATTTTCAGAATATAAATTCATCGGGCACTTCAAAGACCACGCGCGAGCACCGAAGGCAAAAAAAGACTGCGAGTTTCATTGAAAGAAACTACAAGCTATTCCAACGGCGCGAGCATGCGACGGAAGAGCATGAAGCGGACGTTGAAGCTAAGGCTCGGCGCGGGACAGGGCGGCTCGTGTGTCGCACCAAATGACTAATTGCATCTCGAGGGATGCCGGGGAGCCGCGTGATGGCAGGGTGATAAGCAGCAGGTATTAGGGAGGGAGAGATCACCACGCGCTCGCTAATGAAAACTCAAAGCGCGGTCACATAGCGATATTGTGCGCCAGGCCACCCAGACACTGACGGCAAATGACACATGTCGAGTGCCACGCTCTCCTCGTCTGCACCTGAAGAAACTTTACCTGTATTCCAGGAATTGCGGTGGATAAACGAAGCTCTCACTCATACACTCAGAAGCAGCAGGGTCAGAAAGTACGGTTTATTATTGTTAACTTACGAGGCGCCCGCCATTTGTCGGTCCAGCAAACGTTTTTCATGGCCTTTAATAGCTCTAAATGCCCAAGAACCCTCGCTAATCTCTCTTGTGCTGCACTCCTCCAAGTGGGGCAGCGTCCGCTCGAGGGTTTCCAAGTTCACTCATTAACGGACGTTGAGGCAAATCTAATAATTATACTGGAATGGGGCGCAAGCCGCGGCACAACTTCTGGCTAAGACACTGCTTCAACAACGCGGTATGTCGAAATATCTGTACAACATATGAGTTGTTCCTTGTGAAAGTTAAGTAACTTGTTTCATTTGTATGGTTTACAAAGATTTTGAAGAAAGAAGTGTTTAAGGAAATTCAAAATAGAGTATTCCTTTATAATTAGCTCATCCAGCTTGAATTGTTAAAATTAAATTCTTTCAATACTCGATACCAAAACTTATATTTTTCTTCATCTATTAACACGCAACAAATGTGAGACCTGGTTACGACTGCTTAACAAAATTCTAAACCAGAAAACCTAAGCATTCATTACAATACCAGAAGGAACAAAGCTCACATCGCAGCCGACTGATGAACTTCTCTTACCCCAAAAGCAACATTATGGAGAGCGTCGATGAGGACCAACGACCTCCAATAAAGTAGTCCGAGTTTCCTGGCAAGATGTGACGGTGCGATTAGGCTATTTTTCAGTCCCGTTCAAGCACGTTGAGAACTTTTTCAATCTAATATGCTAAGCCGAAGCTGGCCATAGTTCTTTCCAAGATTACGCAGAGGAATAATGAAAGAAAAACATGGATGGCGTGTGTATGGAAATGAACCAGGATGCCTCCGCAAAAAACGGAGTTAAATCTCGCCGCCTAGAACCAGCGCTCAATTATGGCCGCTGCGAGGGTACCGTGGCTCATTGACATCTGCCTGCCACGAGAAAGGCAAAATAAAGGGAATAGCGGCCTCTTAATTTGCGCATGGTTTTACCACTCCGACTCGGTTGACTGCATTCGAAAGAGTGCGTCTACTCGTAGTACGAAAAAGTAAATATTTAGAACATTCCTGCCAATATCAAGAAATTGTGGGTTACATGCAATTTTCACTTCAAAAGAAAGAAAGAAAGAAAGAGAATGAAAAGATGAAAAACTAAAGCGCACAGAGCGATAAAAGTAAATTCACAACAGACTTCCTTCAAATGTATTACTCAAAGTAGCTTTAACTACTTCTGAGGAAAGCTTCTGCTTCTTACTGCTGTGACGCTGTCAT
Organism: Morinoia aosen; assembly: GCA_030386875.1. NCBI lineage: Eukaryota > Metazoa > Arthropoda > Malacostraca > Amphipoda > Talitridae > Morinoia > Morinoia aosen. Next base: position 30,685,476 of record CM059567.1, on the reverse strand, counting down.
GTCCGTAAATTGTTAAATTCTTTCCCATTAGTGGGCTCAAGAGTCCCCAATGAGCTTCGAGAAATTAACTAGAAATTCTTTTCCTAAGAACACATTACAAAAATCATCTGTACCTCTATTGCGCCCATCGAACATGACTTAGGCAATCTTGAAGATTTTTACATGGACAACCTCGCCATTTACACCACGGTGCATGCACATGTATAAACCTTAAAACGAAAAATCGGACCAAATTGTCATGAGAACAAAATCTAAAAAGTAGCCCTAAAACAAAAACAAAGTCCAAGATTAGCCCTAAAAACAAGTACAGAGTGTAATTATCACATGAACAGAACCAAAAGTTTATATGTTAGTTAAGCCTCCCTAACCGCTAAAAAAAGCGTTTCAAAGAGAGGAAGGCACCATTTAGTATGAAGATGAGCGAACGCTGAATCTATGCTGAAGGGGCATAGAAACAGATAGTTGAGAAAGAAGTTCATGAAACGAAACAAAAATTGAAGAAGAAAGTAGTAGGTGCCGAAAAGCAAGACAGCAGTGAACCGAAAAAAGGTGGTCCGTAACATAACAAAAAACATTCCATTTGAACAAAAAGAAGGCCTACCTAACTCTCAGCTCGGGTCCTCATACATTTTCCCTCTGGGAGTCTTGATTCCCATAGATACAATATTTGTATCCTCCTGAGGGCAACAGAACCAAAACTATTAGCCCCCCAAAAAACAATATCGTTCCAAAATTAGCCTTAAAAACAAAAACAACGTACAAGATTACCCGTAAAAACAAGAACAGCGTCTAAAAATTATTCCTAAAAACGAAAACATGCAAGATTACCTGTAAAAACCAGAACATGATCCTATAATTTGCCCTAAAACCAAATAAAAACGTACAAGATTAACTGTAAACACCAGAACAGCGTCTATCAATTAGCCATAAAAACAAGACGAGCACCAGAAATTAGGCCTAAGCCGAAGCAACGCGTCCATTACCAGGCCCAGAGCGCACGTCGCGCCGCACATAAACTCGGCGTCGCTCCTGGAGCGCGGCGCAGCGACACGCCAGCCACGCGCGCCTCCACGCCACCGCGCTGCACCGACACAGGACGGCTGGGTGGGGTGGCAAGTAAGCAAACATTACGGTACACCGTGGCACACACTAAACGAACACCCTAGAGAGTTCAAAGAAACTCCCACAAATAGTAAGATTGAAAAGCGTTAATTAAACCGAATAAAAGTTGAAGAAAGAAGTAACAGGTGCAGAAAAACGGGCATCAGTGAACTGAAAAGAGTTCGTAAAGCCGCAAAAACTCATTCCATTGAAACTAGACTGTAGCTCGGGGCCTCGCATCTTTCCACTGACAGCACTAATTTCCATAGATACAATATTGAATCTTCCTGAGGGGAGCAATTGACTGGATTTGATTGGAGTAATCATCTTTGAAAAGTCGAAAAATCAATAAAGAAGAAAACAGTGCGAGGCCTAAAATGTAAACTTATTTCTTTTAATTAGAGAAAGATCAGACTAACATTTAAAAAAGTGCTGAAAAAAGGAACCCAATTTCGCATGAATCGCACACTTGCAATAACACAAAGAAAAATCTTTCGAGTCATCCACAGCTCATCATCAGTAGTCATCTGTGATACAAAAAAAAACAGCAGGTGAGTAACAATGTTCCATTCTAGATTTGTTTAAACAAAAGTAGCTCATCACGCGTGCTGCGCCACAGTTAGGGAAGCCTCATGAAAGTTCAAGGACGAAAAGCAGACAAGAATATTCTTACTGGTTTCCTTCTCGTCGAGACCATGGGGCGGGAAATGTCGTCAATGCGTGCCCAGACAATGGCAAAAATTAATATAGTAATGGGAAGGAAAATTAATGTCTAAAACTATGAAAGATCCTCTGGAAAGCAGCGGTAAAAGAAGAAGTGATGACGAAGATGAATGCTTTCATATAATTTCGAGTGCAATATTAGATGCATTAGTCTCTCACGGTCTGAGTAGATGAATCTGATTTAGAGTTGCCATACTACTCCTGACGATTGCGTTAGTTTTTATTATGACACGCACAACCACTGCATCGTATCGTTTAACGAAATCAAAAACCAACTTTTAAGTAAGTAGAATTTATAGAGCGACACGCAGGAAAATCTCATCGAAACAGAGGAGTAATAACTCAAAAACTTGGAAACCTTTTATTTTGAAATGTGTATCTCCCAGTCGAATCCGTTCATTATAAGCTTGATCATGATGTCCAAATGCTTGGGAAAGTTAACTCTCTTACAACGTCGGTATAACACAAACTTGCTGAATTTGTTTATTACTACATCAGGGACAGTAAATTCACAGTTCTTGCACAGTAACTTGGCTTTTTGCTAATAGTTCCAAAACATTTTCACCCTCTTTCACGAAATGCAATGAGGTAATTACACGGAGTTCAGTGTCTGAAATACGTACACGGTACATTGTTTCAAATTTTTATCGAACTAAAATACTCGCAGAATAAGTCACTACTAACCGACATTCAAAGCATGCAAACAAAAATTGAATAAGATAAGTTTGTTTGAACCTCCCTAACAGCAAAAATGGCGTCCCAAAGAGAGGAAAAAGAAAGGCACCATTTAGTATGGAGTTCAGAAAAGGCAAAATCTATCCACAAGGTGTGTTCCTCACACAAGATCCCCTGCGCAAAGAAATCCTAAGTTAAAAAACAGGCTATAAAGCGAGACAAAAGTTAATAAAGAAACTTGGAGGTACTGAAAAATAGAAAAGCAATGAACCGAAAACGATGATCCTTCCCAAAGCTAAAAACATTTTATTCAACCAAAGAAAACCTACCTAGCTTTCAGCTCGGGACCTTACATTTTCCCCCATAAAGCGCTAATTCACACAGACAACAATTCCATCTCCCCGATAGAAAAGAAATCAAACCCTTTTCGTAAGAGCATAACGTGAGTTATGCGTTCAGCTCCGTCGTTCATATCCACATTGTGAGACTCCTACCTCGCTCAACACATCACTCGAGCTAAAGAGTTCAGGGAGTCGAGACACCGAACTCAATACGAAGTGTCAATGAAGTCTTTTAAGCAATTTTGAGTAGAGGCAAGACGTCGACGCCAAACAACACCCGTGGTGGGCGGTACGCATTGTAGAGAAAATGAAACGATCCCTTTACCTCAAAACTAATATCCAAGAAGGCGCACGTAAAAGCCAAGTAATGTAACTCGGAGTTATCGAGAGTGTCAACACGAAGATCGCGGGAGCTGGCGACAATGCAATAAGCAGAAGATGTCTGCAGAGCAGCTAAGCTCCCGACGCTCTCTTTGGGAGACCAAAGTTAGAGCGTCTTTGTTGGGGCAGAGGCGAAGTTAGGAGCTGATGTTGATATTAGTATTCCATTGATGAAAAACTCCACACAAAACTCTTAACTTCTCCTAGTAATCTTGAAGCCCGGGGCTACGCGAGGAATGCATAGTAGCACGGCGGCGGGATCAATCGCGGATGCTCTTCATTCTTCCAGCACGCGACGCTTAGCAAGCAAGGCAACACCTGTCGGGATGTTGCTGCTGATACTCAGATTTCAGAGGACAACCACGGCGACCTTAATTTTTATGACCAGAATAAGTCATTTCTTCGTTACAGTAGAGAAGTTATGTGCACAAGAGCGCTTGATATAGACTTTTCAAGAGGAGAACTTCTCAAGGATAAATCGTTAAATAAATTGAAATGAATGACTGAGTTTCATAAAATGAGGTTCATCCATCATTGAAGTGTGCACGACAAGCGTTAACACGTTCTATGAAATGAACTGCTGAGATGTAAATGGCTAATCGCAGGCTGTAGCGGAGATAACCTGCTAAATTACACCATACACGCTAGAAAGCAATACTTGCGTAGCATGTTTACGCATGCACACGTTCTGAACACTATGAGCAAGCGCCGAAATTTAGAGAAAAGCTTAGATTGGATGTTCGTTTAAGCCTCCCTAACCGCTAAAAAAAACAGCATTCCCAAGAGAGGAAAGAGGAAGGCACCATTTAACGTGGAGATAAGGGAACGTGTAATCAAGGCAGAACGGGCAAAGAAACTAAGTTGAGAAAGAAGTTTATGAAACGAGATAAAAATTGAAAAGAAAGTAGTAGGTGCTGAATTAAACAGGAAAGCTGTGAACCGGAAAAAAGACATAATAATAAAAAACATTTTATTTCAACAAAAAAAAGGCCTACCTAACTCTCAACTCGGGCCCTGACATATTTTTCCCCTGGGAAGTTTGAGAAAATCCTTTTCGAATACGTGAAGCTGGGCTGACACCAAACGATAATTTAATTTACGCAGTTCGCCACTCTATTGTGCAATTGACTTCTCGTCTCGTGAGTATTCGAAGGCAGACACGACTGGCGCAAGGCAGACACGACTGGCGCAAGGCAGACACGACTGGCGCAAGGCAGACACGACTGGCGCAAGGCAGACACGACTGGCGCAAGGCAGACACGACTGGCGCAAGGCAGACACGACTGGCGCAAGGCAGACACGACTGGCGCAAGGCAGACACGACTGGCGCAAGCCACACGGAGAAATTTTCACATATAGTTCCCCTCAAGACCGTTGATTTTACCCCGAAAAAGTCAGACACACCTTTTTACACACCTAAATACTTACAACTTGTGTAAACAGCAATACGATTGGAAGAGACTGGTACTCTTTCTCCCACCAAAAAAATCACGTCCCATTGACCTATACTTACCATGGGTCGAAACGTTTGGATTCATCTATAATTTCTTCTCTCTCGACCCATCAACATTCGCCTGTCAACGGACAATCAGCAACTAGCAATGAAAATTGCTAGGACTATGCGGAAAAAAGAACAGTACTCAGAACTTCACGTTTTCTCCACACATCGCATTCCGTCGCAGCCCTCAAGTCCAAACCTAAGTTCCTTGTGTCATTTTATTCTACGGATATGACCATATATTTTAATTATCTATCACTGTCTTACTTCAAGAAAATTCCCCGTAATACCAATGCAAAATATTTCCAACGAATAAATTGTTAAAGCATGCTACATATAATACGAAACAACGAAGATCCATTTCAAAGTATCCGGTTCTCATCGATCAAATAAGCCATGAGGGGTCGCCTGAAACAAAGCTTCAGGTGAAATCTTTCCAAATATTCAAGAACTTCTGTTGGTAAGCTATTCCCTAGGAATAAGATGAATGGCTGTGGCGGTGTTGTTCGAGAATTGCGTGTCAGGCGCGAAGTCTCTCTGGCAGTGATGAAATGGTCCAGATGTCTCGCTTTTAAAAGTTACGCCAAAACGTCCGACTGAAAACTAGAGCGCACAGTAAACAGTCGTGCGCAATATCGGACAGGTGCAACCGATGTTTTTCCCGGGTCAAATTTTTAGATTACTCATGCTTGATTTCCATAAAATAAAGCGAATTTATACCTACGTTTCTTAAGGTGAAATGCACTAAATTCTGTGAGCATATGAAAAATTTTTCGTCCTTTCTAGAAAGTGTAATGAAGAACTGCGAAGTACATATTTATCAAAACGCATAATTTGAAAAAGCCAGCAATGAAACACGGAATAATTTTCTCAGCTGCCACCCAACTATTGTCGGAACGACTGAAGTTCTTACGTAATGATCCCAATGCAGCATGTGAGTTTTTAACACGTTGACTGCGACACGACCCACCGGTGGGTCGTGCTTAGGTTTTTCCTGCTGCGAAACGACCCATCGATGGGTCGTTTTGAAAAATTCTAACAACCTTTCTAAATTAGTGGTATTTAACAGGCCCAGTTAATGTTTGATATTTACAAATTTGCTTATCACTTTTGACTTTAAATTCAAGTTGAATATTGAACTTCGGTTTAACCCATCGCAACTAACGTGTTAATCTCTTGTGATTTTTTCCCATAAGTGTGCCTATTATAAATTCAACTGCATTAACTTTGTTTTTTAACCTATCATCAAGTTATCGCTACACAACATTTTTCTCTGAATAAAACTGCTTCTTTTGCTCCTTCCTGAGGGTGTCAACGCAATCAAAATGTTTTCATGGACCTTTACGATTTTTTCGTCAGCTGTTTCTTCGTCTAATTGAGAAGAGTTATTCGTGCGATGAATTATCCAACCACGCTAAAACCCAAATAATCTTATGCATTTATTCACTCACTGTGAAATTCAACTTGGTTGAGTAAAGTAAATATTCACGATAAAAAAATGTAAGTCACACGATCAAAGTTCAATTAAAGGCACGTAACAGCTCCGTCTTTGAACATCTTTATTTTTACAATGTACAGAGAGTTATAATTCCTGGTTACATCAGAGTCCTTTTAAAATTTCTAGACATGGTTGAAGTCCCAATGGGCTTATCAAGGCAATATTTTTTCAAACGGTGTGCACTATTTTTCAATACTTGGTTTCACTTAACTGACAACGCACACAAGTTTGTGTCTGGGCCGAAGAATGAAGCATAAAAGTCAATATTCAAGGTATTTCATTACATTAATATTTGAGAGCAAAAGACGCTGGCTATGATTACACCTCAGCGCCAAGACGAAAACCAATACCCAGGTGCTAAAGAAGCGACATGCGCCGAAGAATTTCACAGCGTTATTGGAAAGCCATCAGGCGCAGAACCCTTGAGCCCTGTGAACAACAGGCCGGGAAAATGTACTTTTTACTTGAAAATTCAGGAGAGCATTCCGACAGTTTTCCCTCAGCAGAAGCAAGCCGGTTCCGTGAGAAGAGGTTTGAAAAAGCGCTCTCAGGATCCAGATCGGCGAGTCGTGAGCCTTTAACCAGCAATTCTGAGCTGCACAATGCTACGCAGACGTCCAATACACCGCGAACTGGCAACTCTAAGCTTCATAGAAATACCACTGCTGCAAAACTCAAAAATGAATGGAAAATTTTGGAACCGGCAGAGAAACTGCCTGCTCTTGCTCGTGCACGCTGTTCACAGTCGCCTAATTATGATTATGAAGAATCAAAAGAATGGTTGCGTGTCTGCAATTGGTACAACACGCAAGACATTTTGAGCGTTCAGAAATTGCCCTTATAATTCTTGCAGCTGAGGTGCATCCGTATTGACAAATAATACAAATTACGTACACTAAAATCCGCCTCACAGAAAGAGCTTCAGTGTGCATCATAGAATAAACTTTGAATATTAATGCAGCTTGCGGACCTCAAGGCGCTTATGTACAAATAGAAGCCAACATTTTTTCGATAGAACCGTTGCATATCTTGACTTGAATTCAAGCCACATCTTTGATATTGACCAATCTAAAGCTCTACGTGAGAGCCGGTATAAATCATGTTTCATCGAACATTGCAAACCAAGAAATTTAAATTAACAAATCAAAGCTACATTGAACCCTTAGTACCAACGAAAAACAACGATGGGAACTATTACACAAAAACAATGTTTACACAGGCAAGCGATGAGGAAAATTTCAACACTTAATTTAAAAACAAAATTACACACGATTGCACAAAATATACAGTTCATGAATTTGAGCGAACTCAAATCAGCAACATCGCGACTTATTTAGTCTCAATGCTTGCTCAGGTGGAACGAAAATCTGAGTATTTTTTATTGGAACAAAAATTAACACGTTGGCTGCGATAGGTTGAAGTGAATTTCAATATTCAACCCAAATTCTGACTCAGAAGCCGTTAACAATTGTATAAGATTATAAGTTAGTTCAAGCCTCCCTAACCGCTACAAAAAAAGAGCGTATCGAAGAGAGGAAGGAGGAAGGCACCATTTAGTATGGAGATAAGTGAATGAGGAATCTATGCAGAAAGGGCATAGAAACAGTAAACAGTAAAAATTGTATAAATACCAAACATTAACTGGGTCCATTAAAAACCATTAATTTTAAAACGTTGTTGAAAATATCCAAACGACTCATCGATGGGTCGCATCGCAAGCAACGTGTTGAGTTAAATTTGAGGGATTGCATTCGACTCAACTCGATGCCTGACCGGTGACCTACCGGTGGTCAGTGATGAGATCCATAATACGGGTGACCCACCGGTGGTCGCAAACTGAAGCTTTACGTATAATTAGTGGAAACCAAATAAAGTAATATTCCAATTGTTCTTTCAGTCATTTTAATGTTAAAAATTAGATTTTAGCTTTTCTTGATTTGCAAATTCAACTTCTGTTTAACTCCCACAGTTAACATGTCATGTAAAACAGAGCGCGTAATTAGAACGTGCGTTTCACACAGTATTAGTTGGTGCAAAATCAGTTACATGTGCAATGACCTAAGACAAATTCACGATCAGCAAAATATTCAAATGATAAAACCTGAATGAGCCACATGACCGGCCTACGACGAAAATTGTTACTAAATTGTACTTTTAAGTACGCAGAGAAAAAAAAATCCGAGTAAAAACCGGCAACGTATAATATCCAATCGCTAATTTGGCGGAATTATCTTTCATTGAGCACAAAAGGGACGAGAACTTATAGAAACGAACGTAAGAATCGTAAAATTCGAAGTTATGGTGCGAGTGTTTTACAAATTATTTCCGTAGCGCGCAAGCAGGCAAAGCCTCCCACATCATACATTGAGGCAGGCCGGTGCGTATGCCCAGATGCAGGCCAGTTCAGGGTATTTGTACGCATACCCTCCCTGACGCCCAAGACTACGACGAGGTGGTTCGGACTTGCAAGACTAAGCCGAAACGTTTCCAGCAATTTCCAGGCTGCAGATGAACTCAGGCTGGCAGAGTAAAAACTACTAAACGTTGAATGCGTAATAACTAGATAGCTTTTCCTTCTTCAACTAACCTTTCACACGCTCCTCCTCTTACACGGTCACTGCTATTCTGAAGTAGAGAGATAAGATATGAAAGAACTTAGCATTAGCTAACGATAACAGAAAAAATAGTTTTTTGCTCAGCAAAATTTAATAAGAAGCGTCGACGAATTATGAAGATAGTTTTACAACCGACCATGTCCTACAAGTGGTTTCTGCCCTCCAACATTATAGGCACATTGTGAACATTGGCCATTGTCAATGAGCTGATTAGATTAGATGCGAATTTGGGCCTCCCTAACCGCAATAAAGGTGTTCCAAAAAGGAGAAGGATACAGGCCCATTTTAGTAGAGTTAAGGGAACGAGGAATTTATGCACAAGGTGTGCTCCGCATAAGATCCTCCAAGCATAAAAATAGAAAGTTAAAAAGTTTATAAAACACGGTTGAACTTTAAGAAAGTTGTAAATGCTGAAAACCTAGACAGCAGTGAATAAAAAAGTGGTCCTTAACAGAGCAAGAAGTATTTTACTTCAACAACAAAAACTATCTATCTCTCAGCTCGGGACATCGCATTTTCTCCTTGACAGTGCTAATTCCCACAGATACAATAGCTGTTTTCCTCGATAGGGTTGTCAATTCATCCTTCTGTTGCATAGCAAAATATCGTACCAATTTTCAAACAGCAAACGCACGTGCGCTGACCTAACACGTGCGTAATATACCTTTTTAATGTGGTATACCATTTTTAAACACGAGTCAATAAAAAAAATGAGGTTAGGTAAACTTTACGTGACGACCCTTCTCCCTGTGGCACATTTTTAAGAGCGTCAGTAAAAAAATACAGTTAGATCGGTAAACTTCACGTGACGACCATCCACCCTGTCGCAACCGGAACAACGCGGTAAGTAAGAGTAAACTCATGCCTCCTACGTGCGTACGGGATGCATCGACGCACCCCAGCTGGCCAACACGGCACCGTCACAGCAACCAAGCCTCGCACGCTTCCATCGCCGGTTAGGCTTAAGCAGAATTGGACGCGTCATTGACGGGCATGGAAAGCGAACTAAAATTTCGTCGCTGTTCGGGCCCAATAATGTTCGGGTAAAATTGAAGTTAGGATGATTTTTAGGATAGGATGATGAATAAATGGGGATTGGAGCAAGTTGAACATGGGCTGTAAGTGTAACTCCTTGTTCAGTAAAAAGAAGTTGATCCTTCTGACTTGTCTCTTTCAAAAAAAGTCGAATAAACTCGTCCAAATCAATGCATCCAAAACAGCCACAAGCAAGTCTATGCATCGATTTAGAGCCCTTCTTACCTGTCAAAGAGTTCATCACCAAAGATGTTATTAAATGAAATAAAAATTTGTGTTAAAATGAAATATTTCCTCAAAAATAAGACACCGAGAAGGGGGTTGAAGTTGCAGAGCAGAAGCTTCTCACTTGGTTTGGCTTGCAAACGTTTTTTTCTAGAATATCGCCCGTACCAATGTTAAGCACCTGTTTTGCTCTTCAACAATAATGAAGTGTTCAACTTAGAAGTTGAGCGAGCAGCCTCACTAGCTCTGAATTCCACCATCCTAGTTAGCCATACAGAAGCTAACATCACATTTATTCTTTTTAACAAGTTTCCTGTGAAGGGACAGACCGGGTGTCACTGAGGGGATGTCATAATGCTGCTCACCGACATGCAGTCACTAACTCAATTGTATAAATGCTCAATGAAAGCTAAATGCATGTACGATCCAGCTAGGGCTTACCATTTTCAAAGATGCTTACTACAATTGACTTTGGTAAATGTTGAGGACTTGACCATAATCGATTTTCCACTTTTGGATGCCTAAACCTAGTTAATTATGAGTCAATGAACAACTTTTTTTCTATGCACTTTCCGTCTGAAATAATTATTTAACGAGTTATAGGAATGAATTACTTACGGCAACTGTAGTGTTTGGAGCGGGAAGTAATTAAGTATTAAACTTTGAAGTTGCCTTTTTCAGCAATAATAACGGAAGCTAACATCGTATTACAAACGTAAAGAGGTTGGGTCGTGAGGGGTAGCCACAGTTCTTCTAGTGAAAATTATAAATAAAGGTTGTAACCGACCCATTACGTCCAACGATCGAGTGTGTGCAAGCGCGCACCGCTGCTTCGACGTAACTGGCAGCCTTGAGATGACCGCAGGTCCGTAACTTCAACCTTGGTATATCGTGGGTTCGACGTATCTGGGAACATTCGAACCAAGTCTTTCGCATCGACAGTATAACTCGTCATCTCATTAACTATGTTTATGCATAGTAGAATTTCAATTGATTTATAATTTTTACTAAAAGAACTGTGGCTACCCCTCACAACCCAACCTCTTTACGTTTGTAATAAAGTGTTTACCGCTGCTTCGACGTAACTGGCAGCCTTGAGATGACCGCAGGTTTGTAACTTCAATTCCGGTATATCGTGGGTTCGACGTATCTGGGAACATTCGAACTAAGTCTTTCGCATCGACAATATAAATCGTCATCTCATTAACTATGTTTATGCATAGTAGAATTTCAATTGATTTATAATTTTCACTGGAAGAACTGTGGCTACCCCTCACAACCCAACCTCTTTACGTTTGTAATAAAGTGTTTGCTTCCCTTATTCATTTTTCCCTGCCTAAAACACTGTAGTCCCGGTAACACATTTACCGCTATAACTTGTAAAATACTCATTTCAGACGGAAAGTGCATTGAAGAAAACTTGCTTATTTTGATCTCATCAACAATATTAAAGCATCCAAAAGTAGTAAATCGATTATGGTGAAGTCCTCAACATTTACCTTGACTTTAAACTTCAATCGGATATTAAACTTCAGTTCAGCCCATCGTGGGAAACGTCTCAACACCTAAACAATTATTTTACTCAAAAATAGCAATTACTATATCAGTCGTGTTCCTGGTGAAAAAAAGTTAAAAACAGAGGTGTTGAAAAAATACTTTATAGACAAACGCACACAAATACATGTTTACTAGCAAAGTACCCAAGAAATTACTAGTTATGCTTATCTCCAAATATTTTTAAACGAAAATATGCTAGGACAATAATCCAATCAAGCAAACACGGTAAGCCCATATTCGTGCCTGGAAAAATCAGAGATGCATGTGGAACATAAATCCCACTGGCTAACAAGTACTAACATAAACCTAACGTTAAATAGATAACAAACAAGACGTACTGCAGAAGGGCACCACAGTTCGGATGAGGAGCTCTCCACTGGAGACGCGATCTGAACAGATGAGACAGACACCACAGTTCGACATTCACTTGCGTTTGACACCTGCCGGGTTCACTGCGCGCGTTGCCCCTCACAGTACAAACTTCCCAAGTAATCCGACATCACTGAACTCCATGCGTTAAAGTCCACAAGCGCATGTTGGGTAACTTCCATCAACCAATTCTGGTAACACTTCAGTTAGCAGCAGCGTCCGAGGTACAGCCTACCGAGAAGCCATAGACAAGCGACGGACGCGGGAGCGGCGCACACCCTCACGCAATGGTCACTCGAGCGACACTGACACTAGGGCTTCACGGCTGAGAGAGGGTAGGAGAGATGCAAGGGAAAGAGAGACACTGCCGAGGAAAACGATCTAAATAATGTATAATTTGAACGTTTCCCCAATTTATACGTGGAACCATCCTTCATATTCTCTTAAAATATTAGCGCAAAAAGGAATATTTTGCTTAGTGCTATGGGAACGTCGAAAAAATTTTTGGGGGGTTGATTATGCTAATTTATCAATAAGAATGGTAAGAAAAATTGCAAATTGAATTTAATTTCATAGAAAATGGCAAATAAATTTTTAAAAATTAATTTGAATCAAAAGATCATTTTTTAAAAAAAGCTGGAAGTAGCAGAGACAAAAAATTACAACATAAACAGCAAAAAAAAGTCACGCAAGTTATTTCAAACACATAAAGGAATATAAAACTCTTTACAACTGCTCTCACAGGGGGCGGTGAAATTAAAAAAAAAGTCTGAAAAAATTATACCATATCTCTCCTCAAATTCCGTTCCGCGTTATTTTAGTGAACGAGCGCACAGAAAGTTTTTTTTTTTCATTTTAAATGAATGCTTTTGACTTTGTATTGTATGCTCACTTTCTTACTGTAGCGCAAAAACTTTCACAATTATAGTCCTGCTTGGAATTCGAAGTTTTAAATTACCTTTTTGTAACCTAGAAATAAATTTGGCATTTCCTGCAACCGAGATAAAATTTTTGTAACCGAGTTTGAATTCGCAGGATGTGCGGGGGTTCCACCTACACAGCGCTGCCCCCTAGGGTTACCGAGCACGCTAGTCGGAGCCGTCGAGCTGGTCGATCCGTTCTGCTGTCTGGATGATTTGTTAGTGTGTGTCAAACTAGCTTGCTTTACTTTTCACATGAAATTTTACGGAGAAAATTTTTTTTTGCTGCTTCCAGATTTGTTGAGAAAGATCTGTGAATCGAACGTCATAACAAAAAGTTCACAAGATTTTTATCTTCATTTCCAATGTTATAAATTTCCCATTGATTAAAAGATTTTAATGATTTCATTTTTTTAATCACAAAGTAAGAATTTGTTCTCCGTAAATGAATGAAAGAGATCGTAAAATTGCCGTTATTTTAGTTCTTACAGTATGAAGTGTGAGATGAGGTATCGAATCTCTTACTGAAATTGAAACTTTCGAAAAGTTAATAACACTTAGCCCACTTTCTTGGTGTGAAGTAGAAATTCCAACTCGACTACAAAAAGGTAACACAATGCGTCAAATTCCAAGAAAAACAATTATTTAAAAAAATTCATGCACTTGAGTAAGAAAGCATGCGTATAAATATACACACTACTGGTCGTTTAAAAAAACTTAAAAAGTGGAATGGGACACGCTGGGTAAGCAATCGAACCCAACCGGTTGCTATGTCCGGTTGCCACCGGACCCAACTTGACCGGTTCACTGGTGGTCAGGCACTAACTAAAACTATACCAGATTATCTCAGCCCATTATTGAAGGATTATTTCAAACAAGGACGAAAGAGTAATCTCTGACAACTATAATAAAAACGATAATTTGAGTATAAAAACACCGCGTTAATAGAGGACGTGAAATGTATTTCTGCATGGAAAGAATTTCTAGCTCTTCATTGATGATATCTAAAGATTAGCTGTTATTTAAAGCCACCCTAACTGCAACAAAGACATTGCAAAGAGAGAAAGGAGGAAGACATGACTTAGTATGGACTTAAGGGAACGCGGAATATATGCACAATAAGCATAGAAACAGTAAGTTGAGAAAGAAGTTCATGAAACGAGATAAAAGTTCAAGAAGAAAGTAGTCGGTTGCTGGCTTACTTCTTTCTAGTGGTCTAGTGGTCTTCAGTGTAGGTACATACATATATGAGCTGGAGCGAAGAGGGAGCAAGAATCCGTAGACGGAGGAGCGCTTTGCTGCAATAGCGCTGGTAAGATGTATTTAATGAGGGAGCACTTGCTGCCTCCATAGAGTCATGGCAAGCGATTGGTGCCATCCGGGAGCAACGAGGATGTGTGCTCTCGATAGGTTTGTGTCGTCGACTATTTAGTCAGGGCGGCGAGGCAAAAACAGGACAACAGTGAACCTTAAAAATATGATCTTTAACAAAACAACCATTTTATTTTAGCAAAATGAAGGCCTACTCAGCTGTCAGCACGGGACCTCAGATATTCCCCCTAGGAGTGCTAATTCCCATAGATACAATAGCTGCATCCTCATGAGGGGGTTGATATCTAAATGAGACGCAGTGCAGCTTACGAAGAAGACGCAGAAAAATTCAGCTGCACACCTACACGACGCTCACTAAACTCTACAGTTTGTGCGTCGACGCTCCTTCAATTTTCTTTTATAACCATCCTTCCCTGATGTGACAAACATCACTTCAAAGGTAAATCACAAGCTATATTTCCTACTTGAAATGTTAATCGACATCCCTTGCATGTAAATACATACGGGGATGAGTACTTCTGAATACAGATATCCAATTATCTGTATAAATAGATAAACTTATATATATATATATATATATATATACATATAATACATATTCATATACATATATATGTATATATATATCTATAAATGATGATTCATGAATATTTTATGCAAATGCTAATGTGAATACATCCATACTTTTTAATAACTTATTTCTTGTGTTTTACATAAAATTAAGACATTAAAGTGTTTATTTAAAACAATACGTGGACGTGTGGACAGACGCTGTGTGGGAGGCACGAACAGCACGACGGTATCTGTGATACATGTCATGCTACAAAAAATTAGATTACCTACGAAGGTAACTTCATTTTGGAGCAAGTTCTTCAAAGCGACTCAAGTCTCGCATCCATTTAGTTTCCCTCGTCAATATTTTATAAATCAGTACCAAAAAAGAAAGAATCTTCTTAGCTAAAACGTAAACTGAAACATCAATAAGCGCAGCGGGAACTTTCGTTCAACTTATCTTGACAGAGGCTCTGGAACACGGCTTTCTGTGCCTACTTTTGACAGCCGCTACAAGTCGCACAACATCAAACGTTTTTGTTTCAGCGCTCAACAAAACTCAGATGAGCTTTAAAATAAAGACAACTCAAGCAAAAATGTCTTCAAAATTCACTACGTTGCCGGTACAATCCAGATGAAAGTATGGTTTTGCCCAGCCATTAATGGCGTAAACACGGCTCTTTTAATGAAAAGAAATAATGCGCAAGCAGTCACAAAAGAAAAGCCCTGACTAATGACTTATTTTTGCAGTGCCCTCTATTAACTCCTCTTACCTCTCCTGCCTCCAACAATGCCTGATGTCAGGCGCAAAACTTTGTGACGAAAATACTGAAAGAAGTCATGTTTTTCCCGCTAATTTTCTAGTGCTTCTGGTAACTCTGAGGGCGTCGTGTCCGCAGTAACTGCAGAGCGTAACTATTGGTCACTTTCACAAATATACAACTCTATTTTCCTTACCTTTCGTGTTTGTTGGGGGGAAATCAGGATTTTCTTTCTTTTTCCGTAGTTAATTTAATAAACTTGATTACGAATTACAAATTACCTAAAATTACGCACACACACACCCACACTGAGTTAAACATCACTGCAAATCAAGCCAAGGGTCACATTTTAAGAACATTTTATGGTCGTTACCAGTTTGAATTTTTTTCAGATTTCTCCTCAGCTCATCGGTGAGCCATTTTTTACCGTGATTTATCCAACTGTTGAAATGCATCTCCTCATGCTAAAAAAATTTCAGGTTTGAAAATTAAGCGAAATGTATTTTACGGAAATTCATTAATTAATTTCCTGGCCCTTAATATGAGAGAAATGAAGTCGGTTAGTTGAAAAATCATTTATTCTTCGTTTTCAGATGTAATAAAAAATTTAACTATGAAAACAATATTTTGGTGATTGATAACTGTGAGAGACTAGCATTATAATACTTACGTTTACAATATTAATCCTATAATAACTCTTAATACGGTGGGAAAAATTATTCCTGCGTTTCACTTTTCTTTTGCTGCATAAAAAGTATGAAAGAAAAATAATGCTCATTTTCATTTTTGAGTGTTTCACAAAAGTCGATTAGTGACTCATATAATACGATTGAGTTAGTTCGAGTTTTACTTAGCAGGAGAATAACGACAAGAAAAGGGACGATTTAGTAAGGGATTTAATTGGGTCTAAGGCTAAGGACGGGGGTATTGGTGATACGGCAGCTGATTGTGCATCGCAGAGTATGTTGAACCATTAAAGGCTTGAGGGGACATCCGCCAGTACGGACTCGTTGTTGTCCAAGCCGGTTGCAAGATGTTGGTTGAGCGACTGGTTGTTGTGTTCACAGGTTTGCCGGAACGGGTTACAGTGAAGTTCAATATTCAATTCGAATTGAAAGTCAATTGCTGTCAGTAATTTTGAGAACAGCAAACATCAACTGGATTGTGCCTTCATTTAGCTCTGACGAAGTATTGATGAAAATTAAGTTTATGACAACTTGTCGCTCAGCAGTATTATGAAAATCCCCTCCGTGTACGCTGGCGGCTCAGGTCGCGACCAACGTGTTAAGAGAACCTAAAATGATGACCACGCCGTCATTGTGGCCGGTCAGGATCTCATAACAATGCATGAGCTGCAGCGTGGAACAGGAATGTGTTGTGCCACACAACGGGTTGTAGGAGTACTGTACGTGGTGACGTTGTACATAGTGCGCAAAGTGTAAGCCTAAGCCGTGGTCTTCAGCGTAGGGTACATACATGTATGAGCTGGAGCGAAGAGGGAACAAGAATGCGTAGACGGAGGAGCGCTTTGCTGCAATAGAGCTGGTAAGATGTATTTGATGAGGGAGCACTTGCTGCCTCCATAGAGTCGTGGCAAGCGATTGGTGCCCTCCGGGAGCAACGAGGATGTGTGCTCTCGATTGGTTTGTGTCTTCGACTATTTAGTCAGGGCGGCGAGGCAAATGCGGTGAGAGAGTAGCGTGCGAAATACTTCCTAAATTCAAATAAAAACTAAAAATTCTAACAAAATTTTCACCATTGATTACTATTTTTTTCAGTTCTGAGAAAAATTGCATCGAATTCAGGCGCCTTTTGTTCCGTGGGAAGCTCTTGGTGTTTTCGTGTTAAGTCTACGGTACTTAAAACTAACATTTCATTTACTTCCAAGTCCACATGCGCATCAGAGCGAGGTTCTACCATATTTACGACACAGCGTAATTTGCAGCCAGAGCAATAAATTCAGCAAAACCTGGTATTTAACAAATGAATAAGGAAGCTTTTTGCGTTAGGAGCCTGTTTACTTTGTAGATTCATAAATTCTCCGAGCTCGGATTTGTAAATAAAGCTGCTAAATCTCCCTCAGGCGCGTTCAGTAACATAAAGTTAGCATTTGCCAGGCAGATGCACTCGGCTTGGAATTATAATTATACCCAACCGCCACAGCCAAGATGGTGCATTTTTTTTTAATTTCCTATTTATTTAATATCTGTCTTTGTCCCCCAGCTCTATTTCATGCAGGTAAATTGTGAAGTATCGATGAACTATTTTCAGCCTCATATTAATAGGTGCGATTAATACTAAAACCCAGCTTAAAAAAAATCAAGATATCTTGCACCTTGAAAGTTATGTGAGAGCAAAGATCATTGCTACTGAACTCGAGGGGTTTATATGGAAAATAGTTCAGACACAAGTATGAGCGAATTAAAAAAAAAATGATATGCACATTAGACAGCATTTCAGTATTTGCAATCGAACTTAGTGAACTTCCATAAAGTTCACGTAGGACGAAAGGCATACTTCTCCGTATGTCTTTCATGAAGCCGTGCTTTAGGTATTACAACTTTAATTTAAAAATTTTAGAAATCTTCAAATAGTGTTAGTAAATTTCCTTTCTCTGTCACATGAGTACCACGTTTTAATTTTCGAACTATACCATTTTACATCATTTCAATGTTGAAGAAAATAATACCAAAATTTTAACGACCAAAATTAGAGATACTTGGATTTTTGTTTCCATTAAATATCTTCATTCAACGATAAATAAGTGGTACAACACCTTCTAATCGTTAAATTAAGCCCCTGTGCAGGTACTTCATTGTGTTGCTGATGGATATAATACAAGAATTCCAAATCGCAAAACTGCAAAAGTTTTTAAGCCTTTTATCTATTCAATAAATGCCTTTCCTGAAGAATAAATATATGTCACAGTTATTGATGTAAATCCTTGCTCTCCACTCGCCGAGTTGAAAAATTATCGAGCAGCTGGTAACGTCGCTGTCGGACATAGACAGCAATTGGCATCCCGTGTGGGGAGCGGTAGGTAACTTGGGAAGCTAAACTTAAAAAGCAGCTGTAACACAACAATGAAACTTGAAAATCTGCAACTTTTGGAAATGATCAGAGCATGTATCTGTAAGGAACAGGGAATTCAAAATTCTAATAAAAAGAGGCAGCACTAGGTCGAGATGGAGGTAATGTCTGTAATATTGTGTTTTATTACACAAAAAAAGATAATGCCATAACTTGTGTTCACCAGTGTGAATTTTACATAAATTGTTTTAATTGTGAAAAAATTTAGCATAACAGTGTTACATGTTCTTGTAAATCTTCCGTTTATTATGTGATGGTATACGAAAATTTCACATTGCTGCTACCCAAGGTGGAAGTTAATGTCTGCCTAATGAAGATGTGAATACATAAGATGTTTCACTGCCACAACTAGTCTCACTTCAGCCCAAAATAATACAAAGCAAAAGCGCAAAATCGACGGCTTTATGCGTAAGCCTAATTGCCTTGAAACTATTCATCACACCTTCAGAAAGGCTTAGTTTAAACGTGAGAGAATCTCAGCGTGCAACAGACTTGAACCTTTCCAGTAAGTGACCACTCTTCTCTGCCCCACTCGGATTCAGCCTTGTTTTATTACCATAAATCCGTTTTATGAGCCCATTAACGAAGAAATTCGTGCTGACTGTAATGGCTAACATTTATGATGAGCCTCCTAAGCAGCTCGTGAGGAGCGGCTACATAAAACAGGGCGCTCTGGAGAGTCGCCCTTGGCCCTCACTTCTTTGCCGGGCTTTCATTGATCACCTCCGGCAACTGCAACAATGCCCGGCCGGTCGCGATTTCAAGATGCATTTAATGCTACTTAAATGCCATTAAAGACTTTCCAGAGTGCTAAACGACCTTCCAGTAAATCTTGTCCTCATAAAAACTAGCGTCGAAGTCTTTCCTCGTATCTAAATGGGAAGTTATTTATCGAGTTTAATAAAATGAAAGTGCGTTTCAAGATGTTTGTTAAACGTGAGATAAGTAGAGACACTTTGCTTTGTATTCCTGATAAAATGTAAGTAATTTAAAGCACGATAATTTAAATCACGATAACGACTTTATAATTTGCGCAACGCAACATGTATTTTATAGTAAACAACACAAAGAGTAGGCAAAAGTAAAAACTTTTCCTAAGTAATAACAGCAAATGTTTGCAAACCTTGTCAAAGAGCTTTTCTAGAAAACGGCATATTAGCCTCTCTTCTAAAATGTCAAAATAACAAAAGATCAATTTATAAGGCCTTCCTAATAAAAAGTGACGACTGACATAGATTTGTTGTCACTGGAGATAAGGGAAGCACTCTGGCCTTCAAGGACAAGGTCTGCCATGCCTAATTCCTAGCCTAAGACCACCAAACTAAGCCTTCAGCATGCACGACACGGAGCGAGACCCCACACAAAAGTTCCCTGGTATAGACTTGCTATTTGACAAAGTAACCATTATGAAGTCCCCAATTTCGGAGTAGGTGCTCAGTGGCATAAACTCGCAGAAGCGGCGACATGAAATTGTAAGAACACGAGCTCCAGCCAAGCGTGAGGCGCAAAAGAAGGTTCTCTCCTGACCATGAGCAGTACTGCACAATATTTAGGAGTGTCGGTGTCATCATAAGATTGCGCAAACTTCCTTTATCGATCTCGCAACAAAGCTCGAGACGCAAGAGCAGCGCACGAGATAACGCTGGAATTGCGTCGGCTTTCTATTCCTGCCTCGTGCCTCTGACTTACAAGGGTAAATGCAGGTCGGTATGTCACTTGATTTGCATCTGAGAGCAATGCCGTGCCTTTTTTGTGGATTAAAACACTTATAATGGGGAAAATTCACTTGAATTCTTATTCCGGGTGAATAAATTATTCCTCAAACTCGCTTGCAATTTCCGGAGAGTTAGGTGTCTCCTGGGCGTTCTAGAAACAACTCGTCCCTTGCTCCATCGCTGTCTCTTTGTCGGACTCAAAAGGCCTACGACCTTCCGACTACTGGTAACGTTAGCTCGCCCAAAAGTTGTGATTAGAAAATGAATACGCCAGGTCATTAATGTAAAAATGAGAGTCACCAGTAGTGCTCGATTAAAAAATTAGCACATTACAATCACCAGTCGGTATTTAATTGACTTTTTCCTTTATAATTAGACTCGTGAAGAAGAAGTACGTCTCACTGCATATCATGAAGTGCCAGTTGACCTAATAAACTAAATAGATTATTCACCGCATGCACCGCTCACGTAATTCGTGTGGACTGTACGGAGTCTGGTTAAATGAACAAAAATATCTGTAAAGCTCATGAGTAAAATACAATCCGTATTTCATAGCATACGTTATTTTTATCTAACTTAATTCTTCTTCAACTCTCTTTCCATTCCATAGCTTTGGTCGGTTTACTGTGAATATCATGGAACAGTAGGACTTTTTGCGGCAGTGATAATAATTGTTTCTTATTGTTTCTATGATATGTTTTTGAAACTCATGAAATCGCAGCATGATCTCCGGAGACATTTACCGCTTGCATAACCATAAACTGCAATAAAAACAATTAGATTAAAGGAATTTCCGTTGAGGTTGGTCAATTGATAAATAAGAGGCAGTCGTCGTAACGTTGGGGAAAAGATTTCTTCCCGTCTTAAAACTTCAGGAAAATCCCCCAGCAATGTTACTGATACCCAAAAGCAACTCCTACTATTGACATCGGAAGTTGCAGCCCAGGATTCTTCAAAAGAAAACACGCAATTCATCAGATTTGAAAGAACCAAAGTCGTCGCAGCTTGAGCAGAACATCGTTTTCTATAGATAAGCCCACGGCAGCAGAAAAAATCTCACAATCTTCGCAAAATTCCACTCGCAAGGATCATTTTTTCTGCGTCTCGTTGTCGGATCTCGAGGGTGTAGTGGGAACGCTCGACAGCGGCGCAGTCACGTGACTTCCCGACCGCCGGAACGCAATCAGTCGATGATCATCTGTGAGGAGTGATCGATGTGACAGTGTTATTGTCTCGTGCGGGCATCCCTCTCCCAAAACCTGATCCATTCTAAGTTCCTGTTTCTTCAGGCAACCCGATTTCTTGCGGATGTCGGAAGAGTGGGTCCTCTTCTTTTGCGAACTGCTGTAAGTTTGTTTACATTAAAATAAAACCTGATCAATACCTTGAAAACGACAAACATTTTTTCGCACGAGCAAAAAAGCAGCTGACACGTCCTGCAATAAATGTTACTAAACAGTCCGGATAAATTTTATTAGGCTATATACATTTATTTCCTCTTTCAGAAGTATAACAATGTTTGCAATTCACCATAATACGCACAATCTATGTATGTCAACAGCAACGTAACAGAAGTTCTGCCAGAGCTCGACCATACTACTAATTATTGGAGAAAGAGGCTGATGGGCCTACAGAAAAGATCACTTGCTAAATGCCTTCTGGGAGCCTCTATTGAAGCCCACAACAACAAAGGAAGAAGAAGACCACACAGTTCAGCCGCTGCGTATGTAAAGATGAACTTTTAACCTCAGAGACTCAGTGGTTTGTCTCAGGGACGGCCTATACATGCATCCGCAAGTGGGTATACACCACGGTAGAGGAAACAAGGTAGGGTTATTTTCTATGAGGGAAAATACACTTTTTGTTGTTCGGCTAGGCCATAGAAAAGGCTTTATTCCAAACAAACTTTATGACGTCACCAAAACGTCATGACGTTAGGCCAATAGTGGAGACGGATTTAGGGGTAGCAGTGCTATCAGAAGCAATATGAGTGTTGCCATTGGTTCGTTGCCGTGACGTCAGTATCCCCACACAGTAGAGGAAAAAAAAGACTAGTTTGACCCTACCTTGTTTCCTCTACCGAGGTATACACGCTGGTGCCCAATTCAAGTCTTGCATCCCGTATAAATCAGCCCCTAGCTTACCTCCAACCTGTAGCCTAGCTACAGGATATATATACGGTATGTTACCTTTAAAGAGTGTCCACGAAAAATAAATCAACTGATTTTAAATTTTAATAATATTTATCTATAATTCTGTGGGATATTTATAATTCAGATATATTTATTCAGCGTATTTCCCTTCTAAGAGTACCTTAACAACTAAAATGAAAAAATCTGAACCACACATTCTTAATCAGTGGATTCATTTTTTGTGGACACTCTGTATAAAGAGCTGCGTTATGATCTAGGTACATTATTTAGGTAACATTTACGAGTATTGACTCCCTTGCTTACACTGGTAACCAAATTGTTCAAACAACAAAATCAAGAACCGGGTTGCTTTCAGTTACTACCTTAATAATAATAATAATAATAATAATAATAATGAAGGCATCTACGGATGCTTCATTTCCAATTCAAGCCTGATACATGTCACCTTGTACATTGGATTTTCAAATGCCTTATAACTAACGCCAGGACGCCATGATGCTTTCCCCGGTCAAGACCGGTACCCATTTCAGACACCTGGGTAGAGTGGGGTATTGTGCTTGGAATTTTTCTCTTATACCCAACAGAGAAAATCGCCACCGCCAGCGCCGAGTTTCGAACCCGGGTCTCTGCCGCACGGTGGCAGAACCTCTAGCACATGGCTATCGCGAGCACAATCCAAAAGCAGGACGAAATAATGTGAAACAAGACCTGGGCACAACTATAGTACCAGGATTTTAAGATCAAAGTTATATTTCTGATATCGACTGAAGTTTCCTCGTTTTGCGGAAGTTTTTGCATCGGCTTCCAGCACGTAGATTGCGTTGCGATATTTGTATGTAAATAACACTGTTACCTGTCTGGCAACTTGCTTCTATAATGTTGCTTTCTTACTTCAAATTGAACACAAGTTATTTGACAGTAATTAATTTACCTTCCTCAAAAAGTTGAGAGTTTCATTGCCGTTTTTATTTGAATTGGGCGACCTGAGGTCAATATGAACATTATTCTTATCTTTTTCAGAAAAGCACCGCCACTAATACGAAAGATTAAAACACTCTTTCGTTTGAGAGTAATTTGAAGTCGATAGGTGGATTATTTCGAAAGTTACAAGTGGGTGAACTTATGTGTTAGATTAGTGGCGGGCGTATCTGAAAAAGATCCCTTTATTATATTGCTAAATTCAAAACATCTCCACAAACATTGATCAGAGACGGACTTCCACTATCTACACAAGTACATCAACGTTCATTCAAATTCGTGATGAATGGAAAACTTATTCCTAGAACATTTTAACAATTTTAAAAAAGCTCATATGAAATATGCTTTCATTAGTTTTTTATTAGACTGCTTCCTAAGAGAACATGGTCCCATGTATGAAGTTATGTATGTGTGGCGAAATTCATATTTTGCTAAACACAGAACAACAAAAGCCACAGAACATAAGCCACCGAGGAATTTAGTTTGAGGTCTGTAACATGCACGCTCCGTGAAAAAAGAATGCACGTTCGGAAAAATTAAGTGAACCATTTAATAGGATTTGTGATTTTATGAAATATCATCACAATCTAGTTGCTTGAACCATTAAAAGTGTGTAAAGAACACATCAGTGACACCGGCTTCATAACTTCACTCATTTATCGAAATTAATCTTCCAGATGCTGACACCAAGTAACTGTATATCTACCCATACTGAAAATAGCAGTAGATTTAAATATCATTTTGCACCTCTTCAATGTGAAACCTGTATCATAAATACGTTCATTAGGCACTCCCAGCTGGCCTAGAAAAAAATTCGATCCCTTGAATTATATTTGTATCTGTAACGATCGAATCTTTTTATATCTGTAAATACAAGACAGTTATCATTATAATGAATTGGTAGCTCCACACAATTAAGGTCCTTATCTCGGTTTGGAGTCTCTGCGGTGCAACGGAGGCTGCGAGACAAATAATGCGTCTCGGCAGCCTCACATAGAATCTCCCGAGGGAAATCTGCCTCCGTCATAATTTTTCCCTCAAAGAAACTTCTTAGGCGCCTTCTATGACTGACAGTCATGAAAATTACATGTAATTAAGACCTTCTGCTTAGCAAGTCAATATCGCTTTCCCTATAAGGAGAGTAATTGATCTGTTTATCCTGCTTTTCCCACCGCGTTATTTGTGATCTAGAAAAGGATAAATAAAGTATTTTGCTTTTGGAACGGCGAATGTTTTTCCAGAAATGTATGCGGGAAACGGTAGGAAATTGGAGGAAGTTTCCCATCATTTCAAAGTCTCGGATACGGCGGGAAAATCCTAAAATTCAATATTTTCAAATTTAATCCTCCTAATTGGGATATAACGTATGTCCCATTGGGATATAACGTATGTCCCATTGAGATATAACGTATGTCCCACAAAAACCCGAACCGAGTATCCATTTTCCCGTATCAGTAATACGATCATAAGAAATACCATAAGCATTTAATTTAAAGCAAAATTACGATGGTATTACTGATACGAGTATTCTTATGTTGGTATTACTGATGCGAGAAAATAAATACTCGGTTCGGGTTTTTGTGGGACACACTGTGTGTGCCCTCTACACTAATTAAGGTTGATACATGTTTGATTACATAATATCACAAACATTATTTCAATGCATATATTAAAATCAAACAAATATATGGAGTCGATACCTTGCCTTATGTACAGAGTATACCACAAAAAAAACTTTGATGTTGTACGGCAAACGATCGATAATTAACAAAGTTATTTTTATATGGTCTCCAATTTGGGAAGGAGTGTATCCGTGATACATTGATTACCTACAGAGGTGTTGCCATATGATATCAGCGTTCGGGTTTTGTGGCCCGAGCTGTAGAGAGCGGGATAAATATGTGTGCATCTGCACGACTTGTCAGGTTCCGAAGGAAGTGCTCGCGTAAACCAGTCCTCCAGCCACAGGTACAAACAGAATACGTCTGGCTCTTCATCTTGCCACCGCAGCCTCATACATCTTGGCTAGAGAAGATGAAAGTTTCAAGTCGCAGGAAATTCAGGCCATAAATTACTATTTTCTAGCATCCGTTTTGGCAAAAAAATCTCCAGAAGATCGATACAACGAACGACTGTCGCCGCTCTGCTGTGAGGGTGTCCTCCGACTTGAACAGCTTCGGGACCAAATCAACATTCCTGCTGCTGAGATGTGCAGAGCTTTCCGAACATTACCACCGTTTCAGGACTGTGGTAGATCCACTTTTCCTGCAATTTTTTCTCCACACTTTCCTGTAATGATGGAATGGAATTACTCACCTGCATTATACCCAGCAGCGTTAATTTTGTATACAATACGTCACTAATCAATGGGTTATCCTGAACTATCCTTATTAGGAGTTTTGTTTCATGGCTTCCTTTACTAATCCAACTCCGCCCCTAACGCTGAACTTCAGCTAGTGCAATAAATGCCGTCATCTAAAATGAGTTTTCTAGGGTGACAAATCGCTTCATGGAGAAAACTATGCAAATAAAGACACCGGCTCTATCTGCTGCATTGTGCCGTGACAAATTGATTCCATTGAAACTGCCAAAAAATGGACGCTCTTCGATCATGAGTAAACAACAGTTCTATTCAGGGAGACTTTTCTGCAGCCAACACGTTCCATATTTTTGCGCTCACTGGCTAATTTCCAGTGAATGGAAACCATTATGACAACTGAACAGGATTTAGTATCCATGCTACTGAGACAACACTCTGTAGTAATGGAAGGCTTTGTTTCATGAACGATGGGACTTATTTTTTCCACGTTTGATCAAATACAGAACTTGACATGTCGAGCTGAACCGTTGTAAGAAAAGTGATTAGTTACGATTTCTATAGTTTAGTGAGGAACAGTGAGTAATGAATTTTAAATTCTTTTTTTTTTGCGTTCATAATTGTCCGAATAATACAAAGACTCTCAAGTCCTCAGTGGACTTAACTTCGGAGAACCTTGGGAATAATTAGCCATCGTTAATGCAATTAGTGTGAACAAGATTGTATTATCGGTGATCGGTTAAGTTCTTCCATATTACGGGTCCCGCTTTGAAAAGTTTCCTCGTAATGGACTTAAGCGATCGCATGGCTAAAGACCCGCGGCACTAAACTGATTACGAGGTAGTGCGGCCCTTGAGGAGATTTTGGCAGCCGAGCCACGCCCGAGCTTGTGAAAAGAAACTCTCTGGCAGCTCGTGGTGCCACTCGCCACCCTTAGCAGCTACAGCCCTTTGTTGGAGGTCATGTCGGTATGCTACCTCATTCCAGCATAAAAAGGAAGTAATTTAGAATAGCATGTATACAATTTAAAACAACACTCATACAACTTAAAACAGCACGTATACAATTTAAAACAGCATGCATACAATTTAAAATAACGTGCATACAATTTAAAATAGCTTGAACTCAATATGAGGGTGGACAACCCAGTGATTTTTTATTTGAGGACCGATTGTTCTGAAATTTGCCCAGTGTATGTAACTTTTAAAAAGAAACCCTTATTTTCTACTGTAACTTTTTAGATTTTAGCCTTAGTTTGAGAACTACTATTTTTTATATAATTTGCTTGAACATATCAAAAGAATAGAAGTCAATGAGCTTTCATGCTAGAAAAAAACAAAGACAATTTTGGAATCCTTGTAGCACTTCTAACAAACTAAATTTTGGATTTTTACAATTTTAGCATTCAAATTTTTTTACCACAGTTCAAAGTGATAAAAAACAATTTTTTAAAAACTTGTTTTTTATAAAAAAAATTGGGAAAAATTGGAAAAGGGCAACTTTAGTGTGTTAGAAATGTTACAAGCATTCCAAAACTGTCTTTGTTTTTTCTGGCATGAAAACTCATTGACTTCTATTCTTTTGAAATGTTTAGGAAAAGTATATAAAAAATAATATACATAAACAATAAATAATAAGATGCTATTCAAGCTGTAGCCTGGAATAGCTGTAACTAATTTCTCTCCGTATCAGTTGATGCGCCCATAAAACGATGGCTTATAACTCGATAATTCACTGTTTTTACGTCAGTGAGAATAGCGAACACTTATGTTCATGCTGAAGGTTCAAAGAAACTCTGGAATCTCTGGAAGACATCACACGAATTTTACAGCCTAGCTCACAACCCTAAGGGAGGCATCACGACCGTGACCCGGATAAGGTTGAGAGCTCGGCAGTAAAATTCCTCCGTCCAGCGGAGGTTTCAATTTGAATCCTCGAATGTTTATTTCATCATCGGCAATTATTTTTACCAACGAAGCAAATTGCATTGATGACAGACCAGATCTCTTTGTGCTGACTTCAATTGTGAGGTAATTACATTTTGAATGGAAACATTTCTCCTGGCTCAAAACAGGCATTAATTTTGAGCAAATTCATTTTAGAGTTTAATAATAATTCAACTGTTGATAATTATTAACAGCTCAGGGCTGGTAATTGCTCGTGGATTCCAATTTAAAAACATCGCTTTATTCTCAGGATGTAAAATTTGCTCTTGACCTACAGAGAAACGAAAGAGCAGGTCCGAAAGTCAGCACTGATCTCGCTGAACGAGGATAGCTCTAAAATATATTGAGGCCAATTTCCAAATTGGAGTGACCGCGACTTTTAGAAGCGAAAATAAATAGAGCAATTCAGAAATTGAGGCCAGCAGCCTGCTTTGCATAAGAGTTTGTTGCTGCACGAGGCAATTAAGGATGACAAGAGGACGGCCGCTTCATCCTCCTGTCATCCAGCTGCGCAACACGGCGCGCACGCGAATCCCTTCAAATTCAGCGATTTGAAATGCTTTACTTCGGGGGCCGGCGGCTAGAAAAAACCTTGGGATTTATCATCGAGGCTAGGTATGGTTCAGTCAAGTCAATGTACGAACTGTTGCTATTCAAAGTAAACTAGGTATCATCAGCATGCAGCAACGAAAGTATCACACAATTAAATTCCCGTAGGATCTTCTGGATATCATACCTTTTAAGTCGGAAATAAAACAGATACGAAAATTGGTTTGCCAAATTAGCTGTGGTGTTGTTATTTTTCCTGTTTTTGATACTCGTAAAACGAAGTATCATCGTATCTTCACTCCCTACTTGAAGAATCACGGAAAATCATACCTGTAAAATGAGTTACTCTATGAAATATGTTGAAGGGAAGCCTCTCACTGACACGATGAGGCCGTCCCAAGAGTTACCCTACGAGATACGTTGAAGGGAAGCCACTCACTGACACGATGAGGCCGTCCCAAGAGTTACCCTACGAGATACGTTGAAGGGAAGCCACTCACTGACACGATGAGGCCGTCCCCAGAGTTACCCTACGAGATACGTTGAAGGGAAGCCACTCACTAACACGATGAGGCCGTCCCAAGAGTTACCCTACGAGATACGTTGAAGGGAAGCCACTCACTGACACGATGAGGCCGTCCCCAGAGTTACCCTACGAGATACGTTGAAGGGAAGCCACTCACTAACACGATGAGGCCGTCCCAAGAGTTACCCTACGAGATACGTTGAAGGGAAGCCACTCACTAACACGATGAGGCCGTCCCAAGAGTTACCCTACGAGATACATTGAAGGGAAGCCACTCACTGACACGATGATGCCGTCCCAAGAGTTACCCTACGAGATACGTTGAAGGGAAGCCACTCACTAACACGATGAGGCCGTGCCAAGAGTTACCCTACGAGATACGTTGAAGGGAAGCCACTCACTGACACGATGAGGCCGTCCCAAGAGATACCCTACGAGATACGTTGAAGGGAAGCCACTCACTGACACGATGAGGCCGTCCTCAGAGTTACCCTACGAGATACGTTGAAGGGAAGCCACTCACTGACACGATGAGGCCGTCCCCAGAGTTACCCTACGAGATACGTTGAAGGGAAGCCACTCACTAACACGATGAGGCCGTCCCAAGAGTTACCCTACGAGATACGTTGAAGGGAAGCCACTCACTGAGACGATGAGGCCGTCCCCAGAGTTACCCTACGAGATACGTTGAAGGGAAGCCACTCACTAACACGATGAGGCCGTCCCAAGAGTTACCCTACGAGATACGTTGAAGGGAAGCCACTCACTGACACGATGAGGCCGTCCCCAGAGTTACCCTACGAGATACGTTGAAGGGAAGCCACTCACTAACACGATGAGGCCGTCCCAAAAGTTACCCTACGAGATACGTTGAAGGGAAGCCACTCACTGACACGATGAGGCCGTCCCCAGAGTTACCCTACGAGATACGTTGAAGGGAAGCCACTCACTAACACGATGAGGCCGTCCCAAGAGTTACCCTACGAGATACGTTGAAGGGAAGCCACTCACTGACACGATGAGGCCGTCCCCAGAGTTACCCTACGAGATACGTTGAAGGGAAGCCACTCACTAACACGATGAGGCCGTCCCAAGAGTTACCTTACGAGATACGTTGAAGGGAAGCCACTCACTAACACGATGAGGCCGTCCCAAGAGTTACCCTACCAGATACGTTGAAGGGAAGCCACTCACTGACACGATGAGGCCGTCCCAAGAGTTACCCTACGAGATACGTTGAAGGGAAGCCACTCACTAACACGATGAGGCTGTCCCAAGAGTTACCCTACGAGATACGTTGAAGGGAAGCCACTCACTGACACGATGAGGCCGTCCCAAGAGATACCCTACGAGATACGTTGAAGGGAAGCCACTCACTGACACGATGAGGCCGTCCCCAGAGTTACCCTACGAGATACGTTGAAGGGAAGCCACTCACTGACACGATGAGGCCGTCCCCAGAGTTACCCTACGAGATACGTTGAAAGGAAGCCACTCACTAACACGATGAGGCCGTCCCAAGAGTTACCCTACGAGATACGTTGAAGGGAAGCCACTCACTGACACGATGAGGCCGTCCCAAGAGTTACCCTACGAGATACGTTGAAGGGAAGCCACTCACTGACACGATGAGGCTGTCCCCAGAGTTACCCTATGAGGTACGTTGAAGGGAAGCCTCTCACTGACACGATGGAGTCGTCCCAAGTTTCTTTTGGTCAAGGAGGCACCAGTGAGGCTTGCGGGACTCGCTCCCACTCCGCTAACGAGGCACTGCTACTACGAGGTCTCCGGAGTAGGGAAACCTTCCAAAAACAGAAGCAACGTTGCCAAGCGCCAACATTTGAGGTAATCGTGAACAAGGTTTAAACGTGGATAAATTATGTCTTTTGAACGCCTTCTGTTTTCTTGTTGTGCTTAACTACAAAGGAAAATAATTGGATTATTTGGAATTCGGATCTCCGACTCTACGAAATTTGCTAAAGCCAAGTCTGTTCGTACATAAATAACGCACACTGTCACAATGATTAGTTCACTAACATTAAAACTGGACGGTTCAAATCGCATTTTTGCAACTTAAGTTCCGAGCAAAATTTTGGCCACGATGCGACAAGTTTATCACGTGAATACTTTACTCCAGTTGAACATTTCTCTTTTCCTGGCTTCTTTACTACTGGCAGGCCCATTCAATCCTGCTCTATTGAGTCGACGAATGTCATCAGGAAAATACTTTTTCACCATCATTAGTTTCTGTTCTTTATTGACCAACGCAGCTCAAAATAAAATAAGAATTTTATATACTTCGCAATAATTTAACGGAATTAGGCTAGAGAGAAAGTGTCTTCTTAAAATCTATTTCAGAATAATCCAACCAATATAATATATACGTTATACGTTACTCTAAACAAGTTTACGATACGCTGATGTATAAATTTATGTTAGCACAACTTGAACTATTTGTTTATATTTTGGATCTTTATATAATTTTAAAGTTTTTCTGAATCCACTCAGAGCTACATTCGCACTCAGGCAATCGAGACTAGATAGACCTTCTAAATTTTAATGGAATTTTCAATGATCAGGTCACTTGCGAAAGCCCTAACTTGAAAATTTTTGGTAGGGCGTTGTTCAATCCCTGCTTTACCTTTTTTGTATGATGTACATCTCTATGACCGAACTAAGAAATTGACTCACAATTCTCTTCCAAAATAGCTCGTTCAGAATTGTCCCGTTTAGATGGGTCAACTGTATAATAAATAACTCACTTATTAAATTTTATTATTTTCTTTTTCTCTTTCTCGCTCTCCCCAAACCATCTTCCCCAAATGCAGATCACAGTCGTCGACGTAGTGCGTTTCTCAATAGCTGCATTAACGCAGAACATTACATAATTCAGTAGAGTCGATCAACGAGTTTTACGTCATACAATGCAAGCGTCAACTTTTACCGGTAAAAATTAGCTTTAGTTATTCCACGACACCCAGCCTTACTTTTCGAGTTACATCTAAGATTTTAGCCACCCGAAGGCTATATTTGAGCCGCTAAACCATAGATACCCAACGTAAAGGTCAGGTTGGGTATTAATAACCTGAATTAAGCATCGTATTTGTAAAATAACTAGGAATGAGATAACTACCTTATAACTAGGAATGAGATAACTAGGATAGGATGACGCATGTATAACTTGAGAATCGACTGAAATACTCGAAGAAGAATGACTAACGCCAGCAGCATATATTCCGTCATCAAGTGCAAGCGCTCGCTTTAAGTTTGAAATGATTTAATGAGAGTTTATCAAGATTGCGCGATGTTTCTTAGCAGACTGGATATATGACTGAATTACTTTGTTCTCCTTGCAGGTTTGAATTCTGTGTACGCAAAACCTTGTCATGCAGAATTAGCTGTTCGCTATTTTGTTCGAGTATTTGACGTTCATTTATTTCTATTCCCTTAGCAGTTGTGAATATGAAAAGAGTGCTGCTATGCACAATGTAGAAGGCTAAAATCTCATTAAGTACTGGGCTGAAAATTATGAAGTCCGTACAACTTTGTGCGTGTCGCAGAATGTATCTTTCATTTTGTGCAATTTTTGCAGTCAAGCTGGGAAATCATTGAGCTGCTCGACCTGAATTTAGTTCCCAATTATGTAACAGGCAACCCTGGTTATCTGGAAAACAGTTGTCGTGAACCGTTTTTCCCTCATCTTTTGGTCTAAATTGGTAGAATTACTAAAATTCACACAGCCTGCTTCCAAGCAATGATCGAAATTTTGACAGATAGATTCCAAAATAGATGTGAAAATGATAAGCAATTCGTATCCATAAATACGAGTGTCGCATGGTCTGGTTATACATACAGTCATTTGAACGCCACGGCTTTGCGTTAGCAGACTCGCTGCATGCGCTGTGCTACGCAAATTAAGCGTGTTGAATGTCTCAAATCCGATTTGAACGAAAGCCAAAATGATTCGGTTACTGCATTTTGGATGCTACATGCAAAAGAGGTAAGCGGATTTTACAGAAAGATGTAGAAATATTTCAGCACGTAGTTTGGTGATGCCATACTCAAGAATTTTCTCAAAATTATGAAAAAATTTGAAACATTTGTTGAAGCCACGAAAAGTATGAAGGTAGCATAACCACATAGCTTTTCGAATTATAACTGCTTTCCGTGCTATTTTAAAATTAATACCATCCCAAAACCTGCAGACTTTATGTATGAATACAGGTCTCTGCAAAGAAAATCTTTTCGAGAATTTTTAAAATAATGAACATCATGAAATGTACTAAAAGTGAAGTGAATGATTTATGGGCTCTTACCTTTAAAGCTAATTCCCCAGTGGGCGTCAGCACACTCCTCTAGCGTCGAGTGTTGATGAGTGGTTTTCTAGTTCATTTTCCAAAGAGCCCGCACACTTTTGATGCCATGATAATTCCCAGCTTTGATATTCACTTGTAATATTCATAGAGGCCTGCCAATATTTCCTAATTTAGAGCAGTATTTCCAATGAACTGTTTTCATCGTACCAAACTCAGATCCAGTGCGGTTTTTGCTTTATTTCTATTAGATTCTCCAGAATGGTTTCACTTTTAATACATACCTATTTAAATGACCCTATCAAAATATTTTTCTCAGTAGCAACTACTCTCTTTAACCACTAAGCTAACGAATTTAAGAAGGTTATTATTAATGATAATCAAAATATTTTCCTCGGTAGTTACTACCCTCGATATATACATACATTATGTTCACAAGTCTAAGAAGGTTATAAAAACATCGCTCAATAGAAGCACGTGTTATTTTTTCAGCATAAACAGCAGTCGCCGTTTTCTTTCAAACTCCTGCAGCGCGTGGAAAATGCCATTTGTTCCCAGCAAAAGCGAGGCATTGTGCCCTGATAATAAAGCAATGATGGCGTGACCACGATACAATTCACAACACCCGACCTAGACACATAAAATCGATGGGATAAAATCTGCCGATCTCATTAGCCGGATCGATGATGTGGCATTACGAAGGTCTGCTGCTAATCCTGGCCTAGGAATAGGGGAGTCGCAGCCGTAGGCCATCGCGCATCATTTTCTATGCAGGATTACGAGGGAGACTCGCTCAAAAGTAAACTGAGAGGAAAGTTGGTTCAGATACCATCTTCAACCTTCCGGAGAAAAAATAATGCCTACAGAAACTTGAGCAGTTCACGAATGCAAGAACTTCTTGAGAAGGGCTTGGAAGACTTTTCTAGTAAGTAACTTAGAGGAGTTTCGATTGTTATGCTAGCAGCATTAGTAAACAAAAATGGAACTTTAGTTTCAGTACTGTCTTCTTGAGGTGAGATGCATCGTTACGGCATGTATTTAGTAACAAACATCGAATCTTAAATCCAATGACCCTTAATTTAATATGATTGCAAGAAGAGTATGAACTTACGTTGAGCTACGTAATTTTTTATAAAGACTGTTAAAATTTGGTATCAAAATCACACCGGCATTCATGTTCCATTTATGTAAAATGAATTACTTATTGAGAGTGAAAATTTTAAAGTGCAAACATATGTGAGATCGTTCTGTTAAACGACTCACGGTTCACTCGAAAGATAGATTTAGAAGCACTTCACACTCCGTTTACTTCTCATGAGTCATTGTACAGCATCAATTTATCTGGGTAATGTACACACTGTAACGAGTTTTGAACTTCCATCGTAGACTTTTTACCGCAGAAGCAATTGCTAAGAATCAAGTTTCATAGAGTGTGACTGGATTTTGCGCCTAGACTACATACTTTTTGTGCTCTTGTAGTTCTTCGTATTACACACACTCCGCATTCTGACTGTCTTTCGCAGTTTACGCAATATGCGTGCCAACGATCTTACAACATTATGAATTGTACATTAATTCCAGGAACTGCTAGAAATGAAATCTACTCGAAACAAAAAAGCTTCTTCAATTCAGTTTAATATTTTACAGTTAACTACTGAATACCAAGATATACACACTTGAATGATAACTCAAACGACGCATGTTTTGAAACTTACACAAAATGGGCATGACTTACCATTAAATATGTCTTACTATATCGTGAATGTAGTAGCAAACTGTTATAATGGTTCAAAAGATAACATACTTCTTTATAAAAAACTCTTAGCATACTTTCACAGTAGAAACTTACTGTGAAAATTTTCATAGTATTTAATAATATTAAAGCATACATTCTATGATATTTACGAAGCCCGCTGACGACTTTGGTTCGTATATAACTGTGGACATCGAAGAAACAACTCTAGCTTTGTTTAAGGCACCGAGTAATGCGACTGGGGAGTGGAAAAGCGATGTGTGATAGCAGGAAGGAGACAACTGAGAACTATTCCCGTAGCTCTTTAGGGTACTCGTAAATGAAAAAATGAAAAAAAGTTTATGTTCAATGAAGTTGATACATGGAATGAATAAATATATCCTAATATTAAGATAAAATATGTTTTAAAAATATTTTAATATTAAGATACTTAGTTTATATTCAACAAGAGTATCGTAATACCCATGTCAATTTTCGAAACAAATGATTGAGATGACAGCACGAAAAAATGCAG
The DNA here is from genome assembly GCA_030386875.1 of Morinoia aosen. Lineage (NCBI taxonomy): Eukaryota > Metazoa > Arthropoda > Malacostraca > Amphipoda > Talitridae > Morinoia > Morinoia aosen. The sequence continues at coordinate 30,650,039 of CM059567.1, read as the reverse complement.
TCCCTTCGTTGCGTTAATCTAATTTTGATAATGCAAATAAATACAAGTAACAAAGAAAACATAATCCTAGTAACGCATTGTTGAAAACACTCTTGCCAGTGCGCACTTATATTGAAATACGAGCATGGGAACTTGTGATATGAGGGATTAACGTTGAAAGTAAAATAGGCCGATTTGAATTATTCTGCGTCTAAGACTATATGAAGTCGACATTCGGAACAATTCCAATTAACACATATGTATAGAACGCATATGAAATTTGCAATATTTTTCCATCCTTTGCTATATGACTTATGGTATTTGTGTAGTATAGCGCTCATGGAATAATATATCCATGCAGTGCGGGTTTTGATGCGGAGTTGCCGTAGGGCATTAGGGGAAAACCTGGGGGTGCTCCGCACGGACCATGTATTGTTTATCCTCCGGCACACTCCCTTGTACCTTGAAACCTAAAGTGTTTTGAAATACACGTACGCGTGTCATATCAAAAATAAGTTTATTTTACAATTAAGTACTCATTTCAAACAATTGTACAAACAATGTTCTGTCAATATTCGTTTTATACAGTGTTCGGAATATAGGTGCTTTATTTTCTTACTTCAGAAGTGAGCACAAAAACGGACAAGCTAAATTTCATATTAAGTGAATGAAAAAAACTTGATTTCGTGTCCAAAAACTCACAAATAAATGTTCAAATGGCGCCCCTTTGCTAATTAGAGAAATTTGCTTGTGAATTTTATAAATTCGCACGCTAAGCATACAACGGGAAACTGTCTGAGGTTATATACTTTCGCCAATAATCACATTGTCAACTTTTAAAATTGATCACATATCAATATCATCATAAATTTTTAGTTATGGGGAACAACAATTATCCATTCAATGTCGACTGACAAAAATTGTGTTCTTACAAAATTTCTTTTGCTCAAATATCCAAAATTTTATTCGAATTTGAAGTCAAAAGAATTTACTAAGCAGAACGTATGAAATGAAAAAACAGTAACTTCCCATTGTGTGTTTTTAAATTCAATCTGGCATAAAAATTACCTCTTAACCTTTGATATAATCGTTTCCACGGCCATCTCTAATTTAACCAGTCAGGAATAAAAATTTTGGAATGAATATCCCGCAGCAAGGGCCCTGTTATCGCGTAAGGATTTTCCACGACAAACAACAGACTTGAAGTACGTTGTGCCTTCCGGATACGACTGTTTCCGCCCTTCTCTTCCCAGGGCGGTTATTTTTCACTGATATTATCGCGGTCATAAGCCCTTTTTTGATAAGCCAAAGGGGAGAGTGCAATAACAAGTTATGACTGTATAAACCCGGCAGCAATTTAGGTCTACGCCGAAAAACGCTGCCTCTCCTCACGAACCATAAAAAGACGGCGGTTTTGGGAGGTCGATCTTCGAGACAGAGCGAACGCATCCCTCTCTTAAAATAGAGGTACCGGCTATTGATTACCTTGCGTTCTTCAGGTAAGTTCAACATTAGCCTCGTCGTGCACATGTAGATTAAAGTATAATTCACTTTCCGCAAAAAAAGTTTGAGATATATTTCCTACTTTAATAAATGCAAGTAATAAATTAAATTCAAGACGCTCTGTATTTATCTCATTCAAGTGATGCATTATGTTCAGGCCCGTTATGTGATAAGGGCAGCCATTATATTTTACTTGGCTTATGTTATTTCATGAGTATAGAGGCCGTTGGAAAACGTTAAACATAAGCATGAAGCTCTTAAATAAATAAAGTTCTGCTCTGTGGTGATCACCAGACCGATAGCTTTCTCTCACCTTATATCAAATATCTTATTTTTGCTGTCGTGCATAAGAAGCACATTCACGAGCGCCGTTTCTCTTTGGGGTGATTTGGAGCTAAGTTGGTTAAATTCCCTGACCGTCGGATTCCTCCGGCTGACTTCAGGACCATCTGCGGTCGACTCGTACATTTGTATGGCCGAATTTGACTCCCTGAGGGCCGCATAAAGACGCTCATACGAGAGGGACACTGCGGCGCCGTGTTGGTCTAGCGCAGGGCGACGTCGCGGCCTCAGGTGTCTCTCCCTGTCCCGTCCGAATGAAATATTGATCCTAGCACGGACTTGGAAAACGCAACTAAAGCGTCTCAAAACTTCCGAAGTCACAGACTGAAACATCCAAACGCGTTTGAATTTTGATCAAAACTCCCACAGTCACTCATGGAAACATTCAGGCACCTTTGAATTTTGATTAAAACTCCTTCAGTCACTAGCAGGAACATTCAGGCACATTTGAGTTTTGATTAAAACTCCCACAGTCACTAGCAGGTATATTCAAGCGCGTTTTCATTTTCATCAAAACTCCTACCATCATAAATAGAAACATTCCTGCACGCTTGAATTTTGAGTGAGGAATTTCCAAGAGCTATGAGACGAGCTTAGTTCATTGCATTGAAGAAAACATTTCTTAATAGTTGTTCGTTCATCAGCGATTTTTCCTCATCTATCAAAAAGATTTGCTCTGTAAGGGCCTATAAGTACTTAAACTTACAACTATCTTTTACGGTATATAGAAAATTTGACAGGCAGGAATTCGAACGAATTTTTTCATATGAAAATTAAAAAAACGCCAAGTCAAATATTTAAAGTAGTCTATCTCCCACGAAAACTCAGTACTTCCTCGCACACGTTTGAGAAATGTTGCGCGAATAAACAAATGAACAAACATGCATAGCGAATAAACCAACTTTGCCAAACAACTGGTATTATACAAATAACGTATATTCTGAAATCAATATAAGGGCGGAGATAAAATTTTTTCGATATGTTTAATGGAGTTAAAGTAATTTTTTTATAATTCAACGCAACAGAAACTGTTATGTTTTGATTCGAAGTAAACTGTTGTGAGCATTTGTCCGGTTTTTGCGAGGAATTATTCCACAAGGAATATTTAAACAATTTAAACAATTTATTTACCACAGGAGATACAGAGGTAGAATGTTTCTTAAGTCTAGTACAATGGTCAAATTTGAATAGAGCTACCTGTGGGCCCGAATAAGTTCAGCGACTTCTGGGGCATCCTACCAGAGTTTCCATGCTATATACCCGTGTCATGTTCATTTCTTCAAACTAAACACGTTCTTGTACTAGCCCAGATGACATTTTTCTTATCTCATGCATGTCTGTAAGTTTTATAAAATAAAGGTCATTGTTTCATCATAACTGATAATAAATTACCTAAACTGAATTACAAATACAGAGCACGGTAAAAGGGAAATTCTAATATTTTCTGGTTGCCAGAGTATTGAAACGAACAAAAGTGTAAATCGAAATCCTCTTCCTTTCTTTTCTTAGTCGTTGCAAAAAATGCATCAGTAGAAATTAAGCGACAAAAATTGCACTTGTTCATTCACAAGCAGAATTTAACACCGCATAACAAATTGTTAGAAACCGAACCTCAAGTTACTACAATTATGCATAATTTATGAAACGAACTCCCTGAACTCTTGAACGGATTACGCAAGATTGGCCTCAAAACTGGTCCGGATCTCCCTCTTTAATGCGGACGACTAAGTCTTGTTATTACAGAAGTGCTACGGAAAAAGGAAGCCTTTACCCTCCACAAGATGACCCTCTCGCAGGTCCCAGGGGAGCAGCTCAGAGTGTCCCCCAGCCGGCGAGGGAACGCCTCAGATAATGAGGACTGTAGCGACCCCTTGAGGGTCCAGCACCCAAAACAGGCCTCGGAAGGTCCTCAGACGATAGTCATAAGCCAGATAAGCTCGACTAAAATGATGAATATTGCTAAGCTGCTTAACTATATTGTCTCTCGCGGTCGGCGCTCCGAAAATCGGCCTCTTCGATATCGGGATACCATCCCAGATCGCTAGGTCTCCTCAATTCCTTCTCATGACAACGACTTATTGCAGACTTTAGCAATATAGAGGACAAAGCTTCGGTGAAATTTAAAAGCCGCATCCGAGTCTCAATATTTCCCCATGCTGTAGGACCTGCCTCGATTGGGTTAGTTTGTAATTAATTGTTCAGTGTCATTCTCTTGCTCGTATTATGTTTGTTGCAGTGAGAAGCAAAATGATTTACAAATATTCACATCGGTATTCTTTATTATGAGTATAATTTTCTGCTGTAAATAAATTTAGAGGTCCTCTCAATTATTACATTGTTATTTTACAAAACACACACCACATGACAGCTTTTTAGCTGGTGTTGATGTGGCTGGTGATACTAAGCATCAACTATATTTTGAAAATGAAATCAACACCTGAAAGCATGTCATTGTAGCGCACTTAACCGCTACTCGATCAAAACAGAAGTAATAGGTTCAATTGTTCGCTCAGTACACATCTTTCGTAGCATTCAGGTCGTGGACACCAGCCACAGTTAGTTCGTGGTCACAAGCCGCATTCAGGTCGTGGACACCAGCCGCATTCAGGTCGTGGACACCAGCCGCATTCAGGTCGTGGACACCAGCCGCATTCAGGTCATGGACACCAGCCGCATTCAGGTCGTGGACACCAGCCGCATTCAGTTCGTGGACACTAGCCCCATTCAGTTCGTGGACACCAGTCGCATTCAGGTCGTGGACACCAGCCACATTCAGGTCGTGGACACCAGCTGTACTCAGATCGTGGAAACAGCCCCAAGTCTGCGCTGAAGCACATTCTCCAGAGCGTCTCAGTTCGACTGGCACCGAGCGCACGCCATCAATCACGGCATCGGGTGCAGACAGCGCCCACAAAAGAACTCCCCCGCCCAGAGTGTCGCGTTTTGTGAACGGACTACCACGGACAAATTCGTTGCTGCTCTTTAACAGTTCACGATGACTTGGTGTAATTTCGCTCCCGGGCGCAAATGAGGGAAGGCAAGAGTGATCAGCGAGTGAGGAAGACAATGTTCTCGTGGGGTTGGTGATGGATTGTTCGCGGTTAGGGAAAGCCACGACATCTTCGTTTAAGCATTTAAGGAGAATGTAATTTTACGAAGACGGCACATGCAAACTTGTTTTAGAAAAGAAATCTAGAGTTACACAAATATACTTGCAGTTTGAGTTTTAAACAATTATTATTGAAAATTTCATTTCTCAAAATTCTAACAATTCCCCTGCGTTTTTAATGTTCAGGAATTGCAACACGTGGAATCGGCCATGAAAGGTAAAGGCATCGACACGACTAGAATCGGTACTACATATTTGGCGTTTCGTGTCAATCGTTGCAGATCCAGAATGTAGCTGAGGAGCCGAAAAGGATGAGAACAAAGTTCATCTCATGTATTTGATATAAAGACATTAGGTGTCTGCAGATCCCATCTACATTGAGGTGTTCAAACTTTTTACTTCCGTGGTAACTTTCATAAGTGAATAAAATTTACTGCCTATTTAACTTTAAATCTGGTAACTTGAATGATCTTGACAATTTTTTACAGCATTAAAATTTACTTCCTAGTAGAGTAATGGCGTTTGAAAAACCCTATTACTCTACTTGAAAAACTGTAGAAGATTTCAAAACTCAGCTCTAACTAACGATCAACTGGGACAACGCGCATGAAAAACCCAATATCCGCGTATAAAGCATGACCTTTGCGGCAGCACTTCGAACTTTAAGACCCACCAGTACTTCAATCCTCTACCCGCGAGACAAAGAATGGTACGATTTAATTTGAGTTTTTAAAATCGTCATGTTTTGGGTCAAGCGAATGCTTTAGATTACCATAGCCTCAAACATCGCTCCCGCAGAGAAAGGTATTCTTGAAGCTATTAAAATCCTCGAGTTACATACTAAGAACCGTAAGTCATACATAAAATAAAGCGGTATATTCAGAACACGAACATTTTGTTCATCCATACGAAAGATAACTCAGCATTTAGTCTATCAGTTTCACAAATATTACCAGTAAACGATGGCATTGTAGAATATCACCGTTAATTTTCATCTGTGCTGCTTGCGAATAAAAAGGACATTAGCTTTCAGATGCATACTTATTTTCTTCAAGCTTTCTGATACACACTTTAGCAATGGTCAGAAATTAATCATGAAGTTCTTACTCAACATAAATCACGAGCAAAAGTAGCAAGAGTTACTGTGTCAGACATGCTTTTCGAATGACATCGCGAGCACTGCTAACGCTAACAAAAGAAAGAGAAAACGCAATGAGAATAAGTGGTAGCATCCTAAAAGATGCGACAAGCTTTTCCTCGAGACAACCGAAGCATACAAAAACTCTCATTGTGCTCCAAGTTTATTAATGGGTTCCGTAATTTGAGTTTTACGGCCTCAGTGATACACAAGTCGATTACGTTGCTCATGGGATGAATGATTTAAATTGATTTTCGCCTGTATCAATGGTTGAAACGTTCATATGATGATTCCTGCTGTGAATGCTGCTTCGCGTACATCTGTGCTGCTTGCATCTTGTTCCGAGAGTATTCGCTTTGTATCCAAAAAATTTAGCACTACAGCCAGTCTTTGTTTTATTGACTTAGAGTACAATTTTACCCTTCGGATGTTCAAACGGTCGTGATCGAGTCGAAATTAAGAGTATATCTTAAGCGATTCTAAAAAATCGTTCGAAGGCGACTGTGTGCTCATGAGCATTACGCTTAAGGTGTTGCATTAAGATAACTTTTTATTTATAGTTTACAGTCTTTGTCAACGATTGAACTACATCGCGAGTGAGTTTTTAATGATGTTGTCAAAAAGCTCTTACGTTGTCTACAAGCTCGTAGCACAACCCTGTTTGAGCCGTTCCAACCCAGTGAGTGTTGAATGTTCAATTATCATTTCTTTATTTATTTTTTTTTAGAAATTTATTGATGACGGCTGAAGTGCGTAGCGGGATGATGTGTAGAAGAAAAAATGTACATTTAAAAACACTCGTGTCTTTCCAGCGCTGAAAAATTCTCCACACTTACCCTCAGCTCGAGAAAGTAGTGAAATTTTATCCTGTTCGTTTGCGGCAATTTGAATGGTTCTCACGACATCAAGTTAAAATGAAAATGCTTTAATATTGTTTAAAGTATAGCCACCGAAATCTAAACTTGTCATTTGTGTCCAAATATTCAAGAAAGCACAAAGGCCTGCGAGTCCAAATTGAAGTATTATTATCATTATCTATTTATGCATACTGATTTCAGCGATATCGTACCCCCGTGTTCTCCTCTCAGGTTTGAAAAATCAGTCTGCAACGCTCAAGATTTAACATTAGGGCAAATATCTCTTCTCTGGACTGGCAGCAATATTGTACGGCATCATTTGGCACCACTGAGGCGAATTCGGTGGCATCATCAGCGTTGTTGAAATATAATATTATGCGGTTTTTGCCACTCAAATAAAACAAGAGTTTTTACGAAGGTTCTGAATGAATTATTTTTGGAAAACCAAGTTTACTGTCAGAAACAGTCCTTGATATTCGATTTTGTGTTAAGATTGTTTTGGTGACGTAGTTATGATAATAGCTTGCAAAATCCTCGTGCTCTTCTGATATTCCCCTAATTTACTTCAGCTACACTCTCGGTCGCTAATGCTTTTTCATTCCCAATTGAGGTCGTGGACACCAGATACACTTCTGTATCAAAATTTAAAATTAAATATAATGAAATGCCGCATGCCCAGTGAAAGCGATGAGCGGGTCTACGATCGAAATGCAAACTGAATTTTAGCAGCTTCAGTAATTCGCTCAAATATAAATGGACTGTAATGACGTTTCTAAAACAAACTCCTTATTAACACAGTAACAAACAATATTAGTATCCTGGTTTACTTAAATTTGTGAAGGATATTGAAATAAATAGAGGCATGGAAGTTATTGCTCTTGAATGACCCTAGTATCGTTCCCCACAAAAAATTTAGCGTAGTTATTTTTGCCGACCGCATTTTATCATGCTGAAAAGTTTTACATGCACATCTACACAGTAAACGAAGTTTAACGCTATGAGAGAACTATTTTAAAGATATGGCAGAAAAAATAGTCTCATCAAACTGAAGTTGTTACTCTCATCGGTTCTTTATAATCTATTATAATTAACAGCGAGTTCACGTAACTGAAAATAAGCCTCGGAAAATAGAACAATTCAGGACTGAATCTCTCAAGACTTGGAATATGCTGTTGCCTATTGAAGTCAGTAAGAAAAATTAGGCAAGAAGACCAAAGTCTTTAGACGACGCCAGAAGCGGCTCGAGCTCAAAGTTGGAAAGAAACTCTTCTGTAGTTCCCATAAAAACCCCACTCAAAGGACAACAGGCTCTCTAGGCGATAAAAAGATGACCAGCCTTTAGAAATAAAGTGATGAAGTTGACTGCTACTCTATGGCTCCTCTACAAATGCCGAAATTAAAGGAATTTCAAGTAACCGTTATTTCTTACTGTTCTTCTCACCCTCGAGTGGAACTTGAGTGTTTTAAGGAGAACGGTAGCGTGGGACAAAGGGTTTATTTTTAAATACTTGCTTAGTTAAATTATAAGTCATTGGGTAGAATATTATTCATGGATAAAGATACCGGTCATAGAACTGGATACCGAAGTTCATTTAAAATAATATTTAGATATATTTGTAGATTGTAGATGAGGATACTGGTAACGATTGGTGTGAATACTGACTGTGGATGTAGGTTCATGTGGTAAATGTTAATATACGTCGGGATGAGGTTGCATGTGGAAGAACTGCGAGCATTCCTTGAATGTGAAAGGAAATGATTATTCGGACTGCTAATGGACCAACTCCTATTATGACCAATTTATTGCCTAGTAAATGTTTGATTATCAGTTTCAAGCTTGCGTGTTCTACAATGCGCTGTGTAAATTAAGTTGCCTAATCCTTTTCATTACTTCAAAATTATTTAGTACGCCATTTTCGTCAGTACAGTTGAGTATTTGAAGTCTTTCTAACTTATGGCGAACTAATAAAGTACAAATTTACTGCATTGCTCCCAGTTGATTCAACCATTGTTATGGGTACAAAAATACTTTTCGTTCTATTTCTACCAGATACAATTCATTTCATATTAAGGAATTCTTAAAATATAATTTGTATACTTTTCGTATCAAATTTCGGGTATTTGCGTTTTTTCTCTTTTTTATATTTCAAAATATTTTTGCCAGCCTTCTACGAAAACCTTTTTTCGTTTCTGACTCTTGAGAATCTTTTGTTTCTGCATTGTCAGCACTATTTGGGGAGTGAATTGAAAACACTTTTTGCGTGGAATAGCAACTTTCCCGAGCTAGTTCCTAGGTGCGCCTCAGTAGTTACATATGCAAGAAAAACAAGTTTCAAATTTCCAACATGTCGATTTTTAAGTTTTAGATACAGAATCACTAACTTCAACCCACAATACTTCAACAACAACAAGCGTAACCACAAAAGCCTAGGCTTACATGTGAATGTAAGGAGAGATTATCCTTCAACGCGTTTTTCGCCGGTGTGTACTGTGTTGGTGCGCTTTGAGTCCTAGTGCCTAGAGTAAAATGTCCAAGGGAATAGATGTTTCATTTGTTCCTCTCAACTACATGTTTAACCTCAATATACCATTTGTCTTCTTTATATGCTTGTTTATCAATTTAAGACTTGCATGATAAGAAATATTTAAAATACACACAAATCCAAATAAAATACAAATATTAAAATGGTCGTTATGCAGTTTTCGCAGTAGCGTTTTTTGAAAATAAATATTTTTTATTCGGAAATTTTGCAAGTCGATGGTGTCGCAAGTGCGTAACGTACTCGTAAATACCGCGAACTGAAGACAAGAGAGTAATAACAAAAACCGAGTTTCAAATGCATTTATGAGAAGATTTCAAGTGTAACAACTCATCAGAAAAAAAATCTGACGCCATTCGCGGTTGCGTCAATAACTAGTTCAAAATATTACCGCGACTATCAACCCTCTCCCATACCGTAAAATTGCTTCCACTGAAACCAACCCAATATTTTCCGTCTTTGTTTCTGCTTTGTACCTGCTGCTCCTGCTGAAGAAATTTCACAGCCTCGCAAAAAAGGGACGCTCCTGTTCTGAACGTGTTTTCCGGACACCCTGACCGATCGTTGAGGACGTCGAACTAGAGAAAGGAGAGCGTTGTCTGCTAATTCTCATTGTGCACGAATGACCGGTTTATTTTAACAGACCTTCAGTCGTTTATAGCAGGAAATAAACATTACACAAAGTGTATATTAACTTGAAAATGATATGGAGACACTTCTGAACGAAACCACTGCTGCCTCTTGAAGACTTGAATACCACACAAATGCCTGTAAATGCATTTCCTCTCATTTTATCAAAATACTATTAGAGTACCCATCACAAATATAGAACATCATCTATACCTTCACCATTCACGTTGAAATTGAATTGGTTATTTCAACAGACAAGTGAGAATCTAAAAATATTGCTGCTTACACTTAAACGCAATTTTGACAATTTTTCAACAAAATTCTTACAGCGAAAGTAACGTATGATGACAGCCACTCAAAAGGTGTTTGTTAGCCTCGACAGGCATGTACAATTTTTGAATTTTACATTTTAATACACTGGAATAGCAACTGTATAAATTGAAAATTAAAAATGGAACGGGATTTCTGGGAAACAATAATTATTGTCATAGTTGCATTCTAAGAGTTCTCTGAGGAGCTATGAATTTTCACTTAGCTGCGGCGTGTGGTGACAACTTCGCAATGTTTTAGTACGCCGACACTTTCATGCGTGCAAGATCTCACTTTGCCAATTTTCGTTGAGAACACGTTCAATGAGTGCGAAATTTTTACTCCGAATCCTTTCCGGCCTGTTGTTGAAAAGTAGGAAATAAAAATGAAATGATGCTGTAATTTTATCATGTTTTGTATAAATTGAGGAACTCAATACAATACAAATGTTAAAACGGGACACATTCCCTCATGGCAGACGCTCTGATGTTAATCACAGCCAGCGAAGTTCTGTTTAATATTTTCTTCGAGAGTACCTGAGCTGAATCTGCAATTTAAGTTGTTGTTGCGGTACAACTGGCAGCGTACCTTCTAATAAATCAACTCGTCTATGCTATGGTTCGTCAGTCAATTAAGGACCTTTATATGAAGAAACTTTCAAAAACCAATTTGTTGAAGTGCATTTCATGTCTTAACATTTTTTGGAAATAAACGGTTTTTCTTTACTCTTTTCCTATGTTCAATTTGTTCAAATTTGATTTAAAATTCGGCTATAACGTTGTATATCCGAGTCAACTTAGAAGAATTACGCTACGACGACGAAAATTGTTTCCTTAGGTTAGGCGCTGGAAATTCCTCCCTGAGACCGAGCCTCGTTAGCAGCAACAAGCCCCACGATCTGAGGCGACGTCCTGCTGCGCTCGGAGGTTCCGCACTGCAGGAACGAAGCAAATTTCAAAACTTTTTGAGCGAAAAACCACGCATCTTAAACTTTTCCCAACTGAAGTACGTAACTAACTCAAGCTAGAGTTGTCACGATGATGACATAAGTTTCAGCAAGACATCATCAAGAAAAAAATGCACATGGCTTACTGGCTTTGCATTGACGTATAGTTCGCAGCTTTATCATATTAAGGCGAAAAATTATTACAATATTCAATAAATATAAATATTGTTAACAGTAATTCAAGATAATTTAGTTAGTAAGAAATTCTGCTGAATAGCAAAATGAAATGAAAAAAACGTGATAGTTTATAAATGATAGAAATAATCTATGCAGTTTAGAAGTTTCATTACTAACTCGAAAAACCGCTCAATTTTATGCTGCAAGGAGATTACGAACTTCACTGGAGAAATGACATGGTCTAAGACAAACTATCAAGTCCCCATTAGCAAAAATCTAGATGGTGAAGCTCAGAGATGAGATGGTCGGTATCATTTATATTGCTGGCAATTGCTGCATCAGATATAAACCCAGACCTTCAATGATTTTCCTGGGACTAAACCTTCCTATTCTCTATTATACGCGCTGACGAAAGAAGTTTAGAGAAGCTAAAGGTTTACCCCTCTGTTTTAGGGGGGGGGGGGCAGATCTGGAGGAGCAAAGCCGATTTGCGCCCTAAAAGCGATTGGGTATTGCGCCGAGAAGTGCCAAAAACAACCTCAAAAAACTTGAGCTTCTCTAGAAAAACAAGACAAATTTTCGATGCCAGCAAAATGAAAACAATTTTCAAAGGATTTCGATTCACTTCAGAATTTCGACGAAGGCCTCATGAGTATTGTCGTAAACTTTGGCACGGGCTGAAAAGATGACGGCAAGAGCCAAAAATTGGCGGGCAGTAATCGTAAACCTCACCACAGCTTCTCATGATTGCCTGTTCTTGCAACACTTTTGTCGGGCTCAGACATGAACTTCACATTTTGTTTGCTCAAAAGCTCGGAACTTTAGCAGCATTCGACGAATTTTCTTCACAAACTCAGAGACTCAAATAATTAAAATTCTCTCGTGCCATTGAAAAGTGATAAATCGATGTTCAACTTCAGTCCAGAAATCGGCGAATTTTCTCGCGCACGTAATAAGTATTAGAGCTAAAACTCTATTTGTACGTGCTTGAATCAATAAATATATTCAAACTGTTATAAAAATACCTATAAAGCTCTTATGCGTCAAAATTTATTCATTAACGATACAGAGGAAATCGTCGGGAAAACCTCACATCAATATGAAAAACATCGGCTGGGAAACAAGCGAAATTTGGTCGCCTGAAGAGCCTGTACCAAATACCTCTGAGAAACAAATACAAGAGAGCACTTGAGTTAGCCGTCAATAAAGACAGGTTTTTGAGGCACAAGTTACAACACAACAGTAAATATAAATCATTCGCTTTCCGTTAAATGGCATCCTGACGCAGTTTTTACGGCCAATTCCAAAGGACGTTAATGCTCGTTTTTCCAAGCTCGCGGAACTGAGACGCGTTCCATCAACGTCGGATACAAGAGAGCTTCTTGCACGAGCTTCCTCGTCCGACACGGGTCCTGCGATCGCTGCAGCGACTGCTCGGGAGACCGATGCTACCGTTCCTCGCGTCACTCTCCTTACAAGAACTGGCTAGGAAAAATGAGACAATGCAACCGACTGAGCCCCCCTGTTTCAAAAAATAAATTTTATTTTCATGAGATGAGATGGAACCGTATAATTTATACATGCTTTTAATGTGTTAGTGAAAAATGGTTTGTTGAATGTGAGCAGGAAATTCGTATTGGAGCAGTCACTTACTGAAAGTTACTGAATATATTTAGTTGCGCTCAAAATTATCTATAACCATGTATAATTCTTGAATATATTTGACTAGAACTTCTAGTAGGCTACTTCTCCTCGTAAAGCTAGTCTTAAAGGTTTTGAAGGAGTTCTAAAAGGAAACAAAAATTCAAAGTTTTTGAAAAATTATATTTTAAACGAATTATAAACAAAAGAAAACAAATGCACCATGTTCATATTCATTTGTACCAATCTCTTGTAGTGAAACAATTGTAATGCCTTTTTAGTGAATTTAATGAGTTCAAATTTAATGAATTCGTAAATTCAAATTAAATAATACTGTAATTCCATTTTACTCTAAGGCGTTCTGCTAAGCGTAGGCGACATTTTCTTCGTCAAATTCCTCATTGCAACTTCAGTAACACTCAAGACAACATAAACAAGAAAAAGGAGCTCAGCATCAGTTAACAGGGAAAATTGTAGATTCACACATAAATGGAAGTGGCCACAAATCAATTCCCAAGCAATTTAAAGTCCCCGTATCAACATTTCAAGGTATCATGAACAAGCATTATAACTTCAGCACCATTCAGAACCTCACAGAATGATGAAGAAAAGAAAGGCTTTTAGAACCTCACAGAATGTTGAAGAAAGGAAAAGCTTTTACCCAGATCAGCCAAATAAGAAGTGCGGTAAGTTAACAAGGTCCAAGAATTACAGGGAAAATGTTGTTGCAGATTTTAAATACGGAAGGAATTGAAATACAAAGGTAAACTATCAACACTGCAAAGAACACTAAAGAAGGAAGGATTGATTGATTGATTATAAATTAGTTTTAGCCTCCCTTTACCACAAAAAAGATGTTCAAAGAGAGGAAGGATGAAGGCATCATTCAGTATGGAGTTAAGGGAACGTGGAATCTATGCAAAAAGGGTGTTCCTGCAAAATATACTGTGCGCATAGAAACAGTAAGATAAGAAGGAAGCTTATGAAACAAGGTAAAGTTGAAGAAGAAAGTCAAAGGTGCTGAAAAACAGGACAGCAGTGAACCGAAAAAAGATGGTCCTTACCAAGACAAAAAAAAATCATTTCAGTAAAAAGAAGGCCTACCTAGCTCTCAGCTCAGGACCTCACATTTTCCCCCTGGGAGCGCTAATTCCCATAGATAAAATAGTTGTATCCCCTGAGGGGGCCTAGGAAAACACTTCTTATGGCTAGATGCGTTAAAGACCAATTAGCTTATGCCAGCGAGTATATTGGTAAAGAAACTAACTTCTGGTCATCAGTTCTGTGATCATATGAGACAAAGATAGAACTTTTTGGTCGCAGAAACCTTTGTTTTGCCTGACAAAAAAAAGGTGAAAACTTTCAAGCCTAAAAACACAGCTCCAACTGTGGAACGGAGTAGCATAAGTTGTATGTTTTCGGTTTGTTTCTCAGCATTGGTATGGGAAGCTCTGTGCGGGTTGAAGGAGTCACGAAAGAAGATCTTTATATTGAAATTCTCCTTGACTATTTAAAATACTTTAAAGAAGCTCTCGATTTTATATGGCTATGGATCCGGTATGATTTTCAACATGATAACGACCCCACGCCTACTGCAAAATCTGTTAAGAAATGGTTTAAAAACAAGTAAATGTTTTTCAGTGACCAAGTTACAATTCAGGTATGAATACTTTCGAAAATTTGTGATGAATAGTTAAGGAAGGTGTCATTGCAAGGAAACTGATGAATTTTAAAAAATTTGAAAAAATATTTCAACTGGTCTAATATTTCCGCTAATGTTCCATGAACCTATTGGTGGACTGTAGTGAACGTCTGGAGGCAGTCATAAAAATGAAGGCTTGGCAACAGGTTATTGAGGTTAATTTGAATGTGTAAATGTTTTGATTCATAATTTGTGGAAAAGTATAATTTTTATAAAAACTTTGAATTTGTATTGCCATTAAAACGTTCAGATCAAATATTGCAAATAAACGCAGCCCGGATTGTTATATTCCAATATATGTTTATGAATATATATATATATATATATATTTGTATATATAAAAATTTGAGAGTACGGATAATTTTGGACGAAACTAAACCTGCTCTGCACCAGGAGATATTTGTATTCACGTAGTGGTAGCAATTGATAGCCGTACGAATATCTCAAACAAAGAAATGATCACACAGAAACCAATTTTTTCACCTGTTTCAAGAATTATCTTGTTTGATTTGAATTTCAGACTTTAACTTTTCTGATTTAGTATGGGAGTGAATGGTCCTTGTCCCATATAATGAAGCTTCTCCATTGATCGAACTAGCTGATTTTTTTTGTCGAAGGTAGAAATTTATCATGGCCAAAATCAACACTTCACAACAAAAACGGCTCTTTGCATGTATCTTTACCTTCATTCTAATTTTTCGGCTAAAATATCGTTTTGCGTCAACTTGATATCAATTCTGTCTCTCTGTAAAACGATCCTTTTCATGTCTTTAACTCCGGTGAACTCTTTTGCGCCAGTAATAATAGCGTAAGTAGGAAATATCACAAGTTTGTGTTATGATAAATTTTTTATTCTCTCCGAGCTCATCATTTGGCATGCTAGTTGTTGCGTTAGAATGGAAAATTGTCCCAAGTCCCGAATGTCGACCTCATAGTCTTTTAGTGCGCACTAATGAGAGGGTTTTCAACAATCCGTCACTAGGATTATGTTTTCTCGGTTACTTGTAAACATATGCATTGTCAAAATCTTAACGCAAAGAAGGGAACGCATTTTTTGTGTTTTTCTCTCGACCATTTTTGTTTGTACACGAGACATGGGTATTACGATACCCAACTATGGATTAATGTTAAGATATATTACAAACTAATCTATTAAACATTTCATGTTTAAACTTTATTGGAAATTAACTTTTTTTTGTCATAAAATTAGCTCTAGCTCAAGTATCGTGAGACTCCAGGTATCAGTGTCCTTCGGGAATGTTGCGTCAGACTGACAAAACAATTAGAGGATTGCAGTGAACAAGACTTGATCTGCACAGCCCTAGCCGTTTCCCAGTTCCAGTATCCACAAAAAGGAAAAGAGAGCATGAAGAACTCTACTCAAGACAAAGTTCACTTATGTTGCCGAAATAAATAAGTCACTAAAAATCACATCATGAGAGGAAGTACCGAAAAGCTTCTAAATGTAACTCTCCCGCCTAGGAGAAAATGCCAGAGGATATTTTCTTTTGAAATACTCCTATTCACTACCAGTAACCAACTGTACAAAAATTCTTAAATTTGAAACTAAAACGCGTAAAATTAATACATTACGAATTTTGAGGGAGCTCACGCACCTAGTTCGAACACAACGTCTCGGTCGAATTTAAAAATAAAAATCTGATGAAGTAAAACTTCACCAGATTAACATATCAGTCGTCTGCCCCAACCAAACAAAAAAAATTCCTCAATTTCCTATATCTCATTCAAAATCACAAAAACTTATTCATTTATTGCACACGCGATGGTTAAGGGATAATGCAGAAGTTTTCTGTCGAGAATATTAGGGTAGACTGTTAATATTTTACTCTTGATCGGTTAGAAGACGGTAAGTGAAACTCTTATAAAAACGATGGGCTGTATAAAAATTAACGCAAAACCATTTTTAATGAATAAATATCGACAGAACAATTTAAATTATAACCTGATGCTCCAAACTTACCACATCGGAATGTTTAGAAAAATGGAAACCTAACATTCCGTTCTAAAGGCAGTACGAACACTGAAACGAGATGACTGGGCGAAGGAAGAACAGATAAAACTGAGCACCATGACAATGAAAGACGTCGGTTCAGAAGCTCCCCTCACGAGAGAATGGAGGCCGGCTGAATTAACGACGGAATAATGAGATTACAAACCACTCGGTAGTAGAACAAATACCAGGTACTAAAGGATCATCATCCACTATGATGGACACGACTGACACTTAAAACAGCTCCCTCGAGAGCAACAGCTGAACCCTGCATGGTCATAAATTGACTTGCGGGATGCTTCAACTTCCTGTTACGAAGACACTGAGCAAGATGGCAGATACACGTGGGTAAAAATAGCACCATTAGCTCGAGAAAGTGTAATTACAATATACCTTAGTCTACAATATCACAGCGCGGAGCTTGACACGGAAGATACTGCGCGATCATCACACGGAGAGCCATTTGAACTTTATGATTACCTTCACTCTAGAAGGATGTAATTCACGATACTGAAGGCAAAAACTGAAAACAAAAGAAAATTTATAACCGACGGAGTAATCTGCGCAGTAAGAGTATTCCACGGAGTCATCAAAGCACTGGAGAACATGGTGGAATTTTAAGCATTGAAAACTCTCTGGTCGCAGACAAAATAACTTTCTCACAACTGAATAGAAGTAACAAAACGAATAACAACTGGTGCAGTAAGACGCCTCACCTCCGAATGAAGCAACGGAAAATAAGTTCATGTTTTATACTGATATCACTTTGCAGTAAGACAACTTAACTTTATGCCAAGGAAGATAAGTTCATGTATTATACTGTTTTCACTTTGAAAATGAGAAGCAATCACAGAAGAATATACCATTCGACATTTGAAGACAACGCAAAGCAATCGTTTTTCACTAGTCTTTCTACTAAACTCACCCAAGGTAAGTCAGAGCAACAATAACGAATAACGAGTGTGGTAACTCGGTATCAGTATAGCGGACAAATCTACAAGCATCTCATGGAACAAAAAACCGTAGTATCGAAGCGAGGGTCATCACACTAAGCAAGCAAAAATGAAAATAATATACCAACAAAATTAACTGAAACTGAATCTCAGCCAATACAAATATTAACTAACTCGTACTAGCAGCATCTCGGGACAAACAAGTACTTTCTCAGCCAGAATTGCTAACAAAAAAAACAGTGAAAGTTGTGATGCAGCCTCGTCACAGTACCAAAAATTTGCAACAGTGTCAAGTGAATGTAAAGACTCACACATGTTAAAAACTAACTGTCAAGCAACATTGTTACATTTAAGATTTCCATTAATATTAGTTTAAGACTCTCAAGTCGCAACACAGGCTATCTCAAGAGCGCAAAGAAAAGGGACGATTTCCTAAGGACTTTCAAAAACAAGGAATCTGAGCACAAGGTGTGTTGTTGCACGAAGGACCTTGCGCAGAAACACTAAATTAGGAGGGAACTTGAAAAAAAAGAACACATAGCGAAGAAAACATAAAAACATAAAGAAGGAAAGGAGACATGAAAGAAGTCCCAAATGCCCATCTTAAGTTGAGGCAGCCTAACAGTGTTTCCCCTGGGGGCGCCAGCCCCTGGCCGGGGGAGCCAGTATAGCGTAAGACAGACAAACCTGACCTAACCTTACCTAACCTAAGCCTATCGCTTATCCTATGCTTCCTGCGGAATAATCGGCTGACATCAGTTACAGACAACTAATGGCACATTAAATCAAATGAATAATAAGCTAGAAATATTTAAAAAGGAGCTCGAATGTCTTCAACAACAAAACATTAAAAAAACAGCTACACATAATAACCTCGGTAACAGGAGCAGAAATTCGCTTGAAGGTTCATTTTGTATGAAGTCAAATCGGTAATAAACGGAAAATAGGTCCACTAAAGACACACGGGAAGTGCAACTGAATGAGAGTCGATTAAGTCAAGGATTCAAGAAATATAAGAACCCGTTTACTCAAACATTAAGCACAGAGCCATCCTAAACTTGTCCACCAGGAGAACAAAATTTTCAAAATCTAATTTTGAATTACTGAAATTCAGCACCTAAAATGATGCGTAGAAGTATTGGACAGACATATACCGATCAACTATAAATTTTATAAATGTTGATTTTTACTACGTTATTCTTCACGGCAAACATGTCAAATATAAAGTTATAAAGCTGTCTCTCTTTCTCTCTCTTGTGGGAGGAAAGTCCAACAATATGCAACCGCGTTACCACCCGCGTTCAACGTATGAGTTTCATAGTTTTGCTTTGAAGTTTTCTGACTATGAAACTACTTGCAGAAGAGTCAACGTATTGTTGTTCAGGAAATGAGTCTCAGTTAAACCACAGATCTTCTGGTTAACTCAATCGCCCGTTTCAAGTTTTCTAAAAAAAACTATAAAACGCATTTAAAATATAAAAAGTATGTTTTTTATACTTGCCGATTTATCATTTACGTGTTGATCTGAAGTGAAAGTTGCCAAGTTATTAGAAATAACACTTTTAATCGTCACGCCACTAAACCTCTTTTATCAAATGTAACACTAGATTCCAAAAGCCACCGGACGAATGGAAAGTAATGGCTGGACAACATGCCATACTGGTTTGCAAGCACATCTGACGGCAAACAGCAGAAACGACACAAGCATCGTCGCAAATGAGGTATTTAACCACTCAGTAAACAATGCGCTAACTTCGTTCAATGATTCTAGGCAACTCATTTTATCAGCAGCATGTAACGACTTTTAACCTGCGAGTACCTCGAAGAAAATTACAGGTAACTTCAATACTCAGCAATGACGTTCTGCTGGTTTATGTCCACGTATATCGTAAGATATTTGGGCCATGAACAAGGAGGATCTACATTCATTCTTCCACCCTCTGAAGACAACCTAAAAATCGTAAGACTTGAGACACAGTTGCGGACAGACAGAATACAAAAAGCATAAAAAATAGCACTAACTGCATGACACTTTCAGTCCTCATCAAGCGCCTCAGCAGGGACCGTGGCACCAGCGTTGACCGCCGCCACGAGGTCCTGCTGGCCGTGCGCCGCCTCGTCCCTGAGCCGCTCCCGTATCAGCTCTGCGATGGCTCGGTCAGTCGCGCGCTCCAACTTTTCAAGCCGAGACTCGATGGCGCGCTTCAGGTCGAACGTCACTTTCTTGGGCGCTAAGCTGCTCAGCTCCACCTGTATGGCACACACAGCAGGGACAGGTAATTCATCGAGTACAGTGGTTAAAGAAGGAATGAATACTTTCTATTGATGATAGTAGTTGAAGAAGGAAATCAGAGGTGCTGAAAAACAGGATAGCAGTGAACCGAGGAAAAGATGATCCTTAACAAAGCAAAAAAACATTTTATTTCAAAAAAGGCCTACCTAACCTTTAGCTCAGGTTCTCACACATTTCCCCTGGGAATGCTTTTTCTCATAAACAAGTAAATTTGATAGTTGTATCCCTTGAGGGGAGCAATAAATTAACAGCCTATTTCGTGACATCAGCACGGAAAGAAGATTTAAAGTATTCAAACACTGACCATACATTTCAGTGAAGAAAAGCATTTCATAGCAAGAAATAAAGCAAAGCTACGAGAAAACGATCATGTAAAGCTTTTTATCAACTAACAAGCAGAGATTTAAACTAAATGCTCCTGATAATTAAAGCTGCGGGTTCTAGATTTGTAGACCATGAGACTATGAAAGCATAAGACCCTGAGGAGAACTGGTCCTTGATACTTTGGAGAATGACGAGGTGCGGAAATTGGACCGTTTACTTACTGCAACTAATGCTGAGCCTAGCAGTTGCATGAAGAATGTTACCCAATCGCTATTGAGGCACTGAAGATTTTTTTGAACTTCTCCGGAATTAGAGAGACTGACTTCAAACAGTCAGTCACCTACTGTAGAATAGCTTATGATGACTAAAAATAAGTGAGGGTATGCTTCTAACAAGCTAGCTCTTCTAATGATTCCCTCTCGGTTGATTTTGCATAAAATGATACACAATGTCATCTGAGGAATTACTCAGACGAATTTCGTACACAAGCAAGAAACTTATTAATGCTACACTGTTCTTTGCGCGTATAATAAAGGGAATTATGGATTCATTCATAAATGGTTTGCCTTTAGCATATCCGAATTATAAATAGAAGTATAAGGAAACATGTATATCATGAGCTCATTGTCTTATTTAAGAGAATCAATGAATAAAAATATTTGGAGGTCGAAACTATCAAAATACTTTTATTCATTGACTTTCTTAAATAAGATAATAATCCCTTTAAAGACGTGTTTCCTTGCATTTTTATTCATAAAGGGATTTTCGGCTGCAACGACGGCTACGACTGCCGTCAGTTCTAGCATCCAAGTTCAAATTTTACACAACAAGAAGCTGCACTCAACAAGATGCAGACAAATTTCGTACGTAGGCAAGGCTGGCACCCTGTTCTATGCATGTATAATAAAGGGAATTATAGGCTGCAATGAAGGCTACGACTGCTGTCAGTCCTTGCATCCAAGGACAAATTTAACTAAAAAAGCTGCACCCAACAGGGCCTGACCTGCTGCAGGGCAGAGGCAGACTCCGCAGCCTCGGCCAGTTGCTCAGTCACCATTTGCTCAACGTCTGCAGGCTTGGCGGGCTCCAGCACATCTCCTGAGAGTGCCTCACTCTCTGGGCGGTAGTTCCTGCAGGTGTGATGCCTCCATCAGTATGAGGTTTCCCCAAAATATTATTACACAAGAAAGAAAGTCAGCTGATCAGTGATTGGTTTCCGTATTATTGCAGTGAAACAGTGATCAATAACACAGATGAGCAGTACTGCATCTTGATGTTGTCCAAATTTGCAAGAAAATATGGCACTGCAATCCACACTTCCTATCAGGATGTTTAACCATGACAAGTCAAAACTTCTCATGCAATAGCAGAATACAGGATTTCCTATCATAATTTTACCTATATTTCTCTTAAGGCCAAAGAAAAAAGCAACCAGAAAACTAACTGAAGCTGAAAAAATTGTGAGTAAATTTAAACAATAATTAGCACAAATAAGTTTTGTCTCCCTGGATTTAGCAGAAAGTGCAACATATTTTGCTGGTTTCAGGGTTCAATGAGCATCATGGGAATACAAAAAAAGGTTTAAACATAGTTTTAGGGATTGAGGTGTACAATCTACTGACACAGGTATCACTTAATCAAATACCATTCCACATAATTCCAAAACTGTTCCTCTATACAGCAATGATATCAACTTCAAATTTTGGTACTAGTAAGCAAACATATTCAAAGCTTATAGTATAGATACCATGATCTGTATGACTACAATCATAGACTTAATATAAGCTGGAAACAGTTTTATTTTAGCTACTAAACAAACTGTGTAACTTATTCTCCTCCTTCATAATAACTTCAAATCAAGCTTAGGTTAATTCAATTAAAAAATAAATAAAATTGAAGCTTTTGACATCAATATGGATAACTCTCTTCTAGACCTTTAAAAATATTTTTAATACATAATTGTAAAAAGAACAGGCAAAATGTAAATGAAAATTGCACATGCTGTTCATTTCATCATTTTCCAACATATTTCATGCTTTATTTTTCAATGTTGTACAGTATTGTTCAAAGTACTTATATATAAATATTTCCAAATGCTAAGCTTCACATACTTATAGTATCAAAAATTTGATAGCTTTGTTGAGTTTTTGCCTGAAAGGAAATTCCAAGCAAACCAGCATGAGAGCAAGGTACTGCAAGAGCACCACACAGACTTCCTACCTGAAGAGCACCTGAGGAGTGGGGAGCTCCTCTTCCCCAGGATTGGACTGCTTGTCTGACTCATCTTCTATCTTGCGCTTACGATTCTTCAGCTCCTGCAGCCTTGCTTTCCGCTGAAAATTTGAGGCAATGAAAAATAATTTTCTGACTAAATCAGCAACGTTGACTTAACAGTAAGGCCCTTGAAAGAAATTAATGAGCTTAAAGATAAGAAGAAAAAACAAAACAATCTAATGAGTTTCCTAACAGGAGAAATGCAATAATAGAAAAAAGTTCACAGATGAGAATAATTTTGAAGACTCCAGTGAAAAGTTTCACACCTAAATTCATCTGGTAATGAATTACAAAGACAAACTCATCCAATATTGCAAATAAAAGTGAGTCTGAGAGCTGGTGAAAGAGCAAATATTTTCCTTATGATATAATCTTTATTGCTTCAATTATTTTGTTCTTTCCTTGACCCTCTAGGATGTATGCCATGCTCAATTATGCAGACATGGGAAGCCACACAGGAGCTCCAGGCAGAAGATGCCTAAAAATGCAAGACTTCAACTCGCATCTCATCTTCAATGAGGACTTTCTGAATCATTTATTTTTTATGTTTTTAAGGTAAAACAAGAGAGATTAAGTGAGGTAGAGTAAGGGTAGGTCATGCTAATTTTGATCTACCCAAAAAATTCCTTCACAGGACTCATGATCAAGTCAATGTTAAAATCAAAATGATGATCATGATCAATATTACAGCTAAATTTTGGATAGGTTAACACTTTGACTCCAAAGAGGTACATATATGTACCACTAGGTAAATTGTTCATTTATGTACTGGAATATACCAATAACATTTCAAATATTTTGCTACTTTATCCAAAATAAATTTTAAAGTAAAAGGTAACATGTTATGGTTCAATTGTATTCCTTATACTTTTTAAAAAGGTTAAAAATTTATTAGAGCAGAAAAGCCGGTTTTTCAAAACAACTTCTTCTAGCCTAACCAAACTGACCGCAGCAACTGCAAAATCGTAGTCAATGTGTTAAGATAAGGTAAGTTTAGAAAGATTAAAACAAGAGAAAGTGGGTTAAGATTCAGTGGTGTTGATGGAAAACAAAATAATTGAATCCTCATGGACAAATCACAAGCATGGCCAGAAATGTCTCATATGTGCAAAAAATGTTCAGCTTGCAAGAGCCTGAATATATTGGGTAAGCTCTTGTCCCTTTAAAAGATTTTCAATGTTACGGACAAAACTGTTACGGTTGGACTACCTGAAGAACTAAGGAAGGAAGAAGCAAAATATTATATAGATGAAGTAGTACCTATTTGATATATATGTCCAACTTTGATATACGTGTGCCAAGCTGTAAAATGTAAGGAGCACAATCAAAGATGATATATTTTAATTGCTAATAGATTTCATGAAATACGTGTAAGACACAAGTACAAAGCAGGGTTATTTTTCTCAACATACACAGCAAGCACAAATTTTATGCTATAATAAGGCTTTGCATTCTTGCTATGAATTTAATTAAAACAGCCTTGATCAAGTTTAATCATTTATTATTTTATCAGACATGTACTTTAGATTTCTTCAAATTCAATTTGAAAATGACAGAACTCCAGTAAAGTTTCAAAAAAGGATTTTTTGCAAGGGAAGTGACATCACTAAATAAATTTGGGAGCGCACTGAAAACTTAATTAAAAAGTGAGCTCTCTGGCTTACAATTGCAATCAGAACCCTAAAGCAGCTTGAAATAACATGTAAATAAAAATGATTTAAATGAATTATGCACTAAGAATTATAAGTTGAATAAACATCAAAATATTTCAAATTTAGCAAAAATGCATAATCTTTACTAACCTTTGCAGCAGCATCTTCTAGAGTTCCAACCTTATCTTCACGTAGCCCCATTGTTGCGTAAGACAAACTAGGAATTTCTTTTATTTGCTACCTCTGAAAAAGTTCAGTAGGGTTGAAAAATAAATCGGCACATGACCAATACAAAAAGTGAACAATAACTTTGTAATTTTATATACATAGTTGAAGAAATAAGAAAAAAATAAACACCATTACTTGCAAAAAATACTGAGACTTTCTGAGAATTATTCACCCCAGATACCAGAACATAAAGTAACCAGAATTATTGTTGCACACTAATTTAAATTGATCACAATCACCAATACTAACACAATAGAACAGAAACCCCTACTAATAAAGGATGCAATTTTCCTATTTGTAATAAAGCATGCAAAAATATTTTTATGAAATCAGAGTGACCTTAAACTCTGCCAATGAAGATTGGGTATTTTAAAATCTATAAATGGGAGGCTGAAAGGTATCTTAAATAAGTAAAAATTTTAATATTCAACTAAAACTTCTCTCTAAAGACACTGGGTATATTCAGCAACACTTTTGAATTAAAAAAGCAGGATGTGAAATATGGGCATTAGACACAAATTAGAGACTTGGTAGACTGAAAGGCTCACACAACAGGATAGTTTTTCAGCAAAATTTTAAGTGCAAATTTGGAATTTTTGACAATTTATGCTTAATTACATTGTAGATTCAAAATTTATAACACCATGACAACGCTTTTGCCATGTAAATAGGTTGTTTTCAGCAACCTGAGTATTATTTCCCATTTAAATTTTTGCTGGCATATCCCTTGTTTCTAAAGCTTTAAACAAAAATTATGAAACTTTGTTTATTATGGTAAATGTCATGGTAATAAACTAAAGATACAAAGCTAAAATCCAACTTCATCCCTTTTTATAATTTTCTTCCCGTTGTTTTCATCTTATAGTTTAAAAAGCTTATACAGTCTTCAGTAAAGCTTTTGGACATATGGTAGCAGCACTTAGCCTTCCAGCCTAAACTTTTCTTTTTCTACCCCTTCAATGACATGGGTACTTAGTAAATCCTATAATATTTCAGTTTATATTGTGGAAAGTGTTTTATTATATCATTAGAACTTATTCACAGACATGGCTCCCTTGAAGCCTGATGTTTTACTCAACACAATAGATCCCACAGCATTTCAAGGACTCTCAACAAGCTAAGCCAGAGCTTTTATTATGAGATCTTGCAAGCACAAAATGTAGTTGCTACCATCAAAATTTTCTTTAAAAAAATGAGACATGTAGACGTAGCGGGACGGTTCCGATTAAGACCCACAAAACTTATAAAAATTTCTACCAGCCAGAGCCAATGGTAACCCAACACAACCAAAGCTTAACTAACCCAACCAAAGCATTACCAACCTAACCTAACCAAAGCGTGATTAACCTAACCAAACCGCGACCAACCTAACCTAACCAAAGCGTAACCAACCCACTGCTGTACAAAGTGTATGTTAAATTTTCCTTTTATAAAATTTGATTGTCAAAAAGTGACAAAAAATTTTGACCAGACCATGGCGTTGATCAGTCGCCGGTTCTTTTTGACCATTCCGCATTTTAACCTACATCTATTAAATTCGACGCAAAACTGAAGCGGGCCTTAATTGGAACTGAAGTCGACTTAGCTGCACCAATGCCATTGCCAGTAGAGCAGCATGATGTTAGTAGTAGTTTGTCAAAATTATGGAATATTTTTACTTAACCTATTGACACTATGACAAGTCATTCATTTGAAAACAATTTTTTTTACAGAATGAAGGGCTGAAAAAAATCCATGAATGAGACCATCAACTTATTTCCTAGGAAAAGAAAAGTAGCTGCCATATATGTTATGGGCATACTATAGGATCGAATCATCAAAAATGAGATTTTTCCGTGAAAATGTTCCTAAACCCTTCCTATATCACGTAATGAAAATGAGAACCCTGTACAAAGCTTCTGACTCCCCAACATATCCCCCAAAGGGAGTATTTTATCCTAAATACCTCCCAAAGCAGAATGTCATTGTGTAAAATGTTTTTAAATGCGTTCTTTCAGTGATTCTTTGGAACTGAATTGTTAATTTTGGTGAAAGGTCTAAACTCAATATTTTGATCTAATTACCCTAATTCAAGCCGCAAAAACTCTAAAATTGATTAGCAGCTTCTAAACATTTACCTTATTCTCATTCTATGACTAATCGATTTTTAAATTTTTGATGCTTCTATCATGGTAATTAGATTGAAATAAACAACTTTTCTTCTATGCACTTTCCGGGGAAAATGAGTATTTAACAAGTTAAAGCAGTAGATTAATTACTATGACTTCAGTCTTTTTAAGCAGGAAAAATCATTTTGAGGGAAGACTTCAATAGAATCTCTGTTCTAACCAACTCAAATGATTGTTAACCCGCGCACTGTAACTGGTCGCCTCATTTACCAGGCTCACTGGTTGCCAGACGTAAGGCATAACCCCAAGTTGTTATACACCAAAATGATCGTCTCAGCGAGTGCTACACAGCTGGAGCCAGAAACCCCCACATTGTGGGGGTTAAGGCAGAGCTCCAACCACTTGGAAGTTGGGAGGGGTAAGCACAGTCAGTGTGGTAAATGAGGCGACCGTGAAAGGGTGTGCGTGCGAACAGTCAGTGGCAGCCTCAGTTACCAGCGAAACTACTCAGGGCCTTATTTCGCCTTATTTCGTAAAAATGGCAAATAAGACAAATCTGAAGTCAGTAGCGTGTAGAACAGTATTTTATTCATATTGTGTGAAAATTACAAGTTTCGAAACACTATACTTACAGTAATATAACCAGACATGCAAACATGCATTTATGTAGGAACTAAAACGAAGAATGGATAACACCTAGTAGACATAAATGGTCATAACTTTTTTTCTAATTGTTGTAGAGGAAAAATAAAAACATCAGTAGGTTTGGAAGGATTTTCTGCATAAAATAGCAGTGAAAAACATTACATTGTTCCCAAAACACAAAAATGGCCATTGATCTCTTTAAAGCAATGTTGTGCAAAAATCTACGAAGTTTGACTCCATATTACAAAGAAACGGTTCAAGTTATCAAAAATCTGACAACATCAAAGTGTAAAGCAACATTTTTTACTCATTACTTCATATTTTTACATCTCTGCCTATTACGGTAAGTGAACAGGGAACGGCAGAGTAACGCGGGTAAATTGACTACTTTTCTGAGGGATGGGCGACCGTGCGCGGGTTAAGTAAAGCTAAATTATGTTAGGTTACATTAGGTTATATTAGGTTACCTTAGGTTATTTTAGATTGGATTAGATTAGATCAGTTCAGTTTCATTACGTCACTGCTATAACTCATTAAATACTCATTTATCCCCAGAAAGTGTATGGAATAAAAGTTGTTTATTCCAATCTAATTACCATCATACAAGCAAAAAAATTCAAAAATTGATTAGTTACTTTTCCTAAAGATTTATCCCCATTCTTCCTCTACATACATTTATTCATACTCAATGCCTTACACCTCACAGAAAACAAGAGTTGGCTTTAAAGCTATCATCACAGAACATCTCATACTTAGGCCCTTTCTTTTGCACATAATTGATTAGTGTAATCTATTTAATCCTTACTCATTTGTTTACATCTCATTCTCTTTTTCCACCTCTTGCAGTCCAAGTCTGGTTCTTCACCTTCAACATTCATTAAAAGCCAGTCATTTACAAGTCTCCTAATTAGGTAAATCTGAAGGATATGACAGTTTTTCATTCTCTAAATTTCAATGCCTGCGTATGATTAATTACCTAGATCAAAATAAACAAGTTTTCTTCCATGCACTTTCCGTCTGAAATGAGTATTAAATTAGTTATAACGGTAAATGACTTACCGCAACTCCAGTGTTTGAAGCGGCAAGTAATTGAAGGAGAGCGTCAGACAGCAACAGTGCAATGCACTTATGCTTCCAGCACGATTGTCATCAAAGACAAAACCAAACCTACCACTATACCTTGTTAAATACTCATTTGACGTAAAAAGTTGTTTATTTCAATGTTATTACCATGATTCAAGCAACAAAAATTTGAAAATCGATGAGTAGCTGTTTATTTGAACACATTTGTCATCAAAGACAAAACTAAACCTACCGCAATAACTCGTAATATAACCATTTTAGATGGAAAGTGCATATAAGAAAACCTGTTTATTTTTATTCAATTCATTAGGTTTAATGTTAGGCACCAAAAAGTGGAAAATCGAAAACTGTCATATCTTTACGATTTACTCCCAATTTTGACACAAATAATCTTTTGCATACTGTACTTAGTTTCTTTAGTTTCCTAGCCTGCCCCAACATGGATTGTCCCAATAGCTTACACTCAGATTACATTAAAAAATTTGCTTTACCTAGGCCCTACCTGCTTTCAGCATTCTCTCAATTTTAATCTTATAATTCGAGACAGCTTAGCTTTCTTCATTCGTTCTGAAAATAGGCTCCAACCTAGGTCACCTCTAGTTAATAGCCTCTGTAGCTGTCAATTTTGGAGCACCCAATGCTATCTCATTTTGTATCACATCTAGCCTCAATAATTTGAGAATTTTTGTGTTTACCAACAAATTGGTCTTTGAGTTACCTGAATCACGGATGATATTTTAAATTCTGTGTTTTCTAACTTTTAAGTGTAGGTTACGATTCAAAAGTGTCTAATATCATGAAATGCTAATAAAATTAGAAATGCATCTTGGCTAATTATGTCAAAAGATTTGTGCTAGTTAAATTTTGCAAACCAGCATTTCGGTACGAGGTACAAAATACAATATGTCAGGACGATTGGAATTAGTTGTAGACCTACCTCATGAATTCTTCCCTTAGGCATAAATTATGCAACGGAAAAAAAATTACTCGCGACTTAGACTTTAGAGAGATATATTTGGATACCGGCGGGATAGGAACACCATACTTATAAATCGACGCACATCAACCAAGGTCGGATCAGCAACAGCATTCAATCGTGAATAACAAAGAGAAAATGTCCGGATGGACTAAAATATTGGTATAAGTACCGTGAGGTAGAATGAGAATAATAATTGATTATGTCAGCAGCGTGATTGGGGAGAGCAAGAAACAATTGAAAATTTTATGCCGGAATGTAGTAAGTATGAGCAAGCGAGAGAGTTTCAGTAATGTGGTGTTTGAGTAGTATGAGTGGTATACCAGATGTGCTGAAGATGATTGTGGTATGAGCTGTCTTGCTGGATTGGATCAGGAGTGTAAATTGAGTATCATTGAAGTCATGAAAATTTTTCTTGTAGGTATATGCCTGGAGTAAGAGACAGTGACTGGGCTGAGCCAGCCATGCAGAGTAGGCTGTAGTGGCCCACCATGCTTGGGGATGGTGTTTTGATGTCCTGGTTATTCCAGTGATGCCGTCCAATGGTAGGTAGCTTGTGACAAGGATTGGTAGATCCTGACTAGTTGATTGGACAATTCATTTCATGTTAGAATTGGGAGACCTGTAGATGACTGGAGTTTAATAAATGCTGGAGGTGTAGGGCCTGAGTGGGATTGCAAGAGGTGGAAAAAAGAGATTAAGAGGCGCACAAAAGAGTATGGATTGAATAAGTGGAAGCATGGCATGATGCAAAAGCCTACACTTGACTGGTATATAAAAAAAAGGTCAATATTGAATTTAATGTTGTCAACAAATTTCATAATTTTGTAGGTATAGATAGGTAATATAGTCGATTTTAAGATGTTTTACATGAATGACAATGTGCCGGGAAATGCTTATTTTTGGAGATATTTAACTCTGAAGTTATATGAACGTCGTTTATAAAATTGAACAAACGGAGAGGTACATAAGCAGAAATCCGGTTCTGACGTAACGATAGGTAAGGTAAGGTTTGGTAAAGTTAAGTATCATAACCTAAGTAAGCCTAAAATATCTTAATTCAACTCAACCATACCAAGGTCGATGACTCCCGCCAAAAAACTTGGCGTGGTCCGCGTCCGCAAAGCGCCGGAAGAGCCAAATCGAAACTGCCGTTAATGCTTGAACTTGAACTTGAAATTGAGGGCCGACAGCGTCGGGGCCTTTGTAACGGCCTACAATTCCCTCCACAGTTATCACACAAAGAGTTCAGCGCCTGGTACCAGACTTGTCCACTAAACTACTCAGGATTTACCAATCCTTGTCACAAGCTGCCATTAGATGGCGTCACTGGGATAGCCAGTGCGTCAAAACACCATCCCCAGGGATATTGGGTCATTACTGACCATTCTACCTGACTGGCTCATTCCAGTCACTGTCTCTTACTCCAGGCACGCACAAGAAACAATTTCATAGCTTCAATGATACTCAAATTGCACTCCTGATCCAATCCAGCGAGACAGCTCATACCGCAATCATCTTCAGCACATCTGGCATACCACTCATTCTCTCCATACTGCTCAAGCACCACATTCATAAAACTTTCTCTCTCTTGCTCATACTTACTACATTCCAGCACAAAATGCTCAATTGTTTCCTCCACTCCACTAATACACTGCCGACATAATCTGTTATTATTCTCATTCCACCTCCATGTATGTCTGTTCACACTCAATGACTTACATCTCACAGCAAACAAGAGTTGACTTCCAAAACTACCATCATAGAACATCTCAAACTTAGGTGCTTCTTTTTTCATATACCAGTCAAGTGTAGGCTTCCGCACCATGCTAAGCCTCCACTTATTCAATCCATACTCTTTTGTTTTCCTCTCAATCTCTTTCTTCCACCTCTTGCAGTCCCACTCAGGCCCTACACCTCCAGGATTTATTAAACTCCAGTCATCCACAGGTCTCCCAATTCTAACATGAATAATCCTTTGCATACTAAGCTTCCTTGCATGCCCCCAACACACTTTCTCCCAATAGCTTACACTCAGATTCCATTCAAAAATTCGCTTTACCCATCTGCTATTCTGCATTCTTTCAATTCTCACCTTATAATTCAGCACCGCCTTCATCATTCTTTCTGAAAATAGG
This sequence comes from Morinoia aosen, assembly GCA_030386875.1. Taxonomy (NCBI): domain Eukaryota; kingdom Metazoa; phylum Arthropoda; class Malacostraca; order Amphipoda; family Talitridae; genus Morinoia; species Morinoia aosen. Next base: position 30,618,481 of record CM059567.1, on the reverse strand, counting down.
CTCCACCCAAGGTCACCTCTAATGGCTTCTGTAGCTGTCCATTTTGGAGCACCCAATGCTAACCGTCCTACCTTATTTTGTATTACATCCAGCTTTTCAAGATCACTTCCATTCCAGGCAAGAGCACTCAAACCATACATGACACTAGGTACAGCAACATACTTCCACATTCCTCTCACACATTCATACTTGTTTGCTCTGTATCTGGCCACGCAACTTAATTGTCCACTCCACTGCATAGCTTTTGCCACTTTCTCACCCTTAGTTCTAGTGCATCCATCTTCACTTATCATACAACCTAGATATTTGTATTCTTTTGTTCTACCTATTCTGATTTCTCCAATATTCCACAGTCTGTCTCTATCAGTCTCATCACTATTTATAACCATAACCTTGCTTTTGTCGGCACCAAAGTTCATCTTGAAATCTGTACTATATCCGTTCACAATGTCAAGCATCCTTTGCAGTTCATGTCCACATCCACTAACCACAACCACATCATCAGCATACAACAAACAGCTCAGTCTCTCATTACCAACTTTCAGTCCTAAGCCACTCCTTCTCAGTCGAACTGCTAATTCTTCTGTGTACAATCCAAACAACAGGGGAGACAGAGTACAGCCCTGTCTCACTCCTCTAACACTCCTCACTTGCCCCGTTTCCAAATTTCCTAACCTGTATATAGCGCTTGTGTTCTCATACAGACTTTGTACAATTTTTACTATTTTTCTGCTAAACCCAACTTTTCTCAGAACTTCAAAGAGCCTAACCCGATCCACTCTGTCATACGCTTTTTCAATATCCAGGAATGCTAAATACACCTTCTTATCATCCTTCCTCATTCGCTCAATTATTTCACTCACTACAAACAGATTATCTTCCCCACGTCTAACCTGCCTAAAACCATTCTGTTCTTCACCTAGGACTCCTAATTCCTCAACTAAATTTTTCATTCTCTCATTCAAAATACCACAAAATATCTTACATACAGTGTCAACCAGTGCAATTGGTCTGTAATTTTTAAGTTCTTTCATTCTCTTATGTCCACCCTTATGCAACAGAACTACATTACACTTGTTCCAGTCATCCGGTACTCTTTCACTCTTCCATATCTCATCAAATAAACATTTCAACATACTGACCACACTCTCTCCTCCAAATTTATAGAACTCATATGGGATCTTATCAGGGCCACATGCCTTTCCATTTTTCACTTTCTTCAAAAAACTTACAATCTCTTCACAAGTGATTTCGTCTTCCATTTGCAGTTCACGTTCATCAATCAGAAAATTTATGGGTGCATTATCTGTAACCTGCTCATTCATTCCACCAATGTCCCAGTATTCTTCAACTGCTTTTACCAGTTGCATCCTATCTTGCACACTGCAACCATTAACTACTAATTCATCAACTTGAACTTCACTACTTCTATCATTACCTTGCTATTCTTACCTGGCGTTATTTATCCTATATCTCCTAAACTAAGCATTTCCAGGCACATTTTCATTCATGTAAAACGTCTTAAAATCGACTATATTACCTATCTATACCTACAAAATTGTTAAATTTGTTGACAACATTAAATTCAATATTGACCAAAAAAAGCACCTAAGTTTGAGATGTTCTATGATGGTAGTTTAGGAAGTCAACTCTTGTTTGCTGTGAGATGTAAGTCATTGAGTGTGAACAAACGTATATGGAGGTAGAATGAGAATAATAACAGATTATGTCGGCAGTGTATTAGTGAAGTGTAGGAAAAAATTGAGCATTTTGCACTGGAATGTAGTAAGTATGAGCAGGAGAGAGAAAGTTTCATGAATGTGGTGCTTGAGCAGTATGGAGAGAATGAGTGGTATGCCAGATGTGCTGAAGATGATTGCGGTATGAGCTGTCTTGCTTGATTGGATCAGGAGTGTAATTTGAGTATTATTGAAGCTATGAAAATGTTTCTTGTGCGTGCCTGGAGTAAGAGACAGTGACTGGAATGAGCCAGTTAGGTGGAGTGGTCAGTAATGACCCAATATGCCTGGGAATGGTGTTTTGATATACTAGTTATCCCAGTGATGCCGTCCAATGGCAGCTTGTGACAAGGATTGGTATATCCTGAATAGTTAAGTGGACGAGTCTGGTACCAGGCGCTGAACTCTTTGTGTGAAAATTGTGGAGGGAATTATAGGCCGTTACATCCCTCAGGGGGATACAACTATTGTATCTATGGGAATTAGCACTCCCAGGGGGACTATGTAAGAGCCTGAGCTAAAGGTTAGGTAGGCTTTATTACTGTTGAAATAGAATAGGTTTTTATTTTGTAACGGACCATCTTTTTTCGGTTCACTGCTGTCCTGTTTTTCAGCAGCTACTACTTTATTCTTCAAATTTGATCTTGCTTCATGGACTTCTTTCTCATCTTACTGTTTCTGTGCCCTTTCTGCATAGATTCCACATTCCCTTAACTCCATACTAAATGGTGCCTTCTTTTTTCCTCTCTTTGGATTGCCTTTGTTGCGGATAAGGAGGCTTAAACTAACCAATAATCTAATCTAATAGAATCTGTAGGCCGTTACAAAGGCCCCGACGCTGTTGGCCCTCAATTTCAAGTTCTAGTTCAACAAGTCTGGTAAACAGGCACTGAATTCTTGCATGAAAATTGTGTGTATTGCAGAGAAAATTTCTGGACAGCTAAAAAGGCCCCAACAACGTCAACCCTTTCTCTTAAGTTCAAGTGTAAGCTATTTATCAAAAAAACCTAAGACTAATGAATTAGAGTATCATTTTCTGTTTGAACTATATTTGTATTTAATATTAATCAATAAGGTAAATATGCAGTTTAATCCGTTCACAGAAATTATAATTCCCGTTCCAAAGAATCACTAAAAGAACATATTTTATAGCGTTTTATAGGAATGACATTCTGCTTGCCAATGCGTAATTTTTTAATTATTCAACTTTGAAGTAATTGGAATGTTGTATATAAATGTGAAAGAACGGACACGTTCCTGCCAAAAAGTGCGCATGTCTTGCCAAGAAAGTGGGTATGACCCAACAATGCGGCAACTAAGCAACCGACTATATATGTTATTCCTATCTGAATGTAATTATTGTTATATCTTAAAAAGGTCAATATTGAATTTAATGTTGTCAACAACTTTCATAATTTCATTACAAAATTTAGGCAATTGGAAACATTTTAAAACATTTTACATGATATGGCTTTTACATGGTATAATTTGTAGATATAGTACTTAGTTTTGAGATATAGCATAATTGATGTTCAGGTAAGAATAGGGTGAATGTTGAGGAGTTGACCATAATTGATTTTCCACTTTTGGATGCCTAAATATTGTTAATGAGATCAAAAGAAACAAGTTTTCTTCAGTGCACTTTCCGTCGCCAATGAGTATTTTACAAGTTATAGCGGTAAATGAGTTACCGGAACTCCAGTGTTTGAGGCGGAAAAAAATAAATAAGGGAAGCAAACCCCCCCATGACAAACGTAAAGAGGTTGGGTCGTGAGAGGCAGCCACAGATTTTCTAGTGAAAATTATAAATAAAGGTTTCTTGTGACGTCCGTTTACATTGACTCCAAGGAAGGTGGCTGCCGCCACGGCGCCACCCGGTACAAGATGGCGGCAGCTATCTTGGAGTTGATGTAAATAGACGTCACTAGAAACCTTTATTTATAATTTCACTAGAAGAACTGTGGCTACCCCTCACGACCCAACCTCTTTACGTTTGTAATAGGGTGTTAGCTTCCGTTATTTATTTAATTTGGCACAATCGCTGCGAAAGGCAACTTTAAAGTTGAATACTTAATTACTTCCCGCTCCAAACACTACAGTTGCGTTAAGTAATTCATTCCTATAATTCTTTCAATAATTATTTCCGACGGAAAGGGCATAGAAGAATAGTTGTTTATTTACACATAATTAACTATGTTTAGGCACCCAGAAGTTGAAAATCAATTATGGTCAACTCCTCAACATTTACCATGAATAGCATTAACGGCAGTGCTGATATGGCTCTTTTGGTGTTTCACGGATGTGGACCATACCAAGTTTTTTGGCAGGAATCATTGGCTTGGTATGGTTGAGTTAAATTAAGAGAAGCATCTCCCTTTAGGAAGATTTTCTTTAAAATTGAACTTAGAGCAATAAAAATTGGTATGCTGAAAGGAAATACTATTTGGAATCATTTGTTATCTATGAAAAAATATGATTTTCTGTAAAGAAAACGAGATATTCATAGAGAACGAGATTTTGGGGGAGGTTTTCAAAATGCATCTCCTCCTACAGATTTCAAGCTACAGTGATGATTTTGGTATCATTGGATGCAAAAAGACATGGGTATTCCAATAACTTCAATGGAATTATTTTAACTTATAGTTTGAAATGATTATAACAAAAAATTCCAATGCATGTTTTTTTTTGTAAAATTTCATAATTTATGACGTCACAACTTTTGATCATTAATAAATTTTGAATTTCAATTCAAGTTTTTGAAATGCTCACGTGTTACCGCATCCAATGATACCAAAATCACCTCTGTGGCTCAAAAATTGTAGAAAGAGATGCATTTTGAAACCCCACATTCCGATTCTCCAAAATAAGGTGAACATAGAAACAAACAATTGTAATCAAAAATTTTTTCAATTTTTTGGTTCAGGTTAGACCCATGAAATCATTATAAAGTAATCCAGAAACATAGGAGATGACATAGCAACGTCAAGTCGTGAAGAAAGTGGCAAGGGGGAGGTGTGTGATAAAACATGATAAAATACCACTTCCCCCTCACCCCCCCCCCCCATATTTCAAACCCCCGTAGCGGGTGAACGACTGAACGTACGAACCCGATTTTTTCACAGGATGTACCTGACATCTTACCCTTCCGAATAGCAGGTATAAATCAATATTCCTGGAAAGTTCTACATTCTGGGGGTACGCTCCCCTTAAGTTATTTTAGGTTTATTTAGGTTAGTTTATTTAACTAGCCAAACTTTACCTAACCTCACCTATTGTTACGTTAAAATCCTATTTTTGCTTATCTACGTGTCCCTTTGTTCAATTATATTAATGACGTTCCCATAACTTCAAAGTTAAATATCTTTAAAACTAAGCATTTGCGAGCATAACGTGATTCGTGTAAAACGTCTTCCATTGTACCATATTACCCATATGTGGCATCAAAATAATTGAAATTGTTGACAACATTCAATTCAATTTTGACCGTCAAAAATAACGCATCAACGAGCAGAATGTCATTCCTGTAAAACGTTCTTAAATGTGTTTCTTTAGTGATTCTTGGGAACGGAATTTTTAATGTCCATTAATGAATTGACCATGCATATTGACCATGAATAATATACTTTTCTATAGAAAGACAGAAAGTTAATGAAACAACCTGCATTTTGTATGATGTCCATGGTAGTAAAGAAAGGAATATAGACTTCAGTAAATGATGTGTTCAGAATTTTTTTGTTCATTTGTCTGTCAATCCAAAGTCTTTTTTTCTTTAGTTCAGTTGCAAAACTCTGGGTTTCAGGCTGATGTGTGCTAGTGTAGGTAACGGTTATAATGGAAGATTTGAAGCACTGTGAGGGAATTTTATAATTGTATGGTAGGAAATTGTACTTAAAGCAGTAAAGATTAGTGTAGGATATACTGTTTCATATTTTTATTTAACTAGGCACTTGATTTTATATCATATTTTTGAAGAATGTCATTTTAAGGATGCATGTTATAAATTACTTTTACTCTATGCATGCATAGTGTTACCATAATATTATGCACAAATTTTATTTGTGTAATTTAAAATGAGCATATTTAGTTAACATGTGTGTACGATAGATAGCTTCAAATCATGGATCTAATTTTGTTATCAAATAACCAACTCCTTTAAATGATAAGCTTTTATTCTTTGAGCATAATAGTGCAAAATCCTCAAAGTATGAAAGTATTGTAAATAATTCTTCTTGTAGTACAGAAATAGTCCTTTACTTTAGTGTATTAATTAGTATGTAGATTTAAAATTAAGATTAATAGTGATTAATGAAAGATAAGGGGTTATTTATTTGTTTTTAGGGATCTAAAATTATAACCTAGAGTAATAAATGGATTAAACATTTTACAACTGTTTAAAATTATTTCTTCCGTGAGTATTTTTCAAATCATTATTTCTTATGAGTTTAGTGTATTTATTAGGCTATTTATGAGAGATTTTGCTACTTTAGATGCTATGTCGTATAAATATTGATGTATGTTTCATAGCTGAGCAGTACATACTTGTATGCCTTACTGCAGAAAATTAGCAATTTCTATAAAGTTTCATGCCCCAAATTTTTGACATTTAACCCAAATATTTTGTAGCAGTTTGATGAAATGGCTTGTGTAGACAATCTTCTGTTAACTATTAATCATGCAACTATGTTTACAGTATTTTTTTTTTATATACAAGTTAGTGGAGTTGTTAGAATATAGCAAATTATTTTTATTTATGTAGCATGGCTGGTATTTAAATAATAATAATAATAATAATAATAATAATAATAATAATAATAATAATAATGAAAGCATCAATGAAGGCTTTATTTCCAATCAAGCCTGATACATATCACCTTGTACATTGGATTTTCAAATGCCTTATAACTAACGCCAGGACGCCATGATGCTTTCCCCCAGTCAAGATACCCATTTCAGACGCCTGGGTAGAGTGGGATATTGTGCTTGGAATTTTTCTCCTACACCCAACAGAGAAAATCTCCACCGCCAGCGCCGAGTTAAAGTTATTTAAAGCCCTTGAAAATAATAGTCCTATTTTAACTTATTGTCATATTTGCTTTTAAGTGGTAAGGAATGATGACTTGAAGAGCTTACTGTTAATGTTTCATTTTTTGACAAAAAATTATTATAAATATCAACAATGAATTATTTACTTCTTTATTGTTTCAGATTATCAATATTTTTACAGATTTAATGCACTGCAAGACAATATAATCATTGCACAAGTGCAGCTCATGTATTTGGCATTGCCTTATCACAATGGTTACTCCACCAGTAATGCCAGCAACCCATAATCTGCTCAGTGCTGCCAGTTCCTGCATAACACCTGACAAGAGTAATAAATTTGGAACTCGCAACATTCCTGGTTCAAGCAATTCTCCATCAGTACCCGTTGTGTGTGGCAGTGTTGTGCAGTCAGTGGAGAGGCAGACACCATCAACCAGCAGGCAACAAGTCAAGTCATCACCTGTTATGAGGTCTGCACCTGTCAATACTTATGTGTTTCTTGACCTTGAGACATCAGGATTTTACAACCCACGCATCAGAATAACAGAATTTGCAATGTTGGCTGTGTCTAGGACAGATTTGGAAGCAATGAAGGATGTTACTGCAAGTAAGAGTCCCGCATGTGGCAGAATTGCACAAGCTTCTGATGCAATTACTCAGAAAACTACGTCAAGCAGTGAAGTGGCTAAAAGTAAAGTTAAGAGAAGGCTTTTTGATGATCCATTCAATGAAGAAAGTGTTGTAGGGACCTACCACCCTCACTTTGTAAATAAGCGCTTGAAATCTTTAAAACCCAGCGCTCAGACACCTGAAGTATATCTCAATGACAGCATTACCAACAATGTGGGTACATGTAAATCTGATCCAGAGTATGAGAATGGTATCAAGGATGAACAAAGCTCTGAAGATAAAATCAAAGGGCATGATCAGTCTGAAAATAATTTTGCTTCTAGTTCTAAACAATTGAACAATTCTACCATTCAGCATGATCCTCCTGAGCCTTCACAAATTAAGCAGACTTGTGACTTTGCCGGCCAGACTTGGAAACGTTCCACTTCACACTTTCATGCTCTTCCTAAGCTACCACGAGTGATAGAGAAGTTGAGCAAAGTATTCAATCCTAGGAGTTTGATATCCCCAACTACTGAAGAAATTTCAGGTTTAAATAATATTGTGCTTGAGAATTCTGCTCCATTTGATTCAGCCTTCTGTAACTCATTTTTGAATTTTCTCAATTCCCTTCCTAAGCCCATTTGTCTTGTTGGCCACAATGCTGTGCAGTTTGATTTTCCTATTATGTTATCTGAATTTTACTCAGCAACTAATTGCCAGTTCCAATGTCCAGATGTATTCTGTGCGGATTCTTTGACAATTTTGAAAGTTTTGGATAAAATTGAAGTGCATGATGAGATAAATATGGTCAAAGATGATATAGCCAAGAATCTTGATTGGTTCTTGAGTGATGAAGTTTTCAAAAATTTAAATCTAGAAGAATCTTCAACAGGCAGCGATGATTCAATGGAGTCTGACAGTGAAAACGAGGTAAACTCAAATGGATTTGCCAAAAAAAGCAAGGAATCTAATTCACCTGGAAACTCTTTTGTCAAAATTACACCTGTGAAGAAGTCAGGAATTTCTTGCAGAACATCAACTGTTCCAGGAACGCCCATCACACCATCGAGTAGCACACCAGAAGGCAATGCTACTTCAGAACAGCCAAAGACTGTTCATTTTTCTCTTCCATGCACTCCTAATTCAAACCTTTTGCCTGCATCTCGTGTGCAGAATAAGTGTCCTCCAACGCCCACAAAATTAGCTCCTAAGATGAGAAAAGCTGAGCCAAGTCTTATATTTCCTCCTAACTCTTCATTTGAATCAAAAGTACTTCTTGCAAGTGGGGACAAAGAATATAACATAGGGTTTAGGCCAAGTCAGAAGGCATTTTCACAGCCTGTGATATATGAACGACTTTTTGGAGAGAAATATGAGGCACATCGGGCTGAGAAAGACTGTGAAGCGCTGCTGAGAATTGCAGGACTTTACGGCGCACAATTCACGTCTGCTGCCAATGTGCTCAAAGTTCCCTTGAGCACAATAAAGCCTGCATGGTTCACTACCAAGATGAAGCTCAGTGAACACTTCCAGCAGGCTTGGCTGTAGAGAAAAGAAAGACAGGCAGTCTATTTCCGAAAAGGATGATGAAGATGATAACTGTTAGAGCGTAACATTCTTCGTCGTTGTCAGCCCAGTCAGTGATGGCCTGTGGCCCAGTGCAATCCATTGAAGCTGTCTGTATTACCTGTGGTGGGGAATGAGGAGTTGGTTTAGGTGGAGTGCTCCTCACAAATTCCTAGTGGTCATTTCCACTTTTGAATTTAATGCTTATAATTTCACATTAATTGCAAAGCCCATTGTGGCTTTGTTCTATCTTGATGTTTCAATTCAGTGTTCACAGTTGACTATTTTTAGTATTACTAAGGGTGGTTTATTTTATGTTACCTGTTTTTCAAGTGTTCACGGTTTTATAGAATGGTTTGGTTTGAATGGTGAATTTAAAGAATTTGATTTTAATAGCTAGAGATTCTGGAGAAATATTAATGTGGACTTCAATTCATGCCCTGTCTCCAAAGTTCAATCAATATCTCTCCTGATCATTTATGAAGTTTTCAACTACTTTTGGCTTGAGAATAGCCAACAGTAGCATTTGTTGCTCTGAATTTAGAGTGTGGGCCACATTCATTATTTCCACCGTCTGGTCAGGGCAGAAAGGCGTTTGGTAGTTACAGTGCAATGACTTATGATGGAGAGTAATTGTGAGTGCTCTATTTTATGGTATGTTACTAATCTTAACTTCAAGTTATCAGTGTTTGCTGTATTCTGCAATGTGTTGGGTATAAGCCTGGTTTAATTAATTGAAATTCATCAGTCTAAGAATGATTTTAACAATGTGCAATATTTTATGTGAGTTAAATTTTATTTCATATCTATCATGATTCCATGTTTAGCAAATTGCATGCCATTTTTGCATACACTGTCAGCTGTGTTTAGTGTAATGCAAATAAACTTTACCCTAACTCATTTAACTCAAAAGTATAGACTATTAGCTATTTTTCTATGAATTTTTCAATTTATAATTCCATTCATTTGGGCAAAATGTTCACGCTTACATCATTTTTAGTAGTCTCTTGCTCAGTAGGGGTATGCTTGAAAACGCTAGTGCTTTTTATGCTACATTTTAAGTTATTTTTAATCTTGTATTTAACCTCATATATTGCATTTATCTTCTTTAAATTGCTTCATGCGTTACGCTAGACCATTTTGAATTATTTCATACTTCCTGGTTCTTTCTTGGCTCAGCAAAAAAAGGCTTTTTGTTGTGGAGACTTGAATGCCTCTCAGAAGCAGAGGAGCAGCCTGGTCAAGCTAGGAAAGAAGCGGTGACATTATACAATCTTGATGTTCATTCAATATTGCAATTATTTTAGTTACACCATTTTTTATGACTGCAGTTAAGTTACATTTTAGGTAAGAAATGTTGTTCAGCCTTTGTGCTTGCTGCGGTTTGCATGCTGATATATTGATTTAGCACAGGCATGCATTTTAACTTCATATTAGTACATTTTTTGTTTTAAGTGTACCTTATACTTAACCCCCCCTCCCCCCCCCCCCCCCCCCCTCTCCAGTGGGGGTACTGTTAGGTTGTCTCGGCTATAGCTAGGTCTTTGGGACTATCTTTTGTGTTCAGTTTGTTTGGTTAATTTTTGTGCTTTTCCATCCCTTTCTTCTTTTTCTTCTTGTTCCTCTTCCTTCCCAACTTGCTGTTTCTATCCACAAAGAAACCTAAATGGGAACACACTTTGTGCATAGATTCCCCATTTCCTCAAGCCCATATTAAGTAGTCCCTCCTCTTTGCTATCTTGAGTTTGCCTTGGTTATGAATAAAGAAATCTTAAATTAAATAATGAAATAATAATAATAATGATTTTTCTACTCTCCTCAGGGGGATGAAACTATTGTATCTATGGGAATTAGCGCTCCCAGGGGAAAATTATGAGGGCCCGAGCTGAGAGTTAGGTAGGCCTTCTTTTTGTTGAAATAAATGTTTTTTGTATGTTAAGGACCACCTTTTTTTTGGTTCACTGCTGTCCTGCTTTTCAGCATCTACTACCTTCTTCTTCAACTTTTATCATCTTTCATGAACTTCTTTCTCCACTTACTGTTTCTATGCCACTTCTGCATAGATTCCCCATTTTTGTATCTCCATGCTAATGGTGCCTTTCCCTTTCCTCTCTTCGATACGCTTTTTTTTGTAGTGGTTAGGGAGGCTTAAACTAACTTATAATCTAATCTGTTCTTTCTACTAATCAAACAATTGATGCTGAACAATGAACATGTATCTGGTTGTATGAAGGTGAGTGGTGTGAATAGCATGAGCTTGCTACTCAGGTGGATGCGCTTATTGTCCTTCATAGGCCATGAAGACAGTGCTTTCTAGAAGCACTAAATGTCTGGTCAAGGCACTCAGAGGCTGATCTGAATTGTCATGTGTCCCTATCTTGGCTACTCCCCGCTCCACTGACTTGAAAACTGACGACTCCATAGGATTTCTTTTCATGAGTAATAAGCTCTTTCCTTCCTGTGTAGTAGCCTGGGCAGCTGATGTCTGTCTCGAGAGTCTTCGATTCTTAAATTGTCAACTTGGTTGAATTTCACAGTCATATCGATGCTGTGGTCAAAGTGCAATGGTTACATGGTTACAAGAGTTACCCTTTATCATATTTCGATCCTTTGATTTATGATTTGCATGTAATTTGAATTTATAGGTCTAATTGCATTTACTATTTTAATGTTACACCTGTCTATGGGCAATTTTTATGAAATAACAATTTTATACTAATAATTTTGATTTAAAATGTGTGCGTGTGTCAAAGCGAATCGTAGAATTTCAGCTGATATGCTGATATCAGTATCTTTACTTTCAACTGATATGCTTTATTTTATATGTTTTACTGTGTCCTGGTATCTTGAAAGACTTTCATGGGACAAATTCCTATTAATAAACCTCTAGTATGATTATTTTATTACCTTGACTCAGTTGAATTAAGTTATCCTGCCATACTGTGTCTTCTTAGCCATTTTTACTCGGACGTTGTTCTCGTCATATATACGAACCTTTTAAAATGCTCATGTTTAGAAGCACAGTTTTCTCGAACCATGTAATATTTTATTCGAATGCCACGATTCTTACTATTCAATAGCAGCATAATAGTTAGCCGTAGAGTTTTTCACTGTTGCAAATAAATAAACGTTTTTATCGTTTTCATGTAAGTTTTATTCACCGCATTCGGTTCACTATGATTTTGTCTCCGGTAATTTTATTTCACGCTAGCATTTTGTGCAAGTAGTAGTTATTCAAGCGTCTGTGCGGGTATCATCAAAGAATTTGGCCAAATAATGTTAATTCTTATATTTCTAGTTGCCTCGTGAAAATGTACTCGTACAATTTGCACACAATACTTCATTGAGCTACTAGGCTTGGATGTTTAATCTCTCCGAACCATTTACATTTAGTATAGCCTATTGAACCTATTGAAATTTTTGGCTTGGTAAGCCCTAGAGCTGCATTACCAATGCAGATCATTTCAGGATTTCAGGGGGAGACGAAGCAGCTCAGTAGTGTAGGTACTTCACCGCACGCCGCCTTTTATACACAGAATTGCAGCGCCAACACAATGTTACCTTTCTTGCAGCGTTTTGATTACCTAGGGCTAAGGCCCCACATATTTAAACACAAAACTCACTATATGACCATACATAAATTATTAAAACAGGTTGAAGATAAAACAAGATGTTTACGTATACTCATATTTATCATAAATTTCCTTGAAAATGAATTGTATTAATGAAATGACAATTAGATACGTGTATTATAAAGTAAACCAGAGAGAATGAGATTGAACGCAACACTAGTAGAAAAATGTCTCCATTATGAGTGTTTCTTCACAGTAGAAATTTACCGGTTCATAAACAATGTTCATCAGGCAACCTCTTATTCCTCAACGTCAATATTTTCGAATTTTACTAGCTTTCCTTTTAGTCTTATTGCGAGAAACCCGACCGATGTGGCATTTAATTTAATACCACAATACCTCGCGCTGTAAACGTCAAGGTATAAAAACAGTACAAGAAGCGCTTATACTCGAGCACAAAGTCAAAAATGGCACGCCGTGAAAAAAGCGATGCAAATAAGTGATCAAATTTTTGCATCTTTGATAGTTAGCCTTTAATGGCGCTGGATTTCAGAGGAGTGGTAGTCCCTGCCGTGGAATGAACTCGTAACTTATGGTCTCTCCTGTCTGCCAACGTTGCCAACTAAATGAGTCATGCTATACATAAAATTTGTCCGAGACAGACCTTCCGTGCTTATACGCTGGGGAATCGTGAACATCTACGTCGAGTGCTGTAAAATAAACCGACGTTGACCACTGGTCACCTGAAATACAACGCAAATATAATATATATATGAAATATACTGCATTGTGTTACGGATGTACTGTGATATCAAAACGTACATTTCCCTTATTCAATTTTATTTTGTTCTGTCGCGTTTCGATAAACAAAGTTCAGCATTAAAAGATCCAATCAAAGCGTTTTCCGGATGGAAATAATCTGATTTTGCAGAGCAGAGGAAACAGAGGAAAAAATAACACCAGCAGAGGAAAAAATTTCATCTTCCCGAGATGTAGAGGCATAAATGAGCTCAGTACAAGCATTGAGGCGGTAATGGGTAGTGAGAAAATAAACATAGAAACATATCAGTCTCAAATCAAAGTGTACTTTTCACATTTCGCAGAGGACCATGATGCAATGAAGACACAAGGAGCTTTAAAATGATAGGAAATTACCTTGCAATGGACGAATATAGAAATTGTTGTGCTGCAACTAACACACCACGTCGGTCCACCACCCATGTGAAAAACAAGCGTTGGCAGACCCATCATAATTGAGAATTGAACCTTACAACTGACGGCCCCGCCAGTGCTCCCAAATTAGCTCATGCTATCTCAGAAACGCCACTCTGCCTGGAGCGACACTGCCTAGAGAAGCGCAAAATTAGTTTTCACTCCTTGAAGAAATATTAAGAGTTTTAGTAATACCGCAGCGTACTGTTAGGTCACTAAGATAAACGGAAAGACAACCATGATCACTTCCCTGGGAGCGACAAGGGAGCAATAGTCACAGGAAGTTGACCTAAACTCTAGTTAGTACAGCGGGGGAAAAAAAGGTAGAAGCATCAGGAGATAGTGTTCTCTCACTGACTCCAATTAGAGAACAGAACCTTTCAAAAAATTGATGCGTACTCTTTACTTGCAAGGAAGACCATAGATGCTCCTGGGGAATTTAACACCGGAACGTATTGCATTTCGGAATTGATAGCATTCGTAGACATGAAGTTTTCGAATCTATGGCGCAGGTGGGTTAGCACCAGCCTTTGGACAAAAAAGGCCCTGGTCCGATCCCAGTTCGGCATCCGCGGTATTTGCAGCATGCCGCAGCACTCAGGAGGTTATAGCAAACGGAAAAGACAGGTGAAAGGGCTTAATTAAAGGGAAAACCCTTGTTCTCACAAAGCATGCTTTTCACTCATCCGCTGCCTCTTAGGATAAGAAGCAGGGAAAACATTTCGACGACTTCATTGTAATAACTGAGCGATCAATAGAGAAGAGAGAAGTTCTGGATCTTTATTTCAGCGACTAAGACTTATAAGTGCTAAGACGCGGTCCCTAATTGATTTTGTCAACCGGCAACGTACTTATATCAAGCGATCTTTCCTCCCTCTCTCTCAACAAAAATCTATAAAAAAAAATCTGAAAGATAGAACCTAACATTGAACCAAATGTTCCACAATTACGACATTACAACAGAATCAGCAATGAACAGAAAGAACCAAATTCGTCTAACTAAAATTCAAAAGAGAATCCATACGCCATGTGCACACTCACTGAAAGATGCGAGGAAATCCGGCTCTACTTGGGAAGCATTGTAAATTTAACATTTTACTGGCATGCCACTCCAGTTTAACTGCGTCGAGCCCTTGATTGGAGGGGTAATGCAAGATGTACCTCGTAGGAGGGTTGGCACCTACAGTTTCTCCGTTCTAACAACATTTGCCACGAATCTGTGCGGAAGATCAGAAAACGGCTCTAAATTCAAGACGCAAATTAATGAGTATTCTTGTATTACAAAGTGAAGTTCTAAACTCATCTGCTGAGCATACGACAATAATCGAAACCCTGAAAAGATCTATGTTGACGCAGCAATCTCCAACGCACTCACGAGGAGTTATAGGAGTGATAACATAACACACGGTGCAGTTTATAACACGGATACGTCCAGTTATGATTTTATTGAATCGGAACAGCTCCCAAAAGAAGAAATCGTCCTTAATATTAGAATTATTATCACCTGTATAGTCATGGATGAATCACTGACATTAGAATAATTAACCATGGGTATAGGATAAATATACACGGAGAGCAAGGCAGCGATCAAATAGATATACACGAACTTGGAATGATTTTACTAATTGTTATAGTTAATTTATTCCCTGTCGACCAACATTGAACCATTGTTTTACTGCGTTCGACAGAAGTTCGAGGAAACATCTATATCGCGCGGTGAATATGAATGTATTAAGTTAAAGGTATGAAAATACATTTTCAATAGGTCGATGTCTTTTTAATCAATATCTAATATCAATTTGTAAGGACTTGTAACTTTAAGCTCAGACGTAGAATTTAATGACGGTTTAGCAGGGAGTTAGTCAGAAAGACTGAAGAAGAGCTACATGCAAGTCTAGCTCAAGCAGTGCAGGAACGTCTCTTGGCTGCAGCTGCGCACCGTCTAGAACGAGCCGACGATTGCTACCATATAGTTGCACCAGCCGCACTAAGGGAGTAATGATGAAGTACAGGAAGGACGGCCCTCGCATCTGCACCTTATTCCAAAAATGACAGTTGAAGAAACAGTTCAAGTTGCTGAAAACTGATTAAATAACACCCATAGACTTAAAAGTATAGCAATATCACACAAATGAGGCAAGCAAAATGATTGACAGTAGTTTTCTCGACAGTGAATCCTTTACACTGAGCAATCATTTTGAAATATTATACTCCAAGTAAGGCATTTATGAATCGATGAATAAATATCACAGAAGAAGAGCTAGTAAATTATCGAACAAAGTCTGCTGTCATGAGAGTGTGATAACAGAACGCGTGCGCTCAAAATATGCATACTTGCAGACAATAATTCGGTGTACGCTGGAGTGCGCATGCGGTAAACAGACAGAACACAATATGAGCAAGCAGCAATTCATCAGCAAACATCAATTAGAATACGATGGAAAACAAAAAAACCTTTGCAACGGAACTCGCTGAATTTCCCCATTGGATAATTTCCTTATTTAATGCAGGTCGTTTTATTGAAGAATCGAGTAACTCTCAGCTGTAATAGGCTCACCATAAGACGAGCTAAGATGCACGGATAGATTGATACATGATAGAGCATTTCCATGCGTGTCTTGATTAGTAACTTAGACGTGAGCAATAACTGGCCTCATATATACAGATAGCGAAGCGATTATATACAGTAACTATATTAGTGACTTGATTGCTACTGCATGTCACTGACTTGGCACGATATGGAATTAAAGATACGTGATCAAGTCTAACATATGCATGATATTCATACTAGCGAGCCGCGCAACAATGCCCACGTCATGCAAGAGTATAGAACAAAACAAAATATTCCTGCCAGAGAAAGTGAAGACTCGGAAGACTCGCAGTGATTGCATTCAACACTGCCACAAGAGACACTAATGACTATTGATGGCCAAAACAAAGTCATCAAGTGAAGGGAACATAGCGTTCCTTCCTTCCGCCATTGTTTCTGCCTTGATAAGTTCAGGACTGCAATATTAGAGAGCTGTTGCAGTCGCGTGCACGGGGAGCTCTTTTCTCTGATACTTGGACCTGAGTTTGGATAAAGACGAGCCGCCGGAGGAGTTGCGGCTGAGGGTGGAGTGTGTGTAGGTGAGGGGACGGTTTGCCAGTCGCCTCTCCAGCGAGGCGAACGGCCGCGTCTCGTCCTCCCTCCACCGACGCCAGTTGTGGTGCTCGATGGGGTCCTGAGGGCCCCACTCGCCCCACTCTCGCGAGGACTGGAGGGCTGACACCAGCTTGTCTTTGATGCCGTACGCTAACTGAGAATTGATCACTTTTATTGCAACAATGGGGATGGGTAAAATGAGCAGCACTCTCAGCGCCCATACAACTGCCATCTGCCACCACAAAATATATACAGTCTCAGTTTCGGTGTCAGATGGTAAGGCGGTTGTAGTATTGAAGACTCTGTATGAATATCCGTATCTCCACCAGTCTACACATTGCCACACAAAAACTCCCACAAGTGTGACAGGAATGAAGAAAGCCCACCAAACGACCCACATTATGGATATATCTTTCTCGATGATAAATATGAAATCTTTTCGAATTTTGCCCATGCCGTGAGCGGCGGCGATGGCGACGGTCATAAGAGTGGCAGGCCACACAATGGCGGGCGTGATGACACCCACGTCCAGGAGCGACAGAAGTTGAAGGCCGCTCTCGGCCACGAATGGAGCTGCTCCTAAGAGGGTGAACAAGAGTCCTACACCTGCCCCTACCACTGCGGCCACGTGGCTGCTTTCCCTGCCCGCCACAGATGCCACACACAGACAGCCACATACTGTGGCCAGCCCACTGCACAACACACCGCACAGAATAACTGCTGCGAAAATAGGTCTGAGCCACTCCATCGGTACGTGGTGGTACAAAAGAGAGTGAGATATTAGCAAAAACACTCCGCCTGTGGACACCTCTTGATGAGCGCAAGGGCCGTGGACGAAAGTGCCATGTTTGATGCTTTGCAAAAAGCAATGTTGGGACGATGTTGCCGCCGTGAGGGCAGGCGGAACTGAAGTTGCAGTGTCGGCAGGGTCTGCTGATGTGTCCATACAAGTGGTTGATGGAGGTGTGGCTTCAGTGACGCCTTCAGGCTCTGCAGTAAATTTAAACTGATCGTCAGTCTCTGACAGAGGCTTCAGGGAGGGATTTTCATTTACTTTGATTCTAGATCCCAGTGAGATATCAGAGGATGAACCAGAATTTGAATTTCTTGCTGGATCAGGACGAACCGTCTGCGAGTTAGCAGACATGAGAGACAACACAGGGAGGGTGGCGTCGAGAGGAGGCAAGGAAGGTTGTACGGTAGGTAGTGAGGAACTTTCTACCATTTCCGTAGGAGTATAAGTGTCTTTTGGTAAGTCGCTCGACTCCGTCGTGAAACTGTCATTCAAGACCTCATCCAGTGGAAGCGACCGTTTCTTCTTACCGGATAATTCCGCGCCAGCTGCAGAAACGCTTCCGTCAGCAACAGAAGTAAAAGATTGTTTTGGTTCAGAGAAATCTCCACGTGATCCTGAAGAAAGAGTATCAGGTAACACCTGAAGCGCTGGACTTGGGCTAATCTGTTCGCCACCAGCAACAGTCGCAGGCAAAAACGTGGGAGAAGAATAATCTACGGGCAAACTGGGCGCCAAAGCTTCCCGCTTGGAATAAACAGTGGACTGTTGAGAGCGAAGATCTTCGACACGAATGAGGCTCATTTGCAGCACGGTGACCACAGCCACCAGCAGCGTCACCAGCACGCTCAGGACAGTCAACACGACGATGTGCCTGTGAAGAATCATGAATTTCTTAGAGAGCCTGCACATAAGTTATCAAACTGGCAGAGTTTATGCGCTGGAACAATTGTGTTTTCTCGCTGCATCTCCACCTTTAACCTTCATATAAAAAGTTTTAATTTATGTATTCAAAATATGTAACGTTTCAACATAAATAGCAAACCATTTTCCTTGTTCAGGTAAATTTTTATTTCTGTGTGGGAAATAAGAACAAAGATTTTCTTCAATAAGATGCGAATTTCGAATTAAGCAGTATTATATTAGCACACAAAAATACAGTAGTTCAACATCAAACCTTTACATGGAATTAATTTCTAAGAACATGCTGCTGTGTACCTTCAAAAGTTAATATAAAATTTATAAAATTTCAAAAATAAAAAATCCCTACCTACAGAAAGCACTGGACAAAAAAAAGCTTGTAGACGAGGTGATGATTCCCCAGTTTGAGAGTGCCAAACTGGGGAACCAAGTCTGGGTCTCTAGGGAACCACGTCCTTAAGAGCAGTTAAGACCAGCACAAAATGGACAAGCAGCGCGAGGCGCTAATGTTACCAAAAATGGAATGTAAAGCAAATTTTGTGTGGCTGTGAATGCATCCAAAAAACGGAGAATATATTTGACACACAATGGGTCGTTCCTTCTTTAAAAAAATGAAGGGTCGTCATGCATATCCTCAATCTAAAATAAATAACTCCTCTTCATAAATTCTCATTTAGAAACAAATGATATCTCTGAACGAGACCCCATACAACTAACGCTCGCTTCAATCACAAGCAAACCAGGACACCTCAGTCTAGCTCCAAGCAAACGATAACTATTCGATGCAGCCACATGCTGCGCATGTAGGTTAGCTGAGCACAGGATGTTATTCTAATCAAGCCTGAAACATATCTTGTACATTGGTTTGTCAAGTACCTTAAAACCAACATCAGGATGCAATGACGATTATCCCTGCTCAAGCCGGTACCCATTTCTGACACCTGGGTAGAGTGGGGAATCGTGGCTTTACCCAACATGCAGAGTCACCGGGAGGCACGGCCGAGAGAAAACTGCCGATATCCTCCCGGGAAGGGCGCGCGCTCTTAACCACTCGGCCACGGTCAGAGCCAACAGGTTGCGGCACACTTACCTCCGCACTCGGAACCTGAACTGGAAGCGAGAGGCGTGGTTCAGGAGCAGCGCTGTTCCTGGGCCCAGCATCAGCAGGGCCTGGCCCAAGCCTGCTAGCCACACCTGCTCGCATACAAAATGTCTCAAAAACGCGAAAATGCTGATGCTATAGAGCCGCTCATGAATCAAAGCTTCAACTCTTCCCTTAAGATTTCGAAACGGTTGTTGAACTAAAATATGAATGCTCGTAGATAATACATAGAAGTAAAAAAAAGCAATCTAGTGTAATGTTTCAAATCAATATCCGAAAGTGGTTGAAACTAATGCAATTTTGAACACTTTTGGTTGTGCCTGCAGTAGACCCCAGCTTGTCTCCTCCATTCAGGAATGCATCCGTTCTTCAGGAGACATGAATGGAAGAGAAGCGTTTCAAACTTTCATTGCATTTAAATACAATCATCAGGCTTACACGCTTGAGCACCTTCTCTCGATGGTCAAATAAAACGTGGCTGCCGAACAGAAAGAGCGGATGTGATAAGCAAATCGTCTCATATTCTCAATAAACATCCACACTTGTGCCCGCTCAGAGAACAAGCAGCAGAGGAGGCGTAACTGAATTACATCAGCATAAAATGCAACAGCTAAGGTGCAAGAACAAAGACGATTGAAGGTGATACATTTCCAGCAACTGAGCATATTGGTACACCAAGAAATGTTCCTGATAAAATTTCCGTTCCATTAATGAAATACAACAAAAACAAGATCAATTTTTGAGCTACCTTAAATCCCAGGCTCTTTGATCCCTGATAGAAAGAAAAGAAAGAACACTTCATTTTAAATGTAGGATTAGATTATAGATTATAAGTTAGTTTAAGCCTCCCTAACCGCTGCAAAAATAGAGCGTATCGAAGAGAGGAAGGAAGAAGGCACCATTTAGTATGGAGTTAAGGGAACGTGGAATCTATGCAGAAAGGGCACAGAAACAGAAAGCTAAGAAAGAAGTTCATGAAACAAGAAAAAGTTGAAGAAGAAAGTGGTAGGCGGTGAAAAACAGGACAGCAGTGAACCGAAAAAAATGGTCCGTAACACAACAAAAACCTATCCTATTTTAACAAAAGAAAGCCTACCTAACCTTTAGCTCGGGCCCTCACATTGTCCCCCTGGGAGCGCTAGTTCCCATAGATACAATAATTGTATCCCCCTGAGGGGTTTTAAATGTAGGATAAATATCGAAAATGCTGCGAAAGATCACGGGCCACTCACTGAGAAAATAGCCATTATTTACATTCAGTACCCATTGATAAAATAACTGTTTTCTGCACTTCTAGAACCACTGTTATGCAAATTTTTGTTTAGTAAAAGAATAACTGTTTAGTACCCTTCTTGTCCTAATGAGAGAATGATGAAGCTACACAGATGCTCCATGGATATTACTGTAGTTATATACGTCGATGATGTTACCATGTGCGCTGTCAAGCAAATTTTACCTCAAACATGCAATATTCATAATTGTCATTCACTAACTATTACGAACAAATTTACGTGAATTTTGAGAAAATACATCTGCTCTGTTGAGCACGTCTTTTCCCATGCTTATTCCACGATAGGTCGAGGTAAAACCTACGTTACAGCGCACACTATAACAAAGGGACATTTTGTTACGAACTGAAGAGTGCGACCGTATCCATTATACTAGAGCCTCTTCTCCCCTTTCAGTGCACACTATAACAAAGAGGCATTTGGTTACAAACTGAAGAGTGCGACTGTAAATCCACAACAGCCTCTCCTCCCAGCACACGGACCTGAGGAGCGGCGAGGATGTCCAGGGCCGGGGTCAGTAGGGGCGCGACGAGGTGTGTGAGGGGCAGCTGGGGCAGCACCGCCAGCAGCTGCCAGCCCGCCAGGCAGCCTTGCGTTACAGAGCCTGCACAACCACGGAGTCGATTTAGTCGCACTTTTTAACAGCATTTGTTCTAAAACTTGACCTTTACTTTAGAAGAGAATATTATTTGAAAAAATGGACATTAGCTTGTGGTGTGAAACTTGACTTCTAATTAAAAGGAGGAAATTATATGACATAAAATGAATATCAGCAAATGGTTTGAAACTTGACCTTTAATTCATATGAGAAAATTATGTGACATAAAATGGACACCTATGTTTATTTTAGAACTTGACATTTAATTAAGAAAATGAAAGAACACGAATTAAAATGGAAATTAACACTTATTCTAAAAGAGGATTTAGATCCACAAAACGGGATTGCATGAGCTACTCGAGAAAGTATTATGAGGATCTACAACGGTACACTTCGTGGTTTGAAAAATTGAAGTTTTTCCTCACATCTCGGTTTAACAAGAAACTAAAACGAGAAATACCGATGAAATTCATTACATCCGGGCTCTTGGGATGAAACCTAATGAAATAATATGATGAAGCAGGCACCCTACATATTTCTGCCAAGAAAACACCTTGCTCAAAGTTATTTGATTCTTTTTATCTGAATGCAAGAAATATCAATTACTATTGTACAAAAATGCAAGAAGTGAACTAAATAAATTGAAACGATGTAGTTACACAGATCAGCTAGAAATATCAAGGGAAAATTATAACATCAGGCCCTGGCACTTCCAGTCTCCCTATTCAAGCTCCAATCAAAAAGTACACGCATCATCCGTACGCACTTCTCAATAACCACCACCAAAATTACCACGGTCCAAGTTTTCGAACCATCGATGTTCGTTGTAAAATTTTATCAACCCTCAAACAATCAAATTTTTGCGGTCTTGAACGATACACTACGGTAATTTCCCATAAATTAAAATAAATGAAACTCAGTAAATGTGAACTTTTTATCCAAGCATTCAGAAGATAAGAACGATGTGAGGGATTTACTAATATTTGGCAGGAAGAACGGTGGTTGAAATAGAGTTAAAGTTAAGCGCCTACCAGTGAGGGCGACGACTAGAGCGATGCCTGAGAAGACCGCGTGCAGTGAGGCCCCTCCTGCCGCTCTGTGGGGCAGACAGACAGAGAAAATATTTCAGAATTGTTTTATGTAAATAAAACGAACATTTTGCGAATTCAACATGTCTAGAGCAGTCTATTTCAATCAAGTTTTTATTAACTAGTCCAATTCTGAAAACATGATTGTTGAAACTATTTTAAAATGGATCTGCCGCACTCGGCTACAGTTGCTTCAGGTGCTTCACAATAGAGTGATCAGACACAAAAAGGACTACAGTTACACACGAGGCACTGCCTGGACAATAAAGACACATTAAAAACAAAAATACAGCGATTCTTCCTATAAGTTTGACACGAAGGAAGCACTCACCCGAGGAAGGCGCAGAAGCAGAGCGACAACACCCCCGCTGGTAGCGGCCAGTTGAACCCTACGCCACCCTCCGCAGAAGTTCCGTACACGCAATGTCTGCAAAGTCAAGTTCGTGTACACGTGGGTTTTGCATCACAATATCAAGATACATGCACTTCCATAAACTGCGACACAATTATCAACTGAAACGTTGATGCATTTTGTTCGAGCAGTTTCGATTTCACATTATGGACCGGCAGTTTCATTAAAGTGAAATTAACCCACTCGCATTCTTGGTAATACAATTCATTGCACATGCAATTATAATTTCACACATCTTGTTATTTAAGTGTATTTTATGTACTTGCAATTATCATATAAAATTCTGTGCGTACGCGTGGTTATCACGAATGAGCGAAGACGTAAGAATTATCATGAAAATCTAGACACCATCGTCGAAAACAGAAAGTTGAAGTTCACAGGCGTCAGGCGAAATCTACAGAGTAACATTGTGGCAAATATCCTCACACCTAAAGTATACATACCAAGAGACTTGCTTCGCCATTAATTTTAAGTTGCAGTCGAATGACATCATAAAAATTGACCGTCTGCTGTAAAGTCGAGCAGAAATGGAAGCATCACATCAGAAATACACATCCGCAGAATGCCCCAACTACAATACAGTTTCGTTTAACGAAAGAAGTTTTGTGGTGTTGATTTTTTTAAATGAGTTACACTTCTCAAACAGTAGCCGTGATACATGTTGCAGAAAATTACACAAACTGAGCGTCTCTATTCGTACTTTTACTCAAACTGGATGTAGTTTATATTGTACACAACACTATTTCCACTAGTCCTAAGAACTTATCGAAGCCAGATAGACGTTAATTTTTATAGTATTTGAGAATTATTGTGCATACTTTAGCATATAATTTTATGGTCAAAGTAACCCCTGTAAATGAATCAACACACTCTAATGAGGGTATTTCGTATCCCGCGTGTGACGCGAGGAGGGCGAGAATTCTTTTAAATCCAATGTTTTGTAATACATTTCATGCATCAAATTTTTTGGTCATAAACGGTTTTCTTTTCTTCTTTATTTTCTAACCTGTAGTAATGCAGCGCTGCATCAGCGTCACCAATGGCCGCCCAGCTGCAGTTGCTCACTTCCACGCTCTGCCCGACCGAGTCTTTGTAAATTTCGCCACTAGGAATCTTAGAAGTTAAAAATGGTGAGTTTGTTTCACATTCAAAAGATATGAACGTTCCTTATCTAATGGTGAGTTCCATCATTGAACGCAGTCGTCAACGCAGTCGAGCTAAAAACTTAATTTACAATAAAATCGAAGATAAAAAGAAGAACCAGAGTAAAAACGAACATTACATTTATTGCAAACGTTTCGGAATTAAAATTCCATCATCAGTGCTGGAACAGGAGAGAAAAAAAAATAAATTGTCTATTCTATACCCAAAAATCATATTATTCCACATAATAGTGTGTTTCGTTGTTGTTTCTGAATTAGCGTGTACATGTGTTTTTGTGTGAATTAGGAGCATGCTATTGTTTGAGTATGAATGAACAAATTAGGTTTTTTAGTCATTTAGAGAATTATGTGGAATAATATGATTTTTGTGTATAGAATAGACAATTTATTTTTTTTTCTCTCCTGTTCCAGCACTGATGATGGAATTTTAATTCCGAAACGTTTGCAATAAATGTAATGTTCGTTTTTACTCTGGTTCTTCTTTTTATTCTACGAATAAGATTCTCGAAGAATCGCCCTATTGGAAATATAAAATCGAAGATTTATGAGATCTGACTAAGGTAGAAAGAAAATTTACTCTAAAATCAGCAAAAATGAAGTCCGGTTGAAGCTTGGGTAGGGTGAACTATAAAAACACTATTCATTAATTGTAAGGCAGAATAGAATCCAAGATCAATTAGGAAAAAAAGGATGAATGAATTAAAACAGATACGTCAGTTTAATATTCCATAAAGACACATCAGAAGTGTTCCCAAGAGAAGAACGAGGAAGGCTGCCTTTAGAATAAAATTAAGGGAACGGGGAATCTATTCAAGGTGTTTCCCCACACCCTGCGCATAGAAGCAGCAAGATTGAAAGAGAATTTTTGCCCTGAGGCAATAAGCCTGCTTTCAGCGATGCAAGCATGTGACTAACGCATTCAAAGAAACTATCAAAAGCGCAAATAGTTAGCGTTACTAACTTAAACACAAGAATGAAACTTAATTCTCCCGACACTGAATAACAAAGTTCTATGCGTGAATTTTGTTCATCAACAAGTCGAACGAGAAGAGGTGAAATAAATTTTTCAAATATTCCAAATTCAAGTCGAATTAAGAAAATAAATCTCGCGTTGTTAATAATCGGGAAAGTTACCAGGGGAACAGAATTAATTGATTAATCTCAAATGACGGAGAATACTGGACAGAAATTAAGGTAAATGAAGGTCAAGTTGGCATATGAGGGAGGTAAGCTACCTGTATAGCCCCGGGAGGTGCGGTGGTCACCAGGAAGTAGTGGAGCCAGGGCGCAGCGAGGCCTGCTGTGTACACCCCCCACATCCCGCACAGCAGCACCAGACTCCACCCAATGCCTGTCCAAATAAACAGAAAACGATTGACTGTTAAAAATTTTCTTTCAGGAAGTTATCGTTCCAAAAGTGCACACAGATTTTCAGATAACTCACATACAAATAAGTAATTTGTATAGAGTTCAATAACATACTCGGGGATGCGACAAAATGAACCAAACAGACAAAGTAATCGAGTTTTATGTCGAGTTTTTAAGGTGCTATTTGTCTACTCGCAAACAGCATACAAATTTTAGAGACTCAAAAATAGTGAGAGTTTGAGACGCTGCTGGTGAGAAAGCTCTTTGGTCACAATCATCTTAATTCAAAAATTAGATATTGTTAAGAAATGGGAATTTCTCTCACGAGCTTTGAAACTACGATTGGCTAATTTGAGCTCCAGGATGTGCAGCTGCGCGATTCAGCATTTTGGAAACAGTCTTTTACTCTTAGTAACTGCAAAAAATCAAGAAAGCGATCTCGCTAATTCAAACGATGAAGAGAACGCCACCTCTGGCAATGACGAGAACTTCACCTCTGGTAACAAGAACGCCACCTTTGGCAACAATAAAATTACTTCTGCAACAATAACATTACTTCTGGCAACAATAACATTACTTCTGGCAACAATAACATTACTTCTGGCAACAATAACATTACTTCTGGCAACAATAACATTACTTTTGGCAACAATAACATTACTTCTGCAACAATAACATTACTTCTGGCAACAATAACATTACTTCTGGCAACAATAACATTACTTCTGGCAACAATAACATTACTTCTGGCAGCAATAACATTACCTCTGGCAACAATAACATTACCTCTGGCAACAATAACATTACCTCTGGCAACAATAACATTACTTCTGGCAACAATAACATTACTTCTGGCAACAATAACATTACTTCTGGCAACAATAACATTACCTCTGGCAACAATAACATTACCTCTGGCAACAATAACAGTACCTCTGACAACAATAACATTACCTCTGGCAACAAGAATATTACCTCTGGCAACGAGAACATTACCTCTGGCGAGAGGAAGAAGCCTCCAGACGGCGATGACGCTGCAGGAGCTGAACTGCGCGAGTCCTGCCTCGAGCAGCGCAAGAGGCGCCGCCACGACCAACAAGCACAGCAACACCACCGGCACAAACGTCCCTGCGCAGTAGCCAGTAACATCAGAACAGGTACAAAACTAAAATTAGGATACCTATCAATTCATATTATAAATGTTAATTTGAGAATACGAGATAAACTGAAAAATTCTTCTGAGACAATTGAAACGTGAATATGGAAGAACCAAAACATGAGCGCTGGCTGAACTAAATATGAATGCAGAATATCTAAAACATGAGTACACGTTCCCTCGTGACACACACACTCGCGTCATACAACGACGACTCTAAATTTCAAGCGGCGACGAGCGTGTCAGCAGGACACCTTCCCCGCCGCTGGACACACACTCGCGTCATACAACTCGACTCTAAATTTGAGGCGGCTGCGAGGGCCAGCGCGCAGGACTGACCAGGCCCGTAGACGACGAGGAGGCCGGGCAGCCTGAGGAAGGCGGCGGCGCTGAGCACCAGAGCGGCGCCCGTCACCAGAGACGCGATGCTCCGCCACGACACGTGGTCTCCCGCCTGCACGGGCACGCAACGTCAGCACACAAGCGCAAATATACATATATACGCGCACAGTTTTCTGCAGTACACATCAATGCACATGCAATCTTGCATAACACATATACACTGTCATGTTATATCATGTTGCAAAACACAACATCAGCATACACGCACAAACCTGAACAGCACAGCTGGTGTCCGGGCATCGGATGAAGAAAGTAATGCACATGCAGTATTAAAATGAAAAACGCTATTATTCATTTTTGTTTTTTAATCTTGACAATACATTAAATTAGAGAAGTTAATCTGAGCCTCCCTAACCACAACAACGGTGTTCAAAAGAAAGAAAAGAGAAAGGCACTATTTAGTGTGGAGTTTAGGGAAGGCAGAATCTATGCACAATGTGTATTTGCACACAAGATCTCCTGGGCTCAGAATCACTTAGTCAGGAAGCAAGTTTAAGATAAAAGTCGAAGAAGAAAGTAGTAGATCCTGAAAACTAGGACAACAGTGAACCGGGAAAAAGATTGTTCAAAACAGCACAAGAAACCTATTCTATTTCAACAAAAGGAACGCCTACCCAACTTTCAGCTCAGGACCTCAAATCATCACCCTCGTAGCGCAAGTTCCTATAGATATAAGAGATGCATCCCTTGAGGGGGTTTGCATGAAGAAATAAAGATGAAGACATCGTCGAAGAAATTCATTCAACTGCTATTCTGATGCTTTTTGATAGGTTCGTTTACGTCTAAATATACGTCTAAATGTTAGAAGCGGCTATCAAACTCTCAATAAACGTCATGGTACCAATACCATCCATAAACTGTTTCAACCATAAAATTACATCATTAATTAGAGCACTTATGTCATAACTCCTGTATGGTTATAACATAAGCAGCAATTACACTGGTCGTTGTGCCAGCAACATATCACAATACACGAGCAATAATTAATAATACATCAGTTGAAAATCTTACTTTGTCAGTGATAAATCTTAAAACGTCGGTCATAAAGCACAATATGAGTGATAAATTACAATAAATCAGTCATAAGTGGTAATATAACTAAGTTATAAGTAAATCAAATCCTATTAGTTATGACGTTGAGCAACACTATAAAATCTTAATGTAAGGGTCAAAAATCAATATTTATTAGCAATAGGTCGCAACACAAGAATGAAAAGTCACAAGACAAGAGTGACAAGTCACAACACAAGAGTGACAAGTCACAAGACAAGAGTGACAAGTCACAACACAAGAGTGACAAGTCACAACACAAGAGTGACAAGTCACAACACAAGAGTGACAAGTCACAACACAAGAGTGACAAGTCACAACACAAGAGTGACAAGTCACAACGCAAGAGTGACAAGTCACAACGCAAGAGTGACGAGTCACAACGCAAGAGTGACGAGTCACAACGCAAGAGTGACGAGTCACAACACAAGAATGACAAGTCACAACACACGAACGACAAGTCACAACACACGAACGACAAGTCACAACACACGAACGACAAGTCACAACACACGAACGACAAGTCACAACACACGAACGACAAGTCACAACACACGAACGACAAGTCACAACACAGCAGTAAAAAGTCACAACACAGCAGTAAAAAGTCACAACACAGCAGTAAAAAGTCACAACACAGCAGTAAAAAGTCAACACAGCAGTAAAAAGTCACAACACAGCAGTAAAAAGTCACAACACAGCAGTAAAAAGTCACAACACAGCAGTAAAAAGTCACAACACAGCAGTAACAAGTCACAACACAGCAGTAACAAGTCACAACACAGCAGTAACAAGTCACAACACAGCAGTAACAAGTCACAACACAGCAGTAACAAGTCACAACACAGCAGTAACAAGTCACAACACAGCAGTAACAAATCACAACACAGCAGTAACAAGTCACAACACAGCAGTAACAAGTCACAACACAGCAGTAACAAGTCACAAGACAGCAGTAACAAGTCACAACACAGAAGTCCCACCGACCTTGAGTTTAGCAGAAGGCACCAGCGTGGAGGTAGAGCGGCGCCAGTCGTCGGAACCTTCCTCGTGGAACCCTGCAGCGTACGCGTCCTGCCACGACTGCACAAACACACATTTAAATAAGTGCCCAAATAACACACATTTGGATATGTAAGCTTCAAATTCTTACCTAAAATTACAAACTTCTCCTTCGCTAGGATTCATGTAATGTTCAAATTTGAGGTTTTAAAATATAATTGAGAATGAGGGTAAAAGTGCGGTTTCTGTTCTATTGTTAGGCCGGCAAGTAAAGGAAGTTGTATTGTAGGTGAACGTCATAATTTCTGCGAATAAGGTGTACCGCAGCGGGTTAATAAAACCAGTTAAATTCAATATGTATATTTGAAGAATGAAAATTCGTTACAAGTTCAATTTATTGCAAATCAGTCAACCCCGCTTTACCACGCATTCAGTCTAACGGGATCGGTTCCGTCGAGTGAAGGAGATATCGACGGAAGCGCAGACTACGGAAGCTATTACACGCTACCATACGACTTTCTTCCGTGAAATTGAAATGATTATCCCTTCGGCTGCGTGAGCAGTGACGATCGTAGTTAATAACGAGATCTTCACACGCAGAACAGGCCGGCAGATGATCCAACGCACCAAAATACAACTCTAACTCATTTTATTTGGGCTGAAAATGAAACTCGAAATAATCTAAAATTCATACTAAAGTCTAATATTTTCGCACTTATTCTGTTAAAAAGACAAACATGTAATTTAAAGTGCCAAAATAACTATACAATGATTATTATTTATCAGAGTTCAACCTTCATTTTTACAAACGATGGAAGTAGAACCCTGGAATGATATCGATATCTAAGCCAAATTCGAGGCGAATCAATTGAGAACAGAAACGAACGCATGGAAGTGAAAGTATAGTGGGGAAAGTGACACGAATTAGTTAAACTCATCACCAGAAAGTGAGGAATTAGGTGTTAATTAGCTTCGCGAATATGCTACTGTAAGCCGGTAGAGGACGGATGGCAACAATTAATCCGACCCGGAACTTGGCTCGCGGCGCTGGTGGAGAACTCGCCGGGCACATGGCCGAGAGGAGCAAGGAGAGGAGATTTGGCCTTCGTTAAACCTTATTGTAGTGCGGGGATCCTCGCGGAGTCTCATTAGCGATACTTCGGATATTACGAGGTGCAATTAAAAATGTTGATATTGCACTTAAAATCGCCTTATTTCTCCTCCTGTCCCCGTGCGTGCTGTCTCAAGGCGCGGGACACGGCTGGCAATGGCCCCTCGGCTCGTTCCTGTCGCTTCATTCTATCCTAATGACACGAGTTGTGTGCTGGCTTCAGACCAATTCAACACACTATGGAGGTTATAACCGACTTTGAGAATTTCATATATGTTGTGACGAGCATATGCCCCCAAGAATGTGACGGTAAATAGTGAATTTTTTTAGTTCTTCAAAATAGCTTAGTTGCCTGAGAAAACGTCTGTAGAAAAAACTTCGATTTAGTTTTACCCGAAATGCGGAAATAAATTTCAAGTTGCGAAGTTGGAGGTAGAAGCCTGAAAAGCAAATCTTAACGAGAGACATGGGAAGAAAAAAACTGAAAAATCTAATACAAAGTAGGTCAGCAACTAACAGGAGACACCACCACCACCACCACCACCCAACAGCAGGCACACCACCACCTAACACCAGGCAGACCACCACCCAACACCAGGCAGACCACCACCCAACACCAGGCAGACCACCACCCAACACCAGGCAGACCACCACCCAACAGGAGGCAGACCACCACCCAACAGCAGGCAGACCACCACCAAACAGCAGGCAGACCACCACCCAACAGCAGGCAGACCACCACCCAACAGGAGGCAGACCACCACCCAACAGGAGGCAGACCACCACCCAACACCAGGCAGACCACCACCCAACAGCAGGCAGACCACCACCCAACAGCAGGCAGACCACCACCCAACAGCAGGCAGACCACCACCCAACAGCAGGCAGACCACCACCCAACACCAGGCAGACCACCACCCAACAGGAGGCAGACCACCACCCAACAGGAGGCAGACCACCACCCAACAGCAGGCAGACCACCACCCAACAGCAGGCAGACCACCACCCAACAGCAGGCAGACCACCACCCAACACCAGGCAGACTACCACCCAACAGCAGGCAGACCACCACCCAACAGCAGGCAGACCACCACCCAACAGCAGGCAGACCACCACCCAACACCAGGCAGACCACCACCCAACAGGAGGCAGACCACCACCCAACAGCAGGCAGACCACCACCCAACAGCAGGCAGACCACCACCCAACAGCAGGCAGACCACCACCCAACAGCAGGCAGACCACCACCCAACAGCAGGCAGACCACCACCCAACACCAGGCAGACCACCACCCAACACCAGGCAGACCACCACCCAACACCAGGCAGACCACCACCCAACACCAGGCAGACCACCACCCAACAGCAGGCAGACCACCACCCAACAGCAGGCAGACCACCACCCAACAGGAGGCAGACCACCACCCAACACGAGGCAGACCACCACCCAACAGCAGGCAGACCACCACCCAACAGCAGGCAGACCACCACCCAACAGGAGGCAGACCACCACCCAACAGGAGGCAGACCACCACCCAACAGGAGGCAGACCACCACCCAACAGGAGGCAGACCACCACCCAACACGAGGCAGACCACCACCCAGCAGCAGGCAGACCACCACCCAACAGGAGGCAGACCACCACCCAACAGGAGGCAGACCCCCACCCAACAGGAGGCAGACCACCACCCAACACGAGGCAGACCACCACCCAACACCAGGCAGACCACCACCCAACACCAGGCAGACCACCACCCAACAGCAGGCAGACCACCACCCAACACGAGGCAGACCACCACCCAACAGCAGGCAGACCACCACCCAACACGAGGCAGACCACCACCCAACAGCAGGCAGACCACCACCCAACAGGAGGCAGACCACCACCCAACAGGAGGCAGACCACCACCCAACACGAGGCAGACCACCACCCAACAGCAGGCAGACCACCACCCAACAGCAGGCAGACCACCACCCAACAGGAGGCAGACCACCACCCAACACGAGGCAGACCACCACCCAACAGCAGGCAGACCACCACCCAACAGCAGGCAGACCAGCACTCAACACGAGGCAGACCACCACCACCCAACAACAGGCAGACCACCACCCAACACGAGGCAGACCACCACCACCCAACAACAGGCAGACCACCACCCAACAGGAGGCAGACCACCACCCAACAGCAGGCAGACCACCACGCAACAGCAGGCAGACCACCACCCAACAGCAGGCAGACCACCACCCAACAGCAGGCAGACCACCACCCAACAGCAGGCAGACCACCACCCAACAGCAGGCAGACCACCACTCAAAAGCTATCGCAAAAAAGACAAGCAGAAGCAAATATGTATTAAATAAAAAGTGCTTTAATCCCCTGCAAAAATTAATTTAAAATCTAGCAGGTAAATTGCCGCACGGTGAGACACAAGAGACACATGCAAGAAAATGTCGGCAAGTTGTTCTAGGAATTACGAGGAATGTTCGGACCAACGAAACCC
Source organism: Morinoia aosen (assembly GCA_030386875.1). Lineage (NCBI taxonomy): Eukaryota > Metazoa > Arthropoda > Malacostraca > Amphipoda > Talitridae > Morinoia > Morinoia aosen. The sequence goes on along the minus strand of CM059567.1, from coordinate 30,585,637 downwards.
TTCTGTTTAGCTCGCGACGTCCAGTCGACAAGGATGCAGGCAGGCTTCGTAAAAACTGATCACCGAAGCCTGCAGAACGATCGCCTGCCATTACAAGCAACCATTTTTTTCAAAATTCCTTTTAACAAAGCACAGATTTCAGGTGGTTTTTAGGGAAACCCTGAACCTGCTGTGGAAATTGTAATTTTTGCTCAGGTTTGGTGTACGTGGGTTCGAATTTCCCATGACTGATCGAAAATTTCCTCATCTTTAGAATTAGTTTCCTCAAGGTGTAAGGAAAATCTTGAAGTACTTTATGCAATATAAATGCATAAATGGCACAGGAATTGCAAAAATATGAAAATTAGCTCAATATTGAAGTTGAACGGACGTCATATAATGCGCAGTGTCCAGCAGATCCGTAAGAAACATCAATGAACAAACCAGTCTCATCTTTGTTGAGGCAAAGATTTCACTCCTCGCTGTCCGTCCAGGACAGAACGAGTTTTTCCAGTCAGTGCAATGCCTCTTGCATAGCACTACTGTGACGTCAGCCTGCACAGCAGTACCGTGACGTCAGACTGCGCAGCACCCAGTACCGTGACGTCAGACTGCGCAGCACCCAGTACCGTGACGTCAGACTACACAACACGCAGTACCGTGACGTCAGCCTACACACAACACGCAGTACCGTGACGTCAGCCTACACACAACACGCAGTACAGTGACGTCAGCCTAAACACAACACGCAGTACAGTGACGTCAGCCTACACACAACACGCAGTACAGTGACGTCAGCCTACACACAACAAGCAGTACAGTGACGTCAGCCTACACACAACAAGCAGTACAGTGACGTCAGCCTACACACAACACGCAGTACAGTGACGTCAGCCTACACACAACACGCAGTACAGTGACGTCAGCCTACACACAACACGCAGTACAGTGACGTCAGCCTACACACAACAAGCAGTACAGTGACGTCAGTCTACACACAACAAGCAGTACAGTGACGTCAGCCTACACACAACACGCCGTACAGTGACGTCAGCCTACACACAACACGCAGTACAGTGACGTCAGCCTACACACAACACGCAGTACAGTGACGTCAGCCTACACACAACAAGCAGTACAGTGACGTCAGCCTACACACAACAAGCAGTACAGTGACGTCAGTCTACACACAACAAGCAGTACAGTGACGTCAGTCTACACACAACAAGCAGTACAGTGACGTCAGTCTACACACAACAAGCAGTACAGTGACGTCAGTCTACACACAACAAGCAGTACAGTGACGTCAGTCTACACACAACACGCAGTACAGTGACGTCAGTCTACACACAACACGCAATACAGTGACGTCAGTCTACACACAACACGCAGTACAGTGACGTCAGTCTACACACAACACGCAGTACAGTGACGTCAGTCTACACACAACACGCAGTACAGTGACGTCAGTCTACACACAACAAGCAGTACAGTGACGTCAGTCTACACACAACAAGCAGTACAGTGACGTCAGTCTACACACAACAAGCAGTACAGTGACGTCAGTCTACACACAACACGCAGTACAGTGACGTCAGTCTACACACAACACGCAGTACAGTGACGTCAGTCTACACACAACACGCAGTACAGTGACGTCAGTCTACACACAACACGCAGTACAGTGACGTCAGTCTACACACAACAAGCAGTACAGTGACGTCAGTCTACACACAACACGCAGTACAGTGACGTCAGTCTACACACAACAAGCAGTACAGTGACGTCAGTCTACACACAACAAGCAGTACAGTGACGTCAGTCTACACACAACACGCAGTACAGTGACGTCAGCCTACACACAACAAGCAGTACAGTGACGTCAGCCTACACACAACAAGCAGTACAGCGACGTCAGTCTACACACAACAAGCAGTACAGTGACGTCAGTCTATACACAACAAGCAGTACATTGACGTCAGCCACACATCGCACGCTGTACATTGAAAGATTGGAAGAAGCCTAAAGTATCAAAGAAGAAGTTATACCGTAAGGACCATGAAAAAGTAAACCTTACTTTAAATGTTAATAACTTTGGATTAAGATACTTCAGTTTCATTCGTTGCATTACACACAGAGATATGTATCTCGACTACAAGGCTTTAGGCCTGAGTGTAAATAGTGATCTGAAAATTTACATTAGGTATGAATTTTCAAGTGACTAAACCCATCTTTATGCAACTAACAATGGAGCAACGCATTTTCATCAACAACGTCTACGCGGGAGCAAAGAGTTTAAAGGAAGTTCGAAATAATTTCGAACAGAGATTTCCTGACAGAAGCACTCATTATAACTCATTTTTTAGAATAATATTACACTGACCCTTTAACTATTGTATCATACATGACCTCATTAAAATGTCATGTTCAACTCACATTTTTACAACTATTATTTATTTCATTACTGACACGGCCAATTTTAATGTGACTAACATTTTTTGAGTAAACATTTACTTCCACAAAAAAAAACAGCATTAAACTATCTTAAATCACTATAAAGTTATTAACATTTAAAGTTGGGTTTACTTTTTCATGATCCACACGGTGCACGCTTTCTGAGCTGAGAATGATGTGCAGAGTGACGTCGACGCGACAGACAGGACACTTGATTAGGACGGCATTTGAGTTTAAATTCACATGCACACCTGCGATCCGGGTCTTCCCATCTGGCTTTCGAATCAGCTGAAAATCGCAAAACTAATACGGTTGTTCGAGCGCAAAATAGGAAAAGAATAATACAGTATGTTGACAAAAAGTGATTCGAAATATAGTTTCAGTACTCAGAAACTACCTGACAAAGTCAATGTCTTCGTTTAGACGCAAGATTAAGTTTTTCCCATAAATTGCAACCAGAAATTCTAAGATCTAAAACCAAAGGGTAAATATAAGTTAAGCATCTGGTGTTACACATAAAATGGCATCTAAAAAATACATTTCAATTCATCAAGTAGGCTGTGGACGATTTCATGCTTCAGGCAGAGCATCTATCCATGCTTGTAATTGATCTGGGATTAACCATTTCATATGAAATCTGTACAGGTAATGAACTCTCCTACTTTTTTGATTCAGCTCCTACTTCTTTCTTTTTGATTTGACTTTGACCTCATCGCGGTGTCAAGTCAAGCAAGGAAAAACATGGCTGACTCGATGGCATAAATCCACGGGTTCTTCCTTCCCTAAGGCTGGATTCGTTACTGTGAACATACTTTAGACGTAGGGTAAACAATTTCATATACATGGTTGAATAGATTAGATGAATTAATTTAAGCCACTCAAACACAACAAAGGTGATGAAACAGAGAGAGGCCCCATTTGGTATAGAGTTTGGGGAACGGGAAATCTATGCACAAGTGTATTCTGAAACAAACCCTACAGCGCATAAAAACAGTTATTTACGAAAGAAGTTCTTGAAACAAAAAAGTAACAGGTACTGAGAAACAGGACAGTAGGAATTCGAAAAAAAAGATAAACCGTAACTAAAGAAAAAATGTTATTTTATGTATGTCATCCCATGGCGCCTACAAAATGAAATGAATCTCTTAGCTCGGGACCCAACATTTTCCTCTGACAGCGCAAATAGTCACCCTCCCATGGGAAATAGCGGATACAGTCACGGTTTTCATGCAAACCATGGGTAGGGATTCGATTCTAAGAAGGAATTACATCGAACGTACTCTCAAGGCCAAACAAACTTTGGAACGATTACTGAATACCTGAATTGACAAATTACGGTACAGAACGGGAAGAGCGTTCATCCAATATGAACACCGTTGAATTTTTGTTGTCGACGTACGAAGTCTTCACAAGACTCGAGCTTACTAGCCATTAACGTTGTAAATGGGAAAGTACAACCAAATATGCTCATTTTCAAGCTAAGGAACAGACAAAGCGATGTGTACATCAACTGACGAGTAACTCGTACATCATCAAGCTCTAGACGCACGCGTTAGGGTTATTACTAGTGCCATGGCAGAATAAAAAAAATAACAAAAGAGCAACAAAAGACAAACAAAAGAGCACCAAAAGACCAATAAAAGAGCAATAGACTGGAAGAGTTCCATAGCGAGGGTGAGATGAGCCCCTGGAGCGCCAGTAACCACTCAAGATAAGCCCCGTGATGGCACAGGACACCTCGCCAGATAAGAGTGACAGAAACGTACGGTCGCTCGAGTTATTGGCACACTCACTGTAGCATTAGTCAGACTCTCCGGAAATGGACTGCATTTGCTCTAATTTTAAAGCTTTTTGACACGGAATAAGGTATAGATTCAAGTGAAAAACTATTTTTCAATGAAATATTTAATAAGTGGAAATTTCAAAATTGTTATTGAGTGGGTTGTGAGATATAGTGATATAAACATCTTTTATAATTTAGAATAATAAAATGTAATATATCGGGTGAATGCTTGTTTCTCTTTTCACTGAAATATAATCGAACAAATCAAAAAGTTTAAAATTTTCAGGAATTGAAAAATCGTAACGTACATTCCAAACACCATAAGACAAGATTGTCAGACACGCGACTGCTTGCCTCATGGGCGTCAGCACAACGGCGGCCCACCACCAAGTAAGGAAGCTAACGCTACGCACTGGCACTGGGATAAGGCTGAGGCTAGAAAACTAGAGCTGGGCCTATAAAACTAGGGCTAAGGATAGATAAAAAAACTAGAGCTAAGGATAGATAGAAAACTAGAGCTAAGGATAGATAGAAAACTAAAGCTAAGGATAGATAGAAAACTAGAGCTAAGGATAGATAGAAAACTAGAGCTAAGGATAGATAGAAAACTAATAATGAATAATATAATAATAATGAAGGCATCTACAGATGCTTTATTTCCAATCAAGCCTGATACATATCACCTTGTACATTGGATTTTCAAATGCCTTATAACTAACGCCAGGACGCCATGACGCTTTCCCCCGGTCAAGACCGGTACCCATTTCAGACACCTGGGTAGAGTGGGGTATTGTGCTTGGAATTTTTCTCCTATACCCAACAGAGAAAATCGCCACTGCCAGCGCCGAGTTTCAAACCCGGGTCCCGGCCGCACGGCGGCGGAACCTATGGCACATGGCTATCGCGAGCTAGAGCTAAGGATAGATAGAAAACTAGAGCTAAGGGTAGAAAACTAGAGCTAAGGGTAGAAAACTAGAGCTAAGGGTAGAAAACTAGAGCTAGGATATGGCTTGGGCTAGGAACTGACTCTGAAGCTTAGACTTAGCTAGGGCTAAAAATTGGGGATGGGATGGAGCTATTGTAAGAAGTCTATAAGGCTGGCTGGGATGTAAAAAAACTGTGGTTGGAAGGTTGGAGGTAAAATATTAAGACTTGGACCAAAATACCGAGGCTTATGAGCAAAGGCTACTAAGCTAAAATTAAGACGCTGTGGATGAAGAGACTGATAAGACGGAGGGGAACGTAGCTTCGAATTTAACCCTATCTTCTCTCAGTAAGCTTCCACCCTTAACTGTGACGGGCTGAACCAAATACAAGATTCAACTGCAACTGAACTCAATTCAATATTCAATTTAAATAAAAATTAACGGAGAAGGGCCATCACCGGGCTTTGGTTACTAATAAAAGGCAGTTCGTGATGACAAGCGCGTCACTCCAAGCCGTCATCGTGTTAAAAAGTCCCCGAAACATCGATTCATCACTTCATGTTTTTCGGAAGAAATATTTACACATGCAAATGTGACGAACAAGCCAAAATATCTTTGCACAGAGCCCTTTGTTGTCACTTCGCAAAAAAATTAGGAACAAATACAAACAGTAGAGGCCATTTTGAAATTCTTATGGCGTTAAGAGCGCTTAAAACTAGTCGATTCTTTTCATAATACACAGTACCCGTCAAAGATGACACGGGAGTTTAGAGTGAAAATTCGAGAGACTGACCTTCATGACGCCGTTAGCGCTGCTGTACGAACTGCTGCCGTTGGTCGTGTACGCCGTGGAGTTGTAGCTGGATTTTCTTGTGTGTCCTGTGATGATGGGGTTACTGACGCCCTTGTCGCTGTCTTCGATGCCCTTGCTCTTGAGGGTGTTCACTTCGTTAGTCGTGTCGATGCAAGTGACCGAATTTATTTTGGGCGAGTCGGTGCCTTCAGTTATTCTTACAATGTAGGACGCCCTGCCTATGGAAGACCGGTCGTCACTCGACTCGGGCACGGACGTCTGTCTGGAAGGCGTGCTGTAGGCGACCTGCTGCTCTCCTAGCACGATGGTCACAGATTTGTTTTTCTCGTGAATAATTTTAGACGTGTCATTGGACGCTGGAGTGAGGGTGATGCCATTCGATTCTGGGGTGAGAGCAACTCCATTGCTTGGGGTGCCGGCCGCTGGATGGGAGTGGCGGGATGGAGCGTTAGACCCGCTCCTGTGAGGAGTAGCAGAGGGGTTGTGCGAGTGGCGCGAGGGAGTGGAGCGGTGGGTGAGGGGGGATGCGGGCAGAACTTTGGGGTGACTTGGGTGGTGGTGTTTGGAGGGGCTCTGAGAGGGGCTATACACAGGGGAGGGAGAGGAGGCTGCGTCATAGGACCTCGTAGGGGAGTCGTGCCGCAGCGCAGGGAAGTGTGTCGTCCGCACGGACTCGCCTCCGTGGGAGCTGCAGCTCACGGTGTCGCTTTGGTGCAAGCTTGACATACCTGCACACAGTCAAAAGTGTTATAATTTATTCGGACCTGCATATAGTTGGGAGCATTCAAATTTACTCGTATACTGATTTTTGCACAAAGAATGTTGTGAAAGATCAGATTATATGTTAGTTTAAGGCTCCCTAACCGATACAAAAAAGAGCGTATCGAAGAGAGGAAGGAGGAAGGCATCATTTAGTATGGAGATGAGGGAATGAAGAATCTATGCAGAAGAGGCATAGAAACAGTAACTTGAGAAAGAAGTTCATGAAACATGATAAAAGTTGGATAAAAAAGTAGTAGGTGCTGAAAAACAGGACTGCAGTGAACCGGAAAAAGGTGGTCCGTAATATAACAAAAAAAAAACTTTTATTTCGATAAAAAGGCCTACCTCTCAGCTCGGGCCCTCACATATTTTCACCCAGGGAGCGCTAATTCCCATAGATACAATAGTTGTATCCCCCTGAGGGGAGAATGCTTGGTAAACGACTCATTGAATTAAAGGGCAGTTTTATGCTTCACTAATACTGGCCCAAGTGAGAAATAAACAGGACGTGTTGCAGCACTTGGCGTAGCCATGTCAACTTGAGGGACTTGAAACGTTAACTGCGACGAGTTAAACTGAAGTTCAATATTCAATTCAAATTTAAAGTCTATTGTGGTAATAAACTTTGAGAATAACAAACATTAACTGGATCCGGTGCTAATTTAGTTTTCATTGAGTATTAATAAAAAATGAGTTGGTGACTGCAGGTGGGTCAGCAGCACTATGAAAATCACGTAAGTGACCACCGGTGGGTCACTTCGCAGGAAATGTATTAAGCGGCCAGCCGTACCGCAACGACCTCGTAAACTGTTCCAAAAATCCGGTCGAAGGATGAAGTTGAATTATGAGTTAATTAAAGCAATGCAAATGTTCCTAACTGGACGTGCCTGAAGTGTTCCAATCATAAGAATTATATTCTCCTAAAAGAATCATAACCTGACGCTTTTATCACATCCACTGCACACATCAGGCCTTTCACACCACCTCATTAAAACACAAGCTACAACTAAGATGAGTGCTAACTTGCGCTGAAATTAGCTTTCGTTCTAAATGATGTTAGTACATCGAATTTATTGATTCAAAAAGCGATTAATAATTAGCCACGTAGGCGTCATGTGTTTTTGTTCCCGATCCCGAAATATAAATGGAGGAATAAAAAGGTCTGTAATCTATAGCCTGGAATTAAAAAACAATTCCTTCTGTTATTTCCACGCATTGTACCGAGTGCGAGAATAAGAACTTATTTAAATCTGTTTCAGACGCGCGTGTCATGTCGTGCGTCTTCTTGTTATTATTATTATATAAGAAAGTTTTAGCCTCCCTTAATCACGACAAAGATGTTCCAAGAGAGGAAAGAGGAAGGCACCATTTAGTATGGAGTTGAGGGAACGCGGAATCTATGCACAAGGTGCACAGAAACAGTAAGCTAGGAAAGAAGTTCATGAAACAAGAAAAAAGTTGAAGAAGAAAGTAGTAGGTGCTGAAAAACAGGACAGCAGTGGACCGAAAAAAGATGATCCGTAACAAAACAAAAACCTATTTTATTACAACTAAAGGAAGCCTACCTAAACTTTAGCTCAGGCCCTCACATAGTCCCCCTGGGAGCGCTAATTCCCATAGATACAATACCTGTATCCCCCTGAGGGGCGTGCGTCTTCTTGTTTTGTGAGGCAAGACTTTTTCATATTCTCCTAAAAGAATTGTCTATGCCGGTAAAATTTGGTAATAATCATTTTATTCCTCACACGGTAACCATGTTCACTCAAATTAGTGCACGCTATATTCTTATCATTAAATGTCTGAAGAAAAACCTTCTGTATTTCAATTTTACAAGCACAATTATTTATTTTCAACTATCGGACTCTCAACAACATAGGTCAGTGTTGCACAATCGTGCAGGCTCATATATCAAAGAGTAGGCTATGTCATTCTTAGCGTTTCTGAACGACCTCGGCAACGTTTCCCGTTTCGTATCTCGTAGAGTGTTTTAGGTCTTTTCATGCTTTTCTAACTTATAGTGCATGAAGAGAACATATTTTAACTGTTTTGGAATTCCACACGGTGAATCACGCTATTTAACACGGTGACTGTCGGGTGACCCACCGGTGGTCACTGAGGGGGTTTTCATTATGCAGCTGACCCCACCAAGGCTCAGAAACTCAATTGTTATGAATAAATTATCAAAACCAAATGAGAGCACGATCCATTTAATGTTTGTCATTTTATATTTTGACCACTGAAATTATCTTTAATTGGAGTTGAACATTGAACTTCAGTTCAAATCCTCACAATTTATGTTCTCACTACTCTTTTTTCGCTATTTTTCACCACGTTGAGCTCTTAATATGGAAAGATCAGCACTGCCAGTGATATGCTGTTTATACACAAGAACACACAGATCCAACAATTTTTTCCAACCGGAACTTCGAGTATGAAGACTGAGAATTCAATTTTTATACCACAGTTACGTAAATTATCCGTAAAAAGCTTCGCAATTTATAACAGTTTGGCTGCTAAACATCGCTGACTAAATTTTACCCTCGGGTATCGCGGCGTCGATCGATGCTTTTTGCATAACAAAAGGGGAAAAAAAGAGAGCCAAGCATCCGAGTCACGGCGGCCGTGGGACATTCCCACATCGACCGGCAAAGTTGCATTAATCATCGCACTTTGACTCGGCGCCTCCGACACGAACGGCCCCCCAGCCAAGACTGTTGGGTGTAAGCCCATACACTTTGTTGGGCACAAACCCACCCAACTTTGGCCCAAACCCACCCAACTTTGGCCCAAACCCACCCAACTTTGGCCCAAACCCACCCAACTTTGGCCCAAACCAACCCAACTTTGGCACAAGCCCACCCAACTTTGGCACAAACCCACCCAACTTTGGCACAAACCCACCCAACTTTGGCACAAACCCACCCAACTTTGGCACAAACCCACCCTACTTGGGCACAAACCCACCCAACTTGGGCACAAACCCACTCAGCTTGTTGGGCACAAATCCACCCAGCTTGTTGGGCACAAACCCACCTAATTTGTTAGGCACAAACCCACCAAGTTTGTTAGACACAAACCTACCAAGTTTGTCGAGCAGATTGTGCCCCAGCGCAACTCAAACGAGCGGCTGTCACGTTCTGCTAACGCATGTGTGCCCCTGCCTTGCTTTTCCCACGGCAGATTTGAGCGCAGGTTTACGTAGCAGAGATTTGAACAGAATAAATTTAGAGCACTTTCGAATTGATCTAAAGACTTAAAGCAATGCAAGCTAACTTCTAAAGACAATTAATTAGCCGATGGGAAATAGGGAAATTGTGTTGTTTTAAGCTAATTAAGCTTGAATAATGCTAAGCGTGCACAAATAAGAGGGGCCACAATAGATATTTCCCGTATTTTTGTCAATGATCGGTTCCACTTTATTTCTGTAAAAGAAGTACACTGTTTTGTTTCAAAAGCAATGTTTTTAGTACATAAAAGAAGAATCCAACTATGATTTGCTTCTTTTCACCGGCACACGATGAAATCTTTAAGCAAACTCATAGTTCTGTTTTTTAATAGTAAAAACTCTACTGCATATGACTCCATAAATCTTTAGTAAGAAGTGCGTGCTTACATCGTTCGCTCTTGTTATTAAAAACTAAGAAAATAATCACAGAATCGTGACAGTACGAAAATAATGATAAGCTTTCATTGTGGCTCACCAACATTTTACTGCCACACTTCAAATTAACTACAGATAGGGACTACAGATACCAAAAAAAATCTATGCATGCGATTTTGTGAATAGATTCCACATCTGTTCACACTATGAGAAAATGGGGGAGCAGGTAATGACGTAGAGTATTTAACCAGTCTCACTTTACTGTTTCCCAACGCACTATGCTTCAATGAACTGAATAAGAGAGAAGGATTTCCTACACACAACTCCCCAGTTTTTATTTCGCACTATCTCATCAAATTAGATGGCTTCAACTCGTCTACAAGGGATCAGAATGTGTGGTAATATCAGTACGAGTAAAAATCAGCTCTATTACCATGTTACAATAGAATATATTGGTAATTGGTGTAGCCTTAGATTCACGGGTGACAAGAACGGACATTTTCTGAAATAAACCACTACCTACACGATCTCTGTAGCGCACAACTAAAGGAGCCAGGCTTTTGGGCCACTATAGACTTTTCTGTTCACATTAACAAGATTCTGAGATCAGCAGGGATATTATATCCAACCACGACCGCTACCAAGCACACTTAAAACTTTTTGCTCTTTTCAAAAACGTCACGATGAGAAAGATTGAAACCTAAAATTTTCATCTCGGCGTGATGCCAAACAGCTCTTCTTCACCGAGGCCAAGAAAAAAGAGATTGACTTTCTGCAGGAAATGTTGAAGATTGCATGTAGATCAGAGCAGTGCCTGAAAGTGACGAAAGCCCGTTAACGTCCGTCAAGGGAGGCTCCAAGATCGTTGTACACCACCGTAAAGATAGATCTAAAAAATAAAACACGCTACACGTTTAAAAGAGTGAACTAGCCAAACAATGTACGGGTGTAAAATGGAAAGCCCAATCCTAAGATGGGAAAAAGCGGATTTGATTTCTTCATTTGGTAAAAAGCCGTTAATGGACAAGAGTACACTTTATTCGCATAATTTGTTTAGTTGCACCCACTGCGGATCTTCACTACCACCACCACACGGAGAAGCGTAATGCGTAGTCTCGCTCGTGACGCAAAAAAGAAGAAAAAATTTCCTGGATGACGTAAGAGTACAAAGATGGAAGGCCACGCAACACCGTCCCGTCTGAGGTCACATTTAAAAGAAGGACGTTGCTGGCATGCATTGAGCCGTGGCAACGCTCGTCTTGCACCGCGGACGGAAGCGACCGCACGCTTGCGATGAAAAAACTGTAATGAAACATTAGGGAGGCTCGCCACGCTCGACCCACACTGCAGCATCGAGTCCTGGTGAATTCGTATTTATGCTACGAAGCAAATGAATGAGAAGGAAGAAGATTCATCGTAAAAATATGAAAGAATACTACAAATACTTGAGAATTTAAAAAAATAGGCAATACTGAATATACAAACAAAATATTAAAAATACTCCAGCAAATACCAGATACTAAAGAATACACACCCAATTGACACGGACTTTCATAATTGTAAAGCTATAGATTAGATTAGATGCTAGTTTAAGCCTCCCTAAGCCGCAACAAAGGCGTTCCAAAGAGAAGAAAAAAGGAACCATTTAGTATGGAGATAAGGAAGCGAAGAAGCCATGCACAAAGTGCATAGAAACAGTAAGTTGAGAAAGAAATTAATGAAATACGATAAAAATAGAGGAAGAAAGAAGTATATGCTGAGAAACAGGAAACCGAAACCTTTCGGAGAAACCGAAAAAAGATGGGCCTGAACAAAACAGAAAATATTTTATTTCAACAAAAAGAAGGCTCGGGACTCTCGGCTCGAGACCTCCCATATTCTTCCTGGGAGCGGTAATTCCCATAGATACAATAATTGCATCCCACTGAAAAGACTGTAAAGCAATAACATGGAGAAAAAAATAAATGGAGACGAAAAGAATGAAGTGAGCCGTTTGATCATGTCGCATGGATGACTCAATGATGATTTTTAGAAAAAAAACACAGTGTCCGTTGATAAATCACGGCGATTCTCCATCAAAATTTAACTATATTTGTACTTTCAAACACTTCTAATTAGCATGAACTTCCCCAGGGGGTGTTCCCCAGGAAAGTGGTTATACCGAGAGACTCGTGGAATAGAAAAAGTGCACAATCTTCACTTAATCATCGCACGACGATAAAAACATGAACCAATAAGGTACAAAAACACCTTCACTAGAGTACGAGTCCATTGATATCGACACATAAAACACCGCACAAAAGAGAAGAAGTGAGAATAAAAAATACGTCGCACTTCACCCAACTACAAAACTTAGCAACACATAAGCCACACTTCACCCAACTACTAAACTTGCCAACAAAGTCCAATAACCAGAGCTGCTAGGCGCGCTGTGAGCAGCCTAGAACTTCTCCGAAGAGCGTCACGCGGTTCGTGCAGAACTAAGAAATAACACGGAGTTACAAGGATGTTTTCGTCTAGAATTTGGAAAATTTCAACGAATTCAGAGCTCATTTTGCCTTCCAATTTCGAAATCACCTTCAGTATTCCACTATAAAGGAAACTATCTGGCTCACCATTCATGGTGTTCAAAGAAGCCAGAAGTTGTTCCTTGAATTTTCCATCAAAATACTTTGCCACTGTACAAAATTAACACAAAATTTTGATTTGTTCTTTGCTTTATTTTGCCTAAAACTTCCTCCGTGACTTCATGTTATTTATTGCTCGTGTTAATAAAATACTTCATTATTTATACAGTTATTTTTAGTTTAAAAAACACTGCTATCAACTCCTGTTAGCTGTTGAAATAACAATTATGTTCATTCTTAGCAGTCAAAAGAGCGAAAATGGAGGTAAAGATAGCCAGATAGCGAAACTTGGTGGAGGAAATTTTTTAATTTTTTAAAGGAGCAGGCAAAATCACTTCAGAATTCGTTGAAATAGTCTAGATACCAAAATAATAGTAATATAGTGTAATACTAGACAGAGACTAACAGAGACCTTATAAGAGAAACTGGGTAATCTGGTTTATCCACCACAATACACGGCTATCCCTAACAGCATCCCCAGAGGGGTGAATTAAGCGATCCTCTCCTATGCTTCGAGGAATGCCGGGTTCCCGAGAAGCACTACAATCTACGCTATCAACTGCACGGGAGTAAATTAAAGCATGCAATTGAGTTCGATACAGCAGAGACTGGAGGACAATTCCCTCCAGCGCACCCCGCTAGGTTAGGCAGATGCAGATTCAGTTAACGCACGAGTGATGAAAGTATTGTTCTCTACAGGGATACTAGAAAGAGTTCAACTAGGAATGCAACGGACCTCGGTAATGGTGATGCCGTAGTGTCTCCATTTTCATCCAGGGTTCTAAGCGTTCTAGACTGAACGGAGCAACAGGATATAGATGCCGTAATCGCATTTATTTGGTATGCCGGTGAAGAGGTAGTTGGCACTGTCTGAACACCTGAATGAATTCTTACTTCCAATTTTTACGCGTCTACCTCGCACTCCATACAGAACTTAATCTGCCTTTCACTATTGGTAACTATGAGCCCACATTGATGAATATTTCCCTCTGACTTCTTGAATCAAGACTGCAAAAGTGGAAAAAAGTAACTGAAACCCTGAAATGTTTTCCTGGAAAGTGACGAGAAAAAATTGTTGGTCCTCAAACTTTGGACAATCTTCGTTTCCCAGGCGGCATCACAGGAGGAAGCGGAGGTGTAACGGACCCTCCAATCGACCGATTACGAGCGTCCGTCGTGACGAACGATCACTCAAGGGTATCGAGAGATGCAAACTGAATGTTTCATACTGGCTGCCCTCGTGAGTGGTGAACCCATAAAGATAAAATGGCAACCTGGGAGTCACTTTCAGTTCAGAATACCAAACATGTTCTGTGTACGAAATTTTATAAATGAAGAAAACCCGGATTGCAGCAGAAATAAAAGGCTTGACATGAATATCATTGAGTGAACCGAGTAGATTTTGTACATCTACGTTTGTATGTACCAATATTTTACCAGAAAAAGCCCCTCCTACGTAAAGAAAGTATCATTCTTATTTGTTTCTTATTTTGAAATTCAACTCCTTATTTCGTTAGTTAGTGCTCTAAAATCAAATCGAACCAATTAAAAAATTTATACCAAAACTAACTGTTCAGTCTCAGCTTCAGGATTACTGAAAATTTTTGAACAAATCATTCATGAACTTAGAATGTTAACACAACAGAATCAATAAGGGGACCGGTCATCAATTGTTAAGTTGAAAGTAACAAACTCTACCTCAAGAATTTAATATTCCTATTAACTTACACAAAAATATACAGTTTCTTGCCTAGTTGTGATCTTTTCGTTTTTTTTTTCACCGTGTAAGCCAGATACATGCGCACTACATAATGAAAGCAATTTTCTTTTTTTATTAATAAATTTTTATTTAAATAGACTAAAATTCTCTAGAAAGCTATCTTATCGCAGAAATGAAAGGACCCTGACGAAGAGAGGACACACGTTCGAACAGTTTATTCAAGAGCAATGTTCACGAATAACTTACAGCAACAACTTTAAGAATAACGCCTAAATTTCAGACGACGGGAACACACTATGATGTAGGCACTTAGTACTTTTAAAAAATAAGGAATTTTCAAAAATTTACATTCGGTCCTTGATGATGGTGAGAGCAAATTCAGCTGAAACCTGGGAATAATGAATTTAGATTGATCCTAGAATAAAAGCGATGTAAGACGGGTGATGATGTGCAGTCACATTGGTCAGCAATAATTGAGTGACGATCCCAACAAAAGAGGTTTCTAAAAATTTTAATTCGGTCCTTTATGGCGGTCAAAGTAAATCCAACCAAAAGCCTAAAAACAACGAATTTTGTTAGATCTTAGGAAGAAAACGATACAAGAGAAATGAAGATGAGGCTTAGAACTAACAAAGTTTATCAGGAACTAGGAAGACAAGAAGTGAGGACGCTCACCGGTGGGGGAGGAGGGCGCGAGGCTGGCCGGGGAGGACACGAGAGGCTGCAGGTCCCCGCCGCTCGTCACCACCACGCGCGTTGCGTTCTGCACGGCACCACACGTAAGGTTATCACGTGTTCTGCTCATCTAAGCAGAGAAACTAAGTTAAACGATGTTAGAGAAAACAGAAAACCATGGAGAATTTATGGAAAACCCCTTTTTGGGGAATAAATACAATTTTCTTTGGGAATAAATTAAGATCTTTTTTTGGAGAATATACAACTTTCTTGAGGGCCAGATACAGACCTTTTTTTGGAATAGAAAATACGGATTTACTTAGGAATTAATTAAAACCTCTTGGAAAAAAATTCCTGATTAATAAATGACAACCATTTTTGGGAGAAAAATATAAATTTCTTGAAAAATAAAGAAAGAACTTTTAAAAAAAAGTGCATACAAACTTGTACACTTTACATAACGTAAGTTGTACATGCCAAATGAAAAAATTCAAACCTAATATACTACACATGACTCACAATAATAAAATAAATTGAAAAATGTGTTGTACAATGATATAAATTTTCTAGTCCAAACTTTACTTCATTGTCGATTCCTAAACTACACGGTCTCATCCGAAATGCATAACACAAATTTAGTCGCAACCAGGAATTTCTTGAATCTTCATTGTCATACTCAGAACAAATACAATAAATCTTCACGAGTAAAAAAAATTCCACAGACAAACCAACAACTCTGAAATCCAACAAAGATCTGAAATAAACCTCAAAGACGACGCCAAATCATAAAAATATCATCAAGTGGGCGTCGATAGAGTGCAGTTGTTCCCTCCTTCAATGAAGGTATGAAGGAACGAAGGAACTGCGCAGCGCATCCTCGAGAGCGGATGCACCGAATTTGAGGCTGGAGAAAAATTCAGCAAAAGCTCGGAGCAGAACTGGTCTTGTGTTCATCAGGGATAAGAATGCGAAGGCTCGGTAGTATACACACGTAATCAAAGGCTGCAGTACCGAACACGGTCCAGATAACAGAGGGTGTAAAACGTTAACCCTCCACAAGCACAAACGTAACCGGCAATAGGGAGGAAAATGACACTGCGAGTTGGCTATCGTGCACCGCACGCACTTCACTCTGAGCATCCTCTGGACTCCCTCTGGACGTGTGAGGCAACAAGACGTCGTCTCAAAAATCCCTGCTTCCTCCACTTAAATCGTTAAGAGCACGTAATTTGTACCGCTGAAATTTATGACTCATGACAAAAGGATCGAATGCAAGTCGATACTCATTTTTTTCCATTCTTCATTAGTTTTGAGGTTTGAAGCGCTTGTTGTTTTTTTTTCAAGGTCTGACATGGAATACGAAGAGTACACGATAAGGGGGATTTGCAGTATCTCGGCTCTTTGGACGCTCGAGAGTGTTTCAGAAAAATTTCATCTTCCGCTAAGTTCAAATTCTGAAAGCAGGTATAAACCAACCACCAGTTATTTTAATTGCATTAGCAATGACGTAACATAGATTGGTCTCACATCAAACATACACAATTTTGCAGCTGCAACAATCATCAGAATGAGAATGAACATTTCAAAAATATCCGCAGGGATTTAACGGAACAAATGCAGAAACCTTGAAAATGTAATAGTTGCAAATGATTCACAATTTAGACAGTGTAATCATTTACTACAAAATTCTACGCTTGGAGTGTTAAATTCTTAGTATTATGTAATATTAGGAGTATATGTTATTTGAAGCCTTTCTAATCACAATAAAGGTTTTCCAAAGGAGAGGTAGGAGTGAGACACCATTCAGCATGGAGTATGAGAAATGACAGAATCTACGCCCAAGGTGTGCTCCCGCAGAAGATCCTCTACGCATATAGAAACAGTAAGTTGTGAGGAAAATCAATGGAACAAGATAAAAGTTGAAGAAGAAAGTAGTACGTGCTTGAAAACAAGAGAGCAACGAACCGAAAAAAATGGTCCGTAACAAAACAAAAAAATATATTCTCTTTTAACAAAAAGAAGGCTTGCTAACTCTCAATTCGGGACCTCACATTTCAACCCTCGCATAGGTAATTTCCATAAGATAGATAGATCGTATCCTCGCGAGAGGACCAGCAATTATCCAACACAGGAATTGTAGCGTAAGGAGGTGTCTTCAAAATGAAAAGCTGTCCCAATCTGCAAATTGCGCTCGTGACACCTCGAGCATGCAGGTCCAGCGTGTCTGCGTGTCTAGTGATGAACGCTAAAAGTACCTCACATGATTCGTTCGTATGATTGATTGTCCCTTACGATTGGTCTTGTGGTATTGTCTCACGTGTACCATTGTCTCGCCTGTATGAATTTCTTGCTCGTATGATCGTCTCACTGGTACGAATGTTAGAGAAAGATTGTCCAACAGAATTATCTCACAAAAATCTTGCAGAATTATCACACATTAGTGTTTCATGGAAGTCACGTAAAATTATATGAATTGTTTCTATATTTTGTAGGAACAACATAGAATAGAGTTACATAGACCACTCTAAAACTGATTTCACTTGTAATTTGCACCATCCGATCGATCACGACCCTACGGCAGACGCTGTTGTTTCTGTTACCTACGTCAGCACAGTCATTCACTCGAAACCAACAGCCAAATTTCAGTAATTTAAAAGAAAAATAAAGATCATTTCGATACCAAACAATGAGGATATGTTCTATCACCAAGGAGAATGTAAACAATCGATTGTGATTGCTATAGAGCAGTTGTCACACGGGTTCAAAGAACAAAACATCCTCCGTTACAGCGATTCTGAACATCCACAACATTTATCACTTCCTCTAATT
The DNA here is from genome assembly GCA_030386875.1 of Morinoia aosen. Lineage (NCBI taxonomy): Eukaryota > Metazoa > Arthropoda > Malacostraca > Amphipoda > Talitridae > Morinoia > Morinoia aosen. The sequence continues at coordinate 30,567,467 of CM059567.1, read as the reverse complement.
GAGGATACAAAATAATTTGACTCGCTCCTAATGAAGGAAACTTTTAATCTCTATTGATCGGATTAGTCTCGTTCATGTATTCAAAGTGTATAACTCAACATTACAACAATAGAAACAGAAAAGTAATTATAAGGCATCAGATCATTCATTAAAATATCGTCTAGCTACCTCTTCTTTAAAATACAGTCAAAAAATGGCTGCCCACCCGAGAGCATTGTTAAGCGACGCATGAAAACAGCGAGGAGAGGGAACTGAAGACGCTTCGGCACAATGAAGGCTACAGTGATCTTGATCAATTTGACGGGATGACAATGAGCACATGTGAGTAAAACCAGGAAAATCTGGCGGGATAGAAGCAGGCAGACCAGGCGGGATGGAAGCAGGCAGACCAGGCGGGATGGAAGCAGGCAGACCAGGCGGGATGGAAGCAGGCAGACCAGGCGGGATGGAAGCAAGCAGTCCATACGGGATGGAAGCAGGCAGACCAGGCGGGATGGAAGCAGGCAGACCAGGCGGGATGGAAGCAAGCAGTCCATACGGGATGGAAGCAAGCAGTCCAAGCGGGATGGAAGCAAGCAGTCCAAGCGGGATGGAAGCAAGCAGTCCAAGCGGGATGAAAGCAAGCAGAACAGGCGGGGGATGGAAGCAAGCAGACCAGGCGGGATGGAAGCAAGCAGACCAGGCGGGATGGAAGCAAGCAGACCAGGCGGGATGGAAGCAAGCAGACCAGGCGGGATGGAAGCAAGCAGACCAGGCGGGATGGAAGCAAGCAGACCAGGCGGGATGGAAGACGAGAGCCAAGGTCGGGGCGGCACATGGAGTGCGCCAGAGGCCACAGCGGCTCCCACACAGCCGGCGGCGGCTGGCAGAGCACGCAACCGAAGCTCTGTGTGTTAGTTGAGAGCAGGGTTGCGGAGTCGGAGTCGGGAGTCGGAGTCGCCGGAGTCGGATGTTTTAGGGTGGAGTCGGAGTCGGAGTCGGAGTCGCTTCTCTGAAGTGTGGTGGAGTCGGAGTCGGAGTCGCTACTCTGAAGTGTGATGGAGTCGGAGTCGGAGTCGGAGTCGCTTTTCCGAATGTGGTGGAGTCGGAGTCGGAGTCGGAGTCGTTCATTCGGATGTGGTAGAGTCGTGGTTGGAGTCGCTATTTTTTGGTGTCTTCGATTCTAATTTTTGCCTAAAATTATTTATTATTCTTTAAAACTAGAAGTAAACCAAAACAGAGTTAGAATGCTTTGCTGAAAAATCTAAGAAATACGCAATGTTTTCGTTGATTGTTTTGTTCTAAGTTTGAAACAGCGTATTTATTCCTATCACCTAATACCGCCATGTTATCTAGTCATTGAGGGTTTGCACAGATATATATGAGAAACCTACGAGTGCGAAATATAATTTTTGTACCCAGCATTAATGTATATTTTGTGGTTAAAAGCAGGAATTAGTAATTGAAAGCATCGCAAATTCATTCTGTATATTTCTGTTTTGTTCATTTTTCCTTCAATTAATACATAGGAACAGGAAAATAGTAGTAAATGTGTTGCAAGTTACTTGCAGAACATTTCAGCTGATGCAATACATTGTACTCACATAAAGAGTGGTAACTCTGTATGCTCAAAATGATGCATTGATTGATAATGATCATAAACATTTCTAGTCTTTTGGTTATGATTCATTGCCAATGAGTAGTCTTTGCCGAAACCTGAAGCTATGGTCTAGTGCACAAAGACTTCTAGTTTTCAAGTCATGTTATCAAAATTGATATGGCTTCCGTGTTTTTAAGTCAAGTTAACATGTATTGATAATAAAAATTTCTTCTCATTTCTCAAGTTATTCCTTGAATGTAATTTGGTTCTTTCAGAGTTATATTGTATTTCACTATTTCATCATCATGTTTAATTTTTATCTTCGTATCACTTCCCAGTTTCTAAGCTAGTATACGCTGAAATGCAGAATTTTATAATTATGTTGATACATTTTAAAAAACTGAAATAGTATTTGTTTTGTAGCATTATGTAATTAATTACTTCTTGTTAAGGAAGATTTGGAAATGTTGTAAGGTTATCTATATCGGCATTGAGACACTTGAAAAAAAAATAAAAATACGATGTAAGCGAGCTGCAATGAAAATAATTACACACACCAGCAAAAACTTCACTTACAATCACACACACATTGTAACTGAAAACAATGCACTATCTCAGCTGCAATGGTTTTTGCATTTATGCGATAGTACAAATTCTCTTGCTGGAAACGTTTCAAATTGCTCCAAAAAACACGAAATGAGAAGAACCTGGGCGTTTATTAAAATAACAAAGTGTCCAATACAAAGTAAAAAGTTAGACGAAAATAAGAGATAGTATCATAATACACGCAAAGAAGCTAGAAGTGACTTTTATTCGTGAAAAAAACTTTCCGAAAACGTCAGGCCCCTGCAATGAAAGCAGAACAACTTTTGCTTATTATAGCCGAAATGTAACATAGTGTTGAGCAATAATATGACACCTTTTCTGCATTGTTACCCTGCATAGTGTAGATACAAAGAAGAAAAGGCAGTGTGCAAATCTTACCTACCTTATCTACACGTATATCATAATTTTGGGGATTTGAAGCATAGTCATTGAATTAACTACTATAATTTCACTGAATTAGTGCATACTTAGTAATAAAAAACTGTTGATGCTTATCTATGCTTCTCAGTGTAGACAATGCCTACATTACCTACTCAGAAAACACTTGTCAGTAATATACAGGGTGTTTCAGATTCAGAATAAGAGGCAAAAAATTGCACACCAAATAGAAGATATCCAAATAAAAACTTTTTCTTCCATAAAATTTTCCGAAGAAAGAGACATTGAGATATTAGCAGCTTATTGTATTAAAGGGTGAAATTTAATGAATAAACTACTCGCAATATTTATTTTGAATTTACGTTGATCGGGCGAAATGTGCTAGTTACAAGACCTCCTAGATCTCCTGACATGACTCCACTCGGTTTCAATTTTTGGGGACACGTGAAGAGCCTTGTTTATGCTACACCCATTGGGTCTGAGGAAGATCTTGTGGCCAGAATTGCAGTGGCTGCAGGTGAGATACCTTAATGCCAGACGTGTTTCCTAATATTCGGCAGCCGTTAAGGCTAACATTCGAAAAGTGCATAGATGTAGGTGGAACACATTTTGAACAATTTTTGTAAAGCAAATTCAGAATCAATACCGCGAGTAATTGTGCCATTAAATTTCAACCTTAAAAACAATAAACACCTAATGCCTCCCAACCCCGATTTTTTGGGTGAAAATTTCATAGGACAAAAAGTGTTTATTTGGCCATTTTCTACTTGATGTGCAATTTTGTACCTCGTTTTCTGAAACACTCAGTATACATAATTGTGTACACGACTCGTCAAATGACGGGATTCGATATTGTCTGTATAGAAATCTTCCAGATGTGGACCATAAAGAAATAGTTTCATCCTAATAGCACCCGCGATTAAAATATTCTAATACTTGTTCACTGGTGAAACTCGCATCACAGATACAGTAGTTAAGTATCTCTAAGAGCGTGAAAGGGAGACAGATCAACCAACAAAGACGAACAGCCAATTTTGTTTGTTCAATGAAATTTCCTGTTGAATATTTTCCGTATTTCTGATGGCGGCTTTGTGGAAGAAAAAGTTTTCTTCAGTTGGCCTCTCTTAGTTCACAGACAAGAATTTGAAACTGATGAAATTAGATCTTTTTGTTCGTTGTTTTTTGTTTTGCAGCTGCATATTTATTTCCGGTTTTTGTGTTTAAATTTAACTTTCTATAAATAAGCATGTTTGCGCTTCTAGAAGACTGCATTAACCTTAAATAGCTTTAATTAACATTACTTGTGACGCTTTGGCGTTCACTCATTAAATTATCTTTGAGCTTGCTCCGCTTGGGCAGCATGTCTTCCTTTTAATAAAAGTGGGTCTGGTACCTCTAACTTATTTCTATTGCGTAAAAAGCAGTCTCTTTCTGCGACTTGAACTCCTCGACCCGGCTTTTGCAGCCTCTTGAATAGGCACTTACTATTCAAGGTAATTAATTGTCAATTAATTGGTAACATCTTAGTGCTATATGTAATCTTACAATAAGATACGATATTCACCTAGTCGGCGACCGGACATCTTAAAACTCTGTATCTCTCTACTCAGAACGCCTCTAAAATTTCCTACCGGAGTACCGTGCTGATGACCGGCCGCGTCCATTGGGTGTCTTCTATTTTTAGCGAGTATCGTTTTAAAAACTAACCTTACGTTAAAGAAGATTTTCGGTCTTCATTTTAAAGGAATTCAATAATAAAAATTTCGCAGAGGACGCTCCTGTGCGTACTGTTGGAATCCTCAAGATCCACCTAACTTGGGTACGGTTTCTCTTTTTGCGTATCTCGGGAAACGACTTGCTGTTGTTCCCACGAAGTTCTTCTGTATTTGAAATAAATGTTCGACCAATTTCTCTTAAGTTTTAAGTCCTAAAATTTCATTGAACTAACATAGGAGAGATTACGCTCACGAAATAGCTAAACCTATTTATTAATTTGTTCAAAGGAGACACTTGACCATTTATTGTATAAGAACAATCAATACTATACTGCGTGCCCCACAAAAATGTCCCGGACTTTTTAATTGATAATATCTCCGCTTAAATTAACATATTTTAATTGTCTTTTATTTACAATTTATTCAATTTGGTTTCCTTTTGAAATAATATAAGTTTTTGAAAATCAGTTGAATAAACTTCAAGGTGATCGATTTACTGAAAGGGGTAGAAAAATTGTTCAAAGGGAAAGTTTTAAAAACAACACTGGTGTTCTTCATCATTCCTCAATACCTACTGTTGAGAATAATTTCATAACGATGTATCGTACATACAACTAAGTATTTAAACCCTCTGAGAGGTTTCAAGTTTCAAGTGTTCTCAATAATAGTGTTTCAAGGACTGATAGAAAACGGTGGAATAATGGGTAAAACTCTTCGTTCAATGGTGGCTAGAAGTAATACTTGCCTTGAGAGAAATGGAGGGTATGTCGTTAAGGTTATATAAGGTAATGATTTGTTACTCCTTAAAATTTTTGTGTGTTCAGTTTTATGGAAACTACAAAATAAGGAAGAATATCAATATTGTTTTAAAAACTTTTCATTTGAACAATTAATTTTTCTACTCCTTTCAGTAAATTGGACATTATAAAGTGGTTATTCAACCAATTTTCAATAACATAAATTATTCGAAAAGGAAACAAAATTTACTACATTGTGAACAAAGGCAATTCAAATATGTTAATTTAAAGCTGAGATATAATTAATTAAAAATCGGGGACATTTTTACAGGACACCCGATATAATAAAAAACCAGGTGTCCGTCAATGATAAGTATATGTTCTCGTGCGTAATTTCCTCAATCTCATTACAATGGGAATCTGCTTGCTTGGACAGTATCATAAATACATACATACATACATACATATACCGGGCTTATCCTCCCTATGGGAGGGTAGCCGACAGCAGGCCACAATCCCCACACTTAGTCACTAGAAGGCGAGAGAGGCAGCACTGGCTGCACCTGAACTGCTAGGATCAGCAGCAGCCCAGCACAACCACCTCCCACAGTCAGGCCCGACAGCCACAGCTGGTTTACCCCGACCGCTTCATTGAGTGCAGCCCCTCCGCCCGCACATGACAGGTCAACCCCATCACAAGCGGGCAGCTTCCAGTAACGCGTCAGAAATAAAATTACCTCCTTATACACTGCTCCCACGCACTTCTGTCCGCAGCCATCCCTCTCGCCACGTCCACAGTCAGACCCCTCTCATACAAAGCACGTCTCACCCCATCCATCCAACTCATCCGTGGTCTACCTCGCGCTCGAAGACCACTCACTTCTGACATATATATCTTTTTCACCAGCCGCTCAACATTCATTCTTTCAACATGCCCAAACCATCCAAGCACTTTTTCATCCACTCGCCTGCTCAACTTTTTGATAACACCAGTCTGCCCCCTAACCAACTCATTCCTGATCCTATCTCTTCTAGTTACTCCATACGTGCTCCTCAAACACTTCATCTCAAACACATCCAACTTCCTCCTCTCAGCTGCTCTCAACCCCCAGGACTCTGCTCCATACAACAAAACTGGCACAATCAAACTTTCATACAGTCCCCTCTTAACATTCATACTCAAACTCCTGCATTCAAAAACTTTCCTCATTGCACCCAATGGCTTACAACCTTCACTCACTCGATGCTTCACTTCTACTTCCATACTATCCTTAACAGTCACATCCGACCCGAGGTACCTAAAATGCTCTACCTCCTCTAAAACTTCCCCATTCAACCTCGCATCCAAAGTTCCAAACACTCCACCTCTTGAACATCTCATCACCTTACTTTTATTCACATTTACCCTCAATTTCCGCCTTTCGCACACTCTACCAAACTCTGTAACCAGTCTCCAAACTCAGTATCATAAATACCATCGAAATAAGAAAAACCAGGCATCTGCTCACTTATGTTTATAAGTAGAAACCATTGCGTGAAAATCGAATCAACTGTCAAGAAAATGCGGCTCATCGCATTTAAATTTCAAAGGCATTTAAATGCTTAAAAGGTATGGCAAATTTTTTAAAAACCTCTTGCGAACAATAATTTAAATTACAATTCAGATAGGTATTATGTTATACAATTTGCTTGGTTGTTGTGTGCGTTTGTGACGTTTTTAAATATGCTTAATGACCGTATCTGTGATACGAGTTTTACCAGTCACAAGTATGAGAATACTGTATTTTAATCGCGGGTACTATTACAATGGATATATTTGTTTGCTATTTTATCTTGAGATTTTTTTAAAACGATTCCATTGGATCCCGTCATTTTTGACCAATCATGTACACTAGTATCTTGATTATTAACAATCTGTAGTCAATTTAAAAGTCGTTCGATAATAAAGAATATAATGAACATATGCACAGGTTTCAACACCTGCAACCGTTTACTACTAAGAATGACTGTCGTGTGTTTATTTATACGTTTTGTGTCACGCTGTTAAGAATAATTGATAGGAAAAAATTTGCACGGGCGGTCTTGGTTCCAGTTCACGGTCAATTAATACACTCATTTTCGTTGTGCAATAGCTCTATAATAAGTCACTTTCATCACAATTAGAGCGATCCATAGCCTTATATACTCAAGTTTGTATCGTGAATACCGAGTTCGGCGGGGTATTGCATATTACAATATGCTGTAATGTATATTACAATATACTGTATTGCAATGTACTGTATTGCATATTAAAATATACATACACAAGTTCGCAGTTGCTTTCAGTAATGCTGAATTTCAGTATCTCGGATACGACACGAATGGCTATAACTACTTCTCTTGCGGCTCAAAAATGCTGTGTTCTGAGTGTTTATTACTCTTATAAGAAATTTAAGTTACCTTTGGAATAAGCTGAAAGCATGGAAACTCCACTCAAACGAAAATTTGTTGTAGAAAGGTATTGAATCTCGTCATTTTTGACGGTGTGTGTACACTAGTTAAGAAATAAAATATTCATCTTATAAATTATGAATAGGTGAAGTAGGAGCCACAAAATTGTGAATAGGCGGAGTCGGTGTTGGAGTCGCCAAATTCTGGAGAAATGGAGTCGGAGTCGGAGTCGCCAAATTCTGAAAAGGTGGAGTCGGAGTCGGAGTCGGAGTCGCCAAATTCTGAAAAGGTGGAGTCGGAGTCGGAGTCGGAGTCGCCAAATTCTGAAAAAGTGGAGTCGGAGTCGGAGTCGCAAAATTCTGGAAAGGTGGAGTCGGAGTCGGAGTCGCAAATTTATTCCACCGACTCCGCAACCCTGGTTGAGAGCATCCAAAACACGCAACCGAAGCTGTGTGTGTTGGTTGAGAGCATCCAAAACACGCAACCGAAGCCGTGTGTGTTGGTTGAGAGCATCCAAAACACGCAACCGAAGCTGTGTGTGTTGGTTGAGAGCATCCAAAACACGCAACCGAAGCTGTGTGTGTTGGTTGAGAGCATCCAAAACACGCAACCGAAGATGTGTGTGTTGGTTGAGAGCATCCAAAACACGCAACCGAAGCTGTGTGTGTTGGTTGAGAGCATCCAAAACACGCAACCGAAGCTGTGTGTGTTGGTTGAGAGCATCCAAAACACGCAACCGAAGCTGTGTGATTGGCTGAGAGCATAGCATCCAAAACGATGATCTCAAGGAGGTTCCAAGAACTGCAGCAACAAACAGCCACATCAGAAGAGAAAACAAAACTTGACAGGCTAAACATGGAAACGAGAAGTGCACATACATGGAAAGCTAAAAAGAAGCTTCAAAGAGGAACTGTTAAATAAGAAGCGCAAAAGGAACGAAGAACTGATTTGAAGCACGGATTCGAAGAGTAGACAATAAAATACGAAATTTAGTTCGAGGAACGAGTAAACAAACTGGATAAGCAAATTAATGATACCCATGTGAGCCACTTTGACGTTTCTACATCAAGTTGCGCATGAAGAACAAAAAAAAAAGATTCAAACAAAGCTGGCCTAAATAGGGTAATGCAATCTCCCTAGACTGCAATTGACAGCAAAATTGGACACGAGATAGGAGATTAAAGAACTTTGTCCACAAGAAGCTCAGCTCTTTCTCGGTCTGGAATGTCCAAGCCAAGCTAACAAATTAATTTTTTCCCAGTCTAGGCAGGCGTCTCCGCAGACGATTAGCTGAAGCCGCCCTGACCCCGTGTGAACGCGGCTCAATTACACGGTGTACTTCTAAGTGTTTACAGAACTTGGGTAACTGAATGTGTTGGTTTTGTTTCTAGCGATATTGCTGTCAGTGGAATGATTGTGGTATTTAAAACACCATTCATTAACATATCATTGGTTACAAATGGTGTGCAAAACTTTATATGAGTTACATTTTGGTACGCAATGAGCATTTCATGTCCATTGGTACTTTAGGCTATTGGGGTGCAAGTAAAAAGTGTTAACCCAACCCTGTGCTGCTAATAATGATTCTCCGCCAAATTTCCACTCTTATTAACCAACTAAATGCAAGGACGTTAGCGGTAAAGTTGCGGAGAAAAGCGAAAGTACCTTTTGACTTTTCATGTTCTGTGTTATGGAAAATGAAGACATTACATGCATAGGAGAAAAAAGTTTATTATTTATTACAGTGTGGGATATCATACGTAACCAGTTAGCGGATTAATGATAAACTGAAAGTTTGCTTTCGTAGAAGTTTAATCATCTTTTGGAATCACCCCCACATAAATGAAAATAAAGAAAATAAACGAGCCATCGAAACAAGTAAACATTTCGATACTCTTCAAACGAAGTAAAATAACGCTTTCAGAAAAATGAATTATTATTATTATTATTATATAAGAAAGTTTTAGCCTCCCTTAACCACGACAAAGATGTTCCAAGAGAGGAAAGAGGAAGGCACCATTTAGTATGGAGTTGAGGGAACGCGGAATCTATGCACAAGGTGCACAGAAACAGTAAGCTAGGAAAGAAGTTCATGAAACAAGAAAAAAGTTGAAGAAGAAAAAATAGTAGGTGCTGAAAAACAGGACAGCAGTGAACCGAAAAAGATGGTCCGTAACGAAACAAAAACCTATTTTATTACAACAAAAAAGAAGCCTACCTAACCTTCAGCTCGGGCCCTCACATGGTTCCCCTGGGAGCGCTAATTCCCATAGATACAATAGTTGTATCCCCCTGAGGGGTTCAGAAAAATGAAATCAAAGTTGAAGGCACCTTAACCCTTTAACGCCTACATTCTTATACTCATATTACCGTTATCACAACCACTATCACTAAACCGACACTGGCATTAGGTAGTCACTGTTATCAAGATGTGGAAGGAACTGCCACTCGGCAGTGAAGTTTAAAGAACACATTAGTGAACAAATTGAATAAGAAATACAATATATTATTGTTATTTTCGAAAGAGGACCGTACAGTCCACTTGGGCGTTAAAGGGTTAAGGGTTTACTGAGCTTTTACGCAAGAAGTTCAACATTCCTAACAATATTGCATTGTTGTTTAATCCCAATGCATGTTCAGTCCAATGCTTGCGCAGTACTCGAGCAGATTCTCCAGTCCCTTCAGCTGCTGATGGATCTCAGACAATCGCCGCTGACTTCCAAAACTCATTACGAGGAACAAATCACATCCCTGCTGAGCCGCAGGCAACCCGCTGGCTGGCGACCTGAGTCGAGCGCGCATTGTAGCGAGGCGGACTCGCAAGACTGGGAGAAGAATTGCGAAATGTGTTTTGTACCTGACATTGAATGAATCTTTCTTAGAGCAAATGAACATTGAACATAGAGTTGTTCTGACTCATTGACGGAAAAGCGCAGTGTTGTTTAGATTTTTATGCGTTTGTTAAGTAAATACGCAGAACATTATTGATTCACGAGCGAGGCGTACTAACTGATCGCGTTTCTAACTCTGCACAGTCCATCAGCAAAGAGAAGCAATATCATGTCGATCGGAAGTCACTTTTAATAGTTATGTAAAAATTAAGGATTTTAATACCCTTCAATTTGAGCACAGCTCGGTTAACTAGAACGTGTGGCAAAAAAAGCTAACAAAAAGTAGCTGTATAAGGCCCTTGACGGACACAGAACACAGCTTTACGACACACCTCGGGCTAATAATGGACGACAAATGTCACAAACTTAATAACTGTGGTTTATGTCAAGACATAGACTTCAGGAAATATATTTTCGTAAAGTGCAGACAAGAGCGAAAGAAGCAGAAAAATGCTGGGCATCCAAGGCAAATCAAGGTCCTGTAGCATCGGCCTTCCCCAGACGTCATTACTGCATGTCGTCTTTCTCGGCTCCTAACAACTCGGGGTGACCTCTGCGCCGTACACACGCCAGAATCTCGCGATGATAAGGACAAACTCAGAAAAGCTTGGGTCCTTCGACCGGTAAACAGCAACAAATATCAGCTGCTGAGATCTTGAAATGGAACAACTGACGTCTATTGAAATTTACACGGGGATGCTAACTTACAGTCACAGAGAAATATGCCTCAGCCAGCAGTTTCACGGAAGGTAGGCCTAGCGAGTACACGAGACAAAGCAATGCTATGTAAGAATTGTAACAAAAGCATTACAAAAAAGGTTCGTTCATAAAAACTATTTTGAGTTTTATACATTTATCTTCCAAGTGTCGCAACATAAGGTTTACACTTCAAAGAGAAATAAATTGAAAAAACTGCACACGAAGAACTTGAGTATTAGCAAAAACAACGTACGGTAGCGGTCAAAAACCCGTCATCTTAACGAACAAAAGAGAGGAAAACAATCTCGTACCATCCAGGAAGGACACGACATTTATCCGACACCTACAAAACTAGACAATAATAATTAGCCATGACTGGACCGCAGCACGGGAGGCGCCAGACGTAACTTCATCCGGAGCTCCTGCGAGCGCAAGTCATCGTACCTGAGCACACGCGACCGTCGTTTGGCTGCGGCACCTGCACGCAGCAGCCGGGCATCGTTTGGGCAGCGGCTGCCCTGAGGTAGCGGGCACTGGCGCCGCCGGCCGACACGACGGCACCTTCAGGTTATGTCAGTTCACATGGCGCTATACTTTTACACTCGTGTTATACTTTCCAAGTATTAAGAATCAGCGATTCCTATTTGGTTCAGCTGTAAACATCACGTATTAAGAATCAGCGAGTCAAAATGATTCCTATCCGGTTCAGATGTAAGCACCACGTATTAAGAGTCAGTGAGTCAATATGATTCCTATCTGGTCCAGCTGTAAGCACCACGTATTGAGAGTCAGTGAGTCAATATAATTCCTATCTGGTCCAGCTGTAAGCACCACGTATTGAGAGTCAGTGAGTCAATATAATTCCTATCTGGTCCAGATGTAAGCACCACGTATTGAGAGTCAGTGAGTCAATATAATTCCTATCTGGTCCAGATGTAAGCACCACGTATTGAGAGTCAGTGAGTCAATATAATTCCTATCTGGTCCAGCTGTAAGCACCACGTATTAAGAGTCAGTGAGTCAATATGATTCCTATCTGGTCCAGATGTAAGCACCACGTATTGCGAGTCAGTGAGTCAATATAATTCCTATCTGGTCCAGCTGTGAGCACCACGTACAACATATTCCTTTTATCTTGCCAAACTATCAAAAACAGAAAAATATGTTCCAGGATCGGAGCACGCGCTGGCCGAGTTCGGCGGTGAACGCGGCTAAGAAGCCAGCCCTAATATGATCATCGTATGACTATGAGTTCGAAACGTTTAATTTTTTCATTGATAATTCGTTAATTTGATTAAAAAATGACTAAACGTACAGCGATTTCCGCCTTGCTTTTCATTTTGACCCTCAGTAGGTTTTGTTCGTTGTTTTCGTAGGATTCATTTTTTGAACAATTTATGTTGTTGTAGTGGTACAGAGAGGTAATGCACGTTCTTTTGTCGGCTTGGCTATACGCTACCAGCTGCATTTTCTGGTAAAATCTCAAACTTGAGGATTTTCTCAGGAAAAAACAGCACACACTGTAGCAAAATTGTCAGGAAAACTTGTTGTGTTGGCTGCACCGCTACGACACCGTGATCTATTCAAACAATGAGTACCCGTGATTATCTATCCAAAGACGTAGTTGGTGATAAGAGCTAAAATTACCGAAAAAAAAATTTTATGTTTTAAAAAAAATTTCAGTTCACCGGGCGCTATACCTCAACACTCTATTATACTTTTCACTCATTAAAAATCAGTGAGTCAATACGATTCCATTTGGTCTAGCTGTGAGCACCACGGGCTATTCCTTCATCTTCCCAAACTATCAATTATGGAAAAATAGCGCGAGGTCGGCTGAACGGTCTTCTCTGTCTCTCACCTTCTGTTGTAGCAAAACAATAAAATTAACGCAAAACAGATCTAGTATGAACTAATAGAGTAGACTGCAATTAGACAAGTACAAGCAAGTCCGGCAGGGTGTTGAATCTCTTTAAAGAGTAAAAGGAGCATAAATACATGAACCACTTTCACCATTTAACTGAAGGGAATGTGAGTTATTTTATACCAAGGAAAATAAAAACAAAACCAATGAGAAAAAAACACAAATACCGATGAAGTAGAAGTTCTCATTGAGTAATACCTTCATGTACATGTTGTTCGCATACGACGTACTTGAAAAGGTGTTTCATGCCGATTTAGCAGATCGAGATAAAAATAGTAAAATTGAATATTGTCTTGTTACGGAAATACTTCAAAATTTAGATGCAAAGTTCCATCAAATGATGATCAACAATATCAATAGAGCGTGTAGAAAGAGAAATGTCTTTTAGCCGTGCTATAAAGTAAAGAAAATGCGCACGGCAACAACAAACTTGTATCGTACAACTACACACGTTCAGGCTCTTTAAGTGCACGAAATAAACACGAACTTATTGAACGCGTCAAGTAAAGAATAAACTCAAGTTTAAATAGCTCACAAAACAAGAAAACAATTTAAAGGCGTAATTAGCATCGAATTGAAAGGCGATGTGTGCACACCGCAAACTGAAACTTCAGCAACATTTCAGGCTGGAAAAAGAAAGCGACGCGTTTGTTCCGCTCTCGCTACTTCCCGACTCAGAGAAAATCACTTGCGTTTATCCAAGAAAAGTTCAGCCGAGAAAAGTCAATGGGAATGGAAATTCAAGTTTTCACGGATAAACATCACATGTGCACGAGTTTTCCGCAAATGAGATCCCATGTCGAAACGAGATACCCACACCACTTACTATTTATTTACTGCGCTAAGCTCACGACGAAGAGAGAGGCTACAAAATGCACAGCATGACGCCGCGACCTCCGGCCTGCATAAGTGCGCCGCACAACGTGAAGCCTATGCGGACAAAAGCAAAGAGAACAGGAGAGCCATTACCCTACTGAGCGTATATCGAGGAAGCACCAGGCCCTGGAACGACTCCATTGAGCAATATTGCAAGGCACTCGCCGTCAGTGTCATTGCCAAGAGGCGCACGAGAGAAGGCATGGTCGAAACGTGGAGGTCACGCTATGATGAGAACACCGCACGGCACGCGAAAAGTGGGCAAAACAGGAAAGAATGAGGCGAATGAGCCGTTGGTATGATCATGCTAGTCATTTCAAGGACTTTTGAGCTCAACAAGAACTAACATAGCAATTAGTGCAGTGTGGGAATACAGTAAAATGTTCTGCAAATAGCGGATCATCGCAGAGTTCATAAATGAGCGAACTGTTGTTATAGAGCGCCCGTAGCAAAATGGCCATGGATTGCCAAGTGTGATAATGATAATGCACGATATGTACTTAGAACTAGAAGACCGTATTAGAAGGAATATTTTTCGAAAACAATCGCAAATCTAAGTAGCCCGACAAACGCCCACTCACACAACACGCATGAGCAACGAAGGCCGAGTTGGTGCATAGTATCAAAACTTCGAGCCGAGCTTCCTGTCACGGTGCGTTGCTGTGAGTGCAGTGCATCGCAAAGGCCCAGTCTGTTCTAGTAACTTACATGCAGTGAAGAGATACCACCCCATTCCATGTACTAGTTTATTTTACGAGAGCAATGAGACGTTCCATTCTAAAGTGCTGTCATTCTAAACATGCTCGGAAATGCATGATTGTACCTCGCTACTCTTATTTTTGCCAATTTAAAGAAAAATAATTACAGACATTGTTATCCCAGAATCTTCCAAGCTACATCAATGTTATGCCAATGTTATTGCAGACAACAGGCCGCTGCGCCACGCACCAGGACACGTAACAAGAAAGGGACGAGCTGACCCTGTCATGCAGTACCGCATGTCTACTGCATAGGAATCCTATTTCAGGAATGTCCTCTCTTGAAAATTAGGCAATACCACTGGTGACTTTTCATTTTCGGCCGAAAAATCCCTGAAATACATGACGAAATCAAAGCATTTGAAAGTTATTCACTGTAATTAACTTTCTTGAGCATGAAAGCTAAATAAAATGGGGAACTTGAACATAACGAGCAAACCTTCTCAAAATTTTCTTCGCTAAACAGCTGTTCTTGTTCGTTTTCTTCGTTGTACAGTAAGCCAATCGAATGCCTAAAAGAAAAATGCTTCAATGTTAATTCCACAAGTGGAATTACTGCCATTCATTAAAATTTTATTCACGAAATGAATACGAGACTGAATTCAAGTTATTTGTATTGTAAATCAATTAGAAATATTGATTGCAGAAATATCCCATTAGATTATTAGCAAGTTCATGCCCCCCTAACCAGAAAAAAAGGTGTTCCCAAGAGAAGGAGGAGGATGACATCATTTAGTATAGAAACAAGGGAATAGAAAATCTATGCATGTGGTGTGTTCTTACACCTTGCGCAGAGAAACAGTAAGATAGAAATTCATGGAACAAGATAAAACTTGAAAAATATAGCAATAGGTGCTGGAAAAAGACTCAACTGAATCGGAAAAATGGTCCGAAACAACTTATTCTATTTCAACAAAAGGTAGGCTTACCTAGTCTGCAGCTCAGGACCTCACATCTTTCCCCTGGGAGCGTTAATCCCCATAAATACAATAGTTGCATTCCCATGAGGGGAAGGCATTTAAAATGTCATATAGTTCATCAACATTCTAAGTTCAAAGACAACACAGATAAACTGCGCGTGCAAAACAAAGTGTGTGCACGAGTATGTTTTTAGGTATGTGTATATGTGCGTATGTGTGCATGTATGTGTATGGTGTGTGTCGTGTTTGGTGCGTGTGTGATAGCTGCACTTCATAGAATGTGATCAAAACAACTTCGTATGTTCTCAGAATTTGCCCGCTAACACGATCTTTGCTGAACCGAGCTCGTGACTACAACAGCAGCAAGTGTTCAGCTCAACTGAATGTTTTCATAACCTCTGACGACTGCAGAGCGTGACGACAGTCCTTTTAATCAACACCACAAAGCGCTGAATTTCCTGCCCGCGCTTCATGGAAGACTACTTTTCAAAGTATTTCTACAAGATGCGATTTTTCTCGCTCGTCAAAAGACTCCTGAAGGATGTCTGCCTTGCAAAATAACTGTTCATGCACGACATCTGCGGCGTTCACAGCTACTCTAATCACACAAGAAACCATGATTGGTGGACGACCCTACAGGGAAAATCGCCAAGCATGCCGTGTAGCCATCAAGTCTGAATTCAATAATTACCGAACATAAAAAAGTGAAGAAACAGAAGCAACGAAAATAATTGTAGCTTTCTGGCTCACTCATCCGTCGACCAGATTTAAGCCAATGGCATTTTGCGTATTATTTCCGTGATTCCCACGGACACAGTATATTCTTGAAATTCATCAATAGTAGTAAGGAAACTGCAGTGCAAAAAAACTCGCTGAAGAAGCCAGGATAATACTGACAAAATAGTGAATTTTTTTAACTAGAAAATGCTTGAACTAATTTACTACCTAGTGTATTTTTGAGCCAATTTACTACCTAATGAATTCATGACCTAAGTAACTAACAAGAAAATCAAAGTTATATTATAATATAAGAAAGTTTTAGCCTCCCTTAACCACGACAAAGATGTTCCAAGAGAGGAAAGAGGAAGGCACCATTTAGTATGGAGTTAAGGGAACGCGGAATCTATGCACAAGGTGCACAGAAACAGCAAGCTAGGAAAAAAGTTCATGAAACAAGAAAAAAGTTGAAGAAGAAAGTATTAGGTGCTGAAAAACAGGACAGCAGTGAACCGAAAAAAGATGGTCCGTAACAAAACAAAAACCTATTCTATTACAACAAAAGGAAGCCTACCTAACCTTTAGCTCGGGCCCTCACATGGTTCCCCTGGGAGCGCTAATTCCCATAGATACAATAGTTGTATCCCCTGAGGGGAGAAAATCAAAGTTTTCTTGACCGGAAGAAATGAACAAAACTTGAAAAATAGGAGGCAATTCAAAAGAAAAAGAAGACTCCATTGGAAAAAGCAACAATACTACTGCTGACATTGCTTGTCAAGGCACAACCGGCAGTTCGAACCCCGGCAGCGTCGCCCGGTGATTCTTCCCGTTAGGAAAGGGAAAACTCAGCCACAATTCTCCACTCTACCCAGGTGCCGGAAATGGGTAGCGGCTTGAACGGGGGTAATCGTCATTGCGTCCTTGTGTTAATTATAAGGCATTTGAAAAACCAATATACAGGATGATTTTTATCAGGCCTGATTGGAATGAAAAAAACATACTCCCAACGCGAGCAAGCGTCAACAGAAAGTCAGCCACAGCCGCCGCGCGGCGTCGCAGCAAACAGCAGGGGACGCGCGTGCGCCGGTACAAAACAAACCAACCGAGACTTCCAAATTGCACACATCTTCTCAAAAAAAAAAACTCCTTAGAAAACTACAGCAATGCGTCTGAGGTTTCTCTCTGAAAAGCTCTTTCGAAAATTACAGCAATATGTAAGAGAATTTTTTTCCTGTGTTCGACCATAAACAAACAGTACACAGCATATAAGGGTATGATGATTTCCTCAGTAAACACAACATGTTCATTACTTGAGTAGCACCAAGAAAGTTTAGCTTAACCGGCCGAAATTTTATGAACTCGGTAAAATTTATGTTTTGTTCAGTTCAACAATTAACTCGTGAAAAAAAAATCAACTGACTTATTCCTCTCAATGTAATAGTAATTCATTTAATTCAAGATGAAGTTCATCTCCTCCTAACTCTGTTTGGTAAAATGCATCTGATGGAATAACTACACCTAAATCTTTCTCAGAGCTGCACCTTATGCAACATGTTTCATACAACAAATTGCATGGAAGAAGTATGTTTGTGAATTCATGCCCTTCAAGGCATACGAAACTACAGTTATTAAGTAACTTTCACTGTTCTATTTCCTCAACTCCGTTCACTTTATTCCTTGAATTTGCCATGTTCAGATCCTCAAAATTAGTGCCAGCACACACGTATCTCTAGGAGAAACGTCACGTTTTATTCGAAAATAGTTTCTACCTAACTCAAGCCCTACGTTTAGAAAAAACTTCGTCGCCCAGAACACAACGATGGTGAGATAACCCACAGAGTGACAAAAGTAGCGCTCAGGCAGCACGAGGTGCGCAAGACACGCAGGTCACCAGCAGCAGACTGCCGGAATGGAGGAAGTTGCGTGACCGGAATGGTGTACAAACGCGTACCGCTGGCCAACGACGTACTGAATTATTGGTGCTAGTCGGTCGCGCGTGACAGAAGCACGGGCTAGGCAACACTAGATCGTAAATTCCGGAGCATGCTGCTTGCACCCTTCATTATGAGCCAAATTTTGAACAAATGGACCTTGTACGATTGCTTTCTCTAGGTCATTTCTCACGTGATTACGACAGTCCACACCAGCCCAGCCACACTTGAGAATGCTGTTATGCGTTCGCTCAAGGGCGGTAAACCCGAGAGCCGTACGGCTGTACTAAATTTAATAAAAGTTTGCATTGGTTTAGGGTCAATTCTATATACTTTAATAGATATATTTAAAGAATATATCAAACTTTTCATATGTTACTTCAATAAATATTATAAATAATCTATCAAACCATTCATACCGTATGTTACGAGGAGGATTCGCAACTGAATTTCTAGTAAAGTGAATGTTGGATTTCGAACATTGGGGGCTCAAGATATTGGTTCAGGCTTCACGACTACTTCACATAATGCCTCGCAATTCACGAGGCGACATTACGATGCTTTTACTCTAATAGAAGCAGCCGACCAGCGGCCCATCTCACCGTAATGTACACAAATACAGGAACATCGCACAACAAACATCCATTCCTAAAAGGCGAACTCTGCAGTAGAAAGAGCATCACACTGCATGCAATGGCTACAAGCGCCAGAGGCAGACGAACACTGTAGCATGGATACACGGACATCATACAAGCAGCCGTTTCTGAATAAGGAATCCTGCGCTACAAGACAACGCACAAAAAACATCACAATGCAGGCCGAGGACTACAGGCGCTAAGGGCTGAGAAAAATCGTAGCATGGATACATGAATGCCTTACAACAAGCAGCCATTTTTGATTAGGGTATACACTGCGCAGCACGTCGACGTAGAAACAGCATCACAATGCAAGCCGTAGGCTACAGACGCCAAGAACAGAAGAAAGTCGTAGCATGGATACATGAATACCTTACATCAAGCAGCCATCTTTGAATAGGGTGGTGCGCTGCACTACAACACGACGCAGAAAAGGGATCACAATGTAGGCCGAAGACTACAGGCGGTAAGGGCGGAGGAAGATCGTAGCATGAATACATCGATATCATGTACGACTGAACAGGGAATACTGCACTGCAACACGACTCAGAAAGGGCATCACAATGCAGACCGAAGACTACAGGCAGTAAGGGCGGAGGAAGATCGTAGCATGAATACATGGATATCATGTACGACTGAACAGGGAACGCTGCACAACAACAAGCCACAGAAAGAGCATAACAATGCAAGCCGCGGACTGCAAGGGCGGAGGGAGTGCGTAAGTATGAGCATTGCGGGCCCTCAGCGCGCGACGTGAGCGTAAGAAGCCCGTGCGTGAGTTGGCGCAATGCGGTCACGGCTGCCAAGAAGCAAACGTACGCAGCTGATGCGGTGATGCTGTGAGGAGGCCTTCTGGCAGACTGCCATGCATAGCTCAGCCACTGATCTACCACTTCGGCTTGTGTGAACATAAACTTCGTGTGGAGCTTTTTTTTAATATCTAGACCAAATGATGTGAATAAATAACTCTGTGTGAACTCTCTCCAAATGCTTGTATAATTATAAACATGCTCGGGAGGTTTTCTTCTAGGAAATAATTTGACCACCGTGTGTATGTAAATATAAACAACTATCTTTGTTCAAAACATCTCAAAAAAAAATTAAGAATGGAGGAATAACACGATCATATTTTAAAATACCAATGGGAATATACATGAACGTCGTAGCTCTTGTAGTAGACCTGTTCAAAATACAACCCACTTTCTTAGTGTAATTAACGTGAACGGAAGTTCGTGACGCAGCACTTTCGAGAGTGACAGCCAGCTTTGAGAAAAAATTTTCATTAAACCTAAATAGGATGAAAGTAAAATTTTTCCAGCTTCCTTGCATTTTGTATCACATTGGCACGGTAAAAATTTGCATCGCTTCGTTTCCAAACTTCAATAAAAATTGAATTAAATCGAGAATGTAGGTATCATTATCCCCAACACACCATGAGCTATGCTATAGACAATTTAAAATTGGTAATAAAAAAGTAAGAAAGGAAGAAAGAAAGAAAAACCGTTCATTTCCAAAAAAGTTAGTACATGAGATGTGTTGATACAATGAAGTTCATTTGAATGCCACGTTGGCAATATCAAAGAAATTATAAGTAATAGAATTGCTTTAACTTTCCTAGCAGCGAGCACAAATTCTTTAGCGTAAAAACTGCAGCCTGTGTTGCATGAACTGCGCCACCGTCAATAATGAAGTCGCTAACGGAACCTGTGCCGCCCACTCAGCGTCCAACTGAAAACGTTGCTTCGAGGCTCCGTTGTAAAGATTTTTCTAATGAGAGCATCAAAGTCGTACAAGAGCCAAACACAAGGAGCTTGTAGCAAACAACAACGACGACAAAACTGAAAGAAGTCTCTTCTTTTGGGTAATTTCTCCCTCAGTCGACTACAGTGAGGAAAGGTCTCAATTTATGAAATGCTGAGAAAATGCTGTACGAGAAAGGAAGGCCGCAAAAATAAACATTGAAAACATCTTGCAGAGTAAAAACATGTGAAAAAAATTTAGAAAGCTAATTTACAAAGTTTATGACCTCGTAAAACATCAATAATGCAAGTCGTCCCTACATTTCGAGAGAGTAGAAACGACCAATTGAGTCGCTATTCATACGATGAACGTAACATTATTTTGTGCATGCGTACGATTTACTCGTAAGTTACGATAATGACGCTCAGCTAAGAGTTAACT
The DNA here is from genome assembly GCA_030386875.1 of Morinoia aosen. NCBI lineage: Eukaryota > Metazoa > Arthropoda > Malacostraca > Amphipoda > Talitridae > Morinoia > Morinoia aosen. Next base: position 30,546,490 of record CM059567.1, on the reverse strand, counting down.
CAAGTAACACAACGGAATAAAATAGAAGCTTTTTAATGAACTTCACACGCCTTTAATTTGTGAAAAACAACGAAATCTGAAAAAGTTCGCAAAGAAGTGAATAGGTGACGAAGAAGAATTGGAAAAAATACTCGGAAAACGATCAATTACACGGTAGGGTGCATGAATAATGCACAACACAAGCAAAGAAGACGAAAAAATGGAGAACAAATATCCGAAATTTGGATAAAAAAGGTCGAAAATCATTTGCACAAAGGACTCCTATTACCATACATTTCTGAGAGAAGAGCCTCCACCACACACCTACCTACTTAATATGCAGCATTCTCATGTTCATTGCTGCGCTCCATTAAGGAAAATATGAAGCAAACATAATGTTGCAAGGTTCTAGGAAAGTCCTTAGACAGTTTCCTAACAGCTTCACTTGGTCTATTTCAAGCGTGCTACCGGCAGACGAGTTCAAAGACATGAAATGTAAAAGATTCGAACTTCACCCACAAAAAAATGATAGCCTATAGAGGTATTCACTAACGGTATCACTGCAATTTTTGTTAACTTGATAGTTTACAGGCTGTTTTCAAGTTAAAACACATTAAAATTAAATTACAAGTGTTGAGTGACTTTCTGAACACCCTATAGAGCATCATCTTAGTGTAATGCATGGTCTCTCGCTACAAAAAGATATTAGGCGAAATTCTTGGCAGACAGTAATACTTCCACGCGCGTTATCTCGGTGCGCGGGAAAAAAATTAGAAACCTGCGACGTAATTCATATAACTGTGAAACGCAAAATATTTGTTTGGGAATCGTGCTTACAGAAAGCGGATGGGGGCCTCAGATGAGCATAGAATTCGACTGACATAGGGAGCGTAACTAATGTCTCACACCATAGCGTCATTGTGAAGGCCGCGGCTCAAGCCATTCACAGCTGTACTGAAAGAAACCGAGAAAATAAACGGGCACCGCCGGAGCGAAAAAGCCGAGGCAGCCCCTGCGTTCGCCCCACCCCAGCGAGCGCTGAGAAAATACTCGAGTTCCGTAACAGGGAGGTAGGCACAACACAGAGCACTCTGTACTGCAGTCCTAGGTCTTATGAACGACCACTAGAACAAATACTGACGTTATTGCCTAATCTTGTCACACACGATTTTAGTACCCATAAAATGCTCAACTTATATAACACATACGATCAACGCACTCATACAAGTACGCAAATCTTTTAAGAATTTCAACCTTCTCTTGTATCAAATTAAACCTGTGTTGCATAGCAACGAGCAGTGATGGGAAGTATGAATGTATGCATATCTGTTTGCTATCAAGCCAAAACTGAGGAGAAAATGAAGCTAACCCTGAGGCTCGAATTGAAATCACGTATGAAAACCTTGGAGAAGGCAACATTTCCGAGCTCGAGATCACACGATAAGCAAGGCGAGCTCTGCTAAATTGGTCAGCAAATTTCCAGGAACGACATTGGACTTTGGAAACCAGCAAAAACTAAGCCGGTTCAGGTCAAACACTGTTCAGATAACTATAGCAAACTCGAACATGACCCTGTTAGTGAGACAATAATCTCGAACTGTAGCATAACCTTGTGGAGCTCAACTAATGCGTGCAAACTGCGTAGAGCGTGAGCAGCAACACAAATCCATGGCGAGAGATCGAATCGGCATCAACTGACCAACGCCATGCATGCCAACCTTGAGCCAGAAAATCTCTTCTACAGCGGGCGCTAGGGTGGTTTTCCTGCCGTTTTTATCACCATACCTTTTTACAGCGAAGGGCCGAGAGCGGCGTACTTTTCAAAGGGCTTTTTCCTAGACAAAACACACCCTCCGTGATGTGTTGGGCTGTCGCAACCAACTGGCTTCAAACTAATGGATATTTTTCTATGTAAAAACGGAAGTTGCCCGTCGAGTTGAAATACGCTCACTTTACATACCCAAATTTGAGAAGCGTTAGACCGGAAGTAAGACAGAAGTCGGAGTAGTGAAGCAACAGCCCAGGGTTGAATAGAGAACGAAGTGCCTGGAAAATACAAAACGCTTGGCGCAGAAATATTTGACCGTCTTTCATGGACTTGATGAAAGCCAGAACTAGCGGCTGAGAAGCAGCTTGTGTCAGTGGCCAGGAAAGCTCGTACGAAACTTTGCATATGTAAAATGAGATGTACGAGGTGAGAAAAAAACGCTACTTCGAAATAACCCACAAGCAAATAAAATTCGCAAAAATTGTTTATTCAATCAAAAACAGCGCAGAATAACGAAAAATTCGGATAATTTAATTTTTTACTGATTTCAGTCACGGCGTCGAGAAATTGTCATTATCGCGATGTTAATATGAATGTCAGAATGATTATTGGGTTGGCCAAAAAGTTCGTTTTTTGAACGTTATCTTTCCGACCTCCTAAAGATTTTTTGTATTCTTATTCTTTAAATCCAGAATTCGGTTCAGCGAGCATGCTCACGTCAGTGTGTAATACTAGTAAACCTCCTAGTAGAGAAGTTCTTATATTTTTGCTTGCATTCGAGCCTCTGAAATGGTGGACCAAGCAGAGCATTACTGACATCTAGTACTCTTTACTTTAAAAAAGGAAGTAAATGAGCAGAAACTACCCATACACGTGGCATACATTCGTGTAAGTGACTTATTTTCTTTCCTTTCTGAAGTAAAAAAGCATTAGATATTGGTAGTGCTCTGCTTGGTCCGCCATTTCATGGGCTCGAATGCAAGCACAAAAGGCAGTACTTCTAGACTTGGAGGCTCATTGCACACAGACGTAAACATGCTCGTTGGACCGAATACAGGGTTTAAAAAATATGAACCTAAAACCAACTTTAGAAGGTCGGAGAAATGACATTCAAAAAACGAACGAACTTTTTGGCCAGCCCAATATTTAGATTCGACAATGTATCCGCTAATATCATACTTTATTCTTGCGGTACTGCAAAACACAGAGTTATAGCACAGCCTGGCAAGAGTCTGTGGCTGGGCAATGATGCAGAGAAAAGCATTTTAAAGATATATCATCTTGACCGAAAATAAATGAAAATTTGAATGGTGGAATAAATTGACTGGTGCATTAAAAATTTTACCAGTGAAAAAATTTGACAGGTGCAATGAAAGGAAGTACATCAATAGCTTCAAACAGGACATAAAAAACACGGTGAATTAGTGCACGGATGTCAAACCAACCTCGCCTGAGTCGTTTAAAACGCACAGCTCATTCTGAAGTTGGAGGATGAAAATTTTTTTTCTGCGCAAACCCAAGTTATGCCGTTTCATTTACTTTATTAAATATTCACAGAATATTATTCAAATTATATACATCTGCTTTTTATCTTCAAGCAAAAATCTTTTGGACAATACGAAATGTCGAAAAAAAAGCCTACTGTTTAGCAGTTCTGTAACTCAATTTTTCTAAGTTAACGCACTCGATCGTGTAGTTTGTACGCATCTCGACGCCAAATTCATTTGGATCAACACTAGTACCAGAACACAAATCATCCTTCTGAAATATGGTCACTGATACGAAATTTACATCTGCTGCAATAATTATTCTTTTCCTTGAGTGGCGACGGCGATGTGTTCTAGAAGTTATGCAACTTAATTACAGCTTAAACGTTTCGAGTGGCTTGAATGCCAGCACACTTCCTGCACGTTCCTAAGGGATTTCGATCGGTAAACCACAGGCCTGGGAAAACAGGCTATACGTGCGCAAGGCCGTGCGCAACCACAGCGCAACAGGAGTATTGCTAATCGTCGCAATCATTACTGTGGTTCCGCATGGGAATCCATGTGCAAGAATCTCTGCGACTTCTGACGCTCGGAGAGACCATTTCAACGCTTGAAAGAACTACCAATACATGCGCGCATCGCGTGATGACTGGTTATCTCAATATACTTAGGAATTAAATCTAAAACTTATGTGCTCATGAAAAAATAACGTAAAACTGAGAAATACAATCAACAAAGCTAAGTTCTTTAGCGACTGAAATCAGGACATAGCGGTTGTCACGCTAATGCACTGTGCACACGGTAAGCATCCCATCAACGAGCGAACGACAAGTCAATACTTCATCCATTTGTAAAATCGTTCTCGCAGACAAACTCCGATCACTACGTTAACTGGCGCGGGTTAACTGAAGTTCAATAACCAACTCATTTCAAAGACACGTTTAGAGCTAAATATTGGAAATTGCAAACATAAGATCAATCATATTGCCTCTGTTGGATTTTGAGTAGGTATTTATAAAAATCAAATTTGTGACCAACGGTGGGTCAGCCGCATTATGAAAATATGCGCAGTGACCAAATATTAGCCACGCGGAAGTTAGCGCGTCAAAACATAGCTAAGGAGGATACTGAAGGGAGAACAACATGACGTGGGAGGTCCCAAATTGCACACCGCGGCCACACACACACACACACAGCAATGACGACTATCCGAACACTTTGACCGCAATTGGTTAAACTGAAGTTCGACATTCAACTCAAATTAAAAAAAATTGTAATAAGCAATTTGAAAATATCAAACATTAAATGGATCGTGCATTCATTAAGCTTTAATTAAGTTTATAAGAATTTAGTATGTGACTACTGGTCGGTCAGCAGAATTTTGAAAATCCCCTCCGGTGGCTCACGTTGAGGTCAAAGTGCTACTGCAGTGTCATCCTTCTCTTGGAGCTCCAGCCTTCATCTAGTCACAGTGCCTGGTGCAACGTGCATGGTGAATTTGAACAATACGCCGAGTGCGCGATACGTAATGCCATGATATAAAGTAGTGTTGAATTGTCACCAGGGGAGATAATTGATGAGAGATTGTCACATAGTTCAGTAGGCACTCAAAAAGAGAAAATGGTCGTGTCTCAGTTTGTACGAAATCGAATAAATACGGCCCATGAGTGAAATATTGCCTGCAGGAAACGATGTTAGACATACCAGTAGACCATAATCTCACATACGTACGATCAATGACTAGCAGAATTTTCAAGTGCACAAAGTCTGCAAGAAACGCAGATAATGATCAGGTCATAGTCCACGAGTACAATGACCAGTATCAATTTGAGCCAGTGCCAGGGGGCCAGAGTGGAGGTCAGCCTAACTGCATGTAACAAATATACTGTACGTCCTATGCATCATTTCTTGACGCTCTTGCAGTGGGCAGGTCATTTCCTAACTGCATTTAACTAGTTTACGCACGTCCCATAAGACTGGCATCATTTCTCTGTGCACTTGCAGTGGACAGTGTGGAGGTCATGGCCTAATTCTGAAACCAACTTGTATACAACACGTCCCATAAGACACATTATTTCTTGAAACACTTGCAGTGGCCAGTGTATAGGAGTCATGGCCTAACTGTATCTAACTAGTATGTACAACACGTCCCATACGACAGGCATCATTTCTCTCTGCACTTGCAGAGGGCAGGTCTCGCCCTAACCGCACCACATGACTATGGAGGCGGATGAAGGCCTGGGGCTGGAACCGAAACCAGGACTGGAGCAAGCAACGGCAAGCATCTCATCTTCCAAGAAAGAGCGTTGCTGTGACCGTGGAAATTTAGGATGTGGTCCGTAGACTTAGAATTTCAAATTAAGTACGCAGTTCACGAGGAAGACGAGGGCGAACTTCAACGATACTATTGTCGTAGTTGCATCTTTGAATGGCACTAGTAATTTTGTACGGATTTATTTGTTAATTAAAATTACGTATTGAAAGTTTCTCTAACATTTCAGCAGGAGAAAGGAAGACAAAAAAGTAAAACAACATGTAATAGATAATGAAAATTCAAAGTTTTTCTTAACGAATAAATATCGCTGACAAATGAGTAACTTTGAAAAACGAATTTCTTGAGGAAACTTATAACGCCAAGAAAAGAAAGCTTGAAAGATAGGAATTTCAGAGCAGACGTGGTCTCGCTACGCTTCATTATTGTTTGAATGTAAATTGTCACGGAAAATGAAAACGTGCACACGTAGTGGTCGCTGCCGCATCACCTCGATCGTCCGGCGGCCAATGAAGCCAGAAACGTGACATCTTTTTTGTATTTTTGTGAATCTCCGTTTTTTCAGTATGTGCGAACTGAATAAAACTTCTGGAATTGCAACATACTTTTAAAAACACCTAAAGTATCAAGTTATAGTTAATACAGAAGACTGCAGACTATACCACTTGAAACATTGAGGTCATAGGTTTTCTAAAAGTCAAGTATAAAAATTATACGAAAAATATCTTTCCAACCCGAGCTGGAAATTTCTCTGAGTTGGATTGGATCTAAACAGCACGAAAAATCTTAAAAACATGCACAGTGCTCAAGAAAAATATAATTATCCGTCTATTTCGACGTAGACTTTTTTAATAAAAGCACAAATATAGCTAGTTAGGGCAATTCATTAACCTGAAATTAACAGTCGTTACAATAAGCATCTTGTTATGTTTGCAGAGTGAACATTCGCGATGCAAGATGAAAAAATGAGAAACAAGAAAAACTACAAATCCTTAAAATTATAAAATAAATTTTCTTACAATAGAGAAAGACAGCAGTCAAGTGATATCACGAATTTTTTTAAATCTGCCGAACAATAAAAGAAGGGCAGCGAGAAATCATTTGGAAACTACACTCAAACTCACAACGCTTCCCAATTGTCTACAAGAGGTGTAACAATTAAGTTTTTGACGGTGTACAAGAGAGATAAATAGCATGTATAATACATGGAAGTTCAGCGGTAGTTAAGAAAACGCAAGTTTTCATAACATGTAGCAACTTGGCGCGCATGATCACTGCATCCACTTTTACAATTTGTCAGAACCGTAGCTACGTGATCCTAAGTGTATAAACTGCCTTGAACAAAACAGACTCACTAAAGTTCAGAGCAAACTGAAACTTTCAAGTTCTGGAGAATAAAACAGTAGCTTCAAGGCAAACGAAAGTGAAATGTTACATTTGTGACACGCTTCGGAGCTCTCGGATCGGGACCCCAGGCTTCCCAAGAGTCGTCGCATGGGAGGGTTTGCTCAGGGAAATTCACCGACGCATCCGAGGAATTGAAGGACGAATGTTCTATTCCTGATAGAATTGAGCTTGCGGGTTACGGGACGCGAACACAACTCGGGATCAAAATGATGGCAAAGAATTTGTGCGACGTTGCGACGAGAAATCAACAAAAAAACATCGACGTTACGAATGTAAATAAAATCGCAAAGTAAAAGCACCAAGGAAAACAACGTGAGAGTAATGCTAGAGGTAATCACTGAGTTGGAAACAGAACACGAAGCAGTTTTTTGGAAGATTTTTTAAGAGAAAACTTCAGCATATTGAAATCCATCTTTTAGATGGGAATGTGCATTGAACACAGTCTCAATATTATAAGACCAAATTGTTTTACACTGAAGAAATGCGACAAATTTAATACAAACGCTTCCAAAAAAATTATCGAAATAATAAAAAAGAGTCTTTGCATAAATGTTACCCTAGATTTTACACACGTTTAGAAGTGAGGAGTTCAACAATGTTATGTACTTATTTGTCTAGGCTTACTGGATCCTAAAAATAGGAGATTAGATTAGATTTAGATATTAAGTCTGTTTAGGCCTTCCTAACTGCGACGAAGATGTTGTTCAAGTGTGGATAAAGAAAAGCACCATATTTAATATTAAATTAAGGGATCGAAGAATCTATGCACAAGGTGTGTCCCCCACCCCCCTGCGCATAGAAACAGCAAAATTGAAAGAAGTTTATGATACAAGATGAAAAAGATAATAATTGGGGCTAAAAAATAGGACAACAATGATAAGAAAAATGGTGGTCCGAAACAAAGCATAAAACTATCGTGTGTCAAAAACAGGGAGGCCTACCTACTAACTCGTGACAACAGATCTTCCGCACGGAACTCAAATTCCCATAGATACAATAGTTACATCCCTTTCATGGGCTATAAAAGTAATGAAAGGAAAACTTCCGCACCACAACTGCCTCAGCGCAGGAACTGTGCACTTATTGTATGATATTCGTCCCTATCCGCAGGGGTCATTCTAAAGGAAACGCAGCTTTATCAACAACAGCCGCAGGCATCTGTGCTTGCAAATATTACATCGTATACCCTTCAAATATGCAACGATAGAAATTCCAGGTGTGGTGTGAGGCAAAAATGTTTTGTTTTCATCAAGTCGATACGCGCCACATGGTTCATCGCATCTCCCAATACCTTATGATTAGCGCCAGACCGCATTGATACATACCTCCGGTCGATATCGAATTCATTTTATACACTCGAATCGAGTGGGAAATACAGCTAAGTTCTTCTCATTCCCAACGAGAAGAAACCCCGAGCTCGCACTGCTTAATCTCGAACCTTCGACATTTCAGAAGAAATGCGAGCGTCCGCCACCTCTTTTGTGAACAAAAGTTTAGTGTGACGTTAGTGCTTCTATCGGCAGTGATGGTCACTACCTAGGTTCCCTTTAAATCAAGTAAAACTTATCTCGATGTTCGCGTAAAACTTACGTCATCCTTTTAGTTACCAAATGAACTGTACAAAAAAAATATAACGCTAGAACAAACAAAAAACAGCGGTAATCTACCGTATTGTGTTATGTTTCAACAATACTGTCGTAGTTTCATATTATCCAGGCTCACTCATTTTAGACTTATTTAGAATGGCTCATTTAAAGAGGAACCATGAACTCATTGAATATTTTCAAATGAAAAGGACTTGACCGGCATTCCTCGTTTCGTTATTCTCTGTAGGTGCTCATCACTGAGCGTGTCACAAACTCTTGAGTAGCCCCGCCCACAGCTTCATCTCCAACCACCAAATTTTTATTATTACTTGCAAGTACACTAATTTTAATACGAAAAAACATGAATACTTCAATAAAAATAACAGGCCTTACCACATAACATTATCAAGCTTCGCATTCGGCTAAAGGTATTTTCATCTTAGGAAGCTTCATTACTCTGATCCAAATGCCGGTATATTTTTAAATTATCCATTCATTACTGATTCACCACCCACATGCACCCCTAGGGTAAATGTCTGAAGCTTGTGCGAGACGCAGCCTCACATTCTCGCTCAGATGCGGTAGGCAGACACACTGAAGTGCTAAGCATCAGCTCTGGTTGGCGACTTCACAGGATACGGGCTCTGGTTAACTAATTAGTGGGCAATTTGTGAATGCAGAAGCTTGCAGAGAGCTGTAACAGCAGAAAAAGACGATCGTAAAGAGCAGTAGAAAGAAGCCGCGTACTGGAGGTAAGCATAGAGAGTTGCAACCTCACTTCCCTTTGTTGATGCTGTACATAAGCTTCCGTCCTCAAATATTCATTAATAAATATTATTATTATTATTATATAAGAAAGTTTTAGCCTCCCTTAACCACGACAAAGATATTCCAAGAGAGGGAAGAGGAAGGCACCATTTAGTATGGAGTTGAGGGAACGCGGAATCTATGCAAAAGGTTCACAGAAACAGTAAGCTAGGAAAGAAGTTCATGAAACAAGAAAAAAGTTGAAGAAGAAAGTAGTAGGTGCTGAAAAACAGGACAGCAGTGAACCGAAAAAAGATGGTCCATAACAAAACAAAAACCTATTTTATTACAACAAAAAAGACGCCTACCTAACCTTTAGCTCGGGCTCTCACATGGTTCCCCTGGAAGCGCTAATTCCCATAGATACAATAGTTGTATCCCCCTGAGGGGTCATTAATAAATAGTGCTTCTATCACTGCATAAAATAATGTTATGAAAATATAATGCGTGCTCAGACCTCTTACCTCTTGCTATTCTCTAAAGAGATACCTCTTTAGAGTACCTCTCTAAATTTCTCGGAGTACCTCTTTAGAGTACCTCTCTAAATTTCTCGGAGTACCCCATGAATAGACGCAGCAGCCACAACAGCCCCAGCAGACGGGGCATGATGCAGCTGCCGTTGCCGCAACGCGTGACGCAGGTGTTTTCCCGCACACGCTGCCGGTTGCAGCCGCAGCACAGCTGCAGCCCAAACAGCGCAGCTGCAGCACCAACGGCCCCATCAGTAATAGCAAGAACACTGACTTCAGCAGTAACACTAATAGCACTAGTAACGACATCAGCAGTAACACCAACAACACTAGCAACAGCAGCAGCATCACCAGCAGCAGCAGTAGTAACATCAACAACAACAGTACCAGCAGCAACACTAACTGAAGTTACACCAACACCATCAATATCAGCAGCAGCAGCACCAACGCCAACACTAACAGTAGCAGCAGCAACACAACCCCGCAGCCCGGACGTAGGCCCCTGCGAGCGTACGCGAGCGCGCTCCCCAAGACAGGGCGGGGCGGACCCGATCACAGCGTGCATTGGCGGCACCGGCACCGCGCAAGTTCGATGCTCTGCAGTTCCACTTCAGCGACTCAGAGTTATTAACTATGCGCTATATTCTCAACAGTACGAGGGGTAATGCCAAAAAGATGGGTTGTACAGAAACTCTTTCAATGATATGTATGAATACAGTAATATTCCCTCCGAGTAGCGCACAACTCTTGATTTTAAACGTACGGCAGGACTTTTTTTGCGCATCAGAGCTTGTTTTTATTATTGTAGACTTCTCAAATTTGGATTCACCAGATTACTCTTCATGATGATTGTTCTTAAAATTTATAAAGTAGAATTAATTGTGAGCCGTTTTACTGGGATTACTTGTACCATTTGTTTAGTACCGTTAAGCGTGAGAATTAGTAATTTTAATTACTGGCCCAGTATATGATAGGCCAAACTACACTACTTCTCATTAAGATTATTTGCATGGATAACTATCATAATTTCAAGAGTACTGCATGTTTTAGAATTGATAGGGTTAGAGTAGCTCAAAAGGATTTGAAAAAAGGATCAGAGTAAACTTAAATTGAACTTTTCCTCGAACTCACACTGCGGTAAAATAATTCTGCTTAAAATGCTGGGTGGCAGGGTAGGAGTGTAAATACTGAGCTCGTACAGTAAAACATTTAGCATACACACTCATTACACATTTTTTTTAATTGAACACGTACTATAGATATTTACGCCATAATGGTAAAGTATCTCACTGTATACATGAAACCGATTTGCATAACACATTTCACAAAGAAATTTAATTTAAAATCCTATTCGAATTACACAAACATGGCATACACACGTTCCTCGCTAGTATAACAGAGAAGCTGTCACTTCGCGGCCACAAAACTGAAATTATTTCCGTGAAACAAACAATAAAAACCAAGACCAACTCGCCCGGTTCCAGTTCTTACAAGGCAGCTCGCTTCATAGCGGGCAGCAATCAGGACAACAGACCCAGAAGAACAGAACGAAAATATTTCCGTAGAAAATGGGGAAATGCAAGACAAGCCAAGAGCACCAGCAATATTGAGGCGCATTTAGCACGAGCTGATGATTCCAGGGATATTTTTAAATCCGGGCGGGCGGTCGGAACCGGCCTCGGCAATGTGGAAGTCGGCGACGGAGAGGAGGCGTGAGAGCCCTTCTATTGATCGTCAGGGGGGAGGGAGGGAGAGGGCAAGGTTACGAGGGGGAGCGGTACCTTGTCTACACCGCCACCAACACAACCAAATACCGACGGAGGTAACTGACGGGTCCAACCTGTACCTGTAATACGCTGTATAGAAGATTTTTTCCCCATTATGGAGACCAAAGGATTAATATCATCAAGAACTATTTGGTACATTGGAATTAAATAAGTTGAAACCGTCATCTGAGTGCAGACACTCTCGTGTTAAACATCCGCAGTATCACAAATTAAGCTAGTGAAGAACTCTGCACACAAAGCAACAGAAACTAATATTTGCGGGACGATTCTTCTTACAACATGCATATTTCCTCTTTGACTATACTAAGTTCATGTAACTTTCTACATAACTTCTCTTTCCCAATAACATGAGTTCTCGCTACGACCATAACCGATTTTCTGCACAGCACTTGAATTAAGTAGCTAACAACCACTCTTTTGAACACAATCGATTATCTAATTGAGACCGTCGGCCACACAACCGCACGCTCCAAAAGATTGAGTCTCCGTCCAGGAGTTACCTCTGACGCGACCTTGGGGTGTCGGCAGTTGAAGAATGAGGATTTACAGAATACCTGGAAGACACAAGTGGCTCGCAGCTTTATCATCAAAGCATGCACCGCAAGGCAAGTTGCATCACAAGTTTCTCTGAAAGAGACTCCGATGTATCAGCCGGTGCGCAGCAAAACACATTGTTCTTAAAAAAAGAGATTAGATTATGATTAGATTATTAGTTAGTTTAAGCCTCTCTATCCGCAACAAAGGCGATCCATAGAGAGGAAGGAAGAAGGCACCATTTAGTATGGAGTTAAGGGAACGCGGAATCTATGCAGAAAGGGCATAAAAACAGTAAAATAAGAAAGAAGTTTATAAAAGAAGATCAAAGTTGAAGAAGACAGTAGTAGGTGATGAAAAAACAGGCTAGCAGTAAACCGAAAAAAGATTGTTCTTAACATAACAAAAACATTTTAATTCAACAAAAAGAAGGCCTACCTAGCTTTCAGCTCGGGCCCTCACATTGTCCCCCTAAGAGCGCTAATTCCCATAGATACAATAATTGTATCCCCCTGAGGGAAATAAGAAAAGAGACGGCTTTGAAATCACTGACTGGAAAAATTATGATAACCTCGTTCCTTGCCATTGGTTTTTCTCTCTTCAGCATGTTATTCATGTTGGCTTGAAGTATTCCTAGTCCCTCAGAATTTTACTCTAAATCTGTCACTGGAAGTTTTGTGATATGCAACCTGGTGACACATGAAATGGATTAAAATCTTGGTATTCTGAAAATTACGTGGTTTAGTTGAGTATTTTAATTTCTACCGTCAATATGGGGCCTATAGAAGTTCTCTCTTCGCTGTGTTACGATAGTATCTATGAGTAAGGCTTAAACTTTCACTCATGACGCAAACAGCGTGGTGTGCATCATTATGGTTGTACTGAATTGATAAGTAATGCGTATAACGCTAGGAAACACGAGCGACAAATGACTTGAAATAAAACTGACGTTTTTACTAACAGTCTAGAGAAAAAACTTATTTCAGCTGTAGACTTTCAGAAACAAATAGTTACAGAAGTCACTCCATACAGCGTCCAGCACACGAAACACAGCGCACAATGAGTAATTCTACTCACCAAACATTACGATTCATGCCAAATGTGCAGGTCTCTTCGAGCAGTGAAGTTAGTTCATGAAAACTACATCACTAACATTTATTTCAAGAGTGTTGACATAGCGTCATATTCTGAACACGCCACTGTGACGTTACGCGTGCCTCCAAGCCTTACTAATGCTAGACGTAATGCAACGTATTCAAAAAGACATTTTTGAGAACAAACACAACATTAATTTTACGGGAAAATTTTTGTACCGGAAGTGCATGACAGGAATCCCAAGACTTCACAGACCCACGAGAATTATGGCCATGGCCGAAATTAATAAACTTTTCAAATATGACATTCATTGATTCAATAAAATAACAGCGGTACGGTAAATTAATGCAGGGTTATACAAGCTAGGCCAGTGTATGCGAAAAGAAAAATATTACTTCGTGACTCTTTACGCTTGTAATAAATTCAAGGTTGAAGGCATCGTGCGCTTGCAACCATTTGCACGTGTAAAAGCAGCCGACTGTGCGTGGAAATAAAACAGAAAACCAGCCTACCCGAGTGAACACCTCGAGGTTCTCAGTTTCTCCGGTAAAAATAGATTGAAAATATCGAGCGAATAGGAAACCCAGGTGGGAAAACACGTTTCTCAAGCAGCTCGAGTTTCATTGGCCTGCCATATAACAGAGATGCGCAATGCAGCGGATTTCACGCGTGCGTTGCTAAGGGAACTTGTCTGGTGTCAGGAAGGCGAGCTGGAAACCGAGGGGGCATCGACCAGTCTTGTATTTACAGACGAGCAGGCCACAAAAATAGCGAGCCTTGCGTTCCAAGCGGAAATCGAAAGAAACACGAAACGCAATGCGAGAAGAATATACGGCGTTGTGTATGCAAACGATTTTTTTTCTTTTTGGACTAAAACTTTAATGTAACCCAACATATCGTAGGGTTTTGTGATCGTACGAGAATTTAAAATTAAAGTAAACTATTTCCGAATACAAGTGAAGAAAATGGTACTTTTTCAGCAATGTTACACTAAAACGATGATCAAATTCGTTTTTCTGCATTTCATTGAAGGACACTCGGGGTTAAAGACGGAGCAATGATTTACTGAGCCCAACGCACAACAAAATAATGAGCAGTAACAAAATAGAAACAAGATAAAGACTGTAGGCCAGTCACCTCGACAACCTAACGAGAGATGAAGAAAAGAGTAAAAAATTCTTTCAGCTCAATAGGCAACAGTATTCCAAATTTCTTGTCCCACATCTATCTGGTCATTCGCCAGAGCGACAAGAATGTTTTTATGAATATATATTTGAAAAAAAAAATTTAAAATTTTATTCACTCAAAACTATGGACTATAATTCCGGCAAAACAACTCATGAAAATCGAGTTACAACTATTATTTTCCTGTGTAAAATAAACCCTAGGAGAATAATTCAAATACCAGTAGACGGCGTTTGTTTCACTTCTGCTGTGACGTTCAGGTACATCCGAATAATGTGAGCTGTCCATGAAGCGATTCCACTGCAAACACAACTCTATCGAACTATGGTCACGGCTTCCATCACGAACTTCTGACGAAAAATAAATATGACTCACTGTAGCGGTGCCTCATATCTCCTCAGTTCCTGGTAAATCCAATAGAAGGCGATAACACCACCAAGTTAACGAGTTTCTTATTCATACTGTAACCGTTCATAACAGTCATTGAATGTGGAATTTTTAGCTCAATCGATACGGACTCCGGAGTGCGAAATCTGCCGTGAAAACTCTATTCTTAATGGACACTAGTAGTAGCTATTAATTGTTAACCGACGGAAAAATCAAGAAATTTTCTAAAATTTCAATGCTAGGTGGTACAGAAAATGATCGTTAAATTCGTCAATGTCTACCAACTTCTTGAAAAGAAATCAATTGAGCGTAATTGAACAATGCTTTTCATTTCGTGAACTTTCAGTACACTCAAGTGACGAGAGAATAAAAATGAAATGCTCTCAGCCAAGGGTTTGACAAGTCCCGCTTCACAAAACTAATATATTATTCCACAGATTAATCGGACTGGATTTGCTTGCAGTTACATCAAAGCCGTTTAACTTAATTGAGGTTGTAAAAATATGAGGATGTAGCATCGAAAACACATTCAAAAAACAAACCACCACTTAAAAACTTCAACAGCCGCATGGAAAGAGTGCTTTATTCTACAGATGAGAGGATGTAAGAATTCTTTAGAAAATAAAATCCTTTTAGGGCTACTACCGTAAGTAAGCTTTAGGTGGGTGTCGGGGCATGGCCTCCTGGACGGACGACGTTGTAGAAGAAGCGCATCTGCCGATCGGACGGACCTATTGTCGAGGCCGCTAGATCTAGTTGTGTTGTCGTTAACAGGTCACGCCCTCGTGTGTGACAGGTATGTAAGAGTGAGGGGTTCAGTGTGAGGTGTATGCCAGTGTGAGTGTATGTGTATTCAGTGTATGCCAGTGTGAGGGGTTCTGAAGGTACCAGGGAGCTGAAGTCCAGCCTCCTAGCCTTGCAAAGGCACCCACCCCCCCCACGTAAGAATTCGGGACCTGCACTCACCCGGCGATACGGGTAGCGAGACCCCGGAAGGGTACCGATCGGTTCGAGTACCTCCGAAATACAAGGAAAGGATACCCGGATGGAAAAGGAAAGGTCGGTCGAACACGAGACTTAAAGTATATTAGTACACTAAAACGGCTACTCGGGAGCGAACAAGTGGCCGAGGTAGCCGAACACCTAACCTATCCTATCCTTAGATCCTAAAGTAATCCTTAACCCTAGGTTACACAACAGACGCGGTAACGCTCCCGCATAGGGCACAGTGTCCTGACACTGGACGGTTAGGCCCCCCGTAATCGTCGGGGCCCGAAGCCACCTCCGCGATCTCGGCGCAGCTCGAGATGGGGCTGGCGCTGGTCGTACTAGGCTCTAGACTAAGGCGAAGCCCAACTCCAAACGTGAAGCCGGAGGGCTGGGAAGAGTCAACAAGGGGTCGAGAGGCCAGGTTACACGCGAAGACTTCTCCCCACGTAGATCCTCTCCATTGTCTTAGAATGGTTTAGAGAGGCGAGAGAGTTCCCATAGGGTACGTCCTTCTCCACCATAGCCTGTCACACACGAGGGCGTGACCTGTTAAAGATATGCGTTATGCATATTATTAGTTTTGGGACGGTATGGTTGATGCTTAGGGCATTGATTTCTTTGGTGACCTAACGCTCCGCACGAGAAGCATTTGCTATTCACAAAGTTACTAGGTTTACTCATGGGTACAATTGTACTTAGCTTTACTTTTGGGGATTTTGCCCCATCAGACTTTTGCAATTCAACATTAGGCGTCTGATATCGAGTCTCCGGTTCTGGTCTATTGAATCTTTTGTGAGACTGTCTTGCCATCGCCCAGTTATTTGCTACTCTAACAGTTTCCCGAAATGACATGATACCCTTTTCCTTTAGAAAGACCCTCAGATCCATTGGTACAGATGCTATGAATTGGTCTAGCAGAACAAATTCCCTTAGCCCCTCATACGTTTTAGGTACTGACCAAGATTCGAGGAACAGATCTAGAGACCGACCCAGTTGAGTTGAAAATTGCTCGTACGTCTCGTCGTCCTTTATTCTGGCTGAACGGAATTCGTATCTGTAGGTATCAGGAGTTTTGTTAAAGCCAAGTAATAATGCTTTTTTAAGTAGTGCATAGTTGCAAGTTACGTCATGATCCAAAGCAGCGTATACTTTTACAGCTTTCCCGCTCAAGGTAGTTCCCAAATGTACAGGCCAAAGGCTTTCGTCGATGTTTAATAGCGCGGCTATTCGTTCAAAGTGAACCAAGAAGGCTGAAATATCGTCCCCATCTCTAAACATAGGCAGTTTAGGTTTTACTGGACAATCGATTACGCTTGAAATATGCAAAGTAGGATTTTGAGCTCCGAGTTCTATCAATTTGATTTCGTGTTCCCGTTTTTCTCTTTCCCTATTAACTTCATGTTCCCGTTTTTCCTTCTCACTGTTGATTCTGTCTTTTTCACGTTTAAGCTCTCTAATTTTCGCCCTCTCTTCCCTAGCTAATGCTTGTTGCTCTTGAACGTATTTGGCTACATCAGCTCCCTCCAAGCCTATGCTAGTAGCTTCCTGCTTTAACTCCGCGACGGACATATTTATGAGAAGAGATGTTACTTACTATCACTCAAAGTATTCTCATGTGAGATTTAATGTTTCCTGGGAAAAATTTTGGCTTGCGAGGCCTATTACCTGGCGGGGCCTCAAATTATAAGACATGGAATGTTGAAAGTAACAAATGGAGAGCCCGCCAGCTTTCGCGAGATTAGTCCCAGGTCACGTTGTACTTGGGACTGTAGATACCCGTTAATATCCTTAATTCTAGATTCTAATCCTAAATGTTGCATTAACAAAAATAGATGACAAAATATTTTCAGTAGGACACGAAAAAAACATGACAAGAAAATAACTGTCCAACAAGATTGTCAACCAGCAAGATTATCAATGCCGTGGCACTGCTGGTTAGGTTACCAGGGTTATGACCATGCTGGAATTGACAGGGCTATAACAGTTATTAGAGAAATATACGGAAAGATATAGGAAGGCAGGATTGCTTGTGTCTTTTGAAGACTGGCCAAGTCACCACTGTCTTTTTAAAGACTGGCAAGGTCGCCAGTGTGAGGGGTTCTGAAGGTACCAGGGAGCTGAAGTCCAGCCTCCTAGCCTTGCAAAGGCACCCACCCCCCCCACGTAAGAATTCGGGACCCGCACTCACCCGGCGATACGGGTAGCGAGACCCCGGAAGGGTACCGATCGGTTCGAGTACCTCCGAAATACAAGGAAAGGATACCCGGATGGAAAAGGAAAGGTCGGTCGAACACGAGACTTAAAGTATATTAGTACACTAAAACGGCTACTCGGGAGCGAACAAGTGGCCGAGGTAGCCGAACACCTAACCTATCCTATCCTTAGATCCTAAAGTAATCCTTAACCCTAGGTTACACAACAGACGCGGTAACGCTCCCGCATAGGGCACAGTGTCCTGACACTGGACGGTTAGGCCCCCCGTAATCGTCGGGGCCCGAAGCCACCTCCGCGATCTCGGCGCAGCTCGAGATGGGGCTGGCGCTGGTCGTACTAGGCTCTAGACTAAGGCGAAGCCCAACTCCAAGCGTGAAGCCGGAGGGCTGGGAAGAGTCAACAAGGGATCGAGAGGCCAGGTTACACGCGAAGACTTCTCCCCACGTTGATCCTCTCCATTGTCTTAGAATGGTTTAGAGAGGCGAGAGAGTTCCCATAGGGTACGTCCTTCTCCACCATAGCCTGAAGGGCACAAACAATACATACGACTACTACATGGAATAGCGGATATGTTCAAACAAAGACATATACAAAACCAATATGGACAAGTAGGATGATAGTCATAGACGCCATAATAATCCTAATCAAGCTCTTACATACCTGTCACACACGAGGGCGTGACCTGTTAACGACAACACAACTAGATCTAGCGGCCTCGACAATAGGCCCGTCCGATCGGCAGATGCGCTTCTTCTACAACGTCGTCCGTCCAGGAGGCAGGTCTGTCACGGTGGCCATGCCCCGACAGTGGGATTGTATTGTTTGTTCAACATTGCTAACCAAAACAAACGTATTCCCAAGAGAGGAAAGAAGAAAACACCATAGTGTAGAATTAAGCAAACTGGGAATCTGTGCACCAATTAAATGTCTCCACACTCTGCACATAGGAACAGTAAGACTTAAAAAATTGGCAAACAAGCTAAAAATTGACGAAGAAATTAATAGGAGGTGAACATTAGAACAGCAGTGATTGGAAAAAATGTGGTCTCCACCAAATGAATCAATTGTATTTCAACACAAGGTAGGCTAACCTAGCTTTCAGATCGGGACTTCACATTTTCCCTGCGGGAGCGCTAATTCCCATAGACACGATAGTTGTGCCCCTCTGAGGGGGCGAGAGAAAGCATAGTACCTAAACAAATCTCTTAGAACAATATTGACAGCCGTAGTCGTTTCTCAACGGAGGCCAAAAGTCCACAAATACAGGTAAGAATTAATTTCTTCTTTAAATCCCTATTTACATTTTGCTCATTAGTGGAGAATTTGAGAAGCAGAAGACGAGTTTGAACATTCGACGGATGACAATCAGAAAAGAAGTGTACGCAACACGTCACGCGAATAGAGTAACAACTGGAATATTATTCACCACAAGTTTTGAAAGACCTCACAGCGCACGCGCGTGGCACAGACAGAGAACGACTTCATTGCCATCTCTCTGCTAATGATTACCTCAGAGTAGCATGGCAGCAGAAGCTGCACCCCTGCTATAAACGCGTCCATTAACGAGGCGCGAGTGCTGGACCTAATGAACAGTGCTAGGGAAGTAGAAAGCGCGGCGCAAACAAAAGCATTCTTCGAGGGAGGGACCCTCCTTGTGATGGTAAAACGGACGAGGTGTCGCACCCCAGCGTTCTCATGATCATTTGCGTGGACGATGCACTTGGACTGCAGTGAGTGTCGTCACCACTGGTTGGCCACAGCTACTTTGAGTTGAAGCTGTCCTGACATGATATTCTGATATCAGTATTCGAGAAACGAGAATGAAGTCATCAGATTAATCGTCTAAACGTTATTTGAAACTGAAATTAACCGTTAATTACTAAAAGTAATTTAATATCGGAAATGAATTCAACATAGTAGCGATTCATTAAATATTAGGTCAGTGAGTATTGAACCCGAATAAAAAAGGGCTCTGATTTGGGAAAATGCCCCGATTCCATCAAAGAAGATTGTAGTCCGTGGTAATGAGTCACAATTAATAGCTCAATCTCCGGGCTTCGCCACGACAGTATCGTGGCTCCTTTCCCAATTACCTACGTTCGCTTTTGAAAACGTCGAGAGAAGTAACACGAGACTACGTCAAGCCCACACACTTCTGCATTAAATGTTGAAAAATCCGTGCTCGATTAGAGGAATATCGTCGTCGAAAAAGTCAACGCATCTGCACAATCTGATCTGCAAATCTTCAGGAACTTCTCTACATCCCGAATATTTTTTCCTAAAAATTGTTCATAATTGCACAAAAAATTCTATCGCTACCAAAAAAAAGGCCTACTTAATCTTTAGAAAATTATCTCATATCTTCCTCCTGACAATTGAACAGTGCTGCGCAAGCTAAACGAGTAAGGGGCTCAGCACTACAAGGCACGAAAATGAGCACCCGGACGCTCTATAATACAGATATTCACGTTATTCAAACAGATGAGCCTCGCAATAATTTCACGGATGGTGCATACTTGAACGGTATCTCACATTTGTTAACCACTGAGGGTGAAAAGAAACATTGTTCGCAACAATAAGACAATTAACATCAACAAGAGCTAAACGAGTGTTAAGCACGAAAATAACGTCAAGTTTACACTGTACACACACAGAGGAAATTGCGCGTTTTATGAAAGAAAAAATAGTCAAGCGAATACCTGCATCAACAAAAAAATATTAAAAGCGCACAAAAATTGAACGGTCAAGTAAAAACGAAGCAGCCTGGTCATGAGCATGCCGGCTTGCCTAAAGTTTGAACCTACATACTTCAATAAATTTCAAGCGATTTCGAGCATGTGAGTAAAAAATCAACGTCGAAAGATCTGCGCATTTAATAAAAATTACCCCTCAACGACCAAATTCCCTGACCGGTGTTGGGAAAAACAGCACCTGATGCAGTAACCATGTGGCGAGAAGTCCAACGATATCGTAAGTTTATGAAGGGCAGAGACGGCGTCAGGCAGCAGGGCAGTGTCGCAACACTGATGGCACGGCACGGACCACGATACAGTAGCTATTTTACTGCCCAATTCTGCATTTTGGCTTCTTTTCTCATAGAATTTGGTCATGAGGAGCACGTTGAATTCAGCAAACCCTGCAGGGCGGTCAAATACTGGATGCCATATATCCCGAATTGTATTTGAAAAGAACATGGTGGAGACTTTAAAAATTTGAAGGCACACCCGCTACCTGTTCAAAAAAGCCTTAATTTAATAATTGCATGGCTAGACTTGCAAGCCTGACACGGACCCGTGCTCGGTGTCGCCGCCGCTAAGGACTTGGTCCCCAAAAAACTTGCTTGGAAGCGCTCGCGTTGCCGCTGCCTCGCACTAAATAAGGAAAGGTCGGCGGCCATTCATGAGTTGCAGTTCAGCTGAACTTTGCAAGCAACGTAAATTGTTTACTGATCGATAAATTAGAGAACACACCCTCACCAGCAGTGCAAATCAAATACCGTGTACATCTTGTTTCACTAATTTGACATGATGATGATGATTTAGCAATTATTTATTATATTTTAGCGTTTGGTTTATTACTCATAAGTCTGTTTTAAATAAGCCAATTTCTAACGCGCTTCAGGTTCGTTCGATGTTGCGTAAGTTTGATGACTTTCAGATTGAGGTTGTCAATAGACTCCAACTCCTGGTTTTGTCTTTTTAGATCAAAGTTTTGCCTTGAATATTCCTCTTCAACCAAAGACCAAAATTGATTAGTAGTTCAAACGACAACGATGTCATCGAAACCTTTGAACACTCTTTGAACGATGAGAATGTTGGACGACGATCTACTCAACATAACACAGAACCTGCTACGGATGATCTAAAGGGCAGCAAACACACCAGCAAATTAGGCACGTCTAAATTCAACGAGAAAACTTGTATATTTGATCCTCCAGTAATGAAACATTTCGCACGAAATTCAGCCTTTACTAATAACAATTAGTACCAGTTATTCATACCTAGAATAAACCATCGTATGAATTCAATCATCTTATAAGAAAGGTATGTATTCAATATATTAGAATCTTGGTCCTCGTGTGTTCATGGGAAGTATGTAAATACTGAACTTACAAGACCTACTCCACTCTCCTCCCTTCGTCGCCTCTTACGAGCTGCGGGAACAGCAATAGCGGTGTTCTTCCCGATCAGCACAGAGAATATGAGTGATTGCGGGTCAGCTCTGCGAGTCTGGAATCTTCGAGGCAATGTGAAGCGGCAGGGGTAAACCAGCGTCATGCCTTGCTGTGGACGACACACCCGGAAGACGTGGTGCATGACAGTGAGCGATGATGGGTTGTTTGACTATAGATCATAGATGGAACTTTGTTCTCCTCGGGGGGGCTACTACTCTTTGATTGGGGGCATAGGCATTGGTATATAGATAGATTAGTTGAATAAATGGGATTAATTTTTATACATCCATAAAAGATAAGGTCTGCATAAGATTATGTTTAGCTTGAAGATTGACTGCGTATACATGTATGTTGCACCGTTTTTATTGAGACGATATTTTGACAAATTGAAAACAAAAATACTTTTGTCTCTTCTTAAATGAGCCCAATTAAAAGTACATACTTTGATATAAACATAAACTGTTGACGACAACCATTAATTCAGAGAAAAAGCGGAATCGAGGATTAAATATGCATTAGCTAATTTTATTGAAAAATTACTGAATGACTCGTGTGCGGACATGGAAGTCCGTGTTTAGAAAAGCTGATAACACACCACATTTTGAAGTTGAAGCTGTTTAACTCAACAATAACGGAATACCATTGGTGGCTATTTTATTGAAAAATGTTAAATCTCAAATAATCAAGATTAATTGATTATCTTACTAATATATTTCTATAATAAATCTGAAAATCAAGTAAATTAATTCGGTAATAATATATTCTACCAAAATCATTCCCTATATTAATACTTGGTTATTACACAGTGGAGGAGGGCCATAAATACCCTCGCTAACTCAGCACACAAAGCACACCCGTCCTTCAAATTCATTAGTTGTCCCAGCATCGCACCTGGCCGCAGGACCTTGACTAACGCATTGATGTTCTCACAACAGCGACTGCCAAGTCACGACTCTTCCTAAACATTTCCGTCTCACTCCTCACCGAACCTTACAGTGTTTCGTCCGTACATTTACGAGGCGTTCCGAAACACGAGAAAAATGGAAACGCAATCATGTCATTTTTTAAAACCTTATTTGTAGAACTCAAATATATTTGGAAAGAATTTGAGTCAATCGTTATTCTTATTTGTGGAAAATGCGTTCATAAAAGATGAAATGCATCTCTTGTAAAAAATGGCTGTTATATTACGTGACGATGTATACTTTAACAGAACGCCTGACACACACACGAATTGAGTATTTATGGTCGACTCATTGTCTGCGGTGGTTGAAACGAGTTGCAGTGTTGTAATTGTCACATCCAGTAAGTCACAATAAGATTATAGCAGATACTACACGGACCCAGAGTAACTAGTAAATTAGTGAAGGACATTATCAAGTTTATAATCGGCACCACATTAATATCTTTGAAGGGCTACGCATACCCAACGTGCCACATTACTGTTTTTCGAAGGGACTACACGAACTCAGCGAGACACGCGCCGATATATTCTATACTATGCACACTCAATGAATTACACACACTTACAGGAGT
Organism: Morinoia aosen; assembly: GCA_030386875.1. Taxonomy (NCBI): domain Eukaryota; kingdom Metazoa; phylum Arthropoda; class Malacostraca; order Amphipoda; family Talitridae; genus Morinoia; species Morinoia aosen. The sequence continues at coordinate 30,522,812 of CM059567.1, read as the reverse complement.
ACATACTTACAATCCTTCCAATATTTACAGGAGGCATTAGTACTACAAGTGCTTAAACGTGTTACATCAAAATTATAGAGGGTATTGCAGGTACTAAATGAGATTTGAGAAAATTATTGGAAGTACTGAGAGTACAAGGAAATTTCACAAAACCAACTCTCGACCACAATCAGTAAGATGTTTCAAAGGAGAGGCCATAAGAGAGATCAAATTTCCCCGACTGGCTGATGGTCAGCATGCTTATTGCAACACAGACGGCCTCGCTGCAGAATGTCCCACAGAGCAAACATACAAGGACGGCCACCCTTGATCTCAGAGTACTGGAATGGTTACTTCAATCAAAAACACATAACATTCTTCGCTATCATTCCACGGTAAAACAAACTAGATTAAAGGATCTACTTTGCAGACGCAAATTTATACTGTTATCTTTGTTTGCGGAATACGTTAGATTTAGAGCACTATCATGGTGTATTTTAAGGCTAGGCTGGATGTGTAACGGTGGGCTGCTGCGTGATAGGGGTGAGAGGTTGCGGCAGGTGCCTCTATCTGCCCTCCAGGCAAATCAGGCTGACTGAGGAGAGGTGCAACGTCCCCATACGGGCATGAGCAGTTGCAACATGCACTCTTGCTTAAAATTACTAGAATCTGAATTATCGTACCAAAGATTGATGAAAATAATTCTAAAAATTATGTTGGAATGAAGCTTTGGCACGGAAATGACTTGGAACTGTCGTAGCATCTGAACAAGATAGAATGAAATGGATGGGGCTACAGCAGCGAAATGCGTATTCATAATATCGTGAGTTCAACTTGTCGGACACTGTATGAAAGTTAATAGCGGTATAGACCATATAATTGTTTGTGCACACAGAAGTAAATAATTGATTTTCATAGCTAGTTTTTTCGTCTGATGAACGGGGGACTACCAAAATGGGTATTTAGAAATTATCTAAAAAACAATAAGAAACGGTGTAGTAATTTTTTTAACAACTCTTCTTCGACTAAAGTCTCAAGAATAATCTATAATTTTTATGGAAAATAATGCACAAAGTGAAAAAAAGGGGAATTAGAAAATCAATCAGTCGTGTGATACAAGCAAGATTAAATTAGAGAAGTTAGTTCAAGCCTCATCGCTCACAAAAAAGGTGTTTCGAAAAAAGGAAAAAAGAAAGCACCATTCAGCATGGAGTTCAGGGAGCGGGAAATCTATACACATGGAGTTACACAAGAAGTGTTATCACACAAGATTCCTTGCGTATAGAAACAGCAGGTTTGGAGAGACGTTTATGATACATAAAAACTTTAAAATTAGGAAGGAAATTTATCAAACAAAATAAAAGCGGAATAAAAAGATATCAAGTGGTGAAAAAAACGAGAGTACTGAACTGCAAGAAATTGTTCGAACAAAACCAAAAACATATTCTATTTCAATATAGAAAGGCCCATCTAACCTTCAGCTCGGGACCTCACACCATCCCCTGGGTATGCTGATTCTTATAAATAGAAACAAACGTTGGATCTCCCTGAGGAGTAACGTTTCTCATTTCCTTTGCTGTAGAATCTAAAATGAAAAAAATCTTCCCCAAGTAAAAATGAAGCATCATCACAATAAGAAAAAGTTAGCATACATAACGAATGATGGTAAAAACACTCATCGATAACATCACGTAATGATAGCGCGTCACATTTTCTAATTCTAAGAAAAACATGAATGCATTATAATTTTATTCACGTGCTACATTTATCTGTTATCATACATACGTGTATAACAGTACTACGCGTCTCGTGTAAAAACATTCCGTAACAACGCGGAGAAGCAAGTTATGAAACATGCGTGATCAAGAACACATTTGGCGTGTAATCCTGAATATCTGTAAACTGCCTCCAGACAGCGAATCCGCACTGCGTATTTCGTCCAACAAGAAGAAAGAGGTTTTTGGTGATTATGAGTTCAAAAAGGAAATTTTTTCCCAGAAGCTATCACGTTAGACAACCGTAACTTAACTCCGAATTCAGTCCTCACAGAAACAGGAAAGCTGTAACGGATCATCAGAAATTATCCGTTTTTCTGCTGGTGAAAAATTTCACGTTCCCATCCTTTGGAAAAGCTTGTATAAACATTTAACTGCTTATATTTCCATCGAAACGCTCTTCCATCTCCCATTGGCTCCCAAGTCATGACTCACTAAAACTCTCAAAGCCCTCTCAGATAACTTCTGAGCTCACGTGACGTCTATTCATAATAAAATCGAAGCACACGATCTAAATGATATAAGTCGGGCAAACCAAAAGATTCCAAAGCGCTACTGAATATTAACGCTCGCGAGCTCAAAGAGATACTAAGCACTCTTCAAGATAGGTGACTGGATATAACCAACTCGATACTGTGGCTGGCCGAGCGCCTGGCGACAGGCACAAGAGGGTTACGCGACGCGACGTTCGTGACACTCGGTCGCGCTTTCAAGAGCGGACCGCAGCGCGTTATATCACGGGTCTGCTTGGTCGGGTGAGGGGACCAACTCTCAGGCATGGAATTATGCTCCTACGTGGGCATTTTTGTTCGGTTATTGCAGGTATGTGGCATTGGTGGATGGAGTTTTCTTTCGTAAATCGTATTTTGGTCATGATAATCGTGGACGGTTTTTAATCTCACTTGGTTTTAATCGTACACGGTCATGGATAGGTGGACACTTTCCCACATGAAAACTCACCCAAATGAGAAGATCTCAGGGGTTGCGCATTTCCTCGCGATGACCGTAATTTCAAAAAAGGGCTTCCGAAACATAGCAGCTGTTCCATCTTCATATATTTCACGTGTAGTAAACTGTTGTTGCAAACAAATGCCGTAACTAATATTACGTTGTTAATGATGTTTGCGAATTCCAGAATAAAATTATGATATTTCTGAGAGTCTTCATTCTGATGAAAGAAACACTGACAATTTTCAGCGAATTATTCTGTTGGAAAATAATAACGCCATTTGAAAACAAGGCATTTCAATGTAAGTTAGATTGAAATTTATGTTAGCCCGTTAGCCTCTGAAAACCGGGGGAAGATACCAAAGCGAACATTTTGCGGCCGAAAGATTTTGATTCGTCTAAAACAGACCATAAATTATTGATCAGAAAAGTGATGAAAAATAACAGTGAAATTTCAAACCGTGGAACTACACACGAGTTATAACAAATCGTCAAATTAACAGTGCCCCCATTAAGACAAGAGAAACAATATTTTCTTTAAAAACACTTCATACCGTAAGAAACTGAAGCTGCTCTGTGTTATGCTTTCATATCCAATTTTTTTAAGGAGGGCTTCATGAGAGTAAGTTGAGACGCAATCGATGCCTGAGAGCACGGGACGCGACGCTGGAGCCGCTCCTGATGTCGGTCACCTCGGCACGCACTCGTGCGGGCAGGTAGATCAATACACTAGATCCTTGAGTTGTGCTTCATCCTGAGCGAACCTCACATTACACGCTTAAAAATTAGTCCCAGATGTTGAATTAATAAGATACTTGATTTAATGCATTACTGGGAATAGTTTTTATTTACGTAAATTGAGGTTCGCGTAAGATGATACACAACTCAAGGGTCGACTCCAAGAGCCCCTTTGGAGAGCACTTGTATGTAGGAAACACATTCTCGCTTTATATACGTTTTCCAACAAGTAAACGCATCCCATTAGGTTAGTTTGAAATACTCGTTGCACAGGAGACAAAATCGAAGTGTAATTTTCCACTGTTTTGCAAGTAATACAGAACGCTGAAGCTGAAACACTCAGAAAAAAATAAATAAAAATTATATACAATACATGAAATAAATGAAGAATGTATCCATGATCAATCCTTTGTTTCTGTTTGAAACAAGTATTTTTTTACTATATAACATTAAATTGAAATGTTATTGGTAGTTTATTTGATTTTTCAGCCAATTTAAATTTCTTAATCCAAATTTATGTACTCAAACTTGTTAACAATGCGCAATATGAACATTTAATGTGAATTGAAGCAATAACTGTTTACCCCTATACACAATTCACGGATTCACTTCACATTCCTAGTTACAGAGCCACTTCTTACACTTTTGAAAATGTAAGAAGTGCACACTGATTGAAAATTGAATCAAAGCGTTGTTTTCCGTTCAACCTTTTAAATCCCATCATTTTCCCTCTTATACACGAAATCAAACAAGCAGTACTGAAAATTTGTTAAGACTGCATTCCCATGGTCTGCCTGTATTGATGCTGCAAATGATTTTTCAATTTAAGGTTGCGTTATGTTGGGAAACACAAGTTCAGAGAGCGGCATAGCACGCTCAGGAATCTCGGCTGGCCCAACTAAGCGGAGTTACTCAATGAAGAAGAGAAAGTTGTTACTTTCCCTTTGTCCTGATAACAGATATCCAGTAATCTGTAAACTTATGAATGGAAGGTATTTCATTTATAGCTAGTCTTCTGACCGTTGCCGAGATAGAGACTAGTTTCGAAGAGCACGTTTAAGATGTAAGATGTGCGTACAATAATTCGGTTGTACTCTCTAGTTCGTCATATGATACAGAGAACGTTTTCTAGAATCCGTTGATGGATTTGATACTAAAATAATTAAATTTACAATAATAAGTATTGCGACGTTAGAAAAATTCGTACATAATCGTACTTACTACACCACCACAGGAACCACCTATTCCAACATGAGCTATCATTCACCGTATAAACAACCATTGTAGATTGAGAAGAAAGACCAAAGGCCCGAGCGTAAAATCACAGTAAGATTCCCACGAACAACAAGCTTCCCGAAAGATATTTCCATGAAACTAGTCAGAACAAAAAATTCAGAGGGAAATTACAAAACCATAACTTTCATTCCTCCATAGAGTAGTCACTACAACACTATTAGTTTATTAGGCAACGAAGCATGCGACACAATTGCCTACACAAGACACGCAGAGCAATGAAACTTCTAATTATGGAAATTTTCCAATCTAAGCGATTGACATCAAATAAACAAAGTCTCCGTTAGAGGAAATTTCCCAAGCAATATCATAACGTGGAATCTTAACGCGCAGGATAGAAGCGCTCGGAATGAGACGAGATAATGAGGTTATGGCTTAAGGATAATCCATAAGAATCTCCTCTTGATATTCAGGGAGACGCCGCACAGAAGGAGCTATAACGTCGTTTCGTCTCAGGCACAGTAATGAGCTAAGCTTACCATGGTCATGTGTGCTGTTCGTATCATGTTTACGCTTTCCAATAATGTGTCCAATACGGGATACTCAACTAATACGATGCTAGATTCAAAGTATGGTTACCTGGAAATAAGAGGGATTAACTTGTGACAGTACACGCTGAGGTTCAAGTAAGATAATGTAGAGTTCGAGGATCGACTGCACTTTACTTGACATCTACCCACCCGTAACTCAGAGAGGAATTTAAAAAAGAAAACGCCAAACGAAGAGAGTCATCCTTTATCTTCAGAAGGTGTAGGGCACAACAAGAAAACAAATATGCTGAATTCAACTCACAAACAAATACAGCCAGTACAGCTTTAACTCGATTCATTGGCTTTTATTAAACATATTTCTGATAACGCTGTTCCTATTTTCAAATCAAACTTTGATGTAAACGTGGTATTCATCAGTGTTTAATAATTGATAAACGATGCTCCAAAGCTGATTAACGCGTTTATGAAAAGGAGTGAGAAAAAACAATAGAAACGAAACTCAAAGTTAAATGTTCAACTAGCAGTGAGAACTCATTACTGAACTCAGAAACTATTTCTGGCGACCCTACACAAATGAGAGAAGTTGTTGGAAGAGGTTTTCTAATGAGGAAAAAATTAAGCCTGTCGAAAAGATTGAAATGTGATTAAAGGCAACGAAATTGAAAATGAAGATTGGATAAACACTCTTCCAGCCCGAGACGAGCTCACACGCTCATGCATTTTTCATCGAGAAGATCACCACAAGTTTCCTAAGCTAACCTGGAAGGCCGGTCTCCCGAGCGCACCTTCCTGAACGACATGAATGCTAACACCGCACATTAGTCTTCAGATTACGTGCACCTCTAATGATCAAGCGCTCAGAACGCGTGCCGTGGCGAGTCACCTGCCTTGAAAGCTTCTGTGTTAGACTTGAAGAGAAGATTCAATAATTACACGATTTTGTACTTTATTTCTTTCAACCACCTTCCAGTCCTGCGTTGCATAAAGCGCCAATGGCATGCGATATTCAAATGGAAATAATCTGCCCTCGGCCACTTAAAACTCAATAAAAAGGTGGAAGGGAAAATTTTCACGAAATAGAGTGACTGTAGATGAAGTATTCAAGAAACATCTACGATCGAGTTTGAATCGAGAATGGAAATGTTAAATTGAGAAGTCCTTTTAAGAATGGAATTTTTTAACCATTTGAAAATACAGGAAAACCCTAACAGTAAGGTATTCGTTCAAATGAAATAAAGTAAACCCTAACAATATTCCTGGAGATAATGATTAAGTTTCTAACGTTGAATGAAAAACCTACTTTCCTCACGCTGCAAAAATGAAAAAATAAACACAGCTGCAAGCAACTAAACTAATTCTAATAAACCAGATCAATACGCTCGACACGCGCTAGACTAACACAACTGCGCATCTCTTACAACCGGGACTACCACTAACATATCTGGGCAAATTTGGAGTAGGTGCGGGGTGGCCTAAGTACAGGACGGTGACCTACATCAGCGCGTGTACAAAGGTCAGGACACGGCCCTCTCTCCAGCTCCCGACGCGGACTAGGAGGGCGTCCGCTCGTCCTGGTCTCAGGGCTGGGCTCAATGCAAGGGTCATTACTCCAAGCGTCGCTCTATTGGGATCTACTTACTTCGATATTTATTTTAATTTTTAGCCTTCGTTTCTGCTCGCTCAAGGCGTTAATCTCAGAGAAACTCAACAGAAGGAGAAATTGAAGTAGCCACACCCGCAGTGATGCGCAACTTCAGTGTCTCGGTTAGTACAGCCTGCTACACCGGCAGAGGAAAGTGCAAGCATTTAGGTGAAATAAAAAAGTGAAGAGAGATTACGGAAGAAGAAACGAAGACAGGGGATCAGTAACATGGTACTCCAGCCTCTCTCAAGAAAGAGAAAATGAGAATAGGAAGTCAGTATGAGGCTAACTAACAATGTAATCGTAATCGCATGACAGACTCCTGCCACCAAAAAATGTTACAAAGAGAGGAAGGAGGAAAACGCCATTTAGTATGGAGTACAGGGAATATGGAATCTATGCAAAAGCTATGTCCTCACACTCTGTACATAGAAACAGCAAGATTGATAGAAGTTTACGAAACAAGATAAAAGTTGAAGAACGTCATAGGTGCTGAGAAAAAAAGATAATAGTGAACCGAAAACAGATGGTCCGTAACCAAACTATGAAAAACATTCTATTAGAAGAAAAAGAAGCCCTGCCTACCCTTTAGCTCAGGACCTCACATCTTCATCCCTCCCAAGACTCCTGCAACAAGCACTAAAATGTAAGATGAGATTGAGTAGCCAGGGTTACCACAGCTGTAGATCACAATACTTGAAAACGTTTGACAAAACATTTACCCGAGCAATAAATTAAAATTAAATATTGGTGAACCAGGTTACGTTAACTCAAAACTTTGGGCAATTGTGTGACACATGCAAATTACGCCAGATACAGAAGTCGGTTAGCGAAGTATAGTCGCCTACTCTGAGCTGACAGATTACTTAGTGGCACACAGTTAGGGATGATTGCCAACTGGATGGGATTACCAATTGAAACAGCTTTAGGGTAAATTTGCTAAACGAAGCAGATTTAGGGCATATTGTTAATTGGAAGAGTTTTAGAGGAGATTGCTTACCAAAAATTTTGTGTAGAATACTAACTGAAACTACTCTAAGGCAGATTGTTTACCGAAGCAGATTGAGGCATAATTATGAACTAACAAACATTTAGGACAGATTGCTAACTAAAGCAGATTTAGAGCAAATTGCTAATTGAAGCATATTTAGACCAGATTGTTACCTAGAGCATATTTAGGGCAGATTGTTATCTGGAGCAGATTTAGGGCAGATCACCCAATGGATAACACTGCCAACATCAACGTTGAACTTGAGACTACGCATTTGTTCTAAGAAATCAAAACATAACATCCAAACGCACGCACAAAAGTCAGAACACATCCAGGTATAGAGCCAAGGTTTGGTTTACATGAAGAACGACCTGACACGCTCCCCGAGCAAGGTGTAAATGTATCACCTACGCCGCGCTTGGTCGCTCGTCAGAGACGGTACCTTCGCCGACACTCGCAATGTGTGTGCAGCGACGCGTTCACACTGAAGGCTTGACGCGTGGGCTGCGAGTGGGTGCAGCTGTAAATGACAGCGAGAATGCACACTAAAATCTGTCATTAAAAAAGCTGAAAAAAGTCGATCTTCGAGTTATATGATATCACCTCATGCGAAGCTGATATGTATCGGTGAATATTAATCTCAGTTATTCGTAAGTGGGATTCAAGTACTACGACTAATTTTTATTCGTGTGATCTGAGTCTCGTATAAGCTGTATAAATTGGCGAGTGACTGTGTTATATGATTTAATGAACAAAAATAGATTTCAGCTTATAACTTGATACAAAATTTATGAGACACCGAAAAATATTAAAAAACAAAAACGGTTATTGAAGTAGAGGTAAAATTAAAATCATTTATGTTAAGTGGTTCAAGATTTTCTAGTCACTACGATGGACGACCTAAAAAAAGTAAAGAGAAAGGATCATTTACTACGGAGTGAAAGAAACGGGGAATATATGCACAAGGTGTGTTTCCCACACAGGATACCCGGCGCTTTAAAACAAGTGAGGTATAAAGAGGAAGACGAGACAACGAAGAAAGCATAAACACGGAAAAAATCAAAGAAAGTACTGAAGAAAAAAGCTCCTAAGTCCTATTTACAGCTGAGGTCCTCATAGCGTCGGATAGACCAAAAAACTAACCTAGGCCCTACCCAACTACAATCTCGGGACCTCACATTTTCCTATGGGAGCGCTAATTCCCGTAGATACAATAGTTGTATCCCCCAGAGGGATAAGAAATTCAAAACTAGGCGTAAATAAATTGAATAACAAATTACTTGGTACGATATCATTAAAATTCACCACTTACCTGCCACTATATAGCACAAATAGTCAGTACACTAAAATGAATTGCAACTGGTAGAAATAGAACCGTAAAACATTTCCAGTTGTCGAAAACGAGGTATCTGAAAACAATGACATTCAAATAAATTTCAGCCCCAATACACATTCTCATCGGCGATATTCCATGGCGAGGAAACAAGCACGAACACACCAAGTGCCTAACTTTTTGCAACTGTAGTCTACCTGCCACAGACTCCTGTTGGTACAAGACGCTCAAAATTCTGACGACATTTCTGCAGGCCGGCGTTGTTAGAGACAGGCGACAACGCTTCACATCTCTCGCTGCTGGAGGGAGGGCTTTTGAAGGGAGCTCAGCAGCCCTCAAACGGGTCCTGTGTTTCGGCCTTGCGCGAGTCGCGCGCTTTCAAAAAAATGAACAACTTCATAACGGTGAGTCAAAAAAGTCGCATTGTTTTACGAAGTTGACTAGGAACGCTAAAAACAAGGTATTAAATCTTGACTAAGTGGTTGAGTGAGAGCCCTCATACAGCAGGTGTGATGAAAACAGTCACACGGACGTGAATGACGACAATGTGACTTCTTCAACAATGGAACCGTATATCAAGACGGAAACACTGCAAAATATCGTTAAGTAAGAATGTGGTTCCTCGGAATGTGCATTATCGTCAAATTTTTCTATCGCATTCGAGGATTTGCAGACTGGTGCACTCTAACGTAATATTCAACTTCATGATCGCTGATAGGGTGAAACATAATTACACGATTTTCAGAGTTATGTGGCAAATATATACTAACTTGTGGTATAAAATAGGTAGATAATTTTCAATTAAAGGCAAGGAAAGATATCACCGCATCACGCAGTGCATCCCATTTTATTGGGTTCAACAGAAACGCAAAAATCATATACTGGTATAAAATAGAATTTTTAGCCAGTATTGGTTATGTTTTTTGCACTTTCATCTCGATAGAGAAGATCCCAAATTCTACCGCACCGAACATGTCGACGTTCGGATTTCACGCTCAAGTTGAGAACTCGCAATTAAAGCATCAGTACGGTCCAGAGCTGAACAAAGAGAAATTTCTCAAAGATTTCCGCGTAACGGAACAGAGGTCGAAAACTTCTCACACCTCAACACGGAGCTGGCCGGCCGTCTTTCGAAAGCGAACAAGCAACAAACGTTATATGTATTTGATGGCGGATCTGTAATACAGGTTTCACTGCCTCACGGGAACAGCATTTCAAATACATGCTTCCTGCTGTGAGGCTCTCGAAAAAAATTATGACCGACGATTTTGAGCCGCTCTGTGAGAAAACAGTGGTTTGTGTTCCGAGTAGAGTTTTCTGTTTCGGAAAAAGACAAGGTGAGTAACTGTAATTTTTTAAAACGCTTTAATAGTCAAGAAAACAATTTTCTAATCATATTGCGGTACAACATTAGTACACAGTCTTTCTTGCAAACGCGTGCAGAAGAGCAAACGAATTTGTTCCAGTAAAAAGTTTAAATGAGGAAAACTTAGTTTACGTCTTAGGTAGTTAACACAAATCTGGGGCCAATATTAAGAGCGACTACAAAATGTTTATAACAAATAGCGCGCTAGATCAGAAGGATCCTTATAGTTCATGAATGACGCTGTGTTTACCTGGAGTAAGGAACACACAAATTTGAAACGTAATTCAATATGCACTACCATGAAACTCCAAAAGTTTTATACCCTAAATTAATAGCGAGACAATGTCGGAACAGAATTGCTACAGCTTGGTCAGGAGTACGACAGATAAAGTCTCGACCAACTAGACAAGCCTACGAAACGCAAGAGCTCTCGGAACGTTATTCTCGAACCGAAATAATTACACGCCTGAGACGGTAGCCACTAAACTGTCAGCAAGAGCCGCAAAAACTTGACCTTTACTCTGGACGCGACACAAACAATGGAACTCGCAAGCACGGACTCTAAATTTTAAGATTGAAATCAGAGTAGCGGCATGGGGTTCAGGGACTTAAGCTTGCGTAGTCCTGATACGGTCCTCGTGTTATCAGCAGCAGCAGCAGCAGCACACGCGAAAAAACAGAGCTTTACCATTGAGCTTGGATTAAGGAAAGAGACTTAAAATCAGCAATGGGATTTCAGCCGTGACCAATTTGTGACTAATGGATACACTTTAACATCATTGTTCCTGTTCGAAACTCGAAATATGATCTCAAAAAAAAACAAGACGAGAATTCAAAAACAGGCACAGTTAAATGAAGGTAGCTCAGGTGAATTCAAAATATACATGGCTCACAAGGAACAGAATATCCTTGTATATTCTCTTAGCGCGCAGACTTCTAATTAACTAAATTTGATGAACACAAAGGAAATAATCAATAACCAGTTCAAACACGGTACACTGATTAATGATTAATGATTATAAGTTAGTTTAAGCCTCCCTAACCGCTACAAAAATAGAGCGTATCGAAGAGAGGAAGGAGGAAGGCACCATTTAGTATGGAGATAAGAAAATGAGGAATCTATGCTGAAGGGGCATAGAAGCAGTCAGATGAGAAAGAAGTTCATGAAATAAGATAAAAGTTGAAGAAAAAAGTCAGAGGTGCTGAAAAACAGGACAGTAGTGAACCGGAAAAAGGTGGTCCTTAACATAACAAAAACATTTTATTTCAACAAAAAGAAGACCTACCTAACTCTCAGCTCGGGCCCTCACATTTTTCCCCTGGGAGCGCTAATTCCCATAGATACAATAGTTGTATCCCCCTGAGGGGACACGGTGCACTTCTCGTGATGTATGAGCTAGAGTGTTGAGACACAAAACTTCTAGAGTTCCTCTCCACGCAGACCGACGGTCTGTACCCGGACATGCTCCAAAGGACCAATTAAGTTCGTTGGTTACATTCAAATTTAGTTCCAAGTCACACGGCAATGAATCAATTTAGTCCCAAGTCACACGCGTGAATCCATCCTTTCTTTTCAAAACAGCCATTCGTCCTAAAAGTACGGTTGTGTAACACTAGTGCTTTTACTAAGGAAGTGAATTACATCATTTTTAATTTTTTCTAGGACAGCTTATTCCAGCATATAATTCATTACTATCATAACCATGGTTTAACTTCAGCTTCCCTTCTTTAAAGAGGAAGTGTAAAATGCTCGTAAACCATGCGTTTAGGAGTGTACTATGAACCTTACGGACTTTCAACTATTTTTGAACAATTCACGCTTAGTGAATGAATGTAACACAGTGTTTAAAACAGAAAAAACTCTCGTACAAAAGAGTTCATTAAGAAGCTCTCACACACACACCATCTTCACTTTCAACACGAGAGTAACGGCTTCAACTTCGTAACACTAGGTTGTTGTAACGCACGCACGTTTTGTTGTCTGAGGTCGTTCTCAGATGATTCCACCTCACTGCGAGATCTGTGAGTCCACTTAGAGACTTCATAATTCCGTAGACTTACCTATACTTGGAACTCGGCGCGTTATTGCTCAGAAGAGGGAGAAAGTCATTACTCAGAAGCTACACGGAGGGGTCATGGTAAGAACTGCGCCGAACGTCGGCATTTCCCAGGCGGACAAGATTGTCTCGTCTTAGATTGTCGATTGTCTCGGCTGCCACTCTAGACATTTTATATCTAGATCTAGATGTTTTTGCTTAAACCTAGATGTAAAATTTGGAGCCTAGATATTAGCTATAAAATCTAGATAGTTTTTTCAGCGTGCTAGATATTTTCTGGCTAGAATACAATTGAGCTATACATATGATAGATTTCTGTAAATTCGAATTAGGAATTCACTATAATGGTTGGTTTCGACTTCAGTCTTATTATATTCGTCAATTTGCTTCACTAAATTGTTTGAATAGTGAACCAACCACATTCTGATCATGTTATGTATAGATTATGAACCACACCTAGAGGGCTATTTCTATGTTTTTGTGCTGCCATAGTGTAATTTCTAATTGTGATCATCAGGTTCATAAGCTAAAGCACACTATCTCCAATTGCAAAACTAGTGATGATGTCAAAAATCATGGAATAAAATCCACATACATTATCAAAAACTTATTGTGGCCTCATTTTGACGAAAGACTGACCAATGATATTGGCAACAATGAGTTCAGTTTATTGTTGGATGGAAGCAATGATATTTCAATCATGAAACTACTTGGTGTATCAATTATATACTAGAGTCATGCATCTAATAAAGTCGAATCAACTTACTTAGTAATTGCAAACTTATTAAAACTGATGCAGATATACGTTGTGACAGCCTTAAAACAATTGTTGATAAGTAGGAATCCGAGCATTGACAATTGCAATGCAATAGAGACTGACAATGCAAGTGTCATTAATTGTTGGCATCAATAATGAAGTTTATGCCAAGTTCAAAGAAGAAAATTTATATTTAACATTGATGAGATGTGTATGCCCCTCATTCCAGCTTGCAATGTCCTATGCTTCTGGTAAATGTTTACCTAGGAACGTGGAATTTTTTATTGCAGAAACTCATAATTAGTTTGCAAAATTTTTTTCGACGATGCCAATTCAATTAATCTAATGAATCAATTAATATTGGTTCACATCCATTGAAAATTCCTTCAGCTTGCATAACTTGATTGTTGTCCATCCAGCCTGCAGTAAAAAAAAATTGTTGCTCAATGGCTGGATTTATGAACACATTTTGAAATTGCAAGGCAAAGTGGAAACTTGCTATCCTGCTGATGTATTTTTCGAAATATATTCTGATGAGAAAAATCTTGCACTATCATTTTTTTGCAACGGATCTTAACAGAGGTGCAAATAATTAATAAGTTATTTGAACATAAAAATGTAGATAAGACATATTTATTGGATGAAATGCTAATGTTCCTTAAATCAGTTTTTACTAAATTACTCCTTCCTACTTGCACCGCTGATAACTACTTGCTACCACTTGGAAGGACTACTTATTAGTCTTTCCTACTCGCAACACTTGTGAAATTGAAGAATATTTGGATACTAAGCTTTATTAGGATAAATATCAGGATACTAGATAATTTAAACAAGGATAAATGGCCTATTATAAAACAATTTATGGTATAAATATTCTCATGTGCTATTTTTAAACTAACTTGTTATTATTTATAATTAATTTAGTTCTAGACATATTTTTGGATGTTTTATTTTCAAATCTAGATGTTTCTAGATATTTTTTGAGGTCAAAATAGATTATTTTGGTCAAACAAAAGTGGCAGCCCTGGTCTTAGCATGAGGCTGGAATATCAAGCATGATTAATAAGTGAAATGTATTACAAACTGTAACTTCAGCTGATCCTCGTTTTAAAGTGCTTAATAAATCACATGTACAGTGCATAAAATTACAAGTAAATAACGTAAATACACTGAATCATGTCATAGAGACTCCAAATCCCATTGTGTTGCTTTTGCAATTTATAGGATAAGATAATGAATTAGTGCAAGCCTCCCTAACCACAGCACACGTAATTCAAAGAGAGGAAGGATGAAGGCACCATTTAGTATGGTGGTAAAAGAACGCGGAATCTCCGCACAAAGTGCATCCCAAACTAGATCCCCTGCGCATAGATAAGTTGGGAAGAAAGGTTATGAAACAAGATAAAAGTTGAAAACTTGAGGAAGGAAGTTATAGGAGCTAAAAAGAGGACAGCAGTAAACCGAAAAGAATTGGTCCTTCAACACGTTTCATGCAAAGGTAAAAACTAAAGTTCAATATTCAATTCAAATTCAAAGTCTATTATAGCAAGCTATTTTAAAAATAGCAAGCATTAAAAGGATCGTGCATTCATTTAGTTTCCAATAGGTATTTATGAAAGTTGAGTTAGTGACCGGAGGTCGGTCAGCAGTATTATGAGAATCCCTCCGGGATCACCGGTGGGGCCCTTCGCAGGGAAACGTCTTAACAAAAAAAATAAATATTTAACACTTTGACTGCGACGTGCGCCACCGGTGGTACACGGAGGTAATTTTCATAATCCTGTTGACCGACCAGTAGTTGCAAACTTTATTTTCAAAAATACTTAATCAAAGCTAAATGAAGGCACGATCCAGTTCATGTTTGGTTTTTTTCAAAATAGATTACCACAATTGACTTCAAGTTTGAGTTTGGCGTTGAACTTAATATTTAGTAGTCGCAGTCAAAGTGTTAATCAAAAAGAAGACCCACCAAACTCAGCTCGTGACCTCGCATTGTCCTCCATGGAACCCTAATTTCCATAAATACAATAGTCGTATCCCCTGAAGGGTTGCTTTGCAACAATCCACGTCACCACTCCACTGCGCAACAGCAGTGGCCGGAGCAGCTGACAAGCGAGGGTGTACAGCACAGTGAGTTAAATAAATACCCTCGAGAGCAGAGCCCTCGCGTTGGTATACTGGCTACAGCAGGTCTTAAGTGTGGCCAATTGCAGAGCACTTAAACGAAGGTGCGTCGGCTGATAGCACGCGCCCCATGCAGACGGGAGCGAGTGCCACGGTAGAAGAAACTAGGTAGGGTCAAACCAGTCTTTTTTTCGTTGTCCGTGTGGCAATGCTGAAGTCATGACAACGAACCAATAGCAGAGCTCACAGTGCACTTGACTACACTGCTAGCCCCAAATCTGAATCTGAATATGCCTAACGACATATCGCAATGATGACGTCGTAAAGATTATTTGAAATAAAGCTGTTCGGTTTGCTAGCGTAACAATTTAAGAGGAGATGTATTTTTCCCCATAGAAATGATTCTACCTGGTTTCCTCTACCGTGGCGAGCGCCATGCGCAGGGTAACGTGGTGCAGGTTCGCTTCACGCGCGATACAGCGTCATGACGCGACAGACGAGTGCGTGCAGCGCGCGCTACTTACGAAAACTCGAAGCCAAGTCGGCTTAAGAAACGCCATTATGGATGAACGGCATGCGTAAAATGAGGAGATAGGTTCACAAATGTTCTCTGATGCAGCTGTCAATGGGAAACGCTCATGTGGAGTAAATGTAGAAAGTTTACTTACTATGAACTTGCATGCTAAAAAACAAGTGACGTATAACACCAGGGCAAAAATTCCCATAATTCTGCAATAATTTTTTCTTTGCGTTGCATGAAGTTAATATTGAACAAGTGCGCCATAGAACACAAGGTTTCTGCGGACAGGTTTGATTGCAACTGCAACATTCGCTGCAACCGCAGATTCGCATATATTGACAACGCTATAAAAAGCTGCTCTGAACATGAATAGCACCTGCATGTCATAGCAGACACCTACATGTCAAGGATGCTAGAAAGTGGGAACAAACACCGCTTCTCTGAGACAACAGCTCACAACTTACAGAGATAAACTTGTGCCTTTCGTCACAACTCATCATCGTTACGCAAGTAGAGAGTAAATAAGAGGGATACATCTATCTCTAAAAAGGGATGATTACATCATAGGCGCAACTTAAATTATGGCTCAGGTCTATGCGTACCTTAGACGGAAATGAGGCACACGGCGTAGGATTTACTTGCCCAATGTCGTATTGAACGTTTAGGATACTACATAAATAATGCCACACCCATTCAACACAGGAAGGGCAACATCAATTCTCGATCGACCTTGAGCAAGATAATATGAGGACGATTAGGGATGTCTGGCTATGAGAACTGGACATGGATGAAGACCAACATTAAAGCTACATTAATCAAAGATTCCTCCCACGATGCATCGCCTGTTTGAACAACACGTTCACTGTTTAGCGAACATGTCCGGGAATGTAGAACCTATATTCAACGTTAAAATGCAATGAACATCGACATAGCATGAATGATCTTTGCATTTTGCAAACCTAAGGTGAGCAGTTAATACTAACAGTGAAGAGAGCTAATTACCCTGGTACACTAACGAGGACAGGGAGAATCAGTACAACTCCCTCAGTTTTGAGCGCATCAGGGGGAATCTTACATGAGCTCCGCGAAACTAAAACTTCTCAAGTCATTCTTGCCTTTAAATTTGTTTAAAAACTACGGAAGATTATGCCAAATTTACGTGAAGTTTTTGTGAGGGAAATGTACGCTTGAAAATTCCACTGCATTACACTTCAAAGGAACAATGTAAACGCACAAGGAAATGGATGAAGAAAATTCATGAGCATTGAAGATGTTTAAGCGCGGTGAGTGCTAAATAAAGCCATAATTGCATGTTTATCGCAGCCTCCAACCAGACGCGCGCAAATCAAATGGTGCGCAGGACCCTTCTAAACAGTTACGACCAACAGTTTCATAACTACAATAATATAAAAAGCTAGGAGCCAAAAGCCTTAATGCCGTATTGAACGAAACTTAAGTTGCAATAGAAATCTATTCCAGATTAAGATCCTGCTTTTTACGATAGGATTACGCAAGTAGAAATTTTGGTTTACGAAACTTTTTAAAACGTAGCATGACAACATACTTTCAGCCTCACAGAACGGGAAAATATTCAAAAATCCGTAAGTCACGCATTGAATAATGCAACGGGCCTTTTACTTAGAAGAAACCCATCCACGATTTACGCCTTATGTTGTTCTGAACAAGATGAATCGTTTAATCAACAGTCCCTGAGATCTGACGGGACTGAAACCCTATCTCGGAATCACAGTTCAACGAACCATCGCTTTCCTGTGTTAGGTAAAAGAGAAAACAGACCTAGATTTGGAGAGGACAACGCTAAAAAGCTCACACACGACCAAGGTGACGCCTGCTCCTTGAACATTTACGGGTCACAATTTACCACATTGCTAAGGAGCGCGAAACACCGCTGTGAAGTAAGAGGAAAACTTCCTGGTGTTCCGCCTCACAGGAAAATGAAACACGTTCCATGAAACGCTTGCTTACATCGTGGAGAAACAGACCATACCATATGAGATACAAAGAAGCCCTTTTAAACAAACAGTTCCCGAAGGAGGTAGACATTTCAGACTCTTGGTGACACCCTCGGCCGCGCCGGGAATGGGCACCCATCGGAGTACACCCTTGCCTTGCGCCCTGGGAAGACTACGCCAAGTCGAGTCTCGAGATCCTTAAGGTTCTACCAAGGATTATGCATTTATGGCAGGTGACTCATGTGATATTTCAATGCTGGCGAGATGAACGGAGAGTTATGAGGTTGGTGGCCATATGTGGAACAGAGACGTAATTAACGGCAACGAACAAAGCGACGTTTGCTACAAACTGCAAATGCATTTCACTGCTCTACAATAAAGGGACCGACTTCTCAATGAGATGGCATCGCACTGCAGTACATTTTTGGTGAAATATTTGATAATTGGTTCTATTCATATGTATTGAAACAATTATTTTGGACGCATGATCAAGTATTCATCTACACAGTTTGTAACCAAGGTCTCATAGTTATTCATTCCTAGCCTTGCTTTTACCGCCAAGTCACAAGGTTCCTACGGCACTAGCTGTTCAGGAGGGCGAATTTTTCAAGTGCCTTGCAATTTTTTCCGGCAAAATCAGAGAAAAGATTAAAAAACAATTTCGTTGCGGATTTAACAAACAGCTCGAAATTTAGATTTACCACATTACAACGATCCAAATTTTACAAGAATTAAGCTTAATGAGAACAACGCGTGAGAATTTTTTGTGACTCCAAAGTATTTAGTTCAACTGGCAACACCTCACATGAAGTTCCATGACAGGACCATAGCACAAAGCCTATTGCTCAGTTTCGCCGATAATTATTGCCGAATCGAAGAGCAAAGCAGCAATCGAGCGGACCCACAGACGAGTGACAATTTCGCAAACTTCCTTTAGTGAATGGGTCTTTGTGATCCCAAGAGGTAATACAAACGCAAGGCTTCCAGCGGCCGGTACCAACAAACTAGATCAATTGACTAGCCAGCCGGAAAAACAATCGTGTAGAGCATCAACCCTTCAGAACAATTGAGCTGGAAACTTTTCTTCCTGGGTGTTGCGCTGTGTGTTCATCTCTTGGTGCCGCTGCTGCTTATTTCATTCATCGTGCAATGTTGAAAATCTAAAGTTGGCCCCAGAACAGAAACAATCATTTTTTCCATTAACCAATCATCTGCAGGTAAATACCTTAACACTCGTATTAATGACCTTACCGGCTTATCTGAAAATACGATTGAAAGTAGCGCACTATTTTAAGAAATATAACGTTGGTTCATCTAGGCAGCGATGCATTACATTGAAATAACGAAATTGAATTTACCAACTTGAATTTCACAGTTCGCCAGTGAATAACTTGCGATCACTCAATAAACCAACACTCAAATTGAGGTCGCCACTGGCACAGTATCAAAACACTGCTGTTCGGGATACGTACTCCTCGAAGAAATATCTCAACATTAAATTTGAAAAAACTTCCCGTATTGTATTAAAATTTTATCTTTTGTTTCGGTGTCTATAGGTTCCTCAGTTTCGAATTGGGCAAAGAAATTGAGAATTTCAGCTAAAATTGAAAAACGCTGGAGGAGATCTCTTAGTGTAGCTGTAGCGACATCGAGCTTTGTTTAGCAGGAGACAGTAATTTTCATCGTCCAGCTATTAATAAATTCCTCAATTCCTTTGTGAAACAAGGCTTTTATCCTTCAGTCTGAATAAACCCTCTGCCTGAATTCCTTCGGTGAAACATTGAAGAAAAATTCTTTACTGCCTGCGTTTCAGTTGCACACGTTCATGTGCTTGATAACAAATGTGACATAAATTTACGCGCATGACAATTATATTTATGATGGACCTCTACAAATGTATCACTTTTAAGCCATGCAGGCAGTTAGGGAAATTCCCCACGACGCACCACGAACACAATACAGGTTCCACCGACCGATGGTCGCTTGACTTGACAAGGTAAGGGCTAGACATTACTGTCTTATCCTTGTGTTTCTATGAGTGACTTAAACATCATCTAAAGCGGCCCATAGACGATCAATTTTATTGTCAATATAATTGACAATGATGAATATTGACAATTTAATTGATCGTCTGTAGGCTTGATTGACGACCGTCATTTAATTGACTTAGTGGGAAAGAAATTTCATCAATATATTGAGTCAATGATATTGACAATTAAATTGACAATAAAATTGATCGTCTATGGGCCGCTTAAGACTCCTCGTAGTTCGCAGACTAAAACTGCTAACAATGAACATCGTAAAATAATCAGTTATCATTCCTCAGGATGACTAGAAATTGCACCAGAGCTCAACATTAGTGTTACTGCCGAATTACCTCGCGCCTTTTCATGGGCGATGCACTTGCAAAATTCAATGCAATTCCAGCGGTTTAATTTTTCAAACATGAATGACTGCATATTTGTCCACAAACTTCATTTTTTTTAACACATCTGTACACATAATATACAACAACAACAAAAAGATACATAGACAGCGTCACTCAAGCTGCATCTATGAATATGTTCAATTCTTCAAAAAATCATTCAACTTTTTCGTTGAACATAAAACCTTCCCATTTTCCGACTTAGCCTTTTTGAAGTACAGTCCCTCTCATAGAAAAATAAATATAAAAATACAATATAAGATCACTGACAACAAATGAAAATAATTCCGTGGAAATAAATTATGTATCCAATACAGGAAATTGAATAAAAATGAGGGGCTTATTAGAAACCCCAGCCAAATGCATAAAATGCAAAGGCCAGAGATGCTTGACATGCTACGTGGTTTCAAACCAGAATTGCGTTGCTACCTCCTTGGCAGCACCAGCAGAGAAATCGAACATCTCCACCATCACCTTATAAGTGAAGGCGAAGAATGATGACAGAGACATCATAAAGTGGCATTTCACACCTTGATAGTCCTTTGTTCAACTAAAATAAATATCTTGTTAAAAATTTTGACGCGCGTAAAGCTTGAACTTATAAAGCAATGCACAGTCACGCCAGGGGAGCATTCTGCTCCACACCATGCCAACAGCCGATGAAGGCAACTTCTTCGTGTTACGAATGAAATGAGTGCTAAAAAGTGCTCGAACAAAAGCCTCCAAGTGCTCGACGAACGAGCAAAAAGCCTCTCACACGAAAAACAAATTACGCAGACAACGAGCAAAACGCCACGAACACAGCGAGCAAAACGCCTTGAACGAGCAAAATGTCACGTACACGAACAAAACGCCTCACACAATGAGCAAAACGCCACGAACACAGCGAGCAAAACGCCACGCACACGACGAGCAAAACGCCACGAACACAGCGAGCAAAACGCCACGAACAGAGCGAGCAAAACGCCACGAACACAGCCAGCAAAACGCCACGAACACAGCGAGCAAAACGCCACGAACACAGCGAGCAAAACGCCTCACACAACGAGCAAAACGCCACGAACACAGCGAGCAAAACGCCTCACACAACGAGCAAAACACCATGAACACAGCGAGCAAAATGCCTCACACAACGAGCAAAACGCCACGAACACAGCGAGCAAAACGCCTCACACAGCGAGCAAAACGCCACGAACACAGCGAGCAAAACGCCACGAACACAGCGAGCAAAACACCACGAACACAGCGAGCAAAACGCCACGAACACAGCGAGCAAAACGCCACGAACACAGCGAGCAAAACGCCACGAACACAGCGAGCAAAACGCCACGAACATAGCGAGCAAAACGCCACGAACACAGCGAGCAAAACGCCTCACACAGCGAGCAAAACGCCACGAACACAGCGAGCAAAACGCCACGAACACAGCGAGCAAAACGCCACGAACACAGCGAGCAAAACGCCACGAACACAGCGAGCAAAACGCCTCACACAGCGAGCAAAACGCCACGAACACAGCGAGCAAAACGCCACGCACGCATCAAAAAAAAGTTGCTCCCACAACCTCGCAAACGAGGAACAAAACGCACCGCACGTTACTAGAAAAACGTGATCCACAAAACATCCAAAGCGCTGCGCACGCAGTGAGCAAAAACCCACTCACGCAACGAGCAAATTCTACCGTAGCGCTAAGATGCTAAGTACAACAGGAACGACTCAGAGTCTACCATTCGTGTGGGGCACGTTGGGATCGGCCAACTCGTGAAATATGGGGAATATTAAGGTTATATATAGAATCTTCCATCCAACGACGTACGTCAAATGCAGATGTGAAGTAATCAACCGTAAGATTTTTGAGGCTCAGTGTAATTTTTGAATTTTGATTCTTCCACTGCAAATGTAATCGACAGTAGAAAAGATGCATTAAAAACAATGAAAGTATACCCTCTAGTGTGAGACTAGTAACTGCTGCACTATCACGGAATTTTTTTTACAGCTTTGCATTTTCTATTGTAAGAATGAAAATAGAGAGCAATAAATCCATAAGCCCTTTCCGGTCGAGACAGTTTCATTTCCGATACAAGACGGGGCACCCACCAGGTCACGGCGGGCGTGCACATGAAGTGCAGCCGATTTGTTCACAATCTTACACGTATACTTCAACTTATACGAATGAAAATTGGTCCCAATTGCCATAACTTCAATCAAGTCTCGCATTAAGTAACGAATAAATTTTTATTTCCATAACGACATTTTTTGCATAACTCGAGGTTCGACAGTACCACCATGAGACTAGACTTGGGAGCCCCGACTTTTATCTTAGTATGCTCGCTCCGGCTTACTGCAGGCTTCAGGGCTGTGTCCTGAAATTTACCAGTGTTTTGCCAGACTTATACCGGACTTAGAAGTCAGAAGAAAAATTACCTGATGCTCATATTGCTCCTTTGGTGTGAACTAAATGCCTTCAGACATTCAAGACTGGCGAAATGAACGATGCCAAACATCGAAGAAAATTACTCCGCTCGGGTAAATTAAAAACCAAACCTTAGAACACGGACGCTGAAATGTAAAAGCGAAACACGAAAAAATGAGATCACAAATACGGATGAACGATCGTGAAAACAAGCGTAGACACACCTATAAGTGCTCTGAAAATGGACGTACGACAAGAGGTTTAATTTTTTTCAGATGCTCCACTACAATTCGACCACGATAGCACAGCACTGACACCACGAAATAGCAAGCTGCGTCTGATACATTGGCATATCTACCAGGTGCAATCACTCTCTGAACGATCAAGGAAATTTATGCAGTACCAACATTGTAATGCACGCATTCTGAGAACTATGAGGATGATGTTACCTCAAAATGAAGGATGTTCGCATGTTTCGAAAAAATACATCTGAACTTCAGATTTTCAAGAGAAACATGCCTCAGAAAGAAGCACAAAGAGGTAAAATAACGAGCATGAAAAATTCATGAAAACATGAAGGCATGGGAGTTCGACACAAATTATCTACAAGAATTTGACGCAAAAAATTAATAAATTCAATATTGACCAAAATTATATAAACTCTGCTAAATAGACATTTTTTGGCGTTCAAAGGCAAGTAGTTTTTCAGATCTTTGTCAGCTATACATGGCACTCATTGAAGAACACGAGATGGCTTTTGGTAAGGGAAATATTTCATTGAAAATCACACACGAGGAAAATCTCTACAAGACCCGGCCTACGCTGAAAATGGGCGGAAACGAGCGTCTTCGGCAGCCTTCAATACTTTCGAGATCATGCATTACTGAAAACTAAATCAATCAATAACGTTCTAGTACTATGAGGGTATGTAACAATTACTCACCATATCAATGAATTAAGCCAGTGATCCAATGCAAATTTTACACCATATTCTTGACTATTCTTACACGGAACGAGTTGAACAGCGTCCAGTAGATTCACCTACACGATCTGGCCAGAGAGACGGACTGACTTCAACTGCACCAACCACAACCACAGATGTCTCGACACTGAGTTCACTCCCAGGCTCAGGGCAGCACAATGTCAAGTGCGGTGTCCGGGGTCCGTATTTCGAAGGTTCCGAACACAATTTCGGAACTGGAGCGAAAATCAGCAGCAAGTAACGATTGCGGAATGCAGGATTCATTGCGTCTCACAAATAAAGATGAAATGTAGCGCTCAAGGAACAGTTATACTCTTAGCCCTTGATTTGACTAATTTTAACTCTTGAATTTTGCTTACCGTGAAAAACGAATTTTCCCTGTTTAAATAGGCTTCTTTACTGTCACTGTATCGTTTAAGACGTGCAGTTCAAGACGTATAGGGTTTGAATGACAAAAGGTTGACCTGTCAAATCGAACCCTTTCCATTTGATCGCGCCTGTTTAAAATAAAAATAAAACCTATTAGTGTATTCAGCACTCAAGATGTACTCGCAAAATGACAAGATTTTCATATTTTTGTATTCACAGACTCATCTTATAACTTGATAGCAAAGAAGTTTAAAGCCAAGCACATAAATTTATTTTCTCACTAATGTTGAAGCAATGCATTAAAATTCTATACATGAGCAAATCTTTTCTTTAAAATATCCTCTCAAAAAATTTCAGTAGGGTTTTCATTGAGGTGTGACCTATTTCACGAATTGAGTCTTTTTAAATAATCATGACCTGCTGTTTCAATTTTCTATTATGTCATGAAAGTCAGCGATTTTTTCAATGAAAGACAAATTTCATACCGACTGTGGAGAAATTGTTTATGAGGCTCATTAGCATGCAGTTTAATTAGCCCGCGAAAATGAATATTGCTAAATTTACATCCGTAACAATACGTAATTTTAACGAGTCAACCTCAAGAACTTACTGCTGACGTGTGTTTTGGAATGGAAGGTTTCATGTGAAGCTATCTTTTCCTTGCATTAAAACGGTGATGTTGAGGTAACACATTACAACCTGATTCATAAATATCTGCATTGCTGAATTCACGCACAGCTAAAAGCGATATGAGAAAAACTGGTGGAAATCTGGTAGTATGTAGGTTGGTTAGCAAATTTCAGAAATAGACATATGTTCCGAGCTACACCAATGCTTCCTAAACAGGGAATATCAATGTGATATGAAAGGATATTGCCTGAAGATATTGGAGGCATTGGCTTTGCCCTGTCTTAACAAGATTTGGCCACTCTGAGGCTTAATAAAGGAAAAGACTCGCTAGTAGTTGATCAAATGAATTCTTTAGTAAGAAAAGCTTCTCATCTCTATACCTCCCTCAGAGTTTTGCATATATTGTAAATTAAAACAAAAAAAAACGAATTGGAGGAAAAACAAATTGGAGGAATGACGTTTTAGTTAGTTACCGTTCATCTGAAGTGGGACAAAATGCTCTCTCTATTTTTGGAGCGCTATTGTGGAATATGCTTTTCCAGCGTATAAAAACTCAAAGATTGTTTGGAAATTAAAGAAAAATGTGTCATGCAATTTTGCATTTTGTCATCTGGAATATTACACTGCAACACTTCGGTGGAAATTCAAACTGAATGATCTACCGGTTGCCTTAAATATACCCATTGCTACTTGTAGACGTAGTGTCTGCATTTCAAACTATGCGAAGTTGAGAAGCCTATAATTATTCTAGCTGACTTTTTGAATTTCATAAAATTATCGCTGTGAAAACCTTACACTTAGCTCTATAAAGTGCATTTCATTGTGAAGCCATAATGATATTCATATGTAATCTATGTGTAAAGATTTTGTACCTATTTTTTACTCATAAATAATATCAATCTATCACCATGTCTCTATTTTATCGCATGTACTCATATCCGTATATCGTTGAAGAGAATTCCGAGAGGATGAGAAACCTAAGATGTTCTTTTGTTGTTGCTCTCAAAGAGTTACTTGATTTTCCTAAAAATTCTACTAGGAAACTAAAAATTTTCTCTTTTTTACGTTCGCTAAGTCATTTTAATTTTCATATCCATGTCCATATGTTGTTGAAAAGAATACCGAGAGAATGAGAAACCCGATGTGTTTTTTCTTGTAGTTATTAGACTGTAACTTGATTTTCCTTAAAATTCTGTTAGAAAATAAGAAGCTGGCTCAATTTTAAGTTCGCAGATACCTTTTCTCTATTTATTCACCTTCTTCAAAATTATTTCTTTTCAATTACACTGAACAGTATAGCCATCACTTCGATGTAGGAGGAAGAATTTTTTATCGTTCTGATACTTGTGGGTTATCTTTCACCACTTGTTTAGGGGAAAAGTGTTTTCAGGGGAAAAGTGAAAAATGTTTTATGAATATTGAATTAACGTTCTGAACGTTACAAGTTGGACAAGCCTGGTACACAGGCGCTGAACTATTTTGTGTGATTAATGTCAGTATTGAGGAGGGAATTTTAGGCCATTACAAAGGCCTCGACACTGTCGGCCCTAAATTTCAAGTTCAAGTTCAAGTATGAATGAATTTTTCATTATAGAAGGTATTCCTGTTGATTTAGATTTCTTTGTATTGCAATTTATCAGCTTTATATATATAATGAATCCCAAGGATCTTCTCCTTCATTTTTTGGAAGGTCCCAGAGATTCATTTTGGCATGAAACAAAACAAAAATTGAAAATAATAAAAATTGATAGTAACTTAATTAAGTCAACCTATACTTAACCTAACCTTAACATCAAAAGAAACCATGAATTAAGAGTAGAGACAGATAAGCCACAAATTCCATCATAAACTACAGTCAATCACCAAGTTATGTGACCTATCTGGAGCAAAACTCAGTTTATGGGGTTAAAGAATAATCTCACTTATACCCAGTTGTTAAAACCTTGAAAATAACACCGTATTAGTTGATTAATCAAATCCAATTTTTATCCTTATAAATTGAGGTTTGCATATGATGTTTTAAACATGAGGATCTACCGTGTTTCATAAAATGCTTTCAACTCCAAGTCAAGTCAAAGTATAAACATGTTGAAGATGCATGTTTTTAAGGCAGTCGTTTTCCCATACAGAGCCACACTGCCCGCACAAGATAAACAAATCGGAAATACCTCTTTTCTTGTCTCCTGATGTAATAGAAAAATAAAATAATCTTAATTAGAAACTCCACTCCTAGTACAATCAATTTTTCCCCTTTCAAACAGTCTCAGAACGGCTATCCAGTACTGCTATTTCTTACAGAAAAGGGGTAGTAGGGGAAAATTAAAGTTGTATAAATAATATTCTCAAAATATTAGTGGACTAACTTGGTTATATAGTCAAATTTTGAGGTACGCTGAAAATCAGATTCGATGTTTAACATTTTTAGACAAAGTAGCATGCTGAACTTCAACTTAGCTAAGCTATGAGGAAAAATAGACATGTAGCATCTGATTAAAAAGCAATAAAGTTGACAGTGCTTAAAAGAATTAGAAATGAAAAATATTTTACTTATAAGAAATGAACGCAAAAAAGTTCGGCAGCGAGCAAAACTTCTAGGTGACAATTTATTACTCCTGGTTTGTATATGTATAAATAAAAGTTGAAAATATAAAGGGCACATAAATCAGAACAGTATAAAATGGAGGTAAAAACATACATATCCTATATATAGCGGTCGTAAACCATGGATCTGTAGCAGTCGCTACAAAGCGTAAAAACTATAAATTTTCCCATTCACACTTAAATAAAATAATTATTAGCATTAAAAATCTTACTCTAATTTATTATTAATTATTTTCTACTTCTAATTTGTAATCATTGAAGTTTTTGTGTAAATGCATGAGACAATAAAATAACACTCGACATTTCTCGAGAGAGGACCCCCTGTATGGCAATACTGCGGAGTGGCGTCGCTTTTCAAAAAGCGCACTCTCATATTGGCGTCCTATTCTAGCGGTCTTACTGCAATTCTCACCTCATCGTCACCACCAACGCCAACACACCAGTTTTCCCCCCTGGGCCTTGCCTTGCCTAAACTTAACTTAACTGGCCTAAACTTCCCAGGCCTTTACTTTAATGGGATTGCCTTTCTTGGATTATTATTGGTCTTTGTTTTGGACCTTGGCCTGGCATTAACTAAAAGAAACTACCAGCATCACCTAAAATTCAACTCCCTGCTTTCAATACAATAAAAATATTGCCCGGTTTGAAATGCAATAAGCCGCTACTTAAATTTAGACTACCGACGTCACAGGGCTCTCAAAGTCTTATAACTTGGGCTAAAATCAACTCCAAACATACACCCACACTGTCGATTTCGTCACGAGCCGGAGCCTCTTCGCCTGCACGGACTGCAAACCATCGTCAGCCAAGTTCTTCAGTAACTCAAGACTCGGCGGTCCTCTCCGGCTTCCTTCCAATATATACCAAAAGCTGAGTTCCAGAGTGCCTTATTATCCTTTCTCATGGTTTACTGCAGATACTTATCGAGGTTTGTTAAGGACTGGCTATACCCACGGCCACAAACTCATCCTTACACTGGTGACAACCCAGAGTTTTAAAACCCCAAAACTTTCTTTAAAACTTGAAAACTATTCAACTCGATAAGTGTTTGAGAAATTGTGAGAGAGGTTAATTTTGGTATATCATTGTAGTGATAAATTTCCCATGTCGTAGTCTTTGAGAATTTCTTAGATTTTACCGTGTTAATGGAGATTCTCTGAGCAGCTCTAACAAAAATTTTTTTTTCCACCGCTATCCTGTCCTTTTGTTTCATGTGCCTTAATAGGTAGGGAAAATATTTTTCTCCTATTTTCGTGCTTTACGCATATTCTGACTACCGTAAAATTCTCGTTTCATTTTTCTTTCTTCCCGTTCTTTTTTCAACGTTATTGATCGATTGAGTAGGTAGAAAAATAATTTTTCTCACCTGTTTTTTTTTTTGTGCCTACGCTAATTGCCGCATACCGCATAAATTCTCCTTTCCTAATTTTATACTTCCTTCTTTCCGTTTCAACTTTATTTGAATGATTGTGTAGGTAAAGAAATAATGCAAACCCTTGTCACCTTCATTCCAAGTCATAGGCGTTGATTACGCAAATTGAAAGAAAGCTGCTAGCATGACTGAATCAGATAATGAAGATCGAGCCCCCACAAAACCCCTTAGGCTCCCCCCCTTCATTCCAGGGGATGCTCACACCTGGTTCCAACAGGTTGAAGCCATGTTTAGATATCACAAAATAAGGGATGAAACTGACAAGTTTTATGCCCTCGTTTCCGCCGCCCCCACGAAATTATTAAATGAATCCAATAACCTGTTAGAAAACCCTCCAGCTGCAAATCCTTACGGAATCTTGAAAGGCAAAATTCTAGCAAAGCTTCAGATGTCCGATGCGGACAAATTCAGAAGCCTTGTAGACGCCTCAGCAATTCCATCTGTCTCTGTCTCTTTCTCTCCCACTTCGTTGGTTAAAGAGCTGCGCAAACTCGCTACGGGTGTTGCCGTAGCTGAGGGATTTCTGAAGGAAGTTTTCATGACTAAGCTTCCTCACAATGTGCGTCCATTTCTATCGCTAGCGGGCCCTGATCAAACTTTAGAGAAGCTTGCAGAGTCCACTGAGACGGTGATGCGCAACATTAATTTGTCACAAGCACCGCAAGTTGCTTCCTTGAATGCAGCAGCTGCAAACTTTAGCCCCGCAAATACTCAGAATCAATCCTCAGCCACAATAGATAAGATGCAGCAAGACATCGCTGAGATAAAGCAAGCTTTACAGAATTGCAATTTAGGTCAGAGTGTGGCTCACATTCAGCAAGGCCCAGGGAGATTCCAAAGCCACCAAAAGGCCTACGACTACCCTTATGACTATCCCTCCAACTATCATCCTTTTCCTCCTCCTCAACGCTTTGATAGAGGTAGATCTTATGATAGGTCAAATCAAGACCGCCGCTTTAGGTCGCGCTCTCGTGATGCCAGTGGTAATTTGTGCTGGTATCACCAGAAATTTGGTGACCAAGCGCGCAAGTGTGCTTCACGCTTTTGCCCTCGCTATACCGAAATGACTTCGGGAAACGCCAACAGCGACGCATAGTAGCGAGTACTGCGTTGCCTCATTCCCAGACTACTCGCTTACTACAGATTCTCGATCCCGTCACCAAATACCGATTTTTAATAGACACTGGCTCCAGTGTGTCAATTATCCCAGCCACGGGGAAAGACAAGAACCACCCATTGTTGGCGACATTACGCGCCGCAAACGGCACGCCAATTCCTTGTTACGGTGAAAGAGTATTAGAGTGCAGTCTGGGATTGAGGCGAAACTTTCTTTTCACATTCTTGATCGCGGAAGTACAAGAGCCCATAATAGGTGCTGATTTTCTAGCCAAGTTTGGCATACTTGTAGATGTTAAAACCCGTAGAATTAGGGACGAGGAGACACAGATCTCAATTCCCGCTTGTAGCATAACTAGAGCAAATGTCTTGCATTCATTCTCCATAGCTTTCAAGGAGGAGTGCATGTTCGAGCAGGTACTTAAAAATTTTCCTGCATTAACAAACCCTAACTTATCTTTTAATAACATGCAGACATGCACAAAGCACTTCATAGAGACGCAAGGTCCGCCGGTCTACTCCCGTGCAAGGCGATTGCCGCCTGATCGATTGGCGTTAGCCAAGAAAGAATTTGCGCGCATGCAAGAAAATGGCATTATCCGCAGCTCCAAAAGCCCTTGGGCTAGCCCTCTTTTGCTAGTACCCAAGGCTAACGGTGAATTCAGACCGTGCGGGGATATCCGCAGGTTGAATGCCGTTACTTTACCTGATCGCTACCCTATCCCTTATCTGCACGATTTCAGTGCAAATTTAGAAGGAGCACAAATTTTCTCAAAACTTGACCTCAAAAGCGCCTTCCATCAAATTCCACTTGATGAGAGCGCTATCGCTAAGACTGCGGTAATCACTCCGTTTGGTCTCTTTGAGTTCCTCAAGATGCCATATGGCTTAAGGAACGCTCCTCAAACGTTCCAAAGGCACATGGCTGAAATTTTCTCTGATCTCACTTTCGCTTATGTCTATCTAGACGACATCCTAGTGGCATCCACAACCCCGGAGTTGCACAAAGACCATCTTAGGGTCGTTTTTCAAAGACTGTCCGACAATGGACTCCTCGTAAATCCTGAAAAATGTGAGCTCGGAAAGCCATCACTGATTTATCTAGGTCACGAAATTTCTAGCCTAGGTCTAAAACCTTTGCCTTCCAAAGTAGAAGTGATCGAAAACTTTCCCCTTCCACAGACCCAGAAGGAACTAAGGAGGTTCCTAGGTTCTGTTAACTTCTATCACCGCTTTATACGCAACTGTGCTCAAACTTTAGCGCCCTTGTCTGACCTACTCCAACCGAAACGAAAAGGTAAATCTATTGAGGTAAAATGGACGGAAGAAGCGCGCAAAGCTTTTGAGGAAATAAAGCACAAGTTAGCTTCCGCGACTGAATTATCCTACCCTATTGCTAATGCTGATTTTAGTCTCGTAGTGGACGCCTCGAGTACAGCTGTAGGTGCTGTTTTGCAACAACAAGTAGGTACTAATATCTCTCCTCTTGCTTTCTTTTCCAAAAAGCTATCGCCCACTGAGCGTGCTTACAGCGCGTTCGGTAGGGAACTGCTTGCTATCTATCTGTCTGTGAGACACTTTCGCTATGCTCTAGAGGCAAGGGAGTTCGTGATCTACACAGATTACAAACCTTTGACCTCAGCGATTAAGATGCCTTCTGAAAGACATTCCCTAAGAGAAGCTCGACATCTTTCCTTCATTAGCCAATTCACCACTGACATCCGCTTCATAAAAGGGTTGGACAATACTGTCGCTGATTGTCTATCCCGCATCAACACTGTCCAAACCAGTGGTGAAATCACTTTCGGCAACATTGAAAACGCGCAGAAGGAGGATCCTGAACTTCAGGACCTTCTCAAGCCTTCTAACACTT
Source organism: Morinoia aosen (assembly GCA_030386875.1). Classification (NCBI taxonomy): domain Eukaryota; kingdom Metazoa; phylum Arthropoda; class Malacostraca; order Amphipoda; family Talitridae; genus Morinoia; species Morinoia aosen. Next base: position 30,490,984 of record CM059567.1, on the reverse strand, counting down.
CCTCTCTGAAATTAACCTTGGTTGACGGCGTGTACCGTGATGCTGAGCGACTTTCTCGTTTGTATCTTCCCGCGACTCTCCGCAGAGTAGCTATTCTTCACTATCATTCTCTCTCTCATCCTGGTATTAACCGTACATTGCGTTTGATTTCTGATCTTTACGTCTGGCCAGCGATGCGTAAGGAGGTCAAGCAAATTGTGCAAAATTGCCATGCATGTCAGAGTAGTAAAGTGGTGAAACATATTCGTGCAGCGCTGCAGAGTTGTGCATTCACAGGTCACAAGTTCGACTCTGTACACCTAGATTTGGTGGGTCCTTTGCCTTTATCGCGCGGTCATTCTTATTTGTTGACCATCATAGATAGGTTCACACGTTGGGTTGAGGCTGTCCCTCTTCCCGATACCCAAACCGAGACTGTAGCGCGCGCTTTCATGTCCAACTGGATTTCCAGATTTGGAGTTCCCTTAAGTGTCACGCATGATCGGGGATCACAATTTACCTCCAAATTTTGGAGTGAGCTCAGCACCGCTTTAGGTTGTTCTAACACCAGCACTACCGCTTATCATCCACAGTCGAATGGACTTATTGAGAGAGTCCACAGAGACCTCAAAGCTGCACTTCGCTGTCTTAATTGCAGTCACGATTGGACTGACAGACTTCCAGTGGTACTGCTGAGCATCCGCAATCTGTATCGACAAGATCAGCAGTACACAGCAGCAGAGATGCTCTATGGGCAAACACTTCGTCTCCCCGGCGACATTGTTGACCCAAAACCTTTGCCTGAATTTTCTTCTGCTGACCGTTCCGCATATGTAACCTGCCTTAAAGACTGCATGCGTCAGATCAAGTACGTTGCCCCGCGAATGCCTCAGACTAAGGACAAACTGGATCCTGTCTTGCATGAATGCACCCACGTGTATGTTCGCATAGACGCTATAAAACTTACACTCACGCGCCCTTACGATGGCCCATTCAAAGTAATCAAACGGACGCCCAAATATTTCATCCTTGAAAGATCTGGTTCACACGACCCTGTGAGCATTGATCGATTAAAAGTCGCGTACACTTCTGATCATAGTGTAATTTCTAACTCATCGTTCTCTCCACGGAATTCTCTTTCCACTGAGACTCGATCATATCTACCATCTCAGCTTCCTCAGTTGGCTGCCTTGTTGCCTAGTCAACTTGAGTGTAATCCTTTCTATGTGCCTGTACATTCAAACCCTAGCCCTAAGCCTATCGCAGATTCTAATTCTAGCCCTCTTACTGAAACAGCGACAAGTCTGGATAGACCAGACGAGCCCGCTGCAGTAACTCGTGTTCCTAGAACTCTTGCCGATCTAAATTTGCAGACCCGTTTGGTGAAACTTCCCCGCTCAGTAACATTTTCCAACTGCCGAACCCGGCATGGTCGCGTAGTTAGACCTCCTTCCCGCTACAAATGATTGCAGCGGGTGGACCTTTCGGTCTGCGCCTTGGGGAGTAATGTAGCAGTCGCTACAAAGCGTAAAAACTATAAATTTTCCCATTCGCACTTAAATAAAATAATTATTAGCATTACAAATCTTACTCTAATTTATTATTAATTATTTTCTACTTCTAATTCGTAATCATTGAAGTTTTTGTGTAAATGCATGAGACAATAAAATAACACTCGACATTTCTTGAGAGAGGACCCCCTGTATGGCAATACTGTGGAGTGGCGTCGCTTTTCAAAAAGCGCACTCTCATATTGGCGTCCTACTCTAGCGGTCTTACTGCAATTCTCACCTCATCGTCACCACCAACGCCAACACACCAGTTTTCCCCCCTGGGCCTTGCCTTGCCTAAACTTAACTTAACTGGCCTAAACTTCCCAGGCCTTTACTTTATTGGGATTGCCTTTCTTGGATTATTATTGGTCTTTGTTTTGGACCTTGGCCTGGCATTAACTAAAAGAAACTACCAGCATCACCTAAAATTCAACTCCCTGCTTTCAATACAATAAAAATATTGCCCGGTTTGAAATGCAATAAGCCGCTACTTAAATTTAGACTACCGACGTCACAGGGCTCTCAAAGTCTTATAACTTGGGCTAAAATCAACTCCAAACATACACCCACACTGTCGATTTCGTCACGAGCCGGAGCCTCTTCGCCTGCACGGACTGCAAACCATCGTCAGCCAAGTTCTTCAGTAACTCAAGACTCGGCGGTCCTCTCCGGCTTCCTTCCAATATATACCAAAAGCTGAGTTCCAGAGTGCCTTATTATCCTTTCTCATGGTTTACTGCAGATACTTATCGAGGTTTGTTAAGGACTGGCTATACCCACGGCCACACACAATCCTTACAGATCAATGTATAATTTCTTCAGCTTCTCACTTTTTGCCTTTATTTGATGTTATTCTTTGTCTATTTTTTAGCGCAAAGGAAATGTTAATTTATATCATATTCAATATGACAGGTGGGCTCCAATGAGGTTAAACGATTGAATGCGATGTTTTGTTCGAAACCAGTTGTTTTTGTAACGAAAAAATTAAATGTATTTTACTTATAAACATTTTATCATGCGTTAGTTTAAGCGATTAAATATCGTTTGGGTGTTTACGTTAGTTTTGCAAAATAAGACAATTTCCAAAGTATTTTTCTACGTCGTCATTTCAAGGTGAAATTTACTACTTTGGTTCAGACACTATTTGATGGCAACACTCCAAGCTCTGGAACATGTTCATCGTTATCGGTTAGTTGTGAACGAAAGAGAGCGTGAGTTACAGTTATCTTCTTGTTGTATGAAATACTATTGAAATGGCTGAACGAAGTGAAATCATAGATGCACTCGTGTGCGCATATGTTAACGAAGTCGACAAATCGCTGGGAAAGAAGCTTTCTCAGAAAATCAATGCGGTAAGTATTGGTTTTCACGTGGCATTCCTGATGTTAATCGTGAGCACCATCCACGTGTTCGTGTTTTTCGCGTGTCTATTCACCCACGTGCGTGGTTTTCGTGTTCATGTAGGGTTTCAGTGATCTACAAGTAAGGTTTTGCATTGAACTATATTTTGTTTTTATATCATATTAGCTCTTGGCCATGGTACCGTGTGGGCACCAAAGGACTTTTAGAAACAACGTGGCGCCAAATTTTTTGCCTGGATGGTAACAGATTCTGCTCCCGACTCAAGAGAATGATTTCAATTCCTAGTTAAACAATTACATATTTTAATGTCTTTTTAATGCAGAAATGCCTATGTCTTGCTTGTAACTTATTGTTATGCAGTATATATTTTCTGGTGTGTAGTCTTGGTAGTAACTGGTAGGTAGTGTCATGTGTGTTGGTTTCCTCATGTTCTTGGGCTTGGCTTTGCCTAGTTTGTATAGATTTATTGTTTCAAGTTGTGCTAGTGGATGATGTAGCTAGTGGGGTTGTTAATTTTTTTTTTTATGAAAGATTCTACATTTTTCAACATTGACAACATCCAATTTACTTTACTTACCATATGAGAAATTGGAAGTATAAAATAAGTGACGGTAAATGTAAAGGACTTGACCATAATCGATTTCCCACTTTTTGATCAACAAAGACTGTTAATTAAACCAAAATAAACAAGTTTTCTTCAATGCACTTTCCGTCGGAAATGAGTATTTTAAAAGTTATGGCATTAAATGAGTTACCGTAACTCCAGTCTTTGAGTCGGGGAAAAATATACCGCGCGGTCCGACGTGAAAGTAAACAGGCGTTCCCGCGCGCCAACCAAGCCAACGAAGAGCAAACCCCCTATTACAAACGTAAAGAGGTTGGGTCGTGAGGGGGAGCAACAGTTCTTTTAGTGAAAATTATTAAACGAAAAGAACTGTGGCTACCCCTCACGACCCAACCTCTTTACATTTGTAATAGGGTGATGCACAATGGAGTTCCGGTAACTCATTTAATGCCATAACTTTTAAAATACTCATTTCGGTCAATGTGAAGTTTCATGCAATCACGGAAATTGATAATGATATTCCAAACAATCACTAAAGGAACCCATTCAAGAACGTTTTTCATGAACGACATTCTGCTCGCTGATGCGTTATTTTCGAATTATTGAACTTTGAAGTTTGCCGTCGCGCGCCCAAGGAAGCGAGCGTAATTTAATTAAAAACGGAAGCTAACCCCCTATTACAAACGTAAAAAGGTTGGGTCGTGAGGGGTAGCCACAGTTCTTTTAGTGAAAAGTATAAATAAAGCTTCTAAACCACCCATTAGGGTGACGACCGCAATCTTGTTTACATCGGGTCTAACATGGCGACCACCATGGGCGCCACCATCTTGGACCCGATGTCAACAAGATTGCGGTCGTCACCCTAATGGGTGGGTTAGAAGCTTTATCTATAATTTTCACTAGAAGAACTGTGCCTCCCCCTCACGACCCAACCTCTTTACGTTTGTAATAGCTTCCGTTATTAAATAAATTACGTTTCACGCGCTCGCTTCCTTTGGCGCCAAGGCCAACTTCAAAGTTCAATTATTCGAAAATAACGCATCAGCGAGCAGAATGTCATTCATGTGAAACGTTCTGAAATGTGTTCCTTTAGTGATTCCTGGGATCGGAATTATTATTTTCCGTGATTGCATTAAACTTCACATTGACCCTCATTTCCGACGGAAAGTGCATTGAAGAAAACTTGTTGATTTTGGTCTCATCAACAATATTTGTTGATCAAAAAGTGGAAAATCGATTATGGTCAAGTCCTTTACATTTACCTAAGTGACATCTAATTGAACTGAAGCAATATTAAACTACTTGACTGTCCTTAAAGGTGCATTTCTAGAACTGAACTAGAATTGTGATGCTGACATAGGCTATAATTCTTCAAGTTTAAATTACTGAGTATCTAGAAATGGTCTGAGAAATACTAGGATTTTTGTTGTAATGCGTAGTAATTGTTGTAGCGCTGTATCTTGTGCATTTTGTTTGGTAATTCCATTAGTCCTGAATAATACTAATTTTTACTTATATTTATTTAGCCATGGAAAAATGGGATGAACTTTAATCTTAGCTTTAATAGGCAGTCCTGATCAAGTAAAAAATTGTTAGTTCACTAAGTCAAGAAAGTACAAATTAATGCATATGTACAAAAATTTGTAGTCGCAATTATTTCTAAATGAGTTAAATCTTTAGATGTATTGGTAATTAGGGTTTTTATTAATATACTCAGAAAGCAGACTCTTTGCAATATTTTTATTTTAAATTTGAAATTAAAGCTTTATAATGTAAGGCCAATTCTATTTCATGTAGCAATTAATAATGTGTTGCAAACAAAAGTAGTCCTTATTAAGAAAAACATCCATCAGTACATTGTAGATGTGTTGTGGGCTTGTGGCCATTCCAAGATTTACCTTCACAATTTGGATACTGTCCATTTTTGATCAATGATGCCCTAGTGGAAATGCAGTCTAATTATCTTGTATATTGATTAGCTTATAGAACTTGTTTTATATTCATTCTATTCTGTTATACTTTCTTCATTGTCTTTTTTTTTTAGATTTTACTTTTATGTGTAAGGTTTTCTATGTAGGAACACTTGGCATAGATTCTCCATTTGGTAAATGTGTAGTGTTGGTCAGTAATCAATTTTCATGTTTTCGGTGTCTAATCATAGTTAATTAGATTGAAATAAACAAATTTTCATCTATGCACTTTCCGTCGGGAATGAATACTTTACGAGTTATAGCGGTAAATTAGTTACCGCTACTCCAGTGTTTGAAGCGGAAAGAAATTTATCGATCTCGTGGTGTGGCAACACTGCAATGAAGTCTCGCTTCCAGCCCGATCGTCATCAAAGACGAAACCAAACGTACCGCTATACCTAGTTAAATACTCATGTGATGAAAAAAGTGTATAGAAGAAAAGTTGTTTATTTTGATGTTATTACCATGATTCAAGCAACAAAAATTCAAAAATTGATAAGTAGCTGTTTATTCTAGCGCATTCATTATCAAAGACGAAACTAAATCTACCACCATAACTCGTTAAATGCTCATTTCCGACGGAAAGTGCATAGAAGAAAAATTGTTTATATAGATCTAATGACCTATTTCTAGGCACTGAACAGTGGAAAATTGATTACTGACCAACGCTACACATTTACCCTCCATTTTCTACAATGTATTCAAAATTGTTTTTTTTTAATGGGGCCAGGGAAAACATTAAATTATCTGCTATAATATCCTATTACTGATATTGATGTATGCAATTGCTGGCAAATAATTAAAGTTAAAATTGAATGAAACTCTTGATTAATTTATGAAACTGATCTAAAGGTTTACAGATTTTATTTGATAGTAGCTGTTCCTGTTTAATTATTTCAATATTGAAAAAGGTGGAAGATTGTAAGTGTAGATATCTATTATATTTTTAAAAACTTTGAAATTTGAATATTTTGGTTATGCATCATTCTAATGCTGTTGTTAGTCCAAAATGTTTGGTTTAATTTTATCATTTTTAATGAAAATCACACGTGTAATGATTCTTGCTTTCCTTTTTATTCTCAAGCTTAGAAGGATCAATGCTGGAGTTATTTTACATTCTAGCGCTGCTTCAAACTAGATATCACTGACAAACACTGAGTGGGTTATGCTCACCCAATATTCCAATATCCACACCATACCATATATTAGCATGGCTTACATTTTGGTTCTAATAATTGTTTGGCCTATTGCTTGTACATAGCTTAGATACATAGCTTCCAATTTGTTCACTATTTAGAAGTAAACCATGCCATTATCTTGTGGTTTGTTCATTATGTTTCGTATGAATGTTTAATATATTGGACTTATATTATGAATTGTCAGGGCTTAATATTTTTAGATTATAGTTAAGTGCAACACATGATTAAATATTTTTAGTTTTTGAATCAGAATATTTAATTCAAATATTTTATTTTTGATGGATGTACATTCCAACCCTTGTTCCTTTCTAAAGTATCAACTAATTTCCCTGAAAATTATGTTTATTAGAGAAATTTTATTGAATGCTTCATAGCCACCGTGCTTGGGTCTGTCAGTTAACTTGAGCATTTATCTTTATTTTGTTCCTTCATTTACAACTTGTATAGTGTTGAGATAGGTCTTTGAAACCCTAATATTTGTGTGCACATGGCTCATTTGTTTTCATGAGTTATTTGCCATCTCTTTTGTATTTTTCTTCTTCCTTTTGAACCTTCTGTTTCTATGCGTAGGATATTCTTTGTGGGAACACCTATGAAGAGTTCTTATTTTGTCCTGTCAACGGTAAACGGTTCTGTCTTTGTAATTTCTTATTACCTTTGATATGGCTAGAAAGTCTTTAAACTCCTGTTTTAATCCTAACATTAATTTGTCTATCATTTGCTTTGCTTGTAAATTTTATGATTATAAGTTTCAATGTAAGAAATAAGATAACCTCTTGAATTTTTTTGTTGAATATTCATATTTTATAGTTAGATTTGTTCTGTGCTTGTGATAACTTGAGAAGGTGGAGAAAATATGCATATTGTGCAGAAAAGTACCAAAGTATGACTCACCTTCTTAGCATACCAGTAAGAGCAGCAATATGTTTTACTGTACAATTTCTGATGCCTCTTTAGAGACCTGCATGCTTGTCTTATAGGACAGTTACAGTAATTGTAACTATTATTTCATTAGGGTGTATGTTTATAGTGATGGATTGTATCTTAGGCATTTATTCAAACTACTGAAAGACATTTTAGCTGTTCAGAATTAGTGCTCCTAGGGGAAAGCTGTGAGGTAGTGAGCTGAAGGTTTGATAGGGTTTCCTTTTAATGTAATAGGATAAATTTTTTAACAAAAATTTTCAGATTACAGCTGTAGTTTTCAATACCTATTACTTGCCATATTTTTTCATGTCCAGTTAGTGTACAAATGTGCAGTGTGTGGAAACTCACCAGGCTTTTATATTACTGTTTTTTTTAATTTTGTATTATATGGGTTTTTATCTCAGAATGTCCATGTTTTTGATAGGAATGCTCAAAAATAAGTTGTAATCTAAATTATAGCGATCATTTGATTGCATCAAATGCCAAATTTTGTTTGCATTGGTAGGGGCAATTGTTGATCTTATTGAATCAATTTACTGAAAATTTCCATTTGATATTGTTTAATTTTGCTTGAAAATTATTCAAGGTAAAAACTGGAACAAATTTGGTGATCCTTGTCTTGAAAGATTTGTTCTTTTCTCTTATAGTATTGGTTCCTATGAGTTACAGGCATTAGATAATAGTTTTTACTTGGGAAAGATATTGCTTATCTAAATGTGGAAAAAAAAAATTTTCTTGTAATGATGGCATATTTCACTGTGTTCATATTTGATATTGATGTTTTTCTTCTTTTCTTTCAGCCTTCATTACCTTCAGGATCTCCTGATGTCAGAGAAGTTGTACAGCACTTTTTGAAGTAAGTTCACAGTGAAAAGGTTTGGTATTTTTCCTCAGAATAGTGTTGTGTGTATTACTGAATCTTGTTTATCTTCAATCTCTACAATTCTAAGCTAAATCAGGCATGTGTGTTATGAGCAGAATGTATCAGGATTAGTAAACCAGATGACAGTGAAGTAATATCCAAAATTAGACAATCTATTGCTACAATCTTTTGAAAGCATAGGATAGGCCATAGGCTTAGGCTAGTTAGATTGTCAAGGTTATTCTATGCAAAATGGCATCCACCAGGATGCTGTTCCATTACCCTTTTTTTCATTTTACTATGTCGATATGGTATAGATCCCATGAATGTTTTTTTTTATTAATTAATCTTAAGTGTTAATGAAAATGTTTTAAATGATTCTATGGGGAGAAAATGAAACTTGAACTTGTGGCATTTCTCAAGGATGTAGAAACTTTCAAGGTGAAATTTTTCTTTCATATACTACCACTATATTTGCAGTGTTGAAGTTAATTTGTTCATTGTGCACTACTTCGGACTCATGATTAGTGTTATTGAGGTAAACTAAGCATTTTGTTGCGCTCAGGGTGCAAGCCAGGGAATGTAACCATAAATACTTGAACAATATTTCTCATGTACCTATTTTGTTCAAAATTTGAACAAAATAATTAATTCTGTGCTGATGCCACGGAGAATTTTACCTCATTAGTTGTCTCACAAAAAAGTGATGAAATTTGGTTTGTGCTGAAACTGTATTCTAGTAAATTTTGTGAGTGCTTTAATATGGTTTTCTTTTACAGAACTGGCAGCAAGAAACGCAGACAAAGTCTGGATTCTATCAACACGCCAAAGAAATCAAAGTCAAACGGTAAGGAAAAGATCTTCACTGATAGGCCATTTTGACTTCAAATTTTCTTTAGTGAACTGTTGGCAACTAATAGAACAAAATAATTATTTATTATTGTATTTATACATACATACATATACCAGGCTTCTCCTCTCTATGGGAGGGTAGCCGACAGCAGGACACAATCAACACTATTAGCACAAGAGGCAAGAGAGGCAGCACTGGCCGCACCAGACTGCTAGGATCAGCAGCAGCTGCCCAGCACAACCACCTTACACAGTCAGGCCTGACAGCCATAGTTGGTTTACCCCGACCGCTTCATTGAGTGCAACCCCATCACACGCGGGCAACTTCCAGTACCGCGTCAAAAATAAAATTACTTTCTTACGCACTGCCCCCACTTCTGCCCGCAGTCATCCCTCTCGCCACATCCACAGTCAGACACCTCTCATACAAAGCACGTTTCACCCCATCCATCCAACTCATCCGTTGTCTACCTTGCGCTCTAACAGTACTCACTTCCGATGTATAAATCTTTTTCACCAACCGCTCAACATTCATTCTTTCAACATGCCCAAACCATCCAAGCACTCTTTCATCCACTCGCCTGCTCAACTGTTTGATAACACCCGTCAGCCTCCTAACCAACTCATTCCTGATAACTGTCTCTTCTTGTTATGCCATGCATGCTCCTCAAACACTTAAATCTCAAATACATCCAACTTCCTCCTCTCAGCTGCTCTCAACCCCCAGGACTCTGCTCCATACAACAAAACTGGCACGATCAAGCTTTCATACAGTCCCCTCTTAGCAATCATACTCAAACTCCTGCATTCAAACATTAATTGCACCCAATGTCTTACAGCCTTCACTCACTCGACATGTATTTTTACCAAAAGCATTATTTCAGCATCACAGCTTCATTGTGTTTTATTGTGGCAATTTTTTATTTGTAAATTTCGTTCACTATGTATTGGTAGTGTGTACCACTTGGTAAATTTATCACTTACCTACCAGTAACAATGGCAACCATTTCACTGATTTCACTAACTTTGTTTAAATTTGACTATAGCTTACAAGTTGACCTGTTAATGTGCATTTATATCTCTCCAGCTTGTTGAAAGAGATAAGACTGTAATCAGGCAGTAAAGATGGCTTTTCAACTCTGGTTCTTCCATCCTAACCAAACCGACTGAAACAATCATGGAAATATAGTGAACGTGTTAATATTGTGTTATTTTTCATTTACATTGTATTGCTTATTGAGCATGGAATTTCACATTGAATTGAAATATATTTTTATTTTGCAGATAAATCTATTGTTGCAAATGGCACCCCCAATGGTACACCCAAAGCTGGTAAGTGTTTTTAATTGTAGCCTTTAGCTTTCTGTGTGGTTTATACAAGGCAGTTAGAATGGAAATAGTCTAAATGTTAGTTCTTTTAACGTTCTGACAATAGTGTGGTGTTATAGGTGAAACTCCATGGCTCCGTGAAGTTTAGATTTGAAGGTTTGGTATGTCTATTAAAGGTGCACATGTCAAACTGACAGCAGGCATTATAAATTCACATTCCTATCTCATTAGGTGTGATTGCAACCCGACATTTTTCCCATTCCAATAGTGTTTAGTACATTAATTTTTTATGTTGGATCCAATATCTGGCTTGGTCTACTTGCAGGTTCAATAAGTTGTTGGCTTTTGATATAGTCTTTGTGATGAAATTAAATCATTATTTCTTAGGATGTAGTAAATGACAGTTTTCCTCCTGGATTACTATAGGGTTTGAATGTATTCGATGTTTCCCATCATGTGATGGCAAGCAATAAGTTGATGAAATGGCCATTATTTGTATGCTTTACTTGGTTTTCATTTGTAATTGAATTGATCTGTTGCAGCCAATGGCCATGCCAAATCGAAAGACAGCTCTTCTGAGGAAGAATCCAGTGAAGAGGAGCCTAAAAAGACGCCTGTAGCAGCAAGGAAGATCAAAAGTCCCAAGGTAGTAAGGCCGACAGCTCCTCTCAAAGAAAGCTCATCAGAAGAATCAGACTCTGATGAAGAGCCTTCTGCCAAACCTGCAGTGAAAACACCTGCTAAGGCTCCTGTGAAGGCATCAAAAACTCCCGCAAAGGAATCATCTTCAGAGGAAGAGAGTTCAGATGAGGAGGAGACGGTAGCGAAAACTCCAGCCAAGGTTGCTGCTGCTAAGCCTGCAACTCCTGTCAAGAAAGCTGAATCTTCTGAAGAGTCGGATGACAGTGAGGAGGAGCCAGCTAAACCAACTCCTAAGCCTGAAGCAAAGAAACCTGTTCCTGCTAAAGCTGCCGAGTCCAGCTCAGAAGAAGAATCTTCTGATGAGGAAGAAGCTCCTAAGGCACCTGTTGGGAAACCACAAAAGAAAGCCACAAAACCTGTGAAGAAAGAGTCCAGCTCTGAGGAAGAATCTAGCTCAGAGGAAGAGGCTGCTCCGCCAGCCAAAAAAGCAGCTGTCAGTGCTAAGGTTGCCAAGAAGGAGTCGAGTTCAGAGGAGTCCAGCTCGGAGGAAGAGGCAGCTCCGACACCTAAGCCTGTTGCCAAAAAACCTGCCAAGAAGGAATCCAGCAGTTCAGAGGAAGAATCTTCCGATGAGGAAGAAACCAAGCCTACAGCTGATGCAAAGGATAATGGACAGACCAATCAGTTCGCGGAACCCAAACCTGCTTTCAATTCTTCATTTAACGACAAAAAACGTGGCCGTGACTCTGAAGATAATCAGTTTGGAAATGAAAATAAATTCCAAAGACGCGAATCTTTTGAACCTAAATCGGTCGAGTCGTGTGAACTTTTCATAAATAGACTTGACGAGTCGTTTACGAACGAGCACTTGGAAGAGCACTTCAAGCAGTTCGGTACGGTAGAGCGCGCTCGTGTTGCGGTGGACAGAGACACTGGCAAATCAAAAGGTTTTGCTTTCGTCACCTTCAGTTCTGCTGAGGAGGCCAAGGCAGCTGCTGATGCTGGCAACAGACAAGAGGTTTGTTTACTAATGAATGGACACCTTGATATTTCATTTTGATAGGTGTAGATTGATAATAATATAGTTTGTTAGATAATAGATGTAGACGTGTGGGTGAGCTTTGGAACTACGTGGAATGGATGTTAGCTCTCATTTACTGATTTGGGAAAATGTATAAATACTTTATACATAGTCACCGTCAACAGTTTGTGTTCTATGTGGATATTATTCTTAACTTATGATAATTAATTGTTTGGTATTGAGGTTCATATATGATTCAATTTTATATTCCAGTGTGTGAAATGTGATCATTTATTTTGCCCTAATAAAAGCTGTAGCATGACTAGAAAAATTATGACTAATACCTGTGAGACTGATAGTTTTCAAACACTTGCAGTAACTTTAAAATGTTCTGGTAGCTAACCTGCACATGAATAATCTTCACTTTTTTCTCCTGCAGTTCGATGGCTTCAATTTCTTTGTGCGCATAAGCGAGCCCAAGCCTGATGATGGTGGAAGTGTAAGTTACTTATTTTATAAGTTTTTCTTATTGTCATCTTTGAAGTTGGTTAGGGTAGGGATATCATTTTTGTTTTTGGTAGTACATTGATAGGTGTTTCGCTAGTGAGGTAATAAATTATCATCTAAATAAACAAAGTAAATAACAAAATTTTATTTGGCGAAGCTGTCCAGCTTGAAAAGATTCAAAGGGAAACAATTTGGGTGTAGAGCAGCATTGTCCATATTTTTCAATTCAATTTGAGATGAAGTCTTTGAAACATTGAGAGTGAAGTCTTTTGGTGTTTTGTGCCTGTCTTGATCTTGCTTTTAAATCACCTTGAAGCAGGAGATCTGCAATCTAGTTTGTAGGTGTAAGCTTGTTGAGTACCTTGAAGTGAGGGATTGAAAGCTGTGATCGAATACTTGTATAAGATTAACATATGAGCAGAAAATGCTAGTGGGTGTAGGTAAGGCAAAGGAAGCATTTAAAAAGTCCATGTATGTTGATCTGATTACAATCGTTGTCTCTTGTAGCTTCCACAGCTCCCTTCATATGACACTCACCGAAGAAAGAGCGAGCCTTTCCGTCGTGTGCGGGCGGAAGAAGTGAAAGTGGATCCTCGGTTCGACAATTCTTTCACTGCGAAGGTTCGTTGTTACATCAGCATTGTTTCCTTAATTTTTCCTCCACCTGCAGGGCCGTGGTGGACGAGGTGGTTTCCGTGGTGGCCGCGGAGGCCGTGGAGGTTTCGGCGGTGGTCGTGGCGGTTTCGGCGGTGACCGCGGTGGTGGATTCCGTGGGGGTCGTGGAGGTCGAGGGGGTTTCGGCGGTCGTGGCAGAGGCAACAGCCTGGGTTTCGGAAGCGGCGAAAACAAGAAAATCTCTTTTGATTAGAATGAGATGAGAGTTCCCATGAACAGCTCTGCCACTAGTAAGTTGGACGCGTTTTAGGTAATATTACTTTTATTTTTGTTTATTTTTCGAGTACCCCGAGTCGAATAAGAGGATGCTATCTTCAGTCCACTTATTGGCAGTTAGCTGTTTTTTGGAGCTCCTAATCTCAGTAAATAATCAGTTGAATATCTGCATTCTCTTGATTGTTGGTGTTCAGTTTTGTTTCTTGGAAGTCTGCTCTCGCATTTTTTCTTGAATCCAATGGAAGGGTACTTGTAAAGTAAAAATGAACATAATTTTGATTCCCAGAAAGTTGCGTATTTGTTAACCTTATCACATCATTGCTTCAAATTTAAATCATTACTTTAAATTTCAGAAAATAAGTTAACAGATTAAAATTTTAGGGATTGGTTTCATTGTGCTTTTTAACTTTTCGGTTAATCTTATCCTTAGCCGATCCTTTGGTTACAATTCATGCTACTATTAAGAGAAATAAAACTATTTTATCTTTAGAGAATTGACGCTCTCGGGAGAACAATGTAAGATCCTGAGCTTACGACTAGTTACGCTTTTCTCATGTTGAAATAGAAAGGATTTTGGTTTTGTTACTGGATCTTTTTTTGGTTCTCTGTTGTCTCGTTAATCAGCTCATATCACTTTGAATTATTGTTTCATAAATTTCATTCCCAGCTTGCTATTTCTACCTACGTTGAGAGTTGGTACGGGAGCGCGACTTATGCTTGGATTCCCTATTCTCTCACTCTGTTTTAAATGGTGACTTCATTTGTTCTCTTTTAAACCCATTTGTTGTGTTGTAAGAAGCTTGGACCATCCAATAAAAAAAAATCCATCAACCACGAGTTCATGCTTTTGCTTCTCACATATTAGTGCTGCTAAACTGATTTTATTTTCCTTTGCAGAAAAGCGGCACCTGGGACTGGGGCTTCAGGGCGCATAAGGACCTCATCAACACGCGTGGCAAGGGCTTCCGTCACGAAAAGAACAAGAAGAAGAAAGGGAGCTATAGCGGGGGGTACATCGATACTGGCGTCAATTCTATTAAATTCGATTGATTAGATATTCAATACATCTCATTCATCATGTGTTCAATCTTTGTTTGAGTTAACGGTAGGGTGTCATTTGAATCAGTGAGCATGTCCTTTTTATTTACTGGAACAATAGGAAATTTTTTAATCGTAATTGACTCCCTGTGCAGCACGGATTCTTTTTTCTATTTCGTATTTCTGATGACCTTGTCGCGTGTCTTGTATTGAGCGTCGCCTGCAGGCCGTGAAGTGTAAAAAAAAAAATTAAAAAAAAGTGGTCAAGAGTGATGATTTTCCTTGAGTTCTTGACGTAGGATATAAGTACTCGTATAGCGTGCTTGTTGAACTGAGATGGGCATTCCGCATCCTTGCTTGTTGTATAGTTCACCGAACCACTGCTTTATTTCGCTGGTATACTGCGATCTCTTAAGGAATTATGTTAAGAGTTACTTAAAGTCTGACTACCACGAGCCTAATTCTTTATTTACCCTTCTCGTTCTGTCTACTTTGATATCCCCCATGTTGTGACACTTGCTGAATGTCCAAGATACTCTGCTATACGCAATGTGTGTTTCCCAAATCTTCGTGGCCGCGCGGAGGATGTGTTGGTTGGAATACTCAGGGAAAACGAGCGCTCAGGCTTTAACGCAGCAGCGTTGCAGCTGCTCCTGGAGAGGTGCAAACTATTTTCTGAGATTTAACAGGAAGCCACGCAGTAATGCACTGTAGCCAAGCGTGATATCTTATTGGAAGATTGTCGAAGAAGAAACTGCAATATGGCCGGGCGCGCTGCGTTGGTTCCTCGGGGGGTTTCAGCGTGGGTAAGGCGTCCGGCCATAATGGGTGGGCAGCTGAAACCCCCTACGGGGTTTGGCTGCCCAGTGTGTTTGAATGTACTGTAGTATGTACGAAATTTCAATGGGGAGACAATTATAATCTTGAGTTATTATAATTACGATCATATAATTTTTGATGTTCGTATAATGTCGATGTTCATCTTACGTGGTAAATCAGAAAGCCGGATACTGATTAAATTATGTGGCCTCCGGTGCGATATAGTTTGAATAACTGAAGCGCTAGCAAACCTATGTTACTACTACTACTACTACTTGTGACACTTTTTCTCCAGTGTAATTCGTTTTGCGTTTCGGTGATGGAAAGAGAGAACAAGGAAATAACGTTCTAAAAATGACGAGTATGAGGAGCTTCGTGATGAGTGCAATAGCGTTTCGCTAGTGAGTTCGGTTTGAGGTGTTTCGTGCTGCAGAGATTAGGGAGAGAAAAGTACGAAAAAGAAGATTGATGAACAATGTCCAAGACGTAGAAAATGGGGAGGAATGAGGTGTTAGGTGCTTCAATAGCTATGTGAAAGAATGAATTTTATAAGATAGTAGATTTTTTAAGAGGTGAGGGAAACGGCGGTTAGGGAGCCTAGTCTATTGTAATTAATCATTCAGATCTAGATTGAGAACAGCTCTATACCGGGTTCCACTAGGCTCAAGAAGGGAAAGCAAGTGTTGACAGAAAATTATGAGCGCAGGATGTTTATTGCATACTAGAGTATTGGCGTTCTTTTCACGATTCGTTGCGCTTTTTATGTGAACTTCGTTTCACGCGTTGTCATTTCACGGGTGAGTAAACGGTACAAGTCCTATTAGAAGGTAGCACTTGGAATGAACTTCGATTAATTTCATTTAACAATATTAATTCAGTGATTCGACCAAACACAACACGAAAAATGGTTCTGCACGTGCGTGAGCACTGAGGTTTTTGGTGGAACGTGCTAGACTGCGAGGCGATATTTTAGGTGACGTTTAAGGTAGCTGTTAGCTTAAAACTTGTCCCCTGAGACACGATGCCAGTAACGTTTATATAGAATTGAGGGCGAAGTTGCTTGTTCAACACAATAGCCTCTAAAACCTTGCCGAATATAAGTAAACCACCGCTTAAGTTTAGGAATAAGGAGTGAATACACAGGAGAAAATGTTACTTAACACTCCTGATTGTGGATAAAATTATGTCTGTACTCTATAGAGGTTGTAAATTGGCATGCCCTTATCTTGTATTGAACTGTCGTGTCTGAATAATTGATCAAATTAATGAAAAAAATTCATGGAGGGAAATTTAGTCGATAAGTTGACTGAAATTAGTGGCAATCAATTTAGTCCTTCCGTACTTGATGCCGCGCATTTTAGAATAATGCCGTCATTCCCTTGGTTATAAGTCATAATCTTTGAGATTTTTCCGACCAGCGCTGGGTTCCATGTTGGCGTTAAGCAGGAGACCCCGGTAGAAACGTTTCCGTAAATTATTATTGCGTAGTCATGTAGGAATCACAGTTGGATTTCTCACTCCTGGACAATACTTGAAACTCTTCAAAGCGGTTAGGGTTTGATGAAGTGTGAAGATGTAATTGATTTACAAGGAAACTTTTTATGCTCGAAGCGTTCTTAAGTTGATTTTGAAGAACTACCGAACTAAGCGAAATGAACGCAGGAACAAAGGTACACCGAATGAAGCTGCAAGTAATGTATTCGTGGCTCTTATAACCAAGGAGCTTTAATGGATTTTTTATCCATTCCATTAAAGCTCCTTGCTTATAACAGTATATTCCATCGGCCAGGGCGAGTTACGTGACCATTGGGACTTGCAACAATTTTCCCACGTGATACGTTTCAATAAACCGCCAGAGAAGAGGAATGCCGGCCAAACGCCGTGCGTGTACTCAGCTCTTAATCATGTGTTGGGTAGGAGCTTGGCTGCTAATAGTATTGGTGGAAGATGAGCATCTTGCCAAGTACGAGATAGAATAGTACAATATGCTACTATACAGTATGTCCCACAAGAAACCGAACAAAGTATTTATTTTCCCGCATCAATATTACCATCATAATCAGTAATACCTTTTCAATGGGTTAATTTTTAAGGATAAGTTTGCTAGAAATTGAATGCTTACGGTATTCTTATGATGGTATCACTGATACGGGAAAATAAATACTCTGTTCGGGTTTTCGTGGGCGGTCATACTGTATTGCGGATTCTTAGAATATTAGGTAAATCTCTCATGGGACATCGGATAGGCAATAGGTTCAAGTTAGGCTTGACTACGCAACGAGGACTGGCGCACCAGGCTGTTCGTTACCTCGGCTATGGATAGGCCTACGGTACTACTGTCTTTCGTGCCCACTTTTTTAGTCTCATACTTTCTTTGCTATCCCTTCTCTGTCTTTATTTCCTCTTCCTTTTTAACTTGCTATTTTTATGCAAAGGGTATTCTGCGTGGGAACACACTTTGTGCGCAGATTTCCCGTTGTCCAAGTCCATGCTGAATTGTCTCTTCATTTGTCTTGATATCGCCTTTGTTGTGGCCAAAGAGTTACGAACTATGTATTATAGTTAAAATGATTGCAAATAAAAAGAAAGATTGAAGGAGCCCATAGCAATTGCAAAGAGGGTTTTGGTATAATTTAGTCGATAGTGATACTTTGGTCCAATTAGGCACATCCCCAATTTCAGGCAGGGGTACCCTAGTGATGATAGTGATGGCGAGATGAGAAAAAACGCCGGTATGACGACTCATCCCTATTACTTATGCCAGCTTTAGTTCTGAATCAGTTGCACCAGTTTAAATCTAACCTAATAATACCCGTTGTGTGTTTATTTATATATGCATCAGTTCGGTGTCCGCTTCTTAAGAAACATAGGATGTCTGAGTTTGCGGTACCATGGATACCGAATTCCACAGTATCACTATTATAAAAGTAGCCGCGTCCGTTCGTGTGACCCCCTCT
Organism: Morinoia aosen; assembly: GCA_030386875.1. Lineage (NCBI taxonomy): Eukaryota > Metazoa > Arthropoda > Malacostraca > Amphipoda > Talitridae > Morinoia > Morinoia aosen. Next base: position 30,472,511 of record CM059567.1, on the reverse strand, counting down.
TCTAATTGATGGCTTTGATAGCAACAAGGATAAAGCTTAAGAAATACATTAAATTATTCTATTGCATTATTTTTATGTGGTTATTCACTCCCCTTGGATTATGGTATCCAGAATACGCAATCGCCATATTTTTACAAATAGAAATTTTTTGGAGCTTTCTCTGTTGAAATTCATCATGCTGCTTTGATATTTTTAATGGATAATTCGAAAAAAATGTTTTAAATTCGTTTGACCAGTAACCTGGCTACCACTTAGTATAAAGCCCAAGATTTTGGAGCTTGAGTTACCGTTTCCGAAATTGTGATTTTCTTGAAAAGCTTCGAAGAGATAATAGACGACATTTCAGAATAAAATTCCGGCAAAAGAGGCCGCCATGGATAGAAATGTGTCCAACCGCAATATTAGGTTAATCCCTAATAGCCATGAGAAGTAGCAAGACTTCGACAGCAAAAAAAAACGCCGAAGACGATCGGATGAACAACGCAAAATGGCAAGACGAAGCAATGCTGCTCACCAACAAGAAGCTAGAGCTAAATTGACCCTTGAACGGCGTTTGGAAATTCGACAGAATGATGCAGAGCAACACCGAGTAGCTAGAGAGAGCTAAACACATGAAAGAAGCGAGGAAATTCTTCGGCATAACGCTGGACAACATCGAGTGGCACGAGAAAATTTAACGCAAGAAAGAAGGGATGAAATTCTTCAGGTTAATGTCGACCGTGCTCACGTGTGCACTAGTAACATTAAAAGGTGACCTTTACATGCATTGATATGGTTGACATTTTATCAGGATTGGTTCGTTTAGGATAGGTTTGGTTAGATTAGGATAGGTTAGGTAATATTGACAGAATTTTTTCACGGGTCCACCTAATTAACGATGACATTGTACGTAGAATTTCTACGGGTCCTGCTACTACCTAATAATACCCTTGGTTTATTTGTTTGGAGTCCGCTTCTTCCATTTCTCTGTCACGCTCATAAAGATAGCCATAATGACCGTATCTGTGATACGAGTTTCACTAGTGCGCAAGTACAATGATATTTTTTATCACGGGCACTGGTAGGATGGATATATTTGTTTGTCATCCACATCTGGAAGTTTGTTCACGAAAGGTATTGAATCCCGTTATTTTTGGCGGGCCGTGCACACTACATAGTATATAATAATCCACGAAAGCCATGCGGTGGGAGCAAGCAGGCAGTGTGGTTTAACTAGATTTAATTACATCTTATGTAATTAATAATTACATGTAATTAAATCATGGTCAAATAATTATTTCTCACATCAATATCCCAATATTGATTAAATTATGTGACCTTCGGTGCGATATAGTTTGAATAACTGAAGCGCTAGCAAACCTGTGTTACTACTACTACTACTACTACTACTACTACTACGTAACTAGATTTAGATCAAGGCTTCAGAACGAAATGACAAGCCGCCTTTTTACTTGTGCGTCATGCGCTCTGATAAAACTGTTTTTCTCCGTCTCGATTTAAGACGAATAACATCCAAAAGAAGAAACATAAGTTGCTTTATTATAAATTTGATGCATAAAATTTACTTTCTAGGTTTTAAAATGTCAAAATGAAGGTACTTGGTTGGTAAATTCCAATAGTCTATGGTTTACAAAAAGGTTGAAAGAATAACTGGTAAATGTGTTATAAGTTTGAGAAAGTTTGTACTGTAAGCGATGAGGATAAAGCTTGTTTGGAAATTATAAGCGCCCAAAATGCATGTTTTTATTTATTTTTAGGGATACAAACAAAACCGCGAAGCTCTCTAGGGTAGCAAAAAATCTCTTTTAGAGCTGTAAGCCAGTGCTATAGCTCTATTTCCTGAAACACTCGAGTTGTTTCTGATTAAAAATTTCATACACACTGATAGTAGATAGTTGAAGAAATTTGATAGTTTTAAATTTTGGCAATAAAATTAATGGTAATTTCCAACTGCTACATTAAATTAACGGCTGTACTACTTAGTATACTTCATAAATAGTCTTGCATTAAACACAGAAATTAGCTACTGTAGTTTCTTTTTTCTTAGTGGGAATGGGAGGAAAATCAAGTTACCGTCAAAGAAAAAAAAATGTTTACTTCCAAGTTGTCACATGAGATACTTGCCAACATATTGGCTTTTAAAAGTTTCTTAAATATAGGGCATCCTAAAACAAATGTTCCATACGAGGAGTACTAATTGACAAACCATCCGAGGTGTACAAGTAGATAAGCCATACGAGGCATAATAATAGACAAACTATACGAGGTGTACTAATAGACAAACTGTCAGAGGTGTACAAGTAGATAGATCATACGAGGCATATTAATTGACAAAATATACGAGGCGTACTTATAGACAAACCATTCGTGGTGTGCTAGTAGTCCAACAAAAGTTCTATACTAGGAGTACTAATTGACAAACCATCCGAGGTGTACAAATAGATAAGCCATACGAGGCATAATAATAATAGGCAAACTATACGAGGTGTACTAATAGACAAGCTATCAGAGGTGTATAAAATAGATAGACCATACGAGGCATATTAATAGACAAAATATACGAGGCGTACTATAATAGACAAACCACTCGTGGCTTGCCAATAGTCTATCTCTGTCAAGGGTAGTTGAATGAGAATTGAAAAATATGCCCTAAAAATATGCAAAGCCCTATCACCACCAAAATAATATTTCATATCTTCTCGATATTCACCACAACATGCGGACATGGGTACATGGGATAAAATAGAGATACAGTGTAAGCCGGTTACCACTCATGATTGACAAATATCTACAAAATATTGGTAGAAATGGGTAAACAAACATATATTCAATATCAAAATTCATAGCTTGTACAACATACGGACAGAAAGATAATTTTACTACGATTCATATGCTCAAATTGCACTTTATTTCATTTATTATATATGACATTAATCCGATTCACAGAAACGCCCTCTGGGGAAGTGATAGATCTATTTTTGAATCATTTCGCTGTTGCAATAAAATTTATTAACCGAATGGTTTTTGCGTAAAGAAATGAAATAGAAACATGTATATCTATTTATGTAGATACATATATATATACCTACACACGTATTAATATATATACTTATTGAAAATGAAATATTAGAAAAAAATACATCTATAAGATAAAAGATAGAAGCAACCTACCATCTACTACACAGAAAATGACAGCTGAGCTCACTGTAATCCTAAGAAATTTTTCGCAAAAAATAACTAAAAGGAAGAGAAGACTTCGAAAAACATAAAAATAAGCTGGTTTTTAATTTCTTCACAGAAATTTTTTAGAAAAATCAGGTTATAGTCAAGAAGCAACACAGCTCTTCAGCATTATACGGACATGTGTACGTGGGATAAAATGGAGTAACATTGTGGCCGGATATCACATCTGAGTGGAGAATATTCACAAAATTGGCACATATAGGAAGATTAGGCCTTGATCCAAAATGATAATTTTAATTACAGAAATTTAGAGTTTTTTCCGATTTAAAAGTTCAGTGCTAGTGTGCGCTGAACGCACGGAAAAAAATAAAAAGACTAAATGTAATGCTTAAATTACCCCTTTCCCCCCAGCTCAGCCGAAAATCGATTGAAAACATCTTCGAGAATGATTTTGAAATAGCGAGACAACGTTAGCCAAAATTTTAATTCATTATAAACTTTGCACAACCCTCACATCTATAAACCTGTTTATTGGTGTACACACAAAATGTATTTCATGGTATATTTGTCATACAGACGTTAAATATTAATACAGAAAAGAGAAAGAAATAACAAAATAAAGATGAGGAAATACTCCTAATTATGGAAAGAACGTTCGTTCTGCTGCACTGAACTGACGGCTGTGGTGCTCATTGTTGTCGACAGAAATAAGTAAGATGAATATACGAATCGCTTAGCAAACGTAAAATGAAATAGTTTCTAAATTTCTAACATAAATTTCAGGAAAAATTAAAATTTCTGATAGATGGGAAGTTCACACCGAGATGCTGCAGGCCCTATGACAGAGCTGCAAAATGACGTGACACATTTACTCTAAATTCTTTTCCAGTTTTAGAGTTTTTGATATGCTGGGGAAGCTTATTCCACAAAAAAGCTCCAGAAACTGAGAGAGCTTTTTGTCCCACGTTAGATGAACGGTAACTGACTAAAACATCGTTCCTCCGGTTTGGTCTTTCGTTTGGGATATTAGATGGAAAAAATTTTACCACCTCTGCATTACTTTGGGGGAGGTACAGAGAGGAGAATACTCGTCGAGCTTTCTGGATCATGAATCTGTTCGGTATTGGGATCCAGTCGAGTTTTCTTAAAAGAGGGGTGACATGATCGTATTTATTGAAATTTCCTTTGCATACCACTTTGGCGGCGAAGTTTACACATTTTTGCAACTCTTCCTGGCGACATTTAGGTAAGTCTCCCCACACAAGACTGCAGTAGTCCAGACGCGATAAAACTAAAGACTGAATCACTAATAATCTAGGTTTTTCGTAAAGTGTGTTCTTTATACGATGAAAGAACATTAAGGTTCCGTTAATTTTGTTGCACATTGTTTCGACGTGTGAATTGAGAGTCTTATTTTTGTCAAACCAAACACCCAGATTTTTAACCATATAAAAGAAACAGGTTCTTTTTTTTAGAACATGAACAGGTTTAGGTTCTTATTCCCATGTTACGCTTACTAATAACCAACAGAGATGAGTACATGAGATAAAATCAAAATAATGTGCCATGACAGATTGATATCGTTTAAAATCACAAACAGCAACACAATTTCTCCATAAAAATGAACATTATTGAACGGTCGAGTTGGAAATGCTGATCTTGAATTAAGTATAGCAGTGAGCAGTTTTAGAGCATTCACGATATTGTTCAATTTGACATTTGAGCAATGTAGAACAACGAGATGTAACAGAATGTGAGTCACTTTGACAGAGACGCAAGTTGGCGTGGCACGTTTACCTTGAATTCTTTCACTTCGAGTTTTTGATCCGCTGAGGGGAGCATATTCCGCTTCAGAGCTTTTAAATCTGAAAGCGATTGTTGTCCCACGTCAGTAGAACGGTAGCTATAGGCATGATGCATCTGACTGTTTTTCTTTTGTTGATCGGAATAGGGTGGAAGAAATTTGACAACGCCAACATTACTCTGAGGGAAGTATATAGAGAGACGAGAACACGTGTACGGCTTTCACTTAATTATTTACTTTTACCCATTATACTTTCAACATTAATCCATAGAAGCGCAGTAGCCAAAAACCCATGTGTCAGCGTAATTGGGGACTGTCAAAAGCGTTTTACATTGATGTGTCTCTGCCTTTTTATTTTTAGCATAACAGGTATTTATAACCAATACCAAACTTGAAATAATTTGACTACGCGGAATTTTTTACGTTTTTCTCTCAATCTTTGGTGCAAACATTTACGTGGGCTAGTGTTATATCTATGCACGTTTGTCCAGTATTGATTTTAGGTTGTACAAATCTTTTCGGAAAGGAATTTTTTTTTGTTATGAAATCTTTTTCTTTTTTATGAATTTTCATTTCTATTTAGTTTTTTTTAAGATAAGTGTTTCACGATCAAGTTTCTTGTATATGCCTTTGCACACAAATTCGGGTGCAAAGTTCACGCATTTTAAAAAAAATGTCTGAAGAAATCGTGATGAGTCCCTCCCACGAATAGACTACAGTCATTACGATGCAATAATACGAAAGGCCAAATGGCAAATAATAAAAAATATTCATTAAGTAGTGTGTTTTCGATCCGATAGAAAAAGGTTAAGATTCTGCTAATTTTTTCCACGCGTGGTTTAAATTACGTGTTTTTATCTAATCAAGCACTAAGACCTTATTTTCTTGCTCGATTGTATGATCTCCTAGAAAAAAGAAAAGAAAGAAAAGAAGAAAAACATTTATTTTCCAATAAACTACAACATGAAACGTCGATACATTGGTTTTTAAAACACCTTAACATTAACATCCTTAACTGCTTATAATACATTGGTATCGAAATACCCGTTTAGAAAGTTGTGACAAAAATGATTGACAGAAAAGAACAACAAAAATGAGTTCCTTTCCTTGCCTAATCTGATTTTGAACTAAGAGAACACAATCCTCGCGACGCTCATTTGAAAAACACTATCATTAGAGCGAACATGTATTGAGATAAAAGCAAAAATGCATTTAATTACATTAGCATAGAGACCCTTAATTGCTATTTATACATGGTTATCGTAATACCCATGTTGAGTGTTGAAACAAATGATTTAGATCCTTAATTGCTATTTATACATGGTTATCGTAATACACATGATAATTGTCGACACAGGATCTAGAGAGAAGACCAAGTTAATAAAAATAAACAATAGTATGTGTAAAAGGTTCGTTTGTATTTGGGGTGCGGCGCTGAGTTTAGTTTCTAAGTTTCAATTCCTGAAATTTTTGCTAGGAAGTAAGAATTTATTTTCTTTTACGTTCGCTAAGTCATTCTAATATTGATCTTCCTTATTCCTGTCGACTAAAATGAGCATCACAACTGTTTGTTCAATGTAGTGGAATGAAGGTTGTTTTTCCACAATCAGTAGTAGCGTTGAAGTGAACTTTGGAAATTTTCTGATTGCACTCTTTGATGCAAAAAGAATGCACGTTGCTTGCGTTGAATTTGTGGTTATTCCGGTCGTACTATGATAATTTTTTTAGGAATATCCTGTCCGACGTAAGTGTGTGGTGAATTGTATGAATAATCAATGATATTGCGAGTCTCTTGCCGACTCAAATGCGCATTTCACGACAATTTTTTAAGAAAAATAGTGTTGCCACTTATTCTGTAATCGCGTATTCTGTGATCGTTTGAACAAATGCGCACACAAAAACATACAATCAATGTCCCAAAGACTGGATTAGGATCAGATATTTATTTAGATAACTAAATTTAAATAGTTATTTGATGAAATTTATTTGTCGAAGGTGCATGTTAGGTTTTAAAACTTTGAAAAGTTCTGTACGAATGTTTCATTAACATTTGAAAATATGTTTGCACATATTTCTATAGACCTTTCACTTAAATTTTATGAGTAAACTTCTTATCAAATGAAATCAGTATTATTGAAAAACAGTTGCAATTCTAAGGGTTCAAATGTATCGTATACAAAACGCAGACGACCAGCTGCTGATCTGCGGATGTTCATCGTTCTCGTCCTGCTTGTTCAGAACCAGGGTTGCCATATTGGCCTTTTTAAGGCCAAATATCACAAATCTGGCTTTTTTTGCAAGCGTTTGGCTTTGTGATTATGAGTTTGGCCTTTTTCTTAACTTTGGCTTTTTTCTGGCTTTTTTAATCATTTTCCGGTTTTTGTGCCGTACAAGGCGTAAAACTGAAACGTGACAGTTGAACGCAGAGCAACAGGATCAGCTAGTCTCCAACAGGATCAGCTAGATCTTGCTTAATATTATAAAATCCTTTGCGAATATCAAATCAAGTAATTGAAGGAGAATTTGCAGATTTGCACAGGCTGTATTTAGCTCAGGATTGTATCAACATTAGTGAGCCGCAGTACCGAAAAATACCGGAAGCAGGAGGGCATTTTGACGGTGTTGAGATTCCTAAAGACACCATGCAGTTTTGACTTGGTTAAAGAACTCTCAGGTTATGCGCTCATTGCCTGGTGACTCCCGCTAGCAATGCTATTGTTGGAAGAATGGTTTCTATGGTTATAGCAGTCAAAACAAAGCCCAACATTAGATTACGAACTTGAAAGCTAGATGAGAAAGTTCAAATCCGAGCACATCTCAACAATATTTCTTATGTTGTAAGGACTTCAAAGTGGCCTCAAGAATGCAACCTTATGTCAAATCAAGCATCTTTTATCAAACAGAAATCAAGAAACTAGCTCTCTGGCTGCTTCTACCTCTCAAACTTCTGCTGAGGATGAAAAGTCAAAGTAATTTATGTTATTCCTTGAAGAATAGTGCAAGTTAGGTCTATTTTTTCTTTGTATGTTGATTTTTTAATGGCTAGTAGAATTATGATACTCTGAGGCACGGGTCTCCAAACTACGGCCCGCGGGCCAAATCTGGCCCGCCAGTGTGATCAATCCGGCCCGCGACACTTAAGCCGACCGCGTACTCGGCGAGTACTCTAGAAATTATAGATAATGGCAGGAAAATCAAAACTTTTTTGGCCCTTGGAACTTACTGGAGCAATCAATATGGCCCTAAGTCTGGCAAATTTGGAGACCCCTGTGCCTATGGGCATCTACCTGCTATATTAGTTTACATATAAATAAATTTGGCCTTTTTTGGCCTTTTTCTGGGTAAAATTTGGCCTAAAATTCATGTAGCCATCTGGCAACCCTGTTCAGAACAACAGTGAATCAAGGACTGTGGTGGTAGTGTGACGTGCGTCGCTCTCAGTGCGATACATTCTGGTGCTTCGGTTATAGTTAACTTGATCATATGGCGACGGAAATGAAATGATGTTTTTACATAGTTGTATCGCTCTGCTTTTAGTAACATGCTTCTCATTGCCTTCGCTTGCAAACGTGCGCCAGGAGGATTTTTATAAAAGAAAAGGTAAGAAAGAGTTGAGGAAATTCTGGAGTTGTAACTTGGTCAAGGAAGCAAACCAGCTGTTATTTGATTGGGCGAACTTATGATCATTCAGCACATTCGTTACTATTTTTGTATTTTATGCTTCTTCTTTATTAGGTACCGTTGTGCGGAGAAAAATTTCATAGTTAGTTGAAGACGTAGATGAGGTCAACACTCCAGTGCAACGGTACGCGCAATTTTTGATCGTCACCACCGCTCGAGTGAAGCTACTCAGTTGTTGATAGCTTATCACGTGTTCGTTGCGCTGTGAAGTCGAACCTCGAGTTAATGGAAGATCTTAAATGAATCTACACTAATAAAGTAACTAGTACGAATTAGGGTAATGTTCGAAAGGCCGGACGGTTCGAATCGTCGGTCATTCTAAGTTAATTTTCAATTTTGACGATCGATAGCAATCCAAAAGCCACCCCGTAAGACGCGTAGCAGATCACACCACTACAGGCGTTGCGGGTTGAATTTTTAGATAGCTACCGAGCGCAAAAATTTAAAATTAACTAAGAATGACCGACGATTCGAACCGCCCGGCTTTTCGAACATTACCCTATCTCAAATTGAATCAAATATCGTATTTGCTGAACAACTGCGACTTGCCTGTTTTTGTATGTTGAGTTGTGGTGTGCATAAGATATCGATTTTAACTTTTAACTAATGTTTCTGGTTCGGTATTTTTAGGACCCAGATTGATTTCTTTCGATTACCAGATAAGTGATTCAAATTCTTGAATGAGGTGCAATAATTTTTTGTGTTCTTCATTAGTGATTACTTACACTATAAAACATCTAAGTTAAATCTTCAGAAAATTAAAATCACTGAAATTTCTCCAATGTTTATTTACTTTAAAATTATTATTACTTAGTGTTTTATTTTTTTAAAGATATGCTAAACTTTAACATTTGTTTTCAGGAACATATTTTGAAGTGTGTGCATTTACTATTCTGATGTAAGTTCTATTCATGTGCCTAGTGTTAAATATTTGGATTTTACGCTCTTTTGTCATATTGCCTTCAAATTTAAAAGGATTATCATAAAGTAATAAATTTGACTTTTTCTGCATAGTGTTAGAATTAGTCATGAAATCTGCTTAACTTTTTGGATTCAGAGCAAAATTTAGAAATTATCTTGCATGTTTCTCCATTGTCTTGCATCTCATAAATTGTACAGTTTGCTAATTCTATGTTAAGTAATATTTTATTTCTGGTCATGTTACACTTCATGTTAGATGTTGAAATTTTTCTCCTGTTATCTATGCTAGGGATTCAGGAATTTTTGCTACTCGTTTCACACTAGGTAACAGTTTTAATAATAGTTCAGTAGAATAGGTAGTACATATGTATCTAGAGGAATTCATTTGATTATTTTAACTTGACAAATTAAGTGCAAGATAGGCTCTGTATTGTTTCTTAAGCTAATTCAAAGTATAAATTTTGATTGATGTTTATTTATTAAAGAGACTAAATGCAGATACATCATTAGAATTTCAATGCTTGTTCTTGTATACATTTTTGATGTATCGTTCATCTCTCATCAGAGTCTAGGAGGGGAATGGAACGAAGCTTTACTGCTGCTATACTGGATTTTTTATAGTTTTCTTATCAGTTCATCATATTGAAATGTATGGTCTATCTAATAGGGAGTTATCAAATTTATGTTTTGGCATGAAGCTAATGTTAATGCCTAATATTATTACCTTAAATTTTTTGAGGTTGTTCATAGGCATGCCTTTTTTTCATCTCTTATCATATTTTCTTCAAAGAAATTTTTTAAACTCTGTCAATTTATGTAATGATTATTCAGCTGCCATATGTTCACTGGCAGAAATTATTTCTTCATTTGATACAAAAATTTGAGATAAAGAATTCCGGATAACCAATGGCTTACAAATAACTCCAGAAAACATAAGTTTTCCTGAAATCCTTCTAGTTTAATTAAGCTTTCCAGAACAGTGATTCACTCGAGGAAATGTGTGGAGGGAAAGTTAGAAATTAAACACAGGTTTCTGTATCATCTGCGCTCGCCCTGCCCGACCGCGATGTCCTATTTTCACACCCTCGCTCTGGCCCACGTTATGCGAGACCCGCTTTTAGCGCCGTCGACTTTCCCATGCGAGTCCTTTCTTGGGCTCCTACACTGGATACTCCTCCTTAATTACGGCTTCTTCGTGAGTTTCTCATGGCTCCAGACGAGTGCCTTTATCTCATCTCCCAATGTGTTGTCCTCCGCCCATACCTATGCTTGTGAACTCCCTTCAATTGTGCAGCATTACGTAACGGGAACAATTTCCGTGCCTTTCGCCCCGGCCTCCGCCCTTGCCTTAGCTTCTATCGCGTTCTTCATTGTTATATCATATAACATGAATTTTGGCGCTTTCAACGAGCTAAGTGACTTCAATCGTGCGTGAATTGCTTCTCGTGAGCCCAGTGCCTTTCGTTACGACAAATTTTTGTGTTGTGTAGGAAGTGTTTTTCTTTTGTTTAGTCTACTTTTCCTCGTTTTATTTTAAACATTTTAATACGTTGCCAGCTGACTTGCATCAACTCATCGAACGATACGGAGATGAGCATGGCCGATTTGATAAAATGCTTAGAGGAAGCTTGAACCGGAACACGAATGTTTGGCGCCAGTTGAAGTCTGCTATGCACAGACAAGACTTGCAAGCTATGAAACTGTTAAATGTTGTTTTCGGTCTTTCTAGATTATATCATTTTCTGACCCAATAATAGTAAAATTTCACCTGGTAAAAAATGAAAAGCCAAATTTTTGAAATAAAATCACGCCAAGCTTAGAAATTTTGAAAGCAAAAAGATTCATCTGGGAATTTTGGTTCCTGCTCTACATCACTGTGGTAGTAACTCACTCGATATCAATCGTTAGCGCGGAAGCTACGTAATTGTATATGTTTCATGAAATTCGAGAATTAATTTAATTGAGGATGCGAACGTATGGCGAACTTTCTAAGGCAGCAGTAAAAATTAATGTACTCGACTCGGAAAATAGTTTCATTTGGCTGAAAAAATGTACCCAATGTGTCTCAGTTATATTGGTTTCTTTGAGATGAAAATGTGACTTTTATGCCCCTCTAAAGCTAATTACATTTAGAGAATAAAGTCCTCAGTTCAAACCACCGACAAAAATTTCTAGCATTTCTTATTGTGTTCACCAATAGTTGAATGCTAAACTTCACCATTTCAGCACGGCGTGCTATTAATGTAATATGGGTCCGCTAGTGTGGAATTATCTGAGCTGCGGCCGGACCTGTATTCGCATGTACGCTCATTTCCTGCGGCAGTTGGCCATTCAGCGAGACACAAAACTGCAGCTCTGGGCCGGATTTGCAAACAATTTACCTCGTCGTAGCTGGCAGTGCTCATTCTTATGACGAATTGGCTACGCTACGTGATGTTTTCTTCACCAAAATCTTCAAATTTTGTTTTAAAAAAGCTCATACTCAAGAACTTTGGTCGAAAATAACCAGCACGTAGAGTAGCCAGGTCGGCAGAAGTATTACCGCTCTCGGCTATACCGCTACGACTGAATTGCTGGAAAATCAGTCTCCTGATTGGCTGCAGCTCACGCGGTGACACGTGGTCCTGGCCATCACTTCATTGGTCCGGCCCGTAATTATTGGCAAGTTGTCATCTTCCTCTCAGGTGCACGCTACGTCCAGCTGCACCGCGTCTGGCACAGATGACCACATCGTGATACTCGGTTTTTCACGCGTCGGGTCATTGCTACGCCTACTTATGGAACATTTCATAACGGTTTCTTGTGCTTCCTGTTATGCGTTGCGTAATTAATCGCTTCCTGTTTCGAAGCGTCTTTTTTGCCCGGCACCCAAGATTTCTTCCGTCCGACGCTGCACTGGAAATCTGTAGGTGCAGTTGTAAACGTGGTCAGTTCCCCATCCATTACGCCTTTTTTTTATCGCTGCATGTATGCCATCGCCTAACGTAGGTTGTTGCGATATGACATTATGTTTCCGTATTTTCTTCCTACTTTTTTAGCGTGCTACCCCACCTACTGAAACGTTTATTTTTAAATGCTGGTGGTACAGTTTGTGAAGCTTGTATGTTAGTCTTTCTACACTTAATGCACTGCAGATGAGTAATGTATTGACATTTGGAATTGCTTATTACTGATGCACTTTTCTCTGTTACCTGTACAATTCAGTTAGCATATAAAATTACTAGTAGATCTCAAGTTCTTCGTTTTCATGTATTTCGTTTTGATTATCTCCTGCAGTGTACATAAAATGTTCATCGCAAACAATATACAAATCAGGCACCGGCTACACATATGTAATAAATATGTAAGTAGTTCACATCCTCTTAATGTCATTTTAAATCACGGCAATGGAGTAAAATGTACGTTAAATTGATGGCTAACATTGTTGTAATCCTTATCAGTTGATGTCTAATTTATGTTGGTCTTTCATTTCGAGTTTGTTTTACAGTAAATAAATAAAATTTGTTTACAATCGAATTTTTATGGTCTTTCTAGCATCAATACCTCTCGCACTATATTTAGCCTCATCAATACCAGGAATTTCGGTGATCTAAAGTTAGCAGGCTGGGTTGACAAGCCTCTCAGCATGGTTTGCCTGCGTTGATGCATTGGTTACCCAGTAACTCGTCGCTCAAGGTGAGATATTTTAGTTACACCACATCGGCGAGTGAGCTGAAGTGCTTCCGCCCAGCCCTGCATTATCTCTGGGGGATGATAGCCTCTTCCTACGAAGCATTCGTTCCTCATGCTTAGATAATGAACTCGACCCGGAGCCGCTCTCACAGAGATACGTCTGATAGTAATTTGTTTACTCGTACGAAGTAAGTCCAGAGTTGCGCTGGGTTCTGTGCGTCTTGTACCAGACTTCACACCTCGGCGATTGGAATTCCTGAACTTAGCCTCAGAGCATGAACTGTTGGAATGTCATTGCAATTGTGCTCCAATTTTTATCGTCTCCTGGCGCATACTGTTGTTGATCGAATTAGTTATAACATAGAGAAATAACTTGGACTTTTATCTGTCTGGATAATTCCCGTAAGTTAAATTTTTGTGAAGGAACTCTGTTCAAGTGGAGAAAATGGAATTATTTAATCTCGAGAAATATAGAAAAATCTACAGAGACCCCTAACAGCCCAGTCCAAATGTAAAATTTGCGCTTAGATTTTTAGATCTTTTCCGCGCGGTGCACCTTAACGCTGGCAATATTAAACTCGAAGATTTTGATGTAACGGATATCCTAAACGGAAGATTAGGCAATAAAATCTATGCGTGGTATTTAAAAGCTGTTGCTCGAGATACTATTACGCCTATAATTTACTACCTTTTTGTTAACGTGTTTTACTATATTTTTCGTAGTCACGAGGGTCTTCGAGACCTAATGTGCTGGAGGGATGTTCTCATCACAGCATATGATAGTGCGTGTTTATGTTCAATAGCTCAAAACACCTCGTGTATGCACTTCCGTTGACAAGATCCCGGTGAGGGCATCTGCCTGAGGTAGAGTTTAGAGTTTGCTAGCTCTACGTAGAGTTTAGGGTATAACTTCAAATTGCAAGCTCTGCGTAGAGTTCCGAGTATAGCTTCAAACAGCTAGCTCTGCGTAGAGTTTAGAGTATAGCTTCAAATTTCAAGCTCTGTCTGGAGATCAGAGTATAGCTTCAAAAGTGCTAGCTGAGATCGCGCCCCATACGCACTCCTGTTGACAAGGTTATGATGAGGGCATCGGCCACAGGACACACCCTCGCTGCCACTAGGCTACCTGCCTGCCTCCCCGTACCTGGCGCGCACTACGCAAGACCAGCGCGGTGTTGCGTCACGGCCGCGGAAGAGGCACAGGAAGGCACGCACGCTCCTTACGCCGTTGCACCACACGCGGCTTTTTGTCTTGTGTTCCGTACTCTGACGAAACTCAGCGCGAACTGTAAATGTTGCCTGTGTGATGAAGTACGCGGGAAGTGCATTCCAGCTTCTAGTCCATCCTCGAGTTATGCGTCGTCCTATGTAAACCTCTGCTAATACGGATGAAAATTGGTCTTGTCATTCTACTAATTTGATGCTTGTTTCTAGTTATGAAGTACTTGGGAAAACTCGGGCTAGTTTTTTATCCGTATGTGTCTAGGTTGGCATGAGATTGTCATCTAGCAAAAACATTGCCTATATTGGTCTTTGGTTTCCGTTATTCGGGAACTCGGCGCCTTTCGGGTACTGTGTGAAATGTGAGCTCAGCTGTACGGCGGGAGTTGTGCTGGTGGTCTTCGCGTTCGCCAATGTGCTTTGGGGCAATCAGCTCTTCTAAGTGATATCTCCTCTCCTCGGTGATACCGATTGTGGAATTAGCTTTGTTTGTTTGTTGCTAGAATCTGCTGTAGTTTGTTAAGTCCTATCTTTCTATTTCCTCTATCCCAATTCACATCAAGGTCAGTCTACCTCTTTTAGTTCTGGCTTGTGTCAAGAATTGCACTCCACGTTACCCATCTACGAAACATTTCTTGTTTACTTCTTTTCGCGTATGTGATATACTTCCCAGTCTAATTTTTTCGCCGCCTGCATGCATGTTTTTCGCCACCCAAGTAATGAAATCGCTTGGGCGGCGGAAAACATGCATTCTGCGTCGAAAAAGTTAGACTGGGTTGAACTGTTTTATATTTCTGGTTGTGTCGACCGAGAAATAATAATTTTGGGGCGCGTGATGCCGTTGAAAAAAAATCGTGAAGGTTTGCTATGTAGATTACAATCGCGTATAAACAATGATACTACTAAAGTTAGGCCGTTACTTTCATGTTCAGTAAAAAATTTCGCTTTGTGTCGATACGTTTACCTTTTTGTTACCATAAAGTGTGGGGCTTAGCAGCGCTTTTCTCTTTTTGAGTTTATCTTCCAAGTGCTGGCGGCTGCCTGGGGCCATGAATTTGAAAGTTCATTCGCTTACCGGCCTCGAAAATTTCCTTCTTTACTTGATTTTGATTTGCCTTGAAGTTTCCGGCCTTAGAACAAAAATTTAGAGCCAACTTTTAAAATTATCGTGCAAATGATTTTACCTATTTTTCACTTGCCATTACATTCACACGTATTAGATGTCCTTTTTCTTGTGCTGGATGTTATCTTTTTGCTTATGATGGATGCGATATAGAGACTTCAAATCCAACGTTTTGAAGTTCATTTCTTCTACGCTACCGTAACAAAGAGTGGAAGGCTGTTCATGTCCTACTTCTGTAATTGACAAGGAGCTAATAGCCTTCAGTTGAGGCATGTTTTACGGACCGAAACTTGGGTGACCCGGTGTAAACATCTTCGAGGGCGCGGTTGTTTGCTACTTTTCTGAAGGCCAAATCGCCGTGTCCTACTTCACTGGCCCACTCACCTGCCTGTCCGTCGAATGTGTGATAAACAGTGCAATAATCACAAGGCAGCTCCGTTCCATTGGAGTTGGCATTCCGCCATACCTGCTTGGGTTGTGTGCCCGCTGAAGAAAGCACGTTGATTTTTACTATTCATGATGTTTGAGAATCGATGCCCTCCATATCGGCTCCTGCTCATTTGAGGGCATTGCCCTCGTCATAGCTCTTTTGCTTAATTTATTCTCGCACTGGTGAGTGCGGATCCCGGGCGGCTTTAATTGGGGCCGTATATGTCCCGTGTGATTGCGGCCTGGCGCTCGCGATGAAAAGAAATCACTTCGGTGGAGTTGCGAGAGGCTCGGGTTTGGTTGTTGTCGTGGAACAGAGCTCGTCGCTTTTACCATGAATTTCTCTTTGTTGTAGACAAATTGTATTTTGTTGCTATTCCACATATGCGTATTCCTAAAAGAATTCGACCTCATCTGACAGCATAGAACGTACGTCATGCTTGTGCGTGAAAGAGTTGAAAATTTTTCAAATTTAGTACTTCACTTTCGTGCTGTTCTGCGCCCTGAGCTTTATAGCAGAACGAGTTATGAATTCTAAGTTCACTTACGAGACCGTTGGGTTACTCAGAGCTTTCCTGTTTATCTCAATTCAGCAGCTAAGGCTTTATGTTATTTCACGTTACTCCGCAGCCAACTGTGAAACATTGCGGTGTATTTCACCCGTACTTGGGGATGCCAATTCCAATTTACTAAACGGTATTAAACGGCGCCGTCGTCATAACTTCATTTAGTCCCTTAAGCCTGTGGCTGTGTGCAGTGTTCCTGAGACTCGGACGGTATTCTGCGCAGCTCGTCTCTCTCAGGATCATCATTGTGGGACCGCAACGCGTAGTTATTCTTATCACTTTTCGGGAATCAACGCGTTGTCGCTAGCCACGACGTTTCCGGAGTTAGCATTGGTCGCTGTTTTCTGAGAGTCGTTTTGGTCTCCTGTTTTATTATGATTGTTTTTTTTTTCAACACAGCAAGCCTTATTTTACCTGAGGCTTTCCTACATGAGTCATCCTTCGATTCAGTGGCTCGGTGAGGATTTTGAGCGATCTTTTCTAACGTGGTCGCAGAGATAGAGTTGGCAGAGTAAGTTCTCTCTCAGATCGTAGCGTATTCAGCCGACTAAGAAGAATTTATGCTGCTACCAGTACCACTAAGACGACCTGAATTGCTCAAAAATCCGGCCCTTGGACGCAATCTCGCCGCTTGTGACCAACATAACCAAATTCGAGCTTGCTTTACCCCGAGGCTCGTGTGCCGTGACATAAGCTCAGTAACGCAGCATTGAGCTCCACATTACCTCCAATTTTGGAGGTTGCTTAGCCTTGTAATTAAGTTAAGGGTAACGAGGCCGCGCGTTGTCATGCCGACGGCTGCTGTGTGTGTGTGTGTGTGTGGATGAGTCATGGCGAGGAGGAGAGGGGGGAGTGGTGCAGGGGGTGTGTTTGGGGGTTACTGCCCTCGGGGTCTTCCGGCGAGTGTGTGAACCAGACTGCCGAGCTGCGGTCTTGTGAGGGATGTGTGTACTGTTGCCTGTTGGTGTACTGTAGCTGATGGTCTTGTGAGGGATGTGTGTACTGTTGGTGTACTGTAGCTGACGGTCTTGTGGGGGATGTGTGTACTGTTGGTGTACTGTAGCTATCTTGTGAGGGATGTGTGTACTGTTGGTGTACTGTAGCTGACGGTCTTGTGGGGGATGTGTGTGCTGTTGGTGTACTGTGGCTGTCTTGTGAGGGATGTGTGTACTGTTGGTGTACTGTAGCTGACGGTCTTGTGAGGAATACATGTACTGTTGGTGTACTGAAGCTGTCTTGTGAGGGATGTGTGTACTGTTGATGTACTGTAGCTGACGGTCTTGTGAGGAATACATGTACTGTTGGTGTACCGTAGACTTTCCAGATAACGCAGGAAATTGAAAGTTGATTATGCAGGTAAGGCTTTACCAACATTGCTCTGTGTTGGCCAGGTATCACAGCGCTGCTGTTTTCGGACCCAGTAAACCAAGTCTTTCTCTTAAACAGGGATTTGACCGGCCACAGCTCTTGTACGTGTCATACTTACAGCTATTTGAGCTCAACTTCTTGCTTGGTACAACTTTTATAATTAGCTCTTTCATACAAGTGTATCTGGCGTTGTGTGGAATTCACGAAGAATTTAATACGAAATGCTCATGTTAGGTGGCTCGTTCTATTATCTAGTTTTTTAAAATACACTTTTTGTTGTGTTAGGTTCTCTGATGATAGCAGCTCGGCGAATGTACGATGTCTTCAGTGAAAGCTGATGTTCTTAGTGCTAACATCACCAAATTCATAGTTTAGCGGAATGACCTTTTTTGTAGGTGAATTAGGGTATATAGTGATTGCAACTGCTGCGTAAACGAATTGCTACCACCTCAATGACCTTTCAGAACACTCAGTCTTATACGCCCGCCTGCGAGTTACTGAAACGTGAAATTTGCTGAGCTTGACTGGGCAGTTGCATCGAAATATTTTATTCTCCCAGCCTCGCCTGCCTCAAGTTGTCAGGAACAGAAGTTGGTCGTTGTCCGTGGCGCTCGTAGAACATAATTCCGATGTTTGTTAGTGCTGTCTGAATTGAATAATTCTAAAGTTTCATATTGAACCTCTGTAAAATTCTTCAATATGGTATTTTTTCTAATTAAGTCGCGTATAAAAGACCATTTAGTATGTGATAATCCCTCTTTGTAGCCAACTTTCATATGGAAAAAGAAACAATGTCTAATGGAAATCCCTCTGGGGTATTCGACTATGTATGGTATGTATGGGGATTAACGGTCGCAGGGGGGAAAATGTGAGGTTTTGAGATGAGAGTTAGGTAGACCTTTTTTTAAATAAAATAGGTGTTTCCTTTTGTTGAAGACCATCTTTCTTCGGTTCACTTCTGCCCTGATTTTCAGCACCTCTGATTTTATTCTTCAACTTTACCTTGTTTCCTGACCTTCCTTCTTAACTTACTGTTTCTATACGTACGGGATCCTGTGCGGGAACACACCTTGAGCATAGGTTCTGCGTTTCCTTAACTCTATACTAAATGGTGCCTCCATCCTTCCTCTCTTCGAACATCTCTGTGTCTTAAGGAAGGTTAAACTAACTTTCAATCAATCAAAAGGAAACTTTTAATAATTGAAAAGGCCAATCTGGCACGCAACTGTTGGGTGGTCGCGAATCTGCTCATGTGAGGACGCTCGGACCGCAAGCGGTCAGCTCTCATTATGTGGAGGCACAATCATGTAAGCTCCAGGTATGGAAGCCGTGTGTGCTACACTGATTAATTTCTTCGTTTTGAAACGTGAGGTCGGGGAATTGGAAAAAGTCCTGTGTTTTATGATGAGTGCAATTAAACTGGGTTGAGTAAATGTGGCTTGCTCTAACGTTCACTGCACAATTCGTCTCGTTTTGTTCGGTGCTTCTGTATCAGTACTTGTTATTATTTCTATACGTTGAATTTTTTCTAAAAATCGAACCTGAGTTCCGTAAAGAGCGCGACACTTTCCGGCAATCGGAAATGAATTCAATAAGTTCCGCAGCGTTCAGTAGGCGTGCGTGTTGTGCTTCTGTTCAGGACAACTGAGGTGACAAGTGCAGCTCGACAGCATTAAAATGCTTATTTCGATCATTGCTTATCGGCTCTCACAGAATCTCAGCAAATCCATAATAAGCCTGTGCCTAAACGTTTGCGTTACTTGCAATCGTTTCATGCGATTAGAATGGCCGTTCAAGTTAAAAAGATCTCTTTTAAAAATCTGGCGTTTAAAATTCTCAAACACTTGAAATTGTGTACTATCAATGGTAGAAACGTTAAAATTAGCAGTGATCCGTGATGAAGCACAACTAATCTAAAAATGTTTTTCTATTTCATTCATTAAAGGATTTTTTGTGGAGCGTGTAAGATTTTTCAGAAATGTTGAATGTCACTGATCTGTTCAGCAGACGGATTTTCAGGTGACGTATGGACTGGTTGCATTCTTTCCAAGACTACGTTACAACAATATGAATTCTAGAAGACGTTTCAAGGAAACTATACAGTTTTTGTCCTTTTCAGCAGTTGTCGCCAGGGAAAAGTAAAGATCAAAGTACGAGATGCAAAACTTTAGCGTACGTTTTGAGCTTGGCAGACGCGTGTCCGCTGGTGCAGAATCAAGGTTAACGTTGGCTATGTCATTCTCTGCCAAAAGGGTTCAGCAAGTCGAGGGCTTTATACCGACACTTGTTTCAAGGCCAAGTTAAATGATTTCGAGGACAGAATTGAGCCTCGACTGATGCAGCTTTGACGTATTCGCCAGCCTTGCATGCCAAGTCGCGTGGCTCATGCGTGCTTGGTGCGACATTTTTAGCTGCGCGGATTAAACAGAGTAAATTCGGAGTGAGCGTGCAAAATTTTTAACTTTGTGACTGCGGATTTTACTTGAAGGTTTGTTTGCGTGGTGCTTTATCAAAGAGATCATGAGACACGCAAAAAAACATCTTTCTCTCTATGTGATGAAGAGTTTTCTTGGCACCTGCAGTTGAGAAATGGTATCCGCTTGCTAGCTTACGCCGGTGTTGTTTACATATTTGCGTCACAGGAAACATTCAAGAGATCAAATCATCGTATTATTAACATGTCGAAGTCAACTAATTTGAACATCGGCCGATGTCGACACCATTGCTCATCTGTACCGCAACAGAGTCATTTGTTCTCCCGTCCCAGCTGCCTCTCCCCGCTTCCTCTGCTTGCCCTTCCTGTCACCGTTCGACGAATTCTTCATTTTCAGCTCCCACTCAATACAAAGCCGCAGAACTATATTTATATCCGCAGCTTGTGCACCATTGCTTCGTTGATGTCTCAATCTTAGAGCCGTTAGATTCGATAACTCGCGATGGTTTGTTGCCGATATCTTGACGAAGACCAGCTCCATGCGCGTTTGTAGTTGAGTGGAGTATTTTAGTTGAATTTTTCTGTGGTAAATGAGATTTTGGCTAAATATGGGTGTATTAGGGTGCATTGTCATTAAATTTGGTTGTGTTCGAGTATTTTGGCTGAATATCAGTTAATGAAGTGGCATTTTGGTCATATTTTTGTGTAGTGAGGAGTATTTTAGTTGCATCTTCGTTTTGTGAGAAGATAAAATTTTGTAGGGTGGGACCACTCAAATACCCGCATTTTGAAACGCTGCTAGGAAAAGTAAAACAATACTTGCAGAATTATTTGTTGTTTTATTCGAATCTGTAAACAATGCCGTTTGTGTGCTCACTTTTTGAACATGGTAACAAGAAGATAGTGGTGACTACACACATCTTACAATCACCAACGCAGTCGTTGCGCTCACCTTTCAAAGCTCGGGCATTTGATTCGCCCCCACCCTGTATATTAACGAATAGTTTAGTTAAATAGTTTGAAGCAGTTTTTTCGTTCAATTTCACTGTATAAAGTTGTATTTTAGATATACCTTCATGAAATAAACAGTACATTAGTAAAATTAATACGCATAAGAAGTACATAAGAAGTTGAACAATTGGGTGCTAAGAACTTTAACATCTTGAATGTAAGCCTAAGACCGAGCGTGTGTTTGCGGGACGCACTGCTGCCTGCCACATGCTGTGAGTCACACACACCACACGCGTAGCTCGCATTACACCGCGCCGGGCCCTAAACCAGCGTGCGTATGGCCTTACGAGCCCAGGCCCCGCAAAAACAATATCGTTGTGTGACTCGCAGCGCCAGTTGTGAGGCGCTTCGAACGTTTTATCGTTCGCTTTCGTTTTGTTGGGTGCGGGGAATTGGTTGAAGTGTAACAAACGTGTGGCTTATTTGTTTTGGGTTCCAAAGGAAGACATCGTATGGTGTCGGTTAAGAATTATGAGGTAAAAATTATGACCTATGGGGATGATGTTTTCTCTCAAGATGAGCAGGTAACTGATGCAATCCGCATGTAGCCTATGCCTCTTATATTAAAATATGAGGGCACGCGTTGTTTCCCATTGCTGGCGGTCGCGTTGCGTACCTGCAGTAAGTTTCCTGCTACGTCACCTGCTTTTCACTTTCCTGATGTATTTGGGCGGGTTTTCTAAGTTTTGGTGTAAATTTGGTGTTGTTAAACTTCGAATTGACAGTTTTAACTCTGATGTTTGACTGTGATTCCCTGAGCTGAGTTTGCAAAGTACATGGGTTTTTCAGGTAAGTAATGTGTGCACTTCTCTCATAGGGCGTAGTTTACTTCTCATGGATGAATTATCTATTCATTTCTAAGTATTAACTTGCCTAATTGAAATTGAGCGCGAATATCTTCCGATCGTGAAAGAAAATATCCATAGGATTTATTACATATCTCAATGTGATTCAATTATATTGCCGCTGTGGCCCGAAACGATGACACTTAGCTTCTTGATGTCTTATAAATTTGATGTAAAACACGAAATAAAGGAATCATTAGAATATTGAAACGATTTTTTAGTCCTTAAAAATTTCAAGGAGGCTTGAATTTCATACATCACCTCATAGAATTACCCTTAAGCTTTTGGCTTGTCGATTGTTTTTTTTAATTTGACGAAGACTTTCACTGAATGGTTGTGTTGAGATTCAACAGATTGCTGTAAATTTTGGCTCCAAAAGTTCTTGTCCTTAGTTTCGCACTTGTTCTATGAGAAGGTAGGTAAATAATACGTGCGTTACATTTCAATTTAGTAACTTATTTTCCTTCTTGTTGATTGAGTGTGTTTCTGGGAAGGGAATTTTGTTTCTTGCCTCTCCCATAAATCAGGCAACGCTCTCTTCAGATCGTCTGAACTGACATGAACACCAATTTACGATGCTGTCTTTGCAGTAAGTTTACGATGAAACCTCGATGATATAGTGATCATACCCCCGTTTTTGAACCACATGGGGACTTGACCTGATTTTTGATGAATTTCGTTATGGCTGTACGTGATTTTTTGACGAATTTCGTTATGGCTGTACGTGAATGTTTGACGAATTTCCTTATGACTGTATGTGAGTGTGGGCATTAGCTTATCACAGGAGCTCTGTGATGCGCGAGTTGCGGCCCGACACAGTGGCGGTGCCTGTGTGAGGTGCTGGCTGGTGCTCGCACACAAGGCCGCCCTGTGGGTGTCACTCCGGAGATTTGTTTAGGGATCCCCTATATTGGCTCTCTTAATGGTTCAGTAATGACCCTTACTTAGCTTGCGGTGTTGCTAGCGTACTCCATGACTTCCTGATAATTCAATGTTCTGGATTAGGATGAGGTATGATTTTAGGGTACCGATATTTGGCGTAAAGAATTGTTGAAGTTGAATGTTTAATCAGCTTCGAGTGAAAACTAAATTGTAATCGTTTCACAGGTACCAACTATATTCATCGGCTCCCAAACAAACAGATGTCTTTTACCGAGACATAAATTTGTTCAGGTTAATTTACTCGCTATATCTTCTCCCAATATCGAAGTGTGGCATGTTGTACGTTTTCCAAGAGCTCTGATTACGAATCGGTGTCGCAAAACCAGCCGACTCGATTATTGTTTTTGAGTCACTATCAGCAATCCTCTCTCTAATTTTCCAACATTGAGTTGTACCTTATTCCTTCCACTTAAGCTTCGAATTCGAATTGCACTCACCAAACAATTGAAATCTACTGATGCCGTCAAGTCACTATCATTTATCGAAGCCCTATTCTAATTTCCTGTGCGTCTCAAGTTCTTGCCTTCATAACTCAGCTCGTCGCCCACGTTGGCGATGCGGTTCGCATGCCCGAGAAGCCAGACAGTTCTGCAGAACTGCTCAATTTATTCGACGTTCTCTGTGCTGAGCTCACTAATGCAGAGTGATGGCGGCATCGGGAGCAGTTCGGAGCGGCTTCCATCTCCAGGTGGAGACGTGTTGTGACGTACGCTGCACCGCACTTCTACTTCCATATTCTTAGTTGCAAACATGCGCGTAGCGAATGATTACTTGTATCGATTTAGTTTTTGCCTGTGCTAAGCGTTGTCCTTTCAGGGTTAATGCGATCAAGATCAATCGTCAGCTCCTTACGGTGCTCACCGCCCGTCTCGCTGTGTCTGCTTATCTGAGCAGAACGCAGCAAGGACTTCATTTGGCGCGGTGAGCTCGAGAGAATATCTCTTGCCATGTTGCTTGTTGGATTTACCGTCGTGCGCCGTGTCGTGTAGCGGTTTTGTTAGCTGTCGGTTTTTCGTTGACATTAAGGGCGTTCAACTGCCTTGTACAGACCAGCTGCGGCAGACCGTTTATGCGCCCTATAGTCATATGCTTTCGTGGATCTGATGTATTGTTTATTAGGAGAGTTCGTGTGTGACTACGGGTTACCGCTGTCATAGAATTTGCTAACTTCAGTACGAAAAAAGTAGCTCTTGAAAATGTTGCTACTAGTAATCTTTAGTTTACGTGTTCATATGTGTCAAACGAATCGAAAATAACACAAAAATCGAATGACCACGCATGTGTGGTGGTCATGTACATAGAATTTCCTTATATACATGCTTTTTGTTGCGATAACATTATTTGTCATGTTTTGTCTTCGTCGGTGAAAAAATCCGTCATTTGAACTATAATTGTTTCGCGCTACCAAGTCATTTATTATGTCTCTGCTTTAAAAGTTCAAAAATTACTTATGGTTCCATTGTACGCTCATTACTGTCCGGATTCTAACGAGTTTCTATCGACTTAAAACTTCATAAAAGCATTCTATGAAGAAGAATTAGGTTTAAAGAAATATGTGTGAATTCTGTACTTCAAAGGAGCGCTGTGAGTTTGCTAGCGTTCCGGGTAATCAGGTTAAATTTTTAAGTATTGAACACTACCCTGTACACTGCATATTTGGCAAATAGCTCTGGAGAAGAATGTCCTTTGGCGAAACTTGGGCACTCGCCGCTCCTCAAACGAGCAAGCGGTGTACCGCACGACCGATCTCTTAGCTCCTCTTCTCTCGATGGTATTCCTCGATTTTCTCTAAGTCTTTCTCTATCAGCTGTAGCAGACTTGGCCAGCTGTAATGGGGTGGCTTTTCATTCCAATGAGGCGTCGTATCGTATGTTGGAATTTATATTTTTCCGACCGAAATTATGTTCTTTTAGGAATCATTTTAATACGATATTTGGTATCCGCTGCCACCAGCCTTTAACGAGACGAACTATATTTATATGATTATATAACTAATTTATTAAATAAAATGATTGAATAATTCACTTTGGCCATTATGAGCAAAGAATTATCTCAGGTAAGCATGTGTCGAGGGCGGTTGTAAAGTCGTATGTTCAAGGCTATCATTCATATCTGTTTGTTCAGTATCGTCAGTGTCATATACAGATTTCGTCTCATTTTTACACTCTACACACTCATTCTTCCTAACTAACAAATAGAATCGAAACATGGAAGAGCACTTATTTTACTATTGAACGCTGACAATTTAATATATCTCAAAGCTGTTGTGGGAAAGACTGGTTAGATATGACAGAAATAATGAGGACTTATCTTACGAGTCCTTCGGGGCGTTGGTAATGCTTAAGCGAAGAGGGTGGTGACGCTTTGATGGGAAGTTAATCGAGGCAAGGTAAACCTCCTGATTTTCGATGATAATTCACACTAGTATTTACTTTGTAGCCAATTTGAAATAACGCGGGTTCATCGTCGAAGGCGTCGAACCCAAAGAAAGGAACACCTGTCCTTGTGATCTCACTTCGTCAGCTTCTCTCGTTAATGTCCCAGAGTAATCTGCATGCTTGGCCATTTCTAACCCTGAAGGCGTCTCGTTATGGACAAACACGTTATGACAATGTGTAACGATTAATTGGTGTTAAAGCTCACAATCTTTATTGATAATTAAGTAATTGAATCCTACATTTAATATATACAAAATGAATATGGTCCTAAAGGGTTTAAATTACAAAGATATCAGAATAAATTCTTCGACGGGAAAAAGAGTAGCTGGTAACCCTCGTAACTTAGAACTCCCTCGGTGCGACGAGGGCGTGGGGCAGAGGGCAAGGCATTCAAACTGCGTGCGCTACGGCGGTTATTTGTAGTAGATTGTGTTGAGGATCGAAATATTGCACAAGTTCTGGATTTATCAACAAGAACGCATTTCTCACGAGATGACGATTTTTGGTTCCTTTCGAGGCATGATAAGGAAATGTTGTTGGCCAGACGCACTCCTCCCTCGTAGTACCGCATTTTTTGGATGCGATGTAGTAAGTTGTGTGAAGCACAACACAACAGACTGTAGGATTGTCGTGAAGTGCCTCTCGAATTGAGTAGCTACCGAATGTTTCTTTGATAACGTCTTCATTGATGTGGTCAAACCTAACCAAGGTGTTTTCAAAAATTGTTTGCATGAACCTCAACCTTCATGATTACCATGCTCTCATTTATCTTCCAAATGTTCTTGTTTTAGGAGTTTCATTGATCCAGTCCCTCATCTGTATGGGTGGGGCAATGTCCCCTGAGTACAATGGTAACAGAGTAATAATTTTGGCGGACTCTCTGCAGATGCGAAATTCTGTGGCGCTTCGATGTGGTCCAGGCCAGCGTGCCGGCGCAAGAGCGTGGTGGAATCTGGCGTCCGATTTATAACATCGTGAAGAGTCCTTAAAGGAATTTCCAGGCCTTGCGCATTCTCTCACAAGCTCGACCTGCTCCATATCTCTCTCTGGGCAGGTGATGGCGGTCGTCATATTACTCGCTCCCTCTCATGCTAGATGAGGAGGATGCAAGCGATGTCCGTTTCTTGCGGTGCTCGGATAGGAAATGATTTGAAAATATTTGTCGGGACTTTAGCGGCTGAACAGATGAAAAAGTGCCCGGGGCGGACATTAAATTCTTCATTTCTTCTTTGGAGAAGAAGTCAGCGTGTAAACTCGTCTTAGTTTTGTAAATGAAACGTTGAACATCATGTTGATCAAATCGGGAGCATTTCTAGCTGCAGCATTGACTAAACACAGGCTGTTTCCATTTTCTTTGTAAGAGTTAAGCAGCAAGTTTCAGCTGCACTTTAAATATTCGTTTCTCATTTCAGTCTAACACAGTTTCATTATGTAAGTTTATGAACTTGATAACCTATTTTTTTAAGTCCCCCCCTCAGGGGGATACAACTATTGTATCTATGGGAATTAGCGCTCCCAGGGGAAAAATGTGAGGGCCCGAGCTGAGAGTTAGGTAGGCCTTCTTTTTGTTGATATATAATGTTTTTTGTTATGTTAAGGACCACCTTTTTCGGTTCACTACTCTCCTATTTTTCAGCACCTGTGACTTTTTTCTTCAACTTTTATCTTATTTCATGAACTTCTTTCCCATCTTACTGTTTCTATGCCTTTTCTGCATAGATTCTTCATTTTCTTATCTCCATACTAAATGGTGCCTTCCTCCTTCCTCTCTTCGATACGCTCTATTTTTGCAGCGGTTAGGGAGGCTTAAACTAACTTATAATCTAATCTTTTTAAAGTCTCTATTGTTCGATATACCAGCTTAACTTTGTTCAGTTAGTTTAGCTGATCTTCTCAGGGAGTATATTTTTGTATCCATTGCAATAAGCGATCCCAGAAGGAAGATGTGAGGTACCGAGCTGAAGGTTAGATAGGCTTCTCATTAGTTAATTCAAACAGTTTTTTGATTTGTTACGGACTATTGTTTCATAAACTTCTGTTGTTTCTATGCGGCAGAAATCCGGTGTGGGTACTAACTTGTGCATAGATTCTCTGTTCCCCTAATTCCACATTTTAACACGTTTCATTTCCTTAGGGAGGCTGAAACGAACTCGTAATCTGCTCTAATCGTTTTGTTGAAGGATCCACCTACTCTTATGGAGCCGTCTTGTCCTTGTCTGGTCTTCCGCAGCCACTCAGTTGTTTAGCGGGGCGTTAGTTCAAAAAGTTCACGTTTTAAATTATCATTTTGGATCATTGATCAAACGCGCTACATTTAGTGTATCTCCACTTTCTTTTTTCAGTTGAGCGACAAGTTTCGGAGATCTTGTCCGAAGATGGGAAGGGCATTTCTCTCCCCTCCCTGTGTTTGTTTCTGTATGAGGCGTGCTGCAGCCGGCACATGTGCGGTCCTGTTCAGAAGCTTCTGGCGTACTGCTGCTCTCACAGACGCCCTAACATCAGGGGTTACTCGGTGTGTGGTGGTCATTCGCCTTCCTGTGCGGCCTTATCTCTCCCATCCATTCATTGGGGCTCGTCCTATATACACCGAGCTCTTCTGACGCCCTCCGACGGTGCATGACACTGATATTTAGAGAGTGGATTAACTGAGTGTTTTGCTTCATTTGAACTTGAGGAATTGTTGATGGTTTTTAGACAGTTCTTACGGCTTTTAGAGTGTTAAAAATTAAAAAATATGTTCATCTAATTATCAGCGAAGTTGGAGAAAATATAAATCGTAATTAAATAGTTCTTTTACACAGTGCTGTGGTTATTCTCACTAGCAAAACTTCCAAACGCAATTGTTTTGGAAAAGTTTAAGGCAATTCATGTAATTCTTCCCCGAACTCCAAAAAGTTATTTCAGAACGCTCGCTCATTGAACCAATGCGAAACAAAAGAACCTCCTTCGTTTTTTAATGTAGTTTCCAAGCGATTCTTCAAATTCTGTCACATCAATCTTCATTTTGGAGTCATGAGGGAATATGGCGTGGCGAAAACCATAAGATGCGCCAAAAATAGCAGAGCACGAGCTGCTGCCCCCCCGAGAGGAGATGGTTGTGCCAATCCTCATCAACGTAAGCACGAACGTGTTACTTCGTGCTCCTCTGGGCACAACACTTCTCTCCTTTCGTCTATCTTTTCACCGGCTATTTGTTTCATCTTCAACCTTTGTGTGAGACCGATCTTGGTCTAACAGGAAAGCATAGAGGTTATTTCCTTACAGCTGTGAGTGTAGAGGTTATTTCCTTACAGCTGTGAGTGTAGAGGTTATATCCTTACAGCTGTGAGTGTAGAGGTTATTTCCTTACAGCTGTGAGTGTCTCGTCTCTCCTTTGCTTACATCACCTCTCGATCGTGACGTGAAACGACGTGCGTCGTCGCGCCATGGGGCAGGATTTCCAAACATTTCACGTCATCGTAACGGTACAGCTAGCTGCGTAAATTCTCCTACTGCAACTTAGCGAGTTGCGTGTTTGCCTTCAATAATTAGTGGTTTGATCATTCTGTAATTTTTGTGGTTAAGGGAGTGACGTAGCCAAGTCGACTTGGGGAAACGTAGGCTGTCAGCTATACCGCGAAAGCAACGTAAATTGAGAGAAAACCCGGCCTCTGATAACCTTCACTCGAGGTCACTTTCTAGGCGCACTTATGTGACGTGCTGCTTTCTTCTTCTCACAAATATTTAATGTTCTCAGTGACGCTAATGCGCATCTTTTATAGCTAATTTGTTACAATTCTTGACTCGCGCATTTTTGTTGCGTTGATTTGCTAGGAAAACGTCCAACACTCTTATTTGTCCATGAGCTCCTTTGTCAACTTTGAAAAGCGAGGGAATAAATTGGTGGACGATGCAGACTTTACCGGAGAAGATTCACGTGCAGGAAATTTTACAATTCTTGACTCATCGTTGTTGTATTACGTTGATTTGCTTGAAAATCATGCAACGCGTACTTTTTTTTGTTCATAAGCTCATTTGCCAATTTTGAAAAGCCCATGAATAAATGGATGGACGATGCAGACTTTACAAGAGGAGATTCATGCGCGGGAAACTCTACGTGTATTACGTGCGTGGTGGAGATGGGTGCACCAAAATAAGCGGGGGACCCTCGGTGAGAGGTGCTCTGCATTCGTGTGCCTACAGTGAGGGGCGCCGAGTGGCATCACGCCAGCCTCTGCTGCCGCGCTCTCAGCCATGGCATGAATGAACATTCTTATCGTGCTTTGTGCTCGGTATCTTTGTCTCGGTGGACTCTGTATCTCGCTCTCGGCCAGCGTTAATATTGCGAGGGCTCTTTGTTTGAGCGGCCGCCGTAATAAGCCCTATGCCGCGTCAGGGTCCGCAGCACAGCTGGCTGGGCGGCTGGCTCGCTCACTATTTTTCGAGACCCTTTTTTGGATTTTGGAGTTGCTTTCTTTCTTGAGGTGATGGAAATACGGTTTGAAATGTCCTGCTGCGTGAAAATGGCTGGCTAAGAAACGTGGTTTATTTGAAATAATCTGGGGAGAGATTTGTTTTTCTCCCGAGTTTCGTGTTGTGCGTTGTCCCGCTGCCACGTGCTTTCATTTCTGGCTCACGAGTTGCTTGTGCTTCCTTGTAATCATTTCTGGGTGTCGCTGGCGTTTCTATTTATTGGTTGGATTGTTTTAACTTTGTGGAGCATTTGTTGGCTTTTTAATTTTAACGTGTAGAATGTTTGCATTCGGCAGTTTGTATTCGGTCAAAGTTTTTTGGATTTTAAGTTACTTGGCAATTTCGTTTTTTTTTTCGTTATGCTTAAACAAATTTTTCATTTTCTTTCCACCATTTCTTTTGAGCAATTTTCAAATTTTTATGGTATGACACATTCCTAATTTTATTAAGCATTCTATTCATGTTTGCGTGTATGAGAGATCAATCTGCAGCAAACCTCATAGCTCGTGCTAAACACCAATCGCAGTATGTGAAGTGCGCAATTTTTACGGGCTATGAAAAGGTCCGAGTCCGGCAAATTCCACGCAATGGCATCAAATTGTTAGCTCTGCGTAGAGTTCAGAGCATAGTTTCAAATTTCTAGCTCCGCGCAGAGTTGTTTATGTTTTGTGGCGTAGGTGTATCGTTCGTGTTTACCTGGAGTACTAGTATAAAAGTAATTTTATTCTCTTAAAAAGTATTTTTTAAAGTATTTGGAAGTATTAAGTATTTAGCATTTGGAATAAACTATTTGGAATAAAAGTATTTTTATTCCAAAAAGTATTTTTATAAACTACTTTGAATTATTCTTTCCTTGTATGAGGAAATAAAGATCGTGTCTGCGCGTAAGCACTGCGCTGAACATACACACAAAAGCTGCGGTATGGCTTCATCACCTCAGTGCAGGTCTGGGATGCCAAATGAAGCCGAGCTCTTCGCCTCATCGCTGTCTCTGTGAGGGACCAAAGCCATCTGCGACGCGCTCAGACTCGAAGTGAATATTAAGGGATTTATGAATTACGAGTATGTGATAAGTGAAATGGGCAATATTAATTGGATTGGGATTGTAAAAAAAATATATGTATATGATACATAAATACACGTTTGAAATATACGTATAGATTTGATATA
This sequence comes from Morinoia aosen, assembly GCA_030386875.1. Lineage (NCBI taxonomy): Eukaryota > Metazoa > Arthropoda > Malacostraca > Amphipoda > Talitridae > Morinoia > Morinoia aosen. Next base: position 30,441,251 of record CM059567.1, on the reverse strand, counting down.
TGAATCAATTGAAGATGTTTTAATATCAGTCGCTTGTGTGCATCAAGTATTAAAAATCAGTACATGTACATCAGTTCCGTGTGTGCTTTTCATAGATCAACAGGGATCACAGCCGTGCTCCGTTTCCTTACCTGCATTGAAGCGTGTGTGTGACGCGCGCGTTTCCGTGAGCGCTGATCTGCTCGCCTCCCGAACATGACATAATCCCGCCAAGACTATTTTGGTCTGCGTCTCTCGCCGCTGCGCCGTGCTCGCGTGTGGCTCTGCCCCCCGGCCGCTGCATAAACGTCTCCCTTTGTGCTTCTGTCGCGCATAACAACACCAAAAATTGCCAGCGTTTTTCCCGCTTTCGACGTGTGAACTATAGGAGGGAATTTAATGGATTTTTTACTTGGCATGGATTTTATTTTTCGCTTTCGATGTGTGAAAATTTGTATGGGTGTTTCACTTGGTATTGATTTTATTTGGTATATAGCGTCGTATAATGTCTCAAGGTACACTTCCATTTATTGTTTGTACCGTAGACTTCTGCATGAATTATTCAATGTCTTCTTCATACTCGGACGCAAATCATTATATAGGTTTTGGAATACTGAGCTTTTGTCCTTTCGACAACCGAATATGAATCTCATCCATCTTCCTGATGGTCGTTCCAAGGAGAACAGTAATTCGCAAATCATGATGGCGTTCTTTTTTACTCTCAAGATTTTTGTGTATCGCGGTGCTGGCTGCCCTATTCGGTCCTTAATAATGGTATGGTTTTGATAGAATTGCTTATTCATTGTTGGCGAGGCTTCTTCAGTCGAGAGATGTTGCTTTACAGCATCCCTTTTAAAACTGAAGTCCCAGAACGAGCTGCATCATTCCTGTACCGTCCTGGTGCTTTTCAAAAAGCTCTAATATGTTAAGTGTCTCGTCGAATTTATACTTTGATGCGTTCGTTGAAGTTCATTACTGAGCGACAGTGTCTTTCTTATTCTCATGTCGGTGACCACGTGATGCTATTACCAGCCTAGTTACGGAGGATGTAAGAGCGATAAAAAAGTGACAGTAATGGGTTAAAGAGCGGTACAAAGTTTGTGAAATCTGTCTCCATGAGCGCTCAGTGAAGCTTTCTTGAAGGTATTCGTTACAACTTGCCGCTGAGTCTATCAATTTATTAGCTTTTAGTCTGTTGAGGGTTTGCTTTTGGATGAAAGAATTTGGATCGATTCCTAATGATATTATTCATCGGAGTGTATTGGACGCTTGCGCTCGTGGTTGGTTTATTATGCGCCGCTCAGTGAAGTTTCGTGTCCTCTGTAGAACACTTGAATTGCGCCTCTTTGGCGCCTGAATATCTCCTTGTTGTAGGCCTGCACCGCCATTAGGCTATTAGGCTTTTTTTTCATCCGTCTTTGCCTCTTGGATCAGAGTGGGAGTCGTGCGATGCAGCCAATCCATTTTCATTAACACAAGTTTGTTTCATTCTAATGGTATCTTCTCCCCGATTTAACTTTTCTATTCGAAAATACTTACGCTGCGTTCTCTTTCCGAGTGTAGTGGGCATTGTGTGTGTCAATTAGGAAACCTGAAATTTGGCTCATGGGTTTTGGTGCATCTGGAACTCAATTTTTTGTGCTGATTTTATGTGATGCTCGCTTAAAGAATTTAAATGTTTGCCATTTTATGTGCTGCATCACACACACGTATCGAACACATTAATATTTTTCACGTTTTAGTTTTAATATTATTTACCGTGAAATGGTGGCGTTGACCAAGATCATAAATATTATTTTATACTAACTTCCACATTCCACTTTTTGTTCCTTGCTCAAAGTATAATTAAAAATGACATTGCTGCATACGTATGACGTTGCCATATTACAATAATGAAAATCTGTGCTTATCTATTATGCATTAACAAAAATTTTAGTGATCCTAAGCAAGATTGTTGAAGACTTTCACTTTATTTACATAAATTGCAGTACTAATTTATCTGAACTTTATGATTCTCACTACGGTATATTTGAATGGCAATACGAAACATGTTTCGCAATTACAACCATGCGACTTATCGAAGAGGTTGTAGGTGTTACTTTCCTCAAGTGAGAGTTTTTGGTTTCGTGTAATAAAATATCAATAAAAAAGTTTGGTTAGTGCTTAAGATTTATCTAATGACCTTTGTAACTGCGTAGTAGAGCTATGGAGTAAAGGTAATGATTATTGAAAAATGCCCTGTTCGAAAAATAATGACTTCCATAGAATGTGCGATTGGAAAGTGAAAGAAAACTAAATCGATTTCCAATGTGAAAAGGATGAGCTTTCCGAAGTAGTTAATGTATATGGCAAAGAGATGGACTATTGAAATAGTCGAAAGTCCCCGTTTGTAAATCGTTCTGAGATCTAACACGACGTACTGAGTACTGAATTGTCTGTTTGCTGACATTCGTCTCGATGTCGTGATCAAACGGGCTCTCACGTTGGGTCACTCAAAAACCCCTCATTTGGCCTGTTTATCATTCATTGTAATTTCCTGAAGATTATTTGAGAAATTCTGATTAATTCTGAGATACTGTTGTGTGGTCAATTTTCAAATGTATTGATTTAGCAATGTGTTGAATACTGTAACGTGTCAGTATAAGAATGTGAGTGAAACAAATCCATGCTAATGGTCAATTTAACGGACTTCAATTATGCGGTTCAAATCATGGTGAAAAAATAGAGAATGAAGAAGAATAAAAAATCCCACCGAACACAAATAGGAATTATGCTTTACCGAGAAAAAAGTAAAACTTCAGGCAATTGGACAAGCGATGAAAAGGGGAAAACCGTCTTTGACTTGCTTATCTAAGTGTTTTATGCTGCTTTCAGAACACCTATTAAATGATGCAGCGCTTGTGAGAATGAAGTTCTGGTCGCAAGATAGCAAACTTGGATGAACTTGGAAGGTTACCCAGATGACTGCATTCGCTGAAAAGACCAAACTCGAGCACCTGTCGTGGGCAAGAGGAGTTCACAACTGCAGGTCTTCGTGCACGCAGTTTGTTCCAGAAAGTTTTGAAAAGTAAGAGATGCGACATTAGTTGTCTCTGCCTGCAAAGCCGGTGAAGATATCGAGCCTGAGTGTAACCTCTGCGCTGCTCGATTAACATCTCACAGCAACTGGCGGACAAGAAGAATGTTCATCGTGCTGGTACAGAAGCATCCACACGCAGAGTTCTGTCGGTTCTTGAGTTGTCTTCTGCGAACCTCGACTCATAGCGATGAAATAAGTTACGCTTATTAAACTAATACTCCTCAAGGGGGATGTAGCTACCGTATTTATTGCAGTTAGCGCTTTATAAGGGAAGATGTGAGATCCCGAGCTGCGGAAAGGTAGGCTTTCATGTTGTTTAAATGGAATTGGTTTTGATTTTATTACGGGACACCCTTTTTTTGCTTAACTGCTGTCCTGGTTTTCAGTACTTATTTCTCTCTTCTTCAACTTGAATTTTGTTGCATAAACTTTCTTCTTAATTGTTTGTATGCGCATGGGCTCTTGTGTCGGAAAAAACCTTGTGCATCGATTTCCTGTTCTCTAAAGTGCATACTGAATGGCACCTTCCTCTTCCTCTCCTTGGAACACTTTGAAACTAACTTATCTAGTGGAATATTTAACTCACGCAGTACTTGATTTGAGTCACGAATATGTCGGAATAACCGGAACTTATTTTCATCCGTATAAGTTGAGGTTCGCATGAGGTAATATCGTATAGCTCGAACTCTTAAGATCTCGGCCAACCATCCAATCTTGTCGAGATGGTCTCGTGCGCCTCCACTGCTCGGAGCCTACCAAATAACCTTCCTCCGTATATTTAGGAAACATCCTCGAAGACGACTTCGTCTGCATGACCTACGATGCTAAAACTGTCGCAAGTGTTCCTGTATCCTGTGAGCAGCCTTGCAACGCTTTCTTTTCTTGACCAGATTTTTGTGGGATTTTGCTTGTTGGGACCTCAGATACTTGTGTTTGTACGTCAAAACTTTCTTCGCTGAGAGCTGTTTCTGCACCCGCAGGGCAAGTGCTCGAGACCAAGTTTTGTTCTTTGTAGCCAGGTATCTTCCGTCGAGTGTTCGCTCTGATATTTTTTGTGAGCACTTTCTATTGAGCTGTTGTAAAGTTCAGTTGAAAATATGTAAAAGTAGCATTTAATACTATTTTCCGCGTTATGCTGGCTTTTCGTGGGTGGCTGATTGCCTTGGGAAGTCGGTGCAAAGTTCTTTATTTTCTGACTGGTTATGTTTTAGGTTAAAAATCATACCGAAAATAAATTATTAGTTACGCATATGTTGTTGAAAATGTCAACGGCATTCTTGAAGCCGATTTCCCTAATTATGGTGTAATCAGTGATGTATTTCTTTCCATAAAATTCCCGGTGATGAAACTATTTTCACTTCAAGCCAACACTCCAATGTAAATTTGTATATCGTTATGCATGACCTTTGTAGATCATTTTTCAGTTCTGTCTGGAGCCTTACTCTCTGAATGATTTTCAACGCCCCTGAGATTATGGTTTCCTCTAAAATATATGTTTTTTCCTAACGGTAAGTGGCTTATAAAGTGCGAGAATCCAAGAGCATACATAAGTGTCCAACGTATCTCGCAGTACGGGCATGTGCATGTGAGACTCCAGTACACTTCAGCTGACCATCTGAGCCCAAAAAGCAACAAAGACAGAGCCTGGCCTCTACAGACGTACATACATCGGACACGAAAGAGCGGTGGGACACCCACACCTGCCCTCGTGCTGCTCCGTGTGGGTGCCGCGGACACGGATGGTACTGCTCGCATCCTTGCTCCTGTCTGCCGGCCTGTCGTAACGTCGTGTGCTTTATTGCACGCTAATGTACGCTGGTTCTACTTCACTTTAATCGCGGTACAAAGCCCGTCGCTGAATTTAAGGTCGAAAAGAGTGTGCAGGTGAGGCGTACAATGTTGTCTTACGAGAAAACTGTGAAAAGGGCAACGTGTAGCTGTGGCGTAAGTACATGTGATCCTGCATATGAGCTCCGCGAAAAGCATTTGAGCTGAAACAACTTGGTATAGAATTTAGAGTTTCTTTTGTCTGACATACACTGCACTGTATTCATTGTAGAGGGAAGGGAGATCCCAACCCTTTGTGAAGTTTGACTCGGCCAAAACGCATGGACTGACCTAGCGTGATTTAGTCCTCCACCTACGCTCCTGGAAATAACGCAACCCCTTTCTTTCATGATCTTCTTGGGACACATGTTCTAGGAACTCTTCCCTACTGCCCCCGCGTGTTGACGTGCAGAATTTCTCCCAGGGTTTATCCAGCTAAAGGTATTTCTTTCTGATGAACGCTCGTTACACACATACATTGGATATCCGCCAGATATTTGGAAGCCTAGGAAACTTAAAAAGGTCATCACTCTTCAAAGGATATAGAGGAGGAGTTCGACTCCATGAATTTTGAGAACCTCTCATTAGTTTGAAACGTAATGATTCTAAAGATAGCAAAAAATGTTGAAAAGATAGGCACCATTTGGAGTACATGTGAGCTATCCGTATTATTAAAATAGATTGTCTCTTGAAATATGCTGATATTATACATCACGTGGCAAAATCAGGTGTACTAGGCATCTACTAATGAACATGTGCTATTAAATATATTGGACCACTGCTGTTAAAATTTATTCTAGCTGTTGAATTGAACAGCAACTACTTGAATAAACTGCTCTGCCATTCGCTTTATTCCCGATGATGCCGCATCATTACGGAGCTGGGGGTGTAGCTAGACTCTGAAGGGTTTTGTGGAAGAATGCTCAATTTTCTTTGCAATTGTGTCTCATTTAGATTCCTTGTTTTTGTAGTGTTTTTTAATTAAATCTTCACAATGAATTCCTCTCGGCATGTCCATTCGCTTTTAACATCATAAAACGCGCGTGGATAAGAATAACTAATTTGTGGGCCCAATGTGAAAGATTCTAATGGTGAAAAACTAATAAGTTTTGCATTAGTGTTCCGTTTGATAGTCGACTCTTCAGATGTGAAGCATTTGCCACGTCAGTGAACACTTTAATCAGTCCCTTGAAGTATGCATCGCTTTAATTAATTGATGAGAAACCAGAGGGCAATTGATAATTCTGCTCACTAATTGCTCTGCATCGCATCAACAGTTTTACTTCGTGTTTACTCGGACGTCGGATGCGGGGAGGAGTTTTTCTGTCAATAGCGTTAAAGCTCGCTATTGACTTAGTTTTTTCTTTGGCAAGTTTTTGTTGTGTTTGTTTTTTGTTTGAAAAGGTTTCATTGGCTTTGTTTTAAATATATTTGCCTTGTAGTTAGCGTAACGTCTCCTGCATAACATTTTATATTGGAAGTACAGATACGTTACGAGAATCGTTTTTCATATTTGATCACGAAGGAGAAACGGAAACATAATTTCAGAAATTTAACTTACGATGCTCGTTCCGTACTCAATTCTAGTGGAGCGGAACTATCGAACGGTAATCGAAGCGTAAAGATATTTGAAAAGACAATGTATTTTTTTTGTTGTGAACCAATTTGAATGAATCATTTCCTATCGAATGCTAGTCTCTATGCATCAGTGATTGGTTGGATCTCACTAACCGAGTCGTTCTCGGCTCGATAGAATCAAAACCTCTGGATGAGTTGAAAGTTCTGCTGAACCAACTGCCAATTAAGCAGGCCTCACTTGTATGGAATGTCTAGCGTCTACTCCAGGGTCCATTCCTGGAACGTCAACCTCTTTGCGCTCTTGGTGACGCAATTGCTAACGTGTTTGAGCGCTTGCCGCACCCATTCCGTCGATTCATAATACATATAACCTGTTTTTGATCTTCTTTTTCGTTGTGCCTGAACTTATTTGTCCAAGTGTCGCCGTTGTTAATACCTCGAAGTAACCAGTTTCCTAAAATTGAAAATGAATCGACTCCAGTCGGCCGCCGGATCATTAAATGTTGTGTCTAGGTCTTTTGAGCTCCAATTCACCTCACGTCCTCATTCCTCTTTCGAATAATGTTGGGTCCGGATATGTTATTTTAGTGGTGCTAGTGAGATTTTAGGCTGGGAATAGACTAAACAATTGAACCAGCCCTCCACACAAGCTTCCTCCATGTCTCTACACTTTTCAACGAGAATAGATTAGAATTTCTTCAGTTTGAATCTTGAACGAGTTTTGCACTTCAACGAGTTTTGCAGAGTGCGTTCGAACCTGCCTTCACCGCTCAAACTTCTCACCATTTGACGTCCTAAATTCAGGTCGCTGGACATGTACGGTTGCAGTTGGACGTGTCACTCAACTCGATCGAAGCCAGGCACAGCTTTTGAACAATTCAATTTAGCACACAGTGGTCACTTCGTTAACGCAACAGACGCACTCAAATCAGGTCTGCCAAGTGGACGCGTGTGCCCAATTATAGGCGATCGAGGCCTGAAAAATAACCTCTAACCCAACGGACTTGCTCTGGTCGATAGCAATACTTCAGAGACAAAAATGGCTGTTGCTTCAAAATGAACTTGTACGTTAACTATTTCGCGGTGGTGGGTTATCTTCGTACCTGAATTTTTTGGCCTCGTATGGCAACTCTTAAAATGTTTGAGAAAAAGTATTTTTTGGGCTAGGTTCGCATGAAAATTAGTCATTCTGTTACTATGTACACAGCAACGTTGGGATGACAGGCTCCATTTATTGTGCATTTGCCCCCTATCCAGGGTGGGAGGATGGGAATTGTCTTCCAGCATAGCTTGGGAACTCTGCGCTCCTGACTGATATTTAAAGTTCCAGGTAGGAATGTTGATATCTCCTGTTCAGTGTATATAGTCCTTCGTTGAATCAAAGTACCTCGGTTGAAACTTATGCTACTCACCTGAGAAATTAGTTGAACTCTTCCAAACATTGATAATGAGTTAAATGTTGCAGTAGAGGCATTACTCGTTTTCTTGTCCGAAGCTAATATTTCTCGCAGCTGATGACCTCTTGATCGAGTGTTTTAAAACTTGCATCTGTCAACTCCATGTTTTATTACCGTCGAAATGCTTCATTCTGTTGTTTAATTCTCTTCGACCGCAAACGGGAAATTAACTATAACGCAACGATAATTTTTACATGAAACGTGTAGGTATTTCCTCATTTTCGCAAAGGAGACGAGTGAATATTGTTCTTAGGAGCTTTGATTACTCAGGTTAATGCGGTGTCATGGTTCTTGTTGACTTTGGCGCCTCGCCGTGCCAACTGAGACGATGGAACTCCAAGTCCGACGCCGCTCGCGGTGGAGGGAACCAGGTAGTCATTTCTATGGGAGAAAATACACCTCCTTTTGTTTGGCTAGCCAATAGAACGGCTTTATTTCAAATAAACTCAATGGCGTCACCATTGCGACATTTCGTTAGCCCAATAGCGGTGCCTGATTTGAGGCTATCAGTGTTGCCAGATGCAAATATGAGCGATTCTATTAGTTGGTTGCCATGACGTCTGCATTGCTACACGGTCGACGAAAAAAAACGCTAGTTTGATCTTACCTTGTTCCTTCTACCATGACGCGGCCGCCTCTCGGGACAGAAGGACACGCCGCTGACCAGGCGATGATCTCTGGCTACTTCACACACAAGTAGGCTCGTGTTGTCCTGAACAACTGTCCTGCACCGCCCAAGGTCCCTGTATTGGGAAACGTCTGGGCCTCGCTTGCAAGGTCGCGTGTTCGGGGACTATTTTACCGCTGCGTGCGTTGCTCTTTATTGCCCCTCCATTACCATTGTTGTACTGAGTGCATCTCGGGTGCTTATTTTACCACGTTCTAGCGTCTTCTCTATGGCATTCTTTAGCTCTGTACGCGGCGTGTGTGCCTCATGAGCGGCTCACTTTCTTTGGGTGGGTGTGCTATTTTGGGATATTTTGCCTACCGCTCTTGAAATACTTGTTTTTCGGGTTCTAGGAAATATTTTTGGAAACCTTTCTACCTTTGAACTAAAGTTTTGTCTTCCTAAAGATGACTTGTCGCTTTATGTATATTATGATTAATAACGAGAATGAAATTTTCGTCAAGGATGTTGTCTGAAAACATAACTTGATGAATACCTGATCATCTAGACTCAGCTGTCAAATTTTATCGCTCTTTACTGCCACATATCGACTTTTTGTACTCAGTCATGTTTATTATACTCGTATTCAATTTTAAAAAATTCTCCGAACATATACACTCCCATGAGAGTAGTAACTTGTTTGTGGGAAATACAGCAGTCATAAACTAGAAAATCTTCATGGGGGTACAGCAGTAACAATAATCTCTATTTGTAAACTGTAGACTCGGTAGTTTTATAGGAATTCACAGTTTAACTGAGGTATGGTGGTGGTAGTGTCTGTCTGAGTGACCAGGTAAATTAGCGCTGCTCTGCCCCAGGCAACCCAACTACTTCCCGGAGAGGCAGCGACGTCCTCTGCGGGGAGGCTATTCCGAGCTGCTCACTTTTGAGACTAAGTTGGTTTGGTTTCTCCCCTCCTCAGCCTTTTTCGTCGCAAGGTCTCCTCCGTACCGACAACCTCGTACTTTATTGTCTCCATTTCTGTTTTGTCGTTATTTTAGCGTTCTCGTTTTCTTCGGTGTTCGTTCTTCATTTGTTCGTCATTGTTATTTTAGCGTTCTAATTTTATGTGGTGTTCGTTCTTTATTACTGTTTGTCATTGTTATTTTAACGTTCTAATTTTATTAGGTGTTCTTCTTTATTATTGTTTGTCATTGTTATTTTAACGTTCTAATTTTATTAGGTGTTTTTCTTTATTATTGTTTGTCATTGTTATTTTAGCGTTCTAATTTTATTAGGTGTTTTTCTTTATTATTGTTTGTCATTGTTATTTTAGCGTTCTAATTTTAATAGGTGTTCGCTTTTATTAACGTCAATGTGGCGGCTGTGTTGGCTAGCGAAGCTGAGATTTGAGGCCCGATTGTGGCGTCACTGGAACTGAATAAGGACGGAGTTTCAGTGTAAACGCTTTAATTGAAGTTCTTGTTTTGAATAACATGCATTCACATTCAAGCAAACATTGTGAATATTCTCCTTGGAAGCAAAGTTTAGTGTTGGGCCTGCAATCAACAGGCAGTTTAAGGCGATATTTTCCCATTGAAACTGTTAAATAACTTCCATGTCATGCTGTGGTGAGCCATCCATTCTCTTTTGTTGAAAGTGCTGCAGAAATGGTGAGTCATACTTCTGCATTCTTTTCAGGCGATAGTCTTCCACGTCTCTTCCAGGGACTGAATATTTAGTTTATGTCTTCGTGGTAACAAATTCGACAGCATGAGTTATTGCAAATCAGATTGGCTGCGCTGTTTGCTTACCCAAAACAATAAAAAAACTCGGTAATTTTTAAGGACAACCACGTGACGTAGTCTAGTTGACAGAACGAGTCGCGCTGTCAGCCGTACTGCAACGACAAAGTAAATTGGTTGAAAATCCGCTTTCTAGCCTTGAGCGTGATGACAGATAACACGTGCCTCATGGTCGAGGAAGGAAACTGCCGCCTACCCTACTCCCCTCTTCCCGCCTCGGTGCTGTCACGCATTGCAAATGAATGATAGTTCTACCAAGAAAAATCTCCGAACGATATCAGAATCATCTTCAAGTTTCTTTGTCAGCTACGTACAATTCACATGCAGTGGAAGTGGCAAATGGAAACTGGCAAATTTCTTGCGTAATGTGTTTTTCCAGATGCATGACATTCTCAAGACATATATTGTGGTAATTTTGGTACAAATTTGAAGCATGCACATTTTGTTATTTTGGTATTACAAATTTATTTCAGTTTTGAAATTTTAATAGTAAACCTAATTTTTTGTCTACTTTTTTAGTGAGCGACCAAGAGCGTGCATAAAAAATATCCATTCATAGTCAACTGGCTGGCTGCTTTCTGAATTGTCATGAAATTGATTTTGATGTAAATGACAATGCGTTCTTGTGTGGGAATCTTTGATGTTTGTGAAAGAAATTCACGGAGTAAGTTATTTCCGTTAATCAGCTGAGCGTCACCGAAGAAAATACAACCAAATCAGGCCTGTCCACCGATGCGTGGTTTCGATTCCAAATTTACGCTAGCAGGATAGAATTCCATTCCAAACGTGCCCGTTGTTCGTGTAAACCGAGGGTGATCGGTACTCGAGCACTGTATTTTGATTTCATGGTCCCTCTTCTTCCTACCGAGAGCCGCAACTTGAGTGCTATTCCAGGTGCGTGCCTCTTTTATTGTTAACGTTACTGGTCGAGACCACGTAGATTGTAAGGCAGCGATTACCGCGTCATTCAACTGGGTCCGTTCAATACATCGTAGTTGAGGTTGCTCATAGAACTGTGCTTCCATTCAGAGGAGTAACTTGCGCTGTGACGCTGAGAGAATGAGTTAATGGTTCTTATTGTTTTGCTCAGACATTGATGACCCTATGCGGAACCGGCTGTTTATTATCATAGTATTCTAGTAATAGGTTGGGTTGGTTGAGCGTATCTGGCTTAGTGAGAAGTTTTCTCGGGATCGTTGCATTTCGTCCATGTTATTGAGAACACTACCTTTTGTTTCAAGCGCGAATTTTATATTTTGCGCATGTGTTCAGAAGTTTTCATGAAGGAGACTTTACCGTTGGATATCGTCATAAATGTGCCTACGTCAGATCTGCGTGATTGGTTAGGATGTTTAAATTCCGGTAGCTCGGCTGGTATGGTCATAGCATTGCAAGTAGGCGCTGCAAGGTTAACTCGCTTTACGTTGCGTAATACTTGGAGCGTCACGCGCAGCGATGCGCTAAGAACGTAATACTGACGTCGTTTCTGAAGAGAAACTTCAATTGGGAAAACCTACAACAATTTTCCCTCTTGATTATTTCGAAAAATGTACTTGTGATGTTAGCTGAGCTCCATTTACATAGCATGCTGTAGGACATATATTATATTCAGTATGCGCTATTTCGAACTTCACCTAGGGAGGATCGCCTGTACAAATTTACTACACAGGATAAGCAATAGGCTTAGGTTAGTTATCTTTATCTATCCTATGCTATGGGGACCGGCGGCCCCCAGTGTTTTGTTTTTTCTATGAGGAGCCGGTTAATAAGGAAGTTATCTCCTGAGTAAGTTATTTCCGCTGATCAGCTGCGCGTCACCGAGAAAACCGCGCCAAATGAGGACCGTCCGCCTGTGTGTGCGGAAGTACGGGCTGCTAAATTTTGAGTCCAAGTGTTTTAATACCTAATGTAATAATAAATAGATGTTGTTAGATTACCTTAGCTACAGGTAAGCCCTGAGAACTTTCATGTTCCGTGCCTACTTTGCTGCTTTTTTCAGTTTTCATATTTTTTCGCTATCTCTTTTTTCCTTCTTTTCCCATCCTAACTTGCTTTTTCTGTGCGCAAGGTATCGCGTGTGGGAACGCATCTTGGGCATAGATTCTACGTATTCTTTAGTCCAAAATACATGGTCCCGTCTCACTTCTCTGGAAACATCTTCGCAATGGAAATTGAGCCCTAATTAAACTCACAATTTTACCACTCACTGTATAAATTCAACTAGATTAGAACATATTGTGAAGGTACGCAAAAGTGATGTTTGTGTTGAACTATTTACTCCGTAACACGAAGTTAGCTCTCGCTCTGCAGCAACGCTTCAAGTCCGCGGGACGTAAATCTTTTTGAGTGTGTTCCTTCCGTGCTCCTTCTTGCGTTGTCGCCAAATTCTGCAGCTCTACTCGGCTGGGCTTTATTTCAGCTCGGGACTGGGTTATGTAGAAGTGAATGTTAACTTCATTTGGAGCATACTTATAACTTGCTATCTTTGCATAATTTTATGAATTTGACAGGCACAAATTTCCATGAACACCCTCTTTTCACCAGTTAGCCAACACCCTCTTTTCACCAAGTTTGCAAGTATTGATGCTGTTTTCAAAGTATGCTTAAAAATCGCAGGCTTGCGATTCAGTAGCGTTCCGTTTTGGAAAGAAATATCCACTTGGACCTCGAGCTGATTTTCCTCAGAAGTTGAACCCTCAGTGAGATACAGCTATTGTACCTCTCAGGGGGTATAATATTGTATTAATAGAAATTAACACTCCCTGGGAACGATGTGAGATCCTGAGCTTGAGGTTAGGCAGTCCTTCCTTTTGTTGAAATAGAATAAGTTCTATTTGTTACACACTATCTTTTTTTCGTGTACTACTGATCCTGTTTTTCAGCACCTACTGCTTTCTCCTTCGTGTCTTATTCCTTTTCATAGACTTCTTTCAATCTTGTTGTTTCTCTGCGCAGGGTGCAGGGACAGACCTTATGTAAATATTCCTTATTCTTTTAATTCCATATTTGGTGATGCCTTCCTCCTTCCTCTCCTAAAAATACCTTTGTTGTTGTCAGAGAGGCTTAAAACGTTTCCTGCGATGGTCTAAACTGAAGTTCAACATTCAACGTAAATTTAACGTCAAGTGAAGTGAGCGATTCTGAAAGTAGCAGACATTATCTGGACCGTGCCTGTATTTAGGTTTCATTAAGTATTAATAAAAATTGAGGCAGTGATAGCAAGTCGGTCAGTAGTATTATGAAAATCCCCTTAGCGACCTCCGGTGGGTCCCTCCACAGGTAACGTGTTGAACCAATTTATAATGTAACCTAATCTCAGAAACGCGGGCCATTAGCTTGGATTGCTTTTTGTGATAGTCGAGTCAAGTATTTTTAATTTTGATTGCTATTTTATCGCTTAATGGACGTCAGCATAATTTTCTGCGTCATACTTGAACATTTAATCGACATTCCAGAGAGAATTTAGTGTTGTAATCTGTGTAGTGTTCATTTGGTGTTCTTGATAAGCTCGTTTTGCCTGCACGGCTTCAAGTTTAATTCCAGTTTTTAACTGCGGGAGAATTTGTTGAAACATGTGAGCTCCTGCGCCGAGCGCTGCTCTCGCTCTTCAGGATTGAAACACGTCGCAGACTTCAATTAGTGAAAGCGACTATCTATTTACAAAGCTTCTGAATGAGATCTTCAATGCCCTCTTTGTTATCGTAAACCATAGGTTTTTTTCCTTTGGAGAACCACTTCCAATGCCCTCCATATCGAAAGAATATTCCATCTTCGGAGTTCCGTTGTGTGGTCTGTTTAATTTAAACGCGTAGAAACGCGAGTGAGTTTCCCAGCTTCACAAAACGTCGGTCTAGTTTCAGTCGCGTGTAACGAATCGTATTCTGGGTCGCTCAAGAGTGTTTCTTAAGCAAAGAGGGCTTTAGCTGCTCGCTATGAGGAAGAAAGATGCATTTGTTCCCGAGCACAAGTGACGATGGTTTTCTGTTGCCGTAAAACGCTGGCTAAGTCCGCGTGCATGTGCTGGGGCCGGAGCGTGATGGTCAATAACAAGGTCGCAGAATGCCGGGTCACCCGTCGCCGAGATCGGCGGCGCCGTCTTCCTTTACTTCGTCCTCTTGGGCTCGAGAGATGGCTTGTCACAAGCTCCATGGCGGAGGTTCTCAACCAAGGGTATATTTATCCCTAGTTGAGGTAAATTTCGGCCTTATGTATTAATACTTGAAGCCGAGGGGATCAAAGATGGAGGGAAGATTGAGAATGGCTGCTCTGTGGAACCTTCGGGTGTATTTTTATTGGAAATTTGCTTAATCGCGTCATAGGAAATGTGATGGTAACTGCTGCAAATTAGTGAGCTTGAACGCCCGCTTCATTTTCGATTGTTATTCTAGAAGAAAATATTATTCGTTGAACGGTTCAAGCCTTCGCGGAAGAATTCGCCAGCTTCAAGTTAAGAGCTTTGTTTACTAGGTGCGTATTTGGAGTTCTAAGAGGTTTGTCCGCGCCGTGTATGAGTTGATTGTTCTTCTGAGGAGTTTATGCGCAGATTGAGAAACTGTCCTTCCGCAACGGTTGATGGGTTGAACATTTATTACTCTCCATAATTTCCGGCTACAAATCACTGATCGGCTCTTTAGGGTCTCTTCTGGACCTTTTGCGAGGGTGTGTTCATGAAAGTAATTTCTGTCCGATAGAAGTTATTCCTTCTCCCCTAAATAAGATGTAAATTTTCCCATGACCAGGAGTTAGCTATTCGTAAGCACAAACAACACCATTCTTAATTTCGATATTAACTTTATTGCATGCACATTGTGTTGTTTGCTGCCCAATGGAGTGGGCCATGTTCTGTTAACAGGAGCATTAGTTGAACTGAATGGTGTTTCATTCCCTCCTAGACGCAGACGGTGTTTTTCTGCACCTCGTACCGCTGCCGCCGGTTGGTAGAGGGGCTTCTTTGCTGTATGTGACGCGGTGCTTATGATCGGCCTGCGCCTGCAACAGAGAGCCACTGTAGCTTGCAGTAACAGGAAGCCGGGACTGAAGCGTGATCTTGTGGTCCTCTTGTGCGTTGCCTGGGCGAGGTTTACTCTCCCCTTGCGAAGCGGCGCTGACAGCTTAGCGTGCTTCCCATTCTTATTGTTCGTTTCTCACTGATGCATTTTGCGTGCAGTGGTAACCGAGTGACGTAAGCCTTTGTTATGCTCTCATAACAGTTGTTATCTCTTCCTTGTTGTCAGTGTCTAGCTGCGCTACTAGTCGATTCAAAAGATTGATTGAATCTTGTTTGTTGGGAAACTAACCGTACATAACGTGTGGGATGCTTCTTCGCCGTTGTTTCCTCACGCGTTGTCGTTCCACGGAATTAATGGGATGTGTTGGATCTGATATGTTTCGGAAATGACAAACACGTAACGTCTGTGTTAGTGTTTTTCACCCTCTTTTCCTCAAGTTGTTATTCCTTTATTGAGTTGAATGTTTAGTTGCTAGTTCGCGTGGTGCCGTTATCGCGCCACACCCGACCACGCCGTGCTCGCCGCCACCGCCTCCGCAAGACCGTGTGGAGGCGCTAATCTTGCGTGCTGCTGGCGGAAGTGAGCGAGACGATGTTGCTTGCGGGCCTGCTTTTGGTGCTATACTGGTGACCACAACGTTAAAATATTTACATCAACACCGTGACCGTGTTAGGGTGGTAAAGTTTTCACAATCACAGCATGAACTCATTTGCTGGCAAGATATATTTTTCAAGGAACCCTCACATTTGGGGCATACAAATATTATATCAATGAAAATTAGCGCTCCTTGGCCGGGGGAAATGTGAGGTTCCGAGCTGAAGGCTAGGTCAGCCTTCTTTTTGTTGAAAAAGATTAGGTTCTCGGTTTTGTTAAAAGACCATATTTTTTTCGGTTTACTACTGTCTTTTTCTCAGTGCCTACTACTTCCTTCAGCTTTTGTCCACGAACAGACCATATTCATGGGTTTCTCGTTCACTTAATTCCATACTAAATGGTGCCTTCCTTCTTCCTTCCTTCCTGGTTAGGGAGGCTTAAACTAACTTATAATCTAATTTGATTATGGATTTGATATCGGGGCTATAATTGAACATGGGGACCTTAACGCTTCCCCGGAAACAGGTGTGATTCTATATATCATATCTCTCGAAGGAAGTGAGAACGATGTAATACGAGAGAGACAGCTAGTTGATATCTATCTCCATCTACTCCAATGATACCGGAGAATATTCATGGCCAACGTCATTAAAACACGTTTTCTATGAGAATGTTTTTAAGCGAATGCCGCAGATTGTTCGCATGCAGACGAGTAATTCAAGCTCTCGCGACAGAGTTCGCAATGCATTCATTAGAGTGCTGATGGTGCAGTCTTGGTGTGGTTAATTATCTCTTGTGCCTCAGTGGCATGGCACGTGTATTGACCACTTGCTTGTAACTTCCGTCTGTTCTAAAAGTTAAACTCGTTCACTACGTATTGGACCACCTGGTAAATTGCTCATTTACGTACCAGTCACAATGACTACCATTTCACTGACTTTACTACCTTTATTTAAATTAGGCTATGGCGTACAAGTTATCGTGCAATTATATTTTCCAACCTAACCAAACCGATCAGCAACTGCGGAATTGTAGTGAACGTGTTCAAATATTTTCGCCTCTGAGGTGCTTGTACCTTCTGAAGTATTAAACCTTCCACTTAATTTCAAGTGACACCTTGAAGTAGGCATTCGGCATTCGGCGAAAACAGTTATCAAGTGAAAACTGTCATATCATCACAATACGGTTTAGGTGCCCGTACAGGTAATGACGTTGACATTTAGGCAGTTGAAATGAGGTTGCTGCATTATTTGCCCTCAATTTTTGTTTCGACTAGTGACATGGGTATTACTATACCCATGTCTGTGTATCAATTAAGGATCCTTACTTTGAGACATTTTAATAACTAATGACGTGCTTTTCGTTTCTTTATTACAAATACTGTTTTTCTTTCTTTATTCTTTCTGTCTTATTTCTTTCTTTCTTACGACACACTCGATGTAAGTTCGCCTGACTCCTGCTCTGAAACCAAGCGTGCGTGCGTGAAGTTGTGCTGAAAAGGTGCTCGCGTGTCCGTTGTCATGCTGCGGACCGCGTTCCCCATTTCAGTTGAGACTCCTCGTCTTTGTGCCACCGGAGAAGGCACAGTAACATCACCGCTATGGACTGTCAGCCGCCCAAACGACCCTCGCTTGGGCTGCCACAAAGACTCCCTGGACTCCGCTTAGCAATTTTCTGTTTGTCTCGCCTCTCGCTTTTGTCGAACGTTCGCTCTGCGGGCAGTAGGCACGTAAACTTTGTGTGTGGGAAGGAACGTCAGAAAGTGGCCTCATTTTCGTACCTGTTTAATTAAACGTTCGCAGTGTGTGGCCTGCCTGGGGGATGCAATTATTGCATCTATGGTAATCAGCGCTCCCAGGGGTGGAATGCGTGGTCCCGAGCTGGGAGTTAGGCATTTTTTTATTGAAGTAAAATATGTTTTTTGGTTTGTTACAGACAAACTTTTTTCGGTTCCCTGCTGTCCTGTTTTTCAGCACCTCCAACTTTCTTCAACTTTTATTTTGCAACAAAACCGTCTTTCTTCATGAGCAGAGAATCTTGTGTGGGGTCACACGATGCATAGATATTCCGCCTTCTTTTGACTCCACACTTTAACACTTGGACCGCTTCGTGAGCCACCGGTGGTCACGGAGGGAATTTTCATAATGCTGATTGTCCAGTAGTCACCTATTCAATTTTCATGTATGTTTTATCAAAACTAAATGA
Source organism: Morinoia aosen (assembly GCA_030386875.1). Lineage (NCBI taxonomy): Eukaryota > Metazoa > Arthropoda > Malacostraca > Amphipoda > Talitridae > Morinoia > Morinoia aosen. The sequence goes on along the minus strand of CM059567.1, from coordinate 30,423,111 downwards.
AGGCACTATATAGTTTATGTTTGCTATTTTCAAAATAGCTCACAATAAATGACTTTAAACTTGAGCTGAACATTGATCTTTAGTTTAATCTACCGCAGTCAACGTGTTAATGGTGCCTTCATGATTCTTCTATTTGAACACCTTTGTTGTGGTTGGGTAGGCTTAAACTAACTTGCCTTATTATCTAGCTTTAATTCTAATATTGCTCTCATTTTCTCGCGAAGTGACATGCGTATCGTGCCAGTGGGCTTTTCCGTCAGAGATTTGTTATAATTTTTCATATTTTCTCCTAACAAGATCCTTGTTGTTTGGATCATTGTGGCAAAACTAGAGATGTGACTCAAAAAAAACCATGCCGTTTTTTTTTTAAAAAACACGTTTTTTTTACAAAAAAAACCGTGGCCAAAAAAAGTGGATATTTTGTTTTTTTTTAAATATTTTGTCTGAAAATAACTCAGCAAGAAAAAGAACCACATTACATTATTTGTTTTTATGTCAAATTACAAAATAAAACAGCATACTTCTTCTTAATTGATGGTTTTCTATGGTTTTATGAACTTTTTCATTTTCTGCGGTTTCATGCTTTGATATTTCATTTATTTTACAATACATGTGAATGACCTTAAACTCCCAAAATGGTGTGTTATAATAACATATCTTTACTTATGGTCATTGATAGAGATGTGACTAAAAAACCATGCTGTTTTTTTTAAAAAACATGTTATTTATACAAAAATTATGACTAAAAAACATGGAAATTAATATATTTGTGACCTTGAAAATCCAATGCTGTTTTTTTAAAAACATTGTTTTTTAACAGAAAAATCTTGACTAAAAAAACATGGCTATTATATTTTATTGGACCAAAAAAGTTGTTTTTATAAACATTAAAAAAAATCATGACTAAAAAAACATGGATGTAAATATCAGGAAAGTTAGTTTTCTTTAATCGAATTGTCTCTAGAAACTTATAAACAAAGAATGCTGCTAACATTGAAATCATGTTTATTAGAACTGTACTAGGTCATAGAATAAAATATCTACATAGAATCTATTCACTCCATAAAACCTTTTGGAGACCAGCTCCATCCTCAGTCATTCTGTAAAATTTGGTGAAATGGACAATGAATTTTCAGTTTCTTTGAAAAACATTTGACTGAATGACTTACTGAGGATGGAGCTAGTCTCCGAAAGGTTTTATAGAGTGAATAGATTCTTTGTGGATATTTTATTCGAAGACCTAGGACGGTTCTAATGGATATTAATATATCTTATGTGACCAAAAAATCCATGCTGTTTTTTGAATGTTTTTGTTACAAAAAAGTCATGACTAAAAAACACGGATATTAATATACTTTATTTTACCATAAACAACCATGCTGTATTTTTTAAAATAAACATCTTTTTTTACAGAAAAATTATGAATAAAAATGTTGATATTAATATATTTTATGTGCAAAAAAACCTGCTGGTTTTTTTTAAATCATGTTTTCTTAACCAAAAAAAATCATGACTAAAAAACATGGATATTAATGACTTTTGGTGAAAAAAACATGGTTTTTAAAATGTCATGGTTTTTTTGGTCAGATAAAATTTAATAACATTCATGTTTTTTGTAAAAAATCTTTTTTTCAGAAAACATGGTTTTTTGGTCACATAAAATAAATTGATATCCATGTTTTCTTTACAGATTAGATTAGTCATTAGTTTTAGCCTCCCTACCCAGCAACAAATGCGATCCAAAGAGAGGAAGGAAGATTACGAAACAAGATCAAAGTTGAAGAAGACAGTAGTAGGTGCTGAAAAACAGGACAGCTGTGAACCGAAAAAAAGGTGGTCCTTAACATCACAAAAACATTTCATTTCAACAAAAAGAAGGCCTACCTAACTCTCAGCTTGGGCCCTTACATTGTCTCCCTGGGAGCGCTAGTTCCCATAGATACAATAATTGTATCCCCTTGAGGGGTGTTTTTTTTTTACAAAGAATTCGTGACCAAAAAATGAATATTAATTTTTTAACAAAAAAACATGTTTAAAAACACAAGGATTTTTTGGTAACATATTTCCATGATTTTAAGACACGATTTTTTATGAAAAATACATAATAAAATAGCATGGTTTTTTGGTCGCATAAAATATATTCATATCCAGGTTTTCTTATACATCATTGTTTGTAAAAAACATTTTTTTAAAAAACAGCATGGGGTTTTTTAGGTCTCATAAATATGTTCATGTTTTTTTAGTCATGATTTTTTAGTACAAAAACACTTTTTTGGTCTCAAATATATTCATGTTTTTTCAGTCATGATTTTTTAGTAAAAAACATGTTTTTTATTTAACTGCATGGGGCTTTTTAGGTCACATAAAATATGTTGTTTTTTAGTCATGATTCTTTGTAAAAAAACAGCATGGTTATATTTGGTACCAGAGAATATATTAATATTCATTTTTATTAGTCAGAATTTGGTCAATGTGAAGTTTAATGCAATCATGGAAATTAATAATTATATTCCAAACAATCACTAAAGCAACCCATTCAAGAACATTTTACAAGAACGAAATTCTGCTCGCTGATGCTTTATTTTTGAATCATTGAAATTTGAAGTTGGACTTCCCGAGCCAAAGGAAGCGAGCGTGATATAATTAAAAACGGAAGCTAACCCCCTGTTACAAACGTAAAGAGGTTGGGTCGTGAGGGGGAGGCACAGTTCTTCTAGCGAAAATTATAAATAAAGCTTCTAACCCACCCATTAACGTGCCGACCACAATCTTGTTTACATCGGCTCTAAGATGGCGACCACCATGGGCGCTGCCATCTTAGAGCCGATGTCAACAAGATTGCGGTCATCACCCAAATGGGTTGGTTAGAAGCTTTATTTATAATTTTCATTAGAAGAACTGTGCCTCCCCCTCCTGACCCAACCTCTTTACGTTTGTAATAGCTTCCGTTATTAATTAAATTCCGTTTCACGCGCTCGCTTCCTGTGGCGCAAAGGCCAACTTCAAAGTTCAATTATTCGAAAATTACGCATCAGCGAGCAGAATGTCATTCGTGTAAAACGTTCTTAAATGGGTTCCTTTAGTGATTCCTGGGATCGCTAATTATTATTTTCTGATTGCATTAAACTTCACATTGACCCAGAATTTTTTGTGAAAAAAACATGTTTTCAAAAAAACAGCATATTTTTTTGGTCACCTTAAATATATTAATATCTATGGTTTTTAGTCATTGTTTTGTAATGAAAACATGGAAAAGAAACCATACAGTAAAAGTGGTGGCAGATAACCCACAATTACCTAGAGTCTAAGAGGTACAGCAGGAGCCACAGAACTTATATTGATGGAGTCAAAATTCAGAGCTTATTATGGTAAATCTGAAGGATATGTCAGTTATCGATTTTCCACTTTTTGGTGCCTGAACCTAATTAATTGAATCAAAATAAACAAGTTTTCTTCTACGCACCCTCCGTCTTAAATGAGTATTTTACGATTTATAGCGATAAGTTTAGTTTCATCTTTGATGACGAATGCGCTCGAATAAACAGCTACTCATCGATTTTCGAATTTTGGTTGCTTGAATCATGGTAATAACATCGAAATAAACAACTTTTCTTCTATACACTTTTCTCGTCAAAAGAGTATTTAACGAGGTATAGCGGTAGGTTTGGTTTCGTCTTTGATGACGATCGCGCTGGAAGCGAGTGCGCATTGCAGTGTTGCTGTCCGACGTGCTCCTTGAATTACTTGCCGCTTCAAACACAGGAGTGGCGGTAAGTCATTTACCGCTATAACTAATAAAATACTCATTTGAGACGGAAAGTACATAGAAGAAAACTTGTTTATTTCGATCTAATTAACAATGCTTAGGTTAGGCATCAAAATTTACAAAAACGATAACTGACATATCCTTCAGATTTACCCTTATTATCTCTGCAAAGTCTGATTTTTTTGGTCACATAAAAATAAAATCAGGCATAGTAGAGATAGTAAGCTCTGAATTTCGACTCCATCAATATAAGTTCTGTGGCTCCTGCTGTTCCTCTTAGACGCCTCTAGGTAATTGTGGGTTATCTGCCACCACTTTTACTGTATGGTTTCTTTTTGATGTTTTTATAACAATGAAATGACTAAAAAACATGGATATTAATATATTTCAGGTGTCCAAAAAAAAACCCAGACATATGCTTAACAAAATTTAGGTGTGCAAAAAAAAACAAAAAAAACAAAAAAAACGCATAAAAAACACGTTTTTTTTGCAAAAAAAACCGCAATAAAAAAACCCGTTTTTTTGCATCACTAGGCAAAACTCGGTGCTGCTCTACTGAACCAAATCCTCCTATTTTCTGGATGTCTTCCTATCATATGTTACTGAAACCACGAGCCGCTTTTCATTATCTCTATTCTCTTCCACCTTACTCTGAATAAGCTTTTGGGATGTGTGGTTTTATAAATTATGTACACTGCTGAGCTTTTTTAATCAGTTAGGACAAATCCTGTGCGTTGGGGTGCAGTATTTTCAGAAAATATGATTACAGTTTCGCGATATAAATTTTAAAAGGGTTATTTTTTCAAGGAAAAATGACTAATGCTTGTGTGACCAATTTACCTACCAGGACCCTGTAGTCGAGTGACACCATTGCCACGAGTTAACTTGGAGCGGCTTTTAGCTTCCTCATTGGTAGTTTTGTTTACCTCAGGGATGCCAAAACTGTGAGGCCATGAGCTTGCCTGCTGTGTCCATGCAAGTCTGCCAAAAAGCTCGTTACAGACCTCAGAGCCGAAGTTTGTGTAGCCTTACGAGATCCGTGAAGGCTGTCTGTTGGCGTACACAAAACATAAAGCTTGCGGGCGTTTGGAAGTTTGTTTTCCTACGACCTCAATGTGCCTCGTACGACCTCAATGTGCCTCGTACGACCTCAATGTGCCTTGTACGACATCAATGTGCCTCGTACGACCTCAATGTGCCTCGTACGACCTCGATGTGCCTCGTACGACTTCAATGTGCCTCGTACGACCTCAATGTGCCTCGTACGACCTCGATGTGCCTCGTACGACTTCAATGTGCCTCGTACGACCTCAATGTGCCTCGTACGACATCAATGTGCCTCGAACGACATCAATGTGCCTCGTACGACCTCAATGTGCCTCGTACGACATCAATGTGCCTCGTACGACATCAATGTGCCTCGTACGACATCAATGTGCCTCGTACGAAATCAATGTGCCTCGTACGAAATCAATGTGCCTCGTACGACATCAATGTGCTTCGATACAGCTCTCAATGTGCCTCGATACAGCTCTCAATGTGCCTCGATACAGCTCTCAATGTGCCTCGATACAGCTCTCAATGTGCCTCGATACAGCTCTCAATGTGCCTCGATACAGCTCTCAATGTGCCTCGATACAGCTCTCAATGTGCCTCGTACGACCTCATTGTGCCTCGATACAGCCTCAATGTGCCTCGAAACAGTTCTCAATGTGCCTCGAAACAGTTCTCAATGTGCCTCGAAACAGTTCTCAATGTGCCTCGAAACAGCTCTCAATGTGCCTCGAAACAGCTCTCAACGTGTCTTGATACAGCTAGCAATGTGCCTCGATACAGCTCTCAATCCATCGTCAAGTTTGGCTTTATATTAAGCTTGGCAGTGGTATATTAATAGGAATATTTGAATTAGTACGAACCTTTGATTCAAACCGCTTAACGGCTGCTGCTTGTCGTTGAGGCAGCGGCTTCGACCATCATCGTGTTCGACCTTCACCTTACAACCAAGCATCGTGTTACTAGAATGAGGGTTTGATGGTAATCGCTTCAAGTTGAGGGTCACATGAGACGGTGTGTAATCTAAGGATCAACTATGTTAGATCGGTTTTTCAAAGCGAAGGTCGCATGCAGTACTTGTACGGAGAGATGCTCCTGCCTGCAGCTCCTTCTTGGGTGTCTGCTGAGTATCGCAACCGGCTCGTCACGCTCGCGTTCAGCGGTCGCATCCATAATTCTGGCTAAATTTTGTGCATTAGCTGATGCTACCTCATTGCCGTCGCAATGATGGGATGCTGAAATCTGTCCTTTTTTCTTAACGTCTTAAAGGGATGCTGAGATCTACCCTTCTTTCAAGGCGAGAATGAAGTGTAGGAGTGCTCGTGTGAGAACTATTTTGTTTTTCCAAGCATGTTCTTAACTAGTTTTAGTATATTTACGAGGAGGATTATGTTTACGAGAGGGGGGGGGGGGGCAAGAAAGCTGTTGTTTGGAGTATTTTATTAACTAATTTCCAAGTAATGACTATGTTTACAACTACCTGTATTGTAACGCTTCTTGTAAGCTTTTATTGTTCATAATTTTACACACCTACTACACTTTAACTTTCCTTATCGCTTCGACGCTCCAGGAAAATTTTACATCTGCATTAAAATTTTGGTCTTGAATATATCTAGTCGAGTACCGCGCTACGACTTACGCTTTAGAATTCAATACCAAGGAGCATTGGCAGCTCACGAAGGACGGTCTGGATAAGATAAGTCGGCTTCCATGGCGAGTGCCAATTAAAATTCTTGCCTGGATTAATGGCAGGTTGGGGATTGTGGCCTTGACGGCACAGCGGAAGTAGATTTAGGGTTCCCTAGTATAATTGCTTCGAAGTTATTTAGTATTTCTCTCTCACCTCAACGCAAGGTTGGTAATGTTCGTGTTTTCGGGGTTACGAGAATGAGGAAACGATAGATTGCGTTGTGATATTTTCAATAAGTCGATGAGATGAAAATTGTGAAGTAAATTATAATGATCAGATTTCTCTTTTGTGCCGAATGGATTGTCTGTAGCAGTTTTAACTTTTGCTCTGCGACAGTTCTAGCTTTTTACTATTCTGTAAATTTCACATTCGTTCAAGTACAGTTTCAAGCCAGTACACGCCGAATTTTTTTCTCTAACCTATACAATAAGTGCTCACGGCAGAACACGAAGACTATAGTTTTTATTTAAGATAGCTTGAATTTAAGCATGGGGAAATGTGGAGATAAATATCTTTGATTTGTTTATGACGGGTGGCTTCAGTGGCTCAACCCAGAGTGAGGGTACAAGTAAATTATTTGTAGAATAATGATTTGGTTGCTTTCGAGCCAATGCTTTTTTACTTCAACCCATGTCTTGTGTACTACACTACCCAAATGCCAATTGGGCTGCTATACTGAATGCGTAGGCATTTTTAGCACAGCTGTCTCCTTTAAGTTAGGATTGTATTTCATACTTTCGTGTTTTAAATTTTACAAACTATTCGATTTCAAATTCTGAACTTGTTTCTATTTGTATGTAATTTTTTGTGTTTTTGGTTGCTATATCGGTCATTGACGTCGATTCTCTCTGATCAATGACTGCGAGCCAACCAGTGTTGGTACTCGGCCGGAAATTGCACTGACTCGCTAGTTAGAGATCTTGAAGTATCTTCATCCTGCAGACGAGATGTTCTGCAAGTATAAATACATGATTGTATCTGTAACGTGATACCAGCTGTAGTCGTAGCCTGTGAATAGCGTCCATGCACTTCGCAAACTTCGTCCGTGTGCTCCTCGATTCCGAGTTCTTCATCTATGCCACGTGTTTGTAGTTCATTTCTGTGCATTTTTGCAGTGAATTATTTCCTTGCGCGGAGTATAATAAAATTATATTTTACAAGAGCCGTAAAATGAAGTATTTTTTTACAGAACACGTTCTGAGAAAATCCGATTTGCTTGCGAAGTTCCAAAATGGTCGAGTTAAGAAGTTGAGATAGTAGCCAGGTAATTCATATTTGTTTAATTTCAAAAAAGGTCTTTCTTACACACAGCAGTTTAGTCAGCGTTGCAGTTCTCAGCAATGGTCTTCCATTGCTTCAATCTATATTCTCAAAAGTTTTACTTTTACTTTCTGTACGACATCCTTTGTTATCACTATATCCTGAGCTTTCTGCGGCAAATAATAAACGAAGTAGGCTTCTTGTATCATACGCTTTGTAAATGAAACTCAGGACAAAGTTAAAGCATTTTTCGCTTTGGCTAACATCTCGTTGAGCACAGTGCTGAAAGGTCTGGTAGAACAAAGGCTATGCTGCGGAGTTTCCTCTCTAATACAAGTGCCAAAGTGTTCCGCTCTACCTTATTATGTTACTTCTTGCCAATGTTTCTTGGTATTAAATTTTAAAATGTAAGTCGTACCGCGAGTCATGGGTACGTGGTACTCGACTAGATATGTTCAAGACCAACATTTCATTATAAAATAGAGAGCGAGCTCTAATTATTGTGTTTAGTATAATCTCATTCAGTACATACTTCACTTCTTATTTTAGGTCATACGAGAAAGTTGAATGTCGATGTTGAATACATTGCAGCGGTAATAATTGGTGATTTGCTGGAACGAGTACATGCGGGCACACGTTCCTTGCCTCGACCTGATGTTAAATGAGCAAGTAGGCGCATGAGCTGCTCTTGCTCACTGCAGAACAAAAACCTCAATTCATTTACGTGCTCTGAATTTTTACCTTACACGCTGCACTAATTTGGGCCCTCTGCGATGCGCTGTCAACACCGAGATTAACTTGTCTCTATTTATATCAGATTAAGCTACCTCAGCTAAATATAGGTCTTCCGGACTTGCATCTTTCATGCCGAATTGATCTTTCAGTTTTCATTTCTACTTCACAATTTTTTATTTTTCTTTTTTTCCCCCTTGCCTCTTAACCCATTATTCCTATACGCAAGTACCATGTGTGGGAACCACACATTGTCCGCGGATCCTCCGTTTTCTACAGTCCGAACTAAATGGTCACTTCTCTCTCTTGAAATCGCCTCTGTTGTCGCCTGGGAATTTCAATAAACTGATATCATTATACTTACATCAGGAGAATTACATGGAAAAATACATCTATTTCTAGGCAGATTTACCGCAATGGAGAATTTTACAGATTCTCGATGTTGGTGAAGAAATTTCAGTATTTTTCTTAGTAACCCATGCAATGGTTGACGTCACTTTCGTATCATAAATTTGACTTATATTTGTTATTTTGTTTAAGAATTTTATGTTTTTGTTGAAGTATTACGTCTCTTAACATTTTGATTCTGTCGTGAAGATATGCATGCAATAGAACTTCAAAGTCATCTTAATTGAAATTTTTCTGGCTCGTGATACACTGGATGAAAACGTAAACGAATGCTCGTCAATACATTTTTGAAGCCTGCGAGGTGACGTGCGTCGCCTCTTCGCATCCCAAATGTTAGTTTCACCTTCAACTTTTCAATATCGGTTTTCAATTTTTGCGACTTGCATCGGATGCGGTCTAAAGTTGCGAGGCACGTCGTGAGCAATTAATTCTGAGCTACAACAGATTTTTCCTAGCGAAATAATTATTGAAAAATCGCGACGTTTGATGTTTCTGAATGGACTCTCGGCTGGGAAATTTCTCCGAGGCTTCGGCCCAATAAAACTCGCTTATCTTATATTTACGTCCTAATGGTCGTATGGAGATCGTTCTCATCGTTAAACTCTTCAGAGCCGCTTTTCTAAGGAAGTTAATCGTGTTTTAGTGGACATTTCTCTATTCAAACTGCTTCTAATAATTTTGTATTTGTTTGTAAAAATCACAAGGTATTCATCCCTATTGAAAAATAGTCGTTCCTCATTTTACCAAAAAAATTGCGAAAAATATGATACCGCCAGAAGAGGGATTATTAAACTGAGTCCCTGCTGAAATTTTGAGTGTTTCGTCTGAGCTATTCATCCAAATTCCAGCCACGTTGTCTGTCGGATATGAGGTTAGGGAATTAGGAAATGTTAATCACTGTCTCTTGCTGGAAGTTAGGTTGGCCTTTTTGTTGAAACAGAGGATTTTTTGTTTAGTTACGGACCATCTTTCTTTGGCTCACTACGGTCCTGTTCTGGAGTACCTGCCACTGTTTTCAACTTCTGTATTTTTCGAAAACTTTCATCTAAACTTTCTGTTTCTATGCGTAGGCGATCTTGTGTGGGAACACATCTTGCGCATAGATTCCGCGTTCCCTTAATTCTATACTAAATGGTGCCTTGATCTTTCCTGTCTTAGGACCACCTCAGTTGTGGTTAGGGAGGCTTAAACCAACTTATAATATATTCTGAGCTGATTCAATTGATTCTGTAACGCAGAAATGTACAAGGACTCGAACGGTAATTATGGAATTGTTTCATCGTAAACTTTTGCTTTTACTTATTTTTAGTGTTGTTTTCGAGTTTGTTTTTTGACACTAAATCAACGTGTACTTTGCGAGACTCATGTAGGGTAATGTTCGAATGGCCGGACGGTTCGAATCGTCGGTCATTCTTAGTTAATTTTCAATTTTGACGATCGGTAGCAATCCTAAAGCCGTAATTCCTGATTCCGTAAGACGCGTAGCAGATTACACCACTACAGGCCTTGTGGGTTGAGTTTTTAGATAGCTACAGAGCACAAAAATTTAAAATTAACTAAGAATGACCGACGATTCGAACCGTCCGGCCATTCGAACATTACCCTAGTCTTTTTTGCTACATTTAGTTGTATGAAACGCGGTTTTGTTATTTTTATTGCTTATTATTAATACGACACATTGAGGCATCACCAGTTCAGCACGAAGATATGAAAGATACACCGTCAAGTTTGTAGAGAATAAAACTGCAAGGTTAGTTGATAGCTGGTCCTCTCGCGTTAAGCTTGGTAACTAAAGTCGTTTTAATATCCTGCTTCCTCAGTTATGGTCAACAGTGAAGGCACAAGCGCATCACTCTCCAAACTTCAACTACACCTGTGATGATGCAATGCACCTCAGGCTGTGACACAGTCTTCCTGGAGAGGCCACGTAATTATTTTCGAGAGGAGCTACGTTGACGAGGAGAGCGTCATTTCATTTATGCGCAGGGGATCTTGTGTAAAAACACCTTGTGCATAGATTCCACGTTCTCTGAACCTCCGTGCTAAATGATGCATTCCTGTTTACTCGCTTTTAAACACCTTAGATGAGTGTAAGGATGCTCAAACAATATATTGTAATAAATGATACACTCGGCTCACTGAGCACAGCGCGTGCATGCATTGAGGAGGTTGCAGCAAGGATGCACGGCATCTAGCATGGCTCGTTCCATCCTCGCCTGGCGCCCTGCCAGGCCCTGTATCGCTGCGCCTGTTCCTCTCCCTGCTACTCTGCCCCCCTCTCTTCCATCTACTGCCAGCTTAGTCTACTGGACCATCTTCTTATGGTCTTCGGCCTTCTGCGCGGTTACCTGTTTTGCCTTGCCCTCACTCTGCTCCGTGTAATTCATAGGGGGGATTTTCTGTGCCTCTGTTCAGCATTTTTTCTACTCAGCATTGTCGCTCCTGTTTTGGGTGTTCAAAATTAACTTTTTAGATCTTTGCTTACTTGTATTTTTGAGTAAGAGTACTATATTCATTACTTCAATGTTCGCTTTAATTTGTTGCTTCTAACTTCATGGTGATGCAACTGTTATGCCTTCATAAATTATCGCTCTCAGATGGAAGATGTGAGGTCGCGAGCTGAATGTCAGGTTTGGTTGGAGTAGAATGGTTTTTGTTTTATTACGGGCCGTCATCTTTCAGTTCACTGCTGTTCTTTTTTCAGCTCCCATTACTTTTTATGCTACTTTTACCTCATTTCATAAACTTTTCCAATTTTGCCGTTTCTCTGCGCAAGGTGTGGTACACGTTATGCATCGCTCCCTCATTTCTTTTGATTCTATACGAAGCGGTGCCTCCCTCCTTCCTCTTGTAGGAAAAACTTTTTTTAGGTTAGAGAAGCTCAAACTAACTTATAATCTACTCTAATTTATTACTTCGTAGCAAATGTCTTAAGCACATTTCAAATGCTAGTTGAACAATATTTATCGATGCACAAGTGTGATGTGAATAATACACTAACACGATTTAGCGTGCGTGAAGGTCGCACGTTGTTAACTCGTGAGAAAACCGTGCAAAGAGTTTTAACTCGATTTATTGCGAAGTAAGAACCCTTTTGTAGAGCAAACGCTGGCTGAAAGCAGCGTTATAAGTTGCAAGAATGACTGCTGCGTTTCGTAACTCTCTTGCTTGAATTATTTTTCTTATGCCAGAGGCAGCAGATCTTGATGCATGTGTATTTCAATTTTTTATTCTGCTTGAGCTGTGACTATTTTAAAGTGTTATTTTCAATGTGAAATCCTGAATGCCATTTATTTCAGTGATTTGAGAATTTGTTAGAAGAATTTTACAGACGTCGCTTTGGTTTTACTTTACTAACTTACGTTTACTAAGTAAATTTAAAATTTATAAATTATTTTCTCGTATGTATAAGTATTAAAACGATAAATTACAGTTTTATTAGCTCATTTATGCGGTGCTATTAGTTTTCCTAAACTTGTGATCTGACGCTGGAGAGTTGGGTCTGATATGATTTAATCATGGGAGTGAATTAGACTCGCTGCCGCTCCAACCTGCTCTTAATTTAATTCAATAAACACAGAATCAGATCTCCATTTTCACTTGCCACTATCCACTCCCAGGGGGAAATTGTACGAGGGCCCAAGCTGAGTGTTACCAAGGCCTTTTTTAGTTGAAATTAAACATTTTTAACGTTAAGGATCACCTTTTTTCGGTTGACTGCTGTCCTGTTTTTCAACATCTACTACTTTCTTCTTCAAATTTTATCTTGTTTCATAAACTTCTTTCTCTACTTTTTGTTTTTATGCCCCTTCTGCATAGATTCCGCGTTCCCTTATCTCTATACTAAATGGTGCCTTCCTCTCAACGGAATGTTTTTTTTTTTAGCGGTTAGAGAGGCTTAAACTAACATCTAATCTAACAGGGAGCTTAAGGTATGCTCTTGAGGTAGATCGCTGTGTATTGGTTACAAGTGAGTCCTACGACCATCTCGACGTTGTTCATATTGTTTTTACCTCCTGACTTGCAGAAGGCGCCTGATAGTTTCTCGAAAATTTCTCGATCATATTGCGGTGTGTATGATTTTATTAATTCGAGTAGCTGACTTTAACAGTTGATTCAGTAGTTGTGTTGCTCGAAGAAGTGAGCGTTTCTTTGGGACCAGAGCTGAGGGATATCTTGGCTGCAGCGGTGTGTTGGCGAACTGTCTTCAACGCAGAACTTTCTGTCGCGACAAAACTCTTGTTTGCCGAACTCCAGTCCACGTGTGCCTTAGTTTTGGGTTGCAAAACTCGGGTTACGTCGGCTATTTCAGGGCTCCTTGCTTTTGGCCTCTCCAAGTCTTTTTGCGTTGAAATGCCTCTCGAATTTCGAGCGCCTTACAACAGCGAAGTATTCGAATCAAAGCTGCTTTTTCTGTACCTCGAATATAGTTAAAGGGTTTATTTCGGTTAACGTCACGTTTTAGAGGACGAATTGTTTTGTGATGAACATGCTTTTTCTGATATTTTTCTGCTTATACTGTGATCCCTTCCTCGGTTGCCTAGAATGTGTTTATCGGATGCATTCCCCTCACGGGGATACAACTGTTGTATCTATGGGAATTAGCGCTCCCATGGGGACAATGTGAGGGCCCGAGCTAAAGGTTAAGTGGGCTTTCTTTTTGTTAAAATAACATAGGTTTTTGTTTTGTTACGGACCATCATTTTTCGGTTCACTGCTGTCCTGTTTTTCAGCACATACTACTTTCTTCTTCAACTTTTTCTTGTTTCATGATCTTCTTTCTTAGCTTTCTGTTTCTGTGCCCTTTCTGCATAGATTCCGCGTTTCCTTAACTCCATACTAAATGGTGCCTTCTTCCTTCTTCTCTTTGGATAGCCTTTGTTGCGGATAGGGAGGCTTAAACTAACTGATAATCTAATCTAATCTAATGGATGCATTTTGTATGAGTGATTATTCTGGCCTAATGAAATTGATGATTTTCATACGAGGATCTATTTGCTTTGTCTGAAGGATAATTGCAGCGAAAAATTCGAAAGGTAGTGAAGCCTGTGTCATAGATACGTTCATTACACACTCCCAGATGTTGAAGTAATTAGAAAGTAACGCTATTTCATTTCACCAACCTAATAAAATTAATAAAACATATAATGATTACGAAGAATTATTGACTGCCTTCATTTTTTACATTCGCGCACGGTGATAGTTAAAGTTAATATCCATCATTAGAGCAATCATCATATCAGAGGTGAATCCTTAGCGACCTTTCCACATCGTTTGGTTGCTGTTGCTCGCCACTCGGTTATAAATTAATGTTTTTATACGTCTTCTGCAATCAATCTTTGATCGATCATCTAGACATTTAATGAGGAGGCATGCCAAGCAATTTGAGCATTTTTTGCACGAACTGACTACTGTCGTTTTATCGTCTACAAAAACGCCTCAATTCTGAGAAAAGTATGGAATTGCCCTGGAAGTTGGCTGAGTGTTTATGCTCTATCGATCCCTTTTTTACGATGTCACCTTTTTATTACGGAGTATTAGCATCGACTCCACGTTGACGATTTCATTATTCACCTGCGAAGATGTTACCAAATTCCTGTATACGTTTGCCTTAGGTTAGGGTCTCAAAGTGCTCTCTGAGAGCTAAAATTGGCGAGAATCACTGCGTTGACTCTGACCATTTGTTCTTATTTAGGTTCTTTTCTCTGTGGTTTGTTCTGCTGCGTTGCGTGCATCTTACGGTGTAACAGGGTAGTGCTGTTGCATCATGACTTCTTTGCCAGTTTTGAGTAGTGTTCTGTGGAACGATAACTCTTTAAATTTATTTTCTTGTTTGAAAATTTGATTTTTAGGAACTAATCTTCAGCATTTCTTTCATCCCTTGCAGCTCGCACGTTCACGTTTGGTTGTCAGTATTAACGTCTTTAAAATTAAAATTTGTGCAGGGAAAATTCTTGTGACAACTAAATGAAAAAGCTATTTTCTTAACAATGAATTCATGTAGAAGTGAAGCAACATAAGCTAAATCAAACTAGCCAAAAATTTGTTCAGTTAAACACTTTGTATCAAACTGGGACCGCAAAAAAGCTAATCTAACATGATCTTGCTACTAAATTGATGAGACACGTTTCCGGTATTGAACTTACCTACTTCGTTTCAAGAAATAGGGTAAGCTTCTTGTGGAATTTTCACAAGAAGCAACACACTTCCTGTGCATGTGGCCAGGTTGGATGAGCCTCTCGATGCATGTGCGCGCGTGGACGTGGGCAACGAGGTGCGAGCGAGGAAGCGGCAACTGCGCTGGCTCTACTTGGATGGGTGTGGTCGGCTGGTAGGCCTTCGCCTAATTTTGGGTCAAGTCTTTTGTGTCCCCAGCAGCGTGAGCTGTCTTCTTGCTCTTCTTTTGTGCCAGCTGTGTGCTCTACATGGGATACTTAGTAGCCTGTAGCCGTTGCCGTATCGGCAGATGTATACAGAGTGTGTATCCTCTATATCACGTTACGGAAAGTCGTTCCCATACCTGTCATCGTCTTTTTTTTTAATGTTTGCCAGTACGGGTGCACGTACTTTCGGCTCTATGTTCTGTGTTGGCTGATTCGTTCGTTTTTTCCTATTTTTAATAGTAAGATTAGTTTTGAAACCTGGCATCACACAAAATTCTTGAATTGACACGAAAGTTCCGCGTTGGGTTTAAATGCATTTAACTATATGTTTTTAAAGAATAATTCAAGATGATTGTGTACTATCGCAGTGGCACGTTTTTATTGAAGTGCAGTTTCGTATTAAGAGTATGCATGCGGAAACTGTTTTATTTCTCAAGCCATCTTCAAGTTAACATTGCAAGAATTTCAACGCTTTTAACTCTATAAAATTCGTTGATGTATTAGAATTTCTTTAACATAGTTTCTTAAACATGTTGACCGCTATGGGTTAAACTGAAGTGTTCAATATTCAACTAAAATTTGAAGTCAATTGTATTGAGCAATTCTGTAAATAGAAAACATCAAAGGGATTGCGCCTGCGTTTAGCTTGATTAAGTAGTACTTACAAAAATTGAGTTTGTGACTGCTGGTCGGTCAGCAGCATTATGAAAATTCCCTCCCCTCAGGGGGATACAATTATTGTATCTATGGGAACTAGCGCTCCCAGGGGGACAATGTGAGGGCCCGAGCTAAAGGTTAGGTAGGCTTTCTTTTGTTAAAATAGAATAGGTTTTGTTGTGTTACGGACCATCTTTTTTCGGTTCACTGCTGTCCTGTTTTTCACCGCCTACCACTTTCTTCTTCAACTTTTTCTTGTTTCATGAACTTCTTTCTTAGCTTTCTGTTTCTGTGCCCTTTCTGCATAGATTCCACGTTCCCTTAACTCCATACTAAATGGTGCCTTCTTCCTTCCTCTCTTTACATCTCATTGTTGAGGATAGGGAGGCTTAAACTAACTAATAAACTAACTAAACTATGAAAATTCCCTCCGTGTACACCGGCAGCTCACATCGAGACCAAAGTGTTAATAATATATTTCTTTATTGGGCAGTTTGGAAGGAAATTTCCAGTCATCTGATATGTCAGTCGCATTATTGCAGCGAATTTGAAAATAAAATTGAACTTTATTTTCTAAGCTCAATCGAACTTCTCAGAAGTTTGCATGGACGCTGAATGCACGCACGTTTACTTTACCATCACTTCCAGTTGGAGCAAACTGACGGCATTTTTTTGTCATGGAGACCGGAGAACTTCCCACGTTTTGCTGTTGAAAGTTTGCTGAGGCTGTTTTTATGAGTTCTGAATAATCACAGATAACCAAAAATCACAAATTAGTTCAGCTAAAACAATCTGCTTATGGAACACTCTTGTAGAAGTTTCGTGACGGTAGCTGCTGCAATTTACATATTTATAAGTCTTGAGAGTTTGCAATCTCGCGAACGGCTAAGAAATTCGGCGTGAGCAAGTGTAAGCTCAATCAGCTTGAGTGTAAAATGGAAGTTCTCTCTTCATTGGAGTTTTAAATGCGCTTGTACAAAAGGGGGCCTGAAACCGATAAATATCTTTTCCGTTTATTGAATTTTAGTTACTTAACATAGGTGACTCCAGAATATTATTCTTCGAAGCATGATATTATATGAATGAGTTGTTTCTTCAGTGGAATTTATGACTGTTTAAAAATACGATGGTGCGTTCTGCACACGGCTCAGGACGCCCACTTCTCAAGTTATGCCTCTGTAGGAGTCTGCTAACAGCGTGTGTCAGATGGACGTGTCAAAACAAGCCAAAGTTCTATTACCTCTGCTGCTCTGGCCTGTGGTGATGTACTGTGCTAGTCTCTTGTGCACAGAGTACTCTGTTCTTGCTGATTCGCACGTCGCTGACACTAAACGTTTTTCTTGTTTTTTATTTTGTAGAGTGAGCGAGGGAGAAAGGAAATTTTTCCGCAGATGTTTCTGAGTTCCCTCGCTTTTGGAATGTTTTTATGTACCACGATAAAAACGCAGAATTTCTGCCCTGTGTTTGGATACTCATGAAAATATAGAGCCAACACAATCTAATTTACCATCACTTTGCGTCAAACTGATTTAACCTCTACATAATAAAAGGAACATGAATATCGTAAAATCAGATGAAGTTTAGCGGTTGGCGGAACACTTTACGGACGTTCACTTGATTCTAGCTCTGAATACATTGCCCGACACTGCACTCTCACCTGCCTAGGTGTACGCCTTGTATGTATTTCCTGTTGGGTGCCAGCTGCTCAATAGAGTCGTCCGAGAAATTGAACACAGTGTTTCTCAACGGAATGAGAGGCGTGGAACTTCATTGTAGCGTGTTGCAAATATTGTCTGCCAAGGTACCGTATTTCAATCGTTTTTTCTCACAAATTTCAAACATATGTGTTTTTGAGTAATAAGTAAATAAATCGTGCTCATTTTTTCAATTGAGGTTAATACAGAATTAGTATGATGACTGTTTGAACACTGGTCTTTAGTTTTTGATCTTCGATTTAGTAAGCTTTATACTCGGGGTTCTTTTCACGTTGTAATTTTCAAAAGTGGCTAGTTTTTCTTGTCTGCAGTGAACTCACAGCCCTCCATTTTATAACGCCGCACGCACCATTTCCCGCTCGTCACGGCGCCCGCAACTCTATCGACCAATTACGGCCAGTCTTCGTTATCAGACCTGGGCAAACGAGGCTTTTTTCCCCTTTTTATTTGCACTTCACTATGGGCACGCAAATCAGTGCTCGCATCGACGGCGCTCCTCTTTCTCTCCTCTTTGCCTACCAACAAATTTACCTTAACGTGCTGCATTTCCCATGCTCTATGTATCGCTGTTTCCTGTACGATCAAAGGAATTTCAACAGACCTCACTTCACCAGCGAATGAAGAGGTTCATGTTCTTTATTCTCGTCGCCTTGTCGTAAATCAGCGCGATCAAATTCGTTTTGTTGGAGGGCTCGTTGCTAAACTTCGGAAGGCTTCTCGCAATCTCGCGCTTGGCTTATTCAAAGCGTGCATGCTTCAGTGTAAGTTAGAGGTTCTCGATGCTTTGTGAGTGTTAATTTATTGTGGGAGTTTAGTCGCGCGAAGACGTTCTTTGTGCCCTGCATTGCAGGTCGTGCGCTGCATGGGCTGCCGCGCAGGCTGCTGCAGCGACGGCCTGCGCCCGGCCAACAATAAATTATTGAAGCCATTTGTGCAGGCTCTTTATGGCCTCCGGCTCCTGGTACTCGTGCCGCCGCTGCTGCTGTCCAGTGGCTGTTTGTTGCTGTTAGTGGTGTTGCTCTTGTTACTGTATGTTGCGTTGCTACTGCTGTTGTTAGCGACGCTGCTCCTGTTGCTGTTTGTTGCTGCTCCTCCTGTTACTGTTTGCTGCGTTGCTGCTGCTGTTGTTAGCGACGCTGCTCCTGTTGCTGTTTGTTGCTGCTCCTGTTTGCTGTTGTTAGCGACGCTGCTCCTGTTGATGTTTGCTGATAACCTGCTACTGTTAGTGGCGCTGTTCCTGTCGCTGTTAGCTGTTCCTGTCGCTGTTTGCTGCTCCTGTTACTGTTTGCTGCTCCTGTTACTGTTTGCTGCTCCTGTTACTGTTTGCTGCTCCTGTTACTGTTTGCTGCTCCTGTTACTGTTTGCTGCTCCTGTTACTGTTTGCTGCTCCTGTCTCTGTTTGCTGCTCCTGTCGCTGTTTGCTGCTCCTGTCGCTGTTTGCTGCTCCTGTCGCTGTTTGCTGCTCCTGTCGCTGTTTGCTGCTCCTGTTGCTGTTTGCTGCTGCTCTTCCTGTTACTGTATGCTGCGTTGCTACTGCTGTTAGTGACGCTGCTCCTCTTGCTGTTTGTTGATGCTCCTGTTACTGTTAGTGGCGTTGCTACTACTGTTGTTAGCGACGCTTCTCATTTTTCTGTTTGCATCGCTGCGCTGTTCATGTTGCCACTGTCGACCGTGCCTACTGGTGCCTTGCTTCTGATGTATCTGTTGCCTCAGTTGCTGGCGCGCTGCTGCTTGTCTAATGGCGCGACTGCTGTTGTCCTCAGTACTTACTGATGTCTTTGTCCCTGTCGTATTTGATGTCATTGTCCCTACCGTATTTGATGTCTTTGCTATTGGTGCCGCCACATACTGTCTTTGTCGCTGCTGTTGCGGGCACTACATGTAGCGTTACAGCTGTTGCGTCTACAGCTGTTCTTACTTCCGTTGGCGCCGATGCTGGTGTGCAGCAGCTGTTTCTCGGGTGGTTGCAGCTGCTTCTTCTGCTACTCTTTGTGCAGCTGCTCTTCTTCCGGCGCTTACTGCTGCTCTTTCAATGCCTCTGGTTGTTTTTATTGCTCGAGTGCTGCTGCGTTCCTGCGTTGTTTTTCTATCTTTCATGCTGCTATTGTGACTGCTGTTTGTGAGACAAAACCAGTAGTTGGGACAGCTGTAATTCAGTAACTATTTCCTTTAAATTTTCTTACCTAGTCTTGATGACTTCGCAGTACTGAGTTGACCGTTATTACCTACAGTATCTTTCAGTGCTAAAGACATGAGTCTGATGTGGGCTTAATTTCAACCAGCGAAGGAAGCAATATCTTCATGGGTCTATTTTTTCTGTTCTTCCTTACCGTTAAGTAGTTGCGACTGTCAAAAGTACGTTCGACGCTATCTTGCTGTCTAAGTATCCATCTCTTTAAGATGCTGAAACGTCTTTTGGGAGTTCCGAAGGTACAACTTTATTTATATTCGTTTGCTCATAATAGTATTTTTGTTGTCGTTATTCGTGCACCTAAGCACCCCTTTAGTCCATCTTAATTACCTTGAGCCTCGTCTAATCTGCCTGCCTCTTTCCTCTCGCTATCTATGAGCGCCCTCCGTATCCATAATTACGCTGACTTGGACCAACTTCTCTGGAGTGGCTGGCAAATAAATCCACGGCACGGCAACTTGAGGTAATCTCACCGTGTCGGCGTTCGAGTGCCGCCTAGACTAGAGTGCTATTACAGTCCCGTCTTCCTCAGCTAACGGCTATCCTTGGAGGGTTCACGTTGCTCGAGCCTTGCCTCGTAACCGTTTGTTGCGGCCTTTTTCTAACTCAGGACTTCTCGAAACGGTTCGCTTCCTAATTTGCTGTGCATGACTCAGCGTCCCCGGCTCAGTTTTATTGCTGGCTAACTTTCCTTGCCTTGCATCTACGTGCCTTTTAAAGTTTGCTCGGTTAGCGTCGACTGGGTGTGTGTGATTTGGCTTTTTTGGGTAACTCCGTACTAATATACTTTTACGCCAATTCTTATCTCTGTCACTTTGTTTGACATTAAAAGGGAACGTTTAAAACATTTGGTGAAGTGGTGTTTGGCTTGATGGCATTAGTGTTCCTGGTCCTTAGAAAATGGTGCGTTTATTCTTTCTATAGACGCAAGTTCATTTCGGCGTTGTTCGTTTTAGAATCCAAAACTCTGCCGTAACGAATCACATTCTAGGCAATTCTGAAAGCTGCGCTGTTGTGTCCTATTGATATTATTACTCGCGCTAATTTCAAGAGGTACCAGAACTATGATTGGGCTAACATGTGTCGTTACTGTGACGTCGTGACGTCAAGATCGTCCACTCGAGCGATAATGGTGCGGGCTGTCTTCGATCCTTCCGCATGTCATCTTTTGGAATGTTGGCAACTTATCGAGACCTTCAGGAAGACCCTCGGCTACCATCGTTTGCAAAATAAGCTATAGTTGGTAGTTACTCTAACAAAAAGACTTGTTCGCTCAGTTTTGGCCACGTTTATTTTCAGTACTTCTTTTACATCAAAGATAGTGTTCAGTATCTCAAATTTAATGAGTCAGTGCATATATTTCAGCTTTAATGCAATTCTTCCATTGCCAGCTTCTTAGCATGTAGATATATAGTGACCTCGTAGCGTGTGGATATATGGTGACGTCGACTGATCACTGGTATGGTGAGTCGACATGTACAAACGTCGACTATTGCCTGCACGCGCTTAAGATTTAGTGTTCCTCTTGATACTACGAACTCGTTAAAGTTTACGTTGAGTGGTTTATGTACTTTTTAGCGGAGGACGCCCCACCTACGGATCACGGCAATTTTTGGTCTGGGACTGCGCTGGCGCGTATGGAAGGAACACCGCACTCTTCCTGCCTCCGCGCGCCGTAGACATGCTTCGCTACTCCGACGCATCCGCTGTGTTGCAACCCGTCCGCTTTTTGATCGCTCCAGCTTTTTGCGTCCGTTTCTTGCTTCTGTGTTCATAACTTACTTTTGTGTTCATTGCTTACTTTTATGTCCATTACTTGCTTTTGTGTCCGTTATTTACTTCGTTCGAGGGCCTTCTCAGCTGTTGTTCTCAGCTAGAAAATGATGTTTGAAGCGTGTTCCCGTGATTTGATCGGATGATCTTTCATACTTGAAACAAGCAATGAGATTCATCCTATGTTTTCACATCACTGGACATTTACTATTTTCTTCTTATTCATGTCGTATCATGTTATTGTTAGTCTCGTGGGGAAATTTCTCGTTTCTGAGGCTCGTGATTATATTGTGATAGAGTTATCGAGGTTGTCAGTTGCATGAATTGCTCCAGCTGTGTTGTAAAATGTTTTAGTTAGCATTATGCAACACTGCTTTTCATAATTTTGACTCCAGTGACGTCTTTTGTCCCAGTATTATTTATGTTGGGAACTGTCATAAATTTGTGGTGTGGTAAAATTTTTTCGCAGAGCTAGTCATTTGGCATACTTGTTGATACGTAAGAACGAGAAGATGTTCCGAATATCGACCTCTTAATCTTAGACGCAGAGGTGTTCCAATCGGTCCATTACCATTAAATTAAATCCATCCATTAACATTAATCTCTGATATCCCAAGATCCTAAGCTCGTATTTTAACATAAGTGCGCACTAATAAGAGCGTTTTACATCAGTACGTCTCTGGTATTATATTCGTTTTTTATGACTTGTATTTACATGCATTATTAAACATAGATTATCCTAACAAAGAAAGTACTTTTCACGTTTGTCCCTTAATCATTTGTTTCGAAAATTGTCATGGATATTACTATACCCATGTGCGTTAATCAACTATAGATATTTATGTGAAAACATTTAAAAAAAGCCTATGATGTTTTTTGTATCATCTTCATTGGGAATGAGCTACTTTTCTTCTTTCGTCAACTGCTGCCATTTTTCCAGCGCCCATTACTTTCTTCTCCAACATTTACCTCGTTTCATTAACTTGTTTCAGTCTTGGTAATTCTGTGCGCAGGGTCTGGGTCCAGTGAAGACACACTTTGCTCCTTGTATATCGATTCCCCCATTCTCTCAATTCTTCACTAAATTGTGCTTTTCTCCTTCCCCTTTTGGGAACACCTTTATTGTAATTATGAAGGCCTAAACTGACTTCTAATCTATTTTTTACTAATTACAACAATGACAGGTTGGCTTTTTTGCTATTGCTTTGAGCGGTGTTTATTTATTTCCTTTTTATAGATAAAGCAGGTGCTCGTGCTTTTTCTGTATTTATTCATTGGAAGGTACGCGAGTGTAATTATAACAATTTCCATAAGAGTCTTTGAAAGTGAAAATTTCTCACTGTAATAGCTATGAAATTAATCATGGCTCAAAACTTATGTATACTCATGATGACGAAGTATAGGCCTCTAAAGAATTTTTCTTCCTGAAGTTCCAAATGTTTTGCATTGTTTCCCTGTGTTCAAGTAAGGTCTTCCGGAAGCGGATTTATGTTCAGTAGTCAGTCCTTGGACTTGTTTTTTCTTCATACGCATATTAAATTTAATAGCATGATTGTATAAGTATGGTTGATTTAGTTTTTTAGTACAGATTTTGACCTACTAAACGTGCGTATATCTGAGGTGTGCTTCGCTGACATGCAGCTTCATGCTTGGGTTCAGAAGAAATGCGACGGTAGTGCCCATTGGAGTTTCTTAACCTTATCACCCTGCGAACGGTACGATGTCACATTAATTTTTCGTGATGAGTATGGATACATCAGCTTAATTCTAAATCGTCCTCTGCTAACAGTCGCCCTTGTAGGCATCTCACACCAAAAAAATCCACGAGAGCGCAGCGGCTCGAGCAATTGACGCGTGAAAGTAAGTTTGTGTGTTCAGTCGTGCATAGGTAAGCGCGCTCTCAACTCACATGCGAGCTCTGAAATTTACGCTTTCGTGGCGTCTTTTTATCATAGCACACGGGGTTTGAATGCGTAGAAAATTATTGAGTTAGAAGGTGAACAAGGTTCGAGAAAGTTGCTATATTAGAGCACCAGGAAGTATTTTACTGCAATATTCAGTAGACGAATCTCATTATCAATGTTCGATGCTCTCGAAGCACTTCACGTGCTCGAAGTTTTCCATGGAGCATCGTCCTTCGAAGTGTCTTGTGGTGGACGAAGCGCTTATGTGGGTAAATTCATTGGGCGCTTTTCTGAATTTAAGGCTATATTTTTTTACTGTATTTTGCCTAAAGAGTTTTTGTCACAGAAAATTTCAGTTGTACTCAAACCTATCAACAGTGAATTTTACATGAAGGTGCTGTGATTTTTGTATCAAGTTATGGTTTTGTATTACGCTGTACGTCTTTTTTCACCGCATTCTTCTGTTGTGTCGATAATCGTTTTCTTTTACCACTTAGCTCCATGTACGAGTAGTGTCGAGACTATTGCGCCGAGTCGCCCGTCAATTTCTACTAGTTTTGTGATTCTCCATGGTCATCGAACTGCACAGCTACTGCGATTACCTAAACTCTACATTCTAATGATTTTCGTCGAAGGATTCAACATTGAAACGGCGCACTGAGAATGACCCGGATCGTCTGCGAAGGACTTACGGTGACTCACCAATATAGCTTAACTTCACCTCCAAAAAGTGCGCCGGCAGTCACTCGTTTTTTCGAAAAGCCCGCGCGGCATACGAATGAGAAATTTCCGAAGCGAGGACTTGAGAATGAAAGAAAAAACCCAACTTCGCCCTAAGGTCTATTTGAGGATTACGCGCCAAGGCTCCACAGTTCGCTGCTGGGAGAATAACCGGCTTAGTGTCTGTGTTGTGCCGCACACCAATGAATATGTAGGAGCGTATGTAGACACGCGCTCTTCTAAACATCGATCTATCCTTGTCTCGGCAGATGTTGAGTGCTGCGCATTCTTTGGTGCAGTCTCTTTGCTGCGCTTGGGCCTGTGGGTGAAGTGAGAGTACAGATGTTCGTGTAAGCCTCCTTAAAGACGGCTGCAGTTGGTCAATTATACCTCGTTAGCTCCCGTCTTAGCTGCCTGCACATGCTTGTTCTTGCATCTTATTTCATGTTTCAGCGTCTGTGTTCGGTGTTAGTGACCTCATATTTGTCTTTTGGTCTGCTTAAATTTGGTATTCATGTTACGACTTTTGATGCCGTTGAAGAAGGAAGACGGGAGGAAGACGGGACGATGCCGTTTTCATTGAAGAAGACTAACATTGTTTCGAGTTATTAGTGTTAGTAGAATGTTTCCTTTTTATTTACATTGTTCATTAGCTCTTCATAATTTACCATAGTACAATCATTTCTTTGCTGACAAGTACCAGTTCGTGTGCACCTTCCTCCAGTGCCATAGGTTCATTGCTGGCGTTCTTTCGTGCAAAAACTCGCTACCGCAGAAGCACATTTGGTAATCTCTGTCCTTCAAATTCTCCTATCAGCTGGGCAGCTTCATTTCCAATTAAGCTTTGCGACTTGGAGGTAAAAATTCCGTTTTTGGTCACACGCTAAAGAAGCTGCTGACCTCTTTTCGCTCGAAAGCAGCGCTGGCTGCTTTGAATGAGCTCGAGAGAGGCCGAGTCTTGGAGTGCCATTTAAGGGAGGCTGGCATCACCCCTCGGCACCTCCACCACACACGCAGTACAGCTCGGCTACTCTTGACCCGCACCGACTTTCCAACTTGCAAGAAGTTAGATTTCGGCCTTTTTCCTTGCGTCCATATAAGTTTGGAATTTCGTCTCCTGCGCGTAAAGTTATACCCTTGCGGTGCGCATCCATTTAAATGGAATGATGGGCCGATCTCAGTCCTTGTTAATAATTCGAAGATTGATTTCCTTTGGAACCGTGGGCCCCCAATTTTAAAAATATTTTAATGTAGATATATAATGGTAAATGAATTTGATTTTTGATGGTCTAGACAATTTTGTGGCAATTTTTAAGCTTTCCATGACATTTCATCTCAAGACCCAGCAGAAAAGGTATCTAATAATCGCCCCGATTCTCTAAGTTCTATCTAAAGTTTTCAACTCGTATCAGATAACCCGCGTCAAAATGACACTGCTTCTGCTTTAACCCTTGAATTATCACGCATTCGTGCGAGTCGATAGCTCCTCATTCGGCAGCCATTCTGTGATAATTTTAGCTGGAAATGAGATGATTACTGGGCACTACTTGGCTACAACAGTCACGAGACTGATAACAGCGTGCCGACTGCTATAAGGCGAGGGCACTTGTATTTTGCGACGCGCTCCGAACTCTTCTTCAAGAGTATATGCTGCTCTCTCTTTGCCCAGCCTGTATAAGGGGACTTGCTAGCCTCACTGGTATCTCAGTTATGCAATGCAAAATTTGAAGTTTATTGCGCGAGCCTGTTGTTTGACACTCTTCAGTTGTTTACTTTCTTTTCAAATGCTTGTCGAATTACATATGTTTGTAGTTACTAGATAATGCGTTTTGTATTATTTTAGGATAATCTGATGAGTTTTGTGAATTAACGGCAACATATTTTGCAGTCAGTATTGAATACTTGAGTAGCTGCATCATTCCAATGTCGGAACTCGAAATCTTTTTGTATTAGTCCTAATCCAATCCGTTCGGGTTTCACAGCATTGCACGAGCCATAACACCCAACCGAATTTCAATTAATTCACTTAATAGACTTCTTTAATCATAGCTACAACGCTGACACGAGGAGTTTTTACGTAGCGAGGATCATGCGGTGGCCGCCCTCCCGAGAGCGCGTGTGTCAAGGACGGCTGCTGCTGCTGTGCTTGGCCACATTTCCGTGCAGGCACCAGCGCCACTAGCGTTTTTTACGAGCTCCCTCCTTTTGTCATAGGCTCCCTCTGGCGAGGCTTCGACGCTCGTCTCTGCTAACTTAAAGATGTGTTCCTTTTCATGTAACCTAACTTGAGAGTTTTAATGTAGCTGGGATATTTTAGTTTTATTTTTCTGTGACGTAAGTGTTTAGAATTTTAGCCTCTTTTGAAGTTGTTCCTAAAATGTGTACCTGGTGTGTACATTTGGATGAGAATTTCCGAGTTAGATGTTTTCATGACTCCGCCATCTCACCTTTACTCTCATGGCTGCGAGAACGTCTGATAAAACATTGAATTTCGTTTTCTTTCTTTGAAGCATTTTTTTCGTTAGAAAACGCGCTACTCTCCCCATCTCATTACTCCTCAATTCAACCCGTGCATCATTTAGAAATAAAGCATTCCAACCCTCTTCTCTTTACAGTACTTTTCATTGCCATCTTTGTCATTGTGCAAATTTTCTCTTCTCCGACACTAAAACCGTTCACCCGGGTGGTCGTGCTTGTTTTGGTGTAGAGGCATCACTGTTCATGATCCGACCCCGGCACACAGTCAATTCCCACCGAGTGCTGTACCAGGCGCTCCCACCGTCATCTTGTGTGCGGTCTGTTTGTGTTGCGAGCGCTCGGCTCGTCTTCCATTATACTCACCTGTCCGCTCAGGGGGGAACAGCTATTGTATCTAAGACATTATCGCCCTGTCCAGTCCAGTTCTGAGTTGAAGGGTAAGTAGGCCTTCTTTTTGTTTAAATAGATTTTTTTTTTGTTCATTACGGAGTACGGAACATGTTCGGCTCTCGTAAAATATTTTCTCCGTTAAAACATATATATAGAGTTAGTTATAATTGTTCTCTTCTTTCTGTTTTGCATTGCTTCATCTCATTTAACGCTACATTTTTCTCGATAGTGAACTCGCGTCTCATCTTCCACCACGAGGTCATGTTTCTTTTCCGATCCAAGGCTACACTCTCCTTATGTTTTTTTCTTCTATCATAAATGAACTAGAATGCAGTCATCTTCGCGCCATTGTGATCATCATCGCATGATGCAGATTCGGTCACTCGATCTTTTGTTGCCCGTCGTTCTCAGAGCACATTGGCCGGCGCCTGTTAAATTTCCTATGCGCGAGTAATGGCCGGCGAGTTGCCGGTCCTAAGTCTTGTGCGTGCGCGCTGGCCACTTTCCCTCTCGTCCGTCGCCGCTACATCGGCCCACATCGACCCGACCACGCGAGCCCTTCACGGACTAAACCTACTTCCAGTGCCCTAGACTGCCTCGTCACATGATTTACCTTCTCTGTGAAACTTGCGCCTTCCACTGGTAATCTTACAGCTCCGTTCACACTTGCAAGTCTAATTCAAGGATTTCGTTGATAATTCTGCTTGAAAATTTATGAGTTTGTTAAAAATTTTGCTTGTAATTTGAGGATTTTGTTATTTTCATTTAAATTTGACGAGTTTATTGATAGTTTTGAGTCATATTCAAGGATTTTGTAGGTTATTCCGAGGTAAATTCAAAATTTTTTTGAAATAGTTCCGCTTTAAATTCATGGATATAGTTAACATTTATGATTTAAATCCAAGAATTTATTGATATAATTCCTTGTCAAATTTAAAATTTTTATTGATGATCCTTTGTCATATTAAATTTTTTTTCATGACTAGGGTAACCCTTATTTCTATCACGTGCTCTCCCTAAGCATGCAAATTTTTAGTGTAATGCGTTTCAGTTTCTCTGACTGAAAGATAACCCAACGGAATACGCATACGGGAAAGAAGTGTTAGATAAAATTTCTCGTACCAAAATCACGTAACTCTCAACTAAATTTAAATTTTCTGTTGTTTACACGCACAGCTTAAAACGTTTGTAAAGTTATGTTTTCCATTTATTTCTAGTTACCATTACACATAAATGTACCCGAGTGCAGTGTGTTCACATGTGAGCATTGCTTTACGCTGCATGGACATGTGTGGTCGCTGTATCCGTATGCCAAATATACAAAGCTGGTCTGCCTCCTTCCGACTCGTGACCTGGCTTCTGGCCTTTCCTGTGCCTTCAAAGGAGAGAGGCACCATCCCCTCGACGGTTCTGGCCTCGTTTTTCTAATGACCCTCGTGCCAGACAGGTATGCATTCAGCATTGAAGTTATACTATGTTCTGTTCTGAACGTGTTCGAAATTTCAGCGAAAGTTATTGAGTGTTCTCTGTTTCTCTCAATCACGTTCTGAATTGACGGAACTCCTGAGCCGCGATTGCTTATATTTGTGCGTAGGGTTTCTTAAATGTCACAGCTTTTTATCGTCACTTCGAGCTGTCGCTGGCTGCCCTGACGGACCAAATTAGTTTCCCTTCTTTTTACATTATATTTTGGCACTTTCTGGCTCCCTGGAGTTGATGAGGACTTTGATACTGCTGACAAAAATTGCCCATCACCAAGGCACAATTTTTGTTACTATAACTGGTTCGTACAGAGTTTTCTCAGTTTTGCAAACGCATGCGTGTGACGATTATACAAATTCACTCGCACTTGATTACAGAGACGTTACTCGCAGACATTCTGCATAGTAGATACAATAACTAAATGGTGTCTACTTCATCCTTCTCTTGTGCACATCTATGCGCTGTACTCGTAGTTAGGGAAGCTTAAACTAAATTATAATTCAAATCTGATCCAATAAAATAATATAGTCCTGTTTGTATTTGTTAGATTCTCTATGTGTACATAAAATGTTCATAAACTTTCATTGTTACGTGATCAAAAAGCTTAAGGGTGAAAGATTCTTCATAAAGCGTGTTTTCATATTCTCCCTAGTTTCCTGGTCACTAAGTACGAATATCGCTGTTACTAACAAGTTCTCACTGTTTATGAAACCCCACAGGGAGCAAAGGAGAGACAATAGATTTAACTCATTCCCCTCAGGGGGATACAACTATTGTAACTATGGGAATTAGCGCTCCCGGGGGGAAATTTGAGAGCCCGAGCTAAGAGTTAGGTAGGCCTTATTTTTGTTGAAATAAAATGTTGGTGTTTTGTTGAGGACCATCTTTTTATTCGGTTCACTGCTGTCCTGTTTTTTCACTTTTCAGCACCCACTACTTTCTTCTTCAACTTTGATCTTGTTTCATAATCTTCTTTCTCAACTTACTGTTTCTATGCCCTTTCTGCATAGATTCCGCGTTCCCTTAACTCCATACTAAATGGTGACTTCCTCCTTCCTCTCTTTGGATCGCATTTGTTGCGGATGGGGAGGCTTATAAACTAACTAATAATCTGATCTAACTCATTCAAGTCTGTCTATCCTATGCAGCAGAAACTGGCACTCCCAGCCAGGGGGTTACTTTTATGCTGTCCCAGCTATAGATAGGCCTTCGGGACTTGAATCTTTCGTGCCCACTTTGCTTCTTGTAGTTTCCATGCCTTTTTCGCTATCCTTTTTTTAATCTTTTCTTCGTCCATCCTAATTTACTTTTGTGCGCAGGATGTCCTGTGCGGGGACTCACCTTGAGTATGAATTCCCAATTTTCTAGTCCATACTAGACAGTCCATTCTCTTCCCTTTCTTTGGGATCGCTTTTTTGTGGTCAGGGGATCTTAAAATGACTTTTGTGGTAATAATGTATTTACGAAGCAACATAACAGGCAAATATATCAGCACAGTTTGTGAGATTATTTTACTGATTGCGGTTTTTGTGTTGTTTCTATCAACTCACCGTGCAATGTTTTAGTGGCTCTGTGTGCCTCAAATGATAAGTGCGTTCTTGAGATGGATATTTTATATTATTTTTTGATTTTTCATGATTTTTACCAGCTATAGCGGGTCCTTCTAGCAAAGAAAAGATTGCTATAATTATCTATTTCTATTTAGAGTTCAAGTTTTCGTGGGTGGGACCTAGCCCTTTTACTTTTTGTGATCTCTACGGCGTACGGCGTTCTTTCCATTTATTCTTCAATGCTAGATATACAGTAGTTCTGTAATTATCGAGCATAATAATTACTACAACGCAACGGTCCCATGGAGTCTAAATAATTGCTGAGGATTTTTCTAGGTGTGCAATACCTCCCCTCCTCCAGCGAAGTTGCGGTTCGATGATCGGTCATTTTGGAATTACCTTTCTGAGTCAGTCAGTTACGACTCCGCAAGCGCTCATTCGAGCCAGAGCTCACTAGGTATTTTTGAGCGCTGACTGTCAAGGTTCGTGATGCGTCACTTCATGTCATCATCGAGCGGTCGACAGCTGCGGTGCGCGTGTCGAGCCGTTCAATATCACCTTATTTTCCGGTGTAAACTGAACAGCTGTTGCTTGCCGTGCTCACTGGAGCGCATACTCAAGATATTGCGATTCTCCGTCTTCTTCAAGCGGAATAAATGTCGGAGCCGTTGTCCTTTTCTGTGCAGTATGGACGCTAGATATATTTGTGTTGCTTGTTATTTATTTATATTCCTACGTGAGTTATTTAATGAAAATGAAGAACCTGGTAACACTGTGTCTAGTGAAGAATACATTGGTAGTGAATATTACGTCAGTGGTAGTTCTAGGCTGTAAGACGTGCGTGTCATGTAAACATCAGCGTGTATTGTTTAATAATGGTTATAGAGATGGAGCGTGCACTTACACGTCTCTGGGTCTAAGAACAAACATTTTAACTTTGTGACCTCGCTAAAACGAATATTTAACTTCGAAGGTTAAGCCTGCAAGTATGGAATCGCCATTGCTGCTGATGAAACATCAGTTAGAGACTGAACCTCAGTTTAAATCGCAGTCAAACGAGTGGAATGGTCTATCTGTCAAACGGGCCAAAAAGTTTCTTCCTACTCATAGGAAGGTTGAACAAATGCTAACTTCTTCGCCTACTGTAATCATGAAATTAAGCTGCTGGCGACGACGAGTCGGAGGACCGTATCGTTGTCAATTTATTCAAAAAGTGTACGTAGAAAAGCTGAAACCCCGACTACAGGTGTAGGAAGCAGAATA
This sequence comes from Morinoia aosen, assembly GCA_030386875.1. Lineage (NCBI taxonomy): Eukaryota > Metazoa > Arthropoda > Malacostraca > Amphipoda > Talitridae > Morinoia > Morinoia aosen. The sequence goes on along the minus strand of CM059567.1, from coordinate 30,391,696 downwards.
AATCATTCTCCACATCAACGTACGCTAACACATCGCCTGTGTCCTACCTGAAATGCTACCTAAAATTTTTGGGTAAGCGTTACCTCATGCCTTCTATGACATATGAGCCCTCTTACTTGGATTTATTCTCGAAGTTGACGCAACTCATGCGAGGTTTTCGTTGATCATCTCTTAAAGAGTCTTCAGGCGCCTTTGCACGAGCCAATTTTTAGGTGAGCACAGTTGACGCATTAGATAGAATTGCAGGGGTTCCTACACATTGGATCCAAATATTGAAAAAATAAGGGGACTATTTCGCTATTGTTTGAAGATGTTTAAAAAAAATTATATTTCTCACTAAGCCGACGCAGTAAGCCACTTGTTATTGTTATATTCTATTTCTCTCCGAGGCAGCGAAGTAAGCCATTAAGTTATTGCTAAATTGTTCTATTCCTCATTAAGCCGGCGCAGCAAGCCACGCAGTTGCGAGTGTGCTGCGTCAGAAGCACCATCGCACACTTGACCAGAGGATGCCACCACCTACTCGCCGGCTGATATCGCTGTGACGCCCGACACTAAATGCTTACTTAGCTCATGCGCCTAATGCGTCGGTTTCTTCAAATACTCTAGCTTGTTGCTCTTCTCGGGCTGCAAAATGGAGTAGGCTTATTAAAAATAGCGCACGTCCCTCATCTTGTTGCGTGTACTGGCGTTTGTTTAGAGTGAGATTTCATTACTTTTTCATGTATGGAGTAACTCAGTCGTGTCTGTCCTGTCCTCGTCTGCTAACTTAAAGGAGTTAACGTTTCAAAAAGATATTATCTCCTTTGAGAGATTTTCTGATATTTGCTGTCGAGGAATATTACGCGTTTCATGCTCAATTCAGTTTCTTTTCAAGTTTTTTTTTTTTCATTTATGGTCACCATTCTTTCATTTTGTAGATATGTGCGTACGCTCGACGAGATCCAAATGTTTCAGTCGATTCTTCCTCAAAGTTGACCTCAGATCAAAGCTTTGCTCTGTTCATAGCTCGTTAGCGAGTACAGCGTGCTGCACGTGAAGACTAGAAGTGCTCTGTCCGTGGTCGGCTGGCCTGTCAAAGCTCTTGAGATTGCGATGTAATTGCCACTTGCGAAGCGCCGTTTTAAGCGCGACGCCGCCTGCGCTGGCCTAGATATATAACTTGATAAGTACTTAAATGAGCCTGGCACTGGCACAGTTGTAGCTCTTATAGCTGTAACCTCTGCTAACTCGCAAGCTTATTCGCGTGTAATTCAGAGCTCTCTTTAAGACTTGATTCAGCTCTCTCTAAGACTTGGTGCTCCTCCTTAGTGATATGACTTTATCCTCGAAAGAAAAGGAATTTGCATGCGGTCGTTTTGCTGTAATGAGACATGGCGTTTTATGATGTACCTACGGCTACTTTCACTAGAAGTGATCTACGGTTGTTATGGAACGTTTCTTGTGCGCTTGGCTTTAAAATGTTTCTTATTGTTCATACTACTCCGTTTTCTCGTTTCTTTCGTTTTATTGTTGGTATAAGTTTTTAAGTCATGGAATTAGATGTGTTTCCTCTGATGTTTAAGTATTTTTCCATATGATCAGCTAAGTTTGTGTGTTCTATTTCTATATTGTGTTATTTTTCTATTAAAACCAAAGCCGTATTTTGATATCTTTGCACTTGAACGCATAATCTGTTTACACTTTGTAAACGAGCTGTGCAATGGTACCTCAATATTGTACCTGGCAGTAAGATGTAAACTTAGAAAACGCAATGCGACGTTATTCTATAGGAATGGAAAATTGAACTAGAAAATTTTCATTACAGACTTTTCTCTGCTTGGAGTCAGTGAGATGTGCCATTTTTGTATTCTTGCTAAGCTTATTTCAAAACAAGACGACGAAAGCAGATTCTGTACTTCATCGTAGAATGACGGCGTTGCCTGCTCTAAACCCCAGAATAATAAAAGAAGAAGAGCGTTTCGCGCATCGGAAGGCGGATTTTGTACGTTAACGCAGAATGACGGCGTTGCGTGCTCTAAACCCCAGAATAATAAAAGAAGAAGAGCGTTTCGCGCATCGGAAGGCGGATTTTGTACGTTAACGCAGAATGACGGCGTTGCGTGCTCTAAACCCCAGAATAATAAAAGAAGAAGAGCGTTTCGCGCGTCGGAAGGTGGATTTTGTACGTTAACGCAGAATGACGGCGTTGCGTGCAGAATAATTCGGGAGAAAGGGAAGCGTTTCGCGCGTCAGGATCGGTACCGGCGCGAGTGCGGGGACGCTGGTGTGTGCTGCGGTGCCGTTATGAGGTGGTCGCTCTGATGCGTGCCTTCATGGGACACGGCACTTGTGTGCCGACTGCCGGCACAAAGTTGCGTGCTGCGCCGTCTTGTCTCACCGACATCTCACTTGTGGCAACTCCTAAAGCGTTTAAGGCTGAGATTTTTCCCTGCGTGATAATTTTATTAAGAACACTTGGGGTCGCTATTAATTGAAAAAACTCCCCTCAGGGAAATACAACTATTGTTTCTATGGGAATTAGCGCTCCCAGGGGAAAAATGTAAGGGCCCGAGCTGAGAGTTAGGTAGGCCTTCCTTTTTGTTGAAATAAAAGTTTTTTTTTGTTATGTTAAGGACGACCTTTTTTCGGTTCACTGCTGTCCTGTTTTTCAGCACCTCTCACTTTCTTCTTCAACTTATATCTTATTTCATGAACTTCTTTCTCATCTTACGGTTTCCATGCCCCTTCAGCATAGATTCCTCATTTTCTTATCTCCATGCTAAATGGTGCCTTCCTCCTTCCTCTCTTTGATACGCTCTATTTTTGTAGCGGTTAGGGAGGCTTAAACTAACTTATAATCTAATCTAATTGAAAAAACTGCTCATTGAAGTGTTTCTTGGTGATTTATATGTTCGATGCCAAACTTTCGTTGCAGTACGAGTTGAATTCTCTATCTGAAGGTGCTGTGCCAATCTAACTTGTAATGTTGGATTCTGAATTTATTTTTCCTTCGAGGCTCATTGAACTTTTGTTCTAAACAATTTTCTGGAAATGAGGCCTGCAGTAGGTGCGTTACAATTCAGTTCGTCCCTCAAAAGGTTATGACTATGGGAATTCGCTCTCGTAGCTAAGGGAGATGTGCGAGGTCCCTAACGGAAAACTATAGGTAGGTCTTCCTTTTGTTGAAATAGAAAGTTTTTGTTTTTTCACGGACCATCCTTTATCGGTTCACCATGTTCTTTTTTCAGCTCCTATTACTTTCTTCTTTAATTTTTATCTTATTTTTCATAAACGTGTTTTAATTTAGCTGTTTCTATTAACATTGTGTGGAGACGTCGCTTTTGCATAGCTTCGACGTTCTCCTAATTTCAAACTAAATGGTGCCTTCCTCCTTTCTCTCTTTGAAATGCCTTTTTTGGCGGTAGGGAGGCTCAAACTAACTTATATAAACGAAACAAAAAAATTGAAGTGCTTAGTAAGTAGTGAATTACTCGAGTGCTGAAACTTTGAGCGAATTTTTACTTTTTTTATCAGGGCAAAGCTTTTGATGATATACAGTTTTAAAAATGGATTCATTTGATCCCGGATTTTATCGGAAGACGCCCTCAAAACTTAAAGTTCGGACTGCTTTGAGAAGATAATCGCCTCAGCACGGCTTCTTCTTCAGCTCAGCTCAGTTCCCGATGATGAAGCTTCTCGCTCAGAAGAGTTCTCTTCCTCTGCTGAACGGGTTCTGGGTGAACACAGCGCTCTTTAAGTTTATTATTATCACTTGTCTACCTGTACTGTTCAAAATGACGGCTTAAGCTACCACCTTCACCTTCACTTATGAACAATTATTACATTTTCTAAGTATATAATGACATTCATTAAACAATTGGACAATCATAAATATCTGTTGAATCTTTCGTATCCTTATCGTCTAAATTAGGTGAAGACAAAAGCAAATATTTCCGTAAAATGGATTACCTTTCAGAGGCAGAAGTTTTTAATCATTTTGTATTTGTAGTCTTCAGGCACACTGTCCTTTTTACAGTGCGTGACGTCATTGAAGACAATCCAGGTGCCCTTCATTCATCGTATGCATGTTTAGTTAATGTTTGCTTGGTTCCGCAAATTTGCTGCTGTGAAATACGAGTGAAGTGGCAGGGGGAGCAAGCAAGCAGGAAAGTAACCAGTGAACTGATCATGATTACATTGGGGGATGCTCCAACTCAACGGTAATGTGAGACGTAGCATCAAATCTTGTTAAGCTATTTTAGCGTTTCTAGTGAGTGGATGATTCGATGCTTACGTTTACCCTTGGGAAAGTTAATGAATGATTCAGCACTTGAAACCTGCCTGGATTTTCCCCACTTCATGAGAAGGCTAATTCAGATTGTGTCGATTCCGAAATTGGAATACATGGCTTTCTTCTGCGATGTCCGTTCCGTTATGTTCTTCTCAAGTCTACCTAAGGATGGTGACTATAGGAGAAGTGGTATCAGATGTGAATGTCTTGATTAAATTATTTTCATTTATAATTAAATTAATTGCATTTTCTATAGTAAAATTGAAAACCTGTTTTCGGAACACTCTCGATATCTATGCGGTTTCCATGAACATGTCAGACTTTAACTTACGCCCAATTAAAATATAAAAATTGAAAGCAGGTAACATTATTGAACTGCAAAATAGCTTTACTGTGTAGTGGTCTAGTACTTCAGTTTTGATTATCCAAACTCAAATATTTCAAAGGTGCAAAACAATATTTTTGCCATCTGCTGGTGAAGACACCAGATGATGGTTATGTCTTATGAATTCGGTGTTCGTCCAGTTATAGAAATTATGATGGTGTACCTAAATAGAGGAAAATCTTACTGGCATGAAGATAAAACCACGCATATTTTGTGTTACAACTTGTGTGCTGAAAAAGTTCGCAATTTAGGGATATCTGCTCACGTGTAATGTTTGTCCTTTGCGTTTTGTTCAGTGAGCTTCTGAGTGTGTGTTTCGCTGTTTCCACCTGTTATTCTTCGTCTTATTCTACTGAATGCGTCACGCATCACTGATGAATCCGAACAATTTTTTTCTCGTTTCTCATGATTGCCTGTGCTGATCTGGCTCACTGGCGACCGCGGCTTGAATGCCAATAACCGCAAATTTTGCTGATGCAACAAAAGTTCTTGATAGCGTTTCCTCTATTCTTTGGAACTACACGGTTTTTGAGACTCAGTTTGTTTCTCTCCTTTCCGAATGTAAATTAGATAGCTTCTCATGAGAGAGGTATGGTCATCTTATATGAGTTTCCTTGACGTGATCAATTGGTGTGGTGTACTTCGTTCCCGTTATTTCAACCTCGACTCAAATAAGTGCATTTGGTTCTCGTTCTAATAATCCCCGCTTGATTTTTTAAATGAGGTAAATTTACTCAAATAATTTGTGTAACCAAGATTTGTAATTATCGTTAGTGACCAGAAACTCGTGTCAAACCAAACGTGATCCTTGCTAAGTTTTGCGTAGGTCTTCCGAAATGTAAACATTGATTCCGCTAGTTCATCTCATCTGTCAAGTTTTCTGAGTTGCATTTCTTACAGGGCAGTAATGATGTTAGTTAGAGTGCGGATGGGCGGTACACTTGTTTGAAATCAACTCCATATTCACTTCGAACGATCCATCACGTTAGCTGTGATCTGCCATTGCCACTGCGTGTGACACGCCATCTAACGATGCTGAAGTTGGTTGGTTACATTGTTTTCTGCGCTTTTCTAGCACACAAATGACGTCCTTGTAATTGTTTAAGTGCCCTGTTCTAACATGACTTCTACCCTTCAGCGCTTAAAAATGATTAACTTTGCCCTGCGCGTTGAGTTGAGGGCCAGTGTGCACCCCCGAGACTGTGCTCTTCTGAAATGCGTATGAAGAACCGCTAACAGTATTTCTAAAATGGAATTGTACGCGTACATTGAGTATATTCATCTCCTTTTCTTCCCTTGCTTGCGTTTGAATGGCCGGCCATTGCGTTCAAACGACCTTACGAGCTTTTTAATTTGATTAACCAATTACCTTTTCAGGTAACCGACATAGAGCTGTCTGTCTTCAGCGAAATTATAGCAATTAGCATTTGTTTAGTGTCCCATTTCATCCTATTGGAGAGCTTGAAGCCTTTAGTGAAGTTCTTTGTAGTCAAAAAATGGAAAACTGCTAATACCAATTATTGGAGGTTAATTTAATGAGTGGTGTGATGTTTTCTAAACTCGTGTGTGATCCGCCAACGCCATTTGTTTTGCGTGCGAGTTCCGTGTTGAGCGAAACGTGCGTTCCGTTCATTACTTCTGTTCTCACGTAACAAAACGAAGGTGCCAAGCTTATTTATACTTTGACTGCGGCAGGTAAAACTGAAGTTTAATACTCATCTCAAATTTAAAGTTAATTGTTGTAAATAATGTTGAAAATAGCAAAAGTTACTTCGATCTCGCTTTCATTTAGCTTTGATTAATTTAAGTACTCATGACAACTGAGTTTATGACTACTGTTCAATAAGCAGCGTTATGAAAACTCCCCCAGTGACCACTGGTGGCTCATGTCGCAGTCAAAGGTTGAATCTCTGCAACTGTCCGTATAACTACTCAGTTACAAAGCTAGCAACTTTAGGAACTGTGATAACTTTGCCTTTGATATGGAGATGAAGGGATTTCATGATGAGAGTGTACAGTTGAGGCGCGGTTTATCATATGACTTATCAAAATGGCACCATTGAAGAATCCGTAAAATGGCAAAGAATAATAATACATATACCTCGGTACAGCTCATGAATCGCTTAGATGTGCACTTTCTTAATCCAAAGGAGCCTTTTTCTTGCCTGTTATTTACTTGGTAGTTTTTATAGTTCTCTGCTTCGTCGCAGCCTATTTCATTACTTCGAGTCTGACTAAAATTTTACCAGCTGATGGAAGCGTTTGCAGCAGCTGCTTCTTAACATTGGATTGGTCCTGGCAGTCTATTATTTTTTAAAAAGCTACCAATTGTGTGCTGTCTTGCTTTGAGGTATTGTTTGAGAATAGTGAAGTAAGTCTAAGTATCGCACAAACGTTTCCATTTGTCACCACTAATTGAGTCATACCAGCAATCAGGACTAAGCCCGACTGACGCTGTAATAGATGTGTATTTCTGCCTTCCGGAGGCGCTAACGACGCTTCTTTTCTTGAAAGACGGAATTTTGTTCTGGCTGTATCATAACAGAATTTTATTCGAATTTCATCTGCTACGTATCTGAGGAAAGAAATCCTGTTCTGACATGTGGCCTTTCTTCGTTTCTTGCCTGCGTGTGTGTCAATATGTTGATTGACTTCCTGGTGAGTGGGGTGCATGCAGCAGAGAATTTTGTGGGAAGTTCATCGCATTTGCTGATGGTGTCGGCGACGCTCGTTACTCACATTCCTTGTTGATTAATTTCCAAGGTTCCGTGCGGTTATTCTCACTTGAATAAATAGGATTATTTTTCACGGTTCCTAGTTGTGTATTTGCAAGATGAATTACGCTTTTGTTGTGTCGGTTGAGGTCCTCGTTTTGTATTTGTCGTTTAATCTTAGGTAATTTTTGGAAACGATTCTACTTAATTTTTATGGGTGCACACACATCTACCTGAGCGTACTTAACGATTATAAATTAGGAATTGCCTTCTTTGCTTATTTTATTTGAGATATGCATTTTCAGTGGCTATATTCAGGATCTAAATTATGTGAGCTACTATTTTACGAGCGTGGGATCTACAACATTGACGCTCCGGTGCTCATATTAAGAGACTATATTTGTCTCGCATTTTAAGATTAAATTCTTCTAGCCTATTTCACCAGTGGAAACCTATTTCACAGTGCTACTACTAGAACATTTGAATGTTGGTTCAGTCTAAGCTCATTTCCTTTAAAAATAGTTCTCAAACGTCACTTTGTGTATTTACCCGATAAATATTCATCTATTACGAACAGATTTGATGCAAAATTTCAGTTTGGGAGTAATCTCCGTAATATTCAAAAATGTTTAAGAAGATGATTTAATAATTCAAAAATGTAAAGAATGCAGCAAATTTCACTAATAGAAACTTCTAATATACTCGTGACCATATCGTAAAGCTAAGTCCGTTTGCCATTGATGAGCGTTCGATTACTCTATGAATTTAGTGGGCTGTCATATGTCGATATTGAATGTCACTGCAGGCACAAAAAAACTTCGAATCTCAAAAGCCTTTTGAGGATACGATAAAACCTTGATGTTGAAACTTTATTTTGAAAATATTCACTTATGAAAAGGAATTTCTGGTTTGTATTATCCATTTTCGCTACAGTACATTCCGAATTGTTCATAAACATTTTTATAACATTCATGTTGGTGAGTGCTGCATTGGTGTACATATCGTGATGTTCTACTATCAATAACACTGCATGTAGTTTCTTTCCACAGAATTTAGCGTGAAGATCGGAAATTTCGTCCCAACAGGAAAATTAGTTTCAGGCATTGAGAAATACTTTTCTTACGAGTTGAATTAAAAATATAGTAAGAGTTCATGTCTCTAGAATATTCACATCACGACATCAGGCAGCTGTGAGATGCGTAGCTGGCGCGCTGTTTGACGCTTTGATTCTTTGTTTACTGCTCGGTAAGGGATCAAAGATAGACAGCTCAAGTGCTCTATTGTTTTCTGGGTGTCTAGTCAGTTGTTCGTAGAAGTGTTTTGTCTCTAACGCAGGCAATCTATTCCCCTATCTGTAAAAACATATTCCCAGAATCAATTTGCCTTATACATTGTCACAAATGAGATAGAGATGATCATCCCACCTGAGCACAGTCCAGTTCAGGAAACGCAGGCGTGTTTGGTGGCAGTGTTCATTGGTGGGTGTACCAGAGGTTCGATGCAACTCAGGTATCGTTGATACGTTAGGAGAGCTCATCTGCTCCTAACACTCCCTGGCCGCTGTCCTTACATGGTCACGAGGTTGTAATCGAGGATACATTTGCGCTTTAGTACATACCGCCACCCAATCCCTCGGCTGTCGAGTCGTGTCATCAGGGGACTGTGCGTGCCGTGGTAGCGAGAAACGGTAACATTGTGGTTTCACTAGATTTCGCCCCCACTTGAGCGCTACGTTTTACGTTCATTGGTCTGAACGAATAGAAAAGTTCCTGTTTGTTCACCGATTTATTTGCGTTGCGGCCTAATTTGAGTGAGCCCTCATCCCTTCTCATGAGTGATTGCCCTGTCTGCATTAAATATGCTTTTTCTATGAACTGTGATTTTTACTCGAACTTCCTCAGTTTGTACGTCACTGTGTCAACTAGTTAAGAAGAGACAAAATAATTTTTACTTGTATGTGGATATGGTCAAGTTTATTTTTTATGCTTAAAGATAGAATTTATGTTTACATTCTCCTGCAAAATTTTCTACGAGTTGAAATCAACTTCATGAAAATATTTTTATTATTTGAAATTTTATTCCAGATGTTATTGCATTAGTTTTTACGAGGCATACGTTGGTGCCCTGATGAAAAGGTTGGAGTGAACACAGCTTTATCTGTTAGGTTGCTGACGAAAATGGTAGCTTGAAATATTGTTCGTCGAATGGACATTGATGACTGGTCGTACTCGTATCTAAGATACAGAGTATGAGAATTTTCAATTTTGTCCTATGTTATGTCGTTTCATCCTGAGGATAATTTCGTCAACCTTATTACCCCAGTTCATTCCAGGTCATTGATCTTATTACCCCATATCTTCTTAATGTACTTGTATGGACGGTAATAAACAAGCCGATGAGGTGATCTGAGTTTTATGAGATTTTAGGAAGGAATTTGGCCTAGTTTATATCATGTGTGGGAAGACAAACAGAAAGAAGTATCAATATATAGCGTTGTTTAGAAGTTCACCCAAAATTGAAACATTTTGGTTAAGCGTGGGCTTGTTTCATGCTTCATTTGTTAGCATTTCTTGAGTAAACGTTGGTTTAAAATAGCGCCGAATTTAGTTAAACACGACCCAGATTCTCCCTGAATATTTTTTACTGTTATTCATGCACAAACCAAGAGACAAAATGGCCTAGGTGACTGACCTGGGATACAAAGATAAAACGCCTCTGTTTGTCAACATGACTTTAAACGACGAAATTTTGAGATGACTAGAATGTCAGCATAAGTTATTCTGGGTGTCCCCAAAAAATTTTATCCGCTGGTTTTAAATCTTAATATTACATACCGTATCTATTATACTATACAACTGTTAAAGTCTGATATCCTTATTTTAGCGTTTATCCTTTCAAAATGAAATTTCACAAACACGATAGAATAATATTGTATCATAGATACTTTATCAGTGGATACATTCTTAGTCACAGCCTGTAAAATAACGAGGCATCTTTCGTATTTTCGCTGTGATGGACTTAAAATTTTGATGTAGTGGGACTTACTGGAATAAAATGAGCTGAAACTTTTATTTTGAAACCACTTGAAGTAATACGTCAACAAAGTCAGTGTTCGCGCCTGATTTAGCTTTACTCTCTGGTAAAAGTTAACGTGCAAGCCACTCAGTGTTTTGATATTTCCTTACTAACTTAATCAGTTGAGAACTCGAGACAGAACTCTACAAGCCGCTCGTGATGTTGATATTCGTGCTTAAAGAAAGAAGGTGAAATAATCGATTGTTTGCAGTTGTCATAGATACGGACGTATTCCCGTGTTCCGAGAAAAATTGTAGCTTCACATTCAGAAATGGCTGCTCTGATGCCTTTGTCCTCGAGCTGAATTTATCATTGAATTGAGTTTAATGAGAAAAAATAAAAGAAGAGCTGTATAAAAATGAACGTAGAACATTTTTCCTTCAACACGTTTGAAGGGATTGTCGTCCTCGGTGAAAGATTTTGCACTGACGCACTGTTGTTTTCTGATTGAGTCAGATTTGCTGAGCCTTGACGCTTTTAGAATGAAGGTCAATACAAAGATGAAAATTGAAGAACAACGAGAACATTGCCACCCCCTCGGGGAGAAGACTGAGGTCCCAACCTGAGGGTTTTGATGAAATAAAACAGCTTTTCTTACTAACAATCACTTTTTTCGATTCAGTGTTATTTTTTCAGCGCTAATCACTTTCTTCCCTATCTTTTATCTTGCTTCAAAATTTTTTATATGTTACTCTTTCTATTAGCAAATGTGGAAGAATACCTTATGCATAGATTCCCTGTTCCATTTATTCAATACTAAATGGTTCCTTCTTCTTTGTTTTCTTGGGAACACGTTTTATATGGTTAGGGAGGCTTACATTAACTATTCTATCTATTCGTTACTACGAAAAGCTGCAAAGTTCTAAGAAAATTTAAACTTTAACTGAAATTTCTTACTTGAATCCCAGTTGGCTGAATAAAGTCATTTCATTATACTGTCCTTCAAGTTTTGTGATTTACATTCAACTAAGGGTCAAATAAAATTTAGGCACGTCATGAATGTTCCAGCCCTCAACCCTTCAATCAACCAACAGGAAGAACATCCTCATTGAAATGCATGGGAAAAGGATTTGTTCTGGCTGAAATCATGTTGGATGCTCGAGTTCGTCTCGTGTGGGGTATTGGAGCACAACACTATGGTTTACCCACCACCGAGTGAACTTTTATTGAATAGTGCACGAGTCTCCCAGAAAAATCTCCAACTATAGTCGCTGTTGTGTTCCTATGTACTAAATGAAGGGCATGTAAATTGAGGTTTACGTAGGATGTAGAAAACATGCCTGCAATAATTTGTCTTCAAACCCGTATTAAAAATCTTGAATAATAGTTTATAAACGTGTTTGAAAAATGTATATTTCTGCCAGACATGTTGATAAAGGCTGTGTTTCTGTTGAATGCAATATATGCTTGAGAATTATTCACTGCACGCGTTGATATTTCATTCCAGTATTTGCAATCTAATTTATACTGAGTCAGGACGCAAGCAGTTAACATCTACTTTAATATTTGGCAGGTTTCGAGACCTTTTTCTTGTTCAGTGAGCGTACGAGTGAGATAACTGGACAAATAAATCTTGTAGGCAGTAGTTTCTGTGAGCAAGCGCTCTGCAGGAAAGATTTTACTAAGTATATCGGTGAAAAATGAAAGATATTAATCTCATTTATTGAGTCGGTAAATTAAACTGTTTTCTGTCATTGGGAGTTATCTTAACAGTTTCGTTGTGTTCATTTTCGACGATGAGAAATGAGCCTCTGAGGGCTTCCGCTTCATGATTGTTCTAAGAATTGAAAGATTGCACCTATGAATGACCTGATTGAGCTTTTGCGCTAGGGAACACTCGTTCTGATTTTAATTATCCCTTGTTTATTTTTATCCCAATCGATAAATACTATATTTGTTGTTTGCGTCATAATTTTCTAACTTCGATATTGTGTTGGTGAAAACAACAACGCATGAAGGTAATTCGTCCGAGTTCTCGCTTTTATCGTCAATTGCGAAGTTTCCGGCACTGGTAAAATCTAGTCTTCTTCAGCTCAAATTGCATTCGGCTGTTCTTAGAATTAACCTAGGAAATGTCGAAGTTATAAGAATCGTCATTATTCGGGCAGAAATGATGCTGATGGTTTGTGTGTAGGTTTCTAATGTATTTCATTGTACGTGCAGGTGGTGCGGGAGCGTTGCCATGGCCGGCGGACAACACGTTGCCACACAGCCCCGGCACTGACGCCGGCGGGGGTGCGGGGCTCCCCCCTCCACCCCCCGTTCCTAACCCCCCGCATTTTAGCTCGCCTCCATCTTCGCGTTTTAGCGATGCTTCATTTCAATCTTCGCATTCCTCGCTTTCGAGGAATGAACTCCCTGAGGGCTTTGCGAATGTCAAGCTCGCTGAGCAGCTATCTGTGATAAATAACTCATTGCCATTCTATTCATCCCCTCATTTCGTACTTTCATTGAATTCTTCAGTAGAATTGAATTCGTCTCAGAAAAATAGGGTTCTGCCGAGCTCATCGTATGTAGGAACAAGGAGATCGGTTTCTCCTCAATTAAAGCCAAATAACTCGTTATCTATATCAAGTTCTTTATTATCTTCACCAGTGCCTGAAATACATTTCACCACATCTATACCCAACATTACGTTATCACCTTCCACCACATCTCACAGTACGAGATCACCTCACAATCCGATATCACACCCACACAACTCGTCGACTTCGACCCAGACACACGTGCCTTCAGCGCCGTCGTCGTTGTCGCCTTCATTGCTGGAGAAAGAATCATTACCGTCGACAGCAAATCGTACATTACCATTGCCAAGCAGCTCGTCTCCGTCAGACTCTGCACCGGGCTCGCGACAACCACCATCACCCCACGAGGAGTTCAAGGAGCACTCCATCTTCACCCCGATGGTGGTGCACGGGCGCACCAAGCGGCACATCCCAGACTCCACGTGGCATGCGGAGGTGCGTAACTTCCGCTTCATTGAAGCGCTACGAGTTGAGCCTTAGCTTGAACCAACACACTTACTTATACGTCTTGCCGAGGGTCCGTAGTGTATTGTTCTTTGTGAGGCTATGTCACATAGCACAGCTGTTTGAAATTCCGGTAATCAGACTAGCACAATAAAGATTGTTATGTAAATTCGTTCAGTGTGAAAGCCTCTACGGAAAGTGTTTTCTTGCTTCCTATGTCTGCTGAATTTGCAAATGTTATCACGAGCATGCTTCAATCTTATACCTTCGTGTTTTTTTTTGTGAGAATGATGAAATAATCGAAAAATGGATGCGATAATGCGGCACAGCATGAAACGAAGTAGAGGAAATAGGAAATGTCTTTTTGTGCCTATTTTTGAATTGTTGCCTATTGAAATCACGAATGTACCCTTCTATGTTTCAAAAATTTTATTGTACACATGCGTAGCGTGTGAAGTACGATATAATCAGAAAAAATCAAGAAATAATTTTTCTATGTATTGCTACAACAAAAGATTCCTTCGTTACTCAGAAACGAGAACCTGAATAAAAAAATGTTAGTATTATCCTTTCCCTTTAGAAAATGATTGCATTGAGGTTCTTCAGCTAAGGTCATTGTTGTTTTGTTTCCCGTTCTATTATGTGATGAGTTTTTCATTAGTCCTGGAAACTCTCTGATTAATAACAGAAATTCTGTCACTGGAATGATGTTAAGTTTCATTTCGCTTTAAAAGACCTTCGAGTTCATTTTCGATTAAAAAGCTTCGTTATTTACCTTAATGGATAAGCTTTGTCAGTTTACCAGACCTTGGTGCTAATTTCTTTCTCGGTATAATTCCTTTTAGAAAGCGAGCCTTAATGAACAAACTCAACGAGGACTGAAAGCGAACTTCTGATATTGTCAGCATTGCTCATTTTTTGTAATTAATTTTGCGGTCGTGCCTGGAACTTACTAAGTTGACTGCAACGAGTTTACGAGTCGCCTCATCTTAATATCAGCCGCACAAACTTCTGGCGCATTTTTTGCGGTGATTTTTTTTTTTCCAATCGTCTACGTATAAGCGCCCACTGCAGCCTTGAGCCACGACGTTGTCTGCTTGGTGCAATGCTAATCTGCATTTACTATCCTGATCTAGAATGTTTTTTCACTGTGCATCTTTGCTTTGACATTGAGTCTCGATGGTTCGTGATATGAATGAGTGATTCATATCCACGTAAGACCTTGATTTTCAATGTTAATTAGGCTCACTTTCCAGCCAGGTGCGCTGAAGAAGGGTCTTTTCTTTATCTTACAGACTTACAGACCTTCTAGGGATAGGTTGGATTTCTGAACTACTTACCCTTGGCGAAGTACGCTAAGAGTCTGTGCTATCATACTGCCTATTGAGACTTAGCAACACCCATTTATTCCTTGAGCTATCTTGAACAGATGGGTAGCAATGACTGAGATTGTTTTCTATATAGATGTTAATTCATTATTTAGATAGGCCTGATATTTAATTTTCCCATCTTCTTCTGGAGTAATGGCTTCGGAAGAAGACAAACTGCTGCTCGAGCACAGTCGGTTCCTTGCATTCTTCACGTTCCTTTTTCTGTGCCAAATTGTTCATTTTTATCTCAGCTCAGCTTTCGGGGTGACGGCGTCCCTATCTTTCATTATGATAGTGATAATATCGGTAATTTGATTCGTTACATTTTACATCAACTCCCTTCACTGCGATGAATTCTTGATGTGTTTTCAAGTTGGCTTGGTTTTATTCTTACAAGTTATTTGCCTTACAAGAGGAAGAACATTCATGTAGCTTACAAGAGTGATTTATTAAACCATTTACTCTCTTCATTGGTGACTTTAGGCAAAAGAGTAGATGATTTCGCGAGGAAAGTTTTTTAAAATAATGTAAACATCGTTAGATGTACTTCTGAATCTGTTGTAAATTTGGGACATGGATATTCGAAACTTTCTAACTGTGATGTTTGATTTTCAGTCTCGAGAGCACCACCATGACATCACACTGGGGCTCACCATAGACAACGAGAACGTATTAGTCAACTTGCAGCTGAACAGGTAGCGGCCCGAGCTCGGCTGGCCATATTCTAGCCTTCTGAGTCTCGTCAGGATTACTGGACAATGCACGACTTGGCCTGTAATAAGATACAATATTTTTTTCCTGGATTATACCATATTATAAACATGACTTACGTGGACATGGCAAATTTAATGGCAAATCCTGTTGTTTTAAGGATTGCTGATCTTGACAAGACCGGTCGTTATTTTAATTTCTGTTGACATTTGACCTTGTTTCAATCATTTTTCTGCGGTGTTTAGTAGTGAAACTCTAACACCTACGCAGCTTTTGCGCTAGATACCGCAATTTCTGTTTCATCGTCGGTTGCGAAACTTAGCATCAGATTGAGCGAAGGCGTCGAAGAATAAGGACTTTTTCTGCAAATATAGTTCAGGTTTTTTCCTACTGCTTGCAGCGGCAGCTTCAAGCTGCGTGAAGGTAAAATTACTGTGATGTTCTCAGTATACGTTTTGTGAGAACTACATTCTGAAATATTATTCTCTGATATATGTTACTTGAATGTAAAATTACTGAGGAATCGCGAATCTCCTCCTGAAGTAACTTTGCAAAAATCGAGTACGATCACCTTTTAAGGGAATATGAGGTAAGCATCGTCTTGAGATTTTTTCTATGAACAATATCCTTCGCCTAAACTGAATACAATAAATACATGCTGGCAGAAATTTGAAACAACGTCGGACCCTATTTCAGGGTTAGGTGAAATCGGACGTTGAGCACAGAACTATCAATTTCGTCTTCTTTTTTTTTAATTAGCCGGCAAACGCCAAAGCAATGATATCACATTATCTTTTGACATAGAAGTAAGTCAAATACCTTTGACTTACTTCTCAGGTAAGTCAAAGGGATTGGTTTGATGAATTTAGCCTTTGGAAATCTAGGTTTGAAACGAGCGTTCTCCGTAAGTTTTCTGAGGGTTATAAGGTTTTAATAACCCCTCAGGGGGATACAACTCGTGTATCTATGGGAATTAGCACTCCTAGGTGGAAAATGTGTGAGGGCCCGAGCTGAGAGTTAGGTACGCCTTCTTTTTGTTGAAATAAAATCTTTTTGTTATGTTAAGGACCACCTTTTTTCGGTTCACTGCTGTCCTGTTTTTTCACCACCTTTTACTTTCTTCTTCAATTTTTTTCTCGTTTCATGAACTTTTTTCTCAACTTACTGTTTCCATGCCCTTTCTGCATAGATTCCGCATTCTCTTATCTTCGTACTAAATGGTGCTTTCCTCCTTCTTATTTTCGATACTCTTTTTTTTGTAATGGTTAGGGAGGCTTAAAGTAACTTATAATCTAATCTAATCTAAGGTTTTAATAAACCAGTGCAATTACTTCGCAATGATTTTGTAGTATTTTTTTTATTAGTATAAATTCTCAGAAAATATTAGTGAGGGTTTTGTTAGAAAGTTGTAAATCTGTCTCATCGCCTAAATTTCACTGATATTCTCGACATCAAGATAAACTTAAAATTTAGAATAGAACTCTTGGGTGTGGGTTTAGTTTGGATGTAATTTGCCTTCATTGTCGTCGCGACATTTTGACATGAGATTATGGCTTAATTTTAGTTTTCATTTCTCTGTTTTATCTACTTCTCTCTGATTTTTTCATCTTAATTTTTCTTTCTGAGATTAACAATTTGAATGTTTTTTGAGTTTTACCTTTGGCTTTTATCAGTTTAATAAGTTAAAACCCTGTGATTACATAGCCTTTAGAGACTACAGTTTTATTTTATTGTCATTCTCAGTATAAATGTAATTTGCGATGCTGGGTTCAATTCTTTAAAATTAATTTCTTAATCTCATTGCAACTCCTCTAACGGTTGATCGAACTACCTTGAATGCCCATATTAGAAATTTGCAGCTGTGGAGTAAGTATTGAATGACAGATCGTACTCAGTTTACTGTCAAAAATTACAATAGATGTGCTGCCCCCCTCAGGGGGATACAATTATTGTATCTATGGGAACTAGCGCTCCCAGGGGGACAATGTGAGGGCCCGAGCTAAAGGTTAGGTAGGCTTTCTTTTGTTAAAATAGAATAGGTTTTTGTTGTGTTACGGACCATCTTTTTTCGGTTCACTGCTGTCCTGTTTTTCAGCACCTACTACTTTCTTCTTCAACTTTTTCTTGTTTCATGAACTTCTTTCTTAGCTTTCTGTTTCTGTGCCCTTTCTGCATAGATTCCACGTTCCCTTAACTCCATACTAAATGGTGCCTTCTTCCTTCCTCTCTTTACATCTCATTGTTGAGGATAGGGAGGCTTAAACTAACTAATAAACTAATAAAGATGTGCTGCTTCTGATTTCATATCGATTTCTTTATTCGATTCAATTTCTCTTGGAGGCGCCTGTGCGTGTTCTCACCGTCTCTTGCGTGCCTTTACAGAGAGCTGCTCTCGCACGGGTACTTTGAGAAGCAACTTCTGCGCAACGGTTCGCACGTCGTAAGGCGACCTACGGGCCTGGTAAGACTCGCCTAAATTATGTTCATTGTGACACACGTTCCCAGTAACTGTTCCTGTGTTTTGGAAGTTTGCCGTGAGAATGATTGGGATACTCAGATATTGCAATTAGTTCTTTATTAGCCTATACCAAAAATTAAACAAGTTTGTGCGTTGTTCTTTGGCTCAGCATATGTTCGTATGTTGTGCTATTTAGGAAGGATTAAGACCGTAAAAGAAACTTTCAGATGCTCACTGTTACCAGTAGTTAAAGTGCTCAGTATGTTAACTTACAATGGAACGTTTAAAGACGATAATGCAGTCGGTGTGAAACTTGATGTCTGATTTTGAACGTCTGAGCGTATGTCCTTCAACGTTGCGGAGTTTTAGCCGTGGAGACTTTTCCTCAGTATGGTCATTCTGATAATGAAAAATGCTCATCACCATGTTAATGTAAAAAAATTTCTGAACGTTGACTCGCATGATTGTACTAATTCGTCTGTAAAAATAACGCTTACTGATTTTAATATGGAGACTTTGTTTAAGACACAACTGCTCCCTCGGTTTACTGTTAAATTTCCTCTGTCGTAGAATGTTATTGCAACCACCAGTACTGCTGATTTTCACAATTTGCCAAAGCTGTTATGATCTTAACGATCATATTGCAATGGGACTAAAGATGCATTGTAGATACACCTCTCCAAGCTTAATGCGTGTGTGTGTCATTTCAGGACGCGGGTCTGTGCCACTACCAGGGCACAATAAAGAACAAGCCAGGGTCATGGGCAGCTCTGTCTACCTGCCACGGCCTCAGGTCAGATCAAGATGCCTCATTTCGACTTGACTGCGAGTGGTGCTCTCTTATTTCTTTTCCTGTGTTTCCTGCTGTCTTCCTTTGTGGTGATGCTCTCTTATTTCTTTTTCTGTATTTCTTGTTGTCTTTTTTGTGGTGATGCTCTCTGATTTCTTTTCCTGTGTTTCCTGCTGTCTTCCTTTGTGGTGATGCTCTCTTATTTCATTTTCTGTATTTCTTGTTGTCTTTTTTTGTGGTGATGCTCTCTTATTTCTTTTCCTGTGTTTCCTGCTGTCTTCCTTTGTGGTGATGCTCTCTTATTTCTTTTTCTGTATTTCTTGTTGTCTTTTTTTGTGGTAATGCTCTCTTATTTCTTTTTCTGTATTTCTTGTTGTCTTTTTTTGTGGTGATGCTCTCTTATTTCTTGTCTTTTTTTGTGGTGATGCTCTCTTATTTCTTTTCCTGTGTTTCCTGCTGTCTTCCTTTGCGGTGATGCTCTCTTATTTCTTTTTCTGTATTTCTTGCTATCTATCTTCCTTGTGGTGATGCTCTCTTATTTCTTTTTCTGTGTTTCTTGCTATCTTCCTTGTGGTGATGCTCTCTTATTTATTTTTCGGTTTCTTGCTATCTTCCTTGTGGTGATGCTCTCTTATTTCTTTTTCTGTGTTTCTTGCTATCTTCCTTGTAGTGATGATGGTTTAGTATTGATAGGATTCTAATAAATACAACTGTAGACTCCTTCTCGTCTCCGGTGATGGCTGTCAATTGAAAATCGATTTCATTGAAGTTATTTCGGTTGGCGATGAGAAAGAAAATTAATGTTGAACCACAGACAGTGCTTTTTTGTATGCTTGCTATAACAGCTCGTAACATAGCTGGCCCCACGTCAAAATTTGCTCCATTTAAAGGAAACCGACTTCTGAAGGATATATAGTTTTGTAATGAGGATGCTCGTTCTAAAAAAGAGTTCTAACTCGCAACTATTTTTAATAAAACAGGGCATTCCTAATACATTTGAAGGTATTGACTTAATTTTTTTATTTCAGCGGAATGGTTTACGACGGGAACGAGACCCACTACGTAGAGCGCCTGCCCGACTCGGAGCCTTCATTATCTAGTCCGCACTACCTTCTCAGCCACAAACATTTACTGCCGCGCAACTTATCCTGTGGTCAGAATGCCTTCTGTAGCAAAGAGAAAACCTTGCAGCTAATTTACTTTCTGAAAACTTTCGCCTGTCTTAAGAAATTCCAGTGTGTCAGTGTTAGAGCTTCATGAAGAAATAACGTAGCATATTTTGTGAAATATTTCAGTTAATAACGGTTATCATTTCATGTAGGTTGCGTGGTTTGTAGGTTGTTACAGTCTATGAGTAGGGATCTTCGTTACCAATTTGCCCTCGGGTTGGTATTCCTCTCATATTCTATTTTCCTACCCTGGAGTATGAACGGTAATATATTTTTAATGAAACATGAGCATTTCAGTTACGTGCGGCGTCATCGGTAAATTTATAATTTTTCGACAGGCTACAAAGGCCACAAACATCCCTCGCTGGAGCTATTTAAGGACGAAAGCTTCGCCAAAATGTTACGGGTGAGTGAAACTTTAAAATTTACAAATCTTCTTTAAATATGAGGATTTTTGTCCTGAATTTGAATTTTTTAGCTTCTGTCAATATTTTCACCATTTTAAATCATGAATTCATGAGCGCTTATTAATCTTGCATGCTAGAACCGGCTCTTGGTGCTCTTAGACCGGTGCGAATTGAAATCAATGTAAATCTTAATTTGCTCTAAACGGTTAGATGCGCTTTGAGTAAAAAAAATTCATCAGGAGTGGCTGAAATGAAGATAATGGTCCAGGTTTTGGCCATTCTAGCAGTAGTTCTTCAATCTTGCATCTGGTCGAGAGAAATATAATGAAATATGCTATTAGCATATTTAGGATTTCTTCGTCGAAGAGGATTTATTTAAATAGTTTTGTATGGAACTGCACTCGGTATATTTTTTGTGAAGGAACGAATATTGTTTGCATCTATACTAGTAGTGCTCTTATTTCCGGTACTTGTGTTAGATAATATTGAAG
The DNA here is from genome assembly GCA_030386875.1 of Morinoia aosen. Classification (NCBI taxonomy): domain Eukaryota; kingdom Metazoa; phylum Arthropoda; class Malacostraca; order Amphipoda; family Talitridae; genus Morinoia; species Morinoia aosen. Next base: position 30,370,884 of record CM059567.1, on the reverse strand, counting down.
TGACATGAATCCCGCGAAATATCGCGAACGCATTTGTTTGTTACCTTTCCAATTTATTCATTTATGGCTAAAAACGATGGCGTTATGGTCTTGAAGTTATTTAAATAATTTAGAACGTATCATTCCGTGTCCCTTTCATTCATTGTTTGCCCTATTGATGTTGAACTTAATCAAATCACCAGTACTCGCAGCGTAAAATCTTTAAGATCTCGCAGTCACCGTCGAATGAGTAAGAACACATGGTTTTGTAAACGCTGACCGGTTGTCTCGTGTCCCAGTACAAGAGGTCGACAAGCAACCGCCTGGACGACGACGACGACGACGACAAGGCTGGAAGCGGAGGGCGCATTCGGGGTCCATACAACAGCAACTCGCTGTCCCGCTACGTCGAACTCGTGCTCGTCGCCGACCATCTCGAGTTTCAAAACCAAGGCGAGGATGTCAACAAAATACACAAGCGATTCAAAGATATTGCTAATATCGCTAACGCTGTGAGTATCTATGTAGATTAGCAGCTACTGTTTTACTATTTTAATCGCGTGTGTTGCGTATTAAACTATATTTTTCATGAGCTGGTATTGACGATTTTTTGTCTCGCTTGCATTTAAGCTGTTGTTCATAATTATTCTAACATGTACCCATTAAATTGGAGTAAGTTGGAGTATGTATTATAAACCGCTCATTTCATGAGTGTGAGATGACCGGTACACATAGAGACAAGTGTTCGAACTATACCAGTATATTTCTCGTATCTGTGGTCATTGAAATAGCAGTGTGAATTTCACCAGTTATCTATAATATCCCCACATCACCTTACCTATGTTCCTTTTGATTAATTATCAACTTATGTCCTTCGACGAGGTTAGCGTCTGTTGCGGACCAAAATAAGTCGCTTCTTATTGATGGTTCACACAATTTTTTGGTATATTTGTGAAGCAATCTGTTCGGATATTGTTCCCTAGCTATTAAACGTTGTATAGTGGAATAACTCAGTGTCCTTGTTCAAATTTTTCCTAAGGCAGGGTTGAGATGTGTTTGCTTTTGGTATGCCTCATCAGGTATAGGCCGAGATATTAAACGTTATAGGTATTGTGGAATGACGTTTTACCCTGATTCAAATTTTTCTTGATGTTTATTTTTTCGTATGTCTCATCAGAATTGAGGAAATATAAGGGATTGCGATTTCACCCACGTAGAACTCATTTATGTCATGTGGCTACTACCACGCCAAATTTCTGACCTGCCTATTTTATCTGTAAGGGAAATCCTTGTGATGGTGAATGAGATTTCTCTCGCCAGAGGAGTGTATTGCAGATTGTGCCATCCATCCGCGCTTAGCTAAATCGTTGAGATTTCGTTCACGAAAATACCTCTGAAGAGAAGGTTTCTAATGTTTTCAACTTCCGTGATTTTCCTGTTAAATACTGGTGAAAATGTCAAACTTATTTACCTATAGTATAGAATGTGACGCTCACATGCAAATTTTTGAGTTCTGACGAGGCATCAAAGTCGCTTCCTTAAATTGAAGGCCTTGTTAATGCTCTCTATATATATTCGCACATTGCTCGGTCTTCCGCGAGACTAATAACGCACCAGTTGCTCACACTATCTGTATTCTTGCCAGTAACTGTTGTTGATGGTGTTCATTGTGCAGTTGTACCAGCCGCTGAACATTTTCATAGCGCTAGTGGGAGTGGAGGTGTGGCAAGAAGAAGACCAGGTCGTCATCTCTCAAGATGGGGACCTAACGCTGACCAACTTTCTCAATTACCGGAAAGTGCGACTCATCCCTGAACATCCCAACGATAACGCGCAACTGCTAACGTAAGTTTATGATGCTGTTCTCTTATGCTCAAGTTCAAGAACTTTATATCGTGCATGCTCTTCAGTTCCTATTTAACCTTATCTACTGAGCCCCGGCCTCTGAACTTTTCAAAATGGTAGGTTGCACCATTCTGTTATCAGTAACAAGAAATGAGTTATTTCCAATTTCTGAAGGCGTTTTTTCTCAGAAGTGGCAACGCACTATTGCCGTGGAGTTCCTCCGTTGACATTTTCCTAACTTATGCAATGTTGATTATTCATCGATTATCTTATCCACAAACAGCAAAAATAACATTTTGACGTTTATAAAATACAATCATCAAGATTATGAACTCTGAGCTGCTGTAAGTCAATTGCCATTTTTTGTTTCTCGGCGATTTAGAACCGGTGTGAGTTTTCCGGCTTAATTATTTTTTGGCGTCTGAATCTAGTTGATGTCTTACATGACGAGGAATGTAGGAATATTACGTTTACTCACCAGTTCGTGCAGTAACTAACTTGGTATGAACTTGCTGGTGTATTCGTGAGTAGGTTACTCGCTTTGAAACTGTATGCTAGTGTAGTATTTCCAGCTTATTAACTAACGTCAATGAAAAAGCCACTAGGGCTTCAGTTTTTCTTAAGATTTGCACCGTAATTAATACTCCGAGGAAAACTAGCTCTCTATTACTGCTGAGTTTTATGATCACGAGCTTATCATCTTTACAGAGGTCAAGTGTTTGACTCTGGCGTGGTGGGTAAAGCGCTGAAGGGCCCCATCTGCACGTATCAATACAGCGGCGGGGTGAACATGGATCACAGCTCCAGCGTTGGGCTGGTCGCGACCACGGTTGCCCACGAGATGGGCCACAATTTCGGCATGGAACACGACACTGAGGAGGACTGCCAGTGTCCAGACTCCCGCTGTATCATGGCTCCGTCTTCTGGGTTAGTTCTATTTTTAGGCTTAAAATTGAAGGTGCATTGTTGGTGTACGCGGTTTTGGTTTCCGGCTTAGGTGTTATGAAAGTGAGCGAATATTGTGGGACTATATTTTGTGGTTTTTTGGCGTTAAAACAAGTATAAATAATACGTTTTAGTTTTTGACAACGTGTGATTCTCGGTCAGGGAGCAACAATTAATTTCAGTTTTTAGAGATGGAATAAGTGTAATGAGATAAATATGTTCTCTCCTCACTTAATCTTTGTTATTTGGACTTCCTGACTGTAATTCATAAACCTTCTTTAACTTGTAAAATGCCGGCGTTGTGTGCATCCTGTGGTCAATATAAAGAGGAGCTGTAAGTAATTGAAATACCTCGGACTGAAGATATGATCGTGCTTCGAAAGATTTAGCGTTATAGGACTATTTTTTCTCAACAAATTTGACCATTTTAGTTAGAACATATCGCTAAATCTGCTAGATAATCTGCTGAACGAAAAACCTGTTTCTGAACTTATTGGTACCTAGTTTGCGCTTCAAAAATTCCTGCTCCTACTTCGTGAATCGCTGGCATTAAACATTGTGCCAGTAATTTACTATTTACATCTTTTCCGCACAACGTATGAATGTTCGAGGTACTTTTTTGTACGTGGTAAAGAATATACGTCAGGTTATTTCCTCTTGTGAGTTTCTGTCACTTTGCACGTTCCAAATATGTTGCTGAGCCACAGTCGTGTAATTCACATATTTAGAAGCCAGAGCTAAATACATGTAATTGAAACATCTAACACGACTTTGTTGGACAATCTTTTTTACGCCGAAATTCCCACCAGTAGCACGCTTAGCTCAATTCTTACATGTACTTTCCAGATCTCGAAGCCCAAGCCACTGGTCGAGCTGCAGCCACGAGTATCTGGCGCTGTCATTCGAGCGCTCAATGGACTATTGCCTACGCAACAAGCCAAGGACGTTGTTTGACTCGCCGGTGTGCGGTAACTCTTTCGTGGAGCCGGGCGAGCAGTGCGACTGTGGCCTCTCACAGCACTGCAACAATCCTTGTTGTGACCCGGACACATGCCTCCTCTACGCAAACGCCACCTGCGCTACCGGACAGTGCTGTGACCTCCAGGTTATTAGCTTTAGTTGTCTGGTTCTGTCTGTACCAGAGTCTGGTCTATTTTGTATTCATGTATTGTTCTTTACAGTCTGATGCTACTGATTTGATGTACGTTTTCAAATTTTTATGCCTTAAATCTCTTACCTTTTGTAAGTTATGTTGGTCATTGTTCGTCTGGATGCACTAGAAAACCTCGCGCTTGATTAAAACGGATATCAATGAGAAACGTCCATTTAATCTTTTTTTCTACACCTCATTCCGTTTAGCTAATATTGGGGGCGAACAAATGAAACCTCGCTTCCTATGAAATTTTCTCATTCAAGTGTAATTTCTGCTACTAAACATTTAACATGCTCTATTTCATTGTAATAAGGTAATTACATTTTCATATAGCGAATACCTGTGGGCCTCTAATTTTTTAAGGAACTTGGGAATGGTACCTTGACTCTTATTCATTAATCACCTTTTGAAAACTATCAATGCAGAAGAAACCGTTCTGCAACACGACAAAACTTGGTGTAGCTGGGATGAGCTAAGTCAATTCACGTGTAAGAAATAAATTTGAACCTTCGTCATTTGTTAGATAGTTGCTTTGGCTGTATCCTCTTGGGCGACAAATTGTTAAACCGTTAGGGCGGCGAATCCTGTTCGGCCGCTTGCGAAATTAATTAGGCTGGTCCTTCTTGTGAGCCAGATATCGATTACTTAGGTGGGCGAGTCCTGTTCTGCCCGATTGAGAATTATTTAGGTTGGTCCTTCTTGGGAGCCACCTATGATAGTTTCCCTATTTTAGGGTTCTGAGGGCCGTAATTTCAGAGGCTTTTATTCCTGAGAATCTTCCTGATTTTTCAGGGATAAGAGAAAAGTCATGTTCTGTTGACTTAATTTTATTGAGTTGGGGATTGCCCACAGTTCTCAAGTTGCGAATATTATTCGGTACTTTTCGGAGTCCGATCTGGTTACAAGGTTTGAAGATTTTAACCTGTTTTTCAAGCTTTCGAAATTGGAGCCGAAACGAAATCGAGCTAAGGAGTTTTTTGCGCTGGTAATACAGGCTTCGAACGTAAGAGCCGAAATGAAATTCAAGCTACGAGCTAATCAAGCTTCGAGGTTTGAGCCGAAATGAAATTCAAGCTATGAAATTTCTCTTTAGCTTTTCTTCTGAAAAGCTGTCTTCTTTATTTTTTCATTTCAAGTATTTCTTCTTAATTTTGCCATTGAAGTTTTCTTAGTTTTCAGTTCTTCCTGTTTAATTTTGCCATTGAAGTTTTTCTTTTTTTAAATTTAAATTTTGAAACCTGAGACGGATGTATGTTTCGCAAGTATCTGTGATACGTGAGTTCAATTATTTGGGAGAGAATTATTTTCCCTCCCGTTAAATTACAAGGCGCTAGTCGGCATCTTTGACAATAGCCTGACACCATTCATAATAATATTGGTTGAATATGACAAATATCCAATCAATCTTCGCATTTTTAACCCGTTATCAAACAATTTTGAATCGTGAGATTGGCACCTCATGTTCGACAAGCTCTCGTGTTCATTTCTATTTGTGCGCCTAACCATAACACTAAACTGCCTGTGTTGCAGACATGCCGCCCGAAGGAGGCGGGCACGGAATGCAGGTCTGCACATCGCGAGTGCGACTTGCCCGAATACTGCCGCGGTGATTCTGAGTACTGCCCCGACGACGTGTTCCAAGAGGACGGGCATGAATGTCATGCTGGTAAGGCCTTCTGCCATTCTGGTATGTGCCGCTCTCATGAACAGCAATGCCAGCTTCTGTGGGGCCCCACTGGTCAGAACAGCCACGACGACTGCTACAGCCTCAACACCCAGGGCAACAACAACGGCAACTGTGGATACAACTGGGCCAATGATACGTACTCCAAGTGTTCTACTGTGTAAGTACTTGAACTTTTGTCAATATGAAGTCCTATCTCTGCTATAATATTTTGCCTTATGTGGTGACATAGGTGTGAAGAATTCCTTTGTATTTACAATTTATTCAATGCTAATCTTTACTTAACATTTTGCAGCAACCGCAAGTGTGGGATGATGCACTGCAAGCATTTTAACGAACGCCTCGAGTTTGGTATGGAGAGCGTAAGCAAAGTTTCGCATCGCTTCATCCAAGGCAACGAGCGGGAGATTATCCCTTGCCGAGTGGCTCAAGTCGATCTCGGTCTCGACATGGTCGACCCCGGACTGGCTCCAGATGGTGCCAAGTGCGGGTACCAGAAGGCAAGTGTTAGATGTCTGACTACTCAAATTATGTGAAAACTTTCGCCACCGTTGCTATCTCTTGCTTTAAATTAAATATTTTGTGTACCATCTGTAAATTGCCCCTAAATGGTATAAATGTTTTTTTATTAGAACAACGGTTCCAAGATCTTAAGAATTTTTGGAATCCGATGTGGAAGAAATAAATTAAAAATTTATAATGATACTAGAAAGTTTCACTTCTCTGCATGCAAGGGGACGATGAAATAGGAAGGTCGAAAAATACCATCGCGTTTTCACGCCTCATTCTGCCGGCTGCTCTCGTATAGAGAAGTGTGAAATCTGAGTAGGGTTGGAAGATTTTAAAGTTATTTCTTCTACATCGGATTCATTAAATCTTCGCGTTTTAGAATCGTAGTTCTTTTTTGAAGATAAACTTGTTTTAAACAACATCTAATCAACTTTTAGCGTAGCATTTTTTCTTTTCTTTCAATTCGCTTTGTGCATTTTTACTATTGGGCATGGTTATTGATTGGATGTATTTCCATTTTCATTTGATTTGTATTGGTTTGTGTTGTTCCTAAAATTAAAAATGATTTGAGAGGTTAAAACATTGTTTTTAACGAATTGATATATTTTATTGGGCTATTATGGGCAATCTATTAGCATTTGTTTGTTCTTAATTTGTTATTGTTACCAAGTGATGTCAGAGTTCATCATCGTTTTACGGAGTTCAAAAACTCTGCTCATGAATACACGCTATCATATTAATTTTTAGGAGTGTTTATTCAATTTCTCTATTTATTAATTGCTTATTTCTTCCTGATTTTCTTGTTTCAGTTATCTCAATCACAGTTTGCTGACTATATTTCACCGTTTGCTGACCAATTTCACGTCTAGTTTTTTCTTGACTGAGCAGATGTGCGTCAATCAAGTGTGCATGCCTGTGGCGTCGCTGCGCAAAGAAGGCTGCAACTGCCACGGTAACGGCGCTTGCAACAACCTCGGCCACTGCCACTGCGCTCTCGGCTTCGCTCCCCCCGACTGCCTGGAGCCCGGCTATGGAGGCTCCATCGACAGTGGTCCCGCTAGCAACCCGCATGGTCGGTCTTATCAATTGGTCTGCTGATTCATTTCTTTTTCTGAGTGGTGTGTGCAGTCTGAATGTCTTCTATGACAGGGTATTTTTCTTCAGATAATCTGAATGACTGTTTTATGACTAGATATTTTTCTCATGATTTGTCTTTATGGTGGCCGTTTGACTAATTTTTCTTTTTTTGCATAAAATATTTTTTTATAATTTCAGTCGTAACTACTAACGATAACAAGAAATACCTTGCTAGGTCTTGTGATAATTTTTTTCTTATTGCTCGGTAATGCATTCATGAAAAAAATTTAGGTGTAGAAATAAAGTTAAAAGCCCAATTTTGAAAGCATCCTTTTCTATTTGCTGTTGTGTTCTTGTATTTGATTAGGAAAATATAGCTAATACATACATTTACTGTTTTCATGAAAGAATTATGCTTGCATTTTAAATTACATAACTTGTAGTATTGAAAACGTTATGTGGATTACTTACGTAGAATAACTCAGAGAATTGACTAACTTACTTTTACTTGAACTTAACTTGACTTACTTAAAGGTATTTTTTTACATGTATGCTGGTGTGCGTCGCTTTGGCTACAGCAGAAGGTTTAATTTGACTGGACTGGTATTTTTTACTTTTCAGCTACGAACAAGTTCGTCGTTGGCCTATTCGTGTTCTTCTTCGCGATCATACCCCTGGTGGTGGCGTCACTCTGCCTTGTGTACTACGTGCGTGGCAACCTTGGCCTCATAGGGCTCTGGCTAACCAAGAAGGGACTTCCTGGATCTACCAGGTAAAAAACCTTGTTGATAATTTACCCTTTCGCTTGACACAGATAAATTTTGTACGTAATGCTTACGTACTTAACTTGAATTGTCAATAGGTTATTTTTGAAGTGTCGTACTTGAAGATTTTTCTTTTTTATAAGTTTCAATTTTAGTCATGTAAATTTGTTTTTGTTCTGTGTATTTTTACCATAATTCCGCATCATTTTTGTAATCAAAACTGAAACCGTTGGGCTAACTGTGATACGTTAATATAGGAGTGAGAGAGGGAGACCCACTAGTATGATATAGTGAGAAGTACAGAATAGGCAAAACGATGCAGACCAAAATTTGTGGGTGAACCATGGCGCCAAAATTAGTAAACGTATAAAAATAGGCTTCTGACGTAGGGTGAGCCTTCAAGGGATTATAAATTTGTTGAATGAATTTGAGAAGAGAAAGAACTTGGAAACGTCAGGTACATTTGAGTATTATTATGTATCGATCTTTGACCAGACTTCCAAGCTGTGATCCCGAGACGGGCAGACGAGGCGCCGTTGGTCTTCAGCGAGGGATCTCGTCTACCAGCACGGGAGGGATCCCATCCAGTCCCATCTCGTCTTGTGAGAGCAAAAGTAACAGTCCCTTACTTAATGGCAGTGCTACTCTAGTTTCTCCATCAGTGCCTGTGACTGGAGCGAAGAGTGATAATTCAGATGAGTTCTTTGGCAAACATCCAGGTTTCACCCTTGCTCCGGTGGATAGCAGCAGTTTGTCCAACGGAGTAGGATCTCCTGTTCACTCTGCTAATGGTGTAGCAAATGGAATCGCAAAGGCGTCCAGTGTGCCTCCACAGCCTGTACGTCAGGCTCCAGCAGCTCCGGCTAAAGTTTCCATCAGCAGACCTAGTTTGAAAGCATCGACGAACCGCGCTGTACAACCCATTGGCCAAGCATCTTCCGTTCCTAAAACTCTTCCTCCGCCTCCTCCTCCACCCACCTCTGTCCCTCCAGTGGCAGTGGTCAATCCCCAGCGTCGTCCTCATTCTGCTGCTCCTCGTCCACTATCAGTTCCGGACCATAACTCAGTTATTATTTCACGGCCCTCAACTGCTACGCCAATTACCACAACGTCTCCAGCTAATTCTAACAAGTCATCGGGTTCTACCGTATCTAGAATTACTTCGTTCTTGAACAAGAAAGATAAGAGCACAGAAGAGCCTGGCGAGCAAGAAGAGAGAGACGCCAGTCGAAGTAGCACACTGCCTCGGAAAGCATCAAAAATCAACAGAGAAAGCTTGATGCAGCTGGAGATATCTGCACCGATGCAACTTCAGGCCACTAAGCTGCCTGAAAATTTAGTTCCTGTTCGAGCAGCTCCTGAGCCGCCCACGAGCTCGAATCCGACTCAAGAAGGACCCAAATCCACGAAAGTAACTTGGGCACCTTCAGTTAATGTTTCTGAAAAGCGTAACGGTGGTAATACATCCGATATCCAAAGGATAGGTAGCTTGAGAGAACCTTCAGTGACACTCAGGCCACCTATCCCTAAATTTGGGTCAATGAGGGCTCCAAGGCCCAAAAGCCTTCCTCCTGCTCGACCATCGGATCCTCCCCCTCGTCCTCCCCTCCCCACTATTCCTTCCCCCGGTTCTGACGATCTTTATGACGATTGTGCTGAGAGCTATAATAGTCCAGCTCCGATGGCGTCTCTGGAAGAAGATACGTCCTCTCCTACTGAAAGTATTTACGCCACTATTGAAGAGGGCACATCTCCTGAAAATGCCAGTTCAGTTGAATCTAAAATTTTAGATTCTGATGGTGCTGCCGAACAAGAGCCGTTTTATGCTAACAGTTCTGCAGTAGCAGCTCCAGAAAGTTCTACTGGTAAGAAATCCATGTTTTCGTTCCTCTATGGTAAGGCAAAGAAAAAGAAGAAAGATAGTGTGGAAGAGCCACTCTATAGTAACATTGGTGGAAATGATAGAACGGAGAGCGAGAAAGAAGCTCCTTCTCCTCCAAGCCGAGCGTCTTCTTTGACTCCTCCTGATCGCACCAGCTGCGGCAGTTCGGAAGACGGAGGATTACTTTCTGAAATTGTTAGCGAGTTAGTCACTCGAGAGCCCGATTTCCGAGACGCTCTCGTTAGCAAAAAAAAGAATAAATCAGCGGAAGAAAAACGTTCTGCCTTTAGCATAGGCAAGAATAATGTAAGCTTAGCACCAAAAAAGTTAGATTCTCTAGAAGATAGCTCATCTTTGCCGAAAGTTGATAGTACGAGCTCAAATCAAGTAAGTCGCAGCATTAGTTATCCTTGGAAGCCACAGTCAGTATCAAAGCCTTCGTCTCTCAGTTCTAGTCACTCAGCGGGGAGCGATAACCAAAAGCCCCTATCGAAACCAGGTAGTGTTTTATCATATTTGAAACGCAACTTACCCAGTGATCAAGAGAACACTATTGTAGAGGACACGGGGCAGAAACGCGAGGCGGCATCACCTGACCTGAAAAGTCCTATAACTGCCATGAGTAACACGACCATCACCACTCAAATTGTGTCGGGTGCTCCTCCGACTGTTGGGCCACAGATTACATCTGCAAATCAGAGATTAGAGTCATCATTGGAAGCAGTAAGAGTTGCATCCAAACAATTGAAGAACGATTCCTTGAAAGTAGGAGAAACTCCGGGTAAAAGTACAACGCCTTTGTATTCCAATGTGCCGAGTAAAAATACGGCATCGACTACTGCAACAACTAAGCCATCACCTGCTTTGACTAATGTAGCGACTATTTCTGTCAAACCCTCGCCTGTCAAGCAAGTAGCCGATAATGGGATACAAAGTGCTGCTGGAAAGGGTCTAGGGAAACCTACCACAAGTAAGCCCGTTGTGCCGAGTGCAAGCAAACCTTCCGCTAGTCAGGTGAGTATTTCAAGTGATAATAGTGTAGATAAGTCGTCAGGCAGCGTCAACTCAGCGTCTAATGCTAGTATTTCTAGTTCCTCGTCCAAATCTGGTTCTGCTAAGTCTTCGCGACCAGCTTTCCCTCCAGACAAGGTCATTTTCCCGCCTGACAAGTCTTCTGTTGCCAGTACCAAAGCTTCCAAAACCGAAGGCGCAACCTCATCATCGTCGAATGTGGGCGCTTCGCGAGCGAGTGCTCGAGCTGGTAGTGCAGGAAAAGGAAAAATTTTGAACTCTAAGAGTAAAACGGGAGGGAGTAATTCAGCCTCATCGAGTAAGTCGAACGATTCAGTGAGTAAGCCTACTCGTGTCCTGTCTCCGACTAGGTCTTCTGTGAGTAAGGGTCCTCAAGCGTCTGACAAAGGGAATGTTGTCTCTCAGTTTAAAAGTGCTGCCCCGAGAACGAAGTCACCAGGAGTGGGCGGTGAAGCTTCTGATTCTAAGGAAGCCAAAAAATCTACTCTAAGTAGCAGCAGTACTAGCGCTGCTCGCTCGAGTGCACGCCGCCCTGCTGTCCGGAGCAACACCGCGTTTGGAGGTAAGAGTGTCGGTAGTTCTAATGTTGCGTCCCTCCAGCAAAAATTTGAAAAGGAAGCCACTGGAAGTTCTTCCGCAGAAAGTGTTAAAACAGCTGTGCCTGCTAAAACATCCTCCGCCCGCAAAACTTCCGATACCAAGCCTAGTGTGACTCCTAAACCGCGGACATGAATGTTTTTGTATATTACCTACTAGAACTTGTCCACACGTCATTTTTATGAAGAATGCTGTCGATATTTTCCATTGTCGTTGTATATTCAAGATAATTATGTGTGTTTATAATTCCATCGCTTTATTCAATCGACACATTTCAAGACTGTCATTCTCCATGACGTTTACAATTGATGTCCTGCGCGCTAACCTATTTAGCACGATTGCTTGTAGGTGAGGAGATGTGAAGCCCAACTAATGCAATTATGCTAAAAACATTTGAACCAGTTTCAACTCATAACCGTTTTTACTTTAGAGACATTTGGGTTTGGAACGTAGATCAATTGGAACTGTACAAATAAAAGTTGTTCTGTGTGCAAGCGCAATTGAGAAATGTGAAACTTGATTCATATCACAAAGCATAAGTTACTAAAATATAGCATAATATAAAATATAATATTCTCAAAACATTCTTTTTTGTAATGTGAATTGATTGAAAGTATTTATCGTGATGTAATAAAAAATTATGAGCATATTTTAATGATCATACTTATTTTAGTATAATGGAAATTTAACAAATTCAAAGATGGGAAAGTGAAATCACTGAAATAGTACGGTACGACTAGTTTGGCTGTTTATGCTCTGAAAAATTAGATACGTATTTAGCATGTTAAGCGTAACTTGGTAAATGCGGATAAAATTTTCGTGATAGAACACAAGTTTCCCCATTGGACGTTATTCGTTAAAAACATGAATTCTCCACCTCGGAAACTTTAGGTATCTTAGTTTCCATTATAAAATCGAGTAATGAAGCCAGCATTTTTATGATTTTCAGTGCTCTAAACTTTTATTTCTTAAAAATTTTGCGCTACTTTCTCCTCTTCTCAAAAGGCCATAACTTTTTTCTATGTGTTGGAGGGTAATTTTCGCCTGTGACGCTTCATTTCTGTCATGCTTTTTATGAATACAAATTAAACAAAAATTGTAAATTTCGCAAGACTAATTTATTCGTCTACGAATCAGTCGAATTATGGTTTTCTCTCTTGGTGAGTGCATGTTAATCGTGTCTAATGACGCCTCGAGTTCCTATATCTTACAAACTTTTATTCATCATCAATGGGGAAACGAACGTAATATTTTATTTTCCGTGGTGCAAGCATTACTATTTCAGTTACTAAGACGGGAATATTTTAAATCCTCCCATCATATGATACAGGGAAATAATTGCTGTCATTCTGCACCAGGGTTTTCATACCTTGTGGTACATCTTCGAGATTTTAGTTCTGATAATACTTGGGCATTAATGAACTTGCAATACACATCGAATTCGTGTGGGGTCTTGCCGACAACATTCAAAAAATTTCAAAAGATATTGAATTAACCTGGGTCTGCCACAAAGCCAATATTGCTTGAAGCGCTGGTTGTGTAAAATTTCTCAAGATATTCATCTCTCTTTTCCCTCATGCAGTAACTGTTTGTTGAAACGTCTTCAAACCTGGTAACTGACGCACAGCTGACGTGTGGAATTTTTAGTTGTTCCTCGGTAAGCGGGGACTCACAAAATGTTTTCTGATTTTAAGGCATGAGGCACTCCTTGATAAGCGTGTAGAGATCTAGAGGGACTCGAGGGATGCACTGATAGTATTTGTCCTCATCATTTTGCTTGGTGAAAATCGTGCTTCTTTCAGCCATTTCTACTGCCACTGAAGCTAGTAAAGCTTGCAGAGTTAGTTGTAATTTTAGTTGAGTCTTTGCCTGCGTATTTATTATGACTTTCGTAGGAGAGATCTTTCAGCAACAGACTCCTTCATGAGTTTGTTTTGATTTCCTCGCTTCTGTTTCTCATGTTATCAGAAATCCAATGGCTGCTTTTTTACTGACTAAAATTTTACGTCGTTATTGTCACCTAAACCAAATCTTTGAGTTACTTGATCACTGCGGTATTTGCTAGACAAGCAGTGGTTAAGCCCTCATAATAATCATTGTCTTTGCGTTATTGTAGTTGATTGAGAGGGTAGCCTAATATCCGTTTAATCTATTGAGTATTCAAACGCATTCACTATTTACAAACGATCGAATATTATGTCGCGAGAAGATGTGTAGTTATTGAAAAATACTCTCATTGCCTAAATTATCCCCTGAGTCGGTTTCAGAAATTGTGTCCTTTTCGAAAACTCGGATATGGCTGTTCTCCTCCGAAGAATGTATAAGTTTTTAGATTTTTACGCCCTGTAGCCGAGGACCATTACAAGCATACAACGAGCGTTAATGCCCCTATATTGTGAAAAAAAATATCTCCTGCGCCTCAAGGAAATGTAATTTTTGTATCTACAGGAATTAGCGCTCCCAATGGGAAGATGTTTCGAAGTGAATGTATGATAGGCCTTTTCTTGAAATAGAATACGTTTTTTGTTTTTTTACGGACAATATTTTTCGGTACACTACTGTCCATTTTTCTTAGCGCCTATTGCCTCAAATGTTGAAGACTTTCCATCTTGCTATTCTATACACATGGTGTGGGGCACACATTGTTCAAAAATTCCACGTTTCCTGGAATCCATGCTAATGGTGTCTTCTTCCTTCCTCTCTTGGGAACACCTTTGCTGTGGTGAGGGAAGATTTAACTGATAACCCTATGTATATCCACTGTTCGAAGTATTCTGATTTCCGATTTGGGTTATTTAATTTACATTAACTAACAGAAATGAAATTCTGGAGAACTCCAATATTTCCGAGGCTTGTCATTTGTACTCTGATAGTAGCGTAGTAGTTTCAAGTTGTTGAATTAACTAAGGGGGTATCTAAAATTTTTCGACATTTAACCTGCGATTGATTAAGACTTGTTTTCTCATTCCCACAGGAAACTAATTTTTCCCCCATGCAGTGCACGTTTCAAGCTTAGTCTGGCTGTAACTTAATTAATATAGCATAATTTTTGTTTTGAAAAAGTTCGAAGCAAGTTGAAAATCAAATGGTAAAGAAGTCGAGCTGGTAGCATGCATAGAGATGCTTTATTTTGAGAGTCAAGTACTCTTACTAGATATTCATTAAGGTGAGCCATTTTCATAAAGTTTCTCACCAACCGATAATCAGCTGCTACTGCGTAGAGTTGACGCTTGCTTTGATCGATACTGTTTCAGTATTTTTTTTTACTTGTGAGTCGCTAGGCATACTAAAATATCAAAAATTGTGTAAATCTTTTTTAGTTCAGCGTTCGAAAGACAATTATTTCCGTTAGTAGGGTACAAGTCTATTTAGTGCGAGCTTTTCAATTTATTTCGTTCTAGTTTTCCACCTGAAATATTGTTTTAACAAAGAGAAACTGACGAATTTTGATCGTTGAACACTCATGCAACTGTTTGTGGGAGTACAGTAAATTTTATGGTTTGACTTTTTTGACAAGTGAACTTTGGTCTTAATTATATTTTCAGGAATTTAACAACATTGGACAAAAATTCGCTTTCTTTAGTTTGATGTGACTTCAGATCAATCTTTGAATATTTAGTAGGAGCTTACGTGATTAAATTGAAGAATTAGGAACTATTTGATAAGGCATGCTGATATAGCTTGATTTATAGTGTTCGAATTCACTGCCTGTTTTAAACTGTTAACTGTTACAATTTTTTGCATGAATGACATTTAAAGGGTCTCAGCCATGCATGTAGATGTAGTTGGGTAGACAATTATTTACCTTGCCAGTTTGAGGCATTTGACGAAGGTCAGAGTTGAATGTTTGGTTGCTTCGCACTTTATTGGAGTTTAGAAAATACTGAATATGAGTGAAAATATTTCCTGATTAATTTATATAAATATATATACACCTTAATACTTTTGTAGAATACATCTAAAACTAATTTTAGAAAAATTGGCTTTCATTGTATCGCGCAAACTTGCGTTCTAGTTCACTGGGCATTTTACCAATTTTCTAAGTAGATGTTAATTGATCTCGAGGTTTTGGTTACCTTTGTGCAATTAGTCAAAAAGTGCAAATTAGTTGCTACTTAAGCGTTCAATGTGTTGATGAAACTTTAAAAATTTCAGTATTTGTATTCAACACCGTCTTGTCTGTTTAATACGAACAATTTTATCATGTGTTCTTGTTGCGGTGCGACAATTATCTGCTGTACCGAGCAGATAATCGTCTTCTGACAACCGAACGAAGATTAACCAAATAACTCATAGAGTTGGTTCAATGTGTCTAACTATATCCGTGGATAACACTGCGCAGTTGTTATTCAGTTCAGAGAATATTTACGAATTACTTGATAAGATCGCACATAAGTGAATGTTGGTGTTTCTTTCAATTGGTGAACGTAATAAGACAGCGGGCGTTTCTAAGTTATTACGGTCCTATCAGAAGCTAATTTTTTTATGTAAGCTTGTTTGCCTTGTACATTCTAACAGCATGTCGGTGTCTTCAATATAAGAACATGTGTATGGGTTTCAAGCAGCTGAAATAACGCAATTTTGAATTGTCAAAATTTTCATAATTAATGCTGACAGTTGCCGGGACTTAGACTGGCTCATCACTATACATTTTAATGCTATACCGAGAGTTTTACATTGTTAGTTTTTGTATATTGAATAAGGTCATGTAGAAAATAAACTTTTTATAAAATTGATGCTTATAATTCCCCTCTTCTAACCAGAACCATAATACGAAAATGTGAACAAAATGTGCGTCACATTAATAATGAATTGAACACTTAGACAACGAACCCTGGGTAGGTCGAAACTCGAGTGTGAAGCTAGAGTTACTCACGCACACCTAGTAAAAATGAGGGGAAAACGATGTCTTCCACTGTCATAGCTAGTAGAACTGTAACGGGAATAAAGTTCATACAAAACTTTTCATCAATAAGAAATCAGTGAATTGACAAGATTGTTTGAGCAATTCACAGTTACGAATGAGGAAATAATGACACACAATCTCAAACATTTGTTTCTTATTTGCCGGCAATCAGCTGCTTAAAAGAACTAGTATGGATTGTACAAAGTAACTAAGTCTATCATTTATACCTATAATGTGGCACTCGTCTAATTTCTGCAGCCTTAACTTTACTATTTACAAGAGTTAAATAAAAATGCGTCGAGAATTATACTACTTAAATTTTAATGGCTCCGATGAATTTATATGGTAAAACGTACTTAGCGGAAATACATCTAAATACTTCGTAATGAATTTTGGTTGATTAGAATTCTCTAAAGAATGTCTTTACTTACATCTTTCTTTTGAGCATAATTTTCGTGTGGTGGAGGCACACTTTGATCGGCTATTCGAGAATTCAGTCCTGGAGTGACCCATATCAGCACATTACGTTCACGAAGCGTTTAAAATGAGACCTAGCTGTATGCCTCATCAGGCCATAGCGACCTTCTACCATTGGTCATGTACGATCTCACGAACACAATAACTCGCCAAACACTCTGCAAAAGGTGCTACGGTAAAGCTTAAGATTTTAGCCCTAGAGTAAATTTGCTAGAAGATTCAGCCATAAAGAACGATGACTTAGGGCTAACGGTGGACTACATATGAAGAGGAGCAGCCTCGCTTATTATCCTAGAGATGTTACAGAGCTTTAAAGAGCTACCTTATCTAGCATCACAACGCCAGCTGCTGCAGACTATACTCTCAACTTAATACAGTTCGGTTCACAACAAAAAATTCCCTTAAACCAAAAACTGGACAAGTAGTAATAAATAGATTTTACCCCCGAATTTTCTACCGCGCTATTTCTAAATGTCATCATTAATTATTTACAACCAATAATGCAAATCTTATGTACACTTAGACCATACTATTAATGTAAGTGTTATCCAGAAGTTATATACATCAATATAAAACTTGTGATACATTTAAAAAATTAACCTAATATCGCCTTAAGATTACTACATAAATAGACAAAACGCGCCAAAATATAAAAGTATGAAAAAATCATGTATCGTTTAGCAAGTTGTATTATCGTTTAACGTTTCTTTTATTTACGATTATGAAGTAGAGGCATAAGTCTAGCACTTCACGAGTTGACACTAGAGCTTGAGGAGTTCTTGCGTTGCTCGAGAAATTGAAGCCTACGCTTTTGCAGAGTGTTTGACGAGGTGCTGATACTAGGTTGTGCTCTTAAAGACCTTTTAAAGACTCACTACGAGTGAGGTAGACAGTGGCCATCCATAAAGGGATGCTGGCACCAGGCAACAGGTAATCGAAGTTGGCTGCAAGTGCACACGAGAATGCTTCCTTAGAATAGTATTAATTAAACCCTGCCCTTAAAAAAGAAAAAACGCTTGTAAATAACACAAATACTAATGGCTAAATATATCAGTACCACCACGATAAGTTTCATGCACTGATATGCTGCAATACGGCTACGGAAAAATTTATTAAAACTAACGGTACCTGAGGATTGCATTGCCACCAAATTAGCGACAAATATCTTTCCTCTCAACTTCCAAAAACATGAATAAATCCATGAAAATGTTTCACCATGAATGAATAATATAACATTGACGAACAACAAAGAGGAGACCACAGCATTTTTTGTTCAACAGCTCTCGTAACCAAACACTATGAGAACTGGATAAAGTTATTAAGATTAGTTGAAAACCAGACTTCCTAAAGGTAATTCACGAAGCGGTGTTACAGCATTAATCCCGAATATGGGAGACATAAATCGAAAAAACGTCCACGCCGTGCAAGAAAAAGTCTAATATCTAAACGCCAGTGAAGACGGGCCACAGTTAACGTCCATCAGCATGAGTCAAGATCCGATACTGAGGTCGACAGCTCTGTTCGCTGCAGAGGAGGGACGTAGCCACCCAATGAACAAGCGTAACACAGAAGAGATACAGGCGCCTCGTGGCTAGGTAAGAGTGACTACCGAGAAGGCGAGGGAGTGCAATAAAGCAGCTCATCTACACAGGCGAGGGAGCGCGTAACAAGATCAGGTAACACGAATACAACAAGGAGGTGGGACACAGCTACGGGCCGATGAGCGCAGCACACATGTTTTTTGTGGGGGCTTCTTCCATGAAGCTAAGTACTGCGGCGACACTCAAATGGCACGATGTAAGGCCATCGAGGCGCTTCAATACTCAGTACTTAAAGAATGCCCTTCAAACTTTTTCTCCCTCTCCATGTTAAGACACCACAAGTAGGATAGAACGAATGCTTAGAACACTAACTACAAGACCAGCCAGGCTCTTAAGAAGCAGTGATTGGTCGCATGCAAAACCTTAAACTAAGAGCTACATAACCCTATACCATACCCACTCCAAACAAACTTACTCTACCAACTAGCCTAAAGACCGCACTCACACTTAGCAGGGTAGTTTTGACAGTTCAAATCTGCCACTATCAAGGAAAATGAACTACAACTACATCTTAAACATAAGTAGAAGTTCAACCGTAGTTCAGGGATAATCTGGTGATACTCGCTTAATAGTAAGTCGAAGGTTGACTCTTTCCAGTTCATCATTCGCAGGGGCCGTAGGTGATGATAAAATGCCCAAGCTCTCACCACCACAGAGAACACAGTTTGTACGAAGGTAGTGAGAGGCTCCCTTTCTGCACACCATCCAACAACCACCGCCACCGCCGCCGCAGGAGCTCTCTCAGCTGTAGTTACTGTTTTCAGCAACACCGCCGAGTAATCTTAACAGTTTTCAAGAAGAGAGCGCTGCCCAAAGGTAGCAACGCGCAAACCACACACCTCTTGCAAAATACCGCAACACTGCACTTACTCCCATCCAAAATTTCTTCGCTTCTATGTACAAAATATAGGCTATAACTTAAAACCTAAATTCTATACAAAAGGCATCATTAGACTAAGTCACACTTTCATTCACATAGTACTTAAATTTTTCAAAACTCAAAAAGCCGAGCAGATAGAGCGATGTTTTGGCCTTGCGTGACCGAGGAGAGAAGAGAAGCTGGTAAGGGATTACACGGATATACCCTAATCTGATGGCAACTCCTCACCCTTAAACATTAGTCAGATACGTCAATTAGTTTACGATAAAACTTTCAGATACAAAATTAGGATACTATGCGATTAATCCTACTGAGAATCACATCTTTACTTCGGTAATGTCTACGATGCTAGGACATTTAATAAATCGACATTATATATTTACTGCTCCGTTAGAGTAGTGAGTAGCTTTGTTGTTACTACCACTGATAAGAATACGTTTTTCAGAGCAATTTCATTTAACACTAAAGACACCGTAAATGATATCAATACAATGTAGCAGTAAAAAAGTTCCTCTCTGGAGTCGTTTCTATAATAGCAATTTTGAAGAGAAATAAATGCTATTCCAGCGAGAAATGCTTAATATTAACACTCTCATACAGTTGGGCTTAAATCTCAAATTGTACTTTATTATCAATGAAGCTGGTTGCCATAACTAGCGATTCTATTATTAGTACCATTATCATTACTACTAGAAGTAGAAGAAGACAGTCAGCAGTAGGCTACTCTTTGGTCTTACGGAAAAAGTTCGTGGTAATATCTTGAAGGATGCATACGATTATGATCCATTAAAAATCGTTCCGTGGTATTGATTCGGTCCTTCATCTCACTAGCGAAATTTTGATACTTGAACGCCAAAATATTCCAAATCAAGCGCACACTAACAGATTCACGCAGTCGCACCACATCCAAACCAAATTTCAACCACACTGAACTAAATACCCAATTAACCACGTTACCATCAGTCTTTATCGATCTGCTTGAAATCGGTCTCTGTTCTTCGCAACTGTCCACGCAAGATTATTCTGATAAGTAACAAAGGTGGAAAATTTTAAAAATAATCATGTGGCACGAAAAGAGGAAAAAGTCATTATATCAGAACATATCAAATGTCATCGGTACTAATACTTTTCAATATACATCATATTATAATGACAGCTAAATCAAGGTCAGATGTGTCCACTTGAAACAAAATAGTAGAAATAAAATTATTAAAAGGCACACATGTTAGCACAAGGAGTCCGTAAAGTCATTCTCAGTTAGCAGGATAAACAGGAGCTAAAACCGTAACTTCTTCCTCGTTTTTCACTACATTTTCCAAACACAAAATCAGGCTTACCAATTTAACGTTGCACCATATTTATAGCTACAATATAATTGACATTGGGAGTATCGGCAGCAATAAAAATATTATCGCACCACAGCCACAATATTCAGAAGCCATGAGGAAGTTCTCTTTTCATACCCAAGAAGCACATGAAATTATATGATAAAAATAGGTAAAAACGGAATTTCCATATAATTTTTACGAACTACATTGAATAATATAAATACCATTTCAAAATTCGTTGATAAATTGCCCTAAAGAACAGAATAACCAAACCCCAAAAAGCTATGGTAGATAGCCGATTCTCTCGAGACTCAAGACTACGACGTATGCCACTCTCATTTTGAATTGTTGAGCGGGAGGAAAGGCCAATCACCAAAAAGAGATCTTGAACAAAAAGTGATGCGTAACGTTAAAAAAGAAATAAATCTAGCATTGGCGGGAGAAACGTTAGTTGTCCCCACCAGACACGAAACGTGAAATTAGGAGTTATCCCTAAAGTGCGAAAGTTAAGAGGTATCGGTGGGGAAAATCGGAGATGAGCAGCAGAGAAATAACCCGAAGCACCAACTGCTCATACGTTAGTAATATTAAGTCAGGACTACATTCAACAGCTTCTACTAACTATATAATTGAAAGAAATATGCCATACGATTAATGATTAATGAACAATTTGTAAAACATTCTTATTAAATGACTTGTGATGAATGTGTAAAAATACGTTTCATTTACACTTAATTGAAGATAAATTATTGCCACAATAACATGATTGACCAAGAGATGCAAATTGACCCATAAATTAACGAAGATAGCATCTATTTAGTGTACAAAGTCAACTTATATTAGATACTGCACTTTATGGCAAATTCGACATGGTTTCCTTGAAGGACACAATTAAAAAAAAGTAAAATAAATAATAGACATAAAAACCACTTTGGAATTTTCCGTAAATCAAAAAACGAGGCTACATGCTTTATTAAATATTCAATAGAATAATGTAATATAACCTTGGCAGTAAAATTAAGATCAATATCAACATGGACCAGCAAAACAAGTCTAGCTACTAAGTAAAGATGACCCGTACAAGCAGATACGATCAAACCACTTAGTAAATACAATTAAATAAATCAACATTACTGAGGGGCAGTAAAAGAATCTGAGAAATCATGCTCAAGAAATGATCAGCACAAGGACTTTTACGCACAGTAAAATTACTCTAAATCTTGGTGGAATGCCTCCACACGTCTATTACTGCGCGAGTCAATAATTGGAGCACAGTGTTCGGTCACTGCACATGGCGGAGAAGCGACGCACATCGAAAGTTGGTAATTCACAGGGTTGGGAGCAGCGGAAGCGGCACGGATCCTACGGTAGATACCAAATCAGCCCAGACTATGTGACGCGTATAGTATAGCACATTTATTGGGTCATCAAGGGATGATGATGAAGCGACTAAAGTTTGGCGATGCCTCGTACAAAATACACCAGAGATTCCCCAGTAATCTTTCAGCGATAGATCGACGACTACAACTTTGAGAAATTCATCAAAATTTCAATGTTAATAACCCATGTCAAGGCGCTATAATGACATCTTAGAAGCATTAGTGTCACATATCAAAAATATCTTTTACAAATTGTTCGAGTGACGCAACACTTCTTCTCATTTGTTGTGTACCAAACGCTAGAAGTAACTAAACTCACGAATTTGTACAGCGCAGATATTCGGCATCAATTCATAGAAAGTTCAACTGACAAGTCGAAACACTTTAATATCTTTAAACTAAATTGAGTGGTAAGGGTTGAATACGAAAAAAAGAACAAAATGCGTAAGAGCTCAAGGCTGCAGTTGCTCACAATGGAAGAGACTGCAGAGAAGTGGTGGTGGTGGTGATGGAGTTGGTGGCGGCCGGCGGTGGCAGAAAGACGTTGCGACGATGGCTTACCACACAGAGCTACCCCTACATAACAAGAGACAGGCATTAGCTTCGCACCGACTAATGCTGGCAACATCACTTTTCCGTACTTTTCCAGGAGGAGTGCTCAAAAAACGTAATGATGAAAATTTTCATCAATGAATGCCATTTCATGATTAAAATGTTTCAGCATGGACTGAGGAAATATTCATGGAATAGGTTTTTTTCTTCAAATACTAATAAACCTTGACAGAAAAATAAACGTATTTAGATTTTTTAGAAAACCAGTTTGGCTAGCTTTTATTTCAAGGTGAAGAAAGATTGTCTAGATTTCAGGCATGATTTTTCAAAAAGAAATAGGGCACAATGCCCACCAATGAAAATACGTATAATTGTATTCTACCATAAAATACTGCAAAAATTAAATGTATATTAAGAAAGTTTCGGTATGGACATGATGCTCGACTTGAGACGGCTTGGTGTTACCCCATTTCACTATGTTTAACCAAGAAAATGCAAGCAAGTACATGTGAACACCGTATGTACGCGACGCGAGCACGAAGAATTATGTGAGGCTTTCTACGTACAAGAACTATGACCATGCCGACCACCGCAAAAATAGATTGAGACTTCATTCACGCTTGAATTAAACTGAAAGTTAAGTAGAGCAATTCATCTGCTTTTGTTACATCAAATTAATGAGAAAATTCCTAATGTAATAAGTTTATTTTACTAGAAAATAAAATTGATAAATTCTCAATAATTCGTCTGTTAGAATATCTCGCTTATTAAATTACAATTTAAGAGAATAAAATAATGTAAATATAATTTTTTTTAACGATGTCATCTACCTTTGCCTAACTATTCTTAAAAAAATCATATAAAAATAAACAATTGAGCAGAGTTACGCGCATTCACGGTGATAGAGGCTAAGATTTTGATGCTAGTCAATTTTAGATTGTTATAAGTTATTCGCGTTTCACAAATACGTAAAATTAAAAAGTGTTGATTAAAACATCCAACTATATTTTCTTCTTATATCTTTCATTAAATAAGTTTCGAATACCAACATCATAGACTTTGAGCAGAAATTTTTTTCCAAACCCTGGCTTAAGTTTTGCAACTGAGTCGAATGATGTACCTTTCGAAATTCTCCGTAGACGATCAAAAGAAATAGCGAAACAACCAATCGCGAGACTATGGTAGGTGCTGTTATGTCATGATTTATTATAATTATCAGTCAAAGCGTGTCAGAAATGCGATTAAAAAGGCAAAATACTAAGATTTTCTACGGGACGTTATGTTTTCTCTTTTGTGGTTCCAAAGTGTGTCAAATACAAACTTAAGAACTGTTATGAAGGTGCTAAAGTCTAAATCTCACTCCCGTCTGAACTTCCTTTAATTGTCTCAAGGTACTACACACCTCCAAGGACAACAATATATGAGTGTATTTCTGCTGATATCATTATAAGTGAGAATAGTTTGAAAGTTTGAATCCCTTTGCTGAGAGTATTTTTAATTTCTCCACAAAGTCTAAGAATACTATGATGCTGTAGGAATATAATTATATAGGGATGAAGTTAGCCCATTGAAACATCTCTGAAATTGCTTCATTCCTCTTTGTGCAAATTTCATTCGAATGGTTACATTTTACATGTGGTTCAGTAGATACTACTGATTTCCCTATTGTTTAATTTACCTCAGTTTCTTGCCCTAATAGTTAAGGGAACCATACCATATTTCGAAAAATTTTGTTTTATTGCAGATACGTTTCTGAAACTGTGTACACGTATTGGAAACGTGGTCCTAAGTCTTTAATACCCGTGGCATTTTTTTATTTGACCCATAGAATTTGAGTTATTTGATGCAAACGATTTATTTTCAAAACATACATACTCCCTCAATTGAGTGATCCAGTTTCTTGCATTCAATTTTACTTCCATCATTCTAAAAACGACGACGTAGAATTTTAGATTTCACTCTGTTTTAAGTTATTAATTTATACTTGTTTCTTTACGATTTTTTCCAAATTTTCTTCAAAAACCGTCATATAACTCAAAAATAAAAGCAAAATTCTAAGTTTAATTGTTTTAAGATAATTTAATGTACAAACGAATCCAAAAACCGCATTGCTCTAGACTCAAAATTGAGAGAGGGGTTAGAAAAAGATGAGTGTTTATTGACATCGGCGCAAAAATGTGTTTTGACAGGCGGCGTAGGTGCGCAGCCCAACATTCCAACATCCCTCCCCCGAAACGGCCGCAGTTCAACAGAGACTTCAGAGCACTGTCGCAGTCAGATACATCTCTCTGCTACTCCTAGATGTAACAAAGCATGACATTGGTTAACAGAGGATAACATGATGTAAAATATCCTGAGATTGGGTTGCTGGCGTGAGCTCATCCCCCCCTCTTTGGGGTGGGGGGAGGGGGGTTTCCCTTAGGTTTACACTCTTTTCGAGGTAACTAATTATGCCAGACATGTTTCTTGAGTACTTTAATGAAATAAAACCCAATTCTGAAAATTTTTCCAATTTCCGATGGTATGGTTCCCGTAAGACGTGGCGATTTCACGCGTACGTTTATCAAGTCCCAAATCAAGTCCGGATTTGGGACTTGATTTATTGATGCGAAAAAATTTCACCGCATGACAAAGTCTATTAAAGCCATATTCTTCATTTTCAATTCCCATTTTGTTCCTCAGCGCAAAGTTTCCTCGCCAGGGCTTCAAGCACAGATCCTGTCAAGAGTCTTTCAAATAAATCCGTACAACTTCCCTTTCTACGCTGAGATCCTAATTCGAGGAAAAGGTTACATAAAGTTATGAATTTTTTTGAATATTTAGCAGACCAGGAGAACCAAAGTTCTATTCGATAAGATCGTTTTAAAGCCATGAAACGTGTAGAAGCCGTTCTACACGTTTCAAAAGCTACATACAGCTCAAATAACTTTTGCCGTTTTTACTACTCGCCTTTTTGATACCCTTTTCAAGGGCTACGATGCGCTTTGGTGCTTCGCACAAGTTTTGGCTTCAATTTGCTATCAAAAATGGTAATCCAACGGGTTCAGGTCAGACGAGTAAGAAGACCGTAAGTCTTTTTCTCAAAAATCGCACAGCGGACCTTTTGTCAACGGTTGGCAAGTCATATTGAAACATGAACTTCTTATTTGAAGCCTTGATTTCCATGCATAAAATGATTTTTGTTTGCAAGACGTTGCAATAGGATACAGCATTAATTTTTTTGTCGCTGGGGAAGAAGTGGATAATAAAGACATCACCCTCACTCGATACCACGCAGAGGGCATGACGCTAGCTTGTTTCTTCACGGCAAACGTGGATTTGAAACGTCAGTGGTCGTAGAGGCAAGTCAGCGATCGTTCCGTCAGGTCCAAGCCCTATCTACTGTAGAAATCTTCTTAACAGAAAAGGACTTGAAGGTCTATCAGTTGGTCTTCAACAAGTTCAAAACCTTCTCGCACATCTCCAAACGAACTTCTTTCATCTTATCAGTTAGGAGACGCTTCTTACCTCGTGCGTAAGAGGTTAGGTCAAATTCTTAAATTACTATGTGAATTGTTGTGATGCTAACGAGCCTGCTTAGAATTACCATTTGCTTCACTGTTATCTAGGTGCATATTTATCGCTAATGGAACGGTTGCACTGGCCTCAAACTTCTTTCGAAGCCGACCAGGAAGCAAGGTTTGCAAATTTTGTCTCTTCTTGGCGTGCAGATGGCTCTGCAATTTTGTCCAGATCAAAACTCTTCAAACATCGTAAACTGCGTTTACCACTTTGACTGCGTATTGGTTCATATCTGTACCACTACGTAATTTGCTCACTTACGTACTATTTTCTATGAACAGCATTTCAATTATTTCACTACCTTTATTTAAATTAGACTATTACGTACAAGTTAGAATGTCACAGTCACACTGTATTTTTCCCCGTTTCTTAGAAAAGATTAAAGTGTAATTAAGCAGTTAGACGGTTTTTCAATTCTGCTACAACCAACCTAACCAGATCGACCGTCGGCTTGGGCTTGGCTTGGCTTCGGCCCGCGCAATGAAGTTCACAGATAGCTGATCGTTTCGACTGCTCTATTGCGTAATTAATATTAAGAGTTCGTAACTTCTGAATGTAACTGATGCATTTCAGTGTTACCAAAATTTATAAAGACATCAGAATTATTAACGTTCTTACATTTGTACGGATTTATCCGAAAGACCCTGTACATGATTTCCTTAGATTAAGCTGTCTCATTTTATGGCGCAGGTTAAAGCTGGAGTGTAACAATTTCGACTGCACATCCATTTTCTATCGTATTAAACACGTAACCTGCGAAAGGACCCACCGGTGCTCACTGAGAGGATTTTCATAATGCTGCAGACCGACCTGCAGTCACTAACTTAATTTTTAGAAATAATTATTGCGAATTAATTGAAGGCACCATCCAGTCAGTGTTTGCGATTTTCAAATTTGCTTACTAAAATTGACTTTAAATTTGAATTGAATAATGAACTTCAGTTTAACCCATCGCAGGAAACCTGTTGAAAATAATTATAGGAAGCTAAATTTTTTCCACTCACTCATTGGAACGAAAAGTTCAGAAATGAGATAGTGTAGGTTTCCGAAGCCACAACAAAGATGTTTTCAAGAAAGGTTAGCAAAGGACCATTTGGTGTGTCAATAAAAGGGAACCATGAGCCTATGCACAAGGTGTCCCTACACCTTCCGCACAAAAACGCAAAGGTCAAGAAAAGTCTATGAAGCAAGGTAAAAGATAAGATACGATCTCAAGTTAATTTAAGCCTCCATAACCGCTACTAAAAAGAGAGTATCGAAGGGAGGAAGGGAGGAAGGAGGAAGGCACCATTTAGTATGGAGATAAGAAAATGAGGAATCTATGCAGAAGGGGCATAGAAACACCCAGTTGAGAAAGAAGTTCATGAAATAAGATAAAAATTGAAGAAGCAAGTCAGAGGCGCTGAAAAACGAAGCAAGGTAAAAAGTGAAGAGGCAACAGGTGCTGGAAAAAAAAACACCAGTGAACCGAAAAAAGATGGTCTTAAACAAAACAAAAAAGCTTTTCTAATTCAACAAACGAAGGTTCCATAACCTTCAGCTCGGAACCTCACATCTTGCCCTGAGATGGTCTCCAGAATCCCATTCCTCTCGTTAACGAAAGAGACCAATGGGCAATTCATTATAGAATAGTCTGCCGACAGGAGAAAGCGCAGGGTTAGCAAGTTACAACAGAAAAGTGAATAACTGAGAGTTGGTTTCCTTCGGTACTCCTAATTTCAGGACCGATAGTACGGGATACAGGAAGTTGATATTTCCTTCTTTTTGAAATCGACAGTCACTAAGAAGTTAGGAAGTGGCCCAAGTCAAGATTTGGATTGGAACTTGGTTAAACGGAAACTTACCATTAAAATGCCTTAATTAGTCTCAATACACTTTTGCGGTGATTACCTTACACGGCGCTTAATTGCTAATTAAATAAATCTAAGAAATACGGTTTAAAAATAAGAACTACAACTTCTACTTGCACAAAAAGCATTTACGACTTCGAGAAATATCATGCTACAAGGCTACACATGAAAAAAGCAAACTCTTAACTACAAACATGCAAACTAAATATACAAAAATAATCTCCCGGGGCAATACATGCTAATACAAAACCGAAAACATTTCAAAGCCATGGAATAAAAGCATGAGCAAGTAGAAAGAGTGTGAAAAGGAGTACCCAAATGACCTCAATGTGTAAGCAGTAAATTGAACAAATATGACGGGGTTTATGCATCAAAAAGTTACAAATTTTAAAAGAATAGTAAAAAATTCTGAAATTGCGCCTACGAAGTGAACGACGAAAAAAAGCCGACTGAACATTTACGGGAGAAAATATTCCAGAAACTCGGGTGGATTGAAGTATGACTTTAAAAAGCGTTGCTCATAAAAAGTTCACTGTCAAATTAAACTAAATGAAACAAGACCGTTTCGTTTCTTGAAAGGAAAGTGTCGAAGATAAAACACAACAAACAACTTCTGACAAGGGCAGCGCTACAATGCAGGGTTCGAGAGCTATTCGAGGACATTTTTAGAATGTTCTACATTTTAGCAAAAAAAGTATACAGGGTGACAGCACTTGATTGAACATACTTCAACACAAGGTTAAGACCGTTTAAATAAACACTTTTACTTAATAACCGTGTGGTCGAAAATGTTTCGTTGAAGAGCTACAAGGACTTGATTAAGGACGCTAACTACTTTCTCGCTCGCGTGAATGCTTGGTTTGTGAATAAGACTTTAGATGGAAACCAGGGTTCTTCCACTGCTTTGTGTAGAAACCAGTTCCCAAATTGAACACAACGAGAAATCACCATCGTTCAATTCTTGTACACAGCGAACGTGAAATAGAGGCTGACCATTATCGTGCCGCACTTCCCACAATGTAGTTTGACTTTCATACAAAGCACGTGTAGGAGAACAAGTAAGTGTGGTAGGATCATTTCGAAAATGTTCTAATATTTCTTCTTCTACGTCCGGATTTCATGATATTCCACGGCATTTGATGTGTGCCTACGAATATTTGACGCGATCGAACGTATCTGTTGGGGTACCTCGTTGCGTAATTTCGGGCAGCCTCCATAGAATTACCATTAGCTGCAATGTAAGCTAGATGCATATCTGCTGATTCAACATGGGATACTCGCTCCATTGTCGTAATACTTTGGCAGTCGATGAAATATTCTGTGTAAACAAATGAATTGTAATCTCTGATGCAGTGAGCACTAAGAAAACAAGTTAAAAAATAGGATATCTTGGTAACTCATTCACGAAGCATTTTCGACCACACGGCTATTGAGAAAAAGAGTCAATTTCAACGGTCCCAACACATGTCCAAGTTTGTTCAACAAAGTACAAGTCACTCTGGTTTAATATAAAATATCCTTGATGATACTTCTTCATCAAATTATTCTATGACATCACCTTTAGTTTCAATGACTGCTTCTATTCGGGCTCAAAACCGTTGACAAGCTAACATGGAGTGATTCTCATTTCTTTCCGACATCACCCAGACAATGGTGGCCTCCAGTTATGGGGGATGTCGATTAGTTTCCTTTTCAACGACGCTCCAAACGTATTGGTCCATAGGATTCGAGTC
Organism: Morinoia aosen; assembly: GCA_030386875.1. Classification (NCBI taxonomy): domain Eukaryota; kingdom Metazoa; phylum Arthropoda; class Malacostraca; order Amphipoda; family Talitridae; genus Morinoia; species Morinoia aosen. The sequence continues at coordinate 30,341,149 of CM059567.1, read as the reverse complement.
TGGCGAGTTTGGGGCCACATGATCGTAAACATTCTCGGACAATCAAACTTAGGTTATTACAGCTTCGTGTAAAAGGACCTACAAGTGTTGAGTCTAGCTGAAAGACATACAGCCGCCTTCCATTTAATACTTCATCTCAAGGGAAAATGTAAGGTGGCATGACATGACCTTCACTACTCACAACTCCTAAAACCACCATCACAGTAGCCGAACATTCGGAGTGCATCCCCCTGGGAACTTCAGAAGGATCTGCACGTAACCACCAGTCATTCCATCTGTTGATTTTCTGACCCTGGTCAAAGTTTTTTGTTCGAGAAAAACGGGAGCAAGCCATGTCCATATTTTTTGTAAGTAACCGTTTTAAACGCATGAGAGGATTTTTTGGTGTCTCTGCTGATACTAAATGGCCTTTCCTCATTACATATGACTTGTATCGAATGTCCCGATGAACCACAGTGTTGATAGTCCACTCTAATATCTAGAGTTCTTAGGCAATGGGCCTCATCGATCTTCCGATGTCCTCATCGATAATGTTTTGAATATTCCGTGTAAATTTTGGATTCACATGGCATCAGCGCGTTGAGAATGTGTTTTTTCTCTTTGCTACGCGGGAAACGTTACCATCACATCACTCTAGCTCTAACCGAACCTGATGAACAAAGGGTCTGGGAACATAAAAAAAATCTTGATTTATAAATCGCTAGATTTTCCAGTTAGAGCAATCATGACTGCATGTTTTCTAATTTCATGGGTTAACATCTTACTCTGAATGGGTTACGTGAAATAAAAATTAATATTAATGATTTGAATGTGTAATGACCTAAAAACATGTCCTCAAGTAGCCCTCGCACCCTGTAATAGATGTGCGCCGCACAAGCCCGAGTATCATAAGATATTAAAACATGACGGAAGTGGAAGCCTTGGACATTAAAATTTGAAGCTGCACGACACATACGTCAAAAGCAGAAAAGAAACAAGCAGTTTAGGGCCGCGGGGCTCACACAGACATACACCGAGGGAAAGGTACAGTCTCACACCCGTGGAAGAGAGAACAAGAAAACGACTGAATCAGACAATGGCCTTAAGCAATGCAAATAATGCCGATGAGGTGGACAATGAGGCTAAAAACAGAATGCAACAGGGCTTTAAAAGGCATTTAAGCTCGCAGAACTAGTCTGAAGTAACAAAAAGACGTGATAGGTAAGGCCACGAACAAGCTCTTAAATCAACTAGATAGTACTTTCGACGCGATGACGCCTACAAAATGTCAAACGCGATTGTGCGCCATTACGTAGTAGCGTTCCAGTTATGGCATGAGATTGGTGAAAGTACGGTCACAAAATAACCAAAACTGCGCCAACTGATGGAGGTACTTTGTAGATTACTCTTTCCTGTTTAGGTACAAGCAAGTAAATGTGAAGACCTAAAACTAAATGAAAACAGCAGCTTGAGATCAATTTGTTACGACGCTGTTAAAACCATGCCAAATAAAATTGGTGAAAAAGGAATCTACAATTTTTGATGGTGATTATCAAGAAATTAGATGAAATTATCGCTACTCAACACAATACTATCAACTAATGACAACTTAACGATGCATGGCATCCTCACAAACGATACACGGGCTGTAGTTGCATAAGCGAATGAGGTGCAGGAACACGCAACCACAGATGAATAAAACTAATAAAAAGCTGTGGTGCTAGCGTTAACGCGCGAAAAGAAATGAATGCATAATGCTAATGTTAGTGAATAAGAAATAAAAGTATAAGGCTTGCTCATACCTATTGGAGCGCAAGTTGGGCAGAATGCATACTGCTTCTAATGGTCCGTAGGTTACAAAGGATGCATAATGCTGTTCATGGTCCGCACAATGAAAAGGATGCATAATGCTGCTTATGGTCCGCACAATGAAAACGATGCATAATGCTGCTCATGGTTCGCAGAATGAAAAGAACGTATAACGCTGCTTATGGTCCACAAAATGAACAGAAAACAAAACGCTACCCATGATTCGCAGAATGAAATGAATGCACAACGCTGCTTGAAATGCACACAATGAAAAAAAGAATTGTTGCTGTTCTGTACAGAATGAGGTGAATGGCCCAAGCAAAAAAGCAGAGCTGGAGGTGGCTGGAGTTGCGGAACGCAGATGCCACTCACTCTTGCTGGTGTGGAGGAGGTTGCTGCTGCTGGCCAGGCGCCATGGGGGTGTAGCCCGCAGCGGCGGCGGCGGCGCGGTGCTGGCTGAACGCTGCAGCTGCCGCCAGAGCGCCCGTATCACCGCTACCTCCACCTGGGCAACCAACAAAGGTGTTTTAGGGTGACTTCGCAAGTGAGGCAGTTCATGGAAAGAACAAGTTTTTAACGAAGTGGCAATAGCATTAAATAATTACGATAATAAACAGAAGTGGGTTAGATCATTTCACCGTACAAAATGAGATAGTCGATTAGTTGAAATTTTAAATAAAAACTGCATTTTTTAGGGTAACTTCGGTAAGTGAGGCAATTGATCGAGGGAACAAGTAATCAACGATATATAAATGGCAATAGCAATAATCAAATGATTATGAAAACACAAATCAAAGGGATATATTAGTTCACTGTGCAAAATGAGATAGGATATTAGCTGAAATTTTAAATATAAACTGCCTGCAGGACGTCCGTCATGATAAATTATTTTTATAATAATAGCGTTATGATACCAGCGACATGGCATTACAAGCAAAAATAAAAAAATTAGAACCGATTTACACGAGGTCATCGATCTTCAAGGCTCAATTATATTTCTTAATACGAAAATAACGCGTTTCCTTTCCCACGCGGCCAAAACCAACCTTTCAATACTTATCGTACCAACTCCAGTTTAGAAATTGGAATTGTGCAGAAGTTTTAGGTTTTTGTACCTAGCATGAAAGTCGATGTTCCATACACAATTACAATGATCCCGAATACGTGAACTCGCGCATGACAAAAAAAGTTATTGGATCTCTTAGCACGCTAATGTGCCAGAAGTTGCACGAGTAATTTCGAGTCATCTTGGAAAGTTACAAATGAACCAGCTTTGCTTGAATTTTCGTTCATCAGGTACAGCGATTTATAAGTTAGCAACCGATACTATTATTCTAGATATTGTAACTAGCAAGAACCGAGTCCCTGAGCATTAAATTCATGACCCTTAAAATAAACTTATTTAATTTGAAGTTGACTCTTGACACGTTCAAAAAACAGCACATGATTTATTTATGAATAATACTACGCCCAAACACAAGAAATTAAATCTCGAATACACATTATCGGAATGTATTTTCAGTATTGATACATCGCCTCGCGCAGCGAAACCACTTCCGATATTTACTAGCTTAAATTTATTACAGATAAGGGTCATGCGAATTACTCAGCTGCTTCTGTTAGGAACAATTATTGCTCAATATTAGAGGAAAAGCTCAAGAACAAACATGAATTTCAAGAGTTGCTGATTACTCTCGAGAAAAAATAGATGTAACTATTAAGATGAATGCCTCAAATTTTAGTTACGCACTACGAAACTAATCGTCTTATTCCATTATTTTAACATAAAAATGAATAACTGTTTCTTAAAATGAATAGATTGATGGAAAAAAAACATACAGTAGTTGTACGTTTTTTGTAATTACCGGGAGCGTGAAGCAAAAACTATTGGATTCATAAACAGTAATTCAATTTTTTCTGTTTTATACACCTACACAAGCTACACTTGGGCGAAGAACTCGCGCAGCTTTTTTTTGTGGACATCAACTTGGACTCATAAGAGCAGGAGTGGGATCCTCAACATTTCTGTCAACAACCATAATATAAAAAAGAGTATTTCACTACATTAATTGAAAGCAGCGACGACGGTACAAAAGCAATTTCAACCTAACCGTACAAGCAGAGCAGCTCCATATCGCTCGTTAGAAACTTCGAAAATTTGCAACTCCTGTTTGCATCGACTTTCATGACAGGTACATTTCTAATTTACCTTTTTACTAGTCATTCAAATAAATCCTGATTTGATGTACAGCACCGTGACTATGAATGTCAGATGTGTGTGTAAGTTATATGACAGCTAAATAATCTCCTTCAACTTTAGAAGCTGAGGTAATAGAGCATTTTTCACTTCAAAATTTTATGCAAGATATTTAACAAACGTTAGGCACTAATTCAATAACTTTCAACTTTCTCATAAAACTCGCCAATCTAGAAGAGTGGGTATAAAGTACTTGGATTTTAGTACAGGGAAACGCCTCAAAATGACTTGACAAGCACATGAAACGTCATAGCTATCTGACGACCTAATATACGTCAGCTAAGTGTTTCCCAACTGAAAGAAATAAAATAATTCCTCAAAGCTATTTCCATTGTACATGGGAGGTTTAACTTCAGTAATTTTTCAATTCTAAATCGTCCATGACGTGTGTTAAAAAATATTTAGTCTTGTATGCTTTCGAAGTATGTTACAGCAAAATCATCAAGTCCTTATAATATTCCAGATAACATAGGTTAACGTCCTCTGGCAAATTTCATATTTGTGCAAGAACATAAAACAATTCGTACATTTTACCAGACGATGTTACAAAGGTCCTTGGTTCTTTAGACGAAGTGAATAGATTCGTTTACTAATAGCATGCATCACTTCACTACTAATGCATGGACGCTACGAAACTCGACACTAAGGAACATAACTCTAGAATGAGCACACCACCTTAGTGTTATAGGTATGCGAACATACAGTTATATTTACGTCAAAGTAAGAAAGAATATAATTTAAGTTACTTTAAATATCAATCAGTTACGAATTATGTTAAAAGTAACAGTCGACAATCGGCGTCAACAACGCTATCACTAAAACATAGCAAGAATCTAGTGAACTTTACAGCTTGAGACTATCTTAATGGTTAATGTACGGACAACTTATGTGTTCAATCTAAGTTTAAATTGTACAACAAAGTCTCGCAGTATCTTAGCGTTATAAATTCTTATCCAAAACTTAGAAGGTTAACAATAAACACGAAGGTTCATGAGAGCCATTATTATTAAAAGGTACTTGTTACAAACAATAGCAGGGCTACTTGATGACATGATTCAATGATTTCAATTGTACAGTGATGAGCTTCCTTGAACAAAACCTTCATAGAAAAATAATGCAGTAAGACATACATCCCAAATTCTGTTGTTTCGCTTTCCAAATTCGCATCGAAACAAAACGGAGGGCAGACGGAGATGCAGTGAAACAGTCGTCGCTATTAGACGACCTCAAAATTAACTAGCTACTACATATTGACAACTTGACGAGAACAGGCCAACACACGTAAATTTGGAGGTAGATGTCAAGCCAAACACATCAGAAGTTCCAAAGAGTCACCAGAACGATAAGTGCTTTCAACAGACAGCACAAACAGACAACAGCGATACTGGAACAAATGGTTGAAGCTTTCCTTAATAAAACTCGCAACACCTACGGAAACTAGTCAGTTAACATCGTTTACACAAAATTTGAGATAGCGTCTGGGTGACGAGACTTAAAGATACTTTAGGCTAAAATATTAACTAGGAGGTCGCGAAAATCATATCTACATGTGTATTACAGTACAAGAATAGTAATATACGCAGGTCGCTCTTAGTGGCACATGACGTACGAATACAAAGGTACAGGAGCATGAGGTAAAATGGTCACGAGTGAGGGTTTACTAGAAAGAGCAATAACGTGACTTACACTTGACTGAAGGAAATGAATATTAACTTCGAATTAAGCAATATTTAGCCAATAATTTATCAAGTAAAAAAAACACAGGCAAAGCGCCAAGAGTCATTCATCAAGTTTCTAATACTAACATAACGAACAAAAATTACATATAAAATTTGAGAAAGTGCTAATTAGTAGTCGCTACAAATTGAAACAACAAATTATCATTGAGTAGTTCGAATTCTACATCCTGACCATGCAACGCCTCATCTCCGCCGACTCGATGCTAATCCTTCATGTTCATTTGAAAGACACGACGTCAAAACGAACCACTCATGCAAAATTTAAGGTTATGGCAAACGAAAACAATTAAGAAATTCATCAGTACGTCGTTATTGAAAATGAACAGCGCAATCGCCATGCAAAGCAGCGAAACTATCAAAAGAAATGGATACGAGACAATTTAGCACTGCTGTCAATTATAATCAAGTCGAAGTGCATTTTCAAAGCTAAAAAAAACGAACACCGAATTTGCATTGAACACAATGTACTGCTATACACACTAGGGGCGTTTCAATAAAAGATTCACAAAAGAGATGACTTAGAGCACGACACAAATATTTCCCAAATGAACAAAGTGGTCACCTCAACCGCATGTGCAGCGGCTCGGATGGCTTTCTCAAACGAAAAAAAAAACAAGCAATATTATAGTGAGCAAGCCATGAAGGCATGTTGAAGCGTCATATGCCTGCCCTTGAAGTTGACGCTGTCTCGATCACTGGTACGAGTCACTGTTGCTCTGGTCCCAATTACAATTACCGTAGTATTGACCCCAAGTGGTGGTAGAGTAGTCGTCTGAACCCTTTGCAGCCGAGCCAGCGGCGCCCCCTGTGGCGGCCAGACTAGGGGACGGAGTTCCCGGAGCACCCGCCACTGAAACGACGGGCAGCTTTAGCAAACTAGCGCACATTTTACTCGCAACTTCTGTCTCATTAGTGCAAAAGGCAACCTCCAAAAATAACCACAATGAAGTTCAGGAAAACACATTGAATGAGTACACTGAAACCACCCATCAACTAGTTGTAAGAAATCAAGTGTTTATACGCTACAATGCTTGAGCAACACCAATATACGTATCGTCCACAGGTCTTCAACAACTGGAAAACTGAAAGAACGAGGTTAATACGGGAATTCTGTTCACGATTGGAAGTAGAAATTCTGCGCAAGATAATGTATCAATTGTTGCAGCTGATCAGCCTCTGAGCGCCTAGTACCAAGGAAAATTTGATAATTTTGGATAAAAAATTATCTGGTTTCCTTACTAAGGAACAACAAAAGCTTATCATGTCTCTGATTTTCAGCCAAACTATTTGTAAAAGTTACATTATTCAAGTACGCGTTCCCAAGAAGGTAACAAGGTTAAAGCCCCAATCTTACTCGAAATTATTTCCAGGAGACGCTCCTTCGCCTTTCACTTGAAACTCTGCAACTGCATCACACTTAATAATAATCCATTAGCTTTTTCAAGCTATTCTACTGAACTCAAATTCGTACCACGTATCCAACGCTGAAGCTTCGCCGTATTTCATAACATGTCCTTCATAGAACGAGTTGAATTTCATGCAATTGAGGTTCACTACGTTCGTTCATATGAACAAACTGAATGATCACAGCGTTTGCGCAAGCAAAGATGAAAACTTCATAACTGCCATCATTGGCTTACACAAAAACTGTCGACAAATGATTGGAGTACTTTCATCGCACATGCTGCATTCCACTGCTTTGAGATTATCCTGCGAAGTCTTCCTGTTAGAAAACATGTTTCGCGCAAAAAGAATCATTCGTGTGGCATTAAACATATGCATAAAATTGTAATGGGATTATAGTTACGCATTTACTACCGTCATTGTTTGTAGAACGTTGTGACAGTAGCACTGTGACAGTAGGTAGGAGACAAAGCAACAAGAAACCAGTACAAAGAGACGAAGCATGCAAGTCACGCATTTAGGAAGCAGTTTGCACAAAACGATGTTCTCTTCTACGACCGAGCGAGGAAGTAGGAAAGAGACTAGTCAACTACAAAATTGAACGAACGACTAGTTTCGATGAAAATTACCGTTTCTATGGTGAGGAGCTAAAAACTTGTTGTAAAGAGCTTATTGGCCCACGACACGCTGACAAGAACCATCAAACCATCCTCAGAGTGAAAAAAAAAAACACTCAGGAGTACAGATTACTATATTTTTCATGTCTAAATTAGAGCAAAGTTCTGAAATACGCCGGAGCGGAGAATAAAACAAACAAACCTGGGTTAACTCCAAGATTATTAGTTAGTTTAAGCCTCCCTATCCACCACTAAGGCGAACCACAGAGAGGAAGGAGCAAGGCATCATTTAGTATGGAGTAAAGGGAACGCTGAATCTATGCAGAAAGAGCATGGAAACCGTAAATTGAGAAAGAAGAATAAGAAACATGATCAAAGTCGAAGAAGATGATAGTAGGTTCTGAAAAATAGGACAGCAGCGAACCGAGAAAAGATGGTCCGCAACATAACGAAAACATTTTATGTCAGCAAAAAGAAGGCCTACCTGACTCTCAGCTCGGGACCTTACATTTTCCCCCAGAAAGAGCTAATTCTTATAGATACAACTGCAACTCCACGCGATTCAAACACATACACTACGGCAAAAAAAATTTCCCACCGAGTTCAAGTGAAGACAGAAAAATTTCATCCACTTACATTTATCGTTGCAGAAGGTGAGACATCGAAATAAGCATTATTTTCATCTGATAAGAATAAGATATGTTAAAAGCAGGCCATTCAGGTTACCTTGATGGAGAAGCCAAGTATGCCACCCGACAACAACATTTGCAGCTTTCACAAGTAGTAACTCTCTGATTTAAAAATTAAGAAAAAAAAGGATTGTAAAATTATACTAATGCAATAGCGGCTTTAGGCCGTTTGCTTTGTTACTAATGTGTTGGTTTCGCTTTTTCATGCATATCCATTACAGCCACATTTTAATTTTTTAAATAAAAACGAAAATGGTGGAGATAATTGGAATAGGACTATTCAACAGATAAAAAACCATAAAAAAGAAATGGGTGAGACCAGCAAACAATTGAAACTAAACCTTAAAAAACAAAGACCACATAGAAAGTAACAGGGGAAACGAATACAATATTTCAAAGCAGGAGATACATGAAACGGGATTATGAACGCAGCACAATAGCGTAACTGAGCTCCAAGTTTAAAAGCAGTTTTATAGACTAGGTCGCTAAATGGGTGCAGCTTGGGGAGCTGGCGCTTTATTTCCAGAGTTATGTACATGGATGGTTTTCGTGTACGTAAATTCGACACTAAGATCACGCATTAGGTCAAAGGGTTAAACTGCAGCTCGTTCCCTGCGTCGACGTTCACGTAATACTTAAAACATTGAAGCAAGTTGCCTGTTCCATCATTTGATTAACATGCTCATCAGTTAAGGTAAGAACGTCTATTTTCCGCACTCCAGCCAAATCCCTAGCGTCGTGGAGCTGACGATGAGGAATGCCCACAATGTAAGCTAAATCGTCACTGCGTGCCTTGAAACTTCTCAATGGTTTTAGAAGCATGAAGCTTTGCTTACGCATCAGCGGTATCCAAGTATTATCGAACTAGTAGAAACGAGTGATAATGTGATTGCACCAATCATAAACAACGAATTCGTTTCGATACTCTTCTCACGTAACTGCACTGTTCGCCATTATATTAACTTGAGATTTCCCAGCTCCAACAAAGCTATTTCAAAAAAGCGAAAAGGAAACAGTATGACCGTAGAACAAAGGGGATTATGCACAAGGTGGCGTTTCCACACAATACTTTTCGCATAGAAACAGCAAGTTAGGAACGAAAAGGAAGAAAAGGCTGAAGAGACAGCGAAGAAGGCATGAAAATAAAAAAAGCTAAGTGGGGACGAAAGGTCGAAATCCCAAGACCTATCGGTAGTTGAGGTAACCTAAAAGTCCCCTTGGAGGCGTGTCAGTCCCCATAGGGTAGGATAGGCAACTAACCTACACCTACTGCCTACGTTATATTTTATGAGCGGACACATATACAGAAAATATGTTCTGCCACACGATAACGTAATGCTAGGCAACTTCTATTGAAGGCAAGGAATAGTTGAACAACATATTCTACTAATAATTTGTGATTACAGATCACCCAGGATGAAAGCCAATTTCATGCCGCGTTTTCTTATGCACTGGTATAGGTCTGAGTTTTTCGCTTGTGAAGAAAATTCGCTTCAGGTTTCGAGCATTTTTACACATTTTCACATGGTTTGGAACTAAACTCGGAAATATTTCACATTCGTGATATATTCCACACAACTACCATTCCAGCTATGGAGCTATTTGCTCCAATTTCCTAAACCCGCTCAAAATATGATCCATTTATTCTCTTTTATTTGATAAAAGTGCGCACAAACTAAAACTACTCATTAGTTTTAAATTCTTTTCGAGGATAAACGTAGTTGGCTTACTAGGTATGCACCATTCGAGATATGTTATTAGTCCCATTCTCTGCTAATTAAGAAATTAGTTTTCAAGTGTACTGCTGCCTTTTTGTGTGCGCTAATTTAAAAATCATTAAATTCCGGTTATTTCTTGTTTAATGAACTCACACCTCACACATGCGCAATGCCATAAACGTTCACTACGGTTACTTAACTCTTGTTAGCATCCGTCTTGATAATCATGCTTCTTTTCCCCAAAACCCAACTCGAAGACCTAACGAACGCTACCTCCCCTCAGGCTTCCAGGGCAGTTCAGCAGTTGTCTCGCTATTGCCAGAAAATAGCTCAGCTAGCCTTACTTCACTCATTCACTCATTGAGAGTCCATTAGAGGACAGACTAATCTGTTACCTGAAAAATCACCCATAAATACAGCAATATTTGGCAAACTTGCTCTGACTGGCCGAAGCATTCGTAAATGCTCGAGTCATTTATGTTACAAAACAAAGTATGGTCAAAGCTTTCTCCTGAAGCACGTTGCTCGCAACCTATTTCATCAGCATGCATATGTGAAAATTTTCTCCTCTCCAACGCACGCCCTATCAACCCACATCACCAGCTCCTCGCCTTCTGAATACTCGCCTCTAAATTTTACCATAATTTAAACATTCCTCACCCCTTTCTTATCATGCACAAAAATTGCCTTTGTCTTCAACCCATTTTAATTAGAAACGGTGTAAACATGCAACCACTCATACGTCACGCAGAATTTCAACCGAAATCCTCATTCGTGAACATCACTTCAAATAACACGCTCAAAAAAAGCTCATTAAAAAAAGCCAAACCTTTCGTTACTTCACAGTTTCAACTATTTGACCCTAGACCTTGAATCAAATTTCCCACACTTCTTTGAATTTCCGAATTATTGCAGAAGTTTGAAACGTTTGCCGGCTGCGCAACACAACATAAAAAAATATGTAAAAAAAAAATAAACGAGAAAGCACATGCAACAATTGTCACCGGTCTTTCGTTGTTCCTACTAAATTCCAACACAGATAAGTACTTCAACTTTCCCGACAACGTTTAGCAGCATACTTTTTTTAAAACTACAGGTTTCCCTTCAACTTGACTACTTTATAATATTAGTTAAAGATCTCCTTATCCCTTCCCTTATCCCAACCAAGATGATCGTAAGAGAACGGAGAGAAGGGACCATTGAGTATGAGCTATAAGAAACTGAAAATCCATTTATGAGGCGAGATTGCACACAGGACAACCCTGCACACACAAACAGCAATTTAGGAAAGAAGAAACGGCGGAGAAAAGACAGAGAGGAAAGCATAAACATTGAAAGATGCCAAGAGGGCACGAATGTTATGAGTTTTGAAGGCCTACCCATCCTAGAAACAGCTGAATAACATCTCCCCCGATGCGCTAGTCATCACATTGGATAGACAAATTCAACTTAATCGTATTGCCGATCCGATCCTTTCTGAGAAGCAACACACCTTCCTTCATCACAGTGACACTACATTCGACTAGTTAAATTGCAAGTCTATTTTGCTTTCAATTTCAATCAAAACGTGACCGAAAAAATGTGATCATTTTCGGGTTAAAATTGGTTATTTTAGAGTAACAGTTCCGTAAAACCCGACACAAAATTGACTATCATACTCTGCGATGCAGTTGCACATTTGCCAGGAGAATGAAATACTATAGAATAAACAGAGTCGTTGAAAGCAGTATTTGAAGCTCAAACATGATTTAAGGCAGTTTTAAACAGATAAATTTACCTAAAAACATTAAGAATATTGTGATAGGAGTTGCAAACCAAAAGAAACGTTGGTAACCAGTATCACAGTAGAACTTTATTTTACCAAGAATAGGGCAACATTCAAAACGACATTAGCAGAAGCTTATATCTCAGCAGGTACTGATTCCTTACACTAACCTCTTTCCCGTATTTCAGTTGAAAGATTTCTCGATTCGACATTCGTTGAGCTTACGTCAAAAATAAGGAAGAGCGAGACTCGATTTCCAGCAACGCTTCAAAAATACCACTAAGAGAGCTTATTTTCAGAACCTAGACAGAAGTACGAGTAAAAGAATTGCTGGTCACCCTGTCGAGGGACGGAACAGGAAAACAAAGCAGCACGCATGCCAACCACATGTTACATCAACGCTTGAAGAGACACGCACGAGTAATGCTCGTTAAAGAGAGCCTGTCACTAGTAACTGGGGCAGCTCACACGACGAAAAATGATACGCAACACACTGGGGAGATTAGTTTATTTTGTTTGAAGCACTGGATCAAGCCCACACGGAAGTTGAAACAAAACGGCAGACAAAAGTTGAACAGATGGCTGAATCATTGAAAAAACGCCTTAAGTTAGTAGCAATCACGCCAAAAAAATCACTATTTCACCAAAAAACATCCAAACACAAGAACCCTCAATCAACTTCGTAGTTATACCAGATAAAGGACAATTCACACAGCAGAAACACACCTTATCTTGAATGTGAACAGGACTGCTGTGAACATCAATTCTTTTCATGTCTTCACATGAAAAAAAAAATGGAAGAATTCAACCACAAATATTATCCTTAAAAATGAAAAGACAAGATTTAATGATGATTCAATGAGTAATAGATGTGACAATTACTAAGGAGATGCTCGATAAAACTGCAAAGTTTTGTTTCTTCAAAACAAAGCAAACTCCTGAGTAAAATTATGCACCAAGCTCTCAAATATCTTATGCCTGATGGCACTATGTATGACCACACATAGAGCTAGCTATCTAGGAGTAAAAACTGAGCGACGCACACGGGGAGTTGAAAGTAACAATTTCAATTTCTCACGTCAGTTCTACTTTCATTCCAATGATATACTCGATTAGGATGATGAAATAAGCGAGAGGGTAAGAGCGATTCAACTGGCATAGAGTGAGCAGTAGTCGCCGGAATGGCGTCGTGCTTCACCGGTTCTCGGGAGATGAATGAACATGTACTTTTCCATGCAGTTTTTGAGCTGAAGACAAATGAATAAAAAGTTTAGTATGAAGCCCACAAATTATACGGTAAAATGATTTGGCAAATTATAAAGAATCTTGCGTAGCTTCAACGCAACGAGAAGGGCAATGATTAACGACTGAAAAATAAAAAAAGAACGTTTTGGGGTACCACTAGTCGCTAAATGAGAAAATTTCTGAAAAATACGAAATTTACGAAACTGAACTTTCACAGAAACGTTACATAAGATTTTCAAAAGACAAGAAATAGAATAAAATCTTAGAATGCCATAATCAAACTGAATTTAGCGGATATGAACTTGCTGACTGTCGGGAGACAGTTCGGTTTTAAAATTGACATTTCATTTTTTTGAAAAGAAACCTCCCCTCAAATCTCAGCGATGTACGCACCTCCTAAACATTGTAGCAATATAACATTCTCAGACTTGATTTTCTTTCATGCGTTCTTTTCAAAAAATGTTACGTTCGTTTCTATGAAAGCCTAATTTATAGAATTTTGTATTTTTATTAGATTTTCAAAGCTGATGAGGTTCGACAAGTCGAAACGTTCCTTTTTATTGCAATTATTTTCATCCTTGTTCTTCTCTTTGCGTTGAAACAGACCAAATGATCATGGTGCGAGAAAAAAGTAAGCCTGGTCATCCACAGAACTGACATGATGCTGGTGCGACTATCTGCGTCAGTCTTACAGACGCAAGACAATTCTACTGCGTGTTGCGTCATGAGGCAGTATAGATAACTTAGGAAAAAATTGGCTGGACGGATGATACTGAATGAGATGTGCGCGAAATTGAGCGGACGGATGTAGTATTGACCAGACAAATGAGCAGTGGCCTGTCCAATGAAAGCAAGCAACATTTCTCTGACGGTCAAGCGAGTAAAAACGGCAATTAGTTTCAGTCGATTAGGAGTTAATAAATTAGGCGGCTAGTGTTCCTTCGGGGCCCACACACGCTGAAGCGAGGTAAAAATGTATAACCATGGGATCAATGGAGCGAAATGTTCTCCGGAATTCAAAAATGAAAAGCGTAAGTTAAAAACAATGACGGGATCGATCAATGGGTAAAAGGTGTATGATGGAGAAAAGTAGGGTAGAAGGAAGAGGATAATAATAACTCACAGTCGAGGTGAGGGGGAGTGGACGGAGGAGAGGCCCAGCCCCAGTTGCTCCCCTCAACCATTCCTGCAACACCAGCCACTTGCTATAGTGTTCCTCTCACTCGCCCTTCAGCAAACCATCGTCTTCTACCGTATCATTTCTTACTACTGTCAATCGCTCTACATGTGAATATGCAACCGAGTTATAATACTCTCAACTGCTCACACTGAACCAATAATTTCGTTGTTTTTACTTTTGTTCATCAGTAAAAGTTACCATGTTTAATCGTATGACCATCAACCACCTCTTCAGGTTTTGCAAACGCATTTTCCGAGTGAATCAACGCTGATTTCTATCTATTGAGACATCTGATTAAGGGTTCATCATAAGCACCTAACGTGAGGCTCGAAAGTGCCCAATGCATGGTCAAATATGTAATTAATTAGAAAAATCCATAGCGTTAATGCGTTAGTCATTGCATTATTTAATTGAACTCATGAACGAGACGGTCACTCGTTAAAACAGGCTTCTTCGAGTCTTCCTTTCACGTAGAGTAACAATTCACCGAGAAAATTGATCGACGCTTTATATGCCTTGAAGTAACGCGCACGGAACTTGCAGAATCATTCAGATCTTTTTACGAAGCGCTCTCCAAGCACTGCTGCCAATGAGAAATCTTAACTGATTCGGAGTATTTCTCACCGACAGAGCAAGTCGGTGCACCACGCATATAAGCGTCTCAAGTTTACATGCAAATGACGAGAAGGTACCGCATGATACCAAGCAGCGTTCCCATGTGCACACCTTTCGAACGGTTTGGATCACCGTACTACCGCAAAGTCGGATTCCCTACTCGGAATAATGAAGCATATGTAAGACAACGTTCAACAATTTCTCCTACTAACTCCGTAGAACGGGTTCAACCCTTAAGTGACGAAATAGGATCAAAATTAAACTACACAAACAGCATGCAAGAACGACATTTCAGAGTCTACAAGTCATAATAAAATAGCCTCGTCAAAATGATAAGAGATCCAAACATTAACTTCAACGAGAGTTACAATTAAATTTGAATATGCGGAGGCGTTAGGATAAGAAGCAGAATAATATGGGTACCAGAAATATTTCAAAGCTAAAAGAATGGGATCTAAGAGAGGTCATGGCGGAAGAGAAATAACAGAAAAATATAGACAATTGGAAAATGTAGTAAAATAAAACTAAAAAAAAACTGTAAACGAAATTGGCACCCAAACTGTGATAAGTCAATTTCTGAATGATTTGTTCTATTCTGTATATTGTAAACAAGACACAATTCTTTAGCTCTTGGTAATCCAGTAGCTTATTATTGGGTGAAAATTTCATACAAAGCGAAGCTATAATTACATCCCCTATAAGCCTCTCAGGAAGGCAGAGTGTACTTCAGCGTTTTCTTTCAAACACAAAACGCAAGTTTAAAACTGAACGAACTATTCAAGTCGTTATGATAATACGAGAGGAGACAAAATGGCAAGTAATGTACTGCAATGGCGAAATTGCATTGAAAAGTTGTGAATATACGGGTTTCAAAATTTTAATAGTGCAGCATTGCAGTACATAATGACGCGCAGCTTGAGAAGAGACGCACTCAACTAAATGAATGCGGTCACCTAACACAGTTTTCCCGGCATATTTATAGCTGCGATGTTTCCCCCATTAGAATACGTGAGCGAACCCAGTGGTTGGTATATCTAATTTTTAACCCTTTAACGCCCAAGTGAACTGTACGGTCCTTTTTCAGAAATAGTAATATATTGTATTTCTTATTCAATTTGTTCACTAATGTGTCCTTTGAACTTCACTGCCGAGTGGCAGTTCCTTCCCCATCTTGATAACAGTGACTACCTAATGCCAGTGTCGGTTTAGTGATAGTGGTTGTTATAACGGTAATATGAGTATAAAAATGTGGGCGTTAAAGGGTTAACCCTCGGGACAGCAAACGATTTTCCTCTCGCATCAGCTCATCTTTTGAGCCATTCTTGCAAAATACGGTAAGCATCATGAAATTAATAGTACTCAACACGGCTTACTCCAATAAAAATCATGCAACCAGACAAGAGACTGGAATAGAAACGATAGTGAGAAAATGAAAAGTGCTTATAAAAACGACTGATTTGATCAAATGACGAAAGGAATAACGAAACCCTTCGTCAGTTTTCCCCGAAATTTTCAGTATCCTGAACAACTCTCGCTAGCAATTCCACAGAAAATGTGGAACTAGGTACATAAGGGTAGGGGAGAATATGTATATAAGGGTAGTAGCGAGAACACATCCCTTGAAGAGATGCAATAAAGCTCGCGTCACTTTTACAGCTGTTCTAGAATTGAAACTTCCTACTCGCTGGATGAGATTCCCCTGCACAGCACTCCTGAAGATACTACCACGCTGTCCACGCACCATGACGAAATTCGACTAACTTTGCGAAAGACCACTTAACTCACCCGCTCGATTTTTTGAAAGGTTATATTATGGTAGTCTCGCAACAAAGGCCAATTTAGGTAAGTGAAAGCATCTGTAGATAAACCTTTACTTAAAAAAAAGTCTCGTTGAGCATATAAATGCTGGAATCATCTTAATCGACTTTGTAACTTGAGAGTACCTCTGAAAATTCATTTCGGCACAAAAAAGAAAACTAAATCAGTCACAATGACTATCATTTAGAACTAATTCCAAGAATCCAGTTGAAGCGAGAGTAACTTAGGGAAGACGTACAAATCATGCAAGTATAAGGAGACGAGCCAGAATAATAAATTATACCTCATGCATAATCGATGGCGCAGAGACAACGACTCTGAAGCTTGAAAAAAAGCCAGGGATCACATAAGTGAATGAAGACCGTCGCAAGTGACGGTTCCACGTGAAGATCCCAGCACGAACTTTCGGAATGGAACTTACTTTTGGCCAGATGCATTACCACCCTCAAAAGATTTTCAATACCTTTCCAATACCAGGTGCCAGGCTGTTCATTTTTAAAAACGCTAGAGCAACAACCAGCTGCACATTTTGCCATGAAACCTAGACTTCCTTACTTTTAAATCGTAAATTTTAGAAACGACTTCCGCAAATACGAAGCTTAACGACATACCACCAGCTACAACGACGCGACAAAAAATGGCAATACCGTTTTCTGGTGAGACATGGACTGTTCCTCCAACGTTTTCATTCGACGACTACACCGCATTAACACATTTTTACAAATAATTTTAAACGCAGCGCTTGTATCGGAGTACATTCGCAGTGGAAAGAAAATGTAAAAATAAAATGAGATATGTATAATAGTAATACTAACTGCCAAAAAAATTCACATAAAAATGTTGAAGAAAAAATTACGTTTGAAATCTACCATTAGTGAAAAATTTTCACGCAAGCATAAAATTCAAGTCCTCTCCAAGAAGCGATCAATTGTGACAAAAACTGAGCTCCATCATCAAAATAAAACGCACGGGAAGAAACTTCCATTACAAACGAGGTACGGCGACTGTAGGAGAAAGAAACAGCAGCAGCGACCATTATGAACATCAGGTGAGAGTGCTGCAACCATTATAAAAGTTAGATGAGAGTGGCGCGACCATTATGAACATCTGATGCGAGCGCAGCGACCATCATGAACATCAGATGAGTGTAGAGGAGCATTATGACAGCTATACGAGAGTGTAAGGGGGGAGTATTAAGGGCTCACCGAAGCTGCCGTACTGCTGGGAGCCCGCAGACCCGTAGCTAGGCGTGCCCCACTGCTGTATCTGCTGGCCAGCGCCCCAGCTGCTGTACTGAGGTGCCTGCGGCGCGGTCGCGTAGCCCTGGGGAGGGTAGCCCTGCTGGGCAGGCGGCGTGCCCCAGCCTTGGTAGGGCTGCACCATCCCGCCGGTGCTCATGGCCGCAGGGCCTCCCATCTGACTGTTGTGCGGCCCCAAGGGGTGCCCCAACGGCGGGCCCATGTTGCCCGGTCCCATGCCCTGCACGACAGTCAATACAACACCAAATTAAACACACTTTAGTGAGATGTAGCGCACTTTGAAGTTCTATTTTTGCACACCAGAAGCAGAAGAGTTTTATGTTTGGAAGCAATACGTTAGATCCTAATACATTAAGAAGCAAAACGTTAGAAAATAATTTTAACTTCAACTACGGATATTACTGACATAACTTGTACGTATAATCCCTGGAAACCTCTAGAAAGAAAAATAACAAAAACCTAATGACATTTAACTCCGTTGGAAGACGAAAAAAACAAATCCCGCAAGGACGTAGTTGTGTGGCGATACGTGGTCAATTAATAAATACAATTTAGCAGTCTGTTAATAAAGATACAATGAGCAACATTTAATTTCAACTGCATTTTAACTTAGAATTCCTCGTCCGAACACCGGCACATTAGCAGCTTCTCATTTCAGAATGCACTTACAAATCTAGCACAACCGCCTTTTCTCTCGTTCACAACTGACAAGTTCGTGGCGCTTCCTGTAATTTCAAAGCTTCTCAATTACAAAATTTTCCTGTCACTGTTGTCCGTGTGCGCTAGAGGTCACATGATCGTCGTCCACTTTCAACATCCGGGATTTCAATTCGATCTCCCAGATTTAGCCTCAATATTCCACCACTATCTATTACGGCCGTTAGATTAAGATGATGCAAGTTCATCGAATACTTCAGTATCAAGGAGACTGGCATTGACTTCTCAAGGTTATGCGCTCAAGTTTTCCAACAGCTGCTAGGTGTGGAGCAGACAGATATGGAAAGGTATATTTCATTCATCAATATCTCAATGTAGCCACTGCCGGTGTAAATAACTCGACACCTTTCTCCACAAGAAATTCATAGAAAAGAGTGAATTTCATAATCAAGACTAATTAAAACAGTGCAGCCATATATAGACAATCGAGATAGGCGTTGACCACTGAAACGCGTAATAAAAATGACTTAAAATTATGAACTATGAGTAGGTTTAAGCTTCCCTAACCACAACAAAGGAGTTTCAAGGAGCGAATGGATGAAGGCATACAAGTTGAAGGAATGCAGAATCTATGCACCAAGTTCCCGTGCACAAAAAGAATTAGTTAGGAAAGGAGTTAATGAAACAAGAGCAGAATTGAAGAAGAAAGTAAGAGGTGCTGGAAAAACAGGACAGCAGTAAACACAAAAAATGATGGTCCTTCACTGAACAAAATACCTTTTTCGTTTCAACAAAAAGAGACCCTACCTAACCTTCAGCTTGAAACCAACTTTCCTCCTAGAAGCTTGCCAATTCCAAAAAACGTAACAACTATTAAGGGGATAAAAAATCTACTCAAAAGCTTGGACGTGACATTCTTCATCGGTACTATTGTTCCCGTTTTTGCTTCAACAACATATATTTAATCATTGTCCCACATGCAAAATGAATGTGCATTAATTTACCAGAACACACTGTCTGTACCATTTGCAAATCGCTGATCACTTGAAGAATATAACTTTCAAAATAGCGAGTACGCAGCCACAATTTTCTGATGAGTTATACTTCCGTAATGTTGAGTTAATTTAATTTGAACTTTCATGAAATTCGATTGAGTCAACCGTAAGTTGTAGCCAAAGCCGCGGTAAACAAATTATTGTACTTGAAGGCAGAAAAACGTATAGAAAGCAGCAGAACATGAAAGCAACACACAAGAAAATAGAACAAACAAAAATGGACAACGAAAAAAAAAGTAGAAAAAAGAAAAAAAGAGGTAAACAAAAAGGAAAGCAGAACAAGAAAAACGCTGGCAGAAATAGAACAAAGGCAGAAGCAGATGTAAGGCAGCAGAAGCAGAAACATAAGAAACCGAAAATATACAATAGAATTAGAAGCAAACTAATATAACCATAATAGTGCCAAAAGAAGCAAAAGCAAAACAAAAAATTAGAAAAAAGTTCTAAGAAAAACTAGAGAAAATGTTGATACAAGCTTGAGGAAAATGCTAAGAAAAACTAGAGGGAAATGCTAAGAAAAACTAGAGGAAAATGCTAAGAAAAACTAGAGGAAAATGCTAAGAAAAACTAGAGGAAAATGCTAAGAAAAACTAGAGGAAAATGCTAAGAAAAACTATAGGAAATGCTAAGAAAAACTAGAGGAAAATGCTAAGAAAAACTAGAGGAAAATGCTAAAAAAAACTAGAGGAAATGCTAAGAAAAACTAGAGGAATTGCTAAAAAAAACTAGAGGAATTGCTAAAAAAAACTAGATGAACATCCTAAGAAAAACTAGAGGAAATGCTAAGAAAAACTAGAGGAAATGCTAAAAAAAACTAGAGGAAATGCTAAGAAAAACTACAGGAAAATGCTAAGAAAAACTACAGGAAAATGCTAAGAAAAACTAGAGGAAATGCTAAGAAAAACTAGAGGAAATGCTAAGAAAAACTAGAGGAAATGCTAAGAAAAACTAGAGGAAATGCTAAAAAAAACTAGAGGAAATGCTAAGAAAAACTAGAGGAAATGCTAAGAAAAACTATAGGAAAATGCTAAGAAAAACTAGAGGAAATGCTAAAAAAAAACTAGAGGAAATGCTAAAAAAAAACTAGAGGAAATGCTAAGAAAAACTAGAGGAAATGCTAAAAAAAACTAGAGGAAATGCTAAGAAAAACAAGAGGAAATGCTAAGAAAAACTAGAGGAAATGCTAAGAAAAACTAGAGGAAATGCTAAGAAAAACTAGAGGAAATCCTAAGAAAAACTAGAGGAAATGCTAAAAAAAACTAGAGGAAATGCTAAGAAAAACTAGAGGAATTGCTAAAAAAAACTAGAGGAACATCCTAAGAAAAACTAGAGGAAATGCTAAGAAAAACTAGAGGAAATGCTAAGAAAAACTAGAGGAAATGCTAAGAAAAACTAGAGGAAATGCTAAAAAAAACTAGAGGAAATTCTAAGAAAAACTAGAGGAAATGCTAAGAAAAACTAGAGGAAATGCTAAGAAAAACTAGAGGAAATGCTAAGAAAAACTAGAGGAAAATGCTAAGAAAAACTAGAGGAAATGCTAAGAAAAACTAGAGGAAATGCTAAGAAAAACTAGAGGAAAATGCTAAGAAAAACTAGAGGAAATGCTAAAAAAAACTAGAGGAAATGCTAAGAAAAACTAGAGGAAATGCTAAGAAAAACTAGAGGAAATCCTAAGAAAAACTAGAGGAACATCTTAAGAAAAACTAGAGGAAAATTCTAAGAAAAACTAGAGGAAAATGCTAAGAAAAACTAGAGGAAAATGCTAAGAAAAACTAGAGGAAAATGCTAAGAAAAACTAGAGGAAAATGCTAAGAAAAACTAGAGGAAAATGCTAAGAAAAACTAGAGGAAATGCTAAGAAAAACTAGAGGAAAATGCTAAGAAAAACTAGAGGAAAATGCTAAGAAAAACTAGAAGAAAATGCTAAGAAAAACTAGAGGAAAATCCCAAGACAAAGAAGAGGACTCACGTTGTTGATGCCTGGCATGCCCGGAGGTCCCATGCCCGGCATCCCCCACTGACTGTCGGGAGGAGACCCCCACTGGTCCTGGCCGTCCTGGGACTTGTTGGCATCGCGGGGTTCAGCTTTCTTGATCTCAACCTGACAGCAAACACAATTATAAGGAATTTACAGTAATAACTGCTCTTTGTTAATTAATGCACAGCACAAAATTGAATTATGTTTTTAATGACCTTAATCAATCTGGAATGTACCTAATTACAAGTATGTGCGTCAATAATAGGAATTTTCTTTGTCAACGTGCATTCTTCCATTGGTGTTATGAGCTTGAAAGGGGATGATCTATCAAAAGCGGCCCATAGACGATCAATTTTATTGTCAATATAATTGACAATCAATATTGACAATTTAAATGATTGACGACCGTCAAATCATTGACTTAGCGGACAAAAAAAAAAAAAATTTCATCAATGTATTGAGTCAATGATATTGACAATTGAATTGATCGTCTATGGACCGCTCTATATGTACAGTTCATAAATATCAACATAGAACTCTTAAAAAGTATAAAACCAACAAAGCAACAAGCTACCATGTTACATCGAGGTGAGTGAACCAAGTTAGAACATGTGCTACCAAGTAGCCAGCTCTCAAAGTAGCGCTTCATGTCAAATTGGTTGACTTGAGCCAAGCAGCTCAAAATTTTATCGACAGCTTTCAAAATTCGAGTAAGGAAGATCCAGGTTACTGGAGAAGGAATAATTTAATTATTTTTTAATGCAATAATTTCTCATGAAAACTGATAGTTTACACGAAGAAAATCTCTACACCATGGAATTGAACCTGTTAATTAGAAGTTCCTCACGTATCAGATTTAAAATTTTTCAGGCATTAAAGTTTTTAACATGTACTTGGGCTCGTAGAGTTTGTATAGTGTATAATTGAAGTTTCGAAAGTATTAAAAGAACTACTTGAAAAATTTCTTGATAAAAATTGTTCTTAGCATCTCCTTTTGACTTTCATGAACTTCTCACTTGCAAATTAGAAATATCTACATTTGGAATCATACTTAATAGCAAGGAAACTTCATAAAAATTGTTCAAACCATTTACAGGCAAGAACATGAGCTGGTGGTAACTTAACAGTCACTGATTACCTGACCTGAACAAAGACTCGTTACGTGACCATTCCTTTAAAATGTGGGAGGCAAAACCTAAAACAAATTTCAGCAACAGCCCAAATAAGATGCCGTGTGTCAACTTCAAAACAAAAACTGGTGGCAAATTTGTAATGGCAAATAAATCAATCCCCGCACCTGCTTCCCGTTGATGTTGACGAAGTGCTCGGCAACAGCTCGCTCAACGGCGTCGTCACTCTCAAACGACAAAAAGCCAAAACCTGCAAAAAGAAATACAATGTAGATGCAAGAAACACAATGTAGATGCAATAAATATCAGATTCAATACTTCCAAGATTATCGAGACGTGAATCACACGTTATAGAATTACGAGCAACAGGCACGTCTGTCCACGTTCCGAACTTTGATGAGCGTCAAGTCGAATAATTATTTTGACTATTTGATGTCATGTTGAAACTTGAACCAAGGGAACTGATTAAAAAAATGCGATCTAGTCAATAAAAACTTCCTTAAAGGGAACACGTGGCAACAGCCAGCGATGTGATCAATGCCAAATTATAAACAATCTACTCCTGATATCCATGCTCTATTTAAATGGTGGCTAAACACACGATGTGGCCGACGGGGTGCCAAAAAAATACGGCTAAAAATCAACACAAAATTTCACAGCTTCCATGTTTAGATAGAATGTTCGAAGAACAAAAATTACGCCAACTTTGGGTAGCCATAAATTTCAGCCTGTAATGACTGTCTGATTCTACCACATGTTTTTGACCAATTGCACACAGTCACTTACTTCGTACGTACATATACTATTCAACTGGGAAAGCAGATTCCACTGGTACCAATGCCGTAGTGCTGCACACAATGTCTGCAGTATATGAACTTTGAGCCTTTAAGGCAGGACATGAAACAAGTTTAGTTTATTAGTTAGTTTAAGCCTCCCTATCCTCAACAATGAGATGTAAAGAGAGGAAGGAAGAAGGCACCATTTAGTATGGAGTTAAGGGAACGTGGAATCTATGCAGAAAGGGCACAGAAACAGAAAGCTAAGAAAGAAGTTCATGAAACAAGATAAAGTTGAAGAAGAAAGTAGTAGGTGCTGAAAAACAGGACAGCAGTGAACCGAAAAAAAAGGTGGTCCGTAACACAACAAAACCTATTCTATTTTAACAAAAGAAAGCCTACCTAACCTTTAGCTCGGGCCCTCACATTGTCCCCCTGGGAGCGCTAGTTGACATGAAACAAGTACGCGACATAACCTTTAAGGGAATCGAACGGTTTTTCTTATAAAATTTGAAAAATAAATAAAAAATACTTGAAGAGCAAAATAAGCTTGGAGGTATTCACAACATGTTTAGAACATCCGAATAGATGTTCAGAACCTTAAAAAATTTTAATTTACCCATACCCCCTCCCCCCTTCAGAGGGAAATTTCTAAAAAAAAATCTCATTTCTCAGCCAATATTGTACACAGAGACGATTAGTTTTTTTTTTCAATTCACAATAAACTGTCTATAAAGTATAGATCCAGTTTTTTGAAATCGCTCCAAACAAAAATTTTAAGAAGTTTTTGAATTTTTTATAACAAAATATATTGACTTTTAGTTATTGCTTTGAATGGCAATAAAAAAATTCTAATTAACTCATAAAAAAAGACTACGCAGGTTTATTAGACTCACCTAGATCTTTACGATGCAAAAAAGATCTCCATATGTAAAAACATGGTGACTACTGATATTTCATTTCCAAATTTTACTACTTTTTACTACTTTTTACTACCTTCAACGGCAAAAAATTACTACCTTTTTTTATACAATGAATGTTGTCCAAATGTCTAAAGGCAAGTAATTGGCCTATAATGAGTAATTTGAGTCAATAATATAGGCAATACCAAAAGTTCAAAAAAGGCTCCAAGTTTCTTAAGGGTACCGTCCGAAGCCCCTGCCAGGCCCCTGTCGGTCCGGTGAGCTTTTTTCATGTTATTGTTGGAAAAGAACCCTTCGGTGGTGGACTATTCGGTCCTAAATTTTTAAGGCGCTACGGACAATAAATCCCCCTCCAGGGGTGGGGGGGGTAATGGGACAAAAATTTTGAATTTTCGACCTGATTTCGACCCCATATAAACAGAAAATATAAATGGAAATGGATAGTTTCCCAATATACTTTTGTTGGAAATGTTCCATAGATTCTAAAACTGTGTCTGGTTTTGTTCTAGCAGCAAAACTCAATGAGTTGATACATTTGAAATATCCATGGAAATGAACTCAAAAACCAGTAGCTCAAATTTTTTTTAAAACTGAGGCCTGAATCAAAAAAAGGAATAGAAGAAATTGTGTTTCTTTTTAAAAGTTACATATTATAGTCAAATTTCATAAGAATCAGACTGAAAATGAAGAATTTCATAATTTTTATTTATATGTAAATTTTTCTATCTATTTATATTTTTTGGGAAAATCACAATTCACACTGTGAATATGAAGTTATGCATGGAAATTATCGTAAAAAATTGAAACTGCATTGAGTTACATAAATTGTCCATTATATTACACTTCAACAAAAATTTTGTATTGGTTTATACCCAAAACATATACCTTTCAATATTCAAACCGTATCAACTCATTGAGTTTTGATGCTAGAACAAAACCAAAGAGAGTTTTGGAATCTTTGGAACATTTCTAACAAAGTTATAATTTGGACTCTCCCAAATTTTAGAAAACAAAAAATTCATATGGCTCCAAACCCAAAAATAATTGTTTGTGATGTTATTATGAAGTAACGCTTATCACAGAAATATTTTTTCGAAATGTTAAAATTTTAAATTATAACTTTGTTAGAAATGCTTCAAGGATTCTAACACTGTCTTTGGTTTTGTTCTAGCATCAAAATTCAATGAGCTGATACGTATTGAAATTTACATAAAAATGCATCAAAAAGCTAATTTTTTGTAAAAAAAAAGGCCTAAATCGAAAATATGACATGAGTAAAAATGGTTTACTTTCAAGAAATACATATACTGGCCAATTTTCAAGCGAATCGGGCGAAAAAAGGTCAAAATCCCGGACGGTAGCCTTAATACTTGAAATACTTAATACTACATGGAGCAACCAAAGCTTTACAGCAAAAAATTTACCTAAATTTCTAAGGTACCCCATCCTAAATGGACTCCAACAAAAGTTTGGCAAAGACCTTGTCTTAACATCTTTCAACTATGATGAAAACAGTTCATCATATGGAAAAAATAAATTGACTGGAAACTAGTAGACGCCAGGAGATTGTCAGATCCCTTTACAGCAGGGTAGAATATCAAGGAATTTCATTATGACCAAACACTATGGCACTTCGGAAATATGAGTTTGTAAACTATTTCTATCGTACCTCAAAAGCTAAATCGGGATCCTAATTGCGATCAATAATGACAAATAGGTTATGGACATGTTATATTACGGAACGAATCACAAAAATGCAAATTTCATGTAGCTTTCCTATGTACTTTTAGTAGAAGAATGAACTTTGATTACATAGAGCATCTCCATGCTATGACGACATCCTGGAGGAAACTGAATCGCCATGACTGCCAAAAGGAACTTCAAAGGAACTAAACTCTCGTTCAAATGATGACACACTGTATTAAAAGATAATTTTATAGTACAATTCTTTCTTTATTTGGACATAAATTAACGTCACTGGAAAAAAACTTTCAGCTTTAAAAAAGGTGATTTAAAAAAAAAACATTTATAGTTTCAGCAAATCGTTGTTTCCCTCAAATCGAAGTGGACAGAATAAACTCATCTTTTCAAAGGAAGATAATACTGCTCACAATCAAGCTCAGGTCCAAAAAAACACTTACTGGATATAAATGAACTGCGGGGAAGTTCCTTTGACGTCATTGTAATGTTTCTATCCTGCCGCAATAACTTGGAGTGTGAGAATATTTGTCTTTGAATAAGAATTGGGAAGCTACATCAAGTTTTTGATAATCAAGACCTTACCAGCCAAATATATGACTTTGAATTAAACATTATTCATTAGGAGGAATTGAAATGTAATAAGTTTGATTCACGACTTGCTCATCTGAAATTGAAGCAGGACTCTAAAAGCTAATAAAGAATAATTTTATTTCTGGGCTTGCGTTTGTGAATAAAATACGTTAATTTTTGAGTACCAAGTGCACAAAAAGAACAATTATGCCAACTATGCTCTAAATCTAACTGGTAACTGCATCCACTAAAGATGAAATCCAATGAAATGTAATAGTTATTTAGTGATAAGTACAACTACCAATTTAAAAATTTTGGCTAGTTGTTAATGTTTATTCTTAAAATTTAAAAGACAAAGTTCACAAAATGTTTTACATCTAAGAGAATTGTAATTCTTAATAAAATATAAATTATTTTACTTGACAAACCTATTTCTATCAAAGCCACTTGATATACTTCCACAAGAAAATATGTAGCTATGCTATTTCATTTTTCTTTGAGATCGTATAATGCATATTTGATACGTATGAATAAAAGATGTTAAATGTCGACCTCATAATCATAAATGCACAATTTTTAAATCCTTATATTATTTTCAATACTAATCCCTGATATCACAAGCTCCTAAGCTTGTAACTCAGTGTAAGAGCGCACTAATAGAAGTGTTTACAACAATGCATCGTCAGTGGTATTACATTTTTTAAATTTACATTTATAAGATTTATGAAGCCTCGAATATCGCATCAAATCGAAAGCCATTTTATTGTTTTCTCTCAATAATTTGTTAAGAATAAAATGGCTCAAATGAACCTTCCATCATAGAACCAGATAACTTTCAGATCAAATGTAATGAGAAGAAAAAGTGAACTGTTTTTACCATTGTTTGCAAAAGTTTTGAATCTTTTTTCTATTTTGTGTGCTCCAATCCTAAAATTACATCCCACTCTACAGGAACATTTCCCATAAATCGCGGCAAATTTTTGATTATGGGAAAAATAAATTTAAAAAATCTTCATACTTATATAAATATGTAACATTACTTTAAATTTTCAGAGAATTATTCCACTCAACAATTTTTTTACTACCTTGAGTCAAATTTTACTACTTTTTACTACTTTTTTTACTACTTTCCAAATTTTACTACTTTTTACTACTTTACTACCTAGTAGACACCCTGAAAAAACTGTTGGAGAAATAATTAAAACTGGAATGCTTTTTTCCCATAAAAAGTTTTTTTTCGGCAGTGCAGCTCAATTTCTCCTACACTTTTCCACGTTTGAAGATCTTTTCAGCATCGTGGAGGTCAATGTGAATATTATAAATGCCGTTTTATTTTTTTTTTAAATTTCAATTCTAAATATTTTATTGTCCATAGAAATAGAATTATGTTTTAAATATTCAAATAAATTTTTTTTAGAGCAAAACCAAAAAACTGCACCTAGTTTTGGTAGATATTTGCATTATGAATCTAACAAAAAAACGTTTCTCGCTATGTACAATATTGGCTGAGAAATTGAAATTAAAAAAAAAAATTGTTTGAGAGGGGGAGGGGTGCATGGGTAAATGTAAAAAAAATTGTGCTATAACTGCCTATTCAAATTTTATAAGCATGCTGTGAATACCTGAGAGTTTATTTCCCTGCGGAAGTATTTTTTTACTTTTCAAAGAATTCATAGGAAGAAGCGTTTGAAGCCCTTAAATTCACGGACCAAAACTTGAGGGCAAGAGCACATGAACTAGAGGTCAAGAGCCAACCAAACCAAGTTGATGCATGATTCATTTTCTGAAAATTTTACGTTCGTTTTGTCCTGCTCGCTACCATGATAACCGAAACACAATGTTCTAGTTACTAGTCACATTGGGTTGAAATTTCAAAGTCTCATTTGTCACAGCTTGCAATGATGGCTAAAGAAGGCTAAAACACCTTGATGAAACAGAAAAGCTAAAACAAGAACATAAAAAATGGAAAAACTTGTCCAGATCGATTACGCGTCATATAGGCAATTTCTACAAGATAAGCCCCCTGAATAACAAAAAGGTAAGGTCCACCAACTTACGAGTATACAAATCCAGGCCCACAATAGAAATGGATGCAATAAGATTCCTCATACTGATATTTTATACAATAATCATACAAGTATACATTTATTATACCTGGACTTTGTGAAAACGAATGTTTAGCATTTCTAACACACGGTGATTACACCACAAAACTTCTCCCTTAGAATTAATCAGTAATATTTTTAGAAGAACTTCTCACCTCTTGATTTCTTCTTTTCCTGATCGAACATGATCACAACTTCCATGACAGCACCAAAGCGCGAGAAGAAATTGCGTAAATCAGTCTCGGTGAGGTTGGAGGGCAGGCCACCAAGAAACACTTTCGGCCAGTTGCCTCCGTTGCGCTTTTGCCTCTGCATACTTCGGGGATTGCAAGCCTTCGGATCGATCTGCAAACATTGAGAACCTTAGCACTGGTTCACTTAAAAAAGTTGACTGCATTTTCAATGGTCGAGCAAATACATAAAACTCAAAACAATTCCTCACAGCTATCAAAGTTGCTTCTAATGTTACTGTAAGGACAGTGAAAACTGCATGAAATCTACAATTTCACTTAAGAGTGATTATAATACTCATCAAAACATGTTGCTTTAGGGCTTAGGCTGACCCTAGGTATGTGTAATAACTGATGCATGCAACATCTTCCATTCAAGCCAATGCTTCTTCATTTCAGCTTATTGCAGTTCTCATGCATTGCAAATTGCAAACATTTATTTGTGAAAAAATTTCTAGAAAAATTCTAGGAGTCAGTGCACCGGTCAAGAAGTCCATTGTAACTCCAAGGAGTTCATCCTCCAAGTTTCAAAAGAAATGTTTCCAAAAATGCAATAATGATCACCAGCTCATAGAAGCCCACTTCACAAGCAATGGAGTTGAGGTAAAAACTAAAAAGGGTTGCGTTTAACTTATCAAGATATGGACAAACAAGCAATGGGGATAACATTAGAAGCTAGTGATAGGCAATTAATCGGACGGGCATTGGAAAAATTGGAGATCAGAAGGATCAGAATGATCATTGAGATACGAAAAAAAGTCACAAAATCTAGCAGCTCTGCACAATAGTGTGAACCATCTTTCAAGATTTACCTCTGGATAAAATTAAAAAATATATCTAAAAATGATCTTTGTTAAACAAATTTTTGTTTGCTTTAGAAGCAAAAATTGACACCAACATATGGAACTTACTGGCAAATAATGCAAGATGAAAATAAAGACACTCATTGACTTATCTAAGAGATTTTGCTCACAGAGTCTGTTTAGAGTTGTACAGAATTCATATGTCCCAGCATCGTCTTTTAATTAAAGGCCATTCTTTAATTATATTAAAGATGAAGAGATTGTAGGAGATGTATCATATGTCTAGACTCCTTAAAAATTGAACATTGAAAAAATGAACATTTTTACTACCCCTAAGTTGGGAGAAGGTCTGTTTCAGCTAGTCAGGATGAGTGTAGTGAGAAATTTTTTATTAAGAATTTCTTTTTTTTTATTTAGCTTAATGTGTTCTGAATTGCTTCTCAATTTGACTAACAAATCTGAAAGAAAATTAGCTCTGATTTTAGAGATTCAAAAAGTTGTGATTAACATCCCCTTTGGTCCGGAGAATGTGCATTTTTCAATGGAATTTATTCTTTACTTGGGCACTAAGGCCAAAACATGCACCACCAGTAGTCACAGAATGGATTTTCATAATGCTGCTGACTGATCATTAGTCACAATTTTCATATATATTAAAGTGAAATGAGAGCACAATCCAGTTATGGATTGCTTTTTTTCAAATTGCTCATTACAAATGACTTTTAATTCAGGTTGAATATTGAACTTCAATTTTACCAATTGCCGTGAAAGTTGAATTACATGAACAAGCTTTTTCTGCCCTCAAATCTTTTTGTACCTAAAATAACAGCAAAAAATCATATCAAAAATAATACAGCAAAAAAATAAGAAAAAACTCTGATTTCCAGGTGTCTGGCTGCTGTACAATCATGCGTAAATAGCAACATAAAAAAAGATGAAGAAACCATCAATAGCACAGAAAAAAACGGAAGAACAAAAAGGAACTCACCGTCCGGCCATCAAGTTCATGAGGTCCGCTCTTGAGGACGAGGTCAACTTTGCTGGGATCAGCAAAGGTCACAAAGCCAAATCCCCTGGAGCGACCAGTTTCACTGTTCTTCATCACAACACAGTCTATGACCTCTCCATACTGGCCAAAGTAGCGCTGTAGCGTGTCCTGAGTGCTCTCCCATGACAATCCTCCAACAAACATTTTCCTAGAAAGGCCAATAAATCATGGATATTAACTAAAATGATTACATTCAACCTAGTGCCAGTCCTAAGCAATCCTAAATGCCTAAGCAATCCAAAAAAATTTCTACTGCTACACTTTAAACATAAAGCATGGATGTCTATTAATATAGTTCCATCTAGCGAGTGGAACAAAGTACTAGCCATAATCAAATGACTAAACATAGATTAAAATAGTAAATATACTACAAACAACAACTTTCATCAATATTGCATATATTCAGACTACAAACTGAGGGCAATGCTTCACATGGAGATACAGGCACAGCTCAAGGAAAAATTCCATCGAAATTCCTCTCACCCCTGCTCCTCTCCATCATGCGGAATGTTGCGGCGTGAGTGTCCATCAGATGCCTGCTGAGGCATGATGTCATTGCGCCAAGCACTCTGATCCTTTTTCATGTCATAGTTCTGGTGGTTATGCTGGACTGGGTAAGATCCATTGCCTTGCCAAGAGTTGTCAGCCATAGTGGTCAGTCAAGAAAAGTTCCTGTACTTAATTCTAGCACTAGTAGGAATGACAGCTCCTATTTTAATTAAATCGCCAAGCAGTATCACTGAAACAAAATTAACTTGTGAACAAGGTGGAACAAAATAACTTATGGGGTAATTACCAAGTCTGGTGTGCTCAACAAACAATATTAGTGTGTTCAACATGAAACTTGTAGCATTAAAATTCAATATTAAACTCAGACACCCAATAAACCATAGCATTACATCTCTGGGCTCATTTTTCAAATTAAAAACAATAGCTGAAAAATCCAGTAGCAAGATTCTTACCATTTATCGATTTCCAGCTTACATTTGCATAATTTCAAAAATAGAACCTGAAGCTTTGTCATTAACAAAGGTATGGTTAATGATGTGCTAGAAAATAAGGATAAAAAGCCTTGGATTTGCTTTCTAAGTTCAACTCTCTAACAAGTCAGTCACAAAATTTATGTTGACCATTTATAAAATATGAAAATTGGTAACAGCTGTAAACAAATCCCACGTAATAAATAGAAATAAATTGAAAAATTTACTAACAGAGTGAGACCAAAGTGAACCACTACAAACTAATACACTGAAAGCACATCCTCACATGCTGCAGAGCTGGCAAATAAGAGCTTGAGAACCTGAATTTTATGCCCTCCACAAAGCTATGGAACAATAGCCTCTAAAGCTTCCATCTGATAAGCTGGAACAGGATTCTACCTGCCATACAAGCAACAGTTGTGGATGAGGGATCTTATCAAGATCTAGCAGCAGATTATTTTGTCTACGACTATAGGAAG
Organism: Morinoia aosen; assembly: GCA_030386875.1. NCBI lineage: Eukaryota > Metazoa > Arthropoda > Malacostraca > Amphipoda > Talitridae > Morinoia > Morinoia aosen. Next base: position 30,308,621 of record CM059567.1, on the reverse strand, counting down.
AGAACTCAGCCCTTGAAAATAGTCTGAATTCATTAATAATCAATTAATTAAAAGGTCATTGAAAACATCGAATAACTAAAGCATCCTCTTAAGTTACACCTTAAGGAGTGGCACCTCACACTTTTACAACCTGAAGAATAGGTACCCATTGGTTTTTGTAGTCTTAGAGAAAGAAATTGAAAACATTAGTTGATGAAATCCTTCATTACATATGAAAATACACAGAACACAAAATCACACCTATCAAGTCATTACATAGTATCATTGGCATTGTTTTGACATTGCTTTCAAAAGCAACCAGAAAATATAAAGAAAAAGTATTCAGAGAAGCAAAGAATAATTTTTTAATGAACTTAGAAAAAGAATTACAGCGTCATATACACTAATCTAACCCCAAAATTTGCGCATAAAGAAAATACATCCCAGTATCATTTGGGGTGCTTTTCCAACAGGTGATCAACACACAACTGGAAAAAAGTGAACATTAAGTAAAAATGCAATATTTCCATCCTTGCACATATTTTTTCATAACATGCATAACCAAGTACACAGTAGTATGCATATTGAAACAGCAAGACCAGTCCACTGCTCTCAGTCATTCAAATTTTATATTTTATAAAATTCAGCGCTATAATGAACTACACACATGTCCTCTAAACAAAATTTGTAACATTACATTTCAAAGATTTTTATTGAGAACTATAAATCCAACTTGGTAATACAGCACTAACTGAGCTGGGACTATGACAATCAGGTGTTGATGATGTCAAGATTAATGGACTAATAATACATTGACTTTTTGCTATCAGGAAACACTTTGTAATTCAATTTCTAAAGTTTTCAAGAAAATTCATTTTCTGAATATTTGACTATGTTAGGCCATAAATGATGATAAAAACTTCCTTTCAAAATCTTTTTGGGTTGTTTGTTGGCATTCCAATAGCCTTTTGCACACTTTTCTCACTCCATGTGAATCCTTATAAACATGTCTTCTTTGTTGGAACTGGCATGAAATGGCATGCAATAGGGACAAAGTTGAGGCCATCAAATTTTGCAGGTTAAGAGGAAAATTAGAATTACATAAACAATTCAAGAGATCCAAAGAAAAGGGATAATTCAAAATGGACTGCAAAATAAGATATCAACAGACAACGTAACTCCCCACATAGGTATCCAGCAAATATAAACAAAATAGAGAAAGGGAAGGACAAGGAGAAAGCATATACATAGAAAGAAGCTAGATGGAGATAAAAAAACTAGTCAAGACCTACCTACAGTTAGGATAAATTCAATAATTATCCTGGTTACTGCTACCAGTTTTCAAAGCAAACATCAACCTAACTAAAACTTTAGGAGTAAATAAGATCAATGGCTTACTTTAATCTTAATTTTAACTATCAAGTATAAAGTTACTTATAAAATACAACCAATTTTTATTCAATCAACCACATAAAAAATGTATGAAATTATTCACTAAATAATGGAATTAAACTAATCTTCAAACTTAGCACAATCAACTCTACATGGGCCTTTTTGTGACATTCCAGAATATTAAAAATAATACCTGCCATTTTTGATACTCAAGATGATTGTCTTTCAAATTCTCACCTTATTGCATATTATGTGTGAAAAGAAATACTATCATCAAGTTTGGGAAGAAACCGCTTAGTTTACAGGTTAAAATAAGTGCGAAATTAGTTTGACTACCTAGCCATATATCAAGAAAAATCCTACTTTTTTTTTCTTTAGGGAGAATGTGAGGGGAGGGGGGCTATTAAAAGTGTACACATAAGCATTCTTGAAATACATACCCTGCCCAAGCTATATATTACTTTTACTTGCCCACTTTGCCTTCATTTCACTTCAACCAACTTGCCTAGTTTTATGTCATTTTCCATATATCAATGTGTTAGCATAAATTAAACTTTACAAAGACAAATTTTAAATTGTATTTAAAACTGTCAAATCAATAACTTCAGGATTAAATTCTAATATTTAAGGTCATTTATATTGCACGCAGTTTCTATACTTAATTCATTCAATATTGTATAACAAATATGACAATGCAACTTTAATTCTTATCATCATGGACACATCTATTGAAGAAAACTTCAGGGCTACAGAACCAACACTATGATAGGCCATTCTGAGATAATACTGTGTGAATTTTTTTATGGGGCTTAAATGTTCATAACAAAATGCAGTAATAATGGAAGGAACAAGTCTTGCTGAGCAGCGAGAATAAAAATATCGATTATAACCTGAATTTGATGCCGATTCCGAATCTGCAATTTGTTGTTCCGAATCTGCAATTTTGACCGCTCTCAATTTTTTCGATTTTTTGTGATTTTTTTCAATTCTAAATTTTTATGCATTTTTAATGTTTTTTTTTGCCTGCACCACCTCATGATCCGAACTCTGCCATTCTCGACCCAACCTGGTCGGACCTGGCATACTTTGGCCTGCACCACCTCATGATCCGAACTCTGCCATTCTCGACCCAACATGGTCAGACCGTGCCTTGAAGACCTGAGTACCGGATAGGGCCGGGTTCCACCCAACCTGTACGGACATGGCATTCTTTGGGCACCACCTCAGTTGTTGATAGCCGCCTTTCCAAAAAAAATAAAAAATTCAAAAAAATCAAGAGCGGTCAAAACAAATTGCATATTAGGAATCAGCATCAAATTCCAGTTATAATCGATATTTTCATTCTTGCTGAGCGGCAAAGCCGCTCAGCGAGACTTAAGCGGCGCCTAATGGAATTATTTCATGAAAAAATTGAAATATAAAAATTATGCTTCAATTTTAAATAATATCAAACACCTTTATATACAGCCTGAAACCCTTCTTTCAGAGCAACAAAATAGATAACAGAGAATTACTACACTTAAATACTGACAGAACTAGCAAAAGTCTGCCAAACTTTAAGCTTGAATCACTTTTTTACAACCAAATTGACCAATTCAATAATCCTATACTATAACACTTGAATGTGTTATAACTTATAAGTAACCATAAAACCTTCAACTTACAACACAAGTAGAAAATAACAATGCACCATAACAATAAAGCCATGGTTTCAGTTTAGGGGCATGACAATATCAAAATACGTCATCTGAAGTAGTCTTTAAAAAATTCAAATCAACAATATTATATTTCATGATGTTTACTTCAAACACTCAACTCAAGGCTTAGTTTGCCCAACAGTATATACACTATCCTAAACAAAACCTGTTACTCACCGGCACTTCATGCACCTTCAGCAACTCGAAGCAAATAACATAGTATCTTCCCTGACCCAATGTCGACGGCAACCATGATTTGGTAAACAGAGGAGCGTTAGGCCTAAAGTTTGACAGACGCACAGCAAGCAAGGAAACCCCATGACGCACACCGGCAAGTGAACGTCAAATACTTTTTCTTCATGAACGATAAGAAATTTTAGCAATAGGTATCAAACTATTTACGACCGAGAGAGCAGAATTTTAAACTCATACATGTACATAAAAGGAACAATACTTTCAAGCGTGACCTACTGCGCCTCATATTCTGTCGCGCAGAGCTACAACTTTTCGGCGTGGGTTTTCTTGGAACAATAACATTCCCTAAAATTAGAATTTTAGCTCGATTTACCACAAAAATTTACCACTAAGAGGAAGAAAATATTATTTTAAGTAAGACTGTAGGCTATATAGATGAAAATAACGACACTTGGACAAAAATACAACAGCAACCGTTAAATTTTCTCACTTTCAACACATTATACAAGCGCGGCCATTCTAGATGTTGCCAGAGCGTTGCGCTTATTTTGCTCTGATATCCTCTGCCGCTTGGGTTACTGCCGCTATTTAGGAGTTGCTGTCCAACAGATTTCATCTTGTTCAAATTACAGATATTATTGCAAATTGAAGATGTTTCTCTCGAACTGGAATAAAACTTTTTTGCATGATAGCTCATAAAATAACAAGCCTTAACAACTGATATGAACTTAAAATCTATTCTGTCAATATAATTGGCATTAGCATATATATAAAGTTTTAACAAATAAATTATTTAAAAAATAAACCTAAATTAAGAAAATAGAATTTCAATGTTTTATTTAGAGCCTAATAAGAATAAACCATCTATGATTGCTCCCATTTCCGCAATTAACTAAAAAAAATGAATTTGTGTTTTGAACTGCTAATTAAAGTTTTGGCAGCACTGGTACCCATGTACTTTAGATGTTTCCCTAATTTTTTTATTACGAGAAAGAAAAGCGAAATACTTCTAAAAAAACTTATGCGTAAAGTATTTTGTAAAGAAAATTTGAAAAATTTTATCAGAAAGATCTTCAGTTGAAAGACATAATATGAAACGAGAAAACTGGTGAACAGCGTTATTGCTCCTTTTTTATGAAATTGAATTATTTTACCTGGTGAACTAAAAATAATCAATATGATTACTTTTCAGGTATATATAATACAATGGACAATATACACATTGGGGCTACGAGCATCTAATTTGCTAGGAGAAAATTAAATACGTTATCTTTCACTTGGGGCTAAAAAAATTGCACACTTCAAAAATTAAAACATAACTTATATAACTCTTTGTAGTACAGCTCCTACCCATTTTCACAACAGCTAATTTTTTCAAAGTACTTGAAAAAATTATTTTTCCAATCAAGTCCATATGTGTCTTGCCATGCATTGGAAAAATTCCACGCTAGCCATACCACGTGGTTAAGTACGCGCCTTCCAGAGAAGGTGTCGACGGTTCGAATCTCGGCGCTGCAAGGCGATTTTCCCCGTTGAGTATAAAGCAAAAACTCAAGCACAATACCTCACTCTACCCAGGTGTCTAAAATGGGTACCGGCTTGACCGGGGGTAACCGTCATGGCTTCTTGGTGTTAGTTATAAGGCATTTGAATAAACAATATGCAAGATGATATGTATCAGACTTGATTGATTGGAACGAAGCGTGCTTTGGATATCAAAATTCCATACAATCAATACCAAGATTCAAAAAAGGTTCGAATCTCGGGAATGTCATCCAAGGATTCCCCCGTCAGGGAAGGTTAAAGGTTAACATCGGCATCTTTGGGATGCTTTATTTCCAATAAAGCCGGATACATATGATCTTAGCATTGAAAAGAGAGAACTCAGCCATAATTCCTCATTATACTGTGGTGGTTCCACCTAGCTGGACGCGCTCACCACCACACAAGCACAAAAGCGCCACCCCACTGCCACGAAGCGCTCTCGCTGAACAACCAATCAGCGCTCGAGGCTGGCGCTGGGGTGGCGGACCGAGCCTCTACAAGCCGCGCGCACCGAGCAGCCAGGAAACACCTCTAAACACTCACGTACGCTTAGCTCAGCCTCGACTGCTTCAAAAGCGCCACCCCGAGCCGGCTAACCAGAGGCTAGCTCGGTTCAGTGCGGCCACCACCAGCCCTATATAAAGAGCTGCGCGCTAAGCGCAGTTCAGTTCGCACAGCTCACTCAGTCCACTCGCAGGAACCCTGATATTCACACAAGTCTTCTTCCTGCGAGCCTCGTCACTGCAACGGCTCACACAAGCCTTCCAGCGAGCCTCCTCACAGCAGCTCACACAAGACTTCTCCCTGCGACTCTCCGCGCAGTGACTCCGACATTCACTAGTCTATGCTGCTCAGCAAGCAGTAGCCTCTCGGCCTCCATCGCCACCTCGACGGCACCGCTACGCCACGGCACGCACAACGCGACTTAAGGCCCCGATACACTGGCGTTCATGACTCGAGAAATTGCGGTAGTGGATCCGTCCACCTGTTGAAGTGAGAACTGGCGACATGATACACTCAGCACGCAAGATGAAGCACCGCGAAATGCAATGCAAGGCGTCAGTCTGCCTCAGCGTGTCGTACGGGTAGGTGCGCGATTGCGATTAGCCGTATGGAGCGCAGGATTAAACCAAAGCGCCCGTTGCGCTGTGCTTTAGCCTTCTGTAAGCGCTGCTCATCACATTCTGCAAACAGTCGAATTTTTTTAATGCGTCTATAGCATTCAGCGTTCGAGTTTTGTCTACTCAAATGCGGAGCAAGACGGCTGTGCACCTCTCCCGTCAACGTTCAAAACGGTACTGCTCGTCGCAGTGACGACCGTCCTAATCCAGACATGCTTGGATCGCTAAAAGCCCTGTGGCCACTCTGCCAACTGGCTGGTGTGCAGGGATGGGAGGCACATTGAGAGGCGTGCTGGCGGTTATCACCGCGATTTTTGCCCAGTGTATCGGGGCCTTTACCGACAACCGTCGGTCCTCCAAGTCGTCCTTGTGTACTATACTACCTGCCGGTAAACATTTACCTCATGTGCCATACTGTCGGCGATCTTCTCAATAATACGGCCTTTATTCCAGTTGTGTATTCCTTATCCTGTCGGGTTCGTTTGCACCTCAGGCACTCACTTCGGGCATAGATACCACAAAGTCTAAAGATATTTACATTTACATAGTCTGCCCGGAGTGTAAAGCAGCCTGAGGGAGAACACCGCAATACCCTAGTGTCGGATATGGATACGCTTGACCTGGGGTAACCGTCATTAACTCCTAGTGTTAGTTATAAAAACCAATTTTTCAACTGAAATGTATCATCCATGACTGGAATAAAACTTTTTCATTTCAATCTTTTTTTTTGTTTATTCGCATAATCTGAATTTAGATATTATTTAATAATTTCAGACTTTATCGCCTGAAGATCACATAATGCAAAACATTTATAATCTAAAGGGACTTCATCAAACTATCTTAACATGCACTTAATATAGTAGAAGTCAGTCCTCTATGCCGCCATAGCCATGTGGTAGAGGTTCTGCCACCGTGCGGCAAGGACTCGGGATCGAATCTCGGCGGAGGCAGTGGCGATTTTCTCTGTTGGGTATAGGAGAAAAATTCCAAGCATAATACCCCACTCTACCCAGGTGTCTGAAATGGGTACCGGTCTCAACCGGGGGAAAGCGTCATGGCGTCCTGGCGTTAGTTATAGGGCATTTGAAAATCCAATGTACAAGGTGATATGTATCAGGCTTGATTGGAAATAAAGCATCCGTAGATGCCTTTGTAACCGCCGATTGGCCGCTCCGGGCGCCATGCCATGTACATCGCAGCGCGAGCTATAGCGCGGTCTAAGCTGGCTGTAGTCGGTGTGCCCCGCTGCTCCCTCTTCTGTTTGTTACCTTCGTTGTAATCGTTACCGATAGGTTATGAGTGTCTGAAAAGTATATTCCTTCTTCCCATTTGTTCGTATTTAGCAAGAGCATTGATATGTATCTAGGTAGAAGAAACTTTATTCGTGAGATAGTGGTGAAATATTACAAGCTGATTGTATCTGAATTGGTGTAGTTATCGTTATGAGTGGTGATTAGCATCCCGAGCGTTACTGACTAGTCTCCTATCAGTCTCCTGTTGCGTTGCTGAGTTATACGGCTGCGTGGCACAATTCTCGATAGTTCAGTCGATAAATTATCTACTGAAAAAACAGTTGCTGTTCATATGTGATTTTTGTATCTTGAGTCAATAATTCGGATGATCCTGAAATGAAGTAGATAATGCTTTGTGCAATCGATAATGTTAAAATTTTGTGCATGTGGAATTGTTCCTTATCAAATGACTGGTGTAATTGTGTAGTTCCTTCTCAGACTATTCGTATATTTATTCATTTTTGTAATTAAATGATTTGTGTATTTTTTCTTTCAGACATGCCAATAAAATTTGCAACCACTTGCTTATACTCTCAAATTGAGTTTTTTGAGATCCATGGTAGCAAATTAAGACATGTGTAACGTGCGGTAAACGAAAAACGTCGCCCCTTGAGCCCTGCCCAGGGTGGCAGTTTATGTTCGGGGCCCAGTAGGCGGCCGAGACGCTTCGGCGCCTACATAGTTGCAAATTTTAGTTCAAGATGTTACGAACACCACCACGAGCAAGCCGTTCGGATGATGCCGATCCACCCTCGGCACGACTTGCTTCTCTTACGAGGAAAAGAAACGAAATTTTAGAACTGCTGCCAGATTCTTACAGTAATTTGGTGGAAATAAAGCAGATGTACAACGACTACCTAACTCGCTTGGAGGCACTTCACGAAGCATGTGGCGAAGACTATAAGGATTGGCTACAACCTCATCTCCAGCCTATAAAGGAATTCAGAGAGAGAGTTGAAAAATTGATTCACCCATGCGATGAAAATCAAAACGACGAAGCAAGACTAAGGAGGGCGCAATCTAGAGCTACCACGTCCTCTCAAAGATCTTCTCTTGTTTCACGAACGTCTTCCGTTCGACTACGGTTGGCTGAAGACAGGGCAGCTCACCTGGCAGATAGAGCTTCTCTGTCGCAGAGCTTGGCCCTAGAAATAGAGGAGCACCGTCTGAAGACGGAATTAGAAGAACAACGGATACGTATTAGAAGAGCCAAGGAAGACGAAGAACTGAAATTGATGAAAGAGCACGAAGAAAAATCTCTACTCCTTAAACAACAACGTAAAAAACTGTCAACTGCGCAGCAAGAAACGAGATTGTCTGCGCTATCAGCAGAGCTGGAAAGAATAGAAAATTACTGCGCACAATCAATTTCAGATGAAGCTGAACATCTACCAGTAAGAACGGGCTCACTAACTGGGACTCCCCCGCCTTTGCACGGGATATTGAAGACCACGCAACATCGAATGCCTTCCGAACCAGCCACGAACATTGAACTCGGCTCTGCCGCCAACGTATCAGCGGCCACGAACGTTGCAGCGACATCCCAGCCTGCGACGGTTGATGAAGATATAAACAATAAGTTCGTAAATGTGTTAACTCGCCAGAACGAGCTTTCGGCAGCGATTATGATGAATAACGATAGGCTCTCTTTGCCCAAGAAGGAAATCGACGTCTTCGACGGATCCGACATAACGAAGTTCCGTGGTTTCTGGTTGAATTTCTCTAGAGTCATCGAAGCAAAGTGCTCTAACGAGGGCGAAAAACTGATTTACTTGGACCAGTTTACAGGCGGGAAAGCACGTAAACTTGTACGCACTTGCACTCATCTTAACCCTGACTTAGCTTATTCCACGGCAAAGAACTTGCTGGAGAAGGAATATGGAAACGACTTTAAGGTTACGAACGCTTACCTGGAAAAGTTGACGGTTTGGCCTCAGGTGAAACCTGAATGCGCTGATGACCTGCATGCACTGTATATCCTTCTCTTGGAGTGCCAGGCTTGCATAAATAGCTCCTCCTTTAGCAATCAGCTACAGAGTCCGGCTGAACTACTAAAAATTACGGAAAAGCTGCCCTATGAACTCAGGAAACGATGGCGGCGCAAGACGCAAGAGCTTCTAGACAACTCTACCCCCATCACTTTGAATCATCTTGTCAAGTTCATTGGATCGGAAGTAGCTGTACTAAAACAACCCGTATTCGGCACCTTATCCGATAACCGGGCTAAGAATAAACCACCTGTGAAACGGCGAATTCTATCAACGAAAATCGACGATGCCACCCCCGAGGAACCGTATTGTCTATGCTGTCGCAAAAGGAATCATACACTCGAAAGGTGCTATTTCTTCAAGCGAAAACCTCGGGAGGAGAAGTCTGCATTCGTGCGCAGTAATAAGCTTTGTTTTGCTTGTTTGAAACCTAACCACCTGTCCAGAAGCTGCCAACAGAAGCTGGTTTGTTCCCAGTGTAAGGGAACGCATCCCACAGTCATGCATGCTCGGTCTCCTCCAAAGCGGCAACCGCCTGCTATAGAGAGAGAGTCTTTCCTAAATTCTGGTCAAGACGACCATTCCAAAGACCCTGCTACGACCACGTCATGCTCCACCTTCTGTAATCGCCGGTTGTCCGGCCGACAAACGACGAAGGTTCTTTCACCCGTTTTACCCGCGAAGGTGAGAGTCATTGGTAGCGACGCCGAATTGACTGTGAATGTGATATTAGACAGTGGCTCTAGCGATTGTTGGGTTAATGAGCGCATACTGCCAAAACTAGGGATGAAAACTCACCAGACGTGTGTTCAACTCATGACTATGGAGAGGAAAAATGGTTCCTTTGCTACTCGTGTTGTTAACAACCTCGAAGTATCAGACCTTGATCGAACATTTTCTGTAACTGTAACAGTTTTGTACACCAGGAGTTCTGATAACTGGCCATTCACTAAAGACGACATTCTTACATACGATGACGTAAAGGGTTTCCAGCATCTGAAAGACGTTGCATTTAATTTCGTTAATGTAGACGTAGATATTTTGATTGGAATGAACGTTCCCTCGCTAATAATGTCGTTGGAGACCGCAAAAGGCGAAGGTAATCAACCCTTTGCATCCCGTCATCTGTTGGGGTGGACTGTGAACGGTCCAGTTGGCCGTTGCAGTAACAGGAGGATTTGTAACCGTATATCCGTAACAGACGCTGATGCTCTTAACGAAAAGATTGAGAAGCTCTTCGCTCATGATTTTGTTGATCACTCCGACGACAAATACTCTCAAAATGATCTGAAATTTATTGATAAAGTCGGCTCTAGTATTAATAGATTGCCTAATAAGCATTATGAAATTGAATTGCCCTTTAAAACAAACGACGTTAATTTCCCTTGTAATCGCAATCAAGCTTTTAATAGATTTTGTCAAGCCGAGAAAAGATTCAAACGAGATTCTCAATATTTTGAGCTCTACAGAGCATCATTTCAAACTATGATTGAGCAGAATCACATAGAGCAGGTTCCCGCTGATGAGCTGTCAACAAGTAGCGGTAAATGTTGGTACCTGACTCACCACGGAGTTTACCATAAACAAAAGGGTACTCTGCGCGTAGTCTTTGATTGCTCATTGCCTTATCACGATGTCTCTCTAAACTCCAGTCTATTGCAGGGACCTGATCTAACTAGCAACCTGATAGGCGTCCTACTCAGATTTAGACAGGAAACTTTCGCCCTAATTGCGGACATAGAAAGAATGTTCTATCAGGTACGAGTGCCAAAACACCACGCTGACTATCTCAGATTCTTTTGGTACGATTCTTGTGGCGAAATCTCAGAGTATCGCCTTCGCGTCCATGTATTTGGCGCCACTAGTAGCCCTAGCGTCGCTAGTTTTGCTTTGCAACAAACGGCTCGCGACTGTCGGTGTTCGCGGGAAACTAGGGAAGCTATTTGTAAATCCTTTTATGTCGATGACCTCTTAGTATCCAAAGATACGGAAACAGGATTGATAAGCCTAACGAAGGATGTAAAGGAAACAATTTCTGAAGGTGGTTTTCACCTTGCTAAATTCCGTAGTAATTCTCCCTTAGTTGAGCGCGAATTTGATCGTATCCCCAACGACCATGTGCAAACCTGCGGCTCTACGGTCTCTCCGCTCTGTGAGGCCCCTTCCGGTGAGCGCGCGTTAGGCGTGCTGTGGGATACGAGAAAAGACGAATTGAGCATTAGCAAACCTAAATGTGCAAACGTATCCTTGCCTGTGACAAGGAGAAAATTGTTAAAATTCCTGGCCTGTGTATACGACCCTACCGGTCTAGCACAACCCGTTCTTATTAAAGCAAAAAAACTGTTCCAAGAATCGTGTAGGAAAAAACTGCACTGGGACGAACCCCTGCCTGATTCAATGACTGAAATTTGGATTGCTTGGCTGAAGGATATTGACGCTTTAGAGAAGTTAAGTGTACCTAGGTGTTTTATGCTGCCTAAAGCTCCTAGCACCATCGAAATGCATACGTTTTGCGATGGAAGCGAAATTGCATACGGCGCTTGCACTTATCTGAGATTTGTTTACGACGACGACACGGTGTCCGCGTCGCTCGTTGCTAGTAAATCGCGTATCGTGCCTCTGAATAATTCTACCCTCAAAACGATCCCGAGAATTGAACTCTGCGGCGCAAAGTTGAGCGTAGAATTGGCGAATAAACTCCGTACCGAACTGACCTATGAAATTTCTAAATTATACTTTTGGTGCGACAGCACTACAGTACTAGGGTACATTAAGACTGATGATAAACGCTTTAAGCGCTTTGTGAGTAATAAGGTATGCTTCATTAGAAACTATACCGACCCGAACGACTGGCGTTATGTACCCACTAACGATAACCCGGCGGACTTGGTTAGTCGTGGCACCAGCGGCGGGAACCTTGCTCAGTCTCTTCTATGGGCAAGTGGCCCTGGCTTCTTAAACAATGTATCGGCAGCATTTCCTGTTGAACCATGCAGCTCCATTTCATTAGAGGAAGAAGTAGCGACTGTAGCGTGTCACTCCGTAACCCTAAGCAGCGCTGATACTCCTCTCGATATCCTTATGAACGCAACGTCAAACTGGTACAAACTGAAAGTTCGAATAGCTTGTATGCTGAAGTTAAAGAACTTGCTCCGTTTCGGCTCGGGCCAGCTGAACAAAAAGGTGACGGTCGACGACTTGGACTTAGCAGAAGTAGCTATCGTAAAGTATATTCAAACGAAGCATTTCCAAAAAGAGATCAGAGAACTAACTACTATGAATAACGTAACAAAATCTTCCCCCATGCGAAAACTGAACCCATTCTTGGACGCTTCTGGTTTGCTCAGAGTAGGTGGCCGTTTTGGCAATTCCTCGGCCTCCTACGAAAATAAACACCCTGTTGTTCTACCTCCTTCTTCTCCGATTGTGGAGTCGCTCGTACGCTCAGTCCACTGCAAAGTAGGGCACCTTGGAAGAGAAACTACATTGGCTTCTCTGAGAGAGAAGTACTGGATTATTAGAGGTAATGCCTTGGTCAGGAAGGTGATCAACAATTGCTTTAGCTGCAGAAGATATCATTCTAAGCAAATGGAGCAACACATGTCAGATTTACCCGTAGAGAGAATAACGGGGGACCTTCCGGCGTTTACCCATGTGGGCGTGGACTTCTTGGGGCCGTTCGAAATTCTTAATGGAAGGAAGGTATGTAAACGGTACGGAGTGGTCTTTTCCTGCATGGCAAGCCGTGCTATTCATTTGGAGATGTCCTATTCCCTGGACACAGATTCCTTTCTTCAAGCGCTACGAAGATTCATTTGTCGAAGAGGCAACGTAACCTCGATTACGAGCGACAACGGCACGAACTTACGATCCGGTGAGCGAGAACTCAGGGAATCGATAGAAGAATGGAATCAAAACAATATTGAAGACTGGCTGAAGCAAAGGTCTATAACCTGGAAGTTCAATCCTCCTGCAGCATCTCACTTTGGCGGAGCGTTTGAAAGGGAAATAAGATCAATACGCGAAGTGCTCGGCACGTGTTTTCGCCAGCAGCTGATAAAATGTAGCGACGAGGATTTTATAACCATACTATGTGAAGTAGAGTGTATACTTAATAATAGGCCTTTGACTCGTGCGTCCGATGACTCTAATGATATGAATGTACTAACGCCTTATCATGTCCTACTGTTCAATTCAGGAGTAACATTTCCGCCTGGAGTCTTCAAAAGGGAGGATTGTTACCTTAGGCGTAGGTGGCGCCAAGTTCAGTACCTAATTGATATCTTTTGGTATCGCTGGCGTAAAGAATATCTTGTCTTGTTAAATCAAAGGCAGAAATGGCCGCACGTAAAACCTTCATTAAAGATTGACGACATCGTTCTGGTGTGCGACGTATCACTACCTAGAAATCATTGGCCCCTAGGTAGAGTAATCCAAACCTTTCCTGATAAGAAGGGTCTGGTAAGGTCCGCTAGTGTCTTGGTCTCTAGGTGTAGAGATTCGAACCTTAATAATTTCGCCTCTGTTCAGTTGCACAGGCCCATTTCAAAGCTTGTTCTGTTACCTTGCAATTAGATGTTGCGTGAAATAAATATACCTTGAAAGGTAGTAAAGCGATGTGTCAAAGTTCGGTGCAAATAAAACTCGTAATTCTTTTTATAACCATGCCTGTACGCTGTTCTGTGTATGATTCTGTGTTAACATCGAAGTTGAATAAAAACGTTCGATATCCTTTTTTGAATAAAATTGTTGGTAACGTACCTACGATACGTTATAAGCAATGATTTTCAATCCTTGGTATGCCTCATAGGTGCCTATGTAACCGTTAAGATTTGAACTTCTTTGTGTAAAATTTTCATACCTGTACTGATAAATTTTGGGGGGAATGTAACCGCCGATTGGCCGCTCCGGGCGCCATGCCATGTACATCGCAGCGCGAGCTATAGCGCGGTCTAAGCTGGCTGTAGTCGGTGTGCCCCGCTGCTCCCTCTTCTGTTTGTTACCTTCGTTGTAATCGTTACCGATAGGTTATGAGTGTCTGAAAAGTATTTTCCTTCTTCCCATTTGTTCGTATTTAGCAAGAGCATTGATATGTATCTAGGTAGAAGAAACTTTATTCGTGAGATAGTGGTGAAATATTACAAGCTGATTGTATCTGAATTGGTGTAGTTATCGTTATGAGTGGTGATTAGCATCCCGAGCGTTACTGACTAGTCTCCTATCAGTCTCCTGTTGCGTTGCTGAGTTATACGGCTGCGTGGCACATTTCTCGATAGTTCAGTCGATAAATTATCTACTGAAAAAACAGTTGCTGTTCATATGTGATTTTTGTATCTTGAGTCAATAATTCGGATGATCCTGAAATGAAGTAGATAATGCTTTGTGCAATCGATAATGTTAAAATTTTGTGCATGTGGAATTGTTCCTTATCAAATGACTGGTGTAATTGTGTAGTTCCTTCTCAGACTATTCGTATATTTATTCATTTTTGTAATTAAATGATTTGTGTATTTTTTCTTTCAGACATGCCAATAAAATTTGCAACCACTTGCTTATACTCTCAAATTGAGTTTTTTGAGATCCATGGTAGCAAATTAAGACATGTGTAACGTGCGGTAAACGAAAAACGTCGCCCCTTGAGCCCTGCCCAGGGTGGCAGTTTATGTTCGGGGCCCAGTAGGCGGCCGAGACGCTTCGGCGCCTACAGCCTTCATTCATTATTCTATAATAATGAAGGCATCTAAAGATGCTTTATTTCCAATCAAGCCTGATACATATCACCTTGTACATTGGATTTTCAAATGCCTTATAACTAACGCCAGGACGCCATGACGCTTTCCCCGGGTCAATACCGGTACCCATTTCAGACACCTGGGTAGAGTGGGGTATTGTGCTTGGAATTTTTCTCCTATACCCAACAGAGAAAATCGCCACTGCCTGCGCCGAAATTCGATCCCGAGATTCTAAATGTACCACATCCTTTAATGCATACCTCAACTTAGGCAAATTAAAATTAAGCGCAGTTACTCCCAGTAATTCCGAACTCGAATCAACTGCTGCACTAAATAAATAACTGGAACTAATTTTCAGAAATATTAGCCGAGTTTTATATAACATGAGGATGGACTACAACGTTTCCAAGCACGCTTTTTCCAACGGTCTCTACCTAAGTTGAATTCTTAAAATTACTAAACTACACGTGTTCTCCTTGTTGTGATGTGTACAGGCAGTTTCTCAGTATTAAGCTATGGATAGTTGGGACTTATTTTGTCAATTTTAAATTTGTTAAAGCAGAAATGCTACGCTTGGTGTGATTTCAGGAATCCCTTAATTTAGAGACAGTTTCATTTCACAGTAACTAATACTCAATGGAATGAAAAAACTTATATTTTCAAAGATACCCAATTTGCGATAGCAAATGTTCACTGCTTTATCGCTATATGGAATTCATCGAAAACCTTTCAAATATAATCGTTGACTGACGAATCAAGGATAGAATATAATTTTTTCCAACCTTATTAAAATCCTTGAAACGAGAACCAGGTGTCCAGAAAAATTATAGCAATGATATTTTTTCCAAGCAAATTGTCGAACGTCAATACCAGAAAAATAAACACACCAAAGAGTTGACAAAGGGCTCATTAATTCAGAACAAATTTATACATGTCAAATCTTACATTGGATCGTCAAATGTCATAATTAATGTCAGGACACAATGACGGTTCCTCCAATGCTTCCGACATCTCAATTAAATTCAAGCTCTCAGAATGGGCACTCAGCAATGATAACGCACACGTGGTTGTAGGAATAGCACCATTTAAAAAAATCATTTGACAGTAGATACGGTGCTCCAGGCGATTTCGATCAGAAATTTTTGTAAAGCTGTGTGCGAGGGATGGAAAATTGCATATGCGCTGCGCAAAGACCATTATATCCTAATATATACTTGTTGAACTGATTCATTGAGGTCTTTTTAATTAGTGTACGAACTGAATCAGTAAATTGCCGCCGTGAGTTGAAGTAATACAGCGTTTACAAGTACCGGGTTTTGGTTGAAAGCAATTTTCAAAGAGATTAATTTTGAGCTCTGTTCCGCTAATTTGTTGCGGTCCCGAACTTTAGTGCGAACTGAAAGTTTTTGATGACTGTGCTGTGTAGGAAAAATCTGAAAATTATATGAAGAAGATCACCCTATGAAACTTAAAGCTCCAATGATAAAAGGAGAACCCCACTCTAGTCCCGAAAATTTTTCTTAGTCTTCTAAGAAAAATCATTATATAGTACAGTGTTGCCGAAGTTTTATTAAGTTGTTAAGGATAAAGTTTGATTTATCCACGAAAAAATCAATTTTAAGTGTTAAATAACTAATAATTGTTTTATCATCCGATTTCGCTAATAATTGTTTTATCATCCGATTTGGAGATTCAATCTCCAGAAATTATTGATGCGAAATTGAAAAATTGTAGTTATCAGGGTGAGATAAAACCAACTATTCAAGTCCTAAAATTAAGAGATTTTAATTTTTTCAACACAATCACTCACACTCTGAAAAGTGAGACAAAACAATATATTTTACATTCAACAGTTAATCTTGTTAGCATTTTGAGCCAAATAAGCTACGAGGTTGCCATGACAACCTATTACGAAAGTAAGGAACTGATGTGAAACCTGGTACATAATTTTGTGTACTGATGTTCTTTTTCATATTTAGCAAAGAGCGTAAAAAACATTTCATATCCAATTAACCTAATAGAAATAGAAATAAAAACAGCATACTTTCATAAGGTATACAGTATCACATTGCTCGCGTACATGGAAAAAAGAAAAAGAAAGGTTTTAACTTGAAAACGTCAAAATGAGCTAGTCACTGTATATGTTGATGTCTCAGTACATAGAATGTTTTAGCGTTCTCATTCACTCGTTTATTCCCTAAAACAAACAAACATTAGCACATGATATTAAATGTCAACATTCGGACAGATTGATGTTCAAAAGTAACAAAAATCTTTCAAAATTTTCTCGCACATTACAAATGAACGTAATTGGCAAAGCGGTTTAGCAAATTATCTTTATGTATGGATGGATACGAAGATGTACACAGATTCAGGTAGATCTATATTTGTTGATGCTTAGAAAATTTAACACTGGAAATGCGTTGGTTCTAATATTTGATTCAATATTAGTAATGAATTAGATTTTATTTCGGCATTGAATGCCATTTCTTTAGTAGCAAATCTCATGTTGAAAGAGAGTAAATGAGTTGCCTGAGACGGAAGTATTTTTGCTGTATTTTTCATTCGTTATAAATCAAAATTTATAAATTGGACTATGGGCATCACATGATACCTTCCGTTGGCGTCGGGAGAACGCACAGCAGATCATTAGATACAGCAGTGTTCCTGCACCGTATTGGAGTTCTTTCACTGGTGTATTTTTCGATTTTGACATGGCTTAAAAAAATGCCAAAAAATTCCTGAAATTATAAAATCAAAGGGTGTTTGCATCGAAAACCTGGGACATGAATTGTTTCGTTATAAATTGTAACTACACGCTAATAATAGACGTGTTTCCTATTAGGTTTATTAAAGCATTCTGTTTAGAGAAGCTTAATTGAGGAAACGCTTTCATAGAGGTTGAAAAATACCTATTTCAAACATAGGACGTTAAGCTTCTCAGAATTTAGAATGTTGACCTCAAACTAGGTGCAGTGAGATTGCATGTGTGAGTAAACAAAAGTATGTTAGGATTTTTACGATGAAATCCTTTTCTAACATCAAGAAAATGAGGGTACTGGGCTCCCCGAGTCATTATTTGAAAATAATTACAAAAATTGAAAGGTTTGAAATTAAAATGTATTTACCATATTACGTTTACCGTGGTTTGATCCGAAAACAAAGTTGTTTGTCATAGATTAGATGTTAGTTTAAGTATCTCTTACAGCAACCAATGCGTTCTAAAGAGAGAAAAGAGGAAGGCACCATTTAGTATGTAGTTAAGGAAACGCGAAATCTATGCAGAAAGGGCATAGAAACAGCAAGTTGAGACAGAAGATTATGAAACAAGATCAAAGTTGAAGAAGAAAGTATGAAAAACAGGACAGCAGTGAACAGAAAAAGGTGGTCCTTCATATTACCAAACAATTATTTCAACAAAAAAGAAAGTCTACCTAACTCTCGGCTCGGGCCCTCCCACATTTTTCCCCTGATAGTGCTAATTCCCAGAATAAAATGTCTTTATTCTGTGTCTGTTTCACGCCTGCAGCAGGCTTAACTGGGGGGTGTGTCTAATAAGAATTACGTGTATCTAATAGCCGTGGTAACAATTAGATCTGAGCTGGGTGCACGGTTACGAGCAAGAGCCAGAAGATAGATCGAATTTGATGACAATGCCTTAAAAGCAGACACCGCTGGCCTCACCCGCTTCGGACAGACCGCCCAAACCTATGATGAATTTGGCATCGATCATAAAGTTATGGAGAGGAAACCCCGCCTCGTCCCCTCTCAACCTGTTTGCCTTTTTGAATTTACCATGGTTCGGAAAGACCAGAGCGAAGGCGAAAGATATCCCATACCCCCCCCCCCCCCCTTCGTGGTTGTGGCGCTTAGTCTCTCACGAGGAGAACATTAAGGAGTCATAAGGACTCACTAAGGCTGGAGAGGCGATAGGAAGCGGTCAGGGGCGAGCGGGCGGAAAAGTCACTCAGGTTCTGGTCACAAGTGCGGACTCTGTGAATGATCGTCTCCTCGGTTAGCGGTGAGAGCGAACTTCTTGAGCCAAGGGCTTGTCAGCTGTTTGAGGGCTTATTTTCCAGTTCGGTATTTGAGGACTCATTGTCCAGTTCGGTATTTGAGGGCTCATTTTCCAGTTCGGTATTTGAGGGCTCATTTTCCAGTTCGGTATTTGAGGGCTCATTTTCCAGTTCGGTATTTGAGGGCTCATTTTCCAGTTCGGTATTTGAGGACTCATTGTGCAGTTCGGTATTTGAGGGCTCATTTTCCAGTTCGATTTTTTTTAGGGCTAACTTTCCAGGGGTCGGGTTTCAACATTGAAAGGGACAAGCGCGAGTCAGAGATTGGATGTTAATACTGTAGACCATTGCTAAGGTCGTAGTCTTTAGCGAGAGTATTCACAGGGCTGAGGGTCCGTCCCGCGTGTGCTCTTTCACATTTCCGTACTTGCCTCCCTCACCAGTAAATTATTAAGCATATTTTGATGGTGCGTCTTATTTCTCTTTCCTCGTACGAACCACACTGAAACACGCGCCTAGAAACTCGGGCAGCGCTACCAAATCATTTGATCATTATAACGAAGTTGATATCGGATGTAGGCTATCAAAGAGGCTGTAGTAATACGGCTAGAAAGTCCTCAAAATAAACTAATAATCTAAAATACAAGACGAAAGTCTCTGGTGGCAGTGGTCCACTTATCATACAGTTAATTTACTCACGTGAAAGCATACATTTCATAGATACAATAGTTGTATCCCCCAGAGGGGATTAGATTAGATTAGATTAGTCGTTAGCTTTAGCCTCTCTACCCGCAGCAACAAACGCGATCCAAAGAGAGGAAGGCACCATTTAGTAAGGAGTTAAGGGAACGCAGAATCTATGCAGAAAGGACATAGAAACAGTAAGATGAGAAAGAAGTTCATGAAACAAGATCAAAGTTGAAGAAGAAAGTAGTAGGTGCTGAAAAACAGGACAGCAGTGAACCGAAAAAGGTGGTCCGTAACAAAACAAAAAAACTTTTAATTTTTGACAAAAAGAAAGCCTACCTAACCTTTAGCTCGGCCCTCACACAGTTCTCCTGGGAGCGCTAATTTCCACAGATACAATAGTTGTATCCCCTTAAGGGGCTCCAGATGGGATGCTACATGCAAGTCAGAGTAAAATGTAGTTACTTTGTTTTTGCTTAGACCGTTGGTTATTTATACAGCTGCAGTGCACGTTAGATCTGCTGAGAACAGATTGTACGTGTCCCGAGAGAATATGCTCATCCCCTTTAGGCTATTGATTGTCTAAATGTGCCTCCTGGCCATATATTGTTCAAGTATTTGTAGATTTAGCAGTGCTCCTCGATTTTATGTGCAAGTCCGAGTTCTGTGACTGGTAATGTCAAGTCAAAGATGGCGAGCATTTAATAGTCTAGTAACTCTAACTCAGCTCCTCCCCGAGTATGCCTAATTATGTTATTGTGGTACTCATAAGAAGAATTGACCAGAGACCCACCCACAATGGTATGATTTGTATTGATTGGCCTGCTGAAATGGAATCCGTGTTTCCTTGAGTGGGGATTTTGTTTGTGCCGTGGTTACAGTTCAGCCCAGATTGTACTTAATGGCATGACCTTAATTTAATGATTTTGTACTTGGTACTATCTTTGAATTTGTCAACATCTAAAAATTGTTTATTTTCTCTTCCAAGACTTTGTTTATAAAAAGGCTGCTTCTGACAAGTTTCACATCGTTCGTGGATTTTTCTGGCCCTCTCCCACGTTCTAATGTCAAAGCTGACGTATTAGCAGTCACTTAGGATCTAGTCGTGAAACAGAGCGGACAGAGCGAGAGGTGAGGAGTCACTTAGGATCTGGTCGCGAGACAGAGTAGACGGATTCGAGCAGGTGTGTAAGTTCGACTTCACTTTCGTTTTCTTCTGTTACAGGAATAATTATGAGCTGAACTTTTAAATGCATTCAACCAACAGAAAAGTCAGCGTAGAACTCCTCAAAGTTTCCCAAGGCTGAGCAGCCCCGTCCTATAGAGAATAATTTTTTTTTTGCAGCTATTTCCCAGTGATTTTTTAGATTGGCGCCATAATCTTCGACCATACCTGCGACGTCACGACATCTATGAGCAGGCTTAAAAACTTGCGCGGCATCAGCTAGCTACCCTCGGTTGATTCGTGGGTCAACAGAAAACGGTTATGATTAGCTAGTAGGTTAAAAACAGACCTCTT
The DNA here is from genome assembly GCA_030386875.1 of Morinoia aosen. Taxonomy (NCBI): domain Eukaryota; kingdom Metazoa; phylum Arthropoda; class Malacostraca; order Amphipoda; family Talitridae; genus Morinoia; species Morinoia aosen. The sequence goes on along the minus strand of CM059567.1, from coordinate 30,287,458 downwards.
AAATTCATGTTTTTCAAAATGTTTCGTTGTGTCTAATCGTGTCTACAAGCCAGTAAACGTGAACTGTACTTCAACAAATACAAACCCTCTGTTACTCTACCACATAAGAATCAGGCAACTATAATTGTACCTCAACACTTTGAAAATGAATCACATTGCAAACGATAAAAATTGACAAGAAATGGATGAATTATCTTTAAATATTAGTAAAAATTTGAGAAACCTGGGGAAGGTATGGAACGCATTTGGATAAAAATAAAACAAAATTGATACTTCCTGCCCAGAATTCTCGTGAAGTGGCTATAAGCGCTCCTCTTTAACGTATAGGGTCGCAGGTTCGATACCCAGCACTGCTTGCACGATGCTCCTCCTCTATTGGAAAAGAAAACACTCCCTATTTCCCTGCTCGACCCAATTGCGTGAAATGGTTACGGGTCGACAAGATTAGGAACAAATCAGTCTTGGCATTATTGCAAACAATGTTTCCAGAGAATATGTACAAATTTCATCCAATCAAACATCCTAAAAGCTTTCATCACCTTACATAGAGTTGAGCACCGCAACGGACTGCACAGTAGAAGAATTTCGATGTTTCTTCAATTTTTCAGAACGTGAGGTGACCCTACGGCATCCCAACGTCGTCCGTCGTGGGAAGTAAACAAAGTTCAATAGAAATCCTTTATTTTTGAAGAAAAATAAATAAATTTCCATATTTGCGACTACAAGTTACACGTAGAACACAGTCTCGGTAAAAACCATGAATTCTAGGAAAAAATTACCAATGAACTCCGTATCTATCACCACTAGAGCACAGAAAATAACAGACTTCAGAAACCTTTGTTTGTCAGACGAAATACAAAGGCGCCAGTCCAGTTCCATCAAAATCCTTCTATTTTACTACCCTAACTAACGGCGTAATGCAAACACCTTCGTTACTCAAAATTTTCCATTTACGCGCACGCTTGAATCAGTGAAGGCAAGAGCGCAGAAAGTACGTCGTACGAAACGCTGAGCAGTTTCTTGGAGCTCGAGCACTTTACATTTATAAATTTTTTAACACCCAATAAAGTGGGTACAGATCAGTAATAAAAGCCCCGTCGAAAGTTCAGTGAGCAATAAATAGAACACATTGGTGATATGAGATGACGTTTTTGAACAATTCATGCATATTTTTGAACAGCAGCGAAGATCACCGCCCATCTGAACACCACATCAACCGCAAAAGGGAAGTTGCAACGTCAGCCAATTTGCTTGAAAAGGCGTCATTTTACATTAGAGCTCTCTTCTATTGTATAACAGAACAATTGGTATCAAATTCATTTCCGTGAACAAAAGTGACATTTCGTCCTAAAAATTACATATAAGTATGGTAAAAAGAAAACTAGTTAAGTTTCTTGGAACAGACTAGAACACATGAAAATAATCACTCTAAGAACAGGAGGATTCCTACAGATCTCATTAATAGCACCACCGTCAAGTTTCAGCACACCAATTGAAACGTTGCATAAATTATCAACAGCGAGAACAATATCACAACAAACAATCCGTAGCCTTTGGGTCTAAACGATCATAGTTTCCAATCATGGTTCATCACCGACCAACTATTTCATTAAGAGTAAAACTAACGATATGCCACACATGTTATCTTCTCAATTTCACTAAAATTAAGTGAAAAATTATGCTCAAAAAAGAATAACAATCGTTCTTTACCGACACAATCGTAAAATGGAGCTACTTCGTAGTAAAAGAAACTAACTGCTTGTACATGGAGCCTTCACGCGTCCTCACAGAGCTGAATGATACACAAGGTTTTGGCCAAGGTTTTATGCCAAGAAACTAAAACGTACAATAGAAACCAAATCCGAGATCAAACGGAAAATAAGGACTGGCCTGGAGCTCTGAGTACTGAGTTCTCTCTGCAGCCCCGAAAACAGACACAAAGCAACACCTGGCATCGAAGAGACGACAGCAAGATCTTCGTCAGGTTAAGTCCGGAGTTTGATGCGCACAGTTAGACATCACAGTGAACTCGGAGGCACTCGACGCTGGAGAGGCTGGCGTTGTTAATACCCTCCGTAGAAATAATCGAATGGACCTGAAAATTCGATGGAGATTTTGTTAGCTTCATTAGACTAGGATAGCAGAGCTTGTCTCGCTACCAGACACTCCTCACATTAGTTTTAAGTCGTGAAGCAGAATTTTTTATGTTACAGGACCGTGTTTTCCTTGTATACCACATTATGTCCTACTTGACACCTACTATCGAGTTGCCGACACGTGTCACTTTTAACCTCAGGACAAAGTACTTTTTACGTGACGGTAATACACGTACGTCACAATGACACCTCATTCTAGGCAATGAGCCCTTTGTCATGTCGAAAGAATAATATAAGCAACACGTAATTGGGGATGTTTCTCTGCTTACATTAGTTGTATTTTTTGTAGTGAGAATAAGAGTGTTTCTTACTGTTCTTAACGAGATGTGTAGAAAAAAAGGTTGCCGGACGATCATACCATAACCATCAAAAGCTCTCAAGATGCAGTTGAAATGACGGAAACAAAATTTTACAATAATGTGTCTCTAGCCAAACACTCAGGAACTATTGTTATAAAAGTTGGTCTTCCAAAACATACCTAGATTATTCCAATAACCGATGTACTGGTCTTCGTCGTCGCTGATATGATCAGAGTCAAAGGGATGGTGGAAGAACTCATCGCTAGAGTAGCCATTGAAGTCAAAATCGAAGTACGGCTGACCAGGTCCGTGCTGCAAGAAGTCGAGACTGAAGTCGACCCACTCGTTGTCGAAGCGGCTCGTGCCCACGCGGTCGTAGAGGTAAGCCTCGCCTCTTATTTCTGCGAGACACGTCAAGTTAGGGCGCTTCGTGTGCAGCTGATCCATGTCCTAGCCAATGGAGGAGATGTTACAAGTCCAACGTTCATAAGTAACTCAACTTCGAGAGAAATGAATGATCAAATAAGGGGAAAAATGATGAAAAGGGGGAGAATACTTTGCCGTACAATAACTCGAAAGAAATCTGTAATAGGAATTATGAATGCTCGCAACACTGCTGAGCAAGCATGATTTTGTGGCTGGGGATTTCTATTCGGGTTCTATGGGGACTACATCAGGATTACTGGCCACATATAATTACCGCCAGACGGTCTACTGTGATTCATATCTAATAAAATATTCAGAAGTATTTAAGCTTTTCGTTTCCATGTTCCATAATCCGCTTTTCGATTGAGTCGAGATGTGGTTTAGTAATTTTCAATGGTTTATTATAACATGGTCAAGTTTAGCAGAAGGAATTGCACTTTATTAACCAGTTTTCTTTAACACGCTGAAAATTTACGTTTATATGGAAGAGTTTAAATTGTCTAAAAGTACAGATAAAACAGAAAGTTTGAAAGTTTCTCGCACTTGAAAAAATTGACGAAATTACGCTCTGACGCCTGATCGACTCTGTTAACATGAGGGCACTAAATCACAGCAGCTTTCAAATAGAGACAACCAGCAGACAAACAGCCCAAACCACCACCAAGACACCGGCAACAGCAGGCGCTACAGGCAAAACACGGCGTACGAGCAGAGAGCGCTTCGGTATAACAGACAACGCACAAGGTTCACCACTTGCGCGGTACGAACTCCACTCAACTCTCTCTCTAACTAACTGCCTACTGCCTGCATCCGTCCAACGTTCGCTGCTGCTGTAGACTCTGACTAGTTCTCTAGCTGTGCCTCTCAGTAATACGGCTCAAATTCCTCAGTCACCATTTCAATACATGACTAGCGTTCTCCTAAGAAATACACAGCAAACTAATCTTCAAGAATTCCAAAAAATTTCACTTTTTCAGCATGATGATGCATCCGACAACCCTGCAGAGCTGCCAGATACTGAGCGGTCTTGACAGTTAAATTCCAAACTGAAAAAAAAACCAAACTTGAAAATTTCGGCCTAAAATTCAACCTAGTAAACTTTGTACGAACGGCATACCCGAAGGCGTAACCTCTTTCTTAGACCTTCATAAGAAGGTACGACATATCGAGAAGTTTTCCTAGGAAATGAGGCATTGGAAAAATACTTATATGTATATTTTATGATAAATACCAACTGGAAATAAAATTGAAAATAAACTAAGATGGACCGTGGAATAGCGACAACACTGAAGCGAGTAGCTGAGATCATGCCGCAGACCGTTGTGATAAGTTATTGCTCGAAGCTCCGGTCCAAGGAGATGTGAATTACTTAACTACTATCACAAGTTTCCTGATTTTCAGCGTTGAGTGTAACATGTACTACATGTTAAAACACAATTCCAGTGTTCGTCCAAATTTTAGGTAGTAAATTACTTGACGAAGAATATTTTTAACATCTTCTCTGGCAGAAACAAACACTCACGTTACCACGCGGCATTCGTTTTACAGACGTGGACGCGTCTTAAACTTAGCCTTCAGAAATCAGCTATAGACGTATTTACTAGTCGATCATGAGAGTGTAAGTCATTCTGCTTCAAATTGTAGTCTCATGCGGGACAAAAAGGAAACGCTTTTCCTTTAAATAATTGTAGGAGAAGAGGTTAGATGGAAATCACTGTTGTAAAGGAGCCTCTACGTCGCCCTTATAACTTCATAGTGTCATTAGAAACTATTTTAATAAAACATCAACTACTGCGTAAGCATGCTATCATAACAATGACATCAGCGACCTCTTAAAAAAATGAGTATTTTTGGACACTTTAATTTCCGAGTTGGATTGTTAAAATAACTTTTGAATCGTAAGGCTTTTGAATATCTAAGTCTTGCTTAAACGAAATGAAAATTAAATACCATATAAGACTACCTCTTGGTTGAAAAAAGGAATACACAGATTTCTCATAAACAGTGCCTACTTCAATGGCCTGTAGTCTACGCAGCGCCAATACAGAGCGCGTAAAAACGAATTTGTGAACGGACAGTTTATTATCAGCAATGGAGAGCATCACAAAGACTCCTCACTTTCGGGTGACCTTACCATTAATTTTGAAGAGGGGATCACGGAATTTGACTTCGCCATTTCCTGACTTCATCAGGTGAAGCACGAGAGGACGCGGCGGGTCCGAAGACGACGCATTCTTGCCAGCTTTAGCGAAGGCCTTCCTCCTCAAGTTCGCCAGCTCCTCCAATGTGCGGGGCTCCAGGTACAGCATCCCTGCGCCTATCTCCTCAATCTCCACCCGTGACACGAACCTCAAGGAGACAAAGTTGACTATTTATGGTGAACTGTTTTAGACCTGTAAGAACTGTAAGAGAATTGATAACTAATACTGTCATGCAAACGGTCTAAAAGCACAGTAGAGCCGAATAATGATCTCACGAGGACAACAAAAAAAAGAAACAGAAGCGACTGCATTTGAATTGGAAAATAACCAAAATATTTTCTCGAGGATCAATAAGCCTCTCGAATCAATCAGCTCTCTCTGGCGTAAAGTATCACAAAAATTAATCAAGAAACATCACCGAGATACGGAAAGAAAACAAATTTTACATGACTTCTCCAGTGCAAGTTTTACACAGAACCTAATGACGCATTCTCAAGACAGTATAACACAGATGTACTTGCATGGAATCCAATGATGGGCAAGTATCGAAACTGGCGAACTTAAGCATAGATATCTACAGCACTGCGGTCGTGCTACCCCGTTTCCCGATGAGTATTTAAAAGCGCTCATCGCGCGTGCAGATTCGCATTTTGACCGTGCTTCCCCTACCGTTAACAGCACCAGTCCGCCACCTCGCAAGCTTCGAATACCAGTAAACTGTCTCATCCGTAGACCAGCTTTTCCTACCCTACCAGCAAACAGCGGTGAGTCTGTACGGGAGGAATCATGGCACGTCTTTCAATATAAAATGCCCTGAAAACTATACAAAAGCTTTATAATTGGACGTCAGACAGATTTAAAAAATCGGGATCAAACTTCAGCTGCTTCAAACTTGTCCAAACAATACGCCCAGAGTTTCTGCTTTGAAAAGCATGTACACTTCGGCGAAAAAAGTAGCATAGACGTAAGCTCGCTCAACAAAAGTTGCTACCATGCTCTGCTTAAGCTGGTGGAGGAAACGACGATGCAGCCCATTTGTGCGTGACGAATCGCTAACTTTCCGGTGTTGCGGTCGTCTTTTTTCCTTATTTTGTGGTCGGTGGAAACGGAATTTGGTCTCTCCAATTTAAATTAGGAAGACGTGTATGGTGAGACTAATGAGATCCAAGAACAGCATGTTGTTGAATTGATAGATCGCAATGATAACAAATGGAACGAGAAGATCGATAACATGCAGGAGATACAAACAAGGTTCGTTCATATTAAATTAGTAGATCATAAAGACGGGGAAACTTCAAGCGTTTAAACAACATTTATTATGAAATAGCTCAACTCTCGCCTGATACACTAATGTGCATTGTGGAAACGATAAAGAAAAAAACCCTAATTTGTCAAAACAGCCGTGACAGTCATTTAGAAGACATTTTCAAAACATGATGTAGATAAACCATAAAAATGTTATTCTTTCAAGTAAGACAAGTTTCAACTTCCTAGCGTTTGTAGTTTTCCTGTTATTAGCAAATAAAAAGGGCCAGTTACTTCTGGCCTACCCTGTATACATACTTCTTGAGAAGAGCCACTGGAAATCTCTTGCTCTTGAAGAAGACTCGCTCGAGGTTGGGTAAGGTGAGAAGGCTCTCGTACGAAGTGTCCGTTAATGATAAAGTTGGAAGAGTCAAAGACTTCAACGAGGTGAGCAAGCATTGAGAAAAATCCAGCGGATACTTGCTTACACCTTGAACTTCCTGCAAAACAATGGAATTTACATTAGGCAGAACGCTGGTCATGTTTTACTACGACGCTTCATCTAACACTACTTTTACAAGAAACGGTAGTCACTCTTGCACTGAGAGATTCAACAGATCAAGGATCACTCATAGATAGGAGGTAGGCTTGAAAAGAATTTGATGCAGATTAAAGGGCGACGTCAAATACAACAAAAATAAATAACAATTACGAAAACTCCATCCAACGAGTCGTGAGGTATTAGGTCGTACCATAAGTTCTGTCCGTTTTTTACTAGTATGATAAGGAGAGTAAAAATACACAGAGTAATATTATATTATTCAACAACATATTAGTAATTAGTAATAATTTCTACTAATCATTTTTCGAATGCCTCATTCATAGAAATCTTTGGTTTTTAAATGAAAAATACCTGCAATTTATTTTCAATGTTGTTTTTCAAAGTTTCCCCCCTGAAATGATTGTCTAGACTCCCTAAAGAGATGGAATTCTGTAAGAACAATATCTGGAAAATAGGGCGGATGCATCAATGTTTCCCATTTCCGCGTTCCAATTTTGCCTTCAGTCATTCGTGCTCTATGCAGATGCGCTTTGTCGTGCTGAAGGATGACGCCCCTTCGATTGATCAAAGCTGGGCGCTTCTTTTTTAAAAAGGTATTTAATTTTTGCAACTGTTGACAGTACAGTTGACAGTACAGTGATTGTTTGGTTGTATTCAAGAAGCTCGTATAGTGAATAATTCTTCTCATATCCCAACAAGCACACAACAAATTTTTTACAGATGGTATAGAAAATATTAATTTAAGTTTGGTCGACTGGTTTTTGAGAGTCCTCATGGCACACTAGCTGGCAGCTCCTTGTTCAAATTTGAAGAAATCCAGTATCCAGTTTACTGAAGCTACTGAAGCAGAAAAAGCTCTGCTCTAGCCATCTGCCCAAAATGTTAGCAGAACAAAATTCCCGGTTACTGACTCTGCGGGTAGCTCTTCCCTGTCGCTGCAATTTATGTATGTTGTTCTGCCGCTGTGCTAATTTGCGCTGAAACCTAATTTTCTGGTTTCGGGTGCGTCTTCTTTGAAGTGTTTTTAGAGCAAACAAAGCGACGGAAGGATAAGAGCCTAAGCCCACCTTCACCGCGCTGCTTTGCTCTTCGGGTGGTCCTGAGCTGGATATGGGAGTCCTATGCCTCTATCGGCGTCAGGATGGCGCGAGGCCGACGCTGAGAGCCATACACTGACAAGACTCCTGCAAGCTCGCCCTAACCATCTGTCGGAGGAGGAGCTCCCAACGCTAAGGACATGGAGCTTTCATACAGGTCGATCAATACATTTTTTTCCTGGCGAATAATTTGAAGCTTTACTAGAGTATAAATTACTGTTTCGGTATGTTGCCCTATACATATTGTTTCGGGTTGTTGTCCTATACTTACTGTTCGGGCTATTACTCCTATACTTACTGTTCGGGCCGTTACTCCTATACTTACTGTTCGGGCCGTTACTCCCATACTTACTGTTCGGGCCGTTTCTCCCATACTCACTGTTCGGGCCGTTTCTCCTATACTTACTGTTCGGGCTGTTGCCCCTATTATTACTTTTCAGGATTTCGTCCTATTATTACTGTTGGGCCATTGCTGCATAACTAGGCTTGGCACCTATAACAGCTAAGTTATTCATCTAGTAGTAGCCTAGAAACTATACCATTCAAACTTTCAAGATACCACATACATATACCAGGCTTCTCCTCCCAATGTGAGGGTAGCCGACCGCAGGCCACAAGCAATACCACTTGGTCACTAGGAGGCGAGCGAGGCAGCACTGGCCGCACCAGAACTGCCTGGATCAGTAGCAGCCCAACACAACCATCTTCCACAGTCAGGCCCGACAGCCATTGCTGGTTTACCCCGACCGCTTCATTGAGTGCAGCCCCTCCCCCCGCACAAGACAGGTTAACCCCATCACACACAGGTAGGCTTCCAGTGACAGCATAAAAAAATATAATTCCCTCCAATGCACTGCTTCCACTCACTTCTGTTCGCATTCATCCCTCTCGCCACGTCTACAGAGACTCCTCTCATACAAAGCACGTTTCACCCATCCATCCAACTCATCCGTGGCCTACCTCGCGCTCTAATACCACTCACTTCCAACGTATAAATCTTTTTACCAGCCGCTCAACATCCATTCTTTCAGCATGCCCAAACCATCCAAGCACTCTCTCATCCACCCGCCTGTTCATTTTTTTGACAACACCCGTCTGCCCCCTAACCAACTCACTCCTGATCCTATCTCTTCTTGTTACTTCATACATGTTTCATCTCAAACACATTCAGTTTACTCCTCTCAGCTGCTCTCAAATCCCAAGGCTCTGCTCAATACAGCAAAACTGGCACAGCTAAGCTTTCAAACAGTCCCCTCTTAGCACTCATTATCAAACTCCTGCATTCAAAAACTTTCCTCATTGCACCCAATGTCTTACAGCCTTCACTTACTCGATGCCTCACTTCTATTTCTACACTATCCTTCACAGCCTCCGACCCGAGGTCCCTTAAGTGCTCAACTCCTTTAACATTTCACCATTCATCCTCACATCCAATGTTCCAAACACTCCACCTCTTGAACATCTCATCACCTTACTTTTATTTACATTTACCCCTAATTTACGCTGCACACTCTATCAAACTCTGCAACCAGTCTCCGCAGTTTTTCCTTTGAATCAGCCACAAGTGCTGTATCATCTGCAAACAGTTGACACACTAACAAAGCTGACACTTTTAAGATACTAAAGTTAACATAACCTCCGTACATCACCAGATGTTAAATGGCAATTGAAGGGAGAAGAAGGCGCTGCATTGGTCTTCTCCGAGATTTACGACATCCGAAGCATTTTAATCCACTTTGAAAACCTAACCCCATTGCTTTGGTGAAAAGAAGTTTCCTGCTCACGACTTTCACAATAAATGCTCTCGGACATTTGATTATCCATTTCTCCCAATTGCCTTGAGTTTTTTGTTGATAGAGTCCTGGTTTTGGGTGTGATTACAGTTTTGTATGTCAATCTAGTCATAGATGTTGATACTTAACATTGCTGAGCACTATTCAATTTTCATCTCCGGTAACAACTTATATCCAGAAAAAAAGCGTGCAGTTGTCAGGAATGCAAAGCTGCACAGACATTCACACGCTGCTGATGATTAAAAGCAGAGAGGTCAAAAAGAACCCACTTCCCAAGTTTGGGTTTCTTTCCAAGCTTCTTTAAGTGACGTTGAATTGTCATTGCACTCGCATGAAGTTTAGAGCTCAATTGCCTTATGGATACTGTAGAATTAGCGTCAAACTGGTTTCAACATAAAAACGGACAGGACTTATGATACAACCTGATGTTTCAAAATATGAGATAACGAACCCACACCTGTCTGCCAAAAGATTGAATGGTTAGAATTGAATCCAGTGAGTTGAATTGAATAATTGTAAATTTAATTCTAAGGTAAATCTTGAACTTTGCAATGCAACCTCACAGCAAGTTTCCAGAAGAGTCTCAACAATTTTTTACATCACATGCTGAGCCAGACGTTTGTCTCCAAGTAAGAACTGTTGAGCTAAGGGGCTGGATTGTTTAAATTTACTAACTTGATTGACAGTCATATCAGGTTCAGAATCACCGTTAAAAATATCAATCAAATACTAACCGTTACCTGAATCGAACCAAAAATTTCCACACATAAAACTTCACCTTGGGCGTTCAAATGTTTTTACCCCCCGGATATAACGCACCCACAACAATGGATGTACAGTGGACCCCCGGGTTACGGCGCTTCCAGCTTACGTTTTTCACGTGACAAAGTGGGATAAGAAGTTTTTCCGTCCCCTTGTTACGGCATTTACTTGCCTTACGGCATCAACAACAATTTCTCTCGTGCAGCCAAAAAATTCCAAAATTCAAACTTAGCGGTCGGTGTGCGCGCGTATGATGTGCGAGTCACTCGCCTCACACCACACTCATAACGGCCACTAAATGCGTCACTGCATACGTCATTAAGATGCTGGTCTGCTATCAGCGTCACGGCGTCACTAAGCCGCCGATATGCTATTTGCCGAAATCCCTCCCACAATGCCTGAGAGAGATGCTGCCTTTCCCTCTATGTTTATCGCTCGCTCAGTTCAGAATCTCGCGTCTGTTTGTAAAGACTTGTTCTCGTGTGAGTGCTTGCAATATCGAATTTATTGCACATTTTAGTACTTAATTCAAACTTTAGTTTGTTAACCATGGGTCCCAAGATTGCTAGTGATGTTAAAGGGAGACGTAAAATGAGGAGTACTAATTTTTGAAATGCAGACATACGCTAATTACCACAGATTTCTATTGCCCGCCATACGACGATTTTGCCTTACAATCCCAGCTCCGTAACAGATAAATGTCGTATGGCAAGGGTCCACTGAAGAGGAAGAGAAAACTTAACGAGTGTTTATTTAAGAGTTTTGAAGCTAGGCTTATTTTTGTTATAAATCAAATTACCAAGAACATTGAAATGCTACCACGACACAATAGTTACTTATCCGTACTGAATTAATCATTTGAATAGAAGTTATTATTATTGCAGAATAATTTTCCATCACTTTTGTAAACGAGTCACATTCATCAAGTTCACTGGCGGGAGCAGAGACAGAAGCACGTGAGCACCTCAGCTGGAACACGCACTCCAGCGCTGCACCTTCAGAAGTTACTCGTTTGGCAACTGATGATCGTAAACGGATCGATGCTAACAGAATGCGCACAACCAAACTACAAACCTCGTCAATTATTTCTGACTTAGTAAGCTCGATCCTCAGGTCCTCAACAGTAGGAAGATCCATGCGCAGTTGGTCTTGCATGGTTTCGAAGCTGTCGACTTGAATGTGTAGTATCTGAAAAAAATATCAAAGAATGGATTAGAATAGGGGTTGAGTGAGGGGACTGGCTCACAGGAGTACATAAAGATTTTCAGTGAGTATTAAAGTGAAAGACTTCTACTGAGAATGTCTCGAGCAACCAGTATCACACACATATCAAGAATTTTTTTTCGTTTTTGACGGATCTCATTTCAAAAGCGTTCTGTTTAGGCTACTCGTCTGGTCTTGGCAATTTTACCATACCCGTTTAGGCAACCAGTAGTGTCGCCTGCAGCTGAGTGTCATCAGTAGTATATAGTAATAAACAGAAAACATAATTAGACTTGCGAACTATTCTCTCCTCAGCACGACACAGCAATAAAAAAAGACGTGACATTACCAACAAAATTGATCTAATTTTAAACGAACTTTCGTTAAAATATGTATTATTATTATAATATTCATTGTTATGTTTGCATAAATTCTCTTCATCATATCTACAACAAAAATGCTACAAGGAAATGCGTCTGGCCAGCCGTACGTAATCGTGAGATATGTTCTTGTGGATAAGCACAGCATTGGAGTAACTCTACGATTTGCCTCACGTACCATCTGAGATGACGGTTGCAAGTTTGCAACACCGTCATCAAACGCTGTTCCCTTTACCACGTTTTACTGAACTGATGATGGAGCTGGTCTCCGAAACGTTTTCGATTTTTTGTTCTTTCTTTCGAATAAAAATGACTAATTTTGTTAGCATTTTCTTCACTTTTAAATTTTTAGTTAGATTATCATTTTTATTGAGTGCGTCATACAAGGTGTTTGTGGCAATGGAGGGTTAAAAGCTTTTAAAAAACAGTAAGAAAACTAAGTGAATTACTGTCGGTAACACTCCTAGAGAAAATCTAACATACAGATCTCCCAATGAGCATTCTTCTTCCGGCCATGCCGAAGTATGGTCACAAACGTACACCTTTCACTCAGCTCCGAGAAATTAAATTGATTCTTGACTTCAGTTGGATCTTACCTTCAAGTTTCCAAACGACTGGAAACGTGACCAAGCAGGAGAATAACAGACTTGCAATTCGACGAGATCAGGGCAAGTTGCCAGTAACTTGTCGAGCATCTTATGGCTGAGGTCGTCATGGCTGATGAGAGACAACAGAACTCGTGTGAGTTGTTTGCCTAGTTAGTGACTCAAAAGCCCTCACAACAAATGCATGGCAATGAAAGATTCAATGAAGTATCATTTCAACCAGAGCGAGTTACGATGGGCATTTTGCAAAAGAAGTAGAAATTATTTTGGCAAGGATTAACACATGTTCGAACTACACCATGGTACTAGATATGAGGCAAAATGAACGATACAGTGGAGGTTTCAACTATTTAAGCTGCAGATTAGATTATTAGATTATAAGTTAGTTTAAGCCTCCCTAACTGCTGCAAGAATAGAGCGTATCGAAGAGAGGAAGGAGGAAGGCACCATTTAGTATGGAGATAAGAAAATGAGGAATCTATGCTGAAGGGGCATAGAAACAGTAAGATGGGAAAGAAGTTCATGAAATAAGATAAAAGTTGAAGAAGAAAGTCACAGGTGCTGAAAAACAGGACAGTAGTGAACCGAAAAAAGGTGGTTCTTAACATAACAAAAACATTTTATTTCAACAAAAAGAAGGCCTACCTAACTCTCAGCTCGGGCCCTCACATTTTTCCCCTGGGAGCGCTAATTCCCATAGATACAATATTTGTATCCCCCTGAGGGGCTAAGCTGCAATCATATAGCATAATTTCAGAGCAAAATTTCGTATTTTTGATAAGGGCAAGTTTAGGTTTATGAATTTATTTGTATAACTTGAATTTAATTATTTTTACCTACATCGTATAAAATCACTGTGCTTCAGTAGTCTTCTTTAAAGAGCTTTCAGTGAGATCAATACGCAAATAATAACAAATCAAACATTGATGTTTGTGAGTAATCTATGTTTCAGGGTCATCCTAGTTCTGCCAATGGAACATTTATTAAGAGACATCCTAATCTGTAACACTTGAACTGAAACATTACATTGACCCTGTATAGATCATTTCATTGAACCTGGATCTCAAATTAATTTTTACGAAGAGATTACCGATCACATGACTTTTATAATATAAGTAGATTTTGATTGCTGCATCTGAATTAGTTGATTAACTAAAGTTTTGGCAATATTCTTGAAAACCCGATCATTAATTAAGTAATTCTCATGCATTTTATTTTCATGAAATACATTAAAAGTACATGGAACAAAATGAAAGTTGAAGAAGAAAGGAGTGAGTACTAAAAAACGGAACAACAGTGATCAGAAAAAAGATGGTTCATAACAAATCAAAAAACACTCCTATTTTAACAAAAAGGAAGGCCCACCTAACCTTGGCTCAGAACCTCAGATTTCCCGAAATACATGGATGTGGCACGTAAAACTCCAAATTACTTTATCTGGAAGATGATGATGTAATGGTGCAACTTGAACGTACCAGCTATAGATATTCCAAACAAAATAATTTGTCACTCTTCATCATATCAAAGAGCAGCCAAACACTAGTTTGGCTAATTAGATGACCCTGTACAATGGTCCCCAGCATCTCGAGAGACAAGTCTTGGAAACAGACCAGGCCCTCCTAGTGATGCAAAAAAACGGTTTTATTTGATTGCGTTTTTTTTTGCAAAAAAAACGTGTTTTTTATGTGTTTTTTTTTTGTTTTTTTTTTGTTTTTTTTTGCACACCTAAATTTTGTTAAGTACATGTCTGGGTTTTTTTTTGGACACCTAAAATATATTAATATCCATGTTTTTTAGTCATTTCATTGTTATAAAAACATCAAAAAGAAACCATACAGTAAAAGTGGTGGCAGATAACCCACAATTACCTAGAGGCGTCTAAGAGGAACAGCAGGAGCCACAGAACTTATATTGATGGAGTCAAAATTCAGAGCTTACTATCTCTACTATGTCTGATTTTATTTTTATGTGACCAAAAAAATCAGACTTTGCAGAGATAATAAGCTCTGAATTTTGACTCCATCAATATAAGTTCTGTGGTAAGTTCTGTGGCTCCTGCTGTACCTCTTATACTCCTCTAGGTAATTGTGGGTTATCTGCCACCACTTTTACTGAATGTTTTTTTTTTTTGTTTTCATTATAAACAAGTGACTAAAAACCATAGATATTAATATATTTTAGGTGACCAAAAAAATATGCTGTTTTTTTAAAAACATGTTTTTTTACAAAAAATTCTGACTAATATAAATGAATATTAATATATTTTCTGGTACCAAATATAAACATGCTGTTTTTTTTTACAAAGAATCATGACTAAAAAACAATATATTTTATGTGACCTAAAAAGCCCCATGCAGTTTTTTTTTAAAAAAACATGTTTTTTACTAAAAACTCATGACTGAAAAAACAAGAATAATATATTTATGAGACCAAAAAAATGTTTTTGTACTAAAATACATTGACTAAAAAAACAAATATATTTATGAGACCTAAAAAACTCCATGCTGTTTTTTAAAAAATATGTTTTTTTACACACAATGATGTATAAGAAAACCTGGATATGAATATATTTTATGCGACCAAAAACCATGCTGTTTTATTTTATGTATTTTTCATAAAAAATTGTGTCTTAAAATCATGGATATTAACATGTTTTATGTTGCCAAAAAAATCATTGTTTGTTTTTAACCCTTTAATGCCCAAATGGACTGTACGGTCCTCTTTCAAAAATAACAATAATATATTGTATTTCTTATTCAATTTGTTCACAAATGTGTCCTTTGAACTTCACTGCCGAGTGGCAGTCCCTTCCCTATCTTGATAACAGTGACTACCTAATGCCAGTGTCGGTTAAGTGATAGTGGTTGTGATAACGGTAATATGAGTATAAAAATGTGGGCATTAAAGGGTTAAAACATGTTTTTTTTATTAAAAAGTTATTATTCATTTTTTGGTCACGACTTCTTTGTAAAAAAAAACCACCCCCTCAGAGGGATACAATTATTGTATCTATGGGAACTAGCGCTCCCAGGGGGAACAATGTGAGGGCCCAAACTGAGAGTTAGGTAGGCCTCCTTTTTGTTGAAATAAAATGTTTTTGTTATGTTGAGGACCACCTTTTTTCGGTTTACTGCTGTCCTGTTTTTCAGCACCTACTACTGTCTTCTTCAACTTTGATCTTGTTTCATAATCATCCTTCCTCTCTTTGGATCGCATTTGTTGCTGGGTAGGGAGGCTAAAACTAATGACTAATCTAATCTGTAATAAAAACATGGATATTAATTTATTTTATGTGATCAAAAAACCATGCTTTTTGAAAAAAAGATTTTTACAAAAAACATGAGTGTTATTAAATTATATCTGACCAAAAAAACATGACATTTTAAAAACCATGTTTTTTTTTTCACAAAAAGTCATTAATATCCATGTTTTATAGTCATGATTTTCTTGTTAAAGAAAACATGATTTAAAAAAAAACAGCATTTTTTTTGGCACATAAAATATATTAATATCCACATTTTTTTATCATGATTTTTCTGTAAAAAAGATGTTTTTCAAATAAACAGCATGGTTGTTTATGGTAAAATAAAGTATATTAATATCCGTGTTTTTTAGTCATGACATTTTTGTAACAAAAACATTCAAAAAACAGCACGGATTTTTTGGTCACATAAGATATATTAATATCCATTAGAACCGTACCAGGTCTTATAATAAAATATCCATAAAGAATCTATTCACTACATAAAACCTTTTGGAGACTAGCTCCATCCTCAGTAAGTCATTCAGTCAAATGTTTTTCAAAGGAACAGTGAAAATTCATTGTCCATTTCACCAAATTTTACTGAATGACTGAGGATGGAGCTGGTCTCCGAAAAATTTTATGGAGTGAATAGATTCTTTGTAGATATTTTATTCTAAGACCTAGTACAGTTCTAATAAACATGATTTCAATATTAACAGCATTCTATGTTTATAAGTTTCTAAACACAATTCGATTAAAGAAAAATAACTCTTCTGATATTTATATCCGTGTTTTTTTAGTCATGATTTTTTAAAATGTTTTAAAAAAACAATTTTTTGGTACCATAAAATTTAATAGCCATGTTTTTATAATCAAGATTTTTCTGTTAAAAAACAATGTTTAAAAAAACAGCATTGGATTTTTAAGGTCACATAAATATATTAATATCCATGTTTTTTATTCATAATTTTTGTATAAATAACATGTTTTTTTTAAAAACAGCATGGTGTTAACACAAACAGCACATCTCTCTCAATGACCATAAGTAAAGATATGTTATTATAACACACCATTTTGGGAGTTGAAGGTCATTCACATGTATTGTAAAATAAATGAAATATCAAAGCATGAAACCGCAGAAAATGAAAAATTTCATAAAACCATGGAAAACCATCAATTAAGAAGTATGTTGTTTTATTTTGTAATTAGACATGAACACAAATAATGTAATGTGATTATTTTTCTTGCTGAGTTATTTTCAGACAAAATATTAAAAAAAAACCAAAATATCCACGTTTTTTTTTGGCCAAGGTTTTTTTGTAAAAAAAAACGTGTTTTTTTTTTAAAAAAACGGCACGGTTTTTTTTGAGTCACATCTCTAGGCCCTCCACAACAATACCACACGTAGCAGGGATACTCTCGTCAGCAGTTTATTTTGGCGCATGACCACCACAAAACTAATCTCTCTCACATATGGTATTATTACTACAAGTCTCGTGGGTTTGTAGCACTGTTTCCGCTCATATGAACTTCATCATTTCCTCCTCCAATTGTTCCTCAGTGCTATCAACTACTCAAAACGTAAGAATCTTTCTTATCCAAAATACTCGAAGTACATACTTCTTGCATTATCTTCATTTCTACTCCATAGTAACCCTGCCATAAAATTTGAACTCTTCACTTCTAATGCGTATTTTCAGCTTCATTACAAAATCCGTAAACCAAATAAAACTGTCCGAACAATCACACTTGCTCAAACTCCCTCAGCAATTTATATGCCATCAAATCCAAGTCTACCATCAGTTGAAAGTGGCACACATAAAAAAAAATTTATTACTGGATAATATTTAAATGTAGTCACAACAATAAAATTGGCTAATGCAGTTTACTGGTCTCAACAATTTTTATCGTTCCTATTCAGTGAGAAGAAGAGTAACTACAGAAGTAGAACTAAAAAATACTCTAGTTAGGACTCACGAGCCATTCATTTCGAATGTGTAGAACATTCGGAACGTTCTCAAGTTGGGCTGCAGGATGTTTTCAAGCTGTAACTCGAACTCGGCGACGTCAGAGAGCGAGAGCTCCTTCAAAGGAAGGTTCAGCTTGCCCTTGATGCTGAGGTCCTTGACGTTTTTCAGGCGCAGCACCTCCAGCGACTTGCAGCACCGTAGCTCACTGAAAAGGTGTTCGGTTGTCGCTATATTCTGTAGGAACAAGAGTTTGCTAAGGTTTTGTGATAGTTATATAGATTTTGTGCACAACCAAGAAGTTTGAGAAGTTCTATTAGGTTAGTTGGTTTGTATCAAGAGAATGTGTCATTTCCAACAAGAATTAACTCCTAAAGAAGAGAACCTCGCGAAACATCTCAAATTAGTTAGATTTTTATAGATTATAAGTTAGTTTAAGCCTCCCTAACCGCTACAAAAAAAAGAGCGTATCGAAGAGAGGAAGGAGGAAGGCACCATTTAGTATGGAGATAAGAGAATGGGGAATCTATGCAGAAGGGGCATAGAAACAGTAAGATGAGAAAGAAGTTCATGAAACAAGGTCAAAGTTGAAGAAGAAAGTAGTGGGTGCTGAAAAACTGGACAGCAGTGAACCGAAAAAAGATGGCCCGTAACAAAACAAAAACCTATTCTATTTTAACAAAAAGAAAGTCTACCTAACCTTTAGCTCGGGCCCTCACATAGTCCCCCTGGGAGCGCTAATTCCCATAGATACAATAGTTGTATCCCCCTGAGGGGTCTCAAATTAGTTAATCCATTCTTTACTCTAGCTAGTGCAATTATTCATGCCGACATCATAATTTCATCATGTGAAGAAAATAAATTTACATTTTACAGCCTGTTGATTAATTTCTATGGCAGCCTCATCACATCTCTCGCCTAACTGTAGAAAACTGAAACATTTTCTGATGAGCACTAGAAACCAACAATACGCCCTGAGCAACATGAAATCCAGCGATGTTGCAAGCATGAGCTATTCAGCAATTACTAACTCTAACAGATAATTCATAACTATGAGATATATGCAACTATGTCTGACCTATATGTTCATAGGAACTATGAGCTAAATAATAACAATACACAAAACAAAGAAGTATCACCCGCATAGAAAACACACATCAATGCAGAAGGTTTTGAGCTTGAGGCATTTCGAGAAGATGACTCTGAGGCTCGGGAAGTGAAGACGTCTTTTGGAGAAGCGCAGCGACAGAACTTCCAGATTGGGAGCAAGCCGGCCTGCAACAGCCAGGGTCTAGTCAGCCATGACTCCTACAATGGGTAAACTACTGAACACTTTATTTGAGATTGTTCAAACAGGCCCCCACAAAAAATTCATTTCATTTTGCAGAAACACTACAATAGCATGACATTTTTAAGCCACATCTGATACATTGCAATAGGAAATTTCACTCTAGAGTTGCAAAACAGAACCCAATGAGTTCCTCAAGGATCTACTCTCGGGCCTATTTTATCCATTTTTTATGTTGTAAAATCAACATGTTCAAATAAGTACTGTTTGCAGAGAACAGCATATTATCAAGTTTCGTTATCAAAAAAACCATAAGCATCACAAACCAATTGAAAGAGGAATAGAACAATGTTTCACACAGGTTAGTAGTGAATAAAATCATCAGGAGAATTTTTGCCATGACTAAACCAAGGTGTCTACTAAAATGTCCATCCTCCATTTTAGCACTTTTTAGCACCTTTTAGCACATTTGAAGATGAAATTTTAGCACCCTTTTCCTTCAATAAGCTCCAATGATAACCATATATACATACATACATAAAAATACAAATACCGGGCTTATCCTCCCTATGGGAGAGTAGCCGACAGCAGGCCACAATCACCACACTTAGTCACTAGGAGGCGAGAGAGGCAGCACTGGCCGCACCTGAACTGCCAGGATCAGCAGCAGCCCAGCACAACCACCTTCAACAGTCAGGCCCGACAGCCATAGCTGGTTTACTCCAACCGCTTCATTGAGCGCAGCCCCTCCCCCCGCACAGGACAAGTCAACCCCATCACACGCGGGCAACTTCCAGTACCTCGTCAAAAATAAAATTACCTTCTTGTGCACTGCCCCCACTCACTTCTGTCCGCAGCCATCCCTCTCGCCACGTCCACAGTCAGACCCCTCTCATACAAAGCACGTTTCACCCCATCAATCCAACTCATCCGTGGTCTACCTCGCGCTCGAAGACCACTCACTTCCGACATATATATTTTTTCACCAGCCGCTCAACTTTCATTCTTTCAACATGCCCAAACCATCCAAGCACTCTTTCATCCACTCGCCTGCTCAACTTTTTGATAACACCCGTCTGCCCCCTAACCAACTCATTCCTGATCCTATCTCTTCTTGTTACTCCATACATGCTCCTCAAACACATCCAACTTCCTCCTCTCAGTTGCTCTCAACCCCCAGGACTCTGCTCCATACAACAAAACTGGCACAATCAAGCTTTCATACAGTCCCCTCTTTGCATTCACACTCAAACTCCTGCATTCAAAAACTTTCCTCATTGTACCCAATGTCTTATAGCCTTCACTCACTCGATGCCTCACTTCTACTTCCATACTATCCTTAACAGTCGCATCCGACCCGAGGGTACCTAAAATGCTCTAACTCCTCTAAAATTTCACCATTCAACCTCACACAAACACTCCACCTCTTGAACATCTCATCACTTTACTTTTATTCACATTTACCCTCAATTTCTGCCATTTGCACACTCTACCAAACTCTGCAACCAGTCTCAGTTTTTCCTCGGAATCAGCCACAAGCGCTGTATCATCTGCAAACAACAGCTGACACACTTCCCAATACCGACCATTTTGTCCCACCAACTGCGCACCCTTTCCCAACACTCTGGCATTCACTTGCTTACCACTTCCCATAGCGCCTCACGGCCCACTCTGTCATACGCCTTCTCTAGATCCATAAATGCCCAATATACATCTTTTTCCCTTTAATAAGTATTTATCATTCACCTGCCTCACAGCAAACACATTTGATCCACACAACATCTACCACACTGTTCTTCAGCAAGCACACGATCCGTCAACACTCTCACTCTTCCAATTAAAACTCTTCCATGCAGCTTCCCAACAACACTCGGTAGACTTATACCCCTAGAATTACTGCACTCATACCTGTCACCTTTCCCCTTGTACAACGGAACTACACACGCGCTACTCCAATCAACCGGCACTTTACTAGCCTCGAAACATACATTTAATGAACGTACCAACCATTCTAAAACCACATTTCCTCCTTTCTTTAGACATTCAACTGTGCAGCTATCCATACCTGGAGCTTTCCCATTTTTCATTTCATCCAACGCACCTTTCACCTATGCACTTCTTATTAGACTTCTATTCACTTCACCAAACACAGGCATTCTAACATCGCTTCCAACAGCTACTGCTCTTGCAACCCTATCATCCCTCACGTTCAGCAGTTCCTCAAAATACTCGGCCCATCTCTTTCTCACATCACAACTCTCCACTAGCAGCCTACCATTTGCATCCTTCACTCTTGCCTCATTCTCCACCTGACCTTTCCTAATTCTCTTCACTTCTTTCCAGAAAACCTTCTCTCCATGAAATCACCTCCCAACTTCCTCCCCCATTCCTCATCCGCCGCCCTCTTTGCTCTCCTTACCATTCTTTGTACCTCTTTCTTCCTCTCCTTGTACTCATCAAAATTTTGCTGGTTGCCTCGTTGCAACCACCTTTCGAACGTCCCCCGCTTTCTTCTCACAGCCGCTCCTACTTCTCTGTTCCACCATTCACTCCCCTTTCTAATCCCCCCTCCAACTTTCTTTACCCCACACACTTCCCTAGCACATTTCTCCACCGCATCTTTAAACAACTTCCATTCCCCTTCCACTCAACCCACCTCACTTTCCTTCACTCTCCCATACTCCACTTTTATCTTCTCCTGATACACTCACGCTCAGAATCATGCAACTTGCTTACATTTAACACCTCCCTTGCACTCCTTTTCACACCTCCCCACATTCCACTTACTCTCAACTTTCCTTCCACAAAGCAATGATCCAAAATCCCATTCATCTCACCACGGAACACATCCACATTGAGCAAACGACCCATCACTCCCCTGCTAACCAAAATATAATCCATCAATGCTCTCTCCTCTATCACACCTCCATTCGTCCTGACATATGTATACTTGTTTATACTTTTTTCTGAAACAAACTATTCCCAATCACTAACTCACTCTCTACACATAAGGAAGGAGGAAGGCACCATTAAGTATGGAATAAGAGAATGAGGAATCTATGCAGAAGGGGCATAGAAACATTAAGTCGTGAAAGTAGTTCATAAAATCAGATAAAAGTTGAAGAAGAAAGTCAGAGGTGCTAAAAAACAGCACAGTAGTGAACCGAAAAAAAGTGGTCCTTAACATAACAAAAAAACGTTTTATTTCAACAAAAGAAGGCCAACCAAATTCTCAGCTTGGGCCCTCACATTTTCCCCCTGGGAGCGTTAATTCCCATAGATACAATAGTTGTATCCCCCTGAGGGGTTCCAGAAGCAAAAATACATGTATATTCAGAACAATTCCATTCTTATTATAAAAGGATTTAAAGATGGTTTTGAACAACAAAGATAACCTGAAAAATAAACAAATTTAGGAATATAAACTAATAGTAATTATCACATTTTATGTTTAATAGCCCCTACCAGCCAGTTGAAGAAAGATGTCAACTTTTTATGACTATAATAATTAGATATTTGTAATCAAGAACTTAACAAATCAAGCAATAGTATAAACTCTGCAATTGTACTAATAAAAAAATACTGCTCAGGTACCGGGGAATGCAGAAACTTCCGCTATTAGGAATGGCCAGGTACCAATCCTAACCCTTGCATTTTTACTTATACATATTAAAATCTAGGCAATTTAACATTTTCATAAATTTTTAGCACCTGTCCTTCAATTTTATCACTTTTTAGCATATTTTTTAGCACCTTGCTGGTTTTAGCACTTTTTAGCACCTTTAGCACCTGTAGACACCCTGTAAACGTATATTATTCTCCTGTAAAAAACGCTCACTGCAAACATGAGTAACCATAAAAAATCACAGTAATCATAAAAAATTCCAGGCGAAATTAGGACCTTGAAAAATCATGTACACGCATTGATCTATTGAAAAGTATCAGGATTTTGTACAAAGTCAAAAACATCTTGCGACGTGAAGGAGTAAAAATCCTTTACAGCGTACTGACCTGATTATTCAGGTAGAGCATGCCATATAAAGACAAAAATGAAACTGACAGAATATACCATTCACTGATTACATCAGATAAATTAGTTCAAGCCTGCCTGCTCGCTACAAAGGATTCCAAAAGAGGAAGGTTGAAGGCACCATTTAGTATGGAGTTAAAGGGACTGTGAAATCTACAAACAGGGTGTGCTCCCACGAAGATCCCCAGAGCATAGCAACAGGTTCTGAAATGAAAAGAAAGGTTCTGACACAAAATAAAAATTAAAGTAAGTCCTGAAAAAAGATCATTAACAAACGAAAAAATCTTCATTTCAACAAAAAAGAAGGCCTCTTTAACCAACAGCTCAGGACCTCAGATTTTCCTACTGCAAGCGCTAGTCCAGACAAAAGGAATAATTGCAACCTCTGAGGGGGATTACTTCTGATCTTCTCGAGGAAATTTAATGCCTTTATCTAAAATTAACAAAAATTCGGACTTTTGACATCAAATTTACGATCAAAATGACAACCATTACTACTTGACGAAAAACAGAAATGAGCTCAAAGCCCCTTTTACTCAAAAGCCAGATCTTGCAATAGCTTTCTCTTGCAAGTCCCAAATTTTGAAATACCACACCTCATGGTATTAGTGATACCCCTTCCTAATCTGCTTTCAGTGGGCTCGCAACTTTGCTGCTTTCAAATTCTTAGACAAGTGAAAAATAAATGAAACAAAATCAATAGCAGAAGCAAATTAAAATACCAAAATGAAATACTGTTCTGGAATCAGTTTCTCAGCATGATTAATGGGCAGGGTAAATCTTTAACTATAGAAATCCTATTTAAAATAATAAAAACCTAAAAAAAAAAATATTTAGCTTTAGTTGTTTCAGCAAGATATCAGTATGTTTATGTTCTCAACGATTTGTATGTTAAAAAATATGTGTAGTAATTTATTCACCATGGCTTACTGCAACATTAGCACATCTCTCGATAAGTTGCCTCACAAGATTAATAGCTTATTTGACCAACCCACTATGTTGACAAGTTGACTATTAGAACAAAGTTTATTCTTAGGTCTTTTTTATAACAATGTGCATGCTGGTGTTAAATAAATATACCTTTCAAATAAATGAATACATCATTTCACGATGAAGACAATTTCTACCATAAGGATAAGAGGATACAAGTAACAACTAATTCATTTCGCAAGCACTGTTGGTCCAAAGTGAAATACTCCAGTAATCCTCACACGAACCAGAGATACTGCAAGTTCAACACAGAGGCAATGTCTTTTTAATTTATTGGGAGGTCTCACTAAAAGATATACTCAGGACTTGACTACACTATCAGACCAACACAGGCAATGATAACGCGGTGATATTTTCGCTAAGTATGACCTTAAATTAGAGATGAAAATACAAACTGAGAAGAGTTAAAGACAACACCTCGTACTAGCGATCAGTTCACTGGAGCTCAAAACAAAGAAGATTGAAGAAAAAGGTGAAATTTTGGAACAAATTCTACTTATTTGACCAAGAGTAACACAGAAAATCCTCTATGAATGCCGAGGCAACAGGTTATCAATGAGAGAGACAGTTACTGTCAAAAAATAACTAAGGTGTCCAGATTTCTAAGCATTGATCAAAGAACATCAACTTCCACCTCTCTCCAAGCGAGAGGTCGCACTAATGCTACCGACATTCACCACGAGGAGTCTCCAAAACTTGGACAATCCCCTAACGCAACATTAGTCATGCTCACCAATGGCCGCTACGACGTTAATGTCTACGTAGCACCGGTTCTCATCTAGATGAAGTGTGGTAAGGTGCTCTCCATTCAAGATCAGCATCTTGTACATGATTAACTTGTACTTTCGGAGCCGGCCCTCCACAGCAGACCTCCCAGATTCATTTTTGACAACCCTGAAAATATGAAACACAGGGAATAGTGCTGGAATTTGGCATTGCATTTGATGCAATATGGTTATTCTACATTTGACAAACCAATTTCTCTAGTTAGGGAACATTTTAGGACCCAATTATAACATGCCTTCGATAGAGAAGATAAAATCTGATTTGCCATTAAATGAACAAACTAAGTTACATACATTGGATGTTAGTTTAAACCTCCCTAACCACAACGAAGGCATTCCAAAGAGAAGAAGGAGGAAGGCACTATTTAGTATGGAGATATAGGAACATACAATCTATGCCCAAGATGCATAGAAACAATGACGAGAAAGAGTTCATAAAACGAGATAAAAGTTGAAGAAGAAATTAGTAGGTGCTGAAAGACAGGACAGCAATGTACCAAAAAAAATTGGTCAGTAACTAAACAAAAACCTATCTCATTCCAACAAAAGGAAGCGTACCTAACCTTTAGCTCAGGACCTCACATATTTACCCTGGGAGCACCAATTCCCACAGATACAAGAGTTGTATCCCCTTGAGGGGCCATTAAATGAAATGATCAACTAATTCTTCACTATCTTCATCGATAAAACTTGTTGAAATCAAAGTCTGGACAAGTTTGAAAATGAGACAAATCAGGTCTGATAAAATACATCCTAACCAACAAAGGCTAACATGGCCACACTTCATGATTAAACAGATTATGGTATCAAAGATCTCCAGTGAAGAGAACCTTGGTGGGAAATATACTGAAACTTGGGGCTTCATAGGTCTGAAGGTAATCAGTTGTAAACTAACCTCAAAATAT
The DNA here is from genome assembly GCA_030386875.1 of Morinoia aosen. Classification (NCBI taxonomy): domain Eukaryota; kingdom Metazoa; phylum Arthropoda; class Malacostraca; order Amphipoda; family Talitridae; genus Morinoia; species Morinoia aosen. The sequence goes on along the minus strand of CM059567.1, from coordinate 30,261,520 downwards.
TTGTGAGAATTAAAACATCAGTCATAACGCTTCAAAGGGTGCTAGGGTGTCCTTGTATTAGATGAAGATGCAGTAAATCATGAATGAGCAATGCTTTGACTCAATCATGGCATCACAGCTAAACCAGCAATATTATATTAATTTTATGAGACTCCCTATCCACAACAAATGAGATCTCAAGAGAGCAAAAAGGAGTATTTAAAATGGACTGAAGAAAACTGGGAACCTGTGCACATGGTATATCTTCACACAGGATATCTTGCATACAGAAACAGCATGATAGGAGAGAAGAGGAAGAAAAAACGAAAAAAGAGATAAAAAAGAAGACATGAAAACTCAAAGAACCTAAGTGGGCACACAGAAGAAGCCTCAATGTCTTATCTACAGCTGAGGTGCCAGTACCTCTTCTGAGGACGCCGGTCACCAAGGCTTTGAATAAATTAAGGAAATATGCCCCCTTCTGGAACACTTTTTGTATTATTGAACCTAGGGCAATGAAATTTGGTGTACAGATAGAAAGTTTTCGTCTTCTATGAAAAAATGCGATTTTTTCACAGAAAACGAGATATTTATAGAAAACGGAATTGGGGGAGGGGTTCAAAATGTTTCTTCTCCTATAGTTTTTGAGCTACAGTGATGATATGGGTTTCAATAGAAGCAGCAAGACTCGGGGATTATCATAACCTCTATGGCATTCTCCAAATTCCTATTTGAAATGAAAAAAATTCTATATCATACTTTTTTCATAAAACTTTGCCCTTGGGATGTCATAACTTTTGATTGACAACGAATTAGGAATTACCATATATGTTATGGTAATTCCGGTGTCTTTCCGCATGAAGTGATACCCATATCATTATTATAGGTCAAAAACTGTAAGAGAAGCATTTTGAAAACCCACACCCGGACTTCCCCCCCAAAAAGAGAGAAACAAACGTAAACTATCTCAATTTTTGCTATTCATATCTGTGGGATCAGCTAGGACCCTTGCAATCTTTAAACAGTAATAGAGACATAGCTTACATAGCAACGTCAAGCCGTGAAGAAATAGCATAGGTGGGCCTGTAACATGATGAAATACCATCTTCCCCCCCTCCAAATTTAAAACCCCCGTAGCGGGCGAACATACGGAGCTCATTTTTCCACAGGATGTACCTGACATCTAATACTTCCAATAGCACCTAAAATCAAAATCTCATCAAAATTTCCCATTTCTGGGGGTATCTTCCCCTACCCTAAATACTGTAACCTAAACCTATAGCCTCTCCTATGCCCTCTGAATAGTAAAGCAGCAATAATGTGAACTTGAAGAAAAATGCCAGCACAGATGTGCTGTAATAGAACCCTTCCATCAGAAGTTCATTTAGCTGGTGAACAACACTACCATATTTAGATCTTGAATTTGAATGGATTACCTCTGTTAGATTCATATATGCACAAGATCATATAAAGTGAAGCAGTGAATTTGCATCACACTTGGTTTTCACACCAGTAAAGAATGTCAATCTTTTAAATTTTGATAGGTTGGGGTTTTTCACAAATCTACACATTAGGGGTCAATATTGCACTTTAGGAATCCTGTGTGGTAATAAAAAAAACACCACACACTTGGAATGTTCCACTTGAAAATGCACCACTTTAGGAGCACTCACTGCACCAAAATTTCTCTCAACTTTGCGGTCGGTTGTAGATTTTCAGCTGTTTTTAACTCACATTCTGATTTCCCCTAACACAAACCTGTTTTGACTTCAAACACTGGCAGAATTTATACTCAACTGACCAAACTACTGACAATTATAATTCATCATCTCAACTTTTGAATTCTCAAGCCAGTTAGTTAGCCTCTGAAATAAAACTTTTTTGCCAGCCCTTTATACTTGATAACTTAACTTTTCAAGTCTTTCTCATTGCGTATGGCGACATGTTTATGCCACTGGTGGCACAGTTGACGCGCTGTTGTTGGTTTCTCGAGATTTTCCGGTTTCAATAGTCGTTGTTCCATTTAGCAAATTAAAAGGTTGATTTAAGCCTCATTAATCACAAAAAAAATAACTCAAAAGGAAGAAGGCAGCATTTGGTCTGGACTTGAGCAAATGGGGAATCCATGCACAAGAAAAGAAAAGAAAAACATATTTCCAATAAAGTACAAACATGAAATGTCAATACATTGGTTTTTAAAACATGATCAATTCTATGGTGATTAACAAGGTGTTCAAACATAAAATCCCCTGTGTGAAAAAGCAGCAAGTTAGGAAGGAAGTTTACAAAACAAAAATTAAGCTGAAAAAAGTAATACGTGCTGAAAAATGGCGCAGTAGTGAACCAAAAAGATGACTCACAAAAAACTCTGTTGCAACAAAACGAATACCTACTCAACCCTTGGCTCGTGATCTCACATTCTCCTAAAGTGCTTTATTTGGCATGATGCTTGGTATTTTTTAATGATATTCTACACACCTACCATTTAATTCCCTCATCTAAACTCTCCAACTTGGTCATTTCCATCAACTTCATTGAAAAATTTAATACTAATATCGTTTATAAATATACTGTATAAGTAATTTAAGGCTACACTTTATCATCTGTAAGAAGAGATGTTGAGCAAGATAAATTCATTATGATCAAGAGAGGATAGAAACTTTTTGTCCCTGTATAACAGAACAACCCAGCTCATGAACATGAGGCACGAACTTGAGATAACAGCATTACTGCAACACCAACACCAAGGTAGCCAAGGGCCACTCACACAGATCTGGTCGGCAGCCCAGGGCGCCAGATGCAGTCATCAGCGTTGAGGTCAACTCTGCTCTGTCTGCCCACCATGGTGTGAATGAGCGTCTGCCACCGGCGACACACTGGACAACAACGAGAGGTGAGAGGCAGAACTGATGGTGGAATGCAGTAAATCACTGAACTGATCACCCATAGTGTGTATTGTCCTCAGTGATGACCTCAGCTAATTACAGCAAATTCAACAATACTTGCTAGGACTTGGGTAACTTGTAAAGGCTAAGACTTGGCCAACACTGATATCATTCTAAGAAATTTAACTTTATCAAATAGAAGCCTAAGTCACTAAACCCAAAGGTCATACCCATACAGACTGTAATGAAATAAGTACAGCATTAATGTCATCAACTGAAGTCAAATCCAAAGGCAAGTAACCAAATGTTTCCAATATAGTGTTAAGGCAATTAATGGTTGGTTCCTTATGAAATATCAAAAATTAATAAAAAAATACTTCATGAGTGATAAAAGCTTTGAGGTATTCACAACATGCTTATAACATTTGAATGGATGTTCAGAGCCCTAAAGTTTTTTTAAATTTACCCATACCCCCCCGCTCCAAAAACTTCAGGGTATACCCCCCCCTACCCCCCTCTAAAAATTCCAAAAATTTTAGGGTTCTGAACATACATTCGAATGTTATAAACACGAGAGCACACAGCCCGTCAAAACTAGGTTCAGCTGAGCTTCAACCTGGCTTTCCAATACTTTCCCAAGTCTCAACCGCTGATGTTCTATTCAACCTAATCTAACCTACCAATATACGTGATATTCATTCGGACTCCCAATTTACTGGGTTAATGTACCGAAAATTGTGGCTCATTTGAAATGAGCTGGTTTTGAAAATTCTAATATATTTTCAAATTTGATAACAGTAGAAATAGGTATATAGTTGAACATTAGAGTCATTTTAGATCTCAAAAATAATTCATACAAAAAAGCAATTTCTATTTTACCCAAATACTTGTGAGCAGAATATAATGCCACTTAATACCAAGAATCCAAACCTGCTTCTATGCGCAGCTTGTCTTTTAAATCCAAGTATCCCAGAATGTGCATCAGAACATCGTCATTGAGACAATGAATGGAAGGTTTCTCCACACACGCTGGGGTAAGATCAAAGTCTTCCTCGGACAAGGTGGGGATCTTGTAGGACTTGTGGCTGGGCACTGACTTGTCTTGGTCATAGGCTTCTTTGAAGACCAGTATTCTACCCTTGAGCTTACTGCTAGATGCTAGCCTTTTTCCTATACCCCTGAGGAAGCTGCACAAAAGGAAAGCTTAACACATTATAGTAAAACTAAATGCACCAAACTGGACAATAAATATTACATCATTAAGATTATCTAATGGTGAACAAAGCAACCTCTGCATGGGTTCTTACAACCTAATTCATATTATGAACAAAAAAGGCCTGACTACTGTATCACAAAACTAAACTTGATAACATTTTTGGACTTAAAATGTACGATTCTATAGAGCTAAAAGTTATGAAGTTGATTTGGCTTCCAATACAAAACATTTAATGATACAGACAATAAAACATTTAAAAGAAGGTGCTACTATAGCGTGAGGTTTACCAGCATTTATTGCCTACCCAGGTGCAGTCTCAGGTCTGCAAAAATTGCTAAATTAATATGGAGATGAGTGATATTCATTAGGGAAGGAAAATGCAGCAGTAGACCTCACTAGATATCATGCTATAGTACTAGCTAAAGGTAGATCTCATGCTGTAGTGTGGTAGAAATCACCATGCTATTGCAGCACCTAAAATAAATTAGTAATGGGGCACAGAAGAGTGACACTTCAGGTAGCAATGAGTCTAAATGAGAAATTTCCCTTTTTTAGTTGCACATAATACACATTTATGTATATGTAGTGCATAATTAGCCATGTCAGAATAAACAAAATATACAGCTCAATGAATGTATAGTTTTTATGGTAGATTGTGTGCAAAAAAACTTCAAAAAATTACATAATTAACTTTAATGAATTCATGAAATATACTCACGAGTTACAATCATCCCAAGTACTAGGTTGTACATGAGCAACATTGGATCTCCTATTGTTGGGAAGCACCTTCAAAGCAACACGGTCATCTGATAAATTAAGTTCTTCAGCAACATCTGATTGACTTGCCTGTACGAAAAGAAAAATACAATAAATATCAAACAGTATGCAATAAAAAATTTGCTAGAAATTGTGAGTAGGTACTCATTGATTAACTCTGATAAAAAGCTCTAATCCAATGGGGGCACTCAAATGAATTGAATTCATAAATTCTAAGGAATTAAAAAATAAAGATACAGAAAAAAGCAAACATATATTTATCAGAAATATCCCATACATTGGTAGATAACTATCAGGCAGGAGGAAAAAATATATAGTTAAGGGGATGGTTCAGGTCAAACCCAAAATATTGATTTTCTGTTTTTTAGCTCATGTTATAGAGTATTTTCTTCCGGATCTAACAATGTGCTTCTGTTTCTTGTAATTGTGCTCGTTCGTCTGCTACAGGTTACAAACTGCTAGCCAATTAGGGGGTGGACCGGTTTACTGTAAAATCCATAAATTTTCAATTTTCCGCTTTTAAGCTCATTCTATAGAGAATTTTTTCTGAATCTAGCAATATGCTTCAGTGTTTTGCAAGTGTGTTTGTTTGTCTGCCACAGATTGCAAAAGGCTAGTCACTGACATCATTATACAGCCAGGTGATGGGATTGTCAGGCTTTCTTGAAAACTTGGACTTGCAGACGTTTGTCACTTTTCCTACAGTATTGAAGCCACAAGAATGCCAAATAGATTAGATTAGTCGTTGTTTTAGGATCCCTACCCGCAGCAACAAATGCGATCCAAAGAGAGGAAGGCACCATTTAGTATGGAGTTAACACGTTCCCTGCGAAGAGACCCACCGGTGGTCCCTTAGGTTATTTTCATGGTGCTGCTGACCCACCTGCAGTCACTAACTTATTGTATATTAATACTCAATGAAAGCTCAATAAAGGCCAGATCCAGTTAATGTTAGCTATTTTCAAAGTTAATAACCACAATTGACTTTAAATTTGAATTGAATGTTGAACTTCAGTTTAACCCTTCGCCTTTAACGTGTTAAGGGAATGCGGAATCTACGCAAAAAAGGCATAGAAACAGTAAGTTGGAAAAGAAGATTATGAAACAAGATCAAAGTTGAAGAAAGTAGTAGGTGCTGAAAAACAGGACAGCAGTGTGAACCAAAAAAAAAATGGTTCGTAACAAAACAAAAACCTATTCTTTTCAAAAAAAAGAAAGCCTACCTAACCTTTAGCCCTCACATGGTCCCCCTGGGAGCGCTAATTCCCATAGATACAATAGTTGTGTCCCTCTGAGGGGCAACAAATATATCAATCAATGAGACTTATAGACAACTAAAAATTGATAAACAAGTTTTTACAAAAACTATTTCATTTGAAAATTATGACAGAAATAAGGTCAGAATTAAAATCAAAATGCATTTTAAAAATCTCAAAATTCAACAAATCAAAATATAAGAAATCCAACTTTAGATAATTTGTTTTGCTATTTAACACGTTAGTTGCGATGGGTTAAACTGAAGTTCAATATTCAACTTAAATTTAAAGTCGAAAGTGATAAGCAAATTTGTAAATATCAAACATTAACTGGGCGTGTTAAATACCATTAATTTAGAAAGGTTGTTAGAATTTTTCAAAATGACCCATCGATGGGTTGTTTCGCAGCAGGAAAACCCTAACTACGACCTACCGGTGGGTCATACCGCAATGAATGTGTTAAAAAACATTTTACCAATTCTGTAACTTCCAAATTGAAATTTCTAAAATACTCTTTCCAGTTTTACAAAAGTCAATTTTCTAATGAAGTTATGGAAAAACTTGAGTCCCAAAAAGAAGATTGTTGCATCATTTTACATACAGGGTCAAAATTTCAGAAAATCCATTGGCAAATGACGGACTTGAGTTTTTACCCAGGCGGTTCCCCCCTAGGTTGTCAAGCATCCCCCCTCCCTGGTTTGAGCGTTCAGCAGGCGAGACTTAGCTATAGAGCTAATGGTTAAAATGATTTAAAACAAAAACAAACCTTCTGACATACACAGTGAACAAATTATGAGCAGCAGACCACTCAGTGCTCCAAGTTTATTAGGTTCTCGTGAAAAAATGAAGTTGTTGATGTTTGAATTGTATCTTCTCTCACAGTTTTGAAGGTACAGCAATGGCAAATATATTAATCGATAGAGCTTGAAAAAATCTAGAAAGTCCCTGCACCAGATTTTTAAAATTCAACTCATGTTGAAATAAGCAATATAAAATGAAGAAACAAAACTAGTTTTTAGGGAAAAGTTCCTAAAATTCATTAAATCACATTATTGAGAATCCCTTGCAGCAGCTCTCTAGACAATGCAATTAGTTATCTAGAAAACATGTTGCCAGTTCTGTAACTTCAAAATTGTAGAAGATACATTTTCCATGATATCATTTTTTCCAGTTTAGAAACAAATCATTTCTCATACAACTACCAAAAACACCCAAGTTCAAAAACAATTGTATAATTTTATACCTATGGTGAAAATTTAAGAAAATGAGACTTTTTTCACCTGAACCATCCCCATTAGGCTCAACTTATTTCAACTGTACCAGCATCATCTACAAATTGCTTAGATTGATCTGAGCATTTGAGACACACAGCAAATGTTCTCATGTAGTTGTGTAATGATTGACATTTGCATTTAAAAGGGGGTAGCACAACCCTGATAGAAATAAAATGAGCATATAAACACATTAGTGCAACAAAAACTGATTTTCAAATTAAATATCAATAAAATAGAACCTGTGCAACCATGAGAGATTAATACAAGAACCTACAAAAACTTAGAACTTTTGCGTGCGCATACTCACAAATTTAGGAATGTTGGAAACGTAGATAGTCGGTGCATCCAAGTCAATTGTAACATCTTCATAGTCACCAGGCAGTCCAAGCCTTATCTGGCCTGCAAAAAACTAGGACTTGATACAATGCAATTTAGAAGATAAAAAAGTTGAATTTTTTTCAAGTACCAGTATATGTGATGTACCTATTAAAAAGAAATATTCATGTTACATAGGAAAACAAATTAAAACCTGAAGGATATTAATTAAAATGCATTTTATAAATCAACAAAGCCATTATGTTAGTTAACTAATTTCAACTTTGAATGCATTTCATGAAAGAAAAACAGCTCTCTTAATAAGCTTATAGATTAGATGTTAGTTTAAGCCTCCCTAACTCCAACAAAGGCATTTCAAAGAGAGGAAGGCATCATTTAGAATGGACTTAAGGGAACATAGAACCTATGCACAAGGTGCATATAAACATAAATTGAGAAAGAAATTCATGAAACAAGATTAAAGTTGAAGAAATTAGTAGGTGCTGAAAAACAGGACAGCAGTAAATCAAAAAAGATGGTCTGTAACAAAACAAAAATTGAGTTATTTCAAAGAAAGGGAAGCCTACCTAAGCTTTGACCTAGGGCCTAGCATATTTCCCATAGGTAAGCTAACTTCCATAGATACACTAGCTGTATCCCTCTGAGGGGTTTGATGAATTTAAAAATCAATTTACTCTGCTAAAGGTAATAATAACAATAATGATAATAATAATACTAAAGCAGGGATACATTTAGCTCCCAAAAATTAGAAATTTCTCCTCACTTTAATGACTAGGGACATTTTTTACATAAGTATCCACTAACATAAGCAATTATCAAATGTTAGCCAGCATACCCATAATGCTTACAAGCAGCTGCATGTAATCTCTTTGTCATAGTTGTATTTCAAAAGCAAATTTTGAAGTTATGCATTGACCAATGTGAGGTTTTGATAACTATCAGCATACCTAGATCAACCACAAAACAAATTTCCTACATTCACTAGTTATAAGACATCATATTTTCAATGACACATTCAAGAAAAAGATAATGGATTATGAACAATTTTACATTATCAATTAATTTGACATTGTTTCATTTGAAGAAAAAAATTTGTTTTCAGAAAAGCGGATACAAAAATAAACATTGGATTTTACAATATCTCAACAGAAAGACCCTTAATTGGTAAATGCACTTGCGTGCCTTTAAGCCAATGTCAATGTTAATACAAAACATTGAGTAAACAACACAAGAATTTATTCCCATGGTCATGTTATTTCAAGTTTGATAGTTAAAAATATAAATAAAAAATCTGGCAACAGGGACTCAGTGATGTAAGATGCTTTTAATTATCAATGCCTCTTCAACTTCATTCCTGTTTAGATCAGTTAGTTTAAGTTTCTTTGACTGTAACAAAGGCATGGGATGAGGGCACCATGTAGTATGGAGTTGATAACAAATGACATACACACACAAGGTGTTCCTGCATAGAATCCATGTGCACAAGAAGATGGCCCTGAACAAAAGTATATTTTAGGTGATAACCTTTATTGTGTTATTAAGTAAGAGATCCTAGAAGTGGGTTCCGGCTCTGCAGGGTTTAGATAAAAATAAATTACAAAGCACTCAAACGTACTCTTACAGCTCAAGTGCGCAACGGTTTCTGATCTTTGAATGCCTGGAACTGCTATAGAACACGAAACTAAACCTACCGCTATAACTCATTAAATACTCATTCGCAATGGAAAACACATAGAAGAAAAAGGTAAATGTGTAGCATTTGGTAAGAATAGATTTTTCAGTTTTCGGGGCCTAAACATAGTTAATTAGGCTAAAATAAACAAGTTTTCTTCTATGCACTTTCCATCGCAAATGAGTATTTAATGAGTTATAGCGGTAGGTTTAGTTTCGTCTTTGATGACGAATGCGCTCGAATAAAGAGCTACTAATTGATTTACGAATTTTTGTTGCTTGAATCATGGTAATAACATCAAAATAAACTACTTTTCTTCTATACACTTTTAGCGGCAAATAAGTATTTTACGAGTTAGAGCGGTAGGTTTTATTTTTTGCGCGATTGAGCGGTTAGAGTACGTTTGAATACTTTGTAATTTATTATTAGCTCATCCCGCGGAGCTTGCGGAGCCTGAACTCACTTTTAGGATCTTTTTATTTAATAACACAATAGAAATTACCACCCAAAAATAATGACTTATAGCGGTATGTTAACTTTTCTCGTCGATGGAGGGAACCGCTCGAGCATTCGAGCGCGTCGGATCAGAGCGTCCATGACAGTGTTGCCAGACGCACGGTCGATGAATTACTTGCCGCTTCAAACACTAGACACTTGCCGTAACTAATTTACCGCTATTACTCATAAAATACTCATTTGCGACAGAAAGTGCATAGAAGAAAACTTGTTCATTTCAAAATAATTAACGATGTATAGGCACCAAATAGTCGCAAATCAATTCTTACCTAACGCTACACATTTACCAAGAAAAATTGTTTATTTTGATCTAATTAACTATGTTTGGGCAACACAAATTGGAAAATTGATTATTGTCCTCTCCTTTACGAATGCCAAATGAACCTAAAACTCTACTAAAGACTTCACATGTTTCTTTAATTCTCATTGATAAAAGAGCTGAATCCCTGAGAGGACTATAGACCTGGTTGGAACTATAATTATGACATCAAATGAATGATTTTTAGAAATGGAATACAGTCGGTGTTCATTCAAATATATTAAACATTGTGAGGATTTGATTATTAGTTAGTTTAAGCCTCCTCATCTGCCACAAATACAACCTAAAGAGAGGAAGAAACCAGTTAGTAAGGAGTTAAAAAAAATGCAGAATCTATGCAGAAAGAGCATAAAAACAGAAGTTGAGGAAGAAAATTAGGTTAATGTGTAGCGTTTGGTAATAATCGATTTATAAATTTTCGAAGCATGAACATAGTTAATTAGCTTGAAATAACCAAGTTTTCTTCTATGCACTTTCCGTCGCAAACGAGTATTTTATTAGTTATTGCGGTAGGTTTAGTTACGTCTTTGTTGACAAATGCGCTCGAATAAACAGGTAAATAGATTTTTGAATTTTCGTTGCTTGAATTGTGGAAAAGACATTGAAATAAACAACTTTTCTTGGTCAATATTTACTTTAGTGTTGTCAACGATTTTCATAATTTCGTAGCTATAGATAGGTAATATAGTCAATTTTAAGACGTTTTACACAAATGACAATGTGCCCGGAAATGCTTAGTTTTTGAGTTATTTAAGTTTGAAGTTATACGAACGGCGCTCCTGAATGGTTTTTTTTGCGCAACAATGTTCATTTTTTTTTGCAATGGAAACGGAAGCTAACTCCCTATTACAAAAGTTAAGAGGTTGGGTTGTGAGGGGTAGCCACAGTTCTTTTAGTGAAAATTATAAATAAAGGTTTCTAGTGACGTTTGTTTACATCGACTCTAAGATGGCTGCCGCCATCTTCAGTACCGGTTGGCGCCATGGCAGCGACCATCTTGGAGTCAATGTAAACAAACATCACTAGAAACCTTTATTTATAATTTTCACTAAAAGAACTGTGGCTACTCCTCACGACCCAACCTCTTTACGTTTGTAATAGGGGGTTAGCTTCCGTTATTAATTAAATTCCGCTAGCCACGCGCGCTTCCATGGCGCGTACAAGCCAGCTTCAAAGTTGAATAATTTGAAAATATCGCATCACCGAGCACAATGTCATTCTTGTAAAACATTCTTAAATGTGTTCCTTTACTGATTCTTTGCAATGAAATTATAAAAATCTTTGACAACATTAAAGTAAATTTGACCCTTTTCTTCTATACACTTTCTTTGTCAAATGAGTATTTAGTTAACCAGGTATAGCGGTAGGTTTGGTTTCGTCTTTGATGACGATTGGGCTGAAAGAGAGACAGCATTGCAGTAATGCCGTCCGACGTGCTGTTTGAATTACTTGCCGCTTCAAACACTAGAGTTAGGGTCAGTAATTTACCGCTATAACTCATCAAATACTCATTTACGACAGAAAGTGCATAGAAGAAAACTTGTTTATTTTAACCTAATTAACTATGTTAATGCCTCGAAAACTAGAAAATCAATTATTACCAATGCTACATATTTACCAAAAATTATGAAACTTGATCAAAGAAGAAAATAGCAGGTGCTAAAAAACAAAACAGCAGTTGATCAAAAAATAAGATGGTCCTTATCATAACAAAAACATTTTATGTCAACAAACAGAAGGCCTACCTAACCCTCAGCTTGGGCCCTCACATTTTTCTCCTGAGAGTGCTAATTCCCTTAGATACAATAATTATACACCCAGAGGGGCAAAAATTGAGAGGATTTCAACTACAACTTAAAATTATACTTTTATGTCAAAAAAAAAAGTTAGGCTACCGTCATCAGAGTTCTTCCCTTTACTTGTGAAAAAACAATTTAATACTCAGAACCGGCATTTAGAATATTTGTTATCAAGTACATCCTTACAGTAAAATAGTTTAGAAAGAATTTGTTCAACTCACGTATTAAGGCATAGCTATTGCAGTTCATCGCGATGAATGTACTCACGCCACAGGCCGGTCGTTGCGTGCAATTTGCTCTTCAGGGTATGACATTTCCTACCTTCCCTCAGCAACACAACTTTGAACTACCGCCAGGGTTCCCACGCCAGGCGACTCTAATTACCCTAGCTGAAGGGTGTTGATTACCCCAGATTACCCTAAAACAGCTAATCCTGACCTATGATCCATAAATTAACTAGGCTAAAAGGTAAATGAACTGGTATCCAGAGCTCCGTCAGTATGAATTGGCACTGTGTAACACACTGTATTAGCGTCAGGAAGGAAGGCCAGTTGAACGACGTTAGAATGCTAGTTTGATGAGTTCAAAGTCAAGTCACCCCCAGAAACAGTTAATGAATCTGGTACGGGAAGCTACTGCTTCCACAAGGTTTTTCAAATAAATAAATGTACGAGGAGTTGGGCTTCGATCATCTTTAGGGTGATCGATAGCGCGGTTGATAGCGTGCTAGCGCGGCGATATCTAGTCCTGAGTTCGAGTCTCGCGAACTCCTCGTACATTTATTTATTTGAAAAACCTTGTGGAAGCAGTAGCTTCCCGTACCAGATTCATTAACTGTTTCTGGGGGTGACTTGACTTTGAACTCACGATACATAAGGGAATGAAATTTATCTGTCGGGCCAAGTGCGTGCCTGCTTTCACTGTGTCAAGCATTGCTTTCGTTGGGCTTCGATCATCTTTAGGGTGATCGATAGCGTGTCTCGCTTACCGGCAAGAAGCGACAACTTCCAGTTTTAACTGGCCCAGAACATAGACTTTTCTGAAACACTGCAATTAAGTTAGACAAGACAGACAATAATTAAAGAGTGCTCACCTGAAACTTCGAAGAATTTGTTCAGGGAACCATCTTCACTAGAAGCCGGCTGTCCAGGATTAAGCTTCCCAGAAGCAGGGCCGGTAGAGGTCGAAGCACGCAAGGCCCATGTGCGAACGGCCCCAAAGTTCGTCTCAATCTGAAGCGGCAACCCGCGTGGCTGCCTCTTCAATGACGATTCGAATCCGCAGCTGAGGCTTCGGATTCACTCGCAACAAACAAACGAACACTTTATGGTTGTTCGACATTATTTTATGTTGCCAGGAAGGTGAAGCACTCCAACCATTGCCCGCTTGTCATTTATAATTTAGTGTTTTTATCTTTTCGGCCGGTTTGATGTAACAAACCGACCTAGTCCCCGATCATGCAAGATATAAATTAGCTTGCAAGGGACTCAAAAATGGAAGCAAGGCTGGATTTGCGACACAATCCCGGCAAAGAAAAGAACGGAGTTTTCTATAGAAAATTCCGTGAAATACAAACAAGTACATACAAGCGTCCTTCCAGCATAACTGGAAAGGACTAATAATAAGTTATGCGCATTTATAATACATATAGTAGGAAAGGGGTTATAATTGCCCTTTCTTAATTAAATAAGTCAACTTACTACGTTGCTGACGCGCCGCTTGCCTTTTAGGACGGTCAGCAGAAGTAGCTACGTGTTCTTCGGAAAAAAACGAAGAATCCGTGTCAGAGGAAGATGAAGTAATAGGCTGACCTCTAGGGTGTTCAAAGGTAGAACTACCCCTTTGAGTTTCGAAACTCTCGGGAGGTTCGAGACGAGGGTGTAATTCCTCGCCCGAACTACTCCCTTCTACGCTATCCCCACCTCCTCTGGAGTAGGATCAGTGACAGCTAGCTCCAGCGGGTATAGTAGCTAGACTTTGATGGCGCTTTCAGAGTTATCAGCTCTAATAATTCTCACAACACGGACCTTGCCATCGCGACCAGGGAGCAAAGCGCTGATGCGAGCCAAGGCCCAAAATGGTCTGGGTCTTATGGGGTGTTTTACAAGTACCCCTTGACCCACAGATAATAGTTTATTATTATAAGGTAAAGATTTCAGAGGATATGGACCTCGCAAGGAAATTAAATATTGAGTGTACCAGAGCTCCCGGAACTTGGCAACCATGACATCGCGTCTCTCCAAAAGCGAGAGCAAATACTCGCGACGTTCAACATCGTCGGTCTCTAAGTCCGGAAGCTCATCAGACAGAATTAAAGAATTAGATGTTGGATATAGTTGAAGGAATTGAATTGGCATAATAGGTAAGATCGTGTCCCCCATCTCAGTGTAAGAGAGGGGACGCCGATTGAGGTGGAGGGAAATATCAGAAATGACAGTGAGGAAAGAAGAATAGGAATAGGTGCTACGGCCAAAAAGTTTATACACGCAGTCCTTTATGGACTTGAACAGACGTTCCCAAATCGCTCCAAATTGAGGACTGTAGATTGGGATAGTTTTGGACTTGATATTAAAAGGGCGAAACCGCTCTTCATACAAAGAGGAAGTTAACACTTCCGATAGAAGATCGGGAGCAGCTGTGAAAGTTCTAGCATTATCAGAATATACAGTGTTAGGAATGCCCTTTTCGTTGGTAAAACGAATAAAGGCAAAGCAGAACTCCTCCAGAGTCATGGAAGGAAGAAGTTCGATATGGATAGCTCTAGTTTGGAAGCATGTGAACAATAGTAAATAAACCTTTTGTTTGTGACCAAAAGGGTCTAATACCCAAAAGTGGGCAGAGAAGTCCATGCCTGTTGTGGCAAAGGGCCTTACGAAATTAGTACGAGAGTCGGGTAAAGCAGGAGGATCAGGATATGAAAACGCTTTGGCGTTTAGCTTCTTGCACACCGTGCATTTAGCCAACACGCCGCGAACAGTACGCTTACAGCGCGGCACGACATAACCGTCCAGCTTAAGCTTTTGAACGGTGATATCGAGCCCTTGATGATTAAGAAGTTTATGAGTGTGCAAAATTAACAAATTTGTCAAATGAGAAGAACTAGACAGTAAAATGGGGTTTCGAATGTTATAGTCCAATTCTTCAGCGTTTGCAATACGACTGTTAGATCGAATGAGACCGTGCGAATCAAGAAACAGATTAAAGGTTCTAACTAACAGAGGCGGCCGAGGACTTTTATTTTTTAAGGCCTCAAGCTCGCTTGAAAAGTGTTTACTTTGCATAGAAGAAATTAGAAAAATGAAGGCTCGCAGTTTTGCATTGCCCAAATCTGCACGTCGAAAAATAGCGACAGCTTTAAATACCTTCTCCATCGTACCTAGTAATTTGGGATAGGAGGAGAAGCGCTCAATCTCCAGAATAGGAGCTTCACACGGAGGAACAATATTGGCATTAATACATGCAGCGGAAACAAATTGATGCGGTATGCAACCCAGGTGTCCCTTGGGCCACTGCTCCTTACCTTCTCGGATCCAGGCAGGACCTTCCAACCACACTGTCTTACTCTCGAGAAACTTTTTTACTTTAATACCTCGAGTTAATAAGTCTGCCATGTTGAACATGGTGGGAACATAGTCATAATTGAAAGAAGCAGAAGTTTTACCTTCCAACGTCTGGCGCATGCTGTCTATATCTTTTACTCTATTACTAACAAACACGTTTTTGCGTGGGGGTTTACCACTTAATAACCAAGCCAGTGTAACCTGGGCATCGGTAAGAAAAGTTATATTAGAGATTTCATAAGGGAAATTAACGTCACACATTAGTGAGACAAGACACTGATAGGCAAGATACACAGCCAGAAGTTCAAGAGAAGGAAGAGTTCGTTGTCTAGGAGGCGACACCTTAACTTTAGAGAAGATTAGAAAACTGCGCCCCTTTTGGACGCCGTAAATACAGGCGCCAAAAGCGCTCGCGCTAGCGTCACAAAATATTTCTAGGTCAATTTTCTCAGTTTCAACTAAATTCATCCTAGGGAACTCAAATCCATGCAATTCAGTAAACTCCTGACAATAGTTACGCCATTCTTTACATATATCATCTGGAACGTCTTGATCCCAGCCTAGTCTCAACGGTGTCAATTTACGCAAAATGAGTTTGCCTCTTACAGAAAATGGTAATAGAATCCCTAACGGGTCATACAAAGAAGCAATTTCCGACAGCATACTCCTACGAGTTTTACAGGAAGGATTCAAACTTTTTACAGATATGGAAAGAGAATCAGAAGAAGAATTGAAGTTATAACCCAGCACTCTGGAGTGCACACTGGCGCTACAAAGAGCAGGGTCAATCTGAGACAAAAGATCAGAGCTATTTGACTGCCATTGACGCAAAGGAAAGCCGCTCTCTTTAAATGCTTTGTTTGCGCGTTGAAAAGTGTCAAGCGCAAGCTCGGAACTATTGGTGGTAAAAATTAGGTTGTCCACGTATAGCTTGTTTGCTATTACGTCCCTAATCACCAAATCACTCAGGGTTTCAGCATGAAGTTTAAGAAGAAAATTGAGAATGTATGGGGATGCGACAAAACCGAATAATAAGGTTGTATATCGGAAATATTGAAATTCACCGTCTTTAAAGAGAACAAAACTAAATTGATTACGGTCAAATGTCCTGGCTAACTTCACTTGAAGGAACGCCTTAACAATATCAGCAAGCACAACAATGGAGTTGGACCGAAAGTACACTAAAAGACCCAGCAAATCGTTCATGAGATTAGGACCTACATATGAGGCCTCATTCAAACTAGGCAATTTCCCTAGCTTCATCGAACAATTGAAAACAGGGCGTATCTTGGAAGTAGTAACGTGTTCTCGCACGACAGGTCTATGCGGAATCCACTTATGCTCACGCACATCTAATGTTTCGAGTGCTAGAGGCTCAATTATACCAAGCTCGAGTTGTTCAAGAAAAACATCGTTGTACAGTTGCTCTATCCCCCTACGAGAGTTAGAAGCTGCAACCTTTCAAGCGAGATGCTTAGCTAGCCCGAAACCATTAGGAACTTTCGCTAACAAATTACGATTCCAAAGCAAATTGACAGAGTAGCTGCCTTCGGCATAAACTACGCTACTTTTAAAATCTTCCAGCTCTTTATCATACTCTGTTTCCCTAGCAGGTACCCCTATTAATTCCAAGTCTAACAGCCTATCTAGACCAGCTTGCACATCACACTCAGCACCATCTAACGCTGAAGAACATACCTTGGGAGGTTCAAAAAAAACCTCCAACACACCACGGTAACGATTTGCTTTGAATTTATTTTTTTTCGTTTTCTTTTTACGTTCATTTACAACAGCAGAAGGAGAAGAAATTTCAGGCGGACCAGCAGAAGAGGAAGAAATTTCACTCGAAACAACAGAAGAAGTCGAGCCGCTGTTTCGCTTTTTAGCGGCAGAAGCCACGAAGGGGAAACAAGGAAGACTTATAACATTTTAATTCCCCAAAGGGTAAAAAACCGTTAGCTACGCGCATAACTTTACAGTCAGCAACGTGTTGCAACTCAAGCACACGAAAAGCTTGAAGAGCATCTACACCTAAAATGCCGTTGATTTGAATATTATCATCAACAACTTCAGGAAAGGAAGTAGAAAGAGGTAGCTTAGTTTTAAGAAGCTCGAGTTTAGATTGCAAACCCTTCATCCCCATCTGCAGGTTCAAATTCTGCATGGCGAAGACATCAAGCTCATGCTTCTCACTGTCAGGAAGCACGAGCTCGTCGTTAATTTGCTTGCCCCTTAACGGGACAGAGGCACCTACCGTATTTACGGTAAGTTCCCGCAAATCAGCGGTAGAAAAGTTAGGACTAACCGTAGCCAGGTCAATCAACGTCTGTTGACTCCCGGTGTCTATAACAAAATTTACACGTTTGGATTGATTGTTAAACTTAGTGAAAAGAGCTATAACAGGGCACATTCGAAAACGTGCCTTTAACCGTCAGGAAGAGGTGGAGGCAAAGGAGGAAAAACTTACGAATTTTGGGCATAACGGACTAACATGGGTATTAGCCTTGCACAACGAACAACTAAAAGGTAAGCCTCTGACTTTTGCAGGGCAAGCCTTAGCTAAGTGGTTTTGACTAAGACACACTGAGCATAATTGTAACTCGCCTACTTGTTTCACGCGTTTTGCGTGAGTATCAAATTAACGGCAAGAAAAGGACGTGTGACCAGTCTGATTGCAAAACCGGCACACTTTAACACTAGGAAGTTTAGAGGGCTCAGGAGAGGATTTAGTTTTAATTTCCGCTCGGGTTTTTTCCTCCACCCTGTCATTGCGAAGGGAGAGAAATTTTTTAGGTTTAGATTTGGTATCTAAAAGAGACAGCACATGATGTGCGTTTTCAAACATCTCTAGTGAGAAGAAACTAGCTTTGCAATAGCGAAGAAGTTCAAATAAAAAGAAGTCAGGCAGTTTGGTTTTAATTATGGCAGAAAACAAAAGGTTGCCCGATTTCTCACTACAGAAATCTACACCTAGCTTAGAGAGCTCAAGAAGACGAAACTTAACTTTAGAAAGAAAAGCCCCTATCTCGGCTAAGCTTAGGACACTGGGACAGTTAATTAATTCGTCAAGAGCAAGAGAAATGAGTTTATCAGCGTTTAAGAAATCTTGCTTGAGCAAAGCCCAAGCAGCTCGGAAACTATTCTCCTCATTAGGAAGACCCTCAACAAGACTAAGAGCTCTTCCCTGTAATTGATTTTTTAAGAATATAAATTTCTGCCCTTCGCTCATATTCGGATAAGCTTGAAGAGCATTAAGAAAAGATTCCTGAAAATGAAGAAAAGAAAAAGGACAGTTTTCATTATCGCTGAACTTTCTCAAAGTTAGCTGAGGAGCTCTAAAAATATTCAACGGCACATCCGAAGCAGAAACCTTACTAGCCTCAGAAGGAGGCTCGGTATCATTTAAGTTTTACACTGATGCCGAAGAAACAGAATTTTTTAATTCAGCTATTAATTCAACAATTTGTATTTCGTATTCCGCGCGTCTAACTAGTTCCTCGTCCGATACCTCCTCAACATCTGAAGGTAGAATAGAGGACAGAAGTCCAAAATCCTTCAAAAGGCCACTCAACTGAGGAATAGCCTCCTTCAGGATGGAAGGCGCACAGCCGGGAGAGTGAACTTTCTTGCGCAACGCGGTTACACTACATTTTACTCCCCGCAATTTCAAGCTAAGGGCTGAGGCATTATATTTTTCGATCATAATGAAAAAAAGGTAATGAGTAGTAGTCGATAGGCTTATTAGAATAACTTTCAACTAATCATAAAGGTCTACACTTCACAAGCATCCGTATAAAGCATCCGTAGATGCCTTCATTATTTATTTATTTATTTATTATTTCACAAGTGGACAGGTTACATCCTCATATTAAACATGGAAAAATACTAATGATACACAAAAAGAATACAGAAAATTTTACTTTCCCCACCAATTAATTTTAATTTTTTTTCACATTTAGAACGTTACACAATTAGAGCTTCACAAAAATTTTTAAATTTTTGCTTCAATATGATTTATTTTTACACTTACATACTAGCACAAAATTTTTGTTCAAAGAGAAAACGAGGTTTATGTAAGGTGAACCAAATACTAGCACCTAAAAACACAAGGAGCTAGCAACACGAAAATATAGCTTACACAAAAATACACCTTAAGCTAGTGAGATGAGAGACGTACCGGCACTGGGCCCCGGACAGCACGGCAGTAGCGTAATTTACCGAATTACGGAAAATCATTAAAACCTTTTTTTTTTTTTTAATTTTATAATGAAAAACAGTTATTTGAACTGGGAAAAGAAATAAATTGGAGAAGAAAAAAAGATATAGCCACCAGGATTTTCCCTGACGCTTCTCCAGCCCCGCTTAAGTTAAGCAGCCGGCGAACTAATTGTGTAAGCCAGAACTGCTTTTCGCAACCTTTTTTTTTTAAAAAAGAAGATAAATTGAATCTTCAAATGAACGAAAGAATTTGAATGAAGAAATTCTTCGTATAAAAGAATTTGAAGATAATGAACAAATTCTTCGAATAAAAGTACTATGTCTCGCTTACCGGCAAGAAGCGACAACTTCCAGTTTTAACTGGCCCAGAACATAGACTTTTCTGAAACGCTGCAACTAAGTTAGACAAGACAGACAATAATTAAAGAGTGCTCACCTGAAACTTCGAAGAATTTGTTCAGGGAACCATCTTCACTAGAAGCCGGCTGTCCAGGATTAAGCTTCCCAGAAGCAGGGCCGGTAGAGGTCGAAGCACGCAAGGCCCATGTGCGAACGGCCCCAAAGTTCGTCTCAATCTGAAGCGGCAACCCGCGTGGCTGCCTCTTCAATGACGATTCGAATCCGCAGCTGAGGCTTCGGATTCACTCGCAACAAACAAACGAACACTTTATGGTTGTTCGACATTATTTTATGTTGCCAGGAAGGTGAAGCACTCCAACCATTGCCCGCTTGTCATTTATAATTTAGCGTTTTTATCTTTTCGGCCGGTTTGATGTAACAAACCGACCTAGTCCCCGATCATGCAAGATATAAATTAGCTTGCAAGGGACTTAAAAATGGAAGCAAGGCTGGATTTGCGACAAGCGTGCTAGCGCGGTGATATCTAGTCCTGAGTTCGAGTTTCGCGAACTCCTCGTACATTTGCTAGTTTGATATCCCAGACGAAATCACGTACAAGATGTTTGCCAAATACCTGTCGAATTATGTTTAATGCCCGCTGTTTTCCAAGGCGCACCCTTTTCAGCGACTCCTGATCTGGGAACATTGTTTTCATCAAACTAAAAGAGGCTCACACAATGATATAAGTAGGTGGTGCTTAGCTAAAAATGCACGAACTTACAGTTCCACTTTACGAGTACGATTTTCGAGAGGATCATTGGATAGCACGTAGCTGTCAATTGATGTTTTTTTCCCATGGATTGTTGTATGTGTCTCTGAGAGCATGTGGTGCTTGATCTCCGATTTCCCACAAGTAAAATCGGTTCGAAAAACCTTGCAATATGCCACATCTTTATGCTCTGTTAATTTGGAGGACTTGGCTAACCATCCCTCAAACTCAGGTTCCGATGTCCAAGAATCTTTAAATTTCTGCTGGTAGTTTTTAGCTATCACGTGGAGCTTTCCATTTTTTTCGTCGAGGTGTGTTTGGCTCTTCCCCATTCGGTGTGCGATCATCTGTCATGCTGCAAAAAATGGATTAATATGTGTACCTATTCCTAGTGTATTTATCTATTTTTCATTTAATTTTCCATCCATTCACGCGCTTCAGCCGTTCTTTCCACATGATCAATCTAACCTCACACTTTGATCCACTCTCTCTGATGACTCTTTGGCTTTCCTCACACATGACGTTTGTCATATCGTAAGTCATTACGGATTTTATCCAATCTTGTTACATCACATATGCTTCTCAGAGACTTCGTTGCAATCACATTCTCTCATCAACTCATTAAGTTGATCGTAAATTAATAAAATTTATTCATTCCTTGAAGGGCGGGTGAAGAAACTTAGAGGTTTTTGGAAAAAAACTACTTCGCCTACATTAATATATGTATAAACTTTCATCAACACTCAGTTGTTAGAAGTCTTAGTGCTTCAATTTCGGTTGACGGAATTCTAGGCATGATCGCAGCTACATCAAATTCTACGTTCGTGTTACAGCGCCTAAGAAAGACAGTGAGAATACAAACATATATTGCATGTTTCAAGTCGATAATTGTACTCGTTTGTTTGTGTGAATTTTTACGACTAATTTTATAGCTTCTCCCTTTCGCCTTTAGCACTTTTTGTAACTCGAAGTGTCAAAGAACCCTGTCTAAATTTTTTGTTTGCGTCGCAACAATAACGTGCTTTGTTGGCGTGCAACATGGCTAAGAAATAAGACGCCTTCTATCTAATTAGCTGGCAAAATACCGGCGCTGTGCTCGTCGTAGCCGCGCGACCATCGAACTTGCCTCCGTCCAGGCAGACCCTGGTTCGAGTCCCGGCACTGGTGGCGATTTTCTCTGTTGGGTATAGGAGAAAAATTCCAAGCACAATACCCTGTAGTGTACGCCCTCGCAGCACTTCAGTCAAAAATTTATAAATTACTAGAACTAGCTTCTAAAAATTAAATAAAGTTTCCGCAAGTATTATTACTATTTTAGATCACTATTCTCATTCAACATTACCCCGAAATATATTAAAAGTTGACCCGAAATATTTCAACATTTTTCGAGCATCAGCTTTCAGCGCGTTCTCACGCAGAACCATTTCGCAAGCTCTCGAGAGTCAGATATTCAGGCAGACCCGTCATTCACGTTGTGTGTTCTTTCAATTTTTAGTTCTTGGGCCCCAGAGGGGCATATGTAAGTATCAAGTGTAAATGCTAAGTGTTTTATTATACATATGTGAACTTTTCTGTGTAGTGAGAGCTCATGTGTCGTGAACATTCACTATGTTTCCTTTTGTGCCGGTGTTTGTCAGGCACAAGCCTCAAGCTTACTGCGCCACTTTGTCATGGTTGTGTGTTTTTTTCCTTTTTTTTGTGTTTCCAGCCCCTGATTAATCTCTGTGTTCTCAATTGTTGTATTTTTTTAATTCAGTTAGGTTTTGAAAGAATTACAAATTTTTTTAGTTTTCACAATCAACGTTTAAGCTCATTCTGAATCAATTTACGTAAATCTTTGTTTTATGAAGTCTTGCTCAGAACTAACCTTAGAAATACCTAATTACATTTGACAACATGTTTTTCCTAATAGAATCAGTATTCGTATATTTAAATAGTAGTTCAATATTTTTCCATGAATTTAATTTAGCCGTTTTTTTAAATCACTGTAACTTTGTTTCTAGCTTTAGTTTGTTTTGACTTTCGTGTCTTTTTATATGCTACTCCTTTTTATATGTAGTTTTTCTGCGCCTAGAAGCAGTTCTGGCTCATCTGAATTATAGAAAACAAGAGTCCTCACCTTTTCTCATGTTATTTTGTGTACATTATTTTACTTCTAGTTGATAGTTCATACTCAGTCATGTTTTGCTTTTAGAAATTAGTTCCCTGTACGGGAAATTTAAATCTTCAGTCTCATGCTGAGTTGCAAGTGTAGTTTGCTTTTGACTCAAGTCACAACCGCCAACTGACAGCAGTTGGCTGGCTATTTTCGGAATACCTGGAAGCCAAACCAGTATCATTAAATTCCATTAGTGCGGAGTTCGAGTGCGGAGGTGAACTGACGCTCCGCGTAAACGCGGCGTCAAACATTTCAAAATGTAAGGGAACGAAACTTTCCCAAAGCCCCAAACTCGAACTGAGTATCTGTGAATGTGCTTTCTACCTCATTGAATCGCAAAAGTGAGAAACAGTAATCCAGTACAATCATTTGTGACCAATTTAATCGTGCAAAAACAGACTGGTGCTTTCTGTAAACTTTGTCTCCACTCGAAGTCTGTGTAGCGACCCTCGACCCTCGGTGTAGGCTCCCTCCCTGGTCAACCGCAACACCTGCTCCTCCCTCTTCCCCATATAGAACAAACGTACCACGAATACCAGCATGAAAACAAAAAAGGTCCGATGCTCTAGCAAATTTGAATTTTGTGAAGACAAACATAAAACACAGTGATAAATTTTTTTGTTATTTTATCAGTTATTGCAACAAAAAAAAAATTATGTTGAGTGTCTATGACGCTCAATTTTGACCTTTAATCCTCGAAATTGTGTTCAAATTACTTTACCAGTAAGTAACTCTGTCCTTTTATTGAGAACTTTTGGTGAAACAGTGACGTAAAAAGTGATTTAGAGAAAATATTTTCTGTAAAGGTTGAAGGTTGCAAAATGAGTGAATAAAATGTGAAACCCTGAAACAATAGAGCTCTATGAGGGCTCAGCCACGCCAAGTCTGCGCCCGCACCCCTTCCTCCCCCCAGCCTACCCTTTCCTTGTAAGAATTGCCACGCTGTAATAGTGGCTAACTTAAATCTGTGTTCACTGCTAGAACATAATTCCACAACGTAAGGCGAATTTTCAGCAATATGACGTCTTTTGGATAGCTCACCATAGCAATCTTTACACGGAAAAAAATTGTATTGGTTTCTCCACAAGCAGACGAGCGAGAAACGCCAAGCTGGATCACTGCAAGCATCCTGCTCAACGACCCCCAACCCCCCCCCCCCCGTCTCTGTCTACTAAACCTTCTCTTTTCCTCTACCCCTCCCCCTCTGTCTTACGGGCGGCTTTTCTTCGTCTGGCATTAAAAGGCGGTCTTTTTCGTTTTCAAATGTGAACAAGCAATGCAATCCCTCATTCGCAAATATTTCAATGATGGCTATCTTTCTTGTCGAAAGTTAATCACCCAATTTTCAACCTCCTCTGAATAAATAAAATTAACTTTCTTTTGGTGAAATTGTGACCCACCAGTTAACTTTGGTGAACAGTGACATAAAAAGTGAAAGAGGGATTACTATTATGAAACGTTGAGAAACTGAATGATTAAAATGTGTCAACCTGCAAAAGTCTGAACGTACGTCATTGTCGTCATTATTCACGGCCGACCAACGCTCTCCCAGTTCCTCGCCTCCTTTCTCCAGCATTTAAGGGCAACTCTATTTTCTATGTTTTTGGTGACGTTTTTTAGGTGATGTTTTTATGGCAATATTTTTGAGTGTTTCAAATTCTAAATGAGAAGCTAGCCCTCACTCATGTGTAAACTATTACCCTTCTACCCAAGACGATCGTTACTCACTCCGTAACAGCTACACAGTGAACAAAATTTTGAATTATCTTCACCTTTATTCACTCATCCAATACAACTTCACAATGTCTCATTACGAAACTCGCTCAGCTACTCGGAAAGCAGCTTTATCTGGAGAAATAACATCCCTCAAAACAGCGCCGCATGAAAACTCAAACCCCAAAAAGCGGAATATATCTGAACCGTTCAGAAAACGAAAGCAAAAACCACCAAAATTCTCGCGTATAAAATCGCTCGTTCAAAAGCCTAAGCCGCTCACAATGACTACAAAAACTCCGACAGAGAAACGGTATGACGTCGACGAAAGCACCGCAACTCTCAAAACATCACCAGTGCCGACCGAGAGAGAATCGACGGAGAGGTGCCCGACAGAGAATCGAGCAGCAGAGTCGCCCGTCTTTGACGAAAATCTCCCAAGCGCTGCTTGTACCTCATCACTGGCGCCAGCTGCCACAGCACCACCGCTAGCCTCTTCGTCTCGTCCCAACGATTGCGTCATGGCGGCATCTCCCCTGTCCTGCGTCACTGAGAAAGCTCAAAATTGTTCACCAACGACGACGACACCAACGTCAACGTCAACGTTGGAACGCGATAAAATTTTCGATGTGAGGAACCAGTCAGAGAGTAAAACGGGTAATTTTAATTATAATTTTAATGATCAATTGTGTGTAGGCCTTTCAGGCGGTGGAGTTAGGTTTGAAAATGCATGCGCGGCAGCTGACACTGGCAGTAAAGTACCTCAGAGCGTAAACTGCGAGGATAACTTAAGATTTTCAGAGGAGAACAATACAAACAGACCTGCTATCGCTTTTGATGGGTACTTACATCCTCTCCAAATGACCAGTTCCCAAACTATTCACGAAATAAATAACATGCTGTCTCTTACAGCTGCATTTCTCAATAAAGCTTTGAGACAAAATTGTCCCTCAAGCCCAGCGTCGATTTTTTCCACTGTATCAAATATTCAAATGATTAAAGAACAGCTTTTTGCTTTAAATTATTGTATCAGCGCTCATGATTTTACGCCGGTGGTAGCTGCGAGTAACCATCATTATGCGAAATCCCCTCTAGACACTTTTCTCGTTGGAGACAATAGTCTCACAAAAATCAACAGAGATGACATTGATAGCGCATGCAGGATTCAGACCATAACTTCGGAACGTCTAAATGATCTCTATGATGAGATTGAACGCGCACCTCCTTTCAGGAACTATATAATTAGTTTCAAAGGTTTGAGCCTCTCGTCCCAAAATCTCACAAAGTTAAAAAATCTGATCATGACAAAGAATCTTTTTTCTCATATTTATGTGGTGAGTTCCTGCAGTGGGCAGCAATTGTACATGGCATCGAGCCTGTGCAGAAAAATTGGTCTTAATTAAACTGATTCCGCTGCGAGCAAATGTAAAAACCGGTCCGCTCAATGAAGCTTACAACAATGTCCGCACTTGGCCCGTTACGCGAGAAGACACGCATCATTTTCTTCAACAAATTGCTCTAAAATCACCTTTGAGACTAACTTCACATTTTATCTCCTGTGTCAGAAACTTCCATGATCTGAATGAAGAAATTGAATACTCTAATGATCATGCAAAACAGCAAAATGAGTTGAATGATTGTTCTAAGTTGACCGCCTTTCCACGTGAAACCTCCAGCAGCATAAACCGATGTTTGCCTTCGTATAACAAACCCTCTCCTCCCCTCTCCTCCCGATGTTTGCCCTCATATAACAAGCCCTCTCCAGCATCCGCCACAAACGATTGCGGAGTGCCTACAAAAAATAGGTTTTCATTGCTATCCAATGCTGATGAAGAGGATGAACAGCCCCTCTTAGACACGAGTATAAATCAACATCCAATCACACACTCGGAAGCAGTGAAATCAACAGGAAGAGAGAAATCACTGCAAAATTGCAGTCGACAATCGATGGAAAATCCACTACCCAACGGTATGCACAATCATCACCAGAAAAATATAATTGACACGAGCATTTCTCAGTTCTCTGCAAATCCCCATACAAGAAATCACCACAGAGCGGTAATTCAGAGCCAGGAAAACGTAAATTCCCCGCACCTCTCAGAACCTCTTAATGATGTAAAAACTGCGAAAAAAACGTCTCCAGCTCCATTTGTAAGCGCATGAACTCCACAATGGATGAATTGAAACGATCATGGAACATAAAACTGATTCCCACCAGAGCCGATGGACACTGCCTCCTCCACGCAGTAGCTCATCTACTTACAAAACAACCAGCATCAAAATGGAATTACAATTCCCTAAAGGCTGCAATCAAAACAGAGAGTAAAGCAAACAACAGCACATACGCTAAGTTTGTCGCCAAGAACAGTGGAGACATGCAAAACCTCATAGATAATTACATTGATGAAAAACATTTTGACCAAGCTGCTGTAGACCTTATACCACTAATCATTTCAAATGTGACAGGCCAAAAACTTCTCGTCCTGGATGAAAAGGATCATTGTGTTTTTAAAATATCAGTCGTTCCCATTTCAGAGTTATCAAATAATAACCCCCCACTACTGCTCCATCGTAAAAACGATCACTACAGTGCTCTTGTCACACAAGGCAAAAATCAGACCGGGGTTACCTCATCTTGACAGAGTGCCGCTGCCCAGCCAAATAGTAGACTTTCTTACATAGCAGATGCTGGGCCAAACACCCTGGGCAACTTAGACAAAATCGATAAATCCCCTGAACGATCACATCGAGATAGTAACTTCGCTACCTTTAAAAAGAGTGCTAATATAGGTAAAATCAAAATCAAGCATGTAAATGCTCGAAGCCTGAATGGTAAATTGGATGAAATCAGAGTAATGCTGGTCACTGAAAAAATTGACATTTTGTGTGTCTCAGAAACATGGTTTGATTCACGAACCCAAAGTTCATTTTTGAACATTCCTGATTACGTGTTGTACCGCTACGATGGCGCTAAAACCAGCCGAGGTAGTGGATCTTGTATTTTTGTGAAAGAAATGTACTCAACATCTTCACTACTAGCGAATAAAGTTTGCGAAGGCATTGAAATGGTTTGGTTAGAAGTGCAAATAAATAAACACAAATCAATAATCATTGGCAGCCTTTACCGGCACCCATCGTCTCCCCTAAATCTAACACTAGATTTCATTGAGGAAACCTTCAAAGAAATCCTTCAGGCGAAAAAATCATTCTTTGCTTTCGGAGATTTCAATGTTGACCTAACGGACAAAAACAATCAGCTAAGCAAACTATTGTATAAACTAAGCCTATCACAAATGGTCAAAGAACCGACTCGTATCACTAAAGTCTCTGCAACTCTCTTCGATCTAGCAATCACAAATAATCCCACCGCAATACTTAGTACAGTAATATCACCTTCTATTTCCGATCACCACTCTATAGAATGTGAAATTAATATTGCGAAGGAAAGACAAAAATACCGCTTAATGACCTATCGCTCGAAAAGGCACTATTCAGCAGAACTATTTCAAGAAAAACTACTCGATAGGTCGACCGAATTCCAGAAAATGATGCAATCTGACGATGTTGACATACAAGTGTCAATCTTCAACGAGAACTTCACAGCAGCTCTCGACAAATGTGCACCTTACGTCACCAAAAAAACCAAGCCGAAACGGACTGTTTGGATTACTGACGAAGTTAAAGAGATGAGCAGAATAAAGAAAGCTAACTTGCGAGAGTACAAAAACAATAGATCAAACAGTACCTTATACAAGAGATATAAAGAACATGAAAAAATTCTTCGAAAGAAAATCACTGAAGCGAAACAAACTCACTTCCACCAGGCACTGATAACGGCTAAAAATAACCCGAAGCGAACTTGGGAAATCATTAGTGAGGTAGCCCCATATAAAAATTTAGATCGCATAAGTAATTTTGAAAATCCCTTGGCAACAGCCACGGATTTCAACACATTCTTTTCAAAAGTAGGGGCTCAAGTTTTCAGTGAGGTGTGTACCAATCCGGATGAAACGACAATTGAAAATTCATGCCCCACTGCACCCTCGAGGACTGATGTCAAGTGGAGACCACGCCCTGTCGATTTACCGGAGTTACAAAACATCTTATACTCACTAAAAAACACAAAGGCGGTTGGACATGATGGTATCAGTCTTCAATATATCAAAGACAGTTTCCCCGTTACAGCACCATGGATTCGTCTGATAATTAATACATCAATAGTAACCAACACGTTTCCAAACCAATGGAAACACTCCATTATTAGACCGTTGCACAAAAGTGGTGACCTAAATACAGCATCAAACTACAGGCCCATCAGTCTTTTGCCTGTCATGTCCAAACTATTGGAGAAAGTGGTGACAAATCAACTGTCATTTCACCTGGACGAGTCAAATCTACTCCACCAAAATCAATATGCCTATAGAAGAAATACTAGCACCCAAGACGCTCTGCTCAATATATCTGAAAAAATATACAGTGACATCGATCAAAAGAATGTAACACTCTTGCTGCTACTTGATCTCTCTAAGGCGTTCGATAGCGTCGAACATGAAAGACTTCTACGTAAAATACTGAACTTGGGAATAGACACGCAATGGTTTGAAAGTTACTTGTCAAATCGATCTCATGCAGTCCGCATAGAAAACAAATTGTCCCCATTCATTCAAAACAATT
Source organism: Morinoia aosen (assembly GCA_030386875.1). Taxonomy (NCBI): domain Eukaryota; kingdom Metazoa; phylum Arthropoda; class Malacostraca; order Amphipoda; family Talitridae; genus Morinoia; species Morinoia aosen. Next base: position 30,232,060 of record CM059567.1, on the reverse strand, counting down.
TTGGTGTTCCCCAAGGATCCATTCTTGGTCCGCTACTCTTTTCTATTTTCATTAATGATTTCCCTCCAATGCCTTCTAACACACGGATCTCAATGTGTGCAGATGATGTTCAAATTGCAATAACAAGTTCAGTATCGGAAATACCACAGACGCAAATTAAAGCCGAAACTTTACTGACTAGCCTGAAATCATGGTACGACCGAAATGGTCTCAAATTAAATGCTAATAAAACACAATGCATTATTTTTGGATCCAAAGATGCAATTAAAAAAACTTCAGATCTTACTCTTGCAGTTGGAAATGATAAAATTAATGCATCAGAAAAAGTTAAAAATCTAGGTATCTGGTTCGATAGAAATATGTCCTTCAAATCTCACGTTGAGACTACTTGCAACAAAATCTACGGAACTTTAATGTTTTTTCATCGTATAAAAAGTATGCTAGACGAAAAATCCAGATTATTAGCTATTCAATCCCTTGTGTAATCGCGCATTGACTACTGCAGCCTAGTATGGGGAGACTTACCTCAACACCTTCAAAGGGACTTACAAAAATGCATGAATTTTGCAGCCAAGGTGGTATGCAACGGTAATTTCAAAAGAAGTGATCACGTAACCCCTCTCCTCAATAAACTCGGCTGGATTCCTATCCAAGAAAGGCTCCTCTTGCAGAAGGCCCAATACGTATTCTCCTCGTTATATCTTCCTCAGAGCAATGCTGAGATAGTGCGTTTCCATCCACCCGCTGTAACCAATCAAAAACCGAACAGAAACAATAATGTCTTAGTCAACTATCGTTCATCTCACTTAGGGCAGAAGGCTCTGTCCACATCAGGTGCCTTACTGTGGAACAAACTTCCCCTGAATATTAAAGTCCCTCAAAGACCGAGAGAATTTAAAGCCAAAATAACTCGTCATCTTGTGTCTCAATAATAATTTTTAGTTACAGAACATACTGAATGAGTACTGACGAATCTCATTTGCCTGGTATCTCCATTGCTGAACAATCTCCCTCGCTCATTGTTTTATAATTCAAGACATCACACAACAGTTTGGAAGTATGCGTAGGTATTATGATTTGACCGCCTATACGTTGTCATTCGCAAACATGCTTACTTGTATATGTGTGTACGTATATAGGTGTATGTGCGCATATGGGTGTGTATATGTGCACGTACACCTGTGTGCACTAGAGTAGATAAACCAGTCGATTGCATTTTATGTCATTCCTGTCCGTTTCTGTGCAAGCATCAAACTAGACCGTCATGGTACCTATGTGTGTGTGTGTTTATCAATTGCAGACATTCTGCACCATATTACAAAGATAATGTGTTTTTTTCTAATATGAAATTGTAAAGCATCCATGTAAAAAAAAAAAAAATTAATAAATTCGTTTTGTGATCATCCATTTATACTGCAGTAGTATGCTTATTCTGCTTATAGTTATATGCTTATAATAATGTGATACCTATGTTTGTTTATGAGTTGCCGAACAATTTGCGCCATATTTCAAAGATAATGTGATTTGTTTTCTAATATGAAACCTTTATAGGACATTAATGTTTTCTTCCTTATTCACGTCCCACAATCGTTTTCATGTTTCTGACTTGAGTAGACTGTCTTGTGCCACTATTTTTAGTACGAAATTTTATAAAATTCATGCTATAATAAAAGATATTTTCTCTGTTTCCCTCGATTGGAATTCTGGTTTATAATGGCTAGTTTATGCTGATATTTGCGCACATGCTTACTTGTATATATGTGTACGTGTGCACGCTATGCGTATGACACTCTGTAGAATGCGTATCTATTGCCTCGATGCATAGAAATGCATTTGTGTATTATAATGAAGTGGATAGCCCTACACTGGAGCACAGTATAGGTTCCACATAGACACAACACAGTTTATAGTGCTGACAATAATACACAATGAAAGGACATCAATTTAGGTATAGTTCACTCACCTCTTGGATACCTTACAACATAGATATTCAGATACCAGAATGTGGTTAGCGAGAGCAGAGCGGAGATAGACGGGAATATATATAGAATAGAATAGAATAGAATTAGTACATTAGTTTAGAAATTAAGAAGTTAGATACCAACCACAGTGGTAATTATGTACACACTCGGTCAACATTTACTTGTTGTCGAACCCGAGTTCACTAGCAGACTGGCTGCGAGTGTTGCTCTCTCGAGCGTTGCCAACTATTGGTCTCTCTAACTAGAACTTACACTACTCGCTATATTACACCCCTCCCTCCTTAATTAGAAACCCCCCCCCCCCTTGTATCCCCAGTCCCCTTATTCAATATAGTCAATCCTAAAGGTCCATTCTCACCACAGGCTTCCGAGCTCGGGTAGACCTGCGCGAGATGCTAGCGCTTGGAGGCTCGTGCATCCTAGCCTCCTGGGTGGGAATCGGGTAATCAGGTGTTTCGGAGTCAGGTTCATGGGTCGGAGGTGGTGGGTATGAATTTTGAGCAGGTTGTGGAAACAACGGTTTCCTCCGTAGGTTGTTCCAAGGGTTCAGGGATGGTGTTGGAGCAGGTAATAACTTGGTCCTGGTGTCGACGAACGACCTCTCCACCCTTCAGTTGGCACTTGTAGGATACTGGGCCCGTTTTCTCAATGGTGGTAGCAGGGGTCCATTTTGGGGAGCCCGGTGTGTATTGACGGACCATCACAGGTGCCTCAGGAGGTATGTCAACCGCACGAGACCCTGAGTGGTATCTTTTCTGAGCGTCCTGGCGTTGAGCGACCTTGGACGCGATTGCTCCTGATGGCCAAAGTAGATCAAGACGGGAGCGAACTTTCCTGCCTAACATCAGTTCGGCGGGCGTAACACCTGTTGTCGTGTGAGGTGTTAGCCGATAGTTGAACAGGAACCTGTCTAGTGCTAGGCGTAGGGGTTCCGTTGACTTCCGTATATTCTTCTTGAAAGTTTGTACCATGCGCTCTGCCAGTCCATTAGTTGAAGGGTGGTATGGTGCGCTTGTAATATGTCGCATACCACATGCCTTCACAAATTCTTGGAATTCAGCCGATGTGAAACACGTTGCGTTGTCTGAAACAATTGTTACTGGGAATCCAAATGTCGCAAAAGTGTGTTTCAGGCACAAGATCGTTTCGCTAGAGGTTGTAGTAGATGTGGGAAAAATTTCAACTCACTTAGAGTGTGCATCCACGATCACTAGATAGTATTTTCCATCCATTGGGCCCGCGTAGTCAATGTGTATGCGATGCCAAGGCTTCGCAGGCCATTCCCACGGATGGAGTTCAGCTTTCGTCGGTGCGGCTCGAGTGCTCAGGCACTCGCTGCATGACTTAGTTGTTTCTTCTAGATCTTCATCCAGAAGGGGCCACCACACGTAGCTGCGAGCTAACTCCTTCATCCTGGATGATCCAGCATGACCAGAGTGAAGTTCATCCACAATGGCTTGTCTGAGAGCTTGGGGTACAATAATTCTTGCTCCCCAGAGCACACAGCCATTTTGTGTGGACAATTCGTCTCGCCTCCTAGTATACGGAGCGAGATCAGGGTCACCAATTACCATCGAAGGCCAGCCTACTTGGCAGTATTTGTATACCTTTGAAAGTACTGGGTCCCTTAGGGTGGTGTCGCGGATGTGGGTGCTGGTGACTGGAGCTGACTCGAGGAAGTTTACTAAGGACGTCCATTCCGCAGGAATAGGTGTGGCTTCCTCGGGAGTTGTCAAGGGTAGACGACTGAGAGCATCAGCCGTGCCCAACAGCACGCCAGACCGGTGACGCAAGGTGAACTTGTAGGACTGCAGTAGTAAAGCCCACCTTTGAATGCGCCCGGATGCCATCGGAGGAATGCTTCTACCTGGATCAAATAGTCCTAACAAAGGTTTGTGGTCCGTAACCACAGCGAAATCCTGTCCCCACAGGTAGCAATGAAATTTTCGAAGTGCGAACACCATAGCTAGGGCTTCTTTCTCAGTTTGAGAGTAGTTGCGTTCTGTTGCGGTTAGAGTTCGGGAGACAAAATAGGCGGGGCGTTCAATCCCATCAATAAGGTGACACAGCACCACTCCCACACCATACGCACTACTGTCAGCCACTACCACTATGGGTTTCTGAGGGTCAAAGTGGACTAGAGTCTGAGAGTCCAGGAGGGCTTGTTTAGATTTCTGGAAGGCTCTCTCCTGACTTGCATCCCATTTCCAAGGGGTTTTATCCCTCAGTAAGGTATTTAGGGGCTCCAGCATGGTTGCAGATGATTTTAGAAATTTCCTATAGAAATTTAACAGCCCAAGGTAGGCTCTCAGTTGAGTCACATTAGTAGGAGCTGGTGCATTCTGGATTACTGCTACCTTCTCTGCAGTGGGGTGCAATCCATCCTTGTCAATTTGGTATCCAAGGTAGGATACTTGTGGCACTCCAATTTGACATTTATCCATTCTCAGTTTTAGCCCTGCCTCCTGTAGTTTAGATAAGACTTGATAGAGACGCTTGTTGTGCTCTTGCTCATTAGTGGCACTCACCAGGACGTCATCCAGGTAGCAGAACACTCCTGGGAGGCCCTGCAATAGTCCTTCCATGGCACGCTGAAAGATTCCAGGTGCGGACGCAATTCCAAAGCTGAGACGGTTGTAAGCAAATAAACCTCTGTGGGTGTTTATTACCGTGAGTTCCTTGGAGTCTTCATCCAAGGGTAGTTGAGCGTATGCCTGAGACATATCTAGCTTGGAGTATATAACTCCTCCGGCTAACCCGCTAAATAAATCTTCCACTCTGGGTATGAGGTAGGTATCAAGCCTAGTGGCTCTGTTGACTGTGAGTTTGTAATCCCCACATTTTTGGATGCTTTGATCAGCCTTGAGCACAGGGACGATCGCCGCTGCCCATCTTGAGTACTGTACAGGGGTGAGCATACCTTCCTGCACCAGTCTATCAAGTTCAGCCTCCACCTTAGGTCTAAGTGTGTAAGGCACATTCCTGGCCTTACAAAACTTTGGTGGTACGGAGGGATCCACTTCTATTTTGAATTTCCTTCCCTTAAAGCAACCTAGACCTGGTTGAAAAAGGTTGGGGAATTTATTTGCTAACTCTTCAGGGCAGGTAGTCAATTTGTTGACTTCATTGGCTACTATGGTTACCCTACCCAGCAAAGCAGGCCTCTCCCTGTCTACAATCACCATAGTTGCTGGCTGAGGAACCATATTGCCAGACTCACGCTGGATGTTAGCCCTAATCTCCCCACAAATCACTAGTGGGGTTCCCCCATACGTCCTAAGCTTAACATCAGAAGGTCTCAGCTCGGGTCTTGACTTAGCTGGTATTTTAGAGTAGGTGGCCATTGAAAGGATAGACCTGGCAGCACCTGTATTTACCTCCATCTCTAATGGCACACCATTTAGTAACAATTTTATTCTGATTGGGGGTTTCATTTCCTCGGCTAATGAAAATATTTCCCCATAACACCCTTGATTGGGGGCTGGGTAGTCTGCACTGGTTCCATTGCTAGTTCCATTAGGGTTAGGGTGATGTTCCCTCCCCCTTTTGTCATGCATAGCATGCACAAAATTATTTTTGTTGCCTTTATCAGATTTTTGATTTTTCAATTTAAAACAACATTTCTTAAGATGGCCTTTTTGGCCACAACCATGACAAACACTGTCTTTATAGGGGCAATCTCTACACCAGTGCAGATTACCACAGCCGCTGCATGCTGATTTGGGGTTAGCTTGAGTCTGAGTTTTGCCCTGAGGCTTAATAGCAGTTTGCTTAACTCTGCTCTGGCCTACATTTAGAATTGAATTTGGTTGCCTCAACCCCACTGTTTCTCTCAGTGTGGTTTCTTTAGAAGTAGCTAGATCCATGGCCTTTTGCCATGTCAGGCCAGCTTCATTCAGCAAGCAGTTTTGGATTTCATTACTGGACACACCCAAAATGAAACGATCCAACAGGGTCTCTTCTAGCACTTCCTGTTTGAAATTACAGGTATTAGAAAGTGCTTTCAAGCTAGCCACAAAATCAGCAATGCTTTCCCCTTGTCTCTGGTTCCGCTTATGGAACCTAAACCTCTCAAAGATTTGATTTCTTGTTGGCTTAAAATGTCGTCTCAATGCTTCCACAATCTCGTCATAAGTAGCATCAAGTACCTTTTTCGGAGACATAAGGTCTCTTATCAACCTAGCAATTTTAGGACCCACTAGTGAAATTAGGGTGGGGGCTTTTTTATTATCCTCTATTTTGTTTATTAAAAAATAGCAGTGTAATCTAGTTTCATAGTCTCCAAATTCTTCCTCTACAGGATTAAATTCTCCTACTGAACCTATCAATGGCATATTGAATTTTTAGTAAGTCAAACACACTGTAAAAAAAAATTTTCACAGCACAAATAGTACAATCACTTGATCAATTCTCCGTTTCTTCACTAGTCTAGCCAGTCTATCAACACCAGTGAGCAGAACAACAACAATAAAAAAAATTACTAGGCAAATTTTATGTTCCCTCACTAGTCATTCCCAGTAGTTCTATTAACACCTCGTTGCCAGTATAATGAAGTGGATAGCCCTGCACTGGAGCACAGTATAGGTTCCACATAGACACAACACAGTTTATAGTGCTGACAATAATACACAATGAAAGGACATCAATTTAGGTATAGTTCACTCACCTCTTGGATACCTTACAACATAGATATTCAGATACCAGAATGTGGTTAGCGAGAGCAGAGCGGAGATAGACGGGAATATATATAGAATAGAATAGAATAGAATTAGTACATTAGTTTAGAAATTAAGAAGTTAGATACCAACCACAGTGGTAATTATGTACACACTCGGTCAACATTTACTTGTTGTCGAACCCGAGTTCACTAGCAGACTGGCTGCGAGTGTTGCTCTCTCGAGCGTTGCCAACTATTGGTCTCTCTAACTAGAACTTACACTACTCGCTATATTACATGTATGCTTACGAGTTTGGTGTAAGTATGTGCGTGGGTATGTTTGTGCATGCGTATGTGTATATATCTACATGTATACGTGCACATATGTGTGTACTAGACTGACAACTAGCATTTTACTAGAGAGAATGGTCTTTTTTCTGTGCACTCTCAGCTTGTAACATTACCTAACTCGTCATCTCTTTATTATTGTAAAGCATTCATGTACAAACTATACATTTGTTCTGCGATCATCCATTTATATTTAAATAAAATGCTTATTAACTAATGACCGGTATGTTAAAATTGTTGAATCAGAAATACAAAACTTATAATCTTCTTGGTCCTCATGCTTATGTGTACATATATGTGTATATATTTACATGTATGTGTGCACATATGTGTGTACTAGACTGACAACTAGCATTTTACTAGAGATAATGGTCATTTTCTGTTCACTCTCAACTTGTAACATTACCTAACTCGTCATCTCTTTATTATTGTAAAGCATTCATGTACCAACTATACATTTGTTGTGCGATCATCCATTTATATTTAAATAAAATGCTTATTAACTAACGACCGTTATGTTAAAATTGTTGAATTAGAAATACAAAACTTATAATCTTCTTGGTCCTCATGCTTATGTGTACATATATATACATATCTGTATGTGTGTGTGTATGTATGTATATATATATATATATACGTATATATATGTATACGGATTTGTATTTATATATTTTTTTCATGCTTCCTTAAAATGACACTTTTGAACATTTGCCGAAACAAGCGATTCATATATTATTTCCTGGCATCAATAATAGCGAAGTTTTATGTCATGTACATGTAAACTGTCAAAAGTGTTTTCAACCCACAATGAAAATGCATCGTCCATGAATTTGCGTTATCTCTTATAATTATCATTACATGTATTGTCAAATGTAGATTAAGCAAGATTAGGAGTACATTGCCCTCAATCATTTATTTTCGACTAGTGACACGAGTTTTTCTATACTCGTGTGTGTGTATCATCTAAGTGTATTAATTTTAAGATATTTAAAAACCAATGATTGTAATATTGTACAATCTCTATTGGAAATAAAGTTTTTTCTTTCTTTCTTCTTTCATTAGCAAATTACATAACGATTTTAGACTCAGTTGTGCTGCTGCTTGTGATATCAGTGGAGTTTTTGACCAGTTGGTCTTGAACACCGGTTCTGGGTGTTAAGATGATTCAGGCTGCAACTCGGGCGCTAGAGCTGCGGTACTGACCTTAGCACTAGACTCTTCCATTGTTATTCTCCTGTAAGCAGCAGACTCAAGTAGTCTTGCACATGTGTATGAATAGACTCGTTATTGTACAAAATAATCCAGCACGATGTCCCCTGACAGGATCTACTGGACCACACATTCATGCACTCACAAACACGTATGGAACCAAACCCTAACCTCTTAATGTTAGGACCTTACTTCCTCCAAGTCTCCTCCGAGTTTTTTCTCCAAGTTCTCCTCCTCTTCAAATTACACTATACTGGAAGGCCTGCATCCCTGCAGCTAAGCCGCAAAAATATCCAGTTGAGACCATTGGGTCGAGAGTCCTCATTTCTTACCGAGTTTTCCCAACCGGTAACTATTCCCATACTCATCACTCAATTCCCTACTCACTTGGTGTCGGAACCTCTCACACTTACACCATCCTCGACTTCACACTCCAGCACACGCGTCCACGAGCCTGAGCTGAACGAATCGTCTGAAGTCCTGCAACCTCCTCGGACTCTCCCCAAGAACGTCTCTCGAACAAGAGTCAAGCCTCGCACTTCGGTGTTCAGCATCAACCAATAAATCCCATAAGGCGAGCTAAACTATTCTCTCATTTTCCCCAGTGTTGGTTGTGGTGTTTTTTTTTGTTTGATCTATATAGATGCTTGAAATATTGCGTCCGAATACCGTCCTTAACTCCTTCTGAGTCAGTGGCCATACTTAATTCATTTCCTGGCGTCCTGGCGTTAGTTTGATTTGAAAATCCAATGTACAAGGTGATTTGAAAATCCAATGGCATTTGAAAATCCAATGTACAAGGTGATATGTATCAGGCTTGATTGGAAATAAAGCATCCGTAGATGCCTTCATTAATATTATTATTACTGTGAGGTAACTCTGCTGTTAATTCAATGGCTATCACAAGAATGAATCTATTAATTATTTTTACGAGGAAATATATTAGCTGTGGTATTTAAAAATACAACAAACACACCTGTCAATATTCTGTTATAAGCCCGCGCGCAATCAGAACAGGACAGTGACTTTCGTCGACTGGCTGTTGCTGACACCGATCGAGTTTTTCATTAGCGAAATGCAACTCAGAATCATTCGTCAAAACGAAGTGGACGAGAGATATTATGGCTTCTGTTACTCACGTATCAGTGTAGTGGCTTCGTCGGTTACAGACTTCCTCTTAAAACCAGCCGTGCCCGGAAGTCAGGCTATAGCGCGTAACAATAGCTTCTGAAGCTCGTAAAGAAGGAGCGTAACAACAGCTTCCGGAGCTCTTACTTAAAAAACCAGCGCCACATTACAACGACGCATACATATTTTAATATAAAACATCTTGCTATTGTTTATCTTCTTTGCTTGATTACCTAACTACAATTCTGTTCAATGCGCGTTAACTATCATCTACGAATCCAGGCGATCTACTCCTGACTTGCAGAGAAAAGTAAAGACATAGTAAAGGAAATGAAAAAACAAAGTAATACTCGAAACATTTATTTAAAGAACACAACACAAACACAGATTCGCAATTTTTACGCAAAAAGACAAACCAGAAGAATTTGGAAATTAAATAACTTGATATGCACCAAATTCTCGTTGCAATCGCAGAGAACTAGGCAAAGGATATAATGCACTAAATTAAGAATTATGACTATCCCAAGATTTTAGAAATCATCTACTTAATTACTGCAAATCGAACAGAATATAGAGATAATTAACGTTGAGAAGTAAGGCAAAGCAGATGTTACTCAAGGCTTAAAGGTAGCCCCATTGAGTTACAAATAAGAGACTCGTTACAATTAAGAACCTCGGCCACAAACCAGTTTTCCTTCGAAAAAACTACAAGTCAAAAAAGCCAAAAACCTACAGTCTAATCATTTTAGCTCCTCCAAGAGTCCGAGTAAAACGTTAGCGAGCCCTAGTCCAAGACTAAAGAAAGAACTGCGAATTCTATCTCACAAACTTTTTTTATTGACTCCTCATATCTGTATTTCCACCTAGCTAAAATTTCTCCTCCTAGAAAGTGGAGAATTCTTTTTTTTTTTAATAAAGAAACAATAGAATGTTTGGATCTGATTACAACGTTAATCGTGTTAGAAAAAAATCTATAATGTGGCTCAATTTTCTATTTTTATCCACTAATAGGTGATTTTGTATTTTTTAAGTGTAGTTAACAATTCACTAACCAGTGCTATCCTGTATTTCAACTAGATCAACACAAGAGTTCTTTAATGCATTCTCACTCCAGTATTGTACGATGACTCCGAGCTGTTTAGCTGCACTGCGATTAGTTGTTTCATCAATTATCACAGAAAATAAACGTTCATTAAGGACGATAAGATCACTTAGTACATGTTTACTAAGACATTCTTAATAATGCTTGATGCTCTTTGTTTCCCTAAGCTTACTTTGAGAAATATTTGTTTCGGTAGTTTTAGTAATGAGTCATTTAATGAAATAGGTAAATTAAGCCCAGAAAGATATTCTTATATCTACAATTCAATATTTCTAGCTGATTTTTCAATTGGATCGCTTGTTAAGAGGAACGAAGTTAAAGTTTGTGTTTTCCTTCTCTGCATTGAGAGATTTTTATGGCGTTGACTGTTAACATGAGGAATAATCTCAAATATACCACACGCATTGATAGCTGAGAATATGATACAGTATGCCATATATTTAGTTAAGGTAAAAGACCGAGATTTTTCTAACCAGCCTCGAAAAAGTTGTTCTCTTTTCCCCTTTTTGCCTGTAGGGCTTGAAAGACGATAAAATTGTGCTTTTCTTCTTAGGTGGTGTAACAGCTTGATCAGACTCAGAATTTATTTGATAATAGCAATTTTAATGTATCGTAAGTAATCAAACATTTCGTCACAATGCAATACTGCACGTGACTGCATCTTGCACTGTTAATTGCACACGACTTAAACAAAACTATCTACCCTCGGCTCGGGCAGCGTTAAATGCACGTTACTTAGCTGTTCGTTTTCAGTAAACGACCATGACCGGTGTGTTAGTGTAAATCTTGATACATTCACGAGTTAGTTGATATAAGGCTAGAAAATATAGATTTCTAAACATTAAATCAAGTTGCCTACCGCTTCAATTATTGTAACTACTTTTAATTAACCAAGGTATATTTAATGCAGCAAATCTGACAGCATTACACTGAGGAGAGATCACAGCTGTGTTAGGATTGGGGGGTATGGGGTAACTTTAATATCAGTATTAACGTCCAATCATAATCTTTCTCGATAGTGTTCTCGAAATCGCGAAAAGAGGGATAATAATGACACTTTTAGGGGGACTGAGCTTTGGATATTTATTGGAGGAAGCCGGGAGGACCGATGCGTTTCTTGATGCTGAAGAGCTTGACTGAGATGGTGCAGTCCGTGCAGGCGAAGGCTCCGGCGAGTGATGACGTTGACTGGGGTGCGTGAGTGTGTTTGTGTGGAGGTCACTTTTAGAGTGCGGGCAAATTAACGAAGCAGAGAATCAGGGCTTTAAGGATTTGCTTCAAGTCTTAATTTTGAGCCTTGATTGATGATGGATATTTAGCCAGTAACTTAGATAATTATACCAGGCTGAAATCAGCTCGCAAAACCGAGGCAAATGCAAGGCAATAAGGTCGAGTTAAGAGTTCGACTCACGTCGGAACTATTCAGAAACAATGGTGAAACCCGATGTTTGAGTTGTGAGTAAAACTCGAGGCAACGTAGGCTCAGTGAATGTAAAAGTCGAGTGTAAAACACGAGGGTATGACTTAAGGCCTAGGGATGATGTGTTTGTGGCGTTCGTTGGCGGCTGATGAATCTGGAAGAATCGAGACGCTGGTTTGATACATTCGAAGAAGGCACCAAGAATAATCCACAACTGTCATCCCTAGCATCGTAATAAATATTTCCCATCACGGAGAAAACCCTAAACTTTTCCACAGATTTAACTCAAAGCTATTAGTTTCATTACAGGCTCATGAAGAATAGGAAAGGTTTTAACAGCTGGAAATGGCTGTTCCTTTATGTGTTATGTTGTGCGCTAGCGGAATTTCTATCTTCGCTTCGGCACAACATAGAACGGAAGACGCAAGGATTCCGAAAAAAGTCGAGGTTTCTTCGGTTTTATTTCTTATCGAAGCGACTCCGTAAATCTGCCCAGATAGGTATGATTCAGAGTCGGACCATGAATTGCATGACAAGAGAACCCTAATTTAAGATCATAGTCGAATGATTAACTGATGTACATGGCGCTGCATAACGAGAAAGGGATCTCCTACTTCTTGAGCAAGACACAGAGAAGGGCTAAATAATGTTAGAACTAGGTATGATATTCTAGTGACGGGATTCGTAACACAATATTCATTATTACATAAGAAGGTTTTAGCCTCCCTTAACCACGACAAAGACGTTCCAAGAGAGGGACGAGGAAGGCACCATTTATATAGCCCCGCACAACAAGAAAGTAAATTCACACCTCGAGGGTACACGAGAAATAGCTGAGTGAGACATAAGAGGCCATAGAATAGTAGCACATAAAAAAGAGAACTCGCCGCGCTGCTAACGACGTAGCACAACAACAATTCGCATTACTATTACTAGTATTATTATATAAGAAAGTTTTAGCCTCCCTTAACCACGACAAAGATGTCCCAAGAGAGGAAAGAGGAAGGCACCATCTAGCGTGTAGTTGGGGGAACGCGGAATCTACGCACAAGGTGCACAGGAACAGTAGGCTGGGAAATAAGTTCACAAAACAAGAAAGGTTTCCGTTGCATTGACAGGGAAGAAAATAAGTCTCTAGTCGAGTAACACATTGTCAAGAACACCCTGTCAAAGACACACTGCTAGAAACACATTTAGAAAGAACACATTTATGATACACGCACACGAATATTGTAAACTCGTGTCACTAGTCGAAGGGAATGATTGAGGGCAATGTACTCCTAATCTTGCTCAATCTACATTTGATAATACATGTAATGATAGCTATAAGAGACAGCGCAATTTCATGGACGATGCATTTTCATTGTGAGGTGAAAACACCTTTGATAGTTTATATGTACATGACATAAACTTCGTAATCCTTGACGCCAGGCAATAATACATGAATCGCTTGTTTCGGCCAATGTTCAAAGTGTCCTTTTAAGGAAGCACAAAAAGTTATATATATGAATGTACATCCGTATCCAACAATCTTAACACAGCGGTCATTAGTTAATAAGCACTTTATTTGAACAAAAAGTGGACGATCGCACAACAAATTTGTAGTTTTCACATGAATGCTTCACAATAATAAAGAGATGACGAGTTAGGTAACATTACAAGTTGAGAGAGGATACTCTAAAATACTTACAGACGATGAGGAAAGGTCCCTCAGTTTAGACCTGTAACAGCTTATTTTAGCCTGTAAAATAAGTGACTACTCCGTCTTTTTTCTTTACCCTATCTGTGGAAAAGGGACAGCAAAATTAGGTCTCTAAAGCAGGAGCAAGCTACTTAGGTTATCAGGTCAGCCATTGTCGGCAAATCCTATTATCAAAATGAAAGCGGCAATTACACTTTTATCAACGTCGCTTTTAATACACAAATCTTTAAATAGTGAAGCAGTGGTTGATTTGTATTCTCAAGTAAATATAAATTGTGCTATTTTGTGTTAATCTATGAAATGTAATAAACTTCAAATAAATCATCTGTGACAATTCGAGAGCATTGAAATGTCGGTCTCTCCATGTTGCATCTACTGCCTATGACACTGTCTACAATATCATATTTACTTTCTATGACAACATAGCTGGACTATTATGCAAATGTTGCTGAGCAAAAAGAAAAACATTTGGACATTAATACAGAATCGCTTGGAGCAGTGAAGTGAAAATAGGAAAATTCATCAGTTAAAATCACACATTTCCTGAAACTGTCTGATACTCCGGCTTTCTCCATCTTGAGTTTTTAAACTTAGCATGAGAATGCACATATCAAACCTAACCTCAGAGTTAAATTGCTCGACAGACAAATCGGTAAAGTCACAGTGTTCAGCTAAAATACCGTTAAACCAATTTCCAGCATTACACTGCAGCTTACTGGCTACATTGACAGAGAACACCAGACTTAACAGCATCACAACGGCTAGTCTGACTCAATGTGGGTGAGTTCGCCGGCCGCCAGAAGCATCCTCGAATGCTCTAGAAACCGGCTGTTCACCGCTTATCAAACACAAGTTGTGTGGAGACACTCGAAAATTATAGCCAGCGAGGTAACACGTAAATTAAATAAGTTTCTTACACAAATTCACTCTTAAAAGACACAGAAACTTAAGATTATCCGGGAACCTGTTCCTCCCACGCACTTCAAACAAATAAAACGTTGGCGTCATTCTTGCGGACCAGCGCGGATCCGCAGAATGTTGCCGAAATAAATTGTCAAAAATTCTTTTTTTTTTTCACGTCATAGAAGACGTGACATTATGATTGATTTACAATATAAGCATGACAGTACAAGACTTGTGATTTTAGAGCAGTCATAATCTGTTATTTATTTTTGAAATTATGGAAACTACATGTGATTTAAGCACACGACTCGTGGAATATAACTGAAATACAAAACAGCTAAAAAATGCAGGAATATGAATGAATGAATTTCGTACTCTATGATATCCGTACGAAAATCAAAAGACAGTCCTAAAAAACATCCACATGTCAATTATACTGAAAAACACTGCAAGTAAAAAAAAGGAAATATTCAAACATAAATAACAGGGTAAATCTTTGAACATGAAAATGAACATAACACAGCCTGTTTACGCTACGCCATCTTTGTGAACGCATCGGTAATCCGCCGTGCAACTCGCATGAATTATCTACGACGATTTGCACATCTTAAAATAACACAGCACTGGTGAAAAATCACTTATAAACTTAAACCGATGGATGAAGAAAAAACACAATATCTTCTAAGCAAGGTTTGCTCTAAATTAAACACTTATTTTCACTTACAAGTCGCTGAAACACACGGGGCGAGAACCAAGCAAAAAATGACGAACCTACCAACGCGTCAGTCGCAGTGTTGCCATCCTAACGATTCAAAGACTCAAAACGTCCATCGGTGGTATTATTTTTTTTCTCTGTGCTTTTACACAAAAACTTCTAAGATTACTAATTATAAGTAGAAAATTGTTAATAATAATTTAGAGTAAGATTTTTAATGCCAATAATTATGCTATTTAAATGTGAATTAGAATTTCACTGAATTTATACATTTTGTAGCTAATGCTACAGCTGGGAGATATACTGAAATATGCACAGCAATTTGAGCTTTAACGCGGTGTGCAATGAAGAACAAATTGTTAGCGGATTCGGGTAGTTTTGCGTTTGATCAAAACATTAGTTCTATTGAACATTTTCATGAGTACTTCGGGAGAGTACTTTCAAAACGTACCTTACAATAGATATATTGTAGTACTTCAGAGAGCAAACTTGATTTTGGAAATGAAAATGGGCAAATACCCTACAATTTCGTAGTCCTACCTTAATAAAATTTGAATTACCCTAAATATTCTGTCATTTTCTGTACCTTAAGCTCTCCCATAAACACTACTTGATTACCCTAAAATGTTTTCTTACCTTGAAGTGGAAGCCCTGCACACACAACCGTGACGTGCTGTCAGTTATGAGCACGGTATACGTGGTTATGAGTCAACACCACCGCAATTACTCCTCTCTAAAGCAACTAAATTTTTTGCGTAGATATACTTAGCTGCGCTTAAAACTCTTCGTTGAGTCTAAACGCTTTCCCTGATGTTCTGAATTACTATTTTTATCGAAAGGTTTTTGAGAAGAGTAACCAATTCCAACTCTGAGAAGCAACAAATTTCATAATTTGTAGGCTTATTGAGTTAACAGAACAAATTTAAAACTACCAAATTCATAATTTTTGCACATTACAACCAAAGTATTTGTTTAACAAAATGACTTATTTATTTATAAAGACATCGGTATCTTACAAGAATGAGCGAACTTGTAATTTGTAATTGGAAAACTTTCGTTACCTGAAGGTAGATAGAAAATTTTATAGTTCGTGGAAAGAAAGAAAAATGAGACCCGTGTCAAAATCACTGTTTTTTTAAATTCCGCTAAATGCCAAAACGCCTGTTATAAGGCATTGCTAAAAAAAGATGGAAAAAATCCTCACTCTGGCCTCCTCTTAATGAAAGAAATATTTTTCCGCATGGGTACAATAAAAAATCTTGGTTACTATTTGAGGAGTTATTCAAATTGTCTAAGAAGAGGATAAAAAAGTAATGGCATGCTGAACAATTCAATTTCATAGAGGTTGTAGTGAACTCCCTCAGCAGCATTCCAGCCTAATTTCATAAACTATTAAAACTATCTTCTAAAAATTAACTAAGATGAACACAATCATTCCTACAATTTTAGAAAAAAAAATTCATTTAACATTACCCCGAAATCTATTAAAATTTGAACCGAAAATACTTCGACATTTCCGAAAATTAGCTCTCATATGTTTTGATGTATAACCATTTCGCAAGCGCTCTTCCGTTATCGTACGCATATAAAGCCAGCCCTCCAGGCAGAGTCGGTGAGTCACGTAAGAGAACCGTCTGAGTGTAGGGCTTGGGCCCCAAAGGGGCATATGAAGCCTTCAAGACACGGCACACTCAACCACACCTACCTAGTCCTCAATCAACTACATTAACACGTTCCCTGCGAAGAGACCCACCGGTGGTCCCTTAGGTTATTTTCATAGTGCTGCTGACCCACCTGCAGTCACTAACTTATTGTATATTAATAACCAATGAAAGCTTAATAAAGGCCAGATCCAGTTAGTGTTTGCTATTTTCAAAGTTATATCCACAATTGACTTTAAATTTAAATTGAATATTGAACTTCAGTTTAACCCTTCGCCGTTAACGTGTTAAGTTGTGCTAGGCAGACCTCAGTAACACACTGAGACTCAAACAATCAGCCACACGGCTCGACGACTAAGTCCCCGTCCCCAGGGTACCACCTCCAATCTCCTACCTCCAATTTACTATCTCCAACTTTCACCTTCTACCGTTCAACTTACGGTTTGATCTACACCAATATACACACATTGACCTCACAACCATTACTTGTCATAAAATATTACAACTCACTGCGCCCTCGATCCAGAACACGCACATAAACTCCATCCGAACACCGCGAGCCGGTCTGGAGTTCATCATCGACTGGATTGGATCAAGGATTCTCCCTCGGAAGTAACAAGCTCCGAAGGCCCTCCCGTCAACAATCCTCTATAATAAAATCACGGCGAGTAATGAGGTGGTCTTTGTATATCCTTTCGACTAGGCCGTATCTGTGCGAATAACTGATGAATGACGAATAGATCACACTCCTTCGGAGTTTAAGGGCTCCTCAAGTTCTGAGACTTCTAATTAATGTGCGTAAACACGCGCTGGTGACCCCAACTTAAAATTCTGATTGTAAAGTCATTTTTCAGTTGAAGTGGAATCATTCGGCCTACCCGAGTAACATCAAACTTCACAAGGTTGTAGGTTGAGCGGACAGACAATTCTTCCTGTTGATGGTATTGGAACAGTACAACCATTCAAGGCATTTATAGCATTTTCTTCTTGATTGTTGCATTTTTCTTTTCTTGATTGCCGTTTTTAAAAACATCATATTTTTCCAATTAACTCATAACAGAGGCTGTTGGAACCAAGGCGGTTGAATGGGTGGAGGTGGCATTGCTATCTTTTGCCAGTCAAACGAATGAAGCTACATATGCCGACCCAAGCCCAGCCCACCCGGCATTTGCCTCAAGTTGTGGAGGTAGTGTGGCAGTGGAGGCTGCCCACCACCTCCAACATCAGGGACTAAACACCGCGCTGTGAAATGGCAGACTCGCACTACTCTGTGCGATACATAGTTTTTTCTCAGGCATATATTTCAATTGTGTCTTTGTTGAATGATAAAGAACAACAACAATTACATAGAATCATATACAGGCAAGCGAAACTGTGGTCTACAACGATACACTTCGGTTTGAACTCCTTCCCAATCACTTGCCTAAAGTTGTGCAGCAGGGTTGCCAACATACTTTTTAAGTGGTTAGATGCACTGCTCTTCGTTGAGTCTAAACGCTTTCCCTGATGTTCTAAATTACTATTTTTGTCGAAAGGTTTTTGAGAATAGTAAATAGGCTAACTCTAACCCTGAGGAGCAACAAATTTCAAAATTTTTAGGTATATTGAATGTAAGTGCCGTCCGCTTTTGTTTCTTTTTCTCCGTAATTTGTACTGACGAACTTGACTTCAGTTGGACTCAGTGTCTGGCTTATTTCAATCTGTTTCCGGACGGTGTGGAGATTGCTCAAATATTCTACCATGTTCTGCATATTAAAACCTTGTTCGTGCCATGCAATTTATATTTTGATTTGTTTTGCTTTGTAATTTAAATCTGTTCATCTTTTGTTTCAGCTTTCTATATTATATACACTATTCGAAACCGTTCATATAATAAAGTCGAAGAACGAAAACGCGTATCGAATAAATGAAAACAAATTTCCTATTTCATAATTGCTACGGCAATTATATAGTTTCGAGCCATTCCTATTTCATAATTGCTACGGTAATTATATAGTTTCGAATAGGAGTGAGCAGTAGCGTGGTGCACCGTGAAAGTTCCAAGATGCTACGAACACCGCCGAGAGCTAATCCATCGCAAGATGAAGCAATCGGCGCGACTAGTGTCAACATGCCTGAACTCAGCGCTTCGAAATCGTCAAATGACACGACTGGTGAGAACCCGATTGCTCCATCCAGTAACTTGCCATATGGCAAACTAGCCTCGGTCACGAAAAAACGCAATGAAATAGAGCTCCTGCTGTCGAATCCAGCAGAGAATCTAAACATCATAAAATCTCTTTATACCGAGTACTTAACCAGAATCGAGAATTTGTACTCAGCTTGTGTAAATGAAGACTCTCTAATCTGGCTCGAGTCTCACAATGGAAACATAACTAAATTCAGAACCAAAGTCGAAAATTTACTATACCCCATCAAGCAACATCCTACAGCTGCAAGTAGCACTTCGCGTAGATCTGCAAGTTCTGCTGCTTCGGCCAAGATACAACTAGCGCAAATGAAAGCGAAGATTGGCGCTAGTAGAGAAGCCACCAGGAAATTGAGGGTAGTACAAAAGGAAGAACTTGAACTGAAGAGAAGAAAGTTTGAAGAAGAACTGAAGCAAGAAGAAGAAATGATGAAACTAAAACAAAGACAAAACGAAATTATACAGGAAAAAGAGGAGCATGAACTAACGATCCTCGAAAACGAGTTATTAAAGCTAGAAGTCGGCGATGCATCGATGGAGCCTCCTGACCCAAGGAACGAGGCATTTGAAGACGATCGACGAGTCATCTCTAGACCAGTCGACCAGGAACGAAATCGGGACTCTGACCTCGCCGCAATTCTACGTCGGCAAAACGACATATCTTTGGCACTTGCCCGCTCACAAGAACGAACTCTACTACCAAAAAAGGAAATAAAAACGTTCTCAGGAGAAGAGATTACGGATTTTAAATCCTTTATAACTAATTTCGAGCGCGTAATCGAAACAAAATGTGATGACGACGCGGATAAAATTGCGTATCTTGAGCAATATACGAGCGGAAAAGCACAGAAATTAATTAAAAGCTGCTGCCACTACGACCCTGCTACATCATTTCGGAAAGCTAAAGAAATATTGAAGGAAGAGTATGAAAACGAATTCAAAGTTTCTTCAGCATATATCGACAAGTTGAGCAGTTGGCCTCCAATAAAGTCTGAAAATGTAAACGATCTCGAAGAGTATTCTCTGTTCTTGTTGAGCTGTCATCATTACTTAGAAAACATGACCTGGGCGAATCAATTGCAAACGCCTCAAGAAATAAAAAACATAGTGTCGAAGCTTCCGTACAAATTACGAGAAAGATGGAGACGCAAGGCATATGAAGTACAGAAGAATTTCAATCTGGTAACATTCAAGGTGGTGGTCGACTTCATACGCGAAGAAGTAGCTGTGATGAAACAGCCGCTCTACGGCCAACTCGACGACGCACAGCCTGTTGGAAGAAAATTTGAGGTTAGTAACGCGAATAAAGTGTTAAAATCTAAAACTGGCGCCAGTGATCAACCTGATGTAAAATTCAAGTTTACATGTAATGAGTATGAAAAAAGTGACACTTTACCCAAATGTGAATATTGCCACCAAACTAATCATACCTTGAATTCGTGTCTCATTTTCGAAAAATTGCCTGCAGAAGAAAAATCAACGTTTGTAAGAACTACGGGCCTTTGCTTCGGATGTCTGAAGAGAAATCACTTATCGAAAAACTGCAGAAATAGATTACAGTGTGACCATTGCAAAGGAAGACACCCGACTGTTTTGCACATGAATAATAAAGAAAAGAGTTCGAACTATCAAACTCAGAACTTATCTGTTGAAGTGAACGACTCGAAGGCCTGCTCCATCCGCTCCGGTACCTTTGCTGGGGCTGGTATCAACGAACGCAAGGTTTTTCACCCCGTGATTCCTGCACGAATAAAAATACTCGGTGGTAAGGAAGAACTTCTTGTTAACGTTGCTATCGATAACTGCTCATCTGACTGCTGGGTTAAAGAAGATTTGATTGACAAGCTTGGCATTAAAACTACTGAAACTAAAGTGACATTAGCAACCATAGAAAACGCTAATATGAAGACTAAAACTAGAGTGATGAACAATCTAATAATCAGTGATATCGACGGAAATAACAGCATTGTCATACCAGTCGTATATACAAGAAGCGAGGCTCAATGGCCTTTCTCAATTGCAGACATACCTTCCAACGACGACATTGAAGAATATGAATACCTGAAGGATGTCCCGTTCAATTTCACCACTCAACCCATTAGTCTACTTCTCGGTATGAACGTGCCGTCGGTCATGAAGCCTCTTCAAATCGTCGACCGGGAACCCGATGAACCATACGCTTCGCTTCACACTCTGGGCTGGGCTCTTAACGGTCCTGTTAATGGAGAAAAGGTGAAATCTATTAGTAACAAGATAACTCTAAAACAGGAACCTTACTTGCACAAACAAATTGAAAACTATTTCAACAAAGATTACGAAGATACTTCACTTGAAACAGTGATGTCGCCTGAAGAAGAGCATTGGTTACAGAAAGTAGGTTTTAGCAAGAAAAAGTTGGAAACGGGTAACTACGAATTCTGCCTACCATTCAAGACAGGGGATACGTCTCTGCCTGACAACCGAGATCAAGCATTGAATAGATTTCGTTCCCTAGAAAGAAAGCTGCAGTCGAACGTTTCATTCGGTCAACAATATAAAAGGTTTATGGAAGACATGTTGCTTAAAAACTACATAGAAGTTGTCCCACAAGAAGAGCTGAAGACTCGGTCTGGCAAAAAATGGTACTTGACTCATCATGGCGTTATCCACAAGCAAAAGAAAAAGATCAGAGTAGTTTACAACTGCTCTCTACCATACCATAATGTTTCTCTTAATGATGTATTGATGAAGGGACCTGATCTTGCTAATGATCTAGTTGGAGTTCTTATAAGATTCAGACAGGAAAAGGTGGCATTTGCTGCCGATATAGAACAAATGTTCTATCAAGTGAAGGTGCGCAAAGAAGATCGAGACTACCTGAGATTCTTCTGGTACGACATGAAAGACAAAACTAAGCTTCTCGAGTACAGACTTACCGTGCACGTGTTCGGTGCGACCAGCTCGCCAAGCGTTGCTAACTATGCACTAAAGCAAACTGCAGTAGACAATCCGCTGTGCAGTTAAGAGTGCGCGAACGCTGTTGATAAGAGCTTTTATGTCGACGACTTGTTAGTATCTGTAAGAGACGAAGAAAAAGCACTTTCGGTAATCAATGAAATTAAAGATACGACTTACTCAGCAAAATTTAAGTTGACTGCATTCCATAGCAATTCTAAGCATTTGCTTCAGAATTTGTCATCGGATGAACTGTCGGTAAATTTGAAGAAAATAAATTTGAAAGTTGATTCAACACCGACAGAAAAAACTTTGGGCCTGAACTGGAATACAAACGAAGATAAGCTGAGCTTTACAGTGAAACCATTCCACGAAAGCAAAATTTCGAAGAGGTCTGTGCTTGATTATTTGGCAACAATTTACGACCCCATAGGCTTAGTGTCCCCTTGTTTCATTACTGCGAAGAAGATATTTCAAGAATCGTGCCGCTTAAAAATAGATTGGGATGACAACCTACCCGAAAATTTGACTCTCAAATGGAAAAGTTGGTGTTCAGATATCGTGCAATTAAACAACTTACAAACAGACCGCTGTATGAAAAAATGTGAAGCTGAGACAGTCGTAATGCACACATTTGCTGATGGCAGCGAGACTTCATACGGTGCCGCAATTTATTTGAGCTTCACAGATCAGACTAACACGGTTACGTCTTGCTTGGTATTCTCCAAGTCCCGCTTAACTCCTTTGAGCCGGTCTACGCTGAAAACCATTCCTCGTATTGAACTCAACGGTGCGAAACTCGCGGTCGAAATATCTGAGAAAATAAAAAAAGAAGTGAGCCTCACAATTGATGATCATCATTATTACACGGATAGCCAAACAGTTTTAAGATACATCAAAAATGAGAAGAAACAATTTCAGAGATTCCTCAGTAACAGAGTAGCTTACATAAGGAATTACTCCAACATTGACAACTGGCATTACGTACCTTCCAAAAAGAATCCCGCTGATATAATAAGTCGTGGGGTTTCGGTAAAATCTTTGTCCAGTTCCTCTTTATGGTTCAGAGGACCTGACTTCATCAATACGTACCCGCTGGTTCCTCCGGCTGTAAATTACAACCACAATATTCCAGAGGACGATGAAGAAGTTAAAAAATCGGCAACGGCATTGTCCACGAAACCAACATCGCAGCTCTCTCCAACCGAGATTCTACTGTCGTCCTCATCAGACTGGTATAAACTGAGACGAAAAGTTGCATGGATGCAGCGATTTCAAGATTTCTTGCGAGGCAAGAAATTACAAAACTCGTTACTCTCTGTCCACGTACTTGAAAAGGCTGAAATTTCCATATTGAAATTTGTCCAATGTAAGTATTTCAATCTGATTTTAGAATGCTTGCAAAACGTAAAACCTCTTCCCCAAAGGGAGCCACTAAAAAAGCTTTCTCCCTTTATTGACGAAAACGGCGTTCTGAGAGTCGGCGGCAGACTTGACAACATGGCTGCAAGCTTCGAAACCAAACACCCTGCAATTCTACCAGCTGATTCCGTCATATCACGCCTCCTCATGAAAAACGCCCATGAGAAAACCGGTCACATGGGTAGACAGGCAATGCTGACCAACGTGCGCTCAAAATATTGGCTCATCAATGGGAACAGCTTAGCGAGGAAAATATTGAAGAAATGCATTACTTGCAGAAAAAACTATGCTAAGCCCTGTAGCCAACTCATGGCTGTGCTGCCAAAACCAAGAGTAACTGCCGATGAACCGCCTCTTACGACTACAGGCATCGACAATTTCGGACCCTTTTACGTCGTTAATGGTCGCAAACAGGAAAAACGCTATGGCGTTATTTTCTCGTGCTTTGCAAGCAGGGCGGTGCATATAGAAGCAACGAGAACTTTAAGCACAGACTCTTTCATAAATGCACTCCGGAGATTTATTAGCAGACGAGGTTCTGTAAAAATGGTTTACAGCGACAATGGCACAAACTTCACGTCAGCTAATAAACAATCGAAAGAAAATGTGATACAATGGAATAAAAAGGTCATAAATGATTTTCTTCTTCAAAGGAACATTGAGTGGAGTTTTAACCCTCCATATTCATCACACTTTGGAGGAGTCTGGGAACGTGAAATTCGTTCAATACGCAAGGTTCTATCCGGACTTTTGTCACAACAGCCTAATCGCTTCAATGATGAAGAATTATCGACCCTGTTCTGCGAAATAGAAGCTATTCTAAACAGCCGCCCGCTCACGCCTGTATCAGACGATCCCGAAGACTATGAAGCGCTCACACCAAACCACCTGCTGTTGCTGAATTCCGCGCCGACGCTACCTCCTGGTGTCTTCAACGAGGAAGACTGCTACCTTCGTCGAAGGTGGCGTCAGGTTCAATACCTTAGCAACTTGTTTTGGACGCGGTGGAGGAAGGAGTATGTAACCTTACTACAAGAGCGACAAAAGTGGTCGCATCGTGCTCGATCCCTGGCAAGAAACGATCTCGTCCTAGTCGCAGACAGCCAACTTCCTCGCAATCAATGGTTGCTTGGGAGAATAACGAAGGTTTTCCAAGATTCGAAGAACTATGTTAGACGTGTAAGAATTAAAGTTTGTAAAAATAAAGATTCCTCTAATAAGTTCGGTACAGTAGAAATTGAAAGACCTATTGTTAAAGTTGTATTTCTGGCACCGAGCTCCTGAAAATGTTAAAGTTCGTATTTTGCTAGATATTCATTAAATTTGTAATATATGAAACCGAGAGATTTGATGTCTAGTTGACGAACTAATACAGCTCATTAAATTAAGTATCTCTTGTGGAAGGCTACCTTGATACGAATTAAATTGTGATGAATCGGCAAGGCAATTGCGGTAATATTAGAGTAAATTGTACACTGGTAAATTTTGTGTAAAATTTAGGGGCTGGTTTCCGCTTTTGTTTCTTTTTCTCCGTAATTTGTACTGACGAACTTGACTTCAGTTGGACTCAGTGTCTGGCTTATTTCATTCTGTTTCCGGACGGTGTGGAGATTGCTCAAATATTCTACCATGTTCTGCATATTAAAACCTTGTTCGTGCCATGCAATTTATATTTTGATTTGTTTTGCTTTGTAATTTAAATCTGTTCATCTTTTGTTTCAGCTTTCTATATTATATACACTATTCGAAACCGTTCATATAATAAAGTCGAAGAACGAAAACGCGTATCGAATAAATGAAAACAAATTTCCTATTTCATAATTGCTACGGCAATTATATTGAATAAACAAAATAAATCTAAAAATTACCAAATTTATAAGTTTTGCACATTACAACCAAAATATTTGTTTAATTTGTTGTACTTAGCAACTTACATCTAGTTATGTAAAGAAATGAACAATTCAAGACGTTTTACGTACCTGATATTTTATGTGTTTTTTAAGTTAATAAAGAACATCTTTTCAACCTTAAAGTAATTTAATTTGGCTTCACAGAACAAGTTTTATAGAAATTAGGCGTTATATATACATACCTGAGAGTAAAGTAAATTTATTTGAATTCTGCTGGCAAAAGTGTTCCTCGTGCTGAATGGTTCAAGTTCAAGTTCAAGGTTTCGTTAAATAGTTTAGCAGAGTGATGACATCTTAAGGTAATAAATTGAGATACAACACATTTTATTAATCAATAAACATTATTCTGTAGAGGATAAACTTCGAAAGAGTAGTTGTGAAGTAAATTGAATAATATGAATACTAAGTGTTGAATGAAGCATTTTTTCAAGTCAAAAGTTTTAGTGTTTTTAGGGAGAAAGACTGTGATCAAGTTTGTTTTTTTAGATATATTGACAACATATATGTTGTTGTTTTAGATATATGTTTAGATATATTGACAACACCATATATCTACATAAATAGATATACATGTTTCTATTTCATTTCTTTACACAAAAACCATCCGGTTAATAAATTTTATTGCACTAGCGAAATGATTCAAAAATAGATCTCCCACTTACTCCAGAGGACGTCTCTGTGAATCGGATTAATGACAAATACAATTAATGAAATTAATCGTAATTTGAGCGTATGAATCGTGGTAAAATTATCTTTCTGTCCGTATGTTGTACAAGCAAATTTTGATGTTGAGTATATGTTTGTTTGCGCATTTCTGCCAAAATTTTGTAGATATTTGTCAATCATGAGTGGTAACTGGCCTACACTGTATCTCCATTTTATCCCATGTACCCATGTCCGCATGATGTTGCAGAGAATATCGAGAAGATATGATATATGATATATTGAAGATATATGTTTTTTTTTTTTTTTTTTTTTTTTTTGTTCCTCAGCGGTAACTTGAGTTTTCTTAAAATTTCCTTTAGGAAATTAAAAAACCATTCCATTTATACGTTTTTCGAAGTCCTTTTCTATTCCTTATCTTTCCTCAGGTTATTTCTTACGATTCATCAGAGCTTGGGCTGTCATTTTAAATATTGAAAGAGTAAGATTATTTTTCATGTCTATTAGCATTTTTCTTATATTCGTTTTCAATACGTATATATATGAATGTAGCATACCGCTACATAAGCGTAAAAATTAGAAATTCGCTATTCATACTTAAATACATTAATTAGTAGTATTAAAAATATTACTCTAATTTATTATTAATTATTTTCTACTTCTAATTCGTAATCATTAAAATTTTTGTGTAAATACATGAGAGATCAAATAATCAATCGACATTTCGAGTTCTTAAGCAGCCCGTCTGGCAACATACAAGCGCGTCGCCTAGTCCACTCACTTTTGCTTGTGGCTCGGTTGCGCGAACATCTCGACCTCTACATCAGCGCCATACACACAACCCTCACAGTCAAATCTCCCTGGGTTTTCCCTGAGTGCCATGTCAAATGTCACGTTGTTTAACCTGAGTCATGCTGTAACTTGCACACAACTTACCTTATTATTGAGCCAGCCATTTGGCATTACCTTGGGAAAGGCCAGCAAATCTACCTGAGCCTCAAACCTTTGAGCTACTCCATTCACCCAAGCTCGATTGTCTGCTAGACGTTTGGAAAGCAGACCTCATAACGTGACCACATTAAGTCACTGTTTAGAACTCCTTCAAGTTTTGCCCCAAATACAACTCACTCACCACGATTACTGCATCGCGTGCCGGCTTTCGTCAACTCCAGCCTGGTCCTCCGGCACGGATTGCCACCTCAACAAGCTCTCCGAGATCAAGAGCCAAAGAAGCCAGTTCTTCTTTTTTTCCTGGTTCCGCTTCCACAATAAACTCCGCCACGGAAACTAAGCTGAGTCCACAAACGTGTTTCATTATCACTCTCGCAATTTACCCAGTACGCTTCGAGAATCGATCGAGTTATTCTTGCCGTCAATAATCAATACTTTACATTCAAGCCAAACAACGGCGGAAAAACCCGACACTGGTGCATTGGCCGGGAACTTATTTTTTTAAAAAAGTAAAAGAAAGAACTAAACTCGAAGTGTTCTGGGGGTTGTGAGAGTATAATGTTGGCGTATCATTGTAGTGATAAATTTTCCCATGTCGTAGTGGTTTGAGAGATTTCCTGTGGATTTTTGACCATGCTAATGAATTTTTTCTGAGCAGCTTAAAAAATTTTTTTATCTTTCTTTTATGCTGTTTCCCTGTCTTTGTTTGTTTTTGTGCCTCAGTAGGTAGGGAAATATTTTTCTACTATTTCCGTGCTGTGCATTTATTCCTGACCACCGTAAAAATTCTCGTCCCATTTTCTCTCTTTCCGTTTTCTTCAACGTATTGATTGATTGAGTAGGTAGAAAAATAATTTTTTTCTCTCTCCTGCTTAATTTTGCGCCTACGCAAATTGCCGCATACCGCATAATAATTTTTTTTTCTCTTCGTTTCCAATTTCATATTTCCTATCTTCTGTTTCAACTTAATTTGAGTGATTGAGTAGGTGAAGAATTAACGCAACCCCTAGCTACTTAATCCCAAGTCATAGGCACTGATATCTTAATTGCGCATCCCAAAAAGAGACTGCTAGCATGCCTGACTCCGATAATGAAGATCGAGCACACACAAATCCCATTAGGCTCCCTCCTTTCATTCCAGGGGACGCGCACACCTGGTTCAACCAGGTGGAAGCAGTGTTTAGGTATAATAGGATAAATCAGGAGATAGACAAATTCTACGCGCTTGTGAGCGCTGCGCCCACAAAACTACTTAATGATTCTAATGATATTTTAGAAAACCCTCCAGATCATAATCCTTACGGAATCTTGAATGGCAAAATCTTGGCAAGGCTTCAAATGTCCGATGCGGACAAATTCCGAAGTCTTGTAGATGCCTCAGCCATTCCATCTGTCTCTGCTTCTTTCTCTCCTTCTTCGCTCGTGAAAGAACTTCGGAAACTCGCTACGGGTGTTGCCGTAGCTGAGGGGTTTCTGAAGGAAGTATTCATGACAAAGCTGTCACCTAACGTGCGTCCATTTCTATCGCTAGCAGGGCCCGAGCAAACGCTAGAAAAATTAGCTGAAGCCGTGGAGACCGTGATTAGAAATATTAATTTGCCACGAGAACCACAAGTTGCTTCCTTGAATGTAGGAGCTACAAATTTTAGCCCGTCAAATACGGCGCCTAGCCAATCCTCAGCCACAATAGATAAGCTGCAGCAGGATATCGCTGAAATAAAGCAAGCTCTCCAAAATTTTCAAATAGGTCAGAGTCAAAGTGTGGCGCACATTCAGCAAGGCCCAGGGAGATTCCAAAGCCACCAAAACGCCTACGACTATCCTTATGACTATCCCTCCAACTATCATCCTTTTCCTCCTCCTCAACGCTTGGATAGAGGTAGATCCTATGATAGGTCAAATCAAGACCGCCGCTTTCGGTCGCGCTCTCGTGATGCCGGTAGCAATTTATGCTGGTATCACACAAAGTATGGTGACCAAGCACGAAAGTGCGGGTCCCGTTTCTGCCCTCGCTATACCGAAATGACGTCGGGAAACGCCATCAGCGACGCATAGTAGCGAGTACTGCGTTGCCTCATTCCCAGACTACTCGCCTCTTGACCATTCACGATCCCGTCACTAAGTATCGATTCTTGATTGACACTGGATCCAGTGTTTCAATTATCCCAGCCACGGTGAAAGATAAAAATAACCCCTTGTTGGCGACATTACGCGCCGCAAACGGCACGCCAATACCTTGTTTCGGTGAGAGAATTTTAGAGTGCGGTCTGGGATTGAGGAGAAAATTTGTATTCACCTTCTTGATAGCTGAAGTCCAAGAACCCATAATAGGTGCAGACTTTCTGGCCAAGTATGGCATAGTTGTAGATATTAGGAATCGTTGTATTAGGGACGAGGAGACACAGATCTCAATTCCCGCTTGCAGCATAACTAGAGCTAATGTCTTGCATTCCTTCTCGATTGCTTTCAAGGAGGAGTGTATGTTTGAACAGGAACTTAAAAATTTCCCTGCATTAACAAACCCTAACTTAGTTTCTAACAGCATGCAAACATGTACAAAGCACTTCATAGAGACGCAGGGTCCGCCAGTTTTCTCCCGTGCTAGGCGACTGCCGCCTGATCGATTGGCGTTAGCTAAGAAAGAATTCGCTAGGATGCTCGAAGAGGGCATAATTCGCACTTCCAAAAGCCCTTGGGCTAGCCCTCTTTTGCTAGTACCCAAGGCTAACGGTGAATTCAGACCGTGCGGGGATTTCCGCAGGTTGAACGCCGTTACTTTACCTGATCGATATCCTATCCCCTACCTTCACGATTTCAGTGCAAATTTAGAGGGAGCACAAATTTTCTCTAAGGTCGATCTTCAGGCCGCCTTTCATCAAATTCCCTTGGATGAGTCTGCGATTCCTAAGACCGCGGTAATCACTCCGTTCGGTCTCTTCGAATTCTTAAAGATGCCATATGGCTTGAGGAACGCTCCTCAGACGTTCCAAAGGCACATGGCTGAAATTTTCTCTGATCTCACTTTCGCTTATGTCTATCTAGACGACATCCTTGTGGCGTCCACAACCCCAGAGTTGCACAAAGACCATCTTAGGGTCGTTTTTCAAAGATTGTCCGACAATGGACTCCTCGTAAACCCTGCAAAATGTGAGCTCGGAAAGCCATCACTGATTTACTTAGGCCATGAAATCTCTAGCCTAGGTCTAAAACCTTTGCCTTCCAAAGTAGAAGTGATCAAAAACTTTCCTCTTACACAGACCCAGAAGGAACTAAGAAGGTTCCTAGGTTCTGTTAACTTCTACCATCGTTTCATACGCAACTGTGCTCAAACTTTAGCGCCCTTGTCGGACCTCCTCGAACCGAAACGAAAAGGCAAATCTATTGAGATAAAATGGACAGATGCAGCACGGGGAGCGTTCGAAGAGATAAAACATAAGTTAGCTTCCGCGACTGAACTATCCTACCCTATTGCTAATGCTGATTTCAGCCTCGTTGTTGACGCATCCAGTACCGCCGTAGGTGCTGTGTTGCAACAACAAGTGGGCACTAACATCTCTCCTCTTGCTTTCTTTTCCAAAAAGCTGTCGCCCACTGAGCGTGGTTATAGCGCGTTCGGTAGGGAACTTCTTGCTATCTACCTATCTGTGAGACACTTTCGCTATGCTCTAGAGGCAAGGGAGTTTGTGATCTACACAGATCACAAACCTTTGACCTCAGCTATAAAAATGCCTTCTGAAAGACATTCGCCTAGAGAAGCTCGACACCTTTCCTTTATAAGTCAGTTCACAACTGACATCCGTTTCATTAAAGGCCTCGACAATACTGTGGCCGATTGCTTGTCCCGCATCAATACTGTCCAAACCAGTGGCGAAATCACCTTCGGCAACATTTGTAATGCTCAAAAGGAGGATCCTGAACTTCAGGACCTTCTCAAATCTTCTAACCCTTCCCTTCCAAAACTAACCTTGGTTGACGGCGTGTATCGTGATGCCGAGCGACTTTCTCGTTTGTATCTTCCTGCGACTCTCCGCAGAGTAGCTGTCCTCCACTACCATTCCCTCAGTCACCCTGGTATTAACCGTACATTGCGTTTGATTTCTGATCGTTACGTCTGGCCAGCGATGCGTAAGGAGGTCAAGCAAATTGTGCAAAATTGCCATGCGTGTCAGAGTAGTAAGGTGGTGAAACATAATCGTGCAGCGCTGCAGAGTTGTGCATTCACGGGTCACAAGTTTGACTCTATACACCTAGATTTGGTGGGTCCCTTGCCCCTATCGCGCGGTTATTCTTATTTGTTGACCATCATCGATAGGTTCACGCGTTGGGTTGAGGCTGTCCCTTTACCTGATACTCAAACCGAGACGGTAGCGCGCGCCTTCTTATCTAACTGGATCTCTAGATTTGGGGTTCCCTTAAGTGTCACGCATGACCGGGGATCACAATTCACCTCCAACTTCTGGAGGGAGCTTAGCTCCGCCTTAGGGTGTGCAAACACATCCACTACAGCATATCATCCGCAGTCAAATGGACTTATTGAGAGAGTCCACAGAGACCTCAAGTCTGCTTTGCGCTGCCTTAATTGCAGTCACGATTGGACTGATAGACTTCCAGTAGTGCTACTTAGCATCAGAAATCTGCATAGACAGGATCAGCAATGCACAGCGGCTGAAATGCTATACGGTCAGACCCTTCGTCTCCCCGGCGACATTGTTGACCCAAAACCCTTGCCTGAATTTTCACCCGCTGACCGTTCCGCTTACGTAACCTCCCTGAAAGATTGCATGCGCCAGATCAAGTATGTGGCTCCACGAATGCCTCAGACTGAGGACAGACTAGATTCTGCCCTGCAAGACTGCACACATGTGTATGTCCGCAATGATGCTATTAAGCCTACACTCACGCGCCCTTATGATGGCCCATTCAAAGTACTTAAACGCAAGCAAAAATATTTCATCCTCGACAGATTCGGCTCGAGCGACCCTGTGAGCATAGACAGATTAAAAGTCGCATACACTTCTGATCATAGTGTAACTTATAACTCATCATCTTCTCCGCAGATTTCTCCTTCCACTGAGACTCGATCATATCTACCATCTCAGCTTCCTCAGTTGACTGCATTGTTGCCTAGTCAGCTTGAGTGTAACCCTTTCTATGTGCCTGTACACTCAAACTCTATCCCTACGCCTATCGTAGACTCTAATCCTAGTCCTCTTACTGACACAGCGACAAGTCTGGAGAGACCAGACGAGCCCGCTGCAGTAACTCCTGTTTCTAGGACTCTTGCCGATCTGAACTTGCAGACCCGTTTGGTGAAACTTCCCCGCTCAGTATCATTTGCCAACTGCCGAACTCGGCAGGGTCGTGTAGTTCGCCCTCCTTCCCGCTACAGATGATTGCAGCGGGTGGACCTTTCGGTCTGCGCCTTGGGGGGTAATGTAGCATACCGCTACATAAGCGTAAAAATTAGAAATTCGCTACTCATACTTAAATAAATTTATTAGTAGTATTAAAAATATTACTCTAATTTATTATTAATTATTTTCTACTTCTAATTCGTAATCATTGAAATTTTTGTGTAAATACATGAGAGATCAAATAATCAATCGACATTTCGAGTTCTTAAGCAGCCCGTCTGGCAACATACAAGCGCGTCGCCTAGTCCACTCACTTTTGCTTGTGGCTCGGTTGCGCGAACATCTCGACCTCTACATCAGCGCCATACACACAACCCTCACAGTCAAATCTCCCTGGGTTTTCCCTGAGTGCCATGTCAAATGTCACGTTGTTTAACCTGAGTCATGCTGTAACTTGCACACAACTTACCTTATTATTGAGCCAGCCATTTGGCATTACCTTGGGAAAGGCCAGCAAATCTACCTGAGCCTCAAACCTTTGAGCTACTCCATTCACCCAAGCTCGATTGTCTGCTAGACGTTTGGAAAGCAGACCTCATAACGTGACCACATTAAGTCACTGTTTAGAACTCCTTCAAGTTTTGCCCCATATACAACTCACTCACCACGATTACTGCATCGCGTGCCGGCTTTCGTCAACTCCAGCCTGGTCCTCCGGCACGGATTGCCACCTCAACAAGCTCTCCGAGATCAAGAGCCAAAGAAGCCAGTTCTTCTTTTTTTCCTGGTTCCGCTTCCACAATAAACTCCGCCACGGAAACTAAGCTGAGTCCACAAACGTGTTTCATTATCACTCTCGCAATTTACCCAGTACGCTTCGAGAATCGATCGAGTTATTCTTGCCGTCAATAATCAATACTTTACATTCAAGCCAAACAACGGCGGAAAAACCCGACATGAATATGTGTGTTGGTGTGTGCGTGAGTATGTACGTGTGCGCACGCAAACATAAATGTTTATGTATCAGTGTAAACATGCACACGTTTCGCACACATATATGCGCACATGTACATATATCGGTTTCTATTTCTACTTTTTGCATAAAAAAGCAAAACCTCAAGACACATTACATTTTACCTAAAGCTCTGCGATCAGTTAACACTGCACCAAATTTCAGAAATAAACAAATTGATTGCGCTTGCTTTATGATTTATAAATCGATCTATCACGACCCCGAAGGGCATTTCTGTGAACAGAAGAAATTAAAAAGTATAAACAGACAAAGGAAATAAAGCAATCGTGCAAAAATTATCTCTATATTTGTATGCCGAACAAGCCATGCATTTCAATTTTGAGTGTAAGTATGTTTACGCATTCCTAGATGTGCGTGCTGTGTTGCGCGATGTTCTTTACAAATTATTTCGAGACTATCTTTTCTCAATACTTGATTGTCATTTACGGTGTCGTTTCAATCTAGTACGGTGTAGCGTTTTTTTTGTATTTTTCCTACTTCGATGATCTTATAAATAATTCGAAAAATACTAAAGAATTCTTCGAAACTGCCAAGTTCTTAGTTGAAATTATCGAAGTAGGAAAAAGGCAAGAAGCGCTGTACCGGAATCTCTTGGAATATAAAATATCCAAGAGATAATATTTCTCATTTCTCATTCAACTACCCTTGACAGAGTTAAACTATTAGCACGACCCGTATGGTTTGTCTATTAGTACGCCTCGTATATTTTTTCTATTAATATGCCTCGTATGGTCTATCTATCTGTACACCTATGATAGTATTGTCTAATATTACATCTCGTATAGTTTGTCTATTATTATGCCTCGTACGGCTTATCTATTTGTACACCTCGTATGGTTTGTCAATTAGTATTCCTCGTATGGAACTTTGTTAGACTATTAGCACACCACGTGTGGTTTGTCTATTATAGTACGCCTCGTATATTATGTCTATTAATATGCCTCGTATGGTCTATCTATTTGTACACCTCTGATAGTTTATCTATTAGCACACCTCATATAGTTTGTCGATTATTATGCCTCGTATGGCTTATCTATTTTTACACCTCGGATGGTTTGTCAATTAATACTCCTCGTATGGATCTTTTGTTTTAGGACGTCTTTTATTAAGGAACTTTTAAAAGCCAATATGTTGGCATATGTATCTCATGTGACAACTTGGAAATAAACGGTTTTGTTTGTTTTGTTTGTTTTGTGATCGCGCGAGTGGACCGGCAGGCCGCAGCCGAGACGGTACAAAAAACGGTTTGTGAAAAGTACAGAAATTTCTTGAGATACCTTCTCGACTCGCGCGCCATCAAAACATAAAAGTTCATCAACTTCATTCAAATGTAACTTTCGAAATAATGCACCTATCGAGTTCAAATTATTCTCAAAAGAAAGAATTAAACTTTTTTAAGAGAAATTCATAAATGCCAAAACACTTCAGCGTTCACAGACAACAGGAAGTAAAGTTCTCGTAACCCCTCGATGAGAGGCAGATTTTTTCGATGAGCCTCATTTTGTCGAGAATTTATTTCTAAACTAAAGCACCTATAAACTTCAAATTAGTTTCAATTTTTATAGAAAATCATTTTTCACGGTAACATGTATGACAAAACTCTCATACGCTGCCTGGGGGGGCGCGGGTAGGGCAGGGAGCGAAGTTCCCGTAACATAATAATGAAGGCATCTACGGATGCTTTATTTCCAATCAAGCCTGATACATATCACCTTGTACATGGGATTTTCAAATGCCTTATATCTAACGCCAGGACGCCATGACGCTTTCCCCCGGTCAAGACCGGTACCCATTTCAGACACCTGGGTGGGTAGAGTGGGGTATTGTGCTTGGAATTTTTCTCCTATACCCAACAGAGAAAATCGCCACCACCCTTCGTAACCCTTCGATGAGAGTCAGATTTTTTCGATGAGCCTCATTTCGTCGAGAAGTTCATTTCTAAACTATAGCACCTATAAACTTTAAATTAGTTTCAATTTTTATAGAAAATCATTTTTCACGGTGACATGTATGACAAAACTCTCATACGCAGCTGGGGGGCAGGGAGCGAAGTTACCGTAACCCCTCGATGAGAGTCAGATTTTTTCGATGAACCTCATTTTGTCGAGAAGTTAATTTCTAAACTAAACTTTCTCCTTTGACGGCAATCTCGATGTTTTCAAAAAGCAGTGCATCTAACCACTTATAAAGTATGTTGGCAACCCTGCTGCACAAGCAGCACAACTTTAGGCAAGTGATTGGGAAGGAGTTCAAACCGAAGTGTATAGTTGTAGACCACAGTTTTGCTTACCTGCATGCTATAACAGCTACATTTAAGCTAGGGGATCTGCACACCTACATCGACCGGTTGTGGATGCACCCCAATGAGGCTGAACTGGACTGCGTTTGTATAAAATTATGCAGAGCACACTTCAAGAAAACTATTGCACAAAAGTGCAAGAAATATTATCATGATATGAAGAGTAAAAATCGTAGTGTAATCAAACAGTACTTTGCTGATATGGCAGAAGCTTCCAATAAATCAAACCTGTATGCAGTCTATAGAAATTTAGCAAAAATATTGCAAAGCCCTTTTCTTGAAGAAAAAATAGCGTCTCTCATCGACCGCGATAGTTGCATTGATACCGACTTCGAAACTAGTGAAAATCTTGACTAAATAATGTTAGAAGAAGCTGGAAGATCCAGGGACAAATGCGCTGTAGGTAAAAAGTTTGTGGCTCTGGATGAAGACGTAAAAAAGTACGTGGCTATTGATGGAGAGAAAAATAAGCCTTTTTATTCCCCCAAGATGATGGAGGACATATTGACTTACAGCATTCCATTTGCGCCACTCTGGTGTGGAGTGCAAGGTGGCTCGGAAACCAATGGATTAGTGAAATGGTGGCTCACAATTGTGAAGAAAAATATACTAAGGAATGAGCGAACTTCCCCAGCATCCTTCGTTCGCCAAATGTGCACACAGATAAAAGGGCGCTGTACAGAAGCTGGTGATGATTACAAAGTTGTTAAACAGAAAAGTACACACAGAAGAGGAGCTGAAAGACCATCTTCTTTCACAAGGAGTAATAGATGTTACACGAATACAAACCAAACGAAACGGCGAACTCACACCAACAAATACTTACATTCTTACCTTCCAACTTAACGAAAAACCACACTCAGTGCATCTCTCAAACTGGTTCTCTGAGCGCGTTGAAGAGTATGACCACCGACCACAGCAGTGCTTTAAGTGCCAGAGATACGGCCATGTGGCTAAGTACTGTAGGCGAGAAGAGGAGGTATGTGCCAGATGTGGCCTCTCAGGACACAAGAAAGCTGGCTGCACCAACCCTGTCAACTGCTTTCATTGCGCCAATGAACATTATTCTAACGATAGAGCTTGCCCCAAATTTAAATGTGAAAGTGCCATAGTTAACCTCCTGATGCGAGAGAGGATGCCACGTAATGAGGCTATGGACGTGACACTAACTCAGAACCCTGTGTACAAACCTCTCTACTCAAGGCAAGATAAAACAAAACCCTTGGAAAGCTCCAAAGGTGTAAGCCCCCATAAAACCTTCGCCTCGGTAACAGCAGCGCGGGAACTGAATCAAGAAGAAGAGATAGACAATACTATGGATATCGAAAAGACAGCTGTAACATCACAGACGAGACATCAACGTTCACCGAAACCGAACTCACGGACAGCTTCTCCAGCAAAACTAGAAGCTACCACACCCAACGAGACTCTCGCTAATACTAACACGAAGGACTGCCACCCAACGATGCAAACTCCAACTAAGTCGTCAGACATGCAAGCTAGTCCCTTCCTGGGAACTAACCTGCGTCCTATGGCTGATACAGAAAACTCGAGTTCAGAAGAAAGAAGCGCTCCACGGGGAAGTGCAGCCACAATGGTACCAAAAATACTAGTCAATTACAATGACTCTGAAACTGAAATGGAGACATCCCCCGCGGACATCAAGCGAAAACGTAACTCTTCCTCTTCACCATTGCGTCGAGAGAAGCCTACTAAATTGACAGCCATAGAACACCCCCCTCCGTACGAGAACCCATTTCTACTGAGGTGGAGCTTTCGCCGGCTGGAGCTGGGCGGCCGCTCATTGGGGTAGAGCTGCCGCCGACTGGGACGGGGCGCTTGACTACTGTGGTGAGACGCCCGCCTAAGACGGGGGAACGCCGGTCCACTTCGGTGGAACACTTGACACCGGTATGTCAGTCGCCGGCGACAAAGCAAACACCCGCGGGTAAGCCGCCTTATGGCAAAATACCAGTCATTGGAAGTGGCCCATCTCAGTATACTAAACCTAGAAACACACCAGACAAAAAGAAGGCAGTAGAGACTCCGTTTCTTCTACTTTTCGCCGTTAAAACTCATTCCCATTGATAAAAATTTCCCTTAACTGTTTCTTACAGTGGAACTTACAGTCGTATTTTACGAAATTCAGCGAATTAAAACTTATTCTCCAACAATACTCACCAGCATGCGTTTGCTTGCAGGAAACTCTTATACACAATCGCAATGCTCAACCACCATCACAATACCAAATAATAAAATCCGCACCAGTCCACCAGGACGGACATGAGAGAGGCGTTGCCATTCTGGTCCATCGAAGAATACCATTCAACATAGTTCAGTTAAATACCAATCTACAAGCAACAGCAGTTAAGATAGACGTCTCTAAAACATATACTATATGCGCACTATATCTACCCCATATACCAGTCCTTCAAGAAGATCTTAATAACCTTATAAATCAATTAACCCCCCCGTTCATTATTATGGGTGATCTGAATGCCAAAAGCATGACCTGGGGTTCCCAAGTGACAGATCAGAGGGGACGAATGATAGAAGAATTGCTTCTCGAGCGTAATCTATCAATTTTAAATGATGGCGCTCCGACCCACTACCATGTACAAACTAATACTCACTCGATAATAGATTTAACAATTACCTCTTCAGATTGCATGATGGACTTTAATTGCACTACACTAACAGAACTGCACGACAGTGATCACTACCCTATCCTCCTCGGTCTCAAAACACCATCAGTCGATACTGAACTACCAGACCGCTTCGATATCTGGCGAGCAGACTGGCGACTATTCAAAGAACTGACGTCGACAAACATAACAGTAGAAGATATCCCTGACATCGATAATCTAGTGGCTTCCATTACCCAGACTCTTACAGACGCGGCAAAACGTTCTGTACCATTAAAATCTTCTAACATGAAAAAGCCTCCTGTCCCTTGGTTTAACGACGCATGTAAAGAGGCCAGACGCGCCAGATTACGTGCTGAGCGTGCCTTGAAGCGCAGATATACAATTGAAAATAAAATAGCATACAATTTTGCAAAAGCCAGATGCCGATATATTTTTAACCAATCTCGGAGAGAATCGTGGAAAAATTACGTCTGTTCAATTAACAGTCAAACTTCTATCAATCAAGTGTGGAGGAAAGTGGGGAAAATGATTGGAAAATATACATTGCAACCAACACCAGTTTTAGAAATACATGGCAGGGGTAAAGTCGCTGCCCACAATGAAGTCGCAGAGGAATTAGCAGCTCACTTTGCCTCGGCATCTGAAAATAACTACTCAAACGATTTTTTGCGGCATAAAGCTCACATAGAAAGCAGACCTATTATTTTTAATAATGATGAACCTGAAAAACATTACAATACAAAGTTTACGATGCGAGAACTTCAATGTGCTCTGTCCACAACTCGGGATAGTAGCCCAGGAGAAGATCAGGTGACTTACTCAATGCTGAAGTCCGCTCATCCCTCTTTAAAATCTTTATTATTGAACACATATAACAAAATCTATTCAGAACAACTTTTCCCTTCAGCCTGGAAAACAGCAATAATCGTTCCCATCTTAAAACCTGGAAAAGATACATACGATCCATCAAACTACCGTCCAATATCACTTACTAGCTGTCTCTGTAAACTCCTGGAAAAAATGGTCAATGTTAGACTAATGTGGATACTGGAGCAAACCCAAAAAATATCCATAAAGCAATCAGGTTTCCGAAGAAATCGATGTACCATTGACAACATAACGGAATTTGAGCAGGATGTCTTAACTGCTTTCGAGAATAGGCAACATGTGATAGCGATCTTCTTCGATATAAAGAAAGCTTATGATACGGCCTGGCGACATGGGCTGTTGAAAACACTAACCAGGTGGAACATCCAGGGAAATTTGCTCAAATTCATAGCTAACTTTCTAGCTGCTAGACTAATAAAAGTACGAATAGGCCGCACCTTATCCACACCATTTCCGATCAATGAAGGAATCCCGCAGGGTAGCATACTATCTTGCACCTGCTTCATAATAGCTATTAACTCCATAACTGAAAACTTGCCACCTAACGTGAACCATTCTCTTTACGTAGATGATTTCACTATATGGTCCTCTGGACAAACAATCGCGAGCATAGAACGCAGACTCCAACTAACCCTTAATAAACTAACGACCTGGAGCAACCACAGCGGCTTCTCCTTTGCGACAGAAAAATGTGTAGCCATGCACATTTGCAAAAAACGTAACTGTCCCAAACTCGCGAATAATTTTTCCTTAAATCACCAAGCAATCCGAAATGTCGATCATCACAAATTCTTGGGAATGATTATAGATGATCGATTAAATTGGAAACAACATATCATGACTCTGAGAGCTTCATGCATCAGTAGTCTGAACCTACTCAAGCACCTGTCGCACAAAACATGGGGAGCAGACCGCCTAACTTTACTCCGGTTATACATTATGCTTATAAAACCGAGACTAGACTATGGCTCTGAAATATATTCCTCCTCACCTCGATCAATTCTAGAACGACTCGCCCCCATTCACAACGCTGCCATACGTATCGCAACAGGAGCGCTTCGCTCCTCGCCCTTACTCAGCCTGTATGCCAATTCTCGAATTAAACCTCTAGAAACATATAGAAATATCAAGAAATTGAATACATATGCACGCATCGCAGTAAATCCATCCCACCCTCTGCACAACCTGATAAACTATGAAGACCGAGAGAGTGACGATGATGATCATGTTGAAAATCACACATATGGAAGAAGTTTTCTACATAGAGCTGAACAGTTAAGAAAAGTAAATCGTATACCAATGAGATCAATACTCCTGGAAGTACCTCCACCCTGCCCATTATGGATGATGAAAATTACACAATGCACAGACCTCTACAAAACATCTAAAAACTCAGTGACAGCACATGAGCTAAGAGGATCTTTCCTACAACATCGAGATCAACACAAGAACTCTATAGGCGTATATACAGACGGATCAAAAACTGCCACAGGGGTTGGATTCGCCTACGTGCATACTAATGTCCAAAATTCCCAGCGTATTTGTAATAATGCCAGTGTTTATACAGCGGAATTATACGCTATTTACAGCGCTTTGAATTCCTTAGCTACAAGACATGAGAACTCGATCACAATATATAGTGACTCGCGTAGTGCCATTGAAGCAATCATTCATACTCCAGCTAAAAACCCACTTGTTCAAATGATTCAATGTCGTATTATTCTGTTAAATAAATCAGTAACTCTTTGCTGGACTCCCAGCCACAGCGGAATAATACTCAACGAACGAGTAGACAAACTAGCTCGGGAGGCCACTTGTGCAGCGGAAAGAGCACAGCTCCAGTTGCCCCGACCCGACGTCAAGTGCCTGGTAAAGCGTGTCTTGACGCTGAGCTGGAGACACCAATGGGAAGCCATCGCTAATAATAAATACAGACTAATAACTGGAGACATAACTCCTCTACCTAATGCAACTTCAGCGAACCGAACGTGGGAAATAATATTGACCCGTCTGCGAATAGGACACACGAGATTGACACATGGCCACCTAATGGAAGGAAGACCAATCCCGTATTGTGACGATTGTATCGTTCCACTGACAGTGAATCATTTGATTGCGGAATGCCCCTCCTTTGCAGAGGAGCGACGACGTCATTTTGGAGCCCCGCCATACCTCCTCGTAAATATATTAACATTAGCTGCTACCACCGCCCTCAACGGCCCTTTACACAGGTACCTAACAGAAACAGACCTATATCCTAAAATTTAAATGAAGCTTGGAACACACTAGCAAAATAAGTCAAATAATGGTCGAGCGCACAGTGCTGTTAACTCGAACACTCTGTTCAGAGGTGACTCCAGCGTGGGTAAGTCGCTCGGCCAGAAAGACATTGGTGAGTTGTTGGAATCCCGTGATTGGGTAACAGCTACCACCACTAAGACTCTATGTACGCAAATGAATTAATCATCAAATCTACTAAACTAAACGAAAGCTAGGAAAACGGAATATTCTAATCTCTACACAAACACTCAAATACTGTATGGGTATTCACTGTTGAATCGCCCCGTTGCGTCTATGGTGGTTAAATAGTAATAATAATAATAATAATAAACAGAAAAGTACAGCAAAAGGAGGAGACGACCAGTACGTAGAGCGTTGGTCGAAGAAGAAGAAAAACACAAAGCAATCATACGCTGAAAGAGCGAAAGAAAAATTCAAGGCATTGCAAGATCGTCGAAAAGAGTGCATTGATGAGCCCAGAGGAAAATAGGAGCATGTACAGATTTCTTGACCTGAAAAAATTTCGACCTTGAAGCATTTCTACACCACCACGCAAAAAGGAGCCCAGCAAGAAAGTGGAATTTGTTAAAGAGATTGACCTGGAAAGAAGCCAAGAAAATATGGCTTGCGATAGGACATCCCAGTCAGAAGAAGAACACCTCTCGAGCAAAAGCAAAACGTGGCTCCCACATTTTAACCTCAAAATCGAGCACAGGGAAGACATTCTGAACTCCTCAAGTTGGCTATCCAGTGATGCGATTGATGCATTCGCTATTCTCATTCGAGAAAATTATCCATAATACAGATTTCATTCTCCTCTCACTGTATTTAGACCAGAACCACTGATTAGTAAAGTGCTCGCGGTGGCACAGTGGTTAAGGGATCGGACTTGTATGTTGGAGACTAGGGTTCGCATCCCGGGGCTGGCGCTGCGATTTTCCCCGTTGGGTATAAGGGAAAGCTCAAGCACAATACCCCACTCGACCCAGGTGTCGGAAATGGGTACCGGCTTTACGAGGGAACCGTCATGGTGTCCTATATATTGTGTTAGTTATAAGACATTTGAAAAACCAATGCTTAAGATCATATGTATCAAGCTTGATTGGAAATAAAGCATCCCAAAGATGCCGATGTTTGTTGTTGTTTGTTGTTGTTGTAGTACGACTGACATGTTTGTGCAAGTCATTATCACAAGGTATTCTGACTGTAATAATAATAATAATAATAATAATAATAATGAAGGCATCTACGGATGCTTTATTTCCAATCAAGCCTGATACATATCACCTTGTACGTTGGATTTTCAAATGCCTTATAACTAACGCCAGGACGCTATGACGCTTTCCCCCGGTCAAGACCGGTACCCATTTCAGACACCTGGGTAGAGTGGGGTATTGTGCTTGGAATTTTTCTCCTATACCCAACAGAGAAAATCACCACCGCCAGCGCCGAGATTCGATCCCGGGTCTGCCGCACGGCGGCAGAACCCTCGAGCCACATGGCTATGGCGAGTAATCATCGTTGTCCATTATTACCTTACAAAAAACATTTATTTTCCATAGAGTACAAACATGAA
The DNA here is from genome assembly GCA_030386875.1 of Morinoia aosen. NCBI lineage: Eukaryota > Metazoa > Arthropoda > Malacostraca > Amphipoda > Talitridae > Morinoia > Morinoia aosen. The sequence goes on along the minus strand of CM059567.1, from coordinate 30,189,087 downwards.
ATGTCGATACATTGGTTTTTAAAACACCTTAACATTAACATCCTCAACTGATTATAATACATTGGTATCGTAATACCCGTGTAGAAAGTTGAGACAAAAATTATTGACAGAAAAGTACAACAAAAATGAGTTCCTTTCCTTGCCTAATCTGATTTTGAACTAAGAGAACACAATCCTCGCGACGCTCATTTGAAAAACACTTTCATTAGTGCGAACAAGTATTGAGATAAAAGCTAAAAATGCATTCAAATACATTAGCAGAGAGACCCTTAATTGCTATTTATACATGGTTATCGTAATACCCATGTTAAGTGTTGAAACAATTGATTTAGATCCTTAATTGCTATTTATACATGGTCATCGTAATACACATGATAATTGTCGACACAGGATTTAGAGAGAAGCACAAGTTAATAAAAATAAACAATAGTATGTGTGAAAGGATCGTTTGTATTTGGGGTACGGCGCTGTTTCAGTTTCTAAGTTTCAATTCCTGAAATTTTTGCTAGAAAGTGAGAATTTATTTTATTTTACGTTCGCTAAGTTATTCTAATATTGGTCTTCCTTATTCCTGTCGACTAAAATGAGCATCACAATTGTTGGTTCAATGAAGCGGAATGAAGGTTGTTTTTCCACAATTAGTAGTATTTCATTTGTGGTGCCCGGAAGTGGAAATATGGGGCTTAGTATTTTTCTAATAAATTATCAACTCCAAAATCCAAAAATTCCTTTCGCCCATCCGGCACCACTTCACTCCTTCTTCCGGTGATGCTCCGCATCCGGTCATGCCTCTACATTTGGTTATGCCTCACATTTGTTTATACCCTACATCCGGTGAAAACCCATATCCGGTCCTTCATCCTCTTGTAAGGTGTCCCAACGATAATATTCGCTACAACAAAAAGAAGATGATTATGATATTTCTTACTTAAGCTAATAGTACTGGCGCAAAGAGTTCATCGGGGTCAAAGACATGAAAGGTATTGTTTTACATTGCTAGCTATAATATTTTCAACATAGGTGGGACCGTACAAAAGTTAACTATCTAAAATTAGTGTTGTCGTAGTGTATTCACTAAAATAAAAAGGTAAGAAGAGCTTACCACACAAAACTTACGACAGCAATTTGAGACCAGAATAAGAAAATTAAAATTTAAAGTTATGACATTCGTCGAAATCGAGGCCTTTTACAAATGTTTCAATAAGACCGAAAGTAGAGAAAGTAGTTACTAAAATATCCTCACATTTAACATCCTCTTTCTTTGCGGTAATTGATTTGGGTTTGGAACAGCAAACTGTAATGTGAGTCACAAAGAACACGAAATCACTACGAACACAAAAATCCCTGTGACACATAGCTGATAATACTCTTGTTTGGGTGTACGTTATTGGATCACGAGTGAGTCCATAATATTTTTTACATAGCTGGAACACCAATGCACACACGAGCGCAGGAAAGTAAGCCATTGCCAATGAACTACGTCTCATGTTCAGAATGCTTCAATATGAGCGAAAAATGCTTTCGAATATCTTAAAATTAAGACCATGACTTGATATCGAGTGCATGATGATCGTAATATTTATATCGGTTAATTTTGAAACAAATGGTAGGGAGAAAATTACGAAGAAAATGCATTCCCTCCATTGTGTTGATATCAAATACGTGAGGATCGTAATAATTATATCGGTTAAGTTTTGAAACAAATAATTGGGAGAAAAGTACGTAGAAAAATGCATTCCCTCCGTTGTGTTAGTCTGATTTTAACACTGGATTTTATTTCAAGTGGTCAAGAAAACATCTTGCATGTGATGCGTTTCTAAAAACACTCTAGTTGGTGCACTCCAAATTGAAATTTGAGCTTAAGAACGTTGGAACTTGTGAAATGAGGGATTAAGGTTGAAAGTAAAACGGGTAGGTTAAAGGTTAACATCGGCATCTTTGGGATGCTTTATTTCCAATCAAGCCTGATACATATGATCTTAGCATTGGTTTTTCAAATGTCTTATAACTAACCCTATATATAGGACACCATGACGGTTCCCCCGTAAAGCCGGTACCCATTTCCGACACCTGGGTCGAGTAGGGTATTGTGCTTGAGCTTTCCCTTATACCCAACGGGGAAAATCTCCGCGCCAGCGCTGGGAACGAACCCGCAACTTCCAGCATACAAGTTCGATCCCTTAACCGCTGTGCCACGGAGAGCACATCCAAATTTATCTGCATCCTAGACTGCGAGGTTGATCTTAGAGGCAATTTTACATTGTTTTGTACCAACTAGTAAGCGAAAATACATGGTACGGATAAAATGAAAGATTTTACAATACCAAAAAAAAAAAAAATTAAATTTCGTGTGCTACTAGCTTTGGCACAGAAAAGTTCACCGGATTCTAAATAGATGAGAAGGATCGATGTGCAATGCCAACCGCAACATTATCAACATTGCTAGGGCAAAACGAGAAAGTCAAAACAATCTAAAATGGTGTGGCCGAAGCACACTAGAAGAGTGTAAGGGACGATACTGTGCTACACAAGATTAACATGAGTATTTTAGGAGGGGAATATGTTCTAAAACATGCAGACACGCACATACATACACATATATCTATCCGCATATATACACATGTATGCACATACGTGCGCTACATGTGCGTACATACATGTACTTAATACTCGTGTATTGGCAGTCGTATTGCATGTGCATGTTATAAATCTGTCTCGATTGTTGTATAATGTAGCGAGAGTGAAGATAACCAGCAATAAAAGTTCCCGACTTCTTTTCCAGCACCTACTGCAGTTCACACTTATTGTGTTGACGCAAGATAGAGAGCCAATTTAGTTTTGAATTCTCTCAGTGTTTGAGGGGTTTTGATGCTCTGGGAGAGTCTGTTCCACAGTAAGGCACCTGATACTGACAGAGCTTTCTGCCCGATGTCAGATACAGTCAGAATACCTTGTGTTAATGACTTGCACAAACATGTCGGGCTGTCAGTCAGTCAGCTTTCTGCCCAATGTGAGATGAACTGAGCGATAGTCGACTAAAGGCCCTTTTACATTGACGGTTTCTTCGCGCTCCATACCGTCGCTCCATCCATGTTCTGCAAATTATTCTGACAGTATTGCTAGAGCAAACTGACGATTACTGTCTCGGGGGAAGGAGCGTCAAATTGAGCGGCAATGTAAAAGCAAGCCGGTGTTATCTGACGCTCAATCTTCTCGTGGGAGGAGCTGTAGAAAGTTCACCGTCGCTCCACATCGCTAGTGTAAAATGAGCTTAAAGCGGCCCATAGACGATCAATTTTAGTGTCAATATAATTGACAATGATGAATATTGACAATTATATTGATCGTCTGTGGGCTTGGTTGACGACCGTCAATTAATTGACTCAATGTATTGACGCAATAAAATCAGTTTGAGCCCGTAGACGATAGATTTAATTGTCAATATAATTGTCAATGATGAACATTGACAATGATATTGATCGTGTGTGGGATTGACTGACGACCGTCAATTAATTGACTCAATGTATTGACGAAATCAAATCATTTTGATTTTTTATTGATGGTTCGTCAATATATTGAAACGTCCATTTGGATGCGTCAATATATTGCGTCAATATTTCATTCTGAGCACTGGAAGTCGTAGTGTATGCAGCTGAAAATGCCTACGAATATGTGGTACTTTTTATGTCTTATTATGAAAAATATTATTTGAATATAGTGAATTAATTATATTTTTAATTATTAACCTATTGATTAGCATTGTGTAGGAAAGTAAAAACTTGGGACTTTTTCCTTGGAATCTGCGACTTTCGTACGGCTAAATCTGGTACTTCCAACAAAATACGTAGGGCAAGTTATGGCAACCAGGGCTGAAGGTGCTTACAAACCAAAAGACTGAAAGCGAGAAAGAAAGATGACAGCAGGATCTATCACGCACAAAATAACACACAGTTTGCTCCTAAATGTCATGGAGAGATGTCTATAACAGAAACGAGCAGTACCAGCATGTGTTTGTAACGTTGATTTCATTCCTACTTCATTCCATTGCTTTGAAACATGTAATCTGTTCCTGTGCATTGGATTTTTTGAGTTCAAAATGCGAAGTACAGCATTAACTTCGAATATCAGAAGTTCAGTGTATGCTGGAGGAATTGAGCAGTACGCCACCCTTATCGATGTTACGTTTGACGTGGTATGGTTGCGTTATTACCGTCCTAACGCAATCATTGCTCGACAGTGTTCGTGAAATTACAAGAAAGGGATAATGACGACCATTTGGACTCAGCTGTGGTGTTTATTGAAGGAAAAACCCGTGGAGGACTGGCGATGAGCTTGACTGGAAGAGCTTGTCTAGGTGGGCACTCCGTGCCGGCGAGGTCCTGCGAGCGATGGTGAGGTCCGGTGAGCGATGGCGTCGGCAGGGTGTAATGAGTGTTTGGGGAATTTCTAGATCAGCTCGTAGACGGTTTAAGCTTTAACTACTGATGGGATATGAATGCTTCTGAGCAGTGACATGTGGTTCAATGAATTGAGGTCTTTTTGATAATCCCACGCTAAAAGGCAAGTTGTCGTGGTAAGAACAGGTAGATCATCTAGCCTGTTAGTTGTAATAACTAGGCTTTACAAACTCCAAAGACAAAGAGGATTGCGAGGGAATGTAGAATCGAGGTCAGGAAACGTCTCATGCCCAAAGTGGCAAATCACTTGGTAAAACTCGATGGTGGAGTTAGAGAATACGTCACGTAGATTTTGACTTGTAACGCTTAAGTAGATTTTAACTTGTAAAAACTCAGGTATTAGTTCAAGGCCCAGGGAAAGTTGTGTGGTGGCGTTTAATGACGTCGTCGGGGTCTGAAAGAATCGAAGACGCTGAATGAGAAGGTTCCCGGAGAGACATCAAAGAAAAAATTCCACAACTGACAATCCCTACACTGCACATGATAACTCCCCACGACGGAGAAACACTGAGAACTCCTACAGATTCAACACGAGCTATTTAAATTGTTCTCTCTTTGTCAAGCTCAAGGAATAGGGTAAAATTTAAAGGCTGGCAAAAATTCTTTTTACAACTGCATGAAATTTAAGAATTTTTGGTAATGAAACTAATTGTGATTTATTGAAAACTAAATGCGATTAAGCACACAATTTATTACGTGTATAACGAAATATGAAACAGCTAAGGATTGCAGGAATATTCATGACTGAATTTCGTACGCTAATATCCGTGCGAAAATTAATAGAAGGCATTACTAATTTTTATATGTCAACTATACTGAAGCAACACTGCAAGTAACTTGTAGTGAAAATAAAATATTCAACGTAAATATAGTGCAATTTTGGAAAACAGAAAATTATGAGAACACAGAAAATGGCATGAGACAGTAGTTCACGCTAAGCCATATTGGAAACAAAGACGCCGGCAACAAAGACGCCGGCAGTTCTGTCGTGCTCTCCCACGAGTATTTTATGAACGAACTTCGATATCATACTGACAGCTGCAAGTGTATAATTTTTGTAGTAAGGGAAAAGGACGTTAGTTGAATATCTAATATAAATTCTTGACACACGAAATTCACATGGCGGGCAAAATTCACGCTAAGTCATGTCGAGATAGCACTCTGAATAAACCATGCTACATCACAACTTCTACGCATAACTACGTATTTAAATAACACAGCACTGTCACAATTTATACTTAACCTGAACACGAAGAAGGGACACGATATTTTCTAACGCAGATCTACTTACGAAAAATGCTGTAACACCAGGCTAAGGAGACGCACAAGTCAGAGTGAGTTTCAAAAGAGACGCGTCACCGCGCAGTGATGCCAAATTCAGAGGCTTCAAACTCGAAAATGTCGATCGTGATTTTATATTTTTATGCTTTTGCACAAAAAACTTCAAAAACTACAAATTATAAGTAGTAAATTATTAATAATGATTTAGAGTAAGATTTTTAATGCTAATAGTTAAGCTATTTAAGTGCGAATGAGAAATTTTATAATTTTACTCTTTGTAGCCGATGCTACATCGATATCCCACCGCGCACTGTCAGGCAGCCAGCTTCTAGCTGCAACTCTCAAGCGTGAAACAATCTTCGAGTCGGTTTCTCACTTCAGTCAATCTTCAATCTTTCTCGCTCATTCTCTTGCATACTTGCAGTGTATGCACTCCCATACTAATCCAGGTTAGTCAATTCAAGCTCGCTTGCTTTCTCTCATCAAATCGTTTGGTGTGCAGGCATCCTGACACTCTAGATATTTAATAGCTAGATCTATGTGTTTTCGCTTTAACGTTGCTGTAAAGTTTGGATTGTAGATATTAGCTAAAAAATCTAGATAGTTTTTTTAGCTCACTTGATATTATCTTGCGGGAATTACTCTTAAGCGATGCATATGATATATTACTCAAAATTAATATTATGCATTCGCTGTAATGTTTACTACTTCATTCTCATAATATTTGCTAATTTGCTTAACCAAATTATTTAAACAGTGAACTCACCACGTCCAGAATGCGTTATGTTCAGATTATGAAGCAGACCAAGACGGCTACTGCCATGTTTTTGGGCCACCATAGTGCAACTTTTAATTGTGATCATGTAGTGAATCTCTATCCCGCAACCCAGTCGAAATTTCGAAATTCTCAGAATGACCATCTAAAAATTCAGTAAAATAAATTCAACCATTAACATAAAATCACATTACGAAATTCACTAATCTCTGTCCTCAATTTTATCAAAATTGTGTAACGAAAACAATTCAATCTCTAAGAATTCACATTTGCGTCTAGACGGAACCTCCCACGGACGCGCGACAGCAACATCGTATGCGATCTAGCGGCCATTGTCCGATATCATACAGAGCGTGCATATCTAGGTGTTGTTGGCTGGTGAGATTATAATACTGTGTTTTTGTGTGTGATAATCTACGGGTAACTATATTTAGGCATTATATGTAAAATTGTAAATAATATTATCGTGTATGTGTAGCATACCGCTACATAAGCGTAAAAATTAGAAATTTGCCATTCTCACTGAAATAAATTAATCATTAGCATTAAAAATCTTACTATAATTTATTATTAATTATTTTCTACTTCTAATTCGTAATCATTGAAGTTTTTGTGTAAATACATGAGACGATAAAATAACAACTTACATTTTGCGAGAGAGAAGCCCTCTGGTGGCAACACTGCGCAGTTGCGCGTCTCTTCGTTCAAAAAGCCACTCTTACTTTTGGCGTCCTACTTAGCGGTGTTACAGCAAATTCTCGTGAGTTCAGATGTGTTAGAAAATAATCGTGTTCTTGCTTCGTTCACGTGAGTAATCAGCGTTAGAAAATATCGTGTTCTTTCTTCGTGTTCAGTGAATATTAATAAGTGACAGTGCAGTGTTATTAAGTTACGTAGTTACGCGTGGGAATATTGATGTAGCATGTTTCTCATTCAGTGTTTTGTTTGTCTTTTCTCAACGTGACTTAGCGTAAAGATATTGCGTCAGATGTGCATTGCATTTCCGTGTCATGAATTTATTATCAAAGCATAATCATGTTCGTTCCTTTTTCGTTACGATAATCTACTAGTCTACGATAATCTCTGCTCGGAACGAACGCGGTTGAATTCGCCGGCGTTCGTTGTCGATAGCGTCTTGTGTAATGGCGGAACCTCACACCGTCGTCTCTTGTCACTACTCTGTGACCATAAATACCATAGGCATGTGTGATAGTAGCATTTATTCCTTTTTACAAACCGACTTGCAGTAGTTTAAATTACGGAAAGTATTCATGCCTATGCTTGGTAAATTTTGGAATTTCATTTCTTAATTCCATACTCTTGGAAACCTGTATGTAAACCGCACTTATTTCAATATAAAAACATTTCAATAAAATTTAATTTAACTCGTCGCATTCTTGGGACAAAACTCCCACTACTATCTGCCTATCTTAAGTGTGTGCAAATTGCTGGCGGCTTTGGCTGAGGCCGACGCGTAAGCCGCCCGGCTACATCGCCACACACGAACCTTCATGCTTTCGTGTTTTTCTTTCTTCGCGTATTTTCCGCCTGTGAAATCAACGCTTAGGTTTTTTCCTTTTCCTTTTATCATTGGGGATATATATTATTCCTTAATTCCTTTATTATTGCAAATGATCTACCAGGATTTTTAGTAGGATTTATATCCTCGAATTTTAGGATTTTTATGTTTTTTCTTACTGCTTTCAAAAGTGCAGTCACTTGATATTATCACGATATTCCGTAGATCTCGTGTTTACTTGCCCGTAGTCTCTGTAAGGAATCACGATCTTGATTGCCGGAAGTTCTTAAACCTAATACTCAGATTTTTAAAGCCAGAGGCATTAAGTGATTAAACAATTTATTTATTGATTAAAATCTGTCAACCAAAAATCTGTCCTATCTCTTTTGAGTTTGCCAAAAGTGAGAATCCTAAAGTAGCTGAGTCGAACCTGTAGGAGTTTCTCGGATTTCTCCGTGTGGGAAGAGTTGTCATTATATGTGGGAATGTCAGTGGTGGAATGTCTTGATGTCTCTCCTGGAATGTATCATCCAGCGTCTTGGACTCCTGTGCAGGACCTCTACATCATCGCCATACACACAACACTCACAGTTTGAATCTCCCTGGGTTTTCCCGAGTGCCATGCTGATTGCTATTCTCACATAAGCTGTGACTCAACTGGCTCCTACTAATATGAGCAAGTAACGTAACTTGCTCCTGCTAATGTGCTAATGTGCCGACTTGATTCTGCTCACATGAGCCGGATTTAACTTGCTCGATTACACCTCACCTTACTTTGAGTCATTAGTTCTACCTGAACTAAGTCACTGACCCTCACTCAATTCTCTCAAATTGCCTAATTCAAATTCTACCACTGAACCCAAATACCACTCACTCACCCTGCTTACTCCATCACGTGACGGCCTTCGTCGACGCCAGCCTGGTCCACCGGCACGGATTGCCCACCTAGACAAGCTCTCCGAGATCAAGATCCAAGCCCGTTTTCCTGGTTTTCTCTTCCAATAAACTCCACCTGGAAAAAGCTGAGTTCCCATCCGTTTTTCATTATCCCTCTCATAATTTTCTCAAGATCACTATCGAGCATTGATCGAGTTTTTTCTTGCCGTCAAAGATTAATATTTTACATTCGAAACCAAAACGGCATAGAAAACCCGACACTGGTGCATCGGTGGTTCAGTGGTAGAATTCTCGCCTGCCACGCGGGAGGCCCGGGAAACATTCGTAAAAATAAAAACTCAACTCGAAGTGTTTGAGAGATTGTGAGAGGATAATGTTGGCGTATCATTGTAGTGATAAATTTTCCCATTTCGTAGTAGTTTGAGAGATTCCTGTGGATTTTGACCGTGCTAATATTCTCTGAGCAGCTCTAACAAAATTTTTTTTCAGCGTCAGCGCTATCCTGTCCCTGTTTGTTTGTTTTATGTGCCTCAGTAGGTAGGGAAAATATTTTTTTTCCTATTTCCATGCTCACGTTCATTCTGACTACCGTAAAAATTCGCGTTTCCATTCTCCATTTTCCCTCCGTTTTCTTCAACGTTATTGATTGATTGAGTAGGTAGAAAAATAATTTTTCTCACCTGCTTTATTTTTGTGCCTACGCAAATTGCCGCATACCGCAAAAATTTTTCTCGTTTCCAATTTCATATTTCCTTCCTTCTGTTTCAACTTAACCTGAATGATTGAGTAGGTAAAGGATTAACGCAACCCCTTTGCTACCTCATCCCAAGTCATAGGCACTGATTTCTTAATTGCGCATCCCCAAAAGAGATTGCTAGCATGCCTGACTCAGATAATGAAGATCGAGCCCACACAAATCCCATTAGGCTCCCGCCCTTTATTCCGGAGGACGCTCACACCTGGTTCCAACAGTGTGAAGCAGTGTTTAGGTATCATAAAATAATAAGTGAGCTAGACAAATTCTATGCTCTTGTGAGCGCCGCGCCCACAAAACTCTTAAATGACTCTAACGACATTTTAGAAAACCCTCCAGATCGCAATCCTTACGGAATCTTGAAAGGCAAAATCTTGGCAAGGCTTCAGATGTCCGATGCGGACAAATTCCGAAGTCTTGTAGATGCCTCAGCAATTCCATCTGTCTCTGTTTCTTTCTCTCCCTCTTCGCTAGTTAAAGAGCTGCGGAAACTCGCTACGGGTGTTGCCGTGGCTGAGGGATTTCTGAAGGAAGTTTTCATGACTAAGCTTCCGCCTAACGTGCGTCCATTTCTATCGCTAGCAGGGCCCGAGCAAACGTTAGAAAAATTAGCGGAAGCCGCAGAGACGGTGATCCGAAATATTAATTTGCCACGAGAACCACAAGTTGCTTCCCTGAATGTAGCAGCTACAACTTTTAGCCCGTCAAATACGGCGCAAAATCAATCCTCAGCCACAATAGATAAGCTGCAGCAGGACATCGCTGAAATAAAGCAAGCTCTCCAAAATTTTCAAATAGGTCAAAGTGTGGCTCACATTCAGCAAGGCCCAGGGAGATTCCAAAGCCACCAAAATGCCTACGACTATCCCTCTGACTATCACTCTAACTATCCTTCTCCTCCCCCTCAACGCTTTGATAGGGGTAGATCTTTTGATAGGTCAAATCAAGACCGCCGCTTCAGGTCGCGCTCTCGTGATGCTAGTAGCAATTTATGCTGGTACCACATGAAATTTGGTGACCAAGCTCGCAAATGTGCCTCTAGATACTGTCCTCGTTATACCGAAATGACTTCGGGAAACGCCAACAGCGACGCATAGTAGCGAGTACTGCGTTGCCTCATTCCCAGACTACTCGCCTCTTGACCATTCACGATCCCGTCACCAAGTATCGATTTTTAATAGACACTGGCTCCAGTGTATCAATTATCCCAGCCACGGCGAAAGACAAAAACAACCAAATATTGGCGACATTACGCGCCGCAAACGGCACGCCAATACCTTGTTACGGTGAGAGAATTTTAGAGTGCGGTCTGGGATTGAGGAGAACATTCAGATTTACTTTCTTGGTAGCTGAAGTCCAAGAGCCCATAATAGGTGCAGACTTTCTAGCCAAATTTGGCATAGTTGTAGACGTTAAGAATCGGTGTATTAGGGACGAGGAGACACAGATCTCAATTCCCGCTTGCAGCATAACTAGAGCAAATGTCTTGCATTCCTTCTCGATTGCTTTCAAGGAGGAGTGCATGTTTGAACTGGAACTTAAAAATTTCCCAGCATTAACAAACCCTAACTTAGCTTCTAATAACATGCAAACATGCACAAAGCACTTCATAGAGACGCAAGGTCCGCCAGTTTTCTCCCGTGCTAGGCGACTGCCGCCTGATCGATTGGCGTTAGCTAAGAAAGAATTCGCTAGGATGCTCGAAAGTGGCATCATTCGCACTTCCAAAAGCCCTTGGGCTAGCCCTCTTTTGCTAGTACCCAAGGCTAACGGTGAATTCAGACCGTGCGGGGACTTCCGCAGGTTGAACGCCGTTACTTTACCTGATCGATATCCTATCCCCTACCTTCATGATTTCAGTGCAAATTTAGAGGGAGCACAAATTTTCTCTAAGATAGACCTGCAGTCTGCCTTCCATCAAATTCCCTTGGATGAGTCTGCGATTCCTAAGACCGCGGTAATCACTCCGTTTGGTCTCTTCGAATTCCTAAAAATGCCTTACGGCTTGAGGAACGCTCCTCAGACGTTCCAAAGGCACATGGCTGAAATTTTCTCTGATCTCACTTTCGCCTATGTCTACCTAGACGACATCCTAGTGGCATCCACAACCCCAGAGTTGCACAAAGACCATCTTAGGGTCGTTTTTCAAAGATTGTCCGACAATGGACTCCTCGTAAATCCTGCAAAATGTGAGCTCGGAAAGCCCTCACTGATTTACTTAGGTCATGAAATCTCTAGCCTAGGTCTAAAACCTTTGCCTTCCAAAGTAGAAGTGATCAAAAACTTTCCTCTTCCACAGACCCAGAAGGAACTAAGAAGGTTCCTAGGTTCTGTTAACTTCTACCATCGTTTCATACGCAACTGTGCTCAAACTTTAGCGCCTTTGTCTGACCTCCTCGAACCGAAACGAAAAGGCAAATCTATTGAGGTAAAATGGACGGAAGAAGCGCGCAAAGCTTTTGATACAATCAAACACAAGTTAGCTTCCGCGACTGAACTATCCTACCCTATTGCTAACGCTGATTTCAGCCTCGTTGTTGACGCATCCAGTACCGCCGTAGGTGCTGTGTTGCAACAACAAGTAGGTACTAATATCTCTCCTCTTGCTTTCTTTTCCAAAAAGCTGTCGCCCACCGAGCGTGGTTATAGCGCGTTCGGTAGGGAACTTCTTGCTATCTACTTATCTGTGAGACACTTTCGCTATGCTCTAGAGGCGAGGGAGTTTGTGATCTACACAGATCACAAACCTTTGACCTCAGCGATCAAAATGCCTTCTGAAAGACATTCCCCTAGGGAAGCTCGACACTTGTCGTTTATAAGTCAGTTTACCACTGACATCCGTTACATTAAGGGATTAGACAATACCGTTGCCGGTTGTCTTTCCAGAATCAATACTGTCCAAACCGGTGGTGAAATCACCTTCGGCAACATTGCTAATGCTCAGAAGGAGGATCCTGAACTTCAGGACCTTCTCAAACCTTCTAACACTTCCCCTCCAAAACTAACCTTGGTTGACGGCGTGTACCGTGATGCCGAGCGACCTTCTCGTTTGTATCTTCCTGCGACGCTCCGCAGAGTAGCTGTCCTCCATCATCACTCCCTCTCCCATCCAGGTATTAACCGTACAGTGCGTTTGATTTCTGATCGTTTCGTCTGGCCAGCGATGCGTAAAGAGGTCAAGCAAATTGTGCAAAATTGCCATGCGTGTCAGAGTAGTAAGGTGGTGAAACATAATCGTGCGGCGCTGCAGAGTTGTGCATTCACAGGTCACAAGTTTGACTCTGTACACCTAGATTTGGTGGGTCCTTTGCCTTTATCGCGCGGTTATTCTTATTTGTTGACCATCATCGATAGGTTCACGCGTTGGGTTGAGGCTGTCCCTCTTCCTGATACACAAACTGAGACTGTAGCGCGCGCGTTCTTATCAAACTGGATCTCTAGATTTGGGGTTCCCTTAAGTGTCACATGTCGGGTTTTTTAATATGCCGTTGGGTTTCGAATGTAAAATATTAATCTTTGACGGCAAGAAAAAACTCGATCAATGCTCGATAGTGATCTTGAGAAAATTATGAGAGGGATAATGAAAAACGGATGGGAACTCAGCTTTTTCCAGGTGGAGTTTATTGGAAGAGGAAACCAGGAAAACGGGCTTGGATCTTGATCTCGGAGAGCTTGTCTAGGTGGGCAATCCGTGCCGGAGGACCAGGCTGGCGTCGACGAAGGCCGTCACGTCATGGAGTAAGCAGGGTGAGTGAGTTGTGTTTGGGAATTTGAATTAGGCACTTTTGAGATAATTGAGTGAGGGTCAGTGACTCAGTTCAGGTAGAACTAATGACTCAAAATAAGGTGTGGTGTAAGTGAGCAAGTTAAATCCGGCTCATGTGAGCAGAATCAAGTCGGCACATTGGCACATTAGCAGGTGCAAGTTACGTTACTTGCTCATATTAGTAGGAGCCAGTTGAGTCACAGCTTATGTGAGAATAGCAATCAGCATGACACTCGGGAAAAACCCAGGGAGATTCAAACTGTGAGTGTTGTGTGTATGGCGATGATGTAGAGGTCGTGAACGAAGCAAGAACACGATTATTTTCTAACACCTTTAAACTCACGAGAATTTGCTGTAACACCGCTAAGTAGGACGCCAAAGTAAGAGTGGCTTTTTTTGAACGAAGAGACGCGCAACTGCGCAGTGTTGCCACCAGAGGGCCTCTCTCTCGAAAAATGTCAAGTGTTATTTCTATTGTTTCATGCATTTACACAAAAACTTCATTGATTACGAATTAGAAGTAGAAGATAATTAATAATAAATTATAGTAAGATTTTTAATGCTACTAATTAATTTATTTAAGTATGAATGGCAAATTTATAATTTTTACGCTTATGTAGCGGTATGCTACATTACCCCCCAAGGCGCAGACCGAAAGGTCCACCCGCTGCAATCATCTGTAGCGGGAAGGAGGGCGAACTACTCGACCCTGCCGAGTTCGGCAATTGGCAAATGATACTGAGCGGGGAAGTTTCACCAAACGGGTCTGCAAGTTTAGATCGGCAAGAGTCCTAGGAACAGGAGTTACTGCAGCGGGCTCGTCTGGTCTCTCCAGACTTGTCGCTGTGTCAGTGAGAGGACTAGAGTTAGAATCTACGACAGGGTTAGAGATAGGGTTTGAATGTACAGACACGTAGAAAGGGTTACACTCAAGTTGACTAGGCAACAAGGCAGCCAACTGAGGAAGCTGAGATGGTAGATATGATCGAGTCTCAGTGGAAGGAGAAATCTGCGGAGAGGAGGATGAGTTATGAGTTACACTATGATCAGAAGTGTATGCGACTTTTAATCGATCAATGCTCACAGGGTCGTGTGAACCGAGTCTTTCGAGGATGAAATATTTTTGCTTGCGTTTAAGTACTTTGAATGGGCCATCATAAGGGCGCGTGAGGGTAGGTTTTATAGCATCATTGCGGACATACACATGTGTGCAGTCTTGCAGGGCAGAATCTAGTCTGTCCTGAGTCTGAGGCATTCGTGGAGCCACATACTTGATCTTACGCATGCAATCTTTGAGACAGGTTACATAAGCGGAACGGTCAGCGGATGAAAATTCAGGCAAAGGTTTTGGGTCAACAATGTCGCCGGGGAGACGAAGCGTCTTCCCGTACAACATTTCAGCCGCTGTGCACTGCTGATCTTGTCTGTGTAGGTTTCGGATGCTAAGTAGTACTACTGGAAGTCTATCAGTCCAATCGTGACTGCAATTAAGGCAGCGCAAGGCAGACTTGAGGTCTCTGTGGACTCTCTCAATAAGTCCATTTGACTGCGGATGATACGCTGTAGTTGATGTATTTGCGCACCCTAAAGCGGTGCTAAGCTCACTCCAGAATTTGGAGGTGAATTGTGATCCCCGGTCATGTGTGTGTAGCATACCGCTACATAAGCGTAAAAATTATAAATTTGCCATTCATACTTAAATAAATTAATTAGTAGCATTAAAAATCTTACTATAATTTATTATTAATTATCTTCTACTTCTAATTCGTAATCAATGAAGTTTTTGTGTAAATGCATGAAACAATAGAAATAACACTTGACATTTTTCGAGAGAGAGGCCCTCTGGTGGCAACACTGCGCAGTTGCGCGTCTCTTCGTTCAAAAAAAGCCACTCTTACTTTGGCGTCCTACTTAGCGGTGTTACAGCAAATTCTCGTGAGTTTAAAGGTGTTAGAAAATAATCGTGTTCTTGCTTCGTTCACGACCTTTACATCATCGCCATACACACAACACTCACAGTTTGAATCTCCCTGGGTTTTTCCCGAGTGTCATGCTGATTGCTATTCTCACATAAGCTGTGACTCAACTGGCTCCTACTAATATGAGCAAGTAACGTAACTTGCACCTGCTAATGTGCCAATGTGCCGACTTGATTCTGCTCACATGAGCCGGATTTAACTTGCTCACTTACACCACACCTTATTTTGAGTCATTAGTTCTACCTGAACTGAGTCACTGACCCTCACTCAATTATCTGAAAAGTGCCTAATTCAAATTCCCAAACACAACTCACTCACCCTGCTTACTCCATCACGTGACAGCCTTCGTCGACGCCAGCCTGGTCCACCGGCACGGATTGCCCACCTAGACAAGCTCTCCGAGATCAAGATCCAAGCCCGTTTTCCTGGTTTTCTCTTCCAATAAACTCCACCTGGAAAAAGCTGAGTTCCCATCCGTTTTTCATTATCCCTCTCATAATTTTCTCAAGATCACTATCGAGCATTGATCGAGTTTTTTCTTGCCGTCAAAGATTAATATTTTACATTCGAAACCAAAACGGCATAGAAAACCCGACATATGTATAGAGTAGAATTGACTAAATTTTCCAGTGTGCTAAATGTTCAGGAGTTATTGCCAAGAACTTGTGTTTCACCACTGGGCATTTTCCCTTGTGCATTGTTGTATGCCCATTTAGAAAGTTTTTTAGCAAACAGCTATCGCTTGGCTTACAGAGATTCTTAACCTAGTTCTTCCAAGAAGCAATTCTTGGAAGTATCCGCAGAATTTAACTAGAAGTAACTGGTTGGACTAACCAGGAGAATTATTCTCTTCAGCATGAGTAGTAGCTATATAGTTACTGTCACTATTTTCAGATAATGAAATTGTCAATTCACTACTTCATGTAAAGCCATTTTTAAGGGAAATTTCCCCTGTTGATTTTTAATATTTTTCATAAGCCAATACTCAATATGGCGTTATTTTTATCAAATTATAAATTTCCCCTTTTGATTTTTAATATTTTTCATAAGCCAATACTCAATATGGTGTTATTTTTATCAAGATTAGGATTTCCCCTTTTGTATCAAAAATAACTTCTTTAGCCAATATTCAATATGGTGTTATTTTTGTGATCAAGTTAGACTTGCATCAAATTATCATTTTATTTCTTTAATGTTTTTTTTTAAATCAAAGCAATCAAATTATCATTCTCAATTTTTTGACAGCTGTATTTTGTCACAGCTGTATTTTCAATTAAGTAGGGTTTTGATATAATCACATGGTTGTAGTTTTTATGTACAGTCAACATTAAAAACCATTCTTAACAAATTTTATAGTCAATCTTTGTTGTGATGATAATCAGAACAAACCTTGTAAATACCAAGCACATTTTACCACTGATTTTCCTCATAGAATCAGTATTTATACATTAAATATTATTGATGTTTTTTTTAGGTTTAGTTAGATGGTAATTATTAAGCTGAATTGCCTCAACTTACCATTGTCTTAAATGTTAGGTGAATACCAATAACTAAATACCTGATTTTCCTCATAGAATCTGTATTTATACATTAAATATTATTGATGTTTTTTTTAGGTTTAGTTAGATGGTAATTGTATAATTCTTAGTCATTGTACATTGATTATTTCAGTTAGGAAGAACTGGGAACATGTGTTTTCTAGTTCATTTGCATTTAGCAGATGCTGTAGATTTTTACCATTAGCTATTAATTAAGTGAGGCAGGATACTCAGTTCACTGCTTATGCCATCTTAGTTTCGCCAGGCAAAGTTTTGCCTGTGTGAATTACTAGTGTAGAATTTTAGCTTCATGCCGTTAGAAATATTAGAATTAATATCTGGCTCCGAGCAAATTGTTAGTGCTCCGAAGCTGATCCCCGCTTGCACTCCGGCGCCAGAGTGCTGGTGGGGGTCGTTTTTCGAAGAGACTCCTCGCTTTGAGGCGGCATGTTAATGCCAGATTGTTTGCAGCATAGCATGTGTTGATATGTGTTTTAATACCGTGTGCAGTTTCATCCAGTGTATTATTCCCGTACAGGAAGCTACGAGACACTTTACATTCCACTGCCACGTCACCTACCTTTACCTTGCCGATCATATCAAAAGGGTAAAATAACCCGGTAGCCAGACTTGGCAAAACAACTGCCTCCTTCATTGTTGCCTTTTTCACTTCTAATAAACCCACCACTACTGGACGGCAAGAGCAAGTATCCAATTCCTCCTCCACCTCACTCAGAATTGAGACATCATTGGTTACAGCTAACCCAACTGCTGCATAACCTGCAAGTCTATATTCTAACACCATTAGAGGAATTGCAACTTACCGTCCTCACTTATCGGAGACGCTATTGCCGTCACTAACCACGGGATACCATTGCACACGACCTTCTCCACAATTAAACTTCCGCCTACCGACGCAGCTGTGAGCCTGTTGCAGTCCCTACTCAAGATCGGACGTCAACATCAGCGCACCTGGAAGACCCAATCTGACAGCCTCCAATAAAACCAGGCCAGAATTAAATAACCATATCTACTTTCTTATCCTTTCGATGGTCCAGTTCCGAGGTGAAAATTATAGTATTTTGTTTTGATTAAAGACGCCGTAAAGATCGCGTCCGAACCCCTCACTCTTAACTTCTCAGATGTCAGATGCCGTAAATCATTCAATTAGCCAGTAAGTGTGTTTGGTAAAACACTGGTGACCTCGCCACTATTAAATGAACATCTTGTGAAATAGTTAAATCCCTCAATATTCAACTTTATCCTTCAAAAATCTAGATAAGCATAGAATTCAAACCGCTCTAAAGTAAAACTTGAGTAAAGCCACCAAACTTGAAGTTCACAAACATTGAACTTTACAATCATATGGTTGTTATACTAAAGCACATCTCCAACTGCAAACCTATTGATGATGCTTAAATGCATCTAAAAAAATGCACAAATATTATCAAAAATGCATTGTTTCCTCATTTTGAAAAACTGACCAATGATAATGGCAACAATAAGTTCAGTTTATCATTGGATGAAACTAATGATATTTAAACCATGAAACTACATGGGGTATCAGTTATATGTATACTATAGCGATGTATCTGAAAAGGGAAATCAACTTAGGAATTGCAGAATTAGTAAAATGTGATGCAGATAGAATTGTGACAGCAGTAAAACAATTGTTGATAAGTAAGTATTTGACCATTGATAATTGCATTGCTAAAGGGACTGACAATCCCGAGTCGCCAGATATCTCAGCGTGAGCGACAGCCGTTGGCTAGGTGATATCGATTCTCGCATGTTTGTTGATTCTTTCTGCATATATGGAGTGAAGAGATGGAAAAGTTGATCAAATGATGTAGTGTCCATTCGAAGATAGTTCATGAAATCTTCTGGCTCATTTGCACGTAATTTTTTGAGCATAATGCGTCGATTCCGAATATTTTGCCACGTTCCCTGAGCCAGTTTTTGGCCCATGTCTTGGGTTTCAGCAGGGATTTTCTTGAAGTTGAAAGTGCCAAGGCTAGCGCTACAATGGTAATTTCTTCGTCGTCCATCACGTACGGCGTCCGCAAAGCAAATGACTGGTTTTCATCAATTACATTGATGAAAAGATTGACGCCGCAAGTGGGCAACAAAAAAATCTCATCAATATATTGAGTCAATGATATTGACAATTGAATTGATCGTCTATGGGCTCAAACTGATTTTATTGCGTCAATACATTGAGTCAATTAATTGACGGTCGTCAATCAATCCCACAGACGATCAATATAATTGTCAATATTCATCATTGTCAATTATATTGACAATGAAATTGATCGTCTGTGGGCCGCTTTAGTGAGCAAAAAAAAATCTCGTCAATATATTGAGTCAATGATATTGACAATTAAATTGATCGTCTATGGGCCGCTTAAGAAAATCGGAACGATATGGGGTGGTTACCGTAGCAACGGGTTTGTTTACCTAGGCTTCTTGAGCGACTGTTTCAAGTTCAAGATCGTCGCCACAACTTGAGAATTCGAGGTGCGAGTGCCGATCGTAGGTGCGTTCTGCGAGGAAAAACTGCGTTATGCCAAGCTCATGCGAATGTCCTATAGTTATTTCTGAGATCAAATCAAATAACGTTCATTAATAATTTTCATTATATCCGCAACTGGCTTTCTCCTATCTGGGGTGGGCTGCGTAGCGGCCTTTAAATTAAGGTAGGCTGTAAGTTAGGCCTGATTTTGTCCATTGTTTATCTTATAATTTTCTTGTTTTGTTACTTATAACTTTCTGTCGGATAATAATTTTATTTGTGTGTGATCCCCTCCTGGGGGTTACATGACCTAATGATGGCAGATTTGTTCCTAGAAAATTATTATGCTGACATTAGCAAAGACAAATCTCTTGATGGAGATATGTCTCAGTCACAACCAGTCAATTTGGAGGAGGGGAGTGGGTCAATGTATAGTTTCCCTTCGGCAGGGAAATTAAAGATGTCGTTGCTGATAATCACTAAATGAGCACATTTAAAAACCTTATATATGAATGACATTATGCTTGCAGATGCGTTATTTTTGAATTATTGAACTTTGAAGTTGGCGCCGGCGCGCGCCGTTATTTAGTTAATAAGGGTAGTTAACCCGCCTATTACAAACGTAAAGAGGTTGGGTCGTGAGGGGGAGGCACAGTTCTTCTAGTGAAAATTATAAATAAAGCTTCTAACCCACCCATTAGGGTGACGACCGCAATCTTGTTCACATCGGTTCTAACATGGCAACCACC
Organism: Morinoia aosen; assembly: GCA_030386875.1. Classification (NCBI taxonomy): domain Eukaryota; kingdom Metazoa; phylum Arthropoda; class Malacostraca; order Amphipoda; family Talitridae; genus Morinoia; species Morinoia aosen. Next base: position 30,168,860 of record CM059567.1, on the reverse strand, counting down.
ATGGGCGCCGCCATCTTGGACCCGATGTCAACAAGATTGCGGTCGTCACCCTAATGGGTGGGTTAGAAGCTTTATTTATAATTTTCACTAGAAGAACTGTGCCTCCCCCTCACGACCCAACCTCTTTACGTTTGTAATAGCTTCCGTTATTAATTAAATTCCGTTTTACGCGCTCGCTTCCTTCGGCGGAAAGGCCAACTTCAAAGTTCAATAATTCAAAAATAACGCATCTGCGAGCATAATGTCATTCTTGTAAAAGGTTTTTAAATGTGCTCATTTAGTGATTATCAGCAACGACATCTTTAATTTCCCTGCCGAAGGGAAACTATACATTGACCGGGGAGTGTCGGTCATTCACATCCCAGCAGTGGTAGTGGTGGTAATTGAAAGCAGACAGAACGTGGAGGCTAATTACAATTTACTGACTTGAGAACTGGCAAGTAACCATATTACAAATTTTTATTTTTTTTTACCTGAATATATACTGTGGCAGTTGTTAAGTGCAATTGCATAATCTGCTAGGGCCTTTGGCTCATAGCTTGGGCAAGTTCTGAGCATTTTTAATTTCATCAATGTAAAACGTAACCTAGTGGACTCCCTATTGGAAAGCAAAAAAAATTTGAATTCCATTCTTTTATTCATAATTAAAAAAATTCATAGAAGTGTCCCAACTAGAAAACATTACAAAAAATTTGCAAAATATATTGCACACACTAGAAGCTACAATGTTAATTAATAGAAAAAATTCTAAATTAGCTGGAGGCTCTCAAAAAAAAATAGAGAGAAAAATCCCATGCACTCACACAATCTCTCAGAAGAAAATATGGAGGCACTGCCCCAATAAAAAGAATCTAAGTAAAGTTAGGAGCTCAGCTCCTGTAACTGTATCACATCCAGTTTAAGCTAGGGACAAGGATTCCTATCTTCCAAAAAATTACAGAACAATCCAGTTTAAACATCCGGTTCTAATGTTTATTGCAAGAACAATTTCTTCATTGCAAGTGAAGACAAAATTCCCAATAACCAAGAACTGCTGCAAATAAGAAAAAAAACACAGTAGAAAATAAATGGGCTAAAATAAATCTGAATATTTCAGAAAATGCTGATAAGATGTCACAATCCACAAGTTTGATTATTATCTATTCAACAGATGAGCACATAAACCTCCTAAAACTCAACCCCTTTAAGGTGCAGGAGTTATTAAGCAAGATTTATAGACTGGTAGAGAATGTACACTACAAAAGAACAGGAAGTTAAATTATCAAAATTAAAACTCTGGAACAAATCAAACCTTTACTGAGCATTCAAAGTTTTGGCAATGTACCTGTTAAAACTCAGATTGCCTGGGGGACTTCCACATTGTGGGGCAAGATTTATGCTCCAGAATTTGATTTGCTGGATTACTTGTTTAAACGTCTTGCACCTTTGGGAGTTGTTGAAATCAGGAAAATGTATATGGACCCAAAACAAGCGCACTCTCCATTATTGGTTTGATGTTTCCAAGACCGACCTACCCAGTAGAGATCCAGGCAGGATACTGTAATTATAAGGTAGACCCTTATTATCTAAGCGAAATACATTGCATAAAGTGCAAGTGATGGGGACATACAGCTTCTGTTTGCCACTACATGAAAATCTGTAGAAAGTGCTCCTCCTTAGATCATCAGAACAAAATTGTAACTCAAACAACCATCACTGCCCAAATTGTAAAGTAAATCACACAACCAACTCAAAGAATGCCCTATCTATATCAAAGAGCATGAATTATGCAAGCTCCAAGCCAGTGAGCGTAGCTTATTCAATGAGGCATGTAGAATTGTATATTCTTACCATCTAGCAAATAAAGTACAAGAAAGTTTTGAGGAAACTCTTCCAGACATACAATCCCAGTGTACCTTTCCATCATTAACACAAACCAACCGTTCTGTCAACACCATAGCCACACCAGTGGTTTTTTATGCTGCAGCCATATATTCACCAAGAAAAACCAAACAACCAGTAAATAAAGGAAATTTACAAGTTATTTACAAGTAAAATGGAAAAATAAAAACCAAGACCACCACATAAAAAAACTAATAAAATGAAAGCAAATCAACATACACAATACTTAGATCCTTCAGGATACAACCTGAGGGTCCTAAGAAGTAGCTCAAATGCTCCTAAAAATCCAGCCTAGCAAGACGCTACCCAAACTCAAGAAGGGATGCAAAACCTTAACAAAATTCACAAAACTTGTGGCAATAACACTGAAAATCCAAATGCAACTATTGAGCTCCTTTTCAGAAAACATGTTTTATGGCTACTCTCAGTCATCATTAAATTATTAGTTGTAAATTCTATTAATGAGAAAATTGAGTGCCTTACTGAGCTTGGAAATGTACTAAATGCTAAAGAAAGAATCATAGAAATACTTACCAAATTGAATATCACTTCACCAAATCAATTTATAATGAACTTTACTACATTACAATAGAACCTGGTAGGATTTTTTCCAAAACTTCCTTTTTTTTACAGGTAATAGCTGATCAACAGCAGCCTAGAATTATGTCTTCAGGAAACTCACTTAGAGCAAAATAGCCAAGTTAAATTAACCAATTGACTACAGAGTTGGACAAATATGTACCACTCCCTCAATTTTTCATATGTGCATCAATACAAATTTCATTTGAAAATAATCCATTATTCTTATTAATAATTTGTTTGTTTATTATTTTTAATTCTCTTGTTCTTATGTTCACCAATCATGAAGGTCAAGATTTCTCCTAGTCATGTCATTAAAATTGCGTGACACGTTTTGCCCTTCTTTGGACTTTAGGCTAAAATATTTATTGGGTTTTCAGCTACGAGGATCGAATGCTAAGGCGGTGGCTGCTATTAAAGGAGTGAGCAGTTTAGCTTGGGTTCAACAAGGAAGGATGCTAACCAGTTGTTGTAGTAGATGTTTCTACTCTCTAACACCAATTCTACTTTCTAACACCAATGTAAATGTGTAATCATTTCAAACCATTTCGTGACCTTGTTTAGGAGGAATTGTATCATACAATGAAAATATTACTGAACGCTTATATTTTTTACATTTCTTACAAAGGATGACAACTTATTCAAGCAGGTAAGGCAATTTTACTAGTCTGTTTTTTACAACCTAACCAAGTCAACTGTACAACCCGTGCAATTGTAGTCAATGTGTTAATAGGTTACAATGTCCCCTACAGGAAAGAACGCACTGAAAGCCGGGGGGAGGGGTACTAACTTTTGTTCATTACACTATTCCATCTATTAACCTATACACAAGAAGTTTACAAGAGATAGTTGTATGTAAAGTTTTTGTAAAGAAGAAACCTATTACTATAATGAATGTGAATTTACCTCATCTTGATCAGACTTTTTTGCAACATAACCTAAAACCTAAAAGAAATTAATAACCTGCTCACAGGTATCTGTATCATTCTTATGGACTCAAATGCTTGTAGCTATTCGTGGGGCTCAAATTTCTTCAATAGAAGGGGACAACTAATTGAAACTTGGTTAACAGAAAATCACAGTGTGTAGCTCAATAATACCTTCCCAACTTTCTTATCATTGTTTCAGAGAATTTGTACCTAATCCCCTCAGCGAGATACAACTATTGTATCTATGGGAATTGGCGCTCCCAGGGTGAACATGTGAGGACCCAAGCTAAAGGTTAGGTAGGCTTTCTTTTTGTTAAAATAGAATAGGTTTTTTATTTTGAAAAAGAATCACTAAGAATTGCCCTGTAAGTAAAGGGTGCGCCAGAGAAACTTACTTATTTGAAAGGTCAATAAAAGCAAAAGTACTGCAGTTATTGTTTTATTGTCTTTTTTATTTGAGAATACAATATCCAAATTTTGTTTTACACTGTTTTGAAAATGACATCGGCTAAATGGCGACCCCCATTGCGCATACACTGATTAAGTCGATTTTTGAAGTGCGTGTCCACTCTTTGCAGCATATCAATCGGTATGTTGGCAATGGCATCGCGAATGTTGTTTTTGAGGTGAGCTATTGTCCGTGGTCGATCGACATAAACCAGCAATTTCAAATAACCCCATAAAAAGAAATTGCGTGGAGCCAAATCTCAAAGTTTGAACGGTGATGGGATTCCATGTGATGGATAGTTTACTTCAAAAATCGACTTAATCAGTGTATGCGCAATGGGGGTCGCCATTTAGCCGATGTCATTTTCAAAACAGTGTAAAACAAAATTGGGATATTGTATTCTCAAATAAAAAAGACAATAAAACAATAACTGCAGTACTTTTGCTTTTATTGACCTTTCAAATAAGTAAGTTTCTCTGGCGCACCCTGTACTACTATAGTTTTTTATTATGTTACAGTCTTTTTTCGGTTCACTGCTGTCCTATTTTTCTGCACCTACTACTTTCTTCTTCAACTTTCTCTCGTTTCATGATCTTCTTTCATAGCATACTGTTTCTATGCACCTTGTGCATAGATTCCACATTCCCTCAACTCCATATTTAATGGTGCCTTTATCCTTCCTCTCTTGGAACATCTTTGTTGTGATAAATTATAATTATAATAATAATTTGTTCCTAATACTTACATTGAATACACATTCAAATACTGCCACTAGTGATCATTTTCCAGTGTGGGTTGAAGCAAACATTGAAGTCCCTATAGTATAAGTTCCCGAGTGATGGTTACTAAAATCTGAAATTGGCCAAAGCTTCAAGCAGCACTAAAATTACCTGATTGGTCTGATAAAACAGTTATAGATACCTGCAGCATCATTACTGAAGCTGTAATCAATGCAACAAAAGATACAGTAAACATGAACTCCAGCACTACTACTCAAAGAAAGAGCAACCGCTGGTAGAATGAGAAATGTAAAGTGGCCCACAAAAATTACCATAATGCATACAACAGATAGAGAATATTGAAAATGATTCTAATGACCCAATACTTAGTGATCACAGGCAAATCTGTAAAGCTTCCAATAAATCTTTTGAAAGCACAACTTCTCAGCACTACAATTGCCCTCTCACTTTTACTGAGTTCATCAGAGCTGGAGATAGTTCAAAGACTTAATCTCCTGGTCCAGACATGGTTTTGCTGGATTTCATTAAAAATATGAATAACAATCAAAAGACAAATACACTGAACGTTTATAATAAAATCTGGGTATCCACAATACCAAACCAATGGAAAGAAGACAGATGCCCCATACTGAATCCTGGAAAAACTTCTACTTAACCAAAATCATATAGACTCGTGGGCCGTGGCTCTCCCAAATGTATTATGTAAACTTTTTGAAAAAATTGTCAACTGAAGATATCTTACATACCTAAAGGACATATTTTCTTTTTCTTACATACCTAGAGGACATGACATATTTTCTCCCAATAGCTTACACTCAGATTCCACTCAAAAATTTGCTTTACCCACCTGCTATTCTATATTCTCTCAATTCTTACCTTATAGTTGAACACAGCTTTCAATATTTGTTCTGAAAATAGGCTCAATCCTAGGTCACCTCTAATAGCATCTGGAGCTGTCCATTTTAGAGCACCCAATGCTAGACGCCTTACCTTACTTTGTATCATATCTAGGCTCTCAAGGTCACTAATGTAATGTAACCGTTTACCCAGTATAACGATATGCAATGTGCTTATTCGAAACCCCCCTTTGATTAATTAAATATAATCTCTCAATGCAAGAATTGTTGATCTTGCACATATTTGGACACTTTTCTTGTGCATTGTGTGTGGAGGGAATGCTTATGTTATGCTCAGAATATAAACACTGAATTGACAGATGAAATCATGCTTAAATTTTCCATTTGTGGTGTGAGGCTACTGATGCCGTTTTTTAAATGAGAAGGTTAAGTGTTTTTGATCTATCAACAAATTAATTTACCGTCTGAACGGCTTAGGTCCGAGGATTTTATCCTCAAGAAGCAATACTTCAAGCCTCCCAATCTAAACAATCATGTCCAGCATCAACTTGCACTCAGTTTGAATACATTTAAATCCATGGTAACAATCTAACCTAGCATTTCCCTTGTGGGCTCTCACCTCGAAATGCGCCTTTGAACACGCGATGAGCGCTCTTAAGTGCTCATCGGGAAGCGGGCTAAGGGGGCTTCACATCTCTTTATGCAAGTGATAATAGTATCCCAAGTGATCTTTTAGGTTTTGTTTAACGCACTAGATCCTCTGGAATTCCTTGGTGGTGAGTTAAGGACAGTGTTATTGCGTCTCACATTATGTCGTGATGTCACGTTAGTCGGTTATACAATAATGTTCATTTGATTGATTGCATTGTGAGTTTCCTTTTTTTGTGTGTGCCATATTGTTTCATTATTCTTTTATGTTGCCACTATATAACTCATAACTCATATGTTCATTTGCAAATTTAATTAAATTGAATTGGAAAATGTGTTGCTTGTAGTTATCATTATCCTGTAGGCATGGCCCCAAATACGTTTTTTTGTTTGTCTGTAATATCCAGCTTGCATCAGCCTGAATTCATTCTGTTTTCTCCTGTTTTTTGAATGATTTTTAATGTTGAATATAGAGATAAGGAGTTTAAATGTGTTTAAGTGTACATTGGTTGTTTTGCATACTTGATTTTGCTGTGCTTTTTGTGTTTGAATAGTTTCTTAATGTACTGTCTTTCTTTCATTTTTAGTCACTCAGATTTAAAGTAAAACTAGTGTAATTATTTCTTGGCAGAGCTATTCCTTCACCTTATAAAGCTAAGTGTTGATCTGGTGAGTGTTACTTCATTGTACAGTTTGCTTTGCTTGTATATATTTTTTGTTGCTTTAGGCTAAGATTTACTTTACGTTGAGCATGATGTTTTCTTTTGGCATATTGGTTCTTTCATTTCTTTTTTGTTGAAAGATTGAGTTTTTCAGTTCTGCTAGATTTTAAGACCATTTTTGTAATGATAGTTTTTTCCTGAGTTACTCCTTTGAATTTGTTGTTGAATGATTAGATTTGAGTTCAATTTCATTTATATTCATTTCATAGTCCATTTTTTTCAGTTGCTTTGTTTCATTTTTAGTTAGTGCATTTACTTTATTTAGCATGAATTCATTCTGAGCATGGTTTATTTTGTTCTGCTTCTTACTTTGTTTTGAAGTTTAATTTTGAGGAATCCAAAAAGAATGGTATGGTTTATTTTCTTTTTTCCTGCATTTTTATTTTGGTTTTATTTCAGTTTTCAGGGCTTTTTTTTGATTATACTGGCTTCTGATTCATCTTCACTGTTTCTGAGCCCTGTCACTTCTTATTGCATGTACAATCACCTGTTCCACAATAAACTATCATTTGTCTAAACCAGTTTCGTTACTCCCTCACTATGTGGTTCACAAACAGCTACGTGTAACGATGGGTAAACGTTAGTACCCCTAGTACCCCATCCTCTTACAATCCCCCGTTGATCATAGGTGCACTGGTATAGCTATGTGTAAAATGCACACAATCACTGTTTCTATTTTCCAACCTGTTCTTTATTTTCTCATGTGAGTCTCCTCCCTTGAAATTTCTGTTTCTTTTTCTACTATCCTTGGTTTGAATTCCTCAATACGTAAACGAGTCCCCCAAACACGTTTTTGTGACATCTATTTGCAGTACCACCTTGGGTTCCTGGATTTTGATGCATCTCCCTGGGAGCATGTTGAGATTGTGACCTCAAATGAAACCTCACATGCCTTAGGTTTCAATCTCTGTAATAATGTTTCCTTCTCCCACATGCATAGGAATTTATTTTGGTTCTGCATTCAGGTGCACCATGGCCATTTTTGTTACAGTAGTGCAAGTTATGTTGTGCGTAGTAAGCCTTGCTGGTGGTCTCATGTTGAAGTTTCTTGGTGGTCTAGGGTTGGCTCTTATGTGACTGTAGTGCAGGTAGTTTGGCCTTTGGTGTTGGAAGGAATATGCTGTGGGTAGAGGGACTGAATTTATTTGTTGAGCCTGATAGTTTGTGCTGCCCTGAGGTGATAGTTTGTGCTGCCCTGAGGAGACTGCCTTCCAAAGTTGAGACTGTTGAAGATTGGAGCCTTGCATGCACTACTTGCTCTCAGATCATTCTGAGTGGCAGTATCCCGGTAGCACAGACTCCAATCTTGCAGGATTTCTACACCGCCCAACCCTCTCCCTCCACCTCCAAGCAGCTACAGCACCACCTCAGAGCAGCTACAGAAATGTTAGGTTAAATTAATTTAGGTTAGGTTAAGAGGTTAGGTTAAGTTAGGGTAGGTTGGGTTAGGTTAGGCCAAGTTCAGTTAGTTTAAGGTTGACTTTAAAAATTTTAAAAATGCCTGTTTTTGCGTGCCGAGATGGAGGGTCGAATAGCCAAACACCAGCGGTCATTGTCAAAACTTATTATAATGATTTAATACAAGTTAACTTTGGTATTCCACTTTATTATCCACTTACTAAGTACTTTTAGTGGTTATATTGCAGTGATTTATAATAACTTTGAATCAAACAGATAGGTTGATAAACCTCAGTAGTACTACATAATTAAATAATTGGCGCGAATGGCAACTTTATGTAGCTGCTCGGAGGTGGAGGGAGAGGGGTGGGCGGTGTAGAAATCCTGCAAATTGGAGTCTATGCATCCCGGTACAGCTTCCTTTGACCTATACTGAGTGATTTCTCTTTGTTTATCTCCTTCCTCAGTTTCATTACTTCCTGATTCTTTATCTTTTTCCTTTTCTACATTTCTAAACCTGGCACACTTCTGAATGGAAGACCATTTTCCGTTTTTGTTGCGGATTTTAACACTGATGATTTGAGTTGAGATGATCCTTATGAAGTCCTAAAGTAGTTTGTAGGAACTTGTCCCGTAGGACAGAGCTTGATTGAACTTTTTGCTTAGGGTAAGCAATTTTAAACAACCTCTCAATGCGGCTGCTGTAGAGATAGAGAGGTTCTCCTTTACTGTATCTGATTTTATCAAAATCTTTTTGGTTCCTCTTCTTCCGCAATTTGGTCACGTTCGCATGAGTATGAATCAGGCCCACAATTTTCAATCCTTCAATCCTTGGTGAAATTCCTTAGTGCTACTAATAGATGTGAGCTACCATAAATATTTTGAATTTTATCTTGTTATATGTCTGTGCCTAATAAAATTATCTCAAAACAGTAAGCTGTCAGCTTTCGCGGATGGCAGTTCAAGAAGTCCAGCAATATTGAGGACTTGACAGAGAAGTGGCACAGTATTAGGGGATTTACCTAACCCTGCTGATGCTACCTAAATACAAGCTGTCAGGTTACACGGATTTCTGCTGAAGAAGTCCAACGACTTTCAAGATCCCTTTGGATCCTTGAAGAAGCCCACGAGATTGCTTATTTTTGAAAGATTTTGATTCTGTTTACAAATGTTTCCACAAGTAAGCAACTCATTCTGTTGAACAAATGCCTTGGTTGTAGTGTGCAGAACTTATAAATTTAGTTGTTTTAAATTTGTTTCGTTGATTCAATATGATAAATAATTCTAAAATTTGTTTCTTTTCAGGGTTTGAGTTAGTTACTTTTATCAAAAAACCTTTCAGCAAACATAGTAATTTAGAACATCGGGGAAAGCGTATAGACTCAACAAATGGCTTAAAGCTCAATGAAATATTTCTATGCAACAAAATTTAGTTTTTTGTGAGAAGAGTAATTGAGGTGAAGTTGACTCATAATTGACTGCTCGTCCTAGTTTGGGCAAGAGTCTAAAATTGTGTTGCTGAGGGAATGTCATGGCCTGAAGAAAGAGCAAATTCCATATGTCATCCAGCGTTTCAAGTACCTGCAGCATGAGTTGGTGGATCAAGTCGTATTACGACGACTATGCTGAAATGCGTGAGTTTAGTAATTTTTTCCAGATATTGTGTTTTACCCAGAAGGGTGTACTTGATGACAAATATTCTAAATGCATATTCTGAGTATTAAATGTTTTTTTCTCAAGTATAGAGAATTTTGTTGAAGGTAACTTCTGTTGGCAAAATTGAATAATTTTGAGTTGTAGCTGGAGTTTGAGTTGTCGTAGTTGAACATTGTAGTTCACAATGTTTAATGTGCCTGAATGAACAATTATTGTTTAACATTTCTATAAATGGTTTATCTTATAATTACAGTTCAAACCAGGTCTATAGTCTACGGAAGAATATAATTACTCTATCAAAGAGAGTTGAAGAAAAATATGAGGTCTTGAGTGAAGAGTTTAGTGTTCATTCTGTAGAATTGTTACTCATTGTGAAGGACTAACCTTTTCTTCTGCACGTGGATCCTGTGTAGGAACACCTTGTGTGTATGTGCCATTTGCAATCAACTCCATAATACATGGTGCCCTCATCCCATGCCTTTGTTACAGTCAGGGAAGCTTGACCCATTCCAAGTGGCAGGCTATCTAGCGGAGCATACAAATTTTGAAATGTTCTATATATAGTAGCTGCCGCTGTTCACGACAGTCACTTTACTCTATAAATAGTCGCCACGCTAAATGGAAGGAATGTGCTTGTGACTATGTATAGTTTTTGCCATCTAAGAGGATCAAGTTGGACCAAATTTTTTGAAAAGAGTGAAAACGGCATTATTATTATAGTTTATTTGGAATCGTACTTCAAGAATGACGCAAGAATAAATTTTAATTTGAAAAATTTCTAAATTATGGAGTTGTGTGGGATTTTTAATACGTACTGACATGTAAAAATAAGATATGTTGGTAGACCGCAAATATTTGTTTTCACAATAGCAAAATGAATAGTACAAAAAGTATTTTGCTTACAAAAGCATGTATGATTTTGGAAATGAGATTATTACTTTTATTTCTATGAGAGGAAATTATTGTTATTATTAGAGGACAATGAATATCAGCAAATCCATATGTTATGACGTCCCTCGCGTTGTTATGTCATCGTTACGTTTCTCTCTTTGTTGACGTTTGAATTCGTGCTTTATGTCTTTTAATTACTGCCGATATTTCCGTGATTTTAATTGTTGTGACGTTCACAAATATTTTATTCGTCACTTTATTATACTTTCTAGTCTTTATAAATCACAATAGCTTATTATTGCTGCCACCAGCCACTCGGGCAAAGAATATTTTTATTTATAAGACATGTTAATTTTAAGATCCAGCATTAGCGTTTGGTCACAGAGCGGAAGGCATCTAATATTCATGTGCTTAGCCGTAGTTCATGGCTTCGAACATTAATCATTCTTTTCTCATCATCTCGACATCATCGTCATCTTCACTCTTCCTAATTACGGAAGTAATTAAATAGACATAAGATTCAGACATTCACTAGTAATATTAAAAGAAATCGAGCTGTTATCGGTTACATATTGAAATCGCACGCATCCTATCCTACATACTTAGAAATTCTGAAGGGTGAACATTGAACACATGGTGGATAAGGAATGACACTTATCTGCGATCTGTCGGCTTTTTGTTGATGGGTGGGGCTCTCACAGCCAGGTCGCCATTTTGGAGTGCCAGGATCAACCGTTATGGTTGTTCTTAAGTTAATAGTTGAAATGATGTTATATATCACGTGATTGAATTTGAAGATAGGGCACAGTTACGTTTTGCTTTCAAGTGGATACAATTTAGTTATTTATCACATTCAATAGTGGCACACGCCCCAGTCCATAAAGACCGAAGCAGTTGATATTCTTGCAGCTCACACCTCTTTCGATTCCTTGCCCGTACCTCACTTACTCCCCGTTCAAAGGCAACCCTCACGGTGATGCTACCGCTGCTTCTCTCTAGATGCCAACTCGTAATTATAGTATCACAAGGTTGATATATGAATGGAAGATATTTCCCAAAACAATTTAAATACACTGCTACTTACTCTTGTTAATATATTTATACTAATAATCCCCATAAAACATTATTAATATTAAGTAAACATTATATAAGATTATTCGTTGATGTTCCTGGCATTTACTGTTGGCAGTCCTTGTTTCATTGACGTCCAAACGAAGATTCTTCCAGAAGGTATAGATGACATGATGCTTCCTCGTTGATTCTCAGACTTATGGTTCTTTTAGAATTTTTATTGATCAAGAACGTTGGCCAATCGTTTCGTCAAATTCTTCACGTCGCTTCTCTTACAGTTATACTAAAGTATAACAATAAATTTCAACATAACTGGGAAAACAATAAAAAAAAGATACTGAAGCAGATAGAGGAGTTAGTCTGCTACCTCTGCTGCCCCTCAAAATCATGCACCACAAATATTGACGGTTAGTAAGCCATTGAACTCTGTTCAACTTGCTTTAAATTGTGTGAGGAACTGCAAAGGATGCCAGACAACAATTTTTTACATGCAGTCTTTATATTGTAGCCACCGCATTTGTGTAAGAGGCGGAATGAAACAGCGACTATGTACAGACTCGCCGCTGAATGGGACCATTTTTGGGACAAACTATTTAGAGTTCTGCTGCTTGTAATGGGTTAAACTAACTTATCTCAATAGGGATGAAGTTGAGCAGTTGTTGACTGTTGAAAGCATTTTATATCACTGTAGCCAATTTTTTTTGTATGTATTTTCAAGCATTATCAAACTTGAAATAACATGACCATGGGAATAAATTTTTGTGTTTTTCTTTCAATATTTTGTACTAACATTGACATGGGCTTAATGGCATTCAGATACATTTACCAATTAAGGATCTTTATGTTGAGATATTTTTAAGGGAATCAGACAGTTTTTTCTGATAACATTTCAAAAATTAATGAAAAATACTTCAAGAGCAAAATAAGTTGGAGATATTCACAACATGTTTAGAGCTTTTGAATGGATGCTCAGAGCCCAAAATTTTTTTAAATTTACCCACATCCCCCCCCCCCCTCCTTGAAGGGAAATTTCTAAAAAACCCTATATCTCAGCCAATATTGTACATAGAGACAATTAGTTATTTATGTTTGATTCACAATGAACTGGTCTACAAAATTGAGATCCAGTTTTTTTATATTGCTTCAAAAAATTTTAAGGTGTTTTTTAATTTTTTATTACAAAATATATTAATTTATAGTTACTACTTTACATGGCAATAAAAAATTTGCTAATCAACTTATCAAAAAACAACTACAAAGGTTAATCAAAAAACAACTACAAAGGTTTATAGGACTCACCTTGATCTTTACAATGCAAAAAAGATCTCCATAAGTAAAAAACTGTTGAAGAAATCTTGAGATCTTTTCTTGAGATCTTTTCAGCATCGTAAAGATCAAGGTAAGTACTATAAATTTGAGATGTAGCTTTTTGATAAGTTGATGAGAAATTTTTTATACCCGTGTAAAAGAAAAATAATTGAAAAAAGAAGTTTTGGATTGGAAAATTTTTTACAATTTTTTTTTGAAGCAATATCAAGAAATTAGATCTCAATTTTGTAGACCAGTTCATTGTGAATCAAACAGAAAAAACTAATTGTATGTACAATATTGACTGAGAAATGAAGTTTTTTAGAAATTTCCCTTTGAGGGGGTGTTTGCCGCTATGGGCAAATTTTAAAAAATTTTGGGCTCTGAACGTCCATTTGAATGTTCTAAACATGTTGTGAATACCTCCAAACTTATTTCGCTCTAGAAGTATTTTTATTTATTTTTGAAATTTTATAAGAAAAAATTATTTGATTTTGTTAAGGACACTGCCTGGGTAGAAATTGGGATAAGTGTTGATTTTCTGTTTTTATATGCATCTTATAGAGGATTTTCTTGCGCTTCCATTGGTACTTTCCGCTTACGTCTACTCCGAATGGTACGCCCACCAGAGGGGGGAAACCGATGGGGGTGGCGTGATGTGACCTTGAACCCTCCCCCCCCCTCTCACTATTGGGGGTCAATGGCAATATAGTTTGTTCATGGGCTACTCGAAGTGCTTTCATTATTCAAACAAAACATTCTAACGCTGAGTAAATATTTATAATTTTTGACAATTTCAGAATTTAGCTGTTCTGCCGTATCTATGATACTGCAGCTTTCATTCATGGCTCGATGTGCAGTATCATAGCTACGGCTATGGCGAGCATACCAGTCCAAAGGGCTTGAAAAGAGCTACAAAATAGAGGAGTTGACTTGAAAAAAAGTATTTTAGTCTAAAAAAATGAAAAAATGAAAAAAGTGGTTGTTTTGAAGAATTACACGCAGGGATGGAAAAAACCCAGGGTTTTTTAAAAAAACCCAACCCACCTGGGTTTTTTGCTTTAAATTGGGTTTTATGGGTTTTATTGTTTTTTTGGGGGCTTTATTGGGTTTTTTGTAATACCTGTTTTTGTAAAAGAGTTCTTCACACAACTCCCGTTGCCCCTATTTCAGATTTATATATATACACTTATTGAGTAAATATTGTTATTTGATTACTTTATTTCCAACATTATATTACATTATTTTATGAATTATTACATTATATGAACAATATATGAATTAAGTTTGTCCATCACAATTACCATTTACCATATGCATAGAGACATAGCTCTGCAGTCTGTAAAGATATAAGATGTCCAAAGAGAATTGCTATGCTCGTCAATTCATAGTAAGTTGTTTTAGCAGCAGACAGGTGCAAGTCATGTGAGAGGGAAGCACCATGCAGATCATAAGTAACGACCACAAGCAACTTGAAGCAAGACAGCTGCACATCACTTAACAGTCGTGCTGTTAACAACTTAACATATGTATTGTGTTAGCTGGAGTGCTTAGCTGCGCAAGTCAAGTCAGTCAACCACACTGTTACATGTTACAACATGTAGTGACATGCCAAATTTTTTTTTTAAATATGCCAAAAAATTCACTTTATGCAGTACAGGATAGCAACAAACACTAAAATGATTGGAAGTAAATGCTCTAACAGATTCCATCGTCAAATTTGTTCCAGTGCAGCTTGAATGCTCCCCATAGGCCTGTAGTTTCTTTACTTTCTCACCCCATGATGGCTGCGGTTGTCTTGCCCCATCTGACTATAATTGTTAGACTTATTTCAATTTGAACAATTTATTTACCACAGGTGATACAGAGGTAGAATGTTTCTTAAGTCTAATACAATGGTCAAATTTGAGTATAGCTACCTGTGGGCCCGAATCAGTTCAGCGACTTCTAGGGCATCCTACCATTACATTATTCTAGGGTTACAATAATGTTTAACCTAATTCACTTAGCCTAGTTTCACATTAGACTGATCAACAAGATAATGAACTTGATATTGATGTTTCATTTTACAACATTTGAGGCAAAGCTCTCACAGGAGACAGATATTGAATAGTGGTTGGCTGAGTACAATCCGGAGTTCATCGGTGCGCTTTACTCCTATAAATTGAAGGACTCAAACATCTTCCCAAAACACATGTTCAATGAGAATATCACTAAGACAATGACTCCTTGTTGATGGCCGGAGGGACTATGTGAGGGCCTGAGCTAAAGGTTAGGTAGGCTTCCTTTTTGTTGCAATAAAATAGGTTTTTGTTTTGTTACGGACCATCTTTTTTCGGTTCACTGCTGTCCTGTTTTTCAGCACCTACTACTTTCTTCTTCAACTTCTTTCTTGTTTCATGAACTTCTTTCCTAGCTTACTGTTCCTGTGCATCTTGTGCATAGATTCTGCATTCCCTCAACTCCATACTAAATGGTGCCTTCCTCTTTCCTCTCTTGGAACATCTTTGTTGTGGTTAAGGGAGGCTAAAACTTTCTTATATAATAATAATAATAATAATAATAATAATAATAATGTTGATGGTGGGATATTCAAGACATGAAACAGCAGAAAATGCAGTTTGATGAAAAAACACTGGCAGAGGGTTTCTGCAAGTTTATAAGCAATCTTCATTCTTGCCCTGCAATTTCAGGATCCATTGAGAGAATTTTCGCAACATTTTGAATTGTGTGGAATAAATTGAGAAATAGATTAAGATCAGAATGCGCACAGAAATTGTCTCAGTATATTGCCACCTTACAAATGATCATGATGTGGATGACAATGATGAAATGGCAGTGGATGTAGGAAGAGAAACACAATAGTATTGTAGTAGCAGTCTAGTCTAGAAGACAGGAAAAATTCAGAAGTCTCTATATTAAGTAGTCAAACTGCATTTGTTTATAAATTTTTGTTTTTTTACTTTGGAAATGTAATTCATTAAAATATATTAGTCCCTCAATTTTTTTTGTGACTAAGGTTTTTCTAATTTGATTTGTATAGGGTTGGTGTTTTGTTTTTCAAAGTTTTCTTGTCATAGTCATGCACGTGACTTAGATACTTATTTTGACAAGATAAATATTAAGCTCATTTTGATTCTATAAGCTTGAAAACAAATAAAATTTACATAACAATAATAAAACTCAAAAAACCCCACTATTTAGTGGGTTTTTAGTGTGGGTTTTTTGGGCTTTTTTAGGTGTTTTTTTTTTTGGGTGGGTTTTTTATGTGCCAACCCTGATTACACGTATTGTCTTTTGATGTATATTTTTTCTCAGAGTTCCAGAGCTACAGCAATGTAAATTATATCAATCAAAAGGGTTTGAAAAGAGCTACAAAAGCTCAAGAGTTCATTTTAAAAAACTTGGTAGTTCAAAAGATAAAAAAGAATTTTTTTGTGAAAAACATGTTTTTATGGAAACTTGATAATTGGTTTCTCAAATGTATCTTCTTCCACAATTTTAGAGTTACAAGAATTGTTTATATACCATTCGATAGGGCTTAGCAAGGTGTATCCATAAGGGGTACAAATGTTCAATGCATCTGTAGTGAAGAGACTTCACTACGTATTGTGTACGGCAACTGTACCGCTGGCGTGCACATGGAGCTCCGTCCTACTGCTGCTTGGCTGCAGCTAAAGTGGGCGGCTGCTCGACTGAAGTAGGCAGTTGCGTCGGAACCTTCATGGTGTGCACTTGTCTACGAGCAGGCTAATAAAGCGGGTTGCCTGATGTTTGTAAGTGCCCCATGTAGTGCTTGCTCTATTCCTATGCCTATTTTACTGGGTAACGCCTAAGGTGTTTTGCCAGGGTGGTCAGTCAGCGGTAGAGCCACGGTTTCGTGTAAGAAAGACGGCTATCGCGAGACCCGCCCTGAGTCTGTTCTGTGAATTGTCATTCCCCTGTTTTAATATATACTCTTGACTTGTCCGTGCCGTACTTTGACCTCGTATCTGGCCTTAGCTATTTAAGCCTGAGTAGCTATTCCCTGTCTGGCCGGCATCCTGACAGGTCGGTTTCCAGTAACTAAACGTTATCAGGCTCGTGGTCGTTACACATCCATTACTTTGAAAATTACATGACATGAAAAAAAAATAAAAAAAGTCAATTATTTTTTAATTCCCAAAATTCACAAAACGAAGTTATCAAAATTCCCTAGCTCTTATGGTTAAATAGACATATAAGCAATCTAAAAACGAAGTACTAGTTGTAACTTCAAAATTGTAGAAGATTGATTTTGAAAAAATCCTATTTTATCATATTTTTTGAAAATAAAAAAAATCCAGTGCAGATACAGAAATTTTGTCCAAGTAACAAATGATCTTTGCATCATTTCACACCTGTGACAATTTCAGACAAATCCATCCGTAAATAATGGACTTTTTTTTCTACTCAGACGGTGTCCTTAACCCTTTCGCTGCGTGGGACTGATCTCCTCAGTCATTGAAAACGCTCAGCAGTGACGGGTGACTGAGGAGATCAGTCATCGAAATGGCGCGCCAGTGACGGAGGACTGATCTCCTCAGTCATAACAATCTACTTGGGCTCTTCCTCCGTCATAGCTATGTTTTTGTTCTGAGTCATACCTAATGAGCTCGAGTACATTTTGTACCAACTTTAGTACAATTGTACTGATCTGATACTACCCTAACCTCAATGCAAGCGTGCTATTGGCCAATCAGTACCCATCAAGATGTCACGGAAGCGCGGTCTTGACGAAGAGGAAATTCGTCGGCTGCTCGAAACGTTCGAGAGTGATGATGAGATGTTTGATGTGGACGATAGTGATGGTGAAATTAGGCAGAACGAAAATAATCTAGTTCAAGATTTTGAGCATGATAATGAAGGAGTGAGCTGTGCTGTTGGTGATTTTGCAGCTAGTGATGAAGGAAGTGATTCTGAAGAAAACATTGCAACCCCGAAACGATGTAAAACTGACTTTCACTGGAAGAACATCACCGGCACTGTTGGGAACGAAAGGAGAGGTGAACAGTTTAGTGAGGAAAATAAAGTGCTTATTTGTACTGGTGAGCAAAAGCTTTCATGCTGTGAGCTATTTCGTGAAGTCTTTCCTGATAAGCTGTTTGAACTTATGGTGAATGGAACAAATGAATATGCTGAGAACTTTTTAGCACAGAAAGAAACAAGTAATTGTTCACGATATAAGCAGTGGTATCCTGTGACAGTAGATGAAATGAAATCGTTTGTTGGGATGCTTCTCTTGATGGGAATTGTTCAAAAGCCATCAATAAATTCGTATTGGAGTACAGATGAATATGTTGCGACACCAGTGTTTTCTGCTATCATGAAACGAGACAGGTTTTGCAACATCTTGAGTTTTTGGCATTTTTCCAGCAATTCTGTTGATGTTTCCAGTGCTAATCCTCGCTTGAAAAAATTGAATTCTTTTCTAGAAGTGCTGAACGATGTTCTCCTTGAAAAATATTATCCAACGCAAAATCTAAGTTTGGATGAAACCTTGCTTCTGTGGAAAGGAAGACTCCTGTTTCGTCAATACATAAAGTCGAAACGATCAAGGTTTGGAATAAAAATATTCAAACTAGTTGACGCAAATGGCGTAACTGTGAACACAGAAATATACACAGGCACGATGAACAAAAAAGATGATTTCTCAAAGACAGAAACAGTCGTCGTAAACATGATGGAGAAGTACATCGGAAAAGGACATCATGTGTTCACGGATAATTATTACACGTCACCAAAACTCTATCAGTTTCTGAAAGAAAATAAAACTAGTGCTACTGGAACGATTAGAAAAAATAGGGTTGGTCTTCCCGTTGAAATGCGCGGCCTGAAATTAGCAAAAGGACAGAAGAAAGCGTTTGAGAGCAGTGGTCTTCTGGCACTAGTTTATTCTGATAAGCGAGATGTGTTTATGCTGTCAAATGCCCATTCTAATACTGATACTACTGTTACTCGAAGATCAAAAGGCGGTTCTATTCGTGTTCAAATTCCAAGTTGCATCGACGATTATAATATGAACATGGGTTTCGTAGATAAGACTGACCAAGTGCTCCATTACTACACTATTAGCAGAAGAACTATCAAGTGGTACAAAAAACTGGCAGCACATTTGATCCAAGTTCGTGTCCTAGATGCTTTGGGCATTTATAATTTTATTTACAAAGCAAAAATGACGTATCTTGAATTCTCTATGAACTTGATAAAGGAATTAACTTCTACGTTCGACGCAAATACTTTGAAAAAAACTGTAAAACCTCGGCTAATGGGAAGACATTTTCCCGAGTACGTCACCTCCGCAAAAAGTAAAAATCCCACCAAAAGATGCCGTGTATGTTATCAACATGGTATCCGGAAACAATCACGATATCAATGCAAAAGTTGCGAAGACCGCCCTGGGCTATGTGTTATTCCCTGCTTTGAAATTTACCACCAAGAACTCAACTTCTAAGGTGAGGTTTAAAATTATTTAAATTATAAATAACATTCAATTTATATTAGACAACATTCGAATTCCATGTAATATTATGTATGTATGTGACATTAAATTTTTATTACTTCATCGGATATTCTACAGTAGAATGTGTGCATTAATTCCACTTCACCGTAACACAGCGCATTGCTGCTATACTTAGCGCGCGCGCTCTCGTCATGAGGGTGCACACAAGCCGCGCGCTGCTGACGCAATACCGTCCCGCAGCGAAAGGGTTAATCATGATTCATGAATTTCTTTCGGAACTTATTTTTTATATGCACCATATGCATATATTCTATGTTCCCATAAGTCCATTCGAAATTATACCTTCCTTTCTTTGGAATGGCTTTGTTGCAGTTAGGAAGGCTTAAACTAGGTCTATTAGGTAGTAAAGTAGTAAAAAGTAGTAAAATTTGAAAAATAGTTGAAAAAGGAGGTAAAAAGTAGTAAAATTAGCCTCAGAGGTCTACTTTACGTCAGGGTAGTAAAAAATTGTGAAGTAGGATAATTCACTGAAAATTGAAAATGATATACATATGAATAAAAAGTATACTGATTTTTCAAAATTTCTTTCTCCCAGAATCAGAAATTTGCTGCAATTCATGAGAAATATTCCTGTAAGAGGATCTGACAACCCCCCCTTGTCTATCAGCTTTTAGTCAGTTTATTTTTTGCATAAAATAAACTGTTGCTCTCACAGATGAAACATCAAGATAGGGTCTTTGCCGAAAGTTTAATGGAGTCTGTTTAGGAAGTGGTACATTATAAAATTTGGGTAATTTTTGTTATAATGCATGAGTTGCTGCATTCAATACTATTAAGTATTTTATTTAGTATTTCAAGTCTTAACAATTTCATTTTAACCTATGTTATTGTGTTTATTATTGACTCAAATTACTCATTATAATCAAATTTCTTACATCTGGACATTTGAACAACATTGATTATGGAAAAAATATGTATCCATTTTTTGCTCATGAAGGTAGTAAAAATTAGCAAAAAAGTAGTTAAGTTTGGAAATGAAATCTTAGTAGACACCCTGCTTGAACTAACATCTAATCTAAACTTACTAAGAGAGCTGATATCATTTTATGAAGTGCATTCAAAGTTGAAACTTGTTTACTAACATACTGGCTTTGTGGAGTTATAGAAAGCATTATAATTAATATTCTATATGTTTTCATTTGTTTTCATGTGTGTAACATGAATGTTACTTTCTAATACATCCCACAAAGTGGTATTTGACAAAAATTCCAATTTTTTTATCCTCTAAATTGCGTTGTATCAAACCCTAGTTTTGTGCAGGCCAGGCGAAGCTTGGACTGACTGGTGACTATGAAGATGTTACAATTGACTTCGATCCACTGACTATCTATGTTTCTAACATTCCAAAATCTGTAAGTATGTACACTCATGAGTTTGAAGTTTTTGTAGGTTCTTGTATTAATTCTTTCATGGTTGCATAGGTTCCATTTTATTGATATTTTATTTATAAAATCAGTTTTTGTTACATTAATGTGTTTATGTGCTCATTTTATTTTTATCTGGGTTATGCTACCTATTTCTGAATGCAAATTTGTCTATCATTACTCCCCCTCAGGGGGATACAATTATTGTATCTATGGGAACTAGCGCTCCCAGGGGGACAATGTGAGGGCCCGAGCTGAGAGTTAGGTAGGCCTTCTTTTCGTTGAAATAAAATGTTTTTGTTATGTTAAGGACCCCCTTTTTTCGGTTCACTGCTGTCCTGTTTTTCAGCACCTACTACTTTCTTCTTCAACTTTAATCTTGTTTCATAATCTTCCTTCCCGACTTACTGTTTCTATGCCTTTCTGCGTAGATTCCGCGTTTCCTTAACTCCATACTAAATGGTGCCTTCCTCCTTCCTCTCTTTGGATCGCATTTGTTGCTGGGTAGGGAGGCTAAAACTAATGACTAATCTAACTAATCTATCATTACTCAACTACATAAGACCATTTGCTATGTATCTTAAATGCTCAGATTAACCTATGCAATTTGTAGATGATGCTGGTGCAATTGAAATAAGTTGGGCCTTAACTATTCATTTTTTTCTCCTGCCTGGTAGTTATCTACCAATGTATGGGAACTTTCTGATAGTGCTATGTTGTTATTTTGTATCTTAATATTTTAATTCTTTAGAATTTATGAACTTAAAAATTGACATGGGAACCTAAATCTGACTAGGCATCCTATAGCTCATGATCAGAGTTAATCAATTAATCAATGAGTACATATTTCCAATTTCTGGAAAATTTTTTATTGCATTTGGTTTGATATTTATTGTATTTTTCTTTTTTTGCAGGCAAGTCAATCAGATATTGCTAAAGTACTCCAACTACCAGATGACTGTGTCACTTTAAAGGTGCTTTCCAACAATAGGAGATCCAATGTTGGTCATGTTCAACCTCCCACTTGGCAGGAGAGTGACCAGTGAGTATATTTCACGTATTGATTAAATTTAATTGTGATTTTTTACTTTTTGCCCACCCTGCAGTGTGGAAACTATAGATTCATTGATCTGTAAATTTTGTTCACACTGATACGGGAAATTATGCACTACACATACATTAATGTGTATTATGTGAATGAAAAATAAGGAAATTTCATCTTCAGGCTGTTAGCTACATGAAGTGTAATATTTCTGAATTTTTAAATGTGGTTTTGCTTCTATAATGAAAATTCTATAATGTAGGCCAAATCAACATTGTAATGTTGTGCTTTATATGTTAAATTTTGAGTTAAGAAACGTTCCTGAGTGTAGTTTTGTGACACTGTAGTCATGCCTTGTTTTATTCTTAAGGGGGATTAGGTTGTTGAAACTCATGTAGAAGTTACTTAGTTCATCTTCACATAAACATGATGTAATATTTGATTATCCAGTTTATATATAGTTTATATTTGATTATCCAGGTGCCTTTAGTTTTACTATAATGTATTACACTTTTCTATTGTGCAGCATCCTTGGTGGTACAGGAACAATGAAAATACATAGCATTGGGCTCAAGGGTAGAATACTGGTCTTCAAAGAAGCTTATGACCAAGACGAGTCAGTGCCCAGCCACAAGTCCTACAAGATCCCCACCTTGTCTGAGGAAGACTTCGATCTTAGCCCACCGTGTGTGGAGAAACCTTCCATTCATTGTCTCGATGATGATGTCCTGATGCACATTCTAGGATACTTGGATTTAAAGGAGAAGCTGCGCATTGAACCAGGTTTGGATTCTTGATTTTAAGTGGCATTTTATTCTGCGCATGAGTATATGAGTAGAACAGAAATAACTTTTTTGTATGAATTTTTTATGAAATCTAAAATGATTATGTTGATCCTATTTCTGCTGTTATCAAATTTGAAAACATGAAATTAGAATTTTTAAAACTAACTCATATCAAAATGCACATGAAATTTAAGTTAGTTGGACATTATGAAATACTAGTGTGCATGGCCCGTCAAAAACGACGTGATTCAATACCTTTCTTGAACTAATTTTCCAGATGTGCATGATAAACAAATATATCCATCTTAACAGTACCCGTGATGAAAAATATTTTCCTTGCGCGCTGGCAAAACTCGTATCACAGATACGGTCATTATTACTATCCTCACATGCGTGACAGAAGTGGAAGAAGCGGACTCCAAACAAATAAACCCAAGGGTATTATTAGGTTGCAGTGGGGCCCGTGAAAAATCATTGGACAATATTGTTCTGTAAGGTGGACCCAAACAAAAATTTAGTCAACATTGCCTAACTTATGCTAACCTAACCTATCCTATACTAACCAAACCTATCCTGATAAAATGTCAAATATTTCAAGGTGTGAAAAGGTCATCTTTCAATTTTATACTGAGGAATTTTTTTATCTATGATACCGCAAACTCAGACAACCTATGCTTTGTAAGGAGCGGACACTAAACAAATATATAAATAAGCACACAATAGGTTTTATTAGGCTATTTTTTTATTGGTTGAATTTCATGCAAGCCTACTGTACTAAATATTGTCAAGACTTGCCCTTTGTCTACCAGAACTTCACTACTCTAGGGGAAGGAATGTCAAGAAAAAGTCATTGCCTCTAATTTAATTTTAAATTGCTCTCATAATATTTATTCTCATAATATTCTTGCTCAGTTCAATTTTTAAATTCTGACAATCTCCAGCAGTTTGTTGAGTGACAATATATCCGGTTGTCCAGAAAGTTCTTGCTGATTCTTAATAGTTCATCTTTTGACTTAATTTAGAACATGTTTGAGTCCAGAGAATAGGATTTGACTACACTTCCATTTAGAGAAAAGTTTAAACTATTTTTTTATGGAAGAAGGTTTACAATCCTATGACTTGTGTTAATTCTGTAACCCTTTAAAATGTAAGATAAAATGATCAATTTTTGGCACTTACTGCTTTTCTTTCACTGTGAAGTTAAAAATGTCTCACAAGCAACCAAAAATATGCGCAGTTAACGGTAATGATTCTGTATATGAAAGAACTGTACAGAAGTGGTTTGCAAAGTTTCGAGCTGGAAATTGTAGCCTTAAAGATAAAGGAAATTCTTTACTGTGAGCTTCTCCCAAGTAACCAGACTATTAATTCTGAAAAAGAGTGCTCACAACTGGGTGAGTTAAAAGCAGCAATTCAAGAAAAAAATCCTGAATTGGCCAACAGGAAAGGTGTTGTGCTTCAACATGACCTCACGCTTCATTGTGAACCAGACAAAAATTGCTGCAATTTGGCTGGGATGTGTTACCTCACCTTCCATGTTCACCAGATATTGCCCCTTCAGATTTCCACCTATTCAGGTCTATTTCCACCTATTCAATCAGATTAGTCTTAGTGGTAAAAATTTCAATTCTTTGGATGACATACGATACCTTGATGAATTCTTTGTCATAAAAATACCTCAATTCTTGAAAGAAGGTATTTTCAAGTTAGAGGATTGATGGAGACATATTGTGCAATCAAATGGTTTACATGTGGTTGATTTAAAATGTAATGAATTTTTATTGAGTTTTTCTTCACTTTAAAAATTGGCACAAACTTTCTGGACAGCCTGATACTTTCTAGTATCAAGAAGAAATTTTCAAAATATGCTTTTTGTCACGAGACATTACAGTCGTCTGTGTAAGAGGAATTTAAGCCTCAGATTGTAGCCAGATGGGAAATGGGAAAAACAGAGCTGAAAGTTACACAGGAGAAAATGAGAAAGAACTTAAGAAAATAGAAACAGTAAGTACTCTACGTTTTTCTACCGTCGTGCATCCGATTAACACGGGACAATAATAACTACAAATGTGAGGATTTTCAATGAATCTATTTAAATATACTACTGAACACATGAGTATTTGACTACCAAATTCAATGCAACACAGAACTTAGATCTCTCAACAAAGGCATCATGTAACAACTCACCACAAAGGAATCCTGCATGAGACAGTGTCTCTCAAACAATCCCCAAAAATCACACATCTTCCTAATCATTTTACTTCTATATTATTATGCGAAAAATTGAACACATAAATAATATTGTAGATACAACACAATTATGGGGAAGCAATAATATGAAATGAATCTATCTGAGCACACTACCTGGTATAATTTCATAAGTAACAATTTGGGAGCAAACCGAATTATTAAGAGGTGCTTTTTCTACGCTCTCATGTCAAATGAAACCTCACTTACCTAACTAGCACGTAATGCACAATCTCGTGCATGCACTTCACAGTTTTCACTCGCTCCAAATGTCCTTATACATTTGCACATGTATTGTGGGTTGTAGTTGAAGTGAAGTGTCGCTGCTTCTTCCTCTCAATGGTGCTGTGCTGGGACAATGCTGGGTTCATTTTGAGATCTGCCGCTAAGACTTCCGATGCTGACCTTGCTGGTGCTTTTGATGTATGTTGCCTGCACGTACTAATGCGTGGGTAAATGTTGCTCCGGAAGAATTTGAACATTGTGCAGGCTCAATTGATGCGTTGGATATCATTGCTCAGAAGACTGACACCCTATGTGGGCGCCTGAGTGGGGTGTTGTAGTTTGTTGCTCAAAGACTCTAAGACTGAAACGCTGTGCATGCTCTTCTGTGTATAATTGCGGCAGCCATGATTCCGTGGTGCACATTTTTGCGCTGAAGCACCTGTTGTGATTTACCATGTCTGTAGATCCAACTCAATTGACGGCTACCGGTGCGTCGCAGTTACGTTTGGTTTGCTGGTTCCCGTGATGTGACGCTCTTTGTAGGTAATGAACTGAGAAAATAAAATTAGCTCACCTTAGACGTGATAATGCTCTCCCAACTGGTAAGAAAAACGGTAATTTGTAACACCAGAAGCCATGAACAACGAGACCCAATGACGTCAAACCTCTAACCTGTGAGCCAAAACGAAAGCGTTACCTGATCAGAGAGCCAGCTCACACAACCTCAATGCACCACCTCTTTTGCCCGACTCCCTTCCAGAGCCGCAACCACCTTACCACAACAGCATAAACATCCAACCATACTCTTGTTGCTTTGTGTTCAGCCCACTGTACTCACAAACAATTCACTAGGGCCTCTCAATCGTTCCACCAGTAAAAGACCCTATTCGGTTCTTGAGCTCCGCTTTTATTCTGTTGTCTTGCTATCTTTTAGAAGCATCGGGAGTTTTCTCTTTTGGGTAGGTAAGTCGTTCTTTGATTGGTCAAACCTTTGCGTGCCACTGTCATGCCTTCTTCACGGTAACTTTCTGTCTCCTTATTAGCTCTCGTTGGTGGGCTTTTTACCCTTGTTCCCGTCAATGTTGTATCTCCCACGAAAAATTGTGGCCGTTACAGGCTAACTTTCCAACGCTGGTCTGCCTTTTGTTTAGAGTTTGCATAAGCTATGTTTGACCGTTACGCACTCCTTGGGCGTCCAGGCCAATGTGCACAAAAAACCTGATAAGTTAACAGAATTTCAGCCAACAAAATGCAAGACTTTGTACGAAATACCCGCTAACATCACAGTTGTGCGCTCTTTTTGCATTATAAATAAATGTATTTCTACCAGTTTCTCTGCATTTGTAAACAAGGTTTCAACCTCAACTCGTTAACAAATTGAGCTGTATAAAGAACCATTTTTGGGCTAGACTAGTAATTGCAAAATATTGTTCACCAATTCTGTGCCACCAAATGAATGTGCTCGATTGGCTAATGGTAATAAAATAGTTTTCATATCAGAAAATGCAGTCCTACAATTACTACCAATGACCCCAAGTGTAGCTAATTATCCCTGTGTTTCATTTGAATGGTACAAAATCTGTTCTCACTCCCTAAAGTGTCAGCAGCACTGGTCAACTTTACACTAATGAAACCGTCAGTAGACCAATTATTAATAACTTCAGTTATGATGTGCTTTTCCTGTGTGTACTTAGAAGCATGTTTTTTTTTCAGAAGTTTACTAGATCGAGTGATTGAATACTAAAATAACTCACCATTCAAGACATTGAATTTTATTAACACCATAGTGAAAACGTTTGGTAACTTGCTTTTGAATTTGACATCAGTTGATGAAATTAATGCTTACTGTCAATATGGATGGGTATGACCTTTGGATGTAGTAACTTAGGCTTCTATTTGGTTGAGTTTTATTACTTAAAACAATTGTGGGAAATTTTCAAAATCCCTTACACAATCATTGAGAAAGAATACACAATTTATTTTCGTTTGTTCATTTGTTCTCTGTTATAATTTTAAATTTTACTTAATTTTGCAATACGGGTAGAAAATACTTGATGGCAATCTGTTCTACAGAAGTACAACCAACTTTAGTTTTGAGAGAAAGGAAAAGCACGGCCATAAAAGTTGAAAACTCATTGATGGCATCAAAAGAGCTGGTACAGGACAGACTAAGTTTACATAAACGATTAACGTGTCACAACGACGATCTTATACCTAGTGTTAGGACGTTGTAACCGGGGGTTGTGTTGCTACTTTTTATAGCACAGCCTTCATGCCTCTTTTTACTCAGAGAATCTTTATTGTTATTTTCATGTTTATTATAGTCCAATGGTACATTTTCATTCTTTTCAGTTGGCTATAAATTTAACTACTGTAAAATATTAGTAAAGACCCTAAGATAATTCCAAATAAAAGTGAAGCTCCAGTTGCACTGGTAGGTGAATTAGTAAGTTATCCTTCTTAAGGATACGTGAGTAATTTGCCATATTTTGTTACTTGCTTGTTCTGTTATTATTTATTTTATTGAAATTCAGTTATTATTATTTGCTGTTTGATTTCTATTAGTTTATTTATTATTTTAAGTTTTGTTTTGTTGAGTTATAGAATTTATTTTATTTTATGTTTTCATTCATTTGAGTTAAGTAGTGTAATATGTTTCTTTAAGTTCTGCATTTCTTTTTGTAAATACCATATTTTCTTATTATTTCTGTAAATATCTTCTGCATGTATTACAGTGTGCTGTTAGTTACAATGTTTGCATGTTGCATCCCAAATCTCCTCACGTTCCCTCCACTGGTCTCTTAGTCTCTCCTATTGGCAGGTAATTAATTTAAGGTTTTGGTTTATTTCCTACAGTGTCTCATTCCCACCTGTCCATGCTCCTTTTACTCCATTTAATTTCCATTAATTTACCCGTATTAATTTAGTTTCATTCATTTAGTTATTACCATTCAGGTTCCTCAGTTTATATTTCATTGACCAACGCATTATTGTCCATTATATTTTCACTTGGATCACTATTTTTCCAATAGCAATTTATCAAGTAGAAGAGTTTTATTTTCCTTATTTAGTTGCCATTTAGTAACAAGCAGATAACAAGTTTATCTCACCTGCGGGAGACAAACGGCAACAACGTCCCAACAGCGATCTTTCATCTAAATTTAAGTTGTTGCAATGGCCATCTTTATTCAGTTTATATTTAACCCTTTAACGCCAAACGGACTATTCGGTCGTCTTTCAAAAATAACAGTAATATATTGTATTTCTTAATCGATTTGTTCACTAATGTGTCCTTGGAACATCACTGCCGAGTGGCAGTTCCTTCCCCTTCTTGATATCAGTGACTACCTAATGCCAGTATTGGTTTGGTGATAGTGGTTGATATAACGGTAATATGAGTATAAAAATGTGGGCGGTTAAGGGTTATCCTTTAAAAAAGCCAATTTATTCATGTAACGAAATAAAAGCCTGAAAACGTTTCGTCACTGGAGGCCGACCCGTCAGGATGCCGACCAGGCAGGAATCAGCTACTCAGGCTAGATAGCTAAGCACAGATACTAGGTCAAGTACGGCACGGACAAACCAGGAGTATATATTTAAAACGGGGGTATGATAATTCACAGACCAGGCTCAGGGCGTGTCTCGCGGTAGCCGTCTTTCATACATGAAATCGTGGCTCTACCGCTGACTAAACACCCTGGCAGAACACCTTAAGCGTCATCCAGTAAAATAGGCATAGGATTCGAGTAAGCACCACAAGGGGCACTTA
Source organism: Morinoia aosen (assembly GCA_030386875.1). Classification (NCBI taxonomy): domain Eukaryota; kingdom Metazoa; phylum Arthropoda; class Malacostraca; order Amphipoda; family Talitridae; genus Morinoia; species Morinoia aosen. The sequence goes on along the minus strand of CM059567.1, from coordinate 30,139,759 downwards.
CGAACATCAGGCAACCGGCTTTATTGGCCTGCTCGTAGACAAGTGCACTCTATGAAGGTCCTGACGCAACTGACTAGCTTCGGTCGAGCAGTCGCCCACTTTAGCTGCAGCCAGACAGCCGCGGGACGGACCTCCATGTAAATCATAGCTGTATCGTTAAGGTACAAAACCAGTAGTGAATCATTTTCACTACACTACTTTCTTCCTCAATTTAGCAAGGAAGTCATTGCTCCTACTGAAGCCTCTACTACTCTACACAAGATGACAAGTGTCTCCATATTCAAGTTATACCTCACAGTACATTCGTACGCACTGAGCCATTGGACAACTACTTATAAAATTTACTATGTACATCCTCGTTCTACAATTTATAATATTATGCGACATCACGGTTCTTCCGCCTTCCAAGTTCCCGCCAGTCTCTCCGGCGGCGACGAAACGTCCTGCTGCAGATTTACCGAGTGCATGCTGACACAACCGCCGATTGCACACAGGCGACTGCTTCCCCCGCCGACGAAACTGGGCCTGCTTCACTCAGCAGCCGAACAGGTGGCAGAAGTCCACATCCCATGGCGTGCCCCGCTCGCAATAGAGACCTCGATCTCCAACGAGTGTGCGCCTCTGCCCGTCACATCCGACCCGGATATCCAAAGGACTTCAAGCCAGTCGGGTTGCGATGGAAAGCAACCATCCGTACCGGCCGCGCCTCAGAAGACATCTGCAGGGTCAGGACACGAACAGGCAGCCCAAGTCGGACCATCGCACCCCGTGCTACGTTGGCCCCTCGCCTGCAGCAACAGATCCCCGGGCCTGGAACAAAAACAATCCGAGCAGTATCGAAGTAGACACTCAGCATTTATAATCTAACCTCTTTTTTGGTCTTAATCGAGGCAATATTTCATCTTCTGCCTCCGAAGGTTCCGATCTCCGCCAAGTATTATCACCGGCACTCACCTCTGTTACCTCCAACCACCCTGCGTCGCTACCCCTTTCGTCACCTTCCTCCACCGGAGTAGAAGTTCGTACATCTGGGCGCGCTCTCTCCAATGGCGACAACCCCCCGAAACCTGAAAAATCGGAGGTGCCTTCTGCTGAAGCTCCGCTTTCACTCGACTCTCCCCCACTCAAGATGAGGGGTCCGCGTTCTGCTTCTGGCGCCTCCGTTCCCCTCATTCGTAACAGAGGGGGATCCGGGTACTGGCCGATGAACCCCGAAAAGTCGAGGCTCTCCTCGCACGGCGGAAGATCCGGGTACTGCCCGAGAAATTTCGAGAAGTCCCCGCTGCTGTCGTCGCCCGTCACCTCCTCCTGCTGCGCCGCCGGCAATGGTGGCAGCGGATGAATTGGGCGACCCAACCACTCATCCTCCACGGGAGCCACTTGGTCCTCTTGCATCTCTCCTGCTGCACCAACCCCGTCTTCCTTTGGCCCCACTTCTCGACGGGTTCTCTTGCGTGGCTGCCTTTGCGGCAGACCTTCTGCTTCGTTCCTCCTCTCGGGTTGCACTGGCTGGTCCTGACCCATGTCGTTTCCATAATATTTCTTCAATTGCCTCACGTGCACCTTGAAGGGAGCCCTTCGCCGCTGCATATCCCGTGTCTTATAGGTGACCTGGTTCCTGTCAACCTCCAGCACCTCGTAGGGACCCTGGAACTGCGGGGCGAGTTTGTGTCTGTCGTCCTCCCGTGCGTAAGGTACTCGTCGCAGGACCAGTTCCCCACTGCGAACGGTCGGAACTTCGGTCCAGCGGGCCGCCACATCCAGGGTGGCCTTGGCAGATCTGGCACCGCAGCCTCCTTCACGAAGAATTCACACGGGGCTCGACCGGTCTCACTGTGGGTAAGTCTATTGTACTGGGACACCACTCTTGCTATTTCCAGATCCCAGCTCCCAGGGTTACCCGCGCAGGCCGCGGCGAGTCTCTCCTTGATGGTCCGGTTGAGTCTCTCCACCGCTCCATTGGTATGCGGCGCATAGGCGATCGAGCGCTCATGCCGCACCCCGTACCTGTCTAACAATTGTCCGAACAACCTAGCCCGAAACTCGGGACCATTGTCGGACCGCAAAATTTTAGGGGTTCTAGGGCAACTAGCCAATATACCATACTCCAATGCACGCGCAACTCCCGGCGCAGCTTTTGAACGTATAGGTATTGCGTGTCCAAATTTTGACCATAAATCAATACCCACCAATAATCCTATATGTCCTCTGGGGGTACGCGGCAATTGCATCAAATCAACCGCATAAATATCATACGGCGCCGTGCACTTAGCACTCAACCCATACAGCGGGTAATCTTTTGAACTTACTCCTTTATGCAACTGGCACGTCCGACATTCTCTTATCACTTCCCTGATAGTCTTGTATGGGCTGGGATGGAAGTAACACCGCCGGAATGCCTTGCTAACCTTAGACTGCCCCGCATGTGCTACATGTTCATGAAACTGTGTAACTAAGCCCTTCAATTGACTGTCTGGAATCACTGGTAGGAACTTTTCCTCACCCCCTAGCTTATATTTGTAACATATAGCACCGCTATGTAACACTAAGCTATTAAAATGTCGTCGCAAATATCCTAATGCTGGGTCTTTTTCCTTCCTTTCCAGAGCCTCGCGCACCCTCACCAATCTCTGGTCCTGCAGTTGATGCGGCGCGAACATCTGTATTTCCTCTCCTAACCGGAGGTCAGCCAACTGGCAAGTACCCTCCTGGCTACCTTGCTCGTGAGGCGCTGCTATATTGACCCTTTCTGCCGGTATACATGCTATGATAACATTAAAATGCACGCCTCCTTTGCATTCCAGTTTAACAGTTCCCTTCTCCCCCACAGGATTTGCAACAACCAACCCTCCTGGCTTGCAAACTACCTCCACTCTCAAGTCAAATAACTGCGCAAACGCCACGAGAGCCTCCCATGGAGGGAAAACATCCGGATTTTTCCAACTCGAAATCATCCTACGATCCGCGGCCTTACCAGTCCTACCGAAGGCTTTAGGTTCCCGCAATAATTTGTCTATCGCCTGCTCTCGGAGCGTCAACGCGTCTCCCAGACCCGAGGCTCGGCTCAACGCCACAAACAAAGAATTTGGGCCCCCTTCTACTTCGGCTACCTGGTACTCCCCACATTCTGGCTCGGGAGCATTCTCGTCTCCCTCTGGAACTGACCAAGGAAAATTCACACGGGACAGACAGTCAGCAACTACATTAGTTTTCCCGGGCACATACTCGATGCTATACTGGCCAATTGCCAAGTCAGCCAACGTCCTCATCAGTCGGTCGTCGGTACGTTTCATATAGTGAAGATATATCAGAGGCTGATGGTCCGTTCGGATCACATATTTCCTACCACTCAAGTAAATTCTAAAGTGATTTACTGCAAACCTGATTGCCGCTAGCTCTTTGTCAGTTGCGCTGTATCTCATTTGGGCCTTATTAAAACTGACCCCGGCATAACCGATCACTCTTTCTTGACCGCTTTGCACCTGAGACAGCACCGCGCCAGCTCCCCATCCGCTAGCGTCAGTCGTCAACACGAATGGCTGTCCCGTCACAAAGTCTGGGTATGCTAGAATTGGGGCGGTCACCAATACGGTTTTCGCGTCCTCAAATGCCTGCTGGCACTCGGCAGTCCATTCCCATTTCCCCGTGGCTGTCGCCAGGTATAAGGGGTGCAGCAAATTGGCGGAGTCTTTTATAAAACTCTTATAATAATTCACCATACCCAGGAAGGATCTTAACTGCCGTACCGTTCGTGGCACTGGAAACTCTTGGATCGCCCCTATATTCTTTTCTAGCGGACTCACACCAAGTCTACCAACGGAGTGAGTGTGACCCAAGTAATCGACCTGCTCTTGAAACAAACAACATTTTTCCAAGTTCAGCTTGAGCCCGTGAACCCGAAGCCGGCCGAACACTCTCTCCAGCGCCTGGACATGTTCAGCAAACGTCCCACTAGCGACCAAAATATCGTCAAGGTAAGCCTGCACAGAGTCACTCGGTAGCCCCTTAATTACTAAACTTATTAGCCGTGAGAACGTAGCCGGCCCGTTGCATACGCCAAACGGAAGCCTAGTGAATTGATACAGTTCCGTACCAGTAGAGAAAGCAGTCAGTTCTCGCGAAGATTCAGTCAGAGGCACCTGATAATATCCCGACTTCAAGTCAAGCGTAGAAAAATAATAATTTCCCGAAAGTTTGTTTATCGTATCTCCTATATGAGGCAGCGGAAAACAGTCTGGTTTTGTCAAGCTGTTTAACATTCTAAAGTCCACACAAAGTCTTAGTTTTCCGTTCTTCTTCCTAACTGGCACTAACGGAGACGACCATGGTGACTTAGATGGCTCAATAATACCTTTTTCCGCTAATAGTTTTACCTCTAGGTCGATTTCCTCTTTCATGGGCCCCGGGTAACGTCTATTTCTTTGTTTTACAGGCGCTGCACCCTGAACATCTATATGGTGCCGCACTGTCTCGGTACACCCCACGTCTGCCTCATCTGTCGCAAAAACGTCTTTATGCGCAGTCATCAGTTCAGCAATTATCGTCCTTTGTTCTGCAGTCAGATCCGTACCGTCCAAGCTAAGGTCACCCGGCACCTCGTCCATCTCTTCATCCTGCTCTACTTCTTCCCGACACAAAGCCACCAAAGTACCTAGTCTTGTGTGCTTGGCTAACCTCACATCACTGTCAAATGGGTTCATTACTTCTACTCGAATATGTTCATCGTCTACGACATTTACTGATGAAGCTACCATCAATGGACGAGTCCCATTATCAATTGGCTCTAAATACCCTTCAAATTTATTTGGTGCCCTCTTCACTTGAGCGGACAAACGCAACATCTGCCTAGAAGGTACAGTCACTTCCGCCGCACTAAAAACTGGGAATTCCGCCCTTCGCGAAGTCACCACCTTTAACCGAGCTACTCTTATACGATTTTTGCTACTTCCTCTCTCCAATATCCTATCTGAAGCACTCAACGTTAGTTCGAAGCTATCGAGAAAATCTAAGCCCAACACACAACTGAACGACTGTACCGGCTTAGTCATCACCAAAAACCTATGCCTTGAGAACTTAAGTTCTGCCAATCGTTACTGTCAAGTATATATCACCTTCTATTCTAATTTCGTTTCCCGGAATTCCTACCACATTACTAACGGCGGAAGCGCGAAGTTTTCCCTGAACACCCGGAATTTTATGGAGCAGCTCCTCTGTAATTAAAGAGATCGACGCGCCTGTGTCTAAAAGGCCATCAACCTGTAACTGCCCAACCTCAACAACCACCGAGTACGCCACCGCTACCTCACGCTTCTGGCGTACCATCTCAATATTTTGGGGACCATCATGACACTGCTCCGGCTGTGCCCCTTCCACACTGGAGTCCTCTAGTTTCCCGCCTGTCGACCTGGTTTATGTGCACACTGGAAACTGCGATGTGTGATTTCCCCACACCATACACAAGCTGCGCATTTCTCCAAAAATCCCTGACAGTCCTTCATCAAATGCCCCTTCTTGCCACAATACGCACGTTTCAACCCGCGTTCCGAACCGACAACTTCCCCGAATCTGTCTCTATTTGCTACCTGCTGTGTACAGTCCCGCACAAAATGTCCTTCCTGTCCACAACGGAAACAATGCACTGATCGGGCCGGTCTGCGTTCCTGGTGCTCGATGCTATCATTACTTGCTTCTGGCGCGTATGGCGTCGCTAAGTAAATTTGTTCCGCTCGAGTATGATTCCCTATCCTTTCCTCGGTAGCTGTCATATCGGCTTCTAAACTGGCTGCTAATCTGGCCACTGCACTGAGTGCAATGGACTCCTGATGGCCAACGAATAACTTAAGCCGACGTACCAGCTCCGGTGCCAGTGAGCTAATAAATTTATTTCGAGCCAAGAGTTCTTTGCCCTCTTTTCCTACACTATCCACTTTTGCTACCAGCCTTTCGAGCCTAATACTATAGCAAGTCAGTGATTCACCCCTATTTCTTTCTGCCCGCAAGAATTCTGTATACCCGTCATCACTTAATTTCTCGTGCAGCTCTAGTTCCTGAATCAACCTAGTTTTTACTTCCCCATAGTCAGCTCCAGTTCCGTATGCTTGAACTATATTCTTGGCTTCCCCCTCCAGAAACTCTGGCAATTCCTGAACCCATGCCGACTTGTTTTCCTGATACTTAGAACTTGCATAGTTCTCGAATTTAGTCAAGAAAACAGAGACCTGACCGTCGCTAGGCTTGCCCGAAAACTTCCCTGGTGGAGGCAACTTGTCCGAACGTAAGCCCTTGATCGCCTCTGTGAGACTAAGCATTACGTCAGCTAACTCAGATTTCGTTTCCATCTTTACTCTTAGCCCCAATTAAGCCACGAAAAAGTGTCTACTGATAGCAAACGATAATAAGTTTTATTAAAAATCCCAATTTATTGCACTACTCCTTATCCTACCGACTGTCCCCGTATCTGAAGCCAAATCCCACTCCTGACACCAAATGTAACGAAATAAAAGCCTGAAAACGTTTCGTCACTGGAGGCCGACCTGTCAGGATGCCGACCAGGCAGGAATCAGCTACTCGGGCTAGATAGCTAAGCACAGATACTAGGTCAAGTACGGCACGGACAAACCAGGAGTATATATATATTTAAAACGGGGGTATGATAATTCACAGACCAGGCTCAGGGCGTGTCTCGCGGTAGCCATCTTTCATACATGAAATCGTGGCTCTACCGCTGACTAAACACCCTGGCAGAACACCTTAAGCGTCATCCAGTAAAATAGGCATAGGATTCGAGTAAGCACTACAAGGGGCACTTACGAACATCAGGCAACCGGCTTTATTGGCCTGCTCGTAGACAAGTGCACTCTATGAAGGTCCTGACGCAACTGACTAGCTTCGGTCGAGCAGTCGCCCACTTAAGCTGCAGCCAGACAGCCGCGGGACGGACCTCCATGTAAATCATAGCTGTATCGTTAAGGTACAAAACCAGTAGTGAATCATTTTCACTACATTCATATAAAATTTTTAAAAACTTTAAAAATTATAGAAGCTTTGCGTTTGCAGTTAGGGCAAGAGCGAAGCTAGGAACTTTGGCCACTTTGGCAGGTGAGTTGCCAGCGGACAGCATCCGGCTGTATAGTTGACAAAAAACCCCAGTCACTCTGGAACTCTGGTTCACAACACATTCAATCTTCTAAAGTCAGCTGAAAAATAAATGTAGAATATAAGGAAAATGGTCCACATTCGTGGGCCGCATATGAATGAATATAACCAGATTAAAGGATTAAGTGAGATTCAAGTTAAGGAAAATTACCTAGTTAAACACCATCGCCAAGCACAACCGTTGCAGCAGCACCACAAGTTAGAAACAGATGAAACTGCATCAAGACGGTTAGAGGATAGTGTGGAAAAACAATATCACATCCACCATTAGAAATTGAAAGATCCCTACCAAAATTAGTAATGTCTATTCACTTCTTTCGTTTTATGTCAGATAAATAGAGTATAATCATCAATACACACCTGGGCTTTGGTGCAACTCAGTGTAGGAACTCTTAGCAGAAGAGGAAACGTGAAGTTTTAGAGGAAAATAGTTAGGAAAGTGCTCCAGAGTAAGTTGAGTTTAAGGTTTGAGGTTTAAATTTATAGAAGAGATTTATAGGATTAAAGTTTAGGATATGAGGTTAGTTTAAGTTTTTTAAGTTGAAGGTAACTATATCAGAGTATGTCAACTCATTAATTATGTGGTCCCTTCTAATTCAAGTTTCAGACTAGCAGTCTGATTTAATTGTTTGAGGTTCTAGAGCACTTTAGGATAAGCAGCCATAACAGGCCACAAAAATGAAATGACTTAATCATGCACCCGCTCACACACACGCGCACACACAACACACACACACACACACACTAATTATGAATAAAGATAAAGAATAAAAAAGCTGACGGAGAAGAGATGGCGAGAACAGAGAATTTACGCTGGGGATGCCTTGATTTGCCCCCCGCCAGGTTCTATACAAGCCGGGCCCAACCAAAGCACCACATTCAGCGTCAGAGACAATGCTCAACTGCAAAGCGCCGTAGGATTCACCAACACTGGTGGTCTTAGAGGCTCTAAGGTGGCTCAAATATGTCGCAAATGTGTGGCTAATGTGTCTCAAAAGGATCTCCCGAGTAGAGTCAGTCCAAGCCCCTCTTGCCCTTTCCTTGAAGCTACGGAAGCCTGAATACGACATTACAGTAAATCTTAATACAAAATTTTAACTGTCATGTTACACATTTGATTTTGAAAATGACCAACATAATTTTAAATCAAAGAAATTTTTTAACACAATATCAATCTTCAACAGCAGAATTCCTCATACATAACTATTACATGCTATCCAAGTCTTAGCAAGTGTTGTTGAATTTGCTGTAATTAGCTAAAGTCATCACTGAGGACCCTCCAAAACATGCTATAGGTAATAAGTTCAATGATTTACTGCATTCCTCCAACAGTTCTGCTTCTCACTTCTCTCGCTATTGTCCAGTGTGTCGCCGGTGGCAGGCGCTCATTCACACCATGGTGGGCAGACAGAGCACAGTTGACCTCAACGCTGACGACTGCATCTGGCGCCCTGTGCTGCCGAGCAGTTTTATGTGAGTGGTACTTGGCTACCTTGGTGTTGGTGTTGCGCTAATGCTGTTATTATTTTGAGTTTGTGCTCTCCCAGGGGGAAGATGTGTAAAAATCTGAGCTGAAAGTTAATTAGGCCTTCTTTTTGTTGAAATAAAATGTTTTTTTCTATGTTAAGGACCATCTTTTTTCAGTTACCTGCTGTCCTGTTTTTTCACACATACTATTTCAACTTTTATCATGTTGCATGAACTTCTTTTTTACTTTTCTGTTTTTATGCACCTTGTGAGTAGATTCTGCATTTCCTCAACTCCATACTGAATGGTGCCTTCATCTTTCCTCTCTTCCAACATTTTTATTGTGGTAGAGGAAGGCTAAAAATTTCTTATTATCAATCAATCTTGAGTTTGTGATTCATAGGTTTGTTATACAGAGGCAATAATTTTTTGATACCCCTAATTAAAGCAAATTTATCTGCAAAATATCTCTTTTTCTAGCTGATGAAGTGTAAGCCTTAACCTGGTTATATATGAATATACAATAGTAGTCATGAAAATTTTAATGCAGTTCATAGAAGTGACCAAGTTAAAGAGTGTAGGTGATAGAATTGAATGGTAGTTATGTAGAATAACATTAAAAAATATCAAGCATCATGTCAGGGAAAATCCCAGAGAGAAAATGTGGGGTCACAAGCTAGGGGTTGAGTAAGCACTAGTTTAGTTGAAACAATTGTTTTACAAATCATCTTTTTTGCTTCATTGCTATCCTTTTTTTCAGCACGTATTACTTTTTTCATCTCAAGTCATGTTTCATAAATTTTTTACCTTATCTTTGCTGCTTCTTTGCATTTGGGATCTTATGTGGGAACACCTTGTGCATGGATTGCCCATTGCCTAAATTCCATACCAAATAATATCTTTTTTCTTTGGGACACCTTATGTGTGATGAGGTAGGCCTAAACTAACTTAATAATCTGCTAGAACGAACAATGACAGCACTGAAACGTGAAAATTGTAAAAATCAGCAACAGCACCTTAAGGAGACAGTTCGGGTCAAATTTTGAATAATGGTAGGTTTTCGGTTTTTAAACTCATCTCATAAAAATTTTTATTGCTCATCCAATGATATAATTGACTCTCAAGTATGTGCATTGGTTCGTCTCCTAGACGGGGTAGAAGACGCGCACTAGCATGACCTTGGTACGCCAATGGTTGGGTAACCTCCTTCTTCCTTCCTTATTCCGAGTCAGTTTTGAGCATTCCTCTGCGGGAATATCAAGAAAGTTCATTCCTGGCCTTGCCCGAAATGCTTTTGTACTCAAACGAAGCATTCTAACACTCAGTGATGAATTATGATGATGTAATTGTTTGTTTTGAGTCCGGCTGCTCTGCGTCATCAGCTAATTAGCTTGCTGTGTAGACATATAATCGCCTCCCACAGTTGTGAAGCAACAGGAATGGCAAATATATAAATCAAAAGGACTTGAAAAGAACTACAAAGCAATATCATTGATTTAAAACATAATTTAGTTTAAAATTTAGAGAAAGACTTTTTTTTAAAAAAAGTGCTGTTCTGAAATTTGCATTTATTGTCTTTTGATATGGATCCTTTCCCACAGTTTTGAAGGTACAGGAATGGCTAATATATCAATCGATAGAACTCAAATAGAGCTACAAGAGCAGTAGAGATCATTAAAAAAAGATTTAGTTGAAAAATTATGAAAAAGAAGAAATAAATTTTAGGTAAATAGCTGCCATGAAAACTTCCTTTTTGACCTCTGAAAGAATTCATCTCCCACAGTTTTCAAGGTAGAGGATTGGCAAACATATCAATCGAGAATGTTTAAAACAATCAACGTGTCAGCTGCGTGTCACCTTCCCCCTCCTTTTGTTTAAGACGCAGACACAATCCCTAGAAGCTAGAACAGATTCTGTCTGGAATAATAAGGACCTCAGGGTTGATTTCCATCGTGACAACACCCAAAAACCAAAAACCTACATAACAGCACTATTTCCATTGTTTTATGTTTTCAGGGTTATGAAACTTTTTTTTGGTCTACCTATTGTGAAGGACCGGCTCCGAAAGTACAAATTAATCATGTACAAGATGCTGATCTTGAATGGAGAGCACCTCACCACACTTCATCTAGATGAGAACCGGTGCTACGTAGACATTAACATCGTAGCGGCCATTGGTGAGCATGACAAACGTCGCATTGGGGGATTGTCCAAGTTTTGGAGACTCCTCGTGGTAAGTGTCGGTGGCAGTAGTGTGACCTCTTGCTGGAAGAGGGTTGGAAGTGGATGTACCTTGATCAATGTTCGGAAATCTGGATGCCTTAAAGTGTGTTTTTTTACAGTAACAGTCTCCTTTATTGATAACCTGTTGCATCAACATTCATTGACGATTTCCTGTGTTACTCGTGATAAAATGAGGTGAATTTGTTCCAAAATGACGTCTTTTTCTCATATTTTTTTCATCGTTTTAAGCTCCAGTGAACAGATCGTTAATACGAGGTGTTGTCTTTAACTCTTACTTCTCAGTTTGTATTTTCATTTCTAATTTATAGACTTGAGAGAAAATATCATTATAATCGCCTGTACTCGTCCTGAGGTGTAGTCAAGTCCTTAGTGTATCTGTAGTGAGACCACCCAATAAGTTAACAAGACATCACCTCTGTTTTGAACTCGCAGCACGTTCGATTCTTGCAAGGATTATTTGAGTGTTTTACTGTAACTGTACTGTATTTTACTAAGAGTGCTTGAGAGAGGGATTCATTATTGGTTTTGTGGTATGCTCGTCTCCTTCAGATCAAAATTGTCTTCATCATGAAGATATTTATTCATATATACAGGGTGTTTTGGAGCAAGAGGTACAAAATATCATACCAAGTAGAAGATAGTCACTTCTATAAAATTATCCAAAAAAATTCAAGTTTTGAAATATTAGCTGTTTATTGTTTTGAAGGATCAAATTTAATGACAATTACTCGCAATATTTACTTTGGGTTTACAATAATGAAATTTAGTTTCAGTGATGTTTGGTAAAAAAGTTGGGGACATATGAAGAGCCTTGTTTTTACTACACCCCTTGAAACTGAGGAAGATCTCGTGGCCAGAATTGCATTGGCTGCTGGTGAGATTTCTGAAATACCAGACATGTTTCCTGATATTTGGTAGTCGTGAAGGCTAAGATTTGAAAAGTGCATTGATGTAGGTGCAACACATATTTTTACAATTTATGTAAAGTAAATTCAGAATAAAAATTGCAAGTAATTTTCATTAACTTTTGTCCTTTGAAACAATAAGCAGCTAATATCTCAAAACTCAATTTTGTTTGGAAAATTTCAGAGAAGATATGGGTTTATTTGGCTATTTTTAACTTGGTGTACAATTTTGTACCTCTTGTTCTGAAACACCCTGTATATATTTATTTGAAAGGTTTATTTATTTATCACCAGCATACACATTGTTACAAAAAAGGCCTAAGAATAAACTTAATTTCTAATATTCAACAGTATAAACAATGTAGGTCAAATAAGCTACTAGTCTTCAAGGCAACTTATCAAGAGAGGAGCAAATTCTGCAGGAAAATATGATAAATAAATGGTTCACATTTGTTTAACTTATAAATTGTAAAGCATGTAAAACTCACTGATGTCTAAGTGAAAAAAATTCCAGTTAAATGTTTGGGTATTCTTTATATTTTCTGTCAGATGTTGCGTTTATTATTTTAAATGTTGGCTTTATAGTTGAATGTTTATCCTGCCCATTAACCATGTTCAAAAATTGCATCCAGACACAATTTTCTGTTTGGCGTTTGAATTTGCTTCTGCTGTTCATTTTATTTTATTATATACTTCTCACTAGTCTACAAATTTCTAGCTAAATGCAGGCTGAGTGGAAAGGGGGCATTCCAAAATCAAGAATTCCGATGTTTGGTACCGGTAAAAAGAGAGTTATTTTGTGATGGGGCTTCTGAGTAATGATGGATAATGGGCCTATTTTCATCTGTGATCAAGGGATATTTGTGGTCGTCAGTTTGAGCATAAATTCAATGTCGAAAGTCCGAATTTTGATCAGTTTTTAGGTATTTCGTGCATTGAACTCTTGGAAAAATCTGTTGTAATCTTCCTCAAGATGGTACAACTGTTGTATCTAAAAGAATTAGCGCTTCTCCAGGAGAATATGTGAAGTCCCAAGCTGAGAGTTAGGTGAGCTCGTTTCTGTTGAAATAGAATTTTTTTCATTATTAACCATCTTTTTTCGGTTCACTGTTGTCTTACTTTTTAACTCTTATTACTTTTTTGTTCAATTTTGTCTTATTTAATTAATATTCTTCCTAACTAACTGTTTCTATGTGTATGGGATGTTGTATGGAAAAACACCTAATTTCCTCATTCTCATAATTCTATGCTAAATGATGTATTTCTCTCTTTGGAACCCTTTTGTTGTGGTTAGGGAGGCTCAAACTAACTTATCGAATCTGACGGGATGTGTTTGACTTGGTGCAAAATTGCATTGATTTCCACTGCTTAATACATGAATGATACGATTTTTAAATGTTTTAGTTTCATCTAGTATTATTTGCCATTGGGATTTTTTTGTGGCTAATGATAAGGGAACGTACTTTACAAGAGGTTAATAAATATTTAGTTTGTGTTTATGATTTTATTTGCCACAAGTCTGCGTGAAATGTGGTTTGATTTCTAATTAATTTGATTTGCAATATTCATGGTGTTATTGAAGGTGAAACTTGCAAATGTGCTGTCATCTGGAAGCAGTAAAAATAAAAAAAAATGTTTATTTTTTGATATTGTTAAAAAATAGATAAAATAAGCCCTTATAATTTAGACCTGGAACAGATCCCGAAGGAACTCCATGGGTAATGTTCTGCAGCTCTGAAGTAAAATTTCCCATAGCTACGCATCAGCTGAGGCATAAAAGAGTTCTGCTCTTTTGTAGTGCTCCAGCAAAATGCGATGAATTTTACAGTGATGCTTTGAACTATCTCAACTAGAGGACACAAATGGCTTATATAATTTAGGTGTATACTGTATAGTCATGGCTGACTAGACCCCGCCTATTGCAGGCCGGCTGGCTCCTAATCTGGAAGTTTTGTCGCTCCGCTTCTCGAGAAGACGGCATCACTTCACCAGCCTCAGAGTCATCTTCTCTAAATGCCTCAAGCTCAAAACTTTCTGCCTTGATGTGGGTGTTTTCTATGCAGTCAATAGTTTTTGTTTAGCTTATTGTTACTATTCAGCTCATACTTCGTATTGCTTGGATATAATTGCTCACAGCTCACAGTTGTGAATTATATGTGTTTGAGTGTATAATTGCTAAAGAGCTCATTTTTGCTACATTGCTGGTTTTCATGTTCCACACATCATATTATTGGTTTCTAGTGCCCTCCAGAAGTTATTTTAATCAATTTTTGATTAGGTGATACATGTTATTCAAAATATGCTTTCAGTTTTCTACCTTCTGCAGTTAGTCGAGAGAAGTGATGTGGCTATTGTAGGAATTAATTAATAGACTGTAAAATACAAATTTATATTTGTCATTTGATGAAATTATGATGCTGACATGTTTTGCCCTAGAGCAGAGGTGTCTAAACTTTCCAGCCTTAGAGCCATACTGATTACTATCACGGTAGAGATAACAAGGTGGTCATTCCTTTGGGGAAAAATACACCTCCTCTTGTTTTGCTAGCCAATAGAACGGCCATTATCTCTTAGGGCCAAAATGGATTTAATTTTCCCGCACTCACAGCAACAATCATCTTGCCTAACAAAACCCTTGATGGAGTATTGTTTACATACTTGTTTGGTGTCTGCTTCTTCCGTCTGTCGGTCACGCTCTTGGGGATACCTAATGAACGTATCACTGATATGAGTTTCACCACTGCACAAGTAATGCAAGAATATTTTTGTTGCAGGTACCATCAGGATAGATATATTTGTTTTTTATCCACATCTGGAAAATTTATTCAAGAAAAATATTGAATCCTGTTATTTTTGATGGACCGTAGACACCACAAAAATAGTATTGGCAGGCTGTAGTTGGGAGACTGCTGCGCTAGAGTATAAAAGTATGGAATGGGTTAACAAATTTGAAATGTTTGGTGAGATTCTCTTCTTTAGGAGTTCATTTGTGTTAGTAGTAACATGTTCCCATGATAAAATCTAGCTAACGTGATCGAACATCTCAAACTCCTTGGATGTACACGAAATTGATATTACTATCACCAAATGTAAGCAAACTTTTGTCTCTACAGAATATAGAGACAACCAAACACCTTTTCAACGATCTCCGTTGCTGCAAGTCGTTGGAGGTGCTGCGCCTGAGAAGCGTCAAGCAACTTAGCATCAAGGGGAAGCTGAAGCTTCCTTTGAAGGAGCTATCGCTCTCTGACGTCTCTGAGGTCAAGTTAAAGTTTGAAGAGATCCTGCAGCCCAAGTTGAGAACGTTCCGAATGTTTCACACATTCGAAATGAATGGAGAGTGAGTTCTTACAAGAGTATTTTTTTATTCTACTTTGGCAGTCCCTTTTCTACTCATTCTGGGTAAAAATTGTTGCAGCCAATGGACTGCACTAGCCGTTTTTTTGTAGCGATTGCTGTTAATATTGTTCTGTAATGTATTGTTGTTTTATGTGTGTTCTTGCATGTCTCTTTCAATAGTAAAAGGATGACATGCAAGTCCTCAAAATGTATGGACTTCAGAGCTGAAGGCCTATAAATTGCTGAGAGAGTTCAGGCAAGAGTGATTGTTCGAACAGTTTTCTTCGGTGCATGGATTTTGTAATGAAGCTGGAAACACGCATTATAAGTGAACAGTTCAATTTTAATGGGAGGGTTACCATGGAATAGAAGTTAAGATAATGCAAAAAGTACTTTGAAGTATTGTTCAATAAGAAATATTTTCAAGTGTTAAGTAGTTGGTAACATGTGTGGAATAATATGGTGACGAGGAACTGATGTAGTTCAGATGAGTGAAAACAGGGCTAGAAACCCACGAGAATCGCAATGTTAATGTCAGCTGTGAGAAGGATTTGTTGTGTGGACGTCGTGTGCTGAATTGAATGACTGACAGGAGCATCCCTGCTACGTGTGGTGATATAAGTTGTAAAATTGATGATCTCTTTGTAAGTAATATTTTGAGATCTAGGGTCAATGATCTCTATACGTAGTCAATGTGATGAATCAGTTCAAGCATGGCCAAATCGAATGTTTCTTGATAAATTTTACATTGGCACTACTAGGATGACGCTGAAACGTAGATTAATTACTCACAAACACATAAGCCCAATTTGTAATTATTTTCTTGTTGATTACTCTTGCAAGCCCTTGAGTGAAGAATATTGAAGTAAAGAAGATATATCATGTACTTCAAAATGAATAAATTTATGTTATACAAGTAAATTCGTAAACCTAAACTTGCCCTCATCGAAAATTGAAATTTTTGCTTTGAAATTAGGCAGTAGGATTGTAGCTTAAATAGTTGAGACATCCACTGTATCGTTCATTTTGCCTTCATATCTGGTGCCATGAGATGTAGTTCTTACTTGTGTTAATCCTTGCCAAAATAATTTCTACGTCTGTCGCAAAAGACCTATCGCAATTCACTCTATTTGGGTTGAAACGATAATTCATTGAATCTTTCATTGCTATCCAATTCGTTGTAAGGGCTTTTGAGTCACTAACTAGGCTAACAACTCACGATTTTTTGTCTCACAGCTCTACCGACCTCACCCATGAGATGCTCGACACGTTGCTGGCAACTTGTCCTGATCTCGTCGAATTGCAAGTCTGTTATCCTCGTACTTGGCCACGTTTCCAGTTGTTCGGAAACTTGAAGGTAAGATCCAACTGCTCTCAAGAGTAAATTTCACTTCTCGGAGCTGAGTGAAAGGTATGCGTTTGCGACCATACTTCGGCATGGCCTGAATACCGAGTGCTCATTGGGAGATCTGTGATCTGTATGTAGGATTTTCTCGAGGAATGTTACTGGCGCTATTTTACTCAGTTTGCTTATTGATTTATAAAACCTTTAACCTTCCATTGTCACAGATGCCTTGTATGGCGCTCAAAGTAAAAATGTTTTTATTTCTTATCGAATTTCCCCTTAACATGTTGTTGAGGCTCACTAGTTATAGGTTCCGTCTCTACACCTTTTTCACTTCAAATTAATCTAAGTTAAGTTCAATTTAATCCAAGTCAAGTTCAATTAAATCCGAGTCAAGTTCAAATTAATCCGAGTCAAGTTCAAATTAATCCAAGTCAAGTTCAATTTAATCCGAGTCAAGTTCAAATTAATCCGAGTCAAGTCAAGTTCAAATTAATCCGAGTCAAGTCAAGTTCAAATTAATCCGAGTCAAGTCAAGTTCAAATTAATCCGAGTCAAGTCAAGTTCAAATTAATCCGAGTCAAGTTCAAATTAATCCGAGTCAAGTTCAATTTAATCCGAGTCAAGTTCAATTTAATCCGAGTCAATTTCAATTTAATCCAAGTCAAGTTCAATTTAATCCAACCCTCAGTTGAGTTAAAAAATGACATAATAATTTTTTGATTTGAGTTCTTTGTGTTAAATATGTATCTATTGGATGTGATGAGCAAAACTGGTTTCTAGGATTTATTTACACTCATAGATATTTATATACGTGAAATTCCTCTTTACCACATATATGAAATAAAATACATTCAAGTGCAAAATATTATCATTGGACGATATGTAGATTTAATCTTTAAAAGAAATATACAAGTGCGATTCACTGAGTACTAAAGTACGATTCCGTTTAATTACAATCTATATTTGTACATTACTACCAAGATGCATTCCTGCATTATCAATAAAAATATTGTCATCTATTCTCAGTCCGTTTTAGTCAATGTGAAGAAATGTTGAATCCACTCACAATACACAATAATAATAATGCAAGAAACAATTTTTCTAATTCACTACTGATTTTATTTGTGTGGGTTCACAGTTCAATACATAATACTTTTAAGACTTCAAAAACTTTTATAATAATCATTTTATAAGTATTCAAGTCTATGAAGTATTATATATTGAATTGTGAACACACATAAATAAAATCAGTATTTAAGTTAGAAACATTGTTTCTCGTATTATTATTGTGTATTGTAAGTGGATCCTACATTTCTTCACATCGACTAACACGGAATTAGAATGGATGGTTACATTTATATTGCTAGTGCAGGAATGTATCTGGGTAGTAATGTACAAGCATAAATTGTAATCAAACGGAATCGTACATTAGTACTCAGTGAATAGCATTTGAATATTTATTTTAAAGATTAAATCTACATATCGCCTGATGATAACCTTTTATATTTGCATGTATATGATTTCAGAGATGTGATCAAGTGGAATTTCACGTATATAAATATCTATGAGTGTAAATAAATCCTCAAAACCAGTCTTGCTTATAACATCCAATAGACACATATATAACACAAAAAACTCAAATTAACAAATTATTGTCATTTTTCAACTCAACTGAGGGTTGGATTAATTTGAACTTGACTTGGATTAATTTGAACTTGACTCGGATTAATTTGAACTTGACTCGGATTAATTTGAACTTGACTCGGATTAAATTGAACTTGACTTGGATTAAATTGAACTTGACTCGGATTAATTTGAAGTGAAAAAAGTTTAGTTTGATGCCGGTGACAACCTGATGCCAATGCCAGTCTAATAACGGTAATACGAAATAAAAAATCTGTCCTTCAACACGTTAAGTGCGGCGTGACTCACCGGTGGTCATTTAGGTGATTTTCATAATGCTGCTGGCCGACCAGCAGTCACTGACTTAATTTTTGTAAATACTAAATGAAAGTTAAATGAAGGCATGATCCAGTCAATGTTTGCTATTTTCAAAATTTCTTACAACAATTGACTCTAAATTTGAACTGGATATTGAACTTCAGTTTAACCTGCCGCACTTAACGTGTTAAGGGTTAAAATCATGATGACCTTGCTTCTCTTTCTTTTATTTCTGCCTAAAAATTTAGTGGCTGTATTCAAAGTATCCCTAGAAGTGGAATATAATTCGAGAGGTTATGCGTTAACATTTCCGTGTACAATGCGAGGTCTGCTACTAAAAAAGCTTTTGAAATATTGCGTACATCGTTACCTTGCACGAGTTTCCGCAACATGTTGCGCCAAGCATGTTGAAGCAGCATTCTTTGGCATGAAAGCACTGTATGTCACTTCATTCGAGCTCTGATCCGTTTCAAACGAGAGCTTTCTGAGACAGCGCGTACAGTGACCGCTCAGTGGATTTTCATGTCCGGTTAGCAGTTTTTATTTGGGGTTATTCATCACAAATTGTACCACGAGGTCAAACTCAAGAATCAGTGTTGCTTAATAAATTTGAAGACGTTTATGGTGTGGTCAGGAATTTCTATTCTAGTTCAATGGGGACTTCATCAGGACTACTAACCAAATATAAATACCGTCAGGCGATTATCTGTGATTCACCTTAGTAAATATTTTCGAAGTATGTGCTATTTTCTTTTCCGCATTTTCTTGATCCGCTTTTTAATGCAGGAGAGTAGTGGCATGTATAGAGCTGCGACTAAAAAAACATTCTGTTTTTATATGAAACCATGTTTTTGCAATAAAGAATCACCAAAAAAACTTGGATATTTTCATTTTTTCAAGATTTTGTTTTAAAATAGTTCAGCAAGAAAAAGAACCATATTAAAATAATTGTTTCCATGGCAGATTATAAAAAAACAGTATACCCTTTAATTCATGGTTTTCTATGGCTGTAGGACATTTTTCGTTTTCTGTGGTTTCACGTTCGACATTTCATTTATTTTACAATGCACCTGTATCACCTTCAACTCCCCCAAACGATGTGTTTTTATAATATATCTTACTGGTGGTCATAGATAAGCGATTTCTGCCAATTTGATGTGTCTGGAATTTAAATTGTAAGAGATTTGGCAGAACTGTGAATCTGACACAAATTTGGCAACACTGTAAGTTGCTATATTCATATATTCATATGAAAAACAACTGTCAGACATGGATGCAACCCAAATTGTGGCTGAGTTGGCAGATTAAAGGTCCAAAACCAACTTGTTTTCAAAGTCATTTATTTGAAGTGCTAGACGCAACACTTTGCCATTAGTTGGCAGAACGGGATCTGTTGCTCAACTCAGCTGAGCCGTGTAGCTTCAGATATCCTGCAACTACCTTGAGCAATCATTTAGCAGACATGCAGTAGTACATTCTGCAAGAAGAAATCGTTTGACCACAGACAGAGCTGCCAAGTTGGTGTTTATTGGGCAAAACTTGGCACTGGGTAACATGAACGATGCCCATGAATGTCCTGACCTTGCACCTCCTGCCACGTATCCACCACTACAACCACAGCCATCAACTAGCAGGTATTCTACTGCTTCAATCAACATTCCTACTTTCCAACTTTAGTCAAACGACTCAGAAACAAAAGATTCTGAAGGCTCATTTGATGGACCGCCCAGCCCTAGCAGCCAGCACCAGATATCCCTATCTGATATAAAGGAGTCTTAAGAGGAACAGCAGGAGCCACAGAACTTGGATTGATAGTCAGGAATTCAGAGCATACTATATTTACTATGTCAGATTTTTTATATTTACTAAATTTGGATGAGTAAAATAAAAAAAGTTATTAGAACAGTATTTTTTCAAGAAAAACTGCTATAGAAACTTTTTTTTAGCATCACTTGGCATGTATATTAAACATTTATCAATATTTTAATTGTTCATTAAAATATAGTTAAGCTTACAAGAAGGGATTTCTCTTTTTATTTAAAAATTCTTTTTAACAAGCTTTTAAAAGTTCTTTTCAAAAGTTAAAATTGGCGTAAAAGTATCGGTAACAACAGAAGCTTGGAAAGCGATTCGGACATTCCGAAACACGCCTTTTACACATGGTCGCCTTAGCAGATTTGAGGGCACTAGATCACGAAGGCTTAAAAACGGAGACATCCCACAGGCGAATAGTACGAACACCGCTGAGACGGGCACCCGCACGTGTAAAAGGTAAAGAGTGACAATCGATACAGTCATCAGCGCACAAAATTTACCACTAGCGCGGCATAAACTCTTCACTCTACACCTGACTGGCGCTCGCATCCGCCTGATGTTCGCCGCGGCTGCAGCCTCTCACTAGTTCTTAGTCTGCGCCTCTCAGTAATATTTTAACAATAGCATCTACGGATGCTTTATTTCCAAATTCAAGCGTGATACATATCACCTTATACATTGGATTTTCAAATGCCTTATAACTAACACCAGGACGGCATTACGCTTTCACCCGGTCAAGACCGGTACCCATTTCAGACACCTCGTTAGAGTGGGGTATTGTGCTTGGAATTTTTCCCTTATACCCAACGGAGAAAATCGCCACCAACGCCGGGACTCGAACCCTCGCTGCCCGCATGGAGGCAGGTCCTAAAGCCACACAGCTATGATGAGCAAGTTAAAGTTAAAATTCCTCGCTAACCATGGAAAATGGTCTTAAGAAAAGGACTGAATTGTGTACAACCAATTGTTGAATTATGCACTACTACAACGCACAGTGTCATTTTTTGCTCATTCGGGGAATGTTGGTCAAGAAAAGAAAAATTATCCTATCTCCCTCCCCGCGCTAAGTTATCTGTTTCACGACATGCAAATTTTTTTTCGAGGACGTTCCTCAAGATTAGTATGAGCTGGAATAAAATAGAATCCTAGAATACAAACGAGCTAGGAAAGAACAACTTAGATATTGTGTGTGAAGCAATAGGGGTAACCAAGCATCTGCTTAATTGCAAGTACAATGACAATGGGGCAAAATTTATCCTTTTTTTTGGACGAACGCCTCATGTTTACTCACAAAATACGTATTATAACTCCTGAATGAGCTTCGAATAGGCTATACTGTAAGTTTAAGTTAGTTAAGCATGCGTGTCCTGTGCTATGGGGACGTGCACTGATGCAATACTGTAAGGTTGCCTCAGCTGTAGGGAGACCTTTGAGACTTCCTTAGTTCGTGCATACTTTGCTTCTTTCCGTTTTCACACCTTTGCTATCTCCTAAGTTTTATCCTTCATCTACAGTCCAAACTTGTTGTTCGTAAGTGCACGTAATCATGAGCTGGAATACACTTTGAGCATGGTATGCTCCTCAGGAAGATACAACTATTGTATCTATGGGAATTAGCACTCCCGGGGAAAAATGTGAGAGCTCGAGCTGAGAGTTAGGTAGGCCTTTTTGTTGAAATAAAATATTTTTGTTTTGTTAAGAACCATCTTTTTTTGGTTCACTGCTGTCCTGTTTTTTTCAGCACCTACTTCTTTTTCAAGTTTGATCTTGTTTCATAATTTTCTTTCTCAACTTAGTTTCTACGCCTTTCTGCATAGATTCAGCATTCCCTTAACTCCATACTAAATGATGCCTTCCTTCTTCCTCTCTTTAGATCGCCTTTGTGGCGGATAGGGATGCTTAAACTAACTAATAACCTAATCTGTGCATGGTATATCCAATAAATAGGCTCTCCTCTGTCTTGAGATTGTCTTTGTTTGTGGCTTCAATCTTGAAATGAATATTATATTAACAATGTATTTTAACAAAAGTTCCTATGAAATTCCTTGAAAGCTTTTGTTGGCAATGCCAAGTCTTTTTATTAACTGAGTTGTGCTGTGCTGAAAAGGGAATATTTCGCAAATCCAATTATGGTTCCAGTTGATTAGAACCATAACGCTCAGCTACAGGTGATGCGTGTATCTTGACCAAATTGGTAGCTTCAGCAAGAATAGTTGACTGAATGAGACTAGCCAAGTATCCTAAACAAAAACCTTTTGAAGTGAGGCCCGTCGTGAATGAAAAAATATCCATTTGCGTGTGGTACTGGCTGCTCGTGTGCTCGTGACCATCTTAGTAGAAGTCATTCGCTTTATTACTCCCTGAAAATCTTCTTGTTTCCTGTGAGCCCATCACCCTTTTTCCAAACCTTTTCTCAACCATTCTTTGATATTTTTTCAGGTATTACATATTCAAGTGTACAACTTCGAATTCATGGAAGACCAACTGCGCATGGATCTTCCCGCTGTCGAGGACCTGAGAATCGAGCTTTCTATGATAGCGATTGATGAGGTCAGTGCTTTGGCTGTGTGCGTTCTGTTAGCATTGATCCGTTTGCGATCACCAGTCGCCAGATGAGTAACTTCTGAAGGTGCAGCGCTGCAGTACGTGTTCCAGCTGAGGTGCTCACGTGCTTCTGTCTCTGCTCCCTCCAGTGAACTTGATACATGTGACTTGTTTAGGAAGTGAAGTGAATTTGTTATACTGTAAAAATAATTTTAAGTTAACCGATCGATTCAGTGCGGAGAAGTAATTATTGTCTTGTGGTAGCATTTTAATGTTTTTGATAATTTTATTGATAACAAAAATAATCCCTTTCTTTTAACTCTCAATTTAAACACTCATGAAGTTTTTTCCTCTTCCTGTACATCTATTGTTGGGGCTGCATAATATTTGGGGGAAAAAAAAGTGAAGTTTTATGTGTGGAAATTGTTGGTTTAATTCGGGTAACGGTTATTATTTGATCGATATATTTAATGGTGATCTTTGAAGACAAACGTTTGACTCAGAGCGCAATGTGAAAAACCAAGGAAACGTTTCTGGAAAGTTTCTAAAGGTTTTAATTGCGAAGTTCAGAATTTACCTTAGAATTAGGATTGAATTCACAACTATTCAATTCAACTACTGAATCCAAATATCACTATTTAATTCATGGTCGGACAGATATGGGTTCGTTATCTCTAAAAAATTTAATATACTTCTCGACTTCTGGGATGGAGCTTATGTAATGGTTTTGATATAGCCTGTAACCTGCATCAAATTCTTAACAAACCTGTCTCCAATCTGCAGGTAGCGCCTTGTTCTGTTCAATCTCTCAAAGCAAGAGTGACAATAGTGTTACATGAAGCGTCGTAGTAAAACATGACCAGGGCCATGCCTAATGAAAATTTCATTGTTTTGCAGGAAGTTCAAGGTGAAAACAAGTATCCGTTTGATTTTTCTCGATGCTTGCCCAGCTCGTTGAAGTCTTTGACTCTTCCAACTTTAACGTTCACGGACACTTCGTACGAGAGCCTTCTCACCTTACCCAACCTCGAGCGAGTCTTCTTCAAGAGCAAGAGTTTTTCAGTGGCTCTTCTCAAGAAGTATGTATTGGCAGCTATTTGTTCCGCCTCATTTAGTCATTGTGCTTCTGCATGGAAATTTTTTTTACATTATGGGTGGTGCCTCTATTTGGTGAGAAACATCTCGAGTTAAAGGAGTTATATAAAATCCAGTGCACTAGAGTGAAATTTGACGTCTTTTCGAACCAACTACGTCACTTGGACGTTTAATTTTTTGCTTTGCATCAGTGCACACATATGTTTTGCGTATGCGATGCGAAGGTTTCCCATGATACACTGATTTAATATGAGCGAACCTTGTTTGGCTCTCCTGCACGTATTGATATTTTTGTTCTATTTGTTATCATTGCATGTACTAGATTAGGTTACTCAGAAAATGCTTCTTGAAGGATCTGTCTATTCAATTATTAAGTCTCTATATATTGTTCTTAGATCTCATTAGTCCCAATATGCACGTCTTTACTGTGTAAATTAAGAGATCTCACTCCATTCAAATCAACCACAAAATATTTGAAAAAGGCAAGCGCAGCACGGGAAAGTTAGCGATTCATTCTGCACAAATGAGCTGCATTCTAGTTCTTAAAATCGCTGCTTCTCCCACCAGTTTAGGCAAAGTATGGCAGCAACTTTTGTTGGGCGAACGTACGTACGTCTGTGTTATTTTTTTTGCTCGTGTGCATGCATTTCAAAGCAGAAACTTTCTGCAGATTGCTTGGACAAGTTTGGAGCCGCTGAAATTTTATCCAGGTTTTTAGAAATTTTCGTCATTGACGTATAATATATAGCTTTTGAATAGTTTTCAGCGATCTTTGATATTGTAAAGACGTGCCGTAGACATCTATGTTTAGATTCGCCGTTTTGTTACTGGCTTATTATTGGAAATGTGGTACAAATGTGTGTTATTAGCTTCTGCGTGGAACTTTGACTCGAGGAGTCATGTACATTGTACAATTTGTTTCTTTCTCATGTCTCGATGATTTTTCTTCATGAATTTCTGTGAAACTGTACGCCAGAGTTGATTATGTCAAGTAGCTAACAATGAGGCTTCTAGAATCACACAGTACCAAGTGCCATTTTTTTAAAAACGTCAGAAAACGGATTTAAAGTTTGGTGACTTGAAAACTCGCGTATCTCAGCAACAAATAAAGGATTGAGACCTGCAGACAACTATCTTTCCGCACCTTAAACTCACTTTTCAAACAGAGAAAAGGATTGTGAATTACAGTGCAATATGTAATTCAGTTTTACCATACATGGCGCTTGGTAACACATTCTTAGGGTCTCAATTGATCCCTGAGAAGATATTTTGGTTATTTTCTAATTCAAATGCAGTCGCTTCCGTCGCTCTTCTTTATTTTTTCCTCGTGAGATGATCATTATTTGGATCAACTGTGCTTTTAGACAGTTTTCACAGCATTAGTTATTACTTCTCTTATAGTTTTAAATCGTACAACACCGAGGACGAGAATAGCACCATAAATTATCGACTTTGTCTCCTTGAGGTTCGTGTCACGGGTGCAGATGGAGGAGATAGGCGCAGGGATGCTGCACCTGGAGCGCCGGACGTTGGAGGAGCTGGCGAGCTTGAGGAGGAAGGCCTTGGCCAAAGCTGGCAAGAATGCGTCATCTTCGGACCCTCCGCGTCCTCTCGTGCTTCACCTGAAGAAGTCAAAAGATGGCGAGGTCGAATTCCGTGATCCCCTCCTCAACATTATTGGTAATACCACCCTAAAGTGAGGAGTCTTTGTGATGCTTTCTATTGCTGATAATGCTGGCCGTTCACGAATTTGTTTTTACGTATTTTGTAACCAAGCACTCCTTCACATTTCAACAGGCATGGCAGACTGATATTTCAACTTAGTTCACTGACAGGCACAGCGGCTTCATCTGCTGCAAAACAATCTCAGCTCTTACTGGCCGTAGCACAAGTATATACTTCAAGCTGGGTAAATTATAAATTAAATTGAATTGTGCGCTGATTAACCAGCACACAATTATTAGTGTTAGCCTTAACTTCCACAACTTACAAAAAACTTATTCAAAGGTACATTCACGTCTAGATTACCGAGTAGAAAACGACTGGTACACAGAGGAAAGGAATATGCTATGCAAATATTAATAACTCATTTCAGATTCAAGCTTCTAAAGACTAAAAACTACTGACTGGCTAAACTTGCATAGCCTAGCTCATGGAAAAGAAATTAATATAGAATTACCAGTATAATGCAGCATACTTGCTGAAAGAAGCACCAAGAGTCAACACTAGCTTGGCTTTTTATAGGTGCTGGGGCAATTCTCGACAACATTACTTAATGTGTCAGGAACAAATCGTGCACCATTGTCAAACATTCAAATGATTAAGCAAGACACAAAATCGCTAAGTAAGAGCACATGACAATGTCAAAGCGAGCGACAATTTTTCTAACACGTGGTTACACCAAGATGCCACAAACTTGAGATTATCCTAGAACATCACAGCACGGTCACTTCAGCAAAATGCAAGCTGCACTAAATTTGCGGATGAGTGAGGCTTTAATGAGATGTTGCCAAAAGAGGTCTGAAATGCTCGCTTGTAGGGCGCGACAGGCCATTTTTTTCAGTTCACTGCTGTCCTGTTTTTTCAGAACCTCTGACTTTCTTCTGCAACTTTTATCATGTTTCATGATCTTCCTTCCCATGTAACTGCTTCTATGCGCTGGGATCTTGTGTGGGGACACACGTTGTGCATGGATGCCTCGTTCCCTTAACTTTATACTAAAGGAGGCCTTCGTCCTTCTTCACTCTGAACATTTTTGTTGTGGTAAGAGAGGCTATAACGAACGACTGTTATAGTGATTGTAGAGTTTTCAAGTCACAGATTCTGATATTTTTGCTAGCAGCCAATGACAGTACAGACACCATTGATTAAAGTCTTGTACAGTCTGGATTTTGGCTTTCTTGCATGTTAATTGACGAGTTATATTCTGTAAAGACGGTGAGTGTAAGTCTCATAGCCTTTCATAGGATGCAATTTTCATATCGTTGACTAGACCATTTTAACAAGCAGCCAATAACGGAAGACCAAGATACTAAAACACCTTAAAAAATTATCTCGGCTAACCAACTGAGGAATTAAACAGTTTGAATGCACTCATTTTCTGGTTAAAGAGTAGAATACGTTAAAGTTAAAGATGGGTAAATGTTAAGGTAGTATAGATGCGTGATAATTGACGTTATTCTAAGATGTATCAAATGGTACTATGAAGTAAGAAGAGCAACATACAGGCTCCTAAACAACACTGATTTCTATTTAACCCTTAAACGCCCAAGTGGACTGTACGGTCCTCTTTCAAAAATGACAATAATACATTGTATTTCTTGTTCAATTTGTTCACTAATGTGTCCTTTAAACTTCACTCCCGAGTGGCAGTTCCTTCCCCATCTTTATAACAGTGACTACCTAATGCCAGTGTCGGTTTAGTGATAATGGTTGTGATAACGGTAATATGAGTATAAAAATGTGGGCGTTAAAGGGTTAACCTCGTCTCCGACAGTTATTTGGGATTCATCGTTTCATTTCTTTCCTCCGCACCACGATACAATTTGCTGGTAATGACTTACAACCTCAGAATCGTTAAGTAAATACGTCTGTAGCTGATTTTTGAAGTCGACGTTTTAGACGAGTAGTCTTGTCCGCGGCCGTTTTTGTCAAGAAAAGAGGTTAATATTCCCCGTAAAACTAATTTACAACTCTGAATTTGGGCGGATCACATGTATTGTGTTTCAACATCCAATGGATGTAATGCGCAGCACTGGAAAATTAGGAAACATCTGGAAGTAGTAAAGTATATCGCGCCCCAATGGGCCGGAGCTTCGAGAAATAACTTATCACAACTGTCTACGACGCATTCTCAACAAGGGAGCTACTCGCTTCAGTATTGTCGCTACTTCGCGGTTCATCTTCGTTTGAATGATGGTTGAACGAAACTTCCAACTTATTTTAACCTTCGAATAATTTAAGTGAAATCTATCCCATAAAATATATTATTTAAATAGTCTTCCAACGCTTCATTTCCTTGTGAACATTCTTGATACGGAGTGCAGACCTTCTTTCGAAGATCTGTGGAGGAGGAGAGGAGCGTAGGAGGGCCTTCAAGTACGCCGATCGTATAAAGTTTACTAAGTTAGATTTTTAGGCGGAAATCTTCAAGTTAGGGTCTTTTAAGTTTGAAATATTCCCGTCAAGACCACTCAGTATCTAGCAGCTCTACAGGGCTGCCGGGTGCATCATCATCCTGAAAAAGATGAAGTTTTCTGGAATTCTAAAAAATTAGTTAGCTGCATATTTCTTACGAGAACGCTAGTCATGTTGTAGTGAAACAAGCCTGCTATTTGTTTCACCACTGGAAAACCGACCCGTCAGGATGCCGACCAAGCAGGGGTTAGCTACTCAGGCTAAATAGCTATGCCCATATACTAGTTTAAATTGCAGCATGGACAAGCAAAGAATAAGTATATTTAAAAATGCGACAGTATGACATTAACACATACAGACTCAGGACGTGTCTTCCGGGAGCCGTCTCTCTACACGAGATCGTAACTCTCCCGCCGACTGAAACACCCCGGCAAAACAAGAGACCGCTACAATTCAATAATAAAACACGGCATATGATTCATCAAGCACGACACAGGGGACTTACAAACATCAGGCAAAAGCAGTTTTATTGGCTTGCGCGTAGACAAGTGCACTGTATGAAGGTCCTAACGTAACTGAACAGCTTCAGTCGAGCAGCCGCGAATTTTGGCTTCAGAATAGCCCAAGCCAAGCAGCTGCAGGACGGAGCTCTATGTACGTGAGGAAATTTTACGTGTTCCCTTTACCACGTTTACTGGTACCAAATTATTGAATTATTGAGCTTGGTGAAGGGAAAGAAGTCGTAGACAAAGATTGATACAAGAATACCTACTCACGAGCAGGTATCCAGCTGACCCGGCACCTTCTCGTGGTGGTACCGTTGAAATACCCAACTGCTCTTTCCTCTATCTTTTGAGTTTTCTTTCGAGGGATTAAGATTTTAGGTTTTTTTCCAAATCCCCGTTGTTGGGTAGAACAAAGTCGGGCGGCGGCCCGAGCTCTTCGGAGCTTGGGTCTCATTTGCGTAGTTATTTTCTCTGTAATTTGCCCTATACTCCAGGGCCCTTAAATAACCTATAAGAATAGACTTAAAGCTACGCAGACCAATAGTCCATTTTGGATTACTACTTTGGATCCCAAAGTAAAACTTTAAGCACTTCTGGCAACAATCAGCGAATACCTCAAACCCCGACTTCGAGGCGGGGAAACCCCCTCTGAAGCCGGGAGTATGTACGCCAAAAATAGAAACAAATTAAAACAACGAATAAACTCTTACAAAAACAACCTAAGCACTGCTACCAACGTAGGTGCAACAAACCCCAAAACTAACACTATCACCAGGAAGATAAGCGAAAACAATGACACATCTGACCAAACAACCGAAAAAACTCCACCGGAACCAAACGGTGCTACCTGTAAGGTGGACCAATTGGAGGCTAAATTAAATGAAGTGCTGAATAGACTTGCGGCAGGTGATGCAACCAAATGCATCAACCCCGATAAACATGAAGTTGAAAAAGAAGCACAAAATGTAGACGATCGAATAAGAAAAATCGAAAATACACTCGAAAAAATCCTAGAAATGACGAAAGCGCAGAACATAGGAAAAAACAGTAAAATCATGGGCTGCGAGAAGGAAAATGTGAGAAAACAAAGCAAAGCTAACAAATACACACCCATATCGTTGAACCAAGAAATGACGAAGAACGACCATTATACAAAGTTCTTCTCGGTCAAATTCAAAATCGAAGAAAGAAACCAAATAAATCCATTTTGCCTCCAAGAAGAAATAGTCAAAACAACTGGTTTGAAGGCGAAAAGAATAACTTATTCAGGTAAAGATAGCTTTATCATAGAAACTCGAAACAAACCCCAATCTGAGCGCATCACCAGACTTACTAACGTCGACGGCATTAATTGCCAGATCAGCGAACACCCATACTACAATCAATCCAAAGGACTAATATATATTCAAGAATACGATGTAGATAATATGGAAGATTTTGTGGAAGGCCTGAAGAGCCAGTACAATATCAGTGATGCTGTCCGTGCCAGCTTCATTAAAACTCGATTCTCCCAAACCACCCCACTCCTACTAACCTTTAATAGCTACACAACACCAGACTCTATATATATCCCAGGCGAAAAATCAGATACGATAGTATACCCATTTATTAATAGACCAATGATCTGCCACAAATGCCAAAACTACGGCCACACAGCCAAACACTGCCATAACGAAGCAAACTGTAAACGCTGCGGAGAAACAGGCCATGACAGCGAACACTGTGGCAGCGCCCTCTCCTGCATGCATTGCAAGCGTCAACATGAAACTGGCCACAGAGAATGCCCGAAACATATCATGGAAACAGAAATATGCAAAGTCCAACAAGAACAACGAGTTAATAGGCGTCGTGCTGTACAGATAGTCACAGGACACTCCGAGATACCAATATCAGATACGAACACCCCCACAACTCATTTCAATATAAAAATGCAGGAAAACGAAAAGCGGAAAATTACTCCATGGCTCCTAGAAAAATGTATTGCAAACCAAATCCAAGGAAAACCCAAATCTATTCGATCGGGCGGCAAAAACACATTTATTGTAGAATTAGATCACACACGACAAAAAGATGAAATACAGAAAATCAAAGACATAAACAACATCCCTGTGCAAGTAACAGAAAATAACTATGTAAATCTTTCAAAAGGACTCGCCTACATCTATAACTACGACTTCACCAACTTCGAGAAATTCAAACAAGGTTTAATGGAAAACCATATAATCAAAAATGTTGAACCAGCAAATTGGATAAAAAGCCGTAACACAAATGCAAAAGCAATACTTCTAACTTTCAGAGGCTCAACCCCCCCTGAGTATATCGACATCCTTGGCCAAGACTGCAAGAGTAGGATATATGAATACTTCGACCGCCCTATGATGTGTAAAAAGTGCTTGGAATACAACCATACTGCTAAAAGATGTACCAGTGAAGAGTTCGTGTGTGGAAAATGCGCAACAAAAGGCCATGAAGCAACAAATTGCACTGAAAACAACTTGACATGCTACCACTGCGGAAACAATCACAAAACTGGAGACCGGACTTGCCCGGAACAACGCAAGCAACAAGAACTAATTTCTATCCGCACTAAACAAAACGTATCAAGGGAACAAGCCCTTATAATATACCACAAACGATCCCCACAACTCAATCAAAGCTACGCACAAATAACCAGAAATCTAACGGATCAAATACCCAAAGTACCAACCCCCCAACCCTTTATGGCGGCTACCAAAAACCAAACGATCACCGAACAAAATATGGCTCCCCCACTTTGTAACGAACCAGGTACAACTGATGACACAACCGATACACCAGAAACCAAACCACCGCAAACTTCACAACGCGACCACGAAACATGCGAAAAAGAAATACTCCGCATTAAACCCAACCCAACACAATTGCTCAAATCCACAATTAATATTGAAACTACAGCCGAAGGATCTGAAAATGAGGAAGATGGCACGAGCGAATGCAACCCTATTATGAGACAAGAAGCCAGACGAATATTCAACGAATTCAAACCCCCAAAGCAGCACAAACCTTTCAAAACCCAAAACAAGAAGCGACCAAGATCACGATCAAAATCACGATCCCCCACCTACAGCCGCAACAGACATGATAAACGACAAATTTACTCAGATGAGGAACAATCATACTACTCTCGAGACTCTAGGATTAGAGATAGATCACCCAAAAGAAAGTAACTAATTGAACGATTGAATAACAAAATCAAATCAAACACACCCCATGGCTAACGTAGGAATCCTGCAGTGGAACTGCCAAGGCATCAGGGGAAAGAAAGATGAACTAATGGAAACAATAAACAACCACCAACCCAGTATAATAGCACTTCAAGAAACAAAGCTATGGGATAACTGCCAGTTTAGAATAAACGGCTACAGTGATGTGCTACGACACGGTCATTACAACAGAACCCCCCATGGAGGTGTTGGAATATATGTCCATAGCTCAATACCTTTTTGTGAACTGAATCTACAGACTGAACTACAAAGCGTGGCCATTCAAGTAAACATAGGACAGCTGATAACCATCTGCAGCATCTACATACCCGGTAGACAAACAGTCACAAACGAAAAACTAAATAACCTAATCCACCAACTACCGAATCCTTTCATCCTAGCCGGCGACTTCAACGGACACAGCACCATATGGGGCTGCAAGAATACAGATAATAGGGGGAAGCTGATAGAAACCGTTATTACAAACAATAACCTTTGCCTATTAAATACCGGTTCACCCACTAGAATAGGATACAATTCAGAATCAGCTATTGATCTGACAATTTGCTCACCTACATTGGCCGTGCTATTAGACTGGGTTGCTTTCGACTCGCCGGGTGATAGCGATCATTGCCCAATTTTGATCACCTACCTTAACGAAAATCGTCCCAACCAACCCCCATCAACTATCTGGAACTACTCAAAAGCTAACTGGGATCTATATTCCAATAACAATGCATGGAAGAAGCCGATGTTGAACACAACAACTAATAACGAACAACTACTCACCGACCTATACCAGCGGTTCTACTCAGCAGCTGAAAAAGCCATCCCAACTTATATACCAGGAAAATACTACCCCAAACCATGGTGGACAAAAGAACTCCAAGAATCAAAAGAAGAAAGAGAAAAACTTTACAAGAAATACCACCGCAATAAAAATCTTACTAACTTAATTAACTGGAAACGAGCAAGGGCAAATCATAAATACAAAATTCGAGCAAGCAAACAGGAAACGTGGAAGAATTTCGTAAACCAACTAAATAAATATACACCAATGGCCAGAGTGTACGAAACAATAAGGAAAATAAAAGGTCGAGTACAAAGAAAAGTCCATATATTAATCGAAAATAATACACACTACAGCACAATCCCTGATATTGTGAATAAACTGGCTGAGAATTTCAGCGAAGTGTCAAGCGATCAAAGCTATTCCCCTGAATTTCAACAAATAAAAACCGCAAATGAAACTATACCGATCCATTTCAGTTCGCCAAACGTAGAAATCTATAACCAAACTTTCCATATGCATGAATTTGAATCCGCCCTAAGAAAAACTAAAAACACATCACCAGGAAACGACAAAATAACATACGACATGATCAAACACCTAAAACTACCAGCTAAACAATACATCTTGAACACTTTTAACAAATTCTGGACAACGGGCTACTTCCCACCACAATGGCAGCACTCGATAATAATACCAATCCCAAAACCCGGGAAAGACCATAGTAAACCAAATAACTACAGACCCATCGCACTCACGAGCTGTCTGTGCAAATTAATGGAACGAATGATCAATAATCGACTGATCGAATACTTAGATATGCACAATATAATTAGTAAAGAGCAGTGTGGATGCAGAAAGGGGCGTAGCACTACAGATCATTTGGTCAGACTAGACTCAACCATAAGATTAGCATTCGCAAACAGAGAACACTTCATCTCAGTGTTCTTCGACCTTGAAAAAGCTTACGACAGAACATGGAGATATGGGATCATACGGGATTTATTCGATATTGGACTCAGGGGCAGATTACCAACTTTTGTCGCCAAATTCCTAGAACGTAGAACACTAAGTGTCCGAATAGACAACTATAGCTCAAATATTTACGAACAGCGAAACGGAGTCCCTCAAGGCAGTGTCCTCTCGGTCACGTTATTCGCC
Organism: Morinoia aosen; assembly: GCA_030386875.1. Taxonomy (NCBI): domain Eukaryota; kingdom Metazoa; phylum Arthropoda; class Malacostraca; order Amphipoda; family Talitridae; genus Morinoia; species Morinoia aosen. Next base: position 30,106,070 of record CM059567.1, on the reverse strand, counting down.
CTCAAAATAAACGACATAGCCAAGCAGATCCCACCGGACAACAAATTCCACCACTCACTATACGTTGACGACTTACAAGTTGGATACCACCACCAAGACCTCAAGGTTATCCAAGACAAAATGCAATCCTGTATTAATAAAATATTTAAGTGGTCCCAAAATCATGGCTTCAAATTCTCATCCAGTAAAAGCAAAGCAATACATTTCAATACCATACCCGGACTCTTCCTCAGCCCAATACTTAAACTCAATGATGAAAACATTCAATACACAAACTCACATAAATTCCTCGGCCTGATTTTCGATGAAAAATTGAACTGGCAACAACACGTCACTGCTTTAAAGAAAAAAGGGAATGATAGCCTGAACTTATTAAAATCAATAACAGCTCAAAGCTGGGGAGCAGACCAAACCACGATCCTCAAAATCTATCGAAGCATTACAAGATCAATCCTCGATTATGGATCAATAATCTATAACTCTGCCAGCCAAACAACTCTAAAGCCCATCGAGTCTATTACATCCGAAGCACTACGAATCGCTACAGGAGCATTCAAATCCAGCCCAACGAATAGTCTACACATTATTTGCAATGAAATGCCTCCCGATATTAGGCGAAACTATCTATCCCTCTGTTATTACTACAAAATCCGAAGTCAACATGGAAACCCCGCCTTCAATTACACTGTGACGCCGAGTAACCGACTACTCTTCCAAAATAGGAAAATAACTCCAACATTCGCTATTAAAATGCAAATATTGATAGAAAAATTTGGCCTCCGGAAAAATCGAGTTAAACCAGACTTTTCATACCGACTACTAAACATTAATACTCCCACATGGGCACTAACAAAACCAACAATAAATACCGACCTCACCGAACTACCAAAAAACGAAACCCCTGAATACATAATCCGTCAAGAGTTTAAAAGAATGACAAAAGAAAAACATGACGGATATGTAACTATATACACAGACGGCTCAAGAGGAGAAAATGACACAGGAGCGGCAGCAGTATGTGGCACCATTGTCCGCTCTGCAACGCTACCGAAAGAGGCCTCAATATACTCAGCCGAAATACACGCCATCCACTTGGCCCTTGGCATCATTAATGAAAAAAGAGATAAGAAATTCGTAATTTACTGCGACTCCTTGAGTGTCGTTAACAGCCTAAAGTACGAGACATACCATCCAGTACTACGCCGAATACAACACGACATACACGAAAAACAAAAAGGCGGCAAAGCCATCAACAAATGCTGGATCCCCTCTCATGTCGGAATAGGCGATAACGATGCTGCAGATACTGCAGCCAAGAACGCAACCCAAAAAAACGAAGAATTCATCCTAATTTGCTACACAGATTGGAAACCATTAATTCGACAAGCCGTGATTAACCAGTGGAAAACTAGGTGGGAAAATTGCAGAGACAAATTAAGGGAAATACAACCATCACCAGGAATAGAGTTGGACTTCGGTAAAATATCACGTAAAGAGGAAATAATAGTTAACAGACTCAGAATAGGACATACACTCTTAACACATGGCTACCTGATGAATAATGAAGTACCCGATATCGCACCAGTATGCGAGCTTTGCAATAACTCAACACTAACAGTCAAACATCTAATCATAGAATGTGAAAGTCTCACCAATAGTAGAAATTGTATAAAGGCTTGCCGAACGCTACAACGACCTACCGTCGAGACGGTATTGGGACGCCAATTAGACGTTAGAGAATTGATGAACTATCTTCGTGTGATAGACGCTTATGACCTAATTTAAATGTTTTCAGCAACTTTATTTGGCAATTGACTTACCTTTAATGATAAACTGTTGAATTGGGCTTTCGGTCACAGACAACATGCGTAGGGGGGAGCAACAAAGGACCCGCATCCGTGCTTTAATGTTGACTATATCAACACCCCTCATTATTATTATTATTATTATTATTATTATTATTATTATGTACGTGATAGCGGTAACCTCAAGGTAAAAAACACGTAGTGAAACAATTTCACTACAATGTGTTAAAATCGTACCTGCTCAGCAGTGCTACGAGCATTCTTGCTTCCTATCGCCAATTCCTTTCAAGTGACAGTTCTACTAAGTATTCTCACTTTTTATCATACTAGTTTCCCTTACTCGATCATGCTTTCTCTCAAAGTTGAGTTACTTATGAACGTTGGACTTGTAACATCTCATCCATTGGCTAGAACATGGATCAGTTGCACACGAAGCGCCCTAACTTGACGTGTCTCGCAGAAATAAGAGGCGAGGCTTACCTCTACAACCGCGTGGGCACGAGCCTCTTCGACAACGAGTGGGTCGACTTTGGTCTTGACTTTTCGCAGCACCACGATGAGTTGGAGTACTTCAACTGGTTTGGTACGAGAATGCAAATGGCTTAGGGAAAAATTTCCATAGGAAAAAATTGTCAGTACACTGTAATATCAGTGAAATTGCCCTAGTTTTGGTGTTCTTCCTCTTAAGCAAACGCCTAATTTATCATTTGGATTTTAAAATATTAAATTTTTAAAGCTCTATGCTTGGCGTGAAATGTTTTCGATGTTGAAAATGATGTTTTAGAATTTTCGAAGAAATAATTTGAGTTTTGACCCTCACTTATCGGAAAATGAACAAAGATCAGAAAAAACTTGCTCAAAAATAGAAAGCTTACTGAACATGTTGCACAGAACCTGTGGCGTGAACTTAAAGGTAATCAATGGTAATTTACGAGACCAGGCTTCCGTAATTTCTTGAGAACAGTTTTATGAATGCTATTAATTTTCTTAACTTTGTTATTTATTTCAAAATATTCCCTCACTAATCAAATTACTTGAAAATTATGTTAGATACCCTAAGCTGGAAGCACTAGCCATCTTGGCCCTAGAGTAGCCGTCAGAACCCAAAGGGTTAAATACTACTCATATGACTCTGATCATAGCAGCTATGATGACGACCGGTACATCGGTTATTTGGATGATTAAGGCGTGTTCTGGAATACCAATTTTCATAACAATGGTTCCCTCAGTGTTTGGCTGGAAACATACATTGTAGGCCTCCTGCCGAAGTCGGAGTGTAATTTAAAATGGATACATCAACTTGAATCTATTCTTCACCGTAGTTAATAATTTGAACATTGTGTATTTGTCGGGTGGCCCAGCGAAGTGTGCACAAATGAAAGTTAGTTTTTTCCATTATATGAAGGCCAATCAAAACAACTCGTGTATCAAATAAAAGATAAATGTATTGTCTTTAATAAAATCCAAGAATTATTCAACATATCGTACTTTCTCCTTGAAAACGTGACGGAGACGAGGGATCATTTGATCACGCGTGGCACGCACAGTTTTGGTGTCAATTTCTGTCCGAAATTTGGTCAATTTTTCACTTCAGAACCTCCACACTTGAGTGGGTTACAGCTTCTTCTCCAAGATTCAGTGCCTGTTGAATGTCGAACTTCATTCAGGAGACCAAACCCAGCTTCGTTAATGGTGTGGGCAGAGGTTACGTTTACAGGTCTCAAAACCCCTTTGATTTTCATCGAGGCTTTGTCAAAGCTAACCAACATATTTATCTGAAGATGTTAAAGGATGAAGTTGTTCCTTGGGCGAAGAAAGTCACTGAAAATGAAGGAGTTACACTTCAGCAGGATGAAGCAGCTTCTCACACAGCCAGATTGATCCAGGACTTACCCACGTTAACCTCGCACATTGTGTGCGTATGAGAGTCCGTGTACGTGTATGACTCACTTCAACAGCTGCCACACCTCGCTGTGTGGCATAACTTTAGTGCGAGCATTTATTATGGCATAGCTTTGCCATATAAGTATCATTTGAATATGGAATAAAATACCCGTTTCATTTTACACTTAGAAGTAACTACCGTCTTACACGACACATTATATACATACATATACCAGTCTTCTCCTCCCTACGGGAAGATAGCCGACAGCAGGCCACAATCAATCAAACTTAGTCACTAGGAGGCTAGAGAGGTAGCACTGGCTGCACCAGAACTGCCGAGATCAGTAGCAGCCAAGCACAACCATCTTCCACAGTCAGGCCCGACAGCCATAACTAGTTTACCTCGACCGCATCATGAGTACAGCCCCTTTCCTCGCACAAGACAGGACACAATATACCTCATCACACGAGGGCAGGCTTTCAGTGACCGCGTCAAAAAATATTACTTCCTTATGCATTGCTTCCACTCCTGTCAGCAGGCATCCCTCTCGCCACGTCCACAGTCAGACCTCATACAAAGCACGTTTCACCCCATCCATCCAACTCATCCGTGGCCTACCTCGCGCTCTAATATCACTCACTTCCGACGTATAAATCTTTTTTACCCGCTACTCAATATTCATTCTTTCAACATGCCCAAACCATCCAAGCTCTCTTTCACCCACACACATGCTTATCTTTTCGGCAACACTCGTCTCCTTCCTAACCAACTCATTCCTGATCCTATCTCTTCTTGTTATTCCATACATGCTCCTCAAACACTTCATCCCAAACACATCCAGCTTTTTCCTCTCAGCTGCTGTCAAATCCCAAGACTCTGCTCCATACAGCAAAACTGGCACGACTAAGCTTTCAAACAGTCCCCTCTTAGCACTCATACTCAAACTCATGCATTCAAAAGCTTTCCTCATTGCACCCAATGTCTTACAGCCTTCACTTACTCGATGCCTCACTTCTATTTTCATACTATCCTTCACAGCCTCCGACCCAAGGTTCCTTCAGTGCTCAACTCCTCTAACATTTCACCATTCATCCTCACATCCAATGTTCCAAACACTTCACCTCTTGAACATCTCATCACCTTACTTTTATTTACATTTACCCCTAATTTACGTTGCACACTATCAAACTCTGCAACCAGTCTCCGCAGTTTTTCCTATGAATCAGCCACAAGCGCTGTATCATCTGCAAACAACAGCTGACACACTTCCCAATTTATACCATTTTGTCCCACTAGCTACGCACCTAGTCCCAGCACTCTGGCATTCACTTCTCTCACTACACAATCAATAAATAAATTAAACAACCATGACGACATCACACAACCCTGTCTCACACCTGTCACAACTGGGAACCACTCACCGCATTCCCTACTCTCACACATGCTCTGCTACCAATGTAGAAACTCGTGATCGCATTCAACAGTCTCGCACCCACTGCATACAAGCCTACAACCTGCCATAATGCCTCACTGTCCACCCTGTTATACGCCTTTTCCAGATCTATAAATGCCCAGTATACATCTGTTCCTTTTGCCAAGTATTTCTCATTCACCTGCCTTACAGTAAACATTTGATCCACATAACCTCTACCACTTCTAAAATCGCATTGTTCTTCAGCAAGCACACCATCCGTCATCACTCTCACTCTTCAAATTAAAACTCTTCCGTATAGCTTCCCAACGACACTCAGTAGGCTTATACTTCTTGAATTGCTGCACTCATACCTGTCACCTTTCCCCTTATACAACGGAACTACACACGCGCCACTCCAATCTTCAGGCACCTTACTAGCCTCAAAACACACATTAAACAAATGTACCCACCATTTTGCAACCGCATTTCCTCCTTTCTTTAGACATTCAACCGTGCAGCCATCCATACCTGGAGCTTTCCCATTTTTCATCATATTTCACGCACTATTCACTTCTACACTTCTTATTCGACTGCTATTCACTTCTCCAAACACAGACATTCTAACATCACTTCCAACAGCTAACACTCTCGCAACTCTCATCCTTCACGTTCAGCACTCAGAATACTCCGCCCATCTATTCCTCACATCACATCCCTCCACAAACAGCCTACCATTTGCATCCTTCACTCTTGCCTCACTCTCTACCTGTCCTTTCCTAATTCTCTTCACTTCCTTCCAGAAAACCTTCCTTCTCTCCATGAAGTCCCCTCTTAACTTCCTCCCCCACTCCTCATCCGCCGCCCTCTTTGCTTACCATTCTTTGTATTTCTTTCTTCCTCTCCCTATCCTCTTAGAAATTATGCTGGCTGCCCTTTTGCAGCCACCTTCCGAACGCCCCCCGCTTTCTTCTCACTGCCGTTCCTACATCTCCTTTCCACCATTCATTCCCCTTTCTAATCCCCCCCCCTCCAACTTTCCTCACCCCACACACTTCCCTTACACATTTTTTCACTGTATCTTTGAATAACTTCCATTCCCCTTCCACTTCACCAACTTCACTTACCTTCACCCTCTCATACTCTATTTTCATCTTCTGATACTCACACTCACGCTCAGATTCATGCAACTTGTTTACATTTAACACCTCCCTTCCACTCCTTTTTTTAACACCTCCCCACACTTCAGTTACTCTCAACTTTCCTTCTATCAAGTAATGATCCGATCTCCCATTCATCTCACCACGGAATACATGCAAGTTAAGCAAACGACCAATCTCTCCCCTGCTAATCAAAATATATTATTTAATGAGTTGAAACAAATACAGCTCAGTTACTGAGATACTACTGTATGTCATAATGTACTGTTAAGAAAGCAAACGTCATTTAGTTTCTATTACAAATTGGTAGTCAATTCAAGCAATCAACAGGCGCTTAATAATATCAAGTAAATAAAAGTATTCTATTGCTGAAGCGTTCCATGTGTTGCCTCTTATGCATATTTACGCCAAATGAATTCGATTATTTTACTTAGAAAATTTTAGTGAAAAATTACATGCGCTCATATAAGTATATTTATTAACAATTGAAAACTATCTGGTTATTGAACTCCTTCCATATCGCAAATGAGCTCGCACTCTGCATGGCCATTTCCAAATCACGACTGGCACTGTTTTCTAAGCAAGTGCATACCCTAACTGCATTACGGCATCTGGTAAATCATAATAGTTGAATGATACAACGACTTCTGGCAATGAGGTAAACTCTGGACCAGTGCACATAACGCACCCTACACGCACATGGACGCTGCAACACGCTTGCATGAAAATGTGCGAGGTTGACGTGAGTGCATCCAGGACTGGTGCTAAGACAATTTCAAATCATTTTGTCCCAAGGAACTATGGCCTCCATCTTCTCCCGATTTAAATCCAATGGACTTAGGGATGTAGTCTATCTTGGAGCAGAAGTCTTACGCTGTATCCCACTCAAGTGTGGAAGTTCGGAAGCAAAATTGACCAAATCTTGGACATAAATTGACGCCGAAATTTTGCGTGCCACGTGTGATCACGTGATCACTCGTCTTCGCCAGGTTATCAAGGAGGAAGGAGGATATGTTGAATAATTCTTAAATTTTATTAACGGCAATGCGTTTTTCTTTTATTTGATACATGAGTTGTTTGGTTGGCCTTCATATAATAACTGAAAAAAGTAACTTATTTGTCCACATTTCGCTGGGCCACTCGGTACGTGCATAAAAATTGGTGTATAATTTTGTTTTCCGTTAGGTGTTTTTACCCTTAACGTTCTAGGCAAGAGATTTATTTTTGGTGTGTTGATAGTTCTTTTCGTTGTTTCAACCGCTCCTTGAGCGCTTCTGTTATTGTATGATCGTCCAGTAACTTTTTTCTATGCATCTCGTCGAAACGCATTCTTATTCCCACCACAAAAAAATGCAATTAATATAATATATTAATTAATATAATATAAGCGGGGAAACAACCCCAATTACGTGTTATTCGTATGATTCCTCTGACGTAACAAAAGTCTCATTGCGTAGAAAAAGTTTGATTGTGACCTATGTGCATTACCGTCACGTAAAAAACACTTAATCATGAGGTTAAAACTAATAAGCGTGACATGGGTTTTCAACTCGATAATAGGCATCAAGTAGGACATGGTGTGATATACAAGGAAAGCACGGCCCTGTAACATAACAAATCGCCCTTCTTGACCTGACACTAATATGAGGTGTTTGATAGCGAGACAAGCTCTGCTATCCAAGTCTAACGAAGCTAGCAAAATCTCCATCAAATTTTCAGATGAATTCGAGTCTTCTGACGACGAAGGAGATTAACCACTACAATCACTACAACGTCAAGTGCCTCTGAGTTCACTGTGATATCTAACTGTGCGCGTCAAACTCCGGACTTCACCTGACGAAGATCTCGCTGTCGTCCCTTGGAGACCAGGTGTCGTTTTGCGTCTTTTTTTGAGCTACGCAGAGAACTCTAAGCTCCAGGCCAGTCCTTATTTTCTGTTTGGTCTCGGATTTTAGCTTCTTTTGTACGTAGTAGTTTCTTTTCATAAAACCTTTAGTGCATCTTTCAACTCAATGTGGACGCGTGAAAGCTCTATGTACGAGCACTAAATTCTTTTTACTATGAAGGTGGTAAGTTCTACGATATTGTCTGTAATGAACGGTTGTTTTCTTTTTCGTTCAATAATATTGCATAAATTTCAGTGATATTGGGAGGATAACATGTGTGGCATACCTTCAGTGTTACTCTTGATGAAATATTTGGTCGGTGATGGGAAATGTGAAACCATGATCGTTTAGACCAGAGGTTCCCAAACTGGTGTCGCGCACCTATACACCCCTGAGCTCGGAGCTTGGGGGTACGCCGTGCACCCCGTTTATTTTCTATTTAGCATGCAGATAAAATTTTTTTGCAATATCCATTTAAAAATGGCCTATGAGCAAAAAAGGCATAGAGAAAAGGTTGAAACTATTACTACGATTAAATCGAGGTTGTGATAATTCATGTTCAGAATGGTATAATGAAACATGTTCTGTGGGAAATATTTCGATTTCAGTGAGTCATAAAAACTAAGATAATAACGCAGTAGCCGATAGTTACTAGTTACTAATCTTCTAAATTCAACTTCAGTTTACATTAGAGGTATTTGCATCAATCTTTCTATAACTACCGTCTGAAGCAGGTGTAGGAAATCAACCGTCTGAAGCAGGTGTAGGCATCTGCCTCGCAATTTTAATAAGCTTCGTGCGTAAACCACGTTATGTTATTGCTAGAAACAAAAATATACACCAGTGGTGTAGTTTAAAGCATTTTCTATGACGACAGCCTGTCACTGTGCTCCCTAAGCTAGTGTATTTTTCTCAACTCTCTAAGTTTAACCCATTCCAAGCGGCGGAACTATATATGTTCGTCCCAAAAATGGTCCCATTCAGCGGCGAGTCTGTACATAGTCGCTGTTTCATTCCGCCTGCTGCACAGAAGCGGTGGCTACAATATAAAGACTTTGTGCAAAAAAGTGTTGTCGGGCATCCTTTGCAGTTCCTCAGATAATTAAAAGCAAGTTAAATAATGAGTTCAGTGTCTTACTAGACGTGAATATTGGTGGTGCGTGATAGCGGGGCAGGAGTGGTAGCAGACTTGCTCTTCTATGCTGCTTCGCTTTTATTTATTTGATCGTTTTCCCAGTGTGTTGAAATTTATTGTCTTGCTGATATTTATTGTCCTTTAATAATAATAGTAATATCTTTTCTAACTTTTCAGCCTTACGAAATAGTTTAATTTCTTCACGTGTAAGTTGATTCAGGAATACTTCTAGCATTTTGTACTAAAACTCAGCAATTCATTAAAATCTATATTTCTATCTAATTATAAAATGCAACGTTTCGACGTATCAAACATCATCCTCAGGCTGAAAAAAAAGTCAGAATGATTTTTCAGTCACATCGGAAAAAATGCAAAAACTAACACTTAAGTAATATAGACTAGATATGCAGATCACAAAAGACGAAAGCGACTAGACAAAATAACAAGTTTTTTATCACAGAAATAGTAGTAGGACTAGATATATTGTACAAAAACCTCGATGTTCATCACACGAGAGACAAGAGCAAAATGGTCGAGCAGCTTCGTCATACCTAGCAAGCTGAAGTTCTGCTAAACAGTTCGGGATCATTTTGTTTGTATGGTCTAAAAATCTCGAATTGAGTAAGAAATTATCCCTCTTGCCACGTTACCTTACGAACTTGAACTCAAACCATCCGTACTGTATTGTTCTGAAGGACGCTTTAGGTGTTCCCATCTACTGTAAAGCACTAAAATACAAGAAAAAGAAAATAAAAACTTTATTTCCAATGAAGTTGATGCATGAAATGTATATCAGTGGGTGTTAAAAAATATCTTAGCATTAAGATCCTCAAAGTCGGTATTCACACATGGGGATCGTAACACCCATGTCAAATGTCGAAGCAAAAATGATTGAGAGAAAAGCACGAAAATATGCGTTCCCTTTGTTGCGTTGATCTGAGTTTGACAATGCATATAAATTCAAGTAACTAAGAAAACATAATCCTAGTGACGCATTGTTGGCAACACTCTCGTTAGTGCGCACTTATATTTAAGTATGAGCATCCGAACGTAGGAAATAATGTAATGAGAGACTAATGTTGAAAGTAAAATGGGCGAAATTTAATTATTTGACGTCTAAGACTTTGAGGTCGACATTCAGGATAATTTTTGATTCTCAAGTATCAAACATTATGCCAAATAACGAGCTCGGAGAGAATAAAATATTTCACCATAACACAAATTTATGATATTTACTACGCAGGTAATTCTGGCGCAAAAGACTTCACCGGAATCAAAAAAATGAGAAGGATTGTTGTACAATGCTAATCATAACATTTGCAACATACCTGGAACAGTACGGAAATTCGGCTACCTAAATAGTGTTATCTTAATATACTCACGAGCGTAAAAAACAAAAAATTACCACACTAGACTAACAAGAACATTTTAGGACATTATAATATATAGTAATCAATTGTCAAATGATCAGCATAGCACCACAATTAACAGCACATAGTACACGACACCAACATATCAGTACAATGCACTCACCTCTCAGATACCTTCTTAGCTCTGAACACTCGTAACTAAATGATGACTAAGCAAAAGAAGAGCGGAACAAGAGCAATGAAGCACAGGAGTATAGATAGAATGAGTTAGTAGTCGTTTAGAAGAGTAGGAGTACTAAGCCTTCACCTAACCTAGGAACACACTTAGCCGACATTCACTGTTGACGTTACCAAGTCTGGAGGGGGACTTGCGTGGCCGGCGTTCCGCAACAGTGTTGCCACCAAGATGTCTCTATATTACACTATATTACAAACAGGAATAAGGAAATAAAACAATAATGTTCTATAAAGTTCTTCCATAAAATGAATTACGTAGCCTTTTAAAATATTTAAAGATGAAAAGTCCTGAGTGGATATATACGAGGCCTGTCGAAAAAGTATCCGACCTTAATTTTTCCCGCGCAAAGTAGTGATTCTAAGGCGGCGCCACTGTGCACGGTGGAAGGAGGAATCTTAATGCGCATGCTTGACTTTTTTCACCGCATTCACTTGGGCCAGTCACTGGCTGGTGGTCGCCAAGTAAGGTGCTGTTCTAAGTGTTTGTCGGATTTAGTTTTCTTGCAAGATGACTGAACGAATTGAGCAAAGACACTGCATCAAATTTTGTCAAAAGCTTGGTGATTCATCACGAATACGCACCGGAAGGACAAACAGTGACAAAGGAGTACTATCAGGATGTTCTCCGGCGACTTCGTGATGCAGTTCGGCGCAAAAGACCAGACATGTGGACTGCGAACAACTGGCACTTGCATCACGACAACGCGCCCGCACATTCATCCCATTTGATCCGCAATTTCTTGGCCAAACATGGAATTACGACCGTTCGCCAACCTCCCTACTCTCCAGACCTGGCTCCTTGCGACTTCTGGTTGTTTCCAAAATTGAAGACACCACTGAAAGGATCCCGTTTTGAGAGTAGAGAAGAGATAATGCGGAACGCGACGACAGAGCTGAACACCATTCCAAAAGAAGACTTCCAGAGGTGTTTCCGGCAGTGGAAGGATCGGTGGGCTAAGTGTGTGGAAGCACAAGGAGCCTACTTTGAAGGGGATTAGGGTCCCAACCCCGTCAGGTTGTTGAAGTATTTTTTCTGGCCAAAGGTCGGATACTTTTTCGACAGGCCTCGTATATATATATATATGTAGATGGGTGACATGACGGTCCATGTCAATGCTTGTACTAAAGAACTAAAGACAGAGAGAAACAGAAAAATGTATCCCATAGCTAGTTAGTTGAAGTTTAATAACGTTTATTTATCAATGTAATATAAAAGAAATATAAAGATGAAGAAGTCAATGGGGTGAGAACACTTGTGACAGTTCGTACCAACCACTTTCGTGGAGAGCTATCCAAGCAATTATGGACACCTTTGGTACATTATCCTCGACTCTTGATTAGTCAAGGTTAGTGAATAAGTAAGCTTACTAGCAAATACAAACAGAGCAGGCATTTCACACGAGGATCTCGCCTTGGGTTTCGAAACAAAATTTGTAGAGACAAAGTTGTTCCAGTGTGTCGGGCGGCCATGGGCGCGAGGATTTTTAGTTCGGTAGGGCGCAGCACTGCGAGAAGCGTGTTGCCCGGGCCGAGGCAGTGATCTGTCTGAGGTCCGGACTCCGGAGCAAAGCGCTGCCCCGACGGCCCGACCTCTTCTTCCGCCCGAAGCCATATTGAAGCATTCGGACTCGGGAACATTCGAGCAGTATTTAGTAATTTATTTAGGTGCTCGATTTACCGTGGATGTGAGGATCCCCAATACCATAGCTCTGTTTGTTTTATTATAGTTTTATTAAATTTGCTTAATAATTGCATACTTTCAGTTGTTTGAATGATTTAAAAAATTGTCAGCAGAGGCTATATACTGCAGGAGTTTATTATTGAAACAGCCTGCTTATTGCCTCACACCGCAGAGCTGCGATTGGAATCTCAACAAGTTGCCACGTACGTTAAAATATAGGCTTTGGCTTTCTTGACATTCTGGGGTGATATTGAAAGTATTTGTGGATTAAATATATTCTAAACTACCAGGTCAAAACGGCAGATATTCAAATATATCGTTTAGAGCGAGCACAATATAATAGAAGGGTCTCCAAGAGCATGCTATAAATCATACAAATTAATCATATTTCTCATTTAAATGCTTTATATAGAGTAAGGAGGAGATGAGGTGGGTAACGTGAAAAGTTGATGGGTATTAAAAAATTTTTCTGAATACAATTTTAAAAAATACGGCATTTATAGGACAAATTCAAGCCGCTTAATTAGCAATTTTACAGAAACTGCTACTTGCGTAGGAGTATATATGCATACATGTACATATTTCTCTCTATCATTTTTGTTTCGACAATTGACATGGGTATTACGATCACCATGTATGAATATCAACTACTAGGATCTTAATGTTAAGATATTTTAAGAACCCAATGTTATACATTTCATGTATCAACTTCATGGGAAATAAACAGTTATTCTCTTCTTTTCATTGTATTTTAGTGCTTTACAGTAGATGTGAACACCTAAAGCGTCCTTCGGAACAATACAGTACGGATAGTTTGAGTTCAAATTCGTAAGGTAACGTGACAAGAGGGATAATTTCTTACCCATTTACAGAGATTTTTAGACCATATAAACAAAATGATGCATGAGCTTATGTGTTTTTAACTCAATTTCAGACAATAAATGAACATTCCATTGATGTATGTAGATCTTCGACTGAGGAAAAGTACTGATACATGAATACACCCACTTATAGTTGTGTAATTTGATGTCTGAACAAGTTAGTATTTCAATGATCAAGCTACAAGGCCCAACATATATTTCAATCCCTACAAACAGGTCATTTTATTTTGCGAAATATCAAGGAAAATATTACTTGCTGACAAATCCTTTACATTAAGTTATGAAATAAGCACAAATTCTCACACAAATCTATTGTATTGTATTGCACAAATACTGTTTGATTCTCACCAGCATGAATCAGCGCTGTTAACGAGTTAGAACGGCGTAAGCTTGTGCAAGTTTGACTACACTTTCGCTTTCTGCTGTAACAGAAATAACAATTATGAGCTGAACTTTTGAATACATTTCAGCGACAGTAGAGTGTCAGCGCAGAACTCCTCCCAAGGCTGATCAACCCCGTTGCCCATGGAGTCGACGATTTTTTTCATTGGAGCTAACTTTATTTCCCAGGGATTTTTTTCGATTGGCGTCGATATCTTTGACCATTCCTGTGACGTCTCAATATCTGTATCACCTGGCTACCTTCGTTCGATCCGGTATGCATTTCATACACTTGGATCAATAGAAAATGACTATGATCCTAATATGTTAAAAAGAACGTCTCAGATGAATGTTTTTTTCACAGCGTTTTGATGTATCTAATCATGTCTAAAATCCCGTAAACTCAAATTGCACTTGGACAACTACAAACCATCCTGTTACTCAATCACAGGAAAACCATCGTGCAACTATAACTGTACCTTAACTCTTTGGAAATAAAATATTAAAAACGATAAAAATTAGATCAATTGGTTTTAAATCATAACAAAATTTTGACAAATCTGTGGAGGGTACAAGGCGCAATCGAATATTAATAAAAAAATATTTCAAATTCCTATTCAGAATTCTGCAAAAAAACAAAAATAATTACAAACAGTAGTGGTGCTAATTTCAAAGATTGAAATTAGCATTGACACTCGATAAGAAACTAACGACTCAGTTTGAGTGAGGTCGTTACGAGCGTTCCTCTCACGTTTAAGGTTGCGGGTGCAATTCCCAGCACTCCCAGCCCCACGTTTCTCCCCATGTCGGAAAAGAAACAACTTTTCCCTATTTCCCTACTGGACCCAATTGTGTGAAATAAGTACGGGTTAGACCAGGAACAAATGCGTCCTAGCATTATTTGAAAGACTTTCTCAAAACAAGTTTTGAGAGGATATGTGCTAATTTAAATAGAATGAAATATTTCACCAGCATTCATCGGCATACCTGGAGATGAGCACCGCACCTGACTGCACAGAAGTTTGATGTCACTTGAATTGTCCGCTCGTGAGGTGCCCCCACGGCACCCAATGTCGTCCGTCGTGGGAAGTAAACCAAGTTCAATAGAAATCCTTTATTTTGTAGAGAAATAAATCAACCTCGATATTAGTGAGTACAGGTATATAGTACATAGAAGAACGTCTCGGCAAAAATCAAGCTTAATAGGAAATAAAAAAAATTATTATTTCAATATACATTCACCACTGGAGTAAAGAAAATAACTAGCTTCAGAAATGTTCCTTTGTCATAAGAAATACATCCGCGCCAGTCCAGTGACATCAAAATCATTCTATTTTACTACCATAACTAACGGCATAATGCAAATACCTTCGTCACTCCAAATTTTTCATTTACATTTGAATCATTTGAATCAGTCAAGGCAAGAGCGCAGAAAGTCCGTCGTACGAAACACTGAGCTGATATTAGAGATCTAGCACTTAATGCCTTTATCAACATTTATAAAATGTTTTACTCTCCAGAAAGTGGGTGCAGATCACTAAGAAAGGCAACGTCGAGAGTTGAGTTAGCAATAAATAGAACAAATTGGTGATATGAGGCGACATTCTTGAACAGTGCATGCATATTTTTGAACAGCAGCAAAGATCATCACGCATCTGAACATCACGTCAGCCGCAAAAGAAAAGTTGTAACGACAGCCAATCTTCTAAAAAAGGTGTCATTTCACATTGGAGCTCTCTTCTATTGTATAACAGAACAATTGGTATGAAATTTATTTCCGTGAACAAGGGTTACATTTTCTTCTAAAAATTAAAATTTAGTACAGTAAAGTAAAATGAAAAGCAGTTAAGTTTCTTGGAACAGACTAGAACAGAGATGAGAATAATCACTCCGAGAACAGGAAGATTCCTACAGATCTCATTCTTAGCACCACCGTCAAGTTTCAACACACCAATTGAAACACATAAATTATGAAAACCTAGAACAATATCACAACAACCAATCCGTAGCCTCTCGGTCTAAACGATCATGGTTTCCAATCACCCACCACCAACCAACTGTTTTATTAAGAGTAAAACTAAAGATATTCCACACTTGTTATCTTCTCAATCTCACTAAAATTTAGACAAAAATTCCGCTCAAAAAAGAAGAACAATCGTTCTTTAAGGACACATTCGTAAAATTGAGCAGCTTTGTAGTAAAAGGAACTAACTGTTGGTACATAGAGCCTTCACGGGTCCTCACAGAGCTGAATGATGCACTAAAGGTTTTATGCCAAGAAATTCAAACGTACAAAAGAAACCAAAATCCGAGATCAGACGGAAGATCAGGACTGGACTGGAGCTTTGAGATCTCTCCGTAGCTCAAAAAAAGATGCACAGCAACACCTGGTCTCCAAGGGACGACAGCGAAATCTTCGTCAGGTGAAGTCCGGAGTTTGATGCGCACGGTTAAACATCACAGTGAACATGGATACACTTGATGCTGTAGAGGCTGGCGTTGTTAATACCCTTCATAGTCAGACTCAAACGAATCTGAAAATTTAATGATTTTATTAGCTTCGTTAGACTTGGGTAGCAGAGCTTGTCTCTCTACCAAACAAACCTCAAATCAGCTTTAAGTCATAATGCAGAATTTGTCACGTTACAGGGCCTTGTTTTTCTCGTACACCACATCATGTCCTACTTGATACCTAATATTGAGTTGCCGACACGTGTCACAATAACTACTTTTGAAGCTCAGGAAAAAGTGTTTTTTTTACGCGACGGTACTACACCTACGTCACAAAGACACCTTTTTCTACGCCATGAAACCTTCATCACGTCAGAGGGATAATATGAACAACACGTAATTGGGGTTGTTTCTCTGTTCATATTAGTTGTATTTTTTGTGGTGTGAATAAGCGCTGCTCACCGTTCTTGACAAGAAGCATAGAAAAAACGTTGCAGGACGATCATAAACTACCAATCAAAGCTCTCAAGGAGCAGTTGGAACAACGAAAAGAACTATCAACACACTAAAACTAAATTAAAATAGGCTGGAAAGTTCAGAGCCAAAACACATCCTGGAAAACAAAATTCTATACCAATTATTCTGCATGTACAATTGTACATGCACAATGTTCAAATTATTAACTACGGCAAAGAATAGATAAGTTGATATTTCCATTCCAAGTTACACTCCGACTTTGGCAGGAGACCTACAATGCATGTCTCTAGCCAAATACTGAGGATTCCAAAAAACTATTGTTATAAAAGTTGGCATTCCAAAACATACCTTGATCAACCCAATAGCCGATGTGCCTGTGGTCGTCATAGCTGCTTTCATCCGAGTCATAAGAAAAGTGGTCAAAGAAGTCCTCGCCAGAGTAGTCACTGTAGTCCAACTCAAAGAACTGCCAACCAAGTTCGTGCTGCAAGAAGTCGACACCAAAGTCGACCCACTCGTTGTCGAAGTGGCTCGTGCCCACGCGGTCGTAGAGGTAAGCCTCGCCTCTTATTTCTGCGAGACACGTCAAGTTAGGTCGCAACGTGTGCAACTGATCCATGTCCTAGCCAATGGATGAGATGTTACAAGTCTAACGTTCATAAGTAACTCAACTTCGAGAGAAATGCATGATCGAATAAGGGAAATGAATACGATAAAAAAAGTGAGAATGCTACGCCGAACAATTACTCAAAAGAAATTTGTGAGAAGAAGTATGAATACTCGCAACCCTGCTGAGCAAAAATAATTTTAATACTTGACTAGCATTCTCATAAAATTAGGTTAGATTATTAGTTAGTTCAAGCCTCTCTATCCGCAACAAAGGCGATCCAAAGAGCTGAAGGAGGAAGGCGCCATTTAGGATGGAATTAAGGGAACGTGGAATATATGCAGAAGGGGCATAGAAACAGTAAATTGAGAAAGAAGTTTATGAAACAAGATAAAAGTAGAGGAAGAAAGTAGTAGGTGCTAAAAACAGGACAGCAATTAACCGAAGAAAGGTAGTCCTTAACATAACAAAAATCACTTCACTTCAACCAAAAAGAAGGCCTACCTAATCCCCAGTACGGGCCGCCCTCACACTGTCCCCCATTGTCTATGGTATCTGACATTGTCAGATACAATAGTTGTATCCTCTTGAGGGGCATTCTCATAAGAAATATGCAGCGAACTAATCTTTTAGAATTCCAGAAAACCACTTTTTTCAGGATGATGATGCATCCGGCAACCCTGTAGAGCTGCTAGATACTGAGTGGTCTTGATGGTTAAATTCCAAACTAAAAAACTAACTTTAAAATTTTGGCCTAAAAATCCAACCTAGAAAATCTTATACGATCGGCACACCCGAAGGCGCTTCTACGCTCCGTCTCTTTCATAGACCTTCGTAAGAAGTTCCTACATATCAAGGTTTATTAGGAAATGAGGCATGGGAAAAATTCATATATAAAACATTTTGTGGGATAGATATCAAATAAAGAGGAGGTTCCGATGGTTAAGATGAGCTTGAAGTTTTTTTCAACCAGGATTCAAACGAAGATAGACCGTGAAATAGCTACAATTTTTCGAAGTTATTTTTCGAAGCTCCGGTCTAAGGGGATGTGAAACGCTCAACTATTTCGACCTCTTTCCTAATTTTTCAGGGGAGCTCGTAACACCCATTGGATGTTAAATTACAATTCACGTGATCCGTCTAAATTCTGGGCTTCAAATTACTTTGAAGGAGAACATTTTTAACCTCTTCTTCAAGAGAAACGAGTACACATGTTATCACGCGATCTTCGTCTTACAATTGAAACTTGGCTTTCAAAAATCAGCTACAGACGTATAGTCAATTCTGAGAGTGTAAGTCATGCTGGATTTGAGAGGATTATCATCAAATTCTACTCTGGCGTAAGAGAAAGAAATGAAACGTGTATTTCTCTAAATAATTGTTGGATAAGAGGTTAAACAGAAATCACTGTTGTAATGGAGCCTCTACATGGCTCTTATCGCTTCCTGGTATCGTTCTAAACTATTTGAGTGAGAGATCAACTAGCACCTATGAATACTACCTTAACAAAGACATCAGCGACCTCTCCACCAAAATATGAGTTTATTTAGACACTTTAATTTCTCAGTTGGGTTATTAAGATAACTTTGGAACCGTAAGTCGTTTTAGCATCCAAGTCTTGCTTTATTGGCTGCTTGTTGAATAGTCTAGTTAAACAAAATGAAAATTGAATCTTATGAAAGGCTATATGATTTAGGCTCACCAACTTTACGGAATATACGTCCTTCCATAAACGAATAAGAAAAAAATTTGCGAGACAACTAAAATCAAGACTTACGTCAATAGTGTCAGTTCTGTCTTCAGCTGCAAACAAAAATATCAGAATCAGAGACTTCAGAACTCTACTATCACAATGACCGTTCGTTTGTTACAGCCTCTCCTACCACAACAAAAATTTTCACAGTGAAGAAGGATGAATGCCTCATGTAGTATAGAGTTAAGGGATCGCGGAATCTATGCACAAGGTTTGTCTCCACACAAGATCCCCAGCATTTAAAAGTAAAAAAGATGGGAAAAAAGATCGTGAAACATGATTAAAAGTTGCAGAAGAAAAGTCAGAGTTACTGAAAAACCAGGACAGCAGTGAACCGAAAAAGAATTGCCTGTAACTAAACAAAAAGCCAATTCTATTAAACTTAAAGAAGGAATACCTAACCTTCAGCTCATGCAAACAAATTTTACCCCTGGGAGAGCTGATTCTCACACATACAAGTAAAGGTAGAATATTTCTACTCCAGAACAGTTATCTCTGCCTACGATAAAATAATTATGGCAAAGGCAGGCAGCACAAATGAAATCATCGCATGACAGTAACTCATTTTTGTCCCAGAAGCACCTTTGATGCAGGTAGTCAACAAAAAGACATATTACTTCAACTTCGTTGAATTATTACAAGATATGATTCTTAGTAGCATAAAACATTTTTTACTACCTTTTCCCTGTAAAAAGGAATACACAGAGAAACTTATTAAAGATTATGGATACTTCAATGGCCAGTAGTCCGTGCAGTCCGGTTACAGAACGCGTAAAAACAAATTCGTTAACGGACAGAATTATCAGCAATTGAAAGTATCACAAAGTGTCCTCACTTTCGGGTGGCCTTACCAATAATGTTGAGGAGGGGATCACGGAATTCGACCTCGCCATCTTTTGACTTCATCAGGTGAAGCACGAGAGGACGCGGCGGGTCCGAAGACGACGCATTCTTGCCAACTTTGGCCAAGGCCTTCCTCCTCAAGCTCGCCAGCTCCTCCAACGTGCGGGGCTCCAGGTACAGCATCCCTGCGCCTATCTCCTTCATCTGCACCCGTGACACGAACCTCAAGGAAACCGAGTTGATTATTTATGGTAAACTGTTTTAGACCTGTTAGAACTGTAGGAGAAGGGATAACTACTACCGTAGTATAGTCATGTCATGCAAAAGGTCTAAAAGTACAGTTGAGCAAAATAATTATCATATCACAAGGAAAACATGGAGAAGACGACAAAAGCAACTACATTTGAATAGGAAAATAACCAAAAGAACTTCTCCGGGACCAATTAGCCTCTAAACTTAATCAACTCAGTCGTACAGTATCAGAGAAAATAATGAAGAAATATCAAGACACGAAGAAGAAACTTGAAAACTTTACATGACTACTCGAGTCCAAGCTTCACACGGGAGCTAAAGACACATTCTCAAAACAGTACAGCACATTTGTACCTGCATGGAATTCAATAATAGACCAGTAACAAAACGACGAACCTAAACATGGATGTCCACGGCACGTCTTACAATATCAAAGAACCCTGAAAACTCTTAAAAACCTTTGTGCTTTGTAGTTAATTGGACGTTCATGGCGTAGATTTCTATTACCTGGATAGATCTTCAGTTGCTCCAAATTTGTCTAAACAATATACACTAAGGGTTCTGCCTTGAAAAGCAATGCACACAACAAAAGTAGCTGCCATGCTCTACTCAAAGTGGTGGAGAAAGCGGTGATTATATGAACTAGGAAGCAGCCCATTGTGCAGGACGAATCGCTAGCTTTCTCGAGCTGCTGCCGTTGTTTTTTATTATTTTGTGGTCGGTGGCAACGGAATATCTCTTCGAATTAAACTGTGAAATACGTGCATTGTGGCAC
The DNA here is from genome assembly GCA_030386875.1 of Morinoia aosen. Lineage (NCBI taxonomy): Eukaryota > Metazoa > Arthropoda > Malacostraca > Amphipoda > Talitridae > Morinoia > Morinoia aosen. The sequence goes on along the minus strand of CM059567.1, from coordinate 30,085,080 downwards.
TGATGAGATCCAAGAAGAGCATGTGGAGTCTTTATTGTTGAATAGACAGATCCTTCAAGAAGCATTTTCTGAGAAACCGTGTATAGTCTACGCAATGATAACAAACAGGACAAGATCAATAATGTGCAAGAGAGCCATTTTGAGGGCGTCACAGTCAATAGCAGGGAAGCAAGGTTCGTTTATTTTTAAATTAGTAGATCATGAAGAAGGAGAGACCTTTGCACACCACATGCTAAATATTTGTGTGTACAGACAAAAAGCAAAAAATTGGATGTCCAGACAATGTCGTTGGTTTGAAAAGACGTCAAATATCACTCTAGTACACTAGGCTTTACATTACTCCCTAATAACTGTTTATGTTTCCCGCCAAATAGAGGCACCCCCCGTCATGATGTCACAAATATTTTCATGCAGAAGCACGACGACTAAATGAGGGGAAACAAATAGCTGCCAGCACATACTTCTTGAGTAGAGCCACTGAAAAACTCTTGCTCTTGAAGAAGACTCGCTCGAGGTTGGGCAAGGTGAGAAGGCTCTCATACGAAGCATCATCGAATGCTACAGTTGGAAGAGTCAAAGACCTCAAAGAGCTGGGCAAGAACTGAGAGAAATCAAGCGGATTCTTATCATCACTTCGAAGTTCCTGTAAAACAATGGATTTTAAATTAGGCACGGCACTAGTCCTGTTTTACGTGACTATTCATATAACACTACTTTTAAGAGCAGTGGCAGTCACTCTCGCATCGAGATATTCAACAGAACAAAGCCTCACCCACTGATCAAAGCCTGGTTTGTCAGGATTTTGATGCGGTTTATAGGCGATGTAAAATAAAAAAATATAAATGATTAACAATCACGCAACTCCATCCCATGAGTCGTGAGGTACATCAAATTCTTTTACGGTAACTAACCCGTCTATCTGCCTATGAATTGAATAGGGAGAGTTGCATTTAGCGAGTTGAATTAAACAGTGAAAATAATTTTTAATTCTAAGATAAATGCTGCACTTCACAGTTAAGACCTTTAAGCAATTTACCAGAAGAGTTTCATTAGTTTATCCCATTGTGCTCTGAGCCAAACGTTTGTCTTCAAGTAAGAACAGTTGAGTTAAGGATTGGACGGTTTAAATTTACAAACTTGATTAACAGCCATAATATCAGCTTCATGATCACCGTTGAATATATCAACCAAATATAACCCGTTACCCGAATCAAACCAACCATTACCACACATAGAACTTCATCTTGAGCGTTCGAATGTTTTTTTTTTAAATAGCCGTACCTCGGTACTCAACCGCCTCTATACTCGACCAAATTGGTGCTCGACCTTTTCTGACCAAAAAATTTGAGTAGAAAATGCATCGGACCTCGAACAGATTTTCGGTACTTGACTAGCCTAGTCGACCAAAACGCGCTCCTCGGACAGCGGGTAAGCGTCAGTTCGACTCAGACCGTCAGCGGAGTAAGACGTACGCAGTTTGAGTATTTTTTCACAGATTTAAATTTTTTCTTGTTGCTCTAGCCCTTAATAATGGGTCCAAAGAAAGACAGTGATAAGGAGAAGGCAAAGAGGAAAACAGTGAGGACCACTATTGAATTGAAGAAGGAAATTAAAGCAAAATGTGAAAGTGGTGTACGAGTGTCCGACCTCGCGTCGCAGTACCAAATGGCAAAGTCAACCTATAATGCTTTATTTATTTTTATCATGTACTGCTTGTGCACATTTACGTCTTCATTGTTGTTTAGATAAACGTTCTTATAATATTTTAGGTATTTTCTTAATGGTATGAACAGATTAAAATACTTTCCATTGGCTGGAATGTATAAAAATAGAATATTCTATTTTCTTCCAAAAAAGGAAAAAGCAAATCTTTAGTAGAAAATAGCATATTCATTAAATGTGGTATGCATAACAATTTGCTATTTGCTTCGTGATAAAAGAGAGCTAAGTAGAATATTCTTCGGGAAAAAGAGAACGTCAAAAGCACTAGCTTGTATTCGTAGGAACATAAAGAACATAAATCTTTTTTATCTTTATATGAGTGCAATCAATTGCCCCGATAGCTCGCGGAAATGAATATTTTGCAGTCCACATCGAAGAAGCGTTTTCTTTCTCTTGCCGTGTTTGAGGAAATTTGATCCAGTTGTCAGCTATTTGTACGAGTCTCTCACAGATGTAGTGAACCAAACGGCAAACTGAAGATTGGTCTATTCCTAAGTCTTCACCAACTCCGACTTGAAAACCTGGATCGGCCACATACCTAAGAAATGCTTCAACCCGCTGTTTTGTAGATAATGCTCCTCCTCTGGTCTCAACACCATTATTGTTCAGTGGTGCGTTTTGTACAATCCAATGTACGTTATCCTCGTCAAATCGGAAAAGACGTTTTTAGTCATGGACATGACGGCTTGAGCGACGAACGTGATATATTTTAGGTTTTCTAATATTCATGAACGCAGCCATAATGCACGACGACCACCACCAGCAACTGCTCGAAGACACCTGATAGCCTGCCTTTCAAATGTGAAGCAAATTCTTCAGTTTTTAAGACTATTCTAGTATTAAGCATACATACACTAAATTTGCTAAGCGTGTGGAGAATTTTCTTTGGACGAATTATCTACTTTTATGCATACCAACTAAGAATTTTCTTCTCAAAAAGAGTAGAAAATAGAATATTCTATTTTTATACATTCCAGCCATTATTTCTTATGGGAAAATTGGTTTTGGTGTTCGAACAAATCGGTGATCGACCACCACCTCAGAACGGATTATGGTCGAGTAACGAGGTACGACTGTATTATGCAGCCATAACATTTGATGCACAGGAGGAGGAAAACTTTATGAGTGTTTATTTTGAGCTTTTAGGCCAGGCTTATTTTTGTTATAAATCAAATTACCAAGAACATTGAAATGCTACCACGACACAATAGTTACCCCAACAAGGAATAAAAGAGCAAAGAAAATTGCTTTAATAGGAATCATATCTCTTTAAAAAAATTCCAATAATAAAAAAGAACGTTTCGACAAATTTTTTGGTCATTCTAAACTTTCCGAAAAAACACAAAACAAAGGGTAATAACAAAGTCAAAATACATTCATCAGTGGAATTAATGAAATAAAAAGAAACGGAAATACTACACTCAACAATATTTATAAATGATGGAGGAGAGCATGTCTTTAGGTAGTTTGTCCTTGTAATTGAAATGAGACCCTGTTTTATACACATTAACTAATACTGTTTTAAAGTCCACGTGTAAAAAATATTTAGACATTTAACTACAAATTATTTTTATTGCATAACAAATTCACTTCATTCCATAAACAAGTCACGTGTATGACGTTCACTGGCGGGAACAGAAGAGACAGAAGCACGTGAGCACCTCAGCTGGAACACGTACTCCAGCGCTGCACCTTCAGAAGTCACTCATTTGGTGACTGATGATCAGGGATGTATCAATGCTAACAGAACGCGCAAAGACAAAGCACTGACCTCAACAACGGCTATCTTAAAAAGCTCGATCCTCAGGTCCTCAACAGTGGGAAGACCCATACCCAGCTGGTCTTCCAGGTATTCGAAGCTGTGCACTTGTATGTGTAATATCTGAAAAATATCAAGAAAAGATTAAACTTGAAGATTTTCCAGGAGTATTAAAAGGAATGACTTTTACACAGAGAGTCAAGGGTACACGAGCGACCAGTAACACACACATACATTTTTTTGTTCACGAGTCTAGCTTCTGAAGTTTTTTGCTCAGGCTACTCGTCGGGTCTCGTTCAGTCAACTATTCTCGCTGAGGCCACCAGTATCGTCTTGAGTTTGACCTTGTGGCACAAATTCGTGATGAATAACCCTAAATAAAAACTTTTCCCCTGATTGATGAATTTACAGAGATGTCACTGTACACGCTTTCTCATTAAGCTCTCGTTCTAAACGGATCAGAGCTCGCATGGAGTGGCATGCATTGCTTACATGCCAAAGAATGCCGCTTGGCGCAACATTTTGAGGACACTCGCGCAACGCAACGGTGTACTCAAATTTTCGAAAGCTTTTTTAATAAAAAACCGCATATTGCACACAGAAATGTAGATGCAAAGGCATTTCTTTTCTTTATTGATAACCTCTCAAATTACATCTCACTTCAAGGGACATTTCAAATACAGCCACTAACTTCTTACATGGGAATTAAAGAAACAGAAGAAAGGTTATCATGATTTAAACAGACAAAATTTTATTCATGTTACCATTAGACTGGCCCTGGCATCAGGTTGTTACCGGCATCAAAATAGGAACGGAAATGCCACTCAGCGGTAACCTTCAACAACATGTTTCAAATTTAATAAGAAATAAAAGCATTTTTATTGAGTGTGCCATACAAGGCATCTATGACAATGGAAGATTAGAGGTCTTATACAACAATAAGCAAACTAAGTAAAACAGCGTCAGTAATAGACCTTCCAATGAGCACTCGGTCTTCCGGCCATGCCGAAGTACGGCCATAAACATACACCTTTCACTCAGCTCCAAGAAGTGAAATTGATTCCTGACTGCAGTTGGATCTTACCTTCAAGTTTCCGAACGACTGGAAACGTGGCCACGGAAGGCGATAACAAACTTGCAACTCGACAAGATCAGGGCAAGTGGTCATTAACGTCTCAAGCATCTCATGGGTGAGTTCAACAAAGCTGAGCGACAAAAAAAAAATCCTGTGAGTTGTTCCCTTGTTCGTGACTCAAAAGCCCTCACAACAAATTTGACAGCAATGAGAGGTTCATTGAATTATTGTTTCAACCCAAATACAGCAAATTGCGATACGTACTTTGTGATAGAAGTACAAATTATTCTTGAAAGGAATAACACGAGTAAGAACTGCATCACCAGATAGAAAGGTGAAATGAACAACCGAGCTGAAGTCTTAACCATCTAAGCTGCAGTTCTATTGCTTAATTTCTGAGGAAAAATTGATATTTTCAATAAGGGTAAATTTAGGTTCATGAATTTACCAATTTTTAACGTTATATAAAATTTTTGGACTCCAATATTCTTTATTCAAGTGCTTGCAAGCGTGATAAATACAGAAATAATTACAAATTGAACTTGAGTGTTTGTGAGTAATTAATCTACGTTTCAGGGTCATTCTAGTTTTGCCAATGGAACATTTATCAAGAGACACTCTATTGCTACTCTTGAACTGATATATCAAATTGACTCTCTACAGGTCATTGACCCTGGATCTCGAAATATTTTTAGAAATTTTTTATTCCATTTGATTTTCATGATATAAAATGATACGATTGAAAGTACAACATTAGATTAGATTAGTCGTTAGTTTTAGCCTCCCAACCCAGCAACAAATGCGATCCAAAGAGAGGAAGGCACCATTCAGTATGGAGTTAAGGAAATGCAGAATCGATGCAGAAAGGCATAGAAACAGTAAGTTGTGAAAGAAGATTATGAAACAAGATCAAAGTTGAAGAGGAAAGCAGTAGGAGCTGAAGAACAGGACAGCAGTGAACCGAAAAAAGGTGGTCCTTAACATAACAAAAACATTTTATTTCAACAAAAAAGTAGGCCTACCTAACTCTCAGCCCGGGCCCTGACATTGAAGTCCAACATTACAATATCATGAAAATAAGAAAATGAAGTCATAGCCCAATTTAAATGTACCAGCTATTAATATGTTCCATACAAAATTATTTCTGACTCTTCATCTTATCCAAGAGTAGCCAAACACGAGTAGAGCTAATTAAGTACAATGGCCTCCAGCATCTCGAGAGACAAGTCTTGGAAACAGACCAGGCCCTCCACAACAACACCACACGTAGCAGGGATACTCGCGTCAGTAGTTTATTGCAGCCCGTGACCGCCACACAACTAATGCCTCTCACACATGGTATTATTATTGCAAGTCTCGTGGGTTTGTAGCACTGTTTTTGCTCATCTGAATTTCATTATTTCCTTATCATCAAATTGTTCTTCAATGCTATCAACTACTCAACACGTAAGAACCTTTCTTATCCAACAATACTTTCACAATACTTCTTGTACTATCTCAACTTCTATTCCAAAGTAAACTTCCCATTAAATTCAAACTCTTCACTTGTAATGCGTGTTTTCAGCATCCTCACAAAACCCATGCACCAAAGTAAACTGTCCGAACAACCACTATTGATTGAACTCTCTTAGCAATTTATGTCTTCACTTCCAAGTCTATCCATTTTGGCAGCTTGCATGTCTCTTTCTTCTTCTGTTGAAAGCGACATGCACTAACACGCATAAGACAAAAATATATTACTGAATAATATTAAAAGAAGTTTCTACAAAAAAATCGGCTAGTGCAGTCTATTGGCTTCAACAATTTTTATCATTCCTATCGAGTGAGAAAAAAAATTAACTCCAGATGTAGAACTAAAAAATACACTTGTTAGAACTCACTAGCTATCCGTTTCAAAGGTGTGAAACATTCGGAAAGTTCTCAACTCGGGCTGCAGGATGGTTTTAAGCTTTAACTTGACATCGAAGACATCAACGAGCGAGAGCTCCTTCAAAGGAAGCCTCAGCTTGCCCTTGATGCGGAGCTCGTTGACGCAGCTCAGGCGCAGCACCTCTAGCGACTTGCAGCATCGGAGCTCGCTGAAAAGGTGTTTGGTTGTCCCTATATTCTGTAGAGACAACAGTTTGTTAAGGATAGTAACATAGATTTAAGCCCTACCAAGGAGTTCAAGACGTTCGATTACAATCGCTAGATTGTATCATGACAATCTGTTGTTATTTCTAACAAGAATGAGCTCCAAAAGAAGAGAATCTCAAGTAACATTTTAAATTAGTTAATCCATTTCATACTTTGAGATTACATTAGATTATTAGTTAGTTTAAGCCTCCCTAACCGCAAACAAGGCAATCCAAAGAAAGTAAGGAATAAGGCACCATTTAGAATGGAGTTAATGGAATGCGAGATATGTTAAGATGAGAAAGAAGTTCATGAAACAAGATTAAAGTTGAAGAAGTAGTTGGCACTGAAAAATAGGACAGCAGTGAACCAAAAAAGGATGGTTCTTAACATAACAGAAACATTTTATTTCAACAAAAAGAAGGCCTACCTAACTCTCAGCTCGGGCCCTCACATTGAACCCTCGGGGAGTGCTAATTCCCATAGATACAATATTTGTATCCCCCTGAGGGGTCCATTTCATTCTTACATACACAAGCTAGAGCAACACATGCCAGCATCATAATTTCATCACATGAAGAAGATAAATTTATACTTTACAGTCAGTTGACTAGTTCCTACAGTAGCCTCATCACTTCTCTCAACTAAATTTACCAGGTAGAAAACTGAAAATATTTTGAATAACAAGTATTACCTATTCAAAAAACGATTGAAATATCTTCTGGAGACCAATAATAATGTCATAAGGAACATAAAAGCCAGCTATGTAACAAAATGAGCTATTTAATAATTATGAACTCAAACACAGAATTCACAATCAAGAGTTGTGAGCAATAGGAACTATAAGCTAAATAGCAACAATAAGCTAAACAGAAGCTATTGACCGCACAGAAAACACCCACATCAAGGCAGAAAGTTTTGAGCTTGAGGCATTTAGAGAAGATGGCTCTGAGGCTGGTGAAGTGCTGCCGTCTTCTTGAGAAACGCAGCGACAAAACTTCCAGATTGGGAGCCAGCCGGCCTGCAACAGGCGGGGTCTAGTCAGCCATGACTATACACCTAAATTGTGCAAATCATTGAGCACTTTAATTGACCGTAAATTCATCACACTTTGATGAAGCACTACAAGAGCATAACATTTTTATGCTTCAGCTGATATGTAGCTATGGGAAATTCTACTTCAGAGCTGCTGAACCAAGGGATCGAACTAGGCCCAATTTTACTGATTTTTTGAACATTGAAAAATCAACTTTTTGCTTCACATTTATGATGTGATGACAACACTTTTTCAAGTTTCCTCTCGTCAACACCATGAATAACGCAAACCCAAATAAATTGAGATTAGATGAGATTATTAGTTAGTTTAAGCCTCCCTATCCGCAACAAATTCAATCCAAAGAGAGGAAGAAGGAAGGCATCATTTAGTATGAAGTTGAGGGAATGCAGAATCTACGCAGAAAGGGCATAGAAAGAGTAAGTTGAGAAAGAAGTTCATGAAACAAGATCATCGTTGAAGAAGAAAGTAGTAGGTGCTGAAAAAACCATAGCAAATAATACTCGATGAAACGACATTTAAAAGTCATAATAACGTAGTATTGAAGCTTAAGAAATACAATGAAATTGAACGAGAAGGCAGTCAGCATTGAATAACAAGTCAGCAGTGAACCAAAAATGTGATTTGAATCAAAAAGACCTGTTCTATTTCGGTAGAAAAGATGGGTTACCTAACTCTCAGCTTGGGACTTCATATTTTTCCAGGGAAGCGTTTAGTTGATTCTTTCTACAAAGTTCAATGCACAAAATACATAAAAACTGATCAAAATTCGGACTTTCGGCATCAAATTTACACTCAAACAGACAAACACAACTACATCTTTGTGCAAACAAAAATATGCTCATCATCCGTCACTACTCACAAGCCAGATCTCAAAATGGCTCTCATTTTACTGGTCCCAAGCATTTAAATTCTCAATTTTGTGACGCCCTCTTCCTACACTGCCTGCAGAAAGCTTGGAACTTTCCCCCCCCCCCCCCCCCTCGAATTCTTAGACAAGTGAGAAGTAAATAAAACAAAATGAATAGCAGAAGCAAATCAAACATCAAATGGAATATTGCTTCTGAACTCAATTTCCCAACATGATTAATTGGTAAAATAAACCTATAGCTATAAAGCTACCATCTAATATAATAAATGCGACATCTGACAGAACATACAAAGAAATACTCAAACATGAAACTGTACTTTTCCTCACTTAGATATCAGCAAGTTTTACATGTTTTGCGATATATAAGTTGAAAAATATTTGGTCTAATTTATTTACAATATTTTAGTGCAGAACTTGCTCGTCTTTCGATGAGTTGTCTTGTAGACTACATTATAACATAGTAGCTCATTTGACCTACAATGCTTATACTGTTGACTATAAGAAATGAGGTTTATTCTTAGTTATTTTTTTGTAACAATGTACATGCTGGTGGGAAATTAAAAAAAATTCAAATTAAAAAATGCATCAGTTCAAGATGAGGACAATTTCTACCATAAGGATATGAGCACACCACTAAAGTAAGAACGAATTCTTTTCCCTCCAAGCACAGTTGGTCTAAAGTGAAATACTCCAGCAATACTCACAAGAACCAGAGATGCTCCAAGTTCTAAACAGAAGCAATGCCTCGTTAATTTATTTGGAGGTCTCACTAAAGACATGCATATTCAGCCCTTGACTACACCTTCTCACCAACATAGGCGATCAATACGGTGATATCTTCTCTAAGTATGTACTTAAATTAGAGATGAGAATACAAAATGAGAAATAAGAGTTAGAAACAACAGTGTTAGTAGTAGTGAGCAGTTCACTGGATGTACATACAATGAAGAATATATGAGAAAAGAGCGAAATATCGGAACAAACTTGCAATTGATGATTAGTATGAAAAGAAATCTTCAACGGATGTTGAGGTTACAGGTTATTTATAAGGGAGAAAATCACTGCCAAAAGAAAAATAAGAAAATCACTGCCAAAAGAAAAATAAGAAAATCACTGCCAAAAGAAAATCACTGCCGAAAGATCCAGATTTATAACATTGATAAAGGAACATCTTCCCTTCCATCTCTTTCCAAGAGTGGTACTGATATTCACCACTAGTTGTTGTTTCTAAAACTTGGACAATCACCTCCAATGTGCCTTTGTCATGCTCACCAATGGCCGCTACGACGTTAATGTCTATGTAGCACCGGTGCTCATCTAGATGAAGTGTGGTGAGGTGCTCTCCATTCAAGATCAGCATCTTGTACATGATTAACTTGTACTTTTGTAGCCGGCCTTCCATGGCTGGTTCTTCAAGTACACTTTGGACGGCCCTGAATAAAAAAAAAAAGAAATAGGGAGGGAATTGCCATTTCATTTGACGCAATATGCATTTTCTACATTTGACGAACCAATTTCTCTAGTTGGGAAACATTTTAGAACCAATTATAGCGTGTCCGTCATAGAACAAATAAAATCTGATTTGCCATTAAATGAACAGATTAGATTAGACTACATAAGAAAGTTAAAGCCTTCCTAACCACAACAAAGGTGTTCTAGAGAGAAGAAGGCACCATTTTGCATGCAGTTAAGGGAACAATGAATACGCTGAAAAAGAATTTCATGAAACAAGATCAAAGTTAAAAAAAAGTAGTAGATGATGAAAGATAGGACAGATGAATACCGAAAAAAGTTGATCCGATACAAAAAATTATTTTATTTCAACAAAAGGAAGGCCTACCTAACCTTTAGCTCAGGACCTCACATATTCACCCTGGGAGGACCAATTTCCATAGATACAATAGTTTTATCCCCCTGAGGGGCCAGTAAATGAACAACTTAGTATTCACCACCTTCAATGATAGAAGTTGTTGAAATCAACGTTCAGACAGATTTGAAAATAAGGCAAATTAGGTCTAATTAAATACATCCCAACAACTAACCTCGGCCAACTTCAAGATTCCACAGATTACAGTGACAAAGATCTTCGGGGAAGAGAACCTTTGTAGGAAATATACTGACACGTGGGGTTTCACAGCTTCCAGGTCCATTATTATAACCACAGCAAAGGTAATTTGTAGTAGAATAACCCTATTTTATTAGTAAGAATTACAACAATAGACGTAACACTGAAAAGAAGCAGCATGCTAGGGTATCTATGAATTGGATGTAGACGCATCAAATCATAAGTGCACAATGTTTTGACGCAATCGTAGCATCACATGAAAACCAGCAATATAATATTATATTAGTGTGTTCAAGACTCCCACTTTCCTCCTAAACAAATATGATCTCAAAGAGCTAAGAGAAGTGACTATTTTATTGACTCGTAAAATGAATGAAGAAAACTAGGAACTTATGCACAAGGCATATTTCCACACATGACATCTTGCATGCAGAAACAGCATGTTAGGAGAGATGAGGAAGAAAAGACGAGAAAGAAGCACCAAAAATGACATGAAAAGTGAAAAAAGCTAAATGGGCACAAACAAAATCTCAATCGGTATCTCTCGTAAGGACGCCAGTCCCCAAGACTTAGGATATATGAACCTAAATAACCTCAACCTATCTTGTGTCCTCTGAAGAGTAAACCAGCATTAATATGAACTTTAAGATAACGGCCAGCATAGATGTGCTATAACAGAACCCTTCAATCAGAAGTTCATATAACTGGTAACACTACCATATTTAGATCTTGAATTTGAATTGATTGATTACCTCTCTTAGATTAATGTACGTACGAGCTCATAAAATGTGAAACAGTGAATTTGTGTCACATGTGATGCCTACACCAGTAAAGAATGCGAGTCTATAAAGTTTTAATATTAGGGGTCAATATTGCACCCCTGGAATCCTGTGCACCAAAAAACATCACACAATAAGAATCTTCCACTTTAAAATGGGGCACTAAAGGAGCACTCACTGTGCTAAAATTTCTTCCAAGTTTTATGGCTGGTTGTAGATATTCAGCGCTGTTATACGTCATTCTGAGATCTCCTAACACTAACCTGTTTGGACTGCAAACATTGGCAGAATTAATATGCAAGTGACCAAATAACTGATAACCATAATCCATCATCTCAGCTCCTCAATTCTCCAGCCAGTTCACCACCCTTGGCTTGTTAACCTCTGAAACAAAATCTTTTAGTTGACCTCTTACATCAGATAAACTAATTCTTTCCGAGTCTTTCTTATTGCGCATGGTGAAATTTTTATACCACTGGTGGCATAAATGACATGCTGTTGATGGTTTCTTGCAATTTTCTTGTTTTAGTGCTCTCGTTGTTCACTCTGGCAGATAATTTGGTTAGTTTAAGCCTACCTTTTCACACATAAGGTGTTCCAAAAAAAGTAACATTTGGTATGAATTTAACAATTTGACCGCAACTGCATAAAACTTAACACTTTGACTGTGACTACTAAATATTAAGTTCAATGCCAAACTCAAATTTAAAGTCAATTGTAGTTAACTATTTTGAAAATACCAAATATGAACTGGATTGTGCCCTTATTTAGCTTTGTTCAAGTTGTAGTGAAATTATTTCACTACGTGTTTTGTGCCTTGAGGGTACCGCTGTTATGTACATAGAACTCCGTCCTGTGACTGCCTGCCTTGAGCCATTCTGAAGCCAAAGTTGGCGGCTGCACGAATGGAGCTTGTCAGTTGCGTTAGGACCTTCATACCGTGCACTTGTCTGCGAGCAGGCCAATAAAGCTGCTTTTGCCTGATGCTCGTGAGTCCTGTGCCATGCTTGGCGAATCCTATGCCCTCTTTCACCATTGTATCTTAGTGGTCTCTTGAGTTGTACGGGGTTTGTGGTTGGCGGGAGAGTTACAAAACGTGCAGAGAGACGGCTCCCGCAAGACACGCCCTGAGTTGATACATGTTCTATCTGTCCTACTTACGGTTTTAAATATAACTGTTACTTGTTCGTGCCACACCTTACCCTAGTGTCCGGGCCTAGCTGTTGTAGCCTGAATAGCTAACCCTTGCCTGGACGTCAACCTGACAGTTGCGGCTTCCTAGTGGTGAAACAATTAACAGGCTGGTTTCACTACAAAGTTTTTATGCAAATTGAGTTTGCAACTACTGGTTGGTGAGCAGCATTATGAAAATCCCCTCCATGGCCACCGGCGGCGCACGTTGCGGTCAAAGCGTTAGAAGAACAGGGAATCCATGGACAAGATGTGTTCCCACACAAGATCCCATGTGCATAGAAGCAGCAAGTTAGGATGGCAGTTTATAAACGAGATCAAAGTTGAAGAAAGTAATGGGTGAAAGGGAACAGTGAACCAAAAACAATGATCCATAACAAAAAAATCTGTTTCATCAAAATAAAGGCCTACTCAACCCTCAGCTCCTCATCTCACATTTCACCCCTTAGGTTTCTCAGGCATGATACTTGGTATTTTTTAATATTATACATGACTACCATTACTTACATTAACTCTTCAACACCGTCACGTCCATGAAATTCATTAAAATATTCAAGACTACTATCGTTTATACATATATTTACACTAATGTATATTTATACATATATATAGTAGTTTAAGGCTACATTTTATCATCTGAAAGAAGAAGAGATGTTGTGCAAGATATATTCATTATAGTTAGGGTGACCATAAACTCTGTAAAACGGAACAACCCAGCTTATGAACGTGAAGCATGAGCTTCAGAAAATAACAGAAAATAGGGCTACTCACCTAGAGCTGGTCGGCAGCACAGGGCGCCAGATGCAGTCGTCAGCGTTGAGGTCAACTGTGCTTTGTCCGCCCACCATGGTGTGAATGAGCGCCTGCCACCGGCGACACACTGGGCAATAACGAGAGAGGTGAGAAGCAGAACTGATGGTGGGATGCAGTAAATCATTGAACTGATTAACTAGAGAGCATATAGGAAGGATTAGAGTTTGTCAGTGATGACCTTAGCTAATTACATCGATTTCAACAGTATGTACTTCTTAAGGTTTGGGTAACTTGTAGTGGTTATTGTACAAGGATTTGCACTGTCCAACATTGATATTGTTCCAAGTAATTAAACTCAATTAAATAGAAGCCTAAGACACTAAATCCAAAGGTCGAATCCATATTAACTTTAAAGGAATAAGTGTGGCATTAATGTCATTAACTGAAGTCAAATTCAAAGGCAAGTTACCAAACGTTTTTACTATGGTGTTAAAGAGAATCAATGTCCTGAATGCTAAACTTTACTTTAGCAATCAATAACTTGATTTATAAACTTCTAAAAAATCACAAAATAATACTCAGTACAAACACTGGAAAAGAAAGCCATAACTGAAGTCAAGTTTTTAACACAGTTACTTTAGCACCAAGTTGACCAGTGCTGTCATTTTAGGGAGTGAGAAAGGATTTTGAAGTAATTTTACCACTCAAATGGAACACAGGGATAATTAGCAACATATGGGATGATTGATAGTAATTCTAAGACTGCATTTTCTGTTATAAAAACCATTCAAGCACAATTAGCCAATCAAACATTTATTTGGTGCCCTGAATTGGCAAAAAATATTTTGCAAAAATTTGTTTACCTCAAAAATGGCTCTTTATATTGTTGTATTTATTCAATGAGTTGAGGTGGAAATTCATTTCACAAAGTATAATTTGAAACATTTCTTCTTGATACCAGAAGATATATTGTCACTCAACAAACTATGTACTGGAAATTTTCAGAATTTAAAGATTGAACTGAGCAAGAAAATTATGAGTATGGATGAAATTGCCAGTCCACAAGTAAATTAAAATTGAATTTTAGGTGATGACTTTCTTGACATTCCTTCCCTGACAGTGATGAAGTTCTGGTAAACAAAGGGCAAGTCTTGACAAGGTATGGTAGTTTGCTTACATGGAATTCAAGCATTAAAAGAACAAATATTTTATAATGTGTGATTAACTAAAATTAAAAAGGTTCATTTGAAATGAGTTGGTTTTGAAAATACTAATTTCATTTTAATAACAGCAGAAATAGGTATATAGTTAAATTTCTGAATCTATTTTAATTTTATAAATAATACAGACAAAAAAATTATTTCTATTCTACTCATATACTCATGTGCAGAATAGAATGCAACATAAAATCAAGAATCCAAACCTGCTTCAATGCGCAGCTTCTCTTTTAAATCCAAGTATCCCAGAATGTGCATCAGGACATCATCATTGAGACAATGAATGGAAGGTTTCTCCACACACGCTGGGCTAAGATCGAAGTCTTCCTCAGACAAGGTGGGGATCTTGTAGGACTTGTGGCTGGGCACTGACTTGTCTTGGTCATAAGCTTCTTTGAAGACCAATGCACTACCCTTGAGCTTACCGCCAGATGCTTGCCTTATTGCTGCACCACTGAGAATGCTGCACAAAATGAAAGCTAAACACATTAAATTAAAACTAAATGCACCAAACTGGATAACAAATATTACATCATGTTTATGTGAAGGTGAACTAAGAAACCTCTGCATGGGTTCTTACAACCTTAACAACATTATGAATAAAAAACATGACTACTCAATCACAAAACTACACTTGGGAACATTTTTTTACCTTGCAATGTAACATATATAGCTAAAAGTTATAAAGTTGACTCGGTTTCCAATACAAAATATTTAATTATACAAGGAAGAACACATTTAAAAAATTTTAAAATATGCCACAGAAGGTTTACATTTCAGTTAGGAAGCAGTGTAAGAGAAATTTTATATTTTTGCTGCACAAAATACACATTTAAATACCTGTACTGCATAATTAGCCAAATCAGTGTAAATAAAACATGCAGATCAATGAATCTCTGGTTTCTAGACTAGAGGGTGTGCAAAAATTCCAAAAATAACATAAATAACTTTAATTAATACATGAAATATACTCACTAGTCACTATCATCCCAAGTCCTAGGTAGAACATGAGCAACATTGGATCTCATATTTCTGGGAAGCACCTCCAAAGCAACACGGTCATCTGGTAATTTCAATACTTTAGCAATATCTGATTGACTTGCCTGCAAAGAAAAGATAATTGTAAGAAACATCAAACAGTAAGCCTTAAAATTAATTTTAAAAAATTGGAAACATGCGCTCATTGATTAATTTTGATCAAGAGCCGTAGGATGCCTAGTCAGATGTGGGCACCCATATCTATTTCAAATTGATAAATTCTAAGGATTTAAAAAATAATAACAGACAGAGCTATGAGAACATTTCCCACACATTGGTAGATGTCAGGGATTCACCAAATAAACATTTTGTATTACTGACACTAGAATTCCACTTCTTTCTACTCATGCAATGTGACCTCCTACAATCGGTTCCTATTATCTCTATTCTCTCGTTGGTGTCCTCTGACCCCAAGAAACTGTGGTGGACACCTCAAAGAGCCTGTTCGGTAGCTGATGCCTGATCGCTGTTTGTTCATTCTATTTTCTTCTTCTTAAGGACACCGTCTGGGTAAAAAAAAAGTCCGTTATTTATGGATGGATTTCTCTGAAACTTTCACAGTAAGTGTGAAATGATGCAAAGATCATTTGTTATTTCGACAAAATTTTTGTATCTGCACTTTTTTTTTCAAAAAATATGATAAATTAGGGGTTTTGGAAAATCTATCTTATTCTACAATTTTGAAGTTACAGAACCAGTACTTCGTTTTTAGATTGCTTATATGTCTATCTAACGATTCGCAATAGGGAATTTTGATAACTTCTTTTTGTGGATTATGGGAATTAAAAAAAAATTGACATTTTTTTTTCATGTAGTGTCATTTTCAAAATAATAAATGTATCAAAAAATGCTATGGCGAATCGATAGACCTTGGTAAGCCCTATCGAATGGTTTATAAACCATTCTTGTAGCTCTAAAATTGTGGAAGATACATTTGAGAAACCAATTATCAGGTTTCCAGAAAAACGTGTTTTTCACAAAAAAAGCTGTTTTTCTTTTTATCTTTTGAACTACAAAATTTTCTACAATGAACTCTTGAGCGTTTGTAGCTCTTTTCAAGCCCTTTTGATTGATATAATTTACATTGCTGTAGCTCTGTAACTCTGAGAAAAAATATAAAACAAAAGACAATACGTGCAATTCTATAAAACAACCACTTTTTTTATTTTTTCATTTTTTTTAACAAAATACGTTTCTTTCAAGTCAACTCCTTTGTTTCATAGCTCTTTTTAAGCCCTTTGGATTGGTGTGCTCGCATAGCTGTAGCTATGATACTGCAGCTGTGATCGAGCTATGAATGAAAGCTGCGGTATCATAGATACGGCAGAACAGCTAAATTCTGAAATTGTCAAAATTTTATAAAAAATATTCATTCAGCGTTAGAATGTTTCGTTTGAATAATGAAAGCACTTTGAGTAGCCCATGAACGAACTATATTGCCATTGCCGCAGAGAAACACTCTCAATTGACCCCCAATAATGAGGGGGGGAGGGGTCAAGGTCACGCCACCCTAATCGCTTTCCCCTCCCCTCTGGTGGGCGCACTATTCGGAGTAGATGTAAACGAAAAGTACCAATGGAAGCGCAAGAAAATCCTCTATAAGATGCATATAAAAACAGAAAATCAAACCAATTCCTAATTTCTACCCAGACGGCCTCCTTAAGGCTTCAGTTGTGCAACACAATGGAGGGTACCATCTTCAAATTCTAATTGTTCTGGGAATGAGGTCTAAATTTAATGGATATGACTTATATGCAAGAAACTCTGAGGGTACTCAATTATTTATCTGAGAAAGTAGCATATTTTGGTTTGTAATATGAAAGTCTGAAAATGTTATGCATGTAAAATCCCAAGTTGTTTGAAAGTGAAAGAGGTGGCTGAAACTCTAGCAGATGTTTCAAAAATGCACTGAAATGTAATTATGTAAGCCCTTGTGTTGAACAAGTGACTTACAGCCCAACAGTCCAACTGATTTCTATTGCACCAGCATTATCTACAAATTTCTTAGGCAAATTTGAGCATTTGAGACATATAGCAAATGTTTTATTGTAGTAGTATAATAATTTACATATTTATTTGCATTTATATTCAGAGAGAGGTAGCACAACCATGATGAAAATAAAATGAGCATACAAACACAATAATGCATGAAAGATTGAATTTCCAAAGGAATATCAAAAAATAAAACTATGCAAGCTTAAAAGAATTAAGGATACCATCCCAGGCCCTTGCCAGATTCTGTCGATTCCATGGTCATTTTGCATGCTTTTGTTGTAAAAGGACCCTTAGGTGGTAGACTATTCGTTCCTAAAATTTTATGGCGCTACGGACAATAATTTCCCCCCCCCCGGGGGAGGGTAAGGCGACCAAACTTTTTCAATTTTTCCGATTTTGACCCCACATAAAAAGAGAACAAATAGAAAATGGAGAAAAAAGCTCAATGTGAGTTTGTTAGAAATGTTCCAAGGATTCTAAAACTGTCTTTGCTTTTGTTCTAGCATCAAAACTGAAGGAGGAGTTACATTTTGAAATATCAATATAAATGAAAAGCACCCAAAATTTTCCATTTTTTCCCGATTTTGACCCCATATAAAAAGAGAACAAATGGGAAATGGAAAAAAAGCCGAACATGAGTGTGTTAGAAATGTTCCAGGGATTCTAAAACTGCATTTTTTTGTTCTAGCATCAAAACTGAAGGAGGAGTCCCATTTTGAAATATCAATATTAGTGAAATATCAATACCTAAGAACCAATATGTCAATTTTTTGCAAAATCTAAGGCCTGAATCAAAAAAATGAATAGAATCAATTGCGTTTCTTTTCAAAGGTTACATATCATAGTCAAATATTATTAGAATCAGACTGAAAAAAGAAAAAAATTATTTTTTTGATAAAAGAGTAAAAATTTTTATAATTTTTTTTTATGAAAACACAATTCACAGTTTGAATATGAAGTTATGTATGGAAAGTATCGAAATAAAAATTAAAACTGCATTCAATTACATCAATTGTTCATAATATTACACTTCAACACAAAATTTTATTTTTTGCTTATACCCAACACTTTGAATTTTCAACATTCATCCTGGGACTAGTTCTCGAGTTTTGATGCTAGAACAAATCCAAAGACAGTTTTAGAATCCTTGAAACATTTCTAACAAACGCTCGTTTGGCTTTTTTCAAATTCGAATTCTTTGAAAAAATATATAGCTCTAAACCCAAAAAATTGTTGTTGATTTTTGAAATTTTAAAAATTTTTGAAAAAATAGAAAAAATTTGAATTTGAAAAAAACTGAACGAGTGTTTGTTAGAAATGTTCCAAGGGTTCTAAAACTGTCTTTGTTTTTGTTCTAGCATCAAAACTGAAAGAGGAGTTCCAATCTGAAATTTCAATAAAAATATACCAAAAACACATTTTTCGTCAAAAAAAAAAGTAAGGCCTAAATCGAAAAAATGACACGAGTAAAAAAGGTTTACTTTTACAAAATACATATACTGGCCAACTTTCAAACGAATCGGACTAAAAAAGTTGAACAAGTGGGATGGTTTCCTTAATACAAGAACCTACAAAAGGTTTTAACTTTTGAGTGCACATACTCACAAATTTTGGAATGTTGGAAACGTAGATAGTCAGTGGATCCAAGTCAAATGTAACATCTTCATAGTCACCAGCCAGTCCAAGCCTTATCCGGCCTGCACAAGTTAAGACTTGATACAATATAATTGAGTAGATAAAAAACAAATTGCAATTTTAGTCTAGTACCAGAATGTGGGATGTATTAAAAAGTAACATTCATGTTACATAGGAAACTGAGGAAAGTCAATGAAAACCTGTAGAATGTTATTAATAATGCATTTTTTACCTCCAAAAAGTCATTGTGTTTGAACTTTGAATGAATTCTATGAAATAAAAACAGCTTTCTTAATAAGTTTGAAGATTAGATGTTGGTTTAAGGGAATCGAACGATTTTTCCTATGAAATCTTTGGAAAAAAATACTACTAGAGGGAAATAAGCTCTCGGGCATTCACAGCATGTTTATACCATTCGAACTTTCAATTTCTCAGCCAATATTGTATATAGAGACAAACATCTTTTTTTGTTAGATTCACAATGCAAATATCTACCAAAAGCATGATTTGTTTTTTGGATTTTCTCTAAAAAAAATTATACCTATTTGAACGTTAGACAATAATTCTACAAATTTTCTACAATACAATATTAGTTAATAATATAAATAATTCTATTTATATAGACAATAAAAAATTTGGAATTAAAATTTTCCAAAAAACCAATCATGCTTTTTATAGTACTCACATTGATCTCCACGATGCAAAAAAGATCTCCTTCATAAGTGAAAAACTGTAGGAGAAATTGAGTCGCACAGCCATAAAAAAAACTTTTGATGAGGAATAAGCGTTACTGTTTCTTAATCATTTCTCCAACAGTTTTTTACTTATGGAGGAGATCTTTCTTGCATCGTAAAGATCAAGGTGGATACTATAAACCTGCTTAGTTGTTTATTGATAAGTTAATTAGAAATTTTTTGTTAAAATGTAAATTAATTACTAAAAGTTAATATATTTTACTTGAAAAAATTCCAAAAATTTTTTAAATTTTTTTTTAAGCAAAACCAAACATATGGACCTAGCTTTGGTAGATATTTGCATTGTGAATCTAACAAAAAAACTAATCCTCTATGTACAATATTTGCTGAGAAATTAGTTTTTTTTAATTTCCCTCTGATGGGGGGGGGGGGGTGTATGGGCAAATTTTAAAAGTTTTAGGGCTCTGAACGTCCATTCAAATGTTCTAAACATGTTGTGAATCCCTGCAAGCTTATTTCGCTCATGACGCTCTCGAAGTATGTTTTATTAATTTTTGACGTTACAAAAAAATTGTGCGATTCTCTTAAACAACCCTAACTGCAACAAAGGCATTCCAAAGAGAGAAAGGCAATGTTCAGACTGGAGTTAAGGGAACAGAATCTATGAACAAGAAACATAAAAAATAGGTTGAGAAAGAAATTCATGAAACATGTTTAAAGTTGAAGAAGAAATTAGTAGGTACTGAAAAATAGCACAGTAGTAAATCAAAAAAAGATAGACATAACAAAATAAAAAATTATTTTATTTCAATGAAAAGAAAGCATATCTAATTTTCAATATATAACCTCACATATTCCACCTAGGAGTGCTAATCTACAGGATACACTAGTTGTATCCCTCTGAGGGGTTTGTTAATTCAAAAATTTATTTACTATGCTACAACTACAAGTAATAATTTTGATATTAAAGCAGGAAACATTTAACTCCTATAAATTAAAAAATTTCCTCTTACTTGATGACTAAAGACATTTTTTACGTAAGTATCCACTAACACAAGCCATTATCAAATGTTACTCAACATACCCATAATGCTTACAAGTAGCTGAATGCAGGGTGTCTGACACTTTTGTTGCCAAACTTTAACATAAGGTAGCGATTGTTGAAATGAACACTTTTTATTCTATTAAGGTATGGTCTAAAATGATTAGTTAAAGAGTTACAAGGACTTGAAGTTGGACAGTCATTAAAAATAATTTGTACACTCTCTTGCAGAGACGAATCCAAGGCGGTAAACTGCGGCACATCAATGGCAAGGATACGAAATGAGAAGTTAGGCAAGTACGTGAAACATTTATTAGGGTAATGTTCGAAAGGTCGGACGGTTTGAATCGTCGGTCATTCTTAGTTAATTTTAAACTTTTGCGCTCGGTAGCTATCTAAAAACTCAACCCACAAGGCCTGTAGTGGTGTAATCTGCTACGCGTCTTACGTGTTATGTGTTAGGCTTTTGGATTGCTATCGATTGTCAAAATTGAAAATTGACTTAGTATGACCGACGATTCGAACCGTACGGCCATTCGAACATTACCCTACTTTTAATTAACATTTACTTTTTGATGTTGTAATAAGGAAAATGCATTTTCGACAGTAATTATTATGAGCACGACAAACAAAACCGTAAACTAGGTTACATGTTTACAAAAATTGTTCAAAATGACGCCCATTTCTTTCGTTGCAGGCGTTCAAACGCCTTTCCAATGATTGGCGGACGCGAGTAAAGACACCATGTCGCGTCTTACAAGACACAAATTTCCGACAAGATTTGTGGCAACATCGCCGTGGACAGCCACGCTGGTCCGCAAGCCCAACGCGGCATCTTTGTCTGGCTGTAGCCGTGGAGTGGAAAGGTTCCCTCACCAAGTTCTTCTCGTTCTGTGTCATTAGTGTAATTGTGTGTGTAAGAAATTCGACTTGAAGTATTAGCAGCTCCAATTTGGTCTCTTTATTTCTGTGTTGTCGCTGTGCTAGATAGTGGTGAACAGCCGGTTCCTAGAGCATTCAATGATGCTTCTGGCAGCCGGCGAACCACCTACATTGAGTCAGACTAGCCGTTGTGATATTGTGAATTTCTAGTGCTTTCCCTAGCCAGTATGCCACATTGTGACGCTAGGAACTTCATATTTCAAGTTATGTAAGTTAAGGCAGTCAGCAGCCTAGGAGACGCAGCATTTGTTTATCTTTTTCTGTAACTAAAAAATGGCTGCAGTCAACATTATTGTCTTGAGAAAATTAAACTGTTGAACCGGCACCTCACTAAAGGTGAACAGCTGGTTAAACTAAGAACTTCATGTATTGCATGGCTCAGATTTCTTATTTTTGTTGAAAAAATATAATACATTCTGAATGTTAATAATGTGTCGGGTCCTCACCCATGAGCTGCGCTGAGCAAGCTGCGCCAGTCAGTAGGGTGGAAGCCTAGAGCTAAAGCGTTTGAACTAGGTTGAACATGTGCTCAGAAAATTGTGATTACTGCCCATATGAATCTGTGTATTTAAGATGATATCAGCAAACGGGTACTTGTTTTGCCCGGGGGATAGTTCACCTATAATTTAAATTGAGCAACCTAAATTTTCGACATAAAAGATAGCTACTATGATATTTAGATAATTATAGCTGATCTGCTGTGTTCATGTTCATTAACTCTAAGCTCTGATTATTCCACGGCTGAATAAGCCGTCGTGCTTGCCTGTGAAATTTGGCATGAATAATAATTTTCTGTTCTTCTTTTAGTGTTGCTTCTGCATCAGAGACCTAACCTTTAAAAAATACCTTCCAACAGGTAGAGCAAAGAAAACCAATATGGTTCTGTTCATTTCTGTAGTTTGAAATAGAAAGACTGTACGAAGCGTGAGGGTACCGTCCCCCATTGTTTGTGAGTATATATGCTAAGGCGTCAGTTGTCCCACAGAGGATGTAAACTCTTGGCCACAGCGCACATACTTGAAAGTCAAGAAATTTACTTTTTTCTTCTCAGTTATTCCAATAGCCATCTCATTGTGTTATGTGTTTGGCTTTGATAATTGTCGTTGATATGTGCGTGAGTAGACTGTCCTCCTTTGATCCCATGCGTGCATTACAAAATGTGTATTTGCAAATGTGTTCTTTAGCTGGAAAAATGTACTTTTCAGTCCAGATATTCCAACAGCTGTCTCACTGTGTTATGTGTGTTCTGAGCATGGAGTGCTATCCTTATTGTCGTGTCCCGGAACCAAAATTCCTGCTAACTTGAGTCGACACGTGTGCTACCAGACTCTAGAGAATGGCGTGATAGATTGTCATCATTGAGAATGTTCAGTGTTGTGTACAAAATTTAATGGGGAGATACTGGTAATTTGAGTTGTATTCATGATCACGATGCTCATATAATTTGATGTTTCAAATAACAGTGATGTTCATCTTGTGTGGTTATTTGGAATAAGTCTGATACGAATTAAAATATGTGACCTTCGGTGCGACATAGTTTGAGTAACAGAAGCGCTAGCAAACCCATGTTACTACTGCTACTACCACTACTGGTCATTGAGATATCCTAGTTCCAGCACCATTAGTTGTTCCTTATACTTTGATCAGTTACTCCTCATCTATATCTTTTAACTGGGAGTTTTCTTATCATGTGGTTATTCCTCATTTTGCCACCAAATCTGAAAATGTCCTTGTTGTGCAGTTTACGGCACCACGGATTCCGAAATAAAGAAAGCGTACCTCACCCTTTTCTTGTCCGTCCCCGCCCGTTATTCTGTCTCACGAGCAAAGATAATAGAGCCGCAGCTGAGTCAAGATACACCAGGAGTTTCACGAATCCTTTCCGAGGCTTCAACAATCCTACCCATCAGGTCCTCTTTGGATTTAATCGGTGTTTCATACACTAAACGTTTCATATGCCCCAGAAAAAGTAATCTAGGGGCGTAATATCAGGAAATCTTGGTGGCCACACGAAGGGACCGCTACGGCCTATCCAGCGACTGGGATATTGGGCATCCAATAATTGCCTAACAGCAACTGCAGAGTGTGCAGGAGCACCGTCATGTTGAAAATACATTCCTCTGATGTCAGCTAAAGGTTCATTTTCCAGTAGTTCTGGCAATACTCCATTAAGAAAATGTAATAGGTACGTCCATTTAGTCTCTCTGGTAAGATGTATGGCCCAATCAGATGGTCACCAAGAATTCCTGCCCAAACATTTACGGCAAATCTAACCTGATGTCGACATTGTCTCGTAACACGTGGATTGTTGCCAGACCACATGTGCAGGTTATGGAGATTAAGTATTCCTTCTCGAGTAAATGACGCTTTGTCTGTGAATAAGACTCGTGATGGGAAATGAGGTTGTTGATCTGTTTTTTGTTGAAACCACCTTGCAAATTCAACACGACATTTGAAATCTTCACCGTGGAATTCCTGCACACGCTGAAAGTGAAATGGATGTTGACCACTGTTATGTAGTACTTGCCACACAGTAGTTTTGCTTAAATGTAAAGCACGTGCACAAGAACAAGTGCTTGAAGTAGGATTGTTTCAAAAATATTTTAAGACATCTTCCACCTTGTCTGAATCTGCTACTCTCCTTTGGCGTCTTCCTTCAGGTCGTGGTCTGTGAAATGATCCATGTTCACGTTGTAATGGGGTGATTCACCAGTCTCCTAAACCGTGTTTGCTGATGAGATGGTGCAATCTGCCTATTCCCCTAACCCCTATTTTTCTGTTTCAGAACAGATGTATCAATGTGAAATAGTTAAAGGAGAAAATTTCTAAGTGCAGCATTACAGTAGAGAGGCAAATTATTAAGAGCGGCATCATCCAGCAAGGGTAAGAGTAATAGGCGGCGATAGGATTGAAATTAAAGAATGTATAGGTTTATTTATTTACTGAAATATTTATTTGTAAATGATATTGATTATTCTTTAGGTGAAATTAATTGTGAAACAGTACTTTATTGCCTGTGTTATCATTAGAAGTTATTATTTATTATGCGTGGCAGATTGGCAGGAAGACCTCCAAACCTCCGGTCCAGACCTCCAGACCTCTGGTCCAAACCTCCGGTCCAGACCTCCAGACCTCCAAATCGACCTCCAATTGGAGACAGCAGCAGAGGCCAACCAGGGTACTTCAGAGCCATCACCCAGAGCTCTGTGGTACCAGCCTCCACTACGTGAGACCGAAGAAAGGCCCACAACGGCTGAGTCTTCCTCCAGCATCTTTTGCCGCGGCGGTACTCCGCCTGCTGCCGCTGTACTTCGGCACCTCACACTGCTGTGGTACCCCTGGCATACTCCGCCGTTGCCGCATTCTGGCATTCTCAGCCGCTGCCACGCCCCGGCCTACTCAGCCGCTGCCGTTGCCTTACTAGTGCTCTTGCGCTCCTATTGCTCTTGCGCTCCTGCGGGACGAGCCTTGGGTTGGCTACTATTGCTGTTTAGGAAGTTGCTCCAGGGCTGCTGCGCTGGATTGCCCTTAAAATAGCAGGCTACTGTGTTACAATGGAGAGAGAGTTTATTTTGTGCGGGTCGTTGTAGGTAGGTAAAATATGAGTGTCCTCACCTGGTTATTTTCCTATGTATATTTCTGTAATCATTGTCAAAAGTGTATTAATAAACAAAAAAACAAGAAAGAGAATTCAAAACCCATTACCTGGGAGTGTCGGCTTATTTATTCACCTTGAGACAAGATAGAAGTCATAGGTAGGTTAGGTCTCTCACAACCAATGTACATTAGTGCTATGGATCTAGGTCACACATGTTGATGGTAGGAAGCCTACCTGTCCCCCAACAATGTAATCTCCGGTGTATGGCTATGAATGTTTGACGCGATGGAACATCTCTGTTAGGATGCTTTTCTGCGTAAATTCGAACAGCCTCCCTAGAATTTACATTTGGTGCACCATACACTAGGTGCATATCCGCTAATTCCGCATTGGATACACCCTCCATTGCCGGTGATACATTTGCAGCCTAAGAAGTACTAACAGTAAAC
This sequence comes from Morinoia aosen, assembly GCA_030386875.1. Classification (NCBI taxonomy): domain Eukaryota; kingdom Metazoa; phylum Arthropoda; class Malacostraca; order Amphipoda; family Talitridae; genus Morinoia; species Morinoia aosen. The sequence continues at coordinate 30,059,085 of CM059567.1, read as the reverse complement.
AAACTAATCTTTGTCGTTGATGTCGAGGAGCACTCAGAATATCGGATGAAAAGTAACTTCATGTATTTGTAACTTTTTAACTAAGCATTTTAGACCATACCTTAATAGAATAAAAAGTGTTAATTTCGACGATCACTACCTTATGTTAAAGTTTGGCAACAAAAGTGTCAGACACCCTGCATAATTTCATAGTTGTAATTCAAAAGCAAATTTTATAGTTATGCATTGACCATTGTCAAATTTTGATAACTATCAGAATACCTAAACCAAGAGAATTTTTTGTGTTAAGAACCACAAAACCAATTTCCTAGATTCACTAGTTGTAAGACATCATATTTTCAGTTGATACATTCATGGAATAGACTTAAAACTGTTTTATACACAATTTTTCCTTATCAATCAACCTGACATTGTTGTATTCCACTTGAAGAAGAAAAAAAAGGATGTTCAATATGCTGTTTAACCCGTTCACAGATATTAAAAATTCCGTTCCAAAGAATCACTAAAGGAACACATATAAAAAAGTTTTACATGAACGACGTTCTGCTTGCTGATGTGTTATTTTTGAGTTATTCAAGTTTTGAATTTTCGTGTTCCATAGCAGTTCCAGTCAGTTGCAAGCTTGAGCTGGAGCTGTTAGAGCACATTTGGGTACTTTGTAATTTATTATTAGCTGACCCTGCAGAGCCTGAACCCACTTCTAGGATCTTTTAGTTAATAAGACAATATAGGTTATCACGCAAAAATATTAGCAGGACTGGGTTAGTTAATACTTAATTCTACGGTATTCACTCCTACAATTTTGCTAATTATTTACGGTGGCCGCCATTATGAAATTGATGTCAACTGCATATCAATTTCAGTATTCACTACCCCAGTCCCACTAATATTTTTGAGTGACAACTTTTATTCTGTTATTAACTATCAGATCCTAGAAGTGGGTTCAGGCTCCACGGGGTCGGCTAATAATAAATTACAAAGTACCCAAATGTGCTCTAACAGCTCCAGCTCAAGCTTGCAACTGACTGGAACTGCTATGGAACACGAAAATTCAAAACTTGAATAACTCAAAAATAACACATCAGCAAGCAGAATGTCATTCTTGTAAAACATTTTTAAATGTGTTACTTTAGTGATTCTTTGGAATGGAATTTTTAATTTCCATGAACGAGTGAAACTGCATATTGACCAAAAGGTTATTTTCAATAAATTTGATGCAAAAATCAGCATCAGTTTTTAAAATATCTCAACATAAAAATCCTTAATTGGTAAATGTTCATGGATGTCATAATTGCCATTAAGCCCATGTCACTGTTGGTACAAAAAATTGAGAAAAAACATAAAAATTTATACCCATAGTCTAGTTATTCCAAGTTTGATAATGCTTAAAAATATATTTAATAATGAAAAATATAAGAGCAGTGACAGTCAACAACTGCTCAACTTCAGTATTGATTAGATCAGTGAGTGTAAGCTTCTCTGACTGCAATGGAGGCATGAGCTAAAAGTACCATTTAGCATGTAGTTGAGGGAGTACAGCACATATCCATATGGTGTTCCTGCACAAATTCCTAAGGACAGGAAAAAGTTAGCCTTTGAGAATAAAAAAACATATTTCCACAAATAGAAAGGCTATCTAACTCTCAGCTCAAGCCCTTATATTTTGTCTTCACTGACCGACATAATAGTTGTCTCCCCAAGGATACTACAACCTTGATTAAAACTGCAATTGTAACATTACTATTTTTAGAAATGTAAAACAGTCAACGTTCATTCAGGCACATTCAACATTGTAATGATTTTAACTACATCTTGAATTTATTCATTTTTGGCAGTAAAAATTACATCCAACACACTGCTTTCCCATAACCAAAAAATTACAATTTATTACTCAGAATAGGTATTTAGAATGTTTAGCAAGTACATCCCCACAGCAAGCCACATTCTAAGGAAAAATTTGTCAACTCACACATTTTAGCACAGCTGTTGTAACTCATTTCTATGAATGTATTTATGCTTCAAATCTAAATTATTCATTTTTGCCAATAAAAGTTAGTGAGTTACCTTCAACAGAATTCTTCCCAATACTTGAGAAAAACAATTTAATCCTCAGAATAGGCATTTAGAATATTTATCATCAAATACATCCTTACAGCAAAACATACTAGTCTAGAAAAAATTTGTTGAACTCACGCATTTCGGCATAGCTGCTGTTAGTGCTGTAATCCATCGTGATGTTAAGTACTCACACCCCAGACACGTTGCAGGCCTGACGTTGCGTGCAATATGCTCTTCAGGGTATGGCGTTCCCTCAGCAACACAATTTTCAACTTTCGCCAAAACTAAGGCAAGCAGTCAATTACTGATCAACACCACCTCAATTACTCTTTTCACAAGCAACTAAATCTTTCTTTGTAGAAATACTCAGTTGAGCTATAAGCTGTTCATGGAGTCTAAATGCTTTCCCAGATGCTGAATTACTATGTTTGCCGAAAGGTTTTTGGGAATAATAACTAACTCCAACACTGAGGAGCAAAAAAATTCCAAATTAGTATGCATATTGAATAAGAAAACAAATCTAAAATTACCAAATTTTATAGGTGTTGCACATTACAACCAAGGTATTTGTTAACAGAATTCGTTTACTTGTCAAAATATTGGTATACAGAATTGATTTTCTTTTGAAAATGAGTAAACTCGTAAGAGGTAATTGAAAAACTTTCATTACCTGGAGATAGATGGAAAATTTTTTAGTTTTAATCTGAGAGTGATTTAAAGTTTTTTTTTTGTGGAGACAGAAATGAGATACCAGTCTTGAACTTGAACTTGAAATTGAGGGCCGACAGCGTTGGGGCCTTTGTAATGGCCTACAATTCCCTCCACAACTTTCATTCAAAGAATTCAGCACCTGGTACCAGACTTGTCCACTAAACTACTCAGGATCTACCAATCCTTGTCACAGGCTGCCATTGGACAGCATCACTGGGATAACCAGTATGTCAAAATACCATCCCCAGGCATATTGGGTCATTACTGCCCACTCCACCTGACTGGCTCATTCCAGTCACTGTCTCTTCCTCCAGGCACGCACAAGAAACATTTTCATAGCTTCAATGATACTCAAATTACACTCCTGATCCAATCCAGCAAGACAGCTCATACCACAATCATCTTCAGCACATCTGGCATACCACTCATTCACTCCATACTGCTCAAACCCCACATTCATAAAACTCTCTCTCTCTTGCTCATACTTACTACATTCCAGCACAAAATGCTCAATTGTTTCCTCCATTCCACTATTACACTGCTGACATAATCTGTTATTATTCTCATTCCATATCCATGTACGTCTGTTCACACTCAGACTTACATCTCACAGCAAACAAGAGTTGACTTCCAAAACTACCATCATAGAACATCTCAAACTTGAGTGCTTCCTTTTTCATATACCAGTTAAGTGTAGGCTTCCACATCATGCTAAGCTTCCACTTATTCAGTCCATACTCTTTTGTTTGCCTCTCAATCTCTTATTTCCACCTCTTGCAGTCTCACTCAGGCCCTAGTACACCTCCAACCTTTATTAAACTCCAGTCATCCACAGGTCTCCCAATTCTAACATGAATAATCTTTTGCATACTAGGTTTCCTTGCATGCCCCCAACATACTTTCTCCCAATAGCTTACACTCAGATTCCATTCAAAAATTTGCTTTACCCACCTGCTATTCCGCATTCTCTCAATACTCGCCTTATAATTCAGCACAGCTTTCATCATTCTTTCTGAAAATAGGCTCCACCCTAGGTCACCTCTAATGGCTTCAGTAGCTGTCCATTTTGGAGCACCCAATGCTAAATGTCTTACCTTATTTTGTATCACATCCAGCTTTTCAAGATCACTTCCATTCCAGGCAAGAGCACTCATACCATACATGACACTAGGTACAGCAACATACTTCCACATTCCTCTCACACATTCATACTTGTTTGCTCTGTATCTGGCCACACTACCTAACCGTCCATTCCACTGCATTGCTTTTGCCACTTTCTCACCTTTAGTTCTAATACATCCATCTTCACTCATCATACAACCTAGATATTTGTATTCTTTTGTTCTACCTATTCTGATTTCTCCAATATTCCACAGTCTGTCTCTATCAGTCTCATCACTATTTATAACCATGACCTTACTTTTATCGGCATCAAAGTTCATCGTGAAATCTGTACTATATTCAGTCACAATGTCAAGCATCCTTTGTAGTTCATGACCACATTCACTAACCACAACCACATCATCAGCATACAACAAACAGCTCAGTCTCTCATTACCAACTTTCAGTCCTAAACCACTCCCTCTCAGTTGAACTGCTAATTCTTCTGTGTACAATCCAAACAACAGGGGGGACAGAGTACAGCCCTGTCTCACTCCTCTAACACTCCTCACTTGCCCTGTTTCCAAATTTCCTAACCTGTTGATAGCACTTGTGTTCACATACAGACTCTGTACAATGTTCACTATTTTTCTGCTAAAACCAACTTTTCTCAAAATTTCAAACAGCCTAACCCGATCCACTCTGTCATACGCTTTCTCAATATCCAGGAATGCTAAATATAGCTTTTTATCATCCTTCTTCATTCGTTCAATTACCTCACTCACCACAAACAGGTTATCCTCACCACGTCTATCTTGCCTAAACCCATTCTTACTTACTTTGGTTACTTTGGTCCAATTAGGCACATCACCAGTCACAGGTAAGATGCCAGATGTCGCAGCAACTAGAACGTGGGGCATTTATATTCGATTGGTCATCCCAGTACTGGCAATGAAACCAAGAACCAGCTCAGCGCTGAACTCCCCACCAAGCACACTACTTTCATCAAAGATTGCATTTTGGTCTCTAGCAAAATCTCTCATTGCCCTGCGCTGAAGTTCAAACACAGGGCAATCAATCAATATATGAGAAATGTTCAAGTCACACCTACAGTGGCTGCCTTTAGGTATTATTTTTTTAGTAAATAAGTGTTTATGGGTTATTTGAGCAGTAAGTAGACTTAGCCTGGTTAGAATCACCTGTTCCTTCCTTGAGACTTCAGTGTTCACTGTGGGTTTTAATATGGGTTTTATTTTGTGTTACAAGGATTGTTCCCTATCCCATTCTTTTTGCCATTGTCCTCTATAATGCAAGTTTATACATACTCCCAGATCTGTGTATTGAATTAGATTAGAACTATTGTATTTAAAAGACATGCTGTTCTTGCAAGCTGGTCTGCCTTGTCATTTCCCATAATTCCTACATGGCTTGGGATCCATTCAATGATTAATTTTCTAGGAGGAAGGCATTGAAGCAAATGTTTAATTTTGGCGACTAGATGGTGCTTGGATGGATGCAATTGATTTAAAGCCTGAATAGCGCTGAGTGAGTTCTGTGTACAAAATAAAGTCTTCAATTTGGGTTTCTGCAAATTTTAATGCATAGTAAATAGCAGTAAGTTCTGCTGTGAGAATTGTAGACCTATCTGGGATTCTAGCCAGCATACTAACCTGTTGGGACCAAATTCCTGCTCCAGCTTTAGGACCCTGAACTGAGCCATCTGTGTACAGTGCCTTCCTATCTTTGTATCCTTCGTGCAGTTGATTGTATAGCTGTTTCCAATTGCTTTCTGATATGCAATTTTTTTTAAAGCACCCCAGATTGAATTGACAATTTCCACTGATAGTTTGAAATTTACATTTGTTTGGGATGAGGCCTATGTTTTCCATTTTAACCTGTATTTCCTGAAAGAGGTTATATATGCAACCAGTGACTGGGAGAGGCTTGTTACTGTTATGGAATAACTGGTATGGGTAATAGTCTAAACATAATGTTCGAACTGGATGATTTGGAACACTAAGTACCCTCAGAGCATATTGGAACATTTGGATTTTCCTTGCATGTTTCAGTGGTAGCAAATTTGCTTCTGCTTCCACATTAGTAACTTTGGTACACCTTAATGCACCCAGCTTCAAGCGGGCAGCAGCATACTGTACTCTGTCCAAGGACAACAGGTGGGTTGCACAGGCAGTGTCAAACAGAAAACTTCCATATTCTAGTTTTGGCAATATAATGGTATGGTATACAATTTTTAGTATGTTATATTCTGCTGACCATTTCAGATTGGATAAAATGCGGAGAAGTCTCAGGTCTTTTTGGCACTTTTGTGTGACTTCTTTGATGTGCAAACCCCATCTCAGTTGTGAGTCGAGGGTGAGTCCTAAGAACTTAAACTTTTTTACAAATTCTATATTAGTGTTGTTATATTTTAGTTGGAAGGATGGTTTTGTATGTTTATGCGTAAACACCATGCACTTGGTTTTTTAAGCAGATATTTGAAAGCCCCAGCATTGCGACCAACTTAGAAGAATGCCCAGAGCCTCCTGCAAGACACTGAGAGCCTGATCCAAGTTTGGTTCAGTTATCCAGAAGGCTCCATCATCTGCATAAAGAGATGTTTCTAGAACAGGGGGAAAGTCTTGAAATATATCATTAATCATAACATTGAATAGTGTAGGGCTTATGACTGATCCTTGTGGAACACCAGTATTTAATGTGCATACCTTAGATAAGACACCATTCACCCTCACCCTGATTTTGCGATTTTTTATGAAGGATGCAATTACTTTTGGTAGATTTCCCTGAAGACCCATAATTTCCAATTTTTTTAGCAGTCCATGATGCCACACTGTATCAAAAGCTCGCTTAATATCAATAAATACAACAATGCAATGGTCCTGAAGCATGAGGGCTTTTTGGATTGAGTTTTCCAGGTGAGACATTCCGTCTAGAGTAGAGTGACTGGCTCTAAAACCACTTTGGGTTTTATCAATCAAATTGTTATCCTCCAAATAAAATAGGAGTCTCCAATTAATTATTTTTTCATATATTTTGCATAAAGTATTTGTGAGAGCTACTGGCCTATAAGACTTTGAATCTGTAGAGTCTTTGCCAGGTTTCAGAATGGGGCAAATTACTGCTTCTTTCCAAGGCATGGGGATTTCCGAGTTCCACACAATATTGAATAGCTGTAATTTTGTATTTTTTTGGTTTTCATCCATATTTTTTATGAAATCTACTGGGATTGAATCAGGGCCTGGTGCTTTGGCCTTGGAGCTTTTCAGTGCTCTTTCAAGTTCAGCATATGTAATTGGACGGTTATATTGGTGAGGAGGAGCAGGAGTGAAATGTATGGATGTATGTTCACTGGTAGCCTTATGTTCAAAAAATAAAGAATCTTGAGTCTCACCAGTGCTATAGGATTTATATTGTTCTACTAGAACGTCAGCCCCATCTTTAGGACATGTGACCACCTCATTTTGGATTTTTAATGTTATTTGGCTTCTGTTTCTTTTTCCATTTATGGCTCTGATTTTTCTCCACACTTCTGCTGATGAGCTTTTATCATTTAGACTGGCTACATGACTTCTCCAACTTTCCATTTTTGCTTCAAGCACTGTCTTTCTGAAAATAGCTAGAGCCCTTTTAAATGCAATCCATTTTTGCATGTTTCCACGGTGATTTTTATATTGATTGTATGCCCTATGATATTCCCTGTGACTTTCCTTACATTTTTCATTCCACCAAAAATTCAATTTTTGTCTAGCCTGGCCCATGCTACTCTTTTTAATACAGCCCTCAGTTGCACTAATAATTGTCTGTGTCACTGCTCTGCAAGCTTCATCACATGTTAGGTTACTAAGAATGGGGAAGATCATGGTTTCTCTAAACTTGGGCCAGTTAGCTGATTCAAGGAGCCACCTATCTGGAAAATTAACCTGCAATATTTCCATGTTTGAGTCCATGTACACTGGGAAGTGGTCTGACATCATGGTGTCTGGGTGGGTTTTCCATGTTAGGAGAGAGTGCAAATCTTCTGTCACTAGTGTCAAGTCAATGTGTGTATAGTTTCCATTTGATGATAAAAAAGTATGGGCTGTGATGTTTAACAAGATGAGATTATTGTCTGTAATCCAATTCTCTATAATTCTGCCTCTTCTATCTATGAAGTCTGAGCCCCAGGAGTAGCTGTGGGCATTTGAATCCATCACAATGATGCTGGATCCCCTATTCAAATTGCTAATCTCTAGTAGGTTATGACCTACTGAGTCATTATTGAGTGTTGGTGGCAGATACATATTGATAATGTTGATAGGTTTCTTGTTAATGAATACTCTACAAGCTACAACTTCAACAGGAGTGTTGATTTGAATAGGTATACAAGGTATAGTATTATGGACATAAGTCATTACCCCACCTCCTCTATTATCTCTATCTTTTCTGTAGGGTGGAACATAGTTATTTAGCTTAGTTTGATTGTGATTTTGTAAGTGGGTTTCTTGTAGGCAAATAATTTTGGGTTCATATTGATTAATGAGCAACTGCAGGAAGGGGAGTTTTGAAAAATATCCTTTCATATTCCATTGCAATATTGATAGATTCATTATGGGCTCATTAAAGAGGTGACATTTCGTTTAGTTAGCACTTCTGTTATAAGATCTTCTGCATTCAGGATGTTACCAAGTTCTGTTAGTAGTTCAATACGCTCAGTGATTGAATTGGAGATTAGCATTTTGACAATTGTAGGAAGAAGTTTAAGTATTATGGTCTTAAGTGATATTTCAATGTCCTTTTCTGAGATACTTTTATGGTTTTGCTGGTTTTCAGAGGCAGGAGGGTTCCTTTCTTTCAAAGGAGTATTTGCTGTGTCACAATTAGTTGCCATTAAGTTGTAAGTTCTTTCTGTGTTTAGTGGGGTTGGTGTATTCTGGTTCATAAGTTGATTCTGTTGTATGGCTTTATTTTCCATTGCTTTGTTTTGGGTAGGCTGCTTCTGCAGTTCTAGCCTTTTATGAGCATGCATAGGGTTGCCAAGATTCTGTATTGGTGTACCATGGTTGTGATGTGAGTTATTTGAATTGATTGCATTAGCATATGTTTTTTGTGTCAAATTTTGAGATTCTTTTGGGGTTCTTGATATTGCAAGTGGGGGGAAGGAGTGTCTTGATTCTAATTCTGGGAGATTATCATGCTGCTGGTGGACTTGAGTTTGGTTTTGAACTATTTTCCTTGCATCTACAAATGAAACATTTTGTCTTTCTTGGAGTTTACTAACATCATGTTCTTGAATTTAAATGGGGCACTCTTTTGAGGCAGCTGTATGATTTCCCTTGCAAATTGTGCATGCTAGATTTTCAGCGGTGCAGTTGCTTTCATCATGTTCTCGAGATGAGCAATTCTTACAGACTTTCCTGTTTCGGCAGACTGAGGTAGTATGTCCCCATTGCCAGCAATTGGTAAATCGAATGGGATTGTTGTAGAATGGATCTACTTTGTAATTCGAATAGCCTGCTTTCAGCTCTTTAGGGCAAGTTCCGGTAAATGTAAAGGACTTGACCATAATCGATTTTCCACTTTTTGATCAACAAAGATTGTTGATCAGACCAAAATAAACAAGTTTTCTTCAATGCACTTTCCGGCGGAAATGAGTATTTTAAAAGTTATGGCGTTAAATGAGTTACCGGAACTCCAGTGTGCATCACCCTATTACAAACGTAAAGAGGTTGGGTCGTGAGGGGTAGCCACAGTTCTTTTAGTTTTATAGTTTTCACTAAAAGAACTGTTGCTACCCCTCACGACCCAACCTCTTTACGTTTGTAATAGGGGGTTTGCTCTTCGTCGGCTTGGTTGGCGCGCGGGAACGCCTGTTTACTTTCACGTCGGACCGCGCGGTGTATTTTTCCCCGCCTCAAACACTGGAGTTACGGTAACTCATTTAATCCCATAACTTTTAAAATACTCATTTCCGCCGGAAAGTGCATTGAAGAAAACTTGTTTATTTTGGTCTCATCAACAATCTTTATTGATCAAAGAGTGGAAAATCGATTATGGTCAAGTCCTTTACATTTACCCAAGTTCCAAGGAAAGTAAGTACAAACAAGGGTGAATTGGCACCGTTTGGATCCATGTACATTATTCGTATGCCTACTACACCAGAGGAGGCAAGTTGCTGCAACAAATCTTTTAATGAGTCTGATAGGAATTCTGGGGCATAAATCTTTCCATAGGAGGTGTAAGCCCCCCTGACTATTTGAGCTTTGACTGGAATTTTACCAAACTTCTCTAGGTTCATCAAGGTTTTCACTTGGCTTTCTGTTTTAGCTTTAATGATAAGATTACCTGATCTTTTATACTCTACTTTCTCTACTTTACCACAAATTTGGTTTATTGTAGCTTATACTTTGAAAGGATTTAGTTTTGTCAAGTTTTGGTTTTCATCTTGAGCATTTATTTATACAAGCCTGTGTTTGGGATTTTATCTGCGTTTTCTGACAAATTGAGTCTATTTTTGTTGATTTTACCCCTGCAGGGTATTTTCCCCTTTGTTTTAGTTCTTCTTGATTGTTTGGAATTACCAAAGTTGATTCAGATAGAGAATCATTGCTAGAAAGAACTCCTGAGGGATCTGACTCACTAAGCAATGATATATTGTGCTGAGACATTTCTGAGTCAGAGACATTATAGGTTTCTCTCTTTTTTTTGCTTTGCAAATCCAAAAACTCTTGACTGCTTTTTAGTGTTCTTTCAGATGTATTGTTATACAATTCTTTGTTTTTTTGCTTTGGGCTCCCACTGTTAATGTTTGCCCTTGGGGTTTCTCATCTTGGAGCTAATTGTGATTTACTCTTAGGAGTAGAGGTTGTCGCGGAGCAATTTTTGTTTGGTTCCCTTGCATTATTGAATTCAGATTTATCTGACTCTGTGATGGGTTGAGTGAAAGTGCGGGTAACTTTTCCTTTGAGATTGCTTTTACCTCCCCCAGGGTTGTCAGGAAGTTTGCTTTTGGGAGGTATTATATTATCAAGTCTATTGATAATGTTCAAGAGTTTATCCTTGATAGTATCTATAGCTTGATTTTGATTTATTCCTATGTACTACCTTTCTCAAAAAAAATGAAAAAATTTTTGTTGTTTGATGTTATTTGTAGTACAATATCCCTATAAGTATCAGTGTTATCAAAGTTCCGGCAAAACAAAAATAACAATTTAGGGTTACTGAGGGCCTAAGGCCCCAGTAGAAGTTTACCAAGAAAGTAGGCAAACTAATTTGATTGGAATCGATTTCCGACTAATACACACGTTTGAACTGAAACACTTGCCTATAATAGGTAAATTTTTCAGGAAGTTCCGTTTGATAAGCCACCACGTCCTAGCGCCACAACATCCGCACTCCAATCTCCTTCAGTTTCAACTTTAAAACCCATTCTAAAATCTAAATGACTGTTTTCTTCTTTATCGATGATCCGGAGGGATCTTGAAAGTCGTTGGACTTCTTCAGCAGAAATCCGTGTAACCTGACAGCTTGTACTTCGGCAGCATAAGCAGGGTCAAGCAAATCCCCCGATACTGCAGCACTTTTCTTTCTTGAGTTCTCAATATTGCTGGACCTCTTGAGCAGCTGTCTGCTGAGGCTAACAGCTTATTGAATCAAGTTAATTTCATTAGACACAGATGTAATACAGACAAAATCAGAACATTTATAGTTGCTTACATCTATTAGTAGCACCAAGGAAGTTCACCAAGGAGCGGAGAATGGCAAATTGTACATGGGATTGGTATTCACCAAATCCTAATACATTTTTCAGATTCAATTCAAGGTTAAATTTTACAAAAGGGAGACATAAGTGCAGTCTGGCAGCCTCATATTGAGGACAACTGAGCAAGAAGTGCTCAATGGTCTCTGGAACACCACACTCGGGGCAGAGAGGGCTTTGACACAGGTTAAATCTACTCAGATGAGAAAGGACACCAACATGACCGATTCTAAATCGGCTAATAATACACTGAAATTTTCTTGACATAGCACCACCCAATCTAAACTTTGGTCTGCTACTCAATTCATACATAAATCTTCCCTTCCCGGATCCCCTCACTTGATTTCCCCAACACTCGCTCCAGTAGTCTAACATTTTGTTTTTCAGTTGGCTAACCTGCTCCTCATAACTTAGATAAGTGAGTACTGATTTAATATTTTGGTGACCCATTTTTGCGCACCGATCCACTATCTCATTTCCCATTATGCCCGAATGTGCAGGGATCCATTGTAACTGAATCCTGTTCTTCAATTGTACCACAATTTTTTGAATTCTTCTACTAAAAACCTCATAGGTAGGGTTATTCAAGTTTAATATAATATCCAGAGAACATCTAGAATCAACAAAAATGACCACGTTATGATTTGACAGGTTATCAGTGGTATAATTTACAGCCTGTAAAATTGCAAATAGCTCTGCTCCCACAATTGAGTGACCTGGGTTTAGGAGCCAGGAGGTACATATTTTTAGATGTGGCACATAAATAGCAGCAGATGCTGATCCTGTTTGTAGCTTGGAACCATCTGTGAAAATTCTATAGGGATTACAATATTTTGATGTTACATGCTCTTCAAATATATGATTTACTTCAGCTGCTGTAAGGGATTTAACATCAGGAAATTCAACACACACATTAGATGAGATATCCATATACGGACTAGTGAGCTGTTCAATTTGGGATCCTGGAGGAGAAAAGTTAAACTGAATTTTTTCCATTATTTCTGTGCGTTTCAGTGCAAGCTCACTTTTTGGAGGGGATCTGAATAGCTCAATTTTAGCTGGGAACTCTTTGGGCTCAGCATCCAAGAAACTGCATCTCAAACACCACTTCAGGAACAAGTAATCAAGGTACAATTTCAGAGGCATAATGAATGCTTCAGCTTCCATTGAGGAAACTGGAGATGTTTTCCGTGCACCCAAGATGGATCGCAGAGCTGAGTTTTGGATCACATTAATTAATTTAAAACTACTTTCAGGAAGCTTTGTGAATATCACATGTCCATACATAAGTTTGCATCTAATGTATGATACATATATCTGACGCAACAACTTTTGAGAAGATCCCCACGAGATCCCGGACAATGCCCTGAGAACCTGCAGCCGTTGTTGACACTCTGTTTTAACATTTTGTATATGTGGTAAGAAGGTAAGTTTAGGGGAATCCAATGTTATTCCAAGTACACGCTGTTTATTAGTTGTGTCTATTGTTTTAGAATTTAATCGTAGGTTAATCAATGGTACATATTTTTTCCGAGTAAAAATTTGATACTTAGTTTTGTCCACATTTATGGCTAGTTTCCATTTCCTCAACCAGTGTGTCAGGCCATTCAGGTAGTTCTGCATCGTCCGCTGGATCTCGCCTGGGGATCTCCCACTTGCAACTATTGTCACATCGTCCGCATATGAGATGCATTGGATGCCCTCCATCTGAGGCAAATCATGGAGCATCACATTAAACAGCAGGGGGCTCAAAACTACACCTTGGGGCAAACCACAACCAAGAATCTTATCAGATGAGACAGCATCTGCCACCCTAACTCTAACACGTCTATTGCTCAAGTATGATCTTAACCATACGACAGTGCGTATGTCACAGCCAATGTTTATAAGCTTATGCAAAAGTCCAGCATGCCATACAATATCATAAGCACTCTCCAAATCAACATAGACAATCAAACAATACATTTTTTTTGACCAGGCTTGTGAAATACAGTTTTTAATTAGAGCAAGGGCATCATACGTAGATCTCTTTCTGCGGAACCCAGTTTGATAGCAAGAGAAGATCTTCTTTTTTTCTAAAAAGTAATCAAGTCGACGTTTGACAATCTGTTCCATGATTTTTGAGAGACAGGAGAGCAAAGTAATAGGTCGATATCCATTGGGAGCTGAATGGTCTTGTTTGGGTTTCTTTACTGGACATATAATTCCCAACTTCCATGCTTCTGGGAAGTAACCACTCATGTAACTTTTGTTAAACAAATAGAGAATGTGTTCTTTGAATGACTGCGGTGCCTGACTGAGGAAAGCATAGAGAATATCATCAGAACCAGGGCCAGTATTCTTCACATGTTTTAAACTCCTCTGTAATTCATGCATTGCTATTTGAGAACTAAGGTGTGTATTTCCTACCTGCACTGCTGAAAGGTTAGAGATGGTATTTCCAATTGTCTTAGAAAATTCATCACCTAATTTTATCAAGTGTCTACAGAAATGGGCCAGTAATAATTCAGCTTTGTCTGCTGTGCTGCCTGCTATATCACCTACAGTTGGATTTGGATTGATAGAACTACCTTTCATTGAGTGTATCAACCTCCAGACATTGCCAACACCAGTGTTCGAGTCCAGAGTGCTTACAAAACTCGTCCAACTTTTGATTTTCTTCTGCTTAATGATTTCCTTGGCCTTTCTTTCATGATCCTTATACAAATGCAAATTTTCTGCCGTGGGATGTTTTGATAATTTATTTCGAGCTTTCCTTCGCTTTGCTACAGCCAAAGCGCACTCTCTATCCCACCATGGTGTTTTCCTACTAACTACCCAAGCCGATGAGGATTTGGGGATGCACCTGCTGGCAGCATCCTGGAGCCCTTTTGTTAAAGCTGTATTCAAGTTGTCAACTTGGAGGCTAGCTATCTGACTTATTTGGAATTGAGATAATTCTTCTTTAAAACCAGCCCAATTTGCATTTTTCAAAATCCATCTACGTAGATGGTTGTCGGACTTTTTAACTACTGTGCCAAAAGTACATTCGATTGGATAATGATCGCTCCCTAGATCCGCACCTCTTTCAAAAAACCCACACGCAAGAAGAGTTGGAGGGACAATACACAAATCTAATGTAGAACTTGTCCCCACACGTGAGTCAATATAAGTGGGCAAGTCAGGAGGGTTAAGTACTCCAAGAGAGTTCTCATCTAGAAGTCTACACAGGTTCCTTCCTGAAGCATTTTGTCGGTTCTTACAGTCCCACAAAGGTGCATGAGCATTCATGTCCCCAATGAATATAAACAATTCACTCATCTGAACATAATAATGATACAACTCTTCAAAACCAATACACGCATTAGGATTATAAATATTACATATATCTATATAACCATAAGAACAAAACACTTTAATTGATGCAATTTCTAATTTACCATTCAAGAACTTATCAACATTATTCACAGAATAGTTAACATCATTCCTGATCACAAAGCATAGCCCACCTTTGGCTCCATTTTCTCTATGGGACCACACACAATTATAGCCTATGAATTTAGGCTCATTAGTTTTAATCCATGTCTCACACAAACATAGTATGTCAGGCTTTTTTCTGTACAGATAGAGTTTCACTTCTGCTAACTTTGAAGATAAACCATTACAGTTGAATTGATATAAATAAAAATTTTTTTCTGAGGCACCATTTCTTTTAATCCTCTGATTGCAGATTTTATAGTTATACATCATTTTTTTTTGATGCTGATCCCAATCTCTTATTTCTTTTAGAGTGGGATATAGGTATTTGAGAAGTTTTAGTATTTTTTCCTGATATTGTAATATTTTCCATGGCTGTGTCACTTTTGTTTTGAGGATTTACTTTATTGTGATACTCACTAAGTAGTTGGGAGCCAATTTTTTGGCCAAGATGATTTCTAATCATTCCCAGAAGCAGTAGGTCTCGTTGACGCTTGTTTTCATGATTTAAGTTTGATGAGAATGCTTCCATCATAAACTTGCCCAGGCGAGAAAAGAAATCCTCAAACATGGCTTGCACATGAGTTTCAATTTTTTTTACCACTGTTTGCACTAAACTTCCATCAGAGACAGTACTTTCTTGTGAGGACATACTACCTTCAAAGTGAGTAGCAAGTACATTCTGCTCTGGTTGATTTGGTTTAGTTTGGGGGATCCTTCTTGGTAAATAATACGATCCTTGAGATTGATGTACATCAGCCGGGACAGTCACATGTTTAGGTTGAGAAGTTTTTAAAGCTGAAGCATATGTTTTTTGATTTTCCATTGAACTTAGGATTTGGGAACTTTCTTGCCTGGAGGCATCTTTTTCTTTGTTCATTTGAGAGCTTATCACAGTAGAAGTAGTCTTGGTTTTTTCCAAGATAGATTCAAGATTATTGGTGGTCTCAGAGATGACTCGCTTCCGAGCTTCTGAAAATGAGACTCCTTCTTTCATTAGTGCTTGTATTTGTAAAGCATTTTGTATGTAAGGGCATTCTTTAGAGCTGGCCACATGATTTCCCTTGCAGTTAGCACAGAGGGGAGTGGGAGCGGTACAATTTTCTTTAGTGTGTCCACCACCACAAATTAAACACCTTTCACCAGATGAACACCCACTTGCAAAATGTCCGTGTCGTTGGCATTTGTAGCATCGGATAGGTGGAGGTGAATATGGACTTACTTGGAAATTCATGAATTCAATTTTTATTTGTTTTGGAAGATCTCTACCTTGAAATTGGACTTTAACACTTAGAGAACTTTCTTTTTTACCATTAGAAAACTTTGGCAATCTTACCATGTTTATGATTTTAGCATTTCCACTAGTGGCAATTGGAATGAGATCTTCCAAATTGACATCATAGTCAATTGGCCTGATTACTCCAAAAGTGGATTGTGCAGACTCAGACCGTGGTTTATAACACCGAACTGCAAACTTTCCCATGCTGCTCACTTTCAACAATCTTGCCATTTCCTCTTCCGTGGCTTCCTTGAGCTCTACTGCAATCAAGTTTCTTCGTTTGTTAACTCTTATTTCTTCAACGTAGTCATAGTTTAGTACTTCCTTTAATCCCTGGGCAACTCCAAATGGATCATATGTCACTTTTTTCTTGATTGCTCCAACTAAATTGTTGTTTGACTCTTGCAGTTGTGTGATCAGGATAGTGCTTGCCTTATCTTTAGATGCCAAAGTTTTATTAGTTGGATATACTCTTCTTGATTTAGGGGAGATAGATTTGCGTGTTTTTTTAACGGTTTCACAATCAGAGTTTGAGCTTGAGAGGCTCACACTAGTTCTTCCTCTTTTTTTTGATAGTTTGTTGTTCTTGAACCATGTTCCCTGAATTATGGATTCATTCGTTTCTTCATGGATCATCACTTTTTCGCCATTGTTAGGCTCTTCATCACTATCACTAGCAGGGTTGGTGTCCAGCAGTTGCATCTCTTCAATTTCACTGCAGGGATCATCTGACTCTCTCAGATCGCTGTAGCGGTTAGTTAATGGCAGTTCTGCCATTTTAAATTAGAAGGTAGCCCCAGAAGGGGCCACCCACAAAAAGCAATTAACAATCACCAGAACACAATTAGTAATTTAACAAATAAAAAAACACAATTACAAAAAAATACGGCAAGTACACAATTACAAAAATGAAATATCGTTAAGTGGCCCACCCCAGATGGAGAGGAGAGAGCCAGTTGCGGATATAATGAAGATGGCTAATGAGATTTATTAGATGTCTCGGTAATACTTATCAGTTTTCGCAAGAGCTTGTCAAAGTATGGTCTTTACTCGACGAAAGCAACTGCCTCTCTCCAATGACTGTTTTGAAAAGTCCGCTAAATGCCATCCGCAATCAGGCATTACTAAGGGGTGGAAAAAAATTCTCGCTCTTCCTCCCCTCTCAATGAAAAAATATTTTCCCACATGAGTCCAATAAAAACTCATTATTAACATTTTAAGAAAATACGAATGGATTATGAAGGGGAGGAAAAATTGAAGGGATGCTGAACCCTTCCTTCTGTAGTACGGGTAGTACATAAGCGCAGAACACTTATGTGTGAATATTGCGGTAGGCCGTTACACGCCGTTAAGGCCCCGATTCACTGGCGTTCATGTAGCATACCGCTACATAAGTGTAAAAATTAGAAATTCGCTATTCATACTTGAATAAATTAATTAGCAGCATCAAAAATATTACTCTAATTTATTATTAATTATTTTCTACTTCTAATTCGTAATTATTAAAATTTTTGTGTAAATACATGAGAGATCAAATAATCAATTTACATTTCGAGTTCTTAAGAAGCCCGTCTGGCAACACACTAGCGCGTCGCCTAGTCCACTTACTCTTGCTTGTGGCGTGGTTGCGCAAACATCTCGTAAGTGCAGTGATATTTAGGGTAAAATAAGAGTAAAACCGGGTAAGAATATGTGCCATGTGTTTCGGTGTATTGTGTATTTTAATCTGAAGATCTGCTCAGTGTCATGAATTAGGGATAAAAATTAGTGTTAAGATTCTGAGATTGGCATGTGTTTTTATAGAGTGAAAATTGCGTGTCATCTCCCAAACTCTCGTGTAAATTCATACTAGATATTCAGTTTAACGTACTGGTTTTCTTTCTCTCTACTGCAAGCATATTGCGGGTCTTTGCCAGTATCATATCACGAATCTTCAGGAACTACTGGTGGACGGACGCGGCGAAATTGCCGGCGTTCGTTCCCGATAGCTTCTGGTATAATGGCGGAACACTCTGCCGTCTTCTGTCATTACTACGTGATTTTTATTTGCATTTTAAGCATGTGTTCTAATAGTATTTTCTCTTATTTTTTTTACAAATTACTTCTAGTAGTTTTTGTTAAACTCATTTAAACACGAAATAATCATTAAAGATGTCTTTAAATAGTTTTTAATAAATTACGAAGTTATTCATGTCTACTTGCTATAGTTTTGAACTTCATTCTTAATTCCACGTAACCCCCACTTAATTCGATATCAACCATCAATGAAATTAACGTGCCTTTTCGCATTCGTGTGACAAACACCCATTACTATCTGCCTATCATTGAGTGTGTGCAAGACGCCGGCGGCTTTGGCTATGCCGACGCGTAAAAGCCGCTGGTTCCACCGCTGCACGAAATATTCATGCTTTCGTTTTCTTTGCGTATTTTCCTTCTGTGAGATCCAAAACGCATTTTTCCTTTTTATTTTATCAGAGGAAAAATTATCCCTTTTATTCCTCCATTCTTGCTAACGATATTTTACTTAATTGATGTAATTCTCCTTTTTGCTCCCTAAGCCATGCCTTGTTAAATCATGTGCCTTCCATGATTCCAGGGGAATTTTCCCCGGTTCCTTTTTGAAAAAAAAAAATTCAAAATAGCCTACTAAAAATTCTTAAATCTCATGCCTTGCATTTGAAGCAATAGCG
Source organism: Morinoia aosen (assembly GCA_030386875.1). Lineage (NCBI taxonomy): Eukaryota > Metazoa > Arthropoda > Malacostraca > Amphipoda > Talitridae > Morinoia > Morinoia aosen. The sequence goes on along the minus strand of CM059567.1, from coordinate 30,040,037 downwards.
GTTGTATCAGACTTTCTTGAGTAAATTCTTCCTCTCTCTTCTCGAGTTTAGCTGGAGTTTGAACTTGTAGGAGTTTCTCGGATTTTCCCCGTGTGGGAAGAATTGTCATTATTGTGTGGATATTCAGTAGTGCCATGTCTTGATGTCTCTCCTGAATCGCGTAATCCAGCATCCTGGAATCCTGTGCAGGACCTCTACAGCCTCGCCCTACACAAAACCTTCAAAATCAAATCTCCCTGGGTTTCTGGTTTTCCTGAGCGCCATGATGATTGCTTAATGCCATTCTCACATTATCAGTGACTAACTTGCTATTACTAATCTGGACAAGTAATTCAACTTGAGTGTGCCCCCCTGCTAATGTGCCACTTGATTCTGCTCACATGAGCCTGAGTTTGCTCGCTCAATTCACACCCCCATCTTATTTTTGGAGTCATTAGTTATTCTTGAACTACGTCATTGACTCTCGCTCAATCATCTCAAGTTACTTAATTCCACTTCCCCAAATTCAACTCACTCACCACGCTTAACTCCATCGTGTGCCGGCCTTCGTCGACTCCAGCCTGGTCCTCCGGCACGGATCGCCACTTTCACAAGCTCTCCGGGATCAAGAACCAAGACAGTTCCTGGTGTTCGCTACCCAAATAAACTCCATCACGGAAAACTAAGCTGAGTTATCCAAACGTGTTTCATTATCATCTCATTATTTTCCCATGCGCTTCGAGAGAAAATCGAGTTTTTGTCATAGCCGTTCAAATCAAAAATTCCACTGAACCACTTCACGGCAAACCCCAAAACCCGACACTGGTGCATCGGCCGCTATTTTAAAAATAAAAGAAAGAACTAAACTCGAAGTGTTCTGGGAGACTGTGAGAGGATAATGTTGGCGTAGCATGGTAGTGATAAATTTTCCCATTTCGTGGTAGTTTGAGAGATTTCCTGTGAGTTTGACCATGCTAATGAATTTTCTCTGAGCAGCTTAAAAATTTTTTTATCTTTCTTTTATGCTGTTTCCTGTCTTTGTTTGTTTTTGTGCCTCAGTAGGTAGGAAAATATTTTTCTACTATTTCCGTGCTGTGCATTTATTCCTGACTACCGTAAAATTCTCGTCCCATTTTTTTTCTCTTTCCGTTATCTTCAACGTTATTGATTGATTGAGTAGGTAGGAAAATAATTTTTCTCTCACCTGCTTAATTTTGTGCCTACGCAATTGCCGCATACCGCATAATAATTTTTTTTTCTCTTCGTTTCCAAATTCATATTTCCTATCTTCTGCTTTCACTTAATTTGAATGATCGAGTAGGTAAAGAATTAACGCAAACCCTTGCTACCTAATCCCAAGTCTTGGGCACTGATATCATCAATTGCGCATTCCCCAAAAGAGATCGCTAGCATGCCTGACTCAGACAATGAAGATCGAGCACACGCAAATCCCATTAGACTCCCGCCTTTCATCCCAGGGGACGCTCACACCTGGTTCAACCAGGTGGAAGCTGTGTTTAGGTATAATAGGATAAATCAGGACATAGACAAATTTTACGCGCTCGTTAGCGCAGCGCCCACGAAACTGCTTAATGATTCCAACGAGTTATTAGAAAACCCTCCTGATCACGATCCTTACGGAATATTGAAAAGAAAAATCTTGGCAAGGCTTCAGATGTCCGATGCGGACAAGTTTCGTAGCTTGGTAGATGCCTCAGCAATTCCACCTGTCTCTGCTTCTTTCTCTCCCTCTTCGCTCGTGAAAGAACTTCGGAAACTCGCTACTGGTGTTGCCGTAGCTGAGGGGTTTCTGAAGGAAGTTTTCATGACGAAGCTCGCACCTAATGTGCGTCCTTTCCTCTCGTTAGCGGGGCCCGAGCAAACTCTAGAAAAATTAGCGGAGTCCGCTGAGACTGTGATTAGAAATATCAATTTGCCACGAGAACCACAAGTTGCTTCCTTGAATGTAGGAGCTACAACTTTTAGCCCGTCAAATACGACGCAGAATTCAGTCAAAATAGATCAGTTGCAGCAGGACATCGCTGAAATAAAGCAAGCTCTCCAAAATTTTCAAATAGGTCAGAGTCAAAGTGTGGCGCACATTCAGCAAGGCCCAGGGAGATTCCAAAGCCACCAAAATGCCTACAACTATCCTTATGACTATCCCTCCAACTATCACTATCCTCCTCCTCCTCCTCAACGCTTTGATAGAGGTAGATCTTATGATAGGTCAAATAATCAAAACCCCCGTTTTCGGTCACGCTCTCGTGATGCCAGTAGCAACTTGTGCTGGTATCACCAGAAATTTGGTGACCAAGCTCGTAAATGCGCCTCACGCTTTTGTCCGCGTTATACCGAACAAATGACTTCGGGAAACGCCACCAGCAACGCACAGTAGCGAGTACTGCGTTGCCTCATTCCCAGACTACTCGCCTCTTGACAATTCTCGATCCCGTTACCAAATACCGATTCTTAATCGACACTGGATCCAGTGTATCCATAATCCCTGCCACGGCAAGAGTCAAAAATCAGCCCTTAGTGGCTACATTACGCGCCGCAAACGGCACGCCAATCTCGTGTTACGGTGAACGAGTTTTAGAGTGCAGTCTGGGATTGAGGCGAACTTTCTTGTTTACCTTCCTCATCGCGGAAGTCCAAGAGCCTATCATTGGCGCGGACTTTCTCGAAAAATTTGGGATTGTTGTCGATGTCAAAAATAGATGCATTAGGGACGAGGAGACACAGATCTCAATTCCCGCTGGTAGCATAACTAAAGAAAATGTCTTGCATTCCTTTTCTATTGCTTTCAAGGAGGAGTGCATGTTCGCACAAATCCTCAAAAGTTTTCCCGCATTAACAAACCCTAACTTAATTTCCAAAAATATGCAAACCTGCACGAAACACTTCATAGAGACGCAAGGACCGCCTGTCTTCTCCCGTGCTAGGAGATTGCCGCCTGATCGATTAGCGTTAGCCAAGAAAGAATTCGCGCGCATGCAGGAGTGTGGCATCATCCGCACCTCCAAAAGTCCTTGGGCTAGCCCTCTTTTGCTGGTACCCAAGGCTAACGGTGAATTCAGACCGTGCGGGGATTTCCGCAGGTTGAATGCCGTTACTTTACCTGATCGCTATCCTATTCCGTACCTTCACGATTTCAGTGCAAATTTGGAAGGAGCACAAATTTTCTCTAAGATTGACCTGCAGTCCGCCTTTCATCAAATCCCTCTTGATGAGTCCGCTATCCCCAAGACCGCTGTCATCACTCCATTTGGTCTCTTTGAATTTCTAAAAATGCCCTATGGTCTCCGGAACGCACCTCAAACGTTCCAGAGACACATGGCTGAAATCTTCTCTGATCTCTCGTTCGCTTTTGTCTACTTAGACGATATCCTTGTGGCGTCCACAACCCCAGAGTTGCACAAAGACCACCTTAGGGTCGTTTTTCAAAGATTGTCCGACAATGGACTCCTCGTAAATCCTGAGAAATGTGAGTTCGGAAAGTCATCACTGATTTACTTAGGTCATGAAATCTCTAGCCTAGGTCTAAAACCTTTGCCTTCCAAAGTAGAAGTGATCAGAAACTTTCCTCTTCCTCAGACCCAGAAGGAACTAAGAAGGTTCCTAGGTTCTGTTAACTTCTACCATCGTTTCATACGCAATTGTGCTCAAACTTTAGCGCCCTTGTCCGACCTCCTCGAAAAGAAACATAAAGGCAAATCTATCGAGGTAAAATGGACAGAAGAAGCGCGCAAAGCGTTTGAGGAAATAAAACACAAGTTAGCTTCCGCGACGGAACTATCCTACCCTATTTCTAATGCTGATTTCAGCCTAGTTGTTGACGCATCCAGTACCGCCGTAGGTGCTGTGTTGCAACAACAAGTAGGTACTAATATCTCTCCTCTTGCTTTCTTTTCCAAGAAGATGTCGCCCACTGAGCGTGCTTATAGCGCGTTCGGTAGGGAACTTCTTGCTATCTACCTATCTGTGAGACACTTTCGCTATGCTCTCGAGGCGAGGGAGTTTGTGATCTACACAGATCACAAACCTCTGACCTCGGCGATCAAGATGCCTTCTGAGCGGCATTCGCCTAGAGAAGCTCGACACCTGTCCTTTATAAGTCAGTTCTCAACTGACATCCGTTACATTAAGGGACTAGACAATACCGTAGCCGATTGCCTCTCCAGAGTTAATTCTGTCCAAACCAGTGGCGAAATCACCTTCGGCAACATTTGTAATGCTCAAAAGGAGGATCCTGAACTTCAGGACCTTCTCAAATCTTCTAACCCTTCCCTTCCAAAACTAACCTTGGTTGACGGCGTGTATCGTGATGCCGAGCGACCTTCTCGTTTGTATCTTCCTGCGACTCTCCGCAGAGTAGCTGTCCTCCACTACCATTCCCTCAGTCACCCTGGTATTAACCGTACATTGCGTTTGATTTCTGATCGTTACGTCTGGCCAGCGATGCGTAAGGAGGTCAAGCAAATTGTGCAAACTTGCCATGCGTGTCAGAGTAGTAAGGTGGTGAAACATAATCGTGCAGCGCTGCAGAGTTGCGCATTCACAGGTCAAAAGTTTGACTCTGTCCACCTAGACCTAGTGGGTCCCTTGCCTGTATCGCGCGGTTATTCTTATTTGTTGACCATCATCGATAGGTTCACGCGTTGGGTTGAGGCTGTCCCTCTTCCTGATACACAAACTGAGACTGTAGCTCGCGCCTTCATGTCCAACTGGATAGCCAGATTTGGGGTTCCCGTACAAGTCACACATGACCGGGGATCACAATTTACCTCCAAATTTTGGAGTGAGCTCAGTACCGCTTTAGGGTGTGCAAACACATCCACGACAGCTTATCATCCGCAGTCAAATGGACTTATTGAGAGAGTCCACAGAGACCTCAAGTCTGCCTTGCGTTGCCTTAATTGCAGTCACGATTGGACCGATAGACTTCCAGTAGTATTGCTCAGCATTAGGAATCTCTTCCGGCAAGATCAGCAGTGCACAGCGGCGGAGATGTTGTACGGGAAGACACTTCGTCTCCCCGGCGACATTGTTGACCCAAAACCGTTGCCTGAATTTTCATCCGCTGACCGTTCCGCATATGTAACCTGCCTAAAAGATTGCATGCGTAAGATTGAGTATGTTGCTCCACGAATGCCTCAGACTGAGGACAGACTAGATCCTGCCCTGCAAGACTGCACACATGTGTATGTCCGAAATGATGCTATAAAGCCTACGCTCACGCGCCCTTATGATGGCCCATTCAAAGTACTTAAACGCAAGCAAAAATATTTCATCCTCGACAGATTCGGCTCGAGCGACCCTGTGAGCATAGACAGATTAAAAGTCGCATACACTTCGGATCATAGTGTAACTTATAACTCATCATCTTCTCCGCAGAATTCTCCTTCCACTGAGACTCGACCATATCTACCATCTCAGCTTCCTCAGTTGACTGCATTGTTGCCTAGTCAGCTTGAGTGTAACCCTTTCTATGTGCCTGTACACTCAAACCCTATCCATACGCCTATCGTAGACTCTAATTCTAGTCCTCTTACTGTCACAGCGACAAGTCTGGAGAGACCAGACGAGCCCGCTGCAGTAACTCCTGTTCCTAGGACTCTTGCTGATCTAAACTTGCAGACCCGTTTGGTGAAACTTCCCCGCTCAGTATCGTTTGCCAATTGCCGAACTCGGCAGGGTCGTGTAGTTCGCCCTCCTTCCCGCTACAGATGATTGCAGCGGGTGGACCTTTCGGCCTGCGCCTTAGGGGGTAATGTAGCATACCGCTACATAAGTGTAAAAATTAGAAATTCGCTATTCATACTTGAATAAATTAATTAGCAGCATCAAAAATATTACTCTAATTTATTATTAATTATTTTCTACTTCTAATTCGTAATTATTAAAATTTTTGTGTAAATACATGAGAGATCAAATAATCAATTTACATTTCGAGTTCTTAAGAAGCCCGTCTGGCAACACACTAGCGCGTCGCCTAGTCCACTTACTCTTGCTTGTGGCGTGGTTGCGCAAACATCTCGTAAGTGCAGTGATATTTAGGGTAAAATAAGAGTAAAACCGGGTAAGAATATGTGCCATGTGTTTCGGTGTATTGTGTATTTTAATCTGAAGATCTGCTCAGTGTCATGAATTAGGGATAAAAATTAGTGTTAAGATTCTGAGATTGGCATGTGTTTTTATAGAGTGAAAATTGCGTGTCATCTCCCAAACTCTCGTGTAAATTCATACTAGATATTCAGTTTAACGTACTGGTTTTCTTTCTCTCTACTGCAAGCATATTGCGGGTCTTTGCCAGTATCATATCACGAATCTTCAGGAACTACTGGTGGACGGACGCGGCGAAATTGCCGGCGTTCGTTCCCGATAGCTTCTGGTATAATGGCGGAACACTCTGCCGTCTTCTGTCATTACTACGTGATTTTTATTTGCATTTTAAGCATGTGTTCTAATAGTATTTTCTCTTATTTTTTTTACAAATTACTTCTAGTAGTTTTTGTTAAACTCATTTAAACACGAAATAATCATTAAAGATGTCTTTAAATAGTTTTTAATAAATTACGAAGTTATTCATGTCTACTTGCTATAGTTTTGAACTTCATTCTTAATTCCACGTAACCCCCACTTAATTCGATATCAACCATCAATGAAATTAACGTGCCTTTTCGCATTCGTGTGACAAACACCCATTACTATCTGCCTATCATTGAGTGTGTGCAAGACGCCGGCGGCTTTGGCTATGCCGACGCGTAAAAGCCGCTGGTTCCACCGCTGCACGAAATATTCATGCTTTCGTTTTCTTTGCGTATTTTCCTTCTGTGAGATCCAAAACGCATTTTTCCTTTTTATTTTATCAGAGGAAAAATTATCCCTTTTATTCCTCCATTCTTGCTAACGATATTTTACTTAATTGATGTAATTCTCCTTTTTGCTCCCTAAGCCATGCCTTGTTAAATCATGTGCCTTCCATGATTCCAGGGGAATTTTCCCCGGTTCCTTTTTGAAAAAAAAAAATTCAAAATAGCCTACTAAAAATTCTTAAATCTCATGCCTTGCATTTGAAGCAATAGCGGTTGTATCAGACTTTCTTGAGTAAATTCTTCCTCTCTCTTCTCGAGTTTAGCTGGAGTTTGAACTTGTAGGAGTTTCTCGGATTTTCCCCGTGTGGGAAGAATTGTCATTATTGTGTGGATATTCAGTAGTGCCATGTCTTGATGTCTCTCCTGAATCGCGTAATCCAGCATCCTGGAATCCTGTGCAGGACCTCTACAGCCTCGCCCTACACAAAACCTTCAAAATCAAATCTCCCTGGGTTTCTGGTTTTCCTGAGCGCCATGATGATTGCTTAATGCCATTCTCACATTATCAGTGACTAACTTGCTATTACTAATCTGGACAAGTAATTCAACTTGAGTGTGCCCCCCTGCTAATGTGCCACTTGATTCTGCTCACATGAGCCTGAGTTTGCTCGCTCAATTCACACCCCCATCTTATTTTTGGAGTCATTAGTTATTCTTGAACTACGTCATTGACTCTCGCTCAATCATCTCAAGTTACTTAATTCCACTTCCCCAAATTCAACTCACTCACCACGCTTAACTCCATCGTGTGCCGGCCTTCGTCGACTCCAGCCTGGTCCTCCGGCACGGATCGCCACTTTCACAAGCTCTCCGGGATCAAGAACCAAGACAGTTCCTGGTGTTCGCTACCCAAATAAACTCCATCACGGAAAACTAAGCTGAGTTATCCAAACGTGTTTCATTATCATCTCATTATTTTCCCATGCGCTTCGAGAGAAAATCGAGTTTTTGTCATAGCCGTTCAAATCAAAAATTCCACTGAACCACTTCACGGCAAACCCCAAAACCCGACATTCATGACTCGAAAAATTGCGGCAGTGGATCCGTCCGCCAGTTGAAGTGAGAACTGGCGACATGATACACTCAGCACGCAAGATGAAGCACCGCGAAATGCAATGCAAGGCGTCAGTCTGCCTCAGCGTGTCGTACGGGTAGGTGCGCGATTGCGACCAGCCGCATAGAGCGCAGGATTAAACTAAAGCGCACGTTGCGCTGTGCTTTAGCCTTTTGTAAGCACTGCTTATCACATTCTGCAAGCGTAGAATTTTTTAAATGCGTCTATACAATTCAGTGTTCGAGTTTTGTCCACTCAATTGCGGAGCAAGACATTGCTGCGCACCTCTCTCGTCAACGTTCAAATCGGTACTGCTCGTCGCAGTGACGACCGTCCTAATCCAGACATGCTCGGTAAGGTGGGTTGTTATTACCGTCACAACACAAACATTTCTCGATAATTTTTTTCGAAACGGTGAGACAGGGATAATCACGACACGTTGGAACTTAGCTTTTGGAATGATTTATTGAAGAAAAACCAGGAGGACTGGCGACGAGCTTGATCTCGAAGAGCTTGTCTAGGTGGGCACTCCGTGCCGGCGGGGTCCGGTGAGCGATGGTGAGGTCTGGAGGTAAATGAGAGTGTTTGGGGAACTTTAGGTAAACTCACTTTTACGACTGACGGAATCTGAGTTTTAAGAGCAGTGACGTGCGAGGAGAGTCCCTCTTATGAGTTCAGGAATGTCTGATAATTTCCACACTGACAAGACAAGTTGTCGTGGTTGACACAGGTAGCTTAACTAGCCTTTGATGATAATATCTTTAGGCTTTACTAGCTCCAAAAACCGAGGTGATTGTAAAGGGAAGTATAAAAAGAATCAACAAACGTCTTACGCCAAAGTGGCGAAATCACGTGGTATCACTCGCTGGTGGAGCCAGAGACTAAGGTCACGTAGATTTTAACTAGTATGTCTCAGGCAGACTTTTAACTTGTTAAGATAAGGCCCAGGGAATTGTGTGTGTGGCGTTTGGCGACGTCGTTGAGGTTGAGAAATGCTGTAACACCAAGCTAGAGAGACGCCAGAGAGAGTGAGTTTCAAAAAAAGAGACGCGTCACCGCGCAGTATTGCCATTCAGAAGCTTTTCTATCGAAAAATGTCGAGTGTTATTTTATATCTCATGCATTTACACAAAAACTTCAAGGAATACTAATTATAAATAGAAAATTATTAATAATAATTTAGAGGAAGATTTTTAACGTCAATAATTATTTTATTTAAGTGCGAATGAGAAATTTTTATAATTTTACACTTATGTAGCAAATGCTACAGTGGCCACTCTGCCAACTGGCTGGTGTGCAGGGATGGGAGGCACATTGAGAGGCGTGCTGGCGGTTATCACCGCGATTTTTGCCTAGTGTATCGGGGCCTTTACAAAGGCCCCGACGCCGTCGGCCCTCAACTTCAGGTTCAAGGTAAGTTGTGCGGTGGCGGATAGGCAATGCCTCCGATAGATGGTTTGGGCATGATATTGGGACAGTGAAACTATTTAGGACTGTTGGTCCATCGCGAAGATAGGTCGTTAGGTGCCTCTGTATTACGGAGGGAAAATAATTCTTCCCTCGAATAAACTGAGCTCGCGTATCACAGATACTTGCAAAAAGTATTTCTGTCACGATTTTCAAGTTTTCGAAAAAGTAAAACCTGACGAAGGAAAAACGTTAAGAAGAAAAATCTAAAAAGAAAAACTTGAGAGGAAAAACTGAAAAGGATAAACTTGAAGAGAAAAACTTAACTATAGAAACTCAACTTGAAAACTTAACTGGAGAACAAAAGCTTCTTTAGCTCAAAGATCGTCAGGTCAAAAACTCCATAGCTTGTAATTAGCTCAGAGCTTGTTTGCTGAATCGCTTTTTCGCTTGACTACTATTGCAAGTTCGCTACTTCGCCTCGCAGCTATCTGAAATTCTGGAATTTAAGGAAAGTTATCCCAGCGACAGAAAAACTGTTGACAAACCTCGACTTAATATATATCAGTCAGCAATTGACTTCTCTTTTATCCCTGAAATACCAGGAAGATTCCTAAAACCAGCCTAAGAAAATACGGCCTCTTATCGATCAACTGACGACCCTCAGGTATCCCTAAGACAGGGACATTTTAAATATGTGGCATCCTAACAAGGACCAACCCAATTTAACCATCAATTGGTGCCCGAACCGGGACATCACCAAAAATATCCATCAATTGGCGCCCGAACACGGATATCGTCAGAAATATCCATGAAGGGCATTTATAGCCTTGCCTTCTGTAATGAATCATGATTGTCGTTTTAAAAAATATATTCCTTTGAACGCATAAAAGTGGTTGTTGGATCATCAAAGAGGCAACTTTAACCTGGTTTTGAAGCGCTTAATCAGAACGAGTTTTGAACGGAAACGGTTCACTTTTAAAATCTGCATTATCGATTCACATAAATATATATTATGAAGTACTAACCATTAAATTAGAGACTAATGTTTTACCTCATATATTAAGGATTGTTAAGGTTGGTGGAGATGAGTTAAATTTAAGATAGTTATTAACATCCAATCCTAATCGTTTTCTCAATAGTGTTTTTCGAAATTGCAAGAGAGAGATAATAAAGACAATTTACGGGAAAACTCAGCTTGAATTTCTTTATTGAAGGAAGCCGTGATGACCGATGGCGTGCTTGACTTCGGACGATCTTCTCTTAGATGGGAAACTCCGTGCAGGCGAGGTCCGCCGAGCGATGACGTTGGCCAGGTGTAAGTGGGTGTGTTTGTGGAGGTTCACAGTCTGTTTAATGTTAGCGACTGACAGAATATCAATTCCACCCGTGACGTGTGGATGAGTCACTATTTATGGGTTCAGGCTTTAGAATAATTCCACGATGTGAAAAGCAAGTTGTCGTGGTTGAGCGGGTAGATTAATTAGCCATTAGTAGTAATATACTAGGCTCTACTAGCTCCGAACCAAGTGATTTCAATGTGATATATGACCAAAAGTCAGACCGTCTCACGTCACAGATAGACAATTTACGTGGTGTAACTAGATGTCTTAGTGAGAAATAATAAGCCACGTGAATTTAACTTGTAAAGCTCAAGCCCAAGGAATGTGTGTTGTGGCGTTTGGTGCCGTCGAGGATCTGCAATAATCAAAGACGCTGAATGAGAAGGTTCTCGAAGAGGCATCAAGGAAAAATTCCACAACTGACAATCCCTACACTGCAATGGTAAATTTCCCATCACGGAGAAAACCCTGAACTTCTTCCATAGATTTAACTCAAAGCTATTAATTTATTTACAGGCTCAGGAAGAAAATAGAAAGGTTACAAGCTGGCAATGGCTGTTCCATTATGCTTGAATTACAGTATAAGCATGACAGTACACGACTTGTGATTTTTAAAGCAGTAATAATCTGTTATTCAATTTCGTTAGTGTAATATAGCGAGTAGTGTAAGTTCTAGTTAGAGAGACCATAAGTTGGCAACGCTCGAGAGAGCAACACTCGCAAGTCAGTCTGCTATTGGCCTCGGGTTCAACAACAAGTACATGTTGACCGAGGGTGTATATAATTACCTACTGTGGTTGGTATCTAACTTCTTAAGTTCTAAACTAATGTACTAATTCTATTCTACTCTATTCTATACATTTCCCGTCTATCTCCGCTCTAATCTCACTAGCCACAGTACCGCCATTTGAGTATAAAGTTAAGGTATCCAAGAGGTGAGTGAACTATTTACCTAACTTGCTGTGTCATTGCATTGTCTATTGTGTTCAGTACTATAACTATGTTGTGTGTATGTGGAACCTATGCTGTGCTCTAGTGTAGGGCTATCCACTCCATAATACTGGCGACGAGGATTTTTTTTTTGTAGAACTATTGGGAGAGGCTAGACTAATGAAGGAACTCAGAATTTATATTATTATTCAGTGACTAGAGTATTGATGCTGTAAATTTCTGATTTTTTTTTAACAAGGTGTATTATTACAGTCTCTTGAATTGGCTACTCTTGCAACTGATATTGTTGCTACTACTATTTCAGGTAGATATCTGACAATTAGCTGTAAAGCTGGGTAAAAATGCCAATGCTAGGCTCAGTGGGAGAATTCAATCCTTTAGAGGAAGAATTCCCAGAATATGAAGTCAGGCTAAACTGCTTCCTGAGTATTAATAAAGTGGGAGATTCAAATAAAGCTAAAACATTTATTGCTCTGGTGGGTCCTAAAATTGTTAGGTTAGCCAAAGACCTACTCTCACCTAAAAGACTTTTAGATGCTCCCTATGAGGAGATCATGGAAGCGTTAAGACGGCATTTTAAGCCGACACGCAACCAGATCTTTGAAAGGTTTAGGTTCCATAAGCGGAACCAGAAACAAGGGGAGAGCATTGCTGATTTTGTGGCTAGCTTAAAGGCCCTTTCAGACACCTGTAATTTCAAACAGGAAGTTCTGGAAGAAACGCTGCTAGATAGGTTAATACTGGGTGTGGCCAGTAATGATGTTCAAAATTGTTTGCTTAATGAAGCAGACCTCACATGGAAAAAAGCCGTGGATCTGGAAACTGCCAAAGAAACTCAACTGAGGGAGACGGTTGTGTTAAGGCAACCTAATTCCATACTAAATGTGGGCCAGCATAGAGTAAAGCAAACTGCTATTAAGCCTCAGGGCAAAACTCAGGCTCAAGCTAGCCCCAAATCAGCATGCAGTGGCTGTGGTAACCTGCACTGGCGTAGAGATTGCCCCTATAAAGACAGTGTTTGTCATGGTTGTGGACAAAAAGGCCATCTTAAGAAATGTTGCTTTAAAGTGAAAAAGCAAAATTCTGCTAAAGGCAACAAAAATAATTTTGTGCATGCTATGCATGAGAAAAGGGGGAGGGAACACCACCCTAACCCTAATAGAACTAACAATGCAACCTGTGCAGACTATCCAGTTGCTAATCTAGGCTGTTATGGGGAGATTTTCTCAATAGCCGAGGAAATGAAACCCCCAATCAAAATAAAATTGTTACTAAATGGTGTGCCATTAGAGATGGAGGTAGATACAGGTGCTGCCAGGTCTATCCTTTCAATGGCCACCTACTCTAAAATACCAGCTAAGTCAAGACCCGAGCTGAGACCTTCTGATGTTAAGCTTAGGACTTATGGGGGAACCCCCCTAGTGATTTGTGGGGAGATTAGGGCTAACATCCAGCGTGAACCTGGTAATATGGTTCCTCAACTAGCAACTATTGTGATTGTAGACAGAAAGGGGCCAGCTTTGCTGGGTAGGGACCTGATTGATTCCCTCGGGCTAACTATAGTATCAAATAATATCAACAAATTGACTACCTGCCCTGAAGAGTTAGCAAATAAATTCCCCGACCTTTTTCAACCAGGTCTAGGTTGCTTTAAGGGAAGGAATTTCAAAATAGAAGTGGATCCAGCCGTACCACCAAAGTTTTGTAAGGCCAGGAACGTGCCTTACACACTGAGACCAAAGGTGGAGGCAGAGCTTGATAGACTGGTGCAGGAAGGTATCCTCACCCCTGTACAATACTCGAGATGGGCAGCGGCAATCGTCCCTGTGCTCAAGGCTGATCAAAGCATCCGCATCTGTGGGGACTACAAATTAACAGTCAACAGAGCCACTAGGCTTGATACCTACCCTATACCCAGAGTGGAAGATCTATTTAGCGGGTTAGCAGGAGGAGTTATATACTCCAAGCTAGATATGTCTCAGGCATACGCTCAACTACCCTTGGATGAAGACTCCAAGGAACTCACGGTAATAAACACCCACAGAGGTTTATTTGCCTACAACCGTCTCAGTTTTGGAATTGCGTCCGCACCTGGAATCTTTCAGCGTGCCATGGAAGGACTATTGCAGGGCCTCCCAGGAGTGTTCTGCTACCTGGATGACGTCCTGGTGAGTGCCACTAATGAGCAAGAGCACAACAAGCGTCTCTATCAAGTCTTATCTAAACTACAGGAGGCAGGACTAAAACTGAAAATGGATAAATGCCAAATTGGAGTGCCACAGGTATCCTACCTTGGATACCAAATTGACAAGGATGGATTGCACCCCACTGCAGAGAAGGTAGCAACAATCCAGAATGCACCAGCTCCTACTAATGTAACTCAACTGAGAGCCTACCTTGGGCTGCTAAATTTCTATAGGAAATTTCTAAAATCATCTGCAACTATGCTGGAGCCCCTAAATACCTTACTGAGAGACAAAACCCCTTGGAAATGGGATGCAAGTCAGGAGAGAGCCTTCCAAAAATCTAAACAAGCCCTTCTGGACTCTCAGACTCTAGTCCATTTTGACCCTCAGAAACCCATAGTGGTAGTGGCGGACAGTAGTGCGTTTGGTGTGGGAGCGGTGCTGTGTCACCTTATTGATGGGATTGAACGCCCCGCCTATTTTGCCTCCCGAACTCTAACAGCAACAGAACGCAACTACTCTCAAACTGAGAAAGAAGCCCTAGCTATGGTGTTCGCACTTCGAAAATTTCATTGCTACCTGTGGGGACAGGATTTCACTGTGGTTACGGACCACAAACCTTTGTTAGGACTATTTGATCCGGGTAGAAGCATTCCTCCGATGGCATCCGGGCGCATTCAAAGGTGGGCTTTACTACTGCAGTCCTACAAGTTCACCTTGCGTCACCGGTCCGGCGTGCTGTTGGGCACAGCTGATGCTCTCAGTCGTCTACCTTTGACAACTCCCGAGGAAGCCACACCTATTCCTGCGGAATGGACGTCCTTAGTAAATTTCCTCGAGTCAGCTCCAGTCACCAGCACCCACATCCGCGACGACACCCTAAGGGACCCAGTACTTTCAAAGGTATACAAATACTGCCAAGTAGGCTGGCCTTCGACGGTAATTGGTGACCCTGATCTCGCTCCGTATACTAGGAGGCGAGACGAATTGTCCACACAAAATGGCTGTGTGCTCTGGGGAGCAAGGATTATTGTACCCCAAGCTCTCAGACAAGCTATTGTGGACGAACTGCACTCTGGCCATGCTGGATCATCCAGGATGAAGGAGTTAGCTCGCAGCTATGTATGGTGGCCGCTGCTGGACAAAGATCTAGAAGAAACGACTAAGGCATGCAGCGAGTGCCTGAGCACTCGAGCTGCACCAACGAAAGCTGAACTCCATCCGTGGGAATGGCCTGCGAAGCCTTGGCATCGCATACACATTGACTACGCGGGCCCAATGGATGGAAAATACTATCTAGTGATCGTGGATGCACACTCTAAGTGGGTTGAAATTTTTCCCACATCTACTACAACCTCTAGCGAAACGATCTCGTGCCTGAAACACACTTTTGCGACATTTGGATTTCCAGTAACAATTGTTTCTGACAATGCAACGTGTTTCACATCGGCTGAATTCCAAGAATTTGTGAAGGCATGTGGTATGCGACATATTACGAGCGCACCATACCACCCTTCAACTAATGGACTGGCATAGCGCATGGTACAAACTTTCAAGAAGAATATACGAAAGTCAACGGAACCCCTACGTCTAGCACTAGACAGGTTTCTGTTCAACTATCAGCTGACACCCCTCACGACAACAGGTGTTACGCCCGCCGAACTGATGTTAGGCAGAAAAGTTCGCTCTCGTCTTGATCTGCTTTGGCCGTCAGAAGCAATCGCGTCCAAAGTTGCTCAACGCCAGGACGCTCAGAAAAGATACCACCCAGGGTCTCGCGCGGTTGATATTCCGCCGGAGTCTCCGGTGATGGTCCGTCAATACACGCCGGGTTCCCCAAAATGGACCCTTGCTACCACCATTGAGAAACCAGGCCCGGTACCCTACAAGTGCCAACTGAAGGGGGGAGAGGTCGTTCGTCGACACCAGGACCAAGTTATTACCTGCTCGAACACCATCCCTGAACCCTTGGAACAACCTACGGAGGAAACCGTCGTGTTTCCACAACCTGCTCAAAATTCATACCCACCACCTCCGACCAATGAACCTGACACCGGAACACCTGATTACCCGACTCCCACCCAGGAGGCTAGGATGCACGAGCCTCCAAGTGCTAACATCTCACGCAGGTCTACCCGGGCTCGGAAGCCTGTGGTGAGAATGGACCTTTAGGATTGACTATATTGAATAAGGGGACTGGGGATACAGGGGGAGGGTTTCTAATTAAGGAGGGAGGGGTGTAATATAGCGAGTAGTGTAAGTTCTAGTTAGAGTGACCATAAGTTGGCAACGCTCGAGAGAGCAACACTCGCAAGTCAGTCTGCTATTGGCCTCGGGTTCAACAACAAGTACATGTTGACCGAGGGTGTATTTAATTACCTACTGTGGTTGGTATCTAACTTCTTAAGTTCTAAACTAATGTACTAATTATATTCTACTCTATTCTATACATTTCCCATCTATCTCCGCTCTAATCTCACTAGCCACAGTACCGCCATTTGAGTATAAAGTTAAGGTATCCAAGAGGTGAGTGAACTATTTACCTAACTTGCTGTGTCATTGCACTGTCTATTGTGTTCAGTACTATAACTATGTTGTGTCTATGTGGAACCTATGCTGTGCTCTAGTGTAGGGCTATCCACTCCATAATAGGTAGAATTATGGAAAATACATGTGATTTAAGCACCATGATTCGCGGAATATCCATGAAATACGAAACAGCTAAAAATGCAAGAATATGAATGAATAAATTTCGTACTCGATAACATCTTTATATCCGTTCGAGAAATAAAAGAAAGCAGTCTTAAATTCATTAATATGTCAATCATACTGAAAAAACACTGCAAGTATATCTTGTAGTAAAAAAAAATAATATCTACACTGAGAAAAGAAACACTAAACGTATCTCTTGCAGCAAAAGAAAAATATTCAGAACATAATACCGTGAACATAAAATGACATGACCAGCAGTTTACGCTCCGCCATTTTTCACACAAAAACGCCAACAAATCTGCCGTGCGTTCTCACGAACTATTTGATGAGCGAATTTCAATATCATAATGACAGCTGCAAGTATATAATTTTTGTAGTAAGGAAGGACGTAGTTGAATATCTAATATAAAATCTTGACACAAGTAATGAACATGACACGCAAAATTTACGCTACGTCATGTTGAGATAGCACTTGGAATGAGCCATGCTATGTTACGACTTCTACGACTATTTACATGTTTATATATAGCACGACACTGACCAGATCCTTAAACTTAAACACAATGCACACTAAGAGATGAACACAATATACTTTACCAGATTTGCTCTATTTGAACACTTAATTTCTTTCACTAACAAGAACGGTGTAACGCACAAGCTAAGGAGGCACGAGAGAGTGACACTGAAAACCAAGCGTCTCGCGCGGTGTTGCCAATTTCAGAGGCTTCCAACTCGAAAATGTCGGCCGTTATTTTATATGTTATGCATATACACAAAAACTTCAAGGAATACAAATTATAAGTAGAAAATTATTAATAATAATTTAGAATAAGATTTTTAATGTCAATAATTATGCTATTTTAGTGCGAATGAGAAATTTTATAATTTTACCCCTTTGGTAGCTAATGCTACAGGATTCAAAGCAAAGAGTCACCAACGTAACGATTTTAACTTTCAGTCCAATGGATTTTAACGCAGTTATGACACGTTTAGGTACGCATTCCATGGCACAAAAAACAAAAAGTGTAAAGTAGCGTTGATTTTTTTATTAACAATCCTTCGCGGATACAATATCCTCAAAACAATGGAATTTTTAAACAGCAAAAACACTTATTCGTCGGCAGGAGTACTGAAAGCTATGTTTTATCACAGAGTTATTCTATTTTGTCTCAAATAATTAAATTGATGGATTGCAAGCAATATTTAAAGAAAACATCGATCATATTCGAGAGTACAACTCTTTTTTTTTCTTAACGCCTATCAATTCTTCCGATGTAATTGCATGCATGGACAACTTGAAAAATGTATCAAGGGGATTAAAAACATTCTCAACAAAAGCCCTTAAAGGTATAGGAGATTTAATAGCCCCGTTCGTCTCCAATTTTATTAACCATTCGCCCTTCCAAGGTATTTTTTCGAACTCTCTCAAAGTTGCTAGGGTGATCCCTATTTCAAAAGTGGTGAAAAAACTTGCGTAAACAATTATAGACCTATCTCTGTGCTACCAATCATTAGAAAACTATTCGAGAAATTATATACAAGAAAGTATATTCTATTTTGTACAAAAATCATTCCTCTATGATAAACAATTTGGTTTTCCCTCTAAACTTTAGTCCACTACTCGTAACTTTTGAAAGAATGCACCTATTGACTTCAAATTACTCCCAAACGAAAGTGCAAAACATTTTCTACAAAAGTGTGATAAACGCATCCAAAAAAATTTTCTGAAAACTACAGAAAGTCAATAGGTGCATTCTTTCAAAAGTTACGAGTAGTGGACTTATGTCTTTCGACGGCGAGTGAGTCGTACAGGTTCATCGAAGAATTTCTGTAGTTTTCAGAAAATTTTTTTGGATGTGTTTATCACACTTTTGTAGAAAATGTTTTGTTCTTTCTTTTGAGAGTAATTTGAAGTCAATAGGTGCATTCTTTCAAAAGTTACGAGTAGTGGACTTGGGTCTATCTGTAGCATTCGCTACAGAGCGTAGGAATTATAAATTTTCCCATTCGTACTTAAATAAAATAATTATTAGCATTAAATATCTTACTCTAATTTATTATTAATTATTTTCTACTTCTAATTCGTAATCATTGAAGTTTTTGTGTAAATGCATGAGACAATAAAATAACACTCGACATTTTTCGAGAGAGGAGCCCTCTGGTGGCAATACTGCGCAGTGGCGCGTCTCTTTCAAAAACGCACTTTCACATTGGCGTCTCTAGCTCGGTGTTACAGCATTTCTCGTGAGTAAATCTGTGTTAGAAAATTATCGTGTTCCTTTCTTCGTGTTCAGTGAGTATAAATAGTGACAGTGCTGTGTATTTAGATACGTATTTATGCGTAGGAATTGTGATGTAGCATGTTTCATTCAGAGGATATCTCAACATGACTTAGCGTGAACTTTGCACGGCACGTGCATTTCGTGTGTCAATAATTTATAGTAGATATTCAACTACGTCTTTTCCCTTAATGAAAGTTATACATTTAGCAGCGGTCATAGTGATATTGAAATTCGTTCATAAAATACTCGTGAGAGAGCACGACAGAACTGCTGGCGTCTTGTTGCCGGCGTCTTTGTTCTCCAAGATGGCGAAGCACAAACTGCCGTCTCGTGTCTTTACTCTGTGATTTAAAATCACACGTTACGCATGTGGAATAATATTCCTTTTTACAAACATACTTTTTCTAGTTTTTCTTAAAGGTGTTTTTGACGCGTAATAAGTGGGAATGCCTTTTAATAATTTCGTACGAATTAATAGAGTACGCAGATTATTCATGCATATGCCTGCTAAAGTTTTTAGTTATTTTATATATATTTCATACTCCTTAAATCTTGCGTTTAATCGCACTTATTTCAATATAAATCACTATCAACAAATTTAAATCAATTCTTCTTATTCTTGCGACAAAAATGCATACTAGCATCTGCCTTCGTGAATGCGTACGATGTATGCCGGCGGTTTATTGCAAATGGCGACGCGTAAAACCGCTGGGTCATCGTCACCTTGATTTTCATGTTTCGTTTTGCGCATATTTTCCTTCTGTGCAAGCAAACACGTTTAGTGTTTCTTTTCTCAGTGTAGATATTATTCCTTAAATTTTTATCAATGACGCTTGTCAGTGTTTTTCAGTATTATCGATATTCATGAAAGTTAGGATTATTTTTCTCTGTTATTTCTCGTACAGTTATAGAGATGTTCTAGAGTACTAAAGAAAAAAAAACCGTTTATTTCCAAGTTGTCACATGAGATACATATGCCAACATATTGGCTTTTAAAAGTTCCTTAATATAAGACGTCCTAAAACAAAAGATCCATACGAGGAGTATTAATTGACAAACCATCCGAGGTGTAAAAATAGATAAGCCATACGAGGCATAATAATCGACAAACTATATGAGGTGTGCTAATAGATAAACTATCAGAGGTGTACAAATAGATAGACCATACGAGGCATATTAATAGACATAATATACGAGGCGTACTATAATAGACAAACCACACGTGGTGTGCTAATAGTCTAACAAAGTTCCATACGAGGAATACTAATTGACAAACCATACGAGGTGTACAAATAGATAAGCCGTACGAGGCATAATAATAGACAAACTATACGAGATGTAATATTAGACAATACTATCATAGGTGTACAGATAGATAGACCATACGAGAAGCATTAATTCTCATTCTATGCAAATTTTTAGTTGCTGTATTTCTTTTCTTTCTGCTTCATGAATCATGTGTTATTAAGTCATGTGTTTTCCATAACTCTATAAATTTAATCACCGATATTACTGCCTTAAAAATCACAGGATTTGCTGTCCTGCAGAGTCTTGCAAAAGTTGCAGTTTTATGGATATTTCATGATATTCCGTAGATCTGGTGCTTAATTGCCTGTGGTTTCGGTAATGAATAACGATTGTCATTACCGGAAGTTCTTAAAACTCATGCTCAGATATCAAAGCCAAAAGGCATTAGTGAACAGGCTTTGCCAGCTACAAAAATCTGTCTTATCTCCTTGAGCTTGACAAAAGAGAGATTATTAAATTAGCTCGTGTCGGATCTGTAGGTGTCGCGTCTTACAAGACACGACAAAATTCAAAGAATTTTGATAATTTGTTCCGGCAACGTTTTGCGGATCCGCGCTTCGTCCGCAAGAATGACGCCAACGTGTTATTTGTTTGAAGTGCGTGGGAGGAACAGGTTCCCGGATAATATTAAGTTTTTGTGTAGTTAGAGAGTGAACTTGAGTGGGAAACTCATTTGGTTTACGTTTTACCGTGCTGGCTATATTTTCGGGTGTTTTCACACGACTTGCGTTAGATAGTGGTGAGCGGCCGGTTTCTGGTGCATTCGAGAATGCTTCCGGCGGCCGGCAAGCCCACCTACATTGAGTCAGACCAGCCATTGCAGTTCGGTAGAGTCTGGTGTTTTCTTTCGGTGTAGCCAGTAAGCTGCGGTGTAATGCTGGGAATTAGTCAGGTTCTGGCTTAACGGTATTTTAGCTGAACACTGTGATTTACCGATGAACTTTTCTTTCTCTGTTTCACTGCTCCAAGTGATTTCGTGCTGATGTCCAAATGTTTTTTTTGCTCAGCAACATTTGCATGATAGTCAAGCCATGTAAGCTGTGTTGTCATATATAATATTGTAAACAGTGTCAAGGGCAGTAAATGCAACATGGAGAGACTGACATTTCAATGCTTTTTAGTTTGACACAAGATTACTTGAAGTTTATCACATTTCATAGATTAACATAAGATAGCACAATCATATATTTATTTGATAATGCAAACCAACCACTGCTTCACTGTTGAAAGATTTGTGTGCTGAAAATAAAAACTATGGTGGTTCTCCCATGGATTGGACATCAGTTGTTGATATTGAAAATCCATGGCACGTCGTGCTGGACTCGCACCAACTTGGGAACATGATTTTTCTTGTCTTTGTATTGTTTCTTGTCTTTGTATTATTTCTTGTCTTTGTATTATTTATAACATTCATTAATAGAAGGATGTGGAGCAAGTAAGAATAAATTTAGTCGATTGGCTTCTTACCTATGAGCTGGGCTGGGCAAGTTGCGCCAGTCAGCAAGGTGGAAGCCTAAAGTTACGGCATTCAGTGGGCTGGGAATAGGCGCAGAAACTTGAGACCACTAGCTCATATGATTTGTGTTTTCAAAGCGACTTTGACAAACGTGTGCTTGCCTCTCTCATTTTTTCTTATAATAGAATTTATTGATAATGGTTGATTTGATATCCTGAGTGACTTGCCCTGCTTTAGAGACCTAATTTTGCTGTCCCTTTTTCCACAGATAGGGTAAAGTAAAAAACAGAGCAATCAATTATTTTATGTCCTAGAATATGCTGCTCCAGGTCTAAAGTGAGGGACATTTCCCCATCGTCTGTAAGTATTTTAGAGTATCCTCTTTCAACTTGTGATGTTACCTAACTCGTCATCTCTTTATGTTGTGAAGCATAAATGTGAAAACTATAAACTTATTGTGCGATCGTCCACTCTTTGCTCATATAAAGTGCTTATCAACTAGTAGCCGCTGTGTTAAGACTGCTAGATACGGATGTGTATTCATGTATATATCCTTTTATGCTTCCTTAAAAAGACACTTTGAACATTGGGCGAAACAAGCGATTCATGTACCATTGCCTAGCGTTAATGACACGAGTCTTACAATATTCGTGTGCGTATCATAAATGTGTTCTTTCTAAATGTGTTTCTAGCTGTGTGTCTCTGGCAGGGTGTTCTTGATAATGGGTTCCTCAACTAGGTACTTATTCCCTTCCTTGTCAACCCAACGGAAACCTTTCTTGTTTCGTGAACTTATTTCCTAGCTTGCTGTTCCTGTGCACCTTGTGCGCAGATTCCGCGTTCCTCCAACTCCACACTAAATGGTGCCTTCTTCTTTCCTCTCTTGGAACATCTTTGTCGTAGTTGTGGGAGGCTAAAACTTTCCTATATAATGATAATAATTGAGTCATGGAACATCATTGTGCTATGTTGTTCTGAGGACTATGCCTCGTGACCACTCATATCGCCCTCCTGTCATTGAAATATCATGCCTAGCGTTAGCACTACTCGATTGCCTCTTATGTCTCGGGTATGAATTTTCTTTCTGGTCGTGCGGTGATATATAAATGGTGCCTCCCTCCTTCCTCTCTCAGAACATTTTGTCGTGGTTAAGGGAAGCTAAACCCCTCTTGTGTAACAACGAATACTGTTATGAATTCCGTCACTAGACTATCATACCTAGTTCTAACCTTATTTAGCTGTTATCTGTGTTTTGCTCAAGAAGTAGGATGCTCCTTTCTCGTTATGCAGCACCGTATAAATTAATCGTTCATTCGACTATAATCTTAAATTGGGATTTTTGTCACGTAATTCCTAGCCCGAGTCTGAATCATACTTGTCTGGGCAGATTTACGGAACCAGGGGATAAGAAATAAAAAACCTGAAGAGAGCTCGTTTCCCTTTGGGCATCCTACCGAGTTCCGTTCAATGGCGTGCCGAAGCGAAGATCAATTCCGCTAGCGCACGACATTACAGTAAATAGACGTCAGCGGAAGGTGCCCTCCCACGAAGAAGCCCTCCAAAGAGGAGGCCCACAGCAGATTCTCAGCCGCCCGCGGCGAATATATATATATATCCGAGACCACAGAAATGACCTCTCTCGGAAGAAAGAGCAAGCCTAGACTTCCACAGCTGGAAGAACAATTCCATACGGAGCTAGCAGCCTTGAACAGTCTCCTGAATGGTGCAGTACCACGAGATCTCAAGACGCCCAGCGAGGTGGATCAAGTCCACGCTGGAATCCGAGCAAAGGCTAAGACCGTCAAGCGAATCGGAGACCAGCTGGTCCTAGCTCTAGAGGGCTCGGGAGCCACAGCAGAAGCGACAGCAGTCCGCGACTCGCTGACAATCGCCAGGGCCCGCAGGAAGAAGCTGATGGATTCAATGGATCGCAGAAGTGAGGAGCTCCTGGGGAGCTCGTCACGGAGTGTGACAAAGGAACCCTCCCAGCGCAAGAACTCGAGGTCGAAGAGGACCTCGTCCAAGAACCAGCAGCAAGGCGCTGCCTATCAGAACAAGCCCCCAAAACCATCATTGGCCGAGAGCAGGAGCGGACACCGTTCCAACCGTCGGGGCAGAGACCAGGCCAGCCCCTGCCATCGTCGTCAGAGTCACCAAGGCTCGAGCTATTACAGCCAGAGCCAAGACAGTGAGAGTGATCGTAGCCAGAGCCTTCTCAGCGCCAGCCCTCGTCACAAGGACGGTGAATACGAGCGCCGCGAGCCCCCTGGCCAGGGCAATAAGCAGATGCTTATCGACATCACTGAAGAGCCATCGGTACCGTTGGCACAAATCACCATCGAGAGGTCGAAACTGAGGAACGGGAACCGAGCGGAGAATGATCAGCCCTTCGGTGAAGAGAACACTGAGAGCAAAAACGCTCGGACAGGTGCCTGGGTCGACCAAGCTTTCCAACGCCACGTCGTGGAGCCCGCAAGGGGCGCGACGGCAGTCGCGAACGCTCTACCCGGTGACACCGCACTCGCACCCCTGATGAATCCCTCCGCACCAGCATTCCAGCCTAGCGCTTCCACCAGCTCGCCTGCCATAGTATTCGAAGCAAGGCCACCAGTGATCGACGGAGCTATGAGGCTCTCGATGATCGAAGACCTAAAGAAAGGGCCTAGCCAACCTTATGCGGGAGAGGCCCATCTGTTCCACAGATGGTTCGACGCCCTCAAGAGGAGGATGGAAAGACTCGCCGTGGAGCCCATCGACGCCATTGAGATCCTCACAAACCACACCTGCGGAGAGCCGAGGAGCCTGATCAACGATATACTGGCCGCAACGTACCTAGACACAGCGGCCCTGCTCACCCACATCGTCGAACAATTGAAGACTCGCTTCGGCTCTGACGACCGGGTAGCCGACACTCTGCTCGAACGCCTCGCGCAAGCCTCGGACATCAAGGGATCTAAAGGCGACCGCACGGTCGGCCTCAAGCTGCGGAAGTTCAGTGACGCCTGTCTAGCGATTCATCACACCATGCAGCACAATCACGGCCTCTCCTTCCTGAACACCGACGTATCGCTATCCCCCATTGTAGAGAGACTGCCCTTCTTCGTTTTAGATGCCTGGAGAAACGAAAGAAGCAGGCACAGAAGATTAACTGGATCGTTACCTGATTTCGCGAAGTTCTGCGATTTCATCAAAACGCTGTCAGATACCCAATGCGACAGTTTCGGGGCATCGAACCTCAACTGGATGAGTGCTCGACGCGAGACCGCGGCCCCCGCTCGCCCCAATCTAAGAGCCCCGCGAGTCCTCTACACGTCCTCGGAGAATCAAACCGGCAGCTGCGTCCTACACCAGAGTGCACAACATGCGACGAACTCGTGCCAAGCAGTAAGAAAGATGGAACCTCAGAAGAAGAAGGACTTCATACGTGAGCACAAGCTGTGCTACCGCTGTCTGGGACTCATTGGGCAAAGCATTGCAAAGAGATCGTGAAGTGCGACGATTGCGGAGCCGAGAATCACACCACAACCGCTCACATCAACTGGCGAGCAGCGGGAAATTCGAGTGAAACCACTCGTCGGGAGAGACCCAGTCGAGAACCGAGCGACGACAGAGCTCAGAGCGAACTCGGGGAGAGATTGAGAGCCGTGGCCCTGGCCTCTCGCGTACCCGCAGCCGAGAAGGGTGCATGCAGCAAAGTTGTCCTGGCAGACGTTATCGACGAGAACACGGGTCGGTCGTGCCGCGCCTACGTAATCTTAGATGAGCAAAGTACCACGTCCTTCTGCTCTCCTAAGCTGTTGAACGCCCTCCGCGTGACAACCCCCAAGTCTCACTACGAGCTGGAAACGCTGACCGATCAATCCGCCGCTCGATACGGCAGACGCGTGTCAGGGCTGAAAATAAAGGGAGTGTCCGAAGACCAAACATTCGAGCTCCCACCGATGTTGGAATGCAACTCCATCCCCGATAGAAAGAAAGCAGTTGCGACCTACGAACGCGTCGCAAGAACCCCGGAGATATCGCACTTCGCTCACCATTTCTTGCCCTTGGAGAAACACGCAGAAGTCGCGGTGCTCCTAGGGACGGACTGTGGAGACCTACTCTACAGCCACTCCGACAAACAACGTCGTAAGGCTCCGTTCGTCCACCACACCGCCTTGGGCTGGGCAGTGGTCGGCAAGGTGAACGACGACGTCTGCCCCGAAGGAGAGCACTCTTACACGGTCGCAAGAATCGTAGCCGAAGTCGCTCTCAAAACCTGTGGCCCGGAGGCGTGCCTTGAACTGTTTTCAGGAAAAGACGCTATTACCCAGCAGCACAGCGACGAGACCTCTCAACCGTGGCCCCCCGACGACCGCGGAGACCCTGAAAAGACGAAAAACACAAGGATGGAGGACGAGAATCAAGCGGGAGCCCCGCCAGCGACGAGATTTATCAACCAGTCAGCAGCAAACGATGAAATGGACGCACAGTGCGATCCAGACAGCGCACCACCGAAGTCCAAGAAGAAACGGAAACGGGAGCTTCCGCACCCTGGTGATTCGAAGAGAAAGCACGACGCACACCATGCTGAGCGCACCTCTGTTGATAAGAGAGCTCGACGGAACGGGCCAAGCAAAGGAGAAGGCTGCCCCGTAGCCCCCGACCCTCCAGGAGACGCCAAGCACCCACCTCCATTCTCCCTTAACCAGCCTCTCAGTACCGCCTATGCGACAAGCCGCCGTCGGAATCCGAAGCATCGGGACGAGCACGACGCACTCGCCGACGCACGAGGAATGCCGAGCAACGTTGAGAAAGACCAGGAGACGACACCGGGACCCTCCCAGAGGTCCACCACCCGCCAGCGACGGAAAGTTCGACGTTGGTCGGGGAAGCAGAGAAGACTCCTCTACGAGCCACGCCCGCGCGGCAGGTGGAAGGCCACCCACCCGTCGCTGAAGACAACACCGACGCGTCCCGCGGGGCGAGACGGCTGCGATGAGCCCGTAGAGTGTGGCGCCCCGCCACTGAACCAGCCCTTACCCAGCGCCCCCCCCTCCCCCCCGAAGGCAGTTATTGGTGGCCAGAGCCACCAAGGGGGGGGGGAGTGTCGCGTCTTACAAGACACGACAAAATTCAAAGAATTTTGATAATTTGTTCCGGCAACGTTTTGCGGATCCGCGCTTCGTCCGCAAGAATGACGCCAACGTTTTATTTGTTTGAAGTGCGTGGGAGGAACAAGTTCCCGGATAATATTAAGTTTTTGTGTAGTTAGAGAGTGAACTTGAGTGGGAAACTCATTTGGTTTACGTTTTACCGTGCTGGCTATATTTTCGGGTGTTTTCACACGACTTGCGTTAGATAGTGGTGAGCGGCCGGTTTCTGGAGCATTCGAGAATGCTTCCGGCGGCCGGCAAGCCCACCTACATTGAGTCAGACCAGCCATTGCAGTTCGGTAGAGTCTGGTGTTTTCTTTCGGTGTAGCCAGTAAGCTGCGGTGTAATGCTGGGAATTAGTCAGGGGTTCTGGCTTAACGGTATTTTAGTTGAACACTGTGATTTACCGATGAACTTTTCTATCTCTGTTTCACTGCTCCAAGTGATTTCGTGCTGATGTCCAAATGTTTTTTTTTGCTCAGCAACATTTGCATGATAGTCAAGCCATGTAAGCTGTGTTGTCATATATAATATTGTAAACAGTGTCAAGGGCAGTAAATGCAACATGGAGAGACTGACATTTCAATGCTTTTTAGTTTGACACAAGATTACTTGAAGTTTATCACATTTCATAGATTAACATAAGATAGCACAATCATATATTTATTCGATAATGCAAACCAACCACTGCTTCACTGTTGAAAGATTTGTGTGCTGAAAATAAAAACTATGGTGGTTCTCCCATGGATTGGACATCAGTTGTTGATATTGAAAATCCATGGCACGTCGTGCTGGACTCGCACCAACTTGGGAACATGATTTTTCTTGTCTTTGTATTGTTTCTTGTCTTTGTATTATTTCTTGTCTTTGTATTATTTATAACATTCATTAATAGAAGGATGTGGAGCAAGTAAGAATAAATTTAGTCGATTGGCTTCTTACCTATGAGCTGGGCTGGGCAAGTTGCGCCAGTCAGCAAGGTGGAAGCCTAAAGTTACGGCATTCAGTGGGCTGGGAATAGGCGCAGAAACTTGAGACCACTAGCTCATATGATTTGTGTTTTCAAAGCGACTTTGACAAACGTGTGCTTGCCTCTCTCATTTTTTCTTATAATAGAATTTATTGATAATGGTTGATTTGATATCCTGAGTGACTTGCCCTGCTTTAGAGACCTAATTTTGCTGTCCCTTTTTCCACAGATAGGGTAAAGTAAAAAACAGAGCAATCAATTATTTTATGTCCTAGAATATGCTGCTCCAGGTCTAAAGTGAGGGACATTTCCCCATCGTCTGTAAGTATTTTAGAGTATCCTCTTTCAACTTGTGATGTTACCTAACTCGTCATCTCTTTATGTTGTGAAGCATAAATGTGAAAACTATAAACTTATTGTGCGATCGTCCACTCTTTGCTCATATAAAGTGCTTATCAACTAGTAGCCGCTGTGTTAAGACTGCTAGATACGGACGTGTATTCATGTATATATCCTTTTATGCTTCCTTAAAAAGACACTTTGAACATTGGGCGAAACAAGTGATTCATGTACCATTGCCTAGCGTTAATGACACGAGTCTTACAATATTCGTGTGCGTATCATAAATGTGTTCTTTCTAAATGTGTTTCTAGCTGTGTGTCTCTGGCAGGGTGTTCTTGATAATGGGTTCCTCAACTAGGTACTTATTCCCTTCCTTGTCAACCCAACGGAAACCTTTCTTGTTTCGTGAACTTATTTCCTAGCTTGCTGTTCCTGTGCACCTTGTGCGCAGATTCCGCGTTCCTCCAACTCCACACTAAATGGTGCCTTCTTCTTTCCTCTCTTGGAACATCTTTGTCGTAGTTGTGGGAGGCTAAAACTTTCCTATATAATGATAATAATTGAGTCATGGAATATCATTGTGCTATGTTGTTCTGAGGACTATGCCTCGTGACCACTCTTATCGCCCTCCTGTCATTGAAATATCATGCCTAGCGTTAGCACTACTCGATTGCCTCTTATGTCTCGGGTATGAATTTTCTTTCTGGTCGTGCGGTGATATATAAATGGTGCCTCCCTCCTTCCTCTCTCAGAACATTTTGTCGTGGTTAAGGGAAGCTAAACCCCTCTTGTGTAACAACGAATACTGTTATGAATTCCGTCACTAGACTATCATACCTAGTTCTAACCTTATTTAGCTGTTATCTGTGTTTTGCTCAAGAAGTAGGATGCTCCTTTCTCGTTATGCAGCACCGTATAAATTAATCGTTCATTCGACTATAATCTTAAATTGGGATTTTTGTCACGTAATTCCTAGCCCGAGTCTGAATCATACTTGTCTGGGCAGATTTACGGAACCAGGGGATAAGAAATAAAAAACCTGAAGAGACCTCGTTTCCCTCTGGGCATCCTACCGAGTTCCGTTCAATGGCGTGCCGAAGCGAAGATCAATTCCGCTAGCGCACGACATTACAGTAGGACTTCTCGGAGTCTACTTTGTGGGAGTTTATCATTTACGATGTTGGGAACTGTCAGTGGTGGAATTTTCCTTGATGTCTCCTTGGACTGCTCATCCAGCGTTCGTCTTTTTGCAGACCTCAACGTCATCACCAACGCCACACACCAGTTTTCCCCTGGGCCGCTTTCATGGGACTACCTTCCTTGGATTAGTTTTGGTCCTTGTTTTGGGCCTTACCTTAACTGGCCTCACCTTAACTGGCCTTACCTGAACTGGCCTTACCTTAACTGGCCTTAACGTACCAGGATTTTGCCTTGCCCTGGGCCTCGTTTTGTCTCGCTTGTTTGGGCCTTAACACTACTTAACTCATCTCAATTTGCCTCAACTTGAGTCGCCCTGCCTGGCATCAACTCAATTAAATTGACACTACCAACGTCACGGGTTTTTTCAAAGTCTTATAAATTGGGCTCCTAAAAACTCCAAACACACCCCCACACTGTCGACTTCAGCACTTCTCCAGGAGCCTTTCCGCCTGCCCGGACGGCGAACCATCTTCAGCCAAGTTCTTCAGAAGCGCAAGACTCGGCGGTCCCTTCCGGCTCCTTCAAATAAACCACAGACAAAAAGCTGAGTTTCCAGAGTGCCTCATTATCCCTTTCTCATGCTTGCAAATACTTATCGATTTATGTTTAGGTTTGGCTATACCCACGGCTGAACCTAACATATCGACGGCGCGTGAGTCATACAGGTTCATCGAAGAATTTCTGTAGTTTTCTGAATTTTTTTTTGGATGTGTTTATCAAACTTTTGTAGAAAATGTTTTGCTTTTTCGTTTGAGAGTAATTTGAAGTCAATAGGTGCATTCTTTCAAAAGTTACGAGTAGTGGACTAAAGTTTAAAGTCGCGCAATTAGGACTCAAGAAATTCTCCAGAAATTCCTGTACTCTTCACAAACCATTTCTTGAACCGTCTCGGCTGAAGCCTGCCGGTGTCACAAGCCACCGTTGGATGACATCACCGGGACAACCAGTGTGTCAAAACACCATCCCCAGGCACATTGGGTCATTACAGCCCACTCTACCTGACTGGCTCATTCCAGTCACTGTCTCTTACTCCAGGCACGCACAAGAAATACTTTCATAGCCTCAATGATACTCACATTGCACTCCTGATCCAATCCAGCTAGACAGCTCATACCGCAATCATCTTCAGCACATCTGGCATTCCACTCATTCTCTCCATACTGCTCAAACACCACATTCATAAAACTCTCTCTCTCTCTCTTGCTCATACTTACTACATTCCAGCACAAAATGCTCAATTGTTTCCTCCACTCCACTATTACACTGCCAACATAATCTGTTATTATCAAAAACCAAAATAAAGCATCCGTAGATGCCTTCATTATTATTTATTATTTATTCTCATTCCACCTCCATGTACGTCTGTTCACACTCAATGACTTGCATCTCACAGCAAACAAGAGTTGACTTCCAAAACTACCATCATAGAACATCTCAAACTTAGGTATTGTCAACATATTGTCGCCAAAGAGCGCTACTCTGTTGATCTGTGTTGCTATTCGTTTTGGACCCGTGACGTCACCGTTTCCAGGGCTCTTTTAAGAAAAGACTTGAATGCTCCTACCTTATTATGTGTATCGTGGCTGAAACTCACTTAAGGGGCTTTCACACGATCAGTTTTTTCGTCAGTTAACACTGACACTCACGGTCCGCAACACCATATTTGGGCATGCGTGCTCTCTTTTGCTCTCTACTCGGCACTCGCCACTGTCGGGTTTGACTGCTGCTTTGCTTCTATTTGCGTGTCAGTTTTCGCCCGCCCGGCGTCTAGTAAGGACAGCTGCGATCGCTCTCCCGTGTTAAATGGTCTCAACCTGGTCTAAATCATTAATTAGCTATTTTCGTCAACAGCCTGCTTTGTGGAAAGTGCAAAGCAACGAATACAAGAGCAGAGATATAAGAAGTAAGTAGCTCAAATATGTTATTGAAGCAATGAATCAACACAGTATTAGTTTACGTGAGAATGGGTTGAAGGAAAAAATTAATAGGCTTCAAAAACAGTTTAGGAAGGTATTTAGAGCATTTGCTTCCAAAAAAATCTATTATTTAGCAGAGGATAGCACCTGGATTCAAAGGTGCGGGAACAATAGTTCATTTTTTACAAGAATATCATAATGCATTCGTCCTGTTGTAGTGACAGCGGCTCAGCGCCATTGACAAAGGATTTCCAATCGTATTTAATATTCACTCAGGAAATACTGCAAAGGCAAATTATTTTTGTTTCTTAGAATGAAAAAATTAAATATTTAACCGAAGTGCGATTTCAAAACTTAGTCCGGCATTTTCAAATAAAATAAAAAACTTTTTCCATGAATTCTCCTCAACATTTAATTTCAGCATGCAAATGTTTCCTGAAATGATTCTAAGCGTTTATTAGTTTATCCGTAACGCTGTCGCATTCAAATGGATTATTAAATATTATCACACAGTAATTTGAGAGGCTTATTGAGAGTCGTGAGGCTTGGTATGGCCAACGGCCATACCACGTTGAGCCAACGGCCATACCACGTTGAATGCACCGCTTCTCGTCCGATCAGCGAAGTTAAAGCCCGTATGAGACGGTGGCAAGAAGTGGCACTCATGGGTGCGAGAGATGCGCTCTCTTCTCCGAAGTCATGGCGGCCGCCGTCACCAACACACTGCAATGTTATTACACGAGACGGTGTTGGCAGGCCACAGACACGGCGCGCAGTGGCGCACGGAAATCGGAAGCTGGATTTGTTTTCATTATTTTATTCACCAATACATGTCTTTCAAGTCATGTTCATTTTTGACGGTTAATTCACAGAAATTCAAAATTAAAACATGGTTAATTAAATGCATTGATATTATTTTAGGGGTTCTGATACCAGCAAAATATATATACCATTTAGAAAAGAATTATGAAATTAATATGGCTCAATATCTACGTCATATATATATGATTAACAACTAGTGTGGAATGCGTGGCGCCCGTGAATGCAACTACGCTTGATTGCAATTGAAGGTTTTTTTTTTGCACGGTGGAATGCAGATTGATTATCGTAAATAAGAAAAACATCCAATACTGGTAATACTGAGGCACTTGTACACACAATTGCAGCATGTGCATTGGTACAGATAACTCTAATTTTAAGAGCAGGTACCATCTTAAATAATACTTCATCGTACATTAAAATAGCTCTGATGTAAGTGAAGAAATGACTATCACCCCATTTTATATACTTAGTTCGATTATTTAATGCTTGGTTTAGTCATCAGGCTGACATACAAACTTTTACACTGTACTGATTGTATTTTGAACTATAATAAATATGAGTATTAGAGAAACGAATTGAAAATTTGTACATAGCGGTACAGTATAAATTTACACTAGAACACTAAAGGGCCGTTTACACTGGTCTACATTTTGCTGCAGCCTCACGTGTAGACGCCTCGTGTGGAGCTTCACAAGAGCCATGTGCGTTTAGACTAGACACCATTGGAGCGAGCCATGGAGCGCGCGCTGCTCAACAGGGCTGCCACGCTAGATATTATATAGCTAGATCTAGGTGTTTTTGCTGAAGCTTAGATGTAAAATTTCGAACCTAGATATTAGCTATAAAATCCATATAGTTTTTTCAGCGTGATAGAAATTTTCTAGCTAGAATTACAGTTAAGCTATGTATATGATAGATTACTGTAAATTCGAATTAGGAAGTCACCATAATGGTTGGTTACTGCTTCATTCTTATTATATTTGTTGATTTACTTAAGCAAATTGTCTGAATAGTGAAGCAACCATATTCTGATCATGTTATGTTCAGATTATGAACGACACCAAGACGGCTATTTCACGCTTCATAAGCTACAGCACACTATCTCCAATTGCAAAACTAGTGATGATATCAGAAAATCAAGGAATAAAATGCACATACATTATCAATAATGTAATGTGGCCTCATTTTGACGAAAGACCGACCAATGATATTGGTAACAAGGAGTTCAGTTTATTGTTCGATGGAGCAATGATATTTCTATCATGAAACTACTTGGTGTATCAGTTATTTACTAAAGTAATGCATCTAATAAAGTAAAATCAACTTACTTAGTAATTGCAAAATTATTAAAAATGATGAAGATAGCGGTGTGAAAGCCTTAAAACAATTGTTGAGAAGTAGGAATCTGAGCATTGATGAAATGCAATGCAATAGAGACTGACCTTTCTACTCGCAACACGTGTAAAATTGAAGAATATTTGGATACCAAGCTTTATTAGGGTAAATATCAGGATACTAGATAATTTATATAAAGATAAATTGCCTAAAATAAAGCAATTTATGAAATAAATATCCTTATATGCTATTGTTCAACTAATTTATTATAGTAGATAATTAATTTACTTCTAGATAAATTTTTGGATGTTTTATTATTAAATCTATATGTTTCTCGATATTTTTTGAGGTCACACTAGATTTTTTGGTCAAACACAAGTGGCAGCCATGCAGCACAAAACCAAGTGGCAGCCATGCAGCTGTAGACGAGCTTGTGTGAATATTGTTGCTGCATCGTAGCTACGTAATCTCTTTTTTATTTGCATGAGTGAAATGTTACTATATTCGTTCATCTTCATTAAAATATAATGGAAAGCAGCCTCCTTATATTCACAGCTTTTAGTCTGCCAAAGGCATTGATGGGCTTAGTACATTTCAATTAGAAGCAGTGTAGTTTGACTACTAGTTTCTCGCGGTAGTGTTGAGTCAGCCATGACGGGTGAGAGAGAGGCGCTACCTCACTTGATGACTGCCATCCGCACACTGACCGGTCGAGCTGCGCCTCGCACACGTGTAGCCGCTGCACGGATTCAACCAAAGCGAATCGGGAACTTCGGGCTCACACACACAAATTTGAGCCTCAGTGGTGAGCTTCGGCTACACGAGTCGCGCCTCAAAGCCGAAATGTCCCCTAGTGTAAACACCCCTTTACTCTCCAGAAAAAGTACAAATAGCGTATACATGCTAGTTTCCGTCATTTTTTCCTTCTGCATAATGTAACTGTGATTTCGAACTTCCGAAAAAAAATCATAATAGTAATTTTTATGCAGAAAACGTGAGAAGTAATAATACATGTGGAAGAACTAACTTGTTACCTACATTGGGCTGAGAATGAAGTATTTCATACAATGACGAAGAAGAGGCGCAATGAATGTCACCTTCGTCTAAGAATGGGAATACTATTGGAAATGGGAATCGCAATTTGAGAATACCATTTCATCAGTTCCTGTACCTGATTTCTGGGAATCTTTTTAGTTTTGTTTTCCTGCCTGAACTGCGACTGAAGTGTATTTATTTATTTACTCTGGAGTGAATTCAATCTCTGGCTTCATTTCTTTAAAGATGTTGTTTAGTGCTATTTTTCGTAGAGATCTATCTCTATACTCGCTACTTATCTCTCTACATAAACATGGGTGTGTTCTGAGAATTTCTATAAATAATGTGGTCGACCGCCCGCACCAGTCAGTCAGCGGCGGAGGTGAAGGGAGAGGACAACTTATCGCAGACATCCTTCTCATACGAAGCCTGGCTAGCTACTGCCATGCATGTTCGTCCGTATCGTGCAGCGAGCGATCTCGAGTTTCGACACTCGTGTACGCTGGGAGACCGCCAAAGAGAGCAGAGTTGCTACAAAAAGAGAGGAAATGGGTGGAGCTAGCGATGAGGCGCGCAAATGTGCGCACTCGATGCCACCGTCTCATATGGGCTTAAGCAAGGTTGGGTCTGGTTAGTACTTGGATGGGTGACCGCCTGGGAACACCAGATGCTGTTGGCTTTTTGTGCTCGCGATAGCCGTGTGCTATAGGTTCCGCCGCCGTGCGGCCGGGACCCGGGTTCGAAACTCGGCGCTGGCAGTGGCGATTTTCTCTGTTGGGTATAGGAGAAAAATTCCAAGCACAATACCCCACTCTACCCAGGTGTCTGAAATGGGTACCGGTCTTGACCGGGGGAAAGCGTCATGGCGTCCTGGCGTTAGTTCTAAGGCATTTGAAAATCCAATGTACAAGGTGATATGTATCAGGCTTGATTGGAAATAAAGCATCCGTAGATGCCTTCATTATTATTATTATATTTTATATTTGCTTGCGGATGCCAGATTTACGCGTGCATTCTATCATACAGTTCTAATGAATGTGCGCTAGATTTAAATTGTTATTACTATATCCTTGTCAGTGTGTCGCTAGGAAATGACCGAACATAGTTCTTCAAGAAAAAAATTCAATTTACGAGCTGTACTATTACACGCTTGTACATGCAAAACTGTATAGAACGAGCGGAAAATATTACCTGCAGTTGAAATTATTATGAAGTAGATTATTACATTTGTAGTAGTTGTAGTATTTGTTAGATCTGGTGTGACCAAATTTGACAAATGCTGAAAAAGGAAGGAATGCGACAAATAATTAGTGAGCCAAATTTAGATATTTAGCCCTAACTTACTACAAATCCGGTTATAACTGCCATTTTCTGGATGTTTAGCCAGCCATTCTTTTACCCACTATCTATTTATGGTGTTTTTTCTTCTCTATGACCGCAAAGCCGATGAGTATGCTTGCTTTGACTACGACGAATCTCTCTCGACTCCGCATAGTGAAGCACTGCCAAGCTTGCCAGTGACGCGCCACTTCAGTCACGCGAACGTACGTGTGAACGCGAGTGTTTTGACCACACTCTGGAGTGTCAGTGTTAACTGACGAAAAAACTGATCGTGTGAAAGGCCCTTTAGTGATAAGTTGAGGATCTTCTAGTACATGATTTGTGGTTTGCAGCTGGTCGCTCCAAAATTATCAAGCATAGCTCATCTGCCTCATACAATCTGTGCCAACCTGAAATGAGCGTACAAACGCACGAATTCAGCACCAGTTGGAACGTCGACAGCTCTGTCAGAGGCGGTTTTCCAGCTGACAGGGGTGCTTGAGCGATTGAGCGGACAGGACGTGGTGGCTGATCACTATATCTCTGACTTGAAACTGGCAAGTAATCTTTTTACGGAAGTCTTTTTATTTCGATTTTGATAATTATTTACTATGGCAAGTTAAGGTGCTATCACTTATTCTGCTGGAGCCTTTTGGCCTATAGCCCGAGTAGGTTCTAAGCAGCACCATCTGCCATTGAACTGCACTTAAAAGCAATCTAAATAATAATTAGATTTTTTTCTTAGTTACAACAACCCATAGAAGTGTCACAACTAGCAAATATAACAACAAAATTACAAAAAGTGCTCTCTAGACTAGAAATTGCAATGCCAACTAATGGAAAAAACTCCAAAGGAGCTGGAGGTTCTCCAAAAAAAGGAAGAGAAAAACCACATTCACAGCCAGTCAGAGGAAAACACGGAAGTAATGCCTCTAATAAAAAGAATTCTGGTAATGTTAGGAGCTCAACCCCAGTAACTGGATCACAGCCCATCCAAGCTGAACCAAAAGACTCAGGCTTTCAAAGAAAATTGCAGGAAAATCCAAGGCAAACAGCAGGTATACATGCAGCCAAAAGAACGCTTCTAAAAAGTCCAGACGCTTCCTTTGAAGCCAATAACACTAAAAAAAGAAATACTCATGAAATCTCCAATACCTCAATTGATGAACTGTCTCTTTCAATGATATCAAATCCCTCAGGAGTTCTGTCAAATGAAAATTCATTCATAACTAGCCAAGACAATTTTCCTAACAATCAAGAAGAGCTACAACTACTCAAAAAAAGCTCTGTGGTAGAAAAAAGATCGGCCAAAATTAATCTGAATCTGGCAGAAAATGCTGATATGATGCCTCAATCTACTAGGCACATCATTCTCTCTTCAACTGATGAGCACATTAACCTCACAAAACTTAACCCATTCAAGGTGCAGGAATTGTTAAACAAAATTTGTGGACCAGTAGAAAAAGTAGACTACAAAAGAACCAGAAGTTTAATTATCAAAACAAAAACCCTGGAACAGATCAAAACCCTTCTAAGCATCAAAAACTTTGGCCATATACCTATTAAAACCCAGGTAGCCTGGGAAGCTTCCACATCATGCGGAAAAATCTACGCTCCAGAATTTTTGTTTGACTCACTAGATGACCTGCTTGCACAACTCGCACCTTCGGGAGTGGTTGGAATCAGGAAAATGTATATGGATCCTAAACGAGCACACTCTCCAATATTTGTCCTCACATTTCTAGGACCAACCTGCCCAGCAGAAATACAAGCAGGATATTGTAACTATGAGGTAGACCCTTATTATCCAAGTCCAATACGCTGCATAAAATGCTGGAGATGGGGGCACACGGCTTCTGTTTGCTGCAACAAGAAAATTTGCAGAAAGTGCTCCTCTCCAGATCATGAAGAAGAAAATTGTATTTCAAACGACTTCCACTGTACAAATTGTAAAGAAAAACACACAGCCAGCTCAAAAGAATGCCCAATCTATATTAAAGAGCATGAAGTATGCAAACTTCAAGCTAGCAATCGGATTTCATTCAGCAAAGCCCGAAGAATTGTGTATTCTCAAGTACAAGAAGGTTTTGAGGAAACTATTCCAGACATGCAATCTCAATGTACCTTCCCATCATTACCAAAAACTGTGCCTATGGTCAACATCAGAGATACACCAATGGTCTCATATGCAGCAGCCATGAACCTTCAAAAAAAAACTAAGCACCCTTCAAATAACGGAAATCTGCAGGAAAAAAAAGAAAAGTGCAGGCCAAGTGCAACTAGTGGAACATTTGAATGAAAATGAAGCAAATGAACAAACACAATACTCATTACTCAGATCCTCCAGGATACACCCACAGGGTCCTTGAAAATAACTCAAATGCCCCCAAAAATCCAGGCACACAAGAAGCTACACAAATACAAAAAAACAGCACCAACACTGAAAAGCCAAATGCAACTTTTGAAATCCTCCTAAGAAAAACTATCCTGCAGCTACTACCAGTCATTATCAAATTAATTGTTGCAAATTCTATTACAGAGAAAATTGAGTGCCTGACTGAGCTTGGAAATGTATTAAATGCTGAAGAAATAATCATGGAAACACTTAACAAATTACATATTCCTTCATTAATCAGTTCACAATGAACCTCACTATATTACAATGGAACTTGCGAGGTTTTTTCCCAGACTTCCGTTCTTGCAGGCAATTGCAAAGCAACATCAGCCTACGATTATATGTATCCAAGAGTCCCACCTGAAGCAAAACAGCCGAGCTAAATTGAGAGGTTACAATGTTCCCTATAGAAAAGAACACTCTGAAGGTCAAGGAGGAGGTGTACTTACTTTTGTTCATTACAGCATTCTATCCAAACCCTTGCATTCGAGCAGTTTATTAGAGGTGGTTGCATGCCGAGTTTTTATTAATGAGAAACCTATTAATATTATAAATGCATATTTTCCTCCAACTCTTGAAATGAACTTCCTAAAACATAACCTTGAAGAGCTTAATAGTCTAATCTCAGGTTCCTGCATCATTCTAGTGGATTCAAATGCTCATAGCTGTTCGTGGGGTTCTGACTACACTGATAGAAGAGTACAACCAATTGAAACCTGGATCACATAAAGTCATCTTGTATTACTCAACAATACCGCCCCAACTTTCCTATCTTCAGTAGGAATGTACACACACATAGACTTGACTATTGTTTCAGAGGATCTATACCCAATGCTAACATGGAAAACACACCCAGATTCTGCCACACGTGATCATTTCCCAGTGTGGGTTGAAGCAAACATTGAAGTCCCAAGAATAGAGGTTCCCAAGAGATGGTTACTGAAATCTGTAAATTGACCAATGTTTCAAGCAGCATTAAAATTTCCAGACTGGTCCAATAAAACAGTTGAAGATACTTGCAGTATCATTACAAAAGCTATAATAAGTGCAACAAAAGGTACAGTGAATAAGAGCTCCAGCATTATTACCCAAAGGAAAAGCAACTGCTGGTGGAACGAGAAATGTAAAGCTGCCCACAAAGATTATCACAATGCCTACAACAGATATAAAAATTATAGAGGAAATATAGACAGGTGGATAGACTTTAAGAAGGCCAGGGCAGTTTTTAGAAAAACAGTGCTAGAGGAAAAAACAAACTGTTGGCAAGAGTTTGTGCAGAGCCTAAATGACAAAAGTCCCTCTAATATAGTATGGCAAAAGATAAGGTCGATGAAAGGGGTCAGAAACAAGAGCCAAATAGTTTTCAAAAATTCTCAAGATCAAAACATTACACGTACCAAAGACATTGCAGACATCCTAGTTCAAAAATATGCAGAGAATAGTAAAAACGAATGTAAGGACCCAATATTTAACCCGCGCACGGTCGCGCATCCCTCAGAAAAGTAGTCAATTTACCCGCGTTACTCTGCCGTTCCCTGTTCACTTACCGTAATAGGCAGAGATGTAAAAATATGAAGTAATGAGTAAAAAATGTTGCTTTACACTTTGATGTTGTCAGATTTTTGATAACTTGAACCGTTTCTTTGTAATATGGAGTCAAACTCCGTAGATTTTTGCACAACATTGCTTCAAAGAGATCAATGGCCATTTTTGTGTTTTGGGAACAATGTAATGTTTTTCACTGCTATTTTATGCAGAAAATCCTTCCAAACCTGCTGATGTTTTTATTTTTCCTCTACAACAATTAGAAAAAAAGTTATGACCATTTATGTCTACTAGGTGTTATCCATTCTTCGTTTTAGTTCCTACATAAATGCATGTTTGCATGTCTGGTTATATTACTGTAAGTATAGTGTTTCGAAACTTGTAATTTTCACACAATATGAATAAAATACTGCTCTACACGCTACTGACTTCAGATTTGTCTTATTTGCCATTTTTACGAAATAAGGCGAAATAAGGCCCTGAGTAGTTTCGCTGGTAACTGAGGCTGCCACTGACTGTTCGCACGCACACCCTCTCACGGTCGCCTCATTTACCACACTGACTGTGCTTACCCCTCCCAACTTCCAAGTGGTTGGAGCTCTGCCTTAACCCCCACAATGTGGGGGTTTCTGGCTCCAGCTGTGTAGCACTCGCTGAGACGATCATTTTGGTGTATAACAACTTGGGGTTATGCCTTACGTCTGGCAACCAGTGAGCCTGGTAAATGAGGCGACCAGTTACAGTGCGCGGGTTAATAGTCACAGGCTAATTTGTGAAGCATCCAACATTTTGTTCAAAAGCACAACTATCCAGTATTATAATTGTCCTCTCACCTTTTCTGAGTTCAACAGAGCCGTGGATAGTTCTAAGACTAAAACTCCTGGTCCAGACATGGTCTCACTAGATTTCATTAAAAATATGAATAACATTCAGAAGACAAACTTACTGAATTTTTATAATAAAATCTGGACATCCACAATACCAGACCAATGGAAAGAAGCCATTATATGCCCCATACTAAAACCGGGAAAAATTCCTACGGAACCAAAATCATATAGGCCGGTGGCTCTGACAAATGTGCTGTGTAAAGTTTTTGAAAAAATAGTCAACTGGAGACTTCTTGCCTACTTAAAGAACAAAAAACTCTCAAGTGAAACACAAAATGGATTTAGAGCAGGACACTCAACCTTGGATGCACTCTCCCGGATAGAAAACTCCATTCAAAAAACGCTCATTACTCGAGATTTCTGTATGGCCATTTTTATAGACATTGAGCAAGCTTTTGACACGGTATGGCATCATGGCCTCTTAAAAAAACTTGAATTACTTGGACTGGAAGGAAACCTCCCTAATATAGTAAAGTCTTTTATCAGCAGGCGCAATATTAAAGTCAGAGTTAACTCCACATTATCAGAGCCATATAAGTTAGATGCAGGAGTGCCTCAGGGATCTGTAATTAGCCCTACCCTGTTTAATATTATGATAAACGACATATTTCAGGATCTGGATCCACAACTACAAACATCCCTTTATGCAGATGATAGGGCACTTTGGCTTGAGCACAATGATGTACACCAGGCATTTGGCATCATGCAAGATGCATTAGATATTATTCTTGGTTGGTCACAACGCTGGGGATTCCAAATATCAGCAGAAAAAACTAAATACATGATCTTTACCAGAAAACGCTTGAAACCCCCTTACCCCTTAAGATATATAGGTGCAAACATTGAGCAAGTCAAGAAACATTAATTCCTGGGAGTCACACTGGATGCGCAACTAAAGTGGGGCCCACACATTGAAGAAAGTGCAAGCAAATGTCAAAAAGACATCAGACTTCTTTGGATGCTCTCAAATACTAAATGGTCTGCAAACTTCATAATTCTCAAGAAAATATATACCTCACTGATTTTGCCTAAGCTGGAGTATGCCAGCTTTTTATGGGACACAGCATGTGCAACTCATCTCAAACTGCTTGATAGGGTGCAGTACGCAGCTGCCAGATTGATGCTAGGGGGCCTTTAGATGCACCAGAGTTAACAATCTTGAAACGGAGGCAAACCTAATGCCTCTCAAGTACTCCCGAAGAAGACAACTGTGCCAATACGCCATAAGAATATTAAGCATGCCAGAACACCCTGTGAGAACTCTGATACAAGAATACTATCCTTTCTTTGTTATAGAAAATAGCCCAGACCCTCTTCCTGTTTCTGGACGTATATATCATCCCCTAAAAGAACTCAACATAGAAACGGAGAATATACCATGCATAGAAACAAAAGACAAATATGATATACCTGAGATTTGCTGCCAGCACAGCCTTAAACTGCAACAAAAGGACACTCAGTCACATAGCCATTGGATACTCTTGTTTCGGCTCATGCAGGAGTCCCACGCCAACCGTAGGGAAATTTACACTGACGGCTCCATTCAAGATAACAGAGTAGGGATTGGCATATCTTTCCAAAATACCAGCATCATGGCAAGGTTACCTAATAGAACTTCAATTTTCACAGCTGAACTAACTGCAATTTTTTATGCCATCAAATACATAGAAGACAAACCTGGGAAACTTATTTTGTTTACAGACTCCTTCAGTTCTATTCAGGCCTTACACCAGCTATAGCCCTCTAAACACTTAACAGTTAAAATCAAGAAGCTCATACATAAACTACCACCAAACAAGTTAGTAATTGAATGGGTACTGAGCCATGTAGGTATACCAGGACACAAAAAAGCAGATGAGCTCGCTAAAGCAGCATGCAAGCTAAACACTGTTAGTTCCAAATTCCTGGCACATCCAGACCTCAAACCTTCTATCAAGAAGCATTTCAACCAAAAATGGCAACAAGAATGGGATCTGAACCAAACAGACTATCATGACATTAAACCTATAATAGAACCAACAGTAAGTACCACAATACCCAGAAGACATCAAGTAATTCTTACAAGACTTTGGTTACTTACTACTCAGTTAACGCATAAGCATCTTTTCCTGAAGCTTCCACATCCTCCGTGCCGGTTGTGTGGATGTCAAATCAGCATACGCTATGTGTTGATTGATTGCCCTACGCATGATGTCCATAGAATGTCTCAAAAAATGGGCATATACAAATAACATAAGCTTCAACTGAGAAACTCTTCTAAGCAACAAGTTTGATTCAAAGCTGCTGCTTGACTTTCTGAAAGATAGCAAGCTTGCCACTGAAATTTAAACTGCACCACGTCCTAGAAACTCAAATATCAGGCACTAATACCTTTAATTGGTGAGGGGTCTGAAGACCAACTAAGTAACTAAGTAAGCACCAGTTCAGATATGTCTGCAGATATATTTGCGCGTGTGAGGGGGCCTTAAGATTTGAACCCCGAGAGACAACGCGTGTCGAGGCTCGCTGGTTCACGGACGAAAGGGCGATGTTGCCAGGCCATAATTACGGAAATAAAGTCGTACGGTACAGAAAAAAATAAAAATAAACTATCAAGAAGCGAGGCGGGCGGGCGACATTCCCTTACAGTATAATCTGTCCAATTAATAATCCAGGAAAAAATCAGGCAAATCCTGAGGAATATAGACCTATAACCCTATTGTCATGTTTGTCTAGGGTCATGCAGCAAGTCATCAAAAACAGACTGACTTCTCTCCCCCTCAGGGGGATACAACTATTGTATGTATGGGAATTAGCGCTCCCAAGAGGAAAATGTGAGGGCCCAAACCGAAAGTTAGGTAGGCCTTCTTTTTGTTGAAATACAATGTTTTTTGTTATTTTAACGACAACCTTTTCTTCGTTCCACTGCTGTCCTGTTTTTCAGCACCTACTACTTTTTTCTTCAACTTTGATCTCGTTTCATGAACTTTTTTCTCATCTTACTGTTTTTATGCCCTTTCTGCATAGATTCCACATTCCCTTAACTCCATGTTAAACGGTACCTTCTTCCTTCATCTCTTTGGATCTCATTTGTTGAGGATAGGGAGGCTTAAACTAACTAATAATATCTTATCTAATCACTGACCTCTCTTTTTGAAGTCAATGAAGTGTTTTCATGCTATCAAACAGGATTCCATTGAGGAGAATCCACTTATGATGCCATAGCTCTTATTAAGAATGCTATCACTCATGCTTTTGGTAGTAGAGGCTACTGTTTAGCGGTTTAAGCTATATTGATTTAGAAAGTGCCTATGATACTGTATTGAAGGTCTCCTTTATAAGCTGCTAGGACGTGACTTGTGTACTCTTCTCTGACTGCATTCTTATTTAGCAAATAAAAGAGTTAAAGTGAGAATTATAAGCATTTACTTGCTTGACAAAACTCTGAAAGTGGCATACCCTAGGGAGCAGTTTTGAGTCCATTGCTCTTTATTGTAATGTTGCATGACTGTTAAATTATTTTAGTAGGCAAGTCCCTGTTTGGGTGCCAGTTGTTAAGTAATTTTGATGGGCAAGTCCTTATTTGGATGCCAGTTGATGGATAATTTGGCAAGTCCTTATTTGGGCATCACTTTTCTATATAACTATCCTATCTTAGGGATTTTTGAGGGCTGTAAGTTGCTTTTAAAAAGCCGTATTTCTTAGGCT
This sequence comes from Morinoia aosen, assembly GCA_030386875.1. NCBI lineage: Eukaryota > Metazoa > Arthropoda > Malacostraca > Amphipoda > Talitridae > Morinoia > Morinoia aosen. Next base: position 29,995,892 of record CM059567.1, on the reverse strand, counting down.
TGTTATTCTATAGGAATCTTCCTGATTTTTCAGGAGTAAGAGAGAAATCAGTTACTGACTATAGCAATGTTTTTCTATCCAGTTCTTCTGTTGAGTGATAATTTTCAATTTTCTTCAGAATTCTTGGGCTGATTAAAAGCTTTGAAGATGTCAAGCTGATTTCAAGCTTTGGAGCTTTTGAGCTGATTTCAAGCTGAGCTAAAGAAGCTGCAGAGTTTTTTGTTTGTGCTGATAAATTTTTGAACTGTCAAAACAAGCTGACAAAATTTTGAAGTTTGTGATGGAAGTATGTTTTGCAAGTATCAGTTATTTGAGAGAAGAATTATTTTCCCTCCTAGAACAGAGGCATCAGTTGACTTATCTTGGCGATGGCCCAACAATGACTTGCCCTCAGATAAAGAATATTAAATGTATGTCATATGCAAATAATAGCACTATCACCACAAATGAGGGATCCATGGTGGAAATTCAGCAGACGATGCACTCATTTTTTGGTAAATCTGAAGGATATGACAGTAATCAATTTTCCACTTTTCAGTGCCTAAACCTAATGAATTGAAACAAAATAAACAAGTTTTCTTCTATGCACTTTCCCTCTAAAATGATTATATTACAAGTTATAGCGGTAGATTTAGCTTCGTCTTTCATGACGAATGCTCTTGAATAAACAGCTACTCATCAAATTTTGAATTTTTGTTCCTTGAAACATGGTAATAACATCGAAATAAACAACTTTTCTTCTATACACTTTTTTCGTCAAATGAGTATTTAACGAGGAATAGCGGTAGGTTTGGTTTCGTCTTTGATGACGATCGCGCTGGAAGCATGAGTGCATTGCAGTGTTGCTGTCCGACGCGCTTTTAGAATTACATGCCGCTTCAAACACTGGAGTTGCGGTGAGTCATTTACCGCTATAACTAATAAAATACTCATTTTAGACAGAAAGTGCATAGAAGAAAACTTTTTTGTTTTGATCTAATTAACTATGCTTAGGCATTGAAATTTACAAAATTGATTACTGTCATATCTTTCAGATTTACCCATTTTTATCTTTCATTTGGTGGCTCTCCACAGAGAAATTGACGGTAAATACTAATATTAATTGTAAGGATTCAACAAGAAGGAAATTGTTCCTGTATTCAACTTGCTGTGATTTGCAAGCATATTAGTAGGACAGAAACTCAACAAGTGCTTGGGATTGTCTCTAATGCATCAAAACTTACTTTTCTTCCTCATTTAAATGATCTGAAAATTGATGGACAAAGATATGTGCAAGTATTTAGAGCATTGTCTGGGATCTCCTGGGGATCTTCATAAAAATTACTGCATCAGCTGTATGTTTCATTTGTAAAAAGCAAACTTGTTTATGGTCATGTTATATTCCCTTAGTTTTCAGAAAGAAGCCTGAATTTCCTAATAAAATCAAGAACTCAGCCCTCAGATGAAAATTAGGAGTTTGAATGACATAAAAGTAATAATTCTTACTGATTCCTAAAGTGCCCTGACTATTATCTCTACTTTTGTTAATTTACCATATAAAACTGTTAGTAGCAATATCTAGAGATTTTTGCTTGAAGCCTCATCCAGCATTCAACTTCAGTAAGATCCCTCTCATACTGGCAATGAAATTGTTGATAAATGTGCAAAACTAAGCCACAGAAATTACTAATCAGCTCATACCCGACTCAGTTATGAGGAGAATGTGAACCAACTAAAAGTGAGGCTGATAGATCATTGGAGTGAATGCTGGCAGAGACAGGTGGAGAGCTCTGGAAAGGGGAGATTCTATTTTGAGTTAAACAGGAAGCCAGAGTTTTGATTAGATGTCAACCTCACGAGGAAATGTCAATGTATTGTTAGCTGATTCTAAGTCAGTCACGTTGTTGTCTTTGCTCACCTGAATAGATTTAAGGAGACCGTCCCAGGCCCTTGACAGATGCTGTCGATTCCATGGTCATTTTGCATGCTTTTGTTGTAAAAGGACCCTTAGGTGGTAGACTATTCGTTCCTAAAATTTTATGGCGCTACGGACAATAATTCCCCCCCCCCCCCCGGGGGGGGGGGTAAGGCGACCAAATTTTTTCAATTTTTCCGATTTTGACCCCACATAAAAAGAGAACAAATAGGAAATGGAAAAAAAGCTCAATTTGAGTTTGTTAGAAATGTTCCAAGGATTCTAAAACGGTCTTTGCTTTTTTCCTAGCACCAAAACTGAAGGAGGAGTTCCATTTTGAAATATCAATATGAATGAAAAGCACCCAAAATATTCCATTTTTCCCCGATTTTGACCCCACATAAAAAGAGAACAAATAGGAAATGGAAAAAAAGCTCAATTTGAGTTTGTTAGAAATGTTCCAAGGATTCTAAAATGGTCTTTGCTTTTGCTCTAGCATCAAAACTGAAGGAGGAGTTCCATTATGAAATATCAATATCTGAAAACCAATATGTCAAATTTTTGCAAAATCTAAGGCCTGAATAAAAAAAATGAATAGAATCAATTGTGTTTATTTTCAAAGGTTGCATATCATAGTCAAATTTTATAAGAATCAGACTGAAAATAAAAAAATTCATTTTGTTGAAAAAAAAATGATAATTTTTTTTTTTTTTTTATTGAAATCACAATTCACACTTTTAATATGAAGTTATGTATGGAAAGTATCGAAATAAAAATTAAAACTGCATTCAATTACATCGAATGTTCATTATATTACACTTCAACAAAAAATTTTATTTGTTGCTATACCCAACAATTCTAACTTTCAACATTCATCCTGGGACTAGTTCTCGAGTTTTGATGCTAGAACCAATCCAAAGACAGTTTTAGAATCCTTGAAACATTTCTAACAAACTCAAATTCGCCTTTTTTTCAAATTCGAATTCTTTGAAAAAATATATAGCTCTAAACCCAAAAAAATGTTGCTGATTTTTGAAATATCAAAAAATTTTGAAAAAATAGAAAAAATTTGAATTTCAAAAAAAGCCGAATTTGAGTTTGTTAGAAATGTTCCAAGGGTTCTAAAACTGTCTTTGTTTTTGTTCTATCATCAAAACTGAAGGAGGAGTTCCAATCTGAAATATCAATAAAAATATACCAAAAACACATTTTTCGTCAAAAAAAAAAAAAAAACTAAGGCCTAAATCGAAAAAATGACAGGAGTAAAAAAGGTTTACTTTTACAAAATACATATACTGGCCAACTTTCAAACGAATCGGACGAAAAAAGTTCAAAAAGCCGGACGGCCTCCTTAATATGTACCCTAGCCTATTGTACCTCTTGAGACAATTGGGCACTTCCTGTTGGTGTGCCCTGGCTTGGGTGATCCTGACCTTGTGTCTCTCTAGATTCAATCTGGAACTCTGTCTTGTAAATGTTCTTGGCTGTGATAATTACTCATCTTATGTTGGTGCAAGGATTCTCCATTCCTTGATTGGCTTCGTAACTTCAAAAAACTGATGGATGACTTTATGATCTCTTTAATTGATTTATGCATGTGAGATTCAACATTTAAAGTGTACCTTACATTTCTCTGCTCTTTGGCTTGTGCTTTAAAGTACCCCAGCAAGCTGTCAGGTTGCACGGACTTCTGCTGAAGAAAGCCATTGATTTTCAAGATCCTCCTAAATCCCCCCTGAAAAAGAAGATGGATTTAAAGACTTATGCCGAATTGCGTGAGTTAACTATTGATTTTCCTAGCATCGGGATTTGCTGTGGAGATGTAATTGATGACAAATATTCTACATGTTTATTCTAAATAAAAATGATTCAAGTATGAGAATTGTGTTGGAGGCCACCTTAATTACCAAAGATGAGTAATTTGAAGTTGTAGTTGCTATCATTGTGATGTTTAATGTGCTTGAATGAATATTGATTGTTTTACATTTCTAAAAATGGTCATGTTATTTCAATCAGGGCTGTTGTGTCCTAGGAGAACTACTGTATCAATGAAAGTTGAAACAAAATATGAAGTATTGAGCTGAGATTCAGGTAGGCCATCTTTTTGTTAAAATAAAATTTTTTTCTCTTGTTAACGACTGACTATTTTTCTTCAGTTCACAGCTGTTATGTTTTTCAGCACCCACTACATTCATCTTCAATTTTGATATTGTTTCATAATCTTATTTTCCAATTTATTGTTTTTATGCTCTTTCTGCACAGATTTTGCATTCCCATGACTCCATACCAATCAGTGCTTTTCTCCTTCTGCTCTTTGGATTGTCAGTGTTGTGAATAGGATGGCTTAAACTAGCTAACAATCTATAATCTGATGATAATCTTCTGTAAAAAATGCCTAGTCGATGAGTTTTAGGAAAATTTTTAGTTTATGGGAGTTGAAGGTCCCTTTGCTTTAATATTAATGTTATTGACTTTAGCAAAGTGAATAGGTTTTTTATCTAATCCCTCAGAGGGGTGCAACTAATTAGTACTTACAGGGGGAATTACAGGTTATGAAGTCGAGTGTTAGGTAAACCTTTCTTTTATTTAAATTAAATAGGTTTTTATTTTATTATGGATCATTTTTTTTGGGTTTACTGCTGTATTGTATTTTAGAAAAAACCTAATTCATTTTTCAACTTTAGTAACATTTCACAAATTTTTTATGACATTTTTTCTATGCACCTTGTGAATAGGTTCTACATTCTCTCAACTGCATTCTAAATTGTGCCTTCCTCCTTTTTTTTGGAATGTTTTTGTTGCAGTTGGAGAGGCTGAAAGTAACATCTAATCTGTAGATGGTAAATGTTTAGAAAAGGACAATAATCATTTTTTCAATTTTGTTTCTGGTATAATGGTAATTTGATCAAAATGAACAGCTTTTCTTCTATGCACTTTGCAACGTGAATGAGTTTTTAACTAGTGGTTGTATTCTGCTAATTATAATGGCTGAGAAGACTGCTAATAATTCAATTGCTGGTAAATGTGTAGAAGAGGACAATTATAGTGGTTGGGAAGACCGCTAATAATTCAATTGCGAGTAAATGTGTAGAAGAGGACAATTATAGTGGTTGGGAAGACCGCTAATAATTCAATTGCTGGTAAATGTATAGAAGAGGACAATTATAATGGCTGAGAAGACTGCTAATAATTGAATTGTTGGTAAATGTGTAGAAGAGGACAATTATAGTGGTTGGGAAGACCGCTAATAATTCAATTGCGAGTAAATGTGTAGAAGAGGACAATTATAGTGGTTGGGAAGACCGCTAATAATTCAATTGCGAGTAAATGTGTTGAAGAGGACAATTATAGTGGTTGGGAAGACCGCTAATAATTCAATTGCGAGTAAATGTGTTGAAGAGGACAATTATAGTGGTTGGGAAGACCGCTAATAATTCAATTGCGAGTAAATGTGTAGAAGAGGACAATTATAGTGGTTGGGAAGACCGCTAATAATTCAATTGCTGGTAAATGTGTAGAAGAGGACAATTATAGTGGTTGGGAAGACCGCTAATAATTCAATTGCGAGTAAATGTGTAGAAGAGGACAATTATAGTGGTTGGGAAGACCGCTAATAATTCAATTGCTGGTAAATGTATAGAAGAGGACAATTATAGTGGTTGGGAAGACCGCTAATAATTCAATTGCGAGTAAATGTGTAGAAGAGGACAATTATAGTGGTTGGGAAGACCGCTAATAATTCAATTGCGAGTAAATGTGTAGAAGAGGACAATTATAGTGGTTGGGAAGACTGCTAATAATTCAATTGCGAGTAAATGTGTAGAAGAGGACAATTATAGTGGTTGGGAAGACCGCTAATAATTCAATTGCGAGTAAATGTGTTGAAGAGGACAATTATAGTGGTTGGGAAGACCGCTAATAATTTAATTGCTGGTAAATGTGTAGAAGAGGACAATTATAGTGGTTGGGAAGACCACTAATAATTCAATTGCGAGTAAATGTGTAGAAGAGGACAATTATAGTGGTTGGGAAGACCGCTAATAATTCAATTGCGAGTAAATGTGTAGAAGAGGACAATTATAGTGGTTGGGAAGACCGCTAATAATTCAATTGCGAGTAAATGTGTAGAAGAGGACAATTATAGTGGTTGGGAAGACCGCTAATAATTCAATTGCTGGTAAATGTGTAGAAGAGGACAATTACGAGGCCTGTCGAAAAAGTATCCGACCTTAATTTTTCCCGCGCAAAGTAGTGATTCTAAGGCTGTGCACGGTGGAAGGAGGAATCTTAATGCGCATGCTTGACTTTTTTCACCGCATTCACTTGGGCCACTCACTAGCTGGGGGTCGCCAAGTAAGGTGCTGTTCTAAGTGTTTGTCGGATTTAGTTTTCTTGCAAGATGACTGAACGAATTGAGCAAAGACACTGCATCAAATTTTGTCAAAAGCTTGGTGATTCTCAAATTGAAACAATTCGTAAGATTCAGCAGGTGTTTGGGGAAGATGCTATGGGTGTAACACAAATTAAGGAGTGGTTCAACCGATTCAAAGATGGCCGCACATCAGCGGAGAGTGAGCAGCGTTGTGGCAGGCCCAAAACTTCTCGGAGTGCAGCTGTTGTTGAGAGGGTGCGAAATTTGGTGATGGCAGATCGTCGTTTGACCGTGCGGGAGATTGCCCAAGAGGTTGGAGTGAGTAAAGATTCTGCACATGCCATTTTGACCAGACATGTGGACTGCGAACAACTGGCACTTGCATCACGACAACGCGCCCGCACATTCATCCCATTTGATCCGCAATTTCTTGGCCAAACATGGAATTAAGACCGTTCGCCAACCTCCCTACTCTCCAGACCTGGCTCCTTGCGACTTCTGGTTGTTTCCAAAATTGAAGACACCACTGAAAGGATCCCGTTTTGAGAGTAGAGAAGAGATAATGCGGAACGCGACGACAGAGCTGAACACCATTCCAAAAGAAGACTTCCAGAGGTGTTTCCGGCAGTGGAAGGATCGGTGGGCTAAGTGTGTGGAAGCACAAGGAGCCTACTTTGAAGGGGATTAGGGTCCCAACCCCGTCAGGTTGTTGAAGTATTTTTTCTGGCCAAAGGTCGGATACTTTTTCGACAGGCCTCGTATAGTGGTTGGGAAGACTGCTAATAATTCAATTGCGAGTAAATGTGTAGAAGAGGACAATTATAGTGGTTGGGTAGACCGCTAATAATTCAATTGCGAGTAAATTTGTAGAAGAGGACAATTATAGTGGTTGGGAAGACTGCTAATAATTGAATTGTTGGTAAATGTGTAAAAGAGGACAATAATTGATTTTCTAATTTTTGTTACTTTTCTACCCAAGCTAATCTAACATAACCTAACATATATTCCAGCACATTAAAGCTGTCTGAACAGATTTTTTATCATGACTACACTTAATTCTGCCCATTAACTTTCTGTGTACATTTTGTAACAGAAAATGAACTGGCTTTTGGCGTTAGAAACAAAGCAATTGTTATTGAAGACGTAAATTAAAGGGAAGCAAACAATTTTTCCTATGAATCTCTTTGAAAAATGAATAAAAATACTTTCGGAGGGAAATAACCTTTCAAGGTATTCACAGCATGTTTATAACATTCAAATAGACAGTTATAGCCCTAAAACTTTTGAAATTTACACATGCCCCCCTCCATGAAATTTTTTGGGAAGTTTCAATTTCTCAGCCAATATCGTACATAGAGACAAATGTTTTTTGTTTGATTTGTAATCAAAATATCTACAATAATTTGCAAAGGGTTTTTGTTTTTGCTAAAAAAAATTGACAACTATTTGAATGCTAAAAATTTTTTTTTCTATAGACAATGAAAAAATTTCTAATCAGCTTTTAAAAAAAACTCTCCCTAGCATTTATTGTACTCACTTTGCTCTCCACAATGCAAAAAAAATCTTCTCAAAGTTCTCTTGGTCTTCTCAAAGTCTAAGTTACCAAGCACCATAGTGCAGAGTACACATTGTTTCCAATATATGATTTCATGTTTTTTTTCATCAAAACTTCCAAACTAATACACTAATAATAAGTCTAAAACATTTCAGATAAGTCTTCCATTGTTGTAATTAGTCACTACCGCTAATAAGGCATTAATATTTGCTGCAAACTGCAGAGAGCTCCGAACAGTTTTTCCCCATGAAATATTCAAGAACTAAAAAGAAATACTTTTGTATTGAAATAAGTCCTAAGGTATTCACAGCATGTTTATAGCATTTGAATAAATACTTAAAGCCCATAAAAATATAAGAATTTACCCACACCCCCTTCCACCACCCCCTCACCCCCACCAAAAGGCAAATTTCTTTAAAATTTCAATTTCTCTGCTAATATTGTACATAGACGATTATTTTTTTGTTCGATTAACAATAAACATATCTACAAATGTACGAGACAGTTTTGGGGGTAATTATGGGGGTTTGGGGGTAATTATGGGGGCAATTTGGGGGTAATTATGGGGGTTTGGGTTGCTGAAACGGGACAAATGACGTTTCTACACGATAGAGGGAGGGTTTGGGAGCATTTTCAAGCAATAGCCTCATTTCCAGTTTTGGGCCCTAAAAACCGTTGCTTCCCTTAACCTATTGCCGTGACTTGTTAAGTACTCATTTGCAATGGAAAATGCCTACAAGAAAGAAGTTGTTTCTATTGATCTAATTAGCATTATAGATGCAACAAAAATGGGAAAGTAGATTATGGTCTAATTCTCAACAAATACTGTTTGAACTTATGAAAATAGCTGATTTGATAAAATACATTCTAAGTTGAAACTTGTCAAATAAAAAAATGGCTCTGTGGTGGTATAAAATAGTTACTATTCAACAACTTTTCAATTGCTTACCTTTGTTACATGAATGTTACTTCTATAAACATCCTGTATACAAGTTCTAGATTAAAATTTAAATTAATTTTTATCTTCTTAATTAAATTGTATCAAGTCCTAATTTGTGCAGGCCAGATAAGGCTTGGGCTGGCTGGTGACTATGAAGATGTTACATTTGACTTGGATCCACTGCCTATCTACGTTTCTGAAATCCCTAAATCTGTGAGTATGTGCACTTTAAAGTTCTAATCTTTTGTAGGTTTTTGTATTAATTCTATTATGATTGCATAGTTTATATTTTATTGATATTCTATTTAAAAATTCAGTCTTTCATGCATTATTGTGTTTATAGGCTCATTTTATTTCTGTCAGGTTTGTGCCATCACTCGCTACAAATGAACATTCACCACGTGCCTCAAGAGCTCAGATCAACCTATGCAATTTGTGGAGGATGCTGGTGTAATTGGAATATGTTGGACTTTAACTATCCATATTTTTCCTTCTGCCAACTAGTTATTAACTAATGTGTAGAAACTAATCTGGGTAGTTGTGGGTTATGTATTTATCTGTGGGTTTATCTGTTTATCTGTGGGTTTTCTGTTATATGTTTGAGTTATCTGTTATCTGTTTGGGTTTAGTAAAGGGTAAAAAATACTGTCTTTGCTTCTGAAATGTTATTTATTTGTTTTCTGGAACAAAAATGAAAAGCATTAAAATTGATGATAATTTAAGCTAAGCTAACCTAACTTAACCTAACCTTAACATCAAAAAGTAACCATAAATTTAAAGTGGTGTCAGATAACCCACAAGTATCCTAATCTGATAGCTTTATGTCTGTTTTTTCTGCCTTAATTTTTCAATTCCTTAGAATTTCTGCATTTAAAACAGATATGGATGCCCCACATCTGACTAGGCTTCCTATAGTTCTCAATCGAAATTAATCAATGAGCGCATTTTTCGTTCTTTCAGGCCAGTCAATTTGACGTTGCTGAAGCACTTCAAGTACCGTATGACTGTGTCAGTTTGGAGGTGCTTCCCCACAATAAGAGATCCAATGTTGCTCATGTTCAACCTCTTACTCAGAATGAAAGTAACCAGTGAGTATATTTCATGTATGTTGGATATTTGGTTTGGCTGTATCCTCTTGGGCGCCAAAAGTTTTATGGTTGTTTCGGCAGATCCACGTTGGGTGCCAGTTATAGATTATTTATTTGGCTGGTCCTTCTTTGGAGCCAACGATAATAGTCAGGGTGGCGATTCCTGTTACTGCCCGATTGAGAATTAATTAGATTGGTCCTTCTTATCCCAGGGGGGATCTTCCTCATATCTTCAGGGATAATAGAAAGTCAGGTTTTGCTGACTGAATTTATTGAGTTGGGGATTGCCCACAGGTTTTTCCGGATGCAAATTATTCGGTAATTTTCGGAGTCCGATCTGGTTACAAGGTTTGACGATTTGAGCTGGTTTTTCAAGCTTTCGAAATTTGAGTCGAGATGAATAAGCTACGAGCTAATCAAGCTTTGAGTTTTTAGAGCCAAACGAATTCTAGCTATGGAGCTTTTTACGCTAGTAATGCAGGCGTCGAAAGTTAAAGCCGAAATGAAATTTGAGCTGTTGAAATTTTCAAATCTGAGACGGATATATGCTTCTCAAGTATCTGTGATACGAGAGTTTAGTTATGCAAGGAGAATTATTTTCCCTCCTGTTAAATTATATAGGCACAAGTCGGCATCTTCGACAATAGCCTGACAATGTATTAATTAAATTAAATTTTTTTTGCTCACCCTCTACTGTAGAAACTATGGATTAATTGGTCTGCATGTTTTGTTTACATATGGGTAATTATGCTCTACACAAACAAAAATGTGCATTATGTGCATCAAAAATGAAAAAATTCATTATGAGCTGTGTGCTACCGGAAGTGTAACTGTTCTGTGCCATATGTCTCACATTTTAGAATGTGTTTTTGCGTGTATAATTGAAAATTCTGAATTGGAAGCCAAATCAACTGTGTAACCTCTAGCTTTATAGTTTTTTACATGTCTTACATTTTAAGTTGAGAAATGTTCTCAATTGAATTCTGTGACACTGTTGTCATGTCTTCTTTAATTCATAATTTGGATTATGTTGTAAGAACCTGTGCAGAGGTTACTTTGTTTACCTTCACTTAAACTTGATAATGTAATATCTGTTATCCATTTTGGTGCGTTTATTTGGACTATAATGTGTTGAGCTTTCCTTTTGTGCAGCCTCCTTGGTGATACAAAAACACTGAAAGTACACAACATTAAGCTCGAGGGTAGAACATTGGTCTTCAAAGAAGCTTATGACCAAGACAAGTCAGTGCCCAGCCACAAGTCCTACAAGATCCCCACCTTGTCTGAGGAAGACTTCGATCTTAGCCCAGCGTGTGTGGAGAAACCTTCCATTCATTGTCTCAATGATGATGTCCTCATACACATTCTGGGATACTTGGATTTAAAAGAGAAGCTCCGCATTGAACCAGGTTTGGATTCTTGATATTGAGGGGCATTAAGTTCTGGAACTAAGAATTCTTGACCCCAGAACATTGAGTATGTAAGTAGTATAGAAATAATTTTTTTGTAATGATTATTTCTAAAATTTAAATATGATTCTAATATTAAAATAAATACCTATTACTGTTTAAACAAATAAGAACATAGGAAAATTAGAATTTTCAAAACCAACTCATTTCAAATTAGCATTTAAAATGTAAATTAATTGGTCATTATGAAATATGTATTCTTTTAATGCTTGAATTTCGTGTAAGCAATCTCTCCTAAACCTTTTCAAGACTTACCCTGTGTGTACCAGAACTTCAGAACTTCACTACTGTCAGGGAAGGAATGTCAAGAAAAAGTTAGCACCTCTAATTGAGTGTTAACCCTTTAACGCCCACATTTTTATACTCATATTACCGTTATCACAACCACTATCACTAAACCGACACTGGCATTAGGTAGTCACTGTTATCAAGATGGGGAAGGAACTGCCACTCGGCAGTGAAGTTCAAAGGACACATTAGTGAACAAATTGAATAAAAAATACAATACGTTATTGTTATTTTTGAAAGAGGACCGTACAGTCCACTTGGGCGTTGAAGGGTTGAATTGCTCATGGTCTGGCGATTTCATAATTGCTTGTAATGTTCTTGCCCAATTCTTGCTTAAATTCTGAAAATCTCCAGCAGTTCATTGAACAACAATATTTTTCCAACACCAAGCAGAAATTGTGAAATTGTGCTTTGTGAATTAAATTTCAACCTCAGCCCATCAAACAAATGTAACAATATAAAAAGCCATTTATGAGCTAGAGAAATTGTTGCCAAATATTGTTCCTCAAGTCTGTGCCACCAAATACTTCATTGGCTAATTGTAGTTGAATGGTTTTTGTATCGAAAAACGCAGTCTTACAGTTACTACCGATAACCCCAAGTGTAGCCAATTATCCCTGTGTTCCATTTGAATGGTAAAATTACTTCAAAATCCCTACTCACGCCCTAAAGTGTCAGCGCCACTGGCCAACTAAGTAACTGTTGGTAGATAAAGAACAATTTTGAAAATTTTACTTCAATTATGATTTTTTTCTGTTTGTGTTTTAGATTATTTTGTGGTTTTCATAAGTTTGCTAGATTGAGTGATTGAATGCTAAAGTGAACTTCAGCATTCAAGACATTGAATCTTCTTAACACAATAATAAAAAAGCTTGGTTACTTGAATTTGAATTTAACTTCAGATAATGACATTAATGCCACACGTGTTTCACTAGTCAATATGGGTGCACCCTTTAGATTCCATGACTTAGGCTTCTATTTAATTGAAATAAATTATGTAGGACGATATCAATATTGACCAATGCAAATCCTTGTACAACCACCATTACTAGTGACCCAAGTCTTAGCTAGTAGTGTTGAAATTGTTGTAATTAGATAAGGTTATTATCACTGACAAACTGGAGACACTCTAATACTCACCATCGTTAATCAGTTCAATGATTTACTACATCCCACCATCAGTTCTGCCTCTCACCTCTCTCGTCATTGTCCAGTGTGTCGCCGGTGGCAGTCGCTCATTCACACCATGGTGGGCGGACAGAGCACAGTTGACCTCAACGCTGACGACTGCATCTGGCGCCCTGTGCTGCCGGCCGGCCCTGACAGCACTAAGTGAGTGGCCCTTGGCTACCTTGGCGTTGGTGTTGCACTAAAGCTGTTGTTATTTTGAGCTCGTGCCTCACAGTTCCGTTATACAGGGACACTTGTTTTCTAGCCACCCACTCATGGTTATAACAAAATGATCTGCATAACATCTTTTTTTGAGACGATAAAATTTTTGTTTTAACTACTAATGCATATATATAGGTATGTTTTGATGATAATAGTCTTAAATATTTTATTGAAGTGCATGGAAGTATCCAAATTGGAAAGCGTAGGTGATGAAATTGTATGGTTGTCATGTATAATAACATTAAAAAGATCAAACCAAAGCAAACCTGAGGGAGAAAATGTGAGGTCACCAGCTAGTGTTTGAGTTGGCACACTTTTTGTAGGAACATTTGTTTCACGAATCATATATTTTGGTTTGCTAGTATCCTATTTTTTAACAAATTACTTTTTTCAACTTAAGTCTTGTTTCAAAAACTTCCTTTTTACCTGGCTGCTTCTTTGCATTGGGGGTCGCATGTTGGAACACTTTGTGCTAGGATTCGCCATTCCATTAAGTCCGGATCAAATGGTGTGTTTGTCCTTTCTTTTTGGTTACTTTTTTGTGGTTTGAGAGGTTTAAACTATCCTAACAATCTCCTAGAGCAGACAATGACAGCAAAGATACTTGAAAATCTCGAGAAACCAGGAACAACACGCTAGCTATGCCCCTGTGGCATTAACATTTTACCATACGCAAGATTATCAGAGAAAAGGGGCCTACTAAAAGCTTTTATTTCAAAGGTTAACAAGCAGAGACTGGTGGACTGACTGGAAAATTCAAGAGCTGAGATTATGGATTATGGTGATTAGTAATTAGGTCAGTTGAGTATAAATTCGTTCAATGTTTGAAGTCGGAACAGGTTTGGGTTAGGATAACTCAGATTTACATTTAAAAAAGCTGAATATCTACAACCAGCCATAAACTTGAGATGAATTTTAGTGCAGTGAGTGCTCCTAAAGTGCTGCATTTTAAATTTGGGAATTCTTAGTGTGTGATTTTTTTGGTGCACAGGATTCCTAAACTGCGATATTGACCTCTAATGTGCGGCTTTGTGTGAAAGCACAAACTATCAAAAGTTAAAGGATTCACATTCTTTACTGGTGTGAAAATTACATGTGATGTAAATTCACTGTTTCTAATTTTATGATCTCATGCATATGTTAATCTGACAGAGGGAATCAATTTCCTCTAATTCAAGATAGCATTGTGGTAGTGCTGTTCACCTCTTCAATTTACTTCTGATTGAAGGGATCTTGTACTCTGGGTGTCATTATTAACGAGATACCATTTTTTCAATCATTTCAGAAACCATTCGATAAAATTACATGGAAATTTCAGGGAATGTTGACAATACTATTCCGCTATTACAGTTGAAAAATAAAAGGAATCAATATAGTATAAGTGTACAATAAGGCACTTATTACGAGAACCTGTTGATCAAAGTGTTTCAAATTATTAACGAGGTTAAGAAAAAATACAGTAAACCTATAACTTTTTTACTGTTATGATTTTCCTAGATATAAATAACTCACAGACATCAAATGAACTTGGAAAAATGCTTAGAACACAATCAATGTATTTTAAATTTTTCCCTTTATATTATTAGTATGGGATATGCATTCCTTTCTTAGAAATGACCTGATAAAGTTGCTGATCCATGGAATTTGTTAAAGTTGTGATTTCATCAGCATTTATTTCCTGCGATATCACATCGAGGGCATCCCACAACATCTTCCTTGTCCTTAAATTGGCGTTCATTTGCGTTAAGTCGTAGCTTCATTGTGTTCCACAGGTTCTCTCAAGTGTTTAAATCTGGAAAATTCACGGGCCACTCTGTGTTTCGGAGTCCAGAGAATTCCAGTTCTTACAGATACTCCTTAGTTTTGTTTGCTGCATGTGAGGGAGCATTACTCTGCATTAAAACAATGGTTCTTCTAAACGTCAACTTTTGTTTCTTCAGCCATAGCTCAAGGTGCTCCTTCAGAAAAGCTATGTAAGTATCCTATGTCATTTCCACGCCTTCTGGGACTTCCCTTGAACCAACCATAGTACCTCCAATAATCCCAGCCCAAATCATGACCCCACCACCACCTCGTTGGCGCCTCTAACGCTGATGGCGATCTCGTCCATCTACACTCGCGAGCAAAAGTTTGGAATCACTTTCTTGAAATTGGTTCCGCGCGATTTTGAGCACTAAATATTTTTTCAATAACCTTAAAAATTACATCAATTTAAAGGTTCAACTCTTAACTTTAAATTGATACCAAATTCATTCAAATCAAGCCAGTATTTGGGGAGCTATCCCGGATCAAGTGAAGGCGTAACGGAAAAGACGTGCTTCAATTCTTGAATACGTTGCGAGTAGTGACCTATTGACCCCCTATAAAAGCACCTGTTATCGGATTTGATTTCTCAGTCCACCACCACACGTTGATCGGTACACATCTCCGGTACTTTTGACCCTTTCCTTGAGCGACAATGGAGACAACTCCTACAGAAGCAGCACAAATCGTAGCCCTATTGCAAGAAGGGCTCAGCCAGCGAGTTGTCGCTCGTCGGCTCCACATAAGCCAGTCATGTGTTTCGAAAGTTTACAAACGCTTTTGGGAGACTGGTGGCTTTATCCCTAGACCAAGATCTTGTCGACGCCGGTGCACCTCGGAGAGGGATGACCGTTTTATCGTATCAACCTCTCTCCAAAATCGGCATTTGACTAGTGTCGACGTTCAACAGGAGCTCCGAGATGTTCGTGGGGTAGCTGCCAGCGAGTGGACAGTTCGTCGACGACTCAAGCAAGCGAACTTGACTCCAAAAAGGCCTGCCACAGGCCCGAAACTCACGGCAGCTCACCGACAAGCACTTCTTCAATTTGCTCGCACCCATCTTGATTGGGAGGTTGAGCAATGGAGTCAAGTTTTATTCTCCGACGAGTCCAGGATGTGTTTGCATGGTAGCGACCGAAGAGGTCGGGTTAACAGGTGGCCTGGGGAGCGATTTGCGCAGTGCTGTTTCGCTGAAACAGTGGCTTATGGGGGCGGTTCTTGTATGACGTGGGCCGGCATTTCCTTCAACGGTAAAACTGAGATTGTATTCGTGCCTGGCGGGGGACGAGGAGGCGATCTAACTTCGGACCGGTACATTTCCGATATTCTGCTGGAACATGTCGTTCCCTATGCGGGATATATCGGTGATGACTTCCTCCTTATGCCCGATAACGCTCGTTGTCACACTGCCCGTGGCACAACTGAATACCTCGAAGAAGTCGATATCGCCACATTGGACTGGCCAGCGCTCAGCCCTGACTTGAATCCCATTGAGCAAGTGTGGGATGAACTGAAGAGGAAGGTTTGTTCCAGAACTCCTGCTCCTTCATGTCTGAATGAGCTGAAATCGGCTTTAATTGAGGAGGTGGAAGGTATCCCACAAGAATCAGTTCAGAACTTGATCAGGTCGATGAAAAATCGTCTTCGAGCAGTTATTAGGGCAAGAGGAGCGAACACAAAGTATTGACACTTAATTTTAAAGCTAAATAAATTTTTTATTGATTATTTTTGTTGTTTTATTCATTCCCATACTACCTTATTTTCCCACCTCCTTGATTTAATCTGGGATAGCTCCCGAAAAACTGGCTTGATTTGAATGAATTTGGTATCAATTTAAAGTTAAGAGTTGAACCTTTAAAATGATGTAATTTGTATGGTTATTGAAAAAATATTTAGTGCTCAAAATCGCGCGGAACCAATTTCAAGAAAGTGATTGCAAACTTTTGCTCGCGAGTGTAGGACCCATCCCTTGCGCGAGACATCCGGATCGTCAAGAGTGACACGCACTTCATCCATGAACAAAACTTTGGAAAAGTCAGTCTTCAAGTTGTCCGCTGCCCACTTCAATCGATTTTGTACATGATGTGGCTTCAATGGCAACTAAGTCTCAGGCTTAACCAATTTTACTACTTCCTTCAAGCAGCAACATCGAGTACTCTTAGACATTTTTTCATCCGGCTTGTTCAAAAATTTCTCTACTTGTCTTTCCAAGAATCTTATCAACTTCACATTTAGTTTGTATTAGAGAATGGCGTGGAAAAACCCTTGATTGACCTTCATCGGCCTTTTTGCGTACTTTTGCAGGATCCCTGACAAATTTCTTTACAGTTAGATGGTATCTTCTTGTCATTTTCGGTATTTAGAGAGTAGTTTTCCCGTTTGCTAATTGTGCGGTTAAAGTACCTTTTTCTGAATTGGTTCAACTCGCGTTATGAGAGATTGTAATGTCTAAACAGACCAACTCGTTGTTAATTTGCCATACCTTAAATACCGTGGGTTCAGCAAATAGGTTTAAATTTCTTTATACTACGCAAAATAGTACGACTTTTTTTGCAGTATGCGCATGTCAATGTTGCCAACATTCCCTGCCAATTTTATGAAAAAAAATTTCTGAAATAATTAAGAAAATGTTATATCTCATTAATAATAATTTGACACACTGTATAATAGTACATCTATGATAGCAGTTATCTCTAAGTTCCCATTATTGCTGGTTTACCCTTCAGACGGCATAGGATAGGCTACAGGTTTAGGTTATTTAGCTTAATTTATTCAAAGCCTTGAAAATTCAGTCCCCAGAAAAGATACTTTCACCTCAGCCATAGATAAGTCTTTGAGGCTTATTCTGTGTGCCCACTTAGCTTCTTTGTTTTCATATCTTTTTAATTTTTTCTTCCTCTTCTATCATTCCCTCAGGGTGTTAAAACTATTGTATCTATGGGAATTAGTGTTTTTGGGGGGTAATGTGTAAAGGCCTAAGCTGAGAGTTAGGTAGGCCTTCATTTTGTTGAAATAACATGTGTCTTGTTATGTTAAGGACTACCTTTTGTTCAGTTCACTGCTGTCATGTTTTTCAGCACTTCCTACTTCCTTCTTCAATTACTATGTTTCATGAACTTTTTTCCCAACTTACTGTTTCTATGCCCTTCTGCATTGATTCTGTATTCCCTTCTCCATACTAAATGGTGCCTTCCTCCTTCTTATTTGCCCCCTCAGGGGGATACAATTATTGTATCCATGGGAACTAGCGCTCCCAGGGGGACAATGTGAGGGCCCGAGCTGAGAGTTAGGTAAGCCTTATTTTATGTTGAAATAAAATGTTTTTGTTATGTTAAGGACCACCTCTTTTCGGTTCACTGCTGTCCTGTTCTTCAGCACCTACTACTTTCTTCTTCAACTTTGGTCTTGTTTCATGATCTTTCACAACTTACTGTTTCTATGCCTTTCTGCTTAGATTCCGTGTTTCCTTAACTCCATACTAAATGGTGCCTCCCTCCTTCCTCTCTTTGGATTGCATTTGTTGCTGGGGAGGGAGGCTAAAATTAACGATTAATCTAATCCTTCTTCTTTGCTATGCGCTCTGTTCTGTAGCGGTTAAGGAGGCTTAAACTAACTTATAATCTAATCTAATCCCCTTCTCTCATAGCATGTTGTTTCTGAGGGCTAGATATCCTGTTTGAAAATAAACCGTCCGCATAGGTTCCCAGTTTTCTTCAGTCCATCCTAAATCGTCACTTCTCTTTGCTCTCTTGAGATGGCATTTGTTTTGGATGGGGAGTCATATACACACTAATATAATATTACTGGCCTACATGTGATACTACGACTGGGTCAAAGCCATGAGCACTCATGATTTGATGCGTCTACATCCAATACATAAATACCCGAGCATGTTGCTTCTTTCAGTTTTCAAGTGTTAAGACTATTGTTTTAATTCCTACGAATATTTTGTGGTTATTCTACTTCAAATTATGTTTACTTTGGTCATGGTAATGGACCTGGAAGTTGTGAAACGTTGGGCCTCAGTATATGTCCTACCATGGTTCTCTTCTCTGAAGATCTTTGTTACTGTAGTCTGTGTAATTCTGAAGTTTGGCTGAGGTTAGCCTTTGCTGGGGTATATTTTGTTAGGCCTTGTTCTCAAATTTGTCTGGATTTTCATTCCAGCAATTTTTCTATCATAGAAGATAGCAGAAATTTGATTTTTCATTTTATGGCTAATCAAATTTGATTTCTCTCCTGAAGGCATGTTGTAATTGGGGCCTAACATGTTTTGTAACTTGAGAAATTGGTTTATCAAATGTACATAGGATATCCATATTACATGAAATGCAGTGCCAAATTCCCATACTATTTCCAGTGTTTTATATTTTCAGGTTATTCAGAGATTTTGTTGAAATACCAATTTTTGAGGGCCGGCTACAAAAGTACAAGTTAATCATGTACAAGATGCTGATCTTGAATGGAGAGCACCTCACCACACTTCATCTAGATGAGAACCGGTGCTACGTAGACATTAACGTCGTAGCGGCCATTGGTGAGCATGACAAACGTCGCGTTAGGGGATTGTCCAAGTTTTGGAGACTCATAGTGGTGGATGTCAGTAGCATTAGTGTGATATCTCCCTGGGAGAGAGGTGGAAGTGGATGGTCCTTGATCAATGCTTAGAAATCTGGACCCCCTAAAGTGTGTTTTTTTTAACAGTAACAGTCTCCCTCATTGATAACCTGTTGGATCAACATTCATTGAGGATTTCCTGTGTTACTCGTGGTCAAATAAGGTGAATTTGTTCCAAAAGTACGCCTACTTCTTATAATTCCTTTATTGTTTTGAGCTCCAGTGAACTGGTCACTAGTACGAGGTGTTTTAATTCTTATTTCTCTCTGTTAGTATTTTCATTTTGAATCTATGGACTAGAGAGACAATTTCATCATGATAATCGAATGTACTCGTCATGTGTCAAGTCCTGAGTATACGAGGCCTGTCGAAAAAGTATCCGACCTTTGGCCAGAAAAAATACTTCAACAACCTGACGGGGTTGGGACCCTAATCCCCTTCAAAGTAGGCTCCTTGTGCTTCCACACACTTAGCCCACCGATCCTTCCACTGCCGGAAACACCTCTGGAAGTCTTCTTTTGGAATGGTGTTCAGCTCTGTCGTCGCGTTCCGCATTATCTCTTCTCTACTCTCAAAACGGGATCCTTTCAGTGGTGTCTTCAATTTTGGAAACAACCAGAAGTCGCAAGGAGCCAGGTCTGGAGAGTAGGGAGGTTGGCGAACGGTCGTAATTCCATGTTTGGCCAAGAAATTGCGGATCAAATGGGATGAATGTGCGGGCGCGTTGTCGTGATGCAAGTGCCAGTTGTTCGCAGTCCACATGTCTGGTCTTTTGCGCCGAACTGCATCACGAAGTCGCCGGAGAACATCCTGATAGTACTCCTTTGTCACTGTTTGTCCTTCCGGTGCGTATTCGTGATGCACAATTCCACGGACATCAAAGAAAACAGTCAGCATCACCTTGATTTTGCTTCGCACCTGCCGCGCTTTCTTCGGCCTTGGAGACTCGGGATGCTTCCATTGGGATGACTGTCTTTTTGTTTCTGGGTCGTACCCGTACACCCATGACTCATCTCCAGTTATCACGGTGTTCAGAAACCCAGGATCAGTGTTGGCGGTGTCCAGAAGGTCCTGTGCAACGTCACGACGGAGGTCTTTTTGTTCCGGCGACAACAACTTGGGCACGAATTTCGCAGCCACTCGGTTCATGTTCAAATCGTCACGCAAAATGGCATGTGCAGAATCTTTACTCACTCCAACCTCTTGGGCAATCTCCCGCACGGTCAAACGACGATCTGCCATCACCAAATTTCGCACCCTCTCAACAACAGCTGCACTCCGAGAAGTTTTGGGCCTGCCACAACGCTGCTCACTCTCCGCTGATGTGCGGCCATCTTTGAATCGGTTGAACCACTCCTTAATTTGTGTTACACCCATAGCATCTTCCCCAAACACCTGCTGAATCTTACGAATTGTTTCAATTTGAGAATCACCAAGCTTTTGACAAAATTTGATGCAGTGTCTTTGCTCAATTCGTTCAGTCATCTTGCAAGAAAACTAAATCCGACAAACACTTAGAACAGCACCTTACTTGGCGACCACCAGCCAGTGACTGGCCCAAGTGAATGCGGTGAAAAAAGTCAAGCATGCGCATTAAGATTCCTCCTTCCACCGTGCACAGTGGCGCCGCCTTAGAATCACTACTTTGCGCGGGAAAAATTAAGGTCGGATACTTTTTCGACAGGCCTCGTATTTTCAGTGAGACCTCCCAATAAGTTAACATTACCCCTGTTAGAACTTGTGGTATCTCCTGTTCTTATAAAGATTGTTGAAGTATTTTTCTGTATCTCTACTGTATTTTACCTAGAATGCTCGGGAGAGGGATTCATCGTTAGTTTTGTGGTATGCTCGTATACTTGAAATCAAAGTTCCCCTCAGGGGGATACAAGTATTGTATCTATGGGAATTAGCGCTCCCAGGGGACTATGTGAGGGCCTGAGCTAAAGGTTAGGTAGGCTTCCTTTTTGTTGAAATAGAATAGGTTTTTGTTTTGTTACGGACCATCTTTTTTCGGTTCACTGCTGTCCTGTTTTTCAGCACCTACTATTTTCTTCTTACTTTTTCTTGTTTCATGAACTTCTTTCCTAGCTTACTGTTTCTGTGCACCTTGTGCTTAGATTCCGCGTTCCCTCAACTCCATACTAAATTATGCCTTTTTCTTTCCTCTCTTAGAACATCTTTTTCGTGGTTAAGAGAGGCTAAAACTTTTTTATATAATAATAAATAATAATAATAATAATAATAATAATAATTTGTTTTATTTACTTCTCACTTGTCTAGGAATTTGAAAAAGGGAAAGTTTCAAGCTTACGGCAGGCAGAGTAGCAAGAGGGCATCACAAAATCAAGAATTTCAGTGCTTGGTACCGATAAAAAGAAAGCAATTTGGAGATGTGGCTTTTGAGTCATGACTGATAATGGGCATATATTTGTTTTTCATCAAGAAGTAGTTGTCTTCGTTAGTTTGAGTGTAAATTTAATGTCGAAAGTCCTAATTTTTTATCAGGTTTTAGGTATTTTGTGCATTGAATTCTCTAGGGAAAATCTGTTGTAATCTTCCTCTAGAAGGTAGACCGGTTGTAACTAAATGATTAGTTCGTCTCTTGGGAAACGTGAAACCCTGAGCTGAGGGTTAGATGAGCCATCCTTTTAGTTGAAATAGAATAGTTTTTTTCTTCATTAAGTCTTTTCGGTTCACTGCTGTTCTGTTTCCCAACTCCTATCACTTTCTTGTCCAATTTCATCTTTTTTATTAGCTTTCTTCCTAACTTATTGTTTCCATGCGTATGGAATTTCCTATTGGAAAAATCCTTGTTGCCTAATTGCCTCATTCTCTTGGTTCCATGATGAATGGTGGCGATGAAATGGGATGTGTTTGACTTGGTGCAGAATTCCATCGATTTCCATTGCTTGGTATATGTATGAAATTATTTTTGAAAATGTTGTAGTTTTATTGAATATTATTTACTGTTAGTGATTTTTTTACTACTAATCATAAATTTAGTAAACGTTTTTATATGAAAGGAAAGTTAATATTTAGTTTGTGCTGATGATTTGATTTGCAATATTCATGGTGTTATCGATGGTAAAACTTGAAAATGTGCTGTCATCTGTAGACAATAAAAATTTAAAGAAAAATGTTGAGTTTTATATTATTTGAAGAATAGATAAAATAGGGCCCTGATAGATTATGCCAAGAACAGATCCCTGGGGAGCACCTTGGGTTGCGTTCAGCAGCTCTGAAGTGGAATTTCCCTTAGCAACTCATCAGCTGAGACATAAAAGTGTTGTGCTCTTGTAGTGCTCCAGCAAAATGCGATGAATTTTACTTTGATGCTTTGTTTTAACAATTCCAATTTGAGGGCTCAATGGCTTACACATGTTAAGTACAAAGCTACAGCTTACTAAACCCTGTCTGTTGCAGGCCGGCTTGCTCCCAATCTGGAAGTTCTGTCGTTGAGGTTTTCTCAAAACCGGCCGCACTTCACCAGCCTCAGAGCAATCTTCTCTAAATGCCTCAAGCTCAAGACTTTCTGCATTGATGTGGGTGTTTTCATTGTGGTCAATAGTTTCTGTTTATTATTGTTACTAATTAATTAGCTAATACCACGTATTTTTCAGACATATTTGCTTACAGCTCACAGTTAACTATATTTACCATAGTTTCTAATTGCTAAATAGCTCATTTTTGCTTCGTTGCTGTTTTTCATGTTCCTCACATCGTATCATTCGTTTCTAGTGTTATCTAGAACTTGTTTCAATCGATTTTCGACTAGATAGTACTTGTTATTCAAATTATATTTCAGTTTTATACCTTCTACAGTTAGTCGAAAGAAGTGATGAGGTTACTGTTGAAATTCATTAATGGACTGTAAAGTATGAATTTATATTCTTCATGTTATGAAGTTAGGATGCTGACATGTGTTGCTCTGATGCAAGGGTCTCCAAACTATCCAGCCTTGGAGCTATACTGATATTGATGTTTGCTTCTTTCGTCTGTCACGCTCATAAGGATACTTAATGACCGTATCTGTGAAACAAGTTTCGCCAGTGCACAAGAACAATGTGGGCCAGAAGCACCTGACCCTTTTAATTTGTTTATAAAAAGAAAACTACGAATGCTAGGAAAACGAAACTTGTTTTATTTGACAGAATAGCCCCCTCAGGGGGATACAACTATTGTATCTATGGGAATGAGTGCTCCCAGGGGGACAATGTAAGGGCCCGAGCTGAGAGTTATGTAGGCTTTTTTTTTGTTAAAATAACATAGGTTTTTGTTTTGTTACGGACCATCTTTTTTCGGTTCACTGCTGTCCTGTTTTTTAAGCACCTACTACTTACTTCTTCAAATTAGATCTTGTTTCATGAACTTCTTTCTCATCTTACTGTTTCTGTGCCCTTTCTGCATAGATTCCACGTTCCCTTAACTCCATACTAAATGGTGCCTTCTTCCTTCCTCTCTTTAGATCTCATTTGTTGAGGATAGGGAGGCTTAAACTAACTAATAATCTAATCTAATCTTTGACAGAATAGCATTATTATGGTCTATCAATTAATTGTTTTTAATATAATACTGTTCAAATGACTGCTACGACTATTAAAAAAAAATTAGGGCTCTTCATTAATGGTTTGGCAATATCCCCTGGCCTCTTTGTTCTCCCAATTTGTCCCCATGCGACTTGTGGGGCCACCTTAAGTTCCAAGTTTGCCTAATTAATCCAGCAAATTTTCAAGATCTTTTATATAACATTTATTTTGAAATAGCTCAACTCTCGCCTGATACGCTATGGAAAGTTACGTAAATCACAACAAAAAGAGCCCGAATTCGTTAAAACAGCCGTGACAGTCATTTAAACATCGTTATATTTTCCATGCATGTGTGATCTTTTTCTGCTTATGTAATGCTATCAAGTTAATATAGATAAAAAAGGTTGCTTCCACCACCAGAGATGCGTCTTGAATTTTAGGAGTATGATTTTTAGAGCAATTTCTTGCTGGATAACGTTAGTCTCCACATCTGGCTTCTACTTCATTAAGTAAACAAACATTAAGATTTGGTTTAAGATTTAAGGAAACTTTAAGATTTGGTTTCGCTGACCGCGTTTTCCCAGGCGCGTGTTTCTATTGTGGTTCGTGCAGTTGTGAGGGTAATACCCAGTCAAACTTTTTCGCCGGAGTGTGCATGTTTTTCGCCGCCTAAGTGATTTGATTACGTGGGCAGCGAAAAACATGCATTCAGGCGGCAAAAAAGTTAGACTGGGTAATGAGATCCCAAATAACCGATAAACTTTACTGGTGTGAGGGACAAAAAGTGGAGGAGGGGAGCCAGCCTCTTAAGAGTACTTGACATACGACCAAGTACATAGCAACGCAACCGCGACTTTAGTAACACTTTAGTTTATTTACTGCCCACAACTTGATTTACGCTTGACTGCTTACAGATTTTTAAACCAGACCCCTCGTAACCAAGAACTCAAACTTTAGTCTCACGCTGTTTGATGTCTTGAGTCTTACTCTCAATGCGTGTAAGTTGACGAAGTCTTCACTTGAGCCTGACTACCTTCACGCCTCCGTCCTCTCGGTGTCGTGACCAGAACCTAAGGGACTTTCACTCACTCGCCCTGTTCGCTCTGTCTCGCGACCAGATCCTAAGTGACTCCTCACTCTCATGTAAGAGACTCAAAAGGAACACGGCCAAGGAGAGGGGGGAGGTTGAATAAGGAATTGGGGCCACCTTGACCGGTCACTAAAGCTATGACTGTTGTGAAATGGTTAATCAAAAGGTAGAAGAGGAACGAGTGGTAGTTTTCTCTCAAATAAAATGATCGGCGATCATATAGCCGTGGTTTTTGTGCTGCCTGTCCACAGCTGAGGAGCAAGCCTGCCGTTAGGTCTTCATTACATCGTCATAAAATGTTGCCTATTATCTGGCGCTCGCTCATAAACGTGTACCTAGCCATGAAAAATGTTTCCATTAGAGACACCTAATTCCTGTTAGGTACGCCTATCCTCCTGCCTGCTTGCGACAGAGACAGAATTAAATACATTTTATTCAATTCATACTGTTGACAAAGTATAAAAATGTTATTCTTTCAAATGAAACAAGTTTCCACTTCCTATCATTCTTAGTTTTCCTTTTATTAGCAAATTAAAAGGGTCAGTTACTTCTGGTCCATCCTATATTACAAGAAAATTTTTGTCTCAGGCACCATTAGGATAGAGATATTTGTTTGTTATCCACATCTGGGACATTAATTTAAGGAAAATATTAAATCGCTTTATTTTTAATGGAGCGTATGTACTAGTAACAATAAGCCATTAGTTGTTGCTAGCACCGGATTAATAAGTTGGCAGGAATTTATTTTTCGGATTCTCATGATACAGATTAGATAGCGTCATTGAACATCTTAAATTCCTTGCTTGTACATAGAATCTATGTTACTATCGCTAAGATTTGGCAAATTGTTGTCTCTGCAGAATATATGGGCAAGCAAACGCCTTTTCAAGGAGCTCCGGTGCTGCAAGTCGCTGGAGGTGCTGCGCCTGAGAAGCGTCAAGGAGCTCAGCATCAATGGAAAGCTGAAGCTTCCTTTGAAAGAGCTCTCGATCTCTGACGTCTTCGTGTTCAAGTTAAAGCTTGAAAACATCCTGCAGCCCAATTTGAGAACTTTCCGAATCTTCAACACGTTTGAAACGGATGGCTAGTGAGTTCTAACAATAGTATTTTTTCATTCTACTTCAGCAGTAACTTTTCTACTCACTCTTGGGGAATGGTAATACTTGGGGTGGGGGGAAAGGGGGGTGATTAAAGACTATGAACTGCTCTGGCCAATTTTTTGTATCGACTGTTAATTTTTTCATTAATATATTATTTTTAAGCGTGTGATTGCGTGTCACCTTCAACGGAAATAGTGTAACCTGAACAAAAGGGATGGGCTCAAAAGTGAAGGCATATAAATTGTAGAGAATTCTAGCAAAAGGGATGAGAATTCTGGCCAGACAGTTTTCTTCGGTGCATGGATTTTGTGGGGCAGCTGAAAATACGCGTTAGAAGTGAGTGGAGAATTCAAATTCAAAGGCAGGTTTACTATGGAATAAAAGCTAAGATAATGTAAAAAGTACTTGAAGAGTATTGTTGGATAAGAAATATTCTTTCAAGTGTTGAGTAGTTGGTTGCATATGATGAAAAATTTGGTTATTTGATGAAGTTGAGATGAATAGAAACAGTGCTGGGAACTCGCAAGTGCAATAATAATACTACCATCTCTGAGAAGGATTAGTTGTGTGTAGCGGTCACGCGTTGAAATAAACTACTGACGTGAGTATCCCTGCTACGTGTGGTGTACCCCTTGAGTGGATACAGCTATTGTATCTATGGAAATTAGCGCTCCAAGGGGGATTGTGTCTCGAGCTGAAGGTTAGGTAGGCCTTCTTTTTGTTGAAATAGAGTAGGTTTTTTATTTTGTTATGGACTATCTTTTTTCGGTTCACTGCTGTCCTGTTTTTCAGCACCTACTACTTTCTTCTTAAACTTTTATCTTGTTTCATGAACTTCTTTCTTAACTCACTGTTTTGTGCACCTTGTGTGTAGATTTTGCATTCCCTGAACTCCATACTAAATGGTGCTTTCATCCTTCCTCTCTTTGAACATCCTAATTGTGGTAAAGAGAGTCTAAAACTTTTTTATAATCAATAAATTACTGACACGAGTGTCCCTGCTACGTGTGGTGTTATTCCAAAGGGCCGGGCCTGCTAGCAAGACT
This sequence comes from Morinoia aosen, assembly GCA_030386875.1. Lineage (NCBI taxonomy): Eukaryota > Metazoa > Arthropoda > Malacostraca > Amphipoda > Talitridae > Morinoia > Morinoia aosen. Next base: position 29,968,712 of record CM059567.1, on the reverse strand, counting down.
CGTCTCTCAAGATGCTGGGAGCCATTGTTCGGAGTCACGTAATAAGCTCAACTCGTGTTCGGCTGCTCTTTAATACGATAAATTATTTTGTTTGGTGCATCTATAGCTCATACATTTCAAGTTACATTGGTACTTCGTTTAATTGGTTTCATGGTATTTATTGTAGTGTGGGTTTTACTACATACTGTCAATCTATATATTTCTTGAAAATCAAATCTAATTGAAAATTCATAGAATAAATTTTGAGATTCAAGGTCAAATACGTAAATTCTAAACGAAATCAATGTGATGTATCAGTTCAAGTGTGACGTACAGTGCCGGCAAAAATTTTAAGTTGTGTCAGGTTAGTTTTATTGTTTTATTTATTATTGTTTTATTTTTTGTTTTATTTATTATTGTTTTATTTTTTGTTTTATTTATTTTTGTGTTGGGTTAGTTTAGACTAAGTTTGCATAAATTTAAAATAAATTCAAGAAGTTGTTCCACATTTGCCACTGATAAATGATGTCTCCACACTTTCCTGATCGCCAATTCCAACTTGAACAGCGAGTCAGTATCTTTGTTTTCAAACTCATTTTTAATGCTGTGCCACCGAATTTTGACAGGGCTTAGGTCGGGGCTGTTTCCAAGCCAGTCTAGAACTTCTATCGTGGGATCATGGAGCCAATTTTAGACGATATTGTAATTATGGCATAGAGCGCCATCATGCATAAAGATGGATGTGTTGAAAACTTTCATTGTAGTGGGAACTTTGTTCTGAAGCATGCTTAAATAGCGCGCACCATTCATTGTGTATTCTTAAGAAGAAAGTAGATGTTACAAAGACCTTTATAATGAAAGCAACCCCACTCCATGAGACTGGGAAGATGCTTCATGGTCTTCGTTGTGCATTTTGAATTCATCCTCTCGGATCCTTCAAGGTCTTCGTTCACCATTTCACGATGGGTTCTGAAAATTTGAAATGTTGATTCATCACTAAATAAAACTTTCTTCCAATCATCAGCAGTCTAATGAATGTACTTCTTACAGAAAAGAATTCGTTTGCACATTTTATCACTTATAAAGGGCTTCTTGGTTGCGTGACGCGCTGGCAAAGCAAGCTCTTTTTAGAGGCGGTGCCGAATTGTCCTAGCAGACACATCTTTAAGTAAATTATAGTGTTCATGCTTGATTTCTTTCGTGCTTAGTGGTTTTATTGTCTTTGAGCGCTGAATCAATTCATCTGTCCTTTAACTTGTCTTTCTAGGCCTCCCAGACCTTTCCTTTTGTGTTTGGAGTGGTAGAGCATTCATTTTTCAGGTATTCAGACACCCATCTTTGCATAGTAAATCGAGCAAAATTTTACTAAAAAATTTACTATCTTAACTATCTCGTTTCTGGATTTCCCAATATTAAACAAAGCTATAATAGTATTTTTAATTTCACATGTTTGCTTTTTATCACTCATCCTATTATTTTATCAACAACAGCACTCTCAGCAAAAACATCAGGTGACGACGAATTTTTACGGCCCTTCCACATGTAATAATGGACCAATAGGCACTGGGTGTTCCTCTGATATCAGAGCCCTGATATGGCCGAACCACGCGCAAGTTACCAGATATCGCTAGCTGTTTTAGAACAATTGTTATAAATATTTTAAACTTGTGAGAATTAAGGCATTTAATTAAGGCCGGCCTTAAAATTTTTGCTGGCACTGTAGTAAAGTGTTTCTTGATCAATGTTCCGTCTGCAAAACTAGGATTACCTTGAAACGTAGATTAATTGCGCACATACGCCTAAGTTCGATTTGTGATTATTTTATATTGATACCGCTTGAAAGCGCTCGACTAAAGACTATTGAAGCACAAATATTTTATGTAATGTATTAAAAATGGGTAAATTCAAATATTCAAGTAAATTTATAAATCTAAACTTACCATCATCGAAAATACAAATTTTCAATCTGGAATTAAGCAGTAGAGTTGCAGCTTCCATAATTGAAACTTCATATCTGGGGATGTAGTTCTTACTCGTGTTAATCCTTGCAAGAATAATTGTCTTCTATCCCGAAGTAGCTAAGGTCATTCGCTCTATTAGGGTTGAAACGATCATTCAATGAATCTTTCATTGCTATCCAATTTGTTGTAAGGGCTTTTGAGTCCCTATCAAGGCGAACACCTCACACAAGTTTTGTTGTCTCTCAGCTATACTAAACTCACCCATGAGATGCTCGACATGATACTGGCAACTTGCCCTGATCTCGTCGAATTGCAAGTCTGTTATCGTCTTCCGTGGCCACGTTTCCAGTCGTTCGGGAACTTGAAGGTAAGATCCAACTGCTGTCAAGAACCAATTTCACTTCTCGGAGCTGAGTGAAAGATGTACGTTTGCGACCATACAGGTACTTAGGCATGGCCAGAAAACCGAGTGCTAATTGGGAAATCTGTACGAAGGATTTTCTCAAGGAATGTTACTGATGCTATTTCACATAGTTTGGTTATTGTTTTAAAAGACCTTTACCCTTCTGTTGTCAAAACTACCTTGAATGACACACTCAATAAAGATGCTTCTAATTTTTACCGAATTTTGCCCCTAACGTGTCGTAGAAGCTCACTGCTGAGTGGCACTTCCGTCCCTTTTTGGTGCCGGTGACAACATGATTCCGGGGCCAACATTCCAGGGCCAGTCTAATGACGGTAACAGGACTGAAAATTCTCTCTGTTAGATGTTAAAATCATGATTACCTAATTTTAGTTTCTAATATTTCAGCATAAGAAATGGCTTTGCTTGTGTTTCTCATATTTCCGAAACTAGTGTCTTTATTTAAAGCATCATTAGAAGTGATATATAATTCGAGAGATATGAGTCAACATCTTTCTATGCAATACGAGGTATGTTATTAAATTAGCTTTTAAAATTTTGCGTACACCATTGCGTTGCACGAGCCTCCGCAAAATGTTGCGCCAAGCGGCGTTCTATGGCATGAAAGCACTGCATGCCACTTCATGCGAGCTCTGATCCGTTTCGAACGAGAGCCTTCTGCGTGTACAGTGACCGCTCTGTATATTTGTATGTCCTTTGAGAATATTTTAATTGGGATTATTTATCACAAATTTGTGTCACAAGGCAAAATTCCAGAAGCAGTACTACGTAACAAATTTGAAGACATTCATGGGAAAATGTGCTTACGAAAAGAACTGAATTGTGTAACATCAAATGCTGAATTTTGCACTACTACAACGCGCTATGTCATTTTTTGGCTCATTCAGGGATTGTCGGTCAAGAATAGAACAGTTACCCTTCCACGCTCCCATTTTACATTTCCTATGCCACGAAATTAAAATTTTGGTAAAGGAGTTGAAATTATTTCACAAAGTTAAAATTTCGTCATTTCATAATGAAAAAATCTCAGTTTTTGGCATTGGAGAAAATAAATTTCCTAGCACACGTACGAGTTGTGTGGAACAAACGACGTAGATATTGTGTGTGAAGCAATAGGGGTAAGCAGGCCTCTGTTAAGTTACAAGTACAATAAGGCAATGTGACAAAATTTATCTTTTTTGGACGAACCTCTTGTGTTTACTTTCAAAGCATGTATGTTAACACATGAAGGAGCTTAGAATAGGCTATACTGTGAGGCTAAGTTAGTTGAGCATGTGTGTCCTGTTGGTAGATCTTCGAGACTTCCATAGTTCGAGCCCACTTCACATCTTTTAGTTTTTGTACCCACTTAGATGTCTTTTATGTTTTTTCTTCGTCTGCTGTTTGTAAAACTGGCTGTTTGTAAGCGCACGAAATCTTGTGTCGGAATAAACCTTGTACATTGTTTACGCATTAAGAAGGCTCTTCTCTCTCTTGAGATCGCCTTTGTTTGTGGCTTGAGTCTTGCTGATGAATATTATATTAATAATTCGTATTTTATCAAAAGTTTCTTCAAAATTCCATGATAGTTTTTGTTGGTAGTCTGGTCTTTGAGGATTCTTATTAACTGCGTTGTTTCACGATAAGGAGAGAATAGTCCTCAAGTCCAATTGTCTTTTCCGTTTATTATTAATGATACTCAGGGGTAGGTGAAGCGTGTTTATTGACGAGAAGCCTGAACAAAAAGTTTTGGAAGTAAGCTCCGTCGTGAAAGAAAAAAATCAATTTGCGTGTGGTATTGGTAGCTCGTGTGCTCGTGCCTTCTCAGTAGAAGTCATTCCCTTTTAATATTCCACGAAAATCGCCATGTTTCATCATTTCTCAGCCATTTTTTGATATTTTTTTCAGATATTACACTTACAAGTGTACGACTTCGAATTCATGGAAGACCAACTGCGCATGGATCTTCCCGCTGTCGAGGACCTGAGAATCGAGCTTTCTAAGAGAGCGATTAATGAGGTCAGTGCTTTGGCTGTGCGCGTTCTGTTAGGGTTGATCTATTTCCGGTCATCAGTTGCCAAACGAGTAACTTCTGAAGGTGCAGCGCTGGAGTGCGTGTTCCAGCTGAGGTGCTGACGTGCTTCAGTCTCTGCTCCCGCCAGTGAACTTCATACACGTGACGTTTACGAAGTGAATTTATTATGCGATAAAAATAACGTCTAGTTAAATGATCAATTCAGTGCCGAAGAGTAACTATTGTGTCGTGGTAGTATTTCAATGTTCTTTGTAATTTGATTTTTTTTAAATAGGCCTCGCCTCTAAACTCTCAGAATAAACGCTCGTGAAGTTTTCCTCTTCCTGTATATCCAACGTTGTGGGTGCGTGATAATTGAATAAAATATTCGAACGCTCGAGGAGGGGAATTTTATTTGCCGAAAAGGATGGTTTGATTCGGGTAACGGTTGATATTTTGGTTGATATTTTTAACGGTGGTTCTGAAGCTGTTATGACTGTTGGTCAAGTTTTTCATTTAAACAATCTACTCCTTAACTAAACAGTTTTTGCTGAAAGACAAACGTTTGGCTCAGAGTGCAATGTGAAAACTAACGAAACGCTTCTGTAAAATTGCTTAAAAGTCTTAACTGCGAAGTGCAGGATTTATCATAGAATTTGAATTCAAAACACAACTGTTCAATTCGATGAATCCAACTCTCACTATTCAACTCACAGGCAGATAGACGGGTTAGTTATCTTCAAAGAATTTGATGTACCTCACGACTCATGGGATGGAGTTTGTATGATTGTTAATAATTTGTTTTTGTTTTATTTTCGTCTCTGTTAACCTGTAAACCGCCTCAAAATCATAACAAACCTGGCTCCGATCTGTAGGTGACACCTTGTTCTGTTCAATCTCTCGATGCGAGAGTGACTGCCATTGCTCGTAAAAGTAGTGTTACGGGAAGCGTCGCAAGAAAACATGACCAGGGCCGTCCCTAATATAAATCCATTGTTTTGCAGGAAATTGAAAGTGAAGAAAAGAAGACGCTTGATTTTTCTCGATTCTTGCCCAGCTCGTTGAAGTCTTTGACTCTTCCAACTTTAGCATTCGATGACGCTTCGTACGAGAGCCTTCTTACCTTACCCAACCTCGAGCGAGTCTTCTTCAAGAGCAAGAGTTTTTCAGTGGCTCTACTCAAGAAGTATGTACTGGCAGCTATTTGTTCCCCCTCATTTACTCGTCGTACTTCTGCATGAAAATATTTTAGACATCATTCTGGGTGGTGCCTCTATTTGGCGGTCAACATCTTGAGTTATTAGGGGAGTCATGTGAAGTTCAGTGCACTGGAGTTACATTTAACGTCTTTACAAACCTGCGATGTCACCTTGACGTCTAATTTTTTTGCTTTGCGTCAGTGCACTAACATATTTGACGTGAGCTGTGCGAAGGTCTTGCCATATTTATGGCCTATTAATTTAATATGAGCGAACCTTGTTTGGCTCTCCTGCGCATTATCGATCTTTTCGTTCTATTTGCTGTCACTGCGTGTCCTAGATTTGGTTTCTCAGAAAATACTTCTTGAAAGATCTGTCTATTCAACAAACGATTGAGACTACATACTTTTCTTAGATCTCATTAGTTCCACAATGCATGTCTTTCTCAGTTTTAATTGAAGAGATTATATTCAGTTTCCACCAACAACAAAATAACATAAAAAAGGCGACAGCGGCACTACGGTTCGTCCAGCACAAATGAGGTGCATTCATATGTGCTGGACTTCTTCCGTCAGTTTAGGCTAAGCATGGCAGCATTTTTTGCTATGCAAACTCACATCTATGCCACTTTTTTTCGCCTGGTATGTATGCTTTTCAGAGCAGAAACTTTCTGCAAATTGCTTGGATAAGTTTGCAGCAGCTGAGGTTTTATCCAGGTATTAGAAATCTACGTCATTGACGCACAGTTATAAAGCATTTGAACAGTTTTCAGAGTTCTTTCGTGCCGTAGACATCTATGTTTAGATTCACCGTTTCGTTACTGGCATATTATTGGATTCCATGCGAGTATATACATATGTGCTGTACTGTTTTGAGAATGCGTCATTAGCTTCTGTATGAAACTTGGACTCGAGAACTCGTGTTAAATTTATGTTTCCCTTTCGTGTCCCTGCGATTTTTCATCATTAATTTTTATGACACTGTACGCCAGAGTTGATTAAGTTGAAAGGCTAGTAATGAGTCTTCTAGAATCACACAACACCAAGTGTCACTTTTTAAAAACGGCAGAAAATTTCTTTAAAGTTTGGTGAATTGAAAACTCCTGTTTCTGATCAACTGATAGAGGAATGAGACAGGCAGGCTACTATCTTTCTGTACCTACAATTCCCTTTCCAGATAGAGGAAATATTGTAGATTGCAGTGCTGTATTTAATTAATTTTTGCTATGCTGCTAGGCATAGCACTCGGTAACGTATAATTCTTGGGGCCTCAATTGATTCCCGAAAAGAAATAAAACCAGATTTTTTCAAATTCAAATGCAGTCGCTTCTGTCGCTCTTCATATTTTTTAGGAATTAAAAAACGAGGAATACTGTTCGTTTGTTAAGCATTATTTAATATTACACTTAATCAAATTTATAAAACTCTTCAGAGTCGTGCTTCATCCTCAGTAAGTACACACGGACAAAGACAAAAGTTCGTCAGATATGTTAAAAAATAAAATTGACGGAAAAACTCGCGTAAAAACTTCCAGCAGATAAGAACTATTCATGATGTTAAAAATGGGATTTTCTTTGATTCAATTCGATGTACAATGATTCCAAAATTCTAAGTTCCGAATCATTACAAGCATTGCACAATATTTAAAATTGGTCTTCAGGCACTCCAGCACCACACTGCTCTGCATGGAGTCGCACAGAAGAATGAGGCGGTTGCGCAAGAGGCCTCCCGGTACAATAACTAACTCCACGATGCTAGGCAATCCTTTTATAAAAAGGCAAGGTCGTCATACCGACATAGCCTAATGTACACTGTGCACAACTAAATTTGTAAATTACAAACGCCCTCATTCGCTTCGGAAGTACATCTGTATACCGAAAAAATGACCCTATTTTACGGGGGTCATCAGTTTTTCTTTTTAATTTTTATCCGCTTTGCCTGAAATTTGTCCAGTATATGTATGTTTGAAAATAAAACATATTTTACTCATAAACTTTTTTCGATTTAGGCCTTATTTTTTTAATTAGAAAAACTAGTTTTTTGGTTCATTTTTATGGATATTTCAAAAGAATAGAAATCATCGAGTTTTTGTACTAGAACAAATTGAAAGACAGTTTTGAAATCCTCGTAAAATTGAAAACAAACTGACGTTCCCGAATTTTCTGTTCGAAACTTTTCAATTTCTTTTTATATGCGATATATGACCACTGACCAAATAAAATACACCAATTCTTTTATTTTGAACTATGATAAAACAATATAAATATACGAATTAGAAAATCAAAGAATGTCAGTTTGTTAGAAATGTACCAAGGATTCTAAAACCGTTTTTTGTTTTTTTCCTGGCATGAAAAATTACTGACTTCTATTCTTTTGAATGTTGAAAATGAGAGGTTTTGGTATAAGCCATAAACAAAATTTTTTGTTTAATCCTTTAACGTCTTTATTTTGTACTCATGTTACCGTTATCACAACCACCATCATTAAACTGGCACCGGCATCAGATATTCATCGATTTCAGGATGAGGAAGGAACTGCAACTCGACAGTGCAGTCCAAAAAACACTTCAGGGAACTAATTTTACGAGAAATACAACGTATTGAGGCTATTTTTGAAGGAGGACCGTACAGTCCACTTGGGTGTTAAAGGGTTAAGTGTTATATAAGGGACAATTTATGCACTTGAATGCTGTTTTCATGTTTTTTTATAATCTCCCTGCATGATTTCATATTTACACTGAATTGTAAATTACGAGTAAAAAAAACAAAAATATAGTAAAAAAAATTCGTTTCTTGAAGAATGGTGAATTTTTTATTTGTAGTTTGATTCTTCTGAAATTTTACGATTTTATGTAATTTTTGAAAGTAAAAACACGTTTTTCTGCATTTATTTTTTTCGATTTAGGCCTTAGTTTTTTTTTTTTAAATAGTTATTTAGTTCATTTTTATGGATATTTCGAAAGAATAAAAGTCATTGACCTTTTATACTAGCATTAATTCAAAATCTAGTTTTGAAATCCTCGTAAAATTGCAAACAAATTGATAGTTTTAAAATTCTCATTTTCCGTTTTGTTTTCTTATTTTATGGGGTCAAATATTCATGATTTTTGGTCCCCTTTCATTCCCACTTGTGGGGAGGAAGATCTAATGCCCGTAGCCCCATAAAATTTTAGAGCACAATAGGCCATCACCTAAGAATCCTTTTTCAACAAAAAAGGCTCATCGGGCCGGAGGGGCCGCGGATGGCCCCCTTGAATGAAGGGGGCCTTTAGGCACAATTTAACGTCAGGAAAATAGCGATTGAGAGTTAATTCCAAATCTCTGGACATCTTCTCAGACAACTGGCCTAAGAAAGGAAAACTAAAAGTACACACATTGTACAGGGTCGACATTGTCACTAACTTTTGAATACTCTATGCCAAAAAAAACTCTCAACATTAGTGTAGATTACAGAACAAGGAGCAGTGTACCTCGTTTTTAAATTCCTAATGAACATTCGACTAAAGAAAAATGATTTTCCTCAATCTTCGTGTCTTTACTCGTGAGATGATCGTTATTTGGGTCAACTGTGTTTGTATACTGTTAGTATGATATGTCATGCAAACGTGATATGGTGGTACAATATTAGTTTTCGCTTCTCTTCTTAATCGTACCACACCGAGGACAAGAATAGCACTGTAAGTTTTCAACTTTGTCTCCTTGAGGTTCGTGTCACGGGTGCAGATGGAGGAGATAGGCGCAGGGATGCTGCACTTGGAACCACGCACATTGGAGGAGCTGGCGAACTTGAGGAGGAAGGCCTTGGCCAAAGATGACCAGAATCCGCCACGACCAGATGACCAGAATCCTTCGGACCCACCGCGTCCTCTCGTGCTTCACCTGGCGCAGTCTAAAGATAGCGAGGTCGAATTCCGTGATCCCCTGCTCAAAATTATTGGTAATGTCACCTGAAAGTGAGGACTCTTTGTGATGCTTTCTATTGCTGATAATTCTGTCCGTTCACGAATTCGTTTTTGCCCATTCTGTTACTGGACTGCGAAAACTATTGGATATTAAAGTATGCATAACCTGTAAGGAATTTTACGTGCATTGTCATCACCGAAATGGTAAGAAAAAATGTTACGCTTCACAGAATTATGCCTCTTGCTAATTCGACGAAGTTGAAGTAATCTGCCTTTTTGCTGAAAACCTGAGTCAGAGATACTTCTGAGACAAAATTGAGTGTTACTGTGAAGTAATGTTTTCATTTGTACTTCCTGCCTTTGCCATAATTATGTTTTTGTAGGAAAATTCGTGTTCCGTAGTTGAAATATTCTACCTGTAATATGTATGAGAGCCAGGGCTCCCAGAAGTAAAATGTGTGCGCATGAGCCGGAGATAAGGTAGGCCTTCTATTGGTTTAAAAAATAGGTTTTTTGTTTAGTTGCGGACAATCCTTTCTCGGTTCACTGCTGTCCTGTTTTTCAGTACCTCTGACTTTCTTCTGCAATTTTGTCACGAGAACTTTTCGGATTACACTTTTAACGTGATTGCAAGGAGGAGTTCAGTAAGGGAGGAAGCGGAAAAATAGAGATGAAAGGTACACGGCAAGAAGGAAAGATGAAAATAGGAACAGTATGTCTTCTACCTCTATCCGTTATACATTATGATCAACATGGGATAATTGCAGCTACTGGGGGAGAGCATTTCACTTATTTATTATAAAATATAAAAACGAACATGTGAGTTATCAACATCAAAAATCATTGTTTTGGACAAAATTTCTTGTTAGCGGTCAAATATTCACATAAAATAAAGCTTCCAAAACGTACCTCATGATGACTCGCCACAAAATCCCAATAGAGACCGAAAATCTCAAACAATACCTGATTGACTTGGATTAATTTGAACTTGACTTGGATTAATTTGAACTTGACTTGGATTAATTTGAACTTGACTTGGATTAATTTGAACTTGACTTGGAATAATTTGAACTTGACTAGGATGAATTTGAACTTGACTTGGATTAATTTGAACTTGACTTGGATTAATTAGAACTTGACTTGGATTAATTAGAATTTGACTTGGATTAATTAGAACTTGACTTGGATTAATTTCAACTTGACTTGGATTAATTTCAACTTGACTTGAATTAATTTGGTGCGAAAAAGGTGTAGTAAGACACTGGACTCATTGGTCAGCAGTTCAACTTGCTTAAAATTTTGTTGGATGTTGGATGCCTCAAAAGATACCTGACAACACAATATGCATGCAGTCTTTATATTGTACCCACCGCTTCTGTGTTGCAGGCGGAATGAAACTGACCATATATAAATTTGACGCTGAATGGGACCAGTTTTGGGACGAACTATATAAAGTTCCGTTGTTTGAACATTTCACTTCACATATCACTTTGAACATTTTTGTTGTGATAAGAGAGAACGAACGAAATGTCAGTGATATTTGAGTTTTCAAGTCACTGATTCTGGTATGTTTGTTGGCAGTGGATGATAGAACTGACACCATTGACGTGAGACTTGATTTTGGCTTTCTGACATAATTTTTCTTGTATTTTAATTGAGGAGTTATACTGTAAAGACGGTGAGTGTGAATCTCATAGCCTTTCATAGGATTCAATTTTCATATCGTTGAACTAGACCATTCAAACAAGCAGCCAAAAAAGGAAGACTTGGATACTAGGACACCTTACGATTCAAATATTACCTTAGAAACCAACCGAGGAATTAAACGTTTTAAGTACACCCATTTTCTGGTCAAAGGGTAACTAATGTTAAAGTTGAAGATGGTTAAATGGTAAGGTAGTATCATACATGGGGGTTCAAGTTTTACTAAAATGTATCTCAAGATACTATGAAGTGAGGAGAGCAATGTACAGGCTCCTATACATCACTGTTTTCTATTTAACCTCGTCTCAAACGGTTATTTGGGTTAGGTCGTTTAATTTCCGTTTTTCACGCCACACTACAATTTGATGACAATGACGGACACTCTCAGAATCGATTAGTAAATACATCTGTTGCTGATTGATGAAGACCAAGTTTTAATCGAGTAGCCTTGTCCTTGGTTGTAAAACGAAAATCGCGGGATGACGTGTGTACTCGTTTTTGTCTGGAAGAGGTTAATAATGTTCCCCTAAAAGTATTATACGACCCAGAATTTGGACGGATCGCATTGATTGTGTTTTGACATCCAATGGATGTTATGCGCGGTGCTGAAAAATTAGAAACCATGTGGAAGTAGTGAAGTGTTTCACGCTCCCAATGGGCTGGAACTACGATTAATAACTTATCACAACGGAGTCTGCGACGCAATCTCAACAAGAGATCTACTCTCTTCAGTATTATGTCGCTACTTCGCGGTCCATCTTCGTTTGGATGATGGTTGAACGAAACTGTAAGCTCATCCTAACTTTCGAACAATTTAAGAGATGACTATCCCATGAAATATATTATATAAATATTTTTCTAATGCCGCATTTCCTAGTAAAGGTTCTTGTTAAGGAATGCCTACTTTCTTTCGAAGATTTGTGAAAAAGGGGGAGCGCACAAGCGCCTTCGGGTGTGCCGATCGCACAAAGTTTAGTAGGTTTGATTTTTAGGCCGAAATCTTCGAGGTAGGATTTTTACATTTTAAAATACTACTGTGAAGACCACTCAGTATCTTCTGCTCTACAGGAGTGCCGGATGCATCATCATCATCCTGAAGAAAGATGAAGTGTTCTGGATTTTTAAAAGATCAGTTCGCTGCATATTTCTTACGAGAACGCTAGTCGTGTATTAAAATCATGTTTGCTCAGCAGTTTCGCGAGCGTTCATACTTCCTACCGCCAGTTTCTTTCGAGTGTTGCTCTACGGAGTATTCTCACTTTTTTATAATTCTCATTCCCTTCATTCGATCATGCTTTCTCTCGAAGTTGAGTTACTTATGAACGTTGGACTTGTAACATCTCATCCATTGACTAGGACATTGATCAGTTGCACACGAAGCGCCCTAACTTGACGTATCTTGCAGAAATAAGAGGCGAGGCTTACCTCTACGACCGCGTGGGCACGAGCTACTTTGACAACGAGTGGGTCGACTTCGGTCTTGACTTCTTGCAGCACGAACTTGTTCGGCCATTCTTCGAATCGGCCTTCAGTGACTGCTCAGACGATGAATTCTATGATGACCATTCCTATTACTCTGATCATAGCAGCTACGACGACGACCGGTACATCGGTAATTGGAATGATCAAGGTATGTTCGGAAGACCAACTTTTACAACATTAGTTCCTGATTGCTTGGCTAGACACATATTGTGGGTATCCTACCAAAGTTGTAGTGTAATTTAGAATGGGTATATTAACTTGATTCTATTCTTCATCGTAGTCAATAATTTGAACATTTTGCATTGACGTCCAGAAAAATTATTGTAGAATTTGGTTTTCCGTCAGGTTTTTACCCTCAACGTTCTAGGCAGATTTGATTTATTTTTGGCGTGTTGACGTTTCTTTTCGTATTTACAGCCTCTCCTTGAGAGCTTTGGATTGTTAGTTCATGATCGTCCTGCAACTTTTTTTTGTGCATCTCGTCAAGAACGGTAAGAAAGGCTAATTCCCACCACAAAAAAATACAACTAATATGAGCAAAGAAACAACCCCAATTATGTGTTGCTTATATTATTCCTCTGACGTGACGAACATTTCCTTGCGTAGTAAAAGGTGTCATTGTGACATGTGTATTACCGTCACGTAAAAAGCACTTTGTCCTGAGGTTAAAAGCAATTATTATGACACCCGATGGCAACCTGATAACAGGTATCAAGTTGGATATGATGTGGTATACAAAGAAAGCACGGTAGTGTAACATAACAAATTCTGCCTCGTGGCTTGAAACTAATGTTAGGATTGTCTGGCAGCGAGACAAGCTCTGCTACCCAAGTCTAATGAAACTAAAAAAAATCATAATTTTTCAGGTCCATTTGAGTCTTCTGACGATGAAGGGCATTAACAACGGCAGCCACTACCGCGTCGAGTGCCTCTGAGTTCACTGTGATGTCTAACTGTGCTCGTCAAACTCCGGACTGCACCTGACGAAGATCTCGCTGTCTCTTGTATGTCAGGAGTTGCTTTGCGTCTATTTTGAGCCACGGAGAGCTCTGGAGCTCTGAGCTCCAGGCCAGTCTTTATTTTCTATTTGATCTCGGATTTTGATTTCTTTTTACGTTTTAGTTTACTGGCGTAAAACCTCGAGTGCATCATTCTGCTCTGTGAGGACGCGTGAAGGCTCTATGCACGAGCAGTGTATTCCTTTTACTATGAAGTAGCTCGATTCTACGAATTTGTCTATGAAGAACGATGACTTTTTTTTGTGCAGGAATTTTATCCTAATTTTATTTAAATTGGGAGGATAAAATGTTTAGAATGTCTTTGGGTTTTATTTTTCATTAAATGTTTGGTCGGTGGTGGGGGATTGGAAACTATGATCGTGTAGATCCAGAGGCCACGTATCGGTTGTTGAGATATTGTTCACGTTTTTCATAATTTATGCAACTTTTCAATTGGTGTGTTGAAACGTTACGGTGGTGCTAAGAATGTCTGTTGTAATCATCCTGTTTTTGGAGTGATTATTCTCATCTCTGTTCTAGTCTGTTCCAAGAAACTGAACTGTTTTTCATTTTCCTCTGCTAAGATATGTCACTTTTGTTCACGAAAATAACTGATACAAATTTTTCTGTTATTGAAGAGAACTTCAATGCGAAATGACACCTTTTCAAGCAGATTAACTGTCGTTACAACTTTTCTTTTGCGGTTGAGGTGAGGTTCAGATGCGCGATGATTGTGCACCCGCTGTCATTGGTGTAACATATTTTATAAATTGAAAGTGTACTAGCTTAGAAGACGTAAAGTACTCGTCGCATGCGACACATTTTCTATGCTTTTGCCTTTACCGATTCAAACGGGAGGGTATAATAAAAAATTTTGAGGGACGAAAGTATATATAATGCTTGGTTTTTACCGAGACGTTCTTCCATGTGTAAACCTACAATCGTAAATATCAAAGTTGATTTATATATATAATAAAGTATTTCTAGTTAACTTGGTTCACTTCCCACGACGACGTTGGGTTGCCGTGGGGCCCCTCACGATCGAAAAAATTCAAGAAACGGTAAAATTTTTCTTCTGTGCAGTAAAGTGTGGTTGTCATCTCTAGGTATGGTGGTGAATGCTTTTTAAAGGTTTTATTCGAGTTAAATAACACATGTCCTCTCAAAGCATGTAATTTAAGTCTTTCGAATAATGATAGGACGCATGTGTTCCTGATTTAACTCGTACTCTTTTCACACAATTGGGTATAATAAAGAAATAGGGAGAAGTTGATTCTCTTCTGAAATTGAGAGAAACATCGGACTGGCTGTGCTGGAAATCGCACCCGCTAACTTGAAGGTGAAAGAGGAACGCTCGTAACCACCTCACTCTGGCTGACTCCTGTTATTTTCTTTCTAAAAGTAAATGCTAATTTCAATCAAAGGTCTTTAAAGCTTTCAAATTTTTTGTAATTGCCTTTGATCCTTACGAAAATTCTTTATGGATTTACAATTTACTTTGCATTGTATTCGAATGCGTCACATGTCTTCCACAGATTTGTCAAAGAAAAAAGAATTTGGGGGAAATTTCACTGTTCCCTTTACCAATTTCACTGGTGCCGAACTGTGTTATCATTTGTATCGTAAAGAGAGCAGTCTATAGACAAGGATTTGATAAGGATTACTTGATTATAACAAGTATTCCAGCTCACCCACACCTTCCCGTGGTGGTACCGTTAGGTACCACCACGGTAACTTCATAACTTCCACGGTAAATTTGGTGGTAACTTCATATTCAGTGTGATTTGTGATTTCCAAACAAAAAAAAATATATATTTTTTTCATAAATGATTTTTTTTTTATTTTTAGTCTGATTCTTTTAAAATTTGACTATGATTTGTAACCTTTGAAAAGAAACAAAATTTATTCTATCAATTTTTTTTATTTAGGCCTTAGTTTTTGAAAAAGAATTGACATATTGGTTTTTAGGTATTGATATTTCACTGATATTGATATTTCAATGTGGGACTTGTCATCGAGTTTTGATGCTAGAACAAAAACAAAGACAGTTTTAGAATCCTTGGAACATGCCTAACAAACTCACGGACTTTTTTTTTTCCCAATTTTCCATTTGTTCTCTTTTTATATGGGGTTGAAATGGGCTCAAAGTTTAAGATTTTGGTCACCCTTACACCCCCCCCCCCTGGAGGGGGGATCTATTGTCCGTAGCGCCATAAAATTTTAGGACCGAATAGCCCACCACCTAAGGGTCCTTTTCCAACAAAAGCATGAAAAATGACCACCTGAGCGGCAGGGGCCTGGGACGAACTCCTTAAACAATACAAGTAACAGATAGAAAGAATTCCTATTGGCTTTTTGAGCGATAATACTGAACCTTACAATGGGCTTTTAACCATACAGGAGTTAACGTCAGCTATAGAAAGTAATAGAATTACCAACCCCCGGACCTGAAAATATAAGCAATCGCATGATCAAGAACATGCCGAAAAACGCTCGCCACTACTTTCTGAAGATCTACAACAGGCTGTGGGTCGAAGAACATGTCTACCAATCATGGAAAGAAGCAATAGTTATCCCTATTCCAAAACCCAGCAAAGACCACTGCAACCCGATAAATTATAGGCCAATTTCGTTAACTAGCTGTCTGTGCAAAACCTACGAGAAAATGGTTAATAGAAGATTGATGGCGTATTTAGAAAACAACAAACTAGTATCTAGTGTGGCTTCCGAAAACATCGTTCAACTGTAGATCATCTGGTGAGGTTCGACACTTATATAAGGATGGCGTTGGCTTGTGGCAAAACTGTGCAGGTTGTTTTCTTTGATATAGAAAAAGCGTATGATACGATATGGCGTTGTGGTATCTTGAGAGACCTTGCAGCTGCCGGTTTGAAGGGAAGATTACCAAAATTTATTGTGGAATTTTTGAAGAATCGAACCTTTTGGGTGAGAGTTGGTGTGTTATCTTCTCCGTGTGAGCTCGCTACAGGAACGCCGCAGGGTAGCACACTAAGTGTGACACTCTTTGCCATCAAAATCAACTCACTGGCGGACGAAATCCCTGAGGAAATTTTCAGCTTCTTATTTGTGGACGACCTCCTCATCGCCTATGCGGACCATGACAGCGCCAAAGTTACACAAACCCTGCAATCAGTCATAGATCGAATCACACTCTGGGCCAAACATAATGGATTTAGATTTTCATCAACGAAGACCACATCGATGCAGTTCTACGAAAGAAATGAGCCCATGTTGACTCCAACTTTAAAATTAGAAAATAACAATATTCCAATAGTTGAAAGCACCCAATTTCTCGGACTCCACTGGGATAAAAAACTCAACTGGATTACTCATATTCACAAAACTGAAAGCCAAATGTAGTAAAGACTTAAATTTAATCAAATCGGTGTCATCTTATTCTTGGGGCGCAGACCAAAACATCCTTATGCGACTTTACCGATCTCTCATTCGCTCAAAGATTGACTATGGGTGTAAAGTCTATGGATCTGCGAGTGCAGCTGCGCTGCGGGAGCTGGATGTTGTTGCGAATGAAGCAATGCGGATAAGCACAGGAGCGTTCAAAAAAACACCAATAGCAGACCTGCAAGTCCTGTGTAATGAGCCTAAATTGGAAGTGCGGAGGAAAGATCTGCTCCTCAGGTACTACTTCAAACTGAAATGTAATTTTCTGAACTTCTAATCTTGAACTATACTTCACCAGCAGAAAATGTATCACTGAGCCAATTATTCAGAGAATACGCAAGACCATCAGCGAATACAATATTTCTACTCAGCCAGTACAACCCTTCTTCACGCCTACCACCTTTTCATGGATGCTTCAAAAACCCAAAATTGAGCAAAACCTAGCAGTATGGGAAAAGACCGAAATTATGCCTTCCATATTACGAACCATGCATAAAGATAATATCAGCAACTATCCAAATTGTAAGATCATTTACACAGATGGCTCCAAATCCCCATCAGGGGTTGGAGCAGCCGCCGTCAAAACGTTACCAAGACGTTGTCTCTACCTATAGTAGCAAGTGTGATGACAGCAGAATTGCATGCAATCAGACTTGCTTTAAATATAATAAAAGAAATCCACCACCGTGACTTTGTAATATGCAGCGACTCCATTAGCTCTATACAGGCAATCGATTACTTCAATGAAAGCAACGAGCTTTTGAAGAAGATAGTGCTTCAGACCCACCAAATTATTGAAAATGGCTACAATATCACCATTAGCTGGGTCTCAGCGCACGTGGGTATAGCTGAAAACGAAGGGGCAGACCAGGCAGCTAGGACAGCAGCTCTGAGACCAGCTGAATTTATATTAGTCCCATACAAAGAGTAGTAGTAGTAGTAGTAATAACATAGGTTTGCTAGCGCTTCAGTTATTTAGACTATATCGCACCGAAGGTCACATAATTTAATCGGTCTCAGGCTTTTCCGATTTACCACGCAAGGTGAACACCAACATTATAAGAACATCAAAAATTACAGGATCATGATTTAATTACAACTCAAGATTACAATGGTCTCTCCATTGAAATTTTGTACATACAACAGTACATCCAAATCACTGGGCAGCCAGACCCCTTAGGGGGTTTCAGCTGCCCACCCATTTATGGCCGGACGCCTTACCCACGCTGAAACCCCCCAAGGTTTCAACGTAGCGCGCCCGGCCATATTGCAGTATCCTTATCTACAATCTTCCAAAAGACTTCAAACATAAAAAAACTTTTCTTAGTTTTCAGTGTACAGAGGCACTATAATTTGTTCATAAGAGACGAGTCAGAGAGATAACTAATAAGCCGCCAATGATTAAAACGCCCACGAGTCGGTTCTCCCAACATCTTGCACAGAACGAAATCAGAGTCAGCGCCCTGTAAACCAGGGTAATAACGGGAACGTACATCGGAAAAGTGGAGGCACTCAACCAATATATGCTGCACCGACAGCGGCACCAAGCAGTGATCGCAAACAGGGGCCGGGCGACGCTCTATTAAATGACCATGAGTGAGGCGGGTGTGACCAATCCTCAGTCGACATAGGAGGACTTCTACGCGGCGGTTCCGGCATGCTGAAGAAGGCCAGGCTCGGACACTGTTCTTAATCTTGCGCAGCTTGTTGTCTAGGGTATTTTCCCACTGTCGCTGCCAGAGTTGGGTTAATGCAGCTTTAATTATAGGGTAGTAATCTCGGGCGGGTACTCTGGTATTTGTTGGGTTAGCAGCAGAGGTTGCAGCATTTCGCGCTAACTCGTCTGCCCGATCGTTGCCACGCACATCAACATGGCCAGGTACCCAACATAGAGTTACAAGTTTTGGGGAGCTTGCAAGTCGCAAAAGGCTAGACATTATTCCAGAAATTATTGGATGCGTAGAGTTGTAGGATCTCAGTGACTGGATGGCAGCTTTGGAATCGGAGAACACCACATAAGAACCCGAAGCAGGTCGCTCCTCAATCATGCGGAGTGCGGCACGGATGGCGATCAGCTCCGCAGAGTAGATTGACGTTTCAGGCAGCAGTCTCTCCTCCACCACTCCACCATCAGAAACTGCAGCACAGCCCACTGCATCATCCGCTTTAGAACCGTCAGTGTAGATATGGAAAGCTCCCTCGTGGTCACTGTGAAGGTGATCTTGGAAAATATGTCGCAGAATGGATCTTGTCATCATCTCTTTCTTTGGGTATTGCGGTCCTGGACAGAAGGTCTGAATCGGAATTTGCCAGGTTGGCTCTTCCAGAGTGGGGGCACGCTCAACTTTAAACGAAGGCAACTGCGCCATCTCTGCAAGTGCTTCGTAGTCAGTAGAGGAGGGGATATAATACGGAAACAACACCCGACCCCGTACTCCCTCCATCACGCTATTCCACGTGGCCGTGAAAGGTAGTTGTCTGAGTCGTACAACATACTGTAGAGTAAGCTGTGTTCGACGAAGTTGCAAGGCTGGCTCACCGCAATCCACCAATAAGCTCATCACCGGTGATGTCCGAAAGGCCCCCGTACACAGCCTTAGAGCAGAGTTATGGATTGGGTCCAGGAGTGATAAGCATGATGGGCTGGCACTCTGGTAGACGACGCAGCCATAATCAATCTTGGCACGAACGGTGGCTCTATAAAGTCGCAGCATGGTTGTTCGATCAGCACCCCATGTTAATCTGGACAGGCATTTCAGGAGATTCAGAGCTTTAGAACATCTTCCTTTTAAAGCCAGTATATGAGGTCTCCATGACAGTTTATTGTCGAACAACATGCCCAGAAAGGAGGCTGTGGGCGAGACGTTGACCAACCTATCACCGAGAAAGAGCTCAGGTGTAGGTTCATTAGTGCGACGGGGCTGCACGTGGAGTGCCACACTCTTTTCAACTGAAAAGGAGAAGCCTCGCTTGTCGGCCCAGGCTCCAATGCGGTTAATGGCTTCCTGTACTCGACGAGTCAGGGCGGGTAGGTATCTAGAGGATGCATACAGCATGAAATCATCCACGTACAAGGAAAACGAAACATGCCCTGGTAGGTCCTTCGTGATGGCGTCCATTGCAAGTAGGAAGAGCGTGCAGCTTATAACGCTGCCCTGAGGTACCCCTTCGTTCTGAGTCATCAGAGCAGAAAACCGTGTGCCCACTCTAACCCTAAACCGACGTTCTCTTAGAAACTCGCGTACATACATTGCCATGTGACCTCGTACACCAATCTTATGCAGTTGCTCCAATATCCCGTATCGCCAGGCAGTGTCATAAGCCTTCCGCAAATCGAAGAAGACGCATATAGTGTGTCTTCCTTGGGCACGCTCTTTAACAATATGGTTCTGCAGTCTGAGGAGGGCATCCGTGGTTCCACGAAGAGTTCTGAACCCAAACTGAACTGGAGAGAGATGATCTCCGGCCTCCAGAAAGCGCATCAATCTTACGTTGATTATCTTCTCTAGTACCTTTCCTACACAGCTTGTTAGGGCTATGGGGCGGTAACTAGATGCTTCAGTGGATGGTTTATTGGGTTTCAAGAAGGCAAGTACTGTGGCTAATTGCCATTCTGTAGGATATACATGGGTTGTCCAGATTTTATTATACAAATGAAGAAGGTAGGTGATTGCTGATGAGTGCATTTTCCTTAGCATCTTGTAGTGGATGCCATCTGGTCCAGGGGATGTATTCTTACATTGTCGAAGTGCATGATACAGTTCAAGGTACGTTATGGGTGAATTGTATGGATATTGTTCATCCGATGCAAAATTAAGGTGAGACTGTTCTTGGCGCTGTTTAATGATCTGGAAGCCGGGTGTATAGTGCCTTCCGCTACTGACGTCGGCAAAATGCTCCGCCAGCAAGGAGGCAACGCGATCCTGGTTCATGGTGATCTCTCCGTTGTCCGTGAGGCAAGGTAGGGCATGTCTGCTTCGTCCTCTCATCTTTTGAACTCTCTGCCATATTTTTGAAGTTGGCGTGTCAGCGTTTAGCGTGGATACGTACCGTTGCCATGATTGTTTCCTGGCCGTATCCTTCACTAACTGTGCTCTTGCTCTGGCTCTTTGGTAGAGTATCTTATCAGCAAGGTTGTGGCTCCGTTGGTACCGGCGTAAGGCCCTCTTTCGCTCAAAGTTAGCCTGGGCACACTCGTCACTCCACCATGGGACTCGATGATTCACTTTCCCTCCCTTCGAGCGGGGTATAGCAATAGATGCGGCAGTACGAATAGTGCTAGTAAACCTCTCTAGCGCCTCGTCCACAGTGGTCTGGTCCCCACCATCTTCTAAGGCTGTCAGAGCCTCAAATGCTTCCCAATCAGCTCGTTTAAGCAAGTAGTGAGGCTCCGAGTTGAAAGGGAGGTAGGTGGGGAAAGTCACCACCACTGGAAAGTGATCACTTCCATGGGCGTCATCCATGACAGTCCACCGAGCATCTGGGTAACAGTCCGGGGAGCACACACTGATATCTATTGCGGAAGTAGTCCCGGTTTGGACGTGGAAGTGAGTCATACTTCCCGTATTCAACAGACACAAATCTGTGCTAGCAAGGAGTCGTTCCACTTCTCTGCCCTGTTGATCGATGCTGTTGTTACCCCACGCAGCATGCTTCCCATTCCAATCACCGCCCACCACAAAAGGTTCCGGGAGTTGCCTTATGACGTCCAAAAGCTCTTCACATGTAGCTATGCGAAGAGGAGGGATGTACAGATTACATACTGTAAACGGTGCAGTAGCAGTCTCCACTCGGACAGCCATCACCTGCAAGCGTGAATTGATGGGCAGCCTGTAATATGGGAAACTCTGCCTCACAAAGATTGCCAGTCCTGTTCCAGGAAGAGGATTATTGTTTGTAGAGTAAGTTTCTACTTGGTAGTGCTTAAGTCGGGGCGGAGCACTGCCTCCGAGCATAGTTTCCTGGAGGAGTACACAAGCTGGTTGAAGTTCTAGTAGGATAGCATGGAGATCACCGTAGTTACGTCGCAAGCTGCGACAATTCCAATGAATGATGGTAAAAGCCAGTCTGATAAAAAGTTACAGTTGTTACTTCTGAGGTGGTGCACTAGATTCGGTGATTGCTACACGTTGACTGACCAGAGTTGGGATAGGTCTCGCCTCGTCTGGTTTCCTTCTTCCCTCGCGCCACGTTCGCACCTCGACATCAGGTGGTGGTATCGAGGGAAGGCCGGGAGGAGGAGGATACTTCTTCAGCAACTCATCACTGAGTCCCTTGGGTACATGTCTAACACGGTCAAATGAATATTTTCTCTGGGCTATGCTGGGTTCGCCCGACTGGTCGCGAGCTACTTTTGAGTGAGGTGTGCTGGTAGGCGACGCTCCACTCTGGAGGCGCTTGCGTGGAATTCCCATGGCTTGAAGTTTTTCTGGCACCTTAGGCGGTGGCATCTTTGGTGGTGGTAATTTAGCAGTGGTAGATTTAGCTGAGGCAGTTGCACTAGGACCTGCAGTAGCTTTCGGTGGTTTACCTTGGACAGACGAAATCTGGCTAGTCCTACCCTCCGGAAGCGTCGTGGTGGTGGCACTGTCGGGAGGAACATCCTCACTCACAACTGGGCCTTCCACTACAGGAGCAGCCCTAGGCGGGGAGCCGGTTTCGGTACGGCCTCGGGACGTCACCAGCACCTCACCCTCGGCATGACCCTCGTCGTCTGTGCTCACCTGTCGTCTATGGCCTTTATCAAGCTCCCTCATGGTCTGTTGCACAACCATTCCTCTCGGGGGGGCAGCCTCAACAGGACCTGAGGGTTCACCTCGAACAGCGTTACTGATGCCCATGGGCCTGGCAATATCTGCGAACGTGACCCCCTCACGGACATATCGGGCTGCCACGCGCCTTCTAGCATCTCCAAAAGATAGTTTTTCCTTGCATTGTAGAGCCACAACTTCTTGTTCCTGCTTATACGTCGGGCAGTTTAGAGATGAGGCTGGGTGGGGACCTCTACAGTTCGAGCATCTGGCTGGGAGAGAACAGGGCAGCTCATGCACTTCTCCAGCACACTGGTAACAAACACCCACAGCCGCCCTGCACGACCCAGCGCCATGTCCAAAACGTTGGCATTTGTAGCATCGTCTGGGTCTGGGTACGTAATCCCGTACGGAGCACTTGGTCCAACCAATGGAGACTTCAGTTGGGAGCTGACAGGCATCAAAAGTCAAGATATAGACATTTTGATTCATCAAAACTCCGCCAATTCTTTTCTTCGTCTGATACACATCCGTTACCTTGTGCCGCTTCAAGCCTTCGAGTATCTGATCGGGAGTGAAGTTTGGAGCATTCATGTAGTGAATGGTTCCCTTAGTTTGATTGAGGGTTTTGTGAGGCTCCACAACAACTTCGTTCATGTCCAGGGTCCTCAAATTAACAATAGCCTGGCTCTGCATTCGATTCGCCACCTCCACAATCACACCTCCGGAACGAGTCTCATTAATATTCTTTGGCTGGCCCCCAATAGTTCGCACTATCTCATCGTTTGCTCGAATGACGTTGATAGTGGCCAGATTTGTATTAGATGGAGATGATATGCAGAAGAACTTTTTGTAGTCAGTCTCCTGCCACTGTTGAAGGGGAGGGTATGCAGGGGCGTCACTACCGGTTCGGACCCTCCTATTTCTCCTCCATCGCCCTCTAGATGAGGCAGGCTGGAAAGGTTCAAGCGTCTGAATCTGAGTTAGGTTTCGATTCCTGTTGTCTTCATGAGCCCGATGGCTGTCCCCACCATCATCAGGGGGAGCGGTCGATGACAGCGTGGGCGTATTTTCTGAGGCCACAGAATGTAGTACTTGTTTGAGTTCTGTTTGGTTCATACCGGACCCAGCTCCACTCTCAGCCATAAGCTGTGATGGTGCTCGTCTCGCAGGTAGAACGGCGGAATGATCAGTGGAAATATCCATGGGAGGCTCCTCTGATGGAAGCAGAGGAGGGGCCAGGTCGTCACCAGAAAGTCGAGAAGAGGGTTCATTGGTGGAAGCAAGCGGTGGTTTAGGATTCTCTTTCAGTGAGGGTTGCCCCTCACCTATCCAGGCCCGCTCAAGCCGGAAAAGAACCCCTCGGGCGATCAGCAGCATTCTGATGCATCTCTGCACTTAAGGCGGGCACACGCTGACCACTAGGAAGTAAATACCTCCTCCCACCGTCGACCCCGGCCCGTGGCAGTCTCCAAGTACGCCCGAGATAACAGAGACTTTATAACCCGTAACTGCCGGGGCCCGGTTTATATTTACATGGGAAACCTCACCCATGGTCCCCCTTTTGTCAGGCTGCTCCAGTTGAGCCAGCCTACCATGGTTGAACCTACCAGAACCGGGGCCCCGGCAGTATAGCCTCAACCTTCATGGCAGCACGCAAGCCCTCCCATACAAAGATTGGTTTCCGGTGATAAAGAGGAGAACTTACGAAATATGGAATCAAGAATGGCAAGAGGCATCAAGAAACTTCAAGGAAATCAAAGCAAGCCCTGGGAGATGGAAGAAGGGCGATTTAATCTTTAATCTTTTAATCTCTACGTATGTGGATTTAATCTTTAAAAGAAATATACAAATGCGATTCACTGAGTATTAATGTACGATTCCGTTTGATTACAATTTATACTTGAACATTACTACCCAGATACATTCTTGCATTAGCAATATAAATGTTACCATCCATTCTAATTATGTTAGCCAATGTGAAGAAATGTAGGATCCACTTACAATACATCAAAATAATAATACAAGAAACAATGTTTCTAACTTAATACTGACTTTATTTGTGAGAGTTCACAATTCAATATATTATACTTTCAAGACTTAAATATTCATAAAATAATTTATATACTAGTTATTGAAGTCTTAAAAGTATTATATACCGCAGGACCGATACCAACCGCAGAAGTATAAAAGTAAGGCTGCTGCTTCTCTCCCCTCAAACGGAACTCGATGGCCGAAGCAGCAACAACACCAGGCCTTACAAGTGGTGACCACAGCAGCTCCAAAAACTGATGACCGTAGCAGCCCTCCAGCTACTTCACCGACGGGCTAAGGCTTCAACCTCGCTTGCCCCTACATCTAGTGGCTGCAGCAGCTCTTTAGCGGGTTCACCATCGGGCCTAGGCTTCCAAATTGCCTGCCCCTTACAACTTGTGAACCTAGCAGCACTCCAGCGGTTTCACCATCGGGCCGATGCTTCTACAATGCCTGCCCCTAACAACTGGTGACCCGGCAGCACCCATCGCTGCTGTCCAACTTCAACCTACGCAGCATCCAATCGCAATTTCCGCTAGGTGTTTCTACTATGCGAGAACGTTTTACCAAGCGCGAAAATGCACAACCGAGCCACCAAAACGTTTTGCCCACAGCACGGCCTCATCGCTCCGCCTTAACGCACGGCCTCTACGCTCTGCTTTATCGCACAGCTTCACTGCATGGCTTCAACGCTCTACAGCATCGTACCTCATCGCTCGGCACCAACGCTCTGCAGCAACTTCATTTTATTTTACTAAATTGTATCGTTCGAACTCCTTTCTTTCTAGTACTCTACCTTAGGTTTACACATAGAAGAACGTCTCGGTAAAAACCAAGCATTATATATACTTTCGTCACTCAAAATGACACTAAGGTAGTGCTCTACCTTAGTTACCTCCTCAAAACTCGATTCTAGTCATTTATGTTCAGTAATTGTAATGCGTCTCAATGTAAATTTATTCAATAAAAAGTTCCAACTTCTCTGCTTATCACCGGTACCACCTGCAGGAGAAGCATAAATGTAAGGCCGCTGCTTCACTCGCCTCAAACGGAACTCATCGGTCGAAGCAGCAACAACATCATGGCCTTACAGTTTTATGGTGTATTGTAAGTGGATCCTTCATTTCTTCACAATGACTAACACGGAATTAGAATGGATGGTAACATTTATATTGCTAATACAGGTGCGTATCTGGGTAGTAATGTACAAGTATAAATTGAAATCAAACGGAATCGTACATTAGTGCTCAGTGAATCGCACTTGTATATTTCTTTGAAAGATTAAATCTACATATCGTCCAATGATAATATTTTGTACTTGCATGTATTTGATTTCATATATGTGTTAAAGTAGAATTTCATGTATATAAATATCTATGAATGTAAATAAATCCTCGAAACCAGTTTTGCTCATCACATCCAAAAGATACATATTTAACACAAAAAACTCAAATTAACAAATTCATATGTCATTTTTCAACTCATGTGAGGGTTGGATTAATTTGATCTTGACTTGGATTAATTTGCACTTGACTCGGATTAATTTGAACTTGACTCAGATTAATTTGAACCTGACTCGGATTAAATTGAACTTGACTTGAATTAATTTGAAGTGAAAAAGGTGCAGTATGCTAAATAATGAGCTCGGAGAGAATTAAATATTCACCACCATAAAAAATTTATATTTCCTACTTACGCTAATAATACAGGCACAAAAGAGTTCACCTGAGTTAGAGACATGAGGACTGTTGTACAATGGTAACCATAACATTTTTAGCACAGCTGGAACAATACAAAAAGTTAAATACCAAAAATAGGTTTGTCATAATATACTCACGAGGGTGAGAAATAAAAAATTTCGAAGAGGAGCCGATGGGTGCCGATAATGATGGATTAATGTTTATTTATTTATTTATTTATTTATTTACACTTTCAACCAAACCATTTCTATGAACTCACACACTTCATTCGCCTAAAGTAAAGATGGCAAATAAATTTCTTCAACGAAAATACAAGAGCCACTACCTCGACTATTTCTAGCACCATCATAGCGGTACAGCACGTAATCGGGAATATCGAAGAATGAGCTTTGGGTTCGCGAATCAAACCATGTCTCAGAAACACATAAGATGTTAATGTCTTCTATGACCAACATTGCTCTAATGCCATCCAGCTTAGCATTGAAGCTACGAGCATTGATATGTTCAATTTTGATGTTTTCTACTTTATGACGATTATTAGCGGCATAAAGTGATTTTTAGGTAGGGACTGTTTCGTAGATTTGTTCATCTTCTCAGTTGCCCAGAGCGTCAAGTCTAGCATCAGGCATATCTGAGAGACTTCCGTTCAACTGGAAAACAGTATTTTGTAATGAAGATGTGATATCAGTCTTGTTTTAGTCTCTTGCAACAAGGTTCAGGTGAAGTCCGGAGTTTGACGCGTACAGTTAGATATCACAGTGAACTCAGAGGCACTCGACGCTGTGGTGGCAGCCGTAGTTAATACCCTTCGTAGTCAGGGTCGAACAAATCTGAAAATTTAATGATTTTGTTAGTTTCGTTAGACTTTGGAAGCAGAGCTTGTCTCGCTACCAGACAATCTTCACCACATTAGTTTCAAGTCAAAAAGCAGAATGTATCATGTTACAGGACCGTGTTTTCCTCATACACATCATGCCCTGCTTAATACCTATTATCAAGTTGCCGACAAGGGTCACGTTAATTATTTTCAACCGCAAAACACAGTACTTTTTACGTGACGGTAGTACACATACGTCGTAATGATACATTTTCTAAGTAATTAAATCTTTGTAATGTCAGAGGAATAATATGGACAACGCGTAATTGGGGTTGATTCCATCCTCATAATAATTTTTTTTTTTGTGATTAGAATAAGAAATCTTTTCTTTCTGTTCTTCACGAGATACTAGGATACTAGATGATCATGCAATAGCAATCAAAAGTTCTTAAGGAGCGGTTGGACCTACGAAAAGAACCATCAACAAATTAAAAATAAATCAAACTTACCTTGAACGTTCAGGGTAAGACACACGATGGAAACGAAAATTCTGCACCAATTATTCAGCAAGCAAATGTTTTAAATTATTAGTTACGGTGAAGAACATATTCAAGTTTATCAATTCTAAATTACACTCCGACTTTGGTAGGAGACCTACTATGTGTGTGTCTCTAGCCAAACACTGAGGAACTATTGTTATAGAAGTTTGTCATCTAGAACACACCTGGATCATCCCAATAACCAAAGTACCGGTCGTCGTCATAGCTGCTATGATCAGAGTAATAGGAATGGTCATCGCCAGAGTAGTCACTGTAGTCCAACTCGGGGTACGGCTGACAAAGTTCGTGCTGCAAGAAGTCGAGACCGAAGTCGACCCACTCGTTGTCGAAGTGGCTCGTGCCCACGCGGTCGTAGAGGTAAGCCTCGCCTCTTACTTCTGCGAGACACGTCAAGTTAGGGCGCTTCGTGTGCAACTGATCAATGTCCTAGTCAATGGATGAGATGTTACAGGTCCAACGTTCATAAGTAACTCGACTTAATTCATGACTAACGTTCTCATAATAAATGTGTAGCAAAATAATCTTTTCGAATATCAGAAAACCATCTATTTTTAGGATGATACATACGGCAGCCCTGTAGGGCTGCTAGATACTGAGTGGTCTTCAATGTAACATCTCAACTGAAAAAACCCTAGCTTTAGCGTAAAAATTCTAACTAGCAAACCTTGTACGATTGGTGTACCCTCTTGAATTACCGTTCGTAAGAAAGTCCTACATACCAAGAACGTATTCGGGGACATGAGTCATTGGAAAAATATTTATAAATTTTTTTTTAATAGATATCAAATAAATAGGGGGTTCTAATGGTTAAGATGAGCTTGAAGTTTCGTTCAACCACGAGTCAAACGAAGATGGACTGCGAAGTAGCGACAATACTTACCTTCGAGTTATTTCTCGCTCTGGCCATTGGGGTGTGAAATACTTAATTACTTCCATAGGTTTCCCAATATTTCAGCGTTGCGCGTAACATCCATCGATTGTTAAAACACACTTTACGTGATCCGTTCAAATTCTGGGCTACAAATTACTTTGACGGGAACATTATAAACCTCTTCTCTAACAGATACACGTACAAGTGTTATCACACGATCTTCGTTTTATAATCGTGGACAAGTATACTCGTCTGAAACTTGGCCTTGAAAAATTCGCTCCAGATTACTCGTCAGTTCTAAGATTGTAAGTCATTCTGATGGTGAGAGGTTATTACCATCAAATTGTAGTCTGATGAGGGTGAAAAAAATAACACCTAAAATAATTGTTGGATAAGAGCTTAAATAGAAATCGGTGTTGTAAAGGAGCCTTGTTGCTCTCATCACTTCATAGTATCATGGGACACAATTTTAGTAAAACGGCAACTAACGGTGATACATACTACCTTAACAATGACATCAGCGACCCCTTAACCAAAAAATGAGTGCATTTAGACACTGTTAAATTCCTCAGTTGTTATTTTAAATTTATTGTACATCGTTAGGCGTTTCATTTCTAAATCTTATTTTATTGGCGGCTTGTTAAAATGGTTTAGTTCAACGAAGTGAAAATTGAATCCTATGATAGGCAATGAGATTTACGCTCTCAGTCTTTGCGGAATGTAACTCCTCCATAAACGAATAAGAAAAAACTTACGAGACAACTAAAATCAAGTCTCACATTAATGGTGCCAGTACTGTCATCCGCTGTTAATAAAATACCAGAATCAGTGACTTGAAAACTCTACTCTCACTCTGACAGTTTGTTTGTTTTAGCCTCCCTTACCACAAAAAATGTTCAACAAGAGGATGGATGAAGGCATTATTTTGTATAGTTAACACGTTCCCCGCGTATTGGGCCACAGGTGTACCAATAGGGAAATTGCCCTTTCAGGTACCGGTATAAATAAATGACATTTAATTTTTTTTGCAACCTTACCAAAAATTACAATTATTTAACGAGGCGGAACGTCATGGTACGATTTATTTTTCATATTTTTTAGGAAGGATAAAAATGTATTTGAGCAGTGTTAAGCCATCGCCGAAATAGGTCAAACTGGTGCCTCTGTACTACGGAAAATAATTCTTCCCTAGAATAAACTGAACTCGCGTCTCACAGATACTTGCAAAACGGACTTCTGTCACGATTTTCAAATTTTCGTTAGTTTGTTAGCTCAATCGCTTTTTCGCTTGACTCATATTTTGAAAAATTTCGCTACTTAGCCACGCAGTCACCTGAAATTCTGAAAAATATTGGAAGTATCGCAGCAACAGAAACTGTCGACGAACCTCGACTTAATTAATAACGGTCAGCAAACCTGACTTTTCCTCCGATCCCTGAATACCAGCAAGATTCCAACGGAATAACCAGCCTCAGAAACTACGGCTTTATCAATCAGCAAATCTGACTTCCCTCCTATCCCTGAACATCAGGAAGATTCCAACGGAATATCCAGCCTCAGAAAATACCAGCCTTTTATCGATCAACTGACTACCCTCAGGTACCCGCTAAGACAGGGACATTATCAAAAGGGTGGCTTCTGAACAAGGACCAACTCATATTATCCATCAAGCAGTTAAGGCAATTTTCCTCTTCTGCCAATCACAACCTAACAAAACCAACCGTTAACACCCGCGGAAACGCGATGAACGTGTTAAGGAAAAGCGGAATCAATGCACAAGCCGTGTTCCCACACAAGATCACCAGCACATAGAAACAGTAAGATAAGAAGGAAGGTCATAAAACATGATAAAAGTTTCAGAAGTCAGAGGTACTAAAAAACCAGGACAGCAGTGAACCGAAAATAGATGGCGCGTAGAAAAATGAAAAAAATTCTATTTAAACTAAAAAATGGTTACCAATAACCTTCAGCTCCAGTGCATGCATTTTACCCCTTGGGAGCGCTCATTCCCATAGATACTAGTGGCGGTAGAATATTTCCACTCCGTAACAGTTAACTCTTAGTACGATAACGTAATTATGACCAAGACAGAAAGCACAAATGAAATCATCACATTACAGGTACTCTCAATGTTGTCTCAGAAGTACTCCTGACGCAGGTAGTCAACAAAGAGGCAGGTTACTTCATCTTCGTCCAATTATTATGAGGCATAATTCTGGGTGGCATAAATATTTTTTCAACTTTTTGAGTGAAGAAGAAATACACGCAGATGTTTCCTAAAGGTTATGTATACTTCTATGGCCTTTAGTCTGCGCATTCTCGTTACAGAATGCGCAAAAACGAATTTGAGAATGGACAGTTTATTATTAGCAATAGAAAGCATCTCAAAGAGTCCTTTCAGGTGACATTACCGATAATTTTGAGGAGGGGGTCACGGAATTTGACCTCGCCATCTTTTGACCGCTTCAGGTGAAGCACGAGAGGACGCGGAGGGTCCGAAGGCGACACATTCTTGCCAGCTTTGGCCAAGGCCTTCCTCCTCAAGCTCGCCAGCTCCTCCAATGTGCGGGGCTCCAAGTGCAGCATCCCTGCGCCTATCTCCTCCATCTGCACCCGTGACACGAACCTCAAGGAGACAAAGTTGACAATTTATGGTGCTATTCTCGTGTTGTACTATTTAAAACTGTAAGTGAAGTGATTACTAATACTGTGATCATATGCAAACGGTGTAAGAGAACAGTTGAGCTAAAAAATCATATTAAGATTATAAGTTAGTTTAAGCCTCCCTAACCCCTACAAAAAAGAGCGTATCGAAGAGAGGAAGGAGGAAGGCACCATTAAGTATGGAGATAAGAGAAAGGGGAATCTATGCAGAAGGGGCATAGAAACAGTAAGATGAGAAAGAAGTTCATGAAACAAGATCTAAGTTGAAGAAGAAAGTAGTAGGTGCTGAAAAAACAGGACAGCAGTGAACCAAAAAAAAGGTGGTCCTTAAGAAAACAAAAACTTATTCTATTTTAACAGAAACGAAAGCCTACCTAACCTTTAGCTCGGGCCCTCACATGGTTCCCCTGGGAGCGCTAATTCCCATAGATACAATAGTTGTATCCCTCTGAGGGGCCACAAAATAATAATCTCGCGAAAAAAACAAAAGAAGAGCGACGGAAGCGACTGCATTTGAATTAATAAATAACCAAAATACCTCTTTGAGGATTATTAGCCTGGCTACTAATCAATTCTAGCGTACAGTATAAAAAAACGAAGAAAAATCATAGAGACACGAAAAGGAAACAAATTTTACACGACTTCTAGTCCCAGTTCCACACAGAAGCTAATAAACGCATTCTCAAGACACTACAACACATTTGTACCTGCATGGAATTCAATATTAGCCCAGTAACGAAAGTGGTGAACCTAAACATAGATGTCTACGGCCCGAAAGAGCCCTGAAAACTATTCAAAAGCTTTATAATTGGACGTCAATGACGCAGATTTCTAAAACCTGAATAAAATTTGAGCTGCTCCTAACTTTTCCAAGCAATATGCAGAAAGTTTCTGCTTTGAAATGCATGTACACGAGCGAAAACAAGTAGCATAGACGTACGTTCGCTCAACACGAGTTCCTGCCGTGCTCTGCCTAAACTGGTGGAGAACGCAGCGATTTTGAGAACTAGGGAGCAGCCCATTTGTGTGAGACGAACCGCTAATTTTCCCGTGCTGTTACCGTCCTTTTCCCTTATTTTGTGGTCGGTGAAAACGGAATACGATCTTTTAAATTTGAACCGGAAAGACGTGCATTGCAGGACTGATGACATTCAAAATGAGCGTGTGGAATCTAATGCTAAATTGACAGATCCTTTAAGAAGAATATTCCGAGAAACCAGACATAGTTCACGCAATAATAGCTGATAGAACGAAAATATCGGTAACTTGCATTAGGGTCATCTTGAGAAGCGTCGCAGTCAACGAATGAGATCCAAAGAGAGGAAGGAAGAAGGCACCATTTAGTATGGAGTTTAAGGAAACACGCAATCCATGCAGAAAGGGCATAGAAACAGTAAGATGAGAAAGAAGTTCATGAAACAAGATCAAAGTTGAGGAAGAAAGTAGTAGGTGCAGAAAAAACAGGACAGCAGTGAACCGAAAAAAGATGGTCCGTAACAAAACAAAAACCTATGTTATTTTAACAAAAAGAAAGCCTGCCTAACCTTAAGCTCAGGCCCTCACATTGTCCCCCTGGGAGCGCTAATTCCCATAGATACCTTGGCGGTAGTTTCAAAGCAGATTAAATTTTACTGTGTCCTCTTGATTATTATGTATACGTAGGTACCAAATCCAAGATATAAATCTTAGGATTCTACAGCAGTTTTGTTTTTAAAAATCCGTTCATTGTATGAAAAGTTATTAAAGATTTTTTGGATCCCGTACTTAAAAAGACTCAGTGTATAAATAATAGTGTAAAGAGGTTAATAATATGTCTAAAACCAACAAATATTTGATAGAAAAAATACAATGGAACCTGTATAATAAATACGTGAACAAAAGTTTACAACACATTTCAAGATATACATACATTCAAACTTCGTTGCATAGACATTATTAATTATGGCTTCGAGACGTTCAGAGTAGTCCATTAGTAGCTTTTACGAGTTTCGGGTGTATAATCTCATTCCATTCTTCAATGCAATTTTCTTCAAGTTCAGTGATGTTGTTGGGACCTCTCTGCTGAATTTTCAATTTCAATTCCCTCTACAATTTTTCGATCGGATTCATGTCCGCAGATTGACTTGGCCATTCTAAAATCTTTCTCTTCTTCTTCTTCCTCAACCATTCCTTGGTTTCGTTTGCAGTATGCTTTGGATTGTTGTCTTGTTGGAAGGTCCATCCACGTTTCAATTTTAGCTAACGAGCTGAAGGTAGGAGTTGCTTTTCCAAAATTTCACGATATTTCCTGCCATTCATGGTTCCTTTAATAATGTGAAGTTTACCTACTCCTGATGAGCTGAAACGTTTCAACCCACGACTGAGCTACCTTCACACTTAACAGTGGCCACTGTATGGTGCACTTTGGTTTATACTCTTCGTTTTGTTTCTTCCAAACATGGTATGTGCGGTTTCTCACAAATAATTCGATTTTGGTTTCATCTGACCGCAGTACTGAACTCCAAAATGCTGCTGGCTTTTTCAAATGGTCGTTGGCATACTTCAGTCTGGCCTTGAAATGACGTTTCTGGAGAAAAGGTGTCCTACGGGGTGAGGGAACGACCTTCACGGCGTAGTGCCCTGTTGATTGTGTGTTCGCTGTTTTCAATCACAGATGCCTGGAGATCATCCTTCAATTCTTCATGAGTAGTCTGAGGTCTCTGCACTTCTGTTCGGACCAATTTTCGAACACCACAGTCTGTAATCTTTCGCGGACGGCCAGTCCACGCGATGCCTATTGAGAGTCGTATACCGTCATTTCCACTTACGTAAAATGGTTCCAATGGAGGCTGAGGAACACACAGTTGTGCACATATCTTCCGACATCCAAACCTTCAATACGGAACTCCACAATACGTTTGCGAAGGTCTTAACTGATATCATTATTCTTACCCATGCTTACGACCATTCAGACCTAGAGCTGCTGTACCAATGACACGTATTGGAGATGAATGCTGACGAAAGTTTGGTTGCCAAATAGTAGAATGTCTTAAACCTTTCTGGAATCCTACCATCAATTTGATGCATAATATCGAGAAAATGTCGGATATAGTAAACTTTCATTCACGTACTTATTATACATTTTCCTATATTATATTTTTCTATTAAATATTTGTGGGTTTTACATATATTATAAACCTTTATGTACTATTTTTAACATATAGTCCAATTTTCGGATTTGTACGTGATTTAGAAATGTAGAAACTGGCAATTTAATCAACATGTTGTATTATAACCCCCCCCCCCTGTATTACTCCTTAAACAAGTCAAAATGCGTCCCGCCGAACAGAGGCACCACCCATATTGACGTCAAAAATGTTTTCAAGCAGAAGTACGAGTAAATTAGGGGGAACAAATAGCTGCCAGTACATACTTCTTGAGAAAAGCCTCTGAAAAACTCTTGCTCTTGAAGAAGACTCGCTCGAGGTTGGGCAAGGTGAGAAGGCTCTCGTACGAAGCGTCGTCCAATGTTAGAGTTGGAAGAGTCAAAGACTTCAATGAGCTGGGCAAGTACTGAGAAAAATCAAACGAATACTCGTTTTTCATGTGTGATTCCTGCAAAACAATGGAATTTTCATTAGGCATGGCCCTGGTCATGTTTTACTACGACGCTTCATGTAACACTATTGTCACTCTTGCATCGAGAGATTGAACAGAACAAGGCACTAACTGAAGATTGGAGACAGGTTTGTTAAGAATTTGATGCAGGTTACAGGCGATGTCAAATAAAAACAAAAATGAATAACAATTACACAAACTCTATTCCATGACTCTGTGAGTGTAAAGAGACACGTAGAAATGGATATCTTCAATAATGCGACAAGAGCGCAAAACTGTGACGCGGTCGGATATTTCGAATAATACATTACATTTTGTTTGCAGAAATTCAGTTATCTTATCGGGTTTCCAGATTTACATCTTGGCCTGGACGTCCAAGGAACTTGTAACTGTCGCGCATTGCCTACGTAAACTCGAAACAAAGGGGCAGACTGGCGTGGGAAAAGCAAGCCTGAACAACGATCACCATGCTTCGAGGAACGTGAGTGCGTGGGAGCGATGAACAAGTGTATAGGTCCGCCTAGCAAGAGCCAAAGAGCACCCGGAAGTTACCACAAAGAAGGCGAGGCAGGGGTGTGCAAGGGTTAGACCAATCAGCGAACAACGTACCAGGACAAGAGAGAAAGATTTTCGAAGCTTCCAGAAGGAGGCTAGCGAAAATAAAAGCGAACCTCAAGAACAGGA
The DNA here is from genome assembly GCA_030386875.1 of Morinoia aosen. Classification (NCBI taxonomy): domain Eukaryota; kingdom Metazoa; phylum Arthropoda; class Malacostraca; order Amphipoda; family Talitridae; genus Morinoia; species Morinoia aosen. The sequence goes on along the minus strand of CM059567.1, from coordinate 29,932,972 downwards.
CAGTCTTTTATGCCGGATACCACGCACAGCGTTACACTAGCATCAACACAGAACGACTAAATTTGGTGCATCATGAGCTACGCGTCAACAGATTCTAAACGTCATCCCACCAGAACCAGTACACCCACCGCACAAGACATTACAACCTACGTGTCAAACGTACCTGCAACACACCGGTGACTGACTCAAGTAAAACGCGAGATGTCGAGGATCATAACATTAATACAAGTTAACTTGCAACTCCTACGTTTGATCTGCACGAATCTTCAAGTATTCCAGCGCCTTCAACATGCCGATGTGAATCACGTAATAGCGAAGTATACAGCGATGCTCGAACAATCTGCATGAACCTCTAAGCACCCAAAGCACGTATAGCACGTTGATATAATCCCCATATCAACACGTGCCGACAACGTTCGGAACCGCGCCAGTGAAAACAGCAACGAAAGTAAACCAACATCACTCAAAAGCAGACACGACCCAGCATGTGATCAGCAGAGTGCCCAGCGAACAAGACGCAGAAAATAGGACGGCACACCACTCCAGCAACAATATATTATAATATGTGAATAGGCCAGTTAAAAACAAATGAGGAAAATCATGAAGGGAAAAAATAATACGGTTCTTTTTTTGTGGTAATTGTGGTTTAATCTGAATTATTAAAATGATTGTACATCTAAAAGTGCAATATAATATCATCTAGTGTTTCGAGTGTTCTTCATGCATATTTTGTTGTATCATCAATTGTATCATGTGTACTACATTGATTGCCTCGTTATTTGTTAAGAATGATATTCACGGGTGCAATCTTCAGGTATTGCTTGAGATTCTTGATCTCAATCTGAATTTTTTTGGTGAGTTATATGCAGTGCATTTTGTGGTTTCTCGTATTTAGGGGAAGGGTTGCCCGTTAACGTGAATCTCTGTCGAGTCAAATTTAATTTTACTGTCAAAAACTCATTTGTTCATTCACAAAATTAAATAAAATTCAATGAAAATTATATATTTGTAGTCATTGTCCCGTGTTGCATAGATGGCAGAAAGACGTAGAACACTTACTGTTTCTATTTTCCAACCTGTTCGTCATTTCCTTTTCTATGTACCTTTCATCTCTGTATTTTCCATTCCCTTCTGCCTAAAACATGAGGTTTAAAGCCCTCACAATGAAGACACGTACATCTCGTGACATGAGGTATATCAAATTCTTCAGAGATAACGAACCAGTACCTGTCTGTTCATCAATTGAATAATGATAGTTACAGCGAGTTGAACTGAATTTACAAATTTAATACAGAGGTAAACTCAGATCTTTGCAATTAAGAACAGACAACAATTTTCTAGACGCGTTTTGTCAGTTTTTCACATTATGGGCTGAGCCAAACGTTTGTTTCCAAGTAAGGACTTTAGAGTTGAGGATTGGATGGTTTAAATTTGTAAAATTTAATAAACAGTCTTAATTTTACCTTCAGGATCACCGTTAAAAATATCAACCAAATATTAACCATCGTTACCCAAATCAAACTAACAATTTACACACACAAAACTTCACCTTGAGCGTTCGAATGTTTTTTTTAAAATATTCCACCCCATAATGTTGGATGCACAGGAAGAGGAAATCTTCACGAGCGTTTAACTGAAAAGTTTAGAGGCAACACTGGTTTTTGTTGTAAATCAAATTACCAAAAACAATGAACTGCTCCTACAACACAACTACTTTTCCGTACTGAATTGAACATTTAACCTGAAATTATTTTTACAGCATAACAAATTCACTTCACTTCATAAACAAGTCACATGCATGAAGTTCACTGGTGGGAACAGAGACTAAAGCACACGTGCACCTCAGCTGGAACACGTACTCCAGCGCTGCATCTTCAGAAGTTACTCATTTGGCGACTGATGATCGCAAACGGATCAATGCCAACAGAACGCGCACAGCCAAAGCACTGACCTCATTGATCGCTAGCTTAAAAAGCTCGATCCTCAGGTCCTCGACAGCGGGAAGGTCCATGCGCAGTTGGTCTTCCACGGATTTAAAGTCGTACACTTGTAGGTGTAATATCTGAAAAAACATCAATGAATGAATGAGGACAATAAAACACATTGCTTTTCCAAAAGTATTGATGGGAAGGACTTTTATTGAGGTCATGAGCACACAAGCAACCAGTACCACACACAAATAAACATTTTGTTCATGACGGGTCCTACTTAAAGATTAGATTAGGTTATAAGTTAGTTTAAGCCTCCCTAACCGCTACAAAAAAAGAGCGTATCGAAGAGAGGAAGGAGGAAGGCACCATTTAGTATGGAGAGATGAGAGAATGGGGAATCTATGCAGAAAGGTCATAGAAACAGTAAGATGAGAAAGAAGTTCAGGAAACAAGATCAAAGTTGAAGAAGAAAGTAGTAGGTGCTGAAAAAACAGGACAGCAGTGAATCAAAAAAAAAGATGGTCCATAAGAAAACAAAAACCTATTCTATTTTAACAAAAAAGAAAGCCTACCTAACCTTCAGCTCACGCCCTCAAATTGTCCCCCTGGGAGGGCCCTACTTAAAGAGTATTTAGTTCAGGCTACTCGATTGGTCTCAAGTCTACTATTCTTGTTGAGACTACCAGCATATAGTCAAGAAACACGCACCACTTGCAGCCGAGTGTCACTTATTGTAATCAATGGAAACTACAATTGGAATTGCAAACTTATCTCTCAGCGCTCCACAGCGCAGTTAATAAAATGAGGTGATATTACTCACAAATGATATCAATAAATTGTGAAGGAACTTTTGTTCAAATACGTATTAATATAATATTCATTACCAAGACTCAAGCCACCAACAAAATTTTCATCTATATATTAATACGCTTAATACTGGGCCCCTGCCAGGCCCCAGTCGGTCCAGTGAGCTTTTTTTGTTTTGTTGTTCAAAAAGGCCCCTTAGGTGGTGGACTATTTGGTCCTAAAATTTCATGTCGCTATGGACAATAGATCCCCTGCCCCCAGGCGGGGGGGGGGGAGGGAAGGGGGCAAAAATTTCAAATTTTCGACCCCAATTCAACCTCATATAAAAAGAAAACTAAAAGGATAATGGATAATTTAAAAATTTACTTTTTTCAGAAATGTTCCAAGGATTCTAAAACTGTCTTTATTTTTGTTCTAGCATAAAAACTCGATGAGGGGATATGGTTTGAAATATCCATAAAAATGAGCTAAAATCCAATATGTCCCATTTTAATAAAAAACTAAGGCCTGAATCAAAAAAATGAAAGGAAGAAATTGTGTTTCTTTTCCAAAATTACATTTAATAGTCGAATTTCATAAGAATCAGACTGAAAATACAAAAATTTCAAAATTGAAAAAAAATTTATCTTCATTTTTTTTGGTTTGGAAATAAAAATTCAGTGTGAATATGAAGTTATGTATAGAATTTATCAAAATTAATATTAAAACTGCATTCAATTACATAAATTGTTCATTAGGGTAAGTTGCGAAAATTCGTCCACTTCGAATTTCCGTACACACCAAGTATATTTTACTTTAACAAGCTAATATGGAGTTGAAATTCATCGAAAAGTGGTTCACGTGGTAACTGCTGGTTTATAATATTGTATAATTGCCACACACCGCAAATAAATATCACTGTTTGAACAAAAATGACAGCCCAAGTGAATGACCTGCGTTTCAGTAGTTTATGAAGTTGTCACACCTTAATTGACTACCATTTTGCATTGCCGACTAAAAATTTTTCCGTTGACGAAGTTGTTGTGTTAGGCGATGTCGTACCTGTGTGAGTGTTGACAGCTGTAGTGCTGCTATTTTACAGAGTTTTATTTCTCCCTTTGTTTGTTTCTGAGGTGTACTAAATTTCGAATCTTTTAACAGCCTGTGTTATTACTTCGTCCACATGTACGGAGTTTTGAAGAAATCATTTATATGAATTCGTTTGTTCGTACAACGTTTTTTCTTTAAGTTTCTCCTCATTGTTTATGATCCTTAATATCTTTTCAGGTATAGATTTTATAGTTTATGAATTGGACCGGCAGGCCGAAGCCAAGACGGTTCAAGAAACGGTTTGTGAAAAGTACATAAATTTCTTGAGAATTTCTTGAGTCCTACTTCAAACTTTAGTCCACCACTCGTAACTTTTGAAAGAATGCACCTATCGACTTCAAATTACTCTCAAACGAAAAAACAAAACATTTACTACAAAGGTGTTATAAACACATTCAAAAAATTTTCCTGAGAAGTACAGAAATTCTTCGATAAAAATGTTTTATTCGCGTGCCATCGCGAGCGTAAAAGGGTCAACTAAAGTCTTTTGTCGGTGCGTGAGTCGTACAGGTTCATCGCAGAATTTCTGTACTTTTCAGAAACAATTTTGAATGTGTTTATAACACCTTTGTTGAAAATGTTTTGTTCTTTTGTTTTAAAGTAATTTAAAGTCGATAGGTGCATTCTTTCAAAAGTTACGAGTGGTGGACTGAAGGTTAAGTAGGACTCAAGAAATTTCTGTACTTTTCACAAACCGTTTCTTGAACCTTCTCGGCTGCGGCCTGCCGGTGCCTTGCACACGCTCTTGAGGCATTGTTTTCGGAACACCATATTTGTCACTTGCGTTGCGTATACTCAAACTTCCATTTTTATCTCTGCTAATGCGTGAACGAGATCATCATTGCAGTAGTGGTGTGTTTTGCGAGGAGCCATAATTTAAGGTCAACATTCGTCCCAATTCATACCGGCAGGCCGCAGCCGAGACGGTTCAAGAAACGGTTTGTGAAAAGTACAGAAATTTCTTGAGTCCTACTTTAAACTTCAGTACACCACTCGTAACTTCTGAAAAAATGCACCGATCGACTTGAAATTACTCTCAAACGAAAGAACAAAACCTTTCCTACAAAGGTGTTATAAACACATCCAAAAAAGTTTTCTGAAAAGTACAGAAATTCCTCAAAATGAACCTGTACGACTCACGCGCCGTCGAAAAACTTTAGTTGACCCTTTCGCGCTCGCGATGGCATGCGAATCAAACATTTTTATCAAAGAATTTCTGTACTTCTCAGGAAAATTTTTTGGGTGTGTTTATAACACCTTTGTAGAAAATGTTTTGTTCTTTCGTTTGAGAGTAATTTGAAGTTGATAGGTGCATTCTTTCAAAAGTTACGAGTGGTGGACTAAAGTTTGAAGTAGGACTCAAGAAATTCTCAAGAAATTTCTGTACTTTTCACAAACCGTTTCTTAAACCGTCTCGGCTGCAGCCTGCCAGTATCAAAACGTACGTATCAAATCCATTAAAAATGAACACGCTATTATACTACAAAAAATTTGAACGCTCACAGGTAACTTTAGCGCTAAACAAAAATATAAATTTCAATTTAGAGGGTGTACAAACTTTTGTGATGATATTCGAAACGTGGTTGAAATTTTAAATTAATTTTGAATTTGGTACGAACTTTCGAAAATTTCAGTTGGACAAAGTGTTCGCAAAGCAAGTTGTTTTTTTCATATCAAGATTTGAAAGATCCTTTTTAGAGCAAAGCACGATGAACCCAATGCATTTGCGCTTTTTTGACAATATTTGCTGCAGCAATAGCGATCTTGAGAACCGTTTGAGAGGGTTTGAAGTTTGAACCGTTTAAATCGGACGAACATTCGGACTTTACCCTATATTACACTTCAACAAAAAATTTTATCATGGCTTATACCCATAACAAATAACTTTCAACATTCAAACTGTAACTTCTCATTTAATTTTGGTGCTAGAACAAAACCAAAGACAGTTTTAGAACCCTTGGAACATTTCTAACAAACTCAAATAAGTTTTTGCAAATTTGAGAAGAAAAAAAAGTTATACTGCTCTAAACCCAAAAATAATCACTAAAAATTATTTAGAGCTATATATATTTTTTCCTAATTTGAAAAAAAAAACTCATTTGAGTTTGTTAGAAATGTTTCATGGATTCTAGAACTGTCTTTGGTTTTGTTCTAGCATCAAAACTCATTGACAAGTTACGTTTTGAAATATGCATAAAAATGTACCAAAAAACTAATTTTTTGTAAAAAAAACTAAATTTTTATAAAAAAACTAAGGCCTAAATCAAAAAAGTGACACGAGTAAGAAAGGTTTACTTTCACCAAATACATATACTGGCCAATTTTCAAATGAATCGGACAAAAAAAGTTGAAAATTGGGACAATCTCCTTAAAACCAAATCCGTGGATAACGCTCCACATCCATTAGGCTGGATAAGATAGGTAGGTTAGGATATTTATAATTTTTTATATATTTCAATCATTTATAATTTTTTATTCAATTTTTTTATTTGTTTGTTTTTATATAATTTTAATTAATTTGTTATTTTTATTTTAATTTATTTTCAATGTAATTTTTCTTAATTTTATGAAATTTTTTGAAATTTCTATTTTTTATATTTTATTTTGTGTCAATCATTTTATTTTATTTTTTATTTTTTTTTTTAATTTTTATATTTTTTCCAATTTTTCAATTTTTTCAGTTTCATTTTTTCCAATTTATTTATTTCAATTTTTCATTTTTTTCAAATATATATTATTTTCATTTTTATTGTTTTATTTTTTATTTGTTTATTTTTCAATTTTTTTTTTATTTCTTTATTTTTCAAATTTTATTTCTAATTGATTTTTTAATTTTTATTCATTTCAATTTTTTTAATTTATTTCAGTTTTTTCTATTTATTCATATATTTTTATTTTTTAATGTTTTAATTTTTTATTTATTATTTTTCTTAATTTTTTGAAACTACGCATTGCCTGAAATTTTGATTTTAAATTACAGTAATTATTGAAGGTGCCTTGACTCTCTTTATCATGTCTAGGAAGATACTATATATATGGAAACAAGCAGAATGGATCAGATAGTTTGGTATGTTAGGTTAGCATGGGTTAGGTTAGAATGTGTTATGTTAGAATCTCTTGGGTAATGACTACCAAATTTTTTCAAGGGTCCACCAAGCTTAACAATTACATTAGTTAAGTTGAGTTAGGATAGGTTAGGTTAGGATAGGTTAGGTTAGGATAGGTTAGGTCAGGATGGGTTCGGTCAGGATAGGTTAGGTTAGGATAGTTAGCATTGGTTACGTAATGTTGAGGACATTTATTCACGGGTCAAGAAGAGATAACTTGGAATATGAAAGGTTAGGATAGCTTAGGCTAGAATGGGTTATGGTCAAATTTGTTAGATAATGTCAATGACCAATTTTTTCATGGATACATGGTTTTCATTTTTGACATTATCAGTATAGCTTTGGTTAGGGTAGGTTAGGATATGTTAGCTTAGGATAGGTTAGGTAGGTTGTCAACGAAATTTTTACGCTTTCACTTTTTTCTTGTTTTCCTGATTATCAGGCTAGCTTTGCTTAGGATACAATAGGTTAAGATAGGATAGGTTAGTATATGTTATTTTTGGATGAGTTAGGTTAAAATATGTTACGTAAAAATTTGCTAGATAATCTTGACCAAATTTTTTTCATGGGTCCACCTAGCCTAAGGATGACATTGGTTAATGTTAGGTTAGGTTAAGATGAGATAGGTTAGGTTATGTTAGGATAGGTTAAGATATGTTAGGTTAGGATAGATTTGGTTAGCATAGGCTAGGACAAGATAGGTTAGAATATGTTAAGTTCAAATTTGTTAAATAATATTGACAGAATATTCTCACTGGTCCCCAAAGCTTATTGATGACTTTGACCATGGAATTTCCACAGGTCCTGCTAGTTATTATTATTATTATAATTATTATTATTTTTATATAAGAAAGTTTTAGCCTCTCTTTACCATAACAAACATGTTCCATTCCATGAGAGGAAAGATGAAGGCACCATTAAGTATGGAGTTAAGGGAACGCGGAATCTTGGAGCAAGGTGCATAGAAACAGAAAGCTAAGAAAGAAGTTCAAGAAACAAGAAAATATTGAAGAAGAAAGTAGTAGGTGCTGAAAAACAGGACAGCAGTTAACCAAAAAAAATGGTCCATAACAAAACAAAAACCTATTCTATTTCAACACAAAGAAAGCCTACCTAACCTTTAGCTCAGGCTCTCACATAGTCCCCCTGGGATAGTGATGCAGGTCAAAAAAAACCGTGCTGTTTTTTTAAAAAAAAACATGTTTTTTTTACAAAAAAAACATTGCTAAAAAACATGGATATTTTGTTTTTTTTTAAATACCTTGTTTGAAAACAACTCAGCAAGGAAAAGAACCACTCTACATTATTTGTTTTCATGTCAGATTATAAGATAAAACAGCATATTTCTTAATTCATGGTTTTCTATGGTTTAATTGAATTTTTTAATTTCTGTGGTTTCTTGTTTTGACATTTCTTTCAATTTACAATGCATGTGATTAACTTTTAACTTCCCAATTAGTGTGTTGCTATAATATATCTTTACTTATGGCAATTGATAGAGATATAACCAAAAAAACATGCTGTTTTTTTAAAAACATCATGTTATTTATACAAAAAAACATGGCTAAAAAATATGGATATTAATATTATTTTATGTGACAAAGAAAACCAATGCTGTTTTTTTACAGAAAAATCATGACTTAAAAACATGGATATTAATATATTGTATGGGACCAAATAACCATGCTGTTTTTTTAAACATGTTTTTCTACAAAAAATTCATGACTGAAAAAAACATGGGCTCTATTATCTTTTAAGTGACCAAAAAAAATGTGCTTGATTTTTCAAAAAATATTTTTTTTACATAAAATCATAACTAATAAATGTAGATATTAATATATTTTGTGTGATCAAAAAACCCAATGCCGCTTTTTTGAAAACAGTTTTTTTACAGAAAAATCATTACTAAAAATCATGGATGTCAATATATTATATTTGACCAAATAGAACCATGCTGTTTTTTAAAAAACATCTTATTCACAGATAAATCACGACTAAAAATGTGTATATTTATGTATTTCATGCGACCAAAAATCATGTTTAGTAAAAAAATGCTTTTTACAAAAAATGACAAAAAAAATGGATAATGATTTTTTGTAAAAAAACATGTTTTTTTAAAAAAGCATGGTTTTTTTGTCACATAAAACATATTAATATCCATTTTCTTCACAGAAGTCATAACTAAAAAATGAATGTTAATGACTTGTAAAAGAACATGTATGAAACAAGATGATTTTTTTTGGTCAAATTAAATATACTAATATCCATATTTTTTAGACATGCGTTTTTGTAAAAAAAATGGTCAATTTGCAGTTTAATGCGCTCACGGAAATTAAAAATTCCGCACCAAAGAATCCCTAAGGACATATTTGAAAATGTTTTACAAGAATATTCTGCTTGCAGATGCATTATTTTTCAAGTTATTCAAGTTTTGAATTTTCGTCTTCCATAGCAGTTCTGTTGCACGCTCGAGCTGTTAGAGTACGCTTGGGGACTTTGTAATTTATTATTGGCCGACCTCGTGGAGCCTGAACCCACTTCTAGGATGTTTTAGTTAATAACACAATACAGGTTATCACCCCAATAATATTAGTGGGACTGGGGTAGTGAATACTAAAATCGAGATGCAGTTGACATCAGTTTCAATATGGCGGCCACTGTAGAACATTAGCAAAAGCGTAGGAGTGAATACTATACATTCAAGTATTCACTTCCCCAGCCCCGCTAATATTTTTGGGTGATAATGTTTATTGTGTTATTAACTAAAACATCCTAGAAGTGGGTTCAGACTCCGCTGGGTCGGCTAATAATAAATTATTATTATATTATAAAAAATTATTATAAATTATAAATTATTATAATAATAACAGCTCCAGCTCAAGCGCGCAACTGACTGGAACTGACTGCTATAGAAGACAAAATTTTGAAGTTAAATAACTCAAAAATAATGCATCAGCAACCAGAATGGCATTCATGTAAAAGGTTTTTAAACGTGTTCCTTTAGAGATCCTTCGGAATGGAATTTTTAATTTCCGTGGGCGCATTAAACTGCATATTGACTAAAAAATATAAAAAAAATCAGCATGGTTTTATGGTCACATAAAATAGGGTAATGTTCGAATGGCCGGACGGTTCGAATCGTCGGTCATTCTTAGTTAATTTTAAATTTTTGCGCTCGGTAGCTATCTAAAAACTCAACCCGCAAGGCCTGTAGTGGTGCAATCTGCTACGCGTCTTACGGGGTGGCTTTTGGATTGCTATCGATTGTTAAAATTGAAAATTAACTAAGAATGACCGACGATTCGAACCGTCCGGCCTTTCGAACATTACCCTATATTAATATTCATGTTGTTTTACAAATGATTTTTTTTAAAAAACATGATTTTTGATTTTAAATTTTAGGTCACATAAAATGTTTTAATATCCCGTTTCTTAGTCATGATTTTTAGTAGAAAAAACATGGTTTTTAGAAATGACAGCATGAAGTTTTTTGGCCACATAAAATACATTAACATCAATGTTCTTTATTTGTGATTTTTTTTAATAAAAACATCAGAAGGAAACAAAGAGAAAGTGATGGCAGATAACCCACAATTACCATGAGGAGTCTTCAGAGGAACAGCAGGAGCCACAAATCTTATATAGATGGAGTCAAAATTCAGAGCTTACTATCTCTACTATGTCATCTTTTGGTCACATAAAAATAACATCATAGTAGAGATACTAAGCTCTGAATTTTGACTTCATCAATATACATGAGTTCTGTGTCTCCTGCTGTTCCTCTACTCCTCTAGGTAATTGTGGGTTTTTGACTTCATCAATGTGAGTTCTATTCCTCCTGCTGTTCCTCTTAGACTTCACTATATAATTGTGGGTTATCTGCCACAGTTTTTACGGTATGGTTTCTTTCCTTTTGATGTTTTTATTCCAAAAAATCATGACTAAAGAACATGGATATTAATGTATTTTATGTGACCAATATTAAAGACATATACCTCACAAAATTTGGGAGTGTGCAAAAAAAAAATAAAATAAAAAAATAAAATAAAAAACACGTTTGCAAAAAAAAACGCCATCAAATAAAACCGTTTTTTTTTGCATCACTACCCTGGGAGCGCTAATTTCCATAGATACAATAGTTCTATCCCCCTGAGGGGGGCCACTAACAAAAGAGATCTCAAGAGCCAGAAAAGCCTATTTAACGGGACCATGCAACTTCAAAATCCGTAAGTTGCCAGATTAGATTAGTGGTTAGTTTAAGGAAGGAATATTTTATTTTATTTATTTTTCTTAACCATGGAGGAAGGAGGAAGGCACCATTCAGTATCGTTTGAAGGGAACACAGAATCTATGCAGAATAGGCATAGAAACAATAAGTTGAGAAAGAAGATTATGAAACAAGATCAAAGTTCAAGTATAAAATAAAGGTGCTGAAAACAGGACAGCAGTGAACCATAAATAAGATCATCCTCAACATAACAAAAACATTTTATTTCAACAAATTGAAGACTTATCTAACTCTCAGCTCGGGCACTCACATTTTACCCCTGGGTGTACTAATTATCATAGATACAATAGTTGAATCCCCCTGAGGGGGACCAAAAATTACTAATTTTCTGTTGATTAGTTCATGCAATTGAAAAGAACATTGCCAAAGAACATTGCCTGGTGCAAAATTTTGCAAAAACTAGTGCAATGCAACAGTGTACTCAAAAGTTCAAAAGCTTTTTCAATAACAGATCTCATATTGTACAAAGAAATGATGACGCATAACCTCTCAAATTATATTTCACTTTTAGGGATACTTTAAATACAGCCACTGTTTTCTTTTGCGGAAAAATAAGAAACAGATGCAAGGTCATTTCTTAAGCGGAAATATTAAAAACTGAAATAAGGTCTTAGTTTCAACTCTAAACCTTCAAAATTGTTATACAAGTTACCGTTATTAGACTGGCCCCCAGAATCATGTAACACACATCAAAATAGGGACAGAGCTGCCACTCAGCAGTGAGCTTCAACAACACGTTAACTGCAATGGGTTAAACTGAAGTTCAATATTCAATTCAAATTTCAACTCAATTGTGGTAATCAACTTTGCAAATTGGAAACATTAACTGGATCCGGCCTTTATTCAGCTGTCATTAAGTATTAATAAAAAATGAATTAGTGACTGCAGGTGGGTCAGCAGCATTATGAAAATCACCTAAAGGACCATCGGTGGGTCCCTTTGCAGGAAATTTGTTAAGGGGCAAATTCGTTAAGAAATACAAGCATTTCAATTGAGTGTGCTATACAAAGCATTTCCGATAATGGAAGGTGAAAGGTCTTGTACAACAATAAGCAAACTAAGTAAAACAGCATCAGTAACAAATTTCCCAATGAGCACTCGGTATTCCAGCCATGCCGAAGTATGGTCGCAAATGTATACCTTTCACTCAGCTCCGAGAAGTGAAATGAACCCTTGACTGCAGTTGGATCTTACCTTCAAGTTCCCGAACAATTGGTAACGTGGCCAATTACAATAATGATAGACTTGCAGTTCGACGAGATCAGGGCAAGTTGCCAGCAACAGGTCGAGGACATCATGGCTGAGGTCATCATGGCTGATGACAGACAACAAAACTCGTGTGAGATGTTCGCCTTGCTGGTGACTCAAAGGCCCTCACAATAAATTGGATGGGAATGAAGGATTCAATGATTTATCGTTTCAACCAAAATAAAGCGAATTACGATAGGTATTTTGTGATAGGAGACGTAGAAATTATTTTGGCAAGTATGAACACAAGTAAGAACTACATCATGGCACCAGATATGGAGGCAAAATGAACGACACAGTGGATTTCTCAACTGTTCAAGCTGCAATCCTATTGCCTAATTTCTGAGTAAAAAATTGAATTTTCAATGAGGGCAAGTTTAGGTTTATGAATTTTCTTGTATAATTTAAATTTATTCATTTTCAACCATATTATACATTTTTTTTCTTCATTAGTCTTTACTCAAGGGTCTGCTCGAGAAATCGATAAGGAAATAATCACAAATAGAGCTTATACGTTCGAGAGCAAGCAATCTACGTTTCAGCGTCGTCCTAGTTTTGCCAATGGAAAATTTATTAAGAGACATTCTATTTTGTCACGCTTGACCTGAGGTATCACATCGACTCAGTATAGATCATTGACCCTAGATCTGGAAATATTTTTAAAGAGACCATCAATTATACTTTTATCATCACACGTAGCAGGGATACTGACGTTCAGTCATTCATTTCAACACGTGACGTCCACGCAACAATCCCAATCACAGCTGGCATAAACATTGCGATTCTCATGGGTTTCTAGCCCCGTTTTCACTCATCTCAACTACATCAGTTCCTCGTCACCATATTATTCTTCACATTTTACTAACTACCCAACACTTGAAAATATTTCTTATCCAACAATGCTTCAAAGTACTTCTTGTTTCATCCCTAACTTTTATTCTATAATAAACCTGGCATTAAATTTGAATTCTTCACTTTTAATGCGTGGTTTCAGCTTCAGCACAAAATCCACACACCCCAAGAAAACTGTCCAAACAATTACTCTTGCCTGAACTCTCTTAGCAATTTATAAGCCTTCAACTCCATATTCTATCCATTATGAGGACTTGCATGTCATCAGTTTTCCATTGAAAGCAACCCAATAAAATGCATGAAATAAAAATATATTACTGATCAATATTAAAAGTAGTTGCTACAAAAAATCGGCTACTGTAGTCTAATGGCTTCAATAATTTTTAGCACTACCACAGAGTGAATAAAAAAGTGACTAATGAAGAAAAATTTAAGAAATAGTCTTATTAGAACTCACTCGCCATCCATTTCGTATGTGTGAAACATACGGAAAGTTCTCAAATTGGGCTGCAGGATATCTTTAAACTTCAACTTGATCTCGGCGACATCAGAGAGCGATAGCTCTTTCAAAGGAAGCTTCAGCTTGCCCTTGATGCTGAGCTCCTTGACACTTTTCAGGCGCAGCACCTCCAGCGACTTGCACCACCGGAGATCGTTGAAAAGGTGTTTGGTTGTCTCTATATTCTGTACAGACAAGAGTTTTCTCACGTTTAGAGATAGTAATATAGACTTAGGACCAACCATGGAGTTTAAGATGTTCTATTACGTTAGTTATATTGTATCATGAGAATTTGTTATTTTGAACAAGAATGAACTCCTTAAGATACTCTTACGTAACATTTCAAATTAGTTAATCCAGCAGTCTCCCGACTATGGCCCGCAGGCCAAATTCGACCCGCCAGTGTATCAATCCGGCACCGGCAACAACTAATGGCTCATTGCTGTTACTACATAAGTGTACACGGCCCATCAAAAATGAAGGTATTCAATATTTTTCTCATTATTCAATAATTTTAAAATCGTATCACAGGTACTGTATGGAAGCATCCTTATGAGCATGACAGAGACGGAAGAAGCAGACACCAAATAAAGTTGTAAATAAACGCACTAAGGATATTAGTAGATGAAATGATTGTTATGGTAGTAATGTAACGAATAATGTATAAAACGAACATATAGTTTTTTTTGCAATTATTTTCTTATTGACATTCATGTAATGTTCTATTGTGTGATTTTTGTCATGTAATAGAACTCTCAATAGCGAGAGTTAGCGCGGAGAGTGTTGTGTTTTTATATCGAAGTGAAGTGTTTCTGGTTAAAGTGTGTTCAGCTTACAAGAGGGTGTTGTGCGATGGTGTTGAGAGTGTATGGGTGAAGCTTGGCTGGTCCTCAGAGTGATTAACACCTCTCTCAGGCCAAAAGACCACATTTTTGTAGTTGAGGCCAGCTGAGGACCTACAAAAGCGTAAGCGCAGTAAAAGTTCGGAGCTTGTTCAGGACTAACAAGACCCAAGTACTTGAGTGGGTGTAATGTAAAACCTTCTCCGAGTCGCTTATTTGCGCCGCACAATGAAAGCATCAACGAGGACCTATGAATCGAAGGAAGAAAATATGAGGAAAATATTGGAAAAGCAATGGTTTTGGAAATGAAATTAGTTTGAGATTCTGAGAGGTGGAGGAAAGGCTACTTAAAAAACGTATCGCTAACTTGAGGAGGTGCTACACAGTAAAAATGTATTGCTGTTTGTCCATTATTGAGCAGCAGAAAAACTCAGTTGAGCCTGGGAAACACAGTTGCTGTTCAATATTCTTGCATAAGTGCCACGGTGAAACACAAAGATATGTAGACTAAATAGCAAACCAAGAGCTCTACTACCAAAGAAAGGCTGAACAATATGTGCAAAAACACTCCACTTGGAGGGACGGAGAGCAAGTTGAAAATTAGCAGCATGATAGTTCAAGCGTCAACCAACACTGAAGTAATGGAAACACCCTAAAGGAAATTGTTCTGAATCATGAACTGAGGTCTTAGTACGAAGAATGGTACAAGTGTTATGTGAAGTGCTGTTAATGAAGCGCAGCATCAAGAGAGTAGAGTGTAGCATGTCCAGGGTGCGTACAGGCTCCGAGGTTCAAAATTCCACTACTTTTTCATGACTTTTTATGCCAACCAAATCACATTTTCACTACCTCTCTCTGCCCAAAATAATGTCACACAAAGTTAAATTGCAGCACAATAAATGTATTTCAGTCATAAACTTCACAGAACATTCATCATTACTTGCAGGTCTTGTTTTCATAAATGTGTAAATGATCATCACAACACCAAACAGTCATGCTGGACAGTTCAATAGCATCTGCTATGCATTTGCCAGTGCATTAAGTTTGTCATTAATTTCCGCATTCAGCCCCTTGAGTAGTTCTTGCTTGTCTTTGGCTGATTTCCTCAATGCATTTGACTTTGCCAGTAGGCGCAAATCATTCTTGTCCTCTGCCTTCCGTGCAAAGCTGTCAGCATCCTCCACCAGCGCTTGCAGACTCTCCTCCATCCTCTTCCGTTTTGTCTTCAGGTTCTCCACTTCATCCAGTTCTCTCTTCCTCTTCTCTCCCTTCTTCTGCTTCTCTGCCTCTTCCTTCTTTTGATCCAGGTAGTGTTGATAGCGCTGTCTGCCCTGTGAAGCTGAAAAGAGGAGTTTCTTGGAAATGTCAACCTTGGAGATACCTCCTACATGTTTGATGTGGTCAATGACCACTCTCTGCGCCACGATGGTGTTCTCACCCATGTTGACTTCCATGAGCTGCTTGCTCACAGAAAAGCCCCTTTCCACTGAAGCCTGGCCATGTGACAGGACCAGTAGCATCTTCACAACCAGCCACAGTTTCTTGAGGGAGGATGTGGCCAGTTGGCTGCTCCAGAAGACATCTAGCCAATCAGTGTCTTGCTGAAAACTGTTGAAAGTGCTGATCTTCCTCTGTGCCTCATCAAAGAACTCTGAAAACTGGCTCATCACCTCATCGATGTCACCCTGTGGTAGCCTCTTAGCATCGCTGAGCAGCTGCAGACAGTTTTTCAGCATGGACTTGGTCTTCTCTCTCTTTGTGCGATCCACAAAGACACTTGGCACCAGCCAGCCCATGTTTCGGGCCAACCCGAACTTCAAAGGTGACTTCTCAACAATCTTCTTGATGACAGCAACAAGGAAATTCTTCACATCATCCCTGAAGGAGAAAGCAAGCCTCTCATTCACTTTCTTTGCAGCCATCTGATCTTTCAAAATACTTGCAGCAACAAAGCCAGGGTCAATCTTGCTATTTTGCAGGTAGATGGTCTTGGCAGATGGTCTTGGCAGATAGGCGCATTTCTTTTCACTCATGGTGAACTTGCTGGCTGTGGGGGAATCCTCAAACATTGAGGCAAAAAGCCAAGGAGTCTGGTTTGAGCACTTGAAGGACAGGTGCGATGCTACGGTCTTCAACGCCCAAAGCGTCTCGGCCTTCAGGACTTTGTCCCTTTGCACAAAGTCAGTTAGAGCCGTTTTCTTGCGACAGCACTGACAGGTGCAAGTTTTGACTGATGGCGATGCGATGAAGTAGAGGTACTAGCAGACTCTGGTACTGCTGGCACGGTCTCACTGCTCTCAGTCTGAGCCTCCGAACTGCCCTCAGCAGGCGTCGGAGGATCGGTCGATGGTTGGGAAGTCACGAAAAAATCCCCGATCTTCGGGTTGGCAAGTCTCGTCGTCTGAGCTTTCACGTTCTTGGCATGCTTTGTTCCTTTTGCATGACTCCTCACCGCCGCTATTCCATTGTTGGCGATGTCGAACTCCGACTCGCACGCGGTGCAAACCGCCATTGTTTTCAGTTTGGGATGCGGTGCTATCCATTGTTGAAAGTCTTTGTCTCGCAACCACAAGTTGTTGAAAGAACAACTGCCTGGCATGACGATAATTCCTCAGCTCAGTCTCGGCACCGTAACTCTAGTCACACACACACGGGATGGTCAAGACCGATGATAAAAACTCAGCTCGAAAATGTTCAACAGTGGCGACAGGTCAACAATGGTCCGAGCGAGCGCGTGTCTTCAGTCACACTGAGCGCGTTTGGTTTCACGTGACGCCTGAGAACCAATCAAAATCGCGGACACTAAAGACGTAGCTGTATCAACCAATCAGAGCCCAAGTAACACTCGAAGGTTACTGACAACGCCTCGCTCAACGCGGACCAAACGGAACGAAAATTTTCAACAGTAAAATTTTCTTTTCACGAAAATCCTAAAATTTCATGACTTTCAATGACCATTTTTAAAATTCCACTACTTTCGAGGCCTTGAATTTTATTTTCGAAATTCAACTACTTTCCATGCTTCTCCATGCCTGTACGCACCCTGCATGTCTCACGTATACATTATTGCTCAAGTACAGTGTAGTATGTGTGGTTACAATCTTGATATTCATCATGATAGTTGGGAGGTGAATAGGGGAATTGACCGGACAATCTATATGTGTATTAATGCTTAAAACTAAGTCCATGTGCTTTCATCCAAGTTTGCAGTATAACGGATACCGAATTCCTTACCGTTACATAAAAAGACCGCCTTTACATGCATTGGTAGGTGTGACATTTTATCCTGATAGGATTGCTTATATTAGGTATAGTTAGAATGTTCAGTGTTATTTTTTTATTTTTATTGTTTTACTTTTCATTTTCCATTCAATATTTTTTGTATTTTCATTTTTCCTTTTTTATATTTTTTCTTTATTTTTGATTTCTTAGTTTTTATGGCATTATTCCATCAATTTTTCATTCATTTATAAATTTAAAATGGTATTCATTTTTTGCTTTTTCATTTTTCACTCTTCTAGTTTCTAATTTTCAAATTTTTTCAATGTTTTATTTTCTCTGATTTTTCATTTTTTATAACTTTTTGTATTTTATCTTTTCAACATTTTTCTACTTTTGATCTTTTTTCACTTTTCTAGTTTTTTATCATTGTTATAATTGTATGTTTTAAATTATTATTTTTTCAAACCTTTTCACATTTTTCATTTTCTATTTTATTTTTAATGTGTTTTTTACTTTTAAACTGTATTTATTTAATTCTTTTATCTTGTCATATCTTATTTTTATTGTTTTTTCAATCCTCTAGTTTGAATTTGCTTATTTTTCTTTTATCTATTAATTTTCCATTTTTTATTACTATTTTTTTCTAATTCATTCCATTTTTCTATCATTTTATTACTCTTTTCTTTTATCATTATTTTTTTAATTTTTCTGTTTTCTATTTTTTATCTCTGTATTAATATTTTACAACCAAGTTCTCGTGTAACGCTTTTATTTGAGTTTGCGGTATCATGGATACCAAATTCCTGAGTGTCACATAGAAAGATTGCCTTTACATGTATTGATACGTTTGACATTATATCAAGTTAGCATAGGTTAGGTTTGAAATTTTTTATGGGGCATCATTTTTTTTATGTTTGACATATTATAATGATAGTTTGATTAGGATAGGCTGATAGGATATGATAGGTTAGGATGGGTTAGGTTAGAATATGTTATGTTAGAATTGGTTAGGCAATGTTGACGGAATTTTTTCACGGGTCCACTTAGCTAAACGATGACATTGTTTAATCCATTGAGTACACCAATGCAAATGATTTAGATAAAAAATTTCCAGGGTAGAAATTTCAAGTAAATATTAATGAATTATTAATTCATTAATATTAATGAATTTGGCTTAGTGTGGAAATTTTTTGTTAAGATAGCTCCTCCTTTATATCAATTTAAAATTTTCAACCTCAAATGCTAAAATACTTTGGGATGGATATTTTTGATACTGAAAATAAAGTTTTAAAACTTGTGAAGAAATCATTTATAAGTTTTTGCCCAAATTCATCAAAAATGGAGCCAAGGCAAGAAAAAATTTGCTCAAGCTGAATAGAAACGTTATTGAATATGTTGCTCAGACTATGAGGAGTGAACTTAGAAGTAATCAATGGTTATTTATGCAAGCAGGCTTCTGGAATGTCAGAAACGTTGTTTCATGAAATCTTTTATTTTCCATAATTTTGTTATTTATTTCAAATATTTCCTCACAAGTTAAATTACTTTCAAATTGTGTCAATCCTCAACTAAAGCTTTAGATTCCTTCGTTGATGCAAATTGACGCACGACGCTTACGACTCGCGACAGCAGCACGGTATCATATTGCATCTGACATTACTAGCCCCATATCTGGCACTACTGACCTATTGACTTGTCGCAATAGTGATGACAACAAGTTTCTTTATAATAAAGCTATTCTATTGGCTACCCCAACAAAAGGAGGTGTATTTTCTCCATAAAGAATGATTACGTTGATTACTCTACCGTGGTAGTAATGGAAGATATCAGTATGGAGCTAACAGAAAATATCAGTATGGCTCAAAGGCCAGAAAGTTTGGAGACCCCTGCTCTAGGGCAATACAAGTTGGCATCATAATTTCACTATATGAAGAAAAAAATTCAAGTTTTACAGTCTATAATTAAATTTTAATTTCTAAAGTAGCCCCATCACTCCTCTCAGCTACGTGTAGAAGGTAGAACACTGAAAACATATTTTGAATAACAAGTACTACTGTATCAAAAATCGATTGAAATAACTTCTGTAGAGCACTAGAAACCAATAATACGATGTGAGGAACATGCCCAGCAATGTAGCAAAAATAAGCTATTTAGCAATTATAAACTTAAATATAATTCACAACTGTGAGCAATTATGTCTGAAAAAATACTAAATATGAGCTGAACAGTAACAATAAGTTAAACAGAAACTATCGACCGCGATGAAAACACCCACATCAAGGCAGAAAGTCTTGAGCTTGAGGCATTTCAAGAAGATGACTCTGAGGCTGGTGAAGTGATGCCGGCTTCTAGAAAACCTCAGCGACAAAACTTCCAGATTGGGAGCAAGCCGGCCTGCAACAGACAGGGTTTAGTAAGCTGTGTCTTTGTACTTAACATGTGTAAGCCATTGAGCCCTCAAATTGGAATTGTTCAAACAAAGCATCAATTTAAAATTCATCGCATTTTGCTGAAGCACTACAAAAGAGCGTAACACTTTTCTGTCCCAGCTGATTTGTAGCTAAAGGAAATTCTACTTCAGAGCTCCTGAACATAACCTCGAGTTCCCAATGGATTTGTTCCAGGCTTAATCTATTAGGGCCTATTTAATCTATTTTTTGAACAATATAAAAAAATCAACATTTTTCTACAAATATTTATTGCTACATATCTTGCTACATAATGGCAGAATTCAGTCACAGAGCAAAGGAAAGCGAAGGATTGTCAACAAAGACCAGATGCCCGGTCTATACTAAATCAGCACGGCCAAACCAAACATTGTGCCGAATGATCACAGGAGAAACTCCATGAACTGCCTGACCTACTATTAGAACAAGCGCACAAGCTACCTACCCTCACAGTTTCTGAAGACGTAAGCAGCAAAGACTTAATTAACGAGAACGACTACGCTCGAATACGGGCGAACAATAGAATGTGCATTTCTACTTGTAATGAGTTGTAAATGGCATCAAATTGTCCAAATAGAGTGCTAGACCCTGATAATTTAAATATTATTATTATTATTATTATTATTATTATTATTATTATTATTATTATTATTATTATTATATACATATAAAAGTACAGGCCTGATTCCTTGTAAATTATGCACTTACGGCTAGGATAAGTTTTTTTTTTATTTTGTACTATTGTGTCTCAAATAGTTTCGGTCACCGGCTACAACGTTACCTCGATCGCATCGCCTATGTAAAGTCTTAGTAGCAATAGAGATCATTCATTCTGATACGAGACGTCATCTTGGAAGGGTCTCCGATAGATGCTAATATTTGACTTAGAAATATTTTGAACTGAGTCGGCATCAAATCTGTTATAACGTCGTTAAATGAACTTCTATACCAGTGTGTAAAAACTACATTCAACCCTTTAAACCAGGGGTCTTCAAACTTTTCAATGAAGGCACATAATATTTTCCCATATCCATGAGGGCAAAAGGAATGAAAAGTGAAAGAAAAAA
This sequence comes from Morinoia aosen, assembly GCA_030386875.1. NCBI lineage: Eukaryota > Metazoa > Arthropoda > Malacostraca > Amphipoda > Talitridae > Morinoia > Morinoia aosen. The sequence goes on along the minus strand of CM059567.1, from coordinate 29,911,573 downwards.
CAACCTAATTCAGTGATGACAGTCGTATGATAATTATTTTTCCAAGGCCACAAAACGGATTTGTTTGGCGGGCCAGATTAAATTATGTGGCGGGCCAACGGGCCATAGTTTGGAGACCCTTGCATTAAAATAATGTAATGAAGGCATCTACGGATGCTTTATTTCCAATCAAGACTGATACATATCACCTTGTACATTGGATTTTTAAATACCTTATATCTAACGCCAGGACGCCATGACGCTTTCCCCCGGTCAAGACCGGTACCCATTTCAGACACCTGGGTAGAGTGGGGGTATTGTGCATGGAATTTTTCTCCTGTACCCAACAGAGAAAATCGCCACCACCAGCGCCGAGATTCGATCCCGGGTCTGCCGCACGGCGGCAGAAACCTCTAGCCCCACGGCTATGGCGAGCATTATAAAAATACCGAAGCCCTATAATATCATCGCTGGATTCCTTTTGAAAGCCGGGTATCCTGTATTATTTTCTTGTCCCTAGATTGCGTGTCTCTGCAATCCTGGAATATCAGTGAGTCGTCATTAATTAATATTAAATCGTTGGCCAACATTCCTGCATTTAACCCTCTGAACTTGCTGAAGAATCATTGATTGATGATTGCAAATCATAATTGAGAAAGAGCCTCATTTGACAATGAACGATGAATAATGATCCCATGAACACGACAATTTTCAACAATATCGACAATTTGTAACAATTTTTCAACAAAATCGACGAATCAACATTTTTCTTTACATTTTTGTTTCCAGATCTCAGCACATTTTCAAATTTCACCCTTGATAACACCATGATTATCGCAAACCATATAAATTAGGAATTAAACAGCATTCCGCGCAAACTCGTAGCAAATACAATAGACACGAACTAAATATTTACTACAGCTTATAAAGAACATTAACAAAATTTATGATCAACAGTAAACCAACACCAACAGCAGATAATACATGATGAAACTAAACCATCTAAAAATCAATCCTAAATGTATCAAGCTATGCAAATCAATGGAATTCTGCACCAAGTCAAACACATCACATCAGATTTGATTAGTTAGATTGAACCTCCCTAATCACAACAAAAGTGTTTCAAAGAGAAAAAGACGCCATTTAGTATGAAATTAAGATAATGAGGAAATTAAGTAACAAGGTATTTTCCCACGCAAAATCCCCTTCGCAAAGAATCTTCCTTCCTAACAGTGAGTTAGGAAAGAAGCTAATGAAATAAGATGAAATTGAACAAGAAAGTAATAGAAGCTGGAAACATGTCAGCAGTGAGCCGGAAAAAGATGGTTAATAATTTAAAAAATAAAACTATTCCATTTCAAGTGAAAGGATGGCTTACCTAACTCACACCTGAAGACTTCACATTTTCTCACTAAAAATATATTCATGACTTGACTACACTATCAGACCAACACAGGCAATTATAACGGTGATATTTTCCCTAAGTATGAACTTAAATTACAGATGAAAATACAAACTGAGAAAAAAGAGTTAGAGACAACACCATGCACTAGCAAGCAGTTCAATGGGGCTTCTTAGAATAAAAAGTGTATGAGAAAAAGGTTTAACCTCGGAACAAACTCATTTGATGAGTAACAGAGGAAATCTTCAATGAATATTTAAGTTACAGTTTGTTAATAAGGGAAACAGTCACTCACCAAAGAACCCTCGTACATGTTCGGATTTCTAAGCATTAATCAAGGAACATCTACTTCTCCCTTTCACCTCTCTCCCAGCGAGAGGTCACACTAATGCTCCAAAGTGAGAGAAGTCTCCAAAACTTGGACAATCCCACAACATGACATTTGTTATGCTCACCAATGGCCGCTACGACGTTAATGTCTACGTAGCACCGGTTCTCATCTAGATGAAGTGTGGTGAGGTGCTCTCCATTCAAGATCAGCATCTTGTACATGATTAACTTGTACTTTCGGAGCCGGCCCTCCACAGCGGATCCCCCACATATATTTCTAACTGCCCTGAAAATATGAAACACAAGGAATAGAGTAGGAATTTGGCACTGCATGTGATTCAATATGCATATCCTACATTTGACTAACCAATTCTCTAGTAAGGAAACATTTCAAGACCCAATTACAACATGTCTTGGCCGAGGAAATAAAATTTGATTGGCCATAAAATGAACAATCAAGTCTTTGCTATCGTGCTGATCAAGTCTATGGCTGATGCCAGTTTTTTACTATTTTCCCGTTCCAGTGTAATCATATTTTGCTTTGGCAGATTATTAGGTTAGCTTTTGCCTCGCTAACCCCACAAGGGTAACCTAAAGGGCGATAGGCAGAAAGCACCATTTGATATGGAGTTGATGGAACTGAGAATTCACGCACAAGGTATGTTCCTACACAAAATTACCCGTGTATAGAAGCAGGAATTCAAGAAAGAAGTTTATAGAACAAGATCTAAATTAAAGAAACTTATATGTGCTGAAAAATATCAGAGTGGCAAACCAAAAATTATCCATAAAAGAACATAAAAATATTCCCTCAACCCTCAGCTAGTGACCTCACATTTTGCCCCTGGGGTTTACTCTGACATGATGCTTGGTATTTTTAATGCCATTCTACACAACTACTATTCAATACCTGCATACAAGCAGTCCAATTTTGTTACTTCCATTGACATCATTCAAATATTCACAACTACTATTGAACATGCATATGTATACATTCAAGTATTTCAAGGCTAACACTTTTAAAAATGTTAAGCAAGAGAAATTTATTATAATAATTGATGGCTAGAAACTTGTCTCTGTGCATAGGCACTACCCAGATCATGAAAAGCAGTGTGAATTTTAGACAACAGCATTAGCACAAAACAAACACCAAGGTAGCCAAGGGCCACTTACTTAGAGCCGGCCGGCAGCACAGGGCGCCAGATGCAGTCGTCAGCGTTGAGGTCAACTGTGCTCTGTCTGCCCACCATGGTGTGAATGAGCGTCTGCCACCGGCGACACACTGGACAATGACGAGAGAGGTGAGAATGATCTTGGCTAAATACGATTTCCACAGTACTTGTCAAAATTTGGGTAACTTGCAATGTTTATTGGACGAGGCTTTGTACCAGCCAACATTTATTTTGTTCAAGTAATTAAATTCAATCAAATAGAACCCTAAGTCACTAAATCCAAAAGTTGTACCCATATTGGCTGTAATGAAAGAAGAATGGCATTAATGTCAATAACTGAAGTCGTATACAAAGGTAAGTAACCAAACGTTTTCAACATGTAAACAGGATTCAATGTCTTGAATGCTGAAGTTAACTCTAACATTCAATCACTCACTCTAGATAACTTCTGAAATACAACAAAAAATCCTAAGTACAATCATGAGAAAAGTAAATCATAACTGAAGTTAGGTGTTTAATGATTTGTCCACTGATGGTTACTTTAGCACCAAGTTGACCAGTTCTGCCACTTCAGAGTGTAAAAAGGCATTTTGGAGTAATTTTATTATTCCAATGAAATATATGGATAAAGGGATAATTAGCAACATCTGGTGTGATTGGTAGTAATTGTAAGACTGCATTCTCTGATATTCAACTACCATTTGTCAATCAAGCACATTTATTTTGTAGCACAGAAATGGCAAAGCATATTTTGAAATATCGTACCTGCTTAAATGTGGCTCTATATTTTTACATTTGTTTCATGGTGAGTCAAGGTTGAAACTTAGCTCATGACGTATAATTTGAAAGAATTCTTTTTAATATCGCAAAGCATTTTGTCACTCTATAAACCATAGGAGATTTTCAGAATTTGATGATTGAACTGAGCAATAACGTTTTTGGGAAGGATGAAATTGCCTGTCTATAAGCTACTTAAAATTTAATTCAAGCTGATGACTTTTTCTTGACATTTCTTTCCTGACAGTAGTGAAGTTCTGATAGACAAAGTGCAAGTCTTGACAAAGTTTGGTACGGTAGGCTTACATGAAATTCAAGCAATTAAAAGAACACATCCTTCATAATGTCCGACTAACTTAAATTTCAAGTGAGTTGGCTTTAAAAACTTACATTTCATATTTTCAAATTTAACACTAGCAGAAATAATATATAGTTAAGTTTTTGAATCCTTTTAGATTTCGTTAATAATTTTGATAGAAAAGCTATTTCTATTCTATTCATGTACTCATTGTTCTGGGTTCAAGAATTCTTAGTTCCAGAAGTAAATGCCACTTCATATCAAGAATCCAAACCTGCTTCAATGCGCAGCTTCTCTTTTAAATCCAAGTATCCCAGAATGTGCATCAGGACATCATCATTGAGACAATGAATGGAAGGTTTCTCCACACAAGCTGGGCTGAGATCAAAGTCTTCTTCAGACAAGGTGGGGATCTTGTAGGACTTGTGGCTGGGCACTGACTTGTCTTGGTCATAAGCTTCTTTGAAGAACAATGTTCTACCCTTGAGCTTACCGCTACATACATGCATTGTTGATTCATCACCAAGCATACTGCACAAAAGGAAATCAATACATTACAGGAAAACTAAATACACAGAACTGGATAAGAAATATTACTTCAAGTTTATGTGATGGTGGACAAAGTAATCTCTGTAAGATTTAAACACCTATTTCACATTAGAAATAAAAGAAGGCATGACTACAGTATCACAAAACTACACTTGGGAACATTTCTTAACTCAAAATGTAACATATCAAGTGAAACATTATAAAGTTGATTTGGCTTCCAATACAGGATTTTCAACAATACAATCATAAATGCATTTAAACTTTGTCTTTAAATTTGAGATGGAGAATAGAAATATTACACTTCATGACCAGTCTGATGATGAAAGAAGATGAAATTTCTTAATTTTTGATGCACATAATAAACATTTGATGCATTTTTATGCATGTGTAGTGCATAAATAGCCATTTCAGCATAAACAAAATATATAGCTCAGAGAACCTCTTGTTTCTACACTAGAGGGTGCTAAAAAATTAAAAAATAACATAACTAACCTTAATTAATACCTGAAATATACTCACTAGTCACTATCATCCCAAGTCCGAGGTTGAACATGAGCAACATTGGATTTCTTATTTCTGGGAAGCACCTCCAAGGTGACACAGTCATCTGGTAATGGCATTATTTCAGCAACATCCGACTGACTTGCCTGTAATTGTATCAGAGTGTATAAACATTTTTTCTAAAATTGGAAAAACATTAAATCTTTGACTGCGACGTGCGCCACTGGTGGCACACGGAGGTAATTTTCATAATGCTGCTAACCGGCCAATAGTCGCAAACTAAATTGCAATGAAAATTTAGTCAAAGCAAAATGAAGGCACAATCTAGTTCAAGTTTTTTTCAAATTAGTTTACTACGATTGACTTCAAATTTGAGTTTGGTCTTGAACTTAATATTTAGTAGTCGCAGTCAAAGTGTTAATACCTTGACATACAAATTTAATTCATTCTGGGACCTACATTGTATGCTAAATAATCTGTATGTTGGATCAATTATTCCCATAGGAATACATGTAAAACTAATTTGTTCCACAGCCAAAAAACCAATCTTTTATTCTTTATAGTCATTAAGATCGTTCACATGTTGCGGCCATATTGCTCAGCCAGAGCGTTCACACGCATTTTCTATTTCTTGCCATAATTCAAATGAAAGCATTACCATTTTCACCCCTACTACCACTTGCACTAGCCATCTTGGGACCTACGAAACTGAAATAATGAAAGAGAATGAATAAATGACACTAACTGACATCTCAGACCTGTAGTGAGTGTTGCCACATAGTGGGCTTTACCACAAAACCTCGAAGTCATAAGTTCGATTTTCCACTGGGCGTACAGCTGATAATTTGACCAAATTTCCCGTTGTATGTAGGAAAATTGGCATGTTAAAGCAATCATATGTCAAGGTATGAGTGCAAGTGCTCATTAATTAATTCTGATCAAGAGCAATAGGATGCCTAGTCAGACATGGTCACCAATTCAAATTCATAAGTTCTGAGAAATAAAAAAAGATGCATGAAAAAAAAAACAGACCGAGCGATCTGAGTAGTTTCCGCACATTAAAAGGTAACTACTGGACAGTAGGAAACATATGGATAGTTAAGGTTCAACTTATTTCAATTGCATAGGTAGATCTGAGCAGTTGAGACATGCAGCAAATGTTTCTTTGAAGTAGTGGAATAATTTACACATTTATTTCTATTTACATTCAGAGAAGAGTAGCCCAATTTGGATAGAAATAAAATGAGCATATAAACACAATAACGCATGGAAGACTGAATTTCTAAATAGAATATCAATAAAATAGAAACTAAGCCCCCATGAAAAAATTAATACAAGAACCTACGAAAGATTTGAACTTGTAAGTGCACATACTCACAGATTTAGGAATGTTAGAAACATAGATAGGCAGTGGATCCAAGTCATTTGTAACATCTTCATAGTCACCAGCCAGTCCAAGCCTTATCTGGCCTGCACAAAATTAGGGCTGGATTCAATGCACTTTGGGAAACAAAAAAAATTAAAATATTAGTCTAGTACCAATATTCGAAGTGTATTAAGAAGTAACATTCATGTTACACAGGAAAACAAATGAAAACCTGCAGAATATTGATTATAATGCATTTTATACCTCCACAAATCCATTATGTTAGTAAACCAGTCACAACTTTGAATGCATATCATAAAATAAAATAAGCTCTTTAGGGAAATTTGGAGATTAGATGTCAGTTTAAGGATACCATCCCAGGCCCTTGCCAGATTCTGTCGATTCCATGGTCATTTTGCATGTTTTTGTTGTAAAAGGACCCTTAGGTGGTAGACTATTCGTTCCTAAAATTTTATGGCGCTATGGACAATAATTTCCCCCCCCCGGGGGGGGGGGGGGGGTAGGGCGACCAAACTTTTTCAATTTTTCCGATTTTGACCCCACATAAAAAGAGAACAAATAAGAAATGGAAAAAAATCTCAATGTGAGTTTGTTAGAAATGTTCCAAGGATTCTAAAACTGTCTTTGCTTTTTTTCTAGCATCAAAACTGAAGGAGGAGTTACATTTTGAAATATCAATATAAATGAAAAGCACCCAAAATTTTCCATTTTTTCCTGATTTTGACCCCATATAAAAAGAGAACAAATGGGAAATGGAAAAAAAGCCGAACGTGAATGTGTTAGAAATGTTCCAGGGATTCTAAAACTGCATTTTTTTTTTGTTCTTGCATCAAAACTGAAGGAGGAGTCCCATTTTGAAAGATCAATATTAGTGAAATATCAATACCTAAAAACCAATATGTCAAATTTTTGCAAAATCTAAGGCCTGAATCAAAAAAATGAATAGAATCAATTGTGTTTTTTTTTCAAAGGTTACATATCATAGTCAAATTTCATGAGAATCAGACTGAAAAAAGAAAAAAAATATTTTTTTTGATAAGAGTGAAAATTTTTATAATTTTTTTTTTATGAAATCACAATTCACAGTTTGAATATGAAGTTATGTATGGAAAGTATCGAAATAAAAATTAAAACTGCATTCAATTACATCAATTGTTCATTATATAACACTTCAACACAAAATTTTATTTTTTGCTTATACCCAACACTTTGAATTTTCAACATTCATCCTGGGACTAGTTCTCGAGTTTTGATGCTAGAACAAATCCAAAGACAGTTTTAGAATCCTTGAAACATTTCTAACAAACGCTCGTTCGGCTTTTTTCAAATTCGAATTCTTTGAAAAAATATATAGCTCTAAACCCCAAAAATTGTTGCTGATTTTTGAAATTTTAAAAATTTTTGAAAAAATAGAAAAAATTTGAATTTGAAAAAAACTGAACGAGTGTTTGTTAGAAATGTTCCAAGGGTCCTAAAACTGTCTTTGTTTTTGTTCTAGCATCAAAACTGGAGGAGGAGTTCCAATCTGAAATTTCAATAAAAACATACCAAAAACACATTTTTCGTCAAAAAAAAAAAGTAAGGCCTAAATCAAAAATGACTCGAGTAAAAAAGGTTTACTTTTACAAAATACATATACTGGCCAACTTTCAAACGAATCGGACTAAAAAAGTTGAACAAGTGGGATTGTTTCCTTAAGCCTCCTTTACTGCAACAAAGGTATTCCAAAGAGAGGAAGGTACCATTTATAATAGCCTTAAGGAAACATAGAATTATGCACAAGGTACAAAAGAAAAAAATGAAAAAATTTATGAAACAAGATTTAAGTTGAAAAAGAAATTAGAAGGTGCTGAAGGGCAACACAGCAGTGAACCAAAACAAGATGGTGAATTAGTAGGTGCTGAAGGGCAACACAGCAGTAAACCAAAATAAGATGGTCTACGACAAAACAAATGGTTTTATTTCAACAAAAGAAAGGCCTACCTGACCTATAGCTTGGAACCTAACATATTGCTCCTAGGAGTGCTAATTTCCACATAAAGTATACACTAGTTCTATGTTTCTGACGGGTTTGATCAATTTGAAACTTGTTTCACTCTGCTAAAGCCGAGTAAAAATATTGAAGCAGGAATACTTTCAACTCGCAAAATTTCCTCTCACTCTATTATTATCAGAGCCATTTTTTAAAAGAAGCATCCACTAACACTAACCAATGTCAAATGTTAGCCAACATCCCATTATGGATACAAGTGGTTGCATGTGATCACATAGCTGGTTGTAGTTGTAATTCCAAAGCAAATTTTGTAGCTATGCACCAATTATTGTCAAGTTTTGATCACTATAAGACCACCTAATTCTAAGGGAATTTTCTGCATCAACAACCACAAAAAAAAATTTCATACATTTGCCAGTTGTAAGACATCATATTTACAAGTAACATTCATAAAAAATATAAAAGTCTTATTAACAATTTTATGTATTTATAGTCATGGTCATGTTATTCCAAGCTTGGTAATGCTTAAAAATACATGTAATAATGCAAATGCAACAACAGTGACTCAGTGATGTTAAAGTCTGCATTTGACAGTCAATAATTGCTCAACTTCAGCTCTGATTAGGTTGATTAGTTTAATCTTTCCTAACTGCAACAATGGCATGGAATGAAGGCAAAATTTAGTATGGAGTTGAGGGAATACAGAAAAAATGCACAAGGTATTCCTGCACAGGAAAAAGATGGTCATTGACAAAAAATATATATTTTCACAAAAAGGCTTACCCAACTAACAGCTTTAAACCTCATATTTCCCTTAGATTCTCATTGATACAGTAGTTGTATCACCAAGAGGACTACAGCCCTGATTAAAACTGTAATTATAACAACTATTTTTAGCAATGTAAAACAGTCAGTGCTCACTCAAGCTTATTAAACATGGTAAGCATTTCAACAACTTGAAATTATTCATTTTTGGCAATAAAATTTACCTCCAACAAAATTCTTCCCATACCTAAGGAAAAATAATTCACTACCCTGATTAGGCATTTTGAATATTTGTCATTTTGTACATCCTCACAACAAATCACGACGTCGGAGAAAAATTTGTTTACTCACGCATTTCAGCATAGCTGTCCAAATTCATCTTCATGAATGAATTCATGCCACAGGCGCTGGAAACAGAAGCCTAACGACGACTTGGAGTATAAAGATGTAATTAGCTCTCCAGGGTATGACGTTCCTCAGCAACACATTTTTTAACTCAAGCCCAAATTAGAGCGTGTGGTCAATTTTGAGTTAACACCACCTCAATTGTCTCACTATCAACTAATTTATTTCTTTACATAGAAGAACGTAATTGAGCTTTAAGGTATTAGTAGGCTAAACACTTTCACTGATGTTCTGAATTACCATGCTGGCTGTAAGACGTTTGAAAAAAGTGAATACTTGTGTGACAGGCACATCACCAATTATAGACGAGAGTGCCTGAAACATAAGCCTTTAGTACATGGGGCAGTTAAGTTGAGTTAGTCCAAAAAATTCATAATCATTTCATGATTAAAGGAGCCACTCAAAACATTTTCCAAGTTGAACTGAAGTTTATTTGCATATGCATAGTTCTTCAAATTTATTCTTTGCAGTGTATGCAGGGCAGTCAATCATAATGTATCCAACACTGAGCATACTTTGGCATTGACAACACAAAGGCTGTGGATCTCTTGTACAAAGATAATTATGAGTGAGTTTAGTAGCAAGTAGTCTGCAACATGTCAAACCCAGTTGCTCTTTGCGAGATGCAGCGGAATTTACTGTTGGCTTCAGTTTTGGTTTGATTGTGTGATAGAGGCTAATGCTCAAATCCCATGAAGCTTGCCATTTTTGTCTGAAAAGTTGCCTGATATGTGCAAGATGAAGGTATGGAAGATGGGGTGAACAGATTTTTTTCCAAGTTACATGCTGCTTTTGCCAGTTGATCAGCTTTTTCATTTCCTGTGATACCCATGTGGCTGGGAACCCACTCAATGATTACAGTGGTACCTCGGTACTCGACCACCTCTATACTCAACCAAAAAATTTGAGTAGAAAATGCTTCGGATCTCGAACAGATTTTTGGTACTCGTCTAGCCGAGCAGACCCAAACGCGCTCCTCGGCCTTTCTGGCCAGCGGGTAAGCAACAGTTCGACTCTGACCGTGAGCGGAGTAAGACGTACGCAGTTTGTTCGAGTACTGTATTTCTTTCCAGATTTAAACTTCTTCGTGTTGCTCTAGCCCTTAATTATGGGCCCAAAGAAAGACAATGATAAGGGGAAGGCAACGAGGAAAATAGTGAGGACCACTATTGAACTGAAGAAGGAAATTATTGCAAAACATGAAAGTGGTGTATGAGTGTCCGACCTCGCGTCGCAGTACGAAATGGCAAAATCAACCATTTCCACTATTTTGAAGCATTTGGAAGTCTTAAAGAAAGCTGATGTTGCAATGGGAGTGACAGGAATTAGTAAACAAAGGCCTCAGATAATGGAAGAAATGGAGAAGTTGCTTCTTATATTCCTCAAGGAAAAGATGTTGGCAGGGGACAGCATTAATGAAGCTCTCATCTGCAAAAAAGCTCTTCAAATTTACAAAGATGTATTGAAAACTACTGGAGGTGAAGGTGCTAGTTCACTTACTTTCAAGGCAAGCAGGGGATGGTTTGAAAAATTTAGACAGAACGGGGATTCATAGAGTTACCAGGCATGGGGAGGCAGCCAGTTCGGACAAAGCAGCGGCTGAGAAATATGTTACAGAATTCAGCGAGACCATCAAGGCTGAAGAGTATGTTCCTGAACAAGTGTTTAACTGTGACGTGACCGGCCTGTTTTGGAAGAAATTGTCGGCCAACACGTACATCACAATGGAGGAGACAATTGTTTAGATACACGTTCTTATAATATTTTAGGTATTTTTCTTAATGGTAAGAATGGATTAAATTACTTTCCATTATTTCTTATGGGAAAATTGGTTTCGGTGTTCGAACAAATCGGTTCTCGACCACCACCTCAGAACGGATTATGGTCGAGTACCGAGGTACCACTGTAATTTCATTGGAGGTTGACTTTCATAACTCTTCTTGATTTGGTATCAAGAGGTGGTTGGAGGGAAGTAATTGAGTGCCAGAATAGCACTGTATGAGTCAGTAAACAAGACATAATTTCTTGGTATCTTTCCAATGTATTTTATGGCATTTAGAATAGCCGTGAGTTCACCTATAAAAATGGAGGCCCTATCTGGAAGTCTTGCCATGATATTGGATTCACTCAGCCAAATGCCAATTTCAACTCTGTGGTTGTGTTTAGAGCCATCTGTATATATTTCTTTTCATGTGGTATATTGCTTGAATATGTTTAAAGAAAGCTTTCCACTGATATTCTCCCAGTGCACCCTTTGGGTATGTTTTTAGATGGGCAAAGCATTTCACGTCATAAGTTTATATTTATCAGAGGCCTGAAAAAGTCCAACACAGTTTGATTTAATGCCCAATTCTTGCAGTAAGTAGAATATACGGCCTGACACTGGAAGAGATTTGGATTATGTTTGAAGACACAAAACGGGTAAAAATCATGAACTAGCAGCCCAACTGGGTGACCAGGGACACCAAGTGCTCTGAGAGCATACTGACAACTGTTTTTTCTGTAAGTATATCAGTGGCATTAAGTTTGCTTCTATTTCTAGATGAATAATCTTGGTACATCGCATTGCACCAAGAATAAAGCGCAGTGCTGCATATTGGATTTTGTCTAATGACAGCAAATGAGATTTGCAAGCAGTGCCAAGAGAGAAAACTTGCGAAAGATAACTTTGGCAAAATTAAGAAAGTGTAAATTTTCAGTAATACATCAAAATTGGCTGACAACTTCATATTCAAGAGGATATGATGCAGCCTTAGGTCTTTATGACTCTTGTGTTATTTCTTTTATATATGGGCCCCACCAAAGTTGTGCATCAAGAAGCAGTCCAAGAAATTTACAGTGGTACCTCAGTTTTCGACCGCCTCTATACTCGACCAAATCGGTTCTTGACCAAAAAATTTGAGTAGAAAATGCTTCAAATCTCGAACAGATTTTTGGTACTCGACTAGCCGAGTAGACCCGACCGCGCCCCTCAGCCAGCGGGTAAGCGTTAGTACGACTATGACCGTGAGCGGAGTAAGACGTACGCAGTTTGTTCGAGTACTGTATTTCTTCACAGATTTAAACTTTTTCATGTTGCTCTAGCCCTTAATTATGGGTCCAAAGAAAGACAGTGATAAGGGGAAGGCAAAGAGGAAAATAGTAAGGACCACTATTGGATTGAAGAAAGAAATTATTGCAAAATATGTAAGTGGTGTACGAGTGTCCGACCTCGCATCGCAGTACGAAATGGCGAAATCAACCATTTCCACTATCTTGAAGCATAAGGAAGTGCTAAAGAAAGCTGATGTTGCAACGGGAGTGACAGGAATTAGAAAGCAAAGGCCTCAGATAATGGAAGAAATGGAGAAGTTGCTCTGTAAGTAAATGATACAAAATGGTTTATAATGCTTTATTTATCGTTATCATGTACTGCTTGTAAACATTTACGTCTTCATTGTTGTTTAGATACACGTTCTTATAATATTTCAGGTATTTTTTGTAATGGTAAGAACGGATTAAATTACTTTCTATTATTTCTTATGAGAAAATTGGTTTCGGTGTTCGAACAAATCGGTTCTTGACCCCCACCTCAGAATGGATTATGGTCAAGTACCAAGGTACCACTGTACTTGGTGACAAATTCTAAGTTCACATTCTGATAGTTCTAGTGGAAAGGGGGTCTAGTTTTTTTTTATAAGTGAAAATCATACATTTGGTTTTCTCTGGAGATTTGAAACACCCAGGTCTGGGACTAAACAAGAATAGCATTTTAGGCATCCTGCAACATGCAAAGCACCTCAGTCAAGTCAGAGCAAGTAACCAAAACACACCATCATCAGCATGAAGGGGTGTCTGCAGTAGGGTGTTACAGTCTTGGAAAATGTCATTATCATGATGTTGAACCATGTTGGGCTGATCACTGATCCCTGTGGAACACCCAACCTCAGGTAACACTGCTTGGATAGGGTGTCATTGATTCTGACTCTTAATTTGCATTCTTTGATGAGAGACATCATGGTATCAAGTAGGTTACCCTAAAGTCGTAAAATCTGTAACTTTTGCAATAGCCCATAAAGCCAGACAGTGTCCAAAGCCTGTTTTATATCAAAAAATACTGCAACACAAAAGTCTTGTAGGATTATTGCTTTCCAAATGGAGTTTTCGATACGTGTGAGTCCATCCAGAGTGCAACGCCCCGCTCTGAAACCGCTCTGGTTCTAATTTATGCATTTGTTTTTTTCTATATATTTTAAGAGTCTCCAGTTTATTATTTACTCATAAAGTTTGCATAGTTTGCAACATATGATCTTGAGTCCATTGGCACTTTTCCCAGTTTAAGGATTGGGTATATTATAGCCTCCTCCTACTGCTCTGGAATTTGTGAGACCCAAACTCTATCAAAGTAATTTAACATGAATTTTGTTTAATCTTTATTCATGTGTACATCTTTTGAGATTGTACTTCTAGGATGTTTTAGTGATTCAGAGGATAACCAGAGGCTACATCAGTCTTATGCAATGCATTTGAGCCCAAGGAAGCATGCTGGCTTCTTGAAATGGTTTGTATTGAGCTTAAATTGAATCCTGCAGCTTTGGCCGGATATCACCTGCTTATGTTCCTTGTTAGCAAAAGTCTTCTGAGAGGTGGTTCTGTTGTCAAGTGGGTGTGAACTATGAGATTGGGTTAGAGCTGCATATATATTCTGAGAGAAATTTTGCTGTTGTGACTGAGTCAGAGCAGGGAATGTGTGCTGTGACTCTAGGTCAATATATTCTTCAGTGTTCATCTCTTATTTTTTTTGTTGTTGTTGAGAGTAGATGGCACGTGCTTCATTGAAAGAAATATTTTTGCTGGCCTTGATTTTCCAAATTTCATGTTCTTAGACATATATTGGACAGTCTTAGGAGTTAGCAGAATGATTCCCTTTGCAGTTAGGGCAGTGATAGTTTTCAGATTGGCAGGTTGCTATATCATGTTCTGCTGATGAACAATTTCAGCAAATTTTTTTGTTCCAGCAGATGGAAGCAGTATGCCCCAACCTCCAACATTTTGTGTCACAGACTGGGTTTGGATAGAGAGGATATACTTGGTATTTACAATATCCTGCCTTAATCTCTATGGGGCATTCTATTCCTAGAAAAGTCAAAATGTACATAGGAGAGTTAGCTCGCTCTGGGTCCATGTACATTTTCCTGAAACCTACCATTCCTGAAGGGGCAAGGTGCAGCAGCAGTTCATCCAGACTCCCCAAGAAGTTCAGGTGCATAAATCTTGCCACATGCAGGCTGTTTGAGGCTCCCCAGGCTATTTGAGTATTAATAGAGATTTTATCCAAGGATTTTGCAGCAAGTTTTATTTTTGTCTGTTAAAAAGTTTTTACTTATATAATTAAGCTTCCTGTTTATTTATACTCCACTTTTCCACTGGGCTACAGATTTGATTGATTAGGCTCTGCACTCTGAATGGACTCAGTTTTGTTAGTTTGATCTGTTCATCCTTTGCAGATATTATGACATGCCGGGAAGAATCAGGTATTTTATCTATGTTTTCTGGCAGGTTCTAATCAATTTTAGCCAACCTGAGTTGTGAAAAAGTTGCTTGATTGTTTCTGTATTGCTCTAGATTGTTGGGAATGGTATCTATGGTTGTATTTAGAGACCTATCCCTAGATATTACTGCAGATGGATTGCTCTCAAAGAGCAAGTCAGTTGCACAAAACTCCAAGTTATTGCTCAAGTTTCTTTTCTTTTTACTATGAGCTGCTTTGTTAACAGGTTCAAAGCTTTGGTCCAAAGTTTGTTTGGTTAATATGCAGTTTAACCCATTCACAGAAATTTAAAATTCCGTTCCAAGAATCACTAAAGGAACACATTTAAAAGTGTTACACATGAATGACATTCTGCTCGCTGATGCATAATTTTCGAGTTATTTAAGTTTTGAATTTTTGTGTTCCATAGCAGTTCCAGTCAGTTGGGCACTTGAGCTGTTAGAGTACGTTTGGGTGCTTTATAATTTATTATTAGCCAACCTTTTGGAGCCTGAACCTACTTCTAGGATCTTATAGTTAATGACACAATAAAGGTTATCACCCAAAAATATTAGCAGGACTGGGATAGTGAATACTTAAATCTACAGTATTCACTTCTACGGTTTTGCAAATTTTCTACGGTGGCCACCATATTGAAACTGATGTCAATTGCATCTTGACTTCAGTATTCACTACCCCAGTCCCGCTAATATTTTTGGGCTATAACTTCAATTGTCATTAACTGACATATCATAGAAGTGAGTTCAGGCTCCGCAGGGATGGCTAATAATAAATTAAAAAGTATATAAATGTACTCAAACAGCTCATGCATGCGACAGTTTTTGCTGTTTGAATGGAATTTAAAAGTTGAATAACTCAAAAATAATGCATCAACGAGCAGAATGTCATTTATTTAAAACGTTTTAAATGTATTCATTTAGTGATTCTTTGGAGCAGAATTTTCAATTTCCGTTAACGGGTTAAACTGCACATTGACCATTTGTTTTTGTGGATTAGTGAGCTTTTCAGTTTTATTTGTAACTGCAAATATTGCATTGCTATGATGACTTTGTAGTGCCCTCCCTCAGTTACCCCTAAAATCTAATTTCTAGTCATGCAACTGTTCAGTATTCTTAATATGTCCTAATGTAAATTAATTCAATAAAAAGTTGCAACTCCTCCACCGCGTATCACCAATACCAACCGCAGGAGGAGTATAAATGTAAGGCCGCTGCTTCACTTGCCGCAAATTGGAACTCATTGGCTGAAGCAGCAACAACAGCATGGCCTTACAACTTAAAAAATGCATTTCTGATACAGATGGTTGAGTTAGAGCAGTACTTTTTGAGGTTAAACTCCTGACTTTCGGATAAATTTTTTGAAAATTTTACATATCTCTTTTTTCCTGAAACAGGTTTAAGTAAGGATGCATTCCTTTTTTTTTTTTGTTGGTGTTGTTAGACCCAGGCCTCCGTGGGGTTTTTCTTTAGAGGCCATTGGGTAGGTCAATCTTTCAAGGACTTTCAGCCGTTTATTTTTGGTTGAATCGAAAGTTACTTACTTAACTATGCAAGAAAAAAAAGGAGTTCCAAATAATCGGGTTTTAAGCTCTCTTGAGAAAATTATCTGAGGGCTGATATTAAATCATTTTAAAGTAACTTAGGTTAAGGGGATCATCCGGTCCCTTGCCAGATCCTGTCGATGTCATGGTCATTTTGCATGTTTATGTTGTAGAAGGACCCTTAGTTGGTGGACTATTCGTTCCTAAAATTTTATGGCACTACGACAATAATTGCCCCCCCTCCCTGGGGGGGGGGGGGGGAACAAATATTTTGGTCCCTTCACCCCCCCCCCCCGGTGAAGGAACCAGAATATTTCAATTTTCCCGATTTTGACCCCATATAAAGAGAACAAATGGGAAATGGAAAAAAAAAAACGTGAGTGTGTTAGAAATGTTTCAAGGATTCTAAAACTGCATTTGTTTTTGTTCGGTCAATGTGAAGTTTAATGCATTCACGGAAATTAATAATTATATTCCAAACAATCGCTAAAGGAACCCATTTAAGAACGTTTTACATGAACGACATTCTGCTCGCTGATGCTTTATTTTCGAATTATTGAACTTTGAAGTTGGCCTTCCCGCACCAAAGGAAGCGAGTGTAATTTAATTAAAAACGGAAGCTAACCCCCTATTACAAACGTAAAGAGGTTGGGTTGTGAGGGGGAGGCATAGTTCTTCTAGTGTAAATTATAAATAAAGCTTTTAACCCACCCATTACCGTGATGACCGCAATCTTGTTTACATCGGCTCTAAGATGGCGACCACCATGGGCGCCGCCATCTTGGACCCGATGTCAACAAGATTGCGGTCGTCACCATAATGGGTGGGTTAGAAGCTTTATTTATAATTTTCATGAGAAGAACTCTGCCTCCCCCTCACGACCCAACCTCTTTACGTTTGTAATAGCTTCCGTTATTAATTAAATTCCGTTTCACACGCTCGCTTCCTTTGGCGCAAAGGCCAACTTCAAAGTTCAATTATTCGAAAATAACGCATCAGCGAGCAGAATGTCATTCATGTAAAACGTTCTTAAATGGGTTCCTTTAGTGTTTCCTAAGATCGGAATTCTTATTTTCTGTGATTGCATTAAACTTCACATTGACCTTTTGTTCTAGCATCAAAACTGAAGGAGGAGTCCCATTTTGAAAGATCAATATTAGTGAAATATCAATACCTAAAAACCAATATGTCAAATTTTTGCAAAATCTAAGGCCTGAATCAAAAAAATGAATGGAATCAATTGTGTTTCTTTTCAAAGGTTACATAACATAGTCAAATTTCATAAGAATCAGACCGAAAAAAGAAAAAATTATTTTTTTAATAAAAAAGGAAAATTTTTTTATTTTTTATTTTTTGTGAAATCACAATTCACAGTTTGAATATGAAGTTATGTATGAAATGTATCAAAATAAATATTAAAACTGCATTCAATTACATCAATTGTTTACTATATTACACTTCAACACAAAATTTTATTTTTTGCTTATACCCAACACTTTGAATTTTTAACATTCATCCTGGGACTAGTTCTCGAGTTTTGACACTAGAACAAATCCGAAGACAGTTTTAGAATCCTTGAAACATTTCTAACAAACGTTTGTTCTGCTTTTTTTTCAAATTTGAATTCTTTGAAGAATTATATAGCTCTAAACCTAAAAAATTGTTGCTGATTTTTGAAATTTCCAAAAATTTTGAAAAAATAGAAAAAATTTGAATTTGAAAAAACTGAATGAGCGTTTGTTAGAAATGTTCCAAGGGTTCTAAAACTGTCTTTGTTTTTGTTCTAGCATCAAAACTGAAGGAGGAGTTCCAATCTGAAATATCAATAAAAATATACAGAAAACACATTTTTCGTCAAAAAAAGAAAACTAAGGCCTAAATCGAAAAAATGACAGGAGTAAATCAGGTTTACTTTCACAAAAGACATATACTGGCCAATTTTCAAACGAATCGGACGAAAAAAGGTCTCAAACCCGGATGATCCCCTTAATGTCGAGGGCCCGAGGCCCCAGCGGTTTCAGCACCGGTAATATTACCTCAAAGAGTAAAGTGATAATTATTTTAACTTTATTTTAAGTTACAAAATTACTGATACTTGCCAAAATGTTTGAGTTTACTAAGCCACCACGTCCTAACCGCCGTCAGCTCTCGCACCTGTGCATGCTAGCACCCGACCGATCGCCACGGTCGGCAGTGTAATAGTGGAGTGGAGGAAACAATTGAGCATTTTGTACTGGAATGTAGTAAGTATGAGCAAGAGAGAGAGAGTTTTATGAATGTGGTGTTTGAGCAGTATGGAGAGAATGAGTGGAATGCCAGATGTGCTGAAGATGATTGCAGTATGAGCTGTCTTGCTGGATTGGATCAGGAGTGTAATGTGAGTATCATTGAGGCTATGAAAGTATTTCTTGTGCGTGCCTGGAGTAAGAGACAGTGACTGGAATAAGCCAGTCAGGTAGAGTGGGCTGTAGTGACCCAATGTGCCTGGGGATGGTGTTTTGACACACTGGTTGTCCCGGTGATGCCATCCAATGGTGGCTTGTGACAAGGATTGGTAGATCCTGAGTAGTTTAGTGGACAAGTCTGGCACCAGGCGCTGAACTCTGTGTGTGAAATTGTGGACGGAATTGTAGGCCGTTACAAAGGCCCCGACACTGTCGGCCCTCAAGTTCAAGTTCAAGGATGATGGCACGGAATCGTAACGGAAAAGTAACAACTTGCAATCCTATGAAGTAACAAATTTATTGAAAATTAACAAATTATTTAAACAATTTGAACAATTTAAACAATTTATTTACCACAGGTGATACAGTTAAGTCCAGTACAATGGTCAAATTTGAGTATAGCTCCCTGTGGGCCCAAATAAGTTCAGTGACTTCTAGGGCATATATTATAGAATTAGTAAGCTCACTGCAGTAACTAAACAAATCTAACGTTACAAAATTTATATGATTTGCTCATGATAACATAGGTACTTAATTAACAGAATGAGTATTTTAATTCTGGAAACATCGTTATCTTTCATAGGAAAACTTTCGCTACAAGGGAAATAGTAAAAAAATTGAATTCTTCTCCTCTTGCGTTGCCAGAGGAGCACTTAAGACCGGCAGGGCTGAAGTTGCTTCTGAGTGCGTCAAATATTCCTATTGGAATATAAAATTAACATTTTTTAAAATGTGACTGTTGTTTAGAGAGCACTGGAAGTCTACCTCGTTCCGGTCAAGAACCATGAGCCATTCTTTTTTTTGACGCGGTGGCGAAGGCTTCGAGCTGCGTCCTAAGCTAAGTACCTAATGTTTTAAGTTTTAATTTCATATTGCTTTGTTACAGAGATGGCAGAACATATCTTAATAGATTCCATTGATCTCTCTACCCCTTCAAATTGGGAAAAAATTGAGGACTTCATGCAAGCGATTGCTGAATCGACTAGATCAAATGCGGAAGCCATAAAAGTGTTAACATGTAACATCAGTGACGAAAATAACAATAGACCTAGTACAAGTGGTGAACAATTCAGTGATGCAAAGAAAGCATTGAAAAGAAAAGCCTCCGGTTTTGGACAAGAAGGGCCAAAACAGAAATGTGCTAAGTTGAACGACGTGGAGCACGAAGTGCAGTATTCCCACAATGACAGCTTGGAGCATGTCAATACCGCTAATTTGGATGAGAATGCCAGCTCCCCTAGCAATGACCTTGGGGATGATACCTCAGATATTGGTCAGTTTGAAAACGCTATGCTAGAAGGGGATGCAGAAGGCAACTCAAGCGATGATGGCTTCCCTATAATGGGTGAGATTTCTAAGCCAAAGTGGCTCCCACTTAAAAAAGTGTACGACTGGTACCTCAAGGTGGCGGACATTTTCCTCAAAGACGAGGAGTTGAAGAAAATACAAGAACGTTTTACATCACCAGAAGAATGTGCTTCACATTTTACTCCCCCAAAGTTGCCTGAAAGCATTTGGCAAACTTTGAAACCTACTCCAACAATGGGCTTTCAGCAGAGAGTAGTATATAAGGCACAATCTTGCGTGTACTCTGCCATCATGCCTTTATTGTCTGTTCTGGAGACTGAAAAAGATGAAGAGAAAAAAGCTAAATTGACATCAGCCATTCAACTGCTATGTTCATCAAACTTACAATTGAATAGGTTCAGGCGAGCTCTGGTGTCCCCTCTGGTTAAAAGACCGATGCGCAATTCTTTCCTGGCGTTACCGGTAACGCATAATTCCCTTTTTGGCGAAGATGATTTCGATAAATCTACCGATAGAGTAATTAAGGAGAAGTCATCCCTTTCAAAACTTTTCGTCGTACCAAATCCAACTTTCAATCAACGACCTGCTTTCCAAAATCCTAGTAATTTTCAACGTAAAGGCCAAGCCTCTCAGACATTTTGTGGCCAACAGCTCCGCCAATTCCGAGGCCGGGGCAGCTTCAGGGGCAAGCGTCGATCACAATAAAACATCGTCCATCGTGGTCGCAGGAAATATTCAAAGGTATTTCAAAAATTGGAGTAAAATAACTTCTAATGGTTTTATATTAAATATTGTGAAAGAGGGTTACAAACTTCAGTTTTCCTCAGCTCCAGAGTTAGATACAATTATTGATTCTACCCCAAAGAATTTAGAAAAATTTGCTATGCTCAAGTCAGAAATAAACTATTTATGCTCCATTGGGGCTATAAGCCCTATAGAAGGAAGTAAAGACCAGGTTGTTTCTCGCATTTTCATAGCCAAAAAGCCGTCAAGAGACAATCGTCTCATTATTGATCTGTCCACACTCAATATTCATCTGAACAAGGTTCATTTCAGAATGGAGGATTCTTCTCTAATAAGCTCTTTAATATCACAAAATGATTTTCTAGCCTCTATTGATCTATCTGAAGCCTTTTTCTCTATTCCCTTGCATCCATTGAGTAGAAGATTTGTAGTGTTTTCCTTTAATAACCAAAGATTTTGTTTTAATGTCCTTCCATTTGGGTGCACTGTTTCCCCAAGAATTTCAACTAAAGTATTGAGACCTGTCATTGCCTTTCTCCGTAGCAGAGGATTTAAAATCTCGGCTTATTTGGATGACTTCTTTCTTTGTGCTCCTTCAGAGTATGAACTCTCAGAACAGATCAATTTCACACTAAGCCTTCTCAGTTCCTTAGGCTTCAAACCTAATTTAGTGAAATCTCATCTAAACCCTTCTAACTCTTTGCTTCATTTAGGTTTCCTATGGAATTCAAAGAGTATGTCAGTGTCAGTACCTTCAGAGAAAATTTTGAAAGCTAAAACTTTTGCTAATAATCTATTAAGAGAATCTTCTGTATCTCTTAGGAAGGCCTCTTCTATGCTGGGATTCCTGGTTAAGGGGTGTTTACACTAGGGGACATTTCGGCTGTGAGGCGCGACTCGTGTAGACGAAGCTCACCACTGAGTCCCATATTTGTGTGTGTGAGCCCGAAGTTCCCGATTCGCTTTGCTCGAATCCGTGGAGCGGCTACACGTGTGCGAGCCTTGCGTGGCGCAGCTCTAGACCGGTCAGTGTGCGATTGGTAGTCATCAAGTGAGGTAGCGCCTTTCGCTTACCCGTGATGGCTGACTCAACACTGCCGCGAGAAACTACACTGCTTCTAATTGAAATGTTCCAAGCCCATCAATGCCTTTGGCAGACTAAAAGCTGCGAATATAAGGAGGCTGCTTTCCATTTTATTTTAATGAAAATGAACGAATATAGTGACATTTCACTCATGCAAATAAAAGAAGAGATTACGTAGCTACGATGCAGCAACAATGTTCACACAAACTCGTCTTCAGCAATCCATATTTCAAAGCAGCAGGTCACATTGACTGGTTTTGTGCTGCATGGCTGCCACTTTTGTTTGACCAAAAAAATCTAGTGTGACCTCAAAAAATAACGAGAAACATCTAGATTTAAAAATAAAACATCCAAAAATATATCTAGAAATGAATTAATTATCTACTATAATAAATTAGTTGAACAATAGCATATAAGGATATTCGGTAAATCTGAAGGAGATGACAGTTGTCGATTTTGCAAATTGTAATGGCTAACCATGGTTAATGACATGGCGGAGTCAGGTTTTCCTATGTTGTTATTCTGTTGTTATCAGCTTGGGAAGGCCTGCCGAAGATACTGCTACCTATATAACGCGCTGTAATGTTAAAGCGTGAGGCATTAAGGATTAGGCATTCAGGCCTAGAGCTAGTCGAGCGCAGCCACCGCCGAGCTACGGCGTGTGCGCGTCGCACAGCGGTGCTGGGCGTTGCCTGCCCTCCCGTCCATTGTGAACTTCAGTATTGTAACAATCATCACTCCAATAAAAGGACTTCGCAGCTGAGTGTAATTCTCCTCCCCCCCTTCCTACATAAAAGTCATATAAACGATCTCTAGAACCTTGGACCTTCAGGGCAGACCCCACAAGGGGCACCCGTCAGACACCAAAATAAACAAGTTTTCTTCTATGCACTTTTCGTCTCCAGTGAGTATTTTATTAGTTATAGCGGTAAATGACTTACCGTAACTCCAGTCTTTGAAGCGGAAAGAAATTCTTTGATCGAGTGGTATGGCAATACTGCAATGGCGTCTCGCTTCCAGCGCTCTGTCTTGAAAGACGAAACCAAACCTACCGCTATACCTCGTTAAATACTCATTTGACGAAAAAAGTGTATAGAAGAAAAGTTGTTTATTTCAATGTTATTACCATGTTTCAAGCAACAAAAATTCGAAAATCGATTAGTAGCTGTTTATTCGAGCGCATTCGTCATCAATGACGAAACTAAACTTACCGCTATAAATCGTAAAATACTCATTTGAGACGAAAAGTGCATGGAAGAAAACTTGTTTATTTCGATTCAATTAATTAGGTTCAGGCACCAAAAAGTGGAAAATCGACAACTGTCATCTCCTTCAGATTTACCGGATATTCATATCATAAATTGCTTTATATTAGGCAATTTATCTTTATATGAATTATCTAGTATCCTAATATTTACCCTAATAAAGCTTGGTATCCAAATATTCTTCAATTCCACACGTGTTGCGAGTAGAAAGGTCAGTCTCTATTGCATTGCAATTATCAATGCTCAGATTCCTACTTATCAACAATTGTTTTAAGGCTTTCACACCGCTATCTTCATCACTTTTAATAATTTTGCAATTACTAAGTAAGTTGATTCTACTTTATTATATGCATTGCTTTAGTATATAACTGATACACCAAGTAGTTTCATGATAGAAATATCATTGCTTCCATCGGCAATCCCTAAAGTACGGAACGATGGAACGCCCGGAACAGAACGTTCCGTGGAACTGATATTACTGGCCCTAAAATCCGGAACGTTCCGCCCGGAACGTTCCGTTCCGTAGTGCCCGGAACGTTCCGTTCCGTAGTGCCCGGAACGTTCCGTTCCGTAGTGCCCGGAACGTTCCGTTCCGTAGCGCCCGGAACAACTCTTACTAACCTAGCTTCGAATTATCGTGATGATGGAACACGCGGAAGCAGTTTGACCCAGTAAACAATAATGAAACCCTACAAAAATTAAGCTCTATAAACACCACACGAACATTTCTTCCCAGGAGCCTAATATGGTTCCGTAGTGCTCGGAACGATCCGTTCCGTGGTGCCCGGAACGTTCCGTTCCGTGGTGCCCGGAACGTTCCGTTCCGTACTGCCCGGAACGTTCCGTTCCGTACTGCCCGGAACGTTCCGTTCCGTACTGCCCGGAACGTTCCGTAGTGCCCGGAACGTTCCGTTCCGTAGTGCCCGGAACGTTCCGTTCCGTAGTGCCCGGAACGTTCCGTTCCGTAGTGCCCGGAACGTTCCGTTCCGTAGCGCCCGGAACGTTCCGTTCCGTAGCGCACGGAACAACTCTTACAAACCTAGCTTCGAATTATCGTGATGATGGAACACGCGGAAGCAGTTTGACCCAGTAAACAATAATGAAACCCTACAAAAATTGAGCTCTATAAACACCACACGAACATTTCTTCCCAGGAGCCTATTATGGTTCCGCAGTGCTCGGAACGTTCCGTTCCGTTGCGCCCGGAACGTTCCGTTCCGTTGCGCCCGGAACGTTCCGTTCCGTAGCGCCCAGAACGTTCCGTTCCGTAGCGCCAGAACGTTCCGTAGTGCCCGGAACGTTCCGTTACGTAGCGCCCAGAACGTTCCGTTACGTAGCGCCCGGAACGTTCTGTTCCGTAGCGGCCGGAACGATCCGTTCCGTAGCGCTCGGAACGTTCCGTTCCCTAGCGCCGGGAACGATCCGTTCCGTAGCGCAGGGAACGTTCCGTTCCGAGGCGCCGGGAACGATCCGTTCTGTAGCGCAGGGAACGTTCCGTTCCGTAGTGCCCGAAACGATACGTTCCGTAGTGCCCGGAACGATACGTTCCGTAGAGCCCGGAACGATACGTTCCGTAGTGCCCGGAACGATACGTTCCGTAGAGCCCGGAACGATACGTTCCGTAGTGCCCGAAACGATACGTTCCGTAGTGCCCGGAACGATACGTTCCGTAGAGCCCGGAACGATACGTTCCGTAGTGCCCGAAACGATACGTTCCGTAGTGCCCGGAACGATACGTTCCGTAGTGCCCGAAACGATACGTTCCGTAGTGCCCGGAACGATACGTTCCGTAGAGCCCGGAACGATACGTTCCGTAGTGCCGGAACGATACGTTTCGTAGTGCCGGGAACGTCCCGTTCCGTAGTGCTCGGAACACGAAGAAATATCATTCAGGAACACTTGGATTGAACTGTATAGGAACACTTGGAACAATAATACAATAATAATAATAATAAGTTTAGGGTTACGTTTCCACCAGGGTCGCCAGCAACTTGCAACTATGGACCCCCCTAGCTTCAGCTAGGTAATCACACATCGGCTAGGCGATCACATTATGAGCAACGAGACTTGCTACAGACAACTGGATTGATGTTAGTATTATCAGTTCGTGTGGTGTCGAACACTCATTTCAGCGCACATCGGAAATAAGGTAAGTAGTATGACTGTTGGACTCTGAGAGGTCCACAAGTGTGCAGTTCCGTATGCTTGGCATCCGATGACGATAGCTAGCTTGCAGTAATTTGGCAGGGGCACGTACGAGTATAATTCATATGAGGTCGTACACGTTGATTCTGTGAAGGTATTCCATAAGTTCGGCGATAGGGGCGTCATGACCCAGCAGGTCTCTGATTGTGAGAGGCGGGTGGTGGTCAGCGGCAAATAGACTTATGTGACGGCGTCTTGCGTTGTGTAAGGCTGGGCAGTCCATGACGATGTGATGTACGGTGAGGCGAGCCCCCAAACAAAGAGGGCAGCCGGGCGGAGGTTCTTGGACTGTGCTATTCATTAAGTATCCGTGTGTGAGTTGTGTGTGGCCACATCGCAAGCGGTTCAGTACCACTTCGCTTCTTCTCGTCAGGTTTTCTCGTTTGTAGGAGTTCGGATCGGGTTGTATGTTGAATAGGAAATTTCTTCCCCGATGCCAGTTTTCCTTCCATAGGGCACGTATTTTGCTACTTATGATTGGGTACCAGTCTCCATAGAAAGTCATGACATTTTCTGCTGGTCGAAGTGCTGCCGTTTTAGCGAGTTTGTCAACTGCCTCGTTGCCTTCGATGCCGACATGGCTCGGAATCCAACAGAGTTTAACTGTTTTGTGGTCTTGGGTTAGTTTGTCGATTTGATGTATGAGATACCGCGCAAGGGGATGGGGGGTACGCTTATTTTGCAGAGCTGTGAGGGCGCTCAAGGAGTCACAGAAGATTACAAATCTCTCTTGGTTGCGGTCGCGAATAAGTTTTAGAGCCATTTCAATAGCGTGGAGTTCTGCAGTGAAAATTGATGTAACTCCAGGAAGGGACATCATCTCCCTCGTACCGCCACACAGTGCTGCGGCGCCGACTTTGTCATCATACTTGGAACCGTCGGTAAAGATCGGGACATGCTCTTTGTATTCCTCGCGCCGCAGTCGCTGGTATTCCCGGATGTACAGGACTGGGTGGGTACATTCCTTCTTGTAGAGTGTCAGTTCTGTATTTATTTTGGCGGGGGCGGTTTTCCATGTGGGCGTGGTGATATTCAGTAGCCGATAAGAGAAGGCAGGCTTTATGTGAGGCTCGTGGAGATCGAGAGATTCCATGAGTTCGACGGTGCGAACGGCGAAAGGCGGTGAGGATTGTTTATTATTAAACAGTCTTCTGTCGATGGGCCGTATGGCACAATTGCGCGCTGGGTTTGACAGGTGGCTTTTTATTTTGTAGAGGTACTTTAGTGAGAGGTGCTGTCTTCTCAGCTCAAGGGGCATTTCGCCGGAAATAACTTGTAAGCTAGGGATCGGTGTTGATTTAAATGCGCCTGTAGCTAGCCGTAGGCAGTCATTCACGATGGGGTCAAGCTGTTTGAGTGTTGATAACGAGGCAGAGGAGTAGACCATGCACCCGTAGTCCAATTTTGGCCGGATGAATAGTCGGTATAGGTGGAGCAAAGTTGCCTGGTCTCCACCCCATTCGTGCGAGGCGATAGATTTAAGCATATTCACGTTTTTCTGGCAGCTTGCTTTTATGTTGGTGATATGGGTCTTCCAGGTAAGTTTACGATCCCATGTTAGCCCAAGGAATTTTATTTCATCAGTGTATTCTATATTTTGGTTTCCAATTTTGAGTGGCGGTGACAAATGGATACCCGGTAGAGAGGTGAAATGTACAGCTCTGGATTTGTCCATTGAAAAGGAGAAGCCGTTGGTTCGAGTCCAGAGCCCTACCCTGTCGATGCACTCTTGGAGTTTGGCCTGAACAATTTTGGGGTCGCTGTGGTGGTACCCGAGCTGGAAGTCGTCAACGTATAACGATGCGTGATACCGGGGATCTTTTGGGATCAAGGAGGTAATATTGTTTATTTTAATGATGAAGAGGGTTACTGATAAGACGGAGCCTTGAGGGACACCTTCTTCTTGTGGAAATGGGTCGGATACGTGATTGTTTATCCGTACTCTGAGGGTCCGATGATGCAAAAACTGTTTTATGAAGTAAGGGAGTCGTCCGCGGAGGTTTAGATTGTAAAGGTCTCGCATGATTCCGTATCTCCAGGTGGTGTCGTAGGCTTTTTTAAGATCAAAAAATATGCTTATGAAGTGCTCGTTGTGGATGAAGGATTTTCGGATGATGGTTTCCAGACGGATTAGATGGTCGGTGGTGGATCGGTTAGGGCGGCCGCCGCATTGAATATTGGTCAGGTAACCATGCATGTCACAATGGTCAAGGAGTCTATTATTGATGAGTCGTTCTAGAGTCTTGCAGAGGCAGCTTGTTAACGCAATTGGCCTGTAGTTCAATGGTGAGTATGGAGACTTTCCGGGTTTTTGAAACGGGATGATTACTGCTTCTCTCCAACTGGGTGGGAAGTAACCATGGAGCCACAGCTTGTTGTAGAGGGACAAGAGGCTTTCTTTGCCCTGTTTTGGGAGGTGTTTTAGCATCTCGTATGAGATTCCGTCAGCTCCGGGTGATGTTTTCTTTGCGGTATTCAAAACGGCGTCGAGTTCGGCAGAGGAGAATGCTTCGTTGTACATTTCGCTATTGTGAGACGAGAAATCAATTTTATTCGCTTCTGCTCGTAGTTTTTCTTGTATAAAATCTTGAGGGTAGTTGGCCGTGCTGCTGATATGGCTAAAAGTTTCTGCTAGTTTATTTGCTATATCTGGTACTGTCGAGTATGTCACATTGTTTTCCCTTAGTATTGATACATGCCGCTGCGATTTTCCTTTGATTTTTCGGACACTTTCGTATATAGAGCTGATTGGTGTGTTCTTTGTGAAGGTATTGGCGAGTGAAATCCAGGCTTTTCGTTTTTCTTCCCGCAATAGGTTTCTATGGATGGCTCTAGCTCTCTTCCAACACAGGGCATTCTGCACGGATTTTGTTTGTCTATATCTTTGGTAGAGGCGTTCTCTGTTATTGCGCGTTTCTGTAAGTCTTGCACTCCAGTAGGGTTTCGGAAAAAAGGTTGTTAGTTTGGTTGTGGGGATGCATTCCCCTGCTACGGCAGTCAATGTCCTGGTGAATGCTTCAAGTGCTTCGGCACATGTAGCTTCATTGGGTATCTGGAGCTCCTCCCACAAGGGGTGGGCTTCGTAAGACGTCCAGTCCGCCTTCTTGATATTCCATACGGTGCGTCTCAGCTCGTTGCGTGGTGAGTTCATTAGTTTCAGTACAATAGGACAGTGATCGCTGTCTTCTGGAGATTCGGATGCGTTCCATAATAGGTCAGCACCAAGGCGAGGAGAGGTTAAGGTCAGGTCTATTGCAGATTCTGAGTTGTACGATATTCGAGTCGGGGTTCCCGTGTTGAGCAAAGTCAGGTTATGTTGGCTGATGAAGTCTTCTACCAGACGGCCCCGGGCATCCGTAGTTTGGCATCCCCAGATTGTGTTGTGGCTATTGAAGTCGCCCATCAAAATGATTGGAGGAGGCAGTTGGGCCAATAACTCGCTCAACAATTCTGAAGATAAGGTGTGGTTTCTTGAGTTGTAAAACGAGACAAAGGTTATTCGCTGAGTGAGTTGGACGGTAGCTGCGATGACTTGCATGGTTGAGGTCAAGGGGACTTCCTGAAAGGGGATGGATTCGTGGATTAGAAGGCCCACTCCTCCATGGGGTGTGATATTAAGGTGTCCATGCTTGGTGAGTAGAACGTATTGTGGTATTGAGAAATTACAGTTGTGCCACAGTTTGGTTTCTTGAAGAGCAATTACAAGCGGTTTGTGGAGGTTGATTAGTTGTAATAATTCGTCTTTTTTCGCCCGAACACCCTGGCAGTTCCATTGCAGTGCGCTGGCTCCACTATTCATTTTGGTTTAGTTGGGTTTCCACTTGGTACTGTTGGTAAATTTTTCTTGTTTCACTTCTTACGGTCGGATTGTTCTCGCTTGTTATTTCGCTATCACTCATTGCAGAGTCGTAGTTTGATATGATTTGGATAGGGGTTGTATACATTTCTCCCGTGGATGGGTCAACACAAACTGCTTCAGTTACTTGTTTCTTTTCGGTTGGTTTTTCTTGATCTTCGGAGTTTTTTCTCTTCCTCCGTACGGAGATTTTAGGACTCTGAGGCTCAGAGGGTCCGGATGAAGTAGCTGTGGGAGGTGCTACTGCTTCGGGTTCCTGAGGTACAGGAGGCTGTCGGTTGGGTGCTTCTGAGCTGTTTGACGTTACGGCAGCAGCATAGCTGTGGCGATAGTTTGGTTGTTCTGAGTCAAGTTTAACTTTTGCTTGGGCTCTAGTTAATTTGTATTTGTGTTGAATGGTGAGAATTTCCTGATGATATTTAAATTCGGTACATTTGTAGGATCCTGAGTAGTGATCTTGGCCGCAGTTGTGGCATTCTATTTTGGTGTTGGTGCAATCTCCACTATCGTGGTTTGCATTGTTGCACCTAGCACAGGTCACTATATTGCTAGGGCATCGTTTCTGCGTGTGGTTGTATTCGAGGCACTTTTTGCAGTACATGGGACGTGGCACGTATGGGAGTACTTTTGTTTGAGATTGTTCACCAGGGATGGTGATGTAGTCAGGGAGTTCCTGTCTAAAAGTGAGTAGAAGAGCTTGAGAGAGGGGGTTCTTTGGTCGGATCCAGGTTGCCTTCACCGCGTCGTAAAGTCCGTGATCCGCTTTCAGCCCCTCTCGGAAGCAGTCGAAGTCAGAGAGATCGTACTCGTAGAGATACACGAGTCCTTTGACTAAGTTGAAGTGTGGGTGTTCAGATATGGAGACTGGGATATTGTTTAGGGATGTAATGTTACAGATCTGGATGCTTTGTTGTTTGCCGGTTACCTCGATAATAAAAGAGCTTTCATCTTGGGAGGTAATTCGCTTAGGCTTATCACCCAACTCGACCTGGAGGCATTTCTCGAAAACCCACGGAGACATTTTACGTTTTTCTTTTGGATCCAATGTGCATTTGAAATGTGTGGGATGTAGAGGTGAAGATTTTTCAGGCACGTTCGTTGGGCCGTTGAGCATTTGTCTGGCGCGGCGTTTTCCAACCTTGTGGCTGTTCTGGATGGCAAGTATCTGCTCTTCTTCAATTTGTTTTGGGCATGCTTTGTCCTTGACGCAGTGGGGACCTCGGCAGTGGAAGCACATAGCTTCCGCTGCAAGGCACTGGTCGCTGCTGTGTCCCGCCACTCCGCACTTTCCGCAAGTGAGTGCTCGGGTGCAACGTTTCTTGGTGTGCCCATACATTTGGCAGTTCGTACACTGCATGGGTTTCTCGATGTACGGATATACCCTTGTATCGGACCGCTCACCTGGTATATAGATGTAGTCGGGAGGAGTTTCAGAGTTGAATTCAATGATTAGGGCGCTGGTCTGTTCATATTTCGTTTTAATGAAAGTTGCATCTATTACATCGCTAATGTTGTAATTTTCTTTCAGTCCGGCTGCAAATTCAGTAAAGTTTTCCATGTTATATTCTTTAATGTAGATAAGCCCTTTTGATTTGTTGAGCTTTGGGTGGGGGAAGACCTTGCACGGTGTTGAATTTATGTTTGCGATAGTCATGAGTGTCTGGCCTTGGCTCTCGCTTCTTACTTCAAGGGTGAAGCTGTCTTTGCCGCTGGTGGTGATGGACTTCGGTGGCAATTTTGTCAGAGCCAAAATTAACTTTTTAATTGAGTAAGGGTCGATTGCACGCTTTTTTTCTGGTGCAAACTTCATGGTGTAAAAGCGCGTGAATACTGGTGGTGGTGGTGGCTGTTTTGTAATATCCAAAGGGATGAACTTGTTTTTATCTTTCTGTCTTAGAGGGTTGATTGAGCTCTTCAGTCCTCCAGAGGAAGATAGGGACGATAGAACTTCTTTTATTTCTTTAATGGTTTTCTCAAGCTTCTCTATTCTTTCTTCATTGGAGATTAGGTTGGGTGCACCAGAGGCATGGCTCGTTGTATTCACCCGAGCAACATTTCGCTCCGGCAGTACCCCATCCAAATACTTCACTACCTCGCCGATGTTGTTCTCGATGTCGGTGATCCGAGCAGACATGCCTCCATCGTGCTCCCGTTCCCCAGTCTGACGACTTGCGCCTGCTGAAGAGGTTGAGCAAGGGGATGTGCCGCTCTGTGGTCTATTTGCATGTTCTGCAACTGGCGTCCTGATCGATTTTACCTCATTGGGCTTGGCGGATGACTTCTTTTGTTCTCCTGCAGGCGTCTTCCACACCCCCACAGAGCTTCTCTGGCTGGGTCGCGATCCTTTGCCGCCCCTCGCCATTCTGACTGGTCCTCGGGGCACTAGGCCCCCAGGACCAGGGTCGAGTGTTTTATTTATGATACTTTATTAATTTTAGTTTGTTTTTTCCTTACAAGATACGGAATGAAAATAAATACTCAAAGCTAACAAGAGCAAATGATTTGGTAGGTTATACAACCTAGTTATTCACCTTACACTAACGAACGCAAAGCACACGAAAATGAAAAAGAAATTACAACCTAGAGCACACAGGTGCTCTAGGCGCCCCCCGCGTTGGTTCCACCCACAATAATTCTGATTGGCG
Source organism: Morinoia aosen (assembly GCA_030386875.1). Taxonomy (NCBI): domain Eukaryota; kingdom Metazoa; phylum Arthropoda; class Malacostraca; order Amphipoda; family Talitridae; genus Morinoia; species Morinoia aosen. The sequence goes on along the minus strand of CM059567.1, from coordinate 29,879,394 downwards.
ATAAACTATTACAATAATCAAGTCGCTATCCCAGTACAACAGGTTGTACAAATGACGGTAGTCGTAGTGGGTGTACTAACGGCACCACCACGAGAAGGTGCGGGTGGGCTGGATACCCGCACCTGAGCACGGGTAACCTCTATCAAATCCTTGTCTGTTTTTCTTTTTTGTTCCCTAAACCACAAAAAGAAGAATGCACATCAAATAACCGTAAGAAAATACTTTGAGTTCGATGCCAGTAAACGTGTTAAAGGGAACACGTAAAATTTCCACAATAATACAAATAAACTTAGTTCACGACAGTTACCGACGGTACAAGACGCTCATACTCAATCACGTTTTTTAGCTCGTAAACTTCAGTTTAAGACATCACTCTTATTACCGTAAACGTACCTATCACACACTCACTGATGGGCGTTTTCAACATTGCAAGGGTATCATTTCCGTTTAACTTGCATTTAAATGAATTGTTTAACAAAGATCAGCGCACCAATGGAAATGCAAATTTTCCTGCTTTCCTCTCAATGAATGGTTTCGCATATCAACAGACATAGTTGTAACGATGCCCACGCAATCGTCCTATAACCAGGGCAGTTAACCCAGTTTCTCCCCCTTCTAAATTTCTTCACGAATCAAAATTTTCTTAGTACCCAATAACTCCTATTTCTGGGTGTTGAAAATTCAGGATCTATTTCTGTTATGCTGATTTTATTTAAAAAAATTCAAGTACTTCTTTTACAGTTAACTCTGTAAGGGATAATAAAAACAACTGCGACGTAAGCAACCCCGATAGCATCAGGCCACCGCCACTACAGCATCAAGTCACCGCCAAGGCGGCAGGAGAACGGCCACCACCAGGGCAGCAGGCAGGAGCACGGCCACCACCAGGGCAGCAGGCAGGAGCACGGCCACCACCAGGGCAGCAGGCAGGAGCACGGCCACCACCAGGGCAGCAGGCAGGAGCACGGCCACCACCAGGGCAGCAGGCAGGAGCACGGCCACCACCAGGGCAGCAGGCAGGAGCACGGCCACCACCAGGGCAGCAGGCAGGAGCACGGCCACCACCAGGGCAGCAGGCAGGGGCACGGCCACCACCAGGGCAGCAGGCAGGAGCACGGCCACCACCAGGGCAGCAGGCAGGAGCACGGCCACCACCAGGGCAGCAGGCAGGAGCACGGCCACCACCAGGGCAGCAGGCAGGAGCACGGCCACCACCAGGGCAGCAGGCAGGAGCACGGCCACCACCAGGGCAGCAGGCAGGAGCACGGCCACCACCAGGGCAGCAGGCAGGAGCACGGCCACCACCAGGGCAGCAGGCAGGAGCACGGCCACCACCAGGGGGCAGCAGGCAGGAGCACGGCCACCACCAGGGGGCAGCAGGCAGGAGCACGGCCACCACCAGGGCAGCAGGCAGGAACACGGCCACCACCAGGGCAGCAGGCAGGAGCACGGCCACCACCAGGGCAGCAGGCAGGAGCACGGCCACCACCAGGGGGCAGCAGGCAGGAGCACGGCCACCACCAGGGCAGCAGGCAGGAGCACGGCCACCACCAGGGGGCAGCAGGCAGGAGCACGGCCACCACCAGGGCAGCAGGCAGGAGCACGGCCACCACCAGGGCAGCAGGCAGGAGCACGGCCACCACCAGGGCAGCAGGCAGGAGCACGGCCACCACCAGGGCAGCAGGCAGGAGCACGGCCACCACCAGGGGGCAGCAGGCAGGAGCACGGCCACCACCAGGGGGCAGCAGGCAGGAGCACGGCCACCACCAGGGGGCAGCAGGCAGGAGCACGGCCACCACCAGGGCAGCAGGCAGGAGCACGGCCACCACCAGGGCAGCAGGCAGGAGCACGGCCACCACCAGGGCAGCAGGCAGGAGCACGGCCACCACCAGGGGGCAGCAGGCAGGAGCACGGCCACCACCAGGGGGCAGCAGGCAGGAGCACGGCCACCACCAGGGGGCAGCAGGCAGGAGCACGGCCACCACCAGGGGGCAGCAGGCAGGAGCACGGCCACCACCAGGGGACAGCAGGCAGGAGCACGGCCACCACCAGGGCAGCAGGCAGGAGCACGGCCACCACCAGGGCAGCAGGCAGGAGCACGGCCACCACCAGGGCAGCAGGCCGGAGCACGGCCACCACCAGGGCAGCAGGCAGGAGCACGGCCACCACCAGGGGGCAGCAGGCAGGAGCACGGCCACCACCAGGGCAGCAGGCCGGAGCACGGCCACCACCAGGGCAGCAGGCAGGAGCACGGCCACCACCAGGGCAGCAGGCAGGAGCACGGCCACCACCAGGGCAGCAGGCAGGAGCACGGCCACCACCAGGGCAGCAGGCAGGAGCACGGCCACCACCAGGGCAGCAGGAGCACGGCCACGTGAGGCCCCGAGACGACCACGTCAGGCCGCGGGACGACCACGTCAGGTCGCGGGACGACCACGTCAGGCCGCGGGACAGACACTTCAGGCCGCGGGACGGCCACATCAGGCCGCAGGTCAGCGAGACGGCCACATCAGGCCGCAGGACAGCGAGACGGCCACATCAGGCCGCAGGACAGCGAGACGGCCCCATCAGGCCGCAGGACGGCCACATCAGGCCACAAGACAGCGAGACGGCCACATCAGGCCGCAGGACAGCGAGACGGCCACATCAGGTCGCATGATAGCGAGACGGCCACATCAGGTCGCAGGACAGCGAGACGGCCACATCAGGCCGCAAGACAGCGAGACGGCCACATCAGGCCGCAGGACAGCGAGACGACCACATCAGGCCGCAGGACAGCGAGACGACCACATCAGGCCGCAGGACAGCGAGACGGCCACATCAGGTCGCAATACAGCGAGACGGCCACATCAGGCCGCAGGACAGCGAGACGGCCACATCAGGCCGCAGGACAGCGAGACGGCCACATCAGGCCGCAGGACAGCGAGACGGCCACATCAGGCCGCAGGACAGCGAGACGGCCACATCAGGCCGCAGGACGGCGAGACGGCCATACCAGACCGCAGGACACCGAGACGGCCACATCAGGCCGCAGGACAGCGAGACGGCCACATCAGGCCGCAGGACGGCGAGACGGCCACATCAGGCCGCAGGACGGCGAGACGGCCACATCAGGCCGCAGGACAGCGAGACGGCCACATCAGGCCGCAGGACGGCGAGACGGCCACATCAGGCCGCAGGACAGCGAGACGGCCACATCAGGCCGCAGGACGGCGAGACGGCCATACCAGACCGCAGGACACCGAGACGGCCACATCAGGCCGCAGGACAGCGAGACGGCCACATCAGGCCGCAGGACGGCGAGACGGCCACATCAGGCCGCAGGACGGCGAGACGGCCACATCAGGCCGCAGGACAGCGAGACGGCCACATCAGGCCGCAGGACAGCGAGACGGCCACATCAGGCCGCAGGACAGCGAGACGGCCACATCAGGCCGCAGGACAGCGAGACGGCCACATCAGGCCGCAGGACAGCGAGACGGCCACATCAGGCCGCAGGACGGCGAGACGGCCATACCAGACCGCAGGACATCGAGACGGCCACATCAGGCCGCAGGACAGCGAGACGGCCACATCAGGCCGCAGGATGGCGAGACGGCCACATCAGGCCGCAGGACGGCGAGACGGCCACATCAGGCCGCAGGACAGCGAGACGGCCACATCAGGCCGCAGGACAGCGGGACGGCCACATCAGGCCGCAGGACGGCGAGACGGCCACATCAGGCAGGAGGACAGCGAGACGGCCACATCAGGGCACAGCCACATCTGTAGAGAGAGTGCAGGCGTGAGGACGCTGTGTTACGTTTCTATACCAGTGCGGAGTCCTGCATCAGTTTTTCGATCAGAATGACATTGCATCAAGCTATTTCTAATATTTACCATTCAATGTCTTGGAACAATTCTATACTTTTATTTAAATTAGAGAGAAGCATGCGATAATACTTCATCTCGACTGATTTCCGAACTTTCACTATTTTTGAGTTCAAATATGCTCTCGATAGGTACAAAAGAATGATACATTCAATCAGCGGAGAACTTTAATTGATTTTTCTAAGTATGCCAAGAAAATTGGAAAACATGAGAGCTCTCACACACACAAATGAGAAACATAATTGATCGTTCCAAAAATGTTTACCAGCAAATTAAATGCTTCTCATGAGGCATCAGAAATGAGTTACACTCATAGTTTTGCTACGCATGCGGTCACGATGCTGCAGAAACTGCAGCTAAGAACGCTACCCGAAGACCCGAAGAATTTATTCTAATTTGCCACTCAGACTGGAAACCATTAATACAACAAAAGATGATTGACCAGTGGGAAACTATGTGGGAAAGTTGCAGGGACAAGTTAAGAGAAATACAGCCATCACCAGGCGCGGAATTAGAATTAGGTAAAACACCACGTAAAGAGGAAATAATAGTTAACCGACTCAGAATAGGACACACATTCTTGACGCATGGCTACCTGATGAACAATGAGATAACTGATATTGCACCAATATGCGAGTTTTGCAACAACTCAACACTAACTGTCAAACACCTAATCATAGAATGTGAAAGTCTAACAATTAGTAGAAATTGTATAAAGGCTTGCCAAACGCTACAACCTACCGTCGAGACGGTATTGGGACGCCACTTAGACGTCAAGGAATTAATGAACTATCTTCGTGTGATAGATGTCCACGACCTAATTTAAATGTTTCAGTAACTTTGCTTTGCAATTGACTTACCTTTAATGATGAATTTCAAAATTGATCTTTCGATCGCAGACGAAATGCATAAAGGGGAGCAGTAAAGGACCCGTATCCGTGCTTTAATGTTGATTGTATCAACACCCCTCACTATTATTATTATTATTTTGCTACGCGCAAAAAAGGGTATTGCTACGCGCTAGGGATTAAAGGGAGGTATTGTTGCGAGTGATGGCAAATCCAGGTAAACAGCGAATCCATAACATTTTTTTCTATGCAGATTAAGCTGGTTCTATTTCAATAATAAGGCAGAAAAACAAACTAAACAAAACACAGAAAAAGTGATACAGGACAGCAGGAACAATAGGAATTAAGAGGGAAGATTTCGAGTGTTGTATAACAAGATCGCGACATCTCTCAAGCTGCCGAAAAACGCAGCGTATTATTTACTCAGTGGCCAACAGGGTTGCGGGTACGGGCGGGCCGCACTCGATCAATCTTAACAGTGAAGTTATTAGGCAATACATGTGGAGAATATGGTGAGCAATAATTTTATACGAAAAGTGATGAAATAGAGAGACGATTTCATTGAAACGATTTTCAAGCTATTTTTTTAAAAACACTTCATTATATTTCGTAGGCACATCAATGTCATTTTGGATCAAATTCGAGCGTCAGTGTCTTGGTCTTAAGTTTTCAGCTGCTTTGCTTGGTATTTTATTCCGACAAAGTCAGAAACCATTATTTTAAACTGCAAGTATTAAGCAAATTAGTAGCTACTTTCTTAAGAGACAAACAGTGGGTTAGGCGACAGGCAATGGCGCAGTACAAAAATATAAAGTCTACTCAACTTAATAATTCCATTTCATGAATTAGTCTATATGAAACTCTATTAATCGATTTCCATAAGAGAAATGAGTTTAAAAGGGAAGGAATAATTATTATTCATACATGACAATAAAACTTTCACTTCAGACAGGCCAGAGAGATGTCTGCTCTTACACACACGGCACCGCAGGGGGGAGTCGAGCTTAATAAACCACATCTAAATTGAAGCCTTCAACGACCAGAAGGACATACATATCTTCATTCCTCTTACTGCTTACTAAAACTTCAAATATTCATGCCTGTATCGCGACTTACTTTAAAAATAATGTATACGAATTGAAAGTGTCCCGGCACACGTGTTAAAATACACAGCGCCAAAATCACACCCTCTCATTAGACTTAATTAACCATTCTCTATTCAGAATTTTTACGATAAAAAATTATGAAAATCTGCCTCTGTAACTTATAAACAACATACTATTACATGTAGGCATTTGAGAAATATATAAAAAGTATGCTCCGATATCAAACTGAATTCATTTCTTATTAAGAATCAATGACTTCCTAACAAACAAATAACAATTCCAGCTGCCTTAAAATCATCTGAAGCACAAGTACACAAGCATCGATAACGGAAATCTTGTTTCTTCACTACTTCTCGACTTTAAAAACATTAGATTGAGTAAGTAATACAATACTACTCTCGAAACTCCACTGTAGAGGCTTTGGAGGAACTTCTCTTACTTGACTTACAATAATATTCTTGGACAATGGTCTTCACATGAACGAGATTTTTTAAGTGTCACGCGACCTCCGAATGCTAAAAAATTCGTTTTGATTAACTTTGATTCTAATTCCAACTTGGACGTCTAATAAATCTACAAGACTTGTAGGTCAGACTTGTTTCGTAAAACAAAATTTGTTAGCAGTGGACTGACGCCAGGTTATCTTCGCAAGTTCGCAGCATCATAACATTGCTCAGGCACAGTTCAGGAGCGACGCAGCACGTGAGCTGTACAGTCGCCGGTCAAATGGGCCTAACATCTTTCAAAATCTGCCGAAGCAGTTTCACGTAAACTGCGCGTATTCTTCAATAGTGTCGCTTTAAAAATTTCGATCACTCTGACATTGATAAGAAAAGAGCAACTGAGAAATATGTTATGACAGCAATTACAAATTGAAAAACTTTTATTGCGTACATGAACAAATCGTGGTTGAATGGCTACTTCAGTTACGCACAGCGGTGATGCTCAATGCAGATATTAAGTGTATTTTAGCATTATCTGGAAGCAGATGGAGTGGGTGTTGATCATTACGTGTAAAAAAATTTCATGATATAAAATTTTTTTTTCTTGTGTTCAACATCTTCAAGATAAATGAATACTTCATAATAAACAGCATTATTCACGTATTGCATTGGGTATTCAATAATGATCGAACCCGCCCATACTGTGAGTTCAAATGGATCAAGGTCTGAGTTTGTACAAAGATTTAAAATATTTTGTAAAGGATATTAGGTAATTCAACAAATCACAGATTGAGCGAATCACTTTTTACAGAATATTCGAAACATCTGATAATTCTCAAGCATTGCGGAAACGAAAGAGGAGCTCGTGTTAATAACATTTAAATGGAGAGAGTCAAGTTTAAAATATTATCGTTTGAGTCTCAGTATTACTGTTATTATTATCATGTAAAACATTCGAAATATTTGTGTTCCACTTTAGGCTTGATTCTATTCAAAAAATGACGTGTTAACTCAACTTGAAACGAGCATCCAATTAAATAAATACAATAATTCTCCACAGTTTTTGGATTAATCTTTGAGAAAGTCAAGCCTTCATAACCGAAATAGCCTGAATAATCAATGGCTAGGTTAACTGAACGTGATCCAATAATAATTCTGTAAGAAATATAACTTAAATTGTATTATTTTCATACATTAATCGAAAAGACACTCGCTCTGGTTCACCAACTTATTTGCCACGTCCCGATGCTTCTCAGATAGTTGTTCACTCGTTGATCCCAACAGCTGAAAAAACCTCACGTATTTTTCGAAACAGGCTAACCAAGCCCGACAATGAGCGAATGAGTGGAAGGCTTCCTTGAGCAACGAATTTATTGATGGTTATCTATAGTTACTTAATAAGCGCACTGATTACAATGCCTTAAAATAAACAATACAGGCTACTCTAAAAAACATTTCACTCACCATTTTCAGCCGAGCGCTCTACAGACACACTGGACTATTGAAGGAAGACGCTGGACAACACGCGTCACGCAGCGTGCCATCGCACTGGCAGATGAGAGACTGGCCCAGGGTTGCCAGATGGTCTAACCTAAATTTCCCTGTTTTAGTCTCAAAATTTCCCTGTTTTGACTAAAAATTTCCCTGTTTTGTAGATTCTTTAAACATGCATACGTACACACATAGAATCATATTCCTTTTATAAAGTATACCTATTTAAGTGAATAGCTTTTTTATTTTTCCAGGCAAACATGTTGTAGCACTAATGAGTGGAATGATAGTCGAAAATGGATCTTTAACAACATCTTTTTTAACAACCCTTGCCAACAATGCCAAATACTTTGTACTTCGTTTATATGTTTATTCATCCGTTATCAGAGAAAAATAATGATTCTTCAAGAGCTCATAAATATTATCACTCACTTCGCCTCTCAAAACATTCTTCACAATTGCAATACACTTAGTCCCACCACATTTGAAGCCTTTCGCAATATCCGAATCAGGACAAACTGCTCTCACAACTGGGACTAAATGTCCAACAATAGAAAACGAAAGATTATGCTCATATAAAATTGCAACAAGTCTAATTTCACTTTCTTCTACTTGTGTATTTTTTCTTCGTTTACTGCCGTTCTGCGTATCCAAAGAACTTCTTGTTGTTATTTCTAATTTCTACATTTTTTGTATTTGTCATTTCTGCATGGTTTTCAATCTCTGATCTGCCAGCTTTTCCATCTATTTACATCACATAATTTACATTGAAAATATTCTGCTCCTTTTTAATTTTTACTGAGCCACCCTTTGAATTTCATTTCAGTTTCCCACAACTCTAGGTACTTTTGAGTATGAATTAAACGTTAACGTCTTACTTTTGATTGTGGGATTTCATTCCACTGCTTTATATATTGTTAATTCACTTCAAAAATTTCAGTAATACTGAAGCACGTCGCTTCAATTTCCTCTCGCTACAATCATTACAATGACTAATGCAACTGTGATGATTAGGATCTGTGACTCTGTGAAGCGTGAACCGCGTGAAGTTGAGCTGGCGCTGAGCGGTTGCGATGTATAAAGTTCTCCCTATGTGGGGGAAACAACTGAATGATAATTTTAAAAGTTGAATATTGATTTCAATTGATTTCAAAAGAAGGATGTTCTTTTACAAAGGCGAGGTCACCAGCCGCCATCGAATAGCGACACTTAACAAACTAATGACTCAATCTGACTCATGACTCAGAAGGAGTTTGGGTCTTCGGACGCAATTTTTCAAGCGTCAAATAATCCATGAAACAACAAAAATTACCACAAGCCAACACCGGGGGAAAATGAGAGAATAGTTTCACTCGCCGGTATGGGGAATTTATTGAGGAGTAGGTTGCACTCCGAAGTGCGAGGCTTGACTCTTGTTCGCGAGACTTCTTGGGGAGAGTCCGAGGAGGTTTCTGGACTTCAGACGATTCGTTCAGCTCAGGCTGGTGGAAGCCTGTGCTGGAGCGTGAAGTCGAGGATGGTGTAGGTGTGGGAGGTTCCGACACCAAGTGAGTAGTGAGTTGAATGATGAGTTTGGGAATAGTTACCGGTTGGGAAAACTCGGTAATAATGGTGAGGACTCTCGACCCAATGGTCTCAACTGGAGATTTTAGCGGCTTAGCTGCAGGGATGCAGGCCTTTCCAGTATAGTGAAATTTGAATATGAGGAGAAACTTGGAGGAGAACTCGGAGGAGGTAAGCTCCTTAAATTAAGAGGTTAGGGTTTGGTTTCATAAGTGTTTGTGAGTGCTTGAATGTGGGGTCCCGTCGATCCTGTGAGGGGAACAGGGGACTTGAATTAATTTGAACACAAAATTTGAGTCTATTCATACACATGTGCAAGGCTGCGCAAGACTGTAACATTCACAGGAGGAACAGTGGCAGGAGTCCGGTGCTAAAAATCAGTCCGCAACTCTAGCGCCCGAGTCGCAGCCTGAATCATCTTAACACCAGAATCAGTGCTCCAGACCAACTGGTCAAAAGCTCTATCCTGACATTACAAGTAGCAGCACAACTGAGTTTAAATGAACTACAGCCAAAATAATAGCTAAAGCACTGAGGTAATTAGATAATTAATGTACTGAAAAATATAAGTATAAAAAAGGTGAATTCTCTATACTCTATTATTTAGATGAGCAAGAATTGCAGCAGAAGTTACATAAAAAGGAACAGCACCTAAACGGACACGAAAGCCCCAACAACTAAGCTGAGACCAAAGTTACAGTGATTTAAAAAAGGCTCAATTAATTCATGAAAAAATATTGAACATAAGAACGCTGCTTCTATTCCTAAAAAACATGTCAAATGTAGTTAGGTATTTATAAGGAACAATTATTTATGAATTGACTTGAAATGAGTACTACAGAAAATACAAACGCGATTTGCTGCAATATCCTATTTTATATCTTAAGGTTTTTGGACTTTAAACGTTGAGTGTTGAACGTGAAAATAATTCCATACTTGTTTGAATCACGACTTGATTAAAATACAGAAGTTGAGAACACAATTAATTAGAAGCTGGAACATACAAAAGATGAGCAAAACCTAAGACGATCTCTGTGGACAGCAAAGTGTCTTAACCCGCGCACGGTCGCGCATCCCTCAGAAAAGTAGTCAATTTACCCGCGTTACTCTGCCGTTCCCTGTTCACTTACCGTAATAGGCAGAGATGTAAAAATATGAAGTAATGAGTAAAAAATGTTGCTTTACACTTTGATGTTGTCAAATTTTTGATAACTTGAACCGTTTCTTTGTAATATGGAGTCAAACTCCGTAGATTTTTGCACAACATTGCTTCAAAGAGATCAATGGCCATTTTTGTGTTTTGGGAACAATGTAATGTTTTTCACTGCTATTTTATGCAGAAAATCCTTCCAAACCTGCTGATGTTTTTATTTTTCCTCTACAACAATTAGAAAAAAAGTTATGACCATTTATGTCTACTAGGTGTTATCCATTCTTCGTTTTAGTTCCTACATAAATGCATGTTTGCATGTCTGGTTATATTACTGTAAGTATAGTGTTTCGAAACTTGTAATTTTCACACAATATGAATAAAATACTGCTCTACACGCTACTGACTTCAGATTTGTCTTATTTGCCATTTTTACGAAATAAGGCGAAATAAGGCCCTGAGTAGTTTCGCTGGTAACTGAGGCTGCCACTGACTGTTCGCACGCACACCCTCTCACGGTCGCCTCATTTACCACACTGACTGTGCTTACCCCTCCCAACTTCCAAGTGGTTGGAGCTCTACCTTAACCCCCACAATGTGGGGGTTTCTGGCTCCAGCTGTGTAGCACTCGCTGAGACGATCATTTTGGTGTATAACAACTTGGGGTTATGCCTTACGTCTGGCAACCAGTGAGCCTGGTAAATGAGGCGACCAGTTACAGTGCGCGGGTTAACACTATGCTCAGCACTAAAAACATATCTAAGGAGCTAATGCCAACATCGTCTAACACTGACAGCACAATACGGTATCATCGGAGAATAGTAAACACGAAACACGAAAACAATGGCAAAGATGGGGCCGTGAGCTTGAGGCTGGTGACTAACTAACACTGGCACAGAGACAACATAGTGAATATTGCTACGACACAATAACGAGAGCTCCCTAATACGGAACAAGTTAAGACACAACACAGGAAAGTTAAGACATAATACACACTTATCGTTACACTTGATACTTACAATTGCCCGCTCTGGGCCCAAGCGCTAGGAGGATCTACAAGAGAATGACGACTTTGCCTGTGAAGCCGGCCTTATATGCTCTTTTGAGCGGAAGCTTGCGCAATGGTTCTGCGCGAATGTTTCCAACGGAAGTGACTGACGTAAACGTTATCGGCGATTATTTTCGAAAACACATTTTTGGTAAAATTTTGAGTTTAATCGAATTAATTTGGTCTTGTAAAAATGTAAGAATAATTACATTTGTATAATTTAATTTTAGGATTTTAGTTTTTTAATATTTTATGAAATTAGGCTGAAGTACGGCTGAGGGCGGTCACTACAGCTACCCTCCCCCCAAAGGAGACCGAAAGGTCTGGTAACAGTGAAGCTGTTACTTGTAAAGTGCAAGTCAGAAATACGAAGGAGAGATTCCAAAAGATGCTTTGACAGAAGAAAATAGATGAAAATAGTGGAAGGTTAACTGTGGGGCTATGAAAGTTTCAGCTCGGATCCCGAACTGGGACCATACAAAATCTGTGAGGTTAGCATCACTGGGCATACGGTGCCAGAGGATCCGCCGAAATGGAGGCGCCCGAAAAACCTGATTCCGACTGCGTTCTTTGAACGGTGTACGGGGAATCTAGAATTGGTCGACTTCCACGACTTTAGAACTCAAAGCGAACTAAGACGTACGAATTCGTTGGCTCGACAGGTGTTGACCTGAGGCGAAGTCGCTGTCTAGGTTTTTATAGTATGCCATAGTACAAAGAAAAAAATCCGTTCCTTCCTTCCCAAAACACATATGCCGGTTCCGGCGGCAATTGTGCGACGTGAGTCGTTTGCACAGCCTCCCTAGCCAGCGTGCGTGCTCCTCAGGCGTCCCCAAGGCTACAGCACACCGGCCAGGCAGCCATACAAAAAATGGGATATCAGGAAAGACTTAGTCAAGTGAAGGTGAAATATTTGCGCTGAGCATTCCGTACCCGTATGGGATACGGATAACTATTAAAGGACAACCGGTCTGCAGACGGCCGTTCTTTTATATCCGTAAGTTGCTCAGGATGGCAAGGTAGAGTTTCACACACAGACATTTTGTTTACTTTTGTGCTTCAGTAGCAGTGGTGCTGCAGTAGCAATGGAAATTGCGAAGGTTATTAGTTAGGAGCTTCAGTAGCAATGGAAATAATCCTAGAAGAACTCCTATGGTTTTGCTTCAGTAGCAATGGAAATGCATGAAGAGTTTTGTAAAAAGGTGGCTTCAGTAGCAATGGAAAACATGAAGAGTTTGTTAGAATAGGCTGCAGTAGCAATAACTTATTATTAGGGAAGAGTTTTAGAGAGGAAAAACTATGTTTGATTACTGAGAATTAGAGGAAACGGATGGAAAGGAACACTACCTCCTCCAAAGTTCAACATGCAACAGCTGCAACAGCCTCGACATGCGCTCAAAACCTCCAAATGATGGCTGCGGCAATTCAGTTGTTGGATTATTTATCAACTCTGGTATGAATTCTGGTCACCAGTATAAAGTTCTCCCTATGTGGGGGAAACAACTGAATGATAATTTTAAAAGTTGAATATTGATTTCAATTGATTTCAAAAGAAGGATGTTCTTTTACAAAGGCGAGGTCACCAGCCGCCATCGAATAGCGACACTTAACAAACTAATGACTCAATCTGACTCATGACTCAGAAGGAGTTTGGGTCTTCGGACGCAATTTTTCAAGCGTCAAATAATCCATGAAACAACAAAAATTACCACAAGCCAACACCGGGGGAAAATGAGAGAATAGTTTCACTCGCCGGTATGGGGAATTTATTGAGGAGTAGGTTGCACTCCGAAGTGCGAGGCTTGACTCTTGTTCGCGAGACTTCTTGGGGAGAGTCCGAGGAGGTTTCTGGACTTCAGACGATTCGTTCAGCTCAGGCTGGTGGAAGCCTGTGCTGGAGCGTGAAGTCGAGGATGGTGTAGGTGTGGGAGGTTCCGACACCAAGTGAGTAGTGAGTTGAATGATGAGTTTGGGAATAGTTACCGGTTGGGAAAACTCGGTAATAATGGTGAGGACTCTCGACCCAATGGTCTCAACTGGAGATTTTAGCGGCTTAGCTGCAGGGATGCAGGCCTTTCCAGTATAGTGAAATTTGAATATGAGGAGAAACTTGGAGGAGAACTCGGAGGAGGTAAGCTCCTTAAATTAAGAGGTTAGGGTTTGGTTTCATAAGTGTTTGTGAGTGCTTGAATGTGGGGTCCCGTCGATCCTGTGAGGGGAACAGGGGACTTGAATTAATTTGAACACAAAATTTGAGTCTATTCATACACATGTGCAAGGCTGCGCAAGACTGTAACATTCACAGGAGGAACAGTGGCAGGAGTCCGGTGCTAAAAATCAGTCCGCAACTCTAGCGCCCGAGTCGCAGCCTGAATCATCTTAACACCAGAATCAGTGCTCCAGACCAACTGGTCAAAAGCTCTATCCTGACATTACAAGTAGCAGCACAACTGAGTTTAAATGAACTACAGCCAAAATAATAGCTAAAGCACTGAGGTAATTAGATAATTAATGTACTGAAAAATATAAGTATAAAAAAGGTGAATTCTCTATACTCTATTATTTAGATGAGCAAGAATTGCAGCAGAAGTTACATAAAAAGGAACAGCACCTAAACGGACACGAAAGCCCCAACAACTAAGCTGAGACCAAAGTTACAGTGATTTAAAAAAGGCTCAATTAATTCATGAAAAAATATTGAACATAAGAACGCTGCTTCTATTCCTAAAAAACATGTCAAATGTAGTTAGGTATTTATAAGGAACAATTATTTATGAATTGACTTGAAATGAGTACTACAGAAAATACAAACGCGATTTGCTGCAATATCCTATTTTATATCTTAAGGTTTTTGGACTTTAAACGTTGAGTGTTGAACGTGAAAATAATTCCATACTTGTTTGAATCACGACTTGATTAAAATACAGAAGTTGAGAACACAATTAATTAGAAGCTGGAACATACAAAAGATGAGCAAAACCTAAGACGATCTCTGTGGACAGCAAAGTGTCTTAACACTATGCTCAGCACTAAAAACATATCTAAGGAGCTAATGCCAACATCGTCTAACACTGACAGCACAATACGGTATCATCGGAGAATAGTAAACACGAAACACGAAAACAATGGCAAAGATGGGGCCGTGAGCTTGAGGCTGGTGACTAACTAACACTGGCACAGAGACAACATAGTGAATATTGCTACGACACAATAACGAGAGCTCCCTAATACGGAACAAGTTAAGACACAACACAGGAAAGTTAAGACATAATACACACTTATCGTTACACTTGATACTTACAATTGCCCGCTCTGGGCCCAAGCGCTAGGAGGATCTACAAGAGAATGACGACTTTGCCTGTGAAGCCGGCCTTATATGCTCTTTTGAGCGGAAGCTTGCGCAATGGTTCTGCGCGAATGTTTCCAACGGAAGTGACTGACGTAAACGTTATCGGCGATTATTTTCGAAAACACATTTTTGGTAAAATTTTGAGTTTAATCGAATTAATTTGGTCTTGTAAAAATGTAAGAATAATTACATTTGTATAATTTAATTTTAGGATTTTAGTTTTTTAATATTTTATGAAATTAGGCTGAAGTACGGCTGAGGGCGGTCACTACAGATGCATTGGCGCCTCTGATTGCTCCTAGTCAGTATGTACGCGTACAATACGTGTATCAAAGTTCAAACATGTCCAACAAGTGTTAAAAACTATAAATACTAAGTAGCTTAGCACAAAATGCTAAGTAGCTAATCACCTACATACAATTTTACATGAAAATGAAGCTGCATAGCAAAATTTCCCTGTTTTCATACGGTTTTCGAAGTTTTTTCCCTTTTTCCCTTTGGGACCCAAAATTTCCCTAAAGCAGGGAAATTTCCCTTCATCTGGCAACCCTGGACTGGCCAAGGTTTGAGAGAAAGAATGTAGAATGAGCTCAGCACGCCTCAGATGCATGGCCTACCATGGATGAGAGACACCAGAGACACTCAGTGTCAGAAGTCACGAACTTTTAGCTAACTGTGGTTGAGAAAGTATACAATGGGAAATGGAAGGATTACGTGCTTTGAAGATTCTTTGACTTCTAAGTTTTGTCTTCGGCTGTACACGGGCGAAGAAAGAAGCTTTGCTTGTGTTGTCGTTTCACGTTTAAACAGAGCAACCTAACCCCATCAGCTTGGTATACTCAATCGGTAACACTAATTTCAATGCGGATCTGCACAGCAGTAAAAAGGACTGTTTCTCACGTGGAGGGAGATGGTTTCTCATTTGGTGTGTGCGTAATAAAATGCGGTTTTGAAAACTGAGTTTGAAGTTGCCGTATGCGCAATAATTGGATGAGATGCAGTGTGTGAGCAAAACTTCTATAATAATTAGAAACCGCCTGTGTGCGTTGAGTTGTAAAGTTAAGTCAATCAGTGGCGCAGCCAGCCCAAAATTTCGGAGTGACCAGTATCCCTGACAAATGATTTCAGGGGTGACCAGACATTAATTATCAGCAATTTTTTTTCATTCATTTACTTGAAACTCCTCCCCCGCCCCCCCCCCCCCCCTCCCTGCTCAACATTTCGAGGGGTGGAGGATGCATGGCCCCGTGCCTCCCCTCCCCCCTTTGGCTGCGCTACAGTAGTCAGTAGCCCCTCAAAACAGCTTTTAAATTAGATCATTAATTTTAAATAATATCGGACCATTTTTGTGCTGCTAATGCCCTCAATTGAGTATTCAAGATCAAAGTTATAGAAGAGAACCTAATACTGGAGATTTATGCTGATTCCAGCTTGTGTTGGCATTGTTTTTTTCGTAATCTGATATATTAAGAGACTATTTCCCATTCCTTTCTGTTTTAAGTGTCCAGTTCTGTTCATTATTTCAACGCGAGAAACCTATGAAAAACTAATGGAAAATTGATTATGCTTCTGATGTATTTTTAATTTCGCAGAAAAAGAAGTCGAAATTCATATATATTCTTGGTAGAGAAAACTGAGATAATAATAATCATTCATGATATCAAATGTAATTGAATATTGTATTTTAGGGGAGTGTTTAAAGGAATCTCTAATTTGGGAATGAGTGATTTTCGTTTCTGTCAGAAGGCATTGTTGCAGATAAATGAAAAATTAACACACTCTTCCGTAGATTGCCATAGAACACAATCTTCATTAAAAAATCTGGAAACCCGATACAGATTTTAGCAAAATATAAAATCACGCTTCGATTTGCTCCAAAACCGTCATTCTACGCTGCAATCTGAGCTAAGCAATCGCCCCAGGTACGAGGAAAATGATTTTTGTGAAAACAAGGAGAGCCCTCAAAACTGAGTGCTTGCCTGCTCACTATTATGTTGCGCACCTTCACTCTGCCATATATGGCCCTGAGTAAAGTGTTACAGAGTAAGACAATAATTGCTGTTAAAATGAAGTTAACAATACAATTTACTGAAATAGCGCTTTCCATTCACACACATGGCATATCCTTCTACGAGGATTCAAGTCGCAAAGTTTTTAACAGCGAAATCAGTGTGTGCGTTTCGACCAGACTAGCCGATTAGCTGCTTTGGTACGAATGTAAAAAAAATGAGGCAGGGCAAGGCATGAAAGAGTATTTCGTCTAATGTTTCTCTGGAGCATAAACTGTCGAAACATAAATGATTACTGCAAATTTTTCCTCAACAGATAAGGGAGCCTTTTCTTCAGTGATGTCCTTATAATGCATTATCGATCGTTCTGAACAAACTAGAAATCTTTTTGCCTCGTTGTTAAAAGAAAGTATAAAGATGAATATATATTTTACTGTATGTGCTTTGTTGTATTTCCCTAAGAAGCTAAACGTTAAAGGATTAAATGATTTCCTGGTCAATTCTTTATTTGTTGCAAATAGAGTGAAAAAATAGTGCTGTACTTTCTGTTTCTTGTTTGCTTTCCAAATGTTAAGTAATTGTTTCGCCGTAAATAATAACTTCCGTGTGCACGGCTTCATAGCTCTGCAATGGAACTGTTGATTGCTGCTGAATATTGTTTTATTTATTTGTTTTATTCATGTGTTTTTTTCCTGATTAAGAAAATTCAGATTTCGTTTCCGTTATTTTTTATTAAAAGCTTTGCTATTTCCCTCTAAGACGTTTTAAATCAATGCAGTATTAAGTCTGAGCTGTACAGTTGAATGCAGGGCTTCGAATGGGTTTAGTCTTCGTGAAGCTCCCATTCAATTTTCAAAGTTTCATGAACGGCATCTAACCGAGACCATATTTTTAGATTGCGGTTCATCAGGATTGTCTGAAAATTTGACTCCAGTAAGCATAGGTCAATAGCAGGATCCCAGTTAGACGTTAGCAAGCAAAGGTTTCGAACAGCCTTCCAGGTAAGCTCTTTAAAGCAGTATCCTAGCAATCTTAAGGGGGACATCCAGGGGCTTTCTGGCGCTATGGGTCATTTTTGTTACTTTGTTGAAAAAGAATTCTTAGGTGATGGGCTATTGTGCCCCCCGGCGGGGGGGGGGGGGGTTGTTTATCACAGTTCCAAACCAAAAATTTGGTATTATTTAGTTAGTGATGTAAAATCGCTTTTCAAAATAAAAAAAAATTTAAAAGAATATTCAGATCCATTAGTTTGTTAGAATTGTTCAGAGGATTTCAAAACTGTCTTTGAACTTGTTGTAGACTATTTGGTAACTCATTGACTATTCTTTCGAAATATTCGTACAAATGAACTAAAAAACGAATATTTCAATTTTTTAAAAAAACTGAAGCCTAAATCGAAAAGTTACACGAGTAAAATATGTTCATTTTTAAAAAATGCATAGAGTGGCCAACTTTCAGACAAATCAGATCAATTTTTATAAATCGTTCGGATGTCACTCGTGTCACAAGAAGCCGTCCAGTTTTATGCTAGCTTCCAGTCAACGAGCATAAATTACGGGCAGCTTCCCAGTCAAACGTTAGGACACGTGAGTCACGGGTCACTGCACACGTTAATACCTGCAAACAGCTGTCAAACAAAGGAGGCGAACAGACGAACGGGACTACACTCAGCGAATGGTCATTGCCCAGGTCAACACTGTATACTAGTGTATAGTACGTAGATGTCAGGTAAACGAAAGTCACGGGCGTTTCATTCAGCACACCTTGCTCCTTGGGAAGACATATTCGCGAGTACCAGACACTATTTCATTTTCCCTACATGATCAGTTCATGTGCCATGCCAAACTCTGTCACACGCTTAGTTCGGTCTTTGGTTTAGGAAACGTTCACGGCGGTGCCAACTAGAAGCGTGTCAGTGAATTCGTAACCGAACACACAACACAACTGCTACAAAAAAGTGTGTTCCAGAAATTTTCCGAGCGATTAGGAACAAGTGTTTCTTTCGTTCCACGATATCATTCATAGTTTATCCCTCTACTCAAATTTTGCTGCTCAAGTTCCTTCGTCTCGGGCATGAATGAAAAAGTTTCGTTGTTCCACTTCTTTAGTGTTGTGTTCCGGGCTCACCAGATCGGTTGTTCCGGATGCGTTTCTGCCAGATGCAAATTTGCCGTTTTTCCATTGCGTAAGACACGATTCAAGTTCTTCCGCTTCGTGTTCTCAGGACTCGGAAGCAGATTGTGCTGTGTGTTGCAGAAGAGTTGGTTATGAGTGCTTTAATGCAATGTGTTTCGCGGGCTCTGAATAAATTTGTTACTTTAAGTGTTCCAGAATTCCCGAAACACGTGTTTCACTCGTTCCACACACACCTTTCAAGCCCTGAAAACTATTTCCGTGCTCAAGCTGCGTTCCATCATTTCGACCCACCGTTTCGATGCACCATTCCGCGACAGTATCGTGTTCTACGTGTTCTGCTACGTGCTCGTCGTAGCCGAGTGGTTAAATAACCCGCTCTTCTGTGAAGGTGTCGAAGGTTTGAATCCTGGCGGTGTGTTTCATTGTGTAGGACAGAAATGGAAGAAACTTCAATGTTCAATGTTTTAGCATTTTGTTCCGGGTGCGGCGTGTTCCGGATCTGGAACGGCGTTGTTCGGTGGTTCCGAGTACTCCGGAGCGTTTGGTTCTGATGTAGAGCAGTTTTCGAGGGTTCCGGAACAGTTTGCTCTATGTGTTCCAGAAAGGTTTGTTACGTGCATTCTAAAACGGTTTGTTCTGTTTAATCAGAACCATCTGTTCCGTTTATTCTGGAACATTATGTTCTAGGTGTTCCAGAATGGTTCGTTCCGTCTATTCCAGAGCGGTTTGTTTCGTCTATTCCGGAACGGTTTGTTGTGTCTATTCCGGAACGGTTGGTTTTTTCTATTCTGAAACAGTTGGCCTATATTCCGTCGATAACAAAGCAGTTGTTCCGTCAATTGCGGAGCGATTATTCCTGGGTATTCCGGAACAGTTTGTTCTGAATGCTCTAAAAAGATTCGTTTCAAGGTTCCCGAAACGGGTTTTCCCAGGTACTCCGGAACAATTTGCTCCATGAGTTCTGGAACTATTTGTTAGGAGTGTTCCAGAACGATTCGTTCCATGTGTTCCGAAATTGTTGGTTTTGACTGTTCCGGAACAATTTGTTCTCTGTGTTTCGTAACTGTTTGCTCTGAGTGCTATGAAACTGTTCGTTCCAATTGTTTCGGAACTGTTCCGAGTGCTCCGGAGGGGTTACATCCGATTGCTTGGGAACGATTCGTTCCAAGTGTCCCGGAACGGTTCATTCCGAGTGCACTGGAACGATTCGTTTCATGTGTTCCAGAACTGTTTATTTGGAGTGTTCCACAACTGTTTGTCCTAAGTACTCCCGCACGATTCATTCCGAGAGCTCTGGAACAATTTGCTCCAAGTATTCGGGAACTGTTTGTTCCGAGTGCTCCGGAACGGGTCGTTCCGAGTATTACGGAACGGTTCGCTCCGAGTACTACGGAACGGATCATTCAGAATGCTCCGGAAAACCTGGAACTCTGTTCCAGGTGTTCCGGGTGCTCTGAAACGATGGCAATCCCTAAAGTGTTATGTCAGTGTAATGACCTCAAACTACTTGCAGAATGTGAGGCAGCAGGTGGTATCGAGTCCAGTTTGTGTTAGTTACACATAATCTTAAGTATTTTCTTTATGTGTATGAATAGCATGTATGAATAGCAATTGCAATAGCAAATCATGTATGAATAGCAATTAAGGATCTAAATCATATGTTCCAACACTTAACATGGGTATTACGATAACCTTGTATAAATAGCAATTAAGGGTTTCTATGCTAAGGTATTTGAATGCATTTTTCGCTTTCATTTTTCAATACTTGTACGTACTAATGAAAGTGTTTTTCAAATGAGCGTTGCGAGGATTGTGCTCTCTAAGTTCAAAATCAGATTAGGCAAGGAAAGGAACTCAATTTTGTTGTACTTTTCTATCAATCATTTCGTTTCAACATTTTACACGGGTATTACGATACCAATGTGTTATAATCATTTAAGGATGTTAATGTTAAGGTGTTTTAAAAACCAATGTATCGACATTTCATGTTTGTACTTTATTGGAAATAAAATGTTTTTCTTTCTTTTCTTTTCTTTCTTTATGTGTTCAGTTTCCTGTACGGGGCCCAGATCTGTTTCCCTACCCCGATGGCGCGTCTGTGCATTTACCTTAGTTAGCCATGAAGTGTAATTTGTATTGTATTTTAATATTTCTATATTATTTTGATTTCCTAGCTGAAATAACACTAATATTTTAAATGTAATTTTGCGTGTTGTACCATGTTATGAGGTAGCTCATGTTTGTACTCACTAATTTCGCAAAAGGATATAAATCACTCTTCTTGCTGAAATGTATCTGTGTATGTAAGAGACACTACAAAGAGATTCTTTAACAAAAACTTCACATCCTGAAGTCGAAAGTCTTCCTTACTCCTTCATGGTACAGGCTTTAGCCTAATTCAACACCTCGCTAATAAAGGGGCTAAAGGAACCTTCTCAGGAGGGCAAATTAATCCGCACAGTTTATCGAAAAGGTAGCCGAAGTCGGAATTCCGCGAATCATGGAATTTTCTAAAGAGCTCTAACGGACTGATTACGGCGCAGACAGTTGCTCGTCTTCCTAACGGTACCTCCGTAGTTCTGGAAAAAAGAATTTCTTCTGTTGCCCTAGCGGATTAATTACGGCGTTGGCGGTACCGACACAAACCTCACTCTCGCGGTACCGCCGTAGTTCGGCACAAACATAATTTATTTCTGTTGTCCTAGCGGACTAATAACGGCGTAGGCGGTACCCACACGAACCTCACTCGCGCGGTACCGCCGTAGTTCGGCATAAGCAGCATTTACTTCTGTTTCCCTAGCGGATTAATTACGGCGTAGGTGGTACCCACACAAACCTCACTCCCGCGGTACCGCCGTAGTTTGGCATAAAAATAATTTACTTCTGTTGCCCTAGCGGACTAATTACGGCGTAGGCGGTACCCACATAAACCTCACTCTCGCGGTACCGCCGTAGTTCGGCATCAACAGAATTTACTTCTGTTGCCCTAGCGGACTAATTACGGCGTAGGTGGTACCCACACAAACCTCACTCTCGCGGTACCGCCGTAGTTTGGCATAAACAGAATTTACTTCTGTTGCCCTAGCGGACTAATTACGGCGTAGGCGGTACCCACATAAACCCCACTCTCGCGGTACCGCCGTAGTTCGGCATAAACAGAATTTACTTCTGTTGCCCTAGCGGACAAATTACTGCGTAGGCGGTACCCACACAAACCTCACTCTCGTGGTACCGCAGTAGTTCCGGCATAAACAGAATTTACTTAAGTTTCCCTAGGGGACTAATTACGGCGTAGGCGGTACCCACACAAACCTCACTCTCGCGGTACCGCCGTAGTTCGGCATAAACAGAATTTACTTCTGTTTCCCTAGCGGATTAATTACGGCGTAGGCGGTACCCACACAAACCTCACTCTCGCGGTACCGCCGTAGTTCGGCATAAACAGAATTTACTTTTGCCCTAGCAGACTAATTACGGCGTAGGCAGTACCCACACAAACCTAACTCTCGCGGTACCGCCGTAGTTCAGTATAAACAAAATTTACTTCTGTTGCCCTAGCGGACTTAATACTGCGTAGGCGGTACCCGCACAAACCTCACTCTCGCAGTACCGCCGTACTTCGGCATAAACAGAATTTACTTCTGTTTCCCTAGCGGACTAATTACGGCGTACGCGGTACCCACACAAACCTCACTCTCGCGGTACCACCGTAGTTCGGTATCAGCAGAATTTACTTCTGTTGCCCTAGCGGACTAATTACTGCGTAGGCAGTACCCACACAAACCTCACTCTCGCGGTACCGCCGTAGTTCAGCATAAACAGAATTTACTTCTGTTGCCCTAGCGGACTAATTGCGGCGTAGGTGGTATCCACACAAACCTCACTCCCGCGGTACCGCCGTAGTTTGGCATAAACAGAATTTACTTGTTGCCCTAGCGGACTAATTACGGCGTAGGCGGTACCCACACAAACCTCACTCTCGCTGTACCGCCGTAGTTCGGCATAAACAGAATTTACTTCTGTTGCCCTAGCGGACTAATTACGGCGTAGGTGGTACCCACACGAGCCTCAGGAAGGGCAGCTGCGCGGAAAAGCTAACACCCCCAGAAAAAGGTAGCTGCACAGAAGACAGCTCCTTTTTCCACGAACCCTTACGTCGACCGCACGGCGGTATCGACACAGAACCTCGTCAATTAAACTATATCCGGAAAGCATTGACGGAATTCAGGACCCCGATGCATACAATTCAACTATCCCTCAAGATTTATAATGTTTTGTAACTTCAGAAAAATGCCAAAGCGACAGCTAAATAGTCTTGGACAGAAGCTGTCGTTAAATGAGTTTACTTACTTCCGAGTGTTGCAAAACGATTTGTTCCGAGTGCTCCGGAACGGTTCGTTTCCGGGCACTACGGAACGGAACGTTCCGGGCACTACGGAACGGAACGTTCCGGGCACTACGGAACGGAACGTTCCGGGCACTACGGAACGGAACGTTCCGGGCACTACTGAACGGAACGTTCCGGGCACTACGGAACGGAACGTTCCGGGCACTACGGAACGGAACGTTCCGGGCATTACGGAACGGAACGTTCCGGGCACTACGGAACGGAACGTTCCGGGCACTACGGAACGGAACGTTTCGGGCACTACGGAACGTTCCGGGCACTACGGAACGGAACGTTCCGGGCACCACGGAACGGAACGTTCCGAGCACCACGTAACGGAACGTTCCGGGCACTACGGAACGGAACGTTCCGGGCACTACGGAACGGAACGTTCCGGGCACTACGGAACGGAACGTTCCGGGCACTACGGAACGTTCCGTTCAATACGGAACGGAACGTTCCGGGCAGTACGGAACGGAACGTTCCGGGCACCACGGAACGGAACGTTCCGAGCACCACGGAACGGATCGTTCCGAGCACTACGGAACCATAATAGGCTCCTGGGAAGAAATGTTCGTGTGGTGTTTATAGAGCTCAATTTTTGTAGGGTTTCATTATTGTTTACTGGGTCAAACTGCTTCCGCGTGTTCCATCATCACGATAATTCGAAGCTAGGTTAGTAAGAGTTGTTCCGGGCGCTACGGAACGGAACGTTCCGGGCACTACGGAACGGAACGTTCCGGGCACTACGGAACGGAACGTTCCGAGCGGAACGTTCCAGATTTTAGGGCCAGTAATATCAGTTCCACGGAACGTTCCGTTCCGGGCGTTCCATCGTTCCGTACTTTAGGGATTGCCGCTTCCATCCAACAATAAACTGAACTCATTGTTACCAATATCATTGGTCAGTCTGTCGTCAAATGAGGCCACAATACATTCTTGATAATGTATGTGCATTTTATTCCATGATTTTTTGATATCATCACTAGTTTTGCAATTGGAGATAGTGTGCTTTAGCTTATGAACCGTGAAATAGCCGTCTTGGTGTCGTTCATAATCTGAACATAACACGATCAGAATTTGGTTGCTTCACTATTCAGAATATTTGCTTAAGTGAATTAACAAATGTAATAAGAATGAAGTAGTAACCAACCATTATGGTAAATTCCTAATTCGAATTTACAGTAATCTATCATATACATAGCTTAAATGTAATTCTAGCTAGAAAATTTCTAGCACGCTGAAAAAACTATATAGATTTTATAGCTAATACCTAGGTTCGAAATTTTACATCTAGGCATCAGCAAAAACATCTAGATCTAGCTTTATAATATCTAGAGTGGCAGCCCTGTTGAGCAGCGCGCGCTCCATGGCTCGCTCCAATGGTGTTTAGTCTAAACGCACATGTCTCTTGTGAAGCTCCACACGAGGCGTCTACACGTGAGCCTGCAGCAAAATGTAGACCAGTGTAAACGGCCCTTTAGTCTTTCACCAGGATTTCCCCAGGCCCCTTTACACTATCGTTCATTTCAAATGCAGATCACAAAATTGGTCTCATCTGGTAAAGTTTGGGATTCAATATTTCAATTAAACGATTCCTCCCGTGCAGATCTCTCTTGGTGGAGTTCATGCCCAAATAATTTGAGTTCGCGTTCTTTACTGCCCTTTGCAGCAAACTGGTCCTTACATACAGATGCCTCCAAGATAGGTTGGGGTGCAACACTCTCCAACGGAGATAAAGCCTCAGGAAGATGGACTGAAGCAGAAAGCAAACTTCACATTAATTTTTTGGAGCTCAAAGCTGTCCAATTTGCTATCAAATGTTTCAAATCAAAACTGATCAATTCTAAGGTGGTGATCCATTCAGACAATAGTACAGTAGTTCATTATTTAAACCATTTTGGGGGGACTCACTCCCGTAATCTCTGCTTACTTTCAATAGATATTTGGAGTTTTTGTATTGAATTTAACATTGAAATAACAACCAAATTTATTCCAGGAGCTTCAAATTCTCAAGCAGATTCTTTGTCCAGAAACTTGAGTCCCTCTGTTCATGAATATTCCTTGTCACCAGAAGCATTTTCAAAATTGCTTAGCAGGGTTTCATTTGTGCCAAATATTGATCTTTTTGCCACCAGACTGAATTGTAAAATGGAAAAATTTGTATCTAAAAATCACGATCCTCTGGCCTTTGCAACTGATGCATTTTCCATTCCCTGGAAAGAAAATATTTACATGTTTCCCCCTATTCCTATGTTGAAAAAATGTATTGATAAAGTTCTCAAAGATAAGACCCCATATGCTCTCTTGATTACTCCAGCTTGGCCTGGTAATCCAGTAATCCCGGCAGTTATCCCTCTCCTAATAGCCGACCCTTATTTCATATCAGCTTCTCCATCTCCTAGGATCAACTCCAACTCGCCGCCCCTTCCACCTAGTGGCTTGGAGTATTTCCAGCAACAGTGCAAAAGTGCGGGCTTTTCAGAAAATACTTCACGGTCGCTTCTCAGGAGCATATCTCCCCAAACCCTGGCCACATATGAACGATTCTGGAAATATTTTCTCGATTGGCTTACGAACAAAGGGTATTCAAATCACCCCACTATTCCCCAAATTTGCGATTTTCTTATCTCTCTTTTTGATAAAGGCTGTAAATCCCCTACAATTAATGCTGCCCTTAGTGCATTAAGTTTATTTTGTTTCGATTTAAATATTAAGGAGAATAATCAGATAAATAGGCTCTTTCGATATTTCTTCCGAGCCAGGCCTCTTAGGCCAAAAAACTTTACCTTTTGGCCAGTAAACATCCTTTTAAATTATTTAAAAACCCTGCACCCTCCTGCTTCCCTTTCCCTTGAGTTGCTTACATTAAAAACCCTTGCCCTGACTGCTCTAACTTCATCAGACCGGGGTCAGACTCTCCACTTATTGGACATTGAGAAAGCAGAGCTCTCAGAGAACGATGTATCGTTCGTGATTTATGAACCCCTTAAAACCACACGAAGAATTTTGAAACCGAAGGTGTTGCGTTGCATCTCAACACCCTCGCTGCCAGAGCTTGATACCAGTCATTATGTTTATGCGTATATGGACAGAACTCTTTCATTGAGATCCCACTGCTGCTTAAAAGGGGAGCCTAAGCCTACAAGACTTTTCCTCTCTTGGTCATCAAAAAGACCAGTAACTCGACAAACTCAAGCAAGATGGCTAACCCAAGTTTTGAAACTTGCGGGTATAGATACCAATCAATTCACCTCACATTCCTACCGAGGCGCCGGTTTGTCTGCTGCACATGCTCGAGGAGCCTCAATTCACCAGATTATCGCGGCGGGAGACTGGAAGAGTGTCAATACCTTTAAAAACTATTATCAGGCCCCTACCACTGACTCTTCAGTGGGCAAAATAATTTTAGGCCTGGATTCTCCCTAACTTATGGAGTGAGTACAAATAAAATGAGGAATGAACTTACTTTGCTACCTAAACTCTAGTATTCATTGTGTTCATCCTAGAATTTATACGGATATTTTTTTTTTAAACTTCTCTTCTACTGATAGAAAGCACTAGATATGTTTCAATAAACATGTGTTCATTTCCAGGTGTAAAACTGTATATATATATATATTTACATAGGTCAATATTTTGCATTCTTAACTAGAAAATATAGTTATTTATAATATAAGGTTAAAAATAATGCTATCATTTCTTCTTGTATTTACTGGTTTCAAATTATATTGAACAAACATGGTCAACACAACTAACAACTTTCCTGACTTACAAATTTAAAACACTGCTTGTCATTCTGTGCTCCTCTGGCAACGCAAGAGGAGAAGAATCTAACTTTCTGCTAGGTTATGACTTACCTCTGACGCAGAAAGAAGATTCTTTTTCCTGGCGTTGCCAGAGACATTTCTGGCCCACCCTCCTCCCTGTCTTAAATTTGTCTCAGATTTAAGTATCAGTAAATCCTCAATCTAGCCTATATATCTTAAAAAAGAAAAGAAAAGAATAGCTCATGGTTCTTGACCGGAACGAGGTAGACTTCCGGTGCTCTCTAAACAACAATCACATTTTTAAAAATGTTAATTTTATATTCCAATAGGAATATTTGACGCACTCAGAAGCAACTTCAGCCCTGCCGGTCTTAAGTGCTCCTCTGGCAACGCCAGGAAAAAGAATCTTCTTTCTGCGTCAGAGATTTCAATTCGAGAGTCATTTAAAGTGTTTTCAAGTAAAGAGGGAGAAATGAGATGAGATGAGTCTCAAAATGAGTATTTTGAGAATTCAGCTAAATGCCAAACGATTGCTACACGGCATTGCTAAACAAAGGGTAAAAAAAAATCCTCGGTCTTTCCCCTCTCTATGAAGGAAACATTTTCCCACATGGGTCCGATAAAAATCTGCCATAGGGGTGGTTGGATGGGAGGACAGACAAAGCCTTCCAATGATTATATTGGGACAACGTAAACACTTAGGGCATTTATAGCCTTTTCCTATGTAGTGTATCGTGATTTTCGTTTTTAAAAACATTAAACTACTTCTTTGAACTCATAAAAGTTACTGTTGGAACAATAATTGCAGAATTATTTCTTCTAGTATAATCTAATAGGCATTGACAGAACGAACTGGTGCATACTCTTATGAGCAAAACTCATACCAGCCCTTTCTACAGTATGCTTACAGGCTTCCACTTAATTAACCTGGTTATGTAGCGTGTAACCGGAACAACTTTTGAACAGACACGGTTCACTTTAAAAATCTGTTTCGTCCATTCACGAATATATATCACGAAGTTTTGGCCATCAAATAAGAGACTAATGTTTCGCTTCAACCTTATTTAAGTGGAAAAAAAATGAAAGTGTTATAATGGACCTTTAACAAAATAAGAGACTTGAAAAAGTAACAGTTCTATTACGAACGTAACGCGTTCAAATCGCCGTCCAATGGACTCAAAACGTAGTTATGACATATTCCGTGCGCGTAACATGGCGCAATAAACAAATAATAATATTTTAATTCTAGTTTTTACGTATAAAATAACGTTTACGTTTTAATAATCAATCCTTTGCGGACATAATTTTTTAGATAACGAAAACAATAATTTGTCTGCAGAAGGTAATGAATGCTATGTTCTATCAAGGAGTTTAATTATATATAGGTATAGGTATATACCAAGCCTTTTCCTCTTTTCAAGTTGAGGGTGGCTAGCATCATTTACATGATACTTTACAGGGAATGTACATGATAGGGGTTCCCCAGGCCCCTAGTCACGCCCGAGCTTTAGGCCTCATTTTTCTCTCGTTTAGTGCTCAGGTAACATTCCTTGAGGACAGTCCATACTGCAGGCAACGACCCTGATTTGCCGCATCAGCGTTTTTCACGCCAACTGCCGCTCACAGGGATCGAACCTGGGCATGAAGCATAGAACGCAAGCGCTCTATACACTCGGCCACTGCGAGGCCTTCATTATATATAAATCAAATCAAATAATTTAATTGACAGAAGTCAATCAGTATTTTGCCAGTGCATTCTAAGAGTGGTTCATAACTCGTAATTCCATGACGAGTTCACTTTGTACGTGGTAATGTTTATTTAGACAATGGGTCAATTCTAAGCCATGAGGTGACCCTTCACGCTTGTTTACATTAAGCGAAAGGCCGTAAAATTATTCCGTGCTCGGTTTACATAAATAAACTAAACCTGTGCTGTATAATAGTACATTTCATGCATAATTGCCTCTCCGCTTGCAACAAATTAGGAATAAACGCTACAAATTTCTTTCCCTACAATAGGAGCGAAGTGAGTCATACAACCTTGTCTGGTACGAGGAGTACTAATAGACTCCCTTACGAGGAATACTAAAATAGTCTTAACTAGACAAACTATAGGAGTACTAATAGGCAAATTATACGAGGCGTACTAATAGACGAACCAAATGAGGCATGCAAATAGATTAACCCTTTCAAATGTGAATTTAATAAAAAAATTCATTTGGACATTTTTATACTCTAAGAGAAGCCTGACAACTTATAATTAATTTCAACACTACTAGATAATTCTTCTTAAGGCCACCTCACACGCGCAAATATATCTGGTTGCTTTGCGTGTTTCTGAGCTACGGAGAGATCTCTATGCTCCAGGCCAGTCCTTATTTTCCGTTTCATCTTGGATTTTAGCTTCTTTTGTACGTTTTAATTTCTTGGCATAAAACCTCGAGTGCATCATTCAGCTCTGTGAGCACGCGTGAAGGCTCTATGTACGAGCAGTTAGTTCCTTTTACTATGAAGTTGTTCTATTCGACGATTGTGTCTGTAAAGAACGATTATTTTCTTTTTCGTACAGAATTCTTGTCTTAATTTTAATGAGATTGGGAGGATAACAAGAGTAGCATGTCTTTAGTTTTACTTTTGATGAAATGTTTGGTTGGTGACGAGTAATTGGAAACCCTGATCGTTTAGACCCATAGGCCACGGATTGGCTGTTGTAAGAGTTTTTGTTTTTCATAATTTATACACCTTTTCAATTGGTGTTTTGAAACTTGGCGGTGGTGCTAAGAATGAGATGTTTTGGAATACTCCTATTCTTGGAGTGATTATTCTCATGTCTGCTTTAGTCTGTTCCAAGAAACTTGAATCTTTTTCGTTTTACTTTACCCTATTAAGATATAATTTTCAGAAGAATATGTCACTTTTGTCCACGGAAATAAATTTGATACGAATTGTTCTGCTATAGAAGATGCCTTCAATGTGAAATGGCGCCTTTTCCAAGCAGAATAGCTGACGTTACAACTTCCCCTTTGCAGTTGACGTGATGTTCAGATGCGCGGTGATCTTCGCTGCTGTTCAAAAATATGCATCAACTGTTCAAGAACGTCATCACATATCACCAATTTGTTCTATTTATTGCTCACTCAACTTTCGACGTTGCCTTTCTTAGTAATCTGTACCCACTTTCTTGGGTGTAAAATATTTTATAAATGTCGATGAAGACGTAAAGTGCTAGAGCTCCAATAAACTGCTGTGTTTTATACGACGTACTTTCTGCGCTAATGCCTTTACTGATTCGAACGAGCGCGTAAAATGAAAAAAATTGAGTGACGAAGGTATTTTCATAACGCCGTTAGTTATGGTAGTAAAATAGAAGGATTTTGATGTAACTGGACTGGGGCGATTGCATTTCATCAGACAAAGAAACATTTCTAAAGCTAGTTATTTTCTTTGCTCCAGTAGTGGTATGTACAGAGATCAATAATAATATATTTCTATTTCCTATAATGCTTGATTTTTACAGAGACGTTCTATGTGTAACTTGTAGTCGCAAATCTTAAGGTTGATTTATTTTTCTACCAAATAAAGGATTTCTACTGAACTTGGTTTACTTCCCACGACGGACGACATTGGGTCGCCGTGGGGGCACCTCACGAGCGGAAAAATTGAAGGAACCTCGAAATTCTTTTTCTGTGCCGTCAGGTGCGATGCTTATCTCCAGGTAGGGTGATGAATGCATTTTAAATTTTTCATTCAAATTAATACGTATCCTCTCCAGACATGTTCTTCAAAAGTCATTCAATTAATGCTAGGACGCATTTGTTCCTGATCTAAACCGTACTCGTTTCACACAATTGGATCTTGTTTCTTTCCCGAAATTGGGAGAAATATCGAACACGCAACCTCAAACGTGAAAGAAGAACGCTAGTAACCACTTCACTCAGACTGAGTCGTTATTTTACAGAGTGTCAAGACTAATTTCAATCATAAAATGTCTTCAAAGTATCTATGTATTCGTACGGTTAAAACTAAGTTCGGGGGGTAACGCTCCACATCTAACAGGTTGGATAAGATAGGATAGGTAGGTTAGGTTAGGATATTTATTATTTAATATTTTATTCATTATATTTTTTATTTCATTCATCATTTTATCAATTATTATTCAATTTTTGCTATTTTATTTGTAATTTTTTCATATTTTTCATTTATTTTTTTTTATATTTTATTCATTATTCATGCTTTTTTGAACGTTATTCAATTTTCATTTCATTTATTATTTTAATTTTTGTGTTATGTTCTTATTGATTACTTTTTCTACATTTATTTTTGAATTTTTTAAATTTTTCATTTCAATTTTTTTTTCAACTTTTTCAATTTTTCACATATATACATTTTGTGGATCAGTTTGGCTAGAAGAGGTTGCAATTATTTGGAAATCATTTAAACGAACAGGCAGGTCACACTTTTCTGCATGGGCACGCACAGAGGATTGAGAGGGAGAAGCAAGAGGCCTATTTGTTCGGAAGCTTCGTCCGGCATGCTATGCTACACGAATACGCAATGCTCTTTTTGTGGACCCAACATACATTTTGTATACTATTCATTTTAATTTGTTTTCATTTATTTTATTTCCATGTTTTTGAATTTGTTATTATTTATTCAAATTTTTCTTTCATCTTTTTTCATTTGGTAAATTTTTGAATATTTCTTTTATTTAATTTTTTCTCATTCATTTTTATTTTTCATCTATTTTTTTAACCAATTTTGTATTTTTTCCTTATTTTTCCATTTTAAATATTAGTAAATTTGTTTTTTTATTCAAATAGATTTATTTTTTTTTATTTCAATGGTTTATCATTTCATTTTTTTTCATTTTTCAAGCTTTTTTACTTGTTCAATTTATTTATTTTTATCATTTTTTATTTACCTAAGCTTAGGTTAAGTTATGTTAATGAAATTTTTTTACGGGTCCACTTTTTTATGTTTGACATATTATCAGGATAGGTTCAGTTAGGGTAGGTTAGGATATGTTGGGTTACGGTAGGTTAGGTTTGGTTAGGTAATGTTGATGGAACTTTTTCGTGGGTCCACGGTTTTTTTACGTTCGACATACTGTATTATAAGGATCGGTTCGGTCAGGATAGGATTATGTACAGTATGTTAGCTTAGAATAGGTTATGTTGGAATTAGTAAGGAAATATTGCCCGATTTTTTTTCACGAGTTGACCTCGCGTAACGACGGCATTGTCCTTGGAATTTCATGCTAGTTTAAATTCTTTTCTTTGAAATTGCCTTTGATTTGCCCAGGAATTCTCTACACTTGCCATGACACCGATGGGCCACTTCGGTGGCCTCGCGGCAAGTGGGCTACGTGGTTCCTGACTTTGACCATTGAATGTCTCCCTCAATATTTATTTTCTATGTTATTACTTTGTTTCAACTTTTGTTTTCGCGTCTCTATAGATTATTGTATTTTCATTTAAAAAACGCAGGGCACTTGGAATTTTCACTGTTCTCTTTACCAAGTTTTACTGGTGCCGAACTGTGTTATTATTTACGAGTCGTGAAGGGAATAGTCAAGAGACAAGGATTTGATAAGGATTACTTGCCCATAGCAAGTATTCCAGCCCACTCACCCCTTCTCGCGGTGGTACTGTTTGTATACCCATATGGAGTTGAACTCTTTACATACTCTTATATGTAAGCCGATAGCAAAGTGCTCATAGGATTATTCATAAGGTTGCTATCTGTGGGTAGAACCAACGTGGGGGGCGCCCACTAACATCTGGGTCTTTTATTTTTAGCTTTGTATGTTTGTCTTGAACCTATGTCTCGAGTGTTTAATAAAACTCGAATATCGTAAGCAAATAGGAAACATACATTCCTAGTCCCGGTGGCCTCGTGCCCTGAGCACCAGGCAATATGAGGAGGGGCGGCGGATGCCCGCGGCCTAACCGGGGATGCACCATGAAGGACCAGAAGCAGCGAGCGATGGAGCCAACAAAAGTGACAACCCAGCCAAACGAAATAAAATCTATCAGGACGCCTCTCGCCGCAAAGACAGGTGGGCTGGCAAGTGTCTGTACAACTACGTTTGGATCTTCACTAATGGCAACGAACCATACAGCTTGTAATGGAGATGACCATAAAAATATCTCCGACCGCATTACTAACATAGAAAAAGAACCTCAACCAGCTGGTTAGATCTATAAGCTAGGGATTGCCATATCGTGACATCTCAAAACTAAATACTGAGGACAGTAACTGGGACATACCTCCAGCCTGCATCGAGGAAAGAATAAAAACCTGGAAAACACCGTCGAGTAAGTAACCCGAGCTCTATCAGCCCCGTTTTCACCTCCAGAGGAGCAAGGGAAGGTTAACCAGAGTACGAGGCATAGTAGGAAGAACAAATTTGTCCCTCTCGATATTACCGAACAGCCGCCTCAGCGGGGTTTCACGCGCTTCTTTGCCATGAAGTTTACACCCGAAACAAAACAGATAGACCCCTACTCGGTGAAAAACGTAATCCGCACAGCCACCGGATCTCCGCCCAAATCCATCATTACCAGTGGAAGGGAGAGCTTCACACTCGAGGCCAGAGACAACAGACAAGGCCAGGCACTGTTGACCATCACCAATATAAACGGAGTGCCATGTGACGTCATCGCCCACTCAAAGCTCAATAAATCCGAGGGACTCGTTTATGTCAACGAATACAACATGGAGAACTTCAGCAAATTCGAAACTGGGCTCAAGGAAAACTATAACATCAGCGAAGTAATTGATGCCACCTTCATCAAAACAAGATACGAACAAACAAGCGCGATAATCCTAGAATTTAAATCCGTCTCCTCCCCGATTTCATATACATTCCACGCGAACGATCAGACACCCGAGTATACCCATATATTGATGACCCAATGCACTGCGCCAACTGCCAGATGTATGGACACGCCAAAAAGCGCTGCAGCCGACCCACAACCTGTGGAAGGTGTGTAGCAGTGGGACCTGGCTGCAGTCAGTGCCAAACCTGCCCTAAGCAAATCGAAGAGGAACAAATACGTGCTATCCAGGACCACAAGGTCGGGAAACGCAGTGCTAGACATATGCTGAACGGCTCAACTGAGTCAAATGAAAAACGTGCCACTCCCTTCAAATGTTCTTTCGACGCTAATGAAAAATACAAAATTTCACCCTGGGTGCTCGAGCGAAGCCTTCAACTTGAGTTGGGAGAAAAGCAGAAGAGAATTACATCCCAGTATAAAGACTCATTTATCATTGAAGTCACCACCAAAGAACAAAGTACCCTAATCCGTTACATAAAAAAACCTTAAACAACATCCCTGTCTCCATAGCTGAACACCCTTACTTCAACTCAGATAAAGGTCTCGTATATCTATATGAGTACGACCTTTCCAATTTCGAATGCTTCCGGGAAGGACTCATGGAAGACTATGGACTGAGTGATGCAGTGAAAGCTACCTGGATTAAACCGAAAAACCCTGTCTCTCTAGCAATCTTGCTTACATTCAGGCAAAAATCTCCCGAACTACATGGCCATACCCGGATTTCAATCACAAACCAAGGTATTTCCATACGTGCCACGCCCCATGTTTTGCAAGAAATGTCTGGAGTTTAATCACACTCAGAAACGATGCACCAGGTCTGAAACGATTTGCCCGAGGTGCAACAGCATTAACCACGCTTCAGGCGAATGTACAAGCATCAAAATAGAATGCCATAACTGCGGCAAAGACCACTTCGCAAGCTCCTATAAATATATTGAATATAAATACCAACAGGAAATTCTCGCAATCCAGCACAAATACAAGCTGAGCAGAGTGCAAGCAAAACAAAAACTGGACAGTGAACAACACCAATATCACAGGAGCTACGCTTCTGCCGTAACATGTACCATTGCACAAACACCCAGCCGACAACCTCCAGCACCGATTGAACAAGTGGGGAAAGCTCCTCCAGCTCTTCCACTAAGGTCCTCTCAGCTTTCAGACGGAACGCAAAGGAAAAGAAAAAACTCTGAAAGCAACGAAAAACCATCAGGAAAAAAGCAGGTAGCTGAAGCAGTCTATTTAAAAAGCTTCCATCACCATACATGGAGATGAGCACCGCACCTGACTGCACAGATAAAGAATTTTGACGTCACTTGAATTTTTCTGCCTTAGAGGTGCCCCCACGGCAACCCAATGTCGTCGTGGGAAGTAAACCAAGTTCACAAGCTGAGAACTGGCCACACGTGGATCACACATAACTATCTCATGAACCAGGACGTTGAAGAGGCACCTCCGGGCTGCCCACTGTGTGAAGAAGCTACTTTGACGGTCCCACATATTCTTGTCAACTACCCCAGTCACGCTGAAGCCAGAGCCACCCACTTCAAAGTCTTCAGGAACCCAAACACCCGAGCAACCATTCAGCACGTACTGTGCGATGGTGGCCCACTGACAGAAATACTGGCATTCCCATGCAGTATAGGACTTCAAAACTCTATATGAGCACCTGGCACTTCGGGTAAAGAAACTGCAATATGGCCGGGCGCGCTAGGTTGGTACCTCGGGGGCTTCAGCGTGGGTAAGACGTCCGGCCATAAATGGGTGGGCAGCTGAAACCCCCTACGGGGTTCGGCTGCCCAGTGTGTTCGAATGTACTGTAGTATGTACGAAAATTCAATGGGAACACAATTATAATCTCGAGTTGTAATTGTGTTCATGATCACATAATTTTTGATGATCATAAATGTTGATGTTCGTCTTAACGTGGTAAATAGGAAAATATACTGTTTAAATTATGTGACCTCCGGTGCGATATAGTTTGAATAACTGAAGCTGAAACCCCTGGGAACTAGGCTGCACTCCCATTCTAAATTTATGTTGTTTATTTCAAAATGCTTCGTGAAAGCGTAGGTGTCCACATTTGCTTTTAGCTGCCAACCCCGGTGGAAAAGCGACCTCAAACAATAATTATAATAATAGATTAGATTGGTCGTTAGTTTTAGCCTCCCTACCCAGCCACAAATGCGATCCAAAGAGAGGAAGGAGGAAGGCACCATTTAGTATGGAGTTAAGGAAACGCGGAATCTACGCAGAAAGGCATAGAAACAGTAAGTAGTGAAAGAAGATTATGAAACAAGACAAAAGTTGAAGAAAGTAGTAGGTGCTGAAGAACAGGACAGCAGTAAACCGAAAAAAGGGGGTCCTTAACATAACAAAAGCATTTTATTTCAACAAAAAAAAGGCCTACCTAACTCTCAGCTCGGGCCCTCACATTGTTCCCCTGGGAGCGCTAGTTCCCATAGATACAATAATTGTATCCCCCAGAGGGGAATTATAATAATAATAATAATTATAATAATAAAACCAAGTTCAACAGAAATCCTTTATTTGGTAAAAAAATAAATCCACCTCGATATTTGCGACTACAAGTTACACATACAACACAGTCTCGGTACAAACCAAGAATTATAGGAATAAGATTATCAATAATCTCTATTCATATTTATCACCATTGGAATAAAGAAAATAACTAGCTTCAGAAATGTTCCTTTGTCAGACGAAATACAACCACGCCATACCAGTGACATCAAAATCCTTCAATTTTACTACCCTAACTAACGGCATAATGCAAATACCTTCGTCACAAAAATTTTTCATTATACGCTCTTGCTTGAATCATTAAAGGCAATAGCGCCGAAAGTACGTCGTATGAAACACTGAGCTGTTATTGGAGCTCGAGCAATTCACGTCTTCGTCGACAATTATAAAATATTTTACCTCTAGGAAAGTGGGTGCAGATCACTAGAAGGGAAGCGTCGAAAGTTCAGTTAGCAATAATTAGAACACATTGGTGATATGAGATGACGTTCTTGAACAATTATTCATGCATATTTTTGAACAGCAGCGAAGATCACCGCGCATCTGAACATCGCGTCAACCGCTAAAGAAAAGTTGTAACGACAGCCAATCTGCTTGAAAAGGCGTCATTTCACATTGAAGGCATCTTATATAACAGAATAATTGGTATCAAATTTATTTCCGGGAACAAAGGTAACATATCCTTCTAAAAATTACATGTAAATATAGTAAAATGAAAAAGTTACATTTCTTGGAACAGAGATGAGAATAACTATTCAGAATAGGAGTATTCCAACAAATCTCATTCTTAGCCCCACCGTCAAGTTTCAACACACCAATTGAAACGATGCATAACTCGTAAAAAAACGAGAACAATGTTATGACAACCAATCCGTGGCCTCTGGGTCCAAACCAGAGGTCCTCAACCTGGGGTAATTTTACCCCTAGTGGGTAAAAAATTATATAGTAGGGTGTAAATAATTAAAGTACAGGATTATTTAAAAAGTAATTCATATGAATTTAATTTTGCTAAAATGAGCGAGAAAATTCAAAGAAAGTGTGTGTTTGTTAAGAGAGTAGGGGGTAAATGGAGAAATGCATAAAGCCGTGGGGCTCAATGATGGAGGAAAGGTTGAGAATGGCTGGTCTAAACGATCATGGTTTCCAATCACCCAACATCGACCAACTATTCTATCAAGAGTACAACAAAAAATATGCCACACATGTTATCCTCGCAATCTCACTAAAATTGGGGGTCATACAAGTGATATTGGTGAAAATTATCAATTTTTTATTCTTAGCTGAAAAAGTGTTCTTAGGTAGTGGAATATTGCGTCCTAAAATTTAATGGGGCTACGGGCACTAGAAACTAGAAAAAATTGTGAATTTTTGGCCTGCATATCAAACGGAAACGAAAATGTAAAATCAAGTCACTTCTCTGTTAGAAATGTTACAAGTATTCTAAAACTGTTTTAGTTTTAGCATATCAACTTATAAACTTCTATTCTTTTGAAGTGTACGAAAAAAATATATTCAAAAAAATATTTCTCATTTTCTCAAAAATAAAGGCAAAAATCGAAAAAGTTAGAGCAAAAATGTGTTTATTTAAAAAATTCATTTACTTGGAAAATTTCAGAACAATCGATCCACAAATAAATAATTATATAATTTACAGTGTCTGCACAAAAATAATAATGAGAAATAAATGTATTTCATTTATGTAATTTATACATGTAATATGTAATTCACAGAAGAAATACGGAAATATACACGCATATTATTGGTAGATAATAATGCAACATGGAAATTTGATTCAAGTAAAAAAACACTATATCACATTTCACCAAAAAATGTATGATATTTGCCTGTTTCGCAAAAATCAGTTTCCACCTATAAATAAATAAAAGTCAAGAAGTTTTCATGCTAAAAATAATCAGATTTGGAATCCATTTTAGAATTTTATTTCTAGCATATTAAGTAAATAGATCGATTTTTCCATTTTTATATTCAATTTTTTTATCACTCTTCAAAACCAAAATTTCTTATACTTAAGTGGTCGAAAATTGCATATGAAAACAACGAAGAAAATAGAAAATCCGGTTCTAAAACTTGGTTAGAAATGTTTCAAGGATTCTAAAACTGTCTTTGATTTTTGTTAAAGCTGTCAATGAAAACTCGTTGACTTCTATTCTTTATAAATGTCAGAGAAAATTGCGTAATTACATTAATAAAAACATGTTCCTCATTTTCTCAAAAACCGGAAAAAAATTACATGAGCAAAATATTTTGTTCCTAAGTTACCTTTAGTAGACAAATTTTAGAACAATTGGTTCATAAACAAAAAATCACCCGAATGATACCCTCAAGACAAAATCCTGAACAAAAAAAGGAATCGTTCTTTACAGACACAATCGTAAAATCGAGCCACTTCGTAGTAAAAGGAACTAACTGCTCGTACATGGAGCCTTCACGCATCGTCACAGAGCTGAACGATGCACTAAAGATTTTATGACAAGAAACTAAAACGTACAAAAGAAATCAAAATCCGAAATCAAACGGAAAATAAGGACTGGCCTGGAGCTTAGAGTTCTCTTTGTAGCCCAAAAACAGATGGAAAGCAACGCACTGGTATCAAAGAGACGACAGCAAGATCCTCGTAAGGTGAAGTTCGGAGTTTGACGCGCACAGTTAGACATCACAGTGAACTCAGAGGCACTCGACGCACTAGTGGCTGTACTTGATATTACCCTTCGTCGTCAGAAGAATCTGTTCGATCCTTCGTCGTCATAAGATCATTATGGGGGCGTGGTCAGAAGAATCTGATGACGTATCTGAAAATTTGATGGAGATTTTGTTAGTTTCGTTTGACTTATGTAGCAGAGCTTGTCTCGCTACCAAACAATCCTCATATTGGTTTCAAGTTATGAAGGAAAATTTGTTATTTTTGCAGGAGCGTGTATTCCTTGTATACCCCATCGTGTTCTACTTGATACCTATTATCGAGTTTCCGACACGTGTTACGGTAATTACTTTCAATCTCAGGACAAAGT
Source organism: Morinoia aosen (assembly GCA_030386875.1). Lineage (NCBI taxonomy): Eukaryota > Metazoa > Arthropoda > Malacostraca > Amphipoda > Talitridae > Morinoia > Morinoia aosen. Next base: position 29,839,809 of record CM059567.1, on the reverse strand, counting down.
GCTTTTTACGCGACAGTAATGCACATACGTCACAGTGACGCCTTTTTCTACGCCATGAAACCTTCGTCACGTCAGAGGAATTATATGAACAACACGTAATTGGGTTTGTTTAACTGTTCATATTGATAGTATTTTTTGTGGTGAGAAAAAGCTTTTCTCAACGTGCTTGACGAGGTGCGTTGAAAAGAAGGTTACAGGATGATCACGCAATAGTAATCAATAGCTCTAAAGGAGCGATGGGAACAATGAGAAGAACTACTACGAGTAAATGCACAATATTCAAATTATTAGTTACAGAGAATAAAATATTCAAGTTGATATATCAATTCCAAATTACATTCCAACTTTGGCAAACATTGAGAAACATTCTAGCCAAGTATTGAGAAACAACTGTAGTAAAGGTCTTCCAAAATATTATACATCGATTAGTAAAACGACCGCGATACGTGCCGTCGTCGTCGTTGATGCTACGACCCGAGGTATCAGAAAAGTTGTCAAAGAAGCCATCGCTTGAGCAGTCACTGAGGGCCAACGTGACGGCAAGCGGGCCGAGTTCGTGCTGCAAGAAGTCGAGACCGAAATCGACCCACTCGTTATCGAAGTAGCTCGTGCCCACGCGGTCGTAGAGGTAAGCCTCGCCTCTTATTTCTGCGAGACACGTCAAGTAAGGGCGCTTCGTGTGTAACTGATCCATGTCCTAGCCAATGGATGAGATGTTATAAGTCCAACGTACATAGGTAACTCAACTTCGAGATAAAAGCATGATGGAATAAGGGAAAAGAAAATGATGAAAAGAGAATACTTCGTCGCACAAATACTCGAGAGAACCTTGAGAGAGGAAGTATGAGGGCTCGCTATACTGCTGAGCATTCATGTTTTCAATATATGACGAACTACCGTTTAAAAAAATAAAAAATTAGTAAAATAACCTTTAAGTATTCTAGAGAACATCTTAATTCGGGATGATGCATCCGGTACTCCTGTAGAACTGTTAAATACTGAGTGGTCCTGACGATACAATTTTAACTGATAAAAACTTTAACTTGAAGCTTTTGACCTAAAAACTCAACCTAGCAAACTTTGTGCGATCGGCGTACCTGGAGGCGCTTCCCTACTTCATTGATCTTCGTAAGAAAATCTTACGTATCAAGAACATTTACAAGGAAATGAGTCATTGGAATAATATTTATACTTTTTATGAGACAGATATAACTTGAAGAGTTAACTCAAACTCATACTAACCTTCAAAGGTTAGTATGAGTTGGAAGTTTCACTCAACCATGATTCACATGAAAATGGACCGCTATGAGATTTACGATCACCGTCTCCACGGAATATAGATTGATTGAAGAATTATACGTTAGTTTAAGCCTCCCTAACCTCTGAAAATAAAAGCGTTTCGAAGAGAGGAAGGCACCATTTAGTATGGAGATAAGGGAACGCGGTATCTATGCAGAAGGGGCATAGAAACAGTAAATTGTGAAAGAAATTCATGAAACAAGATAAAAGTTGAATAAGAATGTAGTAGGTGCTGAAAAACAGGACAGCACTAAACTGAAAAAGATGGTCCTCAACATAACAAAAAACATTTTACTTTAACAAAAAGAAGGCCAACCTAATTTTCAGCTCGGGGCCTCACTCATTTTCCCTTGGGTGAGCTAATTCCCAACGACACAATTGCTGTAGTCCCTGAAGGGCTTTGCGGAACATAACTCTTCCATTAACATATAAGAAAAAAACTTGCGAGACAACTAAAATCAAGTCTCATGTCAACGGTGTCAGTACAGTCATTCGCTGCTAATCAAAATATCAAAATCAGTGATACGAAAACTCTACTCTCACTATGACAGTTCGTTCGTTATAGCCTACCTTACCACAACTAAAATGTTTGAAGAGAAGAAGGATGAAAGTATCATTTAGTTTAGAGTTGAGGGAACGTGGAATCAAGAAACAGCAAAATCATGAAACATGATAGAGGTTGCAGAAAAAAGTGAGAGAGGCTGGAAAACAAAGACGGTTGGTGTACCGAAAAAAGACGGCCCGGGAATAAAAAAAAATTAAATTTAATTTAAAAGAAGGCGTCCCTAACCTTCAGCACAGGCGCACGCATTTTACTCCGGAACGCGCTGTTTCTCATGAATACTAGTGGAGGTACAGTGTTTCAACTCCGGAACAGCTAACTCTATCTACTATAATATAATTTAGATGAAGGCAGGAAGCACAAACGAAATCATCACATTACAGGAACTCTCAATTTTGCCTCAGAAATACTGTACCTCTGACGCAGGTAGTCAGCAAAATGTAGCTACTTCAACTTGATTGCCCTACCTTAGTTACCTCTCAAAATCCTATTCCAGTCTTTCTGTGCTCAGTAATATTAAAATTTCTCAATGTAAATTTAATCAATAAAAAGTTCCCACTTCTCCTCTGCGTATCACCGATACCCTCTGGAGGAGAAGTATAAAAGTAAGGCCGCTGCTTCGCTCGCCGCAAACGAAACTCAATGGCTGAAGCAGCAGCAACAACTAATTATTACAAGGCATAATTTCAGGTAGCATAAAATATTTTTACTACCTGAAAGAAGGAATACAAGATGAAAGGAATATAAAATGGTCACTGAAGAAAAATCTACGCGAATACTTTTCAAAGATTACCCATACTTCAATGGCCTGTAGCTTACGCAGTGCTGTTACAGAATGCGCAAAAACGAATTCGTGAACGGGCAGTTTATTATCAGCATCAAAGAGCATGTCAAAGTATCCTCACTTTCGGGTGACCTTACCAATAATTTTGAAGAGGGGATCACGGAATTTGACTTCGCCATCTTCTGACTTCATCAGGTGAAGCACGAGCGGACGCGGCGGGTCCGAAGACGACGCATTCTTGCCAGCTTTAGCGAAGGCCTTCCTTCTCAAGCTCGCCAGCTCCTCCAACGTGCGGGGCTCCAGGTACAGCATCCCTGCGCCTATCTCCTTCATCTGCACCCGTGACACGAACCTCAAGGAGACAAAGTTGATTCTTTATGGTGAACTGTATTAGGCAAGTAAGAACTGTACGAGAAGTGATAACAAAAATCAAACTGTAATCTTGTCCCGCAAACACTAAGAACACAGTTGAGCCAAATATTGATCATCATGCGAGGGAAACATAAACAAAGCAATATCAGCAACTGCATTTAAATTAGAAAATAACTAAAATTACTCCTCGGGGATCAATTAGCTTCTCAACTTATCAATTTTGGCGTACAGTATCAAAGAAATCAATGAAGAAAAATCATCGAGACACGATTAGGAAGTATAAATGTGACGTGACTTCTTGAATCCCAGTTCCACACAGAAGCTAATAACGCTTTCTCATGGCATCTGCATGCCGGTAAATTTTTACCTGCATGGAATCCAATAATAGGCCCGTAATGAAACTGGCGAACCTAAACATTGACGTCTACGGCACGAAAGAGCCCTGAAAAATATTCAAAAACTTTGAAGTTGGACGTTGTCAGGCTATTGTCGAAGATGCCGACTTGTGCCTATATAATTTAACAGGATGGAAAATAATTCTCCTCGCATAACTAAACTCTCGTATCACAGATACTTGAGAAGCAGATATCCGTCTCAGATTTCAAAATTTCAACAGCTCGAATTTCATTTCGGCTCCAACTTTCGACGCCTGCATTACTAGCGTGAAAATCTCCCTAGCCAAAATTCGTTCGGCTCTAAAACTTCACAGCTTGATTAGCTCGCGGCTTTAATTCATTTTTGCAAGAGAAAACTACGAGAACTGCTAGAAAATAATTCGCCTCCTGAAAAACCTGTGGGCAAGCCCCAACTAAATAAATTAGGTCAGCAAAACCTGACTTTCTATTATCCATGAAGATATCAGGAAGATCCTTCCGGGATATGAAGACTCTGAAATTTCGGCCCTCAGAATCCGAAAGCAAAGACGATCTACAATTCGGCTCCCAAGAAGGACCAATCTAGTTTTCAATCTGGCTGAAACAGGACTAGCCCACCCAAATAATCAATTCACTGGCTCCCAAGATGGACCAGCAAAAATTGCATAATCTATAACTGGCACCCAACGTGGATCTGCCTAAACAACTATCTACAATTTAGCACCCAAAGAGGATACTGCCAAAACCAAATATCTAACAATTTGGCGCCCGAACAGGGACTGCCACAACCTAATATTCAACAGACGTCAATGACTTAAATTTTGAAAACCTTGATAAAATTCAGCAGCTCCTAACTTGTCCAAGCAACATTCAAAAAGTTTCTGCTTTGAAATGCATGCACACGAGCGAAAACAAGTAGCATAGACGTACGTTCGCTCAATACGAGTTCCTGCCATGCTCTGCCTAAACTGGTGGAGGAAGCAGCGATTTTGAGAACTAGGGAGCAGCCCATTTGTGTGGGACGAACCGCTAATTTTCCCGTGCTGTTACCGTCCTTTTTCATTATTTTGTGGTCGGTGGAAACGGAATACGATCTTTTCAATTCAAACTGAAAAGACGTGCATTGTGGCGCTGATGAGATCCAAAATGAGCATGTAGAATCTAATGCTAAATTGAAAGCTCCTTCAAGAAGAATATTCCGAGAAGCCGGACATAGTACATGCAATAATCGCAAATAGAACGAGAAGATCGGTCACTTGCATGAGGGTCATCTTGAGAAGCGTCGCAGTCAACAGCAAGGAAGCAAGGTTCGTTCATATTGAATGGAAGGATCATAGAGAAGGGGAAACCTTTGCACCGCACATGTTAAATATATGTGTACTACCGCAAAGCAAAGAATTGGACGTGCAGGTGATGTCGCTAATTCGAAAAAACGTCAAATGTCACTTCTCTGCACTGGAATTGGTAGTCGAGTTTGAAATAATAGAATACGATACTTAAATTGTCAGATTCCACATTTCTAAACCACGTACAACAACGAAAATTGGACTGTATAAAGGGTTCTTTTCAAATACGAGACTAGAAAAAATCTGTAATGACTTTTGATACAATGAACAGGTTTTTGAAAACAAAACTGCAGTAGAATCTTGAGATTTACATATTTTATTTGGACTAATTTTTCATGATGAAATTCTTCTTGTATGAGGAAATTCTTCGACTGCAACCAATATTGGGCGCGTGTTCGCACGCTTCCCATTGTAGCACTGGTGAGGGTGGTACCGATCAATCATATTCCTGAGATGATGGCATCCTTGAGTTGAGTCATCAGTCGATTTGTCACGATAAACCTTGCCTTTAGATATCGATAACGAAAAAATCTTTCCATTAGAGAAGTATGCAGTGCTTATGAAAGCCTACTGTTCCTCTGTCCAGTTCGTCACCTTGGCGGTAGTTTCAAAGCAGAATGAATTTTACTGTGTCCTCTGATTATTATTTCAACTTTTGTATCATAAATACGTAGGTACCAAATAAAAGATATAGATCTCAAGATTCTACTGCAGTTTTGGTTTCAAAAATCCGTTCATTGCATGAAAAGTTATTAAAGATTTTTTTCGGGTCCAGTATTTAAAATAGCACCCTTTATAAATACATTGTATTAGTGTAAAGAGGTTAATAATATGTTTAAAACCAACCATGGTGACTACTGATATTTCATTTCCAAATTTTACTACTTTTTACTACTTTTTACTACCTTCATCAGAAAAAAATTACTACCTATTTTTTACATAATGAAAGTCGTCCAAATGTCCAAACGTAAGTCATCAGCCTATAATGAGTAGTATGAGTCAATAATACACGCAATACCAAATGTTCAAAAAGGTTCCAAGTTTCTTAATACTTAAAATACTTCATGCTCAATGCATCAAAGCATCATTGAGAAAAAGTTACCTAAATTCCTAAGTTACCCCATCCTAATGGACTCCATCGAATGTTAAGACAAAGAACCATGTCTTAACATCTTTCAACTATGAGGACAACCATTCATGATACCCAAAAAATAAACCAACTGGAAACTAGTAGACACCAGGTGATTGTCATATCACTTTACAGCAGGGTAGAATATCAGGGCACTTTATTGTGACTAAACACTATGGCACTTCGTAAATATGAGATTGTGAACTATTGAACGAATTGAATATGTGAACGAATTTTTGTAAACTATATCTAACGTACCTCAAAATCTAAATTGGCACCTTAATTGCGATCAATAATGATAACAAATTGGTTATTAACATTATATTATGGAACAAATCACGGAAATGCAAATTTCGTGTAACTTTCATATATATACATATAGTATCAGGCTGTAACATAAGTTCTGTCCAATTGTTGAGCTATAGGTTTAGGGCAAGATTACTTCAATTTAGCTTGTTAATGTTGTATGCTTATCTATGGTAATTAATAAAATGTCGTTTCTTCTCTCATATTCTGTGATAATTATCGTAATTAAAGACTATTTTTAGCCCAAAGGTACACTCCAAGTAAAGAGCATGTCAGGCATATTTTACTGTTTGAATTTCATAAAGGCAATATGGCAGGCTCAGCAGCAAAAGCACTCAAAGACACATGGAAATGATGTTGTGAATGAAAAGACCTGCAGAAGATCGTTTTTTGTTTAAAAAAGAATGACTATAGTCTAAAAGACGTACCATGAGCAAGATGCTAAAAAAAACTCAATTCTGAGCAATTGCAAGCTGCCATTGATGAAAATCAAACCTGCAACACTAGAGAAATGAACAAAACCTTTAATGTAAGCCATATGACCATATATTGTGTAATGAAAAGAATTGGCAAAATCTCAAAGGCTGAGACACAGGGTCCCACACGATTTGTCAGAAATGAACAGGCAACATACGGGCGACCTGTTGTGTTTCACTGCGTTCTCATGAACTTCAGACCCTTTTCTAGACCGAATCATAACTGATGACGAGAAGTGAATCCTTTACAACAATGTTAAGCGCAAAAGACAGTGTCTAAGTTGTTGTTCAAAGCCAATTCCACAGCCGAGAAGTGGACTGCACCCTAAAAAATTCTTTTGAGTAGATGCTGGGATTTGAAGGGAATTGTTTATGATGAATTAATGGGTGACAATCAAAAAATAACATCTGAAGTTTACTGTCAGAAGCTAACTCGTTCAAAAGCAGTTTTACAGGAAAAACGGCCATTTTTGATCAATCGAAAATGAGTGATTCTGCACCATGACAATGCCAGACACATTCAACGCCCCTTCAAGCGCAACGAAAAGTCTTGTTGAAGTATTTTGCTGGGAAGTCATGCATCACCAACCATATTCTCCAGATCTTTTCACCTTTTCAGGGGCTTGCAGAATCATTTAATGGAATAAAGGCTTACTATAAGAGAAGAGGTCAAAATGAAACTAGTTTCTCTTTGTGCGTCCAAACCATCTAAATTTTATGAAGAAGGAATCAAAAAGCTTATGGGAAAATGGGAGGACGTAATTAATAAAAATGGTGCCTATATTGAAGACTAAATAAATATATTTTTGAGAGGATTTTCACTTCATTTCATATCTAAAAAAATGGACAGAACATCTGCAAAAACCTGATAGAAGACAGAACTTTAATAAGATGTAGCACCACCATGCTCCTCTGACAACATCCTGGAGGTAACTGAACTGAACCGTGAGTCGCCATGACTGCCAAACAGAACTTAATTCTCATTTGAATGATTACATTTTGTTCTAAAAGACAATTTTATAGCATAATTCTTCCAGTATTTGGACATAAATTAATGTCATGGGATTAGATTAGATTAGTTGTTAGTTTTAGCCTCCCTCCCCAGCAACAAATCCGATCCAAAGAGAGGAAGGAGGAATGCACCATTTAGTATGGAGTTGAATGAAATGCGGAATCTACGCAGAAAGGGCATAGAAACAGTAAATTGTGAAAGAAGATTATGAAACAAGACCAAAATTGAAGAAGAAAGTAGTAGGTGCTGAAAAACAGGACAGCAGTAAACCGAAAAAAGGTGGTCCTTAACATTACAAAAACATTTTATTTCAACAAAAAAAAAAAGCCTACCTAACTTTCAGCTTGGGCCCTGACATTCCCCCCTGGGAGTGCTAATTCCTATAGATACAATAATTTTATTCCCCTGAGGGGTAACGTCACGAGAAAGAGAAAAACTTTCAGCTTTACAAAGAGGTAAGTTTTTCCACAAAAAAACATTCATAGTTACAGTAAATTGTTATTGTTCCCCTCACACCTTAACGGACAGAATAAACTCCAGTCTTTTCAAAGGAAGATATTAGTGCTGGATGTAAATGAACTGCCGAGAAGTTCCTTTGACATCTTTCCTGAAGGATTGTAATGTACTGATGCTAAATTGAGGATGTAATGATGTATTACAATATGATACATTCAAAATTGTGATCCAAGGAACGTGATGTGAAAGAGTTGATATATAAATCCAGTTTTTCCCTTAAATTGCACATAAAATCCCATTTTTGTTTACAATGAAGAGCGTAGTGTGAGAATATTCATCTCTGAATAAGATTTGGAAGGTTATATCACTTGGTTCTTCACTGCTTATATTTTATACTCACATTTGTGAGGTATAGTTAAATGATGCAATAATTTGAGTGAAGTGCTATTATTAAACTTAGGGCAAGGACGTTTAAATGCCTAATATATGACGAAGGATAAGTTTGTTATTCGAAGGTAACGCTATGGGGTATATCCAAAGAAAATCAGCATAAGACATGAATGTTGAATATTATAGAGAGAAATAGCCACTTGAGGTTAATGTTTAAAAAACTCGAGCAGGAAACTGAATTCAATCTTAGAAAACTTTACAATCCTTGATTATTCACTGATCATTAAAAATTCAATGCCTAAAAATTTATGAAATGGCATTGAAGAAAAGTAAAATTTAAACATTGAAATGTCCCAAATGAACCTTCCATCATAAAGCAATTCGATATCCTTCAGATCAAACTGAATGAGAAAAAATGAACTATTTACAGTCGTCTCCAAAAATTTTGGAACATTTCTCTATTTTGGGTCCCCCAATCCTGAAATTACATCCTGCCATACAGGAATATTTCACATAAACTCCGGCAAATTGCTAATGCTGGGAGAAATCAATTTTAAATAATCTTAATACACTTTATACCCCTGTACATTACTTTCAATTTTCAAAGAATTATTCCACTTCACAATTTTTTACTACCCAGAGGTAAATTTTACTACTTTTTACTACTTTTTTTACTACTTCTCAAATTTTACTACTTTTTACTACTTTACTACCTAGTAGACACCCTGCCAACAAATATTTGATAGAAAAAATATATTGGAACCTGTATATTAATCCGTGAACAAAAGTTTATAACACATTTCAAGATATACATACATTAAAACTTCGTTGCATAGCCGTTATTATTGATTATGTCTTCGAGACGTTCAGAGTAGTCCACTAGCAGCTTATACAAGTTTCGGGTGTAATCTTATTCCATTCTTGTAATCTTATGTGAATGGGTGTAATCTTATTCCATTCAATTCCCTCCACAAGTTTTCGATCGGATTCATGTCCGGGCATTGACTTGGCCATTCTAAAATGATTATCTTCTTCATCCTCAACAATTCCTAGGTTTCGATTGCAGTATGCTTTGGATCGTTGTCTTGTCGGAAGGTCAATCCACGTTTCAATTTTAACAAACGAGCTGAAGGTAGGAGTTGCTTTTCCAATATTTCACGATATTTTCTGCCATTCATGATTCATTTAATAATGAGAAATTTACCTACCCCTGATGAGCTGAAACATATCCACACCATGATTGAGCTACCTTCACACTTAACAGTGGGTTTGGTGCATTTTGGTTTATACTCTCAATTTTGATGCCTCCAAATATGGTATGTGCGGCTTCTCCCAAATAATTTGATTTTGGTTTCATCTGACCGCAGGACTGAACATCAAAACGCTGCTGGCTTTTTCAAATGGTCGTTGGCATACTTGAGTCTACCCTTTACGTGACGTTTCTGGAGAAGAGGTGTCCGACTAGGTGAGGGAGCAAAGACCTTCAAGGCATAGTGCCCTGTTGATCGTGTGTTTGCTGTTTTCAATCACAGATGCCTTGAGATCATCCTTCAATTCTTCAGGAGTAGTCTTAGGCCTCTGCGCTTCTGTACAGACCAATTTTCGAACAGCACGCACGGTGTTTAATCTTTCGTGGACGGCTAGTTCGATGCTTGTTGAGAGTCGAGTGGTGGTCTCAACAAGCTGTGCGCAAACACCAACACACAAACTTAGAAGCGCTACCTCACGCAGCCCAAACATTCCTCTAGGGCCACCTCACAGCCTCGAAGCATACCTACTAGCCGACCAATCAGAGCACAAGTTCGGCCCAAGGGTGCCGGACTTTGCCTTTGTAAGCTGCACGCTTCGAGCAACCAGGCGACATGTCACGACACCCACGTAAGTTTAGCTCAGTCTCGATGGCTTCAAAAGCGCCACCGCGAGCCACTTGGTCAGAGAGTAGGTTTGGTGCGGTGAGGCCGCACCAAGCACAACATAAGGAGCTACGGAGCATGCGCAGCTCAGTTCACTCACAGCAGCGGCTCCCACAAGTCTCCTCACCACAGCTCACACACGTCTTCTCCCAGCGAGTCTCCTCGCAGCAGCAACTCCCACAAGTCTTCTTCCAGCGACTCCTCGCAGCAGGCTACCCACAGCAACTCGCTGCGCAGTAGCCTCGCCGCCCTCTATCTCCGCTTCGACCGCCAGCCTCGCCGCAACTCTCTCGACCGCCCCTCACGCGGCGACTCCCCGACAACCGTCGGTCCTCCAAGGTGTCCTCAGGTACTGTACTACCTGTCTATAAATATTTTCCTCATGTGCCATACTGTCGGAGATATCCACAATAATACGACACTTACACCACTTGTGTTTTCTTTACCTTATCGGGTTTGTTTGTACCTCAGGCACTTGCTTCGGGAAGAGATATTCAAGGTCTTCAGATATTCACAGCCTGCCCGGAGCGTAGAGCAGACTGAGGGAGAACCTACAGTCGTATACAGGCATTTCTACTTAAATGGTTCCAACGGAGGCTAAGGAACACACAGTTGTGCACATATCTTCCGATATCCAAACCTTCAATATGGAACTCCACAATACGTTCGCAAAGGTCATAACTGATATTATTCTTACTCATGCTTACAACCTTTCAGACCTAGAGCTACTGTACCAATGACAAGTTAGTGGAGATGAATGCTGACGAAAATTTGGTTGCCAAATAGTAGAATGTATTAAATGTTTCTGGAATAATCCTTCCATCATTTTAATGCATAATATCGAAAAAATGTCGGGTATGTAAACTTTCGTTTACGTATTTATTATACATGTTCCTGCGCATTTTTTTCTGTTAAGTATTTCTGGGTTTTATATACATTATAACCCTTTATGTCCTATTGTTAATATATGGTCAAATTTTTGTATTTGTACGTGGTATAGAAATGTAGAATCTGATTGTTTAATCACCGTGTTGTATTATTTTGCCACCCCTCCCCCCACTGTATTACTCCTTGAACAAGTCGAAATGCTTGCCTTTTTTGGCGCCGAACAGAGGCACTATCCATAATGATGTCTAAAATGATTTCATGCAGAAGTACGACGAGTAAATGAGTGGGAACAAATAGCTGCCAGTACATACTTCTTGAGAAGAGCCACTGAAAAACTCTTGCTCTTGAAGAAGACTCGCTCAAGGTTGGGCAAGGTGAGAAGGCTCTCGTACGAAGCGTCGTCGAAAGTTAAAGTTGGAAGAGTCAAAGACTTCAACGAGCTGGGCAAGCATCGAGAAAAATCAAGTGGACGCTTCCTTTCACCTTCAACTACCTGCAAAACAATAAATTCGTATTAGGCACAACGCTAGTCATGTTTCACGTCAATGCTTCTTACAACATTACTTTTAAAAAAAACGGCTGTTACTCATGCATCGAAAGATTCAACAGAACAAGGATCACTCATAGACAGGAGGTAGGTTTGATAAGAATTTGATGCAGATTACAGGCACCGTCAAATACAACAAAAATGAATAACAATTACACAAACTCCATCCAATGAGTCGTGAGGTATCAGGTCGCTACCATAAGTTCTGGTCGTTTTTTACTAGCACGATAAGGGGAGTAAAAACATACCGAGCAACATCCATTTATACAACAACATATTCTCCATCATTAGTAACAACTTCTACAAACCAATTTTTGAATGCGACGTTCATAAAAATCTTAGGTTTTTGCATCAATAAAGACCTGCAATTCATTTTCAGTGTCGTTTTGGTCTTTCAAAGTTTTCCCCTTAAATGATTGTCTAGACTCCTAAAGAGATGAAAGTCTGAAGGATCAATATCTGGATAAAAGGGCGGGTGCATCAATGTTTCCCATTTCAGCGTTTCAATTGAGTCCAGATTCAATCGTGTTGAATGTGGACGCGATTGTCGTGCTGAAGGATGATGTCCTTTCGATTGACCAAAGCTGGGCGTTTCTTTTTTAAAGTGGTATTTAGTCTTTGCAACTGTTGCGAGTACAGTTTTGCAGTGATTGCTTGGTTGTTTTCAAGAAGCTCGTAATGAATAATTCCTCTCATATCCCACTAAACACATAATAATTTTTTTTAGATGGAATCCTGGTTTGGTTGTGATTACTGTTTTTTAATTCGATCTAATCATTGATATCGACGTTTAACACTGCTGTACACAATGCACCTTTGATCTCCGCTAAAAACTTTATCCAGAAAAGGTTATTGCAAAGGCGGGAATGCAAAGATGCAGACATTCACGCGCAGCTGATAATTAAGAGCGAAGAGGTCAAAAAGAACCCACTTTCCAAGTTTGGGTTTCTTTCCCAGTTTCTTCAAGTGACGGTGATTTGTCATTGCACTCCCATCAAGTTCAGGTTTAGAGCTCAATTGCCTTATTGATACTGTAGAATTAGCGTCAAACTGGTTTCCACATGAAAACGGACAGGTCTTATGATGCAACCTGATACATCAAATTATTCAGAGATAATGAACCCATACCAGTCCACCAATGAATTGAATGGTGAGAGTTGAATTAAAGTTGTTAATTTCATTATAAGGTAAATCCTGAACTTTGCAATACGACCTCACAGTAATTTTCCAAAAGCGTTTCGTCAATTTTTTACATTACGGGCTGAGCCAGACGTTTGTCTCCAAGTAAGAACTGTTGAGCTAAAGGATTGGATAGTTCAAATTAACAAACTTGATTAACAGTCATATCAGCTTCAGAATCAAGGTTAAAAACATCAACCAAATATTAACCGTTACCTGAATCAGATTAGATTGTTAGCTAGTTTAAGCCTCCCTATCCACAACAAAGGTGATCCAAAGAGAGGAAGGAGGACAGCACTATTAAGTATGGTGTTAAGAAAAACGGATCTATGCAGAAAGAGCATAGAAACGTTAAAGAAATCATCCCAGTTGTTCAACTTTTTTCGTCCGAATTGTTCAAAAATTGGCCAGCATACGTATTTTTTGAAAGTAAACACTTTTTACTCCTGTAAATTTGAATTTGAAATGTATATTTCAAAACGTATCTCCTCATTGAGTTTAGATGCTAGAACAAAACCAAAGACAGTTTTAGAGTCCTTGAAGCATTTCTAACAAAATGTAGCAAAATTTCAACATTTTATGATTACATAGACTTTTATGATTACATCACAAAAAATAATTTTTGGGTTTAGAGCTATATAACTTTTTCCTTCAAATTTGGAAAAAAACTTCATTTTTTTGTTGGAAATGTTTCAATGATTCTAAAACTTTCTTTGGTTTTGTTCAAGCAGCAAAACTCAATGAGGAGATACGGTTTGAATGTTGAAAGTTATTTGTTTTGGGTATAAGCCATAACAAAATTTTTCGTTTAAGTGTAATATAATGGACAATTTATATAATTGAATGTAATTTTATTTTAATTTCAATAATTTCCATACATAACTTCATATTCACACTGTGAATTGTGATTTCCAAACAAAAAAAAATTTTTTTCTATATCATGAAATTTTTTATTTTCAGTCTGATTCTTATGAAATTTGTCTACACTATGTAACTTTTGAAAAGAAACGCAATTTCTTCTATTCCTTTTTTTAATCAGGCCTTAGTTTTTGAAAAAAATTGGACATATTGGTTTTTTAGTTCATTTTATGGATATTTTGAACCGTATCTCCTCATTGAGTTTTATGCTTGAACAAAAATAAAGACAGTTTTAGAATCCTTGAAACATTTCTAACAAAAGTAAATTTTCAAATTATCCATTTCCCTATTTGTTTTCTTTTTATATGGGTTGAAATGGGGTCGGAAATTCAAGATTTTTGTCCCCTTACTCCCACCCCTGGGGGGAGGGGATCTATTCTCCGTAGCGCCATAAAATTTTAGGACCGAATAGTCCACTACCCAAGGGTCCTTTTCAAACAACAAAACAAAAAAAGCTCACCAGACCAACAGGGGCCTGGGATGATCTCCTTAAGTAGGGAAAGAAGTTTATAGAACAAGATAAATGTTAAAGAAGAAAGTAGTAGGTGCTGAAAAACATGACAGCAGTAAAACGAAAAAAGATGGTTCTTAATATATCAAAAACATTTCATTTCAACAAAAAGAAGGCCTACTCAGCTCGGGCCCTCATATTGTCCCCCAGGGAGTGCGTGCCACTTCCCATAGATACACTAGTTGTATCCCCCTGAGGGGCATTACCAGAATCAAACCAACAGCAATTTACCCACATAAAACTTCCCCTTGGGCGCTCAAATTTTTGTTCCTCGCCCTCTAAATATTATGCACCCATAACAATGGGTGAACAGGAAGAGTCAAACTAGCGAGTGTTTAATTTGAGAGTTTAGAGGCAAGGCTTATTTTTGTTATATATCAAATAACCGAGAACATTGAAATGATACCGACACAATAGTTACTCTTTCGTACCGAATTGATCATTTAACTAGAAGTTACTTTTATTGCATAACAAATATACTTCACTTTCGTAAACGAGTCACATTCATCTAGTTCACTGGCGAGAGCAGAGAATGAAGCACGTGAGTACCTCAGCTAGAACACGCACTCCATCGCTGCACCTTCAGAAATTACTCATTTGACGCCTAATGATCGGAAACAGATCAATGCTAACAGAACGCGCACAGACAAAGCACTAACCTCAATTATCTCGGACCTGTAAAGCTCGATTCTCAGGTCCTCAACAGCGGGAAGACCCATCCACAGTTGGACTTGCATCAATTCGAAGTTTTCGACTTGAATGTGTAGTATCTAAAAACATCAAAGAATGAATGAGAAAAGGGTCTGAGTGAGGGGGACGGGCTCACAGAATAACATGAAGACTTTCAGGAGGCTATTAAAGTGAATGACTTCAACTGAGACAGTCACGAGCACACGATTGTACCACACGCAAATAGATATTTTTTCGTTCACGACAGGTCTCATTTCAAAAGAGATAGTATAGTTAGTAGGCACGAAAGATGGCAGTCTCAAATGCTTGCCTACAGCTGAAGAAACCAAACAGGATCCCCCTCGTGGCTCGTCCCCATAATATAAGATACACATGCCCAACTAACTTAGACTCACAGCTTACCCTAAAGCTCCTTGAAGGGGTTGAAACACGTATTTTGCGAGTACATCGTAAGAAATTCTCAGAAAAACGACAAATTTTGTAAAAAATTTTTATTGTACATGCAATTTAACACATGCTAATCCCTATTGCTTCACACACATCTCGTCCGTAGTTTGCTCCACAGCTCATATGTACAGTTAGCGACGAAATTATTCGTACACCCCTCGTTTTTCAAAACTTTCTAGAATTACTCAAAAACTATTGTTGCATCAGGCATAAGATTTCCACAGGGTGTGAAGCGCATATTAGTGACAATAATACGAAGTTTCTAGACATAAATACTATTTTTGAAAGATTTGACAAACTGAACTTCAGAAACACAATAAGATAAAATTATTCATACAGTGAGTAGTATTACACTTTATTGAGGTGAATCTACCATTTGAGTACATTTTTAATATTCAATTGCGTGACTTTTCATCTTCATAACATTTAAAAGCCTTTTATTGTAGTGTTTGACAAGCTTTTCTGCAGTTTTTTATTAAATATTGTTCCATTTTTCAGTGGCGATGCGATTCAATTCCTGAAGATTCTTTAGAGCTCTCTTGTTGAAGTTATCTTTTAATTCCTACCACAAATTTTCATTGGGATTAAGATCAGGACTCATGAAAAGCCATGGCAGCACATTTATCCGATTTCTTAGGAGCCACCTAGTTGTAGACTTGACCGTGTGCTTTGGGTCATTATCCAGTTGAAATACCCACCGCCTTACAAGTCCCAAACTATTAGCTGATACCTTCAGGTTTTCATCCAAAATAGAAATATAGTCATCAGAGTTCATCTTTGCTTCATTATTATTATTATTATTATTATATATGAAAGTTTTAGCCTCCCTTAACCACGACAAAGATGTTCCAAGAGAGGAAAGAGGAAGGCACCATTTAGTATGGAGTCGAGGGAACGCGAAATCTATGCACAAAGTGCACAGAAACAGTAAGCTAGGAAAGAAGGTCATGAAACAAGAAAAAAGTTGAAGAAGAAAGTAGTAGGTGCTGAAAAACAGGACAGCAGTGAACCGAAAAAAGATGGTCCGTAACAAAACAAAAACCTATTTTTTTAAAACAAAAAGGAAGCCTACCTAACCTTTAGCTCGGGCCCTCACATAGTCCCCCTGGGAGCGCTAATTCCCATAGATACAACAGTTGTATCCCCCTGAGGGGTCATCTTTGCTTCAATTGCAACCAATTTTCCAGTACCCGATGAAGCAAAACAACCCTAAAACATCAGTGATCCACCGTTGTGTTCAACTGTTGACAGTGTTTTTTGGCAGGAAAGCTTCACCATTGCTACGCAAAACATTTTTCACATCATTGTGCTAAAAAAGCTCGATTATGGTTTCGTCACTCTATAAAGCTTTCTCCCAAAATCCTGTCCTTATCCAGGAGTGACTTGGCTGAGTTCAAGTGAGAAGCAACATGACATGGTTTGTGGAGTCATTCGAGGTTGGCTTCCGTGTAAACCTTCCTTGTTCAGACAGTGCTGGATTGTGTGATTGCTCACGCTAGTTCCCTGAGCATTCAATCTCTCGGTAATGTCGTCAAGCTTCACTCGAGGATTAGCGCTGACCTCACGACACAATTTTTGAAAAGTACTCACCGAGAGGTTTTGTTTGCGACCACGCCCAGGCAAAGTTTCTACAGTACCAAACTTAGCAAACTTTTTTATTACAGATTGTACTTTAGATCTTTGGATGCTCTAACGCTTAGATATGTCACAAAAACTATTTCCAGCTTTGTGGCAGTCAATTGACAAAGTTCTACTCCTCTGGCTTCCCATTAGCTCTGGCACAATTATCTAGAATGATCTCCCATCTAGAATATTTAGGAACATTTTAGACAATTTTTTTTCTATAAAACAAGCATAACGGTAAATACTTCTAAAAAATGTAATGTCCTCAATTGTAGGAATATTTTTGTTTTTTAGTGTTTCTAAAGTTCAGCTTGTTATAACTTTCAAAAGTAATATTTTGTTCTAGAAACTTAGTATTCTTGTCACTAATATGTGCTTCATACCCTATGAAAATCTTATGCTTGTGGCAACAATAGTTTTTGAGCAATTCTAGAAAGTTTTGACAGACAGGGGTGTACTAATAATTTGGTCGCTAACTGTATGCTTGAAATTTGCTCCCCGTGAAGGCAAATGGCTTAGCGGCTTTTTTTAAATTTAAAATTTTTTAAAATAAAATTTAAAAACGAATTTTTTCAACGATGCGGAACATGAAATTTTTCGAGGGGGGAGTGAATAAAAATGGCTGTTTCTTTCTTTGAGAACAAACTCTGAATGAACCAAAAATGACACTGCTCTTTGCAGAAGTGCAAAAAATCACCTAATAGTTTCCACAATTAGTAGTTTCCTTAAGGAGGTTTCCCACAAACGCCTTCAAATGTTACCTCGTACATACTGCATCTCGATTTTGATCTTGCGGTACGCATACGTGATGGATAAAAAAACATACGCGCTATCTCATTAGGCTCTCGTTCGAAACTGATCAGAGTTCGCACAAAGCGGGATACAGAACTCTCATGCCCAAAAACGCTGCTTGGCACAGCATTTTGAGGAAACTCTTGCAACGCAACGGTGTAAGGAAAATTCTTTCAACACTTTTATTAACAAACCTCGTATTATGCACAAAAATGTAGAGGCAACGGTATTACTTTGCGTAATCACACAACCTTGCAAATTAGTCTTTTTATGAATACTAGTCCACCCCCTTTATTTGAAATAAAAAAAGGGGCGAAATGAAAGAAAGGCCGTAAGAAATAAAAAAACTACAATCTCTCGACAGTTGATGAGGCCGCATGATCACAGCCCGTCAAAATATATAGGGCTGGAGCTTGTATCACATATACGCTCGTCACACACTTTCGGCTGGTTTCAAACAGACGGACGGACGCGGCTCTTATTATAGTATAGATTTGAAATACCGCAGCCAATATCTTGGGCGGAAATATTAAAAACTGAAATAAAGTCATCATGATTTTAATCCTCAACCGACAAAATTTATTTCATGTTACCATCATTGGACTGGCCCTGGCATCAGGTTTTCACCGGCATCAAAATACTGACGGAACTGCCACTCAGCAGTGAGCTTCAAAAAACATGTTTAAGGGCTACATAAGACCCCAAATGAAATAAAATACATAATCATTTTTACCGAGTGTGTCATACAAGGGGTTTGTGGCAAAAGAAGGCTAGATTTAAAAAAAAAAAAAAGAAAGCAAACTAAGTAAAATTGCTTCATTAATACTCCTAGAGCAAATCCATCGTACAAACTCAACAAGTCAATAAGTGGTACGAAGTGTGTTGTGAGCACGCATTTTGAGCAGTAACTGAGCCGATAGAGATTGATGCGCGTGAGTTGAATGCTGGAGGACTGACCCCTCCGGCCATGCCAAAGTATGGTCGCAAACACACCTTTCACTCAGCTCCGAAAAGTGACATTGATTCTTTACTGCAGTTGGATCTTACCTTCAAGTTTCTGAACGACTCAAAACGAGACAAAGTATGCTCATAACAGACTTGCAATTCGACGAGATCAGGGCAAGTTGCCAGCAACGTGTCGAGCTTATCTTGGCTGAAGACAACATAGCTGATGAGACAAAAAAAACTCGTGAGGTGTTCGCCTTGCTGGTGACTCAGAAGCCCTTGCAAAAAATTGCAGTGCAAGGAACGATTCATTGTATTATCGTTTCAACCAAATATGATTATTATTATTATATAAGAAAGTTTTAGCCTCCCTTAACCATGACAAAGATGTTCCAAGAGAGGAAAGAGGAAGGCACCATTTAGTATGGAGTCGAGGGAACGCGGAATCTATGCACAGGGTGCACAGAAACAGTAAGCTGGGAAAAAAGTTCATGAAACAAGAAAAAAGTTGAAGAAGAAAGTAGTAGGTGCTGAAAAACAGGACAGCAGTGAACCGAAAAAAGATGGTCCGTAACAAAACAAAGACCTATTTTATTACAACAAAAAGGAAGCCTACCTAACCTTTAGCTCGGGCCCTCACATGGTTCCCCTGGGATTCAACCAAATATGAGTGAATTGGGCTAAGAATTTTGTGATAGACGTAGAAATTATTCTGGCAAGATTAACATATGTAGGAACTACATCATGGCACCAGATATGAAAGCAAAAAGAATGATACAGTGGATATCGGAACTATTTAAGCTGCAATTGTACTGCTTAATTTTAAGGCAAAATTTCATTATCGATAATGGTCATTACTATTTGACGAGAAATAGAAATAAGCTCCTTCCATTCCTTTATCTGAGAAATCAGATCTCACAATAGCTTTCTTTTCGCAAAGGCCAAATTTTGAAATTTCACACCTATTGATTTTTGTGATGCCCCCTCCTTACTCTGGCATCCGTAGGCTTGAAACTTTCCCGCTCTTAAATTCTTTTCAATTAGTTAAATTTAAGGGGACTCTCTCCTACGGGAAAAAAAACTTCATTTTATTGGTTGAATGCATGCACAAAGGCTTCGTTGTGTATCCTATGAAATTGTATGCTTCTAGACAAAATGGTTCGGGAGAAATCGATCGTCGAAGCTGCGTAGTTATTAGTTGCGCTGCGGCCGAGTGTTCCATTATTGCCAAGATGCCAGTGCTTTCTTGCAGAGCACTGTTGAAAGCTAAATTATTACTAGTCGTAACTATTTTGAAATTAGCTAATCAGAGCTCATGACTCAAGAAGACTTGTCAGTTATGCTCTAGTTATAGAGGTGATTTTTTTCTAGTTATGCAGGTGATACATGTTGCGCTTTTTTTTGGCTTGCACCCTTCTGCGGAATATTTTTCATGTTTCTAGGAATTCGGGTTTATTGACGTAGCGGCTTGGTTTATGGCTCATTGTTTTCGTAATTAGATGAACTACAACCACTCCATATGTTTTCAATTTAGGTTTTTGTTTTCTTATAATTTTTTTCTAATGTAAAAATATTTTTTATTCTTCGTCTCTCTTTTCAAAAAATTTCTAAGATGTCAATAACAAAATTAAAATTAAAATTGAGATTGTAAAATATTGTTTTTCAAGCGCGATGACATTGAAGCGACTTTTCTAATCAGTTTGCTTTTGAAGAGTGAAGAGTGCCTTTTGAAGAGTGCCCCATAAAAACTTTCTTGTTAGAATAACTCGTTTTCTAAGCAAAAATTAAAAAATGTTTGGGAGCAACATTTCAAATCTAAATTTAATATGTGGTGAAATTTTTAGATTTATCTGCTTAACAGGGAAAAAGTTTGTCAAAAAGTGAAAGAGTCCCCTTTATCATATAAAATTTGTGTATTTCAATAGTCTTTTTTGAATGGATTACAAGTGAGATCAATACGTAAATAATTACAAATCAAACATTCATGTTTGTGAGCAATTAATCTACGTTCCAGGGTCATCTTAGTTCTGCTAATGGAACATTTATTAAGAGACATTCTATTCTGTCACACTCAAACTGATACATAACTTTGACCCTGCACAGATCATTTCATTGAACCTCGATCTTGAAATAATTTTTACAAAGAAACCACTGATTATGTCTTTTATAGCATGCATAGATTTTGATTGCTGTATCTGAATTTGTGGGTTTAACAAAAGTTTTGGCAATATTCTTGAAGACTCGTTCATATATGAACTAATTCTCACGCATTTTTTTCATGAAATATATTAAAAGTTTATTGAACAAGATAAAAGTCAAAGAAGAATGTAGCAGGTGCTGGAAAACAGGACAATAGTGAATCGAAAAGAAATGGTTCATAACAAAACAAAAAACCTTTCCTATTTGAACAAAAGGAAGGCCTACCGTACTGTCAGCTTGGGACCTCACATATTCCTGAAATACATAGATGTGACGCCTAAAACTCCAGATTATACTATCGGGAAAACAAGCATATTATGCCGTCACAAGTACGCATCCTCCCTGTGCGTATGTTCATACGTGTTCAAGACTACGCCCTAGAGCGGGCTAACCCCAATGCGCTTTGCTGTGTCAGCAATGTTAGGACTATATAAGGCTTGTGCGGAGCCCCCTCTGCGCACTTGGACCGAGTTCTACCCTGTACTAAGTTCTCTACGATTAAACTCGCACAGTAACCTGCGTATTCACTCTACCCTCCGAAGTCGCAACCCTAGAGATATAGACACATAGATAAAGGGGCGCGATAATATGATGTAATAGTGCAACACAAACGTATGAGCTATAGATGTTCCAGGCAAAATTATTTGTCACTCTTCACTGCATTGAAGAGCAGCTGAACACGTATTTACCTAATTATTACGCGACCCCATACAATCCCCGACAAATAATTTGGAGGGGGGTGGGGGGAAACCAGACATTAATTACCAGCAATCTTTTTTTTTTACATAAACATAGACTGAAACTGACCTCGAACTCAACATTTGGGGGGCCATGGCTCCTGTGCCACCCCCCTGGCTGCACTACTGACTTCTTGTATTATCTGAAGTTTCTTAACTTCTATTCCAAAGTAAACCTGTCATTAAATTTGAACTCTTCACTTCTAACGCGTGTTTTTAGCTTCATCACAAAATCCGTGCACCAAATAAAACTGTCCAAACAATCACACTTGCTCGAACTCTCTCAGCAATTTTTTGCCATCAAATTCACGTCCACCATCCGTTGAAAGTGGCACAAAGTAACACACACAAAACAAAAATATATTACAGGATAATAGTTAAACGCCGTCACAACAGTAAAATCGTCTGGAACAGTTTGGTGGGTTCAACTATTTTTATCGTTCTCCTCGAGTGAAACGAAGAGTAAGGGCAGAAATAGAACTAAAAATATTTTTGTTACGACTCACTTGCAATCCATGTCGAATGTGTGGAACATTCGGAACGTTCTTAACTTGGGTTGCAGTAGGTTTATAAGCCTTAAATAGACATCAGAGACGTCAGAGAGCGAGAGCTCTTTCAAAGGAAGCTCCAGCTTGCCCATCATTTTGAGCTTCGTGATGCTTCTCAGGCGCAGCACCTCAAGCGACTTGCAGCATCGGAGCTCGCTGAAAAGGCATGTGGTTCTCCATATATTCTGCAGAGACAACAATTTACTTGATTAGTGATAGTAATATAGAATTTGTGCACAAGTAAGGAGTTTGAGATGTTTAATTACTTTAGCTAGACTGTTTCATGAGAATGAGTTATTTCTAACATTTCTAAGAAAAATGAACTCCTAAATAATGGAATCTAACGTAACATTTAAAATTAATTCATCCATTCCTTACTCTAGCTAGTGCAACTGATGCCGGCATCACAATTTCATCACGCAAAGAAATTAAGTTCAAATCCTACAGTATGTTGATTAATCTCTATAATAGCCTCATTACATCTCTCGACTAACTGCAGAAGGTAGACGACTGAAAATATTCTGAATGACAAGTATTACCTAAAGAAAAATTTACTGAAATATTTTCTAATGAGCCCTAGAAACCAATAATACACAGTAAGGATTGAAGATTATAGGTTAGTTTAAGCATCCATAACCACTACAAAAATGAGCGTATTGAAAAGATCAAGGAGGAAGGCACCATTTAGCATGGAAATAAGGGAATGCAGAATCTATGCAGAAGGGCATAGAAACAGGAAGTTGAGAAAGAAGAACATGAAACAAGATAATAGTTGAAGAAGAAGAAAGTAATAGATGCTGAAAAACAGGACAGCAGTGAACCGAAAAAAGGCGGTCCTTAATATAATAACAATACATTTTATTTCAACAAAAAGGTGGCCTACCTAACTGTCGGCTCAGGCCCTCACACATTTTCCCCCTAAGAGTGCTAATTCACATAGATACAATAGTTGTATCCCCCTGAGAGAATACACCGTGAGAAACATGGAACCCAGCAATGTAGCAGAGATGAAATATTTAGCTATTCTAAACCATTTAAAAGATAATTCACAACTATGAGGTATACGCAACTATGTCTGAGCTATACGTTAATGGAAACTATGAGCTAAATAGTAACAATATACTGAACAAAAATTAACACCCACTTCAAGGCAGAGGGTTCTGAGCTTGAGGCATTTCGAGAAGATGAATCTGAGGCTCGGGTAATGACGACGATTTTTGGAGAAGCGCAGCGACAGAACTTCCAGATTGGGAGCAAGCCGGCCTGCAACAGCCAGGATCTAGTCAGCCATGACTATTTACCTCCTACAATGGGTAAACCATTGAACACTTTAATTGAGATTGTTCAAACAAAGCCTCATTGTAAAATTCATCTCATTTTGCAGAAACACTACAATAGCATAACATTTTTATGCCTCAGCTGATACATAGCAATAGGAAATTTCACTTTAGAGTTGCAAAACAGAATCCTTTGAGTTCTTCAAGGATCTATTTTCGGGCCTCTTTAATCCCATTTTTGTTGTAAAATCATGTCTCTTAAAATTAGTACTGTTTGCAGAGGACAGCATATCATCAAGTTTCGTAATCAAAAACACTAAAAGCATTGCAAACCAACTGAAAGAGGAATAGAACAATGTTTCACACAGGTTAGTAGTGAATAAAATCATCAGGAGAATTTTTGACACGACTAAACGTATATTATTCTCCTTTAAAAAAACTCAATTCAAACATGAGTAGTCATAAAACAATTCACTGATAACTGCAAATTACAGAGGGTAATATACTAGGGGAAATAAGGATCTTGAAAAATCATGTACATGCATTGATCTATTGAAAACAATCAGGATTTTGTACAAAGTCAAAAACATCTTGCCGCGTGAAGCAGTAAAAATCCTTTACAGCATACTGATCTGATTATTTATGTAGAGCATGCCATGTAAAGACAAAAGATGAAACTGACAGAATATACTGTTCACAGATTACATCAGATAAATTACTTCAAGCTTGCCTGACCGCTGCAAGGGATTCCCAAACGAGGAAGGTTGAAGGCACCATTTATTTTGGAGTTATAGGGAATGCAGAATCTATTAAAATAGTGTGTTCCCACAAAGATTGTCCAGCATAGAAACAGTAAATTAGAAAGAAAGGTTCTGAACTAAGAAAAAAATAGAAAAAAGTACAAGCTTCTGAGAAACAGAACAGCCGTGAATTGGAAAATGATATTGAACAAAAGAAAAAATTTTTTATATCAAAAAAAAATAAAGAAAGCCTCATTAACCAACAGAGCAGGACCTCAAATTTTCCCGCTGCAAGCGCTAGTAAAGGCAAATAGAAAAGTTGTAGCTCTGAGGGGAATACTACTTATATTTTTGAGGAAGTTTAATGCACATAATATCCAAACTTAATAAAAGTTCTGACTTTTGACTTCAAATTTGCGGTCAAACTGACAACCATTACTATTAGACGACTAATAGAAATGAGCTCGTCACCGGGCCTTGATTTTTCTTTTTCGTCAGGCGACCAAGATTTTCAAGCCAATGACCACAGCAACAAACCATTAAAATTTGCTTTTGTTTTCTTGTGCTTCTTTTCTCCCAGTGTTCATTACAAATTTAGAAGTTTTCAAAATTTATTTGAAAATATAGCATCAATTTACTAAAAGCACGGTTTTTATTTGAACCCTCATTAAAGGCTGGTTAAAATCATATTAACCCTTTAACGCCCACATTTTTATACTCATATTACCCTTATAACAACCACAATCACTAAACCGACACTGGCATTAAGTAGTCACTGTTATCAAGATGGGGAAGGAACTGCCACTCGGCAGTGAAGTTCAAAGGACACATTAGTGAACAAATTGAATAAGAAATACAATATATTATTGTTATGTTTGAAAGAGGACCGTACAGTCCACTTGGGCGTTAAAGGGTTAAATAATCACATTGCAAAATTAAACCTCACTACCACAACTATAGACACAAACGAGCCATTGTTTCGGCGCAACTGTTATAAGGTGGCGCAGGATACATAGCGCAATCGCTGACACATAAATCGTCAGCGTGACTGCTGGGACGTAACTCAGGTACCCGGTACACAGTATGCAACTGGTCAGCGCGACTGCCGTTACGTTACTGCTACCGGTCAACCCGCATGCTGAGGTTCCAGCACCAACGCTCCTGTATAGTACAGACTGCTGTTACTCTTAGACTTACAACAAGATTGCAAAGGACAAACAGTCTGCCAAACGGGGTAGTGAATGATCTTGTCGTTCAAAAGCTCATAATCCCTTTTACTCTAATGCCAGATCTCACGATAGCTTTCTTTTTGCGAAGGCCAAATTTTCAAATTTCACACCTCTCAATCTTTGTGATACCCCCTCTCTACTCTGCTTTACGGTGGCTTGAAACTTTCCCCCTCTCTAATTCTTAGCGACAAGTGACAAATAAATAAAACAAAGTCAATAGCAGAAGCAAGTCATAATATCAAACGGAATGCTGTTCCTGAACTCTATTTCTCAGCATGATTAATGAACAGGGTAAAATCTGAAACTATGGAGATACTACTTAGAATAAAAGCAATATCTAAAAAGAACATCACGCTTTAGTTTTTCTTAGCAAGATATCAGCATGTTTTACATGCTCAATAATTTGTATGATAAAAATATGTGTAGCAATTTATTCATCATAGTTTACTGCAACATAAGCTCATCTCTCGATAAGTTGCCTCACAAGATTAGTAGCTTATTAGACCCGTAATGTTTATGCAGAAGACCATTAGAAATGAGGCTTATTCTTAGGTCTTTTTTATAACAATGTGCATGCTGGTGTTACATAAATAAACCTTTCAAATAAATGAATACACCATTTCACGATGCAGACAATTTCTACTATATGGATAAGAGGATACAAGTAACAACTAATTCATTTTGCAAGCACTGTTGGTCCAAAGTGAAATACTCTAGTAATCCTCACACAAACTAGAGATACTGCAAATTCAAAACAGAGGCAATGTCTTGTTAATTTATTGGGAGGTCTCACTAAAGATATACTCAGAACTTAACTACACTATCAGAGCAACACAGGCAATCATAGCTAGGTGATATTTTTGCTAAGTATGACCTTAAATTAGAGATTAAAATACAAACGGAGAAGAGAGAGTTGAAGACAACACCGTGTACTAGCAAGTTCACTGGAGCTTAACACAAGAAAGAATACATGAGAAACAGGCGTAACCTTGGAACAAACTCTCCTCATTTGGCAATGAGTAACTGAGGAAATCTTCAACGAATATTGAAGTTCCAAATTATTAATATGGGAAACAGTCACTGTAAAAAGAACACTTGAACGTGTTAGGATTTCTAAACATTGATCAAGGAACATCTACTATACCCTTTCACCTCTCTCTCAGCGAGAGGTCGCACTAATCATACTAACATTCACCACAAGGAGTCTCCAAAACTTGGACAATCCCCCAACGCAACATTTGTCATTCTCACCAATGGCCGCTACGACGTTAACGTCTACGTAGCACCGGTGCTCATCTAGATGAAGTGTGGTGAGGTGATCTCCATTCAAGATCAGCATCTTGTACATGATTAACTTGTACTCATGTAGTCGGCCATGTTCAAACGACACTCCAAGCAACTTTTTGACAGCCCTGAAGATATAAAACATTGGAAATAGTGAGAAAATTCGCATTTCATTTGATGCAATATGTAAATTCTTTATTTGACAGACAAAATTCTCTCGATTGGAAACATTTTAGAACCCAATTATAATATGCCTTCGATAGTAAAAATAAAATCTGCTTTGCCATTAAATGAACAGTGTAATGGGGCGATTCACCAGTCTCCTAAACCGTGTTTGCTCATGAGATGGTGCAATCTGCCTATTCCCCTAACCCCTATTTTTCTGTTTCAGAACAGATGTATTAATGTAAAATAGTAAAGGAGAAAATTCCAAGTGCAGCATTACAGTAGAGGCAAATTATTAAGAGCAGCACCATCCAGCAAGGGTAAGAGTAATAGGCAGCAATAGGGTCGAAATAAAGGAATGTGTACGTTTATTTAATTATTTATTGATTGAAATACCTTATTGTAAATGATATTGATTATTAATTAGGTAAAAGTGAGAAATTATGTACTCTATTGCTTGTATTAGGGTAAGTTATTTATTATGCATTGTGGATTGGCAGGAAGACCTCCAATAAACCTACACAGCTTGAGACTGAGGAGCAGTCCACAAAGGCTGAGTCTTCCTCCGATCTCTTGCGGCTGCTGTACTCCAAATCGACCTCCGACCCTCCAGTCAATCTCCAATCGGAGAGCGGGAGTTGAACCCGACGGGAGACACCAGTGCAATCACCCGAAGCTCGGTCGTGTCCGTCACAACCTTGAGGACAAGGGACAGCCTACAACAGCAACTGATTCCTTGTGCAAGTGCTGCCGATCTCTTGCTGCTGCTGTGCCTTGGCATCAGCTGCCACTGCCGCACTTCGGCTTGCCTACCGTACTCCAGCATCTGCAACCGCCGCACCTTGCATCTCCTGCTGTGCTCAGGCAGCTCCTGTTGCACTCTGGCATCGCTTGCTGCGGCCTTGCTCTCGCACCTATTGCTTCTGCACCCCTGTATTGCTGCGCCCTGGTCACCCTTGCACTCCTGCAAGCCAGTCTTGGGTTGCTTTGGGGTTGCTGCCACGTTGGATTACCCCTAGTATAGGTAACCTCTGCGTTATAGTTGTGTGTATTTCGTTAGGGTAATGTGTAAGTAGGTAGGGTATTACTGTCCACATCTGGTTATATTTTCTGTGTTTACTTGTGTTATTGTTAAAAGTATGTAAATAAACAAAAAAAGAAAGTGAAAAGTAATCCCATGACCTGGGAGTGTTGGCTCGTTATTCACCTTGAGACATGATAGAAATAGGATATAGTTCATCCACAACCAATGTAGAGTAGTGCTAGCGGTCTATGCTACACGTGTTGATGGTAGGAAGCCTACCTGTCCCACAACATTGTGTTTTTGGTGCCGTGACCAGGATTGATCAGGATAGACCAGGATAACCCAGGATTTTGAAATAGAGTAGTTTAAATATTTCAACCTATTATTTAGTTTAGCCCGGCCATCAACTTGCTATTCAGCCTTAACCTAAATCATATAATTATGTCTCAAGGTGTCTCAATTAGATAACCAGAATGTGGACTTAGGATAGGTTGTCATTTATTTCATGTGTGTTTACTGTGCATCCTAGCCATTCATCACTTTTTGGGTTCATGGTTTGCAGCTAAGGCTCCCAGATTTTCCTTTTGGCTTGCCGAGCTGTCACACTGTTCCTGTGGGCAGAGGTAAGTCAAACCAATTTGATAATATTAATTTTTTGCATGGGATGTGGGATTGAGTGAAAGGGTTAATAGTTTGGAGGTCTTCTCTTCTGGCAGTAGAGTGTTGAGATGGCAGAGCAGGGGAATTCTGAGGAGAAAAGGGAGGCACCTTTGGTTAGTGATGGAGCTGGCAAAGAAATTTCAAACATTTCAGAACAGGAAGAGGACCTCATTGTACAAAATTGTGTGTACATGAACAAATTCTTAGCCAACCTAGAACAAATGAACACTTCACTAATGTCTAATTCATCTAAAAAGATGTTAGTTGAACTTAAGAAAAATTTCCAGCGGATTCAAATAGATGATGAAGATGAACAGAAACTTCCAAAAGTAGGGGTCGCTGGGCAAGGAGCGATACCCAAAGTCCGTAGGCCAACGAAGCTTCCAAGAGCCAAGTCATCTTCTTCAGAGACAAGCACCAGTTCAGATAGGTCCACAAGTAGTTCAGAGTTGCAAGACCTGAGCTCCAATTCTTCAGCCAGGAGCAGACGCAAACAGGAACCCATCCCAGCCATGCAGTCAACCGAACTCAAAACCCTGATGAAGCTGATGGAAAAGTTTGACAACAGGAGAATTCCACAACAAGAGAAATTTGATGAAAAATCAGGACAAAGCCTAGAGACTTATCTGAAGAAATTTGAACGATATTGTGAGGAAAACTACAAAGGGGACAGCAGCTTCTGGTTGGGTGAGCTGGAAAAGCACCTTAGTGGACAAGTCCTCATTGCATTCAGGTCTTTGAGAGATGTAGGAGATAACTATCGGACAGTCAAACGTAAATTAATCCAATGGTACAAGGACATGGCGGCATTACGGAAGAAGAAACACCGAGAAGACTTCAACAAGATCAAACATGGAAAAGGGGAACCTCTCTATCTCTACAGCAGCCGAATCGAAAGACTGTTCAAGGTTGCATATCCTAAGCATGGAGTCCAATCAAGCTCCATTCTGAGAGATAAGTTCCTGCAGACTATTCCCAAAGACTTGAAAAGAATAATCTCAACTCAGATGATCAGCGACAAAATTCACAACAAGAAAGTCAAATGGTCTTCAATCCAGAAGATTGCCAGATTTAAGGATGTGGAAGTGGAGAGTGAAAAGAAATCAGTAAGCGATGGGCATGAAGACCCAGAAAACTGTGAAGAAATAACCATCAGTGTTGGGCAAAGGAAACTATACAAGGATGCTGCCACACAGGGTGATCGGAGGATAGGACCTTCAAGTGGAACAAGCTCCAGCTATCCTAACTGGGGAAGGCATCCTACTCAAGACAAAATTAATTCATCAGGCCGACAGATAAATACGGTAAGGGCACCTGCAGGTTTCTCAAGGCCAGCACCAGCATCTTTCCACTACGATAATTCAGTAGGGAATACCGGACCAAGGAGGACGTTCAACATGAGACCACCAACTAGGTTAGCTTCTCGCAACATAACTTGCACCTACTGCAACAGATATGGTCATGGTGCTGGAGAATGCAGAACCAAGACTAATTCTTGCTATGTATGTGGCAAACAAGGCCATTATTTCAGGGATTGCAACCAGAGACAAGCAAGATTACTCCCAAGATCACAATCTCAACATTCACCTAGAACTCCATATCAAAACCAAGGAAATCGTGCTAGAGGCCCAAACCAAGAAAACATGGCAAATTTTCGCCCACAGGCTTATCAACCACATCGTGTCTACAGTGACGACAACCTGTGTAACAGGGCGTCAAACTGATGGGCTCTGGTAGAGAAAGGGGGTCACCAGCAGCCACAAAATACCCCTACACTCTGTTCTCACCCTACACCACATGGAACCGCTATGAGTGCTTGAGAATAGAGGATGAGGACGACGAGGAGGAACCCACTGAATGTTTTTCCGAAGCACAGACGACAACGCAAGGCACTTCACCAAAAGTAAAGAAGGCTCCCACGAAAAGGAATCCGTCTAACATGCCTTTAGTCTCAGATAGAAAGGAAACATCCAAGAATAAGACGGTTACAAAGACAGAGGATGCCAAGCCGTCTGCTGTTGAAGATAACAAGGATACTTTGGTTAATCTAGCGGCATTAGAACCCAACAAATTGTTAATCATAGAAGTTCAAGCTGGAGGAAAGGAAATAGAGGCTCTAATTGACACCGGAGCTGCCACCAACATCATCAAGAAGTCACTGGTCGACCAATTGCATCTACCAACTGATCATAACAGTCCATTAGTTCTTCAGGGGTTGGGGATGGTCAACGTGACAACACTCGGAGCAACAAACCTCAGTTTTTCTTATTACAACATCAGTGCTAGTAGGACTACCTTCAGGGTGGTGCCAGACAATGCCATAAATCATCCTATGATACTGGGAACTCCATTTATGATTGACGAAAGGCTCATAATAAATATGAATAAAAAAATGATTTCAAAGATGACCAAAGAAAATGCTCGAGTGAACATATATTTAGGAGATAAGACAATACCTAGACTAATAATTCATGAATCTGTTCCTGTCCATGCAGCAGAAACTATTACTTGTCTAAGTCAGTCAGCTGAAGTTCAAGTAAGGGTGAATTTAATAAGTCAGAGTAAAACTTGCACTGACTGCAACTATTACTATAATGGAAAAACTAAGAACAAAAACATCACTGGAATGGATGGAATTTTATCCATGAAAAGTGAAAAGCAGACAGTCATAGTCCATCAGAGATGTCCCATAAAATGCAAAAAGATTAAAAAAGGAGATTTACTAGGTTATGCCAGTACCATTGTGGAACTGGAAGATGAACCTGAAACATCAGGATGGACTGTAGAAAAAATGAGAGAAGAGTTAAACCTAGGAGAAACATTGCAGACCGCAGAAAAGGAAAAAGTTTTTAACATGTTGAAAAAGGTTGAGGCAGCACTAAGTAAGGATGCAGGTGATATTGGTAAGGCACAGGTAACACCCCATAAAATAGAGCTTACTAATAACACGCCCATATGGCAGAAACCCAGACGGTTTGCTGACCCAGTAAACCAAGAAATTGAAAGGCAATGTCAAGAACTGAAGGCTTTAGATATAATTGAAGACAGCCGATCGCCATGGTCATCACCGGTGGTACCCATTAGGAAACCAGATGGACAGTTGAGACTATGCATAGATTATAGGAAACTAAACAGCATAACAAAACCTGAAAAGTTCCCAATGCCAAATCTAACAGACTCAATTTACAGTGCACATCAAGTTCAATTTTTCACTAAGCTTGATTTGATTAAAGGGTACTATCAAGTCCCTATTGATGAAGATAGTAGGCAATATACTGCATTTAGCACTACCCATAATCAGTACCAGTTTAAAAGATTGAGTTTTGGCCTCAAGAACAGTGGAATCCAATTTCAGAGAAATATGCAAGAAATTCTGTCGGACTTATGCTTCAAAAATATTGTTATTTATATCGATGACATCTTAATAATGAGTAAATCATTTGAGGAACACCTATCCATGGTAGAGAAAGTTCTGGCCACCTTAATGAATAACGGCATCAAGATCAAAGTCGACAAGTGTGAATTTTTCAAGAGGAGCGTTTCATTTTTGGGTCATTTGGTCAGCTGCAATGGAATTCAGAAATCCCCAGAGTTCATAGAAAAGGTACTAAACTTTCCAAAACCATCTAACGTAACACAGCTCAGGCAATTTTTAGGTTTAGTCAATTTTCAAAGAAAGTTTGTAAGTCAATGTTCTGTCATTGCAAAACCTCTAACAGAATTAACAGGAGGACCCAAAAGGAACGTACTTCACTGGACTCCGGAAATGGACGCCGCATTTGAGGCCTTAAAGAACAAACTCGCCGAGGAAGTTACTCTTTCTTTCCCAGACTATTCAGGAGAGTCTGAGGACCTGGAACTTTTTGTGGATGCTTCAGGCGTGGGGGCTGGAGCATGCTTAATGCAAAAACAACAAGGAGAGTACAAAACCATAGCATATTCCTCTACTACTTTCTCAGAAGCTCAGCGTCGCTATTCCACAATTGAAAGGGAACTGGTAGCATTACGGTTTGGGATTAAGACTTTCAGAGCATTCTTATTTGGGGTCAAATTCACGCTTTACACTGATCATAAGCCGTTGTTATACTTACACAACATGTCGCGGGAAAACTCTAGGCTGATGCGTACCATCACTGAATTAGCAGAATACGATTTTACAATCAGGTACCGACCTGGAATACACAATGAAGCAGCTGATGCTCTTTCTAGAGTAATTCATGGGAGACCTACTGTTGCCGAGCATTCACACTGGGCTAAGACTTCTGAACTACCCAAAGGTTTAAAGGTGGTAGAAAAGGTGGAAGGAGGAGGAAATTCCTTGTTCATAGCATTGTTTTTATTATTATCAGATTTGGACGTGGAGGGATCTGACATGAATTTACCTGAGGACCATGAAGCCCTGCGTGAGCAATTAGTACAACACTTGATAGATAACCCTGAGAAGTTCAATATTAAAATTGACAAAGCCAAACAAAAGCAACTGAAGTTAATGAAAAACTCAGGGGAACTACCTTGTGAAGAGGTTCTTTTGGCAGCTAGTGACGTTTTCAAAGTGGAAGTTTGGGTACACCATGGGATGTCTTCACCAGTTATCTTCAAATCAGATGAGTTGCCACCAATACCAAAAATTTTGCACTTGCAATGTTTGGCTGGAATTCACTTTAATCCAGTTATAGCCCTAAATGCAACATCCAATAAGAGAATTCTGCAGCATGTTCAAGACAAACACATAAACCTGATACAGTCATCAGTAGCCATGTCAGTGGATCTTCATGTAGATTTTCAGGAACCCATAGAACCCAACCCTGATCCAGAAGGGTTATCCCCGAGCATTCAATGTATCTGTGGACACGGTTCTAAGGGAAAATATATTGCTACTATCAAAGAACACTCTTTCTGTTGTATAATTGATACTGGTGCACAGGTTAGTGTACTTAGTAAAGCAGCTCTGGACCTCATCAACCCTGATGCTTTGGCCATTAGTGTGACGAATAGGGAGAATCAACTATTGGGAGGAATAGGCCAAAACCAGACAGAAATCCTAAAGATTGTACATTTAAAGCCCAAATTACTTGATTTAGAGGTAATGGAGAGCACCCCTTTTGCTGTCGTGGATACTAAAGCTATGCCGTGTTGTTGCATTTTAGGAGCAAATTTCTTATCCAGGAACCATATAATTCTAGACTTCCATGCTAAACAATTACACATTGATAATGAAGTAGAGCAGCTAACCTGCCCCTTGCAGTTAGCACAGGGTACTCATCTTATGAGACTATCAGATTTTTTTGGCCATATACATACAACTGGTGAGAATGCTTCTGATCATAGTGTGAACCCCTTGTCTGATCATGAGCAACGTTCCATGACTGAATCCCATACTCAGGAAATCAATCATGGTACACCTAGGGTAAAGTTCACTATAACTAATGAACAGTTAGTGGATATCCAAAATAATGACCTCACCTTGAGTACTCTGAAAGAGCACATTACTACCAATTTAGATATTCAGCTCTGGAAAAACAAAACCCTAGATCAATTTAAGACGCACAAGAAAAGCCTTAGAGTACATCTTGATTTACTTATAAGAGACACCGACAGGTATTGCTCAGTCGTAGTTCCATTTGTGTTAATGACTGAAATTGTTCTTAAAGTACACACCCAACTGGCCCACATTGGCCGACACAAGTTAGTTGACATTATTTTGAGGAGCTTTTGGCATCCAGCCTTGGATAAAATTGCCAGAGATATCTGTGTTGCATGTCCGCATTGCCAATTCTTCAAAACCAGTAGCCAGCACATTATTCCCCCTACTCTTAAGATAGAGACATCATTACCGTTTGAACTAGTAGCAGTAGATTTAATGGTATTACCAAAATCCCATAAGAACAACTCCATTGTCCTGGTAGCGGTTGATCACTTCTCTAAATGGTTAGCCGCTGTACCATTAAGTAATAAAAAAGCTAAAACAGTTTCTTCTGCATTCTCAAATTTGTTACCTGCATTGGCTCGTTTACCTAACAGGGTATTGACAGATAATGGCCCAGAATTTAAATCAACAGAATTTAATGCACTCCTTGAATCACACAATATTTCTCATATCTATTCCACTCCATACAAGGCATCATCAAATGGGTGTGTGGAGAGGTGCAACCGGACTATTATCCAACTTCTAAAGGGACTAGTGGAAGAAAATCCCAGTACATGGGACATTCAGCTGTCACGAGCCTTGTTGGTCCATAATAATACCAAACATTCGCAGTTAGGAATGAGCCCGTCTCAGTGTTTATTACAGGCACCACATCCTACTGATTACAATATCCCTATTGATACCAACACCACTTCTACGTGGAAAGCAGGACACCCTAAGTTCTCGCCATTTAGTGTAGGTCAACTTGTCTTGAAAAAAACTATAAAGAAAGGAAATAGGGTCACAAGCAAACTATCTAGATGCTATGAAGGTCCATACAGAATAATAAAAGTACAGTCTGATAGAGTGACGTATGACCTGCAAAAGAATGATACA
The DNA here is from genome assembly GCA_030386875.1 of Morinoia aosen. Classification (NCBI taxonomy): domain Eukaryota; kingdom Metazoa; phylum Arthropoda; class Malacostraca; order Amphipoda; family Talitridae; genus Morinoia; species Morinoia aosen. The sequence continues at coordinate 29,804,464 of CM059567.1, read as the reverse complement.
AAGGGAGGAAACATTACTAAAGCACATTATAAACAATTAAAGCTATGGAAAGATGTACCAGACTATTTGAAGGAACTTGTCATCTTCAATGAAGAAAACGAACCTCAAAAGGTAACCACCGACAGTGAGGGCGAATCTGGATCAGGTCAAAATAGGCAGAATATAATCTTCAGTAGTAATCCTAGCGATTCAAGGGAGGAAGCTGTTCTTCCTTTTCCTAGCTGGACGAGTAGAACCAAGGATGTAGATAAGGTTGACAACAAAGTCTCTAAGTCAAAAGAAAAGGTGGGGTTAAAGAAAAGAAAGGAAGGGACCAAAAGGGTAAAACTCAACTTAATTCCTGAAAATTTGAGCAAACTTGCTTGCAGTGAAGCTACCAAAGACCAGGTATTACAACAAATTAGTATGGATTCCCATGTAATAGAAGACATTAATTATAGGATGTCATCTCCAATGTTTAGGGGGGTTTCAGATAGTTTTGATTTTGGATTGGATGAACCAGTATCCAGCATTAAAAGCAAAACACCTCAGTCAAGTTCCCTAAAGATAAGTAGTAATATTGAAACACAGGATAGCTCTTTGATTGAGAATTTTTTAATTTGGTCTGAGAGAGCTTGGAGTTACCAAGAGAGTTACCTACAAAAGGTAATTAACTGCTCAGAACAAGAAGCTCAAGAAGGAAACAAAGTAGCAGAAACAGATAAGGAGAGACAAGCTGAAGATATTCATCAACTATTTGCAAGCAAAACTTCAGAGGAAAGTTGTAACTTTTCAGGATTTACAGATGACTTCACAGGATTCACAGCTATTGACAAGGTAGGAGAAGAAAAATTAAATATTTTGAAAAGAATTAGAGATCATTCCAAACAGATGCAGAAAGGGACATCCAATTACAGACGATCCAACAATGAAGTTCTACGGGAAATGTGGCAAAGAAGATACATGTCCAGTGATACAAGAGTAGGTGTTGTAGCAAGTGATGGTGAGCAGACTAAGAATCCTCGTGTTTCACCAGCAAGGTTGGAATATACTTCTTCTGGTAGGGTTACTAGAGCTAGAGGGAATGTAGAAAACATGCCCAATGTACAGTTAAGAACATTAGAATATAAGGTTAAAAATAAGTAGCTTATAAAAAAAAAAAAATGAAAAAAAAAATTTGAAAAAAAAATACAAAAAAAATGGGTCGATTAGGTAATAAGTTAAGGATTAGGTTAACTAGTAGGTTAAGTAACAGGTTATGTTAATGATGCGTCTTCTATTGCAAACAAATGTGATGTTGTTGAAATGTATATAGACTGTTGTAAATAATTATTGAAAATTTGTGTAATGTCTGTGCTTTATGTCTGGATTGCCACGATATGTCGAGTGACAATACCAGCAACTTGCCGTGTTCTGTCGAACGGTATGGTAACATTAAAAGCGTTCTCTGCGTGTTTGTATATATTGTAGTTTGTAAGGTTTAATTAAGATGTCATGATGTGATAGAATTTCCCGTGACTCGGAAATTATAAACACTAGAAGTCAATTATGGTAATCGTATGTTTAGGATGTGATATTAGTGTATATAACAAGTGTACAGTGTTTAGAAAATAGCAGTAGGTGTTAAGTGCACCCTAAGGTTGCACTTGGTGGGGGGGAATGTAATGGGGCGATTCACCAGTCTCCTAAACCGTGTTTGCTCATGAGATGGTGCAATCTGCCTATTCCCCTAACCCCTATTTTTCTGTTTCAGAACAGATGTATTAATGTAAAATAGTAAAGGAGAAAATTCCAAGTGCAGCATTACAGTAGAGGCAAATTATTAAGAGCAGCACCATCCAGCAAGGGTAAGAGTAATAGGCAGCAATAGGGTCGAAATAAAGGAATGTGTACGTTTATTTAATTATTTATTGATTGAAATACCTTATTGTAAATGATATTGATTATTAATTAGGTAAAAGTGAGAAATTATGTACTCTATTGCTTGTATTAGGGTAAGTTATTTATTATGCATTGTGGATTGGCAGGAAGACCTCCAATAAACCTACACAGCTTGAGACTGAGGAGCAGTCCACAAAGGCTGAGTCTTCCTCCGATCTCTTGCGGCTGCTGTACTCCAAATCGACCCCCAAATCGACCTCCGACCCTCCAGTCAATCTCCAATCGGAGAGCGGGAGTTGAACTCGACGGAAGACACCAGTGCAATCACCCGAAGCTCGGTCGTGTCCGTCACAACCTTGAGGACAAGGGACAGCCTACAACAGCAACTGATTCCTTGTGCAAGTGCTGCCAATCTCTTGCTGCTGCTGTGCCTTGGCATCAGCTGCCACTGCCGCACTTCGGCTTGCCTACCGTACTCCAGCATCTGCAACCGCCGCACCTTGCATCTCCTGCTGTGCTCAGGCAGCTCCTGTTGCACTCTGGCATCGCTTGCTGCGGCCTTGCTCTCGCACCTATTGCTTCTGCACCCCTGTATTGCTGCGCCCTGGTCACCCTTGCACTCCTGCAAGCCAGTCTTGGGTTGCTTTGGGGTTGCTGCCACGTTGGATTACCCCTAGTATAGGTAACCTCTGCGTTATAGTTGTGTGTATTTCGTTAGGGTAATGTGTAAGTAGGTAGGGTATTACTGTCCACATCTGGTTATATTTTCTGTGTTTACTTGTGTTATTGTTAAAAGTATGTAAATAAACAAAAAAAGAAAGTGAAAAGTAATCCCATGACCTGGGAGTGTTGGCTCGTTATTCACCTTGAGACATGATAGAAATAGGATATAGTTCATCCACAACCAATGTAGAGTAGTGCTAGCGGTCTATGCTACACGTGTTGATGGTAGGAAGCCTACCTGTCCCACAACAACAGACTAAATTACATACATTAGATGATAGTTTAAACCTCCCTAGCCGTAACAAAGGCGTTGCAAAGAAAGAAAGGATGAAGGCACCATTTAGTATGGATTTAAGGGTACGTACAATCTATGCACAAAGTGCATAGGTGAAACAGTAAGACGAGAAACAAGTTTACAAACAAGATAAAAGTTGCAGATGAAAGTACTAGATGCTTAAAGACAGGACAGCAGTGAACCAAAAAAAAGATGGTCCTTAACATATCAAAATCATTTTATTTCAGCAAAAAGGCCTACCTAACTTTCGGCTTGGCCCTCAAACATTGCCCCCTGGGATGCCAATTCCCATAGATACAATAGTTGTATCCCTCTGAGGGGTTCATAACTCCAAAGGTTATCAGTTGTGAACTAACCTCAAAATAATTGTGAGAATTAAAACAACAGTCATAACACAGAAAAGGGTATAAGGCTGTCCATGTATTAATTGAAAGTAGATGCAGTAAATCATGAATGAACAATGCTTTGACTCAATCATAACATCACATGTAAACCAGCAATATTAAATAAATTTGATGAGACTCCTTATTTCCAACAAATGAGATTTCAAGAGAGCAAAGAGAAGTGACAAATTTTAACACACAGTAGAAAATGGGGAAGGTGTGCACAAAGTATGTTCTCACACAGGACATCTTGCATACAAAAGCAGTCTGTTAGGATAGAGGAGGCATAAAAGGTGAAAAAAAGATGGCAAAGAAGACATGAAGACTGAAAGAACCTAAGTGGGCATGCAAAAGAAAAGAAGTCTCAAAGCTTATCTATTGTCAAGATAACCTAACAGTATCTCTACAGGTGATGCCAGTCCCTATGGCTTGGGATAAATAAACCTAAATAACTTGAACCTATCTCATTCTACGCCCTCTGAACGGTAATCCAGCAAGACTTGTTATGCTAGTATAACAAAATTACTTTTAAAGAAATCCTTCCATCAGAAGTCAATTCATCTGGTTAACCCGCGCACTGTAACTGGTCGCCTCATTTACCAGGCTCACTGGTTGCCAGACGTAAGGCATAACCCCAAGTTGTTATACACCAAAATGATCGTCTCAGCGAGTGCTACACAGCTGGAGCCAGAAACCCCCACATTGTGGGGGTTAAGGCAGAGCTCCAACCACTTGGAAGTTGGGAGGGGTAAGCACAGTCAGTGTGGTAAATGAGGCGACCGTGAGAGGGTGTGCGTGCGAACAGTCAGTGGCAGCCTCAGTTACCAGCGAAACTACTCAGGGCCTTATTTCGCCTTATTTCGTAAAAATGGCAAATAAGACAAATCTGAAGTCAGTAGCGTGTAGAGCAGTATTTTATTCATATTGTGTGAAAATTACAAGTTTCGAAACACTATACTTACAGTAATATAACCAGACATGCAAACATGCATTTATGTAGGAACTAAAACGAAGAATGGATAACACCTAGTAGACATAAATGGTCATAACTTTTTTTCTAATTGTTGTAGAGGAAAAATAAAAACATCAGCAGGTTTGGAAGGATTTTCTGCATAAAATAGCAGTGAAAAACATTACATTGTTCCCAAAACACAAAAATGGCCATTGATCTCTTTGAAGCAATGTTGTGCAAAAATCTACGGAGTTTGACTCCATATTACAAAGAAACGGTTCAAGTTATCAAAAATCTGACAACATCAAAGTGTAAAGCAACATTTTTTACTCATTAATTCATATTTTTACATCTCTGCCTATTACGGTAAGTGAACAGGGAACGGCAGAGTAACGCGGGTAAATTGACTACTTTTCTGAGGGATGCGCGACCGTGCGCGGGTTAACAACACTTTCATATTTAGATCATGAATTTGAATGGACCTCTGTTAGATTAATACATGTACAAAAACATCAAAAACAGGGAGTTGGAAAATTCACTGCAAATATTTTAACCGCAAGTAAAGTCATCATAGCCACACGCTGTGCGGTACTTTTTTAGAAAAAATCTAGGTGTTCATAAAAGTTACAGAATTTCTCATTTTTATTCCAAAAAAACGATTTTCCGGTAAAAAATTCATTTTCAAACCAATTTAATAAAAAATTTGTAAAACAGTAAATCTTTTTTGTTCTTTGTGCACGAGTTGTCAAATTTTGAAAAAAGTGTAAAATAAATAGGAAAATGCACTGAGAACAATTTTGTCCCAAAACCCAGCCACTTTGTGTGTCATGGTGTCATGGGCTTATATGACACACTAAGGTGTGTCAACCATTACACACTAGAACGTAAGTCAATTAAATTTCACTTTCTCAAACTGGTCACTGTATACACTTATTTACAGACAACGTTTAAGAACGTCTAAGAATTAAGGAAACCTGTGAAGGTAATAGGATTTTTGGGAGAATTGGACTCCATTCACAAAATCTAAACAAAGTTCAGTTTTCTACAAAAAAATTTTGAGCCCTTTGAAATGTGTATATGTAATTCAACTCTCTCACCCACTTTAATAAGAGGTCAAAGAAAATACCCTATTGTGTACCAAAATATTTCGAACGTCCGGATGAGACACAAAGGTGTGTAAAAAATTTCTCCCAGTGTGACGTTCTAATTCAAAATAAGCTAAACAAATTACTAGTCACAATTGTAAAAAACGAGAACCCTATGATGAAAGCCTATTTTAATACATTTCAGATGATGTAGTGCATGACAAAAAATAATCAGATTAAGTGCATTTGCTAGGAGGAAAACTGACAAGTTCACCAGTATTGACGCGCACCTGCATGTTGCTGTCATTCCATCAGATAGGCATGGCTAGACGTACGTGAGTTTTACTAAGTTTGAGAAGTTCTGACAAACCACAATTGTACTATCTAGAGTTGTTAATATGCATGTACGTAAATTAGAATCAAATGATTAGAAAACCACAGCTTAAATCTTTTCTTGGTTTGGATTTTCATATATTGTCACTTCATTGGGTAATCACAGCTTTAAAACCCTAATAAGGTTCATTGCATTTGCAACCGTGTTGGCTAAAATTTGAAGAAATTGATGTTTGTAAGTAAATGAAGATCTGACAAAAAGTTTTTAGAAAGAAATTGAGCAAGTAATTTCACACAGCGAAATTTAAACTTTCAAAGTTTAAAGAGCACAACAAATTATTAGCTTTGAAGAAAATTTTTCTGCTACACAATAGGTTGCTAATCATTTCATTTCTGGACTTCATTGCGTTAAGAGTAACACTGCCAACTGCTCAGTCATGCAATGATTTACAATTGAAGAACTGGCTGACATTCATATGACTTATGGCAAAGCATATAGAAATTCGAGGCAAGCAGCAGTTCTGTCCAGAAATAAGTTCCTAAACAGAAGTGTGCCAAATCTCAAGACTTCCACTGCTGTTCACAGGAGGCTTTGAGAAACTGGTTCTTTTAAGGGTACGCAACCCAATGAAAGTTGTCACTGTGTTGCTGATGCACTGGGGATTAGAGATCATGCTGAAGTGGGGGTACGTTTTGCATGCGAGCGATCTTCATCCTTACAGATATGAGAGAGTTCAAGGATTGCTAGCAGTAGATTACCAACCTCTGGTTATCTTTTAAAGATAGTTTCTTGATAAGCTACGCTACAATAGGAATTTTTCCATTCATTCATTTTACAGATGAAGCAAATTTTTCACGAGGGTGTTTTCAATCATCAAAACTGGCACCACTGGGTGGATCAAAATTCCCACATTAATGAACACCAACATCGGTACAGTATCAACGTTTGGGCAGGTATTGTAGGGAATCACTTGATCTGTCCACACACTTTTCCCGCAACACTCACAGGGGATACTTACAATGTTTTCCTGCACAGGACTTGTTTCTTACTACTTGAAAATGTTCCTCTTGATATTTGCCTCAGAATGTGGTTTCAACAAGATGGTGCCCTGCCTCATTTTGCAAGAGCAGCATGAGACACACTGAGCACTGTTTCCAGACAGATGGATAGGACGTGGAGGAGAAGTTAACTGACCTTCGAGGTCTCCTGATCTGAACCCAATAGACCTTTTACCGTAGGGACGTCTGAAGAGCTTGTGTATGAGATGCCCATCGGAATCAGAGAAAGATTGGACCGCAAGGATAACGGCTGCTGGAGACATAATAGAAAAGATAGGAGTGTTCAAACGAGTACGGCAGTCTTTGGAGAATCGGTGCAGGTTGTGCATAGAAAAAACAGAAACATTTTGAACATCTGTCATAACTTGAATCTTAATCCCTAATGATGACACATTATGTTCTGAAGTAACAACGTGCTGTGAGCTTCAGAAGCTAAATACTTTTGAGCTGTAAAATTACACCTAAATTTTTTATTTTATACCTATGCATGAATGTGTTCAAAGGAACCTGTTTTTCATTTACTTTAAGTTTAAATAGCGAGATTCAACATGTTCACAGTACTATAAAACAGGTTAAAGCTGTCAAATCGGATCTTTTTTCACACTTTCTCTTCAAACATAGTTAAACCCACTTACCGCAGCACTCACGTTTGTCTAGTTATCCCTATCTGATGCAGTGGCAGGGCAACATGTGGGTGGGCATCAATTCTGGGAAACTTATATCAGTTTTAAGTAGGCAGATGCACTTAATCTGATTTTTTTTTTGTCATACATTACATACTCTGAAAGGTCTTGAAATCAGCTTTCATCACAGGGTTTCTCATTTTTTGCAATTGTGACTATTAATTTGTGTAGCCTATTTTGAATTTCAACGTAATTTTCCTAGTTATTTTACACTTTTTCAAATTTTGACATGTGTACGTAGAACATTGAAAGATTCACTTTGTGACAAATTTTCATCCAAATCTGTTGTAAAATGAATTTTATACAGTGAAAATAGTTTTTCGGAATGAAAATTAAAAATGCAGTAACTCTTTAAAAACTGAATTTTGGCAAAAAAATTATACCACAGAGTATGGTTGTAATAACTTGACTTGTGGATAAAATATTTGCACTGAATTCTCCAACACCCTGTATGAATCGGTGAATATGCATCACATTAGATTTTCACACTTGTAAAGAATGCAAGTCCTTGAACTCTAGATAGGTTGAGTTTATGGGAGTATCAATAAAACGTTACTCAATAAAAATTCCTCACATTAAAATGTGCTATTTAAGGAGCACTCCTTTCACTGAAATTTCTGAAAATTTTATCATCAGTAGTAGATATTCAGCTGTTTTTAAATATCATGATTTCTCCTAACACGAACCTGTTTCGACTTCAGACACTGGCAGAATTCATACTCACATGACCAAATTACTGACAGCCATAGTCCATTATCCTATGAAAATATTAAGCATGTATGATAACCAAGTCAAATCTCTTCTCCTAAATGACTCGCCAAAATAAGATAACTTACTATGGTTAATGTCATTGATCTTCAGTCAATTCTCAAGTCGTTTCTAGAGTATATTGTTAACATCTAGCCCATATGAACTATTTTGCAAAATTAAGCATCAAATCTCGAGTGAACTAATTCATTGATCAGTCTAATGTACAATTAGATTAAGAGAATTAGGTTATAAACATAATTTAACACCTTTGAATGGTGTTGGGGGGGATGCCCTAAAAGTCGCTGAACTTATCCTGGCCCCACAGGTAGCTATACTTAAATTTGACCATTGTACAATCTACTCCAAGAAAAAATCTACCTCTATATTGCTTGTGGTAAATAAATTGTTGAAATCATCTCAGCACCTGAATTTTCAAGCCAGTTTGTCAACCTCTAAAATGAAACCTTTTGGTCGGCCTTTTATACCTGATAACCTAACTCTTCCTGAGTTTTTCTCACTGCGCATGGCAACAAGTCTACACCACTGTTGGCATAGCTGATCTGCTTTTGTCAGTTTCTTGAGATTTTTTGTGCCAATACTGTCATTGTTCATATTTGCAAATTATTAGGTTAGTTTTAGTCTCCTTAATCACAAAATTGTAAACCCAAAGAAAGGAAGAAGGTACCATTTAGTTTAACTTAAGAGAACGCAGGTATGGGAACAAAGTATTCCCATATGAGATCCCCAGTGCAAAGAAGCGGCAAGTTTGGAAGGAAGTTTTTGAAACCAAGTTTCCACTTATGAGAGTTTATGTTAAGTGGAAAAAAATACATGCTGAAAAATAAGGCAGTAGTGAACAAAAAAAGAGGATTAATGAAAAATTCTGTTTCAACAAAACAAGTGCCTACTCAACCTCTACCTGGTGTTCTCATATTTTCCCCAAGGGGTTTCTTTGGCATGATGCTTGGCATTTTTCAAAGTTATTCTACACCCCTGCCATTTAATTCCCTCACTTAAACTTTCCAAGTTGGTCACTTCCATTAACTTCATTAAGATATTCAAAACTACTATCATTTATATATCAATATAAGTAATTTAGGGCTACACTTCATTATCTCAAAGAAGAAGAAATGTTGTTCAAGATAAATTCATTACAAGAGAGGCTAGAAACTTATTGTCCCTGTATAACAAAACAACCCAGCTTATGAATGTGAGTCACATACTTGATATAACAGCAATAGTGTAACACAAATACTAAGGTAGCAAAGGGCAACTCACCTAAGGCAATCCGGTAGCACAGAGCGCCAGATGCAGTCGTCAGCGTTGAGGTCAACTGTGCTCTGTTTGCCCACCATGGTGCGAATGAGCGCCTGCCACCGGCGACACACTGGACAATGACGAGAGATGAGACGCAAAGCTACTGTTGGAATGCAGTAAATTGTTGACCTGATTAACTACAGGTGTGGTCAATGATTTTGAGAAAAAACTTCATTTCAGAATATACTTATGCATAATCTTTACCAGTCCTATAATGTACTAAACTTACTCAGAGGCAAGGTTTAAAAAAATTTATAGATTTTCTTAAAAATTGTCCAATTTTGCTTTTTCTATGATATGGAAAACTTATTTGTGTAGGTTTACAATGTGATACAGGCATTAGAACTGATGAAAAAATTGTTTGCAAGGCGAGTGGCATGTTTATTTAAAAAATTTTGCTGAATCATTTTTTTAGATTTTAAAAATGTTTCTTTGTAACAACTAATGTATTGATTTTTGAGATTTATTGCAATGTTTCATTTTTACTTTTGTAGCGTTCATGAAGATTTTGTGTATTTTTTTAAGCAATTTATTAAAGTTCTATTGTGTAATTTTGTTGTGTAATAGAAATCTCAACAGTGGTTGTTCGTGCGAGAAGTGTTGTGTCGTGTCTTTGAGTTGAAGTGGTGAGGTTGTGCTTAATACATGTGTAGAGCTTACAAGAGTGTGTTGTGTGATGATGTTCAGAATATATGGGTGAAGCTTGGCTGGTCCACAAAGTGTTCAACACTTCTCTCATGCCAAAAGCAGACATTGTGGTGGCCGAGGACGAGAAAATGGATAGACCCTTCAATATTTGAGCGGATTATTCACTTTTGTTAAGCTTAACTGTAAGTGAACTTCGATGTTCATTTTAGAATACGATTGGTAAAGATTGATGCGTGTGTTGGTTCTATGAATTAGAAACACATCTGAAGAAAACGAGCTGAGATTCGAACGTGTAAGTCGGGTCATCAAACTCGGTGCGTACCGAAATAATTTGAAGTACTCGTAATTTGTAACATATTAAAATATCTGCTGTGTCTTCATGCATTTTGAAGCTTGTACACTTATATGTATTTAATGAAGTGGAGATTACGCCTCACCATCAAGCTTTACCATCAAGCTTTAGATTCTCTCATTGAGGCAAATTAACGAGGGGGCTAGCGTCTTGTGACATCTTTACCAGATTTAAAATCATGGTGACTTCGGAAGAAATTAGGAAAACCGTCATTCTTCTTCATCTGAGTGGTCTATCAAAAAAGGAAATCGTTGCCAAGCAATTTTCATCATAGTAAACTGTCTACAGATGTATAAACACTTCAACAAGACAGCGTTTATAGTGGCAAAGACAGCTCCTGGTAGGAAAAGATTGCCATCAATTTGTCGAGATAATACTTCAGTGCGCTAATCATTACAGGAAAGAACTGCCAGCAGTTCAGAGCTCAAGGAGAGCTGCTAAGAAACCTCTTTTGCTGGCGAAGAATATAAAAAACAGGCTCAATTCTTGAATGATGTACTAGCATTGGAGTGCTGAAGAATATGGCAAAGTCATTTTTTCCGATGAATCTCCATTCCCTTTTTTAAACACTTTCGGGAAAAGCCTTATGCGACAAAGAAAAGGCAAGAGATTTAATAAGGAGTGTGTTGTTCTGTAGTGAAATTATTCACGTGTTTTGTGCCTTTGGGTAGCGCAGTACGGTACGTAGAGTACCGCCCTATGATCACTCGGCTCACGCCACATGGAAGGCGTGCTTAGCAGCCGCCCGACTGTGACCGGGAGTTGCATTGAGACCTTCATACAGCGTACTTGGATACAAGCAGGCCAATAAAGTGTCCTCTTGCCTAATGCTTGTAAGTGCCCAGATTGTGTTTGGGGTGCCCTCCGCTTTTCTATTACTGTTCTAATTCAGGTGTCTCTGAGCTGTGCGGGATTTATAGTCGGCGGGAGATTTACGATCCCATAACGAGAGATGGCTCCCGCAAGACACGCCCTGAGCTTATACATTTTCTGTCTATCATACTTATTGTGTTTCCAATATATTTTTTGGTGCTTGTCTGTACCGCAACTTACCCTAGTGTCTGGGCCTAGCTGTTTTAGCCTGAATAGCTGACCCTTGCCTGGCTGGCATCTTGACAGTTTCAGCTCCCTAGTAGTGAGACTATCTACAGGCTAGTTTTACTACGGTTCCAATGGTCAAACATTCTGCCACTCTTCACAACTGGGGTTACTTTTCAAGCATGGGAACTGGAGCACCGACGATTTTACCCAATATCACAGCAATGAATTTGGCCTGGTACCTAAAAGTCTTAAAAGATCATCTCCTTCCAACGATAGCTGATTATTTTCTCGACAAAAATGTGATTTACCAACATGATGGTGCTCCCCTGTCATAATGCAAGAGTGGTTAAAAATTGCCTTGATGACAATGTAGTGGAGATTTTGGGTCCTTGGCCTGGAAATTCGGCTGATCTGAATCTGATTGAAAATTTATGGTCTATCATCAAGAGTTCAGTGAACAAGAAGCCAACTAATTTAGAGCAACTTGGAACCTTAATCGAAAAAGCATGGAGATCCTTGGATCACAATATCATAGAAAAATTAGTAAGCAGCAAGCCAAAGCGCATCAAAACAGTTTTAAAGAAACGTGGTCAACACTACAAATACTGAGAATGATTACTCTTTAGTTTTGCATGTCATTAACATGTTAACTGCGATGGGTCAAACTGAAGTTCAATATTCAATTCAAATTTAAAGTCAATTGTAGTAATTAACTTTGAAAATAGCAAACATTAACTGGATCTGGCATGTATTAAGCTTTCATTAAGTATTAAAAAACAATAAGTTAGTGACTGCAGGTGTGTCAGCAGCACTTTGAAAACCACCTAAGGGACCACCCGTGGGTCCCTTCGCAGGGAACGTGTTAAAAAGTGTTTGAGGGCACTTTATGTTTTTATATATTCTTTATGTTTTATGGTATGTTTTATGGAGACAAGCAAGTAAAAACTCAGCAAGACTACACCTTTGTTTATTGAGAAAATGGAAAACTCACTTTTCCCAAAATCATTGGCCCAACTGTATAGAATGTATTGGAGGGTCCTCAGTGATAACCTCGGCTAATAACAATGAATTCAACAACACTTGCTAAGACTTGGGTAGCTGTAATGGCTATGTGTGAGGATTTGTGTTGGCGGCCAACATTGATATTGTTGTAATTGAATTCGATCAAATAGAAACTTGTCACTAAATCCAAAGGTTGTACCCACATTGACCATAATGAAAAAAGTGTAGCATTAATGTCACAAACTGAAATCAAATTCAGAGGGAAGTTAGCAAATTCTTCACTATGGTGTTGATGGTATTCAATGTTTTGAATGGTGAAGTCAACATTAGCATTAAACCACTCGATCTAATAAACTTCTGAAAAACACAAAATATCAACATGTACAAACATTGGATAAGCAAATCACAACTGAAGTTAAATTTGCAGAACTGTACTTTGTCTATTGACGGTTACTTTAGCACCAAGTTGGCCAGTGCTGCTGTTGCTTTAAGGAGTGAGAAGAGATTTTGAAATAATTTTACCATTCAAATGGAACACTGGGATAATTAGCTACACTTGGGGTGATTGGTAGTAATTGCAAGACTGCATTTTTTTGATACACAAACCATTCAACTACCATTAGCCAATCAAGCGCATTTATTTATGGGCACAAAATTGGGGAACAATATTTTGCAATTATTTTCCTAGCTCAAAAATGTTTTTTTTATATTGTTCCATTTGCTTAATGAGTCGGGGTTGAAACTGGGTTCACAAAATATAATTTAAAAGGTTTCTTCTTGATACCGGAAAGAATACTGACGTTCAACCAACTGCTGGAGAGTTTCAGAACTTAAAGATTAGACTGAGCAAGAACCTTACAAGCGTGGATGAAATTGCCAGGCTTTGAGCAATTTAAAATTCAATTAGAGGTGACGACTTTTCCGTGACATTCCTTCCCTTACAGTTGTGAAGTTCTGGGACAAAGGGCAAATCTTGACAAGGTTTGGTACAGTGGGCTTACATGAAATTTAACTTTAATAGAACATATATTTAATGCGAGTTATGAAAATTCTAATTTATGTTTTCAAATTTGATACGAGTAGATATAGGTATATAGTTCAACATCACAATCATTTTAGATTTCATAAATAATTCACACAAAAAATTTATTTCTATTCTATTCATGTATTCATTGTTCTGGGGTCAAGAATTCTTAGTTCCTGAAGTTAATGTCATTCAGTATCAAGAATCCAAACCTGCTTCAATGCGCAGTTTCTCATATAAATCCAAGTGTCCCAGAATATGCATCAGGACATCATCATTGAGACAATGAATGGAAGGTTTCTCCACACACGCTGGTCTAAGATCGAAGTCTTCCTCAGACAAGGTGGGGATCTTGTAGGACTTGTGGCTGGGCAGTGACTTGTCTCGGTCATAAGCTTCTTTGAGGACCAATGTTCTATCCTCGAACTTACTACTACGTGTTTGCATTGGTGTTGTTAAATCCCAGAGGAAGCTGCACAAAAGAAAAGCTCAACACATAGGAAAACTAAATGCACCAAACTTGATAACAAATATTACATTATCAAGTTTGTGTGAAGGTGAACAAAGTAACCTCTGCATGGGTTCTTACAACCTAACCTGCATTATGAATAAAAAAGGCATGACTATAGTGTCACATAAATACACTTGGGAACATATCTCAACTCAAGACACACAGGACTATAAAGCTAAAATTTTCGAAGTTAATTTGGCTTCCAATACAGAATTTTTATTTATACAAGCAGAAACACATTTCAAAAAGAAACTACTGGAGAGTGAGGTCTACCACTATTAATCACCTATCCAAGTGCAGTCTGAGGTACACTAAAATTGCTAAATTGAATGCATGAAAGTAAGTGATATTCATTAGGGATGGAAAATGCACCTCACCAGACCACATGCTATGGCACAAGCTAGAGGTAGATTTCATGCTATAGTGAGGTAGATCTCATGCTATAGTGAGGTAGACCTCACGCTGTATCATCAGCTATAAAAATTAGAAATATGACTCAGAAGAGTTGCACTTTAGGTAGGAAACTGTCTGAATTAGAAATTTCCTATTTTTTGATGCACGTAATACACATTTATGCAGATGTAGTGCATAATTAGCTATGTCAGTGTGAACAAAATAGACAACTAAATGAACCTTCAAAAAAGGATGTGCAAAAAAATTTCAAAATAACATAATTAACCTTAATTAATACCTGATATATACTCACTAGTCACTAGCATCCCAAGTCCGAGGTTGAACATAAGCAACATTGGATTTCTTATTTCTGGGAAGCACCTCCAAAGTGACATGGTCATCTGGTACTATCAGTTCTTTAGCAACATCTGATGGACTTGCCTGCAAGAAAAGAAAAATACAAGAAATATTTAAGGTAAAAACAAAATAATACCAAAAACAAACACGTAGCCCAGCTACACACGCACTGGTTTACCACAAAAGTGCTCAAAGCCCAGCTGCTCGAATATGAGACAGCCTCATACAGCCTAGCTGCACCGCAGCCCTGCTGCTTTGTTGTCTCCTCAAACCTTCACACAAAGCACTGACTGATCTAGTCTCACACTAATGCAGCCGCAGTCACAACTGTGAAGTAAATCACCAAGGATAATGCACAAAACCCACAATGCAATCACCTCTCACGAGCACAGCCACTCGCCAATTGGCCCCCTCAGCAAGCAAACACTGTCAAACACGAGCACTGGTCATCCGATCAGCGTTGTCCTCGATCGTCAAAGACCGCTGACAGCGATCAGCGCTGTCCTCGTGTCACTGTCCTCGAAGTAAACAGACACGACCAGACCATGCTCAGCTATGGTCTAACAATCACCCAAATACGTTGCTTCACAAGCATCTCTGCCGCGCCCAGCGTGAAAAAACGATTGTAGCCTTTGACACTGTCCCTCCAGTTGACAACTGTCCGGTAATCACAGGGGACCGGGAATGTCTTAAAACTCAACGCTGAGTCAATACGTTAATACGTATGAGTTAATTCCGTACGACTCAACGTCGTACGGAAGAAACTTGCCAAGAATCCAGGTCATGATTTGAGGTTCACAAGATGAGCAGAAGTCTTATCGTATCAGATCATAAGGCACACCCTTTAACTTCACTCTCTTGTACTTCCGCAGATTTTCGGAAACTTGAATCAGCGGATACGTAAACTTAAGATCAATGATGTCATCAACAGTATGACACTCGACAAATTCATTAAACTCACGGTAATCCATGACCGAACAGACTTTGTTCTTCACTGGTTGCACGACAGCCTATAACAGAATAGGCTGAATAGAGCCACTCCATCGCTTCAACTAACCCTTCAAGATTCAATTCCTAATCTCCGCATCATGACGCTCATGCACATGAGGCGCCCGAGTACAGCTGTACTCAGTGATCCGAGTCTCCAACCCCCCTGACGTCTTCTCGGACCACCGCCAACTGACGGTCCAACAGCCATCAGCGAACCTGATAGTCAGGGTCTCTAATTTCAATCGGTCCAAGCGACCTCTTGAATCCACCGACCCCACCTTCCCCACCAAGCCCGCTCCCAGGTTGACACGGCCGGATACATTTATGGACCCGGACCCCTACAGTATCAGACAGCCCCAGGTCTTCCCAGCTAATCGCATACTTTTGTAGCGATAACTAGCCTGCTATATGTTTTGCTACTGGAAAGCCGACCCGTCAGGATGTCAACCAGGCAGGGGTTAGCTACTCAGGCTAAATAGCTAGGCCCAGATACTAGGTTAAGGTGCGGCACGGATAAGTAACAAGGATTATATTTAAAATGGATATATGACATTGACACATACAGACTCAGGGCGTGTCCTGTGGCAGCCGTCTCTCCACATGAGATCGTAACTCTCCCGCCGACTAAAACACCCTGGCAAAACAAGAGAACCACTAAGTTCAATAATAAAAGAGGCCATAGGATTTCAGCAAGCACGACACAGGGCACTTACGAACAACGGGCAAAACAGCTTTATTGGCCTGCTCGTAGACAAGTGCACTCTATGAAGGTCCTAACGCAACTGACAAGCTTCAGTCGTGCAGCCGCCAACTTTAGCTTCAGCCAGGCAGTTGCAGGCCGGAGCTCATGTACATAAGAGCGGTACCGTCGAGGTACAAAAAACGTAGTGAAATATTTTCACTACACTTTGAGTCAGGGTCTCTCCTGACGGTGACACCTCCCATGTGATGAAAAGCATCACTACCACGGAGACAATCAATGCCAAGGTTCTCCAACTCCGGCAAGACGAGCGCAGTGACATCAAAACAATGCCTCTGCATTCCGACAATCACACGACAGTGCTTCCCACTCCCAGGAAGTCCTGCCGTCCCGGTCGGAGACGTTGGTCCTCCATCACCACTCGCAAACAGACCACTGTTTGCTTGCTCCCAGGGTCTATAAGACACTTGGAACTAGGCCCTTTGAACAGGACACAAACAACTGACAAACAACTCCGAGTTGTAATGCCAGCCGCTCCGAACGATCACAGATCGCTTCACCTTCCCGACACACTTGCGCCGCTCAAGGCTTCTCTCTCCGAAGGAGCACTGTCAGCTCCCTCAGAGAGAAGAGACCTCTCTCCCTGTAAGCCTGGCTTACTCAGTTTTCTTCATGACTGGCACTTTTCACAAAAAAAAGGCTACCAACGCTTGAGCCCAGTTACCGTCCCAGACGGAGCCACCTCGGTACAGCCATGGGCAAAATGCCCTGACTTCATGCACACAAAAAGCAAGCGGTCCCTCTATAGGTGGGGTCCTTGTAGGCACCCCTCCATCGGGCGCCGCACTGCTTTGGTTCCACAGGCACATCTTCACGCTGTGTACACCGCCACAGTGGTAGCAAGAACCCTCGTCAGCACCCCCCTGCTTCCTAGAAGTAGCAAAATCTGCAACGGAATTGGCTGTTCAGCCTCCCCCATCAACAGACCTGCTTGTGGATATTTGGTCACGCACCTTCGGCACCACAGCGTCGAACGGAGCAGTATACGCGTCCTCACGCGCAATTGCTGAATCATACAGAGAGGTAGAAAGATCCTCATAAAACTAGACCCTCTAAGCCAAATCCCCCAAGGACAACCCTACCCAAACACCTAGATGCCTCGAGCAGTCCAGGAAAACGTCCATGGACTCACCAACTCTAAGCTGACGCTCGATGAACCGCCTCTAGGCCTCCTACTTATGGAATGCATACTCAGTAACCTTCACAACTTCCCACCGAGCAGCACCACCGAGTCATACGGTGATACACCCGAGCGGCATTGCCGTCAAGCATTAAGCCGATAATTTCGGGTTGCGCCACGCATTGCAGCTGCCAGAACCTCTCCAGGTTTTCTAGCCACACAAGCACATCGACCGAATCATCGCCGGTCAACTTGAGTAGCTGCTAAGCTAACCGATCCATAATTGGCCCACGCATCTGAGTCAGAACATCCACGAGCAGGACTTTTTAGCTCTGAACCGGCAAAACCTTCAATCCCAGAATTTCAGCCCCAACTGATGCAGCCTTCTCAGCCACCGCCATCTTGCCAGTCCAGCAGGCAACAAAAATGGCTACCAAAGCCAAAAGATCTACTACCTAAATAACTTCAAGCCTAAAAAAAATAATACTGTGCACAAACACATAGCCTGGCTACATGTACACTAGCTTACCTCAAAAGCTTTAGAACACCCAGCAGCTCGAACATGAGACAGCCTCGTAAAACCTAGCTGCATTGCAGCCCCGCTGCTTTGTGCAGCCCCGCTGCTTTGAACCACAGCTGCTTTGCACAAAGGTCTGACTGATGTTGAGTCACACATAATAATGCTGCCACAGTCACAAGTGCCAAGTAAATCACCAAGGATAGTGCACAAAACACAAAATGCTATCACCTCCCACAAGCACAGCCACTCACCAACTAGACTCCTCAGCCAGTCAACAACAGGCCCCAAGCCTCTGCAGCGCCATCTCGTGAGAGCATACATCGGAATATCATACACTGTGCATTAAATTTTTGACCAAGAGCTATAGGATTCCTTGTCAGATATAGGCACCCATATTGATTTAACACTTTGGCTGCGACTACTAAATATTATGTTCAATGCCAAACTCAAATTTGAAGTCAATTTTAGTGAACTATTTTGAAAAAAAACATGAACTGGATCTTGTCTTCATTTAACTTAGATTAAGTATTTATGAAAATTGAATTTGCGACTACTGGTCGGTCAGCAGCATTATGAAAATTACCTCCGTATGCCACCAGTGGGGCACGTTGTAGTCAAAGTATTAAATTCATAAATTTCAGGAATTAATGAATGAAGATACAGAAAAAAACAGACTGAGTGATCAGAAAGTTCCTATACAATTGCAGATAACTACCGGACAGGAGAAAAAATGAACAGTTAAGGCATAATTAATTTCAACTCTATTAGCATTACCTACAAATTGCATAAATAGATCTGAGCATTTAAGATTATTAGTTAATTTAAGCCTCCCTATCCACAACAAAGATTATCCAAATAGAGGAAACTGTGCATTTGAGACAAATGGCAAATGTTTCCTTGTATGTAGTTGCATGTTAGTATATTTATATTCAGAAAGGGGTAGCACAACCTTGATAGAAATAAAATTGAGAATTATAAACATGTTAATGCAACCAAAACAGATTTTCTCAGTAGAATATCAATAAAATAGAACCTATGCAACTATAAAAGAATTAATACAAGAACCTAAAAAACTTTGAACTTTTGAGAGCACATACTTACAGATTTTGGAATGTTAGAAACGTAGATGGTCGGTGGATCCAAGTCATATGTAACATCTTCATAGTAACCAGGCAGTCCAAGCCTTATCTGGCCTGCACAAAAAAAAAACACTTGATACAATGCAATTCAAAGGATAAAAACAATTAAAATTTATTTCATGTACCAGCATGTGGGGTGTATTAAAAATTAACATTTATGTTACACAGGAAAACAAATGAAGAAAAAATCCATTAAAATAAAATATTCTACAGGATATTTTATTTTAATGGATTTTTTACTTCCCCCAAAGCCATTGGATTAGCAAACCAGCATCAACTTAGAACACAATTCATAAAATAAAAACAGCTCTCTTAACAAGTTTAAAGATTAGATGTTAGTTTTAGGCCAATGACTAGTCAAAAGTCTGGAATTTGTCAAATTTTCTCTTTTGCTACATTTGGTAGAGCTATGCTTTGTTAATATGCAGTAGAAAATCTGGAAGCACCCAAAGCACCTAAGGCAGGTAATGGAGGGAGAAGGAGCAGCGAAAGGAGGTCGCATGGTGCATCCACGCTCATGTACCATATAATTTCAGCTAGTTTTTGTCCACCGGCTGTTCATTGCTAAAGAGATATGCCAAAGCAATTATGTTGTCAAACAACAAGCTGAATCTGCCGGTCAAGCTCAGAGAAGCTGATTCCGCATCTGTTAAGTTTAGTTAGAATTGAAGCGCACCTCAGGTTCACCTGAGCGACGCGTTACAACGGAGCGTCACGCGCATGAACCTCGATCGGTACATGGCACCTGGTACCAGTTTCTTCAGGGAAACCCAAAATACTTCAATAAAAGATGGTGCTTAAGTCAAGTCAATATTTCAGAATAGCTTTTACAGCGTCAACCGCGCCGATTTCTCAAAGCAATGTTGCTTACAAATGAAAAGACCTGTTTCTCGGTACTAAAACACGTTTCATGAACAATGCAAATGCCAATTTTCAAGCTGTCTTACCTCACAAATTTGTTATTGTAGAGCAATGATTTAGGTATTATTGGATGCGCAAAAAATTGCTGCATAAAGAGTCAGAGGATTAATTTGAAATTCACAATTGTTTTTTAGTTGCATTAAAAAATCTACAGAAAAATGAACAACTCTTTGAAAAAAAAATTGAAATTTCATACAAACTAAACAATTGCAAATTTCAAAATAATCCTCTGACTCTTCATTCAGCAAGTTTTTGCGCATCCACTCATATCTAAATCATTGCTCTATGACAACACCTTTCTGAGAGAAAACCAATTGAAAATTACCCATTTTTTTCATCAAACTTATTCTTATCGTCTCTGTAATTTTGGCAAAGATGGAAAAAATGTGTAATACAACCCCTATTTAATTTCTAAAATGCATAAGTATGCAAAATTTCATAGATCTAGATCCCATAGAAAAAACGTGACGGCCATTTTCTAAATTCAGGCTAGACGGTCCGGACCCCTTTAGGGCAAGCGTACCCCTTAAGGAAGATTTTCTTACAAGTTAAACTTAAAGCAATGAAATTTGGTATACTGATAGGAAAGGCAATTTTGAATCGTTTGTCTTCCATGAAAACATGTGATTTTCTGTAAAGAAAACGAGATATTCATGGTAAATGATATTTATTTTTCAAAATGCATCTCCTACAGATTTTGAGCTACAGTGATGATTTAGGTATCATTGGATGCGGAAAAACGTGGACATTTCAAAGACTTAAATGTAATTCTTCAAACTTATAGTTTGAAGTGATAAAAGCATAAAAATTCCAGAGCATGTCTTCTTTCATCAAATTTCGTACTTTATGATGTCACAACTTTTGATCAAAAATGAATTTTGAATTTTAATTCAAGTTATTGGAATGCCCACATCTTTTTGCATCTAATGATACTAAAAGCATTACTGTAGCTTAAAACTGTAGGAGGAGATGCATTTTGAAACCCCACATTCCAATCCTCCAAAATAAGGCAAAACAGGTAAACAAAGAAACAAACAATCTCAATTTTTCTTTATTATTATTGGTCGAGTCAGCCAGGGCCCTTGAAATTATTATACAGTAATAAAGAGACATAGAAGATGACATAGCAATGTCGCGCTGTGAAGAAATTGCCAAGGGGGAGGTGTCACATGAAAAAATACCACCTCTCCCTTTCCTCCCTCCATACTTCAAACACTCGTAGCGGGCGAACAAGTGAACGTACAAACCTGCTTTTTTCACAGGACTTACCTGACACCTTACCCTACCTTTTACAGCTAAAATCAATATCTCTAGAAAATTTGACATTCTGGGGGTATGCTTCTCTTAAGCCTTTCCAACTGCAACTGAAAGAGAGGAAGGCATGCATCCCAAAGAGAGGAAGGCATGCATCCCAAAGAGAAGAAGACATGATATAGGATGAGCTTAAGGAAACATAGAATCCATGCACAAGGTGCATAGACAAATAAGTTGAGAAAGATATTCATGAAACAAGAATAAAATGGAAGAAATTAGAAAGTGCTAAAAACAGGACAGCAGTAACTCAAACAAAGATGGTCCATAACGAAACAAAAAATCAAGTTATTTCACCAACAGAAAGACCAACCTAATCTTTGAATTAGGGCCTGACATATTTCCCCTAGGTGAACAAATATTTGCAGATACACTAGCTTTATCCATCTGAGGGGTTTGATTTATTTAAAAATCTATTTACCATGCTAAAGGTAATAATTTTAATATTAACCCATTAATACATAGCGTCTAAAAAATTGGACGCTAGAAAATTCGCAGTTATTTGGTAGGCAATTGATGTAGCTGACTTCTGTATTTGAGAAGTTCACGTTGGAACTTTTTCTATAAGTGATTTTGTGAGCAGCACTTGAAAAAGAAAACGAAACACATAATTCGTCAGAAATGTCATGAACTCCATCATGGCAGCTGCACAACCTTAAAGAGGGTAAGTTTTATATCCCATTGCTTAATAAATTCAGCAATTAAAGCTGTATATGGCTTAATCTCTACGAAAAGGTCTACGTTGTGAGTACCAGATAGAAATAAGGCAATATCACATCATTTGACATAAAATTGACACCTTGCTTTGGGGTGTTATTTTTTGGACGCTATGCACTCATCGATCAAATGAATGAACCGATTGATGAACTTGTCTGTGTTTTGTTTGACAGGCTTAAAACTTCTGAAATTTTGATATTACAGGACAAAATTGATGGAAACGATAGTAAATCTGGGGACATCATTCTTCATGTGCTTGATGAACATGATAAAGCAGCATTCAACATGGATTTGGATGTATCTGATTCAGTAGGTGATTTGAACAAGCTTGGTCCTATCCTCCTAAACTCTAATTGCAATTTCATCCCTCATTTGCTATCAAATGTTAAATCTGAAGATGAAATGGACACACAAACCCCATCACACAGAATAAGACAAAAAGAGGAAGTCAGAAGATTGTTCAGTGGAAAAAAACTGTATAATTATTTGATATAAATTGCATAAAAACAAAAGCTCACCGATTCCTGAAAAAGTGTTGACAGCCAGAAGTGAGTGAAATTGTCAAACTTTATCTGGACAGTGGATTGATTGATAATATAGTGAATCAAACAAATGCATATGCCTACTTACAACAAGACAGAACTTTGGATGTAACTAGCAACTAAATTTGGGTGACGTTTGGAGCTTTTTCATTGTCCGGCTATGCAAAGTATCCTAATAAGAGACTTTATTGGTCTGTTGAGAAAAACTGTCCAGAAATTCTGAGTGAGGCTATAAGGGACAGCAGATTTGAAGAAATTCTTCACAATGTGCATTTGAATGATAATGAAAAGAACGGTGGAAAAATTGACTATATAAATTACAAACATTTCTGAACAGCATGCAATCAAAATTTTTGGAACTCTATGCTCTTGATGAAAACTTATCCATTGACGAGTTGATGATTCCTTATTATGGCTCACATTATGCCAAGCAGCACAAATAGAGGAAGCCAATATGGTTTGGATATAAAAATTGGGTTCTTTGTATTTATTGGTATATATGTATGCCTTTAATTTCTATGTCGGAAAGTGGCAAAATGATAGCTGCACTGATTTAGGTGCAGGAGAAGATGTTGTAATGAAGCTGCTACAGAAGGGTAAAGTGCATCCAATGAAGGTTACAAAATATACTTTGGAAATTATTTCACATCCTTTAAGCTATTAGATCACTTGTCCTCTTTAGGAATTTGTGCAACAGGCACTGTTAGAGAAAATAGATTGGAAAACTGCTCATTACCAAAGAAAGAGACATTCAAAAAGATGCCTAAGTGGTCATCTGACTTTGTCACAACTGTTAGGTTGTGTAAAACTGGCGCGTGCGTGCTGATCATGCTGGCGATTGTAGTTTGTGCCAGCTCAACCTAATGTGGGCGGCACGTAGTTCGCCACGGTCTCAGTTGGCTACGAGCGGTGTTCAGGTGAGCACAAGGAGCGCTACAGTGCAGTTAACAACAACAAAAACAGTGTTGGTAACAAAATAAGATAATAATGTAGTCACCATTGCATCAAATTTTGATAGTGCAGGCATTGGCTCTACAAGAAGGTATTCTGTAGAAATAAAGTCTTACATCACAATTCCTAAGCACCCTGTAATGCAAAATTATAACTAGCATATGGGGGGTGTTGACTCGATGGATCAATTTTTTGCGTCATATTGCACACTTATGAGACAAAAGAAATGGTGGTGGTTAATATTTGTGTACTTCTTCTATGTGGTTGTCATAAATACTTGGATTCTTTGGAAAAAATGAACAAATGAGACTGTGTCACTTCTTCAATTTTGCTGCAGATTAGCCATTTCTATTCTGAAACAGCATCGAGTCCCTTCTAAACAAAGCAAACAGTCAGCCTTGCCAATCATCTGTGTGAGGTACGATGGAATGAACCACTGGCTAAGGCAGGCCCGCATGAAGAAATGTGCAAATTGACCAGGAAAAGCTTAATTCTACTGCCTCAAATGTGATATGTGCCTTCCCCTGCGGTGTCATGAACAGTACCACAACAAATACTGAATTCACAGCGACAAAAGCAGTGACCAATATATATTGAATTATATAAATTAAAAACTTCTTTGGTAAAAAAACTAACACAATAATGGTATATGTAATTTAAGGTAACATAGCAATAGATAAGAAAGGAATAGTTAATATTAATATTTGTTTTCAAATACTATTAGATTAGATTCGTCGTTAGTTTTAGCCTCCCTACTCAGCAACAAATGCGATCCAAAGAGAGGAAGGCACCATTTAGTATGGAGTTAAGGAAATGCAGAATCTACGCAGAAAGGCATAGAAACAGTAAGTTGTGAAAGAAAATCATGAAACAAGACCAAAGTTGAAGAGGAAAGTAGTAGGTGCTGAAGAACAGGACAGCAGTGAACCGAAAAAAGGTGGTCCTTAACATAACAAAAGCATTTTATTTCAACAAAAAAGAAGGCCCACCTAACTCTTAGCTTGGGCCCTCACATTGTCCCCCTGGGAGCACTAGTTCCCATAGATACAATAGTTTTATCCCCCTGAGGGGTTCAAATACTATTACAATTTTGTAAAATAGAGAGAGCAGGCATTTATCAACATTATATGCATTTAAGTGCATGGCGTCCAAAAAATTGGACGGTTAGCATCTTTGAAAATTATTTTCTGGTAGTAATAAAATTTTGCCAAAACATTATTCATATTATGATTTTTCCCTGTAGAAATCACAATAATCAAATCAGTAGTTTAACTTTATACATTAATGGGTTACAGCAGGGATACATTTTCCTCTTGAAAATTGAAAATTTTTCCCTCAGATAATGACCAGCGACATTTTTTACATAAGTATCCACCAACACAAGCCATTATCAAATGTTAGCCAACATAACCATAATGCTCACAAGCAGCTGCATATAATTTCACACTTGGTTATAGTTGTAATTCAGAAGCAAATTTTGTGGTTATGCGCTGATCATTGTGAAGTTTTGATAACTATAAAAGCAAGCCTAGATCCAAGAGAATTTTTTGGATTAAAGATCATAAAATCAATTTTCAACATTTACTAGTTGTAAGATATATTTTCAATCGACAAATTCATGAAAAAAACATAAAACAGTCTCATTAACAACTGTATTTCATCAATTAATCTGACACTGTCTCATTCAAATTGAAGAAGACACAAGCCTATTCTAAATCAAGTTGATACAAAAATCAGCATTGGTTTTTAAACTGTCTTAACGTTAAGATCTTAAATTGGTAAATATACATGGATGCCATTAAGCCCATGTCAATGTTAGTACAAAATATTGAGAGAAACAAAAATTTATTCTCATGGTCAAGTAATTTCAGGTTAGATAATGCTCAAATATACATATTATAAAAAATCTGGCAACATTGACTCAGTTATGTAGAACGCTTTAAACTGTTGGTGACTGCTCAACTTCATCCATGTTTAGATTTGTTACTTTAAGCTTCTCTGACTGTAAAAAAAAGGCAAGGGATGAGGGCACCCTGTAGTATGGAGTTGATGGAAATTGGCATATATACACAAGATGTTACAGCACATGATCCATGTGCAGAAGGAAGAGATGGTCCTTAACTGTAAATAACATTTTCACAAAGCTCTGTACTCAAGACTTCATATTTTTTCTGAATTCTTATTGATGAAGGAGTTGTATCCCTGAGGGGACTACAGACCTGGTGAGAACTGTAGTTATAACATGAACCATTTGTGGAAATGTAAAACAGTCAGTGTTCATTCAGGTAGATTAAACGTTGTAAGTCTTCCACCTACAGTAAAAAATTGATTAATTTTGGTCAATAAAAGTTGCCTCCAACAGAATTCTTACCCAAACTTGAGAAAAAGTTTTTTCTTTTTTTTCTGTAAAGTTTCCCTGAGAGACAGCAGGCCAATGAAGGGGATGAGAAATGTTGAAAGACCTCTCAAACCCTTTTACTAGGATCTATGAATGTGAGGGGGTGTGGAGGAAGTAGAACGACTGAGAGTAAGAAAGAAGAGATTGGAAGAATGATGAGGCGGAAGATGAATGTGTTAGCCCCGAGTGAGACAAAGTTGAAAGGTAGTGATGAGGTGATATTTTGGAATGTGTATGGAAGAATATCTGGTGTGCGTGAGGGACATGCAAAAGAGGCATGAGGGACAAGCAACAGAAGGAGTGGCTATATTGAGTGAAAGTGTCGGGAAACGTTTAATTTTGGAAAATTTAACTGATTTATGTCCTTTTTTGTGCTAACTTGTCGGGAAACGTTTAATTTTGGAAAATTTAACTGATTTATGGCCTTTTTTTTGTGCTAACTGATTTGTGCTCTTGTGTTTTTGCAAAGTCGTATGATATTGTAGTACGTGCGTTTTCCAACAGCACGAGCGTGTCGCTTAAATGTGTGACTGCTTGTTTCACATGTGCTGGAGTGGTGTGCGACGTTTTGGCTTGGTGTTGTATTTGGATTATCATGAAAGAATGTGTGAGGGAACTTGAATACAAAAATCTCTTACATGGCAGAGAAACCGTCCACAAAATTGTTTGTAGACAGGACGCGCGTAAAATAACATGGGAGAGAAGAGACCAGCGAAACTTGAGAGGGTTCGGCTGGACCACATGGAGAGAAAGTTATGGCAAGCACTTGTAAGCGTTGGGGCTGAGGACGCTGGCCAGAAGTGGTTGACAGATTTATAACAGACCATGGTAGGCTTGGGAGGCCCGTGAGAAACGAGCTATAGTATCGAAAAGCAAACAACCTCAGAAGAAGGCGGAATCACCGCGCGCTTGGCAAAACATTTCAACAGCAAATAGGAAAAGGACAGCTTCGTGGAAAACCAATGGGAACGTTAGAGGGGAGAGTAGGAGGACGCCCAAGAGGCCCGTGAGAACACGATTGGTCTCACGGAAGGGGGAGGACAGCTTTGAACAGAGGAACAGAGCGGATGTCTTTTGAGGCGGGCAATCTACCGCGGTACATCATCATAGAAAGAAGTACGCGTAACAAAGTGTCATACTGAAAATCATTTCTGAAAAACATAAGTGAAAAATATTGAATATATTGCGCGTGTAGAGAAGCCTGTAAATTAAAATAAAATTAAAAAAAATGTCACGTCTATTTTTCCAGAAATGAAAACATCGTAACCAAACTGTGCAGTACATGAAGCACTGAGTAGACGTCTTTGGGGGCGGGTAAGAAATTGTTTCTAGTTGTGCAAGATAGGCTGTTCGAAAAATATGTGATGTAAAGTACTGTCATTCAAAGTCAACACTAAATGTTTAAATGAGCGCATTTTTGCAATCAAAGTAATGGGTTAAATGTTTGTATCTTTGCAGGAGGGCGGTCTCTATCTGGTTACTCCTCTCTTGGCAGTTCTTCACTGTCAATTTCAACTTGAAGAAAATTTACGAGATGCTGTCATGCAATCATCAAATGATACTGTACTGAACTATGAATTATTCAGGGAATCGGAACTGAAGCGGTGCCTGAGAACACGCATGAGATTGGAAGCGATGACCGTGCTTTGTGCTGTTGGAAAACGTTATTAAAAAGATAGGTTGCATCTTGTCATGTGTCTTAATTCGATTGGAATGCGCCGACCTATCAGTTAGGCATTATTTCATTGTATATGTTCCGTGTGTAATTTACTTGAAGATATTGACCGGTCAATTAGGCAGAGTAGTATTTGTCTATATGCGTCACGTGCAGTGCCAGTGAATTACGATTAATGCTTTGTACCAGGAGGCTCCATCATAAAGATTCCTTAGCATTTTGATGGTGTTTAAAAACCCCATTACCGCTCGCACCACATCTCACCGAGGCAAAATTAGCGCTCAGAAAATGCGCTGAGTAAGTGGTCAGCTTTCGTCGGTGAGTACCCTTTCTTTTTAGTATATGTACTGTAATCGCCGATTATTATTCATTAATTTTTGTGTCGTACATGTATCATTTGGAGGTGTGCCATTCCTCAATTCCGAGAGCCGGATCTTCCTGTTAATGAAATGTTAACAAGGAGGTGAAGGAACGATTTCTCGTGACAACAGCAATTTGGCAAGATCAAAAAATTGATCACCATTTATTTAGATTGTGAGCTGACAGTCGTATTGTTCATCTGCTTTGTTTGTCGTGTATTTCCCATGTGTGGTGAAGAGAAATTTCGTGCGTGCCCAAGCTCATGAAGTGCTACGACGATCGGAGAGTGAGCTGTGTCTGAAAGCAATAAATTGTCATAATTACAGAACGCAAAGCTAACAAATGTGTAACGATATACAGCTAAAATTTTAAACAGGTTAACGGGTGATGAAAATTTAATTTAAATGAACTTCTCAGGTGCTTAAATGGTTAAGGTGACGTGATGTTGAAAATTCACCAGTAATTTTTCTTGGCAGTGAACTGCGTGTGCGCGAGTGATTATTTTAAGTGATTATTTGTAAAATCGTAAAGCCTGTGTTCAGAGAAGAATAGCATCATGCCTGGGAGAGGTCGAAGAAACAACGCCCGCAGAAATGAGCCAGCAACGCCACCACAACACGAAGAGGAAGAAGTTAATATGCCTGTGGTGACCAGTTGTGTGGCAGCCATTGGGGCCAAATTCCGAAGGGGTGATGATGTGGGAGCACACATGGCCAGGTTGAAGTATCTAACCGGTAATCTGAATAACAGCGAACAGGTGGCAGCCTTCTTCCTATGCCTAGGTCAACAAGAGGCTAAGGAAGGCAATCAAATTATTGATACCCTCACAAACCTGCGGGAAGCGGAAACATGGCTGCGCTCATACGCTGACCAAGTCGAACATCCAACACAAGCGATGTTTGAAATAGTTACCAAGAAGCAAACCAGCCGAGGAGTTTCTGAGTACCTGATGCGCCTGGAGAGGCTGTACAACGAGAATTATCTAGAAAATCCGGAGCGAGCTATTGTAGATTTAATGTGGCTCGGGTTAAGGGAGGACATCACGAAACCCTTCCGAAGTGATGCGCGACCTGCGACAATCCAAGAATTGAAGGAAATGGCAATCGAAGTGGAAAATCGACGCATAGTGCCAGTACCAAGGGAAACGACAGAGAGGAGGGAACCGGAGAGAGAGAGAGCACAGCGAAGCGAAAGGAGGCCACAGCATCAGACTGCGCGCGTGGGCCACACGATGCGGCATTCACCACCACGGCAAAGAGGCTACCGCAGTGAAGAGCAACCTTGGAGGGCAAGAGACAGAAATACACGACATTCTCCTTATCACCGGAGAGGGAACTATGAAGCACCACACTGGGGTGAAAGAGGTAGACTGAGGAACCAACAGTACCAAAATTACTATGTGAGAGAACCACAGCCACATCGAGAAGTGCCACATGCACCTGAGGTAAACTTGGCGCAGTATAGAACAGTGCCACCTCCGTGCTTCAACTGCGGAAAGTTTGGGCACCTAAAAGCTGATTGCAGAGTGCAACATTTTGCAGGACAGCCAAAAAACGGGATAGGAGACCGTTAGCTCCAATAATAAATCCCAGCGTAACACTCCATGTGAATGGTACACCTGTAACCGCACTTCTTGATACTGGAGCAAATATATGCTTGGTAAAAGAGCGTGTGGTTGCGGGAATCAAAGATGCTAGTGTAAAAGGAACTTCAACTGCATTAAAAACAATTGGAGAGGAACCCGTACCGGTGCTGGGAAAGATTAATGTGCCAATTAAAGTTAACGGTCAGAAAATTGTGCAAAGATGCTTTGTTGTGCGGGAAAATGCATTCCCAGGAGACCTGCTAATAGGAGTGGAAGTAATGAACAAAGTCAATGCCAAGCTAGACTTCAAAAAACGTAGGGCATCACTGTTTGGCACGTATGTGAACATGTTTTCAGCACCAGGACCAACTTCCCCAAAAATTTTGTGTGTAACGCGGGAGGAAGCATCGGTTACTCTCGCTGAGGACATTACAGTGAAGCCTCGCGCACAAACCATGGTAAAGTGCCGAGCAGATGGCAAGTTTGATGGGAAGGAAGTGATTTTAGAGCCTAGAATTAAGTGGGCGCCTTACGTCGGAGCCACCGCTGCAAAGGTACAAAATGGATATGTTTTGATGCCTGTGCTTAACCCTTTTGATGAAGAAATTGCTCTAACTGAAGGAGCACTAATTGCAACATGCCACGAAATCTCAAATGAAGGTGCAACTGCAGAAGAAAATAAAGATGAAACCAGTGAAGCAGAAAATCTCCGCAGAGAGAAGCGCTTTCAGCAAATTAATGAGCTTGACCTCAGTCACTTGGATGCTGAAAAACAAGAACAAGTTAGGAACCTGCTGAAGGAATATCACAAGACGATTAGTGCAGACGAGATGGATATTGGCCACGTTAAAGGAGTGAAATACAAAATTTTGCTGGGTGATTACAGGCCAATTCAAACGAAAGGATGGTGTATTCCGTACACCAGCCAAGAAATTATTGATAAAAAGGTCTCGGAGATGATTGAAAGTGGAGTTGTGCAGGAGAGTACAAGTGCTTGGAAGAACCCCCTCGTACTCGTGAAGAAACCTGGAGGAGGCCACAGAATTTGCCTTGATCTGCGAGCTGTGAACATGCTAGTGGTGAACGAACACTACCCAATTCCCAATATCATAGGGACACTGGAAGAGGTGGCTGGCAAAGAATACTATTCAATTGTCGATGCAAAATCAGCCTTCCATCAAATTGAGCTAGATGAAGAAAGTAAGCAGTACACGGCATTTCAGACTCGACAAGGCAACTTCGAGTACTCCAGGCTGCCTATGGGACTCAAGTGCTCAACATCAGTGTACCAGAGAGTGATTTGTCATGTTCTGAAAAGGCAACTTGGAAAATTTGCCGCTATTTACTTGGACGATGTGTGCGTTAGCTCTATGACTTTTGAAAGTCACCTAGAAAATTTAAGGGAGGTGTTGCACGAATTTCAATGCGCCGGAGTAAAGATAGGCTTAGACAAGTGCAAATTTGCGCAAAAACAAGTGAAGTACCTAGGATGTTACATCAGTCGTGAGGGACTTGTTCCGGACCCCAAGAATGTTGAGGCCATGCAAAATTACCCCAGGCCCACTACCGCACGTAAAGTCCGCTCATTCGTGGCAGCCCTCAACTTCTACCGGCGGTTCATTCCACATTTCGCTACAACAGCTGCACCCCTTAATGCGCTGACTAAAAAAGGGGCAAGGTTCAAGTGGGAGGAAGTATACGAGCAAGCCTTCTGTAAACTTAAGCAGCTCATGATAGAAGCTCCTGTTCTGAAGAAGCCTTCTCTAAATGAGACGTATTACTTGAGCTGTGATGCCTCAAATGAGGGCTCGGGCGCAGTGCTTGCTCAGAAATGTAATGGTAAGGAACAACCGATTGGATACTTCAGCAAAAGATTCAATGATGCTGAAAAACGTTATTCAATAACGGAGCGTGAAGGATTGGCAGTGGTTGCCGCTGTAAATCACTTCTCACCTTATCTATACGGCAGTAAATTTGTCGTGATCACAGATCACACTGCCTCAAATATTTGTTCAAAGGTAAGAACACCAAGAACAATAGAATTATGAGGTGGGCACTAACACTCTCACAGTATGATTTTGAGGTAATTTATCGGCCAAGAGCGCAGAACGTGGTGCCCGACGCGTTGTCGAGAAACATTGCGAACGATAACGAAGAAGAAAATTGAGATGACGAGGCCCCTAAAACAGTGTTCGTCACGACGATGTTAGATGAAACTCCCAGCGTACAAGAGGCGGAAAGCAGCTTGCGGCAAGAAAATGTGCGAGCAGAACAATTGAAAGACCCTGTTTGGGGGCCTGTGCTGAAGTATCTTGAAGGTGACAAATCAGGGGACGCTCCAAGTCTCGCTCTAAAACCCGAAATCTTCACCGACGGAGGCATATTGTATTTCAGAAAGACACAACGAAAGCCTAATAGAATAAGGCACTTAATCGTTGTGCCAGACGCTCTGAGGGAAGCAGCAATAACGTTAGCGCATGATAGCACAATCGCTGCACACCAAGGTCGTGCTAAAACGTGGAAAAAGCTCATGGAATTTGGGTACTGGATTAACATGTCGCGCGACGTTAACAAATACATCGATTCGTGCATACAGTGCCAGAAACGTAAGATCAACAATCGCATTTGTGTTAGCATGGGTTCATTCCCTGAAATTGACAAGCCTCTGGACAGAATAGGTGTTGAGTTAATTGAAATGCCAGTCTCGAATGAGGGCCACAAGTACATCTTAACCGTGGTTGATCACTTCAGTAGATATGTCGCTGCTTTCCCACTCAGAAGCAAGACAACTGAGGAAGTGACTCGAGCGTTAACTAAATTCGTAACCACGTATGGCCCTGCGAAAACGCTCGTCTCAGACAGAGGTACAGAGTTCACATCAACATTGTTCCGTAACGTGTGCGAAAGATTAAAGATAAAATATCACAACACCTCATCGTATCATCCGCAATCAAATGGGATGACGGAACGTCAGAACAAGAACATCAAAACGGTTCTGTCTCACCTCGCAGCCAGCGATTGACCATCGTGGCATGATGCTTTGCCGTGGACATGCTTGGCACTGAACACAAGTTATCAAAGTGTTATTGAAGAAATACCGTATTATTTATTTTTCGGTAGGGACGCTGAAATTCCTGTTGTTGACTGGCTGAAAACACCTCGCATGGATTATTCTCTTGGGGACAATTACAGTGCCGAGGTGAGCGCCCGACTTCACAATGCGTTCAAAGTAGTGAAGGCCAAGTCCAAGGCTTCACACGACAAGTCGGTGCAAATGAAGGAAAGAGGTGTGAAAAACAACCAGGTGGAGAGCGGAGATATTGTTTTATTACACAATCCTACAGGAAAAGCCGAATCTGCAAACGCGTGGCCTACAGACTGGGTTGGGCCGTTCCGGATTATTAGAAAGAGCGACACAAATGCAACCATCAAAGCACTGTATGGTAACCGTCAAGAAAGGGTTCACTTGGACAGATTGAAAGTGGCTCATTTACGGGGCGAGGCTTTCCCCGGTACGTCGGACGTCGCAACTGAGCCAGGGAATGGAAACGGATATGAAACAATTGAGAGAGAAGATGAAGACCTGAGGACAGAAAACCACGTAAGCGCGAGAGCTGCGTTCAAGGAGCGGCGAAGCTACAATTTGCGTTCAAGGTGTAGGTGAATTGCCACTTGGAAGCGAGCTGCAGTGAACTGAGATCATGCGTCACCTTAACTTTGTGAAATGTGTTCTTGTGCGTTCAATTTTAGCAGAGCTCTTACGTAGGACTGAGTTTTTTTGCGCTGTATTGCGTTAATCTAAAGGTGTTCTTTAGTAGAATTATGTTATTCTAGTTGTGAATTAAAATTAGTCTCGCTCACTAGAGTGAGATGCTTCGTTCAGTAGGTATATGTTCTAGGTTATGTCACTCCAATTTCCTTTGCTCACAAGAAATCTAGTGCATAACGAGACCCTTGTTAGAGTGATCTAATCTTACACTATGCTTAGTGCTCATTTTCTTTCTTGCTAAGTAAAGGGAAATTGAGCGTTTCATTTAGGTTAATTTTCGTGTGT
The DNA here is from genome assembly GCA_030386875.1 of Morinoia aosen. Lineage (NCBI taxonomy): Eukaryota > Metazoa > Arthropoda > Malacostraca > Amphipoda > Talitridae > Morinoia > Morinoia aosen. Next base: position 29,770,653 of record CM059567.1, on the reverse strand, counting down.
TTCTCATGAGGAGTGCTTTGTTTCATTTGTAGGATGCTTATATTTCCTCGCCAGAATCTCGTGAGGCGTACGCGCTTGATACGAAATGACTCTAGCGAATGAATTAAGTCTCATCAGAAGTTCTTAGGCTTATGTAATCTCAGGCTTGCTAATTTTATCAATACCTTTAGACCGTTCATTTCGTGACGGGGAAATATGTTTAACGTTAGGTTAAAAGTGGCGTGCTCTTCTTGCTGTAGTGTAGAATTTTCTGAGCTTGTGTCTTTCTCTGACTCTGTAAGAACGTCATAGGACATGATGTACTCGAAGGAACAGGTCTGACATTATTCTGTAGACAGTAGTTAGTTTGATTTCTTCAGGCTTAAGTGATTGATTTTCTTAGTAGGTTAGTGCATAGATCACGTCAGCATACAATAGGCCAGCAGATGAAATGACAGAAACACGTCGCGCATGAGGAACAAACGAAAACACAGACAATTAAGGAAGAGCCACGTAGTACACGAGTGATTATCTTCAAGAACGAAGAGAATAGAACAACGTCACGACATGGGGAATGCATCGAACTTGTATTGAAAGTATTTAAAAGGAATGCACCAATTCAAGCGCTGCAGTGAGAGGCGACAAAGACGAACGCACAGCTGGAAGTTCTGCACCATATCCAGAAGAATGCCAGCGCACAAGTGATAGCTCGGAGCCGCTTGCGGTTGAGCTGAAGCTGAACACAGGCCGCTAACAAGCAGAGCCATGCAGGAAAGGGCATCTCAAGTAATTGGTTCCCAGGCTTCGGAGTGTACAACACCAGCTGGTGACTAAACATCACGATGAGGAAGGGAGGATGGAAATACGAAATAAAGGAGAAAATAGTCTGAGGGGCCTAGCCGTACTAGCGTTCAAAAAAAATGCTTTTATAAAATGGGCTCTCCTATAACACAGTAATAATGCTTTATATTATTGAGTGTTGAGACGAACTTAAGTTTTTGGAAGTTGCATCGTGACATTTATGCGTAGTAAGGCATTCCTGAAACTAGATTGCAATTTTCCTGTGGATTTTTTTTAACTAGGCAAATAATCACTTGGAATATTGAAGCCGCACTTTAGGCATCTCTATTTGTCCGTGAAATAAAAAATTAAAAGAGAATTACGTCGGATAGACTTTGAATGATACGTACGATCTACAAAGAATATTAACCCACGAAATTCTCGCATAAAATAAGAGTGTTCACTCGGAGAAAATAAAACATTATCTAGTGTCTACCAGATTCTACGTCTACATCAAGGAATACTGAGAGAAATTCTACAGGGTAACAGCGTGAACTACGCAGGATTATGCCTCGGAATACTTCAGCATAACTTCGTGGGATTGGAACCCTATCGCAAAGGGAAACTTAATTGAGTAAAAATTTATTGACACTTCGACTCGTATTCTTTGACAGATCAACTTAAGTTCATGATTTTGCCAATTCGTCGGATCAACGAAGAGGCATTCATGAGCAATCTGCCGATTAAAAAGGTGAGTTAGAATAAACGTCATAAAATGTATGTTGAAAATTGCATTTGACATGATTGAGTGGTAATTTGAATCGTGGCAATGATCCATCTTACCGAATGAAATCGTGCAAGTAATGTGGTGTATAGAAATTTCATACGAGGCTGGATATTGGGCTCGCAATACTTCCTCCTGAGAAATGAGTACCTGTCTTCAACGCGTGTGTGAAGCTATTGAAATGCCAAGAAGAAGTGGCATGGAAGGAAAACAGATTCTGTCAACGATACCAAAGGAATCAACGTCGAACTATGAACTGCAGCGGCAAGGAATTGTACAACAGAACATGCGAGTGTGAATTGAAATCTGCGAAATGAAAAATCATCGATACTTTAGGATGTCTGAGGCGTGGGAAAGATGCCCGTGAAATTGTGTGAATGTTATTAGGGTTTAGTACTCAAGTACTTAGTACTAAGTACGCACTTCACTTCGGCGGGGAACAACAGATGCATCGGTTAGGTGAAGACGACACAATATATTACGCTGTGGCTGATCGTATTGTAATGAATAAGATTATTAAGTGTAATGAACCCTGTTTCTGCGGAATTAAGTTTAAAAACATAATGTGCTTAAGTAAATTTTACCATTTGTGTGTTAAGTTGGCTAATACTTCAGCTCCAATTTTCAAATGAATAGCATAACGCTAATACAGAAAAAAAAAATTGTCGAGTCAATTTTTTTATGTAAAGGAGCGGGGATGTCGGGAAACGTTTAATTTTGGAAAATTTAACTGATTTATGTCCTTTTTTTGTGCTAACTTGTCGGGAAACATTTAATTTTGGAAAATTTAACTGATTTATGTCCTTTTTTTTGTGCTAACTGATTTGTGCTCTTGTGTTTTTGCAAAGTCGTATGATATTGTAGTACGTGCGTTTTCCAACAGCACGAGCGTGTCGCTTAAATGTGTGACTGCTTGTTTCACATGTGCTGGAGTGGTGTGCGACGTTTTGGCTTGGTGTTGTATTTGGATTATCATGAAAGAATGTGTGAGGGAACTTGAATACAAAAATCTCTTACATGGCAGAGAAACCGTCCACGAAATTGTTTGTAGACAGGACGCGCGTAAAATAACATGGGAGAGAAGAGACCAGCGAAACTTGAGAGGGTTCGGCTGGACCACATGGAGAGAAAGTTATGGCAAGCACTTGTAAGCGTTTGGGCTGAGGACGCTGGCCAGAAGTGGTTGACAGATTTATAACAGACCATGGTAGGCTTGGGAGGCCCGTGAGAAACGAGCTATAGTATCGAAAAGCAAACAACCTCAGAAGAAGGCGGAATCACCGCGCGCTTGGCAAAACATTTCAACAGCAAATAGGAAAAGGACAGCTTCGTGGAAAACCAATGGGAACGTTAGAGGGGAGAGTAGGAGGACGCCCAAGAGGCCCGTGAGAACACGATTGGTCTCACGGAAGGGGGAGGACAGCTTTGAACAGAGGAACAGAGCGGATGTCTTTTGAGGCGGGCAGTCTACCGCGGTACATCATCATAGAAAGAAGTACGCGTAACAAAGTGTCATACTGAAAATCATTTCTGAAAAACATAAGTGAAAAATATTGAATATATTGCGCGTGTAGAGAAGCCTGTAAATTAAAATAAAATTAAAAAAAAAATGTCACGTCTATTTTTCCAGAAATGAAAACATCGTAACCAAACTGTGCAGTACATGAAGCACTGAGTAGACGTCTTTGGGGGCGGGTAAGAAATTGTTTCTAGTTGTGCAAGATAGGCTGTTCGAAAAATATGTGATGTAAAGTACTGTCATTCAAAGTTAACACTAAATGTTTAAATGAGCGCATTTTTGCAATCAAAGTAATGGGTTAAATGTTTGTATCTTTGCAGGAGGGCGGTCTCTATCTGGTTACTCCTCTCTTGGCAGTTCTTCACTGTCAATTTCAACTTGAAGAAAATTTACGAGATGCTGTCATGCAATCATCAAATGATACTGTACTGAACTATGAATTATTCAGGGAATCGGAACTGAAGCGGTGCCTGAGAACACGCATGAGATTGGAAGCGATGACCGTGCTTTGTGCTGTTGGAAAACGTTATTAAAAAGATAGGTTGCATCTTGTCATGTGTCTTAATTCGATTGGAATGCGCCGACCTATCAGTTAGGCATTATTTCATTGTATATGTTCCGTGTGTAATTTACTTGGAGATATTGACCGGTCAATTAGGCAGAGTAGTATTTGTCTATATGCATCACGTGCAGTGCCAGTAAATTACGATTAATACTTTGTACCAGGAGGCTCCATCATAAAGATTCCTTAGCATTTTGATGGTGTTTAAAAACCCCATTACCGCTCGCACCACATCTCACCGAGGCAAAATTAGCGCTCAGAAAATGCGCTGAGTAAGTGGTCAGCTTTCGTCGGTGAGTACCCTTTCTTTTTAGTATATGTACTGTAATCGCCGATTATTATTCATTAATTTTTGTGTCGTACATGCATCATTTGGAGGTGTGCCATTCCTCAATTCCGAGAGCCGGATCTTCCTGTTAATGAAATGTTAACAAGGAGGTGAAGGAACGATTTCTTGTGACAACGAATTAGAGAAAAAGTAGTTGAATGGTCTGAGGTATGAGCAATAATAATGTGGGTGCAAGTTAAATGGGGTGTAGAGTCATGAATTTGTGAGCACATATGGGTGGGAAGGAGAGAGACAAGTTTTGGGAGAAGTTGTCCAAGTGTTGCAAGAGTGAGGAATGGTTGATGAGCGGCGGTGATGGGGGACCTGAATGCGAGAGTGGGTAATGAGTTTGTGGATGGTGTCATTAGCAGGTATGAAGTAGCTGGGTAAAATGAGAGTGGCAAATGCTCGGTGAAATTGTGAGTAGAGAATTAGTGATTGGAAATAGTATGTTAGAAAAAAGGACAATAAACAAGTACACATATGTGAGGGTGAATGGAGGTGTGATAATGGAGAGAGCATTGATGGATTATACTTTAATTAGCATGGGCGTGATTGGTCGTTTGCTTGATGTGCATGTAAATCATGGTGAGATGAATGGGATATCGGATCATTACTTCATAGAAGGAAAGCTGAGAGTGGAATGTAGGGAGGTGCAAAAAGGAAGAGTGGAAAAGAGGTTTCAATTGTAAACATGTTGCATGAAGCTGAGCATGAATGTATCAGGAGAAGATGAAAGAATATGGGAGGGTGAAGGTAAGAGAAGGAGTGGAAGGAGAATGGTAGTTTTTCAAAGATGCAGTGATAAAGTGTCCAAGTGTGGGGTAAGGAAGGTTGGAGGGGGGAATAGAAAAAAGAGTGAATGGTGGAACAGAGATGTGGGAGCAGCTGTTAGTAGAAGGCAGGGGGGATTTGAAAGGTGGTGACAAAGGGGCAGCCAGCATAATTTTGAAGAGTATAAAGAAAGGAAGAAAGAAGTAAGAAGAATGGTAAGGAGAGTAAAGGGGGCAGCAACTGAGGAGTGGGGGAGGAAGTTAGAAGGGGACTTCATTGTGAGAAGGAAGATTTTGTTGAAAGAAAGAGAATTAGGAAAGGACAGGTGGAGAGTGGGGCAAGAGTGAAGGGTGCAAATGGTAGGCTGCTAGTGGAGGGATGTGATGTACAGAGTGTTTTGAGGAACTGCTGAACGTGGGGATAGGGTTGCAAGAGTAGTAGCTGTTGAAAGGGATGCTTGAATACTTGTTTGGACAAGTGAATAGTGACCTAATAAGTGAAGAAGTGAAAGATGCGTTGAGTATGATGAAAAATGGGAAAGCTCAAGGATGGCTGGCTGCATGGTTGAAAGCCTAAAAAAGGAGGAAATACGGTTGCAGAATGGTTGGTACGTCTGTTTAATGTGGGTTTTGATGCTAGTAAAGTGCCTGTGGATTGTAGTGCATGTGTAGTTCTGTTGTAGAGTTATGTATTATGGTGAGTGTCATGAACCTATAGAACATCCAAGGGGAAGGGTGTACAAGAGGGAGGGTGACAGGTATGAAAGCAGTAATTCCAGAGGTATAAGTCTACTGAGTGTCCTGATGAAGCTGTACGGAAAAGTTTTAATTGGAAGAGTGAAAGTGATGACAGATGGTATGCTAGCTGAAGAGCAATGTGATTTTAAAAGTGGTCAAGGTTGTGTAGATCAAGTGTTTGCTGTGAGAACGGTGAATGAGAAATACTTAGCAAAAGAAAAAGATGCGTATTGGGCATTTATGGATCTAGAGAAAGCAAATGACAGGGTAGACCATGAGGCATTATGGCAGGTTATAGACTTGTATGGAGTGGGTGGGGGGCTGTTGAATGTGATCAAGAGTTTCTCCATTGATAGCTGGGCATGTGTGAGAGTCAGGAATGAGGTGAGTGATTGGTTCCCAGTTGTGACAGGCATGAGCCAGGGATGTGTAATGTTGCTGTGGTTGTTCAATTTGTTTAAGGGGACGGTTCTGGGTAAAAAAAAAAGTCTGTAAGCTCTCGGTGGATTTTTCTGAGATATATACCGTAGGTGTAAATTGTTATGAATATTTTTTTATTTGTGCGTATTTTTGTAACCATACATGAAAAAGATTATTTTCAAAAAAACATGAAAAAACATGTGTTGTGGAAAATCCTACTCCTACAATTTTGAACTCACAGAACTGAGAAAATACTTTCTAGATAGCAAATTGTCTTGTCCAGAGATCCGGTGCAAAAGTTTTTTGATTATTCGATTTTTTGAGTTTTGAGAACTTTTCTCCCTAAAAATTACCTTTTTTTGACTTTTTTGAATAATTTGCTTTAAATTTTCAAGGTGGATTGAAGTTAAAAAAACTTTTGCACTGGATCTATTTTCCTTTTTGAGCGCTATTGATTGGTATGCTTGTCATCTCTGTACCTTCAAAACTGTGGGAGGAATAGGTTTTCGAAAATCAAAAAGTGAGTTTTCAGAAAAAACATTTTTCCCAAAAAAATTTCCGTTCTTTACTATTTTTTGAATTGAGTCTTATCAGCAATTCTGTACCTTCTTATGTACCTTCAAAACAGTGGGAAAGGATCCATATCAAAAGTCAATTAATACAAGTTTCAGAACAGGGTTTTTCTAACAATTTTTTTTTTTTTCAAAGCTGGCTAATTTTTTTTCAATTACCTGTATTGCTTTGTAGCTCTTTTCAAGCCTTTTCGATTGATATAATTGCCATTCCTGTAGCTTTAAAACTCCGGGACCCGGACCCGAACCATGCCCCTAAGGGTGATGTAGTGTGAGAAGTGAATATGAGTGTTGGGAAAAGGTTCATAATTCGTGGGACAAAATGGGATGAATTGGGAAGTGTGCCAGCTGTTGTTTGCAGATAATACAGCACTTGTGGCCAATTCAGATGAAAAACTGCAGAGATTGGCAGAGTGTTTGAAAGGCATAAGTTGTGAGTGAATGTAAATAAAAGCAAGGCAATGAAATGCTCAAGAGGTGGAGTGTTTGGAACAGAACTATAGATGTGAGGATGAATGGTGATGCTTTAGAGGAGGTAAAGCATATCAGGTACCTTGGGTTGGACGTGGCTGTGAATGATAGTATAGAAGTAGAAGCGAGACATCAAGCGAGTGAAGGCATCAAGACATTGGGTCCAATGAGAAAATTTATAGAATGCAGGAGTGTGAGCATGAGTGCTAAAAGCAGATTATTTAAAACTTTATTGTGCCAGTTTTGCTGTATGGAGCAGAGTCTGGGGGTTAGAGAGCAGCTGAGATAGGATTAGAAATGAGTTGGTTAGGGGGTTGTCAAGAAGATGAGCAGGCAGGTGGATGAGAGTGCTTAGATGATTTGGGCATGTTAAAAGAATGAATGTTGAGCGGCTGGTAGAAAAGAGTTATATGTTTGAGGTGAGTGGTATTAGAGTGCAAGGAAGGCCACGGATGAGTTGGATAAATGGGGTGAAACGTGCTTTCTATGAGAGGGGTCTGACTGTGGAGGGATGTTGCCTGTGCTGCCTCTCTTGCCACCTAGTGACTAAGTGAATGTTTGTGGCTTGCTGTTGACTACTCTCCTCTATGGAGAAAGCCTGGTATATATATACACACACACACACACACACACACTTGAGAAAAAAACATTTCCCCAGTATAGGCAGTCAGAATATTCATGTTAAAGAACATCCTTACAGTAAAACACAGTCAGGAAAAATTTGTTTAACTTACGAATTCTGGCATAGCTGTAGTAATTCATTGTGATGAATGGACTCATCTCACAGGCACTGAGGACTGCATTTAGTTCTTCAGGGGACAACATTCCCTCAGCAACACAATTTTGAACTCTAGCCCAAAGTTCCCTAACACGAGCAAGCAGTCCGTGAGCAAATTTCCCAAACGCGAACAGTATGAGTCAACACCAACTCAATACAATTTTTCACTCTTCTCACAAGCAACTGGATTTTTTTTGCATAGGAGTACTTAGTTGAGCTAAACTATTTGTAGAGTCAAAAACTTTCTTAAATGTTCTGAATGACTGTGTTTACCCAGAGGTGTTTGAGAATAGTAACGAACTCCAACCCTGGGAAGAAAACAATTTTCGAATTAGTAAGCATATTGAATTGACAAAAAAATTTAGGTACTTGTTGATTATCTGTCACCACTTTTAATTTATGATTTCTTTTTGACGTTAAGGTTATGTTAGGTTAGCCTAACTAAATAATTATTAGTTTTCATCATTTTAACTTTTTGTTTTGTTTCAGGCTAAAATGAATATTTGGGACATTCCAAGAACTGAAAAGGAAGGTCCCAGAGATTCATTAAATATTTATGGAAAGTAGATAAATTACATTAGGAATAAATAAAAATCAACAAGGATAACTTCTCACATGAAAAATTCATCATGTTGTTCAGAAAACCAATTCAATATTTATAAAACTATTACACTTTTCACCTTTCCCCCTAAACAAGTGGTGAAAGATAACCCACATGTACCAAAATCTAAAGTAACAAAATTTTAAAGTTTTGCACATTACAACCAAAATATTTGTTTAACATGAGTTATTTACATGTGGAAACATTGGTAAACAGAATCAATATCTTTCAAATTGAGCTGCTTCTTTTTTCTTTTTCTTCTTTAGGGGGATCCAGGAGGATCTCGAAAGTTGATGGATTTTTTCAGCAGAAGTCCGTGCAACCTGACAGCTTGTTGGGGTACTCAAAGAGTATTAGCAGCTCCAAGGAGCAGTGAAAAGTCAGGTTTATTTCAAATGTTGAATCTCACGTGCATAAATCAATAAGAGATCACAAAGTCTTCCATCTATTTGTTGAAGTTATGCAGCCAATCAAGGAATGGAGGATCCTTGCAAATCCAAAAAAAGGGTTATTATCACAGCCAAGAACATTTATATGAGTGATGAGTGTTCCAGATTGAATCATGAGAGACACATGGGAAGGTTCACCTGAGCCACAGCATATTTTGGTCATACCAACAGAAAGTATTCAATTGTCTCAAGAGTGGAGCACTCTGGACACAATGAACTAGGGATATATAGAATCTATTCAGGTAGGCAAAGGCACCAATGTGACTAACTCAGAACTAGATAACAATATACATTGATATTTCTTTGCAAGGTCAACATCTAATCAAAAGTCTGGCTTCTTGCTCAACTCATAACACTTTAGTTGGTTCACAATCTCCTCATAGCTCAGTTGAGTAATAGCTGATTTTGAATTTTTGTAGCCTAGTTTTGCTCATTTATCACCAATTCCATTGCCAGCTATTCCAGTATGAGAGAGAACCCACTGAAGTTGGATGCTGGATGATGCTTCAAGCAAAAATCTCTGGATATTCCTACTAACAGCTTTATATGGTGGATAAACAAAATTAGAGATAATATGCAAGGCACTTTTGGAATCAGTAAAAATTACCACTTTTATGTCTTTCAAACTCTTAATATACATTTGAGGGCTGAGTTTTTTATTTTATTAGGAAATTCAGGCTTCTTTCTAAAAATTAAGGGAGTATTACATGACCATAAACAAGTTTGCTTTTCACAAATGAAACACAGCTGATGCAGTAATTTTTGCAAGGATCCCCAGGAGATTCCCAACAATGCTTTAAATACTTGCACACATCTTTGTCCATCAATTTTAAGATCAATTAAATTAGGAAGAAAAGTAAGTTCTGATGCATTAAAGACAATCCCAAGCACTTGTTGAGTTTCTGTCCTACTAATATGCTTGAATATCACTGCAAGTTGAGTATAGAAACATTTTTTTTCATGTTGAATACTTGATACTAATTTTTTGTATATCCTGTCAATTTGAGTGAATTTGTGCATTTATATACTCCTGCATCATCCGCTGAATTTCTACCTTGGATCCCCCATATGTGGTAATGGGGCTATTATCTGCATATGAGATACATTTAATTTTCTCCATCTTGAGTAAGTCATGCAACATTACATTAACACTTTGACTGCGACGTGCGCCACCGGTGGTACACGGAGGTAATTTTCACAATGCTGCTGACTGACCAGTAGTCTCAAATTCAGTTTTCATAAGTACTTAATCAGCTAAATGAAGGCCCGATCCAGTTCATGTTTGGTATTTTCAATATAGTTTATAACAATTGACTTTAAATTTTAGTTTTGTGTTGAACTTAACATTTAGTAGTTGCAGTCAAAGTGTTGGACTCAAAACTACCCCCTGGGGTAGGCCACCTTCAGAGTTTTGTCATGCAAGTAAGTGCTTCCAACTCTCACTTTGACTGTTCTCTTTGCTAAATAAGAATGCAGCCAGAGAAGAGTACACAAGTCACATCCTAATCTCAGCAGCTTATAAGACCAGCATGCCTCACAGTATCATAAGCGCTTTCTAAATCAATACAGACCGCTAAACAGTTGCCTCTACCGCCAAAAGCATGAGTAATAGCATTCTTAATAAGAGAGATGGCATCATAAGTGGATCCTCCTCAACAGAATTCTGTTTGATAGCATGAAAACACTTCATTGGCTTCAAGGAAAGAGGTCAGTCTGTTTATAATGACTTGCTCCATGAACTTAGATGAACATGACAATAAGGTTATAGGTATATTCCTCAGGAGTTGCCTGGTTTTTCCCTAGATTTTTAATTGGACAGATTATACCCAATTTCCAAACCTTAGAAAAAAATGGTAAAATAACTGAGACTGAGCAAATAAAGGATATGGTTCATAATGGATTCAAATGCTTTCAGTAGGAATATGTAAAGAATTTAATCATATCCAGGGCTTGCTTGTTTCATTTTCTACAGATTTTTATTAAGGGGACCGTCTAGTCAGAATTTTGTATGGTATCTAGATCTATGAAATTTGGCATTCGTGTGTATTTTGGAAAATAAATAGGGGCTGCATCGAACACTTTTTTCCATTTTCGCCATAATGACGGAGATAATGGAAGAAAGTGGGCAGGAAAATGAAAATTTTTCAAGCCACTTCTTCTCAAAAAGTCACTAACGTAGAGTAATGATCTAAGTATCTCATTGGATGCACAAAGGGTTGCTGAATAAGGAGTCAGAGGATTATTTTGAAATTCATAATAGTTTAGTTTTTATGTTTAAAAAAAAAATTCAAAGAGTGATTCATTTTTCCGTAGATTTTTTAATGTAACTAAGACACCATTATGAAATTCAATAAGATCCTATGACTCTTTATGCAGCAACTTTTTGCGCATCCAATGATACCAACAGCATTGCTCTCCGATCACTAGTTTCTGAGAAGAAGTGGCTTGAATATTGACATTTGAGTTGTTCGAAAAACGCATTTTAGTACGGAAAACAGGTTTTTTTCATTTTCAAGCTACATTACTGAGAAATCAGCACAGGTAATGTTATGAAAGCAATTCTAAAATATTTTCTTGACTTTGGCAATCTTTCATCGTAGTATTTTGTGGTTCCTTGTCGAAACCGGTACCACAAGTGGTACCAGGGGCCAGGTACCAAGCATGAGGATCAGGGGGGACGCAAAGCTAAGGTGCACCGGAAAGGAGCGCTTCGATCCTTACTACGCTTAGCAGATGCAGTCCAGCTACTGAGCTTGAAAGGCAGCTTCAGCTAATCGTTTGACATCATACTCGCGTCAGCTTCCATCTTACACTGAACAGCTGCGTGGTCAGCAGTCCTATTTATGTCTATGGCACAGGAGGGGACGGAGGGGGGGGCGGAGGTTTGTGGGAGGTACCAAGATCAACATTGCCAAATCGTAAAAGCTCTTGAAGACTGAGTGATAAATACATATGTCTTTAGAAATGAACAGTCGGTGAGCAATATCTAGGTGAAATGATTTGGCACATGAGCGCTGACACCTCATGCGACCCTCCCCCGACGCTTACTTGCCTCAGATGCTTCAGATGCTTCCAAATTTTTTACTGCTTATCAATTGTGCATTGCTCTACCGAATTGAGCAATAAAAAAAAAAATCTGCCAATTTTGGACTTTTGACTAGACGGACCCCTTAAGTTCACTCAATTGTAGACTGAAGTTATATCTGGACTCCTCTATTTCTACTGAACAGGGAAGAGTACCCCTTTAAAAAAAAATTTTTATTATTGAACCTATAGTAATGAAATTTGGTATACAGATAGGAAATGCAATTTAGAATCATTTTTCATTCGTGATAAAATGCGATTTTCCCCATAGAAAACGAGATATTCATAGAAAACGAGATTTTGGGTTTTTTTTCAAAATGTATCTCCTCCTACAGTTTTTGAGCTACAGTGATGATTTTAGTGTCATTGTATGTGGAAATATTTGTAAATTTCAAAAACTAACTTGGCATTTTCCATACTTCAGTTTAGAGTTGAAAAAATTGAAAAATTAAAAAAAAGGTATTTTTTCTTAAAATTTCATACTTTATGATGTCACAACTTTCGATCGAGAATGAATTTTTAAATGGCTTTTTAGTTTTTAGAATGCCCACGTATTTCCGCATCCAATGACACCAAAATCATCACTGTAGCTTAAAAACTGTAGGAGGAGATACTTTTTGACCCTCCAAAACCTATTGTTTACAGAATAAGCAAAACAAAGAAACATAAACAATTGAAATAAAATTTTTTTTAAAAGTTTTGGTTCAGGTTAGACTCCTGAAATCTTTATAGAGTAATCCAGAGACATAGGAGATGACATAGCAACGTCAAGCCGTGAAGAAAGTGCCAAGGGAGAGGTGTAACATGATAAAATATCACTTCCCCCTCCCCCCATACTTCAAACCCGCGTAGCGGGCGAACCAATGAACGTACGAACTTCAATTTTTCACAGGATGTACCTGACATTTTACCCTTCCCATGGCAGCTAAAACCCAATATCTCCAGGAAATTCGATATTTTGGGGGTACTCTTCCCTTTAATTCCCTTTAGTATATCTTAAGATGGTTCTCTCCACTAATGTGCTATCTCTTATATTTCAGCAATATAGATGCTTTACCAGCCAAGTCTTCTGCAATATCACCTACCTCTACTTGTGGATTTTTAGTGCTACCTTTCATTGAATGGATTAGTCTCCAAAGATCCCATACCCTAGTGGTGGAGTCTAAGCCACCAATAAAATCCCTTCAACTGTTTTGTTTTCTCTGTTTTATAATGTTTTTGCTAAAACCTCAAATCTACAGTAAGCATTTAAATTTTCTATAATTGGGATCTAGCCAGAGCATTGCAGGCTCTGCGTCTCCTTGCCACTGCAAGTGCACATTCATGATTCCACTAAGGTGTCTTGCTGGTAACTCTTCCAGCTGATGTTTTAGGAACATTGTTATGCGCAGCATTTAGAAGTTTATGGGTTATTTTAGAATTTTGCTCATCAACTAAAGGTGATTGAGTCAAACTTATTTTATTGTGACACAGTTCTTGCTGAAAACCTGTCTAGTTAGCTGCTTTGGTGATCCATCTTGGAGGGTTCATATCTGATTTTTTTAAGGACTACCTCAAAGGAACACTCATAGGGAAAATGGTCAATGCCAAGATCTGCACCTCTCTGCAGCAAGCCACCAGCCAAGAAGGTTGAAGGAACTATATACAAATCCAGGGTGGAGCATGTACCTATTCTGGCATCTACACAAGTAGGATGATTAGGAGGGTTAAGAACACCTAGCTAATTATCATCCATAAATTCAATGAGGTTTCTACCAGTGGCATTCCATCTTTGTCTGGAGTTCCAAAGAGGTGCATGAGCATTGAAGTCCCCAGTTACAATAAATATATCACCCGATTGACTGAAGTAATGACTTAACTCATCAACAGTAATATGAACATTTGGAATGTAGATATTAAGAACATCAAGGTACCTACAAGAAGAGAACATCCTAACACATAAAAGTTCTGACTTTCCATTAGGAAAAGGTTGGAGTTCCTTTTCACAAAAATTTATACCATTTCCAATAACAAAACATTTACCACCTCTATTACAATTTTCTCTATGAAGCCACACACATGCAAAGGACATCTGGTTTTTGGTGTAAAAATAAAGTTATGCTTCTGAAAGCTTACTCTGCAATGCACTGCATTAAACTGAGATATTGGAAAGACCTTTTGTAACTGCTAACTTCTCTGAATAGCTTGATTACAAATTTTAAATTATTTTGCATTTTTCTTTGTGATCAGCCCTTGCTGTTTTGATCCTTTATGTTGAGCAAGGGTTGTCTTTGGAATTTTGCTTGTTTTAGTATAACTACCATTTTGTCTGGACTCATAAGAAATGTTCTGAGGGTGTAGCACATTTATCTTGGGAGGCTGTAGAATTATGGTGATGATTCAACAATTCACTGCCTGTTTTCTGTTCTAAATGATTTCTTATCATACCTAGATTCAAAAAACTACATTCACATTTGTTTTCAAAAATTAAATTTGAGAAAAAAGTTTCTACTAAAAGCTAACCCAAGTGAGTAAAGAGATCATCAAACATGGACTGCATATAAGCCTCAATCATTTTCTTAATAGAAGATCTAGAGTTAACAGAGGTGCCACTGTCTGCTCAAGCATCTTGACCTTCAAACTATCTGCCAACATATTTTGATTATTGCCATTACCATTAACATTAGGTTTAGAATAATCTTTCAATACATTATGACAATCTATTACAATTGAGGTAGGGAACCCCTTGTACCAAGTAATAGGACCCCTATGACTGATGAACATCAGCATGAACATTTTTTTTTGTTCAGCATAGGCATAGGTTTTCTGGCCACTAGTATTGGTTGCAGTTTACCTGCCAGGAATGTGATGATTGAAGGACAGCTCCTCACCTGTAATTTGACTGAACTCATGTTGACTTTGGGAGTGATTTTCCACAATATGAGAAGGACTCTCAATTGATACTTCACTTTCAGATGCCAGTTTTTTATGTGCCTCCAAAAAAGATGTACCTTCTTTCATTATAGATCTGATCTCTAAAGAACTCTAAATTAGAGAGTTAAGACTTGGAACTTGCCATATGAGCTTCCCCACAATTTGCACAACAAGGAACAGTAGCATTACATTTTTCTTTAGCACAATTGCCAGTACATACGAGGCAGTGCTCCATTGATGTGCAGCCACTGGCAAAGTGACTGTGGCGCTGAAATTTATAACATCTCAAAGGAGGAAGGGAGTACGGTCTGACAGGAAAGCACATGAATTCAATTTTAAGAGATTTCCCTTCCAGTAAAGCCCACTTAAACACTATGGGAGACCTCTTTCTTTTCATTGACTATTTTTGGCATTCTTACCATTTTTAAAGCAGTGAAGTTGTCACATTTGATGAGAGGTATCAGGTCTTCAAGGTTTACTTCTTGGTTAATGGGGCCAATAACTCCCCAAAATATTTAAATTTTTCTGCTTGAGGTTTACACCATTTTACAGCAAATTTTCCAACATGATATAGTAAGGATTTTTCAAACTCTGGCCGATGCATCTTTAAATTCTACAGCTGTTATATTTCTATGTTTGTTAAGTTTCATCTTGTACACAATCATAGCTAAGCACATATTTTAGTCCTTGGCTACTGGGCTACTCCAAAAGGATTGCGAGTCATTTTTCTTTTTGAGGCACCAACAAATTCAGCAGATTCTAATGGCTCAGAGAAAAGTAGAGTACACATTTTACTTTGAGATACTTATGTCTTATTTCTTGGGTAGGGAGGAGTTTTGAGCGGAGAGGAAGAATTTCTCGTCTTTTTTGGCATTTCATATTCAGATTCTGAGTCAAGACTGTCGAGGTTTTTTCCTTCTCTTCTGCTGGACCATTGGTTAGTTTTAAACCAAATTCCTAAGATAATTAAATCATCCATACACTCAGGGTCTCCTGAGTCACAACTGGGATGTGAATAACAAACACTCCCTCTTCCAAATTGACTCGTTGTAATTGAGAAATATTTCCATCATGAGATTTGTCCTCTTTTCTCGAGTCAGCATAACAATTTTTTAGAGTCAAATCTGCCATCTTTAGGTTCTGTAATCCCCAGGAGAGGGTCACACACAAATAAAATTGTTAACTGAAGAAAATTTATCAATAACAAAACAAGAAAATTACAAGATAAACAATGGACAAGTCAAGCTAAGAGCCTTCCCATTGAAATGCCGCTTCTTCTTTATCGAGGATTCGGAGAATCTTGAAAGTTGTTGGACTTCTTCAGCAGAAATCCATCCGTGTAACCTGACAGCTGTCACTATGGCAGATAAGCAGGGTTAAGGGAAACGAATGGTTTTTCATATAAAATTTCAAGAATTAATAAAAAATACCTCATGAGTGAAATAACCTTGGAGGTTTTCGCAACATGTTTAGAACATTTGAATGGATGTTCAGGGCTTTAAAATTTATGGAATTTACCCAAAAACTTTATTCTTCAGTTAATATTGTACATAGAGATGATTAGTTTTTTTTGTTTGATTCACAATGAACTGGTCTACAAAATTGAGATCCAGTTTTTTGATATCGCTTCAAAAAAAATTTAAGAAGTGTTTGAATTTTTTAAACCAAATATATCTACTTTTAGTTATTCTTTACAAGGCAATAACAAAATTTCTAATCAACTTATCAAAAAACTACTATGAATATTTATAGTACTCACCTTGATCTTTACAATGCAAAAAAGATATCCATAAGTAAAAAATCTGTAGGAGAAATTACTGAAAAATGGAATGCTCTTTTCTTTTAACAAGTTTTTTTGACTGTGCGGCTCAATTTCTCCTACAGTTTTTCACTTATGAAGGAAATCTTTATAGCATCGTAAAGATCAAGGTGAGTACTATAAATTTGAGTGGTAGTTTGTGATAAGTTGAATAGAAAATTTTTAATTGCCATGTAAAAAAAGGGAATTTTTTGTTTTGAATTCAAACATTTTTAAAAAAATTTTCAAGTGATATAAAAAAACAATCTTAATTCTGTAGATCAGTTCATTGTGAATCAGACAAAAAACTAATCGTGTCTAGATACAATATGGTTTAAGAAATAAAGTTTTTTGGAAATTTCCCTTTGAGGAGGAATAGGAGTATGGGTAAATTCCAAAAATTTTAGGGCTCTCAACATCCACTCGAATGGTCTAAATATGTTGTGAATACCTCCAAGCTTAATATGCTCTTGAAATATTTTTTGGCAATTTTTGAAATTTATAAGAAAACACCGCTCGCGTCCCTTAAGCAAATTCCGCAATACTGCAGCACTTTTCTATTGAGTCCTCAATATTGCTAGACTTCTCAAGCTGCTGTCTGCAGAAGCTGAGAGTTTTTTTTTTCCAAGATAATTTCATTAGACACAAATGTTACACAGTCAAATTCAAAACATTTATAGTAGCTTACATCCATTAGTAGCACTAAGGAAGTTAACCATGGAGCGGAGAATTGTGAATTGTACATGGGATTGACATTTACCAAATCCCAAGACATTTTTCAGATTCAATTCATGATTAAATTTTACAAGAGGTAGACATAAATGCAGTCTGGCAGCCTTATATTGTGGACAGCTAAGCAAGAAGTGCTCGATGGTCTCTGGAACACCACACTCAGGACGGAGAGGGCTTTGACACAAGCTAAATCTAGTAGTGCCCCAACTTTTGCGGTTCCGTTTCGCACTATACCCTATAAATTCCATATTTTGCACTTTTGCGGCAACCGATCGCACTTTTGCGGCGAAAAATTGCGTGTCGGGCCATATTTGAACTTTTATAATTATATTTAACTTTGATTTTTTATAAATTATCAAAATCAAAATAACATATAAAAATAAATATATAATGTATCAAAATATATCGTATCAAAATAAATAAAAGCAAATAATTTTTTTTTAATATATAATTTTTAACACGTTCCCTGCGAAGGGACCCACCGGTGGTCCCTTAGGTTATTTTCATGGTGCTGCTGACCCACCTACAGTCACTAACTTATTGTATATTAATACTCAATGAAAGCTTAATAAAGGCCAGATCCAGTTAATGTTCTCTATTTTCAAAGTTAATAACCACAATTGACTTTAAATTTGAATTGAGTATTGAACTTCAGTTTAACCCTTCGCAGTTAACGTGTTAAATTTACTTTTATTTAACTTTGATATTTAAACCACCCGCAAGCTGAGCGGCAACTATTTCCGCCATCTTGGGTGACATCACTGTTTTTGTCACAGTACATACCTTTGTGCCTATGTGTGCACACGTGGTTCTATTGTCGTGTGGCCGTGACTTCTGTATACCTGCTACAGAGGTGGATTCTCACTAACTATGGCCACAAGTGCGCCACGTGGTACGGGGAGCAACCCTTGTGTTTTTATTGTATTTTAAGGTGTTTTTATTTGATGTACAATTGTTTTCCATACTAGAATGCATTTGTTTTTGTTTGTTTATGTATTTGTTTATATGGAGGTTAAGGGAAGAGTTCCCTTTTAAAAAAAATTTCTTTATTATTGAACTTATAGTAATGAAATTTGGTATACAGATGGGAAATGCAATTAGGAATCATTTGCCATTCGAGAAAAAAATGCGATTTTCCCCATAGAAAACGAGATATTCATAGAAAACGAGATTTTGGGTGGGTTTTACAAAATGTATCTCCTCCTAGTTTTTGAGCTACAGTGATAATTTTAGTGTCATTGTATATGGAAATACTTGTAGATTTCAAAAACTAACTTGGCATTCTCCAAACTTTAGTTTGAAGTTGAAAAAATTAAAAAAAGGTCTTTTTTCGTAAAATTTCATACTTTATGACGTCACAACTTTCGATCGAAAATGAATTTCCAACCTGCCATTTAGTTTTCGGAAAGCCCTTGTTATTCCACATCAAATGATACCAAAATCATCACTGTAGCTGAAAAACTGTAGGAGGAGATACATTTTGAAGCCGCACATTCCGATCCTCCAAAATAAGGCAAAACAGGTAAACAAAGATATATAAACAATTTTAATTTTTCTTTATTATTTTTTATTGGGTCAGCTAAGACCCTTGAAATCATTATACAGTAAAAAAGAGACATAGAAGAAGGCATAGCAACGTCAAGCTGTGAAGAAAGTGCCAAGGGGGAGGTGTAGCATGAGAAAATATCACTTCCCCCTCCCCTCCCCCCCATAATTCAAACCCACGTAGCGGGCGAACCAATGAACCTACGAATTTCATTTTTTCACAGGATGTTCCCGGAAATCTTACCCTTCCTATGGCAGCTAAAACCCATTATCTCAAGAAAATTCGACATTTTGGCTCAACTCTTCCCATAAGGTATTATATGGATATGTCCAGAAGCAATTATTATTTTTTCCGTAAGGGTCAATGCCCCACTTTGGCAGTTTTAACTTTTGAGCCAATTTTTTGACACTATTAGGCACAAAAGTTGGGCACTACTGTACTCAAATGAGAAAGAACACCAACATGACCAATTCTAAATTGGCTAATAATACACTGAAATTTTCTTGACACAGCACCACCCAATCTAAACTTAGGTCTGCTACAGAACTCATACATAAATGCTTCCATCCCAGATCCCCTCACTTGATTTCCCCAACACTTACTCCAGTAGTCCAACATTTTGTTTTTCAGTTTGCTAACCTGCTCCTCATAACCAAGATATGTGAGTACCAATTTAAAACTTTGGTGACCCATTTTTGTGCACTGATCTGCCATCTCATTTCCCATTATGCCTGAATGAGCATGGATCCATTGTAATGAAATCCTGTTATTCAACTGTACAATAATTTTTTGAATTCTTCTACTAAAGATTTCATAGGTAAGGTTATTCAAGTTTAATATAATACCCAGAGAAAATTTAGAATCAACAAAAATGACCACATTATGATTTGACAAATTATCAACATAATTTACAGCCTGTAAAATTGCAAATAACTCTGCTCCCACTATTGAGTGACCTGGATTTAGGAGCCAAGAAGTACATATTTTTAGATGTGGCACATAAATAGTAGTAGATGCTGAACCTGATTGTAGCTTGGTGCCATCTATGAAAATTCTTTAGAAATTACTAAGTTTAGATGTAACATAGGGTAAATTTTTAGAACAACACACTACTTAAAGTAGGATATTTACTCTAAAGGTTTTGCTAACATTTTGGGTGAAAACCTTCATTGTGTTATTAACTAAAATATCCTAAAATTGGATTCAGGCTCCGCAGGGTTGGCTAATAATAAAGTACTCAAACGTACTTTAACAGCTCAAGCACGCCAGTTTCTGCTGTTTGAATGACTGGAACTGCTATGGAACACATAACTAATCCTACTGTTTTAACTCAATGAATGGGGGAATACTCATTTCTGCCATAAATGCCATAAAAGAAAAGTTGTTTATTTTGATATGATTACCATGATTCAAGCAAGAAAATTATGAAAATCAATTAGTATGTTCTGAAAAAATACACATACTCTTCAAATTTATGATTTACTTCAGCTGCAGAGAGAGATTAACTTCTGCTAATTTTGAAGATAACTCATTACAATTTAATTGATTAACCGCTCATAAATATCAAGGTTCCATTTTCAATCATTTTCGTGTTGACCATAGTTGCTAACCATCCAATGAAGATCTGTTCCCTAACACCAAAATTCTTTATAATGTTATTAAAAAAGATCATATTCATATAATTGAAGCATTACACATTCATGAACTTGAACCGCCCCTTAATGAAAACACGAATGATTTTTTCGCTCTCAAACTGTTTCGTAGAACTTCAGCTTGCTAGGTGCAACAAGGCTCCTCGACCATTTTGCTATTGTCTCTCGTGTGATGAACATCGGTTTTGTACAATGTATCTAGTCATACTACTATTTCTGTGATAAAAAGGTTGTTATTTTTTCTAGTTGCTTTCGTCTTTAGTGATCTGCTTATCTAGTCTATATTACTTAAGAGTTAGTTTATGCATTTTTTCCAATGTGACTGAAAATCATTCTGTTTTTTTCCAGCCTGAGGATGATGTTTGATATGTCGAAACGTTGCATTTTATAATTAGACAGAAATATAGATTTTAATGAATTGCTGTGTTTTAGTACGAAAATGCTAGGTGCATTTCTTAATCAACTTACACGTGAAGAAATTGAACAATTTAATTGATACACAAAGATTTTTTTCCAAGGCACCACTTCTTTTGATCCTCTGATCACAAATTTCAAAGTTATACATCATTTTTTTCTTGAAGCTGATCCCAATCTTGCTTCCTTTAGAATGGGAAAGAGGTATTTTGGAAGTTTTAGTATTTTTTCCTGATATTGTTTTTCAATGACTGTGTTACATTAGCTTGTTGAAGATTTAAATTATCATAAAACTTACCAAGTAGTTTAGAGAAAATTTTTTGGCAAAGATGATTTCTAATCATTCCCAAAAGCAGTAGATCTTGTTGATGCTTGTTTTCATGATTAGAGTTTGATGAGAATGCTTCCATTATAAACTTATGTCGTATTTCACTTTTTCTCGTCGTGAGGCATCTCTTTTCTGTCGTAATTCATCGTTGTTTCATTCAGTTGATATTATTTCTCTTGATTATCGACGTAGCTGAAGGCCACTCTCTTCTATTTTCATTTAAATAATCATGATTAGATCGAGACTTTTCAATGTCACCAATTTCAATTAATTGGATTATTGGTAGCAAGTTATTATGATTTAATTTGGTAGCGTATGTTATTATGACTTAACAGAATGATCATTGACTTCTCCCTCTCCTTCGAACGATCAAAATTTTTTATATGCGTCATGGGTAGAATCACAACAATATCTCCCGCCATCATTCAAAAGATTCGATCTCCTGATCGATGATTGTTCCATACAGTATTTACGTGCAACTTATGCTGACGAAACGGATCAGTTCTCTTTTATAATCTCCACATAGTCCATCTGAGGCGATCTGAAGGCGGCGATTAACTGGATTTGTTCATGTGTCAAACTCTGATACAAAGTCTCCAAACACGGCTATGTCCTACGTACGTTTTAGGCAAACGATGGTCTCCGCAGAACAAAGCAAAGGCTTCTCCAGCTCGCAGAATACCTCTAGAAGATACTCAATGAGATAAAGATCCCAATAATTGACGCGGAACACGTAGAGTTCCGGTTGCCTCGATTGCACTCAGTTTGCATCCATATAGGAAAGACAAAGATCTTCGTAATCTCTGTTTCGAGGAACATCTTCAAACCGTGCTTCGTCATACACGATCTCCTTTTAGGACGGGATTTGATTTTTGAGTCCTGAAGACTTCTTTTCAAACAGCCACGAGGTCATGTCGAATTGTCGCCTGAGGAATATCAAAGTCTTTGTAGTTGTAGTTCCTTTCGTAGTCTACGCGCAGGTATATCCCGGAGCTTCGTTGTAGTCGAGTTTCCTTCCTCTTCTTGCCGATGTTGTCTAGACTCAGGTTCCGCGGTTCCAAGTACCTTTGTAGAAAATTTTAAAGCAGTTGACCCAGTCAGCTGGCGGATGGTTTTCTCTCGTCATTTTCCTCGAGTTCGTGCGTCGAGCTTAGACTGCTCTTGTTGTTGAAGTGTTGCTGTGCAGCGTCTGGGCGGGCAATTTTCTACGACGTTTTCTTCCTGTTTATGTGTTAAGCTTGTCGGCGTGTTGGAGACTGTGTCGTGGACCGGCGGACGAGGAGCCCAGAGCAGACGATCGCTCTGGAGGCCTAGCTTCACGTCCACACGGTCCACGACAGTCTCCAACACGCCGACGAGCTCAACGCACAAACACGAAGAAAACGTCGTAGAAAATTGCCCGCCCAGACGCTGCACAGCAACACTTCAGCAACGAGAGCAGTCTAAGCTTGACGCACGAACTCGAGGAAAATGACGAGAGAAAACCATCCGCCAGCCGACTGGGTCAACTGCTTTAAAATTTTCTACGAAGGTACTTGGAACCGCGGAACCTGAGTCTAGACAACATCGGCAAGAAGAGGAAGGAAACTCGACTACAACGAAGCTCCGGGATATACCAGCGTGTGGACTACGAAAGGAACTACAACTACAAAGACTTTGATATTCCTCAGGCGACAATTCGACATGACCTCGTGGCTGTTTGAAAAGAAGTCTTCAGGACTCAAAAATCAAATCCCGTCCTAAAAGGAGATCGTGTTTGACGAAGCACGGTTTGAAGATGTTCCTCGAAACAGAGATTACGAAGATCTTTATCTTTCCAATATGGATGCAAACTGAGTGCAATCAAGGCAACCGGAACTCTACGCGTTCCGCGTCAATTTTTGGGATCTTTATCTCATTGAGTATCTTCTAGAGGTATTCTGCAAGCTGGAGAAGCCTTCGCTTCGTTCTGCAGAGACCATTGTTTGCCTAAAACGTACGTAGGACATAGCCGTGTTTGGAGACTTCATATCAGAGTTCGACACATGAACGAATCCAGTTAATCGCTGCCTTCAAATCGCCTCAGATGGACTATGTGGAGATTATAAAAGAGAACTGATCCGTTTCGTCAGCATAAGTCGCACGTAAATACTGTATGAAACAATCATCGATCAGGAGATCGAATCTTTTGAATGACGACGGGGAGATATTGTTGTGATTCTACCCACGACGCATATAAAAAATTTTGATCGTTCGAAGGACGCTCCACTATTCGAATGGATCCAAAGCAGCCAGAGAGAGACGTCGTGTGCCGCAAGGACGGTTATCAGATTTCGCGAGTCGTGCTAAGTAGTTATTCTTCCCTCCTTTCTATCTCTACTATACGTCGACTTAAAGATCGCGGGGGAAGCAAGGACGTCAACTGACCGAAGGAGCTGCCGGATACCAACACAAGAGAGATTCTTCACTGTTATTTCTGTCATTATTCAATAGCCCACGTTAATTAGATCATTTGTACGATTAGCGAGAATTAATGTTTCCCATTGCTTATATAATTCAATACGCTAGAGTCATACATAACCGATGGGTGAGGAATAATCCATATTGAGATTGCAATGTAAGCTATCGTTATGAGTCGGGCGTGAGAGCAAACGACTGCTATGGTAAGCGCTCAGCGCAGGGGAACAGTCAGTACGCCCGAGACCGCCTTAAGAGAGAGAGCGCTGTATCACGTCTTGAACGCCTGCCTTTCGGGGCTAGGCATTGTTTCTCCTTTGAAATGTGCATACCAAGTGATTACGTATACCTGCTAAATTAAAGTAATTAATAAATGTCTCGGCGCATACACACGATATAGCTATCACCTCGGGATCCAAATCAAGATAAGTTCCATAATGACATATGCCCCTTTAGAAGCATCCTCATAGCTTCCCCTCTGTGTGTAGGGTTATCGTTGTCACGCCTTAAGCGTTCACTTATAAATGTTTTGCCTTCAGCCTATATCTAAAATGTTAATTGAAATGTAACTTAGTGCGTTAGGTCTACTTTTCTTTTAGAACGTCAATTTCTTGTAACGAGATAAGGTAATAAAATATCGATGCGTCATTTCGTATAATTACCTGCTAATTAGAAAGGTGAATTATCATTATCTGTGGAGAGGTATTCCACGCTACCAATATATATTGACTTGCCACTTGCTCATTAATTAAATTTGTGGACATAGAAAAAGTTCCAGTTGATTGTCAATAACCAAAAATAAAAGAATGTGATCTTCAATCACGACCGTCAAAAGAGAGCTAAAAGGACGAAAAGAAAATAAAGAATGACGTCAGAAAAAGAGCTCCACAACACTTACCCAGGTGAGAAAAGAAGTCCTCAAACATGGCTTCCATATGAAATTCAATTTTTTTTACCACTGCTTGTACTAAACCTTCATTAGAGACAATTGTTTCTTGTGAGGACTGACTGCCTTCAAAATGAGTGGCTAGTACATTCTGCTCTGGTTGATTTGTTTTGGCTTGGGGAATTTTTCTTGTGACATAGTATGATCCTTGAGATTGGTATACATCAGTCAGGACAGTCACATGTTTAGGTTGGGAGGTTTTTGAGAGCTGAAGCATATGTTTTTTGATTTCTCATTGAACATAGAATTTTAGAACTTTCTTACATGGAGGCATCTTTTTCCTTTTTCAATTGAGAACCCATCACAGTGGAAGTTGTCTTGGTGTTTTGAGAGATGGATTCAAGATTTTTGGTAGTGTCAGGGATGACTTGCTTCCAAGCTTCTGAAAAGGAGACTCCTTCTTTCATCAGTGATTTAATTTGAAAGGCTTTTTGCATATAAGGACATTCTTTAGAAGTGGCCACATGATTCCTCTTGCAATTAGCACAGAGGGAAGTGGGGAAATTATATTTATCTTTTGAGTGGCCATCACCACAAATTAAACATCTTTCAATAAATGAACACCCACTCACAAAGTGTCCATGACATTGGCATTTATAGCTTTGGATAGATAAAGGTGAATTTGGACTGACTTGGAAATTCATGAAATCTATTTTTATTTGCTTTGGATGATCTCTGTCTTGAAATTGCACTTTTACACATAGAGAACTCTCTTTTTTTTCTATTGAAAAACTTTGGCAATCTTACCATGTTTATAATATTAGCCATTTTACTGGTGGCAAGTGGAATAAGATCCTCTAAATTGACATCATAGTCAATTGGTCTGATTACTCCAAAAGTAGATTGTGCAGACTTGGAACATGCTTTATGACACCAAACTGCAGACTTTTTAATGCCGCTCACTTCCAACAATCTTGCTACCTCCAATTCAGTAGCTTTTTTGAGCTCAACTGCAATAAAGCTTGGTCATTAGTTAACTCTTATTTTTTTAACATATCAAAGTTTAGGATTTTCTTCAATCTTTGGACAACTCCAAATGGATCATACATCATTTTTCTCTTATTTGCTCCAATTAACTTATTGTTTGACTCCTGCAGTTGTATGATCAGCAGAGCACATGCCTTATCTTTAGGTGCCAAAGTTTGTTAGTTGGGTATACTTATCTTGTTTTAGGTGGGGTAATTTGCAAATTTGGTAAATGTTGAGGACTTGACCATAATTGATTATCGAATTTTTGATGCCGAAATAATGTTAATCAGAACAGAAGAAACAAGTTTTCTTCAATGCACTTTCCGGCGGAAACGAATATTTTAAAAGTTATAGGGGTAAATGAGTTAACGGAACTCCAGTGTTTAAGGCGGGAATAAATGAAAAAGGGAAGCATCACCCTATTACAAACGTAAAGAGGTTGGGTCGAGAGGGGTAGCCACAGTTCTTTTAGCAAAAATTGGAAATCAATTGAAATTCTACTATGCATAAACATAATTAATGAGATGACGAGTTATATTGTCGATGCGAAAGACTTAACTCGAAAGTTTCCAGATACGTCGAACCGACGATATACCGTCATCCTATTTATTACGTTGTATTTATTATTATTATTACGTAATTATTACGACTCTTCCCCCATGTCGTCGAGTCCATTTTAGGGTCTTCCCCTTCTTTTTGGCGGGCTTGGACACACTCGATCGTTCGACGTAATGGGTCAGTTGAAACGTTTCTTTATAATTTTCACTAAAAGAACTGTTGCTAACCCTCACGACCCAACCTCTTTACGTTTGTAATAGGGGGTTTGCTTCTCTTCTTTATTTTTTCTAGCGAAGTCGGCTTGGTTGGCGCGCGGCAACGCCTGTTTACTTTCACGTCGGACCGCGCGGTATATTTTTCCACGCCTGAAACACTGGAGTTCCGTTAACTCATTTACCGCTATAACTCTAAAAATACTCGTCTCCGCCGGAAAGTGCATTGAAGAAAACTTTTTTCTTTTGATCTGATTCACATTATTTCGGCATCGAAAATTCGAAAATCAATTATGGTCAAGTCCTCAACATTTACCACAAATTTTTTTGAAGATTCACAATCAGAGTTAGAGCTTGAGAGGCTCAGGCTCACACTAGTTCTTTTTTCTTATAGCATGTTCTTTTTGAACCACATGCCCTGAATTACAGCTTCAATTGTTTCTTTAACTAACTAGTGCTCATCAGTTTTTCTCCATTGTTAGTTAGGCTCTTCTTCACTAGCAAATTTGGCAGCCAGCAGCTGAATCTCTTCATTTTTACTGCAGAATCATCCGATTCTCTCAGATTGCCTTAACATTTTGTTAATGGCAGTTCAGCCATTTTAAATTTTAAGGTAGCCCCAGAAGGGTCAACCTACAGAGTAATGAACAGTCACCAAAAAAACAATAAGTAATTTAACAAATACAAGAAAACAATTACAAAACATCAAAATACAAGTACACAATTACAATAAATATCAATCCAGTAAATCGTGATAAAGGGAATAGTGGAAATTCCGGCCTATAAGTCACAACACCCTCCACACCCCCATGAACTTGAACTTGAACTTGAGGGCCGACAGTGTCGGGGCCTTTGTAACGGCCTACAATTCCCTCCACAATTTTCACACAAAGAGTTCAGCGCCTGGTACCAGACTTGTCCACTAAACTACTCAGGATCTACCGATCCTTGTCACAAGCCACCATTGGAAGGCATCACCGGGACAACCAGTGTGTCAAAACACCATCCCCTGGCACATTGGGTCATTACAGCCCATTCTACCAGACTGGCTCATTCCAGTCACTGTCTCTTATTCCAGGCACGCACAAGAAACACTTTCATAGCCTCAATGATACTCGCATTACACTCCTGATCCAGTCCAGCAAGACAGCTCATACCGCAATCATCTTCAGCACATCTGGCATTCCACTCATTCTCTCCATACTGCTCAGACACCACATTCATAAAACTCTCTCTCTCTTGCTCATACTTACTGCATTCCAGCACAAAATGCTCAATTGTTTCCTCCACTCCACTATCACACTGCCGACATAATCTGTTATTATTCTCATTCCATCTCCATGTACGTCTGTTCACACTCAATGACTTACATCTCACAGCAAACAAGAGTTGACTTCCAAAACTACCATCATAGAACAGCTCAAACTTAGGTGCTTCCTTTTTCATATACCAATTAAGTGTAGTCTTCCGCATCATGCTAAGCTTCCACTTATTCAGTCCATACTCTTTTGTTTGTCTCTCAATCTCTTTCTTCCACCTCTTGCAGTCCCACTCAGGCCCTACACCTCCAACATTTATTAAACTCCAGTCATCCACAGGTCTCCCAATTCTAACGTGAATAATCTTTTGCATACTGAGTTTCCTTGCATGCCCCCAACATACTTTCTCCCAACAGCTTACACTCAGATTCCATTCAAAGATTCGCTTTACCCACCTGCTATTCTGCATTCTTTCAATTCTCACCTTATAATTCAGCACAGCTTTCATCATTCTTTCTGAAAATAGGCTCCACCCTAGGTCACCTCTAATGGCTTCTATAGCTGTCCATTTTGGAGCACCCAATGCTACACGTCCTACCTTATTTTGTATCACATCCAGCTTTTCAAGATCACTTCCATTCCAAGCAAGAGCACTCATACGATACATGACACTAGGTACAGCAACATACTTCCACATTCCTCTCACACATTCGTACTTGTTTGCTCTGTATCTGGCCACACTACCTAACCGTCCACTCCACTGCATTGCTTTTGCCACTTTCTCACCTTTAGTTCTAGTACATCCATCTTCACTCATCATACAACCTAGATATTTGTATTCTTTTGTTCTACCTATTCTGATTTCTCCAATATTCCACAGTCTGTCTCTATCAGTCTCATCACTATTTATAACCATGACCTTACTTTTATCGGCACCAAAGTTCATCTTGAAATCTGTACTATATCCATTCACAATGTCAAGCATCCTTTGTAGTTCATGACCACATTCACTAACCACAACCACATCATCAGCATACAACAAACAGCTCAGTCTCTCATTACCAACTTTCAGTCCTAAACCACTTCCTCTCAGTCGAACTGCTAATTCTTCTGTGTACAATCCAAACAACAGGGGGGACAGAGTACAGCCCTGTCTCTGTCCCCCCTGCCCCATCTCTCTACAGCCCCATCTCACAACAAGTGAAATATCGCTACGTAGCCTACCACAGATGGAGAGGAGAGAGCCAGTTGCGGATATAATGAAATTTATTAGATTAAATCTCGGAAATAATTATCTGTTATTCGCAGGAGCTTGTCAGGATATGGTCTTTATTCGATGAATTACTTTGTTACTTTGTTGAGATGTGGCGTCCCACCGCAGAGGGCCTGGGCGCCCTTGTCCGCATCAGCTGGTGAGCTCAGATGTCGTGGATCTTTCCACTTCCAACCAGGAATGCTGCAATGGCTTCCGCTGGGAACCCAGGGGATGTTATTGATTGCAGGGTAAGCGGTTTCAGTTTAGCTGGGCAGGACTTGACCAATCTTCTCCGTTCTTCCGAGTATTGAGGGCATTCCATGAAGAGGTGCTGCAGGTTCAGACGGTTCTTACAGTGGTTGCAGAGGGTAGGCCGACTATTGGTGAAGAAATGCCCATGCGTTAGGTAGGTAGTCTCGAGGCGAACTCTGGTTACAGCTACTTGTAGCAGCCGTGGGAGGTTTGTGGGCACTGATTCACCCAAGGAGGGTTTGAAGGTACGCAGGTTTGGAGAGGTGTATGCCCAGGTACTTTCCCATTTCTGTTTGTAGAAAGTCCTTATCTTCACTCTGTTATCCCTTATGCTGAGGGGAATGAAGCAAGTTTGCTGGAGACTGAGGGCCTCCGTGGCCAGCTTGTCTGCTGCTTCATTTCCCTTGATTCCACAGTGGCTAGGTACCCATTCTATTACTATTGAGTCAGATGGAAATTGTAGTAGTAGTTGAGTAATCCATTGGATCAAGTAGTGACTTTGTCTGTTAAAGGAGGACAAGGCTTTGATAGCGCTGAGAGAGTCTGTGAAGAGGATGTATTTATCATTATTTATAAGTGGAAGTACATACTGAAGAGCAATGTAAACTGCATACAGCTCTGCAGTGAATATGCTTGAATGTTGAGGAAGTTTTGCCTTAATTTGAAATGAGCTGGAATGTACTCCACATGATGCTATTCTGTCTGTCAGAGAACCATCTGTGTAAATCTGCTTATGAGACTGATATCTATTGGCCGTCCAATCTGTAAACAGGGTTTGCCATTGATCAGAGCTGAAGGAATTTTTGTTGCATATCTTTAGGGACTGCTTGATAGGTAATTCAGGGATTCTGTATCTTAGTGACATTGAGATGGTTGGAAGGCTATTCTTATCAATGATTAACTTTTCAAACTCTTCTAAGATTCTACCAGTTGCTGGTTTTGAGAGAGGTAGTATATTATAAAGTGCAAATGGGTAATAGTTCTGTATCATTTCACGTACAGGATGACGGGTTATGCTGCTGACTCTGTATGCATATGTGGTAAGGAGTTGTTGACGTCTGATGGAAAGAGGACACAGGTTTGCTTCAGCCTCAAGTTTGAAGACGGGTGTACATTTCAGGTCCCCAAGCATTATTCTTGCTGAGGCATACTGTATGCGATCCAATTTGAGGAGGTGGGTTTCTGCTGCAGTGCCATATAAAAAGGAGCCGTAGTCTAGTTTTGACAATATTCGGGCACTGTAGAATCTCCTCAGAGAAGTGAAATCAGCCCCCCATTTTTCGGCTGCAATGACTCTCATTGTGCTTATGTCTCTCAGGCAGCGATCTCTTAGAGCATCTATATGATGGGACCAACGAAGACCATGGTCAAACACCATACCGAGAAATTTCACTTTTGCTGCCATAGGGATTGGTTGATTTGATAGTAACAAGGGTTGAGGGAAATTTTTAAGTTTCCTGGAAAAAATCATAGCTTGAGTTTTAGCTGGAGATAGTGTAAGACCCCATTTGAGGGACCCGGCTTCCATTTTGGAGAGTGCAGCTTGTAGAACTGCATGGGTGTCATGTATTGAGGCTTGTGTGGTCCATATGGCTATGTCATCTGCATACATTGAGTGCTGAATACCTTCCATTTTGTCTTCTAGCAAATCATTTATATAAATAGTAAAAAGAATTGGGCTCAACACAGAACCCTGGGGAAGGCCACACGAGATATTTACTGGGCAAGAGAGCTTGTGCAGATTGCGCACTCGGATGATTCTTCCCTTCAGAAAGTCCTCCACAAATGCCGCAAGGTTACCTGTGAGACCCAACTTTTTCAGCTTATGTAACAGTCCATGGTGCCAGACACTATCGAAAGCTTTTGAGACATCCAACAACACAGCTGCACAGCATTTGCCTGTTAGAAAGCTTTCCCTGGCAGAGCTTTCCAGCCTGATTATTGCATCGGTGGTACTGTGGCCTGCTCTGAAACCACTCTGTGTTGGGTTAAAAAATGAAATTTGCTCCAAAAATGCCTGTAGCCTCCTCACAATCATTGTCTCCATTATTTTGCATATGCAGTTAGTTAATGTAATTGGCCTGTAGGATTCTGGGGTGGTAGCTGTTTTCTTTGGTTTTAGAATTGGGACAATAATTCCCTCCTTCCACTGTTCTGGGAAGCCATTCACAAAGAGGTAATTGTAGAAGCGAAGGAGAGATGTTTTCTGTTTACAATTTAGGTTCTGGAGAAAGATGAATGGAATGCTGTCGGAGCCTGGAGAGTGTGAGCGCAATGAGCCCAAGGCAGCTTGGAGTTCCTGGTATGTGAAATGAGAGTTGTACCATGGTTGAGATGATCTTGGAAATGAAGTATAGTTTCTTTCCACTGACTGTTTGTGCAATAAAAAGTTGTGATCTTTAGACATGGCATTCTGGTTGGCAAAATATTCAGCAAATATGTTGGCTACTTGTGTTGGATCAGTTATAGTCACATTATTATTAATTAGTAATATTGCTCTTCTATCATTTCCTCCAGAGAGAGACCTTATTTTTCCCCAGACTTTAGCAGAGGGGGTTTGGGCATTTATGGAGGCCACAAAGGAATTCCAAGACTCCTTCCTTGCTTCCTTCACAGCTTTCCTAAACTGTGCCCTAGCTTTTTTGTATGAGATCCAGTATTCCATATTTCCTAGGTGGTTTCGGTATCTTGATAGTGCTTTGTTCTTGATCCTTTTTTTAATTGCGCACTCCTTATTCCACCAAGGTAGCCTCTTCTTGGGCTCTATTCCAGAGGAGGTTTTGATGTGTAGATCAGCCGCCTTTAAGAGGTTACTAACTATATCAGAACAGGCTTCTGTAGGAGATTTGAATTTTTCAGGTAGCAGTACAGACTGTTGATAAGATTCCCAGTCTGCTGACTTGATTTTCCAGAAAGTTTGCCTATCCAAGTTGCCCTGTGGAGATGTGGAGATTATCAGAGGGAAATGGTCGCTGGTGTAAGGCTCGGGTTCAGGACGCCAGTTGAGTTTTGACGCTATAGATGGGGAAGAAATTGTGAGGTCTATGTGACTATATTTACCATTACCGGTTAGGAAAGTAGGCTCTTGGCTGTTCAACAGAGCAAGCTCATTATTTTCTATCAGTTGTTGTATAAGGTTTCCTCTGCTGTCAGTCTGTTCAGAACCCCAAGCTTGATGATGTGCATTTGCATCAGTGCAGATTATGAAAGGTTCAGGAAGTGCTCTTAGTAGTGGAGGTAGCTCTGCTGTCAGAATATTGTTTGTTAAATTGGGGGGCATATATATATTGCAGATAGTCAGGGAGATACCATTAAGATGCACACGAGTGGCACATGCTTCCATGCGTGTATTCAATACCAATGGTTGTTGTGGAATATCAGTACTGACATAGATGGCTACTCCACCTCCCGACCGGTCTGTTCTGTCTTTGCGGACCACAGGGCTTCCAAAGCCTGGTAGTCGGGCTTCTGTCTGAGGTTTAAGATTAGTCTCCTGTAGGCATACTATATTAGGGCAATTGTCGTGTAGGAGTACCTTTAGGTGGGGCTGACGAGTTGTAAAGCTTCTAAGGTTCCACTGTATGATTTTCAGATTCATTGGGAAGAGTCTAATGATGAAGTGCATATATTGCTAATGAATTCGCTCATATATGTTTCTATGCCAAGTTTCCGGCCAATTTCAGATAAGCATTCTACTTTTTCAGTTAGTTGGCTTGACATGCAGAGCTTTAGAAAAATTGGAAGAAGATTCATGAGAAGATTCTTCAGCTCATCCATTACTACATTAGAGAAAGGTTTAGTTGGCACAGTACAGGTATTAGGATTCCCCGAGTTGGGAGTGCGACTGTTGCGTAGGATGTCTGCGTAGTCTCTCTGATTGCATGCATACTGGGCAGGTTCTTCTCTAGTTTCTTCAAATTGAGACAAAGAGGGTAAAGTAGGTGATGAGCATTCCATACTGTTTTTCGATGCAGGTTGAGGAGTTGGCTGTTCTTGGGTAAGCCAGGTTGAATCTAGAGATGTCTGGGATTCCAGCTTACTGTGGTTTTCATTGTAAGGCTTTGAGTTGTTACCTCTCCGTTGCAGCAATGGAAAATCTTGTGCACTTGATAGATTGAAGTTAGTTGGTGTTGTTGTTGCTGTTCTTGCTGCTATGTTAGTACAAGTTGTAGGGGGTTGAGGATCAGATCTTACTCTTGCTCTTGCTTCCGAAAAGGTTAGATTTTCTTTAGCAACAAGCTGACATGCTTTACTTTCAGCTAAATAATGTGGGCATTCTTTTGACAGCGCTGAGTGGTTGCCTTTGCAGTTTGGACATGTTGGAATGGAGTTGGTGGATGGGCAGTTTATGAAGGCATGTCCTTTCTTGCTACAGTGCCCACAAGTTTCAGCAATGCTAGTACAATTTCTGCGTGAGTGGCCATACTTGCAGCATTTGCCACAGCGTAGAGGAGCAGGGATAAATTTATCTACTTTGTAGATGCTGTAACCTATTTTGATTTGGTCAGGAGGAGCAGGGCATAGAAAGGTGAGCACATAAAGTGGGAGATGAGACTTTGTGGGATCTGACAACATTTTTCTGACTGCTACTACTTTAAGGGGCTTTAGGTATTCCAGTAAGTCTTCAAGTGAATCATCCATGAACTCAGGGGCCCATATTTTTCCGTATGATAGCTGGTTTGTCCACACCACTGTATTAGTTACTGAGACGTTGTCGTTATTCAATGAAATGCATTTAGTGTTGAGAAGTGGTTTAACTTGCGCCAGGGTCTTTGTAGTAATGATGAGACAGCCTGATTTTTTATGGTCAATTTTGTCTACAGCACCGCAGATTGAGTCTACTGCTTTTGCAATTTTTATTGGGCTCACTCTTGCTAGGTTGTAGGTACCTGTTGCACTATGCATAGTTACTTGCCTTGAATTTTCTGGGAGGTTTCCTAAGTCAAATTCCTTGTTTAGGTTAATGCTTGCTGACTTATTTGTAGACTGGGCATTTGTTTGCATAGGAGCTGTTCCAATTTGGGAAATATCGGAGTCGGAGCTTGAAACTATTCCACTACCAATTGAGATACCCTCAAGTAGTTCTTCATCTGCAGGTTCTTCAGTGTCAGCAGGAGCAGGATTTTTTGCAGGAGGTTCTTCAGAATTTTGGTCTTCGGCTTTTCGCTTAGTTGAATATCCAGGTATACTTCTGGAAGTAGTCAGAATCTGAGGGTCTTTTTTAACGGTGCTTGTTGGAGGAGCTGATGAAGAAATGTTGTTGCCATTTTTCTTCTTAGGTTTTGTCTGTGCTGAGTAGCTACTCCTCACTTTGGAGTTTTCACCTGGGCCCGGCCCCATCTCACATCAAACTCTTCACAAAACGTCTGCACCTAACTCTTACACCACTATATCAAGTACAAAAATAAAGTTATTTTAGTCAAGTCTTCTAGTAATAGGTAACACACACAGACACTGCAATCGCCACAAAGCACGCCGCGGAACTGTATTCGATGAATGCAACTGCATCTTTCCTCTTCCTCATGCTGTGAATTACTATGTTCGCAGTTCGCGGCAGTGCGCAAACGATTGAAATTTGAAACGGCACTCCGCAGTCGGCACAGCCGATAGACGTTTGAGAATAGTAACAACTTTCAATCCTAAGAAGTAACAAATTTAATGAAAAGTAGCAAATTGTAAAATTAATATGCACACTGCTTTAACTGAAAAATCTAATTTCACTGAATTTATGAGATTTGCTCATTACAACATCAATAGTTAGTGAACAGAATGAGTTTTTTAATTGTGGAAACATCGATAATATTGGTAATAGGAAAAAGGAATTGGTAATAAGAAAACTTTCGTTACAAGGGAAAAGGTAAAAAATGTTGAATTTCAATTTGAGAATCATTTAAAGTGTTTTCAAAGAAAGCGGGAGATATGAGATGAGCGTAACAATGATTTTTTTGAAAATTCAGATAAATGCCAAACGCCTGCTACAATACATTGCTAAACAAGGGGTGAAAAAAATCCTCGCTCTTTCCCGCTCTCTATGAAGGAAACATTTTCCCACATCAGTCCGATAAAAAAATCATGACTATTATCTAAGGAGTAATTCAAATTGTCTATGTGCAGATGGATAATATAATGGTATGCTAAAAAATTCCTTCTGCCATATGGGTGGTGGGTTGGGTGGACAGACTAGGCCTCCTAATGATTATATTGGGACAGCGGAAATATAAACACTTAGGGCATTTATAGCCTTTTCCTATGTAGTGTATCGTAGTTGTCGTTTTTTAAAAACAAACTATTTCTTTAAACTTATTGACAATCAAATAAGAGACTAATGATTCGCCTTAGCCATATATAGATGGAAGTAATACCTGTTTTTAATGGAGGTTTAACATTTTTAAGGAATTAATAAGAGTAACATTTCTGTTACGAACGTAACAGGTTTGACTTGACATCCAATGGACTTTAAACGTAGTTATGACATGTTACGTACGCGTAACATGGCGCAGTAACCGAACAATAATACTCGTATTTTAATTATAGCTCTTACGTATACAGTAACGTTTATGTTTTAATTATAAATCCTTTACGAACATAATATCCTAAAAAAACTTCAGGAATTTTTAGACAACGAAAACAATCATTCGTCAGCAGGAGGTGAGGAATGCTATGTTCTATAAAGGAGGTATCATATTTTATATATCAAATAATTTTATAATGAGTCTAAGCGTTGTGTCATTAGTCTTCCTATTTTTAATTAAGATCACCAAGAATTGGAACTTTGACTTCTTTAACCATTATTCGTAGAACTGTCTAGAGATGGCAAACGAATTGTGCTTGGAACGGTAAATAGGCCTCCTACAGCTTGTCCTATATCCTTCCTTAATGAACTTAATCGCATTATTTCTCAGTTCAACAGGTCCTTCTACAATGACATAATAATATGCGGTGACTTCAACTATGATTTGCTGAAACATGAAAGCTATGAACCAATCTCTAATTTCTTAAATGCATTTCATTCTAAATCTTTCCTTCCGATCATCACAAAGCCAACACGAATAACCTCAGAATGTGCTACGCTGCTTGACAATATCTTTATGACAGACCCAAATGATTTTCTTGCTGGATTAATTACTTCTGACTTATCAGATCATTTTCCAGTTTTTCTTATTAAGAAAAATGTCTATCTTGCTTGCACCAAAGCACGGGCTGAAACTTACTCATATCGTAAAAAGGTTAACATAAAGGTTAACATCGGCATCTTTGGGATGCTTTATTTCCAATCAAGCCTGATACATATGATCTTAGCATTGGTTTTTCAAATGTCTTATAACTAACCCTATATATAGGACACCATGACGGTTCCCCCGTAAAGCCGGTACCCATTTCCGACACCTGGGTCGAATGGGGTATTGTGCTTGAGCTTTCCCTTATACCCAACGGGGAAAATCTCCGCGCCAGCGCTGGGAACGAACCCGCGACTTCCAGCATACAAGTCCGATCCCTTAACCGCTGTGCCACGGAGAGCACGTAAAATAAACGAATCAAATTTAGAAGAAATGCGCACCGTTCTAAAAGATTTAATGCCAACATTGCACATCACCCAACAAAACAATAATGCAAGGAGCATTGATGAAGCAGCAGTAAAGTTGACTGAAACTATAATGACCGCATACAATCAGTGTTGCCAAATTGTAACTCGTACAGTTACCCCGAAAAATAAACAAAAGCCCTGGATTACTAGAGACATCGTGATAAATATAAAGAAACGCCAAGCGTACCTAGCCCTCCTTTGCGGAGGGCGAATATCTAGAGAAACATATAACCGATTCAGAAACTATGTGACAAACCAGATAAGAACATCAAAAAAGAGCTACTTTACCCTCAAGTTTACTCAATTCAAGGCTGACGTTAAAAAGACTTGGCGCCTCCTTAACTCTTGCTATAAACCGAATAACGCCGATAAAAATAAAATTGAATATATGTTGAGTTATGCGTGGCAAGGATTATTTCTGCATCTAGTTATTGCCGTCACAACTCAAACAACTCTCGACAGTAATTTGGGAAATTATAAGAGGGATAATGACGACGAAATTTGGACTCAGCTTATTTCGGGTGGTTTTATTTGAAGAGAAAACCAGGAGGACTTCGATGAGCTTGACTGGAAATCCCAGTGAGGTCCGGAATGCTGGTGATGAGGTCCGGTGAGCGCTGGTGTCGGCAGGAGGTGAGTGAGTAGTGTTTGGGGAAATTTGAATGAGCTCAATTTAAATTCGGGTAACTTAAGCCTTAGGAAAAACAGTGACGGGAGGATGAGTCACGTTAATAGTTTCAGCTTTACAAATTTCAAACTTGACAATCAAGTAATCGTTGGTAGAAACCAGGAAGGTAAGGTGAGAGCCAGATAAGTTACAGCTCAGGTTAGCAGGCTCAGGTCAAGGTAAATTTTTAACTATTTCAGATAGTAGTCAGGCCCAGGGAGTGCGTGTGGTGTGTGGCGATGTCGTTGAATTCCTGCAAGAATCAAGGCGCTGGATGAGGAGTTCCAGGAGACATCAAAATTTCCACCACTGATTTTTTCCCAGACATGTAATGATTATTTTTCCCATGACAGAGAACTCCGAGAACTCCTACGGCTCTACACTGGCTAATTTAATTTGTTCTCTCTGGTCACAGCTCAGAATAGGATAGAATCAATTCAGAAACTCGTGTAACACTGCTCTTGCTTATAATGCAAGGGCATGAAATATTTAAAAAGGAGACTTGTAAGGAACCACTGTTGATTCTTTTTTTAGAGCAAATAATCAGTGATTCCATTTGTGGAATGATAGATAATTCGTGAGACTGAATAACACATGATTTAGGCCGCATGAAGGAATATATAAAAAAATAGCTAAAATGCATATGATGAGAATTAATAACTTTTGTGTACTCTAAAAAAAACATCCCTATTTCCGTACGAGAAATAGCAGGGAAAACATCCTAACTTTCATACTGAAAAGCACTAAAAACATTGACAAGTATTGTTGATAAAAATTAGGAAATAATGTACATTTAGAAAAGAAATACTACGTTTTGCTTTTCACAGAAAGACAATTTTTGCAAAACGAAACATGAAAATTAGTGCGGCGATCAACCCGGCGGCTTTACGCGTCGGCATTCGCCACAAACCGCCGGCATAAATTGTACGCACTCACGAAAGGCAGATGGTAGTGGGTGCTTTGTCACAAGAATAAACAGAATTGAATTAAATGTGTTGATAATGGTTTCTATTGAAATAAGTGCGCTTACACGCACGGTCCAAGGAGTATGAAATATATGGAAATAATATGGCAGCGTAAAATGTCTACTTTGTTAGTGAGGCACAAACTTAGTCTGATAATATAATAACTTGACACTGGACTATGAATCGTGAACACAAAATTTATACGTTTGTCACGTCGAAAATAGCACTTCGAAAATAACACATGCTAGTCTAACTTTTAACACTATTATTAAGTTCATCCCTAATTCACGACGATGAACAAAACATTAAGTTTCACATGCACAAGGAGAATTTCACACTGTATACTTTACCGAGTTCTTTTCTATTCTCACACTTAATTTCTTTTAACTTACGAGAGATGTACGCACGCTAACAAGCCACAAGAAAGAGTGAGTCAGTTCAAGCGACGCGCTTGGTGTTGCCACTTCGGGCTGCTTAAAACTCGAAATGTCGATTGATTATTTTTGTCTCTCATGTATTTACACACAAACTTCAATTATTACGAATTAGAAGTAGAAAATAATTAATAATAAATTATAGTAAGATTTTTAATGCTAATAATTATTTTATTTAAGTACGAACGGGAAAATGTATAGTTTTACGCTATGTAGCGAATGCTACATATATCACTCAAGATAATGTAAAATACCACGAGAAGAATGAAATTGCTAATCTCTTCAACAACTTCTTTGTAAACGTAGGGAAAACTATAGCCAATGGTATTCCAAGTGAACCTACTGATCACCTGGAATTTATGGATCATGTTCGAGAACACAACTCCTTTTTCTTTACGCCTACAAACTCCTCCGATGTAATTGCGTGCATAAACAACATGAAAAATAAATCGAGTAGGTTACAAACGATTCCAACTAAAATACCTAAAATAATTGCTGATATTGTGGCCCCGCTGAAATCCAATATTATTAACCAGTCTCTCTTACTAGGCACTTTCCCGAACTCCCTCAAAGTTGCTAGAGTAACCCCTATCTTTAAAAATGGTGAAAAAACCTGTGTAAACAATTATCGACCTATCTCCATGTTACCAATTATTAGCAAGGTATTCGAGAAAATTGTGTATAAAAAGTGTACTCTTATTTTGAACAAAAATCATTTCTCTATGATAAACAATACGGCTTTCGCTGTAAAAAATCAACAACACAGGCAATATTAAATCATTTACAATTCCTTTATTCTAATATAGATAACGGAAAGACTGTCTTCTCTGTATTTCTTGACTTTCAAAAAGCATTCGATTGTGTGGACCTGTAATATAGCGAGTAGTGTATAAGTTCTAGTTAGAGAGACCAAAAGTTGGCAACGCTCGAGAGGGCAACACTCGCAAGTCAGTCTGCTAGTGATCTCGGGTTCGACAACAAGTAAATGTTGACCGAGTGTGTATATAATTACCTACTGTGGTTGGTATCTAACTTCTTAAGTTCTAAACTAATGTACTAATTCTATTCTACTCTATCCTATATTTTCCCGTCTATCTCCGCTCTACTCTTGCTAACCACTGTACTACAAATTGAGTATTTAAGTTAAGGTATCCAAGAGCTGAGTGACTATTTATCTAAATTGCTGTGTCATTGCATTATCATTGTTGGTCAGCACTGTGACTGTGTTGTGTCTATGTGGAACCTATATTGTGCTCCAGTGTAGGGATACCCACTTCATTATAGGACCATAACATATTACTCTCGAAACTACATTGTTATGGCATTCGTGGGGTTGCCCATGATTGGTTCAGATCATACCTAACAAATCGGAAGCAATACGTTCTCATTGACGACGCAAAATCGGACCCACAGAAAATTAGCCATGGAGTTCCACAAGGATCTGTTCTTGGGCCTCTCCTTTTTCTGATTTTTATCAATGATATTATTAAATCTACATCATTTTTTAAATTCATACTTTTTGCCGATGACAGTATGCTTTCTGCGGTCCTTCCGAACGAAAATCCCACTACGATTGCGGAGAGTATAAATAACGAACTCCATAAGGTTTCACTGTGGCTTAAAGCTAATAAAATAAGCCATAATATCGATAAAACAAATTATAATACGTTCTCATACAAGAAAAATATATCTTTACCATCCATTAAAATTGGCGAAGGTGAAATCAAAGAAACCAACTCATGTAAATTTCTAGGCATCATAATAGATAAACATCTGACCATCAAAGAGCACATCACTCATATTTGTTCTAAATTATCAAAATCCATCGGAATCCTGAATAAAGTTAAAAGTTTCCTGCCTGAAACAGCCTTACTAATGCTTTATCGAACGCTCATTTCACCATACTTGCAATACGGAATAGAAGCATGGCATGGAACTTATAAAAATACAACCAATAAAATTTTTACTCTGCAAAAAAAAAGCCATCAGAGCGGTAAAAAACCTAGAATATAATGCTCACACAAATGATTCATTCAAAAATTTACAAATACTTAAACTCTCGGATCTCTACAAAATCTCCATCTGCAATTTCATCTACAAAACATTAGCTAATGATGGCGACAATAGCCTACAACAGTTATTAACTGCGCAAACTGGTCATCACGACCATATAACACGGAATAGAAGTAAATTCATGCTTCCTTATTATTCAAAGGCCCGCTCGCAACATAGTATACTATTCGTTGGAACTAAAACCTGGAACTCAATACCTGCGGAGATCCGTGAAAGTAATTCTTACATGGTATTTAAAAGAAATCTTGAATCTCACTTCTTATCAGAATACTAGTCGTGTAAGATCACCAAGTCAAATCCTGCCTCCTACATGTCTGGTCCTAATAATGCAATTTGCCATGAGTAATATCGCCGGATTTCGGTCTGCTCCTAACCCTACATACAATGTCACATGGAAGCCACGTGGTTAGGTGCTGGTTACGTGGGTTTTAGTTGGCAAAATGGATTTACCACTGAATATACTCATCATAGCCATATTAGTACGTTGCATGCTGGATTTGATACGTGGGATCCACGTGTGATTTCTTATTAGCTACCACATTGCCCTCAAATAAATTTTTTCCACATGGGAGGCACGTGTGTAGGCAACGTACTTACTTATGAAAGGCTTTTAAGAAAATATTGTGTATATATAAAATTTAAAATTGTTCTATGTTTTTGATAAAATGTCAAAGATTCTTTTCAGAGCACATATTAAATTCTGCATTTATAACCAATTACCTGTTTACATATCAGATTAGTTCCAAATTTAACTATTAGTTGCTTGATGGTCAAAAATATATACGTTATCATTTGTAGTATTCAGGTTCAAGCTGAGGTAGAAGAAACTCCTTGTGCTAAAAAATCTAACATTTGCCTTTTTAAGACTTAGTTGTGTCTTATTCTGTTTTATTGCTCATGATAAACATTTTTAATAACTAATATAGTAATCATTGCCTATGAAATATATGCTGATAACCTCTTTGAGCCAAAAATTGGGATAACTAAATTCTATTTGTGCGACTGGTGCGATTTCAAAAGCTTTCGTAAAATAGTACTGAAAGACAAAACACACCAATGAATAAATTGATATACACACATGAAACTATTTGGATAAGTTTTGACGTTTCGATTTCGAAAGAATGTGCATCTGGCAACTACTTCTCCTCTCAGACGTTGTGGCGCCTCCTATTCAAACTTCCGTGCTCCGTCTTCCGTGACCGTTGTTACTTAGTTCTGCTCAAGACGTGATCGGTGTTAATTGTGCTCCTGTGTATTTCTAGGAACATCATTCAATTCGCAGTATTAGTGAATCTAAGTGGAAGATAGGGGTAATTAACAAGACGAGCTTTTCTCTGTCCATATTAGAGACATTAAAACTGAGCATAGTTCTCATGAGCTGCTGTTTAAAGCGATACGGCTGGTTAATTTCTGTTCATTACTTTCTGTTGAACTGTAGCTCATTTTGGTACTGAAGCCGTGAACAATAATGTGATTTTATTACAATATTTCTCTCATAGGTACGCCGTTATGATGAGAAGTGATAAGCCGCTGGAAATCGTGTAAGATTATTATAATGGATTTTTTATTCTTATTTTTTTTATTCTCCTCTCTGTACCTCCCCCAAAGTAATGCAGAGGTGGTAAAATTTTTTCCATCTAATATCCCAAACGAAAGACCAAACCGGAGGAACGATGTTTTAGTCAGTTACCGTTCATCTAACGTGGGACAAAAAGCTCTCTCAGTTTCTGGAGCTTTTTTGTGGAACAAGCTTCCCCAGCATATAAAAAACTCTAAAACTGGAAAAGAATTTAGAGTAAATGTGTCACGTCATT
Organism: Morinoia aosen; assembly: GCA_030386875.1. Classification (NCBI taxonomy): domain Eukaryota; kingdom Metazoa; phylum Arthropoda; class Malacostraca; order Amphipoda; family Talitridae; genus Morinoia; species Morinoia aosen. The sequence continues at coordinate 29,728,007 of CM059567.1, read as the reverse complement.
TTGCATCTCTGTCATAGGGCCTGCAGCATCTCGGTGTGAACTTCCCATCTATCAGAAATTTTAATTTTTCCTGAAATTTATGTTAGAAATTTAGAAACTATTTCATTTTACGTTTGCTAAGCGATTCGTATATTCATCTTACTTATTTCTGTCGACAACAATGAGCACCACAGCCGTCAGTTCAGTGCAGCAGAACGAACGTTCTTTCCATAATATAATTAGGAGTATTTCCTCATCTTTATTTTGTTATTTCTTTCTCTTTATGTATTTAATATTTAAAGTCCGTATGACAAATATACCATGAAATACATTTTGTGTGCACACCAATAAACAGGTTTATAGATGTGAGGGTTGTGCAAAGTTTATAATGAATTAAATTTTTGGCTAACGTTGTCTCGCTATTTCAAAATCATTCTCGAAGATGTTTTCAATCGATTTTCGGCTGAGCTGGGGGGAAAGGGGTTATTTAAGCATTGCATTTAGTCTTTTTATTTATTTTTTTTTTTCGTGCGTTCAGCGCACACTAGCACTGAACTTTCAAATCGGAAAAACTCTAAATTTCTGTAATCAAAATTATTATTTTTGGATCAAGGCCTAATCTTCCTATATGTGCCAATTTTGCGAATATTCTCCAATCAGATGGGATATCCGGCCACAATGTTACTCCATTTTATCCCACGTACACATGTCCGTATAATGCTGAAGAGTTGTGTTGATTCTTGACTATAACCTGACTTTTCTTAAAAATTTCTGTGAAGAAATTAAAAAACAGCTCATTTTTATGTTTTTCGAAGTCTTCTCTTCCTTTTAGTTATTTTTTTGCGAAAATTTCTTAGGATTACAGTGAGCTCAGCTGTCATTTTCTGTGTAGTAGATGGTAGGTTGCTTCTTTCTTTTATCTTATATATGTATTTTTTTTCTAATATTTTATTTTCAATAAGTATATATTAATATGTGTGTGTACGTGTGTAGGTATATATATGTATCTACATAAATAGATATACATGTTTCTATTTCATTTCTTTGCGCAAAAACCTTTCGGTTAATAAATTTTATTGCAACAGCGAAATGATTCAAAAATAGATCTATCACTTCCCCAGAGGGCGTTTCTGTGAATCGTATTAATGTCATATATAATTAATGAAATAAAGTGCAATTTGAGCATATGAATCGTAGTAAAATTATCTTTCTGTCCGTATGTTGTACAAGCTATGAATTTTGATATTGAATATATGTTTGTTTACCCATTTCTACCAATATTTTGTAGATATTTGTCAATCATGAGTGGTAACCGGCTCACACTGTATCTCTATTTTATCCCATGTACCCATGTCCGCATGATGTGGTGAATATCCAGAAGACATGAAATATGTTTTTGGTGGTGATAGGGCTTTGCGTATTTTTAGTGCATAATTTTCATTTCTCATTCAACTACCCTTGACAGAGATAGACTATTGGCACGCCACGTGTGGTTTGTCTATTAGTACGCCTCGTATATTTTGTCTATTAATATGCCTCGTATGGTCTATCTATTTTGTACACCTCTGATAGCTTGTCTATTAGTACACCTCGTATAGTTTGCCTATTATTATTATGCCTCGTATGGCTTATCTATTTGTACACCTCGGATGGTTTGTCAATTAGTACTCCTAGTATAGAACTTTTGTTAGACTACTAGCACACCACGAATGGTTTGTCTATTAGTACGCCTCGTATATTTTGTCAATTAATATGCCTCGTATGGTCTATCTACTTGTACACCTCTGACAGTTTGTCTAATAGTACACCTCGTATAGTTTGTCTATTATTATGCCTCGTATGGCTCATCTACTTGTACACCTCGGATGGTCTGTCAATTAGTACTCCTCGTATGGAATATTTGTTTTAGGATGTCCTATATTTAAGAAACTTTTAAAAGCCAATATGTTGGCATGTATCTCATGTGACAATTTGGAAATAAACATTTTTTCTTTTTTCTTTATACAGAGTTATAGTTCTTATATATATGTAAACCTTTCGTCGACGGCAATGATGAATTTAATTGCGCCATTTCTTGTTTGGGCTGAGAGAATAAACTATAGTTCAATTCTTTTTCTTGTAATTCATTTTGTTGCTTTGTGGTACTTATGCTATAAAATATATTTACGTAAGCATTTTAATTTGAAATACCGCCAAAGAAATCCATCATTACTATAATTCGCTGGTAAGATGTTGTTTCTTATATCATTATTTATTTTACCCTTCATTTTGAGGGTTTATCAGTCTTCACATAATGGATGAGGTTTGTGGGTATAATTCATTTTGTCGATGTTGTGTCTAAATTTGTCATGATACAATAGAAATGTACGATGAAGGACAAATTTTTACCCTAAAATGCATAAACATGTATTCACAACCATTATGTATGAATTTGAACGGATTGGAAGTGAATTGTTAGAAAATTTTCATGCATTTGAAGGGTAAGTTCATTCTTCATGGTTCATTTTTATAGAAGGATGATGTTTCAAATGTGAACATTGAAGTTAGCGCTGCCGTTTCATCATATTTAAGGAATTGGATTTGTTCCTAAGAAATGTTAACAAAATCAAAGAATGAACAATTCAGTTAGTACAATTTCTCGATTTTGATTGGTGAAGTTTGCGGTGCCGTTATATTACAGAAATTTGATTTGCTTTAATAACAATGTTACAATTCATAACTGAACAATTCATCTGTCAGCATGATTTTTCGAGTTTAAATATTGATATTTCCTGCCATAGAATTAGTGGACTTAAATTTTTCCAAAAATCATTGCAAAATTCAACAAAAAATTCCTTGCTGACGGTCTATTTTTTCCATTCCAAATTAATGTGGTGAATATCTGCCCTGGATAAAATTTATGAACGTGCTTTTACTACGAACACCCAAACCGGGTGTCCCACAAAAATGTCCCCGACTTTTCGATTGATTATATCTCCTCAATCAATTAACGTATTTGAAATGTTTTTTTTTCACAGTGTAGCAAATTTAGTATCTTTTTCGAATAATTTAACTTTTTGGACATCGTTTAATAACCACTCAACAGTGATTGATTTACTGAAAGAGGTAGAAAAACTAAATATTGAAAGGAAAGTTTTAAAAACAACACTGGTGATCTTCTTCATTTCTCAATACCTACTGTTAAAAATAATTTCACAAAGATGTATCCTACTTACCGCCAAGTCTTTAAACCCTCTGAGAGGTTATTTACTTTCTTTTTACATCATTTGAAGAAACTCAAAATGCAGCTCACTAACGATCAAAGAGTTTTCATCGTATTTTTTCATCCAGTGTCTTCAGTGACTCCGTGGTGTGAGGACGGGTGTGGCGCTCGCTCCGAAACAAAGTGCCTATTGTTAGAAAGAATGTACCTCTAACCTAAATGGGTACCCACTCTCGTCCTGAGTATTCAAATGTGATTTAAATACCCCATATATAAAAATAATCAAACTAAAAGCATAATATTCCCTCAAAAGCGTGAGAGTATTCAACCCTCGTTTACACAACGACCGCACGGCGCACTCCCTCAATCTTCAAGATGACTAACAAACGACGCAGTACCAGCAACAGCACCAACAACAGCACCAACATCAGCAGCAACAACAGCACCGAATTTCAACCGAAGTTTGGTCAATACCCTGATGTGTCTAGCCTAACGAAAGGTGGTAAAGAAGTGGTCTCTGTCTTAATAAAATACTTCGATTCAGTGATGACAAAATTTAATAGTGATATTGAAAAAATGCAAAATGAAATAAGCCACCTTAAAACGCTATTTGGAACAAAAGAAGCGGAACACAAAAAAATTCTCGATGAACAGAACAAGAAAATGGATAGCTTAACCTCCCGCCTCGACCAGTTGGAAAAAAATAATCAACGCCGAGACATTGAAGACAAAAAATGTACTCTCGTCATTTCTGGAAGGGAAATACCGCAATCTCACGCAAACGAAATCTGTAAGGATACAGTCTGCAAACTCCTGAAGGACAAGATCAACATTGACCTCTCCGACACTGATATGACGTCAGCTACAAGAATGGGGAAAAAACCAGTAACTGGGAACGTAGATCAAAGAAACATTGCATTTGAACTAAAAGATTACAACAAAAAACGTGAAATTCTCAACGCCTGCCGAGAAAAGAAACCAAAGTTCTTCTTCATAAATGAATACCTCATACCTTCACGAGCTAACGCCATGTACATTCTGAGGATGGCCAAAAGGAAATTCCCGGATAAAGTTGGAACCCCAAAAACACAGGATGGAAACATTTTCATATTTAACCCCGGAAACCCAGATTCAAGACGCCGCGAGATCAACACGCCAGATGACCTCGAGCAATACCTGATGCAACAACTCAATATGACATCAAAACAAGTCATGGGTGACTAGACTAGGTGATCTCCTCAATTTGATTGTCAGTTTTCGTGCTAGTTTAACCCCAATTAGATATCATATCAGCCTATCCTCAACTTGATGTTAGCTTAACCTGAATCTATACAAATGTTTAACAGATGTGTTTGTAAACATTTATGATAGGTGTATGTGAACTTTTGCAACAACGCAATCAGCAATTTTTACCTCCCAATGTTACTGTGATTTTTTTTCATTTTTTACCACTAAAGTTTTCTTTATTACGCGTAAACCATATTAGCTGATTATATCATTGTCATTAGGTGATCCCCTAAATTCCCTAGACTAGGTGATCCCCTAAATTAGTCAATTTCATTTTCATCCCCTAAATATGTCAACTTCGTATTAATTTAACCTCAATTAGGTATCATGTCAGTAAACCTCAACGTGATGCTCGTTCAACCTGAATCTATACAAGTGTATAACAGATGTGCTTGTAAACATTTATGACAGCTGTGTGTGAACTTTTGAAACAACGCAATCAGCAATTTTTTACCTCCCAATGTTACTGTGAATTTTTCCTCTTCTTAACCACTTAAGTATTATTACGCGTAAACCATATTAGCTGATTATATCATTGTCGTTGTAATCTTCTTATAATCTGATAATCGCTTCTGCCCTCCACTGCCATCGTACAACCATATTAGCTGATTATATCATTGTCGTTGTAATCTTCTTATAATCTGATTATATCATTGTCGTTGTAATCTTCTTATAATCTGATTATATCATTGTCATTATAATCTATCAGCAATTTTTCACTTACCAATATTACTGTGAATTCTTCCTTATTTACCACTACAATTATTATTACGCGTAAACCATATTAGCTGATTGTATCATTGTCATCATAATCTTTAAAACTTATTCCCTCTTGTATGTGAACTTATGAAAACGCCCTCAGCAATCTGTTTGCACCAATGTAGTGATATCGAACTCCAATATTATAACAAATAAATAATAGATGTGTGTGTAAACATCTATGACAACTGTGTGTCACATTTTGTAACATCGCAATTAGTAATTTTTCACCAACCAATGTTACTGTGAATTCTTCTCTATTTACCACTACAGTTATTATTACGCGTAAACCATATTAGCTGATTGTATCATTGTCGTCATAATCCTTAGAAATTTATTACCTGTTGTATGTGAACTTGCGAAAACGCCCTTAGCAATCTGTTTGCACCAATGTTGTGATATTGAACTCCATTATCACTCGCTCATGGACTGAGTTTGTGTGTACTCACGAAATCGCGCTAGATTTTTCTCTTTTACTCTATTCTCTCTTACTTAATAAGCTACTTTTTAGACTGAAATATCCCTTTAAGCTTGACTCTGTATTTCGTCTTAAGCTCTATAGTACCTAATTCTTACTTTTACTTATTTTAAATGACTGATCACCCTGTAATATTTGAGGAAATCGATCCAGATTTCAATCATTTGAACAGAATATATCAAAACCTAAACGACTCTCAAGAGTGTAGGTATACTAATATATCAGAATTCAACGAAACTATACGAATAACTGACCGAGATTTCTCACTCCTGTGTTGGAACTGTAGGTCACTCTATCCAAAATTGGAAGAGATACAATGTACTATTACTGAACTTAAATATAACCTAGACGTGATTAGCTTCACCGAAAGCTGGCTAGATGACTCGACTAAAGACATGATTCGATTTGAAAATTATCATAGTTACCATTCGCTAAGAAAAAACCAGCGGGGCGGAGGCATCAGCACATATATATCTAACCACATAGACTCGAGAACCATAGCAAGTGCAACCATGAATCAGGATCATATAGAATCACTCTTCGTAGAACTTTTTAGAGATGGTAAACGCATTGTGCTTGGAACGGTATATAGGCCTCCTACAGCCTGTCCTATATCCTTCCTGAATGAATTGAATCGTATTATTTCTCAGTTCAACAGGCCCTTATACAATGACATAATAATATGCGGTGACTTCAATTATGATCTACTGAAACATGAAAGCCATGAACCAATCTCTAATTTCCTAACTACCTTTCAGTCTCAATCCTTCCTTCCGATCATTACAAAGCCTACACGAATAACCTCAGAGTGTGCTACGCTGCTTGACAATATCTTTATGACAGATCCTAGTGATTTTCTTGCTGGAATAATTACTTCTGACTTATCAGATCACTTCCCAGTTTTTCTTATTAAGAAAAATGTCTATATTGCTTGCACCAAGGCACGGGCTGAAACTTACTCATATCGTAAAATAAATGAATCAAATCTTGAAGAAATGCGCACCGTTCTAGAAGAATCAATGCCTACATTGCACATCTCTCAACAAAACAATAATACAACGAGCATTGATGAAGCAGTAGTAAAGTTGACTGAAACTATAATGACCGCATACAATCAGTGTTGCCCAATTGTAACTCGTACAGTTACCCCGAAAAATAAACATAAGCCCTGGATTACCAGAGACATCGTGATAAATATAAAGAAACGTCAAGCGTACCTAGCCCTCCTTTGCGAAGGACGAATGTCTAGAGAAACATATAACCGATTTAGAAACTATGTAACAAACCAGATAAGAACATCAAAAAAGAACTACTTTACGCTCAAGTTTACTCAATTCAAAACTGACGTTAAAAAGATTTGGCATCTCCTTAACTCCTGCTGTAAACCGAATAATGCCGATAAAAAGAAAATTGAATATGTTGTTCAAGATAATGTAAAATATCATGAGAAGAAAGAAATTGCTAATCTCTTTAAAAACTTCTTCGTAAACGTAGGGAAAACAATAGCTGATGGTATTCCAAGTGAACCTACTGATCACCTGGAATTTATGGATCATATTCGAGAACCCAACTCCTTTTTCTTTACGCCTACAAACTCCTCCGATGTAATTACGTGCATAAACAACATGAAAAATAAATCGAGTGGGTTACAAACGTTTCCGACTAAAGTACTTAAAGTTATTGCTGACATTGTAGCCCCACTGATATCAAATATTATTAACCAGTCTCTCTTACTAAGCACTTTCCCGAACTCCCTCAAAGTTGCTAGAGTAACCCCTATCTTTAAAAGTGGTGAAAAAACCTGTGTAAACAATTATCGACCTATCTCCATTCTACCAATTATTAGCAAAGTATTCGAAAAGATTGTGTATAAAAAAGTGTACTCTTATTTTGAACAAAAATCATTTCTTTACGATAAACAATACGGTTTTCGCTCTAAAAAATCAACAACACAGGCTATATTAAATCATTTACAATTCCTCTATTCTAATATAGATGAAGGAAAGCCTGTCTTCTCTGTATTTCTTGACTTCCGAAAAGCATTTGATTGTGTGGACCATAAAATACTATTATCGAAACTACACTGTTATGGCATTCGAGGGATTGCCCATGATTGGTTCAGATCATACCTAACAATTCGGAAACAATACGTTGTCATTGACGACGCAAAATCAGACCCACAGACAATTAGCCATGGAGTTCCACAAGGATCTGTTCTCGGGCCTCTCTTGTTTCTGATTTTTATCAATGATATTGTAAAATCTACATCATTCTTCAAATTCATACTTTTTGCCGATGACAGTACGCTTTCTGCGGTCCTTCCGAACCAAAATCCTGCTATGATTGTGGAGAGTATAAATACTGAACTACACAAGGTTTCATCGTGGCTCAAAGCTAATAAAATAAGCCTAAATATCGATAAAACAAATTATATTACTTTCTCATACAAGAAAGATGTATCTCTCCCATGCATTAAAATTGGCGAAGGTGAAATCGAAGAAACCAACTCATGTAAGTTTCTGGGCATCATAATAGATAAACATCTGACCTTCAAAGAGCACATCACTCATATTAGTTCTAAATTATCAAAATCCATCGGAATCCTAAATAAAGTTAAAAATTTTCTGCCTGAAACAGCTTTACAAATGCTCTACCGAACGCTCATTTCTCCATACTTGCAATACGGAATAGAAGCATGGCACGGAACTGATAAAAATAAAACCAACAAAATTTTTACTCTGCAGAAAAGGGCTGTCAGAGCGGTAAAGAACCTAGAATATAATGCTCACACAAATGATTCTTTCAAAATTTACAAATACTTAAACTTTCGGATCTATACAAAATCTCCATCTGTAATTTCATTTACAAAACATTAAGAAATGATGGCGACAATAGCCTAAGACAATTATTGACTGCGCAAACTGGTCATCACGACCATTTAACCCGAAATAGAAGTAAATTCATGCTTCCTTATTATTCAAAGGCCAGGTCGCAACACAGTATTCTCTTCGTTGGAACCAAAACTTGGAACTCTATACCTGCAGAGATCCGTGAATGTAATTCGTACAAAGTATTCAAAAGACATCATGAGTCTCACTTCCTATCAGAATACTAGTAGTGTAAGATCACCGTGTCGAAATCTTGCCTCCTACATGTAACTAATGATAATGTCATAATGTAACTTGCCTTGTGTACCATAACCAATCTTCTCTCTGCTCTTGAATCGTTTTATCGAACATACTGTTAAATATAGCCGACTTGTAAAATATCGAGTTAATCATCTCAATGATCAGTCTAATGCGAAACTAGGTTAAGTGAACTAGGTTAAACTTTTGTACACCCTAGAATAGCGTGATGGTAGGATGCCCTAGAAGTCGCTGAACTTATTCGGGCCCACAGGTAGCTATACTCAAATTTGACCATTGTACTAGACTTAAGTAAAACTCTACCTCTGTATCTCCTGTGGTAAATAAATTGTTTAAATTGTTTAAATTGTTTAAATTGTATTGGAATATGAAGCCACGAAAAGCGGTAAAAAAGTGAGAAGAGCATTTAATTTTCTTCCAAATTTTCTAACAGTGAGAAACACTCCTATATGGTGAATTCCTTTCCGGGAATGTTTCATTAATTGTTTTTTTAACTTTTAATAGATTTCCATTGCTTCGTATTCCAATTCGATGGAAATTCATTGATAGTTAGTGAGCTGCATCTTAAGTGTCTTCAAATGATGAAACAAGAAAGTAAATAACCTCTCAGAGGGTTTAAAGACTTGGCGGTATGTAGGATACATCTTTGTGAAATCATTTTTAACAGTAGGTATTGAGAAATTAAGAAGATCACCAGTGTTGTTTTTAAAACTTTCCTTCCAACAATTAGTTTTTTTACCTCTTTCAGTAAATCGATCACTGTTATGTGGTTATTAAACGATTTTCATAAACTTAAATTATTCGAAAAAGAAAGTAAATTTGCTACACTGTGAAAAAAAGACATTTCAAATACGTTAATTTATTGCGGAGATATAATCAATCGAAAAGTCGGGGACATTTTCATGGGACACCCGATATAGCGTGGTATAAGTTATGCTATGGAGGGTTCATAGTCTGGGTTCTTCTATGAAAGCCTTATTTATAGATGCATTCAATTTTTGAATTTCTCATATTACAAGTCAATGAGTACAAAGAAAATTGGAAATGTTTGAATAATGGAATTATTCACTGCATCTTAGCCTGGCTGTTAACCCTACTTTCTTCATTTGGGAAAATTATCGCAATTTGCAAATTGCTCCGAGATCGTCGGTTGATATTTCATTAACAATGCACGCGCGCCTTTATGAATTAACAGCCTTGTGACATAAATATGAGTATAATACTTGTATATATGTCACTAAAACACGCAACAACGAGTGGTGGAGGCTGCCATGAAACCCTATGAATACTGAGATGCCATTCGTTTCGCCGCTAATTACTGTACCAGCTGATAAATTACTTCAAAGAAAATCGCGAAACATTTGCGATCAGTTTTCATAACACAACTATGTACGGTATCAAGGTTCAGTGCGTGATGAAAATGGCATTTTGGGGGGACGTGTTCTCAACAGGTCATCTGCTACAAGACGTGGCAATACAACGGCACCGGAGCGACCAACCAACTTTGATCACCACATGGAAACAATGTATAATACACGTCGGCAGAATTCATGGTAAGTCTGCTTGATTCATAGATGGAACCCATGCGTTATTACCACATGGATCCTAGCTGGCAGAAGCGAGTGATAGCCACGAGGCATATGGTTTCCATGTAGGTCCCACATCCTCTACACGTGTCTCAACCTGGTGGGAACCACATGGGGCCACTTTCCGAAAGTCCATGGGTTTTCCACATAGCATGGGCACGTAGAACCCATAAGACGAACATGGTCAATCCGTGTCGTAACCATGTGGTTTCCATGTGACATTGTATATAGGGAAATCATTATCGAATATACTGTTAAATATAGTCTGTCGCGCTTACCGGCAAGAAGCGTCAACTTCCAGTTTTACCTGGCATTTAACATAGTCTCTTCTGAACCGAGATAAATAAGATAATGACAAGCTTGGCAATAATAGAAGAGTGCTCACCTGAAGCTTCGAAGAAATTGTTCAGGGAACATTCTCCACTGTTAGCCGGCTATACGGGGGCTTAAATACCCAGATGCAGGGCCGGTAGAAGTCGTCGCACGCAAGGCTCACGTGCATCCGACCTCGTAGATGAACTCTCACTGAAGTGGCAGGCCCGCGAGAGCTGCGACTTCAAGGACGCTTCGAATCCGCAGCAGTGGCTTCGGATAAGCTCGCCACAAACAAACGAACACTTTATGGTTGTTCGATATTAACTTTTGCTGCCAGGAAGGTGAAGCACTCCAACCATTGCCCGCTTGTCATATTTAATTAGCGTTTTAGTTTTTTAGGTCAGTTTAGGGTAAATTAACGACCTAGTCCCCGATTGCAAGATATTAATGAACTTGCAAGGGACGTAAAATGGGAAGCAAGGCTGGAGTTGCGACACAATCCCGGCAAAAGAAGGCACGGAGTTTTCATCGAAAATTCCGGGAAATACACACAAGTACATGCAAACGTCCTTCCAGCACAAACTGGAAAGGACTAACAATAATTTTTTTTTGCGCATTACACATAGGTTGAAAGGGTTCATAAATGCCCTTTCTTAATTAGATAATTTAATTTTCTACGTTGCTGACGCGCCGCTTGCCTTTGAGGACGGTCAGCAGCAGTAACTTCGGGTTCTTCGGAAAAGGCCGAAGAATCCGTATCAAAGAAGAAGTATTAAGATGCTGAACTCTAGGGTGTTCGGAGGTAGAACTACCCCGTTGAGTTTCAAACCTCGCGGGAGGTTCGAAACGAGGGTATAATTCCTCGCCTGAACTACTCCCGTCTGCGCTATCCCCCACCTCCTCTGGAGTAGGATCGGTGACAGCTAACTCCAGCGGGTATAGTAGCGAGACTTTGATGGCACTTTCAGTGTTATCAGCCCTTATAATTCGTAGAACACGAACCTTGCCATCGCGACCAGGGAGCAAAGCACTGATGCGAGCCAAGGCCCAAAACGGTCTGGGTTTTATAGGGTGTTTTATAAGTACCACTTGACCCACAGATAATAGCTTGTTGTTAAAGGGTAAAGATTTCAGAGGATATGGACCTCGCAAAGAAATTAAGTACTGAGTATACCAGAGCTCCCGGAACTTAGCGACCATGACATCGCGTCTCTCCAAAAGCGAGAGCAAATGCTCGCGATGTTCAACATCGTCGGTCTCCAAGTCCGGAAGCTCATCGGACAGAATTAAAGAATTAGATGTAGGATAAAGTTGAAGGAATTGAATGGGCATAATAGGTAAGATCGAGTCCCCCATCTCAGTGTAAGAGAGAGGACGCCAATTTAGGTTGAGAGAAATATCGGAAATGACAGTAATGAAGGAAGAATAAGAATAAGTGCTACGGCCAAAAAGTTTATATAAGCAGTCCTCTATGGACTTGAACAGACGTTCCCAAATCGCTCCAAATTGAGGACTGTAAATTGGGATAGTTTTGAACTTAATATTAAAAGGTCGAAACCGCTCTTCATACAAAGAGGAAGTTAACACTTCCGATAGAAGATCGGGAGCGGCGGTGAAAGTTCTAGCATTGTCAGAATATACAGTGTTAGGAATGCCCTTTTCGTTTGTAAAACGAATGAAGGCAAAACCAAATTCCTCCAGAGTCATGGAAGGAAGAAGTTCGATATGGATAGCTCTAGTTTGAAAGCACGTGAATAATAGTAAATAAACGGTTTGTTTGTGACCAAAAGGGTCTGATACCCAAAAGTGGGCAGAGAAGTCCATGCCTGTTGTGGCAAAGGGCCTTACGAAATTAGTACGAGAGTCAGGTAGAGCAGGAGGGTCAGGATAAGAAAATGCTTTAGCGTTTAGCTTCTTGCATACAGTGCATTTAGCCAAAACGCCGCGAACTGTACGCTTGCAGCGTGGCACGACATAACCGTCCAGCTTAAGTTTTTGAACGGTGACGTCGAGCCCTTGATGATTAAGAAGCTTATGGGTATGCGAAATTACAAATTGGTCAAGTGTGAAGAACTAGACAATAAAATGGGGTTACGCGTGTTATAATCTAATTCCTCAGCGTTTGCAATACGACTATTAGACCGAATGATACCGTGTGAATCAAGGAAAAGGTTGAAAGTTCTAACTAACAGAGGTGGCCGAGGACTTTTATTTTTCAAGGCCTCGAGCTCGCCTGCAAAGTATTTACTTTGCATAGAAGAAATAAGAAAAATGAATGCTCGCAATTTTGCATTGCCCAAATCTGCACGTCGAAAAATAGCGACGGCTTTAAATACTTTCTCCATCGTGCCTAGTAATTTAGGATAGGAGAAGAAGCGTTCAATCTCCAAAATAGGAGCTTCACACGGAGGAACAATATTGACATTAATACATGCAGAGGAAACAAATTGATGGGGAATGCAACCCAGGTGTCCCTTGGGCCACTGGTCCTTACCTTCTCGAATCCAGTCAGGACCTGCCAACCATACAGTTTTATTCTCGAGAAACTTAGTTACTTTAATACCTCGAGTTAACAAGTCAGCCATGTTAAACATGGTAGGTACGTATTCATAATGAAAAGAAGCTGAGGTTTTACCTTCCAACGTCTGGCGCATGCTGCCTATATCCTTAATTCTATTACTAACGAATACATTCTTTCGTGGAGGCTTACCACTCAATAACCAAGCCAGGGTAACCTGGGAATCGGTAAGAAAAGTTATACTTGAGATTGCATAAGGGAAGTTAACGTCACACATTAGAGAAACAAGACACTGATAAGCAAGATACACAGCCAGAAGTTCGAGAGAAGGAAGAGTTCTTTGCCTAGGAGGCGAAACCTTGACTTTAGAGAAAATGAGCGAGCTGCGCTCTTTTTGGACACCGTACATGCAGGTTCCAAAAGCTCTCGCACTAGCGTCACAAAAAATTACAAGGTCAATTTTTTCAGTTTCAACAAGATTCATCCTAGGGAACTCAAATTCATGCAATTCAGAAAACTCCTGACAAAAGTTACGCCATTCTTTACAGATATCATCTGGAACGTCTTGATCCCAGCCTAGTCTCAACGGTGTTAACTTACGCAAAATGAGTTTGCCTCTAACAGAGAATGGTAATAGGATCCCTAAAGGGTCATACAGAGAAGCAATGTCTGACAGCATACTCCTACGAGTTTTACAGGAAGGATTTAAACTTTTTACAGATATGGAAAGAGAATCAGAAGAAGAATTAAAGTTATAACCCAGTACTCTGGAGTGCGCACTGGAGCTACAAAGAGAAGGATCAATTTGAGACAACAGATTAAAGTTATTAGACTGCCATTGACGCAAAGGAAAGCCACTCTCTTTAAATGCTTTGTTAGCGCGTTGAAAAGTGTCAAGCGCGAGCTCGGGACTATTGGTTGTGAATATTAGGTTGTCCACGTACAGCTTGTTTGCCATTACGTCTCTAACCACCAAATCACTGATAGTTTTAGCATGGAGTTTTAGAAGAAAATTAAGAATATACGGGGAAGCGACAAAACCGAACAACAATGTTGTATATCGGAAATATTTAAATTCACCATCTTGAAAGAGCACAAAACTAAATTGATTTCGGTCAAATGTCTTAGCTAACTTCACTTGAAGGAACGCTTTGAAAATGTCTGACAGCACAACAATGGAATTAGACCGAAAGTACACTAAAAGACCCAGCAAATCGTTCATGAGATTAGGACCTACATATGAGGCCTCATTCAAACTAGGCAACTTGCCTTGCTTCAGTGAACAATTGAAAACAGGGCGTATCTTTGAAGTAGTAACGTGTTTTCGCACAACAGGCCTATGTGGTATCCACTTGTGCTCACGCACATCTAAAGTTTCGAGAGAAAGAGGCTCAATAATACCAAGCTCGAGTTGTTCTAGAAAGACATCGTTATACTGTTGCTCTATCCCCCTGCGAGAGTTAGAAGCAGCAACCTTCTGAGCGAGATATCGCGCTAATCCGAAATTATGAGGAACTTTCGCAAATTAATTACGGTTCCAAGGCACGTAAACAGAATAGTGGCCTTCGGCATAAACTACGCTACTTTTGAAGTCTTCCAGCTCACCATCACACTCTACTTCCCTAGCAGGTACTCCCATTAATTCCAAGTCTAGCAGTCTATCAAGACCGGCCTGCACATCACACTCAGTACCATCTAGTGCAGAAGAACAAACTTTGGGAGGTTCAAAAAATGCCTCCAACACACCATGATAACGATAAGCTTTAGATTTATTTTTTTGTTTCTTTTTTTGTTTATTTGCAACAGCAAAGGAAGAAGAAACTTTAGGCGGAACAGCAGAGGAAGAAGAAATTTCAGGTGAAACAACAGAAGGGGAAGAAATTACAGGCTGAACAACAGAACAAGGCGAGCCACCGTCTTGTTTTTTAGCGGCCGAAGCCACGACAGGAAACAAAGAGGATTTATAACATTTTAGTTCCCCAAAGGGTAAGAAACCGTTAGCCACGCGCATAACTTTATAGCCTGCGACGTGTTGCAACTCAAGCACACAAAAAGCTTGAAGAGCATCAACACCTAAAATACCGTTGATTTGAATACTGTCATCAACGACTCCAGGAAAGGAAGTTGAAAGAGGTAGCTTAGTTTTAAGCAGCTCGAGTTTAGATTGCAAACCCTTCATCCCCATCTGCAGGTTCAAATTCTGCATCGCAAAAACATCAAGCTCATGCTTCTCACAGTCAGGAATCACGAGCTCGACGTTAATCTGCTTGCCCCGTAACGGGACAGAGGCACCTACCGTGTTTACAGTAAGTTCTTGCAAATCAGGGGTAGTACAGTTAGGACTAACCGTATCCAGGTCAATCAACGTTTGTTGACTCCCGGTGTCAATCACGAAATTTACACGTTTAGATAGATTGTTAATTTTAGTTGAAAGAGCGATAACAGGGCACATTCGAAAACGTGCCTTTAACCGTCAGGAAGAGGTGGCGG
Source organism: Morinoia aosen (assembly GCA_030386875.1). Taxonomy (NCBI): domain Eukaryota; kingdom Metazoa; phylum Arthropoda; class Malacostraca; order Amphipoda; family Talitridae; genus Morinoia; species Morinoia aosen. The sequence goes on along the minus strand of CM059567.1, from coordinate 29,712,247 downwards.
CAAGAGAGGAAAAACTTACGAACTTGGGACATAACGGACTAACATGAGTATTAGCCTTGCAAAGCGAACAATTAAAAGGCAAGCCTCTGCTTTTTGCAGGGCAAGACTTAGCTAAGTGATTGTGACTAAGACACACGGAACACAATTGCAACTCGCCTACTTGCTTCACGCGTTTTGCGTGAGTATCAAATTTACGGCAAGAAAAGGACGTGTGACCGGTCTGCTTACAAAACCGGCACACTTTTACACTAGGAAGGTTAGAAGACTCAGGAGGAGATTTAAATTTAGTTTCGGCTCGAGTCTTTTCCTCCACCCTATCATTGCGAAGGGAGAGAAATTTATTGGGTTTAGATTTAGTTTCTAAAAGAGACAGCACATGGTGTGCGTTCTCAAACATCTCTAGTGAGAAGAAACTAGCTTTGCAATAACGAAGAAGTTCTAACAAGAAAAAGTCAGGGAGCTTGGTTTTAATTATGGCGGAAAACAAAAGATTGCCCGATTTCTCGCTACAGAAATCTACACCAAGCTTAGAGAGCTCAAGTAGACGAAACTTAACTTTAGAAAGAAAAGTACCTATTTCTACTAGGCTTAGAACACTGGGAGAATTGATTAATTCATCCAGAGCAAGGGAAATGAGTTTATTAGCATTTAAGAAATCTCGCTTGAGCAAATCCCAAGCAGCTTGGAAACTATTCTCATTAGGAAGTCCCTCAACAAGGCTAAGAGCTCTTCCCTGTAATTGATTTTTTAAAAAAATAAATTTCTGCACTTCGCTCATATTTGGATAAGCTTGAAGAGCATTTAGAAAAGATTCTTGAAAATGAAGAAAAGAAAAAGGACAGGGTTCATTATCACTGAACTTTCTCAAAGTTAACTGAGGATTTCTAAAAATATTTAATGGCACATCCGCAACAGAAACCTTACTAGCCTCAGAAGGAGGCGCGGTATCATTAGAGTTTGATACCGGTGCCGGGAAAACTGAATTTTTTAATTCAGCTATTAATTCAACAATTTGGATTTCGTATTCTGCTCGTCTAACTAGCTCCTCGTCTGAAATTTCTTCAATGTCAGAAGGCAGAATAGAGGAAAGACGGCGAAAATCCTTTAGAAGGCCACTCAACTTAGGAATAGCCTCCCTTAGGAGAAAAGGTACACAACCAGGAGCGAGCACTTTTTTGCGCAACGCGGTTATACTACATTTTACTCCCCGCATTTTCATGCTAAGGGCTGAGGCGTTATAAGTTTCGGTCATGATTGCAAAAAAAAGGTAATAAGTGAATAGTTAATAGGCTTATTAGAAAAAATTTCAGATAATCATAAAGGTCTGCACTTTTAAAAGTGGACAGGTTAGGTTTACATCCTCATATTTAAATATAGAAAAAAAAATACAAATGACACAGAAATATACAGAAATGTTACATCCCTCACCAATTAAATTTTTATCACATTAGAACGTTTACACAATTAGACTTTTCACAAAAATTTAATTTAAATTTTTTCTTTAAATATTATTTACTTTTTCCACTTACATACAAGCACAAAAGTTCAACGAGAAAAAATGAAACTTCATGTAAGGTAAACAATACACTAGCCCCTAAAAGCACAAGGAGCTAGCAACACGAAAATGGTACCTTACACAAAAATACACCTTAATTCTAGTGAGATGAGAGCCACACCGGCACTAAGCCCGGACAGCACGGCCAACAGCAAAATTTTACAAATTAAGGAAAATTTATTAAAACTTCTTTTTATTATTAAGAATGACAGTTAATTCAAATTAGGATAATTAAATTTAGAGAAAGAAAAAAAGATGTAGCCACCAGGACTTTCCCTGAAGCTTCTCCAGCCTTGCTAAGCAGCCGGCGAACTAATTGCGTAAGCCAGAACTGCTTTTCATAAGAAGTTAAATTCAATCTTCAAATGAACGAAAGAATTTTAAATTAAGGAATTCCTCGTATAAAGGAATTTGAAGATAAGGAATTGAATCTTTAAGTGAATAGAAGAATTTAATTTAAGAAATTCTTCGTTAAAGAAAATTTCGAAGAGGATAATCAATTTCTTCGAATAAAAGTTCGAAGATAAATAAGCAATTTCTTCGAATAAAAGTTCGAAGATATATAAGCAATTTCTTCGAATATAAGAACTATGTCACGCTTACCGGCAAGAAGCGTCAACTTCCAGTTTTACCTGGCATTTAACATAGTCTCTTCTGAACAGAGATAAATAAGATAATGACAAGCTTGGCAATAATAGAAGAGTGCTCACCTGAAGCTTCGAAGAAATTGTTCAGGGAACATTCTCCACTGTTAGCCGGCTATCCGGGGGCTTAGATACCCAGATGCAGGGCCGGTAGAAGTCGTCGCACGCAAGGCTCACGTGCATCCGACCTCGTAGATGAACTCTCACTGAAGTGGCAGGCCCGCGAGAGCTGCGACTTCAAGGACGCTTCGAATCCGCAGCAGTGGCTTCGGATAAGCTCGCCACAAACAAACGAACACTTTATGGTTGTTCGATATTAACTTTTGCTGCCAGGAAGGTGAAGCACTCCAACCATTGCCCGCTTGTCATATTTAATTAGCGTTTTAGTTTTTTAGGTCAGTTTAGGGTAAATTAACGACCTAGTCCCCGATTGCAAGATATTAATGAACTTGCAAGGGACGTAAAATGGGAAGCAAGGCTGGAGTTGCGACAAGTCCATATGACCTATATTGTAAAATTAAACACCAATTTCGAGTTCATTATCCTGTTGATCAGTCTAATGCGAAACTAGGCTAAGTGAATTAGGTTAAACATTATTGTACGCCCTAGAATAATGTAACGGTAGGATGCCCTAGAAGTCGCTGAACTTATTCGGGCCCACAGGTAGCTATACTCAACTTTAACCATTGTATTAGACTTAAGAAACATTCTACCTCTGTATCTCCTGTGGTGAATAAATTGTTTAAATTGTTTAAATTGTTTATTGAATCCGTTTTATACCAGTAAATTAGGGGTAAATCTTAAGCTTGAACCCCAATAGCTATATACAGGGGGCCGGTGACCAAATGACCATATATGAAATGAACGCCATACAATGAATTTCAGAGATATTGGAATGAAATAAAGTTAATTTGTAGCCAATAAGGGAAAATTTCATTATTTTACAAATGAAAATTTATCATGTAAAAAATATTCTGATAAATGGCGTCCTTCTACACCGATGCATTCCGGTGGACGATCGTTGAAGTTTCTCATCACATCTTCTAACATTGTAATCAGAATCGCTGCAATTTCATGTCGCATGGTTTTTTTTAAATTCTAGAATAATGCGTGGTTTGCCAAGATACACTTTGGATTTCCAGTACCCCCGGAGGCTGGGGCTGAGTTTGAGCACACTGCGTGGCCGCAAAACACTCATTATTGCGGGAAAAAGTCTCCTTAGTAAGCGAACGATGCTGAACACTTCAACGCACAATGGCAAAAAAACTTCAAACGCTGCAGAATCAATCAGGAGTGATAACAACCCACCTCCACCCTGTATTACATTCAATTAAGAATTCTCCTCCCCCCCTCATTTCCTAAAGCTGGTAATTTGCCCTTAGTTTGGAAAACGCTTCTATTCGGTGAGCTTCCTTTTCACTCCCTCCCTCTTAGTTCAAACAGCTTTAAAAAGCGTTAAGATTACAACACTATCATTGAAATAAAGAAATCAATAAAGAAAAGCCACATATTGTAGGCTACAGGAATTACAGTGCTAAGTTCTTGAACTTCTATCTGTGTGGGTACCTCAGGTTCTCCTATAATAATCACATCTTCGAATCCAGGGCTCTTTTGGCGATACCAGACAAGGTTGTACGAATCACGTCGCTCATATGGTAGGGAAAGAAAGTCGTAGCGTTTTTTTAAATTATTGCAAACGGAGAGGCAATTATACATGGAATGTACTATTATACAGCACAGGTTTAGTTTGTTCATGTAAACCGAGCACAAAATAAGCTTACGGCCTCTCGCCAAATGTAAGCAAGCGTGACGGGTCACATGGGTTGAGGACTGACCCTTGTCTAAATAAACGTTAACAAGCACAAAGTGAACTCGTCATGGAATTATGTAGCATTTGCTACAAAAGTGTAAAATTATAAAATTCCTCATTCGCACTTAAATAGCATAACTATTAGCATTAAAAATCTTACTCTAAATTATTAATAATAATTTTCTACTTATAATTAGTAATCCTTGAAGTTTTTTGTGTATATGCATGAGAGATAAAATAACACTCGCCATTTTCGAGAGAGAAGCCTCTGGGATTGGCAACACTGCGCGGTGACGCGTTCTCTTTTGAAACTCACTCTCACTTGGCGTCTCTCTTTAGCTTGGTGTTACAGCATTTCTCAAACCTCGACGACGTCGCCAAAAGCCACCAAAACCTTCCCTGGGCATGATCTTTACAAGTTTAAATCTTTCTGAGCAATATCAGTTGAAATCTACGTGACTTTATTCTCTAACTCCACCATCAAGCTATACACGTAACTTGCCACCTTGGCACGAGACGTTTCGGACCTTGATTACCTATAACCTTGCAATCATCTTGGTTTTTGGAGCTAGTAAAGCCTAGTATTCTAACTACTGACAGGATGCTCCTCTAATTTTCAATTTAGAGCATTCTTTACAATCAGACCAACTCCACCACGTCTTTTTAGCCAATTTACACGCCCTTTTCCTATCATATGATACTTATTCTCCTTACATGTTAAACTGACTCTATCACGCATTTGGGTCTCTACTACACCAACACAATCCAATTTTCCATTCTCAAATTCTACTACAAGGTCATCTAACTTTCTTGCATTCCATCCACGCACATTTATACTTCCAAACCTTACAACACAATTGGACAATTCAAGACATTCCTCACTTCTGCTCTGACAGATTTTCATTCAACCTGTTCCACCTTCCATTATGACATGAGTCTCCCTGATCCACCGGATATATTTCTTAGAGAGTTTCATCTCACCTTCTTTTGTAAGATGGACAACATCTCCAAGAAAACACCCATCCTGGATCACGCTATCCATGTCTAGGAAGCTGGAACCTAACTCATACTTTCTCACACTCTCAACTTTCATACTCATAATCCTTTCATGCACCTCCTTGTTCACCTCCTTCCGTACCCTTTCCTACTCCTCATCACAAGCAGGCCTTCTCAGGAGGCTAGTCACCGCCACTCTAACATTCTTCTTCCGTGCCCTTTCAACAACTTTCATAATTGCATTCACCGTACGTTCTCTCCCACATTCAAGCAACCGATTGCCACCTCCTTGCAGTACAACCATTCCTTCATCCATTCCATCTATCACTCTCTCAGCATGCCTACAAATCTCCTCCACTCTTTTCCCTCTCATGCTCGTACATCCGCTACTGTCACCCATACATATGAACGTATCAACATTCTTCACCATGCTATCCCCACATATTCTAATCATAGGTCTCACTCGCATTTTCATGATACTCTCACTTAATTCTTTCACTCGCATTATTCTTTCCATTCATCTTCCTTTAATTCGCTTCCACTACAGGCGCCTGCACCTCATGAGGCATATCAACAGGTTGCTCATTCACTCTCTTTCCATTTGTACCTCTTTCATCATGCTCATTCATCTTTCTACTCTTATCTGCCACGTGTGCCCTCTCATTTACTGCATTCACACTCCTTGCACCATCATTTACCTCAACATTCACTGTACCCTCACTCCTTGCATCATTCTCCTTCTTCCTTGCTCTCATCTTCCTTTCATCCTCTAAATCACTTATCAAACCAACATTTTGAGCTTTTAGCATCTCAATCTGTTCTTCTAACTTATTTTTCAAACCACTCAAACATTTTCAGCATGTAAACACAAGATCATCCAACTTTATCCGATTCATCTCTCTCAGACCCGGCATGCATCCATATCCACCCACTTCGAACAAGTACTGCACTGAATCATCTCATTCATTCCACTTGCACCTCCCGTCCTACGACCACTCCTACTTGTATTTGTTGCTCTTCTCAAACACAGAACATCTACCTCAACACAAACTTCACCGGCAGAAGCCTTCACTCACTGAATCTACTAAAGATCAAGTTTTCAAAAAAAAGGAAACAAAAACGTCACCTAATACTCTCACAGTTACTCCATACGTCTCACACACTACACTCCTTATATGCAAATAAATACTACCAGTCAAACCACCTTAACTAATCAGAAGGTTGCCTCAGTCAACTCAGTCTCAGCTCTCAGTCAACGGAAGAACTACTCTCACGCTCACTCCATACACAGTCACACATTATACTCATGTGAATATACAAACTATACCAGTTTTTTAACAACTCCACTTTAATCCACCACAATTTTCGTCAGAGGATCAGAACACACGTGCACACTCGACCACACTGGATCACCCACTGCTAAACATCCTAGCTTATTTTGTATTGCCTCCGTATTTCATTTCAAGGCGAACAAATATCCGACGTTTAGAATTTGTAGTTGATGTCGAACAACGTTTCACCCGTGACACGTGAGTGCGTATGCAGCGTGAGTGCGTATGCACGTGCTTCTGATCGTCCGACGAAAATTGTGGTGTTAAAGTGAAGTTGCTGAAAAACTGGTATAGTTTGTATATTCACGTGAGTACAGTGTGTGACTTTGTATGGAGTGCTCGTGAGAGTAGTTTTTTTTTGTTGCGTGAGAGTTGAGACTGAGCATTGGACTTCGGTGTGGTGACTTGCAATTTTTGACTGAGGTGTTTTGACTGGTAACTAAGCTTTCTGTGCATATAAAGAGTATAGTGTGTGACATTGTAGAGAGTGACTGTGAGAGTAGTAGGAAACGTTTTTGTTTCTTTTGGTTTGATAACTTGATTTTCAGTAGATTTGGTGAGTGAAGACTTATGCCTGTAAAATTTGTACTGAGATAGAAGTCAGTGTTTGAGGATGGCAAGAAATAGGACTGGTCGTAGGAAGGGAGGTGCAAGTGGAATGGATGAGGAGATTGAGTGCATGACTTGTAAAGAGTGGGTAGATATAGATGCATGCAAAGGTTTGAGAGAGATGAGTCGGAGAAAGTTGAATGATCTTGTGTTTACGTGCTGGAAATGTTTGAATGATGAGAGTAAGAAGTTGAAAGAGGAGGTTGAGAGATTGACAATTTTGATGGTTGCTTTAGAGGCTGACTTGAAGGATGAAAGGAAGCTGAACGAAGGAAAGAATGAGAATGGTGCAAATGCAGTGAATGAAGAGGTGAATGGTGGTGCAAGGAGTGCAAATGAAGTGGATGACAAGGCAAATGATGGTGTAAATGCAGTGAATGAAGAGGTGAATGGTGGTGCAAGGAGTGCAAATGAAGTGGATGATAAGGCAAATGATGGTGCAAGGAGTGTGAATGAAGCAAATGGTGGTGCAAATGTGACAGATGAGAGTAGAAGGATGAATGAGCATGATGAAAGAGGTACAAATGGAAAGAGAGTGAATGAGCAACCTGTTAAGGTGCCACATGAGGTGCAGGAGCCTGTAGTGGAAGCGAATGAAAGGAAGATGAATGGAAAGAATGATTTGAATGAAAGAATTGAGCGAAAGAGTAGCATGAAAGGGAGAGTAAGACCTATGATTAGAATATGTGGAGATAGCATGGTGAAGAATATTGATAGGTTCGTATGTATGAGTGACAGTAGCGGATGTACAAGCATGAGAGGGAAAGGAGTGGAGGAGATTTGTAGGCATGCTGAGAGAGTGATAGATGGAATGGATGAAGGAATGGTTGTACTGCAAGGAGGTGGCAATCGGTTGCTTGAATGTGGGAGAGAACGTACGGTGAATGCAATTATGAAAGTTGTTGAAAGGGCACGGAAGAAGAATGTTAGAGTGGCGGTGACTAGCCTCCTAAGAAGGCCTGCGTGTGATGAGGAGTATGAAAGGGTGCAAAAGGAGGTGAATAGAGAGGTGCATGAAAGGATTATGAGTATGAGAGCTGAGAGTGTGAGAAAGCGTGAGCTGGGTTCCAGCTTCCTAGACATGGATAGCGTGATCCAGGATATGTGTTTTCTTGGAGATGGAGTCCATCTCACAAAAGAAGGTGAGATGAAACTCTCCAAGAAATATATCCAGTGGATCAGGGCTACTCATGTCATAATGGAAGATGGAACTGGATAAATGAAAATCCGTCAGAGCAAAAGTGAGGAATGTCTTGAACTGTCTAATTGTGTTGTAAGGTTTGGAAGTATAAATGTGCGTGGATGGAATGCAAAAAAGTTAGATGACCTTGTAGTAGAATTTGAGAATGGAAAATTGGATTGTGTTGGTGTAGTAGAGACCCAAATGCGTGATAGAGTCAGTTTACAATGTAAGGAGAATAAGTATCATATGATAGGAAAAGGGCGTGTAAATTGGCAAAAAAGAGGTGGTGGAGTTGGTTTGATTGTAAAGAATGCTCTAAATTGGAAATTAGAGGAACTTCATGTTGGAAATGAACCTGAAAGTGAAGATTTGTTAGCAATTAAGTGTGAAAGAATGCATGCCAGAGAATGTATTGTTGTGATTGTATGTTATATGACAACTGATGGGATTTTAGCTCATGAAGAGAATGTAAAAAAGTATGAAATATTAACAAGGATTGTACGAGAACACTGCAGGTGCCCTTTGATTGTGATGGGTGACATGAATGGCCATGTTGGTATACTTGGTGAGCCGGTGAATGCAAATGGACAAAAATTTATAGATTTTTGTGATCAGAATGAACTTGAAAACCTGAATGTCACAATAGGAAATGGCTTGCATACATGGCAAAGCAGGGAATGGAAAACTGCAATTGACTATATGATTGTGAATAGTAGAGCAAGAGAGTGTGTCAATGAAATGTTTGTAGATGAAGATGATTTTGATATTGATAGTGACCATAAAATGCTTGTGCTTGAATATAACTGGAGTAGAAAGGAGTCAATGCAGAAGGTCAGTAGTGTGAAAGAAAGTTGGCAGATAAAAAAGGCAAACTGGGAAGAATTTAAGAATGAATTGAGTAGGTATAACTGGAACAGGTGTGGAAATGTAAATGACCTAAATAGTGAGATTGCAAGAACCTTGTATGATGTGGCAGAGCAAAAAATTGGTAGAATAAAATGTAGGAAAGGGACAGGGAATGCCAGGTGGTTTACAAGTGAGATAAAGGAAGAACGAATGAGAAGAAAGACTTTAAATAAGAAACAACGTAGTATGAGGAAAATGTATGAAAGAAACAGAATTACTGAGGATGAATGGCAGAGTGCATGGAATGAGTACAAGGACCAGCAGAAGAAAGTAAGAAGAATGATTAATGAGGCTAGAGTTAAAGAGGAGAGACGCCAAGTTGAAAATCTAAGAAAGAAAGGTCCGGATGGAATAAAAGATTGGTATAAGTTTATACAAGGTAATGATAGAGGTAGTGAAGTTCAAGTTGATGAATTAGTAGTCAATGGTTGCAGTGTGCAAGATAGGATGCAAATGGTGAAAGCAGTTGAAGAATACTGGGAGGACATTGGTGGAATGAATGAGCAGGTTACAGATGATGAACCCGTAAATTTTCTAATTGATGAACGTGAACTGCAAATGGAAGGCGAAATCATTTGTGAAGAGATTGTAAGTTTTTTGAAAAAAGTGAAAAATGGAAAGGCATGTGGCCCTGATAAAATCCCATATGAGTTCTATAAATGTGGAGGAGAGAGTGTAGTCAGTATGTTGAAATGTTTATTTGATGAGATATGGAAGAATGAAAGAGTACCGGATGACTGGAACAAGTGTAATGTAGTTCTGTTGCATAAGGGTGGACATAAGAGTATGAAAGAACTTAAAAATTACAGACCAATTGCACTGGGTGACACTGTATGTAAGATATTTTGTGGTATTTTGAATGAGAGAATGAAAAATTTAGTTGAGGAATTAGGAGTCCTAGGTGAAGAACAGAATGGTTTTAGGCAAGATAGACGTGGGGAAGATAATCTGTTTGTAGTGAGTGAAATAATTGAGCGAATGAGGAAGGATGATAAGAAGGTGTATTTAGCATTCCTGGATATTGAAAAAGCGTATGACAGAGTGGATCGGGTTAGGCTCTTTGAAGTTTTGAGAAAAGTTGGGTTCAGCAGAAAAATAGTAAAAATTGTACAAAGTCTGTATGAGAACACAAGTGCTATCTACAGGTTAGGAAATTTGGAAACAGGGCAAGTGAGGAGTGTTAGAGGAGTGAGACAGGGCTGTTCTCTGTCCCCCCTGTTGTTTGGATTGTACACAGAAGAATTAGCAGTTCGACTGAGAGGAAGTGGTTTAGGACTGAAAGTTGGTAATGAGAGACTGAGCTGTTTGTTGTATGCTGATGATGTGGTTGTGGTTAGTGAATGTGGTCATGAACTACAAAGGATGCTTGACATTGTGAATGGATATAGTACAGATTTCAAGATGAACTTTGGTGCCGATAAAAGTAAGGTCATGGTTATGAATAGTGATGAGACTGAAAGAGACAGACTGTGGAATATTGGAGAAATCAGAATAGGTAGAACAAAAGAATACAAATATCTAGGTTGTATGATGAGTGAAGATGGATGTACTAGAACTAAAGGTGAGAAAGTGGCAAAAGCAATGCAGTGGAGTGGACGGTTAGGTAGTGTGGCCAGATACAGAGCAAACAAGTACGAATGTGTGAGAGGAATGTGGAAGTATGTTGCTGTACCTAGTGTCATGTATGGTATGAGTGCTCTTGCTTGGAATGGAAGTGATCTTGAAAAGCTGGATGTGATACAAAATAAGGTAGGATGTGTAGCATTGGGTGCTCCAAAATGGACAGCTATAGAAGCCATTAGAGGTGACCTAGGGTGGAGCCTATTTTCAGAAAGAATGATGAAAGCTGTGCTGAATTATAAGGTGAGAATTGAAAGAATGCAGAATAGCAGGTGGGTAAAGCGAATCTTTGAATGGAATCTGAGTGTAAGCTGTTGGGAGAAAGTATGTTGGGGGCATGCAAGGAAACTCAGTATGCAAAAGATTATTCATGTTAGAATTGGGAGACCTGTGGATGACTGGAGTTTAATAAATGTTGGAAGTGTAGGGCCTGAGTGGGACTGCAAGAGGTGGAAGAAAGAGATTGAGAGACAAACAAAAGAGTATGGACTGAATAAGTGGAAGCTTAGTATGATGCGGAAGACTACACTTAACTGGTATATGAAAAAGGAAGCACCTAAGTTTGAGCTGTTCTATGATGGTAGTTTTGGAAGTCAACTCTTGTTTGCTGTGAGATGTAAGTCATTGAGTGTGAACAGACGTACATGGAGATGGAATGAGAATAATAACAGATTATGTCGGCAGTGTGATAGTGGAGTGGAGGAAACAATTGAGCATTTTGTGCTGGAATGCAGTAAGTATGAGCAAGAGAGAGAGAGTTTTATGAATGTGGTGTCTGAGCAGTATGGAGAGAATGAGTGGAATGCCAGATGTGCTGAAGATGATTGCGGTATGAGCTGTCTTGCTGGACTGGATCAGGAGTGTAATACGAGTATCATTGAGGCTATGAAAGTGTTTCTTGTGCGTGCCTGGAATAAGAGACAGTGACTGGAATGAGCCAGTCTGGTAGAATGGGCTGTAATGACCCAATGTGCCGGGGGATGGTGTTTTGACACACTGGTTGTCCCGGTGATGCCTTCCAATGGTGGCTTGTGACAAGGATCGGTAGATCCTGAGTAGTTTAGTGGACAAGTCTGGTACCAGGCGCTGAACTCTTTGTGTGAAAATTGTGGAGGGAATTGTAGGCCGTTACAAAGGCCCCGACACTGTCGGCCCTCAAGTTTCAAGTTTCAAGGTAACGGGTAAACCATGTAGCTCCATGGGGTAAACAGAGATGGCGGTGTTTCGGTACGGTATGCACGTGTTTCTGATCCCCAGACGAATATTGTGGTGAATTAAAGTGAAGTTGCTGAAAAACTGGTATAGTTTGTATATTCACGTGAGTACAGTGTGTGACTTTGTATGGAGTGCTCGTGAGAGTAGTTTTTTTTTTGTTGCGTGAGAGTTGAGACCGAGCATTGGACTTTGGTGTGGTGACTTGCAATTTTTGACTGAGGTGTTTTGACTGGTAAGCTTTCTTTGCATATAAAGAGTATAGTGTGTGACATTGTAGAGAGTGAGTGTAAGAGTAGTAGGAAACGTTTTTGTTTCTTTTTGTTTGATAACTTGATTTTCAGTAGATTTGGTGAGTGAAGACTTCTTCTGCCTGTAAAATTTGAACTGAGATAGAAGTCTGTGTTTGAGGATGGCAAGAAATAGGACCGGTTGTAGAAAGGGAGGTGCAAGTGGAATGGATGAGGAGATTGAGTGCATGACTTGTAAAGAGTGGGTAGATATAGATCCATGCAAAGGTTTGAGAGAGATGAGTCGGAGAAAGTTGAGTGATTTTGTGTTTACGTGCTGGAAATGTTTGAATGACAAGAAAAAGAAGTTGGAAGAGGAGGTTGAAAGATAGTTAGACCATTCTGATGGTTGCTTTAGAGGCTGACTTAAAGGATGAAAGGAAGTTGAATGAAGGAAAGAATGAGAATGGTGCAAATGCAGTAAATGAAAAGGTAAATGGTGGTGGTGCAAGGAGTGTGAATGCAGTAAATGAAGCGAATGGTGGTGCAAATGTGCCAGATGAGAGTAGAAGGATGAATGAGCATGATGAAATAACTACGAATGGAAAGAGAGTGAAGGAGCAATCTGTTGATATGCCACATGAGGTGCAGGCATCTGTAGTCAGGGTGTAATTTCAGAATTGCAGGTCATAAATCAGAAAAAAGTTCAAAAATTTTGTGATCAAACGTTAAAATAGTTCATGTTTTCCAAGTCTCTATTTGGTTTTGAAAAATTTCAAAATCTGTTCATGAAGAATATTCCTAAATCTGAAGGAGATGACAGTTGTCGATTTTGTAAATTTCGATGCCTTAGCATAGTTAATTAGATCGAAATAAACAAGTTTTTTTCTATGCACTTTTTGTCTCAAATGAGTATTTTATTAGTTATAGCGGTAAATGACTTACCGCAACTCCAGTCTTTGAAGCGGAAAGAAATTCTTGGATCGAGCTGTATGGCAATACTGCAATGGCGTCTCGCTTCCAGCGCTCTGTCTTGAAAGACGAAACCAAACCTACCGCTATACCTCGTTAAATACTCATATGACGAAAAAAGTGTATAGAAGAAAAGTTGTTTATTTCGATGTTATTACCATGATTCAAGCAACAAAAATTCGAAAATCGATGATTAGCTGTTTATTCGAGCGCATTCGTCATCAAAGATGAAACTAAACTTACCGCTATAAATCGTAAAATACTCATTTGCGACGAAAAAAGAATAGAAGAAAACTTGTTTATTTTCATTCAATTAATTAGGTTCAGGCACCAAAAAGTGGAAAATCGACAACTGTCATCTCCTTCAGATTTACCGAACATTTCATTTCAATAAAAACCTTGGAAGTTTTTGAAATATCAATAGTTGCTATTTTAATATCATTGGATAATTCATAAGGCTACCAGGTACCTAGAAGTAAATGATTGGCAATTCCTGAAAGTTTGCAAGTATTGAATTCAGTTGAGTTTTGAAGTAATATAAGTGTAGTGAAACTAGCCTGCTAATTGTCTCACCACTAGGACGCCGATCTGTCAGGATGCCGACCAGGCAAGGGTTAGCTATTCAGGCTAAATAGCTATGCCGAGACACTAGGGTAAGGTGCAGGATGGACAAGTAACAATGTATTTAAAACATGGCAAGTATAATAGACATAAGACGTATAATTTCAGGACGTGTCTTGCGAGAGCCGTCTCTCCACATGGGATCGTAGCTTTTCCGTCGACTAAACACCCCGCAAAAACACCTAAAGTACAATGGTAAAAGAGGGTGCAGGATTACCCAAGCACGGTATACCATGATAGAGACTCACACAAGCATCAGGCAAGAAGCCTAATTTAGCCTGCTTGTAGTCAAGTGCACTGCATGAAGGTCCTAACGGTGTAATGGGGCGATTCACCAGTCTCCTAAACCGTGTTTGCTGATGAGATGGTGCAATCTGCCTATTCCCCTAACCCCTATTTTTCTGTTTCAGAACAGAGTTATTACTGTTAACTGGTAGAGAAAAAGTTCCAAGTGCAGCATAATATTATACAAGCAAATTGTTCATAGCAGCATCAACCAGCAAGGGTAAGAGTAATAGGCACGTTAAAAGGACAGAAATAAAAGAATGTTTGATTTATTGAAATATTTATTGTAAATGATATTGATTAGTAATTAGGCAAAAGTGAGAAATTATGTACTCTATTGCTTGTATTATCATTGTAAGTTATTTATTATGCATGGCAGATTGGCAGGAAGACCTCCAATAAACCTCTACAGCTTGAGACTGAGGAGCAGTCCACAAAGGCTGAGTCTTCCTCCGATCTCTTGCGGCTGCTGTACTCCAAATCGACCCCCAAATCGACCTCCGACCCTCCAGTCAATCTCCAATCGGAGAGCGGGAGTTGAACCCGACGGGAGACACCAGTGCAATCACCCGAAGCTCGGTCGTGTCCGTCACAACCTTGAGGACAAGGGACAGCCTACAACAGCAGCTGATTCCTTGTGCAAGTGCTGCCGATCTCTTGCTGCTGCTGTGCCTTGGCATCAGCTGCCACTGCCGCACTTCGGCTTGCCATTGCCGTATTGCATCTGCCACTGCCGCACCTCGGCATCTCCTGCTGTGCTCAGGCAGCTCCTATTGCACTCCGGCATCTCTTGCTGCGGCCTTACTCTCGCACCTCCTATCACTTTGGTACCCCGGTACTGCTGCGCTCTTGCACCCCTTTGCACTCTTGCAGGCGCGCTTTGGGTTGGCCATTGTGGTTTTGGGGAGTAGCTCTGAGGTTGCTGCCACGCTGGGCTATCCCCAGTATAGTTAACCGCTGCGTTATAGTTGATTGTTTATTGGTTAGGGTAATTGGTAAGTAGGTAGGGTATTACTGTCCGCATCTGGTTATATTTTCTGTGTTTACTTGTGTTATTGTTAAAAGTATGTAAATAAACAAAAAAAGAAAGTGAAAAGTAATCCCATGACCTGGGAGTGTTGGCTCGTTATTCACCTTGAGACATGATAGAAATAGGAAATAGTTCATCCACAACTAATGTAGAGTAGTGCTAGCGGTCTATGCTACACGTGTTGATGGTAGGAAGCCTACCTGTCCCACAACAACGGAACAGTCGTGCAAACCATGGTGGTGCAAACATTAACTTTGGCTTCCGAATGGCTTAAGGCACGCGGTCGCAGTATGGAGCGCTACGTACAGTACAGCACTACCCGCAAGGTACAAAACACGTAGTGAAATAATTTCACTACATAAGCTAGCTGCTGAAACAATAAATAGCTATTTTGCATCCATGTTGTTGATATTCAGTTTAGAAATATCAAAACTTTTTCATTATTACGATTTTTGGTCATGCCATATTGTATACCTCTGTAGACCATATTTATTTTAAATAGTGTTTTTAACCTCAGTGCACTTGGTTACATTATTGTGCTTGTCTAAATTAGTCTCAAAATTAAATGACGTAATACTCAAAATTTTGAATCTTTCTCCAGCAATATCAATCATTTGAGTTCTATGAGCTTCACTACAATGTTCTGGAAAATAAAAACATCTTAGAACGAAGGGAGACCAGCAAAGCACTGATAATGATAGAATCTCAACTCTTCGATTACTCTGGCTTTTCGTGCACTGTACAACTTTGTCTTTCTCGCAAATCCGGACGAATCCTTCAAAAGTTTTCAGCTTTCTCTCGTCGTTCTGTAAAGCACAACAAAATTTGAAAATATTTGCATATATTTAAAAAAATTGATAGCGTGTTATTGACAAATAAGCTGTTCCTTACAAGAGCTTCTTGAGTACCAGACATCAAAAATTACCTTTTTTAAAATCAAACTCTTATGCACAGTTAATATTCTTGTAGCAAAATAAAACTATAGAGAAAGCATGGAAAATATGATATCTCTAAAGTTCATTTTCTTACATCAGTTTTGATGTAACTCAAACAACTACGACTGACAATAATGAGTAAGTTGCGTGTTTTTCTAACAGGCCCTTTACGCGATAATATATCATTCAAATCTTGTATAAATATTTTACAGGAATTTGAAATAACTAGCAAGCAAAACCTCATTTGTATTGCGTAAGTAACCGGTAAAATAATAATATAAATAATAATTTTGTGGTCCTCAGAATGTTAGGCAATACACCGGCATGTGTATTTACTTATATAAAGACTACAAATCTTCAAACCAGTTACACAACTGCTGCACATTCTGTCGAATATCTCCCCAAAACATTGGTTACTTATGAATAAAAGAGGTAAAAAACTACAACTGGCAAACTCACCAAATCAGAATAAAAGTGAGTAGAACGCTTCAGCGCACCCACACCTTTCAACCTTCAAAAGTTTACTGACACGATTTATAAATAATTAGCGTCAGCGCAATGACTGCGGATGGGTTGGTCACTTGAATATCAAAGCACTGGCTGCAATTGTAAATGGAACACTAGATGTCTCCACAAATTGCGAAACATGTTTAAAGTCATTAATTCTATTTTTTCAAACAATTTTTCTTCTCTGGCATTGAACAAGAACAAGAAGCTGTAATGTAGGAAATTTTTGTACAACATTCAAATTGAAATTTGAAATATGTTATCGTAACTTGAATGCATTAAATGGCATTACTGAACACAAGAATGCCATGTTAAATATTTTGTTTTACGATGATTGTGATTCATAATTTTATTATATATGAAATTGTTATGAGTTCAACTGAGGACGTTTTATATTGGGAAATTTTCAAACCCCAATATGTTTGTAATAAGGCATCTCATGTATCACAATTTTTGGAAATGAACGGGTTTTCTTTCTTTCATTTTCTTTCTTATGCCATCTAACTTCATCGATAAATATCCAGTAAAAACTTTGGTAGAGTAATTTTATCGGATATCAAATAACTACTAAATTTACAATGAATCACATATATCAATGTTGAGAGTATCTTTGAAATGGATTTTATTAATTTACATAGATGTTCTCTTTTTGTACTTTATACATAAAACTGTTAATTGCATTTTATTCACAAATGTGAACAACGAAAGAAAATCATTCCCAAATACCTGTTCAAGACACCCACTGTCATTTCAAATGTCACGCTTTGCTCACATTACATTTTTTAGCCTTAATGCTTAATATTTGATTTCAAGCCACCAAATTGGTTGGCAGAAATTGTTATTCTTCAACTTCATGACGGGATTAATTATAAACAAAATATATAAAGTATCATACAACTTACTCTAAAACAAACCGAAATAATATGTGAATATTTAATTTTTTCTTTATATACGCACTTTAATGGAAAAACGAAATAACCTTATAATTATTCAACAGCAAGTATACTCTACCATGCATACAGCTGCTAGGTAGCTGCGGTGCGGAAGGAACAGCTCTTCGAAACAAATGGAACTCTCGGAAGTTCATTTCTCATGAACGAGCTCAATTTGTGTCTCGTACAAGTATAAATAAAGCTTCTAATTCACCCGTTAGGGTGACGATCGCAATCTTGTTTACATCAACACCAAGATGGCGGCAGCCATTTTCCAGTCGATGTAAACAAACGTCACTAGAAACCTTTATTTATAATTTTCACTAAAAGAACTGTGGCTACCCCTCATGACCCAACCTCTTTACGTTTGTAATAGAGGTTAGCTTCCGTTTTCATTGCAAAAACAACTGTTATTGCGCAAATAAGGCCATTCAGGAGCGCCGTTCGTCTAACTTCAAACCTAAATAACTCAAAAACTAAGCACTTGCGAGCACATTGTCATTCGTGTAAAACGTCTTATAATTGACTATATTATCTATCTATAGCAACAAAATTATGAAAATCGTTGACAACATTAAAGTAAAATTTGACCCAAGGAGGTGGCAATGGATTGCTTGAATGTGGGAGAGAGCATACGGTGAATGCAATTATGAATGTGGTTGAAAGGGCGCGGAAGAAGAATGTGAGAGTGGCTGTGACCAGCCTGCTGAGAAGGCCTGCATGTGGTGAGGAGTATGAAAGGGTGCGAAAGGAGGTGAATAGGGAAGTGCATGAAAGGATTATGAGTATGAAAGTTGAGAGTATGAGAAAGCGTGAAATGTGTTCCAGCTTCCTTGATATGGATAACATGATCCAGAGTGGATGTTTTTGTGGAGATGGAGTCCACCTTACTCAAGAAGGTGAGATGAAACTCTTTAGGAGATACATCCAGTGGATTGGGTGTACTCATATTGCAAAGGAAGGTGGAACTGGATGAATGGAGAGCTGTCAGAGCAAAAATGAAAAATGTCGTGAATTGTCCAATAGTGTTGTAAGGTTTGGATGTATAAATGTGCGTGGATGGAATGCAGGAAAGTTAGATGACCTTTTAGCAGAATTTGAGAATGGAGATTTGGATTGTGTTGGTGTAGTAGAGACCCAAATGTGTGATAGTCAGTCTAAAATGTAAGGAGAGTAAGTACTACATGATTGGAAAAGGGCGTGTAAGTTGGCAAAAAAGAGGTGGTGGAGTTGGTCTCATTGTAAAAAATTCTCTAAATTGGAAATTAGAAGAAATTCCTGTTGGAAATGAACCTGAGAGTGAAGATCTGTTAGTAATAAAGTGTGAAAGAATGTATGCCAGAGAATGTGTTATGGTGGTTGTATGCTATATGACAACTGATGGTATTTTAGCTCATCAAGAGAATGTAACAAAGTATGAAATATCAACAAGAATTTTTCAAGAGCATTGCAGATGCCCTCTGATTGTGATGGGTGTTATGAATGGGCATGTTGGTATACTTGGTGAGCCTGTGAATGCAAATGGACAAAAATTGATTGATTTCTGTGATGAGAATGAACTTGAGAACCTAAATGTAACAATAGGAAATGGCTTGCATACATGGCAAAGCAGGGAATGTAAAACTGCAATTGATTATATGATAGTGAATAATAGAGCAAGAATATGTGTCAGAGAAATGTTTGTAGATGAAGATGATTTTGATATTGATAGTGACCATAAAATGCTTGTACTAGAATATAATTAGGGTGGAAAGGAGTCAATGCAGAAGGCCAGCAGAGTGAAAGAAAATTGGCGTATAAAAATGGCAAACTGGAAAGAATTTAGAAATGAATTGAGTAGATGTAACTGGAACAGGTGTGGAAATGTAAATGACCTAAATGAGGAGATTGCAAGAGCCATGTATGATGTGGCAGAGCAAAAGATCGGTAGAATGAAATGCAGGAAAAGTACAGGGAATGCTAGGTGGTTTACGAGTGAGATAAAGGAAGAACGAATGAGAAGAAAGACTTTAAATAAAAAACAACGCAGTATGAGGAAAATGTATGAAAGACACAGAATTACTGAGGATGAATGGCAGAGTGTATGGAATGAGTACAAGGACCAGCAGAAGAAAGTAAAGAGAATGATCAATGAGGCTAGGGTTAAAAAAGAGAGACGCCAAGTTGAAAATCTAAGAAAGAAAGGTCCAGATGAAATAAAAGATTGGTATAGGTTTATACAAGGTAATGATAGAGGTACTGAAGTTCAAGTTGATGAATTAGTAGTCAATGGTTGCAGTGTGCAAGATAGGATGCAAATGGTGAAAGCAGTTGAAGAATACTGGGAGGACATTGGTGGAATGAATGAGCAGGTTACAGATGATGAACTGATAAATTTTCTGATAGATGAACGTGAACTGCAAATGGAAGATGAAATCACTTGTGCAGAGATTGTAAGTTTTTTGAAGGTGAAAAATGGAAAGGCATGTGGCCCTGATAAGATACCATATGAGTTCTATAAATGTGGAGGAGAGAGTGTAGTCAGTATGTTGAAATGTTTATTTGATGAGATATGGAAGATTGAAAGAGTACCGGATGACTGGAACAAGTGTAATGTAGTTCTGTTGCATAAGGGGGGGACATAAGAGTATGAAAGATCTTAAAAATTAGACCAATTGCCCTGGGTGACACTATATGTAAGATCTTTTGTGGTATTTTGAATGAGAGAATGAAAAATTTAGTTGAGGAATTAGGAGTCCTGGGAGAAGAACAGAATAGTTTTAGGCAAGATAGACGGGGGGAGGATAATCTGTTTGTAGTGAGTGAAATAATTGAGCGAATGAAAAAGGATAATAAGAAGGTATATTTAGCATTCTTGGATATTGAAAAGGCGAATGACAGAGTGGATCGGGTTAGGCTGTTTGAAATTCTGAGAAAAGTTGGTTTTAGCCGAAAAATAGTGAACATTGTACAGAGTCTGTATGAGAACACAAGTGCTATCTACAGGTTAGGAAATTTGGAAACAGGGCAAGTGAGGAGTGTTAGAGGAGTGAGTCAGGGCTGTACTGTCCCCCCTGTTGTTTGGATTGTACACAGAAGAATTAGCAGTTCGACTAAGAGGGAGTGGTTTAGGACTGAAAGTTGGTAATGAGAGACTGAGCTGTTTGTTGTATGCTGATGATGTGGTTGTGGTTAGTGAATGTGGTCATGAACTACAAAGGATGCTTGACATTGTGAATGGATATAGTACAGATTTCAAGATGAACTTTGGTGCCAATAAAAGTAAGGTCATGGTTATAAATAGTGATGAGACTGATAAAGACAGACTGTGGAATATTGGAGAAATCAGAATAGGTAGAACAAAAGAACACAAATATCTAGGTTGTATGATAAGTGAAGATGGATGTACTAGAACTAAAGGTGAGAAAGTGACAAAAGCAATGCAGTAGAGTGGACGGTTAGGTAGTGTGGCCAGATACAGAGCAAACAAGTACAAATGTGTGAGAGGAATGTGGAAGTATGTTGCTGTACCTAGTGTCATGTATCGTATGAGTGCTCTTGCTTGGAATGGAAGTGATCTTGAAAAGCTGGATGTGATACAAAATAAGGTAGGACGTGTAGCATTGGGTGCTCCAAAATGGACAGCTATAGGAGCCATTAGAGGTGACCTAGGGTGGAGCCCATTTTCAGAAAGAATGATGAAAGCTGTGCTGAATTATAAGGTGAGAATTGAAAGTATGCAGAAAAGCAGGTGGGTAAAGCAAATCTTTGAATGGAATCTGAGTGTAAGCTATTGGGAGAAAGTATGTTGGGGGCATGCAAGGAAACTCAGTATGCAAAAGATCATTCATGTTAGAATTGGGAGACCTGTGGATGACTGGAGTTTAATAAATGTTGGAGGTGTAGGGCCTGAGTGGGACTGCAAGAGGTGGAAGAAAGAGATTGAGAGACAAACAAAAGAGTATGGATTGAATAAGTGGAAGCTTAGCATGATGTGGAAGCCTACACTTAACTGGTATATGAAAAAGGAAGCACCTAAGTTTGAGATGTTCTATGATGGTAGTTTTGGAAGTCAACTCTTGTTTGCTGTGAGATGTAAGTCATTGAGTGTGAACAGACGTACATGGAGATGGAATGAGAATAATAGCAGAATTATGTCAGCAGTGTAATAGTGGAGTGGAGGAAACAATTGAGCATTTTGTGCTGGAATGTAGTAAGTATGAGCAAGAGAGAGTAAGTTTCATGAATGTGGTGTTTGAGCAGTGAGGAGAGAAGGAGTGGTATGCCAGATGTGTTGAAGATGATTGCGGTATGAGCTGTCGTGCTGGATTGGATCAGGAGTGTAATTTCAGCATCATTGAAGCTATGAAAATGTTTCTGGTGCGTGCCTGGAGTAAGACACAGTGACTGGAATGAGCCAGTCAGGTAGAGTGGGCTGTAATGACACAATATGCCTGGGGATGGTGTTTTGACACAACGGTTATCCCAGTGATGCCATCCGATGGCAGTTTGTGACAAGGATTGGCAGATCCTGAGTAGTTTAGTGGACAGGTCTGGTACCAGGCGCTGAACTCTTTGTGTGAAAATTGTGGAGGGAATTGTAGGCCGCTACAAAGGCCCCGACACTGTCGGCCTTTAAGTTCAAGTATTAAGGGCACAGTCTACATGGAAATTTGAAAAGTGGCTGATTTTCTTTTTTTAAATGCATCTTATAGAGGATTTTCTTGTTCTTCCATTGGTACTACTTGCTCGCGTCTATTCAGATTGGTAGGCCCCCCCAGAGGGGGAAAGTGAGGGGGTGGCATGACCTTGATGCAGTGTGACCCCTCCCACCCCTCATATTGGGGGTCAATTGGGCGTGTTTCTTTGCGGCAATGGCAATAGAGTTTATTCATGGGCTACTCAAAGTGCTTCATATTCAAACAAAACATTCTAATGCTGACTAGTAATTTTTGACAATTTTAAGATTCCAGCTGTTCTGTTTACTTCTGTTTACACAGTCTATCATAGGGGGTTACTTTCTATCATTAATGAAATTCTGGATGGCGCGCTCGCTTCCTTTGGCACGCAGAAGCCAATTTTAGATTCGAATAATTCTAAAATAATGCATCAGAGAGCAGAATGTCATTCGTGTAAAACGTTATTAAATGGGTTCCTTTAGTGATTCTAGGGAATAAAATTTTCATTTCCTTTGATTGCATCACGCTGGACATTGACCAGATTTTCTCCCAGAGTTCAAAAGCTACAACAATGTCAAATATATGAATCGAAAGTGCTCAAAAAGCACTACAAAAGCTCAAGAGTTCATTGTAAAAAACACCTAGTGTAAAATTTAAGAACAAAAACAATTTTTTTGTAGAAAAGCACATTTTATGGAAACTTGCTAATTGGCTCTTTCAAATCTATCTTCTTCCACAATTTTGGGGTTAGATGAATGGGATATAAACCATTTGATAGGGCTTAGCAAGCTATATCCATGAGCAATACAAAATTTCCCAACAATCATCATTTTGTAAATTACACATGAAAGAAAAAAAAGTCACATTTAAAAAAAACAAATTTCCAAAATTCTAAAAATGAATTTATCAAAATTCCATATTGCTTATGGATATATGGGTATATAAACTATATAAAAACATATTTTCAGTTTTGTAATTTCAAAATTGTAGAAGATAGATTTTGAAAAAAACCTTTTCATGATTTATTTGAAAAAAAAGAAAAAAGTGCAGATACAAAAATAACCTATCATAAATGAAATATTTGCAGCATTGCACATCTACTGAGAAATTTTCAGAGAAATCCCTCTGTAAATGAAATTTTTTTTTTGGTAGACGGTCCCCTTAACCTTGCTTAAGCTAAATAATTTGAGAAATAGAGTTTACTTGACACATCTGTAACGGATTGGTGAATTCCAGAAGGAAGAGGCTAATTTTCACGGGGAGTGTTCCTCCACTTAAGGATAAAGGATGAGAAACAGATAGGATGGATTCATAATCTACAGTGTTTATTCAAGACTAGGATACAGGGCCCGTCAAAAATGATGGAATTCAATATTTTCCTTGAACAAACTTTCCAGGTGTGAATGACAAACAAATATATGCATCCTAATAGCACCTGTGATAGAAATATTCTTGTACACTTGTGCACTGGTGAAGCTCGTATCATGGAGACGGTCATTAAGCTTCTTTCTTTCTTGAATCAGTTTATTGAGAATCTTGGTTCCTGTTGGCCACGCACCTCAGGGGCAGGTTTTAATTATTCTTTCATCACTATATGCTTAGGTACATTGAAGAATAAATGGAAATGGATACCCAAGAGAAATAAGAAAAAGTAAGCAGAGATGATTTTGAAAGCATCTCTGTGAGCATGGTAGACGGAGAAAGCAGACACAAAACAAATTTATTAACATACCAAGGGTATTGTTTGGTAAGATTGATGGTAAATATAAAGTGTTTGCTAGTAATCGATTTTTAGGTTTACGGTGCCTATACATAGTTAATTTGTTCAAAATAAACAAGTTTTCTTCTATGCACTTTCCGTCGCAAATGAATATTTAACGAATTATAGCGGGATGTTTAGTATTGTCTTTGATGTCAAATTTGCTCGAATAAAAAGCTACTCACTAATTTTTGAATTTTTGTCGTGTGAATCATGGTACCTAATAACATCAAAATAAACTACTTTTCTTTTATACACTTTTTCTGCCAAATGAGTATTTAACGAGGTATAATGGGAGGTTTGATTTTGTCTTTGATGACGATCGCGCTGGAAGCGAGACTCCATTGCAATGTTGCCATCAATAAATTACTTCCCGCTTCAAACACTTGAGTTGCGGTAACTAATTCACCGTTATAACTCGTAAAATACTCATTTCCGACGGAAAGTGCATGGTAGAAAACTTGTTTATTTCGATCTAATTTACTATGTATGGGCACCAAAAATTCAAAAATCAATTACTAGCAAACACTTTACATTTTCCAGATTGCCTTGCCATTGTACACGTGTCCAATATTGCTTGCAGTCAAGTGGATGCCTGATAAAAAATTGATTAATATTGAGTTTAACCCGTTCATGGAAATTAAAAATTCCATTCCTTAGAATCACTGAAAGAACACATTTAAAAACGTTTTAAAAGAATGACATTCTGCTCTCTGATGCATTATTTTAGTATTAAACTTGAAAGTTATAGGGCCCTCATAAACGGTTTCCCTCGCAAAAATAGAGGGTGTTCCAACAATGCCATGAGTGCGCACAGCACGGGAAAAGTTATTGTTTTTGCGATATATGGTGTAATTTAATATTAGCAGAGCCTGCCAAGCCTGAACCCACTTTTAGGATGTTTTAGTTGATAAACACAATAAAGGTTATCACCCAAAAATATTAGCATGACTGGAATAGTGAAGACTTGAATCGATATGCACTGGACATCACTTTCAAGATGGCAGCGACCATAGAACATTAGCGAAACCGTAGGAGTGAATACCGTGGATTTAATATCAAAATATTTTTATAACATAATATTTTTGGGTTAGAACCTTTATTGTTTTATTAACTAAAACATTCTAGAAGTGGGTTCAGGCTCTGCAGGGTTGGCAAAAATACATTACAAAGTACCCAAACGTACTCTAACAGCTCCCGCTCAAGCGCAAACTTACTCGAACTGCTATGGAAAATGAATATTTCAAAGTTGAATGAATAGAAAATAACGCATCAGCGAGCAGAATGTCATTCATGTAAAACATTTTAAAATGTGTTGCTTTAGTGATTCTTTGGAACGGAATTCTTAATTTCCGTGAACGGGTTAAGCTCAACATTGACCGAATAATGTTATCTTCAAAAATTAGTCCAAATATAAGATAAAAATCTCTGGATTCCACGGCCGTTTTGTTTCAAAAATCCATTTATTGTATCAAAAGTTATTGAAGATATTTTCTGATACTGTATTTAAAAAACACCTTGTATTAGATGTCATTAACTCCAATAATCTCATGATCATGCGATTTGAAACGAGATAAATTGTAAGTGAATTTGTACTTATGTGATGTACTTACTATTTCTATAGCTTAATCTGGGCCCTGGACCTCATTTACACAATTTTTTGTACATTCCTATAAACCAATGCATTTGGATATGAAGTGAACAAATTGGAATAATTGAAGAAAGGTGAACTGCTATTGCTTTATTGATAACAAGTTTGGTTGATATTGGGTTTAATGTGCTCTCAAAATTCATAAATTTCGTTTCCAAGAATCGGTAGAACACATTTACAGACGTTTCACATGAATGACATTTTGCTCGCTAATGCGTAATTTTTGAGATATAACAATAATTGCGATCAGGTTTGAATAACATATGGTCGGTTGCTTAGTCGCTGCATTGTTAGAACACACCCACTTTTTTAGCGGGACACGCCAACTATTTTGGCGGAAGAACAACAGCGTTGGTTTGTCTTGGTTCTTTTACGGAAATCACATCGTTGCCATCCAATTTCCATGAGGCAGTTCTTTTCTGCTATTTATCATCGTCATTTTCTTGTTGCTTTCATTTCTCTTGGTTAAAGGTCGTGACTGAAGGTCACTATTCTTTTATTTTAGTTGATAAAGATCAAAATAGACTGAGACTTTTCAATGTCTTATTTTACAAATAATTATAATATTGGTAGCAAATAAATGACGGCCTTACTAAGGTGAATGATTACAATATTACAACGTAATATAATAAAATGATGACGTATTTCAATTAGTAATGGATGACACAATCAATCAGATAGGAAGATGAAACACTATATATAGTATATCTAAGGAATCTATAAATGACAATAATGCTATCAAATCTCGGTGAT
Organism: Morinoia aosen; assembly: GCA_030386875.1. Classification (NCBI taxonomy): domain Eukaryota; kingdom Metazoa; phylum Arthropoda; class Malacostraca; order Amphipoda; family Talitridae; genus Morinoia; species Morinoia aosen. Next base: position 29,686,048 of record CM059567.1, on the reverse strand, counting down.
TACGTTAACTCCAATCCATCAGATATAATCATAATGACACATTTACAGGAATCCGCCTAATGACTTTATAATGATCTCACATCAAGGTGAAGCCTTGTTACTGGATCAGTAGATGAACATAGATTATTAATACATTGATGATTCTGACACGCACATCTTATATGAGGTGAGGCCTTGATGCTGGATTAATTAGAGAAACAAAGATCGTCTAGTACATAAGTGAAACAAACGCATATATCAGTTATCCTACACGTGAAGCTACCCAAAGACATGGATGAGAATATGGGTGAACATGTTGGTAAGATACTTAGTTGGGTTATTTCAGAATGGTGGTTGATACCACTTATCAAACAGCCTTCCCCGCTCGCCCGCGAGGGCAAGCGTGGATATCACACGTCTTACACAAGTGGAGGCACCCCCTATAATGCCGCTTGCTTTACCCGTAAGGGACAGCTTGCGTGTCTTTGTCACGGGTGTGAACAAAGATGTTTTCCATTATGAAGCTTTATGTTGATATATCACAGGAAATTGCAAGTGCTGTGAGATAATTAAAATGGATTAAGCTTCATAGTTGATAAACAAGTAATTTATGTAGAATGAATAAGATCCTAGGTCAACAAGGAAGGAGTTGAAATATACCAGGAGAATTGGAAGTCTTTGGCAATAATGCCAGTATACGTGGCAGGCGTAGAGCGAGGGTACGTAGGTAGATGTGGCGTTCGTAGAGGGTATGAGAGCGTTCGCTGGTTGCTTTCAAATGATGCTTAGCGGTTGGTGATGCCTGGGCTCGAATCACAGAGTTCGGTAATGCTGCGCTTATTGATGAGAATATATTTTCCGAAGACGGATCGTTTTGAGATGATGGTTGTTAGGCCAGACAACTCCTCTCTTTAGCGTTTACTTGAACACGGCGTAGGGCAGTTATAGTAAAACTATAACAGTTGTGTAAGTTAAGGGGACGGTTTGGGGTAAAAAAAGTCTAAGTTCTCGGTGGATTTTTCTGAGATATCTACCGTAGGTGTAAATTGTTATGAATAATTTATATATTTGTGCGTATTTTTTGTAACCATACCTGAATAAGATTATTTTTGAAAAAACATGTGTTGCGGAAAATCCTACTCCTACAAATTTGAACTCACAGAACTGAGAAAATATTTTCTAGATAGCTAATTGTCTTGTCCAGAGATCCAATGCAACAGTTTTTTGATTATTTGATTTTTTGAATTTTGAGAACTTTTTTCCCCAAAAAATGACCTCTTTTTCCACTTTTTGAATAATTTTGCTTTTAATTTTCAACATGAATTGCAATTCAAAAAACTTTTGCAAAGGATCTCTAGACCTTTTCAATCGCTATTGATTGGTATGCTTGCCACCTCTGTACCTTCAAAACTGGGGGAGGAGCAGGTTTTTGAAAATCAAAAAGGTGAGTTTTCAAGAGAGCCATTTTTCCCACAAAATTAATTTTTTGTTCGTTACTAATTTTTGGATTGAGTAATGTAATCAGCGATTCTGTACCTTCTTGTGTACCTTCAAAACAGTGGGAAAGGATCCATATCAAAAGTCAATAAATAGAAGTTTCAAAGCCATTTTTTTTAACAATATTTTTTTTCAATACTGACTAATTTATTTTTCATTACCCGTATTGCTTTACAGCTCTTTTTGAGCCCTTTCGATTGATATAATTGCCATTCCTGTAGCTTCAAAACTCCGGGAGACATTTATGTTCACACAGCAAGCTAATTAGCTGATGACTCAGCAGCCGGACTCACAACAAACACTCAATTATACCAGCATAATTTATCACTGAGTAATAGAATGTTTCGTTTGAGTACGAAAGCATTTCAAGTAAGGCCATGAATGAACTCTCATGCTATTCCCGTAGAGAAGCACTCAATACTGACTCGTAAGGGGGGGGGGGGGAAGAGGGAGGTCACCCATCCATTGGCGCACCTCAAGGTCACACTAGTGCACATCTTTTACCCCGTCGAGAAGACTAACCAATTGACGTGCTTGAAAGCCAATTATATCGTTGGATGTGCAAGAAAAATCTCTATAAGATGAGTTTATAAACCGAAAAATTACCATAATTTGGAAATAGACCCAAACTGTGCCCTTAAGGTAAGCTATTTTAGATTGATTTGTTATTTTAGATTAGTTCATTTTACTAACCTAACATTGCCTAACCTAACCTAACCTTGCCCATTGTTACATCAATATTGTATTACAGCATATTTATGTGTCCGTTCCAAAAAAATCTATACTCCAAAATTACGCATTAGCGAGCAAAATGTCATTCCTGTGAAACGTTTTTAAATGTGCTATTGTAGTGATTCTTGGGAACAGAATTTTTCAATCCGGGAGTGCATTAAACTCAATATCACCCAATAGTTTTCTTTGTATTATTTCACCCGGGTTGACAGAATTTTTAATTCCTTGCAAAATTAGCCTTCTATTAAAGCTTATTTAACATTCAAATACAGGAGATAAAAGAACCTCTTCAGGACATATTAATGGTTAGTCCCATGGCTGAAAAAAGTCAAGATTTCTAAGCAAATGGAACATATATCCTAGAATGATCAGGTTTTGTATTGATGTAATGAAATTGTGTTAAAGAAACTCATTTTTTGGTAATTATATCATAAAATAAAGCATTATTTAATCTAACCAGGCTCCTTTTTTTCATAAAGTTGTCTGAAGAAAAGTACTCTTATCTTTTTTCTAATTGTTTCAGTAAATTCTAATTTTGAAGTTTTCTCATTGGAAACATAAATAATCCATTATATTTTATTTCTTTAAAAAATTTGATTGCTGTACACACAATGACATTGAAAGCTTTTTCTAACTTTTTCCAATCAATTCTAATCTGTCTTTTAATAATAATAAATATCATATTTAAACTCATAAAGACCTTACCCATCCAAACCAAAACCATCAAAATCAAACTCATTCAAGTAAAACCTAGCCAAAGGGGATCCATCCAATCCAATCTAATTCAATTTAAACTAAACCCTATCCCAACTCAATCTATCCACAAAACCCAAAACTATCAAATTTGACATGTGATAGATAATATAGATGGTCCCTGTTTGGGCACCACCTTTTTGATGAGTATTATTTTCAAGGTTAATAATGTCCCTGTCTTAGGGATACCTGAGGTAAGTTGGTTGCTAAAGCTGGAGGTTTTGGGTTCTTGCACCGAGGTTTTGAGAGGGTCAATAGTTTTCTTTAGGATCGATGAAGTTGTATGATATTTTTCTGACAAAAAAACCTTGATGTGCAAGTTTATTGGTATGTAAATTTACCATTCGTTCAGTTCTTTTTGAACGGGTAATTTAATGCTGTTGAGATTTAATGCTTTTCTTGGGAAGAATGCAGTTTTTGTCACTGGCTTAGCAGCATTTTCACTAGAGGTGGAGTTTCTTGTTGACTCTACAGCAAACTTCTGTCAAACATATTTAGACATATATTTCTACATTTCTTGCCTCTTGAGAGCAATTAAGTAATTTTCTCTAAAACCAGGAAATTACGTCTGGTTGAGGTTTTATTCCGTTTTCAATCTGAGTTCAAGTCACTGATAAAGCCGCACTTTCTGAGACTGATTTATTCCGTGGAATCTTCTTGATGTTCAGGGATAGGAGAGAAAGTTAGATTTGCTGACCTTTATTTAATTGTATAGGAAGATAGCAGACCGACATAGAAAATTTTGCTGGTTCTGCAAGGGCAAGTTAAGATTCGTCAGCAGTTTTCCGTACTTGCAAATATCTTCCAAAATTTTTGGAATTCCACGTTGCTGCATAAAGAAGCTAATGCTTTAGCTAAGTAGCAAAATTCTGCATTAAAAATCTAGCTAAAAAAAGCAAAAAAGTGAGCAGCCAACAAGCCAACTAAAATTTTGAAGATTGTGACAGAAGTCCGGTTTGCAAGCATCTATGATACACAAGCTCAGTTCATCCTAGGGAAATACTATTTTCCTCTGTAGTACAGAGGCACCAGTCGACCTATCATGGCGATGGCTTGACAACCTGCCTAATGGTAGGTACCTTTAATCATACCCATCTTATCTTACTCAAACATATCCTAAGCAAACTTCTCATATTGTAATGTAATCTCACTTGACCCAACTGGACTGATAATATTCCATTCAACTAATGATAATGAGCCACTGGGATTAGAAGTTTTTGCATGACAATCAACAATAAAATTCAGAGAATTATTTAATAGCATTTTTTAATGCAATAAATGCTTTTCAAAAAGCATATAATAAGCTAAAGCTTTAGATTAATAAGGCTTGTCTGTCCTATGCTATAGGGACTAGTTTGCTTGGGGGAGATACTGTCAGATCACCTTAGATATAGCTAGGTCTTGGGCACTTGGCTTTTGTGCACATTTTGCTTGTTCCATTTTTTGTACCTTTACAATGTTTTCTTTTTTTTCCTTCCTAATTTGCTATTTCTATGTGCTGGGTAACCTGTGTAGAAACTTGTGTATTGATTCTATCTTTTCCTTTCTCCATGCTAAGTGGGTCCTTCTCTTTGCCTTTGGAATTGCCTTCGCTGTTGCTAGGTAATTGTGAGCTGACTAATACATTAATGAAATTGTCAGTTGTATAAACAATATTATAAAGTTTTGCACTATTTTTGGTGCTGTAAGAAAAGTATTTACATTGTGTATCCGTGTAATGGATTCAATGAATGAATGAATGTACTTGATGGCTAAAGAAGAATAAATATGAAAAATTTCATGGACTAAGCTGGGAGATCCAACTATTCTATCTATAGGAATTAGCACTCCCCCAGGAGGAAAAAGTGTGAGGGCCCTTGCTGAGAGTTGAGTAGTCCTTCCTTTTGTTGAAATAAGATATTTTTGTTATGTTGAGGATCACTTTTTTTTATCACTGCTGTCCTGTTTTCAGTACTTGCTACTTTCTTCTTCAAATTTTATTTTGTTTCATAAACTTCCTTCCTGACTTCTATGCCCATTCTGCATAGATTCTGCATTCTCTCATTATCATACCAAATGGTGCCTTCCTCCTTTCTCTCTTTGGAACACTTTTTTTAGCTGTTTGGAAGATTTAAACAAACATCTGATCTAAACTATAAAAGACTGTTTCAGCAGCAAGTTAAAAGTAAAGATCTGGTTCAGGGATGTCTACCAAATGCAGGAATAATAAATTTACTGTCATAGAAACTTAAGAAATGAATCTCAGATCATCATTTGGAGGATACCTATATATGGGAACAAATAAGTTGAATCATGTAGATTTGCTGCAAATGTATTCATAAAACAGTACCAATGTTTGACTAAGTATGCAATATCCAAAACCATGCACTCCCAGAGATACTTGGTTAAACAGATGTGGCTTGTGCAAGCCATGGAGAAGGTGTGGACGTGGTTGTTGGAGGAATTAAAAGTACAGAAATCTTTCAGCCGAATAAAATTGATAGTGGGAGACTTGGTGTCTGAATTAGTTCTAGCTTAGATAGGTAGCTCAAGTTGAATTGAAGTCCATGTTTGATATGAGAAGTGTCTTTTCTCCTTTTTGTGTCCATTACTATCAATTTTTTGGTGCTGTCTAAAATGTGTATTTAATTTTTTAAATCCCACTTCAAATTGAGTGGGCAACTTGAGAGGATGTAAAAATATGTATTAAACTCTATAGGGGTACCCCAATAGAACAATAGAAAGTGCTACAAGTTTGTCTCTTAACAAAGCTAAAAGTTAGTTTCTCATTGTCCCACTCTCTTGCATTCCTTTAATTAAGTTCTTTGTAAAATGCCTAAAATTATGAAAATCTTAATCTTTCTTCACTGTATTGATAAAAATTGTCTATTTCCTGGTTGTCAATGTGCTGGTGAGGTTCCTAAAAATCAAGATATGTCTCTAAAAATTTTCCCAAAATAGTCCACACTACGTAGTCTAACTTATGTCAATAGCAAACACATCACCTACCAACTTATATATGTGTGTACTTTATGCATTAATTTTTCATTTTCCAGACTTGCATACCTTGACATAAAAAATGTCTTTAGCAGATGAGTTGCTTAATGACTTTGAAGATGGAGAAGATGAGACCCTTGAAAATGAGATCAAAACTGAAGTTAAAACGGAGCCCATGGAAGAGGAGGATGGCTCTGATGTGTTCAAAGTTCCCTTTCCAGTGGATGGGTCATCTAAAATAAAGGGAGGTCTCACTACAGTGCGGCAGGTTGCCAAGCTGTGGGATTCTGACAGACTCAAGAACATTAAAGAGCAAGTTGAGGCATATGCCTCAAAAATTAGAAAATCTGAAGACCTAAAAGGCTCTGTTGAAACAGATTCAGAATATCAACTCATTGTTGAGGCCAATAATGTGTCTGTTGACATTGACAATGAGATTGGGATTATTCATAAATTTGTAAAAGAAAAATACTCCAAACGGTTTCCAGAGCTTGAATCATTGGTTTTGAACCCGCAAGAATATTTATACACCGTTAGAGAGTTGGGCAACTATGTTGACAAGGTCAAGAACAGTGAAGTATTGAGTCAATTTTTACCACAAGCCACAATTATGGTGGTGAGTGTCACAGCATCTGCTACTCAAGGAACAATGCTCACTGAAGAGGAGCTCGACTCAATTGAAGAAGCCTGCACACTTGCTGAGGATCTTAACATGCTCAAAATGAGAATTTTCGAGTATGTTGAGAGCAGAATGAATTTATTTGTCCCCAATCTGTCGAGTATTGTTGGCTCCAATACTGCTGCCAAGCTCATGGGGTCTGCTGGTGGTCTCACAAACCTCTCAAAAATACCCTCTTGTAACGTACTCAAGGTGGGCAAGGAGAAGAAATCATATATGGGCCTCTCTCAGACCTTAATCAAGCCTTACACTGGACACATCTACTACTGCCCCTTGGTGCAGGAGGCTCCTCAAGGTATGTGTGTGTGTTCTTAAAATGTGTCTCTAGTCTTTCCTGTACATGTAATGATACGTGAATACTTGGAAGATTTAGGCTTTGGTAGAATGTCAAAACATAATCTCTTCATGGATGTCACGTTGATGCTTTTATTCTTTACTACTTAGATGGGATCTTTATTATACTTTGAAAATTTTCTTCTATTTTTTATTTTGTGATTATTCGTTATGAAGATCTCACTCCTAAAAGAAAAGAAGATCTCACTCATTTACTCTATTCAACTTTGTATTTTATTATTAAATGCATGCTTTTGGCAATGAATGGTGGTAGCAGTGCTTTATATCCAGATTTTTGAGACATTTTGCTTTATTTTTTTGTGGTTACCTTGCCTCTTACTTGGCAAAAGTTTATGCCTTTAAAGATGCTGTTTTACATTTGTGTGCATTGGCTCAACATGTCTGTTGCATATTTGAACATCTAGAGAAAGACTGAATACATAACTTCATCCAGTGGTTAACCTTTGTCAAATTTCGTTTTCTTGTCTGTAGATATAACTATAGATTGACATCAAGGTGTTACTTTTGAGAGTGATTGCTTGTGTGGATTAGTATAGCCTTTCTGGTTGTGCAGGGTTCATTCATCTATGACTCTATAAGAAGAATAATAGAAAGTTTGCCACAAGTTCTTCAAAAATTGTAAGAGAATGAAACTAGAAGAAAATTGTTTAGTTGTTCTATGACCATCATGGTGATGTCACAAAATTGGTAGTATGCTACTGATTACAGATTTATTGTTTCATGTAGTGTACTATGTTTTATTAATGTTGACAGTGCACTGGATTACATTGTCAAAGCTAGAGTAGAACAGCTAATAAAGTAGTTGAGCAATTAGCCAAAGCTCACAATAAATCAAAATATTATTTCCTTTCTCATTAACTCATTACTGAGAACTAATGCTAATACACGATGCTGTGTTGGCCAGGTTTGCGCAGCAAGATGGCAGATCTGGTGGCAAACAAGGTGACCTTGGCGGCGCGCATTGACAGCCAGCACGCCTACCCTGACGGCTGCGAGGGCCGGCGCCTCAGGGAGGAGTTAGAGAAAAAGCTGGACAAGTTGCAGGAGCCGCCGCCGGTGAAGGCTGTCAAGCCGCTCCCTGCACCCATTGATGTCCCTGGCAAGAAGAGGGGTGGTCGCCGCGTCCGTAAAATGAAGGAGAGGATGGCTGTCACTGACTTAAGGAAGGCAGCCAACAGGTTCGTGCCTTAACTCAATCACTTACCAGTGTAAATGAATGTTTGTTCTGTTTCTTGACCTCTTCAAAGACATGACTGTTATCACAGCAGGTGAATTGTATGGTGGAATTGGATGGTTTATATTGCTAAGGAAGGAAAAAAATGTTTTCCAGTATTAGTGTCGATTTCCCTATTTTCTTACTTAAAACCTAACCAAATCGACCGTTTACAACCGCAAAAACGCGGTGAACATGATAATTTTTAAAGTTTTTCATTTAGTAGAGGGAAATTGAATTATCGTGGTTACTACCTAAGCATGAGCATGTAATTTCATTTAGTACTTGTAGGTGCTGATTTTCACTCTCAATATAGCGTTGCATCTAATTTCTAAGGCCAGGTGTCTAAAGTAAGAAAAATAACTGAGAATTGTACCATTTCTCACACTTATTATGTGAAGGGTGAATGCCAATTTACCCTGCAGAATGTTAGTCTTTGTTTAGTCGCCTTCTTTTTAATTGGTCAACATTAAATACAAAGGGCTCAAGAATTTTATTTACGCAGGTACTAACACTGATATTTACTTGCCAGGATGACATTCGGTGAGTTCGAGGAGGACCTCTACCAAGGCGACCTCGGCTACACCCGCGGCCAGATAGGCAAGGGCGGCGCAGGTCGCATCAGGAAGGTGACCGTGGACGAGAAGACGCGCATTCGCATCTCCAAGAACCTGCAGAAGGAAGTGGCGCGCCAGAACTCGTACGCTGCGGGCGGCCAGACAACAATCAAGAGACAGGTGGCTGGCACAGCGTCCAGTGTTGCCTTCACCGCTCTGCAGGGCATTAAAATTTTTAACCCTCACGCTGCTGAGAACAGCCAGGCCAAGGCTGAAAAAAAATATTTCTCTAAATTTCTCAGCTTTAAAAACGTCAAAGCCTCAACTTTTTCCTCCTGTAATGTTATGGACTTGTGTGCTTAGTTGAAGAGATGCTGGTTTTCTGAGATACGAGTTCATGCGTAAGGTCAAGAAATTCTGAAACTGTGGTATTTGAATTTGTGGGGAATGAGTATCTGAATCTAGTGTGTGACGGAGTGTAATGGAGTTTGGTGCTACTTCGAGCGTATCAAGGCTACTTGAATGCATCACTCTCATTCCTAGGAGTATTATTTCAATAGCTCACAGTTTCGAAACTGCGTCACGGGATATGTTTCATGTGGATCAGGCCGTTACAATTTCACTGGAACGAAGCATACCATCGTAAATCCAGATATTTTCAGGCTATGTTGGAAGTACATATGTTCGTCTTTTTTTAGCATGGACATGCAAGACTATTAGCCAACACTATGACTGTTCATCTATTAGCGTGTTCATTGATTATCTGTGTTGAATGATCAGCCTGGCAGTTGCTTATTTTTCCCTCACTCTCCACATCCATACTTTTTTTGAACGGTACCATTACTGCATGCATGAGTATTCAATGGTGAGTGTAATATTTCTGAATCCGGGAGAAATTCGAAACAAATATTTATTAAGCATATTTGGGATCGCAACAAGACGTGTTGGTATCTTCCTATGCTCGTGTAGCGAATTGCCTAAGCTACAGTTTTATATCATTACTGATTGTCAGGCTTATTCATGTTTGTGTGTGGTATAGTACAAAGATGTCCAGTTGAAGAGCTCTGAAAGTAAAATGTTGATAGTCACCTGATGTTTTTACCTCGTTCATAGCCCCCGACGGGAGTGTGTGTCTGCAGCAGCCACTGCTTTGAGTTTCACCTAAAATTACGGTAGTGATTCTGTTGAAATTCTCACGCTTTGAAAGGTGATGTCGGGTGCAGTGAAGAGCTCCTACATCGTATACTTTTTAAGCTCAAGTTCAGTGCTCTTTTATGAAAAAACCCTACCACTTAACATGGGAACAAAGCAGTAGTAAAGCCCTAAAATTTTCAGGTTTGAAGCTGACATTTGCTGTTGCAAGTGTGGAGAAATAAAGGCATTTGAGCGCCATATGATTGTAAAGCAGTGGCTGTTCCCGCACCAAGGGAGATTTGTGACGCCCCCCCCCCCCCCCCTTCCCGGGCCTAGAGTCACCTACTTTGTGTGAAGCAATAGGTGACTGATACATGACTTGATGCATTTGGTGCTGCTGCAACTGATCGACTAGATGAGGCGATGTGTTTTACGAGATAGACATAGATTTACACACACTTCTCAACTGAGGTTGGCCAAGCGGCTCTTTGAAACCCGACTTAGAATTCCAAATCAAAACTATTTAAAAATGAAGATTGTGGATTAGTATAGCCTTTATCAAATTCCTAACGTCTAATTCCACAATATACTCCTTCCGTCCGACGCACGTTCTGTGGCGGAGTTGGAGAGGTTACTTGGGACGAAAGAATTGTTCAGTAATCTTGCCAGTGACCTCGTGATGAGTTTTAGACTATTGCCTAGCACGGTGCCAGTATCTCGCAGAGGGTATAAAGCACCTCGTGTCTTGGGACATGCGGTGCTCCCTGCCAATACCGATATAGTTTAGCAGTTACTTTAATTTCAGCTCCTGTTACCATTATGTGATTTTCCTATTTTAATATAATTTAACAAAAAACAGGTTTAAAATTACGTCCAGAAACGAAGAGGTACTGATATCCTTTCTTCCGTGTTCATTGGTCAACGTTCAGGAATTATTCATTTTCATTGCTCGTAGAACGCAGAATAGAAAAATGTATGACTGTTGCAAATTTACGAATTATCAGTGTTAGGAATTGAACTTCAACTCCCAGTTTGCAGTGAACGAAAACTAAATTGAAAAATTTCCATCGTACTCTTCAACTACGGGAACAACTGATGCATCAATAGGCCCACTAATAGTTGTACAATTTGATGCCCGAACAAGTTAGTATTTCAATGATCCAGCTACTAGTCCTAAAAATATTTAAATCTCTAATGGGTCGTTTCATTTTGAGAAACGTGGAAAAAAATTACTTAATGACCAAAACTTTCACATTCAGTGAAAGTAATGTAACTATATTAGCACAAATTCTGACTCAAATTTATTGAATCTATCGCTAAAGTTTGATTCTTACCTGAATGAATTAATGGCGTTAACGAGTTAGAACGGCGTGGGCTTTTGTACGTTCGACTAGACCTTCATTTTCTGTTGTAACAGAAATAACAATTATGAATTGAACTTTTATTTGTATTCTATCGACAGTTGAGTGTCTGCACAAAACTCCTTAAAGTTTACCGCGGCTGGCCAATTCTATTCCTTTGGGAAGCAAAGAGTTTTTGCAGCCAACTCTATTTTCCGGTGATTTTTTTCGATTGGCGCCGGTATGTTTGACCATTCCTGTGACGTCACGACATCTATGAGCTGGCTTAAAGACGTGCGATGTGTCAGCTGGCTACCCTCGGTCGATCCGGTTCGCATTTCGTACACTTAAATCGACAGAAAATGACTACTAATATCTAATAGGTTAAAAGAATCCCTTCGATTAAGGTTTTTATCAAAGAATTTTGACCCCTCAGGGGGATACAACTATTGTATCTATGGGAATTAGCGCTCCCGGGGGGACAATGTGAGGGCCCAAGCTAAAGGTTAGGTAGGCTTCCTTTTTGTTAAAATAACATAGGTTTTTGTTTTGTTATGGACCATCTTTTTTCGGTTCACTGCTGTCCTGTTTTTTCAGCACCTACTACTTTCTTCTTCCACTTTGATCTTGTTTCATGAACTTCTTTCTCATCTTACTGTTTCTATGCCTTTTCTGCATAGATTCCACGTTTCCTTAACTCCATACTAAATGGTGCCTTCTTCCTTCCTCTCTTTAGATCTCATTTGTTTGTGGATAGGGAGGCTTAAACTAACTAATAAACTAATAAACCAAAGAATTTTGATGTGTCTAATCATTAGAGCTGTGCCATTGCATAACTTGCATATATGCACGCCAAGAGATATGCAGAGTGTTTTATGCAATGCAAAGAATTATCTTGTGCATATGCAAAATCACATATGCAATATAACAGATGTAATATGCAAAATGCATATTGCATATGCACGAAATCATTGCATATATGCTGTAATACGAATTTTGTAATTTTTTTTAATGTAAAACTGCAAATTGGTTATTAGAACCAGAAATTTCTACGTTGATGGGATCTCTCGCATGCACACTATCAGTTGTTAAAGCAACATCTCAAGTTTTACCCGGTGCGCTATGTTCAGTACCTGATGCCCAGGTTTCCTACTTGACCTGTTCTTCAGATAAATTTGGTTCATAAATAAAATACAATAGAGGTGTCCGAACTGAATTTATTGGAGTTTGAAGTTTTTAAGAATTGCATGGTGTAATAGTTTTTATACACCTAGTTATAGTTTTCTTGTTTTGTTCTACACATAGGCCTACCTACACGTACAAAGTGATAAAGTGGAAATGCAACTGTGAAGTTTGTATCAATTCCCGAAACATCTGCGTTTAGTGAATTAATAATAAATACCTTTGTTGTGCTCTGCTTGCTCATAGGGCCTTACCCGTTTGACGCACGGGCACTTGATGGAGCGACAGCCACAGCCACGATGTGAGCGGTGCCACGTTCCTCTGACTGTCAAACACTTTCTTGTTGAGTGCCCTCGATATGCAGCTGCCAGGAATGTGTGTTTCCCGAGACTGCGAGGTCCTGATGAGGATGTAATGATGGGAATGCTCAGGGAAATTTTACGCTCAACTTTCGATGTATCAGCGCTTAAAATGTTCCTAGAAAAGTGTAATCTGATGTCAGAAATTTAACCAGAGAAAGAACAGCGTAAGCAAGGAACTTCTTCACATCTGAGATGTGGAAGACTAAACTGCAATATGGCCGGGCGCGCTGCGTAGATGCCTCTGGTGGTTTCAGCGTGGGTAAGGCGCCCGGCCATAAATGGGTGGGCAGCTGAAATCCCCTATGGGGCCTTTGGTTGCCCGTGCTTACAAAGTGTGCGTGGATCTGTGGATGATCTCTTCAAAGATCAACTGGGGCTCTTATAAGATGACAAAATGAGGGTGGAAGTTAAAACGGTTTTTGCGATGGATGTTGCTATGTCTCCATAATGGTAATTGTGATGAACTTTGAATAGAGATAATATAATGTGCTTTTGCTGAAATGGTGTGAATGTTGTATTTTTTGAACTGTGAGACCTACGGCGCGATATAGTACGAATTACTGAAGCGCTAGCAAATCGATGCTAATACTACTACTACTCATAGGGCCAGAGCTAGGGCGCAGTATGTCAAGGATGAAGCCCGCAAAGACTCTTGGCGCAGGTATGTCACCAGTCTTAATGCAGACACGCCCATGTCCAAGATTTGGCAACGCATCAGGAAAATGAAGGGGCATTATAGCATCACCAAGCCTTGCCTAGAACTGAACGGTTCCCTCACGGCGGATCCGCAGCGAGTGGCGGATGCTCTGGCTGAGAATTTTTCCTCCGTAAGCAGTGACGCACACTACCCTCCTGCTTTCCGTGTGTACAAAGAGAGACAGGAACAGCTAAGACTGAACTTTACAGCTGAAGAGGGTGTCTCCTATAACGAACCATTCACCATCCTTGAAATCTATCATGCCCTGAAGAAATGTAAAAACACCGCGCCTGGGCCTGATGGAATCCATTATAAAATGCTAAAGAAAATGCACTCCTCAGCGTTCCGCCAACTACTCTTTATCTTCAAGTCTGGAGCACTCACGATTACCCGACACTATGGCGCACTGCTACGGTTCTCGCTTTTCCAAAGCCCCAGAAGCCTCCTGCTCGTACAGATAGCTACCGCCCCATCGCCCTCACAAGCTGCGTTGGGAAACTGCTGGAGAAAATTGTGAACGTACGACTGGTCAGATGGTTGGAGGCTGAAGAAATTTTAAACCTGGTTCAATTCGGCAACAGGCAACTCCGAGGGACTACAGACGCTCTTGTACGGTTTCAAAACCATCTCGTTAGCAGCGGCACGGCCCGGAAACACTCTGTGTGTCTTTTTTGATCTTTTCAAAGCCTACGACACTGTCTGGAGGCACGGGATCCTGCAGCGTGTGCATGAATGCGGCCTCCGGGGTAATATGGCGATGTACCTACAGCAGTTCCTGAGGGAGAGAACTTTTCGTATCAAAGTGGGTAATGTTCTATCCCCGCTGCAAATCCAACAGGAGGGCCTTCCACAAGGGAGTGTGACGAGTTGTTCGCTTTTCTCCATCGCACTCAACGGAATCACATCTAACTTGCCAGCTGGTGTTGCCTCGTCATTATACGTTGATGACTCTATGATATACTCCTCTTCAACTCTTTTGCCGTCGTTGACACGTCGGATACAGCTGGCGATAAACAATGTGAACTACTGGGCTGGACAGAACGGATTTAGCTTTTCACCTACCAAAACCGCAGCTCTTCTCTTTCAAGGCCGCCGTCGACACGACCCTCCGCAGTTGTTGCTTCGTGGGGAGCCGATTAATTTCGTGCACAGTGCCAAGCTCCTCGGAATGATTTTTGACGACAAGCTATCGTGGAAGCCTCACTTGGCTTTCCTCAGGGCGGACTGTACCAGAAGGATGAACCTTCTTAAATGTGTCTCTGGACTATCCTGGGGAGCAGATCGTGCCACGCTGCTTCGTCTGTACCGAACGCTAATTAGGAGTAAACTGGATTATGGCTGCATAATCTACCAACATGCAAGGGAAACTGCGCTAAGAACTCTGGATTCGGCACATAATGCAGCTATCAGACTCTGTACTGGTGCTTTCCGAACCTCTCCGACGGAGAGTTTGTATGTGGAGAGTGGTGAACCTCCTCTCTGGCTCCGTCGTGTGCAGCTGAGCCTGCAGTATCTTGCCCGACTTGATCAGCTGCCTCTGTCCCCAACGTGGGTCAGCGTACACGCACCTCTTGGACGGCACCTACCTTTCCCATATTTTCTACCTTCGTCTAGAGATTACTCGACATTGGTTGCCGCAATGCAGCTGTGACCCACGAGAGTCCTTCCGGTACTCTTTGACAACTCTCCAACATGGCGCCTACCAGTGGAGACTTTCTGCCCCGGGTGCAGGATGCCAAGGAAGGAGTCGATGCCAGCCAACTTTCTCAAGAATATCTTTATGGAGCATGTGCTGGAGGCGCATGGGGAGTCTTTTAAGATCTACACAGATGGTTCCAAGACGGGAATAGCTGTAGGTTGTGCTGCTGTTTCCGGAGAGATGGTGAGGGCTAAAAGATTGCTACCCGAGACCTCGAGCTTCACCGCGGAGCTCTATGGTGTCTTGGAGGCACTTCAACTAGTCAAGGAACACCCGCATGATAAATTCACTGTTTTTATTGACTCGAAAAGCGTCATTGACTCTGCTCAGGCTTATGATAGCACTCACCCCCTCTTTGGTGTGATCGTCTTGATGCTGGTGCAGCTTGTGCGTGAGCGCAAACATGTGAAATTGTGTTGGGTGCCCGGACACGTGGGGGTGTCAGGCAATGAGAGAGCAGACCAGGAGGCGAAGCGTGTTGCGAATAGTAATGAGGAAACTCTAAATCAAATGGTACCCTTTCGGGACTACTATCCCGTGATCAAGGCTGCTGTAAGACGTCTGTGGCAACAGGAATGGGACAACAGAATGGACAACAAACTGAGAACTATTAAAGAAACAGTTCTGGAATGGCCCTCGTCGAGGTGTCGCGTCCGCCAGGTGGGAGTGCTGCTCGGCCGTCTTCGCATCGGACATACTCGACTGACCCACCGTTATCTAATAGAGCGACAACCGCAGCCGCGATGCGAGCGGTGTCACGTTCCTCTGACCGTCAAACACATACTTGCGGAGTGCCCGAGATATGCAGCTGACCAAAGTGTATGCTTTCCAAACCTCAGTCTTTTTGCCGTGGATGAGGTGTTAACCAAGATGCTTGCGGAGATCGAACGTGTAACTTTCAATGTGGATGCTCTGGTGTTGTTTCTTGAGAGATGCAAATTGCTGTCGGAATTCTGATCGAAGATCATACTTAATCATCCGTATCGTTTTTGTTTTTGTTGTCCATACTTTCACGTGCTTGGAAATGTATGTACTCCTTGTTGTTCTACTTCAAGAGAGTTAACGGAAAGCCACGCTGTAGGCGTTATAGCCAGACGTGACTTTCGTCTTGAAAGTTTTGAGGATGAAGAAACTGTAATATGGCCGGGCGCGCTGCGTTGATACCTCGGGGGTTTCAGCGTGGGTAAGGCGTCCGGCCATAAATGGGTGGGCAGCTGAAACCCCCTATGGGGTTTGGCTGCTCTGTGCGTTCGAATGTACTGTGTTGTGTACAAATTTTAATGGAGAGACACTTGTAATTTTGAGTTGTAATTATGACCATGATGCTCATATAATTTTGATGTTTCTAATAATATTGATGTTTATCTTGTGTAATTATTTAGAAGAGTCTGATACGAATTAAATTATGTGACCTTCGGTGCGATATAGTTTGAGTAACTGAAGCGCTAGCAAACCCATGTTACTACTACTACTACTTGCTCATAAAAAATGAGAAAGAACTCAATAAGGTAATCTCTCGAATTCCGAATATGCCACATATTCCCAAAATTTGCATCATAAGTGATTTCGCTTTCTGGACTTACATAAGGACAATCAAATCTGCAATTGACATTTAGAGATTATATGCGGATTTGAATATTCCCGCAATATTTGGTTATTCAAAACCAAATGCAAATGTCCGGTATTTGTGGGATGTCCGGAATGAGAGAGATTACCTAGAGGAAGATTATGAGAACTTTTTCGCAAAATTTTGTATTAATTTTTGTATTTATATATACAGATGTATTGGATAATATGATGATTGAAGAAACGAACAAATTTTTTTTAGTATTCTATTGATTACCAATCTTTAATAGTTACACCATTCCAAAGTACCCCAAAGTGTAAGGAATAATAACTTCAGAAAATGAGTTCTCAGAATATGACTTTCGGGACGGAAATCTGTATTTTACTTATTGCCGGAAAACTGTAAGTTTATCGTGCAATCTAATAAGAGTTTACACTGTTATTAAAATATCTGATTCAACTTCATAGACATGAATAACGAAAATAATCCTTTTGGTTCAGCATAAAGTTAACCGATATTGACCCATTTTCTTCTTCGCTAAAATCACCGAAAGCTAGTAGTTTAACCCCCATGTCTCATTTAATGTACAAAACTAACTTTTAGAGCTCGCCGTGGCCGAGTGTTTGAGAACGTACCCATCCGTGGAGGTGTCAAGGGTTCGAACCCCGGCGCTGCACAGCGATTTTCCCCGTTGGGTAAAAGGAAAATTAAAACACAATACCCCACTCTACCCAGATATCTGAAATGGATACCGGCTCGACGGGGGAGTAACCGTCCTGGTGCTATAGTAATACGGCATTTGAAAAACCAATGTACAAGATGATATTTATCATGCTGAATTGATTGGAATAAAACTTTTTTTCTAGATGGTTAGCACGAGAAGACCTTCCCATGATTAAGGATGTCAACTCAATTTTGCATGGCTATCCTGTTGAGGAACGAAGACCAACCAACCAAATTTGTTGACCAACGAAGTAGTTGGTTACCTCTTTCCATCTGACGAAGAATTTTAAATTTGCTCGCTGATGTACGGTATAGAAAGAGTGTTTTCGCAATACAAAATTATTCATGCCGATAAGCAAAAAAAAGTGTCCTATTTGAAAACATTAAAAAGTACATTATCATTAAATGTAACCACAGTTGTTAAACATTGTTTTACTTTGAAATCTTATGTAATCATATTTTCATGTTTTCTTCATTAGTAGCAAATGCTCGATATTCTAAATATTGAACACTATTGTATTGAATCATTACCTTAGAGTTCAATATATAACATCAAACAAGTTCCAACTAACTGAAGTCGGTCATTCAGCAGTGCATGTGCAAGACTTGATCGCAAATTGTTTGCATATAAATGCAAGTACTGTGCACACGACACTCCGCAACCGCATATATGTAACCTCAAGCCGCATATTTTATGCGCGCATAATTTCATATGCGCTTGCATATATGCACGTGCATATTGGCACAGCTCTACCAATCATGTATACAAGTTCGTAAACTTAAATTGTACCTTTGAACAAATACAAACCATCCTCTACAGTACCACATGAAATTCATCGTGTAAATATAATGGTGCCTCAACTCCTCGGATATGAAACACATCGCAAAAGAGAAAGATTGATAAAAAAAGTTGATTAATTGATTTTAAATAACAAATTTTGAGAAATCTGGGACGCATTCGAATAAAATAAGAAAAAAAATTGTAAATTCCAAAACAGAACCCTCGTGAGAATCAAAGGTAATTACAAAAAACTAATTTAAATGTTTTAAAAATACTTTACGATTGAAATTAGCGTTGACACTCGGTAAGAAAATAACGACTCTGTGTGAGTGAGGTGGTTACGAGCGTTCCTCTTTCAAGTTTAAGGTTGCGTGTTCGACTCCCAGCTCGATATTTCTCCACTTTCGGAAAAAAACAACTTCTCCGTAATTCCCTACTTGACCCATTTGCGTAAAATGGGTATGGGCTAGATTGGGAATTAATGCGTCCTAGCATTAATTGAAAAAATTTCTTAAATCAAGTTTTGATAGGATACATACCAATTTGATTAGAATGAAATATTAAACTAGCATTCATCACCACACCTGGTGGTGAGCACCGCACCTGACTGTACAGAATAATTTTGACGTTCCTCCAATTTCGCCGCTCGTGAGGCGCCCCCACGGCAACCCAATGTCGTCCGTCGTGGGAAGTAAACCAAGTTCAGTAGAAATCCTTTATTTTGTAGAAAAATAAATTTAACTCGATATTTGCGACTATAAGTTACACATAAAACACAGTCTCGGTAAAAACCAATAATTGTAGGAATAAAAATAAATTATCAATAATCTCAATTTATATTTATCACCATTGGAAAAAAGAAAATACATGGCTTCTGAAATGTTCCTTTGTCTGACGAAATACAACCGCGCCAGTCCAGTGACATCAAAATCCTTCCATTTTACTACAATAACTAACAGCATAATGCAAATACCTTCGCCACTCAAAACTTATGATACGCTCCCGTTTGAATCAGTGAAGGCAACTGCGCAGAAAATGCGTCGTTCATTTGAGCTCGAGCATGTCTTCATCAACATTTATAAAATATTTTACACCGAAGAAAGTGGGTGCAGATCACTAAGAAAGGCACCGTCGAGAGTTGAGTGAGCAATAAATAGAACACATTGGTGATATGAGGCGACGTTCTTAAACAGTGCATGCATATTTTTTAACAGCAGCGAAGATCATCACGCATCTGAACATCCCGTCAACCGCAAAAGGAAAGTTGTTACGACAGCCAATCTGCTTAAAATGGCGTCATTTCACATTGGAGCTCTCTTCTATTGTATAACAGAACAACTATCAAATTTATTTCCGTGAACAAGGGTTACATTTTCTTCTAAAAATTAAATTTTAGTAAAGTAAAATGAAAAACAGTTCAGTTTCTTGGAACAGACTAGAACAGAAATTAGAATAATCACTTCAAGAACAGGAAGATTCAAACCAATCTCATTCTTAGCACCACCGTAAAGTTTCAATACATTAATTGAAACGTTGCATAACTTATGAAAAACAAGAACAATATTACAAAAACCAATCCGTAACCTCTCGGTCTACACGATCATGGTTTCCTATGACCAATCACCGACCAAATATCTCATCAAGAGTAAAACTAAAGATATCCCACACACGTTATCCTCCCAATTTCACTAAATTTAAGACAAGATTTCTGCATGAAAAAGAGAATAATTGTCCTTTACAGACACAATCATAGAATCGTAGTAAGCAGCTTCATAGTAAAAGGAACTAACTGCTGGTACATAGAGCCTTCACGTATCTTCACAGAGCTGAACGATGCACTGAAGGTTTTATGACGAGAAACCAAAACGTACAAAAAAAATCCGTGATCAAAAGGAAAATAAGGACTGGCCTGGAGCTTAGAGGTTTCTCCATAGCTCAAAACAGACGCACAGCAAAACCTGGCACCCTAGAGTCGACAATGATATCTTCGTCAGGTGATGTCCGGAGTTTGACGAGCATAATCAGACATCACAGTGAACTCAGAGGCACTCGACGCTGTAGTGGCTGTAGTTGTTACTGCCATTCGTCGTCAAAAAACTCGAATGGTTCTGAAAATTTGATGAAATTTTTTTTTAGCTTTATTAGACTTGAGCACCATAGCTTATCTCGTTACCAGACACTCCTCACATTAGTCTCAAGCCACGAAGCAAAATTTTTTATGTTACAGGACCGTGTTTTCCTCGTACACCACATCGTGTCCTACTTGATACCTATTATCAAGTTGTCACAATAATTCCTTTTAACTTCAGGATAAAGTATTTTATACGTGATGGTAATATACGTTGCAGGTACACCTTTTTCTACACAATGAATCTTTGGCACGTCAGAGGAATAATATGAACAACAAGTAATTAGGGATGTTTCCCTGCTCTTGTTAGTTTTTTTTGTGGTGGGAATATGAATGTTTCTAACCGTTCTTCAAAATTCCATCATAATTTTTTTGGACGTCGATGTGCAATTTTTAAATAATTGACTAAGGTGAAGAATAGAACCAAGTTAATATGTTGATTCTAAATTACACTCTGACTTTGGTAGGATACCTACAATGTTTGCCTTTAGCCAAGCACTGAGGAACTATCGTTATAAAAGTTAGTCTTCCAAAACATACCTTGATCCTCCCAATAAGCGAAGAACTGGTCGGGGTCGTCGTCGTCGTAGTTGCTATGATCAGAGTCAAAGGATCTGAAAATCTGAAAGAACTCTTCGCCTGCGAAGTCACTGAAGTCCAACTCGAAGTACTGCCGACCAAGTTCGTGCTGCAAGAAGTCGAGACCGAAGTCGACCCACTCGTTGTCGAAGTGGCTCGTGCCCACGCGGTCGTAGAGGTAAGCCTCGCCTCTTATTTCTGCGAGACACGTCAAGTTAGGTCGCTTCGTGTGCAACTGATCCATGTCCTAGCCAATGGATGAGATGCTCCAATCTTCGAGAGAAATGCATGATCGAATAAGGGAAATTAATACGATAAAAAGGGAAGAATACTTCGTAGAGCAATCACTCGAAAGAAACCTGTGATAGGATGCATGAGTGCTCGTAACACTGCTGAGCAAGCATGATTTTAATACACGACTAGCATTTTCGTAAGAAAGGTATAGTAAACTGATCTTTTTAATTCCAGAACACTTCATATTTTTTTAGATGATGATGATGATCCAGCAACCCTGTAGAGCAGCTGGATACTGAGTGGTCTTAACCTTCACCCGAAACCTTCAAGTTACGATTTTTACAGTTTGAAATACTGTAAAAATCGTAACTTGAAGGTTTCGGGTTAAAAATCCAACCTAGCAAATATTGTATGATCGGCACACAAGAAGGCGCTTGTACGCTCCCCTTTTTTTTTTACAAATCTTCGAAAGAGGGGATCTTACTTTTTATCAAGAACATTAGCTAAGAAAGGAGGCATTAGAAGAATATTTATATTATATATTTGAGGGGATAGATATTACTTAAATTGTTAGAAAGGATGAGCTTGAAGTTTCATTCTACCACGATTCAAACGAATATGGACCGCGAAGTAGAGATACATTACTGAAGCGAGTGGCTCCTTGCTGAGATCGCGTCGCAGACTCTGTGAGAAGTTATTGTGACTCTGTGAGAAGTTATTCATCGTAGCTCCAGCCCTGAACTACTTCACTACTCCCAGATGTTTCCCAATTTTTCAGGGTCGCGCATGCCATCCATTGGATGTAAACCACAATACATGCGATCTGTACAAATTCTGGGTCGCAAATTACTTTAACGGGGAACATCATTAACCTCTTCTGGACAGAAACGAGTACACACGTCACAGTCGCGGACAAAGCTACTCGTATGAAACTTAGCCTTGAAAAAAAAAACAGCACTGACGTAATTACTCGCCGATTCTGAGGTCGTAAGGCATTATCATCAAATTGTAGTGTGATGTGAAAGACGGAAATTAAACGACCTACCCCAAATAACTGTTGGAGACGAGGTTGAATAGAACAGTGATGTATAGGAGCTTGTACATTGCTCTCCTCACTTCATGGTTTCATTTGATGCATTTTAGTACGTCAACTATCACGTATATATACTACCTTAATATTTCATCATTAACTTTAAATTTAGCTACTCTTTAACCAGAAAATGAAAGCATTTACACTGTTTACATCCTCGTAAGGTATTCTGTATCTTAGTCTTCCTTTACAGGTTGCTTTTTAAAATGGTCTAGTTCAATGATAAAAAAATTGAATCTCATGAAAGCCTAGGAAAGGAAGAGTCTCCTCAAGCGTTGGGGTGAAGAGGGATTACTAGACCTAGTATGACTTTGCACAGACTTTTTAAAGGAGTCATTTGATGCTTGAAATATGAAAAGCAGGTACAATAAATAATGTTAAACGAACAATATGTTAAGGAACAAGGGGAATTAACATGCTGAAAGCATCTACATGGTGGCCCAGCTGTAGCTTTCTAAATAGGAAGGTTGTATTATTCCGTTGATATGATAATGAGTGCTAGGATATCCGTTGCTGTCTTTGTGTTATTTAATATAACTGAACTTTGAAATGGCACACCAGAAATTTAGCTTCAGGAAAGATTCTCCCCTCTCTGCCGAAGAATCAAAGTTCATCATTCGGAAGTATGGAGAAGTCAAGTACACTGCAGCAGTGAAGAGGATTTTTGGAACAAAGTTCTACCCCAAAAATCCTCGTAAGGTTCCAACCCAAAAGGCATTTCAACGAGTCATCCACAGGTTCCTCGTGGCATTTCCGATGACTCGTTGCAATGCCTTTTGGTTTGAAACTTTACGAGGATATTTCTTAAAGGTTGTGCATACTTTTATGGCCCATAGTCTACGCAGTCCAGTTTCAGAATTTGCAAAAACGAATTCGTGAATGAACAGAATTATCAGCAATAGAAAGCATCTCAAAGAATCCTCACTTTCGAGCGGCATTACCAATAATTTTGAGGAGGGGGTCACGGAATTCGACCTCGCCATCTTTTGACTTCATCAGGTGAAGCACGAGAGGACGCAGCGGGTCCGAATACGGCGCATTCTTGGCAGCTTTGGCCAAGGCCTTCCTCCTCAAGCTCGCCAGCTCCTCCAATGTGCGGGGCTCCAGGTGCAGCATCCCTGCGCCTATCTCCTCCATCTGCACCCGTGACACGAACCTCAAAGAGACAAAGTTGGTCATTCATAGAACTGTTCATGTCTTTGGAGTTGTATGATTTATAACAGAAGTGATAACTTATACTGTGCAAATATGTAACGTTTGCATGACATGTCATACAAACAGTCTACAAGCACAGTTGACCCAAATAATGATCATCTCCCAAAGAAAACATGATGAGCGAAAGCAGCGACTTCATTTGAATTTAAAATAATTGATTTATTTCATCTCGGGGGATTAATTGAGACCTCTAGAATCATACGTTACCGAGTGTCATAGTGCATAGCAAAAATGAATTACATAGAGAGCTGTAATCCACAATATTTCCTTGGTCTGGAAAGTAAGTTGTAGGCACAGAGAGATAGTTACCTGCCTGTCTCATTCCTCTAGTACTTGGTCATAAACGGGAGTTTTCAATTCACTAAACTTTAAAGCCATTTTCTGCCAATTCTAAAAAGTGACTCTCGGGACCGTATGATTCTAAGAGACTCATAAATAGCTCATTACTATAACTCATAACTACAACTTAATCAACTCTGGAGCATAATATCACAGAAATTAATTAGGAAATAGTATCGAAACACGAAAAGGAAAGATAAATTTTGCACGCGTTCTCAAGTCCAAGTTTCACACCTAAGCTAACGCTAGGGCTGTGACAATATAATTAGAGCTTATTGTCACAACCCTAGCGTTAGCTTAGGTGTGAAACTTGGACTTGAGAACTCGTGTGAAATTTATCTTTCCTTTTCGTGTTTCGATACTATTTCCTAATTAATTTCTGTGATATTGTGCTCCAGAGTTGATTAAGTTGTAGTAATAAGTAATTACCCACATGCGCATACATGTGATTTGTATTAAATCACATACATGTGATTCAATACCATGGGTAAAAACGTGTCAGGCAACGGCACTGTGTTATCAAATCCATTATTCAATAGTCACCCACGATAGTTCAATATTTTCTTTCGAGTGTTTGGTCCGTGGCATAGTGAAAAATAAATGAGTTATCCCCCTAGCCCAATGTGTCTACGCTAATGGTTCTCGCGTGCATTTACTTTAGTGAGCCCTTAAGCTTCTTTTGTATTCTATTGATTATTATTTTGATTTCCTAACCATTTAATATAACAGCACGAATATTTAATATAACGCGCTATTTTTGTAAAACGAAATAGATCACTGTTTTTGCTGAAATGTATCCGCGTTTTAAGAGGCACTGTACTGAGAATCAGCAATAAACACCTCACATTTTAAGGTCACAAAAATTTCCTTTCTCATTTTTATACAGGCTTTAGTCCAAAGAGACACCTCGCCTCAAGAGGGTTAAAGGGGCCACCTTGGGAGGAAAAACTATATAATAGTTTTGCCGCAAAGGAAGACAACTGTCGTAGTCCAGCAAATCAGAGATTAACCTGAAAAGTTTTAACAGAATCATGCAGAGTAGACAGTTGTACGTCTTTCTAACGGTGCTGCCGTAGTTCAGCACAAAACAGAAGTTCTTTTTTGTTGCTCTTACGGACTGATTACGGCGTAGGCGGCAACTTCACGAACCTCAGAAAGGGCAGCTGCGCGGAAAAGTAAGCTCCCCAGAAAGGTAGCTTCACAGAAAACAGCCACTTTTCTCGAACCCGCACGACGGTATCGACAATGTGTAAATCACAAACATACACATGTGTGTATGTGATTATAAGGGCTGTGACAATATGACTAGAACATATTCTCACAGTCCTACTAATGACGCATTCTCAAGACAGTACAACACATAATGTGCTCGCATGGAATCTAATAATAAGCCAGTGATGATATAGGGAACCTAACCACAGATGTCTACAGCACGTCTTACAATATCGAAGAACACTGAAAACCGTTCAAAAGCTTTAAAATTGCGCGTCTATGACGTAGATTTCTAAAACCTGGATAAAACTTCAGCTGCTCCAAACATGCCCAAGCAATGTGCAGAAAATATCTGCTTTGAAAAGCATACATACGAGCGAAAAAGGAAGCACAGACGTACATTTGCACAACAAAAATTGCTGCCAAGCTCTCCCCTAACTGCTGGAAGACGCAGAATCAACCACAAAATAATGAAAAAAAGACGATACCAGTATTGCGTTTCGTCCACAAATGAGCTGCACTCATTTGTGGACGAAACGCAATACTGGTATCGTCTTTTTTTCATTATTTTGTGGTTGATGGAAACGGAATATGATCTCTTCAATTAAAACTGTGAAAGACATGCATTGTGGAACTAAAAAGATTCAAGAAAAGCATATGGAGTCGTTATTGTTTGTTGAATGGAAAGATCTTTCAAGAAGCATTTCCTGAGAAACCAAATCTAGTACACACAATGACAACAAATAGAAAGAAAAGATTGACAACGTTCAGGAGATACAAACAAGGTTAGCTCATATTAAATTAGTAGATCATAGAGATAGAGAGACCTTCGCACCGCACATGTCAAATATATGTGAGCACTGACGCAAAGCTAAAAATTGGATGTCGTAATGTCGTTAGTTTGTAAAGATCAATTGTAACTGCAGTGCCCTGGACTTTACATTACTCCTCTAATAACTCGAGATATTTCTCCCCAAATAAATTCACCCACCCATAATGATGTCAAAAATATTTTTAAGCAGAAGATTAGATTCTATCTTAGTTTAAGCCTCCCCAACCGCTACAAAAAAGAGCGTATCAAAAAAGGGAGGAGGCAGGCACCATTTAGTAGGAAGATAAGGGAATGAGGAATCTTTGCAGAAGGGCATAGATTCTAAGAAACAGTAAATTGAGAAAAGTTCATGAAACAAGACAAAAGTGGAAGAAGAAAGTAGTAGGTGCTGAACAACAGGACAGCAGTGAACCAAAAAAAGTGCTCCTTAAGATAACAAAACACGCATCTTATTTCCACAAAAAGAAGGCCTACTTAACTCTCAGCTTGGGCCCTCACACATTTCCTCCCGGGGAGCGCTAATTCCCATAGATAAAATAGTCGTATCCCCCTGAGGGGTTTCAAGCAGAAGTACGACGAGTAAATGAGTGGGAACAAATAGCTGCCAGTACATACTTCTTGAGATGAGCCACTGAAAAACTCTTGCTCTTGAAGAAGACTCGCTCGAGGTTGGGCAAGGTGAGAAGGCTCTCGTACGAAGCATCGTCGAATGCTACAGTTGGAAGAGTCAAAGACTTCAACGAACTAGGCAAGTATCGTGAAAATTCTAACGAACACTCTTCTTCAATTCGAAGCTCCTGCAAAATAATGTTCTTTACATTAGGGACGGCACTGGTCATGTTTTACTGCGAAGCTTCATATAACACTACTTTTAAGAGCAACGGCAGTCACTCTCGCATCAAGATATTAAACAGAACAAGGCGTCACCTACAGATCGGAGCTAGGTTGTTATGATTTTGAGGCGGTTTACAGGCAATGTAAAATAAAACAAAAACAAATGATTAACAATCACGCAAACTCCATCCCATGAGTCGTGAGGTATATCAAATTCTTTAAAGATAACTAACCCATGTCTACCCGCCCATGAATAGAATAGTGACAGTTGGATCCATCGAGTTGAATTGAACAGTTGCGAATTTAATTTTAATTCTAAGATAAATCCTACACTTTGCAGTTATAACCTATGAGCAATTTTTCAGAAGTATTTCATTTCATTAGTTTTTCGCAATGCACTCCGAGTCAAACATTTGTCTTCAAGTAAGAATTGCTGAGTTAAGGACTGGATGGTTTAAATTTACAAACTTAATTAACAGTCATAACAGCTTCACAATCACCGGTAAAAATATCAACCAAATATTAATCACCGTTACCCAAATCAAACCAACAATTTCAACACAAAACTTCACCTCGAGTGTTTGAATGTTTTTTTAAACATTCCGCACCAATAACATTGGATGCACAGGAAATGTAAAGCTTAATGAGCATTTAATAGAAAAGTTTAGATGCACGGCTGGATTGTGTAATAAATTAAATTACCAAAAACATAAAACTGCTACCACGACACAACTACTTTTTCGTTCTGAATTGATCGGTAAACTAGAAATTATTTCTACTGTATAACAGATTTACTTCACTTCGTTAACAAGTCACATTCATCAAGTTCAGTGGCGGGAACAGAGACTGAAGCACGTGAGCACCTCAGCTGGAACACGTACTCCAGCGCTGCACCTTCATACTCATTTGGCGACTGATGATCTGAAATGGATCAACCCTAACAGAATGCGCACAGCCAAAGCACTGACCTCCTCATTAATCACTATCTTACAAAGCTCAATTCTCAGGTCCTCAACAGCAGGAAGACCCATGCCCAGCTGGGATTCCACGTAATCAAAGCTGTCCAGCTGTATGTGTAATGTCTGAAAAAAATCAAAGAATGGAAGAGAAAAGTCAAA
Organism: Morinoia aosen; assembly: GCA_030386875.1. Classification (NCBI taxonomy): domain Eukaryota; kingdom Metazoa; phylum Arthropoda; class Malacostraca; order Amphipoda; family Talitridae; genus Morinoia; species Morinoia aosen. Next base: position 29,658,242 of record CM059567.1, on the reverse strand, counting down.
CATGACTTTCCGGCAGTATTATAGGGAATAACTTCTACTGAGAAGATTACGCGCACACGAGCAACCAGTAACACACGCTAATAGATTTTTATGTCCATGACGGGTCTTAATTCAAATATTTTTGTTCAGGCTACTCGTCTATTGAAGAAGCACGCATCACCTTCACCTGAGTATCATCAATAATCAAAGGAGAAAATGATTGGACTTGAGAACTATTCTCTCCTCAGCACTGTTAAGGAAAAATACATGACATTACCAACAAAAACTATCATGGAATTTTATAGGAACTTTCATTAAAATAAGTTTTACAAATATAATATTCATTAGCAAGACTTGAGCCACAATCAAAGGCAATCTCAAGAGAGAGAAGAGCCTATTTAATGGATAAAGTGTGCACAAGTTGTGTTCAGCACAAGATTACGTGCACTTAAACCAGTAAGGTTGAATTGCTCATGAAGAGAAACGCAAAGCAGGTATGAAAACTGGAAGCAGCAAAGTGACCTCGAACTATGGAAGTCTCGAAGACCTACCAACAGCTGAGGTAATCGAACAGTATCCCTCTTAGGCACATCTTCATGGCACAGGACACGCATGCCTTACCAAGGAGGTTGGAATAGTGGAGACTGTAACATCGCTCGTGAAGTCAATCAAGAACAGTGGAGGTGGACATGCAATGCATTCATGACGTACTTTTTTAATATGCCACACTCATGGATATTTCCTATACGGATATAAGAAACCTATTAACTCAAATAATGCCGGCAATGTTTTTTCTACCCTTGATGAAGACACTTTGTACAGTACGAGTACATAAAATCACTTTTATGACCAACTAATGTACATGAGAGGCAACCAGGATTTATAGGATTTTTAAATTTAAAACATTATAAACATTTTAGAAAAGTTTTCAAAACTGGGCAGGAGTTTTTTACTTACGTATAAAATAAGTTAAGATCCCTTAGAATTAATTTTCAGAAAATTTAGAAGCAGAGATGGTCGTTGCAATAACAATGCAATAGCAAACTAATTTGCTTCTTCCTATAAACGTTTATATGTTAACAAAATAATAGATGTTCTTAATGATAACTGCACGTCTTTTGAAGATGTAACAATTTTGACAGCATCTAGTAAAAGCAACTCATGTTTATTAATATCATCTGGCGCTCTAACAGAGTTAACCCTTTAACGCTCCAGAGGACACCAGTGTCCTCTTTCAAAAATAACCTCAACATATTGTATTTATTGCATAATTAGTTCCCTAATGTATTCTTTGAAGTTCTCTGCCGAATGGCAGTTCCTATCCCATCCTGATATTGGTGACTGCCTGATGTCAGCGCCAGTTTAGTGACGGTGGTTGTGTTAACGGTAATATGAGTACAAAAATTCGGACGTTAAAGGGTTAAACAATTCGTGTTCTGAGAATAGAATATGTCTGACGATGTTCAACGCAATGATGCATGCAAAGAGAATACATGTACCAAATATATAGAAAGTTATTCAATTTTTCTCTAATTCAGTGTATTTTTACCACGTTGGTAGTAAGAAATAGAAAAATCTCTTGTGAATCTAGTGTGATTGCCCTATGTCAAAATACTGGTAATAAAAATTCCGTAAAGTTCATTGATCTTAAAGAGAAAGTGCAATTGACCAATCCATCAAAGGATGCCATTGACATGTTTAATTGCAGAAATATCAGCAAGATCTTGCTACATGTACAAATTCTAATCCTTACAACCTAAAAAAATGCTTAATTTCACACTTTGTATTTGTATTGAAAAGAAACAGATCACTTCACTGCACAACTACTCTTTTGAAGTTGATTTTCTACAGAATCATGATTATTTACAAATAAAATGTGTTGCATCTCAATATATTACTTTGAGATGTCCTCACTACCAAATTACTTAACAGAACCATTCATACACAGAAAAACTTCAGCCGTCAGACTTCAAATAAATCATCTTTATTTTAAGGTATGAAAATATAATACCTACATTTTATGAAACTTGGTCTGCACATCACAATTAAATTACTAACTGGTTGTACAAATATTCTCTTTGCTAACTTGGAACACAGAGAAAAAAAATCATCTATGTAAAGTATATGTAATTATTCATCTTTTTAAATCACTGCATGTAGGTTGCTATGGAAATGTTGTTCTTTATCAGTCAGTGAAGACACGATATATTTGCGCAAGAAGAAAACCACCAACGGTGCACAGTAGCGCAATTCTGCCATTTCACAGGGCGGTATACAGTCAGTGATGTGAAGGTGGCGGCCGTCAGACCCGTCCACTATTTTTACCACCTTCACAGCTTATATTAAATGACGGGTGGGCAGCGCGCCTGATACGGCCTCACTGGTTTGACTGGCAAAAGGTGGCATTACCCCCTTAACCCATTGTGATCTTTTTGTGCCTAAATAACTTAGCCTCAAAAGCCTATTCTAAGCTCATTCAAGGGCTAAAATACGTATTATGAAAGTAAACACGAGAGGTTCGTCCAAAAAAGATAAATTTTGTCACATTGTCTTATTGCTTTTGCAACTTTACAGATGCTCGCTTACCCTTAAATACTACACACCCACACCCATACACCCACACCCACACCCACACCCACACATATGAATGTTAACGCATAACCTCTTGAATTTTAAATTATATTTCACTTTAAATACAACCACAATTTCTTTTGCAGAAATATATGAGGCAGAAGCAAAGTCATCACGATTATAATCCTTGACCGACAGAATCTTTATTCACGTTACCGTCATTAGACTGGTGCTGGCATCAGTGTGTCACCGGTATCAAAATAGGAACGGAACTGCTACTCAGCAGTGAGCTTCAACGACACATTAGGGGGCAATTTCGATAAGAAATAAAAGCATCTTTATTGAGGCACTGTGACAATAGAAGGTTACAGGTCATACACAACATCATTCAAACTATGTAAATTAGCATCAGTAACATTACTTGAGAAAATTCTACGTACAGATCTCCCAATTAACACTCGGTATTCCGGCCATGCCGAAGTATGGCCACAAACGTACATCTTTCACTCAGCTCTGAGAAGTAAATTTAACTCTTCATTGCAGTTAGATCTTACCTTCAAGTTTCCAAATGACTGGAAAAGTGACCTAGGAATAGGATAACAGACTTGCAGTTCAACGAGATCAGGACAAGATGCCAGCAACGTGTCGAGCATCTCATGGCTGAGGTCGGCAGAACTGATGAGAGACAACAAAATTGGTGTGAGTTGTGCGCTTTGTTGGTGAGCCAAAAGCTCTCACAACAAATTGGATGGCAATGAAAGATTCCTTGAATTATTGTTTCAATCCAAATAGAGCGAATGGCGACAGCTACTTGGGGATAGAAGTAAAAATTATTCTTGCAAGGATTAACAAGAGTAAGAACTACATCACCAGATATGAAGGCTGCCGAGCGTGATGAACGACCGAGCGGAAGTCTCAACTACATATGTAAGCTGCAGTTCTATAGATTAACTTCAGAGCAAATATGTGCATTTTCGGTGAGGACAAGTTTAAATTTATGAATTTACTTGAAATATTTAAATTTACTCACTTTTAACTACATTACATAAAATATTTAAGCTTCAACAGTCTTTATTAAGTGCTTGTAAGCGTGATCAATACAGAAATGATTACAAATAAAACTTAGGCGTTTTGTTTGTACGCAATTAATCTACGTTTCAAGGACATTCTATGTAGTTTTGCCGATGGAACATTCTACAAGAAACACTTCACTACATCACACTTGAACTGACTTATCACATTGACTCCTCACACATCTTTGACCCAGTAGTAGTAGTAGTAGTAGTAGTAGTAGTAGTAGTAGTATTAGTACCATGAATTTGCTAGCGCTTCAGTAGGTCCTACTATATCGCGCCGAAGGTCTCGCGTCACAATTATCGGCCTATCGGTCACATCACCGCTGTGGTACAAGATAACCATCAATCACCATCACAGAGCACCCACGCTACAAATTCAAGAATACGCAAAGAGGTCAGACATTGCAGCCACAAACACAACACAAAGTCAGTCATGACAAGCTCAAATTAAATTCAGTTGCTTCAAACACAACTGGTCCACTAGTTCAGTCATAAAAGCAAGTATTAAGTCCCCAGAATTATTCCGGAACACGTAAAGACAGAAAATCAGGTTACATATGCATTCATTAGCAACCGAGCCCCAGGGGGTTTCAGCTGCCCACCCATTTTACGGCCGAGCGCCGTACCCACGCTGAAACCCCCGTTGGGCATCACGTAGGCGCGCTCGGCCGTATTACAGTTTGTCATTAAGATAGCAAAGCTTGAAATTTATTTTTCATCACAAAATTAAATTTTTGAAAGTATATTACACGATTCAATAAACGCTCTCAGTGCATCAGTATGGAAAGGGGCACGCTCAGGTTCCGCCAGAATGCTGCGCATCATTGCATCCGGATCATATACCCAGGATTTGACCCAGGATCTCGAAATATATTTTATGAATTTTCGATTACATTTGGCTTTCATGAAATATGTCGATTGACACTAGAAAAATCCCCATTTCAATATCATAAAAACAAGCAAATAAAGTACCAATTTGCAATTTAAAATGTACGAGCTGTAGATAATCCAAACAAAAATTAACGTACGAGTATTGAGTACCAATGAGCAGCTAAACACGAGTTGAGCTAATTAAGTGGCCCAGCATCTCGAGAGACGAGTCTTGGAAACAGATCAGGCCCTTCCCAACAACACCACACGTAGCCGGGGTACTCACGTCAGTAGTTTATTTCGGCGTGTGACCGCCACACAACTAATGCTTCTCACATATGTTATTATCATTGCACTGGCGAGTTTCCAGCAATGTTTCTACTCATCTCAACTTCATCAGATAACCAAATTGTTCTACATATGCTACTACTCAACACTCTAGAATATTTCTTGTCCAACAATACTCTTTAAGTCCTTCTTGTATTACCTTAACTTCTATTCCATAGTAAACCCCCCCGTTAAATTTCAACTCTTCACTTCTAATGCATGTTTCCAGCTTCATCACAAAATCCATGCACCAAAAAAAACTGTCAGAAAAACAATCACTCTTGCTCAACTTCTCAGCAATTTATGTCTTCACCTCCAAGTACATCCTCTTTGGGGACTTGCATGTCAGCTTTTTTCTGCTGAAGGCGACACGCAATAACACACACAGATCAACAATAAATTACCGAACAAAATTCAAAGCAGTCGATACAAAGAAATCGGCTACTGCAGTCCACTGGCTTCAACAATTTTCACCATTCCCCCAGATTGATTTGAAAAGTGACCGCCAAAGTAGAAATACCAAAATACTCTTGTTAGAACTCACAGGCCATTCATTTCGAATGTGTGGAACAATCGAAACGTTCTCAACTTGGGCTGGAGGATGTCTTTAAGCTTTAACTTGAACTCGGCGACGTCAGAGAGCGAGAGCTCCTTTAAAGGAAGCTTCAGCTTGCCCTTGATGCTGAGGTCCTTGACGCTTCTCAGGCGCAGCACCTCCAGCGACTTGCAGCACCGGAGCTCCTTGAAAAGGTGTTTGGTTGTCCCTATATTCTGTAGAAACCAGTTTAGGCAGGTTTAGTGATTGTATCATGGATTTCGCGCACAACCTTAAGATGTTCTACTACACACCTTAGACTGTATCATGAGAATCTTATTTTTAATAAGACAGAACTCCTAAAGAAGAGAATCTAACGTAACATTTCAAATTCCTTAAATAACAAATACATCCATCCTAATGTTACCTGAGACGAGAATATTCTTGTAGTACAGGGTGGGCCAAAAGTAACTGACTCTTTTAATTTGGCAATAGAAGGAAAACTATGAACGATAGGAAAATGAAACTTTTTTCATCTGAAAGAAATACAATTTTATGGTTTATCAACAGTTTTAAATTGAATAAAATGTATTATATTCTGTCTTTGTATGCAGGCAGGAGGATAGGCGTATCTAACAGAAATTAGGTGTATCTAATGGAAACATTATTCTTGGCTGGGCATATGTTTATGAATGAGCGCCAGATAATAGGCAACATTTTATGACGATGTAATAAAGAGCTAACCGTGGGCCTGCTCCTCAGCTGAGGACAGGCAGCACAAAAACTACGGCTATATGCTCGCCTATCATAAATTTATGGGAGAGAAACCACCACTCGTTCTTCTTTGATCTTTAGATTAACTATAGCACAACGGTTATAGCCTGATTAACCGCTCAAAGTGGACCTATCCCTTACTCGCCCCTTCCTCCTTTGGTCGTGCTCCTTTTGAGCTCTTACAGAAGAGGGTGAGAAGTCACTTAGGAAGTGATCGTGAGACAGAGCGGACAGGGCGAAAGGGTAGGAAATCAGGCTTGAGTGATAGACTTTGTCAACTATCAGGCATTGAGAGTGACCCCAGACACATCAAACAGCATGAGACTGAAGTTTGAGGGCTTGGTTTTGAGGGGTCTGGTTTCAAAATTTGTTAACCGTCAAGCGTGAGTCAAGTTGCGGGCAGTAAATAACCTCTAAAGAGTTACTTGAGTTGCGGTTGCGTTGAGATGCATTGGGTTGTGTGCCAAGTACCCTCCGCGTGCCTGCTCCTCTCCTCCACACTTGCCTCTAACACCAGTAAAGTTCAGTGATTATTTGGGATGTCATTATTACCTCACAACTGCACGAACCACAACAGAAGCACGTGCTTGGAAAAATGCACTCGGTCAGCACTACCAAGTCGTTATTTTACTCAAAGTAGAAGCTGGATGTAGAGGATAACGTTATCCAGCTGGAAATTCTGCTACAAATCATACTATTAAAAATGCGAGACGTAAGTCTCTGGTGGCAGCAACTTTATTATATATATTAATTTCATAGTATTACATAAACGTAAAAAGAAAAACACACGTACGAGTATAATGTTTAAATGACTGCAACGGCTGGTTTGACAAATTATGGCTCTTTTTTTGTGTTTCTGATAACTTTCCTTAGCGTATCAGGGGAGAGTTGAGCTATTTCATATTAAATGTTATTTTACAGATCTTGAAAATTTGTTGGATTTGTTACATATAAACTCTTAACTCAAGGTAGCCCAACAAGAAGAAGTTGCATGGGGACAAATGTGGAGAACAAAGAGGCCAAGGGCTGCTGCCAAATCATGAAGGAAGAGCCTTAATTTGTCAAAACAGCTGTGGCAGCCATTGAAACGACATTATATTCAAAACATTCAATTGATAGACCATAAAATGTTATTTTGTCAAATAAAACAAATTTCAATATCCTAGGGTTCATAGTTTTCCTTTTATTACCGAATTAAAAGAGTCAGTTATTTTTGGCCCACCTCGTACTTGTGCACAGATGAAACTTATATCACAGATATGGTCATAAAGCATCCCTATGAGCGTGGCAGAGAGACGAAAGAAGCAAACACCAAACAAATATGTGAATAAACATACAAAGGACATTATTAGGTGATAAGATTGTTTCTGCGACTGTTACTCTAGAAATTTTACGTAGATAATTGCAGGAAAATTAAAACCATTCTAGCTCTTAGAGCTTACGGAAGATTTCAGTATGGCTCGAAGGCTGGAAAGTTTAGACACCTGACACCTCTGCTCTAGAGCAAGATATGTCAGCATCATAATTTCACTGTGTGAAAAATATAAATTTATATTTTACAGTCTATTAATTAAATTTTAATTTCTTCAGTAGCCTCATTACTTTTCTCGACCAACTGTAAGAAAATATAAAACTGAAAATAAATTTTGAATAACAATTATAAACTAATCAAAGATCGATTGAAGTATCTTCTGGATAATGCTAGGAACAAATAATATGTGAGGAACATGAAAAACAGCTATTTGACACAATGAGCTATTTAGCAATTATAAACTTTACCAGATATAATTCACAACTGTGAGCAATTATGTGTGAGAAATTATATCTGAGCAATATGAACTATGAATTAAATAGTAAGAATAGGCTAAACAGAATATTGACCGCATAAAAAAAACACCCACATGAAGGCAGAAACTCTTGAGCTTGAGGCAATTAGAGAAGATGGCTCTGAGGCTGGGGAAGTGCTGCCGTCTTCTCGAGAAGCGCAGCGACAGAACTTCCAGATTGGGAGCAAGCCGGCCTGCAACAGGCGGGGTCTGGTTAGCCGTGGTTTTGTACCTAATATGTGTACACCATTGAACACTCTCATTGAAATTGTTCAAACAAAACATCACTGTAAAATTCATCACATTTTGATAAAGCACTACAAGAGCATAACACTATCATGCCTCAGCTGATGTGTACCAATAAGATATTCTACTTCAGAGCAGCTGAACATTACCCTTAGAGTTCCCTTTAAACAATATAAAACATCATTTTTCTTCAAATTTTTATTGTTTCCAGATGACAGCACATTTTTAAGTTTTACCGTGGATAAAACCACAAATATCGCAAACCAAATAAATTGAAAATCAAACAGCATTTTGCGTAGACACATTGCAAAAAAATCATTTACAAACTAAATATTTACTTACCTCTTATAAAAGAACGTTCACTACATTTACGATCGGCAGTAAAACAATCACTCACAATGGGAAATATCAGTTGAAGAAACTATAACATTTAAAATTAATTTTGTTTATGTACCCTTCAATGGAAATTAATGAATTTTGCACCAATTCAAATACATCCCACCAGATTCGATAAGTTAGTTTGATACTCTCTAAGTGCAACAAAAGGGTTCCACAAAGAGGAAGACAGAATTCATCATGGAATCAAAAGAATGAGGAAATTAAGCAACAAGGATTTTTCCCAAAAAAAATCCCATACGCATAGAAACAACAAGTTAGGAAGGAAGCTAATGAAAAAAGATGAAATTGGACTAGAAAGGGATAGGAGTTGGGAAACAAAACAACAGCAAACCGAAAACTGACTTTATAATGAAAAAAACTCTGAACTGAAAGGATGGTTTACTTAACTCTGAGCTTGAGACTTTACATTTTCCCGCAGGATGTGCCACTTCTTTTAGATACAATAGCTGAAACTTCTGGAAGATTACAAGAGATTTTCCCCAGAAAGTTCAATGCGCAAATTACCTAAAAACTGATCAAAAATACGGTGATAGATAATGTGGACGGTCATTTTTTGGGCACCACCCTTTTGATAATGTCCCTGTCTTTGGGATACCTGAGGGTAGTTAGTTGATACATAAAAAGCCGTTTTTTTTAAGCTAGTTATTCCGTTGGAATCTTCCTGATGTTCAGGGATAGGAGATGAAGCCATATTTTCTTTAGGCTGATTATTCTATTGGAATCTTCCTGAAGTTAAGAGATAGGAGAGAAAGTCAGGTTTGCTGACATTTTTTATTAAGTTAAGATTCGTCAACAGTTTTTCTGTTGCTGCAAATAGTGTAAATATTTTTAGGAATTCCAGATTGCTGAGTGAAGAAGCTAATGCTTTAGCTAAGTGGCAAAATTCCCGCAAAAGCGATGAGTTAAGAAGCAAACAAACTAACAAAAATTTGAAGTCATGACAGAAGTCCGATTCGCAAGTATCTATGATACGCGAGCTCAGTTTATTCTATGGAAGCATTATTTCCCTTCCGTAGTACAGAGGCACCAGTTGACCTATCTTGGCGGTGGCTTAACATACGGACTTTCGACATTAAATTTACACTCAAACTGACGACCACAATTACCCCATGATGACAAATGGAAATAGGCCCATTATCCATCATTACTCAAAAGCCACATCTCTAAATAGCTTTTTTTTACCAGTACCAAGCATCAAAATTCTCGATTTTGTGATGCCCTCTTCCAACTCTGTTAGCTGTGAGCTTGAAACCTACCTGCCCTCAAATTCTCAAACAAGTGAGAAATAAATAATTCAACAGAATGAACAACAAAAGCTAATTCAATCATTAAACGAAATATTGTTTCTGAACTCAATTTTCTAACCTGATTATTGGGCACGATAAGCCTTTTATTATAAAGCTGCCATCTTAAATAATGACCGCGTCATCCAACAGAAAATATAAAATTAGATTAGATTTTAAGTTAGTTTAAGCCTCCCTAACCGCTACAAAAAACGCGTATCGAAGAGAGGAAGAAGGAAGGCACCATTTAGTATGGAGATAAAAGAATGAGGAATCTACTATGCAGAAGGGGCATAGAAACAGTAAGCTGAGAAAGAAGTTCATGAAATAGGATAAAAGTTGAAGAAGAAAGTCAGAGGTGCTGAAAAACATGACAGTAATGAACCAAAAAAAGGTGATCCTTAAATAAAGAAACTTTATTTAACACAAAGAAGGCCTAATTATCTCTCAGCTCGGGCCCTCACATTTCCCCCTGGGAGCGCTAATTCCCATAGGTAAAAAAGTTGTATCCCCCTGAGGGGAGAAAATACCCAAACATCAAACTGTACTTTATTTCACTTGGATGTCAGCAAGTTTTACAGGCTCAACGATATACAGGTTAAAAAAATATGTCAACTAATGTATTTATCATGTTTAAGGCAGAATTTGCACATTTCTTGATAAGTTGCATTGTATGGCTAGTACTAAGTAGCTTATTTGACCAACAATATTTATACTGTTGATTATTAGAAAAGAAGTTTATTCTTAAGCCTTTTTGTAACAATATACAGGCTGGTGGCAAATAAATACACTTTTCAAATAAATGAATCAATAAACTTTTTCACAATGAAGACAACTTTGATCTGAAGAATACGAGCATACCACAAAACTAACAATGAGTCCCTCTCCCAAACACTCTTGTTAAAATGCAGTACAGTTACTGTAAAATACTCGAATAATCCTTACACGAACAGAAGATGCTGCGAGTTCAAAACAGAGGTAATGTTGACTTATTGGGAGGTCTCACTGAAGATATACTCAGGACTTGACGGCACCTCATGACGAGTTCAGGCGATTATTATGATGATATTGTCTCTCAAGTCTTTAAATTTAAAACCAAAATACAAAGTGAGAAGTAAGAGTTACATAAAACACCTCGTACTAGTGACCAGTTCACTGGAGCTTAAAAGGATGAAGAAAATATAAGAAAAAGGCATAATTTTGAAACAAACTCTCCCTATTTGACCACGAGCAACACAAGAAATCGTCAATGAATGTCGAGGCAACAGGTTATTAACAAGAGAGACAGTCATCGTCAAAAGAACACTAAAAGGAGTCCACATTTCTAAGCATTGATCAAGGAACATCCCCTTCCACCTCTCTCCCAGCGAGAGGTCACACTAACGCTACCGACATTCACCACGAAGAGTCTCCAAAACTTGGACAATCCCCCAACGCGACGTTTGTCATGCTCACCAATGGCCGCTACGACGTTAATGTCTACGTAGCACCGGTTCTCATCTAGATGAAGTGTGGTGAGGTGATCTCCATTCAAGATCAGCATCTTGTACATGATTAACTTGTACTTTGGTATCTGAACCTCCACAGCAGATTGATTTTTGACTGATCTGAAAATAAAAACAAAAAGAATAGTGCAGGAATTTGGAATTGCATTTGATGCAATATGCATATCCTACATTTGATGGACCAATTTACCTAGTTAGGGAACATTTTAAGACGCAATTACAACATGCCTTCGGCAGAGGAAACAAAATTTGATTGGTCATAAAATGAACAATCATGTCTTTGCTACCTTCAATGATATAAAAATTGTTGGAATCAAAATACAGACCAATTTGAGAACAAGACAAATGAGGCCTTATAAAATATATCCCAACGAAGGCTAACCTGGACCAAACTACATGATTTCACCACTACAGAAACAGAGATCTTCAGTGAAGAGAACTTTGGTTGGAAATATACTGAGGCCCAAGGGTTCATGTCCATTACTAAGACCAGAGCAAAGGTAATTCGTAGTAGAATAACCCCAAATTATTTGTAAGAATTATAACAATAGTCTTAAGACTGAAAAGAAGCTATACGCTAGGATATCAATGTCTTGGATGTAGACGCATCAAATCATGAGTGCTCATGGCTTTGACCCATGTTTATGGTTGGTTGTTGATTTTCAGCTGTTTTTATACAGAGTTCTGAGTTCTCCTAACACGAACCTGTTTCAACTTCAAACATTGGCAGAATTTTAACTCAACTAACCTAATTACTGATCAACATAATCTATTATCTTAGCTCTCGAATTCTGTAGCCAGTGCACCTGTCTCTGAAACTTATGAAATAAAACATTTGAAGTAAAAGTTTTTAGTTGGCCCCGGATGTCGACAACCTTGCATAGGGGTAAATGTCTATGTCACTGGCAGCATAGTTAATGCGCTGTTGTTAATTTCTCGCAATTTTTACCAATCAGTGCTGTCATTGTTTGCTCTAGCAGATTATTATTTATTTTGTTAGTTTAAGCCTACCTAACCAGAAAAAAATGACCCAAATGAAGGACGAAGACACTATTTGGTCTGGACTCGAGAGAATGGGTAATCTATGTACAAGGTGTTCCCACATGAGATCCCCAATGCAAAGAAGCAGCAAGTTAGGAAGGAAGTTAATGAAACACGACTAGAGTTGAAAAAAGTAATGTGTTGAAAAATAAGATACCAGTGAACCAAAAAATGTGATTCATGAAACAATTGTCTCAACAATACGAATGCCTACTCAACCCCTAGCTCATGACCTCACATTTTCTCTCTGGGGTTTGCTCTGATTTGATATTTTTTAATGTTATTCTGCACGAGTGCCATTCAATTTCCTCACCTACACTCTCAAACTTGGTTACTTCCATGCACTTCATTAAAATATTCAAGACTATCATTAATACATTCATAGGTATGAGTAGTTAAGGTTCACACTTCATCGTTTACCAGACGAGATTTTATGCAGATAAATTTGTTATAACTATGGGTGGCTAGAAAATAAGTGTCCCTGTATAACGGAACTGTGAGGCACGAGCTCAAAATGACAACAGCTTTAGTGCAACACAAACGCCAAGGTAGCCAAGGGCCACTCACTTAGTGCTGTCAGGGCCGGCCGGCAGCACAGGGCGCCAGATGCAGACCCCAGCGTTGAGGTCAACTGTGCTCTGTCCGCCCACCATGGTGTAAATGAGCGCCTGCCACCGGCGACACACTGGACAATGACGAGAGAGGTGAGAGGCAGAACTGATGGTGGGATGCAGTTAATCGTTGAACTGATTAACGATGGTGAGTATTGGAGTGTCTCCAGTTTGTCAGTGATAATAACCTTATCTAATTACAACAATTTCAACACTACTAGCTAAGACTTGGGTCACTAGTAATGGTTATTGTACTGGAATTTGCACATGTCAATATTGATATATTCCTATGTATTTAAATTTAATCAAATAGAAGCCTAAGTCATAAAATCTTAAGGGTGCACCCATATTGACTGTAGTGAAACAAGTGCAGTATTAATGTCATTGTCAAATTCAAAGGCTAGTTACCGAACGTTTTCATTGTGGTGTTAAGAAAATTCAACGTCTTGAATGCTGAAGTTAACCACAAAATAATCTTAAATACAAACAATAAAAACAAATCATAATTAAGTAAAATTTTCAAAACTGTTCTTTATCTACTGATGGGCACTTTAGCACCAAGATGGCCAGTGCTGCTGTTGCTTTAGGGAGAGAAAGGATTTTGAAGTAATTTTGCTGTTCAAAAAGGAACAAAGGGATAATTAGCTACACTTGGGGCCATTGGTATTAATTGTAAGACTGTATTTTTTTTCTACACAAACCATTCAACTACAATTAGCCAATCAAGTATTTGGTGGCACAGAATTGGGGAACAATATTTTGCAACAATTTTTTTAGCTCAAAAATAGCTCTTTATATTGTAACATTTGTTTGATGGGTTGAGTTTTAAACTTGGTTACCAAAGCACAATTTGAAAATTTTATTTGATACTGAAAAAAATATTGTCCTTCAACAAACTGCTGGAGATTTTCAAAATTTAAGGATTGAACTGAGCAAAAACATCACAAGCAAGGATGAAATTTCAAGCTATAAGCATTTTAAAATTCAATTAGAAGTGATGACATTTTCCTGACATTCCTTCAATGACAGTGGTGAAGTTCTGGTAGACAAAGGGCAAGAATAGACAAGGTTCAGTAGAGGTTGCTTACATGAAATTGAAGCATTAAAAGAACACATATTTCATAATGATCAATTAATTTAAATTTTGAGAGCTCATTTGAAATGAGTTGGTTTTGAAAATTCTAATTTCATGTTATCAAGTTTGACAACAGAAATAGGTAGATGGTTCAACATCAGAATCATTTTAGATTCCGTAAATAATTCACACAAAAAAATTATTTCCATTCTACTCATGTTCTCATTATTCTGGGGACAAAAATTCTTAGTTCCAGAAGTTAATGCCACTTGACATCAAGACTCCAAACCTGCTTCAATGCGCAGCTTCTCCTTTAAATTCAAGTATCCCAGAATGTGCATCAGGACATCGTCATTGAGACAATGAATGGAAGGTTTCTCCACACACGCTGGGCTAAGATCGAAGTCTTCCTCAGACAAGGTGGGGATCTTGTAGGACTTGTGGCTGGGCACTGACTTGTCTTGGTCATAAGCTTCTTTGAAGAACAATGTTCTACCCTTGAGCTTACTGCTAGATGCTTGCTTTGTTCCTCTGTCACCAAGGAGGCTGCATAAAAAGAATGCTAACACATTATAGCAAAACTAAACGCACCAAACTTGATAACAAATATTAAATTATCAAGTTTATGTGAAGGTGAACAAAGTAACCTCTGCATGGGTTCTTACAACAAAATCCACATTGTGAATAAAAAAGGCATGACTACAGTTTTAGAATAGATCACTTGGGAACATTTATTAACTTGAAATGTTAGATATGTAAGATACTATGAAGCCAAAAGTTACAAAGTTGATTTGGCTTCCAATAAAAAAATTTCAATTATATGAACAAAAACACATTTTAAAGAGTTAGAAATATGGCACAGAAGGGTTACACTTCAGGTAGCACACAGGCCAAGATGAAAATTTTTTATTTTAGATGCACATAATACACATTTTGAATGTGTAGTGCATAATTTCCCATACCAGTGTAAGCAATATATACCTCTCAATGAATCTCTAGTTTCAACACTAGAGGATCTGCATAAATGATTAAAAAACATAATTGACTTTAATTAATACATGATGTACTCACTGGTTACTATCTCTCCAAGTAGGAGGTTGAACATAAGCAACATTGGATCTCCTATTGTTGAGAAGCACCTCCAAAGTGACACAGGAATCTGGTACTTGCAGTACTCTGGCAACATCTGATGAACTTGCCTGCAAGAAAAGAAAAATGCACTCATTGTTTAATTTTGATCAAGGAACTATAGGATGAGTAGTCAGAGGTGGGCACCCATATCTATTATGTTGTGACAGAAGTTCTGTCAATTTTTTAAATTTGAAGTAAGGTGAAAATCCTGTCAAAAATAATTTATTTAGTCTTCAACATAGTCAAAATTTTTATTAATTACATCTTCCCATGTTGCCATAAGCTTTATGATTCCTTCTTCATAGAATTTAGCCAGTTTAGACTCGAAAAAAAAAGAAACTAATTTCATTTCGACCTTTTTTCTTGAAGTAAGCCTTTGTCCCATTAAATGATTCTGTAAGCTCCTGAAAAGATGAAAATTGTTTGGAGCAAGATCGAGATAATATGGTGGGTGATGCATGACTTCCCAGCCAAATTCTTCAATGATATTTTGGTTGCGCTTGACGTGTGGGGTCTGGCGTTGTCATGGTGCAGAATCACTCCTTTTCGATTGATCAAAGATGGCCGTTTTTCCTGTAAAACTTGCTTTTAAACGAGTTAGCTGCTGACAGTAAATTTCAGATGTTATTGTTTGATTGTCACCCATTAGTTCATAATAAACAATTCCTTTCAAATTCCACCACACACAAAAAATAGTATTTTTAGTGTGCAGTCCACTTCTCGGCTGTGGAATTGGCTTTGAACCACAACTTAGCCACTGTCTTTTGCGCTCAACATTGTTGTGAAGGATCCACTTCTCATCGGCAGTAATGATTCGGTCTAACAGGTGCCTGAAGTTCACGAGAATGCAGTGAAACACAACAGATCACACGCTGTTGCCTGTTAATTTCTGAAAAATCGTTTGGGACCCATTTCCCAGCCTTTGAGACTTTGCCAAGTCTTTTCATTTCCCGATATATGGTCATATGGCTTAGATTAAAGATTTTTCTCAGTTTTCTAGTATTGCAGGTTGGATTTTCATCAATAGCAGCTTGCAATCGCTCAGAATTGATTTTTTTTAGAACACCTTGCTCTCGTGAAACGTGAAAACCATCTTCTGCAGGTCTTTTCGTTCACAAAATCATTTCCATAAGTGTCTACGAGTGTTTTTACTGCTGAGCTTGCCGTATTTACAAAATTCAAGCAGTAAAATATGCCTGA
Source organism: Morinoia aosen (assembly GCA_030386875.1). Taxonomy (NCBI): domain Eukaryota; kingdom Metazoa; phylum Arthropoda; class Malacostraca; order Amphipoda; family Talitridae; genus Morinoia; species Morinoia aosen. Next base: position 29,641,793 of record CM059567.1, on the reverse strand, counting down.
AATGCTCTTTACTTGGAGTGTACATTAGGGCTAAATACAGTCATCAATTATGATAATTATCACACAGTCTGAATGAAGTCATGATATTTTATTTATAACCATAGATAAGCACACAACATTAACAAGCTAAATTGAAGTAATCGTGCCCTAAACATATAGCTCAAAACTTGGACAGAACTTCTGTTACAACCTTATATTTTAAAATAAAAAATTCTTTGGAATTGAAAAATATAGACACAAAAAAAACAGGTATAGAGCTATTGCAGTTCCCACACATTGGTAGATAACAACCAGGCAAGAGGAAAAACATGGATAGTTAAGATCCAACTCATTTCAATTACACCGGTATCATCTAAAAATTGCATAGGGTGATCTGAGCTCCTGAGGCACATAGCCAATGCTCCATCGTAGTAGTGTAATTATTTACATATTATTTGCAAACACATCCAGAGAGAGGTAGCACAAACCTGACAAATATTATTATATAAGAAAGTTTTAGCCTCCCTTAACCACGACAAAGATGTTTTAAGAGAGGAAGGAGGAAGGCACCATTTAGTATGAAGTTGAGGGAATGCGGAAACTATGCACAAGGTGCATAGAAACAGTAAGCTAAGAAAGATCATGGAACAAGAAAAAGTTGAAGAAGAAAGTTGTAGGTGCTGAAAAACAGGACAGCAGTGAACCCAAAAAAGATGGCCCATAACAAAACAAAAACCTATTCTATTCAACAAAAAGAAAGCCTACCTAATCTTTAGCTCAGGCCCTCACATGGTCCCCCTGAGAGCGCTAATTCCCATAGATACAACAGTTGTTTCCCCCTGAGGGGCCTGACAGAAATAAAATGAACATTTAAATACAATAATGCCTAAAAGACCAAATTTTCAAATAGAATATCAATAAATAGAAACCATGTATGTAATCATAACAGAATTAATACAAGAACCTACAAAAGATTAGAACTTTACAATGCACATACTCACAAGTTTAGGAATGTTGGAAACGTAGACAGTCGGTGGATCCAAGCCAAATGTAACATCTTCATAGTCACCAGCCAGTCCAAGCCTTATCCGGCCTGCACAAATTAGGACTTGATACAATGCAATTTAGGAGATAAAAAACATATTTTAATTTTAATCTAGAGCCAGTATCTGAGATTTATTGGAAATTAACATTCGTTTAACACGGGAAAACAAATGAAAAGTTGTTGAATACCATTTATAATGCATTATATACCACCACAAAGTCATTATTTTAGTTAACCAGTTTCAACTTTGAATGCATTTTATAAAATCAGCTCTTTTGATAAGTTTAAAGATTAGATGTTAGTTGTCCCTAAAAGCAACAAATGCATTCCAAACAGAGCAAGGAGAAAGGCACCATTTAGACGGGACTTGAGGAAATGCAGAACCTATGCACAAGGCGCATTGAAAAAATTAAGTCAAAAAGAAATTCATGAAATGTGAAATAGTTGAAGAACAAAATAGGTAGGTGCTAAAATACAATACAGCAGTAAACCAAAACAAGATGGTCCATAACAAAAAAAAATCTATTTAATTTCAACAAAACGAAGGTTTACCTAACATTTGGATCTCATCTTCTCCCTAGGAGTACTAATTCTCTCTCATACAGACATGCACATACACACTCACTAGTTGTATCCTTCTATGGGGTGGAATATATTTAAAAATTTATTAACTTTGCTTAAGGTGAAAACCTTGATATTAAAGCAGGGATACCTTCAACTCCCAAAAATTAAAAAATTTCCCATAACTCAATGACCATGACTAAAAACATTTTTAACGTAAGATTTTGTTATTAATATTATTATTAGATTATAGATTATCAGTTAGTTTAAGCCTCTCTATCCACAACAAAGACAAGCCAAAGAGAGGAAAGAGGAAGGGACCATTTATTATAAAGTAAAGGGAAAGCAGAATCAGTGCAGAAAGGTATCGAAACAGTAAGTTGAGAAAAAAGTTTATGAAACTAGATCTAAATTGAAGAAGCAAGTAGCAGGAGCTGAAAAACAGGAAATTAGTGAATCAAAGAAAGGTGCCTGTCCTTGACATAAGAAAAAGAAGGCCTACCTAACTCTCAACTTGGGCCCTCACATTTTTTCCTAGGAGTACTAATTTTCATAGATACAACAGTGGTATCTCCAGGGGATTTTAAACATAACATAGTATCCACAAACACAAGCCAATATCAAATATTAGCCAGCATATTTATGATGCATACAAGCAGATCCATGTGATCTCATAGTTAGGGTATTATTTTAGAACACATTATTCAATTTTCAAAATTTTGTTGCTTCTATAACTGTAATGACATCAAAATAAACAACTTTGCTCCTATGCACGTTCCATCACAAATGAGTATTTACCAAGTTATAGCGTTAGGTTAATTCTGGTCTTTCATTGCAGTACCATTGTTTCTAATGACAAAAACCAGTTTGTTTTCTGCTAAAAAATGGGAGACAGACAAATTTAGGAGGAAATTCAAGTGAAGTTAAAGTAGAATATCTGTTTATATGGCTTGAATGGACATTAGGTTAAGTTACGTTATGTTAGGTTATGTTAAGTTATGTTAGGTTGGGTTAGATTATGTTTGGTTACCGCTATAACTCGTTAAGGAGATCATCCCACTTTATCAACTTTTTTTGTCTGATTCGTTTGAAAATTGGCCAGTATATGTATTTTGTGAAAGTAAACCTTTTTTACTCCTGTCATTTTTTCAATTTAGGCCTTTTTTTTTGAAGAAAAATGTGTTTTTTGGTATGTTTTCATGTTTATTTCAAGACATCTCTACTCGTTGAGTTTTGATGCTAGAATAAAGCCAAAGACATTTTTAGAATCCTTGGAAAATTTCTAACAAACTCTCATTCGACTTTTTTTCAAATTCAAATTTTTTCAATTTTTTGAAATTTTAAAAATCAGCAACAATTTTTTGGGTTTAGAGCTATATATTTTTTCAAAGAATTCAAATTTGAAAAAAGCCGAATGAGAGTTTGTTAGAAATGTTCCAAGGATTCTAAAACTGTCTTTGGATTTGTTCTAGCATCAAAACTCAATGAGGAGAGACATTTTGAATGTTGAAAATTATTTTTTTGGGTATAAGCCATAACAAAATTTTTGGTTGAAGTATAATATAATGAACAATTGATGTAATTGAACGCAGTTTTAATTTTAATTTCGATAATTTCCATACATAACTTCATATTCACACTGTGAATTGTGATTTCCAAAATAAAAAAAAAAAAAATTTTTTCCCCAAAAATATTGAATTTTTTCATTTTTTAACCTGATTTTTATGAAATTTGACTATGATATGTAACCTTTGAAAAGAAACACAATTGATTCCATTCATTTTTTTGATTCAGGTCTTAGATTTTGCAATAATTTGACATATTGATTTTTAGGTATTGATATTTCACTGATATTGAAATTTCAAAATGGGTCTCTCCTTCAGTTTTGATGCTAAAACAAAAACAAAGACAGTTTTAAAATCCTTGAAACATTTCTAACAATCTCACATCAGGCTTTTTTTCAAATTCCTACTTGTACTCTTTTTATATGGGGTCAAAATCGGGAAAAAATTAAAAATTTTAGGTGCTTTTCACTGATATTGATATTTCAAGACGTATCTCCTCCTTCAGTTTTGATGCTAGAACAAAAATAAGACAGTTTTAGAACCCTTGAAACATTTCTAACAAACTCGCATTGGGCTTTTTTTCCATTTCCCATTTGCTCTCTTTTTATATGGGGTCAAAATTGGGAAAAAATGAAAGATTTTGGTCCCCTCCTCCCCCCCCAGGGGGGGAGGGGAATTATTGTTCGTAGCGCCATAAAATTTTAGGACCGAATAGTCCACCAACTAAGGGTCCTTTTCCAGCAAAAACATGAGAAATGACCCCCGGACCAACAGGGGCTTGGCAGGGGCCTGGGATGATCTCCTTAAGTACTCATTTGTGATGGCATGTGCAGAAGGAAAGTTGTTCATTTTGATGTCATTACCATAATACAAGCAACAAAATTTTGAAAATTTATTACTATGTTGATCTGAAAATTTAGCAGAGTTAGTTGTATTTGTAATTCAAAAACTAATTTTGTGGCTATGGACCAATTATTGTCAAGTTTTCACAACTATTAACATACCAACATTTAGGTTAATTTTCTGCATTAACAATCACAAAACCAATTTACAGCGTTCACTAGTTGTGAGACAAATTATTTTCAATTACGACGTTCATGAAAAAGACATACGAGTCCTGTTGATAATTTTATCTCATCAATTAATCTGATATTGTTCCATTCAACTTCAAGAAAAAAATGGTCATTTTCAATTAAGATGATACATAAATCAGCATATGTCTAAAACATATCTTAATATCAAGATCTTTAATTAGTTTATGTACATTGATATTGAACCCATGTCAATATTAGAACATAAGATTGAGATGAAAATATGAAAATTTATTCCCTCAGTTGAGTTTTTCCATGTTTGATCATGCCTTAAAATACATGTAATAATGAGAAATGTAACAACAGAAACTCAGTAATGTACAATGCTTTTGATGTTCAGCAACTACTAAACTTTAGCTCTGATTAGATTAGCAGTTGATTAGTTTAAGCTTTCTTGACAGCAACAACAACATGTGATCGAAGTACTATTTTGTGTGTAGTTGAGGAAACAGAATTTATGCACAAGGTGTTCCTGCACATATCCTTAAGCACAGGAAAAAGATGGTCCTTGACAAAAATAAGAAACATATTTCCACAAAAAGTAAGCTGACCTGACTCTTAGCTCAAGATCTCATATTATGTTTCAATTCTCATTGGCGTAATAGTTCTCCTAAGAGTCTAAGACACAACAGCCCTGATTGAAACTTTAATTATACAATTCCTATTTTTAGAAACCTAAAACAATAAATTTTCATTCAGACACATTAAAAAATATGATGATTTCAACTACAACTGGAAATTACTTATATATGGTAATAAATGTTGGCCGTAACACAACTCCTATTGGAATATTTGAAATTTTTATTATTTAGAATAGACAATAGAATATTTGTCATCAAGTACATCTCCACAGCAAACCCCGTTGCTAGGAAAACTTACGCGTTTCGGCATAGCTGTTTATTGTGAATGATGATTTCATGACGTAATCCAGTTCCATGATGAATTTAGACACTGGAAATACAGGCCGCGGTATACCGTGATGCAGGCCTAACAACTCAGCGTGTAATTTCCTTTTCACAGCAATACAATTTTGTTCTCTTGCCCACACTAAGGCATGCAGTCAATTTCTAGTTAACACCACTTTGCTTGCTCTTCTCTTGAGCAACAACAAAATTTTTTCACATGGGTAGAAGTACTTAGTTGAGCTTTAAAATTGAAGTTGAGAGCCAACAATGTAGGGGCCTTTGTAGCGGCCTACAATTCCCTAAACAATACACACATAACAATTCAGTGCCTGTGTATTAGACTTGTCCAATAAGCTACTCAGGATCTATCAATCCTAGTCACAAGCTACCATTGGACAGCATCACTGGGATAACCAGTACGTCAAACACCATTCCCAGATATGGTGGGTCCAACTCATTTCAGCCAACTCTACATGACTGGCTCATTCCAGTCAGTCTCTTACTCCAGGCACATACAAGAAAAATTTCATTGCTTCAATGATACTTCTGCATATCTGATATACCACTCATTACCTCTATACTGCTCTAACACCACATTCATAAAATTCTCCCTATCTTGGTCATACTTGCTAAATTCTAGCACAAAATATTCAATTCTTTCCTCCACTTTCCTATCACACTGCCAACATAATCCATTATTATTCTCATTCCATCTCCATATGCGTTTATTTACTCTCAATGCCTTACATCTCACAGCAAACAAGAGTTGGCTTGCAAAACTGCCATCATAGAACATCTTACACTTGGACACTTTTTTGGCATATACCAGATTAGTATAGGCTTTTGTGTCATGCTAAACATCCACTTATTCAATCCATGCTCTATTGTTTGCCTCTCAATCTCTTTTTTTCATCTCTTACAGTCCCATTCTGGTCCTTCACCGGTAAATGTGAAGGAGAGGACAATCATAGATTTTACAATTTTTGCTGCCTAATCATAGTTAATTAGATCAAAATAAACAATTTTTCTTCTATGCACTTTTGGGGGCAAATGAGTATTTAACGAGTTATAGCAGTAAGTTAGATACCGCAACTCTAGCGTTTGAAGCGGTAATTCATCGAGAGTGTCGTATAGCAACACTACAATGGACCCTCTGTTCTGACGCGCTCAAATGATCGAGTACATTCCCGCCATCTTGGACAAAAGTTAACATACCACTATAACATGTTATTTTTGGGTTATAATTTTTATTGTGTTATTACCTAAAAGATCCTAGAAGTGGGTTCAGGCTCTGCAGGGTTGGCAAATAATGAATTACAAAGTACCAAAATGTACTCTTAACAGCTCAATAGCACAACAAGCCAACAACTAAACCTACCACTCTAAGTTGTAAATTACTCATTTGCTGCAAAAAAGTATAAAAGAAAAGTAGTTTATTTAGATATTACTACCAAGATTCAAGCAACAAAAATTTGAAAATCGATTAGTAGCTGTTTATTCAAGCAAATTTGTCATCAAAGACAAAATTAACATACCGCTATAACTCGTTAAATACTCATTTGCCCCCAAAAGTGCATAGAAGAAAAATTGTATATTTTGATCTAATTAACTATGTTTAGGCAGTTAAAATTGGAAAATCAATAATTGTCTTCTCCTTCACAAATACCACGTCTTCTCATCTTTCCTTACTTGCTCGGTAAATGTTGAGGGCTATCCGGGAATTTATCATCCACATTTTGAATGCTAAACATAGCCTAGTAAATTAGATCAAAATGAACAAGTTTTCTTCCATGCACTTTCAATCGTAAATGATTATTTTACGAATTATAGCAGTTTTAGTTTCGTCTTTGATGACGAATGCTCTCAAATAAACTGCTACTCATTGATTTTCGAATTTTTGTTGCTTGAATCATGGTAATAACATCGAAATAAACTAGGCTACTTTTCTTCCATACACTTTTTTTTGTCAAATGAATATTTCATGAGTTAGCGCGGTAGGTTTAGTTTTGTCGGTAAATCTGTAGGATATGTCAGTTATCGATTTTATTAATTTCAATGCCTTAGCATTGTTAATTATATCAAAATAAACAAGTTTTCTTCTATGAAATTTCCGTCTCAAATGAGTATTTTATTAGGTATAGCGGTAAATGACTTACCGCAACTCCAGTGTTTGAAGCGGCAAGTAATTCAAGGAGCACGTCGGACAGCAACACTGCAATGCGCACTCGCTTCCAGCGCAATCGTCATCAAAGACGAAACCAAACCTACCGCTATACCTCTTTTAACACTCGGAACAAGTCTCGCTGAGCGGCGAAGCCGCTCAGCGAGAATGAAAATATAGATAACTGGAATTTGATGCTGATTCCGAATCTGCAATTTGTTTTGACCGCTCTCGATTTCTTCGATTTTTTGTGATTTTTTAAATTTAAAATTTTTATACATTTTTAATGTTTTTTTTGGCCTGCACCAGCTCATGATCCAAACTCTGCCATTCTCGACCCAACCTGGTCGGACTTGGCATACTTTGGCTTGCACCACCTCATGATCCGAACTCTGTCCTTCTCGACCCAACCTGGTCGGATTTGGCATACTTTGGCCTGCACCACCTCATGATCCGAACTCTGCCATTCTCGACCCAACATGGTCAGACCGTGCCTTGAAGACCTGAGTACCGGATAGGGCCGGGTTCCACCCAACCTGTACGGAGTACGGACATGGCATTCTTTGGGCACCACCTCAGTTGTTGCTAGCCGCCTTTCCAAAAAAAATAACAAAAAATCAAATAAATCGACAGCGGTCAAAACAAATTGCATATTCGGAATCGGCATCAAATTCCAGTTATAAGCCTAATACTCATTCGACGAAAAAAGTGTATAGAAGAAAAGTTGTTTATTTCGATGTTATTACCATGATTCAAGCAACAAAAATTCAAAAATCAATGAGTAGCTGTTTATTCGAGCGCATTCGTCATCAAAGACGAAACTAATTTTACCGCTATAAATCGTAAAATACTCATTTGAGACCGAAAGTGCATAGAAGAAAACTTGTTTATTTTGATTCAATTAATTAGGTTCAGGCACCAAAAAGTGGATAATCGATAACTGACATATCCTTCAGATTTACCGTTTTGTCTTTGATAACGAGAAAACCGGACGCGAGACGCCATTGCAGCGTTGCCATTCGCCGGGCCAAATGAATTACTTCCCGCTTCAAACACTTGAGTTGTGGTAACTAATTTACCGCTATAACTTGTAAAATACTTATTTACGACAAAAGTGCATAGAAGAAAACTTGCTTATTTCAATCTAATTAACTATGTTAAGGCACCTAAAAATCAAATATCAATTCCCGGATAATCCTCAACATTAACCATTTGCTCCATTATTTCTCACTACAAACAGATTGTCCTACTATGTCCATCATGCCTAAAATCATTCTGTTTTTCTGTAATCTTCTCCCAGTACTCCTAGTTTTTCAACTAAATATTTCATTCTATCATTCAAAATACCACCAAAAATTTTACATACTGTGTGTGTCAGTCAGGACAATTGGTCTGTTATTTTTAAGTCCCTTTATAATTGAACTAGAAATTGAGGGCCGACAGGGTTGGGGCCTTTGTAATGGCCTACAATTCCTTCTGCAATACTCCCAATATTTACATAAAGAGTTCAGCATCTGTATATTGACCAATAAACTAATTTAATGCCCCACGTCCTATTTGCTATTGCATCTGGCACTCCAGCCTGTACTGGTGATGTCACTGATGTGCCTAATTGGACCAAAGTAACCAAAGAAGTAAGAAACTACTCAGAGTCCACCAATACTTGTCTTAATTTAGGCCTAGTAGAGTCTGTTAGGCCTATTAGAGTCTAACAGCTATCCCTGATGTCCTGAATTTCTCTGCTTGCTGAAAGGTTTTTCAGAATAACAAATTTCACCCAAAGAAGTAAAAAATTTACAAAAGTCAACAAATTGTAATAATGAATTAACAAAACAAACCTAAAAGTACTAAATTTATAGTTGTTGCACATTAGAACCTTGGTATTTGTTTAACACAAAGAGTTGTTTACTCGTGGAAACATCGGTAAACAGAATCAATATCTTTCGAAAATGAGCGAAGTATGAACAGGTGGATAATTGAAAAACTTTGTTACTTAGGGATACCTAGATAGAAAATTTTCAAGTTTTTATTTGAAAGTGATTTGAAGTGTTTTTGTGAGAAGAGAGAATAATGAGACGCGGGTCAAAATGACTGTTTTTTAAAGTCAGTAAATACTATAACGCCTGGTAGGGTAATGACTTGAGAGCCGATCGAAATTCGAAAAACGTACTTGAACTTGAAATTGAGGGCCGACAGCGTCGGGGCCTTTGTAACGGCCTACAATTCCCTCCACAATTTTCACACAAAGAGTTCAGCGCCTGGTACCAGACTTGTCCACTAAACTACTCAGGATCTACCAATCCTTGTCACAAGCTGCCATTGGATGGCATCACTGGGATAGCCAGTGTGTCAAAGCACCATCCCCAGGCATATTGGGTCATTACTGACCATTCTTCGTGACTGGCTCATTCCAGTCACTGTCTCTTACTCCAGGCACGCACAAGAAACATTTTCATAGCTTCAATGATACTCAAATTACATTCCTGATCCAATCCAGCAAGACAGCTCATACCGCAATCATCTTCAGCACATCTGGCATACCACTCATTCTCTCCATACTGCTCAAGCACCACATTCATAAAACTTTCTCTCTCTTGCTCATACTTACTACATTCCAGCACAAAATGCTCAATTGTTTCCTCCACTCCACTAATACACTGCCGACATAATCTGTTATTATTCTCATTCCACCTCCATGTACGTCTGTTCACACTCAATGACTTACATCTCACAGCAAACAAGAGTTGACTTCCAAAACTACCATCATAGAACATCTCAAACTTAGGTGCTTCTTTTTTCATATACCAGTCAAGTGTAGGCTTCCGCATCATGTTAAGCCTCCACTTATTCAATCCATACTCTTTTGTTTGCCTCTCAATCTCTTTCTTCCACCTCTTGCAGTCCCACTCAGGCCCTACACCTCCAGCATTTATTAAACTCCAGTCATCCACAGGTCTCCCAATTCTAACATGAATAATCTTTTGCATACTAAGCTTCCTTGCATACCCCCAACACACTTTCTCCCAATAGCTTACACTCAGATTCCATTCAAAAATTTGCTTTACCCATCTGCTATTCTGCATTCTTTCAATTCTCACCTTATAATTCAGCACCGCTTTCATCATTCTTTCTGAAAATAGGCTCCACCCAAGGTCACCTCTAATGGCTTCTGTAGCTGTCCATTTCGGAACACCCAATGCTAACCGTCCTACCTTATTTTGTATTACATCCAGCTTTTCAAGATCACTTCCATTCCAGGCAAGAGCACTCATACCATACATGACACTAGGTACAGCAACATACTTCCACATTCCTCTCACACATTCATACTTGTTTGCTCTGTATCTGGCCACGCTGCTTAATCGTCCACTCCACTGCATAGCTTTCGCCACTTTCTCACCCTTAGTTCTAGTGCATCCATCTTCACTTGTCATACAACCTAGATATTTGTATTCTTTTGTTCTACCTATTCTGATTTCTCCAATATTCCACAGTCTGTCTCTATCAGTCTCATCACTATTTATAACCATAACCTTGCTTTTGTCGGCACCGAAGTTCATCTTGAAATCTGTACTATATCCGTTCACAATGTCAAGCATCCTTTGCAGTTCATGTCCACATTCACTAACCACAACCACATCATCAGCATACAACAAACAGCTCAGTCTCTCATTACCAACTTTCAGTCCTAAGCCACTCCTTCTCAGTCGAACTGCTAATTCTTCTGTGTACAATCCAAACAACAGGGGAGACAGAGTACAGCCCTGTCTCACTCCTCTAACACTCCTCACTTGCCCTGTTTCCAAATTTCCTAACCTGTAAATAGCGCTTGTGTTCTCATACAGACTTTGTATAATTTTTACTATTTTTCTGCTAAACCCAACTTTTCTCAAAACATCAAAGAGCCTAACCCGATCCACTCTGTCATACGCTTTTTCAATATCCAGGAATGCTAAATACACCTTCTTATCATCCTTCCTCATTCGCTCAATTATTTCACTCACAACAAACAGATTATCTTCCCCACGTCTATCTTGCCTAAAACCATTCTGTTCTTCACCTAGGACTCCTAATTCTTCAACTAAATTTTTCATTCTCTCATTCAAAATTCCACAAAATATCTTACATACAGTGTCACCCAGTGCAATTGGTCTGTAATTTTTAAGTTCTTTCATACTCTTATGTCCACCCTTATGCAACAGAACTACATTACACTTGTTCCAGTCATCCGGTACTCTTTCACTCTTCCATATCTCATCAAATAAACATTTCAACATACTGACTACACTCTCTCCTCCACATTTATATAACTCATATGAGATCTTATCAGGGCCACCTGCCTTTCCATTTTTCACTTTCTTCAAAAAACTTACAATCTCTTCACAAGTGATTTTGTCTTACATTTGCAGTTCACGTTCATCAATCAGAAAATTTATGGGTGCATCATCTGTAACCTGCTCATTCATTCCACCAATGTCCTCCCAGTATTCTTCAACTGCTTTCACCATTTGCATCCTATCTTGCACACTGCAACCATTAACTACTAATTCATCAACTTGAACTTCACTACTTCTATCATTACCTTATATAAACTTACACCAATCTTTTATTCCATCCGGACCTTTCTTTCTTAGGTTTTCAACTTGGTGTCTCTCCTCTTTAACTCTAGCCTTATTAATCATTCTCCTTACTTTCTTCTGCTGGTCCTTGTACTCATTCCATGCACTCTGCCATTTATCCTCAGTAATTCTGTTTCTTTCATACATTTTCCTCATACTGCATTGTTTCTTGTTTAGAGTCTTTCTTCTCATTCGTTCTTTCTTTATCTCACTTGTAAACCACCTGGCATTCCCTGTCCCTTTCCTACATTTAATTCTACCAATCTTTTGCTCTGCCACATCATACAAGGTTCTTGCAATCTCACTATTTAGGGCATTTACATTTCCATACCTGTTCCAGTTACATCTACTCAATTCATTTCTAAATTTTTCCCAGTTTGCCATTTTTATACGCCAATTTTCTTTAACTCTGCTGGTCTTCTGCATTGACTCCTTTCCACCCCAATTATATTCTAGCACAAGCATTCTATGGTCACTGTCAATATCAAAATCACCTTCATCTACAAACATTTTATTGACACACGCTCTAGCTCTACTATTCACTATCATATAGTCAATTGGAGTTTTAAATTCCCTGCTTTGCCATGTATGCAAGCCATTTCCTATTGTGACATTCAGGTTCTCAAGTTCATTCTCATCACAGAAATCAATCAATTTTTGTCCATTTGCATTCACAGGCTCACCAAGTATACCAACATGGCCATTCATGTCACCCATCACAATCAGAGGGCATCTGCCATGTTCTTGCACAATTCTTGTTAATATTTCATACTTTTTCACATTCTCTTGATGAGCTAAAATCCCATCAGTTGTCATATAACATACAATCACAATGACACATTCTCTGGCATGCATTCTTTCACACTTTATTACTAACAGATCTTCATTCTCAGGTTCATTTCCAACAGGAAGTTCCTCTAATTTCCAATTCAGAGCATTCCTTATAATCAAACCAACTCCACCACCTCTTTTTTGCCAACTTACACGCCCTTTTCCTATCATATGGTACTTACTCTCCCTACATTTTAAACTGACTCTGTCGCGCATTTGGGTCTCTACTACACCAACACAATCTAACTTTCCATACTCAAATTCTGCTACAAGGTCATCTAACTTCCCTGCATTCCATCCACGCACATTTATACATCCAAACCTCACAACACTCTTGGGAAATTCATGACATTTTTCATTTTTGCTCTATCCTGCTGTACTTGAACTTGAACTTGAGGGCCGACAGAGTCGGGGCCTTTGTAACGGCCTACAATTCCCTCCACAATTTTCACACAAAGAGTTCAGCGCCTGGTACCAGACTTGTCCACTAAACTACTCAGGATCTACGATCCTTGTCACAAGCCTCCATTGGAAGGCATATTCACCGGGACAGCCAGTGTGTCAAAACACCATCCCCCGGCACATTGGGTCATTACAGCCCATTCTACCAGACTGGCTCATTCCAGTCACTGTCTCTTACTCCAGGCACGCACAAGAAACACTTTCATAGCCTCAGTGATACTCGCATTACACTCCTGATCCAATCCAGCAAGACAGCTCATACCGCAATCATCTTCAGCACATCTGGCATTCCACTCATTCTCTCCATACTGCTCAGACACCACATTCATAAAACTCTCTCTCTCTTGCTCATACTTACTACATTCCAGCACAAAATGCTCAATTGTTTCCTCTACTCCACTATTACACTGCTGACATAATCTGTTATTATTCTCATTCCACCTCCATGTACGTCTGTTCACACTCAATGACTTACATCTCACAGCAAACAAGAGTTGACTTCCAAAACTACCATCATAGAACAGCTCAAACTTAGGTGCTTTCTTTTTCATATACCAGTTAAGTGTAGGCTTGCGCATCATGCTAAGCTTCCACTTATTCAATCCATACTCTTTTGTTTGTCTCTCAATCTCTTTCTTCCACCTCTTGCAGTCCCACTCAGGCCCTACACCTCCAACATTTATTAAACTCCAGTCATCCACAGGTCTCCCAATTCTAACATGAATAATCTTTTGCATACTGAGTTTCCTTGCATGCCCCCAACATACTTTCTCCCAATAGCTTACACTCAGATTCCATTCAAAGATTCGCCTTACCCACCTGCTATTCTGCATTCTTTCAATTCTCACCTTATAATTCAGCACAGCTTTCATCATTCTTTCTGAAAATAGGCTCCACCCTAGGTCACCTCTAATGGCTTCTATAGCTGTCCATTTCGGAGCACCCAATGCTACACGTCCTACCTTATTTTGTATCACATCCAGCTTTTCAAGATCACTTCCATTCCAAGCAAGAGCACTCATACCATACATGACACTAGGTACAGCAACATACTTCCACATTCCTCTCACACATTCGTACTTGTTTGCTCTGTATCTGGCCACACTACCTAACCGTTCACTCCACTGCATTGCTTTAGCCACTTTCTCACCTTTAGTTCTAGTACATCCATCTTCACTTATCATACAACCTAGATATTTGTATTCTTTTGTTCTACCTATTCTGATTTCTCCAATATTCCACAGTCTGTCTCTATCAGTCTCATCACTATTTATGACCATGACCTTACTTTTATCGGCACCAAAGTTCATCTTGAAATCTGTACTATATCCATTCACAATGTCAAGCATCCTTTGTAGTTCATGACCACATTCACTAACCACAACCACATCATCAGCATACAACAAACAGCTCAGTCTCTCATTACCAACTTTCAGTCCTAAACCACTCCCTCTCAGTCGAACTGCTAATTCTTCTGTGTACAATCCAAACAACAGGGGGGACAGAGTACAGCCCTGTCTCACTCCTCTAACACTCCTCACTTGCCCTGTTTCCAAATTTCCTAACCTGTAGATAGCACTTGTGTTCTCATACAGACTCTGTACAATGTTCACTATTTTTCTGCTAAAACCAACTTTTCTCAAAATTTCAAACAGCCTAACCCGATCCACTCTGTCATACGCCTTTTCAATATCCAGGAATGCTAAATATACCTTCTTGTTATCCTTCTTCATTTGCTCAATTATTTCACTCACTACAAACAGATTATCCTCCCCCCGTCTATCTTGCCTAAAACCATTCTGTTCTTCTCCCAGGACTCCTAATTCCTCAACTAAATTTTTCATTCTCTCATTCAAAATACCACAAAAGATCTTACATACTGTGTCACCCAGTGCAATTGGTCTGTAATTTTTAAGTTCTTTCATACTCTTATGTCCACCCTTATGCAACAGAACTACATTACACTTGTTCCAGTCATCCGGTACTCTTTCACTCTTCCATATCTCATCAAATAAACATTTCAACATACTGACTACACTCTCTCCTCCACATTTATAGAACTCATATGGTATCTTATCAGGGCCACATGCCTTTCCATTTTTCACTTTCTTCAAAAAACTTACAATCTCTTCACAAGTGATTTTGTCTTCCATTTGCAGTTCACGTTCATCTATCAGAAAATTTATTGGTTCATCATCTGTAACCTGCTCATTCATTCCACCAATGTCCTCCCAGTATTCTTCAACTGCTTTCACCATTTGCATCCTATCTTGCACACTGCAACCATTGACTACTAATTCATCAACTTGAACTTCACTACCTCTATCATTACCTTGTATGAACCTATACCAATCTTTTATTCCATCTGGACCTTTCTTTCTTAGATTTTCAACTTGGTGTCTCTCTTCTTTAACCCTAGCCTCATTGATCATTCTCTTTACTTTCTTCTGCTGGTCCTTGTACTCATTCCATACACTCTGCCATTCATCCTCAGTAATTCTGCGTCTTTCATACATTTTCCTCATACTGCGTTGTTTTTTATTTTAAGTCTTCCTTCTCGTTCGTTCTTCCTTTATCTCACTCGTAAACCACCTAGCATTCCCTGTACTTTTCCTGCATTTTATTCTACCAATCTTTTGCTCTGCCACATCATACAAGGTTCTTGCAATCTCTTTATTTAGGTCATTTACATTTCCACACCTGTTCCAGTTACATCTACTCAATTCATTTTGAAATTCTTCCCAGTTTGCCATTTTAATACGCCAATTTTCTCTTACTCTGCTGGCCTTCTGCATTGACTCCTTTCCACCCCAATTATATTCTAGTACAAGCATTTTATGCTCACTATCAATATCAAAATCATCTTCATCTACGAACATTTCTCTGACATATATTCTTGCTCTACTATTCACTATCATATAATCAATTGCAGTTTTACATTCCCTGCTTTGCCATGTATGCAAGCCATTTCCTATTGTTACATTCAGGTTCTCAAGTTCATTCTCATCACAGAAATTAATCAATTTTTGTCCATTTGCATTCACAGGCTCACCAAGTATACCAACATGGCCATTCATATCACCCATCACAATCAGAGGGCATCTGCAATGCTCTTGCACAATTCTTGTTAATATTTCATACTTTTTTACATTCTCTTGATGAGCTAAAATACCATCAGTTGTCATATAGCATACAACCACAATAACACATTCTCTGGCATGCATTCTTTCACACTTTATTACTAACAGATCTTCACTCTCAGGTTCATTTCCAGCAGGAAGTTCCTCTAATCTCCAATTTAGAGCATTTTTTACAATGAGACCAACTCCACCACCTCTTTTTTGCCAACTTGCACGCCCTTTTCCAATCATATAGTACTTACTCTCCTTACATTTTAAACTGACTCTATCACGCATTTGGGTCTCTACTACACCAACACAATCCAAATCTCCATTCTCAAATTCTGCTACAAGGTCATTTAACTTTCCTGCATTCCATCCACGCACATTTATACATCCAAACCTTACAACACTATTGGACAATTCACAACATTTTTCATTTTTGCTCTGACAGCTTTCCATTCATCCAGTTCCACCTTCCATTACAATATGAGTACACCCAATCCACTGGATGTATCTCCTGGAGAGTTTCATCTCACCTTCTTGAGTAAGGTGGACTCCATCTCCACGAAAACATCCACTCTGGATCAGGTTATCCATATCAAGGAAGCTGGAACCCATTTCACGTCTCAGGGCAAGACTTCCCCGGCAAGTATACCTGCGTTCCGGTTCTACACAAATTTCTTGGCGTTCGCAAAAAACACGTAACATTGGCAAAGGTCTTATTTATCCATATGCCGTGGCTATCTCACATGACAAATGAACCTCAACCTCTATCCCCCTCCCCTAATTATAGAGGAAGCGGATGAGAGTTTTATTATACATTCCGCCGTGGAAAATGATTAGATTTTTACAGTGAAGGCAATTTGAAGTTTGTAGGTGCAACAGTTCAAAGATCAGACTCAGCTTAAAATTTAACTTATTGAAAAAATTGGCCGACCATTGAGGGGTTAGGGTAACTTCTATCCCTGCCCCTCAGGAAACGTATGAGAGTTTTATTATAAATTCCGAAGTAGAAAATAATTTGATTTTTAAAATGAAACCAATTTAAAGTTTGCAGGTACAGTTTAGGTATTAGAATCATCAGAAAATGAGACTTATCGAGAAAATCGGCCGAGCAGGGGCCACGGGAACCTCGCTCCTGTAGCAATTGCTACAAAAGTGTAAAATTATAAAATTTCTCATTCGCACTTAAATAAAATAATTATTGACATTAAAAATCTTACTCTAAATTATTATTAATAATTTTCTACTTATAATTAGTAATCCTTGAAGTTTTTGTGTAAATGCATGAGTTATAAAATAACACCCGACATTGTCGAGAGAGAAGCCTCTGGGTGGCAACACTACGCGGTGTCGCGTCTCTTTTTGAAACTCACTCTCTTTCGTGCGTCTCTCTAGCTTGGTGTTACAGCATTTCTCATCCTTGACGGCACAACACCACAACACACCTTCCTTGGGTTTCTGAGCTGTACTAGTTAAATTCACGTGGCCTATTATTATTATTTTATATGCAACTCAAACTTCGAGTTACACCATTTAACTCGACCTTATTGCCTTGCATTCACCTCGGTTTTCGAGCTGTTTTCAGCCTGGTATATTATCAAATTACTGGCTAAGATATTAACTGCTCCAACCCTGGTTTCTTGTCGTCAGCGTTTAACGATCTTAAAACCCGACATAAATTAAAGATCGACATCTCCCATCAATCCCGTTTTCCAAAATTACTTCTCATTCATCTGCTAAAATTAAGCAAAATTGAAGCCTATTCCTAAAGCCAACGAATTTCTTGGGATTGTTTAATTGCCAGCAATCTGACAGTAACCTCCACAAAAACACGCTCACTTACACTTGGTCAACGTCCTCGCTCACCGGACCTCGCCTGCACGGAAGTCCCATCTAAGAGAAGATCTTCAGAAGCCCAGCACTCCATCGTTCATCACGGCTTCCTTCAATAAAGAAACCTCCAAGCTGAGTCAAATCCCAATCATGTGTCGTCATTGACCTCTCTTGCAACTTTCGAAAACCTTATCGATTCAGGATTAGCGTTTGGCCATACCCCCCAAACGTTAACACTCCCTACCCTCATCCTCGTCACGAGCATTAATTTGGTAGTAATTTCAAGATTGTACGTCTTATAGCTTAGAAATGATCCTATTTGTCCGGGTAATTTAGAGTTTCCTTCGAATGTTCCCAGTTAGGATTTAGGTGCCCAAAAATGTCTAGCCAGTAATTTTTCAAGAACAAGACATTCACACTTCAAATTATTTTCTCACTTTTTACAAGTACCCGATATCAGAATACTAGAGTTTTTAGTTCCGATACACAATTTAATTATCTATGTTTGAAAAAGGCGGGTATATGATGTAAGAAATAAAGAAAACGGGTGCCAAAGGATAAGAAATCAAAACCTTAAGCTTTAACAAAAATCACAGATATGTCCAAAATATTGAAATTATCGAAAGTTATTCTAAAAGTCACATTTAATAAATCAATATCCAAACGTTTGCTCAAAAAATCGCAGTCGAAAAGGATCAGAATCATGAAAATAAATATAAGACTTCGCTCTGATAAAATGCATTTCAGCGACGAAAAATTAACTCTGGCGACCAGGATCAGCGGGAAAAACTCGTTTGGACTAGTATCGGAAGCATAATTATAAGCATTTGGGTTATATAATCCTGTCATTTAGTCAATCGGACTATTATCGAAAATCACTTAAATAAATTGAATTTACACAGATGGAAAACAAATATGTAAACCCAACAGTAAACATGGTGCCGGTCAATTTAAGCTTGAGACTTGAAGAAATACATAAATATATGGAGTACAATGGCAAGCTGTTGTCATAGAAAATGGTTTAAATTCCACCACTGGTGTATATTTTTGTTTCTAATAGCAAAATATCGTTGAGTTTATTTACGAAACAATATAATTGTAAGGAAGATGCTTGCACTTGTTTAAAGCCGGTGGTTACAGAAAGAATGATGCGCCTCTACTAACGTCAAACAAAAACAAACAAACATAGGCATCTTTGGCATGCTTTATTTTCAATCAAGCCTGATACATATGATCTTGAGCATTGGTTTTTCAAATGTCTTAAAACTTAATGGACGTAGGTTAAGAAGACGAGACTCTTGGAGTTTGTATAATCAGTACACACAGCAGGACACACGTTTACATTACGAAGGGTAGCGGTGGAGTAGGCTCCAGCCAAGCCCGAGAACCACGAGCAGCGATCCACAAGAACCATGAGCTCAGTTCTCAACGCATAGTGCTGTCTAAATACATTCTTACGCAAGAGCACTGTAACATTATCAGTATTATACACATATACATTCAAGGTGCTACATGAAAGGTTTCAACACTCCTTCTCACATTGAATGTGTGTCAGATGGGACCATTCCTAACTTCGTTCTTAGTCTAGAGAACTTTTCTATCGGCAGGTTCTTGGTGAATATGTCGGCGAGCATTTCGTCGGTAGGGCAATACACTACGTCTATATCTTTGTTACTTACAAGATCCCGTACATAGTGAAACTTAATATCGATGTGCTTGCTCCTCCCATGATATTTGGGATTGTTGGCAAGACAGATGGCTGACTGGTTGTCTTCGTTTATAACCATTGGTTCCATAGTCCCAAAATTTAGATCACTGAGTAAGTGCTTTAACCAGACAGCCTCTTGAGCCGCACCGGCAAGAGCAACGTATTCGGCTTCTGCAGTTGAGAGGGCTACACAAGTTTGTTTGTTAGATCTCCACGTAATTACCGAATTACTGAGGGTGAAACAGTAACCAGAGGTAGACTTTCGGTCATTTTTATCACCAGCCCAGTCAGCATCTGAATAACCAATGCAAGTATCAGAACATTTGCTATACAAGAGACCTAGTTTAGAGGTGCCTCTCAGGTACCTGAATATTCTCTTAACACACATCCAATGCTGTTCAAGAGGTTTGGAGCTGTATTTAGCAACATTATTCACTGCGAATGCAATGTCAGGTCGAGTTCTGGTTGACAAATACAAAAGGCTACCTACAGCACTTTGATAAGTGGCAGGGTCAAATTCGACATCATTTGGGGAGCATATCGGATTTACGTTTACATCGGCGGGAGTTGCAACAGGTTTACAATTATCAAAGCCAAATTTTGACAACAGAGCCTCAGTGTAGGCATTTTGATTCAAGAAGACATTGTTTTTAAATTGTACAACACTTACACCTAGGAAGTAACTCAGCACACCGAGGTCCTTCATTTTGTATTGGGTAGAAAGGCTCAACTTTATTTGATTTATTTCATCACCAGACTCAGAAGCAATTATTAGATCGTCTACATACACCGCCACAATACACAGTTTCTTATCTTGAACACGAGTGTATATACAAGCATCACTCTTAGATTGTACAAAACCCAATTTCTTCAAATAGCTATCTAGTGTAGTATTCCAACACTTAGGAGCTTGTTTTAGTCCGTAGAGCGATTTTTGTAGTTTACACACCAGATTTTCTTTGCCTTTGACAATAAAACCGTCAGGTTGAACCAGATATAGTTCTTCAATCAGTTCTCCATTAAGGAAGGCTGTTGCAACGTCCATGTGATGGACTTGCATGTTGCATTTGGCAGCCAAAGCTAGTACTGTCCTGACAGACTCAAATCGAACCACGGGACTGAAGGTCTCGTCGTAGTCGATGCCATATTTTTGTGAGTAGCCCTGAGCCACAAGGCGAGCTTTGTACGAGCAAATGCTTCCGTCGGGTCCGGTTTTTCTTTTAAAGATCCACTTTGATTTGATAGGTTTTTTGTCATTAGGGCACTCTACAAGGGACCATACTCTGTTTTGATTTATAGACTCCATCTCATTCTCCATAGCTGTTTCCCATAGTTTTGCTTCTGGTCCACTGAGTGCTTCTTGAACACAAGATGGTATATCAAGCTCATTTTTCATTAAATACACCCATTCACCAAACCTATCAGGAGCCCGTCGATATCTGGCTGATTGTCTAGGCTGCACTCCCTCCATCCCAGCATCTGACTGTCTATGCTCCACCCCTCCCTCAGAGTCTTCTGGCTCTGGATCCTGAGGAAGAAGAGAAAAATTACCATCATTTACTTCTGAAGGCTCCTTCTCAATTGGCATCTGCTGAGATTCATTGAACATAACGTCTCTACTCAAAAATATCCTTCTACTGTTTATGTCATACAGACGATATCCCTTGGATCCACTTCCATATCCTACAAGAACACACGGTTTAGATTTTGGATCAAGTTTTTCCCTCTCATCTTTGGGGACATGAGCGTACGCACTGCAGCCAAAGGTTTTGAGGTGCTGTACGTTGGGCTTGTGTCCATTAAGGGCCTGATAAGGGGTCATATCATTCAATGCACTAGCAGGGCTCCTATTTTTGACATACACGGCAGTTGATATAGCTTCACCCCAGAATGATTTTGGTAACTTTGAACCAGACAGCATAGCTCTGACAGAGTCAAGAAGAGTTCTATTCATTCTTTCTGCAACTCCATTTTGTTCAGGTGTCTTAGGCACAGTTTTTTCATGGATAATTCCTTCCCCTTTTAGGAATTGTTCAAAGTCATTAGAGATGTATTCCCCACCGTTATCGGAGCGCAGAATTTTAATTTTGTGATCATAGTGATTTTCTACCAAGGATTTGAACTCCTGAAACACTTTGAAAACATCACTCTTATGTTTGATAATGTACACCCAAGTATATCTGGAGTGGTCATCTATGAAGGTTACAAAATACCTTCCACTCCCAAGTGATATGGGATTAAGCTGGCCACACACATCACTGTGGATAAGTTCTAAGGGTTGGCGTTTCCTTTTGTGATTTGTTTTGGGGAACGGAAGCCTATGATTTTTACCATCACAACAGTTTTCACAAAAAATGTTATCTCCACTCACAGAACAATCAAAACCTCTAACAAGATTCTTAGTGCCTAATTTCTTAAGATTATTGAATCCTAGATGACAAAATCGTTTATGCCACAGAATTTCATCAGAGGAAACGTTCATGCATTTAGCGGCTGAATTAAGGGTGCAATTAAGTTTATACAATTTTCCTACTTTACTGCCTAAGGCAATTAATTCATCGTCTTTATTTACAATCTTACATGAGCTTTCGTCAAAGTAAACTGAGTTTCCACTTTCTGTAATCTGAGGCACGGAAAGTAAATTGTAAGCTAAACCAGGTACATACAAGACATTCTTAACAACACAGGTATCTACTCGACCTTTAGGCAACAACACCATAATTTCAACATCACCTACACCAACACCTTGCAAGTTTCTACCATCACCAACTTCAATGTTAATTGGACTAGATAGCTCATTCATACAAGAAAAATCATTCCTATTATTACACATGTGTGCTGTTGCACCGGAATCAATTACCCAACAATTATTGATATTTATCACAGACAATGCACCGATATAATTTGTTTTACCTGCTACAAAATTGTTTTGGTTTTCTGTGTGGTTCCCATCTTCTTTCTTCAATTTTTCTTGATAGATCCAGCACTTGGTACGTAGGTGTCCCAATTTTCCGCATCCGAAGCATCGTGAGTTTTTCAATTTGGAGGTCACAAGGGATTTTTCACTGAAGTCTGAAGCACTTTGGTTTTTCAGTTTTGCTTCTTCATTCAGAAGACGCTCTGTCACAATATCCCATGACGGTAGTTTTTCATGAGCTTCCAGTGCAGTCACCAGTGTGGAGAAATGGTCGGGAAGTGACGACAGCAAGATTATTACACGACTTTCTTCATCAACTGCGTCATCAATCACACTCAAGGACTCAAATATTTCGACAAATGCTTTGAGATGAGTTTGTAAGTCTTGGTCTTCTTTTAGTTTCATGTTGTAGAGTCTTTTGCGTAGTCTGAACTTGTTAGACCAAGTTTTCTTCTGGAATGTATCTTCAATCTTATGCCATAGTTGCACAGGGTCAGTAGGATCACCCAACAAATAAAGTTGACTTGTTTCGACACCAAGCACAATTGTTGCAAGTGCACTGTCACGTCTTTCTTCAAATTTTCTTCGAGCAGTCTCGTCCGTAGTCTGTGGCATGGTTTCCGTTCCTCGAACCAAGTTCCACAGTTTTTCCTTCATCAGAATCATCTTCATTTGCAGCTTCCACGTAGGATAGTTTTTATCATTAAGAGCCGTGAGGCAGTTCTTTGCACTTTCACTTACGGAGCCTGCCATGTTTCTTTCTCTTTCACCGTTTCTGTCTCACACAGCACTAACAAATCACCAACTTCTGTTCTCGCTGTCCCGGGCTGTTTTTCGCTTCGGGACTTAAGATAACCTCACTTGATATTGCTTCATCGGAAGGTTTACTGGGCCCATAACCTAATGGACGTAGGTTAAGAAGACGAGACTCTTGGAGTTTGTATAATCAGTACACACAGCAGGACACACGTTTACATTACGAAGGGTAGCGGTGGAGTAGGCTCCAGCCAAGCCCGAGAACCACGAGCAGCGATCCACAAGAACCATGAGCTCAGTTCTCAACGCATAGTGCTGTCTAAATACATTCTTACGCAAGAGCACTGTAACATTATCAGTATTATACACATATACATTCAAGGTGCTACATGAAAGGTTTCAACAAAACTAACACTATATATAGGACACCATGACGGTTCCCCCGTAAAGCCGGTACCCATTTCCGACACCTGGGTTGAGTGGGGTATTGTGCTTGAGCTTTCCCTTATACCCAACGGGGAAAATTGTTGCGCCAGCGCCGGGATACGAATCCTCGTCTCCAACATACAAGGCCGATCCCTTAACCACTGTGCCACGGCGAGCACTCAACTGAAGTTGAGTTTAAAATATCGGTATCGAGTTTAAAATATCGTTAACAGGTAACCATCGGCCACAGAGTCCTTACAACGGTATACCGCGGTCATTACCCTTAAGACATTGCAAAATAAAGGAGAGGGGAAGTCCTCGCTCTTTTCTGGGCATCACACCCCCTTACCATTGTTAAAAATTACGTATTTCTTGAAATTTCCCGTAAAGAAAAAGATCAAGTAGCTTAGGAAATTTACGTGTATGTGGTGCGTAGGGGTAGAAAGTCAGTGTTTCTGGGCAGACCATTTACTCATCATGGCCGATTCTTCGTAATTCCTTTTTTATTTTGAGTGATCACTCTTTTGATTTTCCTTAAGTTTAATTTACGTTCTTGTTGCATGTTTGAGCTCCTTAAAAGTATCAATGAGAGGCCTAGTACGATTTGAGTCCTATGGGAATATATTTGCTCTCCTATTAAGGAGTTCGTAAATCCTTAAACTTCAACTTTAAAACCTTATAATTGGCCTAGAGGGCTTAACTTAATATTTCTACTTACCCCTTAATGAGAAGCTATCTTATTACCTTAACATTACCTTAAAACTTAAAAGTACTAGGTCTTCTCCTACTTAACCTTTCTATTTTTCCTCTTATGGCCGTTCATATATGTGCCTCTTGAAATGTGCCCATTAAAGTTTCAAGGTTGGTACAGCCGTGTTGCTCTTAATTGAACGATTGAAATACTTTGAACGATACGAAATATATGCCTATGAAAAGGTAGCTGGGGCTAAATTCAGTAAACTAACTTAGTTCTTCTTCTTCTAGAATAATTTGAAGTCGTCTGCCCGAGACTGCGTGCTTTTAACCCTGCCCTATTGTCTCCGCCTTCGTTTCTCCGCCGCACCTGTACGATTATCTTGTCGTCGCCAAGCTGAGAGCTGTGCTGTTTAATTAACTCACTGTTGTAGTGGTTCGAGGCCGAGCCAGCCCGCTTCGTAGGTGTGTGGCGTGTAGAGGTGTGAAATATTATTGGGAATATCAAATATCTAAAATTCTCGTATAACAATATAAAAACACAAACGATGCGCTTTAAACTCGGTATATTCTGTTTCAGTTGTGTTGGACGCCCAATTGTATGTACCGCGAATGTTGGTGGGATTTTAACCTTATACCGGCACATCAGGAGGTGGTCGAAGTTAAATAAAAATCGGTTCCTCGCTGTACAAGCTTTCTTTTCCTTTAGAAGTCTAACACCATGAGGAAATGTTTTTCCTCATGAGTCCGTAATAAAAATGATTACTATTTGACGTATAATTTTAATTGTCTATGTGAAGATGAAAAAAATAATAGCGAGCAGAACAATTCTCTCTGTCATTAGGTGGTTGGTTGGGGATAGACAATGCCTCCTAAAGATGGTATTGGGATAGCGCACCCATTTAGCGAATTAGTAGCGTTTTCTTTTAAAGTGTATCGTGATTGTCGTTTGTTCGAAAACCACATTATTCCTTTGAACTCTTATCAGAAGCTGTTGAAAAAACTGTAGAATAATTGCGTTTAGTAGGCCCTATCGTCTCAAAGTGGGGTCCACGGACCCCCCAGGGATCAGGGGCACTCTGACAGGGGGTCTGCAAAATTTACCGAATTGAAAAGTGGATGCATATATGTATACATAACAGTTACGTTGCTTATATATATATATATATATATATTTTCCTAATGGAAAATATATATGAGGGGGTCCTCAGCTTATTTTCTGTAATGAAAGTGGTCTGTGGTTGAAAATTGAAAATAGAACAAACTGATAACAAACTGATAACGCGCTAAACTCAAGCTAACCGGTCTAAAGTACGTTCACAACCTTCCACTAAAGCTGGTTATGCAGCCGTTAAATCAGAACTTGTTTTGAACAGAACCGGTTCACTGTGAAAATTTGCCTTGTCTATAAATGAATATTATACGCATGTACGCCTCATCCTTATTAAGAAACGAAAGAAATTAAAGTTTTTAATGGATGAATAACAAAATTAAGGATTCAGAGCAAAACGTAACTTTTAATTCACGAACGTAACATTTTGGCTTTGGAGTAGATTGGATCTCAAATGACACGTTAGGTACGCATTCCATGGCGCACGAAGAGTAATATTTTAATTCTAGTGCTTACGTAGAAAGTAGCGTTCATGTTTTTATCATCGAGCCTTTGCGGACACTATGTCCTAAAAAAACAGGAATTTGTAAATAGCAAAAACAATCATTCGTCTGTTTGAAGTAATGAAAGCTATCTTCTTCAAATTGTCATATTTTAAATCTGAACTAAATAAATTGAAGGACTGCAATTAGTATTTTGCTAGTGCATTGAGGATATAGGTATGAAACGAGTCTCAAAATAAAGAACCATTTCTGTTGCTCATGATCTTTTATCGAATATCAAATTATTCATCTTTGTCATGTCCGCTAGATTCTAAAACTTTCAAATCATTCACAACACGTGATTTCATGACGTGTTCACTTTGTGCGTGCGTTCATTCAGACAAGGGTCAGTCCTCAAGCCATGATGTGACCCTAGTCACGCTTGTGTAGGCAAGAGGCCGTAATTACGCTTATACCGTGCTCGGTTTAAAGAGACAAACCCAACCTGTGCTGCAAAATTGCACCTTCCATGCAAAACTGTCTATCCACTTGCGAATAATTAAGAAAAAACTGCGTGAATTTCCCTTCCTAGAATAGGTGCGATGTGCGTCGCACACCTTTGTCTTGGCGTCGCCAAAGATAAGATGATCATCAGTTAGATTAAGCCTCCCTGTCCGCAACAAAGACAATCAAAAGAGAGGAAGGAGGAAGGCACCATTCAGTATGGAGTTAAGAGAACGCAGAATTTATGCAGAAAGGGCATAGAAATGCTAAGTTGAGAAAGAAGTTCATAAAACACGATCAAAGTTTAAGAAGAAAGTGGTAGGGGCTGAAAAACAGTACTGCAATGAACCTAAAAAATAATGGTCCTTACATCACACGAATATTTTATTTTTACAAAGAGAAGGCCTACCTTACTTTCAGCACGGGCCTTCACATTATCCCTCTGTGAGTGCTAATTCCCATGGAAACAACCACGTAGGACATAAGTGTTATCTTCTTTTATTCCCGTTTTGAAATGTTCTTTTTAGCCTTGTGTGGTGCAAGTTTAAATCATTTCTTACGCTCTCGAGTGTATTATGATAACCCTATTTAGGTGATCAATTTCACGTATTACTCCAGTTATGTTGTACATGTCTTCGTAGCCGTGGTAGAACAATGGTTTTCATGTTTCTGACTGAGCTAGATTCTTGTGTGCTACTATTATTAGCATGGAAACAACTTCGTGGCGTGATTAAAACTTTCTCCGAGTCATTTGATTGGAATACTAGTTGATACGTAGGAGTGAAAATATAGTTGTAGTGACCTCCACCACGTTGCTTTAACCACAGAATTATTTCAATCCACCCGTTTTACTTTCAAAATATTTCTTATACCGCAAGTCCTGAGCTCGCATTTCAATATAAGCGCGCACAAAAACGAGTGTTTACAACAAGTATAGTCACTGAAAGTGTGTATCTTTTCTAATTGCAGTTACATATATTATCAAATCTAGATTAAGCTACAGTAGGAATACATTGCTCTCAATCCTTTTTTTTCGACTAGTGACATGGGTATTACAATACTGATATGAGTACATCATATAAAGACCCTTACTTCAAGATATTTCAGCAACAAATAATGAGCCTTTTGTATCATCTTTATTTTAAATAAACTGTTTCTTTTCTTATTGAATTTGTTAGCTATCTCCTGCATCGTGACCCAATACAATATCTTGTACTACACTACATATTGTGCCCCGAAGATTTTTGGTCTGCATACCTAAGTTGTTCTTTGTGATTGCTAACTCGGTTGTTTTCAGATGATATCTAGCTCTCAAGTCGCCGTAAGAGGCTCGTTCAGGCAAGCTCGAGCCAAATTCTGGTTACAGAAACTCGCGCATTTGCTATAAGAACAGACACAGCGCACACATAGGGTAAAGATAGAACCTAGTCGTGAAGTATGTAATGGTTTTCACTTTTTTTTTGTTGCCAAAAAAGGCTCGTTTTCGTCGAGCTCGAGCTTGAGATTTGATTTCAGAGGTTTGTAATCTGAGTTATCGTATTTGCTCGAAAATAGATACAACCTAAACATGGAGAGATGACCTGTATGGAAATACTCGTATTGATAAGGAACCGTGTTCATGTGAGCTGATGCGGTACTAGAACCCCCAAACTGACGCTGAGCATTGCTCACTTGGAGAGCAAAGACATGAAAACTCGCCCAAAATAGCCGAGCTTAATATCTCGCAACGTCGTCGGGATAGTAAAGCAATTTCAATATAAAGTCTTTGATCAGTACAAATAATTAACATAGATGCTTTTAGTGTAAACACGCTTAGTTTCATTAAAAAGCTCGTCAAGACACACAACAGTGGTCATCCAGCGGACGAGTTTGAAATTATTCTATGCTACTGAAACAAAAGGCATAACTGAAGTCTTCTTTCCTCATAACTTTTATAAAGGCTTGATTGAATCTGTCATGAGAGATGCGAGCAAAAAGTGCAAACCTCAAATCGTTAATCGTCAAAACAAGAAATAATTTTGCGTAGAAAAAACTTCGCAAAAAGCAAACAGCTTCGTAACTACTCGTGGATCCTTTCCACATCTACTAGGAGCTAACTGATCCGTTAAAATAAGTCAGAATTTGAAAGTGTCAACATTCTAAATCCAATAAACATCGAAGAAGTTAAAACTGCTCATTTCCACGGAGATGGCTAATTTTCAATCGAATTTTGTATGGGGCTAAAAAAGACACCGCAAAATACCACAAGACATCCGAGGGACGACAGCGAGATCGGACCAAAGTTCGGATGTTGACGCATTCAAAACTCCACTGGAATACCTCAGTTGTCGCAGAAAACCTCGAAGATGTTGTGGTTGTCGATACTTAATCAGATCTGAAAAATCTGAAAATTTAGAAAAATGAAAACATCTTTAAACTCCATTGAATTGATAACACATTGAAGACGTAGACGTATACTGAGAGAAATTTTCGACACATCTGTGTGTGTCCCAAACGGATATTCGGAATATTTTGATACACATTTGAGTAATTCCTTTAGCCACATATTAAAGTGGTTGAGAGAGCTAAATTACATATTCACATTTCAAAGGGCTCAATTTTTTTGTAAAAAACCGAACTGTGTTTAGATTTTCTGAACGGAGTCCAACTCTACCGAAAAACCCAATTACCTGCACTAATTTTTCTTCTAATTCTTAGACGTCTGTATATAAGTGTAAGCTAGTGACCAATTAGAGAAAGTGAAATATTTACGTGAAATAAATAAACTTAATAATAAACCATGACTGACACACTTAAGTGTGTCGTATAAACCCAGTGTGTCACAATACATAGACTGATAATATATTTTGCTGACACACTTATGTGTCTCGGTTTTGGGACAAAATAGATTTCGTGTTCATGTGTGGATCACTAGGTATATTGCTCATTTACAGACCGGTACGAATGTGTAGCATATCACAACCATTTTCAAAATAGATTTTAGAGGACAGAGTAAATAATTTTTTAATTATTTTTTTTTACACTGCTCACAGAGGAAATATATGAATTCAAGCAGTTAAGTGCGGGGTTTAAATTTTGTTACAACCAAACCAACAGTAGCAAGCGCGCAAACGTAGTCAACGTATTAGAACAGAAATTACTTCATAACCACGGATATTTCCAATATTAACTTCAACCAGACATGAAACGAAATTACAGCATATAACTGGAACGTACCGCAAGCCGGAGTAATAATTACACCTAAGGGATTCTTTTACAGGAATACACCTATCATTTGACGGTAATCTCTCTCCGTCAATAATGCCTCTTGTACGTTACGCGACTATCCTTCGACAGGTCAGCAGTAATTTCAATGTCTATCTTATACAAAAGTACCCTTATCTCACAATATCAATAATTCGAATCAACAAGCCGAGCCTTTTTGATCCGTTCATATACCATGGGAATAGTATGGAAGTTTTTTTTAGTGATTGAGCGTACTTGATGAGACACAGAATATGAAATCGCGAAATCGTAATGGTGAAATATAGAGCTATCGAGCAAAGAGCATCAAAAGTGGATGGAGCAAAGCAAAGGAACTACCAGCCAACTATGAAATAAACAGTAGCTTAGACGTTCAGGGTAAGAACAGAAATGAAGAAAAATTTCACACAGCCAAAGAACAATAGCTCCAGTTTTTCCAGAATATGAATAATACATGTAAGCAGAAATATTTTTTCCTAAATACAGATATTTCACAGAGATATACACAAACTGTTGCTCTGGCTGAGCATCAAGTCTTCCATGAAATCCCTTAATACTCCCTCACGAAATATAAATTTACGTAAAGAAGACATCAAAAAAATACCTTCGTCATCGCAACAGCCGTTGAACTGCTCATCATCGGGGCTGGGGTGGTCAGAGTCGTGGCGATGGTCGTTAAATTAAACTCCGCTCTAGTCATCACTGATCGTCGACCTCGAACATCGCTGGCGAATTTAAAATCCAAAATTTAGGTCAATCTTGATTTTAAGTGGGAGAACCTTCAATGTTTCAATTATATCTCACGATAAAGAATACATGAAAGTTAAGTTTTATCCTAAGAGTCCGCATCCTTTGCCAAGAAACTCCCAAATAAATGGGAAGAAAGAACCGAAGAATTAATATGAGGCGTACCTTGCTCCTCGCTAAAATCGAAGGCCTGCTAGTCCTCGTTGCTGCTGACGTACTCCGAGTCGTGGCTTCTGTGGGAAGATGAGCTACGGTCTGAGTAGTCACTAATATCACACTCCGAGTATTGCTCCCCAAGTTCGTGCTGCAAGAAGTCGAGACCGAAATCGACCCACTCGTTGTCGAAGCGGCTCGTGCCCACGCGGTCGTAGAGGTAAGCCTCGCCTCTTATTTCTGCGAGACACGTCAAGTTAGGGCGCTTCGTAAGAACCAAGGCCTAACTGGCATCCTTGAATTTATAGATGTTGATCACTGAACTTTCATGGACGGTACAAGATACCGGCATCGAGTGATTGAGAATAGTAACACGTTGACCGCCGTTGATTAAACTCAAGTTCAATGTTCAACTCATATTTTAAGTCAACTGTTGTACGCAATTTTGGAATCAGACAACATTAATGGATTGTGCATTCATTTAGCTTTGATTATTTATTTTCAAAAATTGACATGGTGAATACTGGCCGGTCAGTAGGATTATGAAAATTCCCTCCGCGTACCACATAGCAGGAAGGTCAGAACAAGAAATGAATAAATTCATTATCGGATAGACTCAGAACCCCAGATGAACGAGATCAAAAATTCACAACAAATGATTGATTGAGATGTGGTAGATACACAAAATTTATCAATACTTACTTAGACTTATAATAAATGAATTATTATTTTATTAGTTAGCTTAGGCCTCTTAAGGGGGTCCTCCGGAATGAAAATTTTTTTGATCCGATTGGTCTGAAACTTGGTGAGTATATGTAGTTTTGCAAGACAAACATATTTGAATTTGAAATTTTTGGATTTAGGCCTTAGTTTTTCCGAAAAATTTGAAAAATAGGTTTTTTGGTCATTTTTATGCATATTTCAAAAGAATAGAAGTCATTGAGTTTTTATGCTAGAACAAATTCAAAGACAGTTTTGGAATCCTTGAAACATTTCTAACAAAGATATATTCGGGGATTTTGCATTTTTTTTAAATTATTTTTATATGCGAAAATTTACCAATAAATAAAAAAAACGAAATTTTTGGATTTGAACCATTATAAAAAAAAAATGAAATGTAAAAATGGAAAAAAGGGGAATATAACTTTGTTAGAAATGTTCCAAGGATTCCAAAACTGTCCTTGAATTTGTTCTAGCATAAAAACTCAATGACTTCTATTCTTTTGAATTTTGAAAGTAAGTAACTTACAGTATAGGCCAAAAACTAAATTTTTTGTTTTAGTGTGATATAATGGAAAATTTATGTAATTGAATGCCGTTTTCATTTTTATTTCGATTATCTCCATGCATAACATCATATTCGCACTGTGAATTGTAATTTCCAAAAAAGAAAAAAATTTAAAAAATTTATACTTATATCATAAAAATTATGAAATTTTTTGTTTTAAGTTTGATTCTTATGAAATTTGACTATAATATGTAACTTTTGAAAAGAAACACAATTTCCTCTATACATTTTTTTGATTCAGGTCTTGGTTTTTGAAAAAATTTGACATATTGGTTTTTAGTCCACTGGTATTGATATTTCAAAAGAATAGAACTCATTGAGTTTTCAGGCTAGAACAAAAACAAAGACAGTTTTAGAATCCTTGAAACACATCTAACAAAAGTACATTCGCAAATTTTCTATTTCTTCTTTTGTTTTCTTTTTATATGGGGTCGAAATGGGCTCGAAAATTTAGGATTTTGGTCCCTTTACCCCCCCCTCCCCCCTGGGGAGGGATCTATTGTCCGTAGCACCATAAAATTTTAGGACCGAATAGTCCACCACCTAAAGGTTCTTTTCCAACAATAAAATGAAAAATGACCATCGGAGAGAAAAGGGGCTCCCGGAGGACCCCCTTAAAGCCTCATTAAGAAGATGTCAAAAGAGCGAAGACCATTTAGTAAAGCTATAGCTGAGGTAACCTTACAGTTTCAGACAATAGTAGTAGATGTTTCCCATGGAGGCATGGGATACACAAGCGTAGCACGTTCGCTGCCGCGTCACGCAAATTTGCTCAAGCGGTATCGGGCGCAGAACTTGAGATATACCGAAAGCTTAGTTGCTCATTTACCACTATAGAGTACCGCTCTCGAGTTTACATTAACTACCGTTATCACTGGCCCTGAAATAATAATAGGCACACTAGCCTTCAGTAAAATTAATAGATAAATAAATTGCTTCTTCCCTTCCTTCTTAAATATCAGTTTTTTTGCCTATTCTTCTTCGACGGGTGAGAGTGGTGACAGTGACGGCAGTGAACGCGTTACCCAATTTAAACCTATTGCTGAAACCAACAAGTTCGTTGAGAGATGAGCATGCGGCTACAGGATTCCCGCTGGAAGCGTCCATGATTTTCCTTTACTTACCAATAATTCTGAACACTGGATCAAGGAATGGGATCTCGCCCTTCAACCTGCGAGGAAGATGAAGCACGAGAGGCCCCGGCAAGTCATAAAACGGAGTATTTTTGACAGCTTTGGCCAAGGCTTTTCTCCTCAAGCTCGCCAGCTCCTCTAGCGTGTGATGCAGCATACGTAACATCCCTACGCCTATCTCCACAATCTGTGTCCGGGACACGAACCTAAAGAGAAGAACGATTAGATTGGATGTTAGTTTAAGGCTCCCTAACTGCTAAAAAAAAAAGTGTGTATCGAAGAGAGGAAGGAGGCAGCACCATTTTAAACACAAACAACCAAGCAAAAAAACATCGGCATCTTTGGGATGCTTTATTTCCAATCAAGCCTGATACATATGATCTTAAGCATTGGTTTTTCAAATGTCTTATAACTAACCCAATATATAGGACACCATGACGGTTCCCCCGTAAAGCCGGTACCCATTTCCGACACCTGGGTTGAGTGGGGTATTGGGCTTGAGCTTTCCCTTATACCCAACGGGGAAAATCTCCGCCGCCAGCGCCGGGATACGAACCCTCGTCCCCAACATACAAGGCTAATCCCTTAACCACTGTGCCACGGAGAGTATGGAGATAAAGGAATGCGGAATCTATGCAGAAAGGGCATAGAAACAGTAAGTTGAGAAAGAAGTTTATGAAACGAGATGAAAGTTGAAGAAGAAAGTAATGAGTGCTGAAAAACAGGACAGCAGTAAACCGAAAAAAGATGGTTCTTAAAATAACAAAAAAAAAATTTTATTTTAATAAAAAGAGAACCTACCTAACCTTTAGCTCAGGCCCTCACATAATCCCCCTGGGAGCGCAACTCCGTTAAAATCTGCTGCGTAAGGACTACTATTCGCTGACGCTCCGCTCACTTTGCCACTCGCGGCCGGCTATCACAAAACCTACTGCAAAAATTCGACCATGGAAGAAACACCCACGCGTGTCAACGAAACCAGTAAATTTAACTGTGGAGACTGTACGTGCGTGTTTCAGAAAAATTTGTAAAATTCAACTATGGAGACTATATGCACGCGTGTGATGGCAAAATCTGTCATTTTCAACAAATTTGCTCGATGTCGAAACAGGCGAAAGGTTTGGGTTAGTCAAATTAGAATATGGTAATAGAGCTATAGGTTTAGTAATTCAGGTTTAGTTTATTTAAATTAAAAATAAAGAATATAAACCATTGTTGAAGTCAAAATAAGGATTATGAATTTAATAACTATTACACTGGGCCATCGATGCATTATTATTATTATTATTATTATATAAGAAATTTTTAGCCTCCCTTAACCACGACAAAGATGTTCCAAGAGAGGAAAGAGGAAGGCACCATTTAGTATGGAGTTAAAGGGAACGCGGAATCTATGCACAAGGTGCACAGAAACAGTAAGCTAGGAAAGAAGTTCATGAAACAAGAAAAAAGTTGAAGAAGAAAGTAGTAGGTGCTGAAAAACAGGACAGCAGTAAACCGAAAAAAGATGGTCCGTAACAAAACAAAAACCTATTTCATTACAACAAAAAGGAAGCCTACCTAACCTTCAGCTCGGGCCCTCACATGGTTCCCCTGGGAGCGCTAATTCCCATAGATACAATAGTTGTATCCCCCTGAGGAGTGGCCATCGATGCAAAGATATATTCTATACCAGAAGCATCGTAATTTTTTCCTACCCGGAAGAACAACTACTGGGTGTATTCGGCAGAAATTATTGATAAAAACTTATCTTCACACTGGAAAAATTACGCATCTTTCCCCTCAAACAGTAAAAACTTATGGTTTAGTGCGTGAAGAATACGTTTGTTTCAGCAGTGCATCGAGCCATGAACAATTATCGAGATACGTAAGTCGACGCCATAGAAGTGATCTGAACCTCTGATGCCCATGAGGTATTTTACAACAAAGGAAAAAGATAAAAATATTCAGAAGCTCTCTAAGTGAACTTCAGTCATGAAGATTTCTGACATCGATAGGACGCCAGTTACGCTAAAACTTTAGCAGTAAATATCTCACCTAAAACTCGATATTTTTGTCTTCGATTGAAATAAACAAAGGCTGAGAACATTTATTCTAAAATCCGAGAGTGATGTTTTTCATGAGACAAAAACAGCAGTCACTACATACTTTTTTAGAAGAGCCTCTGAAAAACTCTTGCTTTTGAAGAAGACTCGCTCGAGGTTGGGCAAGGTGAGAAGGCTCTCGTACGAAGCGTCGTCGAATGCTAAAGTTGGAAGAGTCAAAGACTTCACTGATTTGGGCAGGTATTGGGAGAAATCAACCGAATGCTTCTTGATACGTTGAAGCTCCTGCAAGTGAAACAGAATTTACATCGCGACCGGCATTGGTTGTTATACTGGAGCGTATCACGAAAGTTTACCACTAAAACGGTCGAGTATTACATCAGCGTCAGTTTAAGCTGTCTTAAGCACAACGTAAGTATTTCCAAGAGATGAAGGAGGAAGGCACCGTTTAGTGTCCAAGTTTAGGGAACGGAAAATCCGTGCACGAAATTTGTTCCTCGCGTGATAACCGCAAGTTTGGAAGTTTATGAAACAAGATAAAAATTGAAGAAGAAAATATCAAGTGCTGAATAATTGAACAGAAGTGGAAAACTGTCCGGAACAAAAAAAAAAAAACTTTTCTACTTTGACATTTGAAAATAACGAACCAACTAGTGACCTCCCGTGTTCCCCAACTTTCCAAAGATACAATAATCGAATCCCTCAAACGGAAAAGGTTGCGTATCACACCCATAACACTCGAACTGAAGTTCAGAGCCTAAGCCTTAGTTTGAAAATTTCATTCATGCCTTCAAGACAGTTTAAAGAACAAATATTCGGTAACAGCATCACAGTTGTTATTTCCTTTTTTATCATTTTCACAGACAATCAGCTGAGCAAAACTTAAGAGGAGTTGGGTGGCTTTCCGATAAAAGTTCAGCAAACGAAGTATCGCTTAATCAACACTAAACTGCTTGAAAATGTGATTTTTGTTTCGTAACGATGCTGAACACATCAGTATAAATCAACGCCATTAATGAATGGAAGATTTTGAACAATTCGATGGCAGAAATTAGCACATAAAATCGACCTCTAATTATAATCGTCTTTATCAATTGATGTAAATATGAAAAAAAATGAATTTCCATACTCTGATTTTCTGACACGTAAATACATTTCAGCTAAGAACTCGTGATTTAAAGCATACTGCTTTTCAGATGAATTCACGTTCAAATTGTTGCATACTAATCAGACCTGACCCAGTATAACCTAAGTTTGTTGATTTAAACAAATTGTAACTGAAGTTTGGCAGTATAGAACACCGCGCCCAAATTAGTCATGTGAATATTGGTGTTTCCCTCTATTTGTATTATGTCATTTTTGACAATTTGCTAAGAAGAATTACAGAAGTTATGAGAAGAATACAAACAACTCAGGTGAATTGGATAAATGTTTTTGTACCATACTTGAAACTTTCCTGTACTTTTTCTAATTGCAACTTAGGCAAACGCTCGTCTCTGGGTCAGAACTGTGCAATCAAGGATTATATTTTAAAATTTAGAAAACTGACACACCTAAGATGTGACCAGTATTAGGAGCGGTCATCTGTTACCATTTTTTAAGTTATCAATTTGACAAGCTGCCAAAACGAGGTCAGCTCTGCGAGCGATCATCTAACCAGAATCTAATTGTTATTTGCTATTGTTCAGACGCGGAGAAATTTACCATCGACCCTCGGATGTTTCCCTTCACGCTATAAACAACACGGGAGGTTGCACAAAACAAGCATCTCATAAGCATTCAATTCGAGCGTCTCGAGTGGCGACTCATTTTGCACGCTGAGTAGAAAAAGCAATGGAAACGATTGGAATATTTTTTTGAAAGTTAAATCATAACAAATTTTAAAACAACTGAAACTGCATAATAATAATACTACGCAGGAGCGTACGGTTAATTCACCGACCTCATCAACCGTTGACTTGCACAACTCGATCCTAAGGTCCTCAACAGCGAGCTGATCTGCTTGCAGTTGGAGGCACATCATCGGGAAGTTGTTTACTTGCAGGTGCAACGTCTGGGTAATTATTAATATTATTAAACAAGTTCTGAAATCACCCGCAATAACGAAGGTGATCTCATGAGAGCAAAGCGAAGACACTAATTAGTATGGACTGTAAAATCGGAGAATCCATGTCTGAGAGCATTAAAAGCCAGGAAGAATCCAATCTTAGAAAAAATTTAAAGAACAGGTCGGTAAATAAATGTGTGAACTGGGAGACGGGCTCGTTGAAATACACGGAAATACGCAGGTAGTATCGGTGTGAAGGGTTTCTACTGAACAACACGCGGAGCGAGCAACCGTACACGCGCAGATGGATAAGCATCTCGTCCTGAGACTGATTCTATTTTGGCCGCTTTTCGTTCGAGCAGCTAGTGCTATCAAGGAACATGCCCCCTTTACCTCGCTTTCCCGATGAGTATATTTTAAAAGCACTCATCGCGTGTTCTAACTCGCTTTGGTCCGCGCTTTCCCTACAGTAAACAGCATCAGTCCGGCACTTCACACGCTTGAATACTGGTAAAGTAATCTTCGAAGACCATCGTTTCTCAACCATTCCAGCCCCAACTCGAAGACGCCTCAACTGGCATACCGCCGACAGCCCACACTCAGCTGACGAGAAGGTCTTAACATGGGAATGAACTATTCCTCCTTCGCTGTGCGCCAAAGCGCAGTTAAAAAACTGAGATTAGATGCTAGTATAAACCGCTAAAAAAGAAGCGTTCTGAAGAAAAGAAGGAAGGCACCATTTAGTTTGGAAATAAGGGAACGCGGAATCTATGTAGATGGGGCATAGAAACAGTAAGTTGAGAAAAAAGTTTATGAAACAAGATAAAAGTTGAAAGAGAAAGTAGTAGTGTCTGCAAACAAGACAGCAGTGAACCGAAGAAGGGTGATCCTTAACATAACGAAAAATATTTTATTTTAACAAAAAGGCCTACATAACGCTTAGCGCAGGCCCTAACACATTTTCCCCCTGGGAGTGTTAATTCCCATAGATACAATAAATTCTCATAAATACAATAGCCTTAGGGAAACTGATAAATTATCATCAGTGGTTTGCAAGTTTACATACGAAGAACAACGAATAAAATCCGTAATAAAAAGTGAGATGCCTTGCTCATATTTATTAGGTAACAGCAGTACTTCGGATAAATAGCAACCCTCGTAGTTAAACATTAATTGTACACGAATTATTGAGTCATTATTTTCGTTCTTACTTCCAGAAATCAGCAGAATAGGCAATTCACACTAATGAAAATGATTTCGTCAAGAGAAATAAACGTGAACGGGGGGCACAAGCTTCCCCAAATCGTACAAACCAGAATTGAATTCAAAAGGACACCATATCCTTCATTCGGCATCATTTCATCACCTTTGAACGTTAATATTTTTTTCTACTTGTCTCAAATTTGTCCAGAAATACTACCCTCACAAGATTTTGGGAAACATGTCTCGTAAATTCATATTTTTATTTTTTTTGCAAAAATACTTCGCCTTAGGAAATGTCTAAAAAACCGTTATCACTGTTATTCTCGAGCGTGAGAATGTCGACCAAAGTTTATCCGTGTGTGTAAGGACAATTCGTCACTGTTCGGTCGGAAAAACAAGCGGCGATTGTTTGGGGTAGATGTAGGCGTGTCAGATGTCGCGGCCTCAAGTGCGGCGAGCGCAGGCATAGAGAACGACGCACACACGAACACACGCACGATACAAGCCGAGGTTTTGCAGGGCAAGGAGGCGGACGGGACGTCTGAACACAGGCCCGCACAACCGGAGCCAATCACCGCTTGCCAAAGGAATGACGCAAGAAGGTGTGTCTGAGAACACACCAATGAGAGTCCCAGACGTCAGAATAAGCAAGAATTCCGCCAATGAGGTTGCAGATGCTGCCTCTGTAGAATAGAAGCGTCGAGAACGATCGAGAAAGAGGGAAGCGAAACACATATAAGGCCCGTAGAAGGAAGCAGGAGGAGGATTTTTTTGAACACACGTGAGAGACTGCGCAAGACGTCTGAGGGTGTTCTACACAATAGGCCAGCCTCGTCGGCTGGCCTTATACCCAACTGCAACTTGAAAGTTAATAATTCGAGGCACATAAAATAACGTTGGACGTCGGAAGTCATTGAAGCATCGTCTTACAAAGGAAGCCTAATCGAAGTAAACCAGCCTCGCATCGGTGATCGTCATGAATAAACGCGTCGGAGATTCAACCAAGAGCATTCAACATCTGTGCATCGGGGTCGAACTCACAGTCAACTTCAGCGGCAGTCGTCAACATTGCAAATGGCAAACAGTTAAGTTCGTCCACCCACAATGCGTAAAGCAACACGCAAATCTACAGTGAAGTGGCTTGCCATTGAGACTCTTAAGACACTCCAGGCACCACGGCGGCTGTGAACTCGAGTTGGAATGCCGGCGGCACGATGAGGGAGCGGCAGAGGCGTCGCTGCAGCGCGGGCAAGACATCAGCCTACACCTGCAGCAAACCTAAAGCTACGACGCGGAACATCAGCAGTGAGCAACAGCATCGTCAGTGAATGTCCATCAGTGAATCATTTATTATCAAAAGTGCGAGTGCTTCATAGTTGTGAGAGCTCTTTTAGGTGGTGATTGAAGTTCAATTTCAGATGTAGAGCAGCACACAGATAAGTGCTTTCCAAGGTATCGTGAAGAATCATCTAATTTTATAGGCAACCGATTTATTGTGTCTATTTAGTCGAGGATCGACTTCCCGTTGTATGATTCGACACCGTGTCACAATTCCAGGTTAAATCGTGATGTGTTACTCTCGCAAATATTATGATTTGTGTTACTGTGGATGCGTGAATCGTTGTCAACGAGGGAGTATTTGTAACTTGAAGGCTCGGTAAGCAGCACATTTGTATGATGTCGTGTTTAAATATTGTGGCGGTAGAAACTTACGTATTTTTCATTGACGCCGCTGTGCCATTTCAAATCATTTCGTTCCCATGCCTTGTGTGTTTATCCACGTGTTCATCTCAAAAATAAATGTGTCTTAATCTTTCAAATTCTTTTATTCTCCATGTCTGGTATACAGGTGTACGCAAGCATAAAGGATAATACTATAACATGTGTGGGGGTTGGAATTCCCTCAGCGTATGGAAAGGGGGTCCTAAACCCACCCCCTTCTCTGTATCGCAACAGGAGAAATATATATTAATTGTCCTATGTAAGCGTACTGTCTGTATATCAACATGGAGATTTTTTTATTATTTTCAGTTGTCTAAAAAATCTGTTTCTTCTTTTTTTTAATTCAGTCAAATAGTCGCTCGATAATTAAGCAGAATTTTCTGCAAGTACAATTCATCCGTGTCATTTCGTGGGCATTCCAACTTGGAGTAAAATTTCTAACGTAGAGAGCGGTGCCGTGGACGTGCTGTACCGACGCCTAACGCCGGTCGCGCGGTTGAAGGACGGAGTAATAAAATGGAGATTCTGGCAGCTGCAGTCGGACTAAATCTGAGCGCCTAATTTGAAGTGTACTTGACTAAGTGTTATCCATGGCCATTAATTTCGAAATGCTATGAGGAATTGATATTTTCCGAGATCTTTGCTCAGTTTTCTCGTGCCGCTGAGTTAATTCAGTTAATGTTGTTTGAGAAAATATTAAATCAAAGTTCAATTGATAGCGTTGTCTTCTTGGCACATTTTCTTTTTGGTGCATCCGAGAGGCAGCATAATTTGGCCACGTTCCGTAACAGGATGAAATGCAAATTGGATTGTGTGCTTCGTGATATCTATTTCTCAGCATGGGTGAATTTTTTAAATGATTTATGCGGTGTCCGAATATTTTTTTTGTGTGTGTAATGATCAAACAGTCAATTCAATCATATAAGTGCTCAATGTTAAATAGAAATTTCTGCCTGTTAAATTTTTCTCGATGCATTTTTGAGTGCCGTCTAATTGACGGCCCAGAGTTTGAGGAGACAGGCAGGCACTGGACACTGCTCGTGGGGCGATAAACCAAATTCTTGTGGTCGTAGCCAGACCATCTCCTGAAGTGGCTAATTTAAACGAGCGAGACTAAGTCATTTGAAGCTGAGTGATCCATTAACATTAGTTTTTTATAAATCAAATAAGAAACTCACTTCATCAGTATTACACAAAGTGTTCAAGCTCGTCATAATGCTGAGTTGACTTGATGTAACTTTCCACAGCGAATCTAGCCCCAATTATTTAGAATAATGAAGCATGGTTTCCTGAGCATTTCTAATTTTCTTGAACTTCCAAAACCATCAAATTCTGTCAAATGCTGCAGTGAGTCATCAAATTTAAATGTCCTTCATTCTTCAGTGGAAATTTACAGTTGAATGTGTTATGAGTAGAAATAATCATTGTGCATCAGTAGATAAGCTCTGCTGCGTTTGCTAGGAGAATACTTGCTCTATTTTCTTGACGCTGTGTTCTATAAAATTTTTCTTGAGTGCTAAAAATTTTTTTTTGGTTGAATTTTATATCATGTGTACAATTATTAGGTTTAACTGAATTTAGGTGTGCAGCGATGGCTCTGGAGAATAACGCCGTAAATTTAGCAAACACCGCCTCATCTTAAGAGAATCTTTGGAACAAGTTTACATTTATCTGGGCTTTGAGACATTCAGTAATTAATCTAGTTGGAATTTTCTTTTAAATGATACCTCACTTATAAATAATTTGCAAAAATTTTGGGCCTCGTGTGCGTCAAGCTTCTCCAATCAGCTTCAGCAACATAATTCATATTTTCACTCGTTGATATCTGAGTGCTTCAATTATAAAATTGACATCTGCTGAGAAGCAGTAATGGGAATTTTGAGAATCAATTTCCTTGCTATCAAAGGGGTGGTAAATTCTTGTTGCAAAATTGTTGAATGAATTAAGTGACGGTGCTTAGGATAAAAATTAAATGTAGTGTGTTAAAGTAAGTGATGATTTTCTACGATGCTGCGCATTCAGTTCGTGGTCTAATTTTATTTGCTTAGATAGAAATGACGCCGCTGCTCGTGTGTTAAGTAAAGTAAATTCGTCATCCTCTTCTTATCACAAGATCATTGTGATAAGCTCCAGTACATCAGAGTGAGAATTTAAATAATTGCTTCAATAATAATACACCAAAATCATTAAATATTTTGGGTGATTTTTCACATGTGCCAAGTATACAATCCATTTCGACCCTGACATGAGCTAATCCATACCTTTATATCAAATTCACTGAGCATAAAATTTTGCTTCCTTAACTTTTATAAATTCATGATGTTTGAAAATTTCCTTTTGATGTGAATTCGACAGTAGAGCGTAGTAATTTAAGATTATTCAATCCTAGCTGCCTTCAGGTAGGAAGGAATTTTATTATATTAAGTGTCTGTAGATTTTAAAAGGTAAACACGTGGATTAAATGCAATTTTTTTTGTAGTCTAAACGGTTAAATGTCGCCGATAAAATAATTTTTCTCTATCAGTTTGAGCGCGTATTGAATTTTGAGCTCGCATTTTTGTTTAAATCGTTGATTGCCCAGAATAGGAACTTTCAAGTTGATGCTCATCATGATGAATTGAAACTTTTAATAATTTTGTTAACACTGGAATATACCACCCAATTGGAGTTTGTTCCTAAGGAGTTAATGAAAATTAAAGAGGAGATTTGCTGTATCAAGGAGGATTTTTGCTGTATCAAAGTGAGAATTTCATGAAGTCAGCTACAATACTCGATATATAAATTTCGTGTTTGAAGTTGCAAGCGTAATGCATTTAATATTTTTATAAACTCTTAAATGATGCTGTCCATTCTCGTCGGTAATTCAAACTGAATTATTGTGTGACACTGAGAGTGTGTTCTTGCTTAGGCAAAGTTAACGAGTTAGCTTCACGGAAATATGAGCGTTTCACATTGTCGGAAATGTACAATATTCCATATGGAGACTTTATTTTCTGTTAGATGGATTTAATACAGCGTGAGAATTGAAATGAAAAGCATTGCAGTGAATACATGGAATTTATCTTAACAATAAGAATCAGCGTGACAGTCTGCGGTGCAGCGAAGCTATGTAATTTATGGCCGTTCTGAGCCAAGGCTATAAAATTCTCTTGTGCGTGAAGTTAGGTGTGGTATTACGTGAGGTTGGAATGTAGGATATGAAAGTAGGGAACGTCTGAGAGAGTATGATCTGTAACATTGATTTATAAATGTGTCGTATCAAAAATGACGAGTTATTTGAGTCAAACTGGTGAAGGTGTGAGCGCCGTTGTGTGGGAATTTCTTGATCACTCTTTCCCCATAATGTTGTTGACGCTGACACTGGTCATTCTCAAACATCATTGGTATACGTCATTAACTTCATTTTTGTTCATTGTTCTGTGGGTATGATAATCATTAGGGTGGTAATTCCCTTAATGCGTTGTTTGACGACGTTAGTGAAACTTTGAAACAGAAAGAATATATACAAATTGTATGTACGAACGATGTCGTCGAGCAACGTGGAATCATTTAAATGTGCTGCTCTGAATCTGGGGCTGAGAATCGGATATTTTATTTCTGCATTTCTTTGTATGTCGGTGTTGTTAGAATGTCGGATCGCTAGAAAAGCCTTCGCGGCCGAGTATAACGTAAAGTCCGATGACCTGATAATACCCAATGTGTGTGTAATTTTTTTTTGGTATGTCGGTATTGTTAGAATGTCGGATCGCTAGAAAAGCCTTCGCGGC
This sequence comes from Morinoia aosen, assembly GCA_030386875.1. Classification (NCBI taxonomy): domain Eukaryota; kingdom Metazoa; phylum Arthropoda; class Malacostraca; order Amphipoda; family Talitridae; genus Morinoia; species Morinoia aosen. The sequence goes on along the minus strand of CM059567.1, from coordinate 29,597,671 downwards.
CGAGTATAACGTAAAGTCCGATGACCTGATAGTACCCAATTCATGTGTAATTTTCTCTTGTGTGTCGGTGTTGGCATAATGTCTGATCGTTAGAAAAGCCTTCGCGGCAGAGTATAACGTAAAGTTAGACGCCTTGCCAATACCCAATGTATATGTTTTTTTTTATTGGTGCGTATTCAGGATTTCGGCCGACAAGGTAAATCTCCTGCGAGTTCGTACATCATGTGTAAGAATGTTCATATAGTCTTGTGCCAAGGTAATCGACGCCTACGATTGAAAAATGGGGCTGGTCGTAAGTTACTGGAATGAGATGTATTATTTTCTTCGAAATATTTAGGTGAATCAACTGATTAGTAACACCGTCGAACGAATTTCGGCTTTGTCTAGAGTTGGTTGAGGATGCCGGATTAACTATTTTATGTATGTATGTAGGAATTCTTCGCGTAGCTCACATCCGCCTCCCTCAAGGCAGATTTGAAGGAAACCGAGGAACCATTCTTACGTTGAGCGACCATGTAATGCGCTGTCTCTCGATTACCAAGTAACCATGTTAGACAATTAAACGCGTATTTACGGAAGTTGATCTTGGCACTATAACGCGAACCTAAGGGGTTGATGTCATGCTAGGCGCCGAGCTGACTGAGAACAAAACCTGAAGGTCTTCGCAAATAAATGTGCTTCATTTTCTACAATTATAATGAAAGAGCTTATGAGCTCCGACGTGGGAGTCCAACGCGTATTGACGCCGTAATCTACAGGATTTGTCCGCGATTTGACGCAACGAGAATCTACGGAATTTCCACGAGTTCACGTGACGCCAAGGATGAATTTTAATGGAAAAGCTTCAGTAACTTCGAGTCTCAGCAGGGGGCCCCTCCCCAGGATCAGTAGCGAGCCAGGATCGGTAGTAAGCCGAGGATCAGTAGCAAGCCGAGGAGCAGCAAGTCACAGGAACAACAACAACAAGCTGAAGCTAGGCGCGCAGGAGGAGCAACAGCAAGTTTTTGTTGCAAGAAAAACGTCTACTTTGAATCACAGGATGAAATGATAACTATGAGGAAGAAAACTTGAGGTTGGAAAATTACCTCCATTTGAGATTGTGTTTTTGGGTGGATTGCAACCGAGAAAGCTGAAAGGATGTCTCCACTTGTAACAAATTCGCCGATTTTTCCGATCTCTAATTTATATGTTTATCTATGTTGATGAATTTGCCGAGGGCAATTTGAGAATAATATGTCGTGTGTGTTTTATTTGATGCGTGCAAGTTGTCGGATATGTGCGGTATCTTTACTGTGTTCTTTGCTATTTGCGTACTACAATAATGGGTGTAAGAAATGCGTTTCAATTATTTAGTGTGTGTCAGGCATTAATGAATTTTTGTTATAAAAGCGTCAACATAGGCGTGTTGCAAGAAGGTAAATCATGAGGTGATACGCAAGGACATTCTGATGTCGGGGAAAGCGAAGGAATTGAAAGAAGGGGATGAACATTTTCTAATTTTTAAACGTAAGGGATATGTCACGGTCATAATTAAAATTAACGGGTGAAAATTTGAACCAACTTTGCAAGTTGGCCCAAATTTTTCTGGGGCGATGAGGGTATTGTCCAGAAATACTACCCTCACAAGATTTTGGGAAACATGTCTCGTAAATTCATATTTTTATTTTTTTTGCAAAAATACTTCGCCTTAGGAAATGTCTAAAAAACCGTTATCACTGTTATTCTCGAGCGTGAGAATGTCGACCAAAGTTTATCCGTGTGTGTAAGGACAATTCGTCACTGTTCGGTCGGAAAAACAAGCGGCGATTGTTTGGGGTAGATGTAGGCGTGTCAGATGTCGCGGCCTCAAGTGCGGCGAGCGCAGGCATAGAGAACGACGCACACACGAACACACGCACGATACAAGCCGAGGTTTTGCAGGGCAAGGAGGCGGACGGGACGTCTGAACACAGGCCCGCACAACCGGAGCCAATCACCGCTTGCCAAAGGAATGACGCAAGAAGGTGTGTCTGAGAACACACCAATGAGAGTCCCAGACGTCAGAATAAGCAAGAATTCCGCCAATGAGGTTGCAGATGCTGCCTCTGTAGAATAGAAGCGTCGAGAACGATCGAGAAAGAGGGAAGCGAAACACATATAAGGCCCGTAGAAGGAAGCAGGAGGAGGATTTTTTTGAACACACGTGAGAGACTGCGCAAGACGTCTGAGGGTGTTCTACACAATAGGCCAGCCTCGTCGGCTGGCCTTATACCCAACTGCAACTTGAAAGTTAATAATTCGAGGCACATAAAATAACGTTGGACGTCGGAAGTCATTGAAGCATCGTCTTACAAAGGAAGCCTAATCGAAGTAAACCAGCCTCGCATCGGTGATCGTCATGAATAAACGCGTCGGAGATTCAACCAAGAGCATTCAACATCTGTGCATCGGGGTCGAACTCACAGTCAACTTCAGCGGCAGTCGTCAACATTGCAAATGGCAAACAGTTAAGTTCGTCCACCCACAATGCGTAAAGCAACACGCAAATCTACAGTGAAGTGGCTTGCCATTGAGACTCTTAAGACACTCCAGGCACCACGGCGGCTGTGAACTCGAGTTGGAATGCCGGCGGCACGATGAGGGAGCGGCAGAGGCGTCGCTGCAGCGCGGGCAAGACATCAGCCTACACCTGCAGCAAACCTAAAGCTACGACGCGGAACATCAGCAGTGAGCAACAGCATCGTCAGTGAATGTCCATCAGTGAATCATTTATTATCAAAAGTGCGAGTGCTTCATAGTTGTGAGAGCTCTTTTAGGTGGTGATTGAAGTTCAATTTCAGATGTAGAGCAGCACACAGATAAGTGCTTTCCAAGGTATCGTGAAGAATCATCTAATTTTATAGGCAACCGATTTATTGTGTCTATTTAGTCGAGGATCGACTTCCCGTTGTATGATTCGACACCGTGTCACAATTCCAGGTTAAATCGTGATGTGTTACTCTCGCAAATATTATGATTTGTGTTACTGTGGATGCGTGAATCGTTGTCAACGAGGGAGTATTTGTAACTTGAAGGCTCGGTAAGCAGCACATTTGTATGATGTCGTGTTTAAATATTGTGGCGGTAGAAACTTACGTATTTTTCATTGACGCCGCTGTGCCATTTCAAATCATTTCGTTCCCATGCCTTGTGTGTTTATCCACGTGTTCATCTCAAAAATAAATGTGTCTTAATCTTTCAAATTCTTTTATTCTCCATGTCTGGTATACAGGTGTACGCAAGCATAAAGGATAATACTATAACATGTGTGGGGGTTGGAATTCCCTCAGCGTATGGAAAGGGGGTCCTAAACCCACCCCTTTCTCTGTATCGCAACAAATTTAAGCAGTGTTAAATTTGGAGCATTTCAGAAAAAAAATCATCCGTATTTTTCTGAGACTTGACGCGCCGTTAACAGCAAGGGAAACCACTTATTTGACATGTAAGCCCGCCTAAGTATTGTCAAATGCAAAAGCAGGTCTTGCACTTGACGCTGGTGACTTCATCAATAAGCGCCAACACAGATTTCGAATTTTTTTTGAAGTTCATACTCATTTTAAGCTTCAAATTTTCCATCTAAAAGCATCGTTTCGGTTGATGTCACATATTCATGATCACCCTTCAACTGTTACAAATTGGTTACATGAAAATATGAGACAGAAAAAACACTTTAATAAACCCTATCACCACAGGAGGTCTCAAAAATTGTATACGAGTTGAATCAAAGCAATTAGGTAGTTGCACTGCTGAGTGTTGCGCACTGTTGGTCACACCGTATTGAGAAAACCCTATGTCAACCAGAAAGCACTCGGTATGCCAGATATGCAGAAGTACGATCACAAACCCATATCTGATAGAAAGAAATGCAGCTGATTGTTTACAACAGTTCACTCTTACCTTTAAGTTTTTGAACGATTTGAATTCAAGCGCACGGCTTCTGTAACAAACTTGAATTTCTTCGAGTTGGTCACAAGTTTTCAGCAACGGGCCAAATCTTTCAGGATCCATGTCGACGCAGCTGAGGAAAAAAAGCACGTTGAGTTGTTCGCTTTGTTGGCAACTCGCAGTAAAATGGAAAATTTAGACAGTAATCTTTTCATTTAAACAATATTTTGTTGCACGTGGAACAAATTTCTATATTACTTCATAATATAAACACCTATTTTGTAACATTCAGCTACATGTAAATACTATGATCTCACTCGTAACAAAAATGAAACGCGTGAGCGCTTAATATAATGAACTTCTCATTCTATGGCATCCGTTATATTAATAGGAAGTCGCACACGAGTACCGTGACCGTCAACAATACTAGCTTCTGAGCAGTATACGGTAATGAACCGAAAACATAATATTCTAAGAAACTCTTATAGGCACAAGAAATTCGAATAAAATCTTTTAGTACAAAGATTTCACAAATTTTTTACACTTAAGTCAACGTTTAAATATAGGATGAAATTTAAATTCCCATGCACGCAGTTACACGCTGGTTAATAGGGAATAAAAATGTTTGACAACGCAACATTAATTTTTGAAGAGGTGGGACATCTTTCAAGCCATTAAGCCCTTAAAAGCCTGCACTCATGGGCTGAAATACGCGTTTAGTATTAAGATTCAGATAGCAACAGTAGATCAGCATGCTACAGAAGCAACAAATACAAGCAATTTGTGGCAATACAACTAGTGAGCGTTATCTGGCTCAAAAATAGCCACACTTCCTACTATGAGCGGCAAAAAGAGCGCTCAAAAAAGCTAGAACGCATTCCCAACACCTGAGATGACGACCCTCATCATCCACATCGATTGTGTGGAACAACCGGAATGTTCTCAAGCTTGGCTGCAGGAAGTCTTCAAGGTTCGTATCCAACTCAGAGACGTCAGAGAACGAGAGCTCTTTCAGAAGGAGCCGCAGCTTGCGTTTCATGCTCAGTTTCACGACGCAGCTCAGGCGCAGCACCTCCAGTGACTTGCAGCACTGCAGGTCTTCGAAAAATTTTTCAGTCGACTTTAAACTCTGTAGAAAAGAGAGTTGTTCATTTCACTGGTAGCGTCATTGATGTACTGAACAACCACAACGTTCAAGAAGTGGTACTAAGCTGGGAAGAGTGTATCCTACCAGTTTGATGTTGTTTCACCTAAAATTCATTACGAAATGGTATTCAGAGGAAATGTTTAATTAGTCAACCATTCAATATTACATAAATATGATAGGGGATGGTCAAGATTACAGTACATTACCAACTTGCCAAATTTACATTTCGACGTACGCTTATTATTTTCTCATATTCTTCGTGCAATCCATCTCATGATAAACTATTAAAAATAGAAGACTCAAAACTTGTTGAATGAACGGTGAATCCTTTTGAAAAATCGATTGAAATTTGTTTTGAAAATGATACAGGAAATTGATCCGCTGAAATCTGCATAGGCATGAACCTACACCACCACCACCACCACCAACAACAACAACATAAACACCAACGATGTAGTACTGAAGTAGGGGCTCGAGTTCGGTAGCTTTATCAACTATTTAAGGAACATAACTCTGAGCTACATAAAAACTATAGGCCAAACAACACCTACGAGCTACTGATTAACTGAGACACATAAAGCACACACATCAAGGCAGACGGTTTTGAGCTTGCGGCATTTAGAGAAGATTTCTTTGAGGCTGGTGAAATGATGACGTTTTTTGGAGAAGCGCAGCGACAGAACTTCCAGATTACATGCAAGCCGGCCTGCAACAGACGTGGTCGAGTCAGCTTTACCATTTATAATAATCTTCCTAGTCTACACATCATTGTCATCCATGGAATCGAAGCGGTCAAGTAGAGCGAATACAGAAATTACTGAATACCATAATTAACGCTATCGCTAAAGTCCGTCATCAGAGTGATTTTCAACAGTTTGTTTAAGTAGCATGAGAGCATTTTATACGTTTCGACAGGTGCAAGAAAGGAAAACGAGCAATATGAACATTATTAGTGGCAGGAAAGGGGACGTAAAACTATGAATTAAAATTATAAAGATATCCGCCAACGAAGTTGCACCGTACACCTACCTCACGAGAGACAATTCATACAAGAAAGTTGAAAGAAAACTAGTGAAAAAACGCCAAATTTTTGTCACACCGACACTTGAAAGTGAAATATCTCACCAGTTTTTTTCCTCAGAAGTACACTGGGAGGTCGAGGACAAAACATACGAGGGTCAACTACAACTTCTGACTCCCACTCAACATAGGCCATCGTCAAATAGAAGGTTCCTTAATGTTTCAACTTAAAAAAAAAAGAGATGAAAATGAGAATTGGAAACAATAGACGAAACCGACCAATACTCTGTACCTATTTCCATCATTAAAAGTACGTAAAAATGATTAATTTTAGAACAAGATGTTCTGAATGGGCGAGAGTAGCCAATGCAACCTCAAGTACATGTTCAAGCAGTCATTAAATGAACAGCAGTCATGGATTGTTATGAACTTGTAAAAACATCGGAATATTTGGAAGATTCCTCAGGGTATTTTTACCACTAAAACATGTTGAAAACCCATTCCCAGTTTCCCACTGATACACTCACAACGGGTAATTTTTGAGACTATAAAATACTACCGACAAAGCGGCATTTCCCCTGCTCTCACCAATGGCCGCTAAAATGTTGATGTTTGCATAGCATCGGTGCTCATCCAGGTGAAGTGTGGTGAGATGTTCTCCATTCAAGATCAGCATCTTGTACATAACTAACTGGTACGATTGTGGTCGTCTCACGAGAGGAGCTGTATACCTGCTCAAGTCAATTGTGACGTCACACTATAATTGTCCGAGATTTCATGCAATTCGAAGAAGAAGCAGCAAACGCTCACCAAGATTCAAATGTAGAAAAAAATAGGTAGAAGAAAAGTACTGTTGAACGCAACGAATAGAGGTGCAGGAGGTGAAATCGTTTGGTCCAACGAAAAGTTTAGTTGGCTCATAGCTGGCATAATGACCACCGTCATAAAGAAGAATACCTTTATAATCGTACCTGATTTACAGAGTTTGTCGTACCATTAAACTAACAATTGTTATGGTTCAGGTGGCCATCACGCAAGCCCCTCTCGTTTTGTGAGACCGAATCGGCGAAATCAATACGAAAGCATACATTGTTGGGTGTTGCTATAGTGTGACGTCTACTACACTATAACATGAGATCTACCTCTAGCTAGCACTATAGCGTGAAGTTAGGTTAGGTTCCAAACGATATTACTCATTGTCTTGCATTAAATTTAGTGGTAAACACTTAATCTGTACATCTGAAACTGCGCTTGGGTAGGCGCTATGTGGTGGTAGACCTCACGCTATAGTAGTACCCATTGCTGGCACCTTGAAGCCTACGTTGGGTAATGTTTCCCAATAGATTTGCTAATAGCAAGCAGTAAACCTCTCAGCGAGATGAGGCGATTGCTCTAACCGCAAATGTCAGCACCCAGTAAACTAGTTCAGAGATTATTTGCCACGATTATGGTCAAACGATAAAAATTAAATGTGACCCCCGTGTTTGCCAGGTCGCAATACCATGAAAGTCTCAGTATGGTAGATACAGGAACATAGAGCAGGGGTTCTCAAAGTTTTTCCAACCATGACCACTTTTATTACAGAAAATACGTTGAGAACCCCTCACATATGTTCCCCTCAGAAAAATATATATATTTATATATGCCTTCAATGTTGAATTCGTTAAATTTTGCGGACCCCACTTTGAGAACCCCTGATCTAGAGCATACTCGAAAGTTCATACATTGTCTTGATCATTTGCAAGTTTTACGTCTCCGCGAACAGAACGATATTCCCAAAGAATTGCTCCGTACCGCAGCTAGTGGTACGTGATACCGGTATTGAACTGTAATTACGAAAAACGGCAATCATAATGGAAAAGCATGCCTGAAAAATCTATTTGCATGCATAAATATTACGAAAAATCAACAATTTCATGTAATCCTCAATATTGTTCTGCAGTTTTGACTTCAAGCTCCACCCTGCAACGCTTCAAAATCGATGGATGCAAACATATATTTTTGACACTAGTTGCTCATCAATACAGGAAAGCTCAACTATTTCCCTCAATGAAAGAGACTGAACAAACACAGACCAGCGCATGCGGGAGCTTATTTGACGTAGCTGAACGTACACTGTACTGCCTGCAGTGCCAACACACACATCGTGAACCAAATCACTAGGGTTGCCTAGAGCTACTTACGAGGCAGTGCAGGACTTCAACGCAGAGCGCCAGATGCAGTCGTCAGCGTTGAGGTCAACTGTGCTCCGTCTGCCCACCATTGTATATATGAGAGCTTGCCACCGACGACACACTGGAAAGTGAGATACGTAACTTTGAGATTAGAATATAATTTAGTTTAAGCCCAACAAAGGTGCTCCCAAGAGAGGAAGGCGGAAGACACCATTCAGTATGAAATCAATGAAATGGGCAATCTGTGTTCAGGGTATTTCCACACCCTGCATTTAGAAACAGCAAGTTAGTTAAAAAGCTAATGGAAAAAGGAAAATTTTACCTAAGAAAGTAGTAGGCGCTGAAAAAAAAGACAGCAGTAACCCCCCCCCCTCTCTCTCTCTCTCCCCCAAAAACGATCTTTGGTTCGTAGATCATCGATCTTATTATTATTATTTTATAAAAAAATTTTGGCCTCCCTTAATTGCACGACAAAGATGTTCTAAGAGAGGAAGGAGGAAGGCACCATTTAGTATGGAGTTGAGGGAACGCGGAATCTATGCACAAGGTGCACAGAAACAGGAAGCTAAGAAAGAAGTTCATGAAACAAGAAAACAGTTGAAGAAGAAAGTAGTAGATGCTGAAAAACAGGACAGCAGTGAACCGAAAAAAGATGGTCCGTAACAAAACAAAAACCTATTCTATTTCAACAAAAGGAAGCCTACCTAACCTTTAGCTCAGGCCCTCACATAGTCCCCCTGGGAGCGCTAATTCCCATAGATACAATACCTGTATCCCCCTGAGGGGAGATCATCGATCTTCTGCGGTTGCATCTGCCATCACCTTATTCACCATGAAACACTTATTTTTTTATAAATTCACAAAGTAGTTTTGTATATTTAGCAAAACAGCATTTATCCCAAAAATATTGTAGGATACATCATTATCGAACAACAATATTCAAGAAATGTGTACACTTACGTTATATTTACATACATACATACATATACCGGGCTTATCCTCCCCATGGGAGGGTAGCCGACAGCAGGCCACAATCACCACACTTAGTCACTAGGAGGCGAGAGAGGCAGCACTGGCCGCACCTGAACTGCCAGGATCAGCAGCAGCCCAGCACAACCACCTTCCACAGTCAGGCCCGACAGCAACAGCTGGTTTACCCCGACCGCTTCATTGAGTGCAGCCCCTCTTCCGCACATGACAGGTCAACCCCATCACACGCGGGCAGCTTCCAGTAACGCGTCAAAAATAAAATTACCTCCTTATACACTGCCCCCACTCACTTCTGTCCGCAGCCATCCCTCTCGCCACGTCCACAGTCAGACCCCTCTCATACAAAGCACGTCGCACTCCATCCATCCAACTCATCCGTGGTCTACCTCGCGCTCGGAGACCACTCACTTCCGACATATATATCTTTTTCACCAGCCGCTCAACATTCATTCTTTCTACATGCCCAAACCATCCAAGCACTCTTTCATCCACTCGCCTGCTCAACTTTTTGATAACACCCGTCTGCTCCCTAACCAACTCATTCCTGATCCTATCTCTTCTAGTTACTCCATACATGCTCCTCAAACACTTCATCTCAAACACATCCAACTTCCTCCTCTCAGCTGCTCTCAACCCCCAGGACTCTGCTCCATACAACAAAACTGGCACAATCAAACTTTCATACAGTCCCCTCTTAGCATTCATACTCGAACTCCAGCATTCAAAAACTTTCCTCATTGCACCCAATGTCTTACAACCTTCACTCACTCGATGCTTCACTTCTACTTCCATACTATCCTTAACAGTCACATCCGACCCGAGGTACCTAAAATGCTCTACCTCCTCTAAAACTTCCCCATTCAACCTCACATCCAAAGTTCCAGACACTCCACCTCTTGAACATCTCATCACCTTACTTTTATTCACATTTACCCTCAATTTCCGCCTTTCGCACACTCTACCAAACTCTGTAACCAGTCTCCTCAGTTTTTCCTCTGAATCAGCCACAAGCGCTGTATCATCTGCAAACAACAGCTGACACACTTCCCAATACATACCATTTCGTCCCACCAACTGCGCACCTTTTCCCAACACTCTGGCATTCACTTCTCTCACCACATCATCCATAAACAAATTAAACAACCACGGCGACATCACACATCCCTGTCTCACACCTGTCACAACTGGGAACCATTCACTCACCTCATTCCCTACTCTCACACATGCTCTGCTATCAATGTAGAAACTCTTGATCGCATTCAACAGTCTCCCACCCACTCCATACAAACTTACCACTTGCCATAAAGCCTCGCGATCCACTCTGTCATACGCTTTCTCTAGATCCATAAATGCCCAATATACATCCTTTCCCTTTAATAAGTATTTTTCATTCACCTGCCTCACAGCAAACATTTGATCCACACAACCTCTACCACACCTAAAACCACACTGTTCTTCAGCAAGCACACGATCCGTCAACACTCACTCTTCCAATTAACACTCTTCCATACAGCTTCCCAACGACACTCAGTAGACTTATACCCCTAGAATTACTGCACTCATACCTGTCACCTTTCTCCTTGTACAACGGAACTACGCACGCGCTACTCCAATCAACCGGCACTTTACTAGCCTCGAAACACACATTTAATAAACGCACCAACCATTCTATAACCACATTTCCTCCTTTCTTTAGACATTTAACCGTGCAGCCATCCAAACCTGGAGCTTTCCCATTTTTCATTTCATCCAACGCACATCTCACCTCTGCACTTCTTATTCGACTTCTATTCACTTCACCAAACACAGGCATTCTAACATCACTTCCAACAGCTACTAATTCAGTCCTGCAGTCCTGCAGTCACTAATTCAGTTTTTATTAATACTTAATGAAAGCTAAATAAAGGCCCGATCCAGCTAATGTTTGCTATTTTCAAAGTTGATTACCACAATTGACTTTAAATTTGAATTGAATATTTAACTTCAGTTTGACCCGTCGCAGTTAACGTGTTAAAAATAATATGAACCCATTTTCATGTGTTTATTTTGTTGACTCGTTTAATCGAGTTACTATTACATACTTAAGTATGTATGTACAATCAAGTGGCCTTCTTGCAGTGGGACACTTGGCAACACAATGTGACCCTAGACTGATAAAACTTTCGATAATACGTGATCTGATAATACGTATTATCGACCACCGAGTATTACAACTGTTAATTGACATTTGAATAAAAATTAACAAATGCGCATTTCCGAATAAGCAATTCAATATGACAATACAAAACATTCATTATAAAAATTTCCTGGAATTTGTAATTCCAACATATAGCAAAACATCGATAATTTCAGCACTACTAATAACTACATTATTGATACTCTCAACTGCTTGCGTCCTATGCTAATCTATTCTGTACTATTTCATGCCTTCAATGTTCTGCGATTAATTAGTCCCAACTATTGACGGGAAATATGGTATCCAAACAAAATTCACAGACCATGTCTCTGGAATTATGAAGCATTTCATTTATTGAAGATTAGATAATTATTCCGATAATTAAAACAATCAAGTTCTCTGTATACCACTCCATCATGGTCCCTTGAGACTTATACTTCAAAAAATTAATTTCACTTCATAATAATTGTAAAACGAACCTATTTCAACGCGCAGCTTCTCTTTTAAATCCAAGAACTGAAAAATATGCATCAGGACATCATCGTTGAGACGATGAATGGAAGGCGTTTTGGCGCAGGGAGGACTGAGGTCGAAGTCTTCTTCTGACAATTCGTGGATCTTGTAGGACTTGCAGCTGGGCACCGACACATCGACGTCATAGGCTTCTTTGACGACCAACTTTCTACCATGGAGTCTTCTGAAATAATACCCTCCTACCTCTGCATTATGAAGGATGCTGCACAAAAAATATGAGATTAGATTAAAGTTTGTCCCCCGAAACCACAACGGTGTTCCCAAAAAAAGGACGAATGTATCACGTGGTAAGGGTAACTGAGAATCTATGCATAAAGTGTGTCATCCCACACTCTGCATAACGACAGAGCAAAACTGAAAAATTTCTGAAACAAGATAAAATTTGAATAAGTAATTAATGCTCGAAAAAGGACAGTAGTGAACATAAAAGATGATCAGCAACAAAACAGAGAAACCTGCTCAATTTCAACAAATAGAAAGTATTTGTGCCTAATTAAACAAAAAAGGATGCTTTATTCCAATCAATCAAGCCTGATACGTATTATCTTGTACATTTATTTTTTCAAATACCTTATAACTAACACCAGGACGCCATGACGGTTACCCCCGGTCAAGCCGGTACATATTTCAGACACCTGGGTAGAGTAGGTGTATTGTGCTTAGGTTTCCCTTCACCCAACGAGGAAAAACGCCACGCAGCGCCGAGATTCAAACCTTGACACCTTCACGGAAGGGCGCGTTCTTACCACTCGGCCACGGTGAGAACCGAAAAACGCGGTGGCTCTCTGTTCGGTACCTTTAAAGCCGTTTATACAGTTTGATTCGGCCCTTGATTCGGCCCGCAAAATTATCATTAGGCGATCTATGCACTTCGTCCGTCGTCTGTCTGGCGTTAATTCTGAGATTCTGGCTGGTGGTATCGAGGTCCAATGTATTATTTTGTCTCGTCGGCTCCAGCACGAACTGTGCTATTAATCACCCACAATTAGTGTTTTGCGTCAAGTACTGAGAGTATTGTCAAGAAGATATGAAGTTCATCATCACCGCCAGCTGTGCTCGCGGTTTTTTTAGGCAAGTATAACTGTGATAGTTTATCAACGAAAATGACTTGGTAAATGCTCAAATTTCTGCGCTTCTGTTTTTGTGTCAGTTTATGGCTGCAAATTTTCTTTAAAATGAAGTACGGTACCGCTATGCTTTCGCTGGCCGAACGTTCATCAAATTGTTGCACATATCCCATCACTGAGAATTCCGCATGGAATTCCGCGTCTTCCATTTAAATTTACCCACGTATGGTCTGCGGCTATATCATTGTTCGGTGGGGGTGAGGTGATGCCTTGCATTTCGTGCATTTTACGAAGCCTAGATGTGGTGCAGATTAGATTATTGTATAGTTAGTTTAAGCCTCCCTATCTGCAAACAAAGGCGATCCAAAGAGAGGAAAGAGGAATGCACCTTTTATTATGGAGTTAAGGGAAAGCAGATTCCATGCAGAAAGGGCATGGAAACAGCAATATGAAAAAAAAAGTTTATGAAACAGGATAAAAGTAAAAAAAGACAGTAGTAGGTGCTGAAAAACAGGACAGTAGTGAACCAAAAAAAGGTGGTCCTCCACATTTGCCCCCTGGGAGTGCTAATTCCCATAGATCCAATAGTTGTATCCTCCTGAGGGGGATTTGATGCAGAACCCATGTGTTCTCTTTCCTGCGTTCAGCCCTGGGCACACTTCTCCATAAAATCTTTGAAGCATCAAATAAAAAGTTAAATTTCGGATTTGGAAAATGTTCCAAAAAGCTCGTCTTAAATATTTTACTAATTCACAGTGATCACAGCATGTATTTACTTACTAGGTCCTATTTTGGAATCGATCTAAGCTTAACCAGTGTGACCATCGAGATCTCGATGGTAAAGAATGCTATTTGACACTGTTTATCATAGGAACGTAATGCAATTGGTCATGCACAATTTGAGAAATTTAGTATGTTTTATAGAACTGGTGGGAATAACTGTAGTTAATAAATGGGCAATAGTGCAGGCCAAATCAAGAATGAAATAGACATTATATATGAAAGTTTTACCATTGTTGAAATTCACAATGCTTTACATATTGATCTATGGGAATAACGTGATTGTTCAATACTTCATACCTTCTACACAGTTGAATATTTTGTGAATGCAAATTTCAGGATCAAAAATCGAAACAATTAACATGAAAATATTGTTCAAAAATGTTGATCTGTATAGCAAAGTAAATATATAATACCCAAAAGCTAATGTAAATGGAAGACCAATATTTGCTTCTTCCATTACTGAATGCCTACCACCAGAGTGCAAAGGTACAATCACACTTCAGGACAATAAATATCTCAATTTGCCATTTAAAACTCAAAATTCAATGATTCTCAGACATCTACAGGGATTAGCCAGACAAACCAGGGTGCTGCTTAGCAAGAGATCTACCACACTATAGCATGAGATCTACCTCTCGCCAGTACTATCGCGTGAGGTTAGGTCACTGATGGATATTACTCGTTTCCATACATTTAGATTAGCAATAAACAATTTTCACATCCCACACTGTCCCTGCGTAGGCAATATAAGGTGGTAGACCTCATGCTATAGTAGCACCCAAACAAAAATCTTACAAACTACTGCAACTACAGAAGCACTGCAACTTAACAATTTCCAAGTCACAGGAAAAGCAATGGCCTCCCAATGCAGGGACTGGCACCTCTTCGAGTTGGCTTTTACTTCCTACCACACTACATTATTGAACCTAGGCTATGCAACAGAGTGAGTACATTTTCCAAACTATTCTCTCCATCATTTGTTTCCACCATTGACGTGGGCATTACGATGCCCATGTGCATATGTGAACCAAGGATTTTTACGTCGAGATATTTCAAAACCAATGATGTTTTTGTATCATCCTTATTGAAAATGAACTGTTTTTATTTTTTACTGCAGTGTGACTGCATCAGTAGGAACCCATGCTCCTCGAGAGTGAGCAAAGAACAAGCCCAGGTCAAGATGGTGTAATGGAATACTCTGCTTTCACTGCATATAAATTTTAACTGTACTTTCATTTGAATAAATTTTGATAATAGGAGACAATGCAAGGATGAACAAAGAGTCTCTTCTAGGCTAGTTTGAACACTCAACATGTTTACACAAATAAAGGTATGCTTCTCACATTAAAAATCTACTTTTTAAATGGTTTTAAGCATGATGTGTAGTATACGATAGTAACTTCCCAACAGGACACAGATCCAAGACATAGTTTTAGATAATACAAGCAAATATTTTACTTAATCCAAAAATGTGACAAAGTCTTATCCATGGTACAGGGTTTTATAATACTTCAGATACAAAACTCATTTTATAAGCACTCGTAACATTTGTATATACACAATTCAAAGCAAGCAATGCCGGTATGCACAGCAAGATTTTCAGTTCAGTGACTCTTATTTCAAGAGAAAATTGGCTTCATTGAAAAAATTCTTGAAATTTAAAATAAATATGTGAAATTCAATTACAAAATACTCACCCATTAAAAAGTTGCCAAGCCACAGGACTGACTACAGCACAATTAGATCTTCTATTTTGAGAAAATTCCACCAACTGGACACAGCTATCATCAGGTAGAAACATTGCTCTTGTTATATCAGATTGACTTGACTGCAAATAAAACAAGATTATTATACCACACAGATTAGAAATTAAAATTTCAAATATAATGAAATAAATATTTTTTAATTAAAGCATACAATCAATTGCTACTTTTTCACTAGAGCTGCACAATGCAAAAGGATATTAGGCAGAGTAAGCCATTCCACTTTTAATTCAATTATTAAATTCCACAATTAATCTCAAAAATAAAGAAGATCCAAAAAAACAAATATGTAACAATCAGTGAGTAGTTCACCAACCAAAGGTAATTTACAAGAAAAAAAATAGGAACCCTCAACTATTACTAGGATTACTCTGAAATTTTAAGGATACATCTGAGCATGTAAGATCAGTAGGTTTATACATACTCAAATGTTGCATACCTATGATAGTGTTGAACTGTCATTGAATAATAAAAGATTGCATAACTTTACAAATAAAGGAAGGCAATGAGAATACAAGAAAAATGTTCCATTTACAGAAACAAAACTCCATAGTTTAAGACTTAACAGTTGCCCATTCCCTATTCCAAATATCAGCAAAACATTAAAAATTTGAGTGCACATACTTACAGACTTTGAAATGTTAAACACCCACAGAAGGGGTGCACACAAGGATTTGGTCACATCATCATAACCACTGGGAAGCCCAAGTCTTAGCTGGCCTGCACAGACATTTGAAAAAAATTAAAGTTTGAGTCTAGGGGCAATCCATGAATTGAATTTTGATATTTGCATAATACTGAACAATAAAGGTCACAGTGCAGAATAACATTCATATAGATATGTTATACCTCACATAGTAATTGCATTAGCTTAGCAGTAGAATATACACATGCATTTAATAATATAGAATAAGTTGCTTAGGAAACTAATCAGTTTCTTATGTGGAAAAAGGCTTAAAATTTTAGTAACTAAATGGGACTACTTATAACTTCAAGGTGCTGAAGAATAATGAACTTCTCTTCTATTGTGATCACCTGACATATACTAACTACAGGCAGTATCTGCTTCAACCAAATTGATGAAAATAAGCTAAGCTTATACAACTGCAATGTATGCAAGCAGCATCAAGTACTGTATATGTATTATTAATACCTACCGACTACAATTATCTATCAATCACTGTTTATACTTGCACATAATTCAATAAAACTTTATACTACACGCAAAACAAAGCTTCTACATCAAAAAGCACAATAGGTACATCTCCAATATTAAGCAATACGAAGGAAATTATTAACAAACAGAAAATCCAATGATACTCTAGAGTCCCATGATGCCATGACCAATTGGTAAATCTAAAGGATATGACAGTTATCGATTTTCCCATTTTTGGTACCAGAACCTAATTAATTGAATCAAAATAAACAAGTTTCCTTTTAAGCACTTTCCATCTCAAATGAGTATTTTGCGATTTATAGCGGTAGGTTTAGTTTCGTCTTTGATGACAAATGCGCTTGAATAAACAGCTACTCGACAATTTTTGAATTTTTGTTGCTGGAATCATGGTACCAACATCAAAATGAATAACTTTTCTTTTATACACTTTTTTCGTCAAACGAGTATTTAACGAGGTATAGCGGTAGGTTTGGTTTCGTCTTTGATGACGATCGCGCTGGAAGCGAGTGCGCATTGCAGTGTTGCTGACCGACGTGCTCCTTAAATTACTTGCCGCTTCAAACACTGAAGTTATGGTAAGTCATTTACCGCCATAACTAATAAAATACTCATTTGAGATGGAAAGCGCATAGAAGAAAACTTGTTTATTTCGATCTAATTAACTATGCTTAGGCATTGAAATTTACAAAATCAATAACTGTCATATCCTTCAGATTTACCGAACAATTTAAATCTCAAAATTTTTCTGATATTTTTCTAGTTAGTTTACTGTCAGACTTCAAATTTTTCCTACAAATTACAAATCTATTGTTCAAAGTGTCAAATTTCATTCAGGCACATAAAACGTGGTTAGGATTTTTATCTATATTTTGAAAAGATTTTTTCCCAAATATTGAGGATGTGTTCTTCCACTCCAGCTTTATAACAGATAACTAGCTCAAAAACGCAATGAAAGTTGCTCTCGGTCAAGCCGGTCCCCATTTTCGACAGTTGGGAGTGGAAATCTATGACTAAGTTCTCCCTCCCCCTAATCTGAAAATCACTTCACATGGCTGGCATTTCCAAGATCGACCAAAAATAAGTAAAGTAAGAATGAATTTCACGAGTCGAGTACATTTTTAGCAAATTAAGCATTAAAAGCAGTTTAGCAACTAACCACCAGACAAGAAAATTATTTGTTAACTTACGTGCTACGTGGTAATCCATTTTGAACAATTTCAAGCAGGTTGTTCAGAAGAGTATGTCCGCCGAAAATTATTTTACTTCCTGGCACACGAATGATACGATGTCTAGGCAGTAAAGTTTTGATACTCTACCTATACAAGGACATACGGGCAATTTCAGACATTGACCAATATAATTTTTTACGTAATAGGTGAACGCTAACAACAGTTTCACAAACGAAGCAGACTCGTTAACTTCTTTGACGTTAGGGATCTACACCTTTTTAGCTTCAAATTAAAATATGTGAAGTTCAATTTAAAATTTGTAAAGTTCAATTTAAAATATGTAAAATTCAATTTAAAATTTCTACAGTTCAATTTAAAATATGTAAAGTTCCAATTAAAATATGTAAAGTTCAAATTAAAATTTGTGAAGTTCAATTTAAAAATTATAAAATTCAAAATTAAAATAGATAAATTTCAAATTAAAATTTGTAAAATTCAAATAAAAATACTTCAAAAATTTCTAAAATTTACATTTTTTAACTACACCTTTTAACTTAGCTTCCAATTGAAATTTGTAAATTGCAATTTAACCCACTTCCTCATGAATTGGGATTCTTCTTGGTTTATGGAAGATATATACATAGCTCGCTCCGTCAACCGACTCATAGTCTCGACGCCGATAGGAATTTTTTTCTATGATACCTTATTTAGAAAAAATTTCAAATTTCACCGGTGTGTGCCATATTCTGCACACTACATAGGTATGCAGCAAATGATTAAAATAACTAAATTATATTTAAATATGCAAAATATTATAGGCAATGGCTTTGTTATTGCTGCCCAGAATTTTAGAGTTAGTATTTGATATATACATAAAATATATTCTACGAAAATTTGGCCTGATTATACGCTGTAAAATTTTTATTCATTTTATACATAGTATGGCCAAACTTTGGGTCAATTTAGTGATGAGACATGAAGTGTCATTCACGCTGCCAAATAAGAAAAACATTTGTTACTAATATTATTAAGTGCCAATTGAAGTTATTTTATCATAACATTAAAGCAAAATTTGTTCAAATTATTATCCGGCAACGTGAATTACGCTCAAACCCCGCACCTAAGCGAGCTCTAAACTTGGGTTGACTTCATAATATTTAATTCCTAAGTGAACTATGCATCTGTGTGCATTTTTAGGCGAAAATATACAAACACTGGCAATGAAATATTTATTGAATAAGAGTGTTGGGCTACCTGTAAAATAAATTCTTCTTTAATAAAAATAAACCGCATTAAACATGAAATAGTCTGTTTTTTTTATGTACAAAACAATACACATGTTTAACTTCTTAAGCTAAAAATTAATATTAAACAGAGCATAATGAAAAATTAACAATAAAAAAAAACAATACATAGGTACACATGGCAATGCGGAAAATATTCACCAGAAAATAAATAAAAAAGGAGAGTTTGATTCCTATCTTTTATTGGCTAACTTGATCTCCCATTTTGAGATCTTTCAAAGCTATGCAGTTATTAAAATGTTTTTGAACATGGTTGCACACCTTTAAACACAAGACAGGTGTTATCTTAACCATGGAAGCATCAATTATTCTTTCCAAATATTGTAACCGATACTCAGTTTGGGAAGTCCCTTCTGGTACAGGATCTCTTAACAGAGCTTGCAGGCCATTTTTGTGAAGCATCTTAGCTTGGGACTTGAATGCGCTCCAACACTCTTCTATAGGATTCAACGGCGCGCTATATGGAGCCAATCGTAATATCTCAACGCCTTCAAACTCTTCCTCCTGTGTTACAGTTTCAAGGCTAACATGCACCGGAGCATTATCAATAACTACCACTACCTCCGTCATTGGCTCCTGTACACTACGAAGTAAGCGTCTTAGAAAATCACAGCAGTCTTCTTTTCGAAAAGACCCTCTCTTCCTCTCCCAGTATTGTAGTCCTGTTTGTGTGATGCCACCAATTACGTGGATGTTTTTTCCTTTGGACGTGGGCAACTTGACTGAGCAGCGTACGCCTTTTTTGGACCTTCCAAAGTTTCTACGCAAAAATAAATTGCAATTAGTTTCATCGAGATAGACAACAGTTTTGCCCATGCCGATTTTTGTCATTATCGAAGATACATAAGCCGCACGCTTCCGTTTATTCTCATCAGAATTCATCGCAACTGGTTGAGGGAGAACTTTCTTAATAGTATACATTTGGCAATCTAAACACTTGTGGATCGTTGGTATGGATAAAGTAGTTCCTTCATTTACTTGTATCTTCTGCTGTATTTCCTTCAAAGATATGAGTGGATCATTTTCAACATAAAGAATCATTTTTTCTCTTAAATTTTGATTTAATTTTGAATATCTGGCACCACCCCTCTTTTTGGGCAAAATATTTATCTCCGATCTTTTAACCCACCCGTACGCTGTAGCGATAGGCACTTCATTTGCAACTGCTACTGATCTCCAGTCGTCCAAGTTCTGTGCTGCTTTAATTACTCTGTCTTTTTCGTTAGAAATCCATTTGACATATTTCTTCCTTTTAGTGCCTGGTTTAACTCCTCGTTTCATTGGAGTCTCTTGGGTTTCCATTTCGCTGTCTTCTGAGAAATCCGAGTTGTCCGCAAAGTTGTTCATCTTGAAGGGGTCAATAACAAAGTAAATGAAAGTTGAAATATCAGTGTTTTATAAGGAAATGTATATTATCCATGCTACAATAGTATAGGTAATTTATAACAGTGAAAGTTATGGGGACCATAATAAGGCTAAATACAGCGATTAATACTTCAAATTAGAGAACTTTAGAGGTTAGAGAGCTTAACAATTTCTAATTATTGGAAGTGTTTTGATTTGAATTTTACTAATTTTAATTGGAAATTTATCTATTTTAAATTCGAATTTTATAATTTTTAAATTGAACTTCACAAATTTTAATTTGAACTTTACATATTTTAATTGGAACTTTACATATTTTAAATTGAACTGTAGAAATTTTAAATTGAATTTTACATATTTTAAATTGAACTTTACAAATTTTAAATTGAACTTCACATATTTTAATTTGAAGCTAAAAAGGTGTAGCTCAAAATTGGCACAGCTGACTAGGAATGCCAGCTAGGACATGTTCGGGCGCGTTTTATGGTGACGTAGATGTAAAAAATGTTTTTTTTAGTTTATACGTAAAAATTACCGTTCGCGTTATTATCAGGTCTTATTTAAGAGGAGTTTTTGAAAAAAGCTTGAATCACAAATTATTTATTCATGTCAGGTTTTCAAAAATTTCGATGTATGTTCAAAATCGTTCATTTCTAAAAGTTTATTGCATGAAATGCATTTTGATAAATAGGATATGAAACTGTCTCAATATAAAAGTTTTTGATTGATAGACTTACAAAAAAGAGGTGGATACTAGCCTTGTTGGGGTTAATTATCTTATTGGGAAAACAATATATATATAGTCTCGTGGATATTTTACCAATACATAAGAACTGCAACCCTACAAATATTTTAAAATTATGGGAGAATGGTTTGGAGGATGGTCTTGAGTGATTTCCTTCAGGCTGCTTTATGCTCTGGGGAGACTTTGAATATCTAAAAACTTTTAAAATCAATGCCCGAAGTGAGTGCCTGAGGTACAAACGAACACGACAGGGTAATGCTGCGTTTAGGTTGATACTGTTTTCGTAACCCACATTCTTGGGGCGATTAAACTTTTAGGTGGTTTTAGTAAATAGCTTCAAAATAGGCTCATTTTTTCGTTTCAAAGACATACATCCTACTGTGATGCAGGCCTCCCTAATTTACAAATTTTGTTGTGCACGATATGCATCTGAGTACGTCAGTTTGACGTGGCGTACTCTAGGCTGTAGGGTGGATGAGCATAGAGCTAGAAGTTACCGCAAGGAAATATTTTATCTAGTCCTTCGCATTCAGCTATTAGGGATCATTCAGAGCATTGTAATAGCCCATTTAACATCTGTTGAGATCCAACTTCAATATATATATATATTTATTATTATATATGAGTTGTCGCAGTCGCCCATTAAATTGCTTCCGTCCCATTTTCTATGTTCGTGTGTTAACCGCCTTTGTAGAGCGATCGAGCTCCTTCTTCTTGTTCTCGCCAGGGTTGCCAGATGCAGGGAAATTTCCCTGCTTTAGGGAAATTATGGGTCAAAAAGGGAAAAAGGGAAAAAACTTCGAAAAACGTATGAAAACAGGGAAATTTTGCTATGCGGCTTCATTTTCATGTAAAATGATATGTGAGTGATTAGCTACTTAGTATTTTGTGCTAAGCTACTTATTATTTATAGTTTTTATCACTTGTCGGACATGTTCAAACTTTGATACACGTATTGTACGCGTACATACTGACTAGGAGCAATCAGAGGCGCCAATGCATCGCAACCGCTCAGCGCCAGTTCAACTTCACGCGGTTCACGCTTCACAGAGTCACAGATCCTAATCATCACAGTTGCATTAGTCATTGTAATGATTGTAGCGAGAGGAAATTGAAGAGACGCGCTTCAGCATTACTGAAATTTTCGAAGTGAATTAACGTAATATGTAAAGCAGTGGATCGAAACAAAAGTAAGACGTTAACGTTTAATTTATACTCAAAAGTACCTAGAGTTGTGGGAAACTGAAATGAAATTCGTAGGGTGGCTCAGTAAAAATTAAAAAGCCGCAGAAGATTTTCAATGTAAATTATGTGATGTAAATAGATAGAAAAGCTGGCAGATTAGAGATTGAAAAACCATGCAGAAATGACAAATACAAAAAATGTAGAAATTAGAAAAAACAACAAGAAGTTCTTTGCATACGTAGAACGGCAGTAAACGAAGAAAGAATACACAAGTATAAGGAGGTGAAGTTAGACTTGTTGCATTTTAATATGAGCATAACCTTCCGCATTCTATTGTTGAACATTTAGCCCCAGTTGTAAAAGCAGCTTGTCCTGATTCGGAGATTGCGAGAGGCTTCAATGTGGTAGGACTAAGTGTATAGCAATTGTAAAGAATGTTTTAAGAGGCGAAGTGAGTGATAATATTTATGAGCTCTTGAAGAATCATTATTTTTCTCTGGTAACGGATGAATAAACACATAAACGAAGTACAAAGTATTTGGCATTGGTGGCAAGGGTTGTTAAAAAAGATGTTGTTAAAGATCCATTTTCGACTATCATTCCGCTCATTAGTGCTACAACGTGTTTGCATGGAAAACTGAAAGAGCTATTCACTGAAATAGGTATACTCTATAAAAGGAATATGATTCTATGTATGTACGTATGAATGTTTAAAGAATCTACTAAACAGGGAAATTTTTAGTCAAAAAAGGGAAATTTTGAGACTAAAACAGGGAAATTTAGGTTAGACCATCTGGCAACCCTGGTTCTCGCCGCCGTGCCCGACGGACGTACAGTACATGTAGTTCCTAGATTACCAACTGTGTTTCTCTATACCCCACACTCATTCTTATAATCGTTGCCGTACTCCATTATTCCAAGATGGAAAGAGGCCTCTCTGGTCTAACAGGTTATGGGCCCAGGAACCTAACTTTTGATGGCAATGATAAAAGGTATGAGTTGTGGGAGGTGAAATTTCGGGCCTACCTAGACTTGAAATCGTTGGGTGCCGTCCTCGAGGGCGAAGAATCAAGTCTGGATGTTGAGAAGAATAAGAAAGTTTTCTCCGAGCTTGTGCAAAGGCTCGATAATAAAAGTCTCTCGTTGATTATCAGAGACGCCTATGGAGATGGAAGAAAATCCATGAAGATTCTGCGTGATCATTACCTCGGCAGCAGTAAACCGAGAATTATTTCTCTGTATTGCGAGTTGGCTGCGCTGAAGATGAAAAATGGCGAGACGGTAACCGACTACTTGCTGCGGGCAGAGACAACTGCATCCTACCTGAAGAAAGCCGGCGAAAATATCAGCGATGGACTGATTATCGCCATGATTATCAAAGGATTGCCAGCTGCCTACAACGCTTTTTCTACCGTCATCACGCAAAGTGACAGTAAAGAAATGGACTTCATGAAATTCAAATCGGCTCTCAAGAGTGAAGAGGAAACGAAGAAAACCCGGCCAGGCCACAGTGAAAGTGAGGAAAGTATCATGAAAGTGAAAGACACTAAAATTACTTGTTACTTATGTGGTAAGTCAGGTCACAAGAAATTTGAGTGTAAATACTACAAAAGTGCAAAGAAAAGTCGGTGGTGTTCTATTTGTAAAAGTGCATCTCATGATACTAATTTTTGCCGAAGAAAAGATACCGCGAAAGCGATGGCTACTGATAGCAAAGATGTGAGAAGCTCTTAAAATATTGTTTTAGAGTATCAACAGACTCAAAAAGTGCTTCTGTTGTAGACAGTGCAAAGTTACTGGTGGATTGTGGAGCTACTGCTCACATTATTTGCTATAAATCCAAGTTTGTATCTTTAGATGAGAGTTTTGACCCTAGGAATCATTTCATTGAATTAGCAGATGGTTCTAAGATGAACAATATTGTAGAGTGTAAAGGTGATGCGAGAATTACCCTGACTGACGCCAAAAATAGGAAACACAATGTTCTTTTAAAAAAGGTTCTTTGTATTCCTAGTTTTAAGCAGAATATTTTCTCTGTCCAGGCTGCTATTGATCAAGGTGCATCATTTAATTTCAATCAAAATGGTTCAAAGTTGTTTACTCCAGATGGGAATGCGTTTAATATTAAAAAATGTGGTAAGCTGTATTACTTAAATTCTGTAAGCTGTGTTGATTCTATTAATGCTGTTGGTGAACACACTCTGGAGGAGTGGCACAATATTCTTGGGCATTGTAATGTAAAAGATGTGTTGAACCTAGAAGGTATTACTAAAGGAATGAAAATTACCAACAAGCATAATTTCGATTGTGAGATCTGTGCCCAGGGTAAAATGTGTCAATATAGGAGCAGAGACCCTGATGAAAAGTCAAGAAAACCTTTAGAGCTAGTCCATAGTGACCTAGCTGGACCTATAAGCCCTACTTCTTTTGAGAATTCCATGTATGTCATGTCTTTTGGGGATGACTTTTCAGGCCTCATTTTTGTGTATTTCCTCAAAAGTAAAAGTGACACTGTTGGGGCATTTAAAAAATTCTTGGCTGATTCTGCTCCATTTGGCTCTGTTAAACGTTTAAGAACAGATAACGGCACCGAGTATTCCTCAAACTTATTCAAAGCTGTTGTCACGGAGAACAAAATAAAGCATGAATTTTCAGCTCCGAACTCTCCCCATCAGAATGGGACTGCTGAGAGATCTTGGAGATCATTGTTTGAGATGGCTAGGTGTTTGTTGCTGCATGCAAATTTGCCAAAAGAATTGTGGAATCATGCTGTAAGAACAGCTGCTTACATTAAAAATAGGTGTTTCAACAAAAGGACAGGCAAAACTCCTTTTGAGATGTTCACGGGAAAGAAACCTGACCTTTCCAATATGCACATTTTTGGATCAAAATGTTTTGCCATGGTTCAAAACCCAGGAAAGCTTGACCCTAGGTCAGAGCAGGGTACTTTGTGGGATATGACCCGTGCAGCCCTGCTTACATGATTTATTTCCCTGAAACTTGTCAAATAAAAAGAGTCAGATGTGTCACATTCTGTGATAAAATTTCTAGAAATGTGGTGGGTGAGGATGAGTTCATTGCTGTAGATAACCCTGCTGAGTTGAAACAAAGTGAGAAGGCCGACAAGGCTGAGGCTGAGTTGAAACCTGGGACTGTCCCAGAAGTGATTCAAAATGAAACTCATTCAGATGCAGAGCCCACTAGAAGATTTCCTTTGAGAGAAAAGAAGCCCCCAGCTTATTTAAAAGACTATGTTGATCCAAATGAATTGGATATCACTAATAATTTTGTTGATTATTGCTACAGAGTGAGCAGTATCCCTAAGTCTTACTCTGAGGCAATTTCATCCCCAGATTCTGTTGAGTGGAAACAGGCAATGACCACTGAGATAGCTGCACTAGCCGATAATGAGACGTACGAACTTGTTGAAAAGCCAAAAGATAGATCTGTTATTGGGGGACGATGGGTCTATAGTGTTAAATCAGGACCCAATGACCAGGAAACTTTCAAAGCTCGTTATGTAGCCAAGGGATATTCCCAAGTAGCTGATGTCGATTTCGAAGAAACTTTTTCTCCTACAGCACGTCTAACTTCTGTTAGAATGCTGATGGATATTGCTGTGCAAAAGTCGTACATTGTGCACCAGATGGACGTGTGCACTGCTTATCTTCATGCAAAAATTGACTGTGATGTTTTTGTAGAACAGCCTGAGGGATTTGTTGAACTTGACAAAAATGGAGAGAAGTTATTCTGCAAACTCAAAAAATCTTTGTATGGCTTAAAGCAAAGTGGCCGTAACTGGAACAACCTTTTGCATCATTTTCTTGTTGAACAAAATTTTGTTCAATCTCTCAGTGATACTTGTGTCTATGTGAGGGAAAGCGACTCTGGAAAAGTGATTATCATTGTATGGGTTGATGATTTAATTTTGGCCTCTTCTAACGCTGTTGTATTGAGTGAAGTAAAATGTTCGTTGTCAAATAAATTCAAAATGAAAGATCTTGGACAAATTTCATGTTTTCTAGGCATTGAATTTGATGTGAAGCATGACTCAATTGAGATGAAGCAGTCAAAGTATGTTGAGAAAATTTTGTCAAAATTTAGGATGTCTGATTGTAAGCCTAAGTCTATTCCATGTGATCCCAGTGCCAACAAGCTTGATGTAAGCTCTGATTCTAGGAATTTGTGCGATCCAAAACTGTTCCGTGAGATAGTTGGCAGCCTGATCTACTTGATGACTTGTACTAGGCCTGATATTTGCTATGTTGTTACATTACTGTCGCAACATTTAACTTGTCCAACAAATGCTCATCTGAATTTGTGTAAATTTGTGTTGAAGTATCTTAAAGGTACTATTTCATACGGTTTGAAATTTGTGAAATCCGAGAACCCAGTAAAAATTACTGGTTTCTCTGACTCCGACTGGGGTGGATCCTCTGACCGTAAGAGCATATCAGGATACGTGTTTAAATCATCTAGCAACAGTTCACTGATATCTTGGAAGTCCAAGAAACAAAATATTGTTGCTCTTTCAAGCTGCGAAGCAGAGTACATTGCCCTGACTTATGCTGTGTAGGAGGGAATTTTTCTCAAACAGCTACTTTGTGATATGGATGGATATGATGAACCTGTTGAAATTTTTGTTGATAATAAAGGTGCTATTGACTTAGCCAAAAACCCTGTTCATCATCAACGCTCGAAACATATAGACATAAGATTTCATTTCATTCAAGCAATCATTCAAGCTAATAAAGCAGTTTTGAGCTTTGTTCCTTCAGAGGAAAATATTGCTGACATGTTCACAAAGCCTGTTACTAGACAGTCGTTGCTCAAGTTCAAAGTGTGTGTTTAGTTCTAAGTTGCTGTGTCTGACATGTTTCTAGTTTAGCTTTTGTGTACACCAATTGCAAGAAAAGGTAGAACTTTCTTGAGTACAATACTCTTAGCGCTATTGCGGGCTATGCATTATTGAGCGTTAAAATTTTTTTGTATCGTGCTCAGTGTAATCCGTTGATCTACACTGATTATTTTTTTCATGTTGTTTTTTCTGCTGTTCAATGTTCAATGAAAGATCTGAACGTTGAAATGTTAGCTCTAATTGATTACTATGTGAATTGATGCATAGTGGGATGGAATACTTCAGTTGGAGGGGGTGTGTTGAGATCCAACTTCAATATATATATATATTTATTATTATATATGAGTTGTCGCAGCCGCCCATTAAATTGCTTCCGTCCCGTTTTCTATGTTCGTGTGTTAACCGCCTTTGTAGAGCGATCGAGCTCCTTCTTCTTGTTCTCGCCGCCGTGCCCGACGGACGTACAGTACATGTAGTTCCTAGATTACCAACTGTGTTTCTCTATACCCCACACTCATACTTATAATCGTTGCCGTACTCCATTATTCCAAGATGGAAAGAGGCCTCTCTGGTCTAACAACATCAGTAATTATAAAATTTTTACTAGATCTAAATTTTTCTCTGATATAAGGATTTTAGTCTCTATTCATTTTAAGAAATGAGCTGAATTTAAAAAACCAACTTAGTTCTTTTCCGTTGGCAATAGTTAATGGGTAATTTTTAAGGTCAGTTGTTTCAATTTATCATCTTTCTAATTCAATTCATGTTTTCCCATGTGCATTTATTTTGCTGACGAGCAAATACTCGAAACGTTCAATTTTATTGTTTTACTTGCAATTTTCAATTCGAGTTATTGTTTTAAACGGTATTTTTTATTCTCTCCTTTTTAGGTAAAATCAGGAGCCACCCGATAAAGTTTTTGCGCACAATGTGTTTCTTATTAAGTTTGTCCCTTAATGTGTTATTTATAGTTCACTACGGAGTGGCAGCTCATTCCTTATTCTGATATCGGTGACTACCTAATGCCATTCCCAGTTTAATCATGTATGATCTATAACGAAAGTATGAGCACAAAAATGCTAACGTTGAAGTGTTAAGTTCAACAGAAAGCAGTTTAACTGGTGATGTTCAGTAAGAAAGAAAAAAAAGTAAGAAAAAACGTTTATTTTCCAAGTTGCCACATAAGATACATGCCAACATATTGGGTTTTAAAAAGTTTCTTAATATAGGACGTCCTAAAACAAAAGTTCCATACGAGGAGTACTAATTGACAAACCACCAGAGGTGTACAAATCGATAAGCCATACGAGGCATAATAATAGGCAAACTATACGAGGTGTACTAAGAGACAAAATATCAGAGGTGTACAAATAGATAGACCATACGAGGCATATTAATAGACAAAATATGCGAGGCGTACTAATCGACAAACCATACATGGCGTGCTAATAGTCTAACTCTGTCAAGGGTAGTTGAATGAGAAATGAAAAATATCATCTCTTGGATATTTTATATTCCAAGAGATGGCTAACAACTTATAAATAATTCGAATACTGCCGAGGAATTATTCAAAACTCCCAAGTTCCTAGTTGAAATTATCTAAGTAGGAAAAAACAAAAAACGTTATACGGGAGCTGATTGAAACCCCATCGTAAATGACAATCAAGTATTGAGAAAAGGTTAGTCACGAAGTAATTTATAAGGAACATCGAAGTAGGAAAAAGACAAAAAACGCTATACCGGAGCAGGTTGAAACACCATCGTAAATGACAATCAGGTATTGAGAAAAGGTTAGTCACGAAGTAATTTATAAAGAACATCGCGCAACACAGCACGCACATTTGGACATGCGTAAACAAACTTACACTCAAAAATGAAATGCATGGCTTGTTCAGCATACAAATATAGAGATAAATTTTGTACGAGCGCTGTATTTCATTTATCTGTTTATACATTTAATTTCTTATATTCACAGAAATGCCTTTCGGGGCCTTGGTAGATCGATTTATAAATCATTAAGCAAGCGCAATCAATTCGTTTATTTCTGGAATTTGGTTCAGTGTTAACTGATCGCAGAGCTTTAGGTATAATGCAATGTGTCATGAGATTTTGCTTTTTACGCAAAAAGTAGAAATAGAAACATGTATATGTACATGTGCTTATATATATGTGCGAAACGTGTGCATGTGTACACTGATACATAGACATTCATGTTTGCGTGCTCACACATACACACCCATGCACATACTAACATACATATTCATAAATATACGTATTGAAAATGAATATAAGAGAAATGCTAATAAACATGAAAAATAATCTTGCTCTTTCTATATTTAAAATGACAGCCAAAGCTCTGATGAATCGTAAGAAATAACCTGAGGAAAAATATGGAATTGAAAAAGGACTTCGAAAACGTAAAATGGAATCGTTTTTTAATTTCCTAAAAGAAATTTTAAGAAAACTCAAGTTACCGTCGAGGAACAACAACAACAACAAAAAAAACCATGTTTCATACTTTCTCGATATTCTCTGCGACATCATGCGTACATGGGTACATGGGATAAAATGTTTTAGCGTGAATTCGAGTAAAGGGAAAACTCTTCTTTCTCAATGAGCTCGCTTGTCACTAATCCCATGTCAGTTGAGCTGAAAAAAAAAAACACTGAAAAATGTAATAAAAAGAAATTGTGAAATGCAACTATAAATGAAGTTAACCACTGTGTTTGTCAGAGCATTCTTTATCATGATAAACTGTATGCAAATGTTTATAGGTATATTATTATCATAATTGGCACAATCGCTGTTCGCTAAGCGTGTAATGATTATTATTCAAAGTGTTATGTATCTAAGGCTGGTCCCCATAAGCAATATTTATGAAAGTTTCATGCTTTCTTATTGGCACAGTTGGCAGCTTTCATAAATTGTAAGGTAAATCGACTCACGATTGCTGCAGCCAAAAATGTGTCGGAGTTTCGACAATACTTGGTAGTCCAAACGCCGGTTACAAGTGATCAGTGATCACGTTTGAGCAGACAAAACTTTGTTTACTGAGTGAGCATGAATCAACCGTTAGAAGCCCGTCTGTAATTCAACTATCTTCTGTTGACGAAACTGCTTTCCTAACTCAAGTGAAATGACTTTATATGTGTACAGTATATGACTGGATATCACACCATTCTATCACACAGAGACAACATATACTGGTCTTACAGATATATAGTAATACGTATGTTCTTTGATTAAGTGCGTCATACGCCATGGAAAATGTTGTTCGCTTAGAAATAGTTATGAAAAAATGCGCTTATAAAAGCCGCTGAACATTAAACATGATGCTAAGTATCACATGGCTTTGGATGGGAGAAAGATTTGAAAACAGAAATGAAAAAATCACGCACAGAACGAGTCTCACATCTCGTTGGGAGTATAAAACCTAGTACAATAAAAATCCTTTATTTTGCAGAAAAATATTTCATCTTTATCTTTGCAAAAAGAGATTTGAATCTTCCAAAGCTTCCAACAGATCACTGAAACATATTTACCGCTCTTAACAATATATAGCAGTACTCACACAGTCACACGTGTCAGCAGTAGTAGGTTTATTGCAACAATGCTTAAAAAATAGAACTAAAAGTAAGGTAAAAAATGTTCATGTTTATTCCCATTTATGACTGAAAATATACCCCTCAATAATTAAATAAAGGGTAATTATTTAGCAATAACCACATTTTGTAAATATTTAACCTGATTTAGTGAATGCTTAGCACTTCACACTGCTGAATAAAATTTTGTCGACCTTTTATTCTCGAAAAAGACAATTGTGTCTCTTAATAGTTATATATGTTACAGTGTAATTAAAAGGTATATTTCTGAAAACGAGCAACACAATTGCACTTTATTGCCGTTGACTTAAATTAATTTTGCGCGTAAATTGAAAAATTCATGGCGTAAATTACATTTATGGTAATTAATTACATGCATTTAAGTCTCTACAAAAATTGGTTTTGAGAAACCAAGAGTGGTCTCTGAGCGAAACTGAGGTAAATCAGCGATGATGAGCTAAATTTAGTGGCAGACAAGAATGCGGCTCGCTCATAGTCGACTCTTTAGCAAAGCGTTTATCGTATGCCCTCCACACACCGGACACGTCCAATTTGTTCATTGTTGCCTCCTCAAGGCCTTGCCTCCCGCCATCTCTCCATGCATGGGGATGCCACGTCCAACATGAGAGGCTGGTGCAGCCTTCAACATGACTCGATGTTTTCTTCATCGCCTGGCACGACCGTGCATAGCTAGCTAACACTTTCATCTGTCGAAGGCCACGTGTAACATAACCAGCTAGTACATTGATCACTTTATACCCATGAATATCCCCTGGCAATAGCTAGTTTATTCATCCTGTGTGAAATGTCACTTGCATCACGAATTGCTGCGACGGGCGTCACAAACGTTTCTTTTCATGAACGTCACATGCAGTAAAAATTGCTGATATCCACCTTCCTTAATGTTCATTCGAATGTCACTGAAAATAAAGGAAAGTGGAATATTTATTTAATACACATTTAATTTTGATTACTGCGACTTATGTTTAACCTTGCACGAAGCCATCACAGCACAACCTTGTAAAATATTGACTTTGTAAGCACTCAAGCTCTCTGTCAGAGTTACCCAGGTCAAGCTTTACTGGAAAAATTGTGTTTTGTTCCTGCAGAATGAGCTGTTGATATGCATACAGGTCTGTCATTCAGTTCCTACACTAGATCGAATGGCTCCATACCAGTTAGCGATGGGGAATCATTGAAATAATTCAGATCGCCTTTTGAAAATTTTCAATTTCTTTTCAATTTGCAATATTAAGGACATACATTTGTAATGGATGTGTTCCAGCCCTCTTACCAACTAAAATTTACGATTGCTAAAACGTCCATCTAAAAATTCAACTATCGCATAATAATCACTTCCAATATTTTTGGAATAATAAATTCAAGCAACTTTATCCATAATCCATTAAAATTGTGCACCAAAATAATACGTCCCTGAAAAGTTCAATCCAAAATATTTAGAGACGTCCCATAGACGCGTCTTGGCAACATTTGTCGACACGAGACGCTGACTTTTAAAAACATCACGGTTCGGTGCACATCTCAGTTTTCTTACTGGACCCACGAGTTCATCACAACACAACCCATCCCTAAAACAATTAGGGATATATAGCACTTTACTCGCACCTTCCTGCAGTGTAGCCACTCCACCCTCACAACGGCTAAAGAATACTGCCTCTTCCAAGTTCCAATCCTTCCAACTCTCCCAAATACTTCGGCCGGATTGTCTTTCGAATCCTATCCGGTTCTCACTTCACATCAATTATCACCCAAACCGTGTTTGCTCACCGGTTGTTCTCCCTCTAACGGTGACAGTTGTCCGCCGCTCCATTCATAACAATTGAATTCACTCAATGGCGACACGTCACACAAACCCCAAACGCATCCCCACATAACGCTCCTAATCACACGCCACGAGACGGACCCTGGAGCGCAGCGACGGGATTTCTCGCCTTCAAAGAGAAGATCTTCGAGGACGCCTCAAGATCCCACGGATCCCGCCTCGCTTCAGCATTCCATCAATAGGGAATAAAAACCCCCAAGGCGAGCGTAAACTGACATTTCATTGACCTTCGAGTTTGGCAGATGGGCTTTTCTTGACAAGGGAACCATTTCCCCTTAGCTGCAGTCCAAAAGTCGATTCTCCCGATTTTTTTTATTGCTTTAAATGAGTTTGAGATATGTCCCCGATTGTCTGTAAAAATATCAGGAACGTATCCCAGAGCTAACGTCCCCTCCGGGGGGGGGGGGGGGGGGGGGGAGAGCATTCCCCTTACGGATGTTTTTTTTTCATTTTTGAACCTAGAGCAATGAAATTTGGCATACTGATAGGAAATGCAATTTAGAATCATTTATCATTTATGACAAAATGCGATTTTCTTGAAAAGAAAATGGGAAATCATAGAAAACGACATTTTTGGGGGGTTTTCTAAATGCTTCTCCTCCTACAGTTTTTGAGCTACAGTAATGATAACGTGGACATTCAAGAAAAAAAAAATTCTCAAATTTTCAATTTTATTTCATTTTATTTTTTTATATATTTGATCATTCATATTCCTCAAGGTATTTTTTTTTATTATTGAATTTAGAGCAATGAAATTTGGTATACTGATAGGAAATGCAATTTAGAATCATTTATCATTTATGACAAAATGCGATTTTCTTGAAAAGAAAATGGGAAATCATAGAAAACGACATATGGGGGGGGGGGGTTTCTAAATGCTTTTTCTCTGATAGTTTTTGAGCTTCAGTAATGATTTTGGTATCATTGGATGCAGAATAACGTGGACATTCCAAAAACTTGAATGCTTTTCCTCAAATTTCCAATATAAAAATTTAAAAAATTAAAAAGAAAAAAAATCAAAATATTCTCAAGAAAATTCAAATTTATGACGTCATAACTTTGGAACAAGAATGAATTTTGAAAAACTTTTCAATACATTGTAAAGCCCATGTTTTTCTGCATCCAATGATACCAAAATCATCACTGTAGCTCAAAAACTGTAGGAGGAGATTAAAAATAGGTTTTATAAAAAAAGTAAGTTATCAAGACGTTTGTCGTTCTAACTCCGAAGTTTACAAAGCTAGAACAATGCGGCTTGTTGCATTTGAAAGTCACATGTGTGCTCTATCTGAGTTATTGACACATTTTCAAAATTTTTTCTGTAAAGATTTCCGTAGACTTTTTTACCCAAAAATTATAACTTTTGCTCTGACCCTTACATATAAAAATTCATAAAAATTTTGAATGAAATAAATCAAAAAATGCTTCAATAAATTAGATAGAACACACGTTTGACTTTCAAATGCAACAAACCGCATTGCTCTAGCTTTGTAAATTTCGAAGTTAGAACAAATAATATATGTATATATATAATTTTTTTTCAAATAATTCATTTTCTATGGCCTTATGAAAAATTTTTCATAAACAAAAGTTGTTACAAATGGGGAGATCTAGTAGTCTGCAAATTTTCATAGACGTACATCCAATAGAACAAAAGTCGACCATCGTTTGGAAATGGTTCCCTCAATTGATCAGTAGTGGCGCCAGTAGTCGCGTCCGAACACCATATCAACCTCCTTCTGAGGACGAGTCAGATAATTCTCCATGTCTCTAGTAAGTGTCGCCTTATCCGGTGACTGGTGACCCGTTATTATCGAATGCCTTAAGCCTTGCTGACGATTCCAGAACATCCACTGGAGTACCAAAAACTTGACTTAAAATCTCAATAAAAAGGCAACAACCAACGAATTTCACACTGGTGTCCCTCCAGAGTGTTTACTGACTTATCAAACATTAATTGCCCCAGCCATTACTCGAAGGATCGTGATTGCATGTGTGATTCTGTCTTGCAGCTGTGCATGTTGAATTTGGAAGAGGTAGTACTCTGCTCCTTCACTCGTCAGTAGCCAAACATAGTGTTTCCTCCCTAAAATCCTTCCTAAATTAAGTGATTGCTACTGCAGCCTATTCTAACAAACTCTTCATGGTTTTCCATTGCTACTGAAGCCACCTTTGCAAAACTCTTCATGCATTTCCATTGCTACTGAAGCAAACCACAGGTGACTTTCTAGGATAACTCCCATTGCTACTGAAGCTCAATCCTAATAACCTTCGCAATTTCCATTGCTACTGGAGCACCTCTCATTGCTACTGAAGCAAACCATTTGGAAAGACCTGTGTCAAAATTAACCAAAATGACGACCCCAGAGGGTTCAAACGATTCTGCAAACTCCCCACTAAAATTGGCACCTTTTGAAATTAACGGCATCGATGCCTGGTTTCTACAATCAGAACAGTTTTTCGAAAGCCTTAACATAACGGACGAAAAGCGGATGTACTTTGCCCTAGTTAGGAGTTTACCTACGCAGATAATAGATGACGTTTCAAGCTTCATGAACCCTAACCTTAATAACCCTTATACCCTCTTGAAAAACGAAATTTTAAAAATTTACAGTAAGGATCGTTTTTCTCGGATTCTTGCCCTTTCGAAAAATCCAACAATTCAAAATCAAACCCCTATAGAGTTGCTTAAAAACATGAGACGTTTAGCGAAGGGGCACATGGACGACGAAACACTCAAAGCATTGTACATCCAGCGTTTGCCTGCTCACGTGCGACCCTTTCTCATTTCCCCTAACGCCCCCTTGGAACTAAATGAGATAGCCCAATTCGCCGAAAAACTCCTCGATCCGGAAATATCGGGCCTGAATAGCCTAGTCACGCCCCCTGCAGTAAATCAAACTAGTAGTAGTAGTAGTAGTGGCAGCGCCACTGACGCGCTGTTACGAGAACTAGCTCAGCAAGTTGGAGCGTTAAGGCCTGTTGACACGAGGAGTGGGCGAGCGCTCCACCGGGAAAGAGAGGCTTAAACCACGCCCATTTTCTCTCGTTTCAGACTCAATGGAGCAGTAGACAACAGTCTGTCTCAGTTTGGTCTTCGTCGAGCGAGTCAATGTTGCCAGTGCAATTTCAGACGCTGAAGGTGTAGGGTGTGCGTCTCTGCTCCCTGCCTACACGTTCTCTTAGAAAAGTGGCGTTTAGCTGCCAAAAAAGGACTTTTTTAAGCCAACGTTTCGCCCACATTTTCCTCATTCGTTTTTGTTTCTTCTTTATAGCCGCGACAACTGATAGAGATTGAAAACGCCATTGCCTGTCGCAGAGCCCCCTTCGTACGTTCTCTCTCTACCGCTGCTAGGAGCAGACTGAGGATTTTACTTGGAGCAGTCTGCACCTCTGCCATGGTCCGTGTGGACACCCTAACTCGAACAAGCATTTTACTGAGCTCGTGGTGAAGCGCTCGCACACTCCACGTGTCAACAGGCCTTTAGTCGCTAGCTACCAGCAAGCCGAGCGTGCCAACACTCAGGGACATGTGCACGCGGTAACTCAACACCAAATATCACCGCATCAGCACGCAAATTATCATCCTCAAAACCCTCCCCCGTGTGACCGCCAGGCCCGTACAAATAGGTCATTCAATCAGTTCCAGAGGAACGGCCCAAGACCTAATAATAGGCAGAACCAAAACCCTCAAGCTAAGGAATTGTGTTGGTATCATCAGCAATATCTGCATATGGCTCGTAAGTGCGAGGGCCCATACTGCCCGATGTTTGCACTTCTACACCAAAAAAACGGGTACAGCGCGGCGTAAGAGCGAGTCAGACGCCTTCGCCAACTAAACCTAATTTGACTCGATGCCTCACGCTTGTTGACCCTTTAACCAGTATTAGATTCCTAATAGACACGGGTAGCGCTGTCAGCCTTATCCCGGCCTCCCAAATAGAGAAACAGGGTGCCGGAACCCCTAGCCTTAAAGCCGCAAACGACACACCCATCCTATGCTACGGCACAAAGGCCCTTACTTGTTCCCTTAATCTAAAGCGTTCAATGGAGTTCGTATTCATAGTGGCTGATGTGGACACGGCCATCATTGGTGCGGACTTCCTGCAGAAATTCGCACTCGTGGTGGACGTCCGAAATAGATGCTTGTTTGATAGCGAATCCAGTGAAAGAAGGGCCCTCCATTCTGTCAATATGGTGAACGTTACAGCTAGCGTTACCTTCAACGTCGCTAACACTTGCCCATACGAGCAAGTGTTGGCGAAATTCCCTACTCTTGTATTACCTAACGTAACTCCTAATCACAACACGTTCACGGAACACTATATTGAGACGAGTGGTCCGCCCGTTCACGCTAAAGTAAGGCGTCTTCCCCCGGACCGGTTGCGGGAGGTAAAGTCTGAGTTCCAACGTATGACCGCTGACGGGACGGTTCGCGTCTCAAAAAGTCCCTGGTCTAGTCCTTTGATTCTAGTGCCCAAAGCTAATGGCGAGACGCGCATCTGTGGGGACTATCGGATGTTAAACGCAGTCACCACACCCGATAGATTCCCCATTCCCCTATTGCAAGACTTCACTGCGAATCTTGCAGGGGCAAAAATCATCTCTAAAATAGACCTCAAGCGTGCCTTTAATTAGATTCCGATGCACGAGAGTTCTATTCAAAAGACCGCTGTGTGCACGCCCTTCGGTTTGTTCGAGTATCTTCGCATGCCATATGGCCTGCGTAATGCTCCGCAAACCTTTCAGCGGCACATGACGGAAGTCCTTTCCGACCTACCTTTTTTGTATTGTTATCTTGACGATGTGCTAGTGGCTTCGAGGACACCTGAGGAACATGTACATCATCTGAGAGAGCTTTGCAAACGACTAGCGTCGCACTCACTACTGATCAATCCAGAGAAGTGTGTGTTGGGAAAGAAGGAATTGACTTTCTTGGGTCACCACATTAGCGAGAGAGGAATTAAGCCACTGCCCGAAAGAGTGGAAGCGTTACGCAATTTTCCCAAACCCACTACTCAGAGACAGTTGTGCAGGTTCTTGGGATCAGTTAATTTTTACCACCGATTCCTGAGGAACTGTGCAGAGACCCTGGCCCCACTCACCTCCTTGATTAAACCTAAGAAAAGAGGCAAACCTGTTACGGTCGAGTGGACTGGGGAGGCAGAGAGAGCGTTCGAACTCATAAAAGACAGACTTGCGACTGCAACGGAGTTGGCTTACCCACAAACTAATGCAGATTTTAGCTTGCTAGTGGACGCGTCCAATATAGCGGTCGGTGCCGTTTTGCAACAAACCGTCCATAATGTCACTTCGCCGTTGGCGTTCTTCAGCCGAAAACTCTCTCCCACCGAACAACCTTTACAGCACGTTCGGGAGAGAGCATCTGGCCATATACTTAGCAGTCAAGCACTTCGCTATACTCTCGAAGCTCGTCAATTCATAATTTTCACCGACCATAAAGCAATTATAAACGCAATCAAAATGCCTCCCGAGCGCCATTCGCCTAGGGAATGCCGGCACCTGAGCTTTATCGCGCAGTTCACGAGTGACATCAGGCACATCAAAGGCGAGGAAAATACGGTTGCTGATTGC
Organism: Morinoia aosen; assembly: GCA_030386875.1. Classification (NCBI taxonomy): domain Eukaryota; kingdom Metazoa; phylum Arthropoda; class Malacostraca; order Amphipoda; family Talitridae; genus Morinoia; species Morinoia aosen. The sequence continues at coordinate 29,559,271 of CM059567.1, read as the reverse complement.
TTATCGCGTGTGTACAGCGCGGTACTAAACCCGTTAGCACCCGAGTTCCGACCCTCTGTACAAGCGGTTTCGCTAGCCGATGTCATTCGTGCGCAGCAGTGCGACTTGGAAATCAATAACTTGATTGAGTCCCCCGACTCTTCCTCAAAGTTGTCACTCAGAGAAGGTGTTTATTGTGACGCCGACCGTCCTAACCGATATTTCTTGCCAAATAGACTACGGCTTTCCACCACCAAACACTACCACGAACTTTCCCATCCTGGGACAGATAGAACTTTCCGCTTAATCGCAGATCGTTTTGTTTGGCCCGGGATGCGTAGGGCCATAAGATAGTTCGTTCGGAATTGCCCAGATTGCCAAGCTAGTAAAGCCACTCGGCACAACAAAGCCGCAATTCAACCTTGCGCCTTCTCCGGAGGCAAATTCGACGCGGTAAATATAGACATTGTGGGCCCCCTTCCTAACTCTCGCGGGTACAGCTATTTACTCACAATGATAGACCGTTTCTCCCGTTGGGTCGAGGCTGTTCCCATCGCCAACATAACGGCAGAAACCGTTGCTAGAACCTTTGTAGAGACGTGGATCTCCCGCTTTGGGGTTCCTATGAGCATCACGCATGACCGTGGTGCTCAATTTACTTCCACCTTGTGGTTAGAGATCTCCAAAATCCTAGGTAGTGCCAATATCTCGACCACCGCGTTCCACCCCAATCAAATGGACTCATCGAGAGAGTCCACCGCGACCTGAAAGCATCCCTTCGTTGTTTACGGTGTCATGATGACTGGGTGGATCGCCTACCTATTGTATTACTTACTCTGCGGAATTTGTTTAGGCAGGACCAAAATTGCACGTCCTCCGAACTGCTTTACGGGAAGTCCTTAAGATTGCCCGGAGATGTTATTGATCCCGATTACCAAATTGATGACTCCCCCAATCGAATCACTGATTACGCGGCACGTCTCAAACGCGCAATGCGCGAATTGGTTTACCAACCGCCTCGCCCGCCTTCACCATCTGAACGCCTTGACCCCTTTTTGAACAACTGTACACATGTGTACGTTCGGGTGGACGGTGTAAAAACCCCCTTGCGACGTCCTTATGATGGCCCCTACAAGGTCCTAAAGAGGAAGCCCAAGTATTTTATAATCGAAAGGGGTACGAAGGGCGACAGTGTTAGCATAGATCGACTGAAGGCAGCATATGTGTCCCTTCCTGACGACCTTTCTACCAACTCTCATGAGCCGCAACCCAGGCTGCAAATTAGCCCCAGGTCAACACCTGTCGAGCCCACTGGTTTGCACTTGTCTGCTTGGGCTAGGACCCTTCCTCCCACTATGGAGTGCAACGAGTTCATCGTTCCCCCGTATACCGTTCAAAGAACGATGTTGGAACCTAGTAATTCGGGTGCCTCCATTTCGGATAATGCTTCTGGTACTGTAGCCTCCCATCACGGAAATGTCCCAGATACCCTGTCATTGTCACAGTTGGGAATCCTAACGTCAACTTTCACAGCCCCACAGCTTAATCCTCCTACAGCCCCCGAGCGTCGTACCAAGTGTGGCAGAACTAGTCGCCCGCCAGCCCGTTATGCGCAGACTTAAGGGCCGTTTACACTGGTCTACATTTTGCTGCAGCCTCACGTGTAGACGCCTCGTGTGGAGCTTCACAAGAGCCATGTGCGTTTAGACTAGACACCATTGGAGCGAGCCATGGAGCGCGCGCTGCTCAACAGGGCTGCCACGCTAGATATTATATAGCTAGATCTAGGTGTTTTTGCTGAAGCTTAGATGTAAAATTTCGAACCTAGATATTAGCTATAAAATCCATATAGTTTTTTCAGCGTGATAGAAATTTTCTAGCTAGAATTACAGTTAAGCTATGTATATGATAGATTACTGTAAATTCGAATTAGGAAGTCACCATAATGGTTGGTTACTGCTTCATTCTTATTATATTTGTTAATTTACTTAAGCAAATTGTCTGAATAGTGAAGCAACCATATTCTGATCATGTTATGTTCAGATTATGAACGACACCAAGACGGCTATTTCACGCTTCATAAGCTACAGCACACTATCTCCAATTGCAAAACTAGTGATGATATCAGAAAATCAAGGAATAAAATGCACATACATTATCAATAATGTAATGTGGCCTCATTTTGACGAAAGACCGACCAATGATATTGGTAACAAGGAGTTCAGTTTATTGTTGGATGGAGCAATGATATTTCTATCATGAAACTACTTGGTGTATCAGTTATTTACTAAAGTAATGCATCTAATAAAGTAAAATCAACTTACTTAGTAATTGCAAAATTATTAAAAATGATGAAGATAGCGGTGTGAAAGCCTTAAAACAATTGTTGAGAAGTAGGAATCTGAGCATTGATGAAATGCAATGCAATAGAGACTGACCTTTCTACTCGCAACACGTGTAAAATTGAAGAATATTTGGATACCAAGCTTTATTAGGGTAAATATCAGGATACTAGATAATTTATATAAAGATAAATTGCCTAAAATAAAGCAATTTATGAAATAAATATCCTTATATGCCATTGTTCAACTAATTTATTATAGTAGATAATTAATTTACTTCTAGATAAATTTTTGGATGTTTTATTATTAAATCTATATGTTTCTCGATATTTTTTGAGGTCACACTAGATTTTTTGGTCAAACACAAGTGGCAGCCATGCAGCACAAAACCAAGTGGCAGCCATGCAGCTGTAGACGAGCTTGTGTGAATATTGTTGCTGCATCGTAGCTACGTAATCTCTTTTTTATTTGCATGAGTGAAATGTTACTATATTCGTTCATCTTCATTAAAATATAATGGAAAGCAGCCTCCTTATATTCACAGCTTTTAGTCTGCCAAAGGCATTGATGGGCTTAGTACATTTCAATTAGAAGCAGTGTAGTTTCTCGCGGTAGTGTTGAGTCAGCCATGACGGGTGAGAGAGAGGCGCTACCTCACTTGATGACTGCCATCCGCACACTGACCGGTCGAGCTGCGCCTCGCACACGTGTAGCCGCTGCACGGATTCAACCAAAGCGAATCGGGAACTTCGGGCTCACACACACAAATTTGAGCCTCAGTGGTGAGCTTCGGCTACACGAGTCGCGCCTCACAGCCGAAATGTCCCCTAGTGTAAACACCCCTTTAGGGTGGTGACCTCTGATCTGTCAACTCTCCCCTGTTTCCCTCTGCCAAGCTTGCTTTTGGGATATTTCCTTCGGAAATTTCATCGGGCATCTTTCAGGTAACAGCTTCACTGTTACCAGACCTTTCGGTCTCATTAGTGGGGGGGGGGGGGGGTAGATGTAGTGGATGTGTTCCAGCCCTCTTACCAACTAAAATTTACGATTGCTAAAACGTCCATCTAAAAATTCAACTATCGCATAATAATCACTTCCAATATTTTTGCAATAATAAATTCAAGCAACTTTATCCATAATCCATTAAAGTTGTGCACCAAAATAATACGTCCCTGAAAAGTTCAATCCAAAATATTTAGAGACGTCCCATAGACGCGTCTTGGCAACATTTGTCGACACGAGACGCTGACTTTTAAAAACATCACGGTTCGGTGCACATCTCAGTTTTCTTACTGGACCCACGAGTTCATCACAACACAACCCATCCCTAAAACAATTAGGGATATATAGCACTTTACTCGCACCTTCCTGCAGTGTAGCCACTCCACCCTCACAACGGCTAAAGAATACTGCCTCTTCCAAGTTCCAATCCTTCCAACTCTCCCAAATACTTCGGCCGGATTGTCTTTCGAATCCTATCCGGTTCTCACTTCACATCAATTATCACCCAAACCGTGTTTGCTCACCGGTTGTTCTCCCTCTAACGGTGACAGTTGTCCGCCGCTCCATTCATAACAATTGAATTCACTCAATGGCGACACGTCACACAAACCCCAAACGCATCCCCACATAACGCTCCTAATCACACGCCACGAGACGGACCCTGGAGCGCAGCGACGGGATTTCTCGCCTTCAAAGAGAAGATCTTCGAGGACGCCTCAAGATCCCACGGATCCCGCCTCGCTTCAGCATTCCATCAATAGGGAATAAAAACCCCCAAGGCGAGCGTAAACTGACATTTCATTGACCTTCGAGTTTGCAGACGGGCTTTCCTTGATCAGTAGTGGCGCCAGTAGTCGCGTCCGAACACCATATCAACCTCCTTCTGAAGACGAGTCAGATAATTCTCCATGTCTCTAGTAAGTGTCGCCTTCCCCGGTGACTGGTGACCCGTTATTATCGAATGCCTTAAGCCTTGCTGACGATTCCAGAACATCCACTGGAGTACCAAAAACTTGACTCAAAATCTCAATAAAAAGGCAACAACCAACGAATTTCACACATTGTCTCCTTATTTCAAATTTTCTGTTTAAATTGAAAAAAAACTCATTTCAATTTTGATAAAATGTAAATTATGATAAATAGTTCTCATACATTCTTTTCAAACTCTGAAGTTATGGGAATGACTGAATAGCGGGAATACGTATGTAAAAATTTTTTGTCCGTACTTCTTATATTCATAAGGCTTTTTTTATCTTACTAGTCTTTTGCTTCATAGCTGATGTTAGAACAACAACATGGAAACGTTCGCTAATAACTATGTGTGTTTAAAATCAAAGCTTGATAAGGCGGCTGTGTTTGTGCACGTCATTACCATGAAACATAAATCGACCTAATGACTGAGCTGTAATTTTAGTTACCGAGGCTAATTGGTTGAAAGAGTGATCCTCTCACTTAACGGTCGTCAGTTCGACTCCTGGCATTGCCAACCCGTGAATCACCCCGTCGGAGAAGGGAAAACTTGGCCATGATTCTTCACTCTACACAGGTATCGGAAATGGGTACTAGAGGTCCACGTCGTTGCGTCCGTGTATTGGTGCTACTGTATGCCCTTTTCTTCTTGAACATTTCACGGAGTGCCACATACATGACTTTTTTCGGATGATTTTGGGCTGCAGTCAAGTTTGTACGTTTATTAAAATTCTTGGTCAGAAAAACGTAAATACAAAGTTGATTAACCGTGCATTATCGTTTTTTTAATCAAGAATTATTGCTTTTAACTTATAAGGGCATCTAGTTGTATGCAAATATAATGTTTAAAATAAGGAATTAGAAAAACTAATGTTCAGATGATATGTATTAAGTGTGATTAAAATAAGGCATCCTTTTCTTGATTTAAGTGGAGAACAACTATATATTGCAACGTTCAGACGGACGTTTGCAGGCTTTGATCAAAGCAAGTTTGGATATTCATGTAGTGTAGTGTTATGTGTGATAAAATATTGTGACTTAAAGTACGTGGTCGTCAAATTGGATGTGCGTATTTTAGGTAATTAATGCTATCGTATATTAGTTACTTAAAAATGATTGAAGTTAACAGTGTATTACCCATAACGACCCATTGATAATTTGCTTCCTTTACTCTCGTTAATGGTGATTAGGTTACTTATCATAAATTTGACGCTGTACTTCTTCCAATATGTACACGCCTTTAGGTTTTTATAAAAGATTAGTTATGTCGATATGTTTGGCATTTTCTTTTCATGTTTTGGCATGTCTTTTCATCGTTTTCATGTTTCTGACTTAAGTAGACTGTTTTGTGCCACTATTTTTAGTACGAAATTTTATAAAATTCATGCTATAATAAAAGATATTTTCTCCGTTTCCCTCGATTGGAATTCTGGTTTATACTGACTAGTTTACGCTGATATTTGCGCACATGCTTACTTGTGTAAATGTGTACGTGTCCACGCTATGCGTATGACACTCTGTAGAATGCGTATGTATTGCCTCGATGTATAGAAATGCATTTGCGTATGCTTACGAGTCAGGTGTAAATATGTGCGTGGGTATATGTGTGCATGTGTATGTGTAAATATTTACATGTATACGTGCATATATGTGTGTACTAGACTGACAACTAGCATTTTACTAGAGATAATGGTCTTTTTTTCAGTGCACTCTCAACTTGTAACATTACCTAACTCGTCATATCTTTAGTATTGTAAAGCATTCATGTAAAAACTATACATTTGTTGTGCGATCATCCATTTATATTTAAATAAAATGCTTGTTAACTAATGACCGTTATGTTAAAATTGTTGAATCAGAAATACAAAACCTATAATCTTCTTGGTCCTCATGCTTATGCGTACATATATATATATATATATATATATATATATATATATATATATATATATATATATATATCTGTATGTGTGTGTGTGTGTGTATGTATGTATGTATATATGTATGTACGTATATATATGTATATGGATTTGTATTTATATATATTTTTTTTTTCATGCTTCCTTAAAATGACACTTTTGAACATTTGCCGAAACAAGCGATTCATATATTATTTCCTGGCATCAATAATTGCGAAGTTTTATGTCATGTACATGTAAACTGTCAAAAGTTTTTTCACCCCACAATGAAAATGCATCGTCCATGAATTTGCGTTATCTCTTATAATTATCATTACATGTATTGTCAAATGTAGATTAAGCAAGATTAGGAGTACATTGGCCTCAATCATTTATTTTCGACTAGTGACACGAGTTTTTCAATACTCATGTGTGTGTATCATCTAAGTGTATTAATTTTAAGATATTTAAAAACCAATGATTGTGATATTGTACAATCTCTATTGGAAATAAAGTTTTTTCTTTTCTTTCTTTCTTTCTTCCTGAAACAAGTTGTGGAGTGCCACATGTATGACATTTTTCCGGATGATTTTCGTCCGTCACCGTTGCTGAGTGCAGTGAGCGCTCAGCAACGGTGCGTGGTCGTGAGTTCTTGTTATCATTCTTTAGCAACTTCTAAGAATTAAATTGGTCATGTAAAATGTAGTGCAAAGAAAAGATTTAAAAAATATATAAAATATTGTGTTAATGATAATACTCTTTTATATGTATCTCTAGTAATTATAGAGCTGCTTGTGCACAAATATTCTTGTTACCACCTGCCAATACGAAGTTATTGTAACTAGTTAAAATAGATCAACCATTTGCTGTCCAGTTGGTTTTTACCCGATCATTATTTGCGCTGACGTTTAATTTGCGTGAAATTTCCCGTATTAGTCTTAGAAGTAGATAGCTTCATTTTAGTCCAGTTGGCCAAAAATAAAAAAAAGCAAGGTTTTAGAGAGCATAGTTTAGATGAATTCTGAATATGTTGCACCTTCTGAATGCTTTTGAAAAATTTATTTAAAGTATTGTTCAATATTGAATTGAATGTTGTCGACATTTTCAATTATTTTGTTGCCACATATGGGTAATAAGGTACAATGGAAGACGTAGAATTTGAGAATGGAAAATTGGATTGTGTTGGTGTAGTAGAGACCCAAATGCGTGATAGAGTCAGTTTAACATGTAAGGAGAATAAGTATCATATGATAGGAAAAGGGCGTGTAAATTGGCAAAAAAGAGGTGGTGGAGTTGGTTTGATTGTAAAGAATGCTCTAAATTGGAAATTAGAGGAACTTCCTGTTGGAAATGAACCTGAAAGTGAAGATTTGTTAGCGATTAAGTGTGAAAGAATGCATGCCAGAGAATGTATTGTTGTGATTGTATGTTATATGACAACTGATGGGATTTTAGCTCATGAAGAGAATGTAAAAAAGTATGAAATATTAACAAGGATTGTACGAGAACACTGCAGGTGCCCTCTGATTGTGATGGGTGACATGAATGGCCATGTTGGTATACTTGGTGAGCCGGTGAATGCAAATGGACAAAAATTGATAGATTTTTGTGATGAGAATGAACTTGAAAACCTGAATGTAACAATAGGAAATGGCTTGCATACATGGCAAAGCAGGGAATGGAAAACTGCAATTGACTATATGATTGTGAATAGTAGAGCAAGAGAGTGTGTCAATGAAATGTTTGTAGATGAAGATGATTTTGATATTGATAGTGACCATAAAATGCTTGTGCTTGAATATAACTGGGGTAGAAAGGAGTCAATGCAAAAGGTCAGTAGTGTGAAAGAAAGTTGGCAGATAAAAAAGGCAAACTGGGAAGAATTTAAGAATGAATTGAGTAGGTATAACTGGAACAGGTGTGGAAATGTAAATGACCTAAATGGTGAGATTGCAAGAACCTTGTATGATGTGGCAGAGCAAAAGATTGGTAGAATAAAATGTAGGAAAGGGACAGGGAATGCCAGGTGGTTTACAAGTGAGATAAAGGAAGAACGAATGAGAAGAAAGACTTTAAATAAGAAACAACGCAGTATGAGGAAAATGTATGAAAGAAACAGAATTACTGAGGATGAATGGCAGAGTGCATGGAATGAGTACAAGGACCAGCAGAAGAAAGTAAGGAGAATGATTAATGAGGCTAGAGTTAAAGAGAAGAGACACCAAGTTGAAAATCTAAGAAAGAAAGGTCCGGATGGAATAAAAGATTGGTATAAGTTTATACAAGGTAATGATAGAAGTAGTGAAGTTCAAGTTGATGAATTAGTAGTTAATGGTTGCAGTGTGCAAGATAGGATGCAACTGGTGAAAGCAGTTGAAGAATACTGGGAGGACATTGGTGGAATGAATGAGCAGGTTACAGATAATGCACCCATAAATTTTCTGATTGATGAACGTGAACTGCAAATGGAAGACGAAATCACTTGTGAAGAGATTGTAAGTTTTTTGAAGAAAGTGAAAAATGGAAAGGCATGTGGCCCTGATAAGATCCCATATGAGTTCTATAAATTTGGAGGAGAGAGTGTGGTCAGTATGTTGAAATGTTTATTTGATGAGATATGGAAGAGTGAAAGAGTACCGGATGACTGGAACAAGTGTAATGTAGTTCTGTTGCATAAGGGTGGACATAAGAGTATGAAAGAACTTAAAAATTACAGACCAATTGCACTGGGTGACACTGTATGTAAGATATTTTGTGGTATTTTGAATGAGAGAATGAAAACTTTAGTTGAGGAATTAGGAGTCCTAGGTGAAGAACAGAATGGTTTTAGGCAGGATAGACGTGGGGAAGATAATCTGTTTGTAGTGAGTGAAATAATTGAGCGAATGAGGAAGGATGATAAGAAGGTGTATTTAGCATTCCTGGATATTGAAAAAGCGTATGACAGAGTGGATCGGGTTAGGCTCTTTGAAGTTCTGAGAAAAGTTGGGTTTAGCAGAAAAATAGTAAAAATTGTACAAAGTCTGTATGAGAACACAAGCGCTATATACAGGTTAGGAAATTTGGAAACGGGGCAAGTGAGGAGTGTTAGAGGAGTGAGACAGGGCTGTACTCTGTCTCCCCTGTTGTTTGGATTGTACACAGAAGAATTAGCAGTTCGACTGAGAAGGAGTGGCTTAGGAATGAAAGTTGGTAATGAGAGACTGAGCTGTTTGTTGTATGCTGATGATGTGGTTGTGGTTAGTGGATGTGGACATGAACTGCAAAGGATGCTTGACATTGTGAACGGATATAGTATAGATTTCAAGATGAACTTCGGTGCCGACAAAAGCAAGGTTATGGTTATAAATAGTGATGAGACTGATAGAGACAGACTGTGGAATATTGGAGAAATCAGAATAGGTAGAACAAAAGAATACAAATATCTAGGTTGTATGATAAGTGAAGATGGATGCACTAGAACTAAGGGTGAGAAAGTGGCAAAAGCTATGCAGTGGAGTGGACGATTAAGTAGCGTGGCCAGATACAGAGCAAACAAGTATGAATGTGTGAGAGGAATGTGGAAGTATGTTGCTGTACCTAGTGTCATGTATGGTATGAGTGCTCTTGCCTGGAATGGAAGTGATCTTGAAAAGCTGGATGTAATACAAAATAAGGTAGGACGGTTAGCATTGGGTGCTCCAAAATGGACAGCTACAGAAGCCATTAGAGGTGACCTTGGGTGGAGCCTATTTTCAGAAAGAATGATGAAGGCAGTGCTGAATTATAAGGTGAGAATTGAAAGAATGCAGAATAGCAGATGGGTAAAGCGAATTTTTGAATGGAATCTGAGTGTAAGCTATTGGGAGAAAGTGTGTTGGGGGCATGCAAGGAAGCTTAGTATGCAAAAGATTATTCATGTTAGAATTGGGAGACCTGTGGATGACTGGAGTTTAATAAATGTAGGAGGTGTAGGGCCTGAGTGGGACTGCAAGAGGTGGAAGAAAGAGATTGAGAGGAAAACAAAAGAGTATGGATTGAATAAGTGGAGGCTTAGCATGGTGCGGAAGCCTACACTTGACTGGTATATGAAAAAAGAAGCACCTAAGTTTGAGATGTTCTATGATGGTAGTTTTGGAAGTCAACTCTTGTTTGCTGTGAGATGTAAGTCATTGAGTGTGAACAGACGTACATGGAGGTGGAATGAGAATAATAACAGATTATGTCGGCAGTGTATTAGTGGAGTGGAGGAAACAATTGAGCATTTTGTGCTGGAATGTAGTAAGTATGAGCAAGAGAGAGAAAGTTTTATGAATGTGGTGCTTGAGCAGTATGGAGAGAATGAGTGGTATGCCAGATGTGCTGAAGATGATTGCGGTATGAGCTGTCTTGCTGGATTGGATCAGGAGTGCAATTTGAGTATCATTGAAGCTATGAAATTGTTTCTTGTGCGTGCCTGGAGTAAGAGACAGTGACTGGAATGAGCCAGTCAGGTAGAATGGTCAGTAATGACCCAATATGCCTGGGGATGGTGTTTTGACGCACTGGCTATCCCAGTGACGCCATCCAATGGCAGCTTGTGACTAGGATTGGTAAATCCTGAGTAGTTTAGTGGACAAGTCTGGTACCAGGCGCTGAACTCTTTGTGTGATAACTGTGGAGGGATTGTAGGCCGTTACAAAGGCCCCGACGCTGTCGGCCCTCAATTTCAAGTTCAAGTTCAAGTTCACGTTTTACACAAATGACATTGTGCTCGCAAATGCTTAGTTTTTGAGATATTTAACTTTGAAGTTGTAGGAACATCGTTTGGTCAATATTGAGTTGAATGTTGTTAACGAATTTCATAATTTCGTAGGTATAGGTCTAGATAGGTAATATAGTTGATTTTAAGACGTTTTACACAAATGACGGTAAATCTCAAGGATATGCCAGTTGTCAATTTTCCACTTTTTGGTGCCTGACCCTAATTAATTGAATCAAAATAAACAAGTTTTCTTCAATGCACTTTCCGTCTCAAATGAGTATTTTACGATTTATAGTGGTAAGTTTAGTTTTGTCTTTGATGACAAATGCGCTCGAATAAACAGCTACTCAACGATTTTTGAATTTTTCTTGCTTGAATCATGGTAATAACATCGAAATAAACAACTTTTCTTCTATGCACTTTTTTTGTCAAATGAGTATTTAACGAGGTAAAGCGGTAGGTTTGGTTTCGTCTTTGATGACGGTCGTGCTGGAAGCGCATTGCAATGTTGCTGTCCGACGTGCTCCTTGAATAACTTGCTGCTTCAAACACTGGAGTTGGGGTAAGTCATTTTCCGCTATAACTAATAAAATACTCATTTAAGACGGAAAGTGCATAGAGAAAAACTTGTTTATTTCGATCTAATTAACTATGCTAAGGCATCAAAATTTGCAAAATCAATAACTGACATATCCTTCAGATTTACCCAAATGATAATGTGCCCGGAAATGCTTAGTTTTTGAGTTATTTAAGTTTGAAGTTATACAAACGGCGCTCCCGAATAGCCTTTTTTGCAGAAAAGCAGTCATTGTTTTTGCAATAGAAACGGAAGCTAACCCCCTATTACAAACGTAAAGAGGTTGGGTCGTGAGGGTTAGCCACAGTTCTTTTAGTGAAAAATTATAAATAAAGGTTTCTAGTTAGTGACATTTGTTTACAACAACTCCAAGATCATGGCAGCCATCTTGGAGTTGTAAACAAACGTCACTAGAAACCTTTATTTATAATTTTCACTAACTAAAAGAACTGTGGCTAACATTCACAACCCAACCTCTTTACGTTTGTAATAGGGGGTTAGCTTCCGTTTCTATTGCAAAAACAATGACTGCTTTTCCGCAAAAAAAGGCGGTCGATGTTAAGTTTATTGTTGTCAACAATTTTCATAATTTTGTTGCCAAGAATCATTAAAGGAACACATTTAAAAATGTTTTACATGAATGACATTCTGCTCGCTGATGTGTTATTTTCAAATAATTCAACTTTGAAGTTGGCTTACACACGCCAGGAAAGCGAGCGCATCAAGCGTAATTTAATTAATAATGGAAGCTAACGTCCTAATATAAACGTAAAGAGGTTGGGTTGTAAGGGGGAGCCACAGTTCTCCTAGTGAAAATCATAAATAAAGGTTTCTAGTAACGTCAGTTTATATCATCTCCAATAGCGGCCACCCGGTACCCAAGATGGCGGCCGCCGTCATGTAGCTGATGTAAATGTACATCACTAAAAACCTTTATTTATAATTTTCACTAGAAGAACTGTGGCTCCCCCTCATGACCCAACCTCTTAACGTTTGTAATAGGGGGTTAGCTTCCGTTATTAATTAAATTCCGTTTGGTGAGCTTGCTTTCTTTAGCACGCAAAAGCCAACTTCAAAGTTGAATAGTTCAAAAATAACGCATCAGCGAGTAGAATGTCATTCATGTAAAACGCCTTAAAATCTTCCATATTACCTATCTATGGCAACAAAATTATTAAAATTGTTGAGAACATTAAACTCAATATTGACCAGAGAACAGTCTAATGGCTTGTTTCAATTTATAGTTTTTAATTCAATTTTAATTTTTCGAATCATTTGCATTCAGTTTAAAGGTACTTCTGTCAAGGAAGGCAGTTCTAGCTTATGTATTATCATTTTAAACGTTTTCAGAGTTAGCTCCATTGCTAAAATAATCCAAATTTTGCATGCATGACTTTAACAGATATGTGCTGGATAGCAATATATGTTTCATATGTTGTTATAGTAGATTTTGTGAATTACATTCATTACTGCCACAAATGTATAAACATTGTTTTTTGCTGTTGATTTGATTGGTGTCACAATATCTTGCTGTCTATAGTAATGCATTAATAAATTACCTCAAAGGCAGAAATTCTTAAAACTCCATCAAGTTGTTTGTTTATTGATGTTATTTTAAAGTTACTTGCAAAGTTTTAAGAGAAAGAAAAATTTACATAAAATTTACACAAGTACCTTTTTTATGCTTTATGCTGAAGATGCTCTTCAGACAGCTATATTCTTAGAAATTTTGAAATTACTTATTGTATTATCGCAAAAAAAACTGAAAGATATGTAGTTACTTATAATTGAGAGAAGGAAGAAGTAAACCTAATGATGACTTTGCACAAGTAAGATGAGAGAAATGAGAATAGTTAGATTTGTCGGATCAGGTGAGCATGGTAATAGTTGGAGGATGAATAGAAAATGTAGGTCATTAAATCTTTTGAGTATAATATAATTAGTTAAACTTAAGTTAAGGTATCATTTGAATATAGTTCTTAATAGTGTGGAACTAATTAAGCCAATTTGTGTTGAAAGTACTTTGATGCTGGTCTCTGCTTTTTAACGCAGTGAAATGACTTTATCAGAATATAGCAGGGCACACTGATGAGCCCCCATTAGATGTTGATAATTTGTTACTCATTTCTAGTATTCTTAATAGCTTAAAGTATGTTTTTGAAATGGGTCATGGTAGTTTTTAGTTTTTCCTTTTATAATATCTTGGACACTATACAGTCGTACCTTGGTACTCGACCATAATCCGTTCTGAGATGGTGGTCGAGCACCGATATGTTCGAACACCAAAACATATTTTCCCATAAGAAATAATGGAAAGTATTTTAATCCGTTCTTACCATTAAGAAAAATACCTAAAATATTATAAGAACGTGTATCTAAACAACAATGAAAACGTAAATGCGCACAAGCAGTACATGGTAAAGATACATGCGACGCAACTGCAACGCAAGGTCGGACACTCGTACACCACTCTCATATTTTGCTGTAATTTCCTTCTTCAGTTCAATAGTGGTCCTCACTGTTTTCCTCTTTGCCTTCTCCTTATCACTGTCTTTCTTTGGACCCGTTATTGAGGGCTAGAGCAACACAAAAAAGTTTAAATCTGGGAAGAAATACTCTAACAAACTGCGTACGTCTTACTCTGCTGGCGGTCTGAATCGAACTGACGCTTACCCGCTGGCCAAGGAGCGCGTTCGGATCGACTCGGCTAGTCGAGTACCGAAAATCTGTTTGAGGTCCGATGCATTTTCTACTCAAATTTTTTGGTTCAGCACACTTTTGGACGAGTATAGAGGCGTTCGAGTACCGAGGTACGACTGTATAAAGAAACGATCTATATTGAGTTTAATGTTGTCAACAATTTTAATAATTTTGTTGCCATAGATAGATAATATGGTAGATTTTAAGAGGTTTTACAAGAGTGACGTTGTGCTTGCAAATGCTTAGTTTTTGAGTTATTTAAGTTGGAAGTTATAGGAACGGCGCTCATCAAATCACTTTCCCACGCAAAAGTAAGAATTAGGTTCCAACAACGCCGCCGGTGGAAAAGTTATTGTTTTCGCAATAAATGGCGTAATTTATTATTTGCTGACCTCGCAGAGCCTGAACCCACTTCTAGGATGTTTTAGTTAACACAATAAAGGATTACAGGTGGAAACATAGATTACAAAAGTGTATAGACAACAATGAAGCTTATGTAGAAAAATAAAAGTAATGTCGTTAAATAAAGAAATTATGGCATTTGTCTGAGAACTTTTTGACTACCCTTTGTATTGATTTGTAAGATACATATTTGTGTGTTTGTAACATCTCTCTTTAATGAAATTATTTCTCTGTCTTATCATCAAACCAGGAATTATGTTGGGCCATCTGAATTGATAACATTTCATACAAGACAATGAGTAGATACTTAAGCTTAGGTGCAATGCATCTTGCAATTTTTTTAAGCTTTAGTTTTGTGCTTTTGGGAGAGGCTGCCAGAATTCCACTGGCTGCCATTGAGAGCACCCCTTCTCTCTACAACTCCAGTGATCACGTCACCTTGCTCGATTTTAGCAACTTCCATCAAACGCTGGCTGGCAGAGAGCACGCCTGGCTGGTGCAGTTCTACAGCTCTTACTGTGGGCATTGCATTGCTTTTGCTCCTGAGTTCAAGATTTTTGTGAAGAATATTACTGGTAAGAGTACTGTTATGTCTAGATTTTAGTCATTTTACATGTAGAATGAAGCAATGCAGTTTTTTTATGTGAACTTCAAAGTGAATGTTCCTTCCAAATCAAATCTGAATTACTTGTGACAAAGAAATCTTCTGTAATTTGGCATTACTCATCTTGCTGCTAAATAATATATTTCCCACTATATGCTCTTCATGTCTTGCGTCTGAGCACTCTATTTTAGTCAGTGGTTTTTTTATAGAACTCAACATTGTTTGCAATATTGATTTTCTGATTTTTTTCAGATTGGAGTCACTCCATCAAGCCAGCTGTATTGAATTGTGCCGATCCAGTAAACACAGGCTTGTGTCGCCAGTATGAAGTGTTTGGCTACCCAACACTCTCTTTTCTTCCACGTAATGTTGCTAAGGTATCTAGATAGCATCTGTGGAATTGGGGGCAACCACTCAATGGCAGAGAATAGGTCATTGTTATGGTGAAACTACTCACTGTTATTGTTACATTACTAATTGTTACTGTAACACCACTTTTTGAATTGTAATATTACTTGTGAAAGATTTTATGTAGATATTGAGCAGACATTAGGTTGAGCATAGCTTTATCTATTGTATGCAATGCATATTGTCAACCACTAGGGTAAAATTTTTACCAGTTAGGTTACCTCAGCTATAGATATGCATTTAGTACTTCTTTCTTTTGCTCCCATTTTGCTTCATAAAATTTTCATACCTTCTCTGCATTTTTGTTTTCTGCAATTTTTACTCACAGTTTCTTTGCACAGGACACCCTATGGAAGAACAGTTCATATTAAATTGCCTCTTCTCTTCACTATGGCAAAGTTACCCATATTGTGGCTAGAGTTTTTAATGAACTAAAATATTAATGGGTTGAAGGCTGTCTTATAGCAGTTGGTGGAGGTCTCTTTGAGAAACCTCAATTAGGAATGTATTAGCAGCAAAACATCTTTGGTATTGTAATTTTTGCATCACACTTTTAGTATTTCCTAGTTTGTGTTAGTAAAATGAAATTAGAAATTACAATATTACAATCTTTTTTACTGGCTCTAATTTTATGTTCATTTAATGAAAATATACTTGAATTTCACTCTTGTAATTGAGCAGACAGGCAATACTTGGTCATTATGTCGTATGTCATTTTCTAGTTATTAAATGGTGAGCTTTTGTACTGCCTTTCAATGGCTTGTTTGGTGCACAGGAGGACGTGGGAGTGCAGCTCAAGACAGACCGGACGGTGCCTGGGCTGCGAAGTGTCCTGGTGCAGCAGCTGACAGCTCAGCAGGCGGGGGGCAATGGCTCTGCGTCTTGGGTGAATTTGCTTCCTTTCAGGTACCTCCGTGCATTCATTTATCAGATCCTAAATGTGCATTAGTTCTAAAGTCCCTAGTAAATAACCATTGATAATGTTTTCAGTAAATGCTGAAGAAATAACTTCTGTTGATGCATTACCACAAAACAACCAATTACCCCGAGAATCTTAGTCTGAATTTAGTGATAATAAGCAGAGATTGTAGTTATTGGTTTGGTTATGGCATATTAATGTAACTTCCTTATATTCTCATCAGAAATATAGAAATTGTTTGAAAAACTGGGGGCATTGTAGTTTCAGCTTCATTGAAAAATAAACAAAAATGATAGCAAATGAGAGGCAAGAAATATTGGTACATCATGGATCACTTCATTACCATTGGTATTTTCGAAGGAATGGTTTAGGTAAGGTATAACTTGAGTAGTAAAACATTTAAAACTCATTTCAGCAACAGTTGAAGTGCTCACAGGTTTTTGGTGCAATTGATAGCAATGTTATTAGGTAGAAACCTCTTCAAAGGGGATTTAATTGATAGACGTTAGACATTGTAAGTTCATTTGCATTGTGCTAACACAAAGAAAAGTATTGTGAAGTGAGCAGTGATGATGAGCGTGCTGTTGCAGAGGGAGCGTGGAAGAAGCGTTCAGCAGTGCAGGGGCTGATGTGTCTGATGGAGTGCTGCTGGTGGACAAGGAGGGCAGCACTCTGGCTCAGCAGATCCTCATGGACTTGGGGTACTTCAAGGAGGTGAGCTGCTCTGTCTTAATTCCTGTTCAATGTAGTCACTGATGAGGTTATTTGTGTATGCTTATGTCAGCATTCTTAATTCATGCTAAATTGCATTCAGTTTCCTGAATTGGGTTATGCATCAACCCAACGAAAATTGGCTGTGTGACGGTGGCAGACCTGGCTTCAAGTGTTTATTTTATACCTCCACGCATTTTCACCTGGCTATACAAAGGTAAACAGGGTTGGCACATAAAAAATCCACCCTAAAACCTACTGGGTTTTTTGTTTTTTTTTTGGGTTTTTTATTATTGCTATTTAAGTTTCACTTGTTTTCAAGCTGATAGGATCAAAATGAGCTAAATTTTTATATTGTCAAAAAATTTATCTAAGTCATGTGCATGACTATGACAATAAACATTGAAAAACAAGAAAACAACCTATACAAATCAAATTAGAAAAATTTTAATCACAAAAAAAAACTTGAGAGACTAATATATTTCCATGAATTCCATTTCCAAAGTAAAAAAAACAAAAAATAAGTAACAAAAGCAGTTTGACTATTTGATAGTATAAAGAGTTCTGAATTCTTCCTCTGTCTTCTAGACTAGATTGCTACTACAGTACTACTGTGTTTTTCTTTCTACATCCACTTCCATTTCATTGTTGTCATTCACATCATGATCATTTGTGAGGTGGCGATATACCGAGACAATTTCTGTGCGCGTTCCGATCTTTATCTATTTCTCAATTTATTCCACACAATTCCAAATGTTGAGAAAATTCTTGCAACAGATCCTGAACTCGCGGGGCAAGAATGAAGATTGCTTATAAACTTGCAGAAACCCTCTGCCAGTGTCTTTTCAGGAATCTGCATTTCTACTGTTTCATGTCTTGAAATTCCCACCATTGATGAGGAGTCATTGTCTCAGTGATATTCTCATTGAACATGTGTTTTGGGAAGGATTTGGAGTTCTTCAACTTATAGGAATAAAGTGCACCGATGAATTCCGGATTATACTCAGCCAACCACTCTTAAATATCTGTCTGCTGTGAGAGCTTTGTCTGAAATTAGTCTAACAATTATAGTCAGATGGGGTAAGACACAACCACGGCCACCATGGAGCAAGAAAGTAAAGAAACGACTATTGTGAGCATTCAAGCTGCACTGGAACAAATTTGACGATGGAATCTGTTAGAGCATTTATCATTTTAGTGTTGTTGCTATCCTGTACTGCAAAAAATGAATTTTTGGCAATTTTTTTTGGCATGTCACTACATGTTGTAACATGTAACAGTAAGGTTGACTGACTTGACTTGCGCTGCTAAGCACTGGAGCTCACACAATACACATATGTTAAGTTGTTAACAGCATGACTGTTAAGTGATGTGTAACTGTCTTACTTCAAGTTGCTTGTGGTGGTTACTTATGATCTGCATGGTGCTTCCCTCTCACATGTCTTGCACCTGTTTGCTGCTAAAACAGCTTACTATGAATTGACAAGCGTAGCAATTCTCTTTGCACATCTTATATCTTTGTAGACTGCAGAGCTATGTTGTTGTGGGACAGGTAGGCTTCCTACCATCAACACGTGTAGCGTAGACCGCTAGCACAACTCTACATTGGTTGTGGACGAACTATTTCCTATTTCTATCATGTCTCAAGGCGAATAACGAGCCAACACTCCCAGGTCATGGGATTACTTTTCTCTTTCCTTTTTTTGTTTATTCACACACTTTTAACAATAATAACACAAGTGAACATAGAAAAATATAACCAGATGCGGACAGTAATACCCTACCTACTTACACATTACCCTAACAAAATACACACAACTATAACGCAGAGGTTACCTATACTAGGGGTAACCCAGCGTGCAACCTTAGCGCGACTTCCCCTCAGCAACCACGGCCAACCCAAGTCGGGCTTGCAGGAGTGCAAGGAGTGACAGAAGCGCAGCAGTCCAGGGGTACCAAAGTGATAGGAGGCGGGAGAGTAAGGCCGCAGTAAGAGATGCCGGAGTGCACCAGGAGCTGCCTGAGCACAGCAGGAGATGCGAGGCGCGGCAGAGGTGCCAGCATACGGCAGCGGCACTTCCAAATAATTAGGATGTCCACGAAGGGATCAGCTTTTGCGAGCTGTTCCTTGGCCTCCCGGTTATGACCGACACGACAGAGCTTCGGGTGATGGCTCTGGTGTCGCTCTTTGGCCTCGGCTCCTACTCTCCGATTGGAGGTTGATTGGAGGGTTGGAGGTCGATTTGGAGGTATTGGAGGTCGATTTGGAGGTTTGGAGGTCGACTTGGAGGTTTGGAGGTCGATTTGGAGGTTTGGAGGTCTTCCTGCCAATCCGCCACGCATAATAAATAATAACACACAATGATAATACAAGCAATAGAGTACATAATTTCTCACTTTTACCTGATTAATAATCAATGTCATTTACAATAAATATTTCAATCACTAAATAAACGTACACATTCCTTTATTTCGACCCTATTGCTGCCTATTACTCCTACCCTTGCTGGATGGTATCACTCTGAATAATTTGCTCGTTTAATATTATGCTGCACTTTTGGAATATTTCCTTAACCTGTTAACATTGATTAATCTGTTCTGAAACAGAAAAAGTAGGGGTTAGGGGAATAGGCAGATTGCACCATCTCATTCGCAAACACGGTTTAGGAGACTGGTGAATCGCCCCATTACAATGTCTCGATGCATATGGTAATTGGCAAATGGTAATTGTGATGGACAAACTTAGTTCATATAATGTTCATATAATGTTATAATTCATATAATAATGTAATATAATGTTGGAAATAAAGTAATCAAATAACAATATTTACTCAATTAGTGTATATATACATATACCGGGCTTATACATATACTGGGCTTATCCTCCCTATGGGAGGGTAGCCGACAGCAGGCCACAATCACCACACTTAGTCACTAGGAGGCGAGAGAGGCAGCACTGGCCGCACCTGAACTGCCAGGATCAGCAGCAGCCCAGTACACCCACCTTCCACAGTCAGGCCCGACAGCCATAGCTGGTTTACCCCGACCGCTTCATTGAGTGCAGCCCCTCCCCCCGCACAGGACAGGTCAACCCCATCACACGCGGGCAACTTCCAGTACCGCATCAAAAATAAAATTACCTTCTTATGCACTGCCCCCACTCACTTCTGTCCACAGCCATCCCTCTTGCCACATCCACAGTCAGACCCCTCTCATACAAAGCACGTTTCACCCCATCCATCCAACTCATCCGTGGTCTACCTCGCGCTCGAAGACCACTCACTTCCGACATATATATCTTTTTCACAAGCCGCTCAACATTCATTCTTTCAACATGCCCAAACCATCCAAGCACTCTTTCATCCACTTGCCTGCTCAATTTTTTGGTAACACCCGTCTGCCCCCCTGACCAACTCATTCCTGATCCTATCTCTTCTTGTTACTCCATACATGCTCCTCAAACACTTCATTTCAAACACATCCAACTTCCTCCTCTCAGCTGCTCTCAACCCCCAGGACTCTGCTCCATACAACAAAACTGGCACAATCAAGCTTTCATACAGTCCCCTCTTAGCATTCATACTCAAACTCCTGCATTCAAAAACTTTCCTCATTGCACCCAATGTCTTACAGCCTTCACTCACTCGATGCCTCACTTCTACTTCCATACTATCCTTAACAGTCACATCCGACCCGAGGTACCTAAATTGCTCTGTGAACGACGAAAGTCCTTCACTGCCCCATTCGCCAAACTGTTTCTGTGGCGCGTTCCTATGCGTGACATTGCGGTCCGTACTGTGCGGCACCATTGGTGCTGGAACCGCGGGCTGGAACCTCAGCATGCCGGTTGACCCCTCAGGCAGTTCCATGCAAGCGGTCGCGCTGACCGGTCAATCCTTACCGTGTCCTGGGTTTCGTAGTAGCAGTTGCGCTGACTAGTCGCAGATACTGTGTGTTCAGGTTGCGCTACGAAACTAACCTCTGTCTGTCGCCGCTTCGACTGCCTTTCTTTCGTAAAACTGTACAGTGCAATCAAATCAATTATGATTTTAACGAACTTTTAACTTGTGTCCAATAAAAATCAGTGCTTTTATTAAATCTGTTACATTCGCAAATAAATTTAGAAACTTATGAACTTTTAATTAACACGGTGTAAAGGAAACTTGGAAAACTGAAAAACAACTTTTACTGGTTAGTTGCCGTGGCCACTGGCTTGGAAGGCTTGGCCACCTGACATTGGAAAGTCGAGGGCCCGGTGACAACCTATCTGGTGTCAGGAGTGTTGGATAGTTTATCCCGTGTGCCGACATGTGCTCCAGTGTTTTCGTGAGTGTTAATGTGTATATAAACTGTTTATGATTTTAAAGTGCATCTGCGAAGTGTTTATTCTCTAACTAACAACTGAGTATAGTATAAATATTTAATTAGTGCAACGAAATAAACGAGAAATGGATCCGCTATCTCTAAGTGATCGTACGACGGACGACTTGCAGCGAGTGATGGAGGGACTGACTGTTGCGCTCAGTAATTTGGGCAGGTATGTGAAGCCTCCGCCCCAACCTTACGATCCAGCGGTGAGGACCTCAACTATCAATGATTTCTTTAGATCGTTTGAGTCGTTTGCTGACCATACTTACGGGCCTAAAGAAAATAATAGTGACGCTTGGCTGCTTTCTCTCCAATCATTTCTGAGAGGAAGCGCTCAACAATCATTGACTGCCATGAGTGCGAATCAATTGGATTATGACACTGTAAAGGTAAATCTAACCTCACTCTTCACTCCGCGAGACATCTGTAATACAGGAAAAATTACTGCTTTCATGAACGCTCAAAAATACCCCGGAGAATCTTTTGCAATTTTCGCTATGCGCTTAACAGGACTTGCTGCAGCTGCTTTTGGGATGATGGAAGGACGAGACCGTATGATTCTGAGCAAGTTTATTGAAAGTTTGCCTCGTGAGTTAAAAGCGCAAGTGACCATACAGATCTCGAACTCGCCTGATCCGAGTCTGGATACGGTAGTGCAAATGGTGTCCGCTCTTGAGCCAGTTATGAGAAGTTCCGTGCAGATGCCGGTGCAAACCGTGGAACCCCCGAGTTTTTCTTCTTGTTTAGGGGCTGGTGTACCTGAAGATCTTCTTCCGGCACGGGATCGTGGAATCTCAGGAGGAGCTAGACAGAGGTTTGGGGAGTGTTTCAAATGTGGTGAGCAGGGCCATTTTGCCCATAATTGTCCCGATCGGCGAGCCGCGCAACATCAGAAACAGAAGGTTCTGAACGAAGTTGTGTGTCAGTATTGTTACCGTAAAGGCCACGTGCTTGCGAAGTGTACAGACTTCAGAAGAGAATTTGGGGCGTGTGTTTGGTGCGGTGAGATTAGTCACAAATCGTTTGAATGCAACCGCAGACCTTCGGAAAACTGAAAGCTACTGCTTGGAGTCGGGATCACGCAGTAGACAATTCTTCCCCGGCAAATTTGCTTATGAAAGCCAAAGAAGCATCTGAAACTGGCTGTTATTTTCTTTCGACAAAAATTAACGGGACACTAATGGACGCTCTTATCGACAATGGAGCAGTGGTGTCGGTCATTTCCGAGAATTTGGTAAATAAATTGAGAAACAAACCCGTTATGAAGAGTTCGACGAAGACTACGTTGATAGGTTTTGGCGGATCTCGCATAGACGTGATTGGCGAGGTGACAGTAACTGTGCAAGCTGATGAATTACGTGCCCCAGCGTTCACGTTACTAGTTGTTCCTGCCGGTGCTATGAGTCAATCTTTAGTCTTTGGGCTCGACTAGAGATGTGACTCAAAAAAAACCATGCCGTTTTTTTTAAAAAAAACACGTTTTTTTTACAAAAAAAACTGTGGCCAAAAAAAACGTGGATATTTTGGTTTTTTTTTAAATATTTTGTCTGAAAATAACTCCGCAAGAAAAAGAACCACATTACATTATTTGTTTTCATGTCAACTTACAAAATAAAACAGCGTACTTCTTAATTGATGGTTTTCTTTGGTTTCATGAACTTTTTCATTTTCTGCGGTTTCATGCTTTGATATTTCATTTATTTTACAATACATGTGAATGACCTTAAACTCCCAAAATGGTGTGTTATAATAACATATCTTTACTTATGGTCATTGATAGAGATGTGACTAAAAAACCATGCTGTTTTTTTAAAAAAACATGTTATTTATACAAAAATTATGACTAAAAAACATGGAAATTAATATATTTGTGACCTTAAAAATCCAATGCTGTTTTTTTTAAACATTGTTTTTTAACTGAAAAATCTTGACTAAAAAAACATGGCTATTATATTTTATTGGACCAAAAAAGTTTTTTTTATAAACATTTAAAAAAAATCATGACTAAAAAAACACGGATGTAAATATCAGGAAAGTTAGTTTTCTTTAATCGAATTGTCTTTAGAAACTTATACACAAAGAATGCTGTTAATATTGAAATCATGTTTATTAGAACTGTACTAGGTCTTAGAATAAAATATCTACATAGAATCTATTCACTCCATAAAACCTTTCGGAGACCAGCTCCATCCTCAGTCATTCTGTAAAATTTGGTGAAATGGACAATGAATTTTCACTGTTCCTTAGAAAAACATTTGACTGAAAGACTTACTGAGGATGGAGCTAGTCTCCAAAAGGTTTTATAGAGTGAATAGATTCTTTGTGGATATTTTATTCTAAAACCTGGTACGGCTCTAATGGATATTAAAATATCTTATGTGACCAAAAAATCCATGCTGTTTTTTGAATGTTTTTGTTACAAAAAAGTCATGACTAAAAAACACGGATATTAATATACTTTATTTTACCATAAACAACCATGCTGTATTTTTTAAAATAAACATCTTTTTTACAGAAAAATCATGATAAAAAAATGTGGATATTAATATATTTTATGTGCCAAAAAAAAAACATGCTGGTTTTTTTAAATCATGTTGTAACCAAAAAAAAATCATGACTAAAAAACATGGATATTAATGAATTTTGGTGAAAAAACATGGTTTTTAAAATGTCATTTTTTTTGGTCAGATAAAATTTAATAACACTCATGTTTTTTGTAAAAAATCTTTTTTTCAGAAAACATGGTTTTTTGGTCACATAAAATAAATTAATATCCATTTTTTTTACAGATTAGATTAGTCATTAGTTTTAGCCTTCCTACCCAGCAACAAATGCGATCCAAAGAGAGGAAGGAAGATTATGAAACAAGATCAAAGTTGAAGAAGACAGTAGTAGGTGCTGAAAAACAGGACAGCAGTGAACCGAAAAAAAGGTGGTCCTTAACATCACAAAAACCTTTCATTTCAACAAAAAGAAGGCCTACCTAACTCTCAGCTTGGGCCCTTACATTGCCCCCCTGGGAGCGCTAGTTCCCATAGATACAATAATTGTATCCCCCTGAGGGGTGTTTTTTTTTACAAAGAATTCATGACCAAAAAATGAATAATATTAACTTTTTAATAAAAAAACATGTTTAAAAACACAAGGATTTTTTGGTAACATAAATTATGTTAATATCCATGATTTTAAAATACAATTTTTTATGAAAAATACATAAAATAAAACTGCATGGTTTTTTGGTCGCATAAAATATATTCATATCCAGGTTTTCTTATACATCATTGTTTGTAAAAAAACATATTTTTTAAAAAACAGCATGGGGTTTTTTAGGTCTCATAAATATATTCATGTTTTTTTAGTCATGATTTTTTAGTACAAAAACATTTTTTTGGTCTCAAATATATTATTCATGTTTTTCAGTCATGATTTTTTAGTAAAAAACATGTTTTTTTTAAAAACTGCATGGGGCTTTTTAGGTCACATAAAATATATTGTCTTTTAGTCATGATTCTTTGTAAAAAAAACAGCATGGTTATATTTGGTACCAGAGAATATATTAATATTCATTTTTATTTGTCAGAATTTGGTCAATGTGAAGTTTAATGCAATCATGGAAATTAATAATTATATTCCAAACAATCACTAAAGGAACCCATTTAAGAACGTTTTACAAGAACGAAAATCTACTCGCTGATGCTTTACTTTCGAATCATTGAACTTTGAAGTTGGACTTCCCGAGCCAAAGAAAGCGAGCGTAATTTAATTAAAAACGGAAGCTAACCCCCTGTTACCAACGTAAAGAGGTTGGGTCGTGAGGGGGAGGCACAGTTCTTCTAGCGAAAATTATAAATAAAGCTTCTAACCCACCCATTAACGTGACGACCACAATCTTGTTTACATCGGCTCCAAGATGGCGACCACCATGGGCGCTGCCATCTTAGAGCCGATGTCAACAAGATTGCGGTCATCACCCAAATGGGTTGGTTAGAAGCTTTATTTATAATTTTCATTAGAAGAACTGTGCCTCCCCCTCCCGACCCAACCTCTTTACGTTTGTAATAGCTTCCGTTATTAATTAAATTCCGTTTCACGCGCTCACTTCCCTTGGCGCAAAGGCCAACTTCAAAGTTCAATTATTCGAAAATAACGCATCAGCGAGCAGAATGTCATTCGTGTAAAACGTTCTTAAATAGGTTCCTTTAGTGATTCCTGGGATCGCTAATTATTATTTTCTGATTGCATTAAACTTCACATTGACCCAGAATTTTTTGTAAAAAAAAACATGTTTTAAAAAAACAGCGTATTTTTTTGGTCACCTTAAATATATTAATATCTATGGTTTTTAGTCTTTGTTTTGTAATGAAAACATGAAGAAGAAACCATATAGTAAAAGTGGTGGCAGATAACCCACAATTACCTAGAGTCTAAGAGGTACAGCAGGAGCCACAGAACTTATATTGATGGAGTCAAAATTCAGAGCTTATTATGGTAAATCTGAAAGATATGTAAGTTGTCGATTTTCCACTTTTTGGTGCCTGAACCTAATTTGATTGTATCAAAATAAACAAGTTTTCTTCTACGCACCTTCCGTCTCAAATGAGTATTTTACGATTTATAGCGATAAGTTTAGTTTTGTCTTTGATGACGAATGCGCTCGAATAAACAGCTACTCATCGATTTTCAAATTTTTGTTGCTTGAATCATGGTAATAACATCGAAATAAACAACTTTTCTTCTATACACTTTTCTCGTCAAAAGAGTATTTAACGAGGTATAGCGGTAGGTTTGGTTTCGTCTTTGATGACGATCACGCTGGAAGCGAGTGCGCATTGCAGTGTTGCTGTCCGACATGCTCCTTGACTTACTTGCCGCTTCAAACACAGGAGTTGCGGTAAGTCATTTACAGCTATAACTAATAAAATACTCATTTGAGACGGAAAGTGCATAGAAGAAAACTTGTTTATTTTGATCTAATTAACTATGCTTAGGTTAGGCATCAAAATTTACAAAATCGATAACTGACATATCCTTCAGATTTACCCTTATTATTTCTGCAAAGTCTGATTTTTTGGTCACATAAAAATAAAATCAGGCATAGTAGAGATAGTAAGCTCTGAATTTTGACTCCATCAATATAAGTTCTGTGGCTCCTGCTGTTCCTCTTAGACGCCTCTAGGTAATTGTGGGTTATCTGCCACCACTTTTACTGTATGGTTTCTTTTTGATGTTTTTATAACAATGAAATGACTAAAAAACATGGATATTAATATATTTCAGGTGTCCAAAAAAAAACTCAGACATATGCTTAACAAAATTTAGGTGTGCAAAAAAAACCAAAAAAAACAAAAAAAACACATAAAAAACACGTTTTTTTTGCAAAAAAAACCGCAATCAAATAAAACCGTTTTTTTTGCATCACTAGGCTCGACTTCCTAGAGCGGTACTACATGAAGATCGACACCGTCCATCGTGAACTTCTCTACTCGCCTCCAAATGAAGATCCTGTTGCCGTAAAGTTAAAAACTAAGCCTGGGGTAGAAATTCAGAGTATGGTAAGAAATGCACATGAGATATCAATAGAGCCCAATAGAAGAATGTTAATTCGTGCTAAACTGTCAGATGTCAGTATTGCTGATGATGTTGAGGGCTATCTTGAGCCTCTCATTGTAACTTCCCGTGAAGACTTACCTTTAGAGATTGCATACTCAGTTGGCTCGGTGAAAAATGGACATGTCACAGTAGAATTGATGAATATGAACCCATGTGAAGTGGTGTTGAAGCCAAAGTCTAAGTTGGGCATGTTCATAGTTTCTAATTTTGCTGTTGTGAATTCTACTGTTGATAGTGCTCTGAGTGAGAACATTTGTGCTGGCGATCTTTTCGATTTTTCTGACAGTAATTTGACTTGTGGTCAGATTGAGGAAGTTAAGAGCATGTTGAATAGGCGCCGTGCTGCGATTTCACTGCATGACCACGATTTGGGACGTACGGCTACGACTAAGCACGTGATTGATGTTCAAAGAAATGTGCCAAATAAGCAACGCTACCGCAGATTTCAGGGACCGTTCAGACAGGAAATTGAAGTGGAACTACGTAAGCTCGAGGAACGGGATATAATAGAGAAATCGTGTTCTCCGTGGTCTTCTCCTTTAGTTCCCATAAGGAAAAAGGACGGTTCCCTTAGATTATGTGTGGACTATAGGGCATTGAACTCTGTGACTAAGCGTGATTCGTTCCCTTTGCCTAACATCATAGATGCTCTGTCTAACTTGAGCCACACGAATTTCTTCTCTACGTTCGATTTAATGGAAGGTTTTTATCAGATTGAAATGGACGAGTCTAGCAAGGAATATACCGCGTTTTCTACTGGCGATTCCCACTGGCAGTGGAAGCGCATGCCATTCGGTTTGACTAACAGCCCAGGGTCTTTCATGAGACTTATCTCGTTAGTTCTCGCTGGCATACCTTGGAGCGTAGCTATCAGTTACATTGATGACGTAATTGTTACTGGCAGAACTTTTGAAGAACATTTAGCTAATTGTAACCCAGTGTTGAGAAGGTTCGAGTCGCACGGGTTAAAGGTAAAACCTGCGAAGTGTTCAATGTTTCGAAAAGAAGTAACTTACCTTGGTCATGTTGTGAGCTGCGATGGTGTCCGTCCAGATGAGAAGAATGTCGAGAAGATCTTAACTTACCCTGAACCGAAGACCCAGCGTCAAGTGCGTAGATTCCTAGGGATGTGTAATTTCTTTAGACGCCACATACCTAACGCCAGCGTGTTAATGAAACCTTTGAACGAACTGATCGGCATGAAAAAGATAAATTGGACGCAAGAGTGCAGCGAAGCGTTTCTGGAGTTGAAGAGAATTTTGACTAATCCGCCTCTCCTTAGCTATCCTGATTTTTCAGTCGACGCAGCGCCTCTTGTGATTACTGTGGATGCCAGTAATGTTGGTGCAGGCGCGGTACTGTCGCAAGTGCAGGAAGGTGAGGAACGAGTCCTGGCTTACGCGAGCACAACGTTCAACAAGGTGGAAACGAACTACAGCGCTACTGAGCGTGAGCTTGCAGGTTTGAGATGGGCTGTGAGGAACTTCCGTCCTTTCGTTTATGGTCGTAAGTACGTAATAAGAACCGACCATAGACCGCTCATTTACCTTAACTCCATGAAAAGTGTTGACGCTCGGCTAATGAGAACCTTTGAGGAACTCCATTGCGGTCAGTTCGAAATTCAATTTGTGCCTGGTAAGGAAAATGTTGTCGCTGACGCTCTATCTAGAATGGTGAATTTACCCGTTAACAGTAGCGAAGTTGACCCAAGTTATGTCGTGTCGCTGCAGGGTAAGAAAGTGAACTTAATTCCTGGTGGACCTGACTCTTTGTTCTGCGCTCTTGCAATGGGAGTGAGCGGCAATGTTGACGATCACGCTGTTATAAGAGAAATCGTGGTGACTAAAGTGCTTAAAGACCCGAAAGACTACGGACTTGGGAAGAACAAGCGTGATTTGAAGAGAATAGAGGCAATGAAGGAAGTTGGTACCGTGCCGGACTTGTGCTTGGTGAATGCATTTGTGAAAGAATTCAAAGTGAATGTCTGCATTTACGAGGACGGCATAGGCATCGTGAGATTTGGACATGATGACAATAATCCCACAGTGCATTTACAGAGTTTGCGTGGTGTCCACTACAACTTGCTCGTGCCGGTTGGTGAGGATGCAGACGACATCATTCTAAGTCACATCGATTATGTGCGGGCAAGAGCAAAGGTTAATAAATCAGCAAGTTCTCCCACCCAAGTATTGTACACTCTAATAGACGACGAGCCGCAGGCAGTTCAACCGAAGAAAATAATTTGTATAAAGAAGCAACTTGCGTCAGAGAAGGTGAAAACAGCTCCAATTCGGACAACAGAAGACGCAGTTTCTCAACAAACTTCCAGCACTCCATCTCTTCATTTAACTACTGAACAAATAATAGCTCTTCAAGCAAATGACACAATAATTTCTTCATTAAAACAGCTCCTCGAGACTAAAGCAACGGCGGAAGAAATTTCGGCAAAATTATCAGAGAGTGTCAAAGGACGCAGATTTTTAAAGTCAGTGGAGAGTTTGAGGCTTCGTGACGGTGTCGTGTGTGCTGGCTCGCGTGAAGTGCCGGTGATGCCTGCTCAGAGGTTGCCTGCAATGGTGGAAGAGTTTCATAGAGTATCTGGTCACATCGGGAGGGACAAAACGGTCGAAGCTATCTCCAGATACTTCTACAGCCCGAGAATGTCTCCGATCGTGGCATACGTGATACGCCATTGTTCAGTGTGTCAGCGTTTTAAGGGCCGAGCGAAGGGTGGTGCTCCGTTGTATCGACGAGTACCCAAGGCACCTTATAGCGACTACGCTGTTGACCTTCTCGAACTTCCTCCAGGGCGAGGCAATACGCGGTATCTTCTAGTTGGTGTTGACACATACACGAAGTTCGCAAATGCTGTGCCTCTGAAGAACAAGCGTTCGTCAACGGTAGCCAAAGCGTTGGAAGAGAGGATTTTCAGCTCTCTCGTTAAGCTCCCGGAGACCGTGACTACGGATAATGGCCCGGAATTTCGAGGACGCCCGTTCGTGAACATGCTTCAAAAACACGGAGTGGAGCATTTTAAGACTGTCCCGTATTCGCTGAACTGCAACGGAGCTGTCGAAAGATTGAACGCTACTCTGAAGATGCTTCTTGCAGCTGCATGTGAGGAATACCAAACACCATGGACAGATCATCTCACAAGAAGTGTATTCATCTATAATAATACAATGCATTCCCAAACCGGCCATACTCCTGCAGATTTCTTTTCTAACAGCGCCAGCAAGCTTCCTATTCCTGTTTCCGAACCGTATTGGAAACCGCCTCGTAAGTCGTTCAAGCCTTACTTGGTTGGCCAGTTGGTGGCGCGAAGGATACCGCCTTTGCCATCACGGAGTAAGTTAGCTCCAAGGTTTGATGGACCTTTTGTCATCGTTGAGGCGGATCCAAACGGTATAGTTTACAAGATAGCCAGAACTACAGGTAAAGAAGCGCACACAGCCCATTTTAATCAGTTGAAAGAATGGCATGGGAGCGACGGTGCGGCGGAGCAGCCGGCGTATGGCAGTGGGCAGCGACTGAACGACGTGGCAAGACGAGGCACGACAAGAAAAGCGAAAACAGAGGCATTGGCGGCAGAGCAACTTCTACCAGTGGCAGACGGCGGCAGCGATGAAATTGTAGCACCGATGATAGGTGGCGTGCCGATTTCTCTGTCAAAACTGGCAGATAAAATAGCTGCTGCAATGTACTCTGACGACGCAGACGAAGCCGACGAAGCAGCGGTGGACGATGACGACTACGATCAGCCATCGGTTGACGAGATTGAGCAACCCAGCATGGAGTGGGAGCATCTGAGCGACGAGCCAGATGACGTTTTCGCAGAGCAGTCCCCTGTGAGCGACTACGCGACGGTACTCCACTTGCCGACGACTAGCTCAGTCTCAGAAGCTGAACTTAAACCGTGACAGCGCGCCGCAAAGGCTAACTCGATCGTTTTCGAAGCACGCTGTTGAGTCGCTTGTAAAAGCGATTGCAGCGAACAGCGACAGAGAAAGCGACAAGTTTCCTGGAGCCAAAACATCGTTCAAATTTAGTCTACAGAAAGGATTTCCGGTCTGTGTTGAAGGCGATTTCCAATTGCCGCCGGAGTTCGACCTTTTGACGAGATGTTCGATGTCAGATGGACCGGACTTGGACGATCATCTCCAAAGGGAAATTAACTCGCTGTCTGATCGATTCTCTGATGCAGATAACTAGTTTTTGTTCTTGTCGGTAGCCAGTTTACATCCTAACGTTACCGTTGTCTCGTAAATTTGTAAAGATTCGCAATACTTAGTTTTGCATAATACATACAGCGCAATAAAAATGTAACTTGTGCAATTGTGTTCTTTTCTCAAATGATTTATTGAAATTTTAATGTCGCCATTAAAGTTTGGTACTGGAGTATTTATGAATTGTTTAGGTTTTCACATTTTAAACGTTGCTATAAATAAAGAATTTTTAAAGCTGCATCCCTTATGTTTTCAATAAATTCTTGCTTAGGTTGTGAAGTTCAGAGTCGCGCTTTGAATATAGATAATTTTAAAAATGCATTCCCTATGTTGTTAACAAATTGTTGCGAAATTAATTAAATTTTGAATCTCTATTGAATAAAAATATTTTAGATACATTCCCTATGTTTTGATTGAATTTACTAGGTGCTTAATTTTAACTTCATGTACATGTTATAGCGGTCAGGCGGACTATTAATTTTGTATTATTTGGTTGTGGGGGATGTGAACGACGAAAGTCCTTCACTGCCCCATTCGCCAAACTGTTTCTGTGGCGCGTTCCTATGCGTGACATTGCGGTCCGTACTGTGCGGCACCATTGGTGCTGGAACCGCGGGCTGGAACCTCAGCATGCCGGTTGACCCCTCAGGCAGTTCCATGCAAGCGGTCGCGCTGACCGGTCAATCCTTACCGTGTCCTGGGTTTCGTAGTAGCAGTTGCGCTGACTAGTCGCAGATACTGTGTGTTCAGGTTGCGCTACGAAACTAACCTCTGTCTGTCGCCGCTTCGACCGCCTTTCTTTCGTAAAACTGTACAGTGCAATCAAATTATGATTTTAACGAACTTTTAACTTGTGTCCAATAAAAATCAGTGCTTTTATTAAATCTGTTACATTCGCAAATAAATTTAGAAACTTATGAACTTTTAATTAACACGGTGTAAAGGAAACTTGGAAAACTGAAAAACAACTTTTACTGGTTAGTTGCCGTGGCCACTGGCTTGGAAGGCTTGGCCACCTGACATTGGAAAGTCGAGGGCCCGGTGACAGCTCTACCTCCTCTAAAACTTCACCATTCATCCTCACATCCAAAGTTCCAAACACTCCACCTCTTGAACATCTCATCACCTTACTTTTAGTGTAAATTTCAGATTTATCAATAATCGATTCAGCACATCACCATTACAATGCAAAATACTTGCCCCTTAAAATGACATCTAATTATATTTCTCTTATACAGAATATCTCCTCAGGTGCCACTTGAGTCACATAGCACAATATATGGAACTATATATATATATAACAACTATATATAACAATATATATATATATATAAATATAGTTCCATATATTGTGCTATGAGACTCAAGTAGCACCTGAGGAGATATTCTGTATAAGAGAAATATAATTAGATGTAATGAATTAGATGAAATTAAGTAAGTGACATCTAATTAGATGAAATATAATTAGATGTCACTTACAAAAGTAAATGTATATATATATAAATCTGAAATAGAGGCCACTGGAGCTGTGTGAATAACTTTTAATTGAACAAAAAAAGGTATTACAAAAAACAAAAATAAACAATTTAACCCAAAGAAACCATGTGGGTGAGGCTTTGAAAAAAAACCCCAGGGTTTTTTCCATCCCTGAAGGTAAATGAAATGAAATTGGAGGAGCAGTTTAAAAATTAGTTTGAAAGTGTGGAGAGTGAATTAAGTGAGAATTACTCGCTTAATACCATATATTGTGCTATGTGACTCAAGTAGCACCTGAGGAGATATTCTGTATAAGAGAAATATAATTAGATGTCATTTTAAGGGGCAAGTATTTTGCATTGTAATGGTGATGTGCTGAATCGATTATTGATAAATCTGAAATTTATTTTGAGAGTGATGATGGGTTAGTTCAGTAGGAGTAGGTGCATGTGAATCAGGTAACATTCATCAAAAAGACTCAATTGCTATGCATTCATGAATGCTTAGAAAGCGTTTAATATGGTTAATGAAATACCTTAGTGGCCTCCATCACATTTCTATTGAGGCAATGGGATAAGATAGCTAGCTGAATAAGTTAAGTAAATGAATCTGATTGCACTTACCTTGGTTCCGGTAGTGATTTAATTTCAGGTCAACCACCGTCCCAGTTACTACACCAAATCCAGGATTCTAGGGTAAATCTGAAAGTGCTGGTTGTCGTTTTTTTTTCTAAAAGTGAGATTTTGTAGAAATTAGTCTATTTCTTCTATCCAGAATTCTGTTTTGGGGTTCACTGCGAGCACCATTTTCTTGACCCTTTTCATCTGTTGCAGGACATCGTGCTACGCTGGGCGACTCGAGACGTGGGCTTCGTGTCGGATTTGCCTCTGCCCACCGAGTCGTTGCTGCCCGCCGTTGTGCTGCTGCACAGGGGGCAGCAGCCACAAGTCTTGCAGAGGACCTACTTGACTGCTGCTGAAATTATTGAAGAAGTTTCTGAGGCTTTGGGACTTGATGTGCATAAACTGCCTTCTTATAAAATTCAGTTGGAAGGTGAGGAGGAAACTATCATTGTGATGGTTACACTGCTAAAGTGATAATTGATTTTTAAGTTGACCACAGAGCTCCAAAAATGAGAATAAAATATTGATTGATAGGAGTACAGAAAGTTGGAAAAGACGATATCTATTAATTTTGGTTCTAACAGTGTTGAAGAAGGAATTACTAGTAGGAAGAAAGGTGACCTCAACGTATTTTAAAGAATTGGAAAATGAAGAAAGTAGAACAGAGCTGTGGTACTTGAATTAAGAAGAGTGAAGGTAAATTAAAAGGACTTACGTTTAAGCAAAAGCTCTGTTTTCACACGTACGATATAGGTATTGTAGAAGTAGGGCAACGAAGTTAAATGGTGTGATGTGGTCTGAAATAGTGAAAAGGTGAATAGGGTCAGGACTCCATGATCAAGTAGTATAGTATAGATGTAAATGGTTGAAAGAGACAGTGGCAGCTAGAGGACTACACCATAAAATGAAATTGTTTGAGATAAATCATTACTTGGGCCATGTGAAATATGCGCGCCCTTTAGAAGAGAGCTGTGAGATGGGACTCTAGACTTTGTTGTATTCCAACAGCAATTGCGCATGCTGGGATCTAATTATAGAGGCTATCTCTTACTTTTTAAGGCATTGTTCGAATGGATTGTAGAAAGGAAAATCTAAAACTTAGAGAGGTGTAGGCACTGGAAAGAGAGAGCTTAAAAGTTCTTCTATTTCAGGGCCTTGTGACCAAAAAGCTCAACCAACGTAGTACTGCAGTAGTAGATATTAAACAAACAAACATCGGCATCTGAGGATGCTTTATTTCCAATCAAGCCTGATATCTATCACCTTGTACATTGGTTTTTCAAATACCTTGTAACTAACGCCAGGACGGCATGACGGTTCCCCCGGTCAAGGTTCCCATTTCAGACACCTGGATAGAGTGGGGTATTGTGCTTTGAGTTTTTCCCCTATACCCAACGGAGAAATTCGCCACACAGCGCCGGGATCCGAACCCTCGACTCCTTCACGGAAGGGCGGGTACTTGACCCCACGGCTACGACGAGCATGCGATACGATGAAAGAATTGCTTTATTTATCTTGATCCCATCGCAGTGAGGAGTTAACAAAACATTGTGTTGTTTATTTTCAGGAAACCCTTTGTAGTTTTTCTCAGCAACACCTACGCATTTTCCTATTAAAGGTCCAGGTTGTGTTACAGCTTTTCGATAAGTTTGAAAAGCCTGGTCGGGGAATTAGTTGACAAAATGTTTATTGTTAGTTGTTAGTTTCATTGCATGACATTTTCGAATTATACATACATGTCTTTTGAAATGATTTGGTGAATCTTTATTTAATGTAATCCTTTTCATTTTTCAATTTCATTTTTTCTGATGCTATGAGAGAATGTCTAGGCATATTAATTATTTCGTTATTCATGAAAACTTTTGCTATTTGGTTGTTCATATGAGATAATATTTTGAGCACATTTTCAGAGAGTGGCACCGGTGATGACGTTGTGGGAGCGGCAGACGGAATTGGTGTGAGTGAGGGCGAGCACGAGGAGTCGAGCGGCAGAGACCAGGTGTACCTCGTCGACGTGGAGAATGCAGTCGGCATCGCCTTGCGACAAGAAGTTGGGCTGCACAAAACAATATCCGGTGAACGCCTAGTGGCGCTCAAAAATTTCCTTGCTGTGCTTGCTAAGTACCTGCCTGCCCGACCCAGAGTTCACGCCTACCTGTCTGACCTCTCCAAGAGCATTAATAAGTTTGAGTCGTCTGCAACTTATGTCGAGTATGAAGCAGCGCTACAGAGAGCTGATCAACATGGAATGCTGCCTCTGGAGCAGCCGTGGGTGGGCTGCAAGGGCAGTGAGCCTCACTTGAGAGGCTTCCCTTGTGGCTTGTGGACGACATTCCATTTACTGACAGTCAATGCCGCAGCCATTGCAGGCAGCGACGACCTCTCAGACCCTCTGGAGACCCTGTCGGCTATTCATGGCTTTGTGAAGTACTTCTTCTCTTGTTCTCACTGCTCTGAGCACTTCCAGGAGATGTACGCCGAAGACGCCGTGAGCTACGTCACGTCCCACGATGCCTCCATTTTGTGGCTGTGGAAGTCTCACAACAAGGTGAACCAGCGCATCGCGGGAGCCCCTTCAGAGGACCCCAACCATCCCAAAGTGCAGTACCCGACACGAGCAGCGTGCCCGCGATGCAGGTCCAGGGCTGGATCAGGCACCATCTTCAAACAGCGAGTCGTGCTGAGCTACCTGCAGAGAGTGTACTCTAAAGACGCTCTGTCCCAGGAGAGCGTGTCGCGACCCAGCAACGCTCAGGACGCGGACGGCCGCAGGATGGGTAAGAGCTTTGATGAAGACTCGCGCCTGCTCGTGGGACTGCGTGACGCTCACAGTGACAGCAGACACGTGGTTAAGGTCTTGGACGACAATGATGACGATCCTCGAACTTCTTCCCTCTTTCGGGACTTGAACGAGATCAGCACGTGCATGATTCTGTACAGCGCCTCTGCCCTCGGTCTTGCTTTGACCTACTTCGTTTATCTTATGAGAAAGAGGATTCGACGCAAGAAGTTCATTGAAATGTACAAGAATCCGTGAGTTGAACTCCTCTTTTCTGCCTGAAATCTATCTCACGGTTTCCTATCAACTGAATGACCAATCCAGTTTTTAATCCAATTTATTTTAATTGAAATCACTAACGTGTGTGCTGCTTTCAACTGAAAATGGTATGCTTATTTCATGTTTGTCTCCTTTATTGCTTTGTTTTTCCTTCTTGCACTTCCTGTGCTCGATAAATTCCTGCCGAGTTTCATTTCTGTATTAACACCGGGTTTTTGCTCTTCAAGCCTGCTGTTATGGTTGGAGTTGAGAGATACTGTGTACATCGCTTATAGCTAATTCTACGTAATGTATTCAAATATTTTAAATTTGTTTCATATTGTTTTGTCTTTTCATTGGGTATCGTTTTTTAATGTATAAATGTTCAGTTTATGGGTGAAAATATTTTTAGTGGTAAGTATAATTTTTTAGACTTTCATTCTAAGCCTACAGCTTGACGTAATCCCCCTCAGGAGGTACAACTATTGTATCTATGGGATGTAGCGCTCCCAGGGGGAAAATGTGAGGTTCCCAACTGAGATGTAGGCGTTTTTTTGTTGAAATAAAACGTTTGTTTGTTTATTTAAGGACCTTCTTTTTTCGATTCATTGCTGTCCTTTTTTCAGTACCTACTACTTTCTTCTTCAACATCTATCTTGATTCCCAACCTTTCTTCTTAACTTGCTGTTTCTATGCGCACGGGATCCCATGCGGGAACACACCTTGTGCATAGATTCTGCATTCCCTCAACTCCATACTAGATGGTACCGTCATCTTTCCTCTCTTTGAGCATCTTTATTCGGTATAAGAGGCTAAAACTAATTCATAATCTATCAAGTTAGACAAAATTCAGCAAAATAATTAATATGCTAAGTGACTATTAAGACCAATTACCGGCAAAGAATTGCAGCTCATTTTATTGCTCACGATCTTATTTGTTATGTAAAATGGTGTGGCTGTTATTACGTCTCAAGGACTCTAATGCTGTGTGATCACCAGAGCAAACTTTGCTTAGCGATATCGGCCGTGTTCTGAATTACAGTGCAGTGCGGCGTTGCTTTCATCTTCTGAAGTGAGCATTGAGGATTTTGATGGAGTTTGGATCTGAAAATCGTTGAGAAGTGCATATCAAAATTTATTTTGAGACTTTGAATATCTCACATTCGCTGAATGACTTGATTTCTTCAGAACGAAGTTGAGTGCGCAGAGGTTGTTGTTCATGTAGGGGCTTTGCTAATTGGTACCTTATTTATTTTGTTGGTCAGTTCAATATGTTTCAATAGTTTCATTGGACTGTCATGTAATTGTAATTAATGGACTGAGAGATTTTGCATGAGATGAGTGTGATTTTATTTTGTTCTGTTCTCAGTAATGCATACAATTGGGTTACTGGTGCAAAATTTATTGCAACTTTAGAAATGACGTGTTTTTACTTTATTCTAGTGCTAACTAAATTCCTGACTTGAACATTAAAAATAGCGTGTAGAGGTAAGTGAGTATGTGCTTTTTAATTTCTAGGTAATATTTTTTATAGTAGCAGCTGCTGTATAAATATGACATTAGATAATGCTAGATTAGTATTTTGAATTAGCGTTATGGTTATCGGATCAGAATGTTGCGGCAAACTTAGAGGAAGAGGTTTTAGAAAAAAAAGTTTGAAAGCAACTTCGTGGTACCATCTGCTCTAGCCGCACTGCACAAACTTTTATGCTCATGATCAGCATTTTCATGACTTGAACGTTGCTGTGCTCGGTCGGAGTTAGCCTCACTACACGAACATCAATGCGCGTAATTGGCATTTTTATCTCTAGAACTTTGCTAAGCTTGGTCAGGTTTTCGGATCGTTGTCTCTCATTCCGCTCCTCACGCCCGATGTTATCAAGTGGTAGGCGTCTTGGCCATAATTTTCCAAGTTAAGTTTTTTGCGCTGGTAACACTGCCCCATAAAATGGTATTTGTTACTTAGTTCCTTCTGTTGTCTCTTTCGTATCAGAAAATATTCAATTTTATTAACCTTTTTCTGATCTCGCATGCTGCATTTGAACCTTTTTTGTCTTGCAGTTCTCGTTTTTTCAATTCCCAGCTCAATTCAAAACGTTTCATTTTTACCTTTGTTGTTATTGACTTTAATATCCACCCACCAGCTTGCCTCACTCATCCATTAACCCTTGGCTGCAGTTTTTCTACCTGTTTGTTTAATCACGAGTTTGGGGACAAGTTTTGTTCCGTAGTTTATCGTCGTGCTTGGGAGCGACCTAGCCGAAGGTCAATCATTTTCCCATAGCGTTTATTTTATTCAGCAGGTTCATCTGGAGGGTTCGATTTTGTCGTAAGTTTTTGTTCCGTAGCAAAATCATGAGTTAATGTAGAGGTCTCTTAGCTTTATTGCTGTCGCTTCTTTAGGTTTATGTTTTCTTATTTAGTTTCCTACAAAAAAGCAGTATTATAAATGTTGAATGAGTAAATTCCCTTCATTTCTCGACCTTTCTTGTGCAAAGTGAGCAGAGGTTTTATTTATTCTTCATTCTTACTATCGGAACAGAGCCGAGATCAGATGGTGCGCCCAAATAATTAAAAATATAAGTCGATCTGATCAACATGACTAACAGATTTGGTTAATCTTCCTGAAGGGATGTTTTTCTCATGGACACGGTTCTAATGCCCGCAACCTTGCTAGCGGTATGTTTGTCAGTGTGTACAGAAATTGCCTGGGACAGGACAAACCTAGTTTTTTTTAAATCAACTCTACGAGTTACAAATAGAACTCTGTTGTAGTGCTTCATGTTTCCTCAGCTTCGCATTGTCTTGCATCCAAGACTTCAAGGTGGCCTTGGCATGCTCGCCTTAAGTGTTCAATTTGTTGGTACTTGACCCCTCAAGGTAATTGAGGTCTTGTTCCGTCGTAAACTTTTGTATAAATTGTTGACTCCAAAATATCGTTGATTACGGAATTTATTGGTACTTGATGCCTTCAGGTAATTGAGGCCTTGTTTTGTCATAATCATTAGTATGAATTGTTGACTCCAAAATGTCGTTGGTGGCGTAGTGTCAGTCTCTATCGAGTGTAAATGTTTGCATTTGAGACTACGAGCTTTTACATTCTCTCATGCTTCCCATGACAAGTGTTGCATCATCGCTGAAATCATGGGGAAAAAACCGAGGGTAAAAATACCCACGGTAAATTTTGGGGGGAATTTGTTATGTAATCGGAAAATGTTTAAATGATTAGACATCGTTTTGTGGCAGACTAGTTTTTGGAGTTTAGTTAACCTGAGTGTCGAATTAGAAAGCTGAGTAAGAGCCAATTCTTATATATTGACATGCTCAGGATTAGTTAGTGCTATTTTGTGCGAATTTAGTGCCTGATGCTAACTTATATTTTTATATGTAGAAACATTAAGGGACTTCAACATTTCTTAGCTGCAAAAATTGAAATGATTTTTTAGTAATATATATATTTTTAAGATTGAATTGAGAATCGTTTCATCAGGTGATGAGGCTATAAGGCTTTGTAGTTCGAATTATGCTTAACTCTTTCTTTTTCAAATCAATTTTGCTTAATTGAAGCATTTTTGGGGAAGAATTTCTAAATTTTGAGGCATAAAATAGCATTTGCAAGGTGTTGAACGAAAGTTAGTAAAAAATATGATTAATACCAAAGTTACGACGACCGTGGTGTTTGTGAGTTTAAATTGACTCAGATGCTTTTATTTGTAGTGTATCATGCTTTATCTTTTGGTAGTATTCGAACGGTGAGATGCAGTTGTTAAAAAATATTTTACGTATTCTAAATCATGAGTTCCTTAAGGGGGTCCTCCGGGGCCCCTTTTCTCTCCGATGGGTATTTTTCATGTTATTGTTGGAAAAGAACCCTTAGGTGGTGGACTATTCGGTCCTAAAATTTTATGGCGCTACGGACAATAGATCCCCCCCCCCCCCAGGGGGGGGGGTAAGGGGACCAAAATCTTAAATTTTCGAGCACATTTTGACCCCATATAAAAAGAAAACAAAAGGAGAAATGGAAAATTTGCGAATATACTTTTGTTAGATATGTTCCAAGGATTCTAAAACTGTCTTTGTTTTTGATCTAGCACAAAAACTCATTGAGTTCTATTCTTTTGAAATATCAATACCAGTGGACTAAAAACCAATATGTCAAATTTATTCAAAAACTAAGGCCTGAATCAAAAAAATGTATAGAGGAAATTGTGTTTGTTTTCAAAAGTTACATATAATAGTCAAATTTCATAAGAATCAGACTGAAAACAAAAAAATTCATAATTTTTATGAAATAAGTAAAAAATTTTTTACGTTTTTTTTTAATTTTAAATTACAATTTACAGTGTGAATATGATGTTATGCATGGAGATTATCGAAATAAAAATGAAAACAGCATTCAATTACATAAATTTTCCATTGTATTACACTTCAACAAAATATTTTGTTTATGGCCTATACTGTAAAGTTACTTATTTTCAAAATTCAAAAGAATAGAAGTCATTGAGTTTGTATGCTAGGAAGAAAACAAAGACAGTTTTAGAATCCTTGGAACATTCCTAACAAACTGACATTCCTCAATTTCCCAATTTGTACGTTGTCTTTTTTTTATGCTAGTTCAAAACCTAAAAATTCGGTATATTTTAGGTATTGATCAAATATCGCATATCTATAAAAAATAAAGTTTCAAATAAAAAATTCAGGACTGTCAGTTTGTTTGTAATGTTTCTAGGATTCCAAAACTGTCTTTGTATTTGTTCTAGCATAAAAATTCATTGACTTCTATTCTTTTAAAAACATCCCAAAAATGAACCAAAAAACGAGTTTTTTAAAAACAAAAAAATAAACTAAGGCCTAAATCGAAAAAGTTACACGAGGACAATATGTTTTTCTTGCAAAAATACATCTAGTGGCCAAATTTCAGACCAATCGGATCAAAACTCAGTTTTGACGGGAGGACCCCCTTAAGCCTTAATGATCTCTGACCTCTCCCTATTTGCTGAGCCATCTCTAATTGCTGTTTTTTCACTAATCAGTGCCCCTTGACTAATCGCTGTTTCTTCACTAATCAGTTTTCCTTCACTATTGCTCTCTGTTCACTAATCAGTTCCCTCCGCTAATCGCTGTCTGTTCGCTAATCCTGACGGACTCTGTTTCACTTCACCTTACGACAGTGTTACTTCAATTCTCTTGGTTAATGTGTGATACTTTCTTATTTTACGATAGTCTCTACTGCACAAGACGTATTTGAGAAATGTTTTTGGTAACATTTCCTTCTCAAAGAGTCCTCGGAACGGGTTGCTTGTGAGCATTTTCTGGAGATCCTCTTATTGTGAAGCTTTGTGGATGGAGGCTTAAGTACGCTTTGGTACGCATTTCTATATCAGCTGTTCAGGTATCAGACGTTCTCGTTTGTATGTGTTCCTGAGCAGGGTATCCTGCCTACGATCTGAGATTTGTTTCTGGAGTTCCTCGTGAACTTGGAAGTGTTGATTACGTGTCCGTTTTGATTATCTTTTGGTCGACATTCTTCCTAGCATGCACTTGAAATTTCTTGCTGGAAAAAACTAAGTTGTACGTAGAGCTCAATAGCTGTGTTGAGGTTGGTTTTAGGTGCCCGTTTTGATTCTCTTTCGATCATCTTTTTTCCAGGCATGCTCTAATTTCTCGTTGGAAAAACATAGTTGGATGTGGGTTATAAATAGTTTTGGAGTCTGCATTTGATCGCAATATGCTGTCTCCTAAAAGCCCCGGCGAGAGCATATGTTACCAATGACGGGATGGAGATTCAAAAATATTCATGGTCTTTATGGTTTCGATCTGTAGCAAATTTATCCTTCTTAATGAATTGAAGGTAAAAAGGCCTTAAGTACATACGCACTTGCTTCAACAGTCGCTGGAGTGCTAATATCCATCCCTGCTTCTTTTAGAATGCAACTATCGTATCTATAGGAATTAGCTCTCCCCGGGGCGGGTGTGAGGTCCTGAGCTGAAGTTTAAGTGGGCATATCTTTGTTGAAACAGGAGAAGTTTTTTGTTTTGTCACAGACCATTTTTTTTGGCTCACTGCAATCCTTATATTTTTGTTCAGCATCTGTTACTTTATTCTTTACCTTTTATATTTTTTCGTAAATTTATTTCAATCTTGCTGTTCTTGTACACAAAGAATTCTGTGTGGGAACAGACTTGTGCCAGCATTTCCCATTCCTGTAATTCTATACTAAATGGTTGCCTGCTTCATTCCTTTCTTCAGAACACAATTCACGTAGTTAGTAGATAGGCTCGTGCTAACTTTTGATCTAATCCGATCTAACTTGTGTGGGTTCCTAAGTGTTGGGAAGATCGTGCTCAATATCTGCATAAAATCTTTTACAAGCTGTTATTATTCCAAAAGTGGTGTTACGGTAACAATTAGTAATATTACAATAACAGTGAGCAGTTTTACCATAAGGGTGAGTAGTTTTACAATAAGGGTGAGTAGTTTTACAATAACAATTAGTAGTGTTACAATACGTGTTAAAATTGTTTACCCGAGAGGCATGATGCTCACATTCTTCACAAAGGAAGATAACTACAATTTCTATGCCCTGAACTGGCAATTATTGACTCCAGATTACCCATTACTACCTTGAACACCAAGTACTTTAGTGTTAAATTAGACGATTTGTACAACAGTGCCTCAATATCTAGGCTTATGAGGGCTCGCTGCTGTGCGAAAAGGTGCCACGCTCTCGATATGCTCGCTCAATTGTCTTCCTCGAAAATTGAAGGCTTAGAGAAGTAGAAGGTATAATTATTCTATTCTTTTCCGTATTGGATAAGAAATACGGTGAATGGTGTTAGAGTTATTTACACCTCATAGTCTTTATTTTTCCTGAAGTATCGGCCTATGGGTCACGGTTGTAAATTCTAACTGGTTCTCAAACATCTATAATAAATGAGCTTTTGATGACATTAACATTGAACCCTAACGTACGAACTCAGTATTTGCTGGCAGCTCAATATCACCAGATACAGTATCATAGGCAATTAATGTCAGTTTATAGAAGAATCTTATTTAGAAATAAATCGCTAAGTGCATTTATATTAAAAAAATTACGAGGGACTTCCCTAAGTATAAGACCACCGTCTAATTCAACTTGTGGATGGCTGTTGCCTGCAGAACTCGTCCGTAAGATGATGGTTGATCAGTTGCAGAGGGATTGTTGTCGCACCTGGTTGAGGTCTCGCCTCCTGGAGCGTCTGTTACGTTACATTTCTTGAGTATTCGATTAATATCATTGATGTCCACCTAATCCTTAAATCTTGGAAGTTATGTCCCTTCACTGTTATCAGACCGGCACTGGCGTCGGGTTGTCACCATCAGAATAAAAAAAGAGCCGCCACTCGGCAGTGAACATTAAAAATTAATTATGATACAAATTCAACTCGAAAGGAAGTCCATTAGGGTTATTTTTTGAAGAAGACGCCGGTGTCCTCATTGTTGGTAAAGATTCAAGTTGGTAGCACCAATTTTGAAATTGAATTTTTTCAAACAAAATACGTATTTTAGATTTTACTTAGTGGGTGAAAGTGATAACCGTATAGCGTTATATTAATCGAGTTGGATTGAATAGTTCGTTGACTCTTCAGTTACCTTATAAGGTAATAGAAATAATTATTCTCATTCTACTATCTCTTTTAATATCTTAAATATTTTCCAGTCTGTTTGAGCTGGAAGTGGTGCGGTATTGTTAGTGGAAATGAACCTGTTCACTTTTTAATTATTGTAAGGTTGTTGACAGCTGTTACATTTTATAGATATATATATATATATAAATGCCTTCTTTTAGTATTGATTTATATTTTGACACGTGAAATTAGGAAGCTTCGGACAGTCATCTGTGGAAAAGTATTTGAGAAGAGTTTCACTGCCAACATAGATGCTCCGATGCTCCTAACCTAAGATTAACAGCCCATGTAGTGTGATGTAAACTTACGGTAAAGTGTTTGTGTGCCAATGTCTTACTTGCAATAGACTTGTATGTAGTCATTCACCTCATTATTTTTGTGTGCATGGGTATTTGTATAT
This sequence comes from Morinoia aosen, assembly GCA_030386875.1. Lineage (NCBI taxonomy): Eukaryota > Metazoa > Arthropoda > Malacostraca > Amphipoda > Talitridae > Morinoia > Morinoia aosen. The sequence continues at coordinate 29,514,629 of CM059567.1, read as the reverse complement.
TTATAGCCCCGCATGTACTTCAACATTTAATTCGAGTCTATTTTGTTGTGACATTTGGTATTATTATTTCCATTATGGTGCGGGCCAGTGTGATGGAAAATGTATTTGGTTTGTCAGCAGAAAAGATGAAAGGGGTACCGGAAATTTATACAGAATTATCGTTAGCTAATATACACGACCTGTCTAAGATGATGGGATCCGATAGTTTCCTTTGAATTAGTCTCAGGATTTGGATGGCAAACAAATAGATCCACCCTAATAGTATCCGCGATTAAAATATTCTTGTACTTGAGTGCTGGTGAAATTCGTATCACAGGTACGATCATTAAGCATCCTTCAAATAAAATCATAGGAGCTGTTTCTTAAGAAGCGGACACCAAACAAATAAATAAGCATACCAAGGGTATTTTTGGGTATGACGCCACAATATAAATGATGATGATTGGTCCAGCGTCTTGAATACAAGAAGCCTGAGCGTGTTGGGAGAGCAGAGGTCGGGTAGGGACCGTTGCAGTGGCTGAGTCAGATCTCGGAAGCTTTGCATCGTTTAATTTTTCTCAAGAAGAATTTAGTCTCACTTCTAATTGAAAAGTTGTCCTGCTGTTTCGGACTGGGATGCTACCGTGATAATTTTTCGTTTGCGTTTGACTTATTTTTCTGTGTGAAATTAATTTAATTCTATATTTGTTTCGTCTAACATATTTTCCCTCATCCCTTAGCTGTTCTCATGTAAAGTATTTTATGCTAAAGTTGTTTTTCATTTAATTGTGTTTCTTAGTTTCATGTTCGTGTGTGCGTAAATTTGCTCTTAGTAACTACAATTTTAGTTAATTTTCTTCAATGTGCATATGGTCTTTTTGGGTCTTTGCTCTCTAGTGGCATTTTAAATAAGATTTCTCAATTATACAGCTTCTTTTCAAGCTTTAATTTCTAATGACTGCAGGGTTCCTTCTTTTGACCGAGGGCAGCTTCGGGCTCAACTCAAATACCTGAACTTGTTTCCCATGGTGGTCACCTGTACCCTTGTGAGAGTTAACTTACATCGGGCGTAGCTTTGACACGTTGGCGACCTATGGGGACATAACTGTACCACTCGGTAAATTGCTCATTCGCTTACCGGAATAAATGAATAGCATTTCAATTATTTCACTACATTTTTCAAAATTGATTTTAACATAAAATTTAACACACGTTAATTTAACATACAATTAATTTTAACTTTAACGCGCAATTATATTTTTCCACACTTTTTAGAAAGGATGAGAACGGATTTGAGTTGCACAGCCGGTTTTTCATTTCTGCTACTCTGAACATAACCAAACCAACCGTAGCAACTGCACGAACGTAGTCAACGTGTTAAAGCAAGGCTTCTCAATCTTTCTATTGTCGTGTACCCTCTTGGCTTAATGGTGTATCTTCATGTACCCGCAGCACAGTTAAAAGTTTAAGAAACTATAAAATACCCTTAATGATTAATAATTATACACACTTATACGGTTGTATGAGACTAAATATTGTACATTTTAACATATGAAATACGTTAAATGTATCCCTATCCCTAGGGGTACATGTACCCCCGGTTGAGAAGCCCTGTCAGTTAAAGGAACCTGGCGCCCCTAGTTTGACATGACGCGTTCTCTCTCCAGAGTCCCCTGAGCTAGGCAGTGCGTCTGCTCACGCCGGCGTAATGTCTTCTGGTGTCACGCTCGATGTTGCCTTCTTTCTCTTGTATGCCCTGTTTGGGACTGCACTCTTTGCTTGCGCAGGTCTGTACACCTCGGTCTAAGTATTGCTGTGTTAAAGTAACTTTTATCCTAAGGTGCTGAATGTGATATCTATCTTTGTAATGCTTGACGAATTTTATCATTTGCTAATATTAAACGAATTTGAAGTTAATAAGTTACTGTATTTTGTTGACATGGATTAATTGTCATTTGAATTTTTTTCATAAAGGAATGAATTGGCGATATATTTTGACTGTGAGCGTATACATGGGAAAAAGTTTTGGCCCTTTATTCCCTATTTAGCCCTTTATTCCCCAGTTCCTTCAAATGCAACAGCGTTGCTTAGATAATTTGTTGCAGCACATCAGTACACGCAAATGATGTATTTCTGGGAATTAGCGCTCATAGAAGGAAGATGTGAGGTCCTGAGCTGAAGGTTAGGTAAGCTGGTTGAATTAGAATGAGTTTTCAGTTTTGTTATGGGTTGTCATTTTCGGTTCACAGCTTTCTTTTTCCTCAGCACCAATATTTACTTTCTTCTTCAACTTTTATCTTGTTTCATTGACCTTTTCCAAGCTTGCTGTGTCTATGCACACAGTGTGGGGACACACCTTTTGCATAGATTCCACGTTCCCTAAATTCCATACTTCTCTTGGGAACACCTTTGTTTTGGTTAGGGGTTCTCCTAACTGTATAATCTAAACTGACGTGCAGAGTACTGTATAATCTAATCTGTAGGGCCTGTTTTTCCAAATAAGTTAACATTTTAAAGTAAGGTTTGATTGATTTCTAATTTTACCAACATGACCACCGTGAGAATTTGGGCTTTTCTTGATATTGTTTGTGATTCTCATCTTGAGCACGCTTTGAAGCCTTCTGCAATTTGTGAGGTTGTATAGATAACCAATCGGCCTTCGTCGTGGGAATCTGTTCCTGACAAGTTCTTGTATTCAAGCACTGCTTATCTTTCCCTGTCTCAGTATTATTCTGTTGCGGGTTGAGTGAAATATGGGGCTCTAGCACTGGTGCTTCCCTCTTTCTGACGTTTCTTTCCTCAATTCTTCGCCTTAACGTTGCTTTGAATATTTTCATGGGACTTCAGCCCGCTCGTGCATGTATTTTTTCCTCAATCTTTTTTTCAAGTCACTCTTGAGTGCGTGAACTGTTGAATTCTAAAGCCATTTGGTGTACATTTTAGATTTTTCCATGGTGACAGCGCAACCTGCTTCTGCGTCATAGGTCTGTAAAGAATTAGCATGGCTAGTAATAACAATAATTTTGAATCTTAGGTTGAATGCGATGGAGAGCGAGATGGCGCGAGACTCCTAGCGGTGCTGCTCAGCGGGCCGAGGGCGTGAACGTGGCTCTGCACGGCCGTTTGGTGTAGCTGCTGTGCGCACTGGGGTCTGGGATTGGTGGGCCGTGTTGTCACAATGTCACTAGTTGGACACTCTCGCCTTAGTGGCGTCTACGCTGGTTTAATTATAAAAATTATAATTTGGTAGTTGGAGAAGCTATGGTTTTCTTTTAAATTAAACTGATGATCAAATTCTATTAGTTGAACCAACCGTTGTTCGTTTTTGCATTTAGCTTACCATCCTAAAAAAATTCTGTTGGTTTAACGAACCATGGTTCTTTTTTATCTACGACTTGTTCCAATTCCATGAGTTCAACAAGCCGTGGTTCTTTTTTACATTCAGCATCATCTCAAAAAATTCTGTTAGTTGTACACATCATAGTTTTTCTCACCTCCGATTTATTGCTTCAATTCCATTAGTTGAACAAGCCGGTGTTCTTTTTTATGAGCGTTTACCGTTATCCGAAGTGGTCATGTTTTAGCAGCAAGCCACAAATGATACTGGCTGAAGTTTGTTGTGACTGGGAGTGGGTTCTACAAGTCAAGGCGGGGCACTTGGGGTTTGAAGGTTCATTCTTTACTGCAACATTGATGCCATTGGATCAGCGTGAGAAAATATGATGGCCTTTTGTGTAAAAAACCGGATGTTTGCGTATTATTGTGCGCAGAATCGAGATTTAGCATTTTATTAGGAGTTGTATTCGAGTTTCCAATTATTTTAGGAATAGTTTGTTTGATAGGCTTTATAATAATCTCAATGATCGGTAATGAGGCTCGTTGCGCATTATCGTAGAACGCTGAAGAAAGAATAATAGAATAGCATAGTAATTCTTCTTCTATGTATGTTTTTTTTGTGATCGACCTGATGCGGAAGAAGAGCATATCCAAAAGATTTTTTGATGGCGCAGTTGCGTCTTTGTCAAATTCCATGTTCTTAATACACGTACTCAAAAGCCCTTGTGGAAACTACTCATAAGAGTTTAGCAAGAGCATACTGATAGAGGGCATCGAAAGTAAAATGTTACGGGCGTATTAAAAATAAATTAGCACAATATTCAAGGACGCAAATGCTCAACTTGACTTTATTTCGGTTGATAGTGGTCATTGGTAGGTAACGCGTTGTCGTTACCTGCATGCGACTCTCAATAGAATTATTTCAGAGTGAAATTCTGTAAGTCCCATCTAAAACTTTTCTCGGGGTTTATAATTTTGGAAATATTAAAACATTTCAGTTTTTTCTTGCAAATGAATCAGTGTAGCCCTACAATTAGTCGTCTATTCATATTTCATTTCGTACTTTGACAAAGTTTCGGTAAAAAGTGTCCCCCGCACATCAAGTATCAACTATTACGACGACAATGTTCAAGTTGGCAAATTTACTACTTATTCATATAATCAAGCAATCATTTATATTCTTGTTCGCGGATCGTTTCAGCCTCAGTATTGAATTATTTAGGCGAGAGTAAACTTTCACCCGAATTTAATTAGTTCTAAAGATTTTTCAGTCCATTCAGTTCAGTGAGTTTAGCAGCCACTCTCCATTCTCGACTCGTTTCATCATGTGCAAGATTGGTAGCAGCACGTGTTTCATTAGGACGTTCATGTGAGATCTATTGTAGCGATGGTAACTCTTATATCTAATAACCGTGTTTAGAGTTAGTGGAAATGTGTTCTTGATGACAACTTTAATTTAGTATTGCCTGAGTCTTGTTAGTGGGCAAAGAAAAAAAATGCAGAAATCACTGCTATCAAGTAGAAGAGCCTTCGACTTGCGTAGTCAAACTTAACTACGTTGAGTTTCCTGTCCAAGAAAGTAGCACTCAATATGGATTCATATCTACCGGCAAGAATTCCATAAAAATACCATGAAACATATCTGGATGCGTTCATTGTGAGAAAAGTAGGTTTTCTAGACTCGGACTGCTAGTATCAAACTGAAGTCCGCTGAGTATTATTGGAGAGCACGGCTATCACTTCCAGGCTAAGTGGAGACCATGACATTGCTGGAGTACTGCGTTGTTGTCTCGTTCTTATTTGTTTTCTTTCCTCTTCTCGGGCTTTGTTTTAACTGTTGTGCTTTCTTTTTGCTAGACTTGGTGTTTCCTCTCTTTGTGGACTTTTCCATTGTTAAGTCGTTAGTGAAGGTTTTGTACTTTGCACCTTCTTTAGCTTTTCGGTGTTGTTTTCCTGTTTGAAAGCTCCTTATATTCTTTTCCTTTCTCATAGTTCTTAGTTTTGTTCTTCGTTTTAATATCTTTTTGTATGATCTGCTAATTTTTACTTGATATTTAAGGGCTTATTACGTTTCACGATGAGACCGCAATGCATTCCCTGTGAGCCAGGTTGGAGAATCTGAGACGTCCTCTCTAGTTCTTCTTATGGGGGATGTATAATTCCAAATAATTAAATTGAATTAGTTTTTGCCTGGACAGCATAAGCGTATATCGAGTTGATATTTTCGTTCAAGTAATGTTATTGAATGGGAACACATCGAAGTCTGAATACTAAAAGTTATCGAAGTTTATTTCGTAACTTCAAAGGGGTGTGCTCTACGAACATGATATCTCGTTTTTTCGGTGCGACTGAATTTGGAACAGACCTGCTTGGAGGCATGTATTCGCTGAGCTGCTTATCGTATGATTCGGACTGAAGTTTTTTATTATTATTAGTGCAAAACTGAGTGTACAAAAATTCCGTTTTTGTATTTTCTTGGAGACATGGATTGATTTCCATACAGACAAAGCAACATTTTTGTAGGATCTCAACGTAACGAAGGATAGCAACGAACTAGATAAATCGCTTGTCGCATTATTCAAGTGTAGCTTTGTTTCCTTGTTGTTTAAATAGCATTGTTATTGACAGAAGAGAAGGATTAAGTTCATCAGGGTTGACCTTCACATAGTTTTGACGGAGTTTTGACCTAAGATAGTCAAAACTCCGATAGTCAAAAGTAGCCATAGTTTTGACCTAAGATTCATTCGTGATTCGTAGATTCATTCGTGACCTAAAGTACACACTTCTTTGTGCCCCGTGATGGCACCTCAAATATTTTTTTTCCAATTTATGGATAAGATGTATTCTTTTCTATTGCATATTTGTTTAGCCTTCGCTCTTTTCAGTAATCTCTATGAAGATTGGTTGTCTCGAGTAACAGTTCTCAGTTACCTTCGTAGCTTTAATGAAGCTGCTGCTAAGGCTGAGTAGGCTTGGGGTGTTGGTGGTCACTGTTGAGTTGCTGATCTACTGGAATTTCTTATAATTGAATACTGTTTGCGAGTTGAGTTAGGAACATTCATTCATTTTTGCGCTGGCAATTTCCAGGAAAGATCGGGTACTTATCTTATTGGTTAGTACCTATTTTTCTGGAGATTATCAGAGGGTTTATTTCGATGCAATTTAGTAAAAGTGTTTGATAAAGTATTCCATGATCATTTTATTCGGTGGGGAAGAGTGTTACCTTTTTCATTCCTTCGTTCTGTGATGTAACTTGTGTAAAAAAATAAATTCGTTCAATTTGCCTTGCGTACGCAGAGTTTCATTCAAAATTAGTAGTTTTATTATGTGTTGTCTATTCAACATACGAGACGTGGCTCAAATTTTCTAAAGCATTTAAGATTTTGCGTCATAGATAAGCGCTTCGTATTCAATCTGAATTTAGGAAATGATTCTCTCATCGCTCTCAAAAACAAGCATTACATCGCTCTCAAAAGCAAGTAGATTCATTCGCTGCAAACATATTGACATAATACTCTTGCTTGATCTTATATTCTTAGATAACTTTTCTATGAGTGTTGGCATTTGGCCGTACCTTGTGCGGTTTTCATGCAATATTTGTCCCGCAGAGTTACGGGTCACTGAGATTCCTTACGCTGCTCTTGTGCTGGTTTTGTGATCGTTCAGACGTCAAAATTAGCGCAGCCTGTGGACTACTGCATTCCCCACCGTTATGACTTCTCATGTTCGGCTAGCTTACTGTCCTGCTTCTAGTAGGTCTTCTGTATGTGTGCTTATTATATTAAAGGTTTATTCCGTGTGTTTCAGTGTGACTCGAGGCATTTTGTGACAATATAAACTGTTCCAGCTGCTGAGTATTTCCAATTTAGCATCTTCCATCATCCCATGAAATTCCTTATAAAAGAAATCGATTTCATTTCTCTTTAATTATGATAGATTGCGGAGATACCTGAGCCAGATTTTTTTTTATTTGAGGGGAAATGTTCTTAACCCATAATTCGTGCGTGCAATGGTCATGGTATTCTATTCAAATTTCTGTATGTTGCTCACATCACTGCGATATGAATAAACTTAAGGTTACGTGTTATAAGGATTCGATTTTTTTATTTGTTATTAAAGATTTGATGGTTTATCGTGTATCCAATTAAGGTACACAGTGCTATTGCATTATTAGCATTCATTGAAATATGTTTCTGTTCTTTTTGTTATAATCGTGTGCTTCATTTTTCCATAAAAACAGTACATTTTCGTTCCGTTCTTTATACTTGTGTAAATTCCGAAGTACATTGCTTTTAAACCCAAAGTTTGTGCAATAAAGGAATTTTGTTCAAATTTTGGTAATGTTTTTCTCAACATAAGCTCAGAGGTTTCGGTTGTCGTCCTAAATGAAATTTGAAGAAGTACTGATTTTTTGCTCACTTTAATTGCGCTCAATTTCTTAGACTATATTCTTGGCTGCTCCTGTTCTGTCCTGCTTCAATACATTCCTCGCAAAATTAACTTAAGAACGAAGGTTTAATTTTTAATAACTTTTAGTACCTGGATACCCTGTGCTTCAATACTTTTTCTCAAGTTCAGGGTAAGTACAATACTTGTCAATTTTGTTAGCCTTGGCTAGGGAAACGCTTTTGTAGCCTTTCTTTAGGCGATATGTAAAGCTAGTGAATTATTAGGATATGTTAACAAGGGACTGAGGTTCTTGAGTTCTATCTCGTTGATAGACTTATACAGTGTAGTGAGTGCATCGCGATGTTGTCACGTGAACGTTACGGTCTTGCCTCATGATGGTTTGTAGTCTGGGAGAAATAGTTGCAGAACTTAGTCCAACGCATATTTTTGTAATACAGTGTGTTATTTTATATTTTAATTCTTGCAATCATTGTACGCGTGTAGTTCATAATGGGGCAATGTTGATGGTTCTAGGCCAATTTTAAAGTGCCAAGTAGAGCGCGAGTATGATTTATACGCACTGAATGCTCTGACTGTCTCAAGCGGTTCTCTGTGTTCCTGCACTTGCTTGTTCACCGCAGTTACTGCCACTTCCTGCATGCTTTTAGCGCGCCAGGTTCTGATCTTCAGTAAACTCACCGAGCGCCATGCATTCTTGTTCCTATCCTTTGCAAGTTCAACTTAAATTTTTGTCTACAGTGCAAAGATCCTTAAGAAACTTAAAAACGAAGAACGCTGTTAGTATTGAAATCATATTTATTATTAGAACTGTACAAGGTCTTGAAATAAAATATATGCAAAGAATCTATTTACTCTGTAAAACGTTTTGGAGACCAGCTCCATCCTCAGTAAGTCATTCTGTAAAAAATTGAAAAAAAGAAAAATTCAGTCATATCTAAAGAACACAAGTTTTTCTAATAAAAATCTACATATAAATTTGAAGGGGAAATGAGCTATTTGTACTATTAAGGACAGGCTTTTCTGTGGCTATGTATAGAGACTCTAAAATACGCAAGTCTAATTCACAAGGAGCAGTACGTAAAATTTTAAAATCATCTTCTGCTATGCGATCGCAGCACTGTTCACTATGAAGGCGAATAGACGAGTGAGGCGGTTGGGTTAACATTCTTCCACTACGGTAGCTGATTCCACGATGCTGGGCAATCCTAATATAAAGTGGCAAAGTCGTCATGCCGGCATAGCCAGATGTACATTGTACACAACTAAACTTATAGACAACGGATGCCCGCATTCGCTTTGGAATCACGTCCTTGTAGCGGGAAAAAGAACCAACTTTAAGAGAATTGACGGCAATGATACATAGTTTCAATAAAAATAGGAGAGCAAAAATCACTGATAAAATTTCATTATACTGAGAACGTTTCGGGCAAATACCCATCATCAGCTCATTAAAAGAATCTGACATATATCACTGAAATAAAAAATGAACGTAAATGTAAAAACAGACATAAACACGGATTTAAAAGTATAAATGTGAAAATGCAGTAAATAACAACGAAACAACTAAGAACCTATGATGCTAAGAGGATATGAACTCAATTGGTTGTTAAGAGAAGGCTTACATTTAAAAATGAAAAGCGATTCTAAAATTCTAAGATCTAAAACACTTGAAGCTCCACGTACTACTTTAAAATGACTAGAGTGAGGAGGTATATTGCACGTCTCAGTATGATATGATCGTTTCAGTATGATCGCGATTGAAAAAAGAACCAATTGTAAAGACAAACTTCCTTCTCCCATGCAGGCCTCACTAGTGTATTCATACAGTTGTGCACGCTGTGCATCCGAGTACTTTGGCATGACCACACGTACTCTCGGAGCTAGAGTGGCCGAGCATGTTGGAGTTAGTTACCTTACTGGGGTCCCATTGACCCGTCCATCTCACTCCGCTGTTCGCGATCATACTGAAACGTGCAATATACCTCCTCACTCTAGTCATTTTAAAGTAGTACGTGTAGCTTCAAGTGTTTTAGATCTTAGAATTTTAGAATCGCTTTTCATTTTCAAATGTAAGCCTTCTCTTAACAACCAATTGAGTTCATATCCTCTTAGCATCATAGGTTCTTAGTTGTTTCGTTGTTATTTACTGCATTTTCACATTTATACTTTTAAATCCGTGTTTATGTCTGTTTTTACATTTACGTTCATTTTGTATTTCAGTGATATATGTCAGATTCTTTTAATGAGCTGATGATGGGTATTTGCCCGAAACGTTCTCAGTATAATGAAATTTTTATCAGTGATTTTTGCTCTCCTATTTTTATTGAAACTATGTATCATTGCCGTCAATTCTCTTAAAGTTGGCTATTTTTTCCGCTACAAGGACGTGATTCCGAAGCGAATGCGGGCATCCGTTGTCTATAAGTTTAGTTGTGTACAATGTACATCTGGCTATGCCGGCATGACGACTTTGCCACTTTATATTAGGATTGCCCAGCATCGTGGAATCAGCTACCGTAGTGGAAGAATGTTAACCCAACCGCCTCACTCGTCTATTCGCCTTCATAGTGAACAGTGCTGCGATCGCATAGCAGAAGATGATTTCAAAATTTTACGTACTGCTCCTTGTGAATTAGACTTGCGTATTTTAGAGTCTCTATACATAGCCACAGAAAAGCCTCTCCTTAATAGTACAAATAGCTCATTTCCCCTTCAAATTTATATGTAGATTTTCAATAGAAAAACTTGTGTTCTTTAGATATGACTGAATTTTTCTTTTTTCAATTTTTTACAGAATGACTTACTGAGGATGGAGCTGGTCTCCAAAATGTTTTACAGAGTGAATAGATTCTTTGCATATATTTTATTTCAAGACCTTGTACAGTTCTAATAAATATGATTTCAATACTAACAGCGTTCTTCGGTTTTAAGTTTCTAAAGATAATTCCATTGAAAAAGATCATTAAATAATGCAAAGAAAAGTACGTGATCAATTCTACATTTTCTGATGAAACGCCATCGCAGCGTCTCGGGGTAAACCCTGCATAAAATAATAATGATGAAAATATTGCTTATGAGACTGGTCTCAAGCAATTTAAGTGTAAAACGTATATATTCATTTTCGACGTAAGTCCGGACGCAACGATCCGATATACATTCCGTCGTCGAAATAATATAGCTTATCTTATATTTACAATGGCACTGTGTGACCAGACACTGAAATATTGCACGCTCGTGGTACCGACAGATCTTACGATCCATTAGATCCATTGCGTTCCAACTAGATCGTTGTCTTAACTACGTCGAAATTGAGGTTGGACTCCGAATGCCAACAACTAATGTCGTGTGACATCATTATTTACTACTGCGCTGTACAATGAATGTGTTCTGAAGACTCGAGTACAATATTGCTCATTGCTGATAGAATGTGAAAGGTAAGGAACAGTGAACAACTCTCGAAGGCTAGCATTTCCAATGGTCTAGATTCTAGAAGCAGGTCTTCATCAGCATGTGCAATGAATTTAATAATATCAAAGGAAACGATGGCTAATCATCACCTGAACGGGCAGTCCTGGAACATAACGCTTGAAGATGTACGGGAAGATATATTTCTAAATTAAATTTGCAAAAAAAGTGTGCGAAGCCCTCAGATCCTAGTCCATAAGTTAACTAGTTTGAATGGCATCTTTATTCTTTATCGATCGCTCCATTATTATAATCGCGTTTAAGAAATAGATTTTCCGCTTCTCGACCGAATGGGACGAGGAATGAGTGTGCTCGGTGAATAGAAGAGTTCCTCCTTAACGTTTTTTACCAGTCACCTTCAATTGTTAATATAACCAGACGAGCTGCCCATACCCACGTATAAACACTACGAGGGCCGGACTGGGATCGAGCCAGGGGCTTCTGGTCCCAAGTGTGACATTGTACCCCTCGCACCTCTGAGTACGTCACGGTGGAGTACGTCTGGCGATGTGAAGAGACAGGACGCTCGTATGAGTCGATGAGGTGCTCTAATTAACTGGTCGCTCTTCGATACTCATACTGGTTATTAATTCCAACACTAAATCTAAATGTATATGGGCTGCTTTAAATTTTTAAACCAACACCTGCAACACATGAATAACTTATCTTGTCCGTGTCTGCCAACAGTATTTATCAAATTTTAAATTTGAATGTAATCATCAAACAGATTGAGAAATAATGAGCAAAATTGCAATCGTTTTTTCTTCAGCTGAAGCTATAAACTGCTCTTTTAAAGGTTGACTGTTTTAAAGGTTGATTGTTAAATGAAATATGGAAAATTAGAATTGGTTTGAAAAATGCGGTTTAATTGCGTATTATTTATGAGTCATCTTTGTTTAAAACGTAAATTAAATAGCTGAAGTACATTCATCTCTCATATGTTGCTACTAAGCTCCTTATGCATTTTTAATTGAGACCTAATTTTGCTACTTATAGGTTCAGAACGCTGTTTCAGTAATTTTATGTCTTTGGTTTTTGATATTTTACTCATCTGGCTGAAAAGTACTAATTACGGAGGAAATGCACAGGTGTAAGCTAAAGTATTGCTGAGTGCAAAACAATTTTCCCAAAAATCCAAGCGTTAAAAACCAATGCAATCTTCTTTGAGTTTACGAGAGGATTTACTGAATATTAAGAGCGATGTACCTCATGGCATCGTGGTTTCAATTGTGGGACCGTAGAAATAAGTTGCGTTAAATAAGATTTAAAAAAGTTTATCAAGGGGGCAATCCTTATTTGATACAGTGATGCCCTCGTTATCGTAGCTACCGCAGTTTTTGATCAGTGCTGGAATTGGACTCAAGGATATGCCTTACTTAAGCAAGTATATTGATAATTCAGCTTCTCAACCCAGTTTATTCCTCTGACTGATTTTACGCTCTCGCAGGCGTGAGCTGAGGCATACCAAACAGGATAGCATTGAGAAATCCTTCGAGAATGAAATTTACCATGCAGGGATTCAAGGTAAGGCAGAATGATGGTTGAAGTATTTCGTAAAACCAGTATTGGGGTGAGGCAGACAGTGTGATGCTGAGGCAGACATAAGATGCCGAGGCAGACACGAGCTGCTGAGGCAGACATAAGATATCCAGGCAGACACGAGCTGCTGAGACAATCATAAGATGCCGAGGCAGACGCGAGCTGCTGAGCCAGACAGTGCAATGCCGAGGCAGACACGAGCTGCTGAGGCAGACATAAGATACCCAGGCAGACACGAGCTGCTGAGACAATCATAAGATGCCGAGGCAGACAAGAGCTGCTGAGGTAGACAGTGCAATGCCGAGGCAGACACGAGCTGCTGAGGCAGCCTTCAGAGGCCGAGGCAGGCCATGCAGGCAGAGGCGCTCCCCACAAAAAGCGGTGGTCAGGCGAGCCACGTAATTACATTGCGCGACGCACAATGGACGGAAGCCGCCCGCTGATTGGTTGTCACGTCTTCAACGAGACCTAAATTGATGTCCATTTAAAGCTGAGACCTTTTTGCGGCGCTCCCAATATCGTTACTGGTCGATTTACCCGGCGTCGGGTCTTGTCATCATCGAGAGTCTTCGAAAATGACGATTACAGCGGAGGCGCCGTGCGCATCTCAGGCTCGATGGTGATCATCCGCCTCCAACGCCATCAGTTCTTCATTAATTTCCGTAAAACGAGGGTCATTTGTCCGGCGCTTGGAGATCAACAGCTCGTCAATCAATCAGTCGTTCAAGTGGCGATTAATTCGAGGCTGGCGCCGTTTTCGTTTAAGGCCACAAAATGATCAATTACGTTTTTGACATTTTTACAATGGTAACTTTTGAGAATTATTGTGAATACTACAAAAATTAGCCGTAGTCCTGAGGAGTTATTGCTTAGTAGCAAATGTAGCGAGAATATTATATTAGGTTCACAGGAAGCGAAACTCGCTTATCTGTTCGAAACATTTTTGACGCATAGACTACTCCACTTTTGCGTTTAAATAATTACCACATTTGGTGTCTTCTATTCAAACACTTTGGGTATCTTATTCAATATGCGTTTGAGCATTGGTCAAAAATCTGTTCTTTTACCGAAGGCCTTTGTAGATGGTCTTAGTGTCATTGTAGTCTATCCAAAGGCAGAACAGTTCAAGTAAATTTCATTCTGCTTCGGAGATCATGAATGGAAAATTCTCACATTGCCATGTATTGTCACATGCTAAAGGCGTTAAATTCATTTTCTTTACAAACTAAGAACTCATATCAGATAAAATAAAATTGAAGCGGGCTTGACGAGAACACTGTTTAAGAAAATTTCAACCAGAATTCCAATTGTCTTATTCCTCTGGAAAAAATTACGAATAGATCGCATGATTACAAGCCGTCCGAAAAACAATATTGCTAGGAGTTGGATTATTTTTTCAATTAGTTGATTCCGTAGGTAAAATTATCCTGAACAGTAAGTGACTTGTCTTTTGTTTATAGTATCAGACTGTGGTATTTCGAAAATAAACTGAAAGTGAAGTAAGTTCTGGAACAAATTTATCTTCAAACACGGAACACAAAGCTTTTTTTCCGCTCTTAAGACGGAACTGAGAAAGCTTCCTTCTAAAAATCGCCCAATTCCTTTCTATGTACTTATCGCAAAGAGTTTTATTCTACGGCTACCACAGATAGCTAAATTATACCCTCATTTCATTATCCCGACATGCAAGTCTAAGCCCTACACTCATCTTTTAAGGAGATCGTCCCGAGCCAAATTGGGCCCCGGTGGTTCCCCCCATTGAAAATAATTTTTTTGTTGAAAAAGGTTCCTTAGGGGATGGGTTATTGTGCCATGAAATTTTAAGGCCCTACGGACACTAGAACCCCCCCCCCCCAGGGGGGTGAAATGGGGACCAAAATTCAAGAATTTTAGTCCCAATTGGGAAAATTCATGAATTTTAGTCCTAATTTAGTCAAATTGGGAAAAAAAACAATTTGAGTTTGTTAGGAATGTTTCAAGGATTCTAAAACTGGTTTTGGTTTTGTTCTAGCCTCAAAACTGGAGGACGAGTCTCGTTTTGAAATATCAAAAAAAATGTACCGAAATACTCTTTTTTCGTCAAAATAATAAAAAATAATCCATAAATCGAAAAAGTGACGCGAGTAAAAAAGGTTTCCCTTCACGAAATACATATATTGTCCAATTTTCAAACAAATCGGACGGAAAAAATTGAAAAAGTCTGAACATGCTTTTTACTGAAATAAAATTTATTATTTTTATTTACTCATAAGTACGATATTTCTTTCATGTTTACTTCAAATTCACTAGGAAAATGCTGCTCATTGTTCGTACATCGAAATAGATCATCGAAACTGCATTCATGTACAAAAATTTTTCGTTATATTCAAATTCAATAGACATAGTTCGCTTTTGCGCTGTAGTGAAAAATTATCCTTTTCTACCATTCAAAACGAAACTTGTCCTCGAGTTTTGATGCTAGAACAAATCCAAAGGCAGTTTTAGAATCCTTTGAACATTTCTAACAAACTCAAATTTGGCTTTTTTTCAAATTCGAATTATTTTAAAAAATATATAGCTCTAAACACAAATAACTTTTGCTGATTTTGAAATTTTCAAAAAATTTTGAAAAATATATAAAAATTTTATTTGGAAAAAAGCCGAATTTGAGTTTGTTAGAAATGTTCCAATGATTCTAAAACTGTCTTTGTTTTTGTTCTAGCATCAAAACTGAAGGAGGAGTTTCAATCTGAAATTTCAATAAAAATATACCAAAAACACATTTTTCGTCAAAAAAAAAAGTAAGGCCTAAATCGAAAAAATGACAGGAGTAAAAAAGGTTTACTTTTACAAAATACATATACTGGCCAACTTTCAAACGAATCGGACTAAAAAAGTTGAAAAAGTGGGACGATCTCCTTAAATCGCGTCCTCTTTGGTTTTACGGAGAAATGAACGTTTTTCTCTGGGCATTTTTATCGCTTTGCTTCATCGCATAATCGTGAAGCTCATGTGTCTGCTAACATGGGAACTGGGTCTTCCAAGGGGTTCTGTATCAATATCTTCCCGTCTTGTTTGCCTCACTAGTATTTTATACATTTTCAAACCTCGAGGAAGCCAACGAAAGGAGAACAAATTCACTTTAACACTCAATCATGTGCTCAATCACTGATTTGTGGCTATTATGATATCTATGGGATATCTTCCAACTAGAAAAGAACGAAATGAAACAGTTTATTTACAATAAAGGTGATACTGAAACCATAAATGGGTTTTAAGTAAGGCCTTTATGTTTAAATTTTTTTTAAAAGAATCTGTCCAAATACATTTTATGCATCAGGTTCATCAGAAATGAACTGTCTTACTTTTTAATTTTTCTTGAATAGGAAGTCTTTCGGTACGGACTGCGGTGTGCTACATCATCTCCAGTGTCATATTCGTAGACCAACGATATGTTTCACTAGCTGACAGAGGAAAAATTAAATTATAACCGTTCTATAGCATAGGCGAAAAATTGTTCTAATCTTCAATAAGAGTTTTCCGTAATTGCAAAATCTGTTAAAGTAATAAAAATCTCTATTATATTAACAAATCTTGAGGTCCACCTACGATAGAAAGTTATAAAACTTTTCAATTTATACTTTAAACAATTTATTGAATTTTAAACTCCACTTTCGGTAGAAAGTTCGAAAACCTTTTCTAATTTATAATTCCAACATTTTAACAAATTTTAAACTCCACTTACGGTAGAAAGCAGCTTGGGAAACATTGAGGTGCGCATTTTTGGGCACCTGATAGCTGCAAGAGGCGTGCTGGCGAGCAAAAAGAGGAGTGCGACCAGCTGCTCTCTCCACCCTCCGCCAGTGCACGTGCTCAGAGCAGAGGCCGCCGTCCGGAGCAGCTCAGGAGGTTCGCGTCGCCTGCGCGCGAACTGCGGGTGGTCACTTGGACTTGCAGCTTCCTGTTCAATCTTTGCCTCTCTTCATGGGATGACTCCTTAATTAGTTTTTTGGCTCGTCATTTAGTTACCCTGTCACGATAATTAATTACCTATCGAGCTCGTGCTAATCACGACTTGCAAAAAACAGGAAGAAGGCAAAAAATCATGGTCCGAGTCTTCCGTTCTTTTCCAACGGCTGAGGTTCAATTTTTGGTCGACGGTACTGCTCGACGACCATGTATTTTGTCTGACTCGACACTTGGCGACTTGGCAACTATATTTTTTGAGCTGCTCAATATTGCGACGCATTTGGCGAAGCTGAGTTCATTTTCTCGGACGCGTCCTCATCTGAAACGTGAAGTAAAAAAAACTTTTTCTCTCATTATTCGTTCAATAGAAACTTGACCAAACATCGAAGAAGTACATTTCGTACATTCCAGAAGATCAAAGTTTGTGTATCTTTATTGACATTCCTGATGGTAGCTACTCGAACGCATCTATTAAAAGCTGTAGGTCTTTGGAATTGCAGAATGTAACGTCAGGTAACGTCATTTATAGATTTCTCTGTATATTTTTATAATACTATTCAAGGGAGCAAGTGAGGCCATGCCAAGGTAGGAATAAAATTTGCAAGTTTTCAACTCTAGGTCTTAGCTCAGCACGAAGGTATACATGTTAACTGACTTCCTTTGAGTGGGAAGTTATTATTCCTTGTCTTATGAAGCAATGCCATGAACTGGGTGCCAATATCATTATTTTTCTGATTATTTTCCTAATGAGAAAAATACTTTTTTGATGGTAATTTTTGTTTGACGGTTTTTTATTTTATTATTTCAAATGATTGTCCAATGAATACTTCCAAAGATTTGGCCAAGTAAAAAATCAAAACTAATTGAGTATTCTGAGCACATCGTTGCAATAAAAGAACAAGTTCGGTTTTTGCGAAAAATTAAAGTTGAATGAATGAAATCAATTAAGGCACATCAAAATTTGATATTGACTTGAAAATTTCGTAGGAAATTTCACCCTTTCATAATGGTTCTCAATGGTTCTTAATTTAATTAGACATGGTCCTGTATCAACATGGTGATGATTTTCTATCAATGATAATCAGTGATTTTTATCAATGATTTTCTTTCTTGGGTTATAGATGAAAGAATTTATTTGCTTATTTAGAAATTAAAGAAAACCAATCTACGACCTATTGTGAAAATCAGTATGCGAACATATACATACCATCAGTCTAATCATTTTGTAAAATACTGGATTTATGCTCATTGAGTTACTTTTGTAGTACTAAACTTATACATAGTAATGCATTAAAATAATTCAGGACACTAATTCAAACATTGTTCTCTAAAAAGGTTCTCTAAAAAGGCAACCTATTCATTTTCTTATATTACTGAAGAAGGCATTTCATCATTTTTTCTGTTTTGAAACTTCGAGTCGAGGTCTTCTTCGATACTGTGATACTTCGAGTACCCTGAGCAAAATAAATGTTTAACAAACATAATTTCGATTCATTGTGTTTTGGTATCAAGAGTACCACTCTTCACATGCACACGACCTCAAAATTACAGATAGGTCGAAAGTTTCTCAGTTAGTTTAGCCTGGTGCCAAGCGGTCCCTAGTGAATTTTGTAGAAGATATCTGCATCTCTGCCATCAAAATAGTACAACATATTTCTAGTTTAACTTTTCGCCGTTGTACCTACAGGGTGTTTTCAAAAATCCGTTCATTGCATTAAAAGTTATTAAAATTTTTTTTGGGTACCGTATTTAAAAAATACCCTGTATAATGCAGAAGCTGTACTTGGACACCTAAAATCGTAGATGCCTCGACGAAAAAGTTAGACTGGACACTTTATAGTTTCTTATCAATGAATGAAAATCGTGCATGCAGAATTTTGAAATGCCTTTCGTGCTGGTCGGGTTTTGTATATTGTTGATAAAATAGAAATTTTTCTTATGAGAGTAATTATTGCGAAAAAACAAGCGTGCCTGTGTCGTCAAAAACAGCGGCTAAAGTTTCGTGGAGTTTTTATATTTATGAGAATGGAACAATTTTACAGTAATTAAGTCGATAAACATATGATAACAATAATTATTTTCTGATTGCTTGATCAACTGAGAGTATGTGACGAGCGTATCTGGAAAACAAGCTTCTCTACCTTTCCCATTGCTTTCATTTCAATTCTTCAGACGCGAACTTAACACAAACATTGTTATTTCAATAAAAATAAATTTTAAAAAAGAATTTAGTCATTAACAATATATTATATTGCTATCAACTTGAGAGTGTGCGACGGTGTCATGACACTCATAACATTCATTACCGAGTGTGTATTTTCCACTTACTCTTACCAATGATTGCCGCGATACCTACGTAGTTTTGATGAAATAAAGAAAGAAACCAACAAACCAGTGAACTTCGTAATTTTAAATGAGGGGATATATTTTGAATCGTGTCTCAATTCACCAAA
Organism: Morinoia aosen; assembly: GCA_030386875.1. Classification (NCBI taxonomy): domain Eukaryota; kingdom Metazoa; phylum Arthropoda; class Malacostraca; order Amphipoda; family Talitridae; genus Morinoia; species Morinoia aosen. The sequence continues at coordinate 29,495,499 of CM059567.1, read as the reverse complement.
TTTGGGTCAATTAATGCTCATAGAGTGTATAATTTAGCCGAGTGAGACCATGTTCTTACTCTTGCATTTATACAAAACATGTTCTGACTCGCGCTGGCGTAAAAATGAGTCCCACATTGCACACATTACATTGCAGTGTACACATTACATTAAGTCAGGTTTTGCTTTAGCATTATATTTTGACCATGTATGTTTTTACTTTGATAGGATGGATATACTGTGAACCCTTCAAAGTATGGTGAATAGTAGGGAGGATTAGCTATAGTAACAAATGAGAAAGTAATGTCATTCTTAGGCTTGTCAAGGAAATGATGAGTAAACGCTCGAAAAAGTTAAAAAAATTTATTTCCAGTGTTTATTTTATGACAAAGAATGTCAGATTATGCACTAAGTCCAAGCGAAAATTAACCTTTTAAAGCTTATGGTAAAAAAACTAATTTTTGGTCAGGAATTGAGGTAAATCAAATAGTGAACCAATTTATCCCTCAACAAACATAAATCCACGCACTCACGCTTCACACATGTGTATGTATAAAAACTAAGTACAATGTATGAACTGACGTACATTGTGCTTTACGACAAATGAGTAAATGAAGGTAAATTAAATTTTAATGCAGGCCTCTACATCTTTTTTTAGACATCAAAAATAATTTCCTTAAAAAATATCGATGCCATTAGATCTGTACTAGATGATTCAAGCCATCGTATGCTTATTCAATGAGCAGATTGTCGTTGAATAAAATACTCATGTGTAATCAGTTGCTTTCATGATTTACACTGTCTGTGAAAACTTACTCGATATTTTCTGGCACAAAGCACCACTGTACAAAAAGTCAATCGAAACAAGAGATAATTTCTTGTTTCCACTGAATATTCATGAAAAATTTCACGGTTGAAATAACATTAATGTGTCGCACAGAATCTTAAGCACTTTTGAGCGCTGCTGCGTGGGGGAACTTAGTCATAACCATATTTTTTAAGTTCAGAAAAAAAATAAATAACAATCGGACTAATTTCATATCAGATACAATTACAGAAGACGAGCTACACAAACACAAATTCAGCTGCACGGTGTGTATCAGCCTTCAGTAACGAGAAATTTTGGAGCAACAAATAATTCAGCAATATTGTAAATCCATGGAAACACATGACCCTACTTGCTCCCGTGCCTTTCAGTCAATAAGATTTCGCCTTCAACTTGATAATTTCAGTTACGTAGAGGGGCTTGCTAAATAATTTTGAAAATTTTGTCATAATTTGATGCTTTTTTCACATGATACACTGACTTGGGGTATGAGATGTGAGTCTCGTGTGATCACTCCCTCAGAAAATTTCAGACCTAGCATGGAATCTTGTCTGAGGTAACTTTGTTATTCTTAGACAACGAAAGAATAATCTTTCGTCTGATGTGCACTACATGCGATATTGCATAAAATTTAACTCAATAATTTCATAACTTATGAATGAAGTTTTTAGAGTGGAGAAATTCATAAAAATATTAAAAAGCTTTTATCGGTGGTTGTTTACATGCTCTACTTTTTAATATCAGGTATTATAATTATGTTTACGCCCTATTTACGTTTTATAAGTGATAATTTACATAATATAAAGGTAACATTACTTTCGTGGGAAAATAACTAAGTCCTTATATAGGGTGAAATAAAAGAAAGGAGTAAAATGCAACTATAAGGTGGGTAAATTCTAAAGTATTTTCATAACCTCTATAAAATTACAAATGGCTAATGCGATTTGAAACGTACGATGCATGGAATTCAAACCGAAAAAGGGAGATGACAGTTGAAAGAATCGATAAAAAAGTTCAAGTGGGGCTCATACATAGCTACGCAATGTGTGGCAGTTTGCTACTGCTTCCTAAATCTTTAAAATACCCGTGGTGTGGTTGTAAAAGGCACTTTTGTACAAATATAAAGAGAAAAGATCCCTCTCAAAAGTAAGAATTGATCACTGAAATGACTGTGAACATATTTTTTGCCATTTTCCTACGCATCTAATAACTTCAATTTAATTTTGGGAATTTTTTCTTGACACAGGAAAAAGGAGGTAAAAGTTCTGTATTGAATTAATGAATCAAATTTTGGATTACACGAAATGGTCGATAGTCATTTATGCTCAACAGATTTTTTTTTCATTTTCAGGTCATCATATATGAGCCCGCTCCCAATGGTTTCTCAGATTTTTTATATACTCTTTGCGTTCGTAAATTTTGCTTATCAAATTTTCAGTATATGACGATATATTTTATAATTTTTGATTGTCTTAAGAAAAACTCAAATAGTTCTTTTTCAGGAGAAACCAAAATGAAATTTCTATCCCAGTGCAAAGTCAGAAAGTCAGACTGGAGTATGAAATTATTTTGTGTTCACGAAATGACTGCATCATCGGACGCTGTATTACTTCTCTTTGCCTCGGAAAATGAGGCAGAATTCATGAATGAAGGTGTTAGGTCATACTGAAATATTAACCGTTGTTAATTTAGTATTGCTAACACCGAAAGTGTAGATAATTTTAGGTCTATGAGGAATGTGACCTTCATGAATTTATAGAACATATTTTGTAGGAGCTCGAGGTATTGTATAACCAGCTGACCACCTCGCATTCTTCGTATTTTCAGGGTATTTGTTACTGAAAGTAACCAAATTCATGAAATAACCGAGAGCAAAACATGCCGCTAAAAAACATTCGGAATCGTTTAATTTGATGATAATATTCACGCAAAAGAAGACCGTATTTTAGGGACAAACAGTTTTTTAGAAGTCATGCTTACCGGCTGAGAGTTCAGCGACGCTCCGCGGTATTCCGCTAACCAATATTTGTTAAAATCTTCGTGACAGGAACTGCAACCAGCGACCAGTTGTATCCAAAAGCAAATACGAGTTTTGAAAGCCTCGGAGTGGAAAGACGGAGAATTGGTGACAAGAGTGAAGACTTCGGTCCGCCCTCTGTGCCAGTGGCGGATGCACTCGAGGCTGCTCGTGGTCCGACTTAGAAAGGGCGTTTGGCATGACCAGTTTAGTGCTTGAATGGACTCCCTGCGGTTTGATGAGACCAACAAAAGTCCGTCATTTCATTCCGTCATAAAGTGAAGTAGCAGGAGGCGCCTGTTCGACTGCCGTGACTAATGCCACAGAATGGGGGCACAGAAGTGCTTAGTCAGCAGGCTTTTGTGGCGGCGGCGTCCGTCTTCAGAGCAGGAGCGAATCTCGAGCTAAGCTATGGCGTGTCACTCTGGAAAATCAGGCACTTTTGTGCCATGCATTTTATATTTGATGAGATAAAGACCCCTTATTAATTTCTGTTGCTCAGGTTGACTCATAGGAAGCTTGGCAGCAGCAAAAAGCTTGGCGAGATCGCAGCTAAAGTACGCTAGGTGTCAGAAAGAGGCTAAATAGACAGAGATGTTTTTGAACGGTTTACTGCGCGAATCGTTTTCATCAAATTTAATATGCCGTTATGGTCACCAGTGCTCTTTTGAAATTAGAATACCTTTTTAATGCTATAAGCATTAGCATTAATCTCAGCTATTATTATTCCTATTTTAGAAGTGATGAAGATGGAAATACGACGTTCTGTACTATACTGAAGGTAGAATTGTAAATGTAAGTGGAATAGTGACAAATGGGAAAGTTAAAAATCAATTTAAGTTCTTCCGTAAGAGCATTCTATCAGTAAATGAGACAAATTGCTTTAAAGGTGAAAAGTAAAAGTAATTCTAATAAGTAATTTTTAGTGTGTCTTCTCAAACCAAGGCTCAAGAATGACTAGTGAGAATGAAACTACACTCATGATATTCTAGGATGTGTAAAACACTTGCATATGTTTCAGAGTTGCAGATAATGTATACGAATTCTATTGACAATAATACAGAATGTATAATGTTAATCTGATTTGGTAAATTGATTCACAATAATACGGAACGTATCCCGTTAATCTGATAATGCAAATTCACTTTAAAATGAATTTCAGTTCATTGCGTTCCTACACTACAATATCCCAATAAGAACCAATAAATTTTATGGCATTCTGCCGATGTGGCACGCAATTATAAATGAGCGGAATATTAAGGCTGGTATATCATATCTGCTTTACTACTGTAATCCATTATTAGATATGGAATATAAATGACTATATTTAATTTTACGCCTCAAGAGAAATTAACTGCAGATTAATTTTTAAATCATACAGTCACGTGATATCTTCAATGCAAGAGCAACTAACTTGGGTGAAAATTGAAGTGCTCGCTTATAATCTTTAGCGAAGAAATACCGAAAAAGGATTTTTTATTAAGCAATCTCTTTTTCATCTTTTATTTATTTTGTTTCATTGTTATTGCAAAATTTTTGGCTCTTTCTCGTTCAGTACTTCCTGCTCTTTTGTCATGAAATATCAGTGCAAATCTGCAGATTTCTATAGCCTGAAGCTGTGTGTGTTGAGGTGCTCTATGTGCAAGGGTTCACGATGTACGAGAGAATTTTATCGATAATGACCTGAATATTTTAGTCATGCGTGCACTTCAGTCAACCATTGGCTTCACTACTCTCAAATAATTAAGACCTCCAATCGTTGCCTTATTTTCATTTTCGATAGGCGTTGCTCATGACACTTCATCATTCAGGGGCTCAATAGCAAATCCATTAATTTTAAAGTACTTCATTTTCAGCTGTGGCATTTTCGCTCATTCTACAAAATAATTGTGACGACATTAGATTCTTAAGGAAGAAAAATTTTCTGAGAGGTAACTTGCAATGAAAATCCTTCAGTTTTAGTTCAAATTACGTTATCCAACACTATTCCTACGTTTTCATGGACGTTTAGCAGAAATAATTTGCTGTTCACTACGGCAGCAACAAACAATTTACGTTACCTGGTTGCCTATTCGAGAGAACGTAAGAAAGAATATCAACACGAAGCTGATCTTGTTGATGCGTCAAAAAAGATGGGTGCATTTTGATCGTTGTCAGAAAGCCGTGAATTGAATGTTAAGGGATTCCCTCGGAGTTTTAGAAAACAGAGTTCTCGAACCCAAAATTGAGGAACGTGGGTATTTTCATACTATGTAATTATTGAAAAAACATTTTCCGATGATATTTTCGTCATGGCTGATTATTTTCCCATCTATCAACAACCATACGACAATTGTTCTTTCTGGGCCAAGGAGAAGAAAACAATGCTATTGAGCACGAGAGGCAGACGAGCTTCAGGTTGAAAAATCTTGTTTACTTGAGTAAGTCATTAATTAAGCCGACTGAAAAATATTCGAGAGATTGCAAAAACCGTCAAAAAACAAAACATATTGAGGACGGAGCAAATATTAAGGATCTGGAACTCTACAATAGAGTAGAAAGGGTGAGCAAAAGAGAAGAAGCGGACGAAGTGCTTGGCTAAGTGGAGCCTGAGAGAGCGCGCGAGAGAGACGTAGGTAGCATGTGGTCAGCAGCGCGAGAGGCGAGTCAGCCGAGAAGAGATGCTGCTTTGCCCGGGGCACTGGCAACTCCCGCGCGCACGGAGTATGTTAATGAGTACCAGTAAATATGGCTTTAATAAGTGGTGAGGGCGCGTCTGCAGCTACCGTGCAATTAGACCGGCCCACTTACGAGTAGGATAGCTTGCCTAACGAGCCTCTTGCTCTTCCACGACTCAGATTCCGCACCACATCGAGATGCCGCGTCCAAATTTTGCTTTGTTTTAATGTGCAGCACCGGAGGAGTTCCGCGCGGCCACCGAAATAAAATCAATTTGAATGGTATTAATAAGTTTAATGAGGGTGTATAGTGGAGGTTAATGGTTTCTTGGAAATAGATAGAATGGAAATGTTTTGTTTCCTTACTGTGCGATTCGAGTTTGCCCGTGGGATAAAAAGTGAAGTAACTCTGCTTGGTAAAACGCATCTCTCTACACGATTACTGCATGTGCGAGTCTGTTTGAGGATATCATACATAATATTTCGTATTGAATGTGTTGGGAATCCCTGATGATCTGATTAATCGAATCTTGAAAGACTACCTACTAATAACAAGTTAGAAATAGTCTTTTTACTACATTTATAAAGTTTTATTGTCATGTGACCCGATGAAAACAATTGTGAAAGAATCCTTGATGCGATTTCGTGATAACTGGTTTAGTTTCCTTTTCAGTCGCTTTTTTATGCGTCATTGATATGACCTCCGTGAACATAATTCAAATTTGAGCGTTATTCATCAAAAATTCTTCGCTATTTACTGTAGCTCTAATACCAGATTACTCGGAACTTTTTGAAAAATTAACTCTTATTCTCATTCAGGCGCGTAAATCCTTAGAAGCAGTATTCTACGATGCGTTATTTGAGGATTAAAATAAATCGTCAAAAATGTATAAATTACAGATTACAAGTGTGGGCGGGTTTGTCGAAGGATCATAAATGCATCTAGATTGAAATTGTTAATTTCAAACGTTTTGAGGTTAATAATAGCACCCAGGTAAAAATAAACTGCTTGTTCACTGAACACAGTCTGAAAACTGCTTCTGCACTGTCCAAGTTGTGAAGCCCAGCATTTCTCTGATAATTTTTGAATGATGGATAAACGAAAAGATCAATTTCTGATATAATGGATAACTGTAACTGAGTCCATGCTTTAGTTAGAGTTACTTTAGTTAATGAACACTGTATAATAGCCGACTCAAAATACCACATGTGGTATAATTTTCCGCAGATATCGAAAGGTAACAAGCTGCGGCATTCGGTATACGGAGATTTGTTTCTTCCCGTTAACGTTGAGATGATCAATCAGCAAATGAGATGATCAGCAATCTAAAATTGAGGTCATATTTTTACTCTATCATTCCAACATGCTCCGTCAAAACACAGTTGCCATGATTCTAGTACAAATGACTCCAGAACAGCAGCGACTCCCACAAAGTATGTGGCAGCTGATTTCATGGATCACATCATTTTTTCCAGAGGTAGTGCTAAGAAATGGGCCAGCGGAACATCACTTGGGTTGTGTTGCTGTGTTGCTGTTCACTACGAGCAGTCTGCTAGACCCACTCCGGCAATCTCGGGGTAGCTCACCCCGACATTATGAAGATTGAACTGCCGTGTCCGCGCGGCCGCGACCGATGTTCTGTTTCTTGTTGCGCGGTGATCGCTCAGCACGGAGTGGACGCCAAAACGCTGCGGGCACTTGAGGATTTTGGCCAGCTAACACTCAGCCATGCTCTCTTACGACGGTGTCGGCATGGATTTATTTTTGAAAGCACGATTTGCAAGAACGGATTACATCAACTTGAATTGTACGATTGTAGCAATGCGATTTTGATCCTATGATCAGTCCAATGCTTTGAGATCAATTTCTGAGTAATACGAATCCTATGCGATTCCGATATTCAGCGTTTCCCGTGCTCATGACCAGTTCCCAAAGCATAATGCTTAAATAAATATTTTTCGTGAAATGGATTTTCTTTGAATCTTCTCATGGAGTACTTTCGCATGAGCTGGTTCAGAATGTGCGAATGAGCTGGACTAGAATGTCAGCAACAATAAAATTCAGTGCCATTCATAGCTCAAAAGTGGGAAGATTTCGAGGGCAACGACTAATGACAAAAGAGAATTGGTCCCTAAGCTATGGTGTTTTCTATAGTGTCAATGACAGCATTATTTGATCAAACAACCACATCTACTCATCGACTGTTACGACTGTTTACTGTTCAGAAAGTGTGAACAACATACACGTGCGTATGCAACGTTGTTACGAATAAAATAATTGATAACAGCATCGCTATATCATTCTATACAATATTACGCTGCACGGTGCTCGCAAGTCACCTAAAAATAGGTGAAATTTACATGGCCATTCACATTATGATATTTCTTTCGTCATTGCTGCCTCTGCCGGAGTTTATCACTATACGTCACCTACTGCAAGTGGTCTTCTATACAGGGATGTACCTTCAAACAGTTCTGTGAATTACGCTTGATGAAGTATGGCAATGCGCACGTGCTTTTACTTCGATTTACATGATGCTGAGCTGACTTTGTGTAAAGGAATCAGTCAAGTCCAGTAAGTGATTCTGGTAGCGTGGGTCCGTAAAATTTTTGTATCGAGCCTTCCAAAGTCTTCTTGCCCTCTCATTTACGGTTTTAATTCTCCAAAAAAACATCTCTAAGACTTGCTTACCTTGTAAGGTTTTCTCCATAAGTCAACTTCTCTCCGCGAACATTTCTAGAGCTGATTGCAGTTGTAATAATTTCCTGTTAACTCAAGTTCCACAAACAAATATCTTTTGAAGTTATAGCTCTTTTCAGCATTTTGGGCCGATTTTGTGAGTCTATTTGCCCTCACCTTGTCGGTGGGAATTGAACCAAATGATCATTCTTTCGTTCACATTAAAAAATTACTCTATACCATTTTCCATATTTGACTGATAGAGCGTTTAAATATCTGTTCTTATGAGGTAGGAAAAGAGAACGAGTGTTTTTAGTATGTTACTTAGTTGGCAAATGGAGGAAATTTTATAAAAAATTAGAAAACATAGATCCCCCTGTGGGGGGGGGGGTAGAATTCTCCCACCGTGGTCCGCTGCGTGTCGTAAGAGGCGACTATAGTGGACGGAGCGAGGGGACTGGGGATCCCCTTCTCTGTAATAATTTTCCCGAGAGGCAGCAGGCCAATGAAGGGGCTGAGAGAGGTCGAAAGACCACTCAAACCCTAGTACTAGGATCTTTGAATGTAAGGGGGTGTGGAAGTAGAGCAACTGAGAGTAAGAAGGAGGAGATCGGAAGAATGATGTTAAACCGGAAGATGGATGTATTGGCCTTGAGTGAGACGAAATTGAAGGGTAGTGGTGAGTTGATGTTTGGGAGTGTGGGAGGGAGAGTGTCTGGAGTACGTGGGGGACATGCAAGAGAGGGTGTGGCTATATTATTTGAGTGTAAGAATAAGAGAGAAAGTAGTTGAATGGGGTGAGGTGTGATCAAGAATAATGTGGGTGCGAGTGAAATGGGGGGAAGAGTCTTGGGTGTTTGTGAGCGCGTACGGACCGGGATCGGAGAGGAGTGGGGAAGAGAGAGAGGAGTTTTGGGAGAAATTGTCCGAGTGTGTGGCTAGAGTGGGGAGTGGTTGTAGAGTTGTGGTGATGGGGGACCTGAATGCAAGAGTGGGTGATGAGGTGGTGGATGGTGTTGTTGGTAAGTACGGAGTAGCTGGGGTGAATGAGAGTGGGGATTTCTTGGTGGGGTTATGTGTGGAATAGTTTGTTTCAGAAAAAAAGTATTAACAAGTATACATATGTGAGGACGAATGGAGGTGTGATAGAGGAGAGAGCATTGATGGATTATATTCTGGTTAGCAGGGGAGTGATGGGTCGTTTGCTCGATGTGCATGTGTTCCGTGGTGAGATGAATGGGATTTCGGATCATTATTTGGTGGAAGGAAAGCTGAGAGTTAGTGGAATATGGGGAGGTTTAAAAAGGAGGAGTGGAAGGGAGGTGTTAAATGTAAGCAAGTTACATGATTCTGAGCGTGAGTGTGAGTATCAGGAGAAGATGAAAGTGGAGTATGGGAGGGTGAAGGAGAGTGAGGTGGGTGGAGTGGAAGGGGAATGGAAGTTGTTTAAAGATGCGGTGGAAAAATGTGCAAGGATAGTGTGTGGGGTAAGGAAGGTTGGAGGGGGGATTAGAAAGGGGAGTGAATGGTGGAACGGAGAAGTAGGAGCGGCTGTGAAAAGAAAGCGGGGGGCGTTCGAAAGGTGGTTGCAACGAGGCAACCAGCAAAATTTTGAAGAGTATAAGGAGAGGAAGAAAGAGGTACAAAGAATGGTAAGGAGAGCGAAGAGGGCGGCGGATGAGGAATGGGGGAGGAAGTTGGGAGGGGATTTCATGGAGAGAAGGAAGGTTTTCTGGAAGGAAGTGAAGAGAATTAGGAAGGGTCAGGTGGAGAATGAGGCAAGAGTGAAGGATACAAATGGTAGGCTGCTAGTGGAGAGTTGTGATGTGAGAAAGAGATGGGCGGAGTATTTTGAGGAACTGCTGAACGTGAGGGATGATAGGATTGCGAGAGTAGTAGCTGTTGGAAGTGATGTTAGAATGCCTGTGTTTGGTGAAGTGAATAGAAATCGAATAAGAAGTGCAGAGGTGAGATGTGCGTTGGATGAAATGAAAAATGGGAAAGCTCCAGGTTTGGATGGCTGCACGGTTGAATGTCTAAAGAAAGGAGGAAATGTGGTTATAGAATGGTTGGTGCGTTTATTAAATGTGTGTTTCGAGGCTAGTAAAGTGCCGGTTGATTGGAGTAGCGCGTGCGTAGTTCCGTTGTACAAGGGGAAAGGTGACAGGTATGAGTGCAGTAATTCTAGGGGTATAAGTCTACTGAGTGTCGTTGGGAAGCTGTATGGAAGAGTGTTAATTGGAAGAGTGAGAGTGTTGACGGAGCGTGTGCTTGCTGAAGAACAGTGTGGTTTTAGGTGTGGTAGAGGTTGTGTGGATCAAATGTTTGCTGTGAGGCAGGTGAATGAAAAATACTTATTAAAGGGAAAGGATGTATATTGGGCATTTATGGATCTAGAGAAGGCGTATGACAGAGTGGATCGCGAGGCTTTATGGCAAGTGGTAAGTTTGTATGGAGTGGGTGGGAGACTGTTGAATGCGATCAAGAGTTTCTACATTGATAGCAGAGCATGTGTGAGAGTAGGGAATGAGGTGAGTGAATGGTTCCCAGTTGTGACAGGTGTGAGACAGGGATGTGTGATGTCGCCGTGGTTGTTTAATTTGTTTATGGATGGTGTGGTGAGAGAAGTGAATGCCAGAGTGTTGGGAAAAGGTGCGCAGTTGGTGGGACGAAATGGTATGTATTGGGAAGTGTGTCAGCTGTTGTTTGCAGATGATACAGCGCTTGTGGCTGATTCAGAGGAAAAACTGAGGAGACTGGTTACAGAGTTTGGTAGAGTGTGCGAAAGGCGGAAATTGAGGGTAAATGTGAATAAAAGTAAGGTGATGAGATGTTCAAGAGGTGGAGTGTTTGGAACTTTGGATGTGAGGTTGAATGGGGAAGTTTTAGAGGAGGTAGAGCATTTTAGGTACCTCGGGTCGGATGTGACTGTTAAGGATAGTATGGAAGTAGAAGTGAAGCATCGAGTGAGTGAAGGTTGTAAGACATTGGGTGCAATGAGGAAAGTTTTTGAATGCAGGAGTTTGAGTATGAATGCTAAGAGGGGACTGTATGAAAGTTTGATTGTGCCAGTTCTGTTGTATGGAGCAGAGTCCTGGGGGTTGAGAGCAGCTGAGAGGAGGAAGTTGGATGTGTTTGAGATGAAGTGTTTGAGGAGCATGTATGGAGTAACTAGAAGAGATAGGATCAGGAATGAGTTGGTTAGGGAGCAGACGGGTGTTATCAAAAAGTTGAGCAGGCGAGTGGATGAAAGAGTGCTTGGATGGTTTGGGCATGTAGAAAGAATGAATGTTGATCGGCTGGTGAAAAAGATATATATGTCGGAAGTGAGTGGTCTTCGAGCGCGAGGTAGACCACGGATGAGTTGGATGGATGGGGTGCGACGTGCTTTGTATGAGAGGGGTCTGACTGTGGACGTGGCGAGAGGGATGGCTGCGGACAGAAGTGAATGGGGGCAGTGTATAAGGAGGTAATTTTATTTTTGACGCGTTACTGGAAGCTGCCCGCGTGTGATGGGGTTGACCTGTCACGTGCGGGGGAGGGGCTGCACTCAATGAAGCGGTCGGGGTAAACCAGCTGTTGCTGTCGGGCCTGACTGTGGAAGGTGGTTGTGCTGGGCTGCTGCTGATCCTGGCAGTTCAGGTGCGGCCAGTGCTGCCTCTCTCGCCTCCTAGTGACTAAGTGTGGTGATTGTGGCCTGCTGTCGGCTACCCTCCCATGGGGAGGATAAGCCCGGTATATGTATGTATGTAGAAAACATAGATTTGATTGAGAAACTCTTGCTTCCCTCTTTCCCAGTTTTTGCAACATTTATACAGAACAGAAATGTCATTGACTCATAGCTCACTATTATGGACTAAGTAGCAACTTATTTCTTGAAGAATTTTTTTTTTGAAGTTGTATCAGTTACATGAATAGGTAATTAAAACCTGTACACGCCAAAATTTCGTTCAAATGTGCTTAATATTACAAATTATTAACCTGTTTAATAGAGCCAAGAAGAAAGCGCTAGATGGCACTATATTACTTCGAATTCGTTCACATATATTTCTATAGACATTTTAAATGAAATCATACTTATTTAAAAGGTATATTTGTTGCTCGCTTCTTATTCAAAAGATCTTCTGAAAAGAAATTGTTCTTTTCTGAGTCTTCTGGAAGAAGAGTCTTGTTTTTATTCCATTCATTCAATAAAAACTATTTTAGTTCACTGCACAGTTTATTTTCCTTGAAATGAGACATATATAAGCCAGCTAAGATTTTTATTCATAAATTCTTTTTATTTGACATGAAATTACTGCACAATCAGTTTCATTATAAATTCATGTAAGATCTCATCTATATTTTAAATTATTCTACAGTTAACGCTAATAAGTAGGGCTTTTATATTCAGTTTCAAACAGTTCTTCAATTTAATGTTTGTTAATGGTTGTATATTTTCTCACACAATTTGGGTACTTCTAAGCAAGAAAAAATATAATGAAAACCTGGCTCAATGATAAATTATTTTTTTTGACGTCTGTTCAGCAGAGCGCTTGAACACGAGAATTCGTGTGATAAAATGAAACGTTAATATCAGCAATGAAAAGAGTGTAATGAAAATAAAAAATACCAAACAGCTATTAATAAATGAGGTTCTGAAACCTAAGATTCAGGCCAGCTGATGGCGGTCACGTTATTTCAGCTAAATTACCTGTATTGTTCACGCAAAATTTTGGCTGCGTTATCAGCAAGGAAAATCAGTTTTTATTTCCTTCTACAGTAACATGAAAAACTTGGCTCAAAATTAGTAAATTACCTACGATTGTTAGAAGCAAAAAAAAAAAAACGAAAGCATTGCCAAGCAGCAGTTCCAACTGGTATGCGCTTTTCTATTTATGCTAAATTAACAGCGTTTGCATTAGATTACCACGAACAGAATTATAATTCAAGGATATGTGAAATAACTTAAATATTGACTCAGCCTATGAGAATTCAATAATTCTCAGAACTTGTGTTAGGGTTAAGATTTCCTTCAAACCAAATTACACTTGCAGCCCGATAAACGACCCAGAATTTTACTCAACGGGCCGACCAAATTTCAGATCATCGTTATTGTGATACATTATACTTGCTCAATAAATACGAGGTGTACTTGTTTCTTTTACGAAAAGTTCTTATATGTTTCTTATTTGTAATGGCGTATCTGTACATAACACTGCTGTGGGGTATGAGTTGGTTTCTTTACTATAAAGTGCATCAGTGCTAAAATGACTATGATTGTGCAGACGGTGGCTTAACCAAAAATTTACTCCTGAATGACGTGATGGGATTAACCGTGTGATGAATTCCGTTTCACAAATCAAGGATCACATATAAATTGACGCAGGCTTCACAAACCCTATAATATTTTCATGTACAGTGAACCTCAGTCGTAAGGTGTACCGAGCGTAACGTTATGCGTGAACTAATGACTCCAACCTGTTACAATCTTAGCAGAACTACAGCATGGAATTGTTCATTGCACCTAACATTAATTGGGTGCAAAAGACGAAAAACATAACACATGTGACAGTTGTGGTAAATATAATAACCTTCAAACAGCTTTCAGACTGAAAATAAGGGGTCGAGGTTGTAGAGTAAAGTTAAGGTGAAACTTTAAATTTCGGGTTTATTACACCACTGACGTGAAGTTTGTTGCTCGGTATTGTCAGGGCTGCAAGAAAAACATGGCTCAATTTACCTCAAGTATAATTATGTTAGTGTACTCATATTTTCAAGAGAAATTTCAGTGTAATTCTTGAAAGTTGTCTCAAAAGTTTGAACGATTTCTAATCGATTGTTCGATTACTTTAAAGCTAGTGAAATAACTCTTAAAATGATCTAAAATTGTTCAATTTTTCAGTTGAAGATGGATATTGAATTTAACCACGGTTAAATTCAATATCCATCTTCAACTGAAAAACTGAATAATTTTAGATCTTTTTTAGAGTTATTTCACTAGCTTTAAAGTAATCGAACAATCGATTAGAAATCGTTCAAACTCTTGAGACAACTTTCAAGAATTACACTGAAATTTCTCTTCATAAAGCGATTTGGGAAACGATTACTCTAATGATCTAATGATCTCTAATGAAACGGATATAATTATTATCTGCCATATGAGGAAATCCCAACAGGTTTCGTAGTTTGCATGTAATATGATCAAAGGGCCGCAGAGAAGGAAATACAGTTCCAATGACGATAAACACTTGCTTTTCATTAGAAGCCTGTAAATGTTCTTTAGCTCACAAACGGAGTTTACAAGAAACAGAGCGGAGAAAAAAACCTGAGTATTTTTACAACATCAATTGGGCATCAGCGGGCATTTTGGAGTTAGGGCAGCGGCGCTCTTGATCATCATAAAACAACTTAATACCTGCCGTGTTTTTTCGAGTTTATGGCCTTCTTGAAATTCTTTTGGAAAGCGCCTGTATAGGCCGAACAATTGGCTCTGGAGAGGCGGTTTTATTGGCCTTCATTAGTGTTTTATTTCGGCCGGGGTGAATGGAAGGCAGCCTCCATTGCGCATTCATGTTAGGGCATCTCGAGCTCGCGACGGCGTCAGCGGTCCACACGACGAACCAAAAATAAAGGTACATGAATGTAACGACTGGCAGGGAACGATGCAAATTATACAGATAAACTTGGAACACTTGTAGACCGATGTACAGCCTGGCGGACACGGCGGTCCATTGAGACTTGAGGGGCAGGGGCTTAAAGGAGGTTGGTTGTTGGAGTGAAGTTGACCAGATCAGAAAGAAAGTTGCGATAGAAGATAAATCCAACAAAAGAGAATAGCGTATTCAATCGGAGAATTTACCAATGCACGATGTCATGAAAAATGAGCCTTGCACATTTCCTCTTAAAAAATTAATAGAATTCATGCTTTGAGAGTTAGAAGCACACTAAAAAAGAGGCGGAGAAAGGCTCAATGCAAAGAAATTCTCACCAAAACTTGCAGTGGTGGTTAGCACTGTACACGCGCTCTCGAGGGCTGTTATGCTGCACATGGATAGTTCGTGATATTTTTGTTAATAGGAATCACCTCATGTTCGTTTTTTTTACTTCATAAAGAAAATACTACGGACTCATTTCTAGGGTAACTTCAGAACAGAGGTACACAAGCGTCATTCTCACTCAAGTGGCAGGTTATTGACTTATGTTTTCAGAAATCAGGCGTGCTTTTTGAAACTAATTCAAATGCGACTGGATATAAAGGCGGAGTTTTCTGCTGCTTCTGAGCCTGGACTCAAGTATGATAACATTGACAATTAAATAGGTGAAACAGTGATGCTTGATATATTATATATTTTCTCCGAGTGAAAATCAAGTTTCTTAAAGTGAGTATATATTTACTCAGAGTTTCGAATATTCAAAGTTAAAATTCCCCACAGTTCCAGAACTGAATTTATATCAATTAGGAAGTTTTAACTATCAGAGAGTTTCATTTGTTAGTCAGTATTGTGAATAGGAATTCCTAAATAAAAAGCGAATTTTATTGTTCTACATCACTTTGTGTTTATCGTATATACATGTTTGTCTGAATTTTTCTTTAGCAAAATACTGCTATAAACTGAGCAAATAACATTCAATGCAAAATACTTTATTCTTTCTGAGTATGTTTAACGAAAAACATAACACATGTAGTAAAATAACATCGCGCAGTCATTTTGCTACCTAGCTGCAGTTAAACAATGAAGCAAGAGTCAAAACGAGGGCCCACAGGTAGCTATACTCAAATTTGACTATTGTACTAGACTTAAGAAACAATCTACTTCTGTATCGCTTGTTTTAAAGAATTTGTTTAGATTTTTAAATTTTTTAAAATTATTTGTAAAGAAAGGAATACTTCTTATTTTTATTACTCAGTGTTCGCTTTTAATGCTTATCTTTATCAGTTACCAGGGTATTTTGTTTGATCACCTTGTCGCAATGCTGTCTGGCTGTATTTTTCCACTTCATATATTAAAGACTTAACATAGCCGGATTGATGGTAGAAATAGCTTCTTGAACAAGTAATTCCAAGTTCCTTATCCGCTGCTCTGTTTTTGACACCGTCGGTTCACGCTCGGTTTTCGATATGTAATTCATTTCCTCTCTTTGCCTGTGTTTGGTGCGACTTCAAAGAACACTCCAAACCAATTCAGCTGGGCTTAGCAAATAAGAATATGGCGCTAGTCTAAGAATCTGGACGTGTGGATGCTGTTGAAGAACATTTTCCAACCAGCTATGAGCTGGTGCGTTATCAATAATTAAAGTAGGGGTTTCAATTCCCTGCTGATCGCATGCTCGAATTAAATTTTCAACCCTCTAGTTAGTCGTGGTATTTGAAGGTACTTCGACTTGTCATGAAACACACAACACTGCTGACAGACCTGGCACCAAAGCAGTGCAGGTTTGCTCCTTTACGGAAGGTGGTAAAATTGACACTCTTGCCACGATCTTTGACCTTCCTTCTCCACACTTGCAGTAATTTGTTTCATCCATCCAGGTTAGCCTTGCTTGTGGTCCATAGATCAAAAATTTTTGCCATGTATCTTGATTTCTTTACCTTGTTCTTGTTTTCGTGGCAATTCATTTCATCGATAAAAGTTCTTGAACTTTTTGCTGTAAAAAAACTCAACATCAAATTTTTTTATTGCATTAATCCATACATTTAAGAGGAAGGTATTTGACGAGTGTACTAAAAGCTGTGCCGATGTTTTGAAAGGATTTACTTCGACTGTAGATTCCATCGCATTCTTAATATTGTCAGTCATTAAAGACTTTTATGCCGCTTTTTTCGAGCAAATTCGCTTCATCTCCTTTTTCTTCTTCTTCTTCTTTTTCTTCTACCATTCATGCGCTGTTGTTTTAGAGTTCACTCTTAAGCGTCTCCCAATTGCCTTTCCAGCATCCACAGTGCCAAATGTTTCAAAAATATTTTTCTGTTATTTTGGTATTGTTTCTGTTTCTATCCGGTAGTAGTTAATTTTAGAGGTAGTGATGGTTTTATAGAAATATACTGTACTTATGTGTGTAAGTGATATCGTACAAGAGTTTAATTCCGATGTATTTCATTTAGCTTGTATCTTTTGTTTCTCAAAAATTCAGCCTTAATAAACTTGGCAGAGTAATAATGTAACTTAAAATCAGAGGATACATTTCTTGACACCCTCTGTAGATGTTTTCAACAAGCTGTATCAGAAATAAATCAGAATGTGAATGAAAAATTGCTTTTAGATTTCAGGAATAATTTTATTTATCAAAATCATCGCAGAATAAGAGCCATACAACTGGCTTAAAGTTAATCTATAAAACACCTCCCATTGCCCAACAGCAATTTTAGTGTACGTAAAAGACCAGTATTTAACACTTTAACTGCGGCAGGTAACACTGAAGTTTAATATTCAACTCATATTTAGAATCAATTTTAGTAAAATCTGTTCAAAATAGCAAACATTAAATGAATAGTGCCATCGTTTAACTTCGATTAAGTGTTTAGGAAAATTGAGTTGGTGACTGCTGGTCGGTCAGCGGCATTACGAAAATTTTCTCAGTGACCACCGTTGGCTCACGTTGCGTCGCAGTCAAAGTGTTAATTAAGGATATAATGTAAGAACATAATGAGAACCACTTTCAATAACGCAAACTTCCTCGTAATTGAACTCTGAGTGTTAGAACGAGAACGAGAAAACGAGAAAAATGAAAAGAATCTATTATCATTAATTCTCTACACGCAGTCCAGAAGATTCAATGTTATAAAAGTCTGCTTAATAATTAGGCAGCAGCTGTACTAGAGAAAAAATAAATATTATCCATTTCGAATAGCGACAACTAAAACATGAATGTTGCATCGATGATAAAGTCGTCTGTGGTCAATTTCTCCTACGCAGCAAACTGGTGAAAAAGGTAACTTAGATGGAAGTTCTAAAATACACTTATTTCGGAAGTGTCAAGCTCTGGGCTCATTTCAAGAAATATCTAATACAGTAATGCAATCAAGGTTAAAACACATTGTACTTCAATACCAGAATAGAAAAGAGTAGCTAGGAAATATCGAGCTTCAGAAGACATAATCTTTGCACATCATTGGAAAATGGCTTAATTTTGTAATATAAGAACGAAAAATAATAAAGTGGGAATCCACCGCTATAAATTTACCTACTGTAGTGTTTTGCAATCATGAATCACTTGATCAGGGCTGTTTTCATGTTAGATGGGCAAGGATATTTTCATTACGATGTCGCGACCGGTAAAGTCAGTAACTCTCACAGACAGCGATCGGTGGGCTGAACCCACTCATCGTAAAGCAGCGCCGCAAGTATTTGTTTTAAAAATGGAAAAAGGAGCCAATTGCTCTCTCAATAGGGTAGTGACTTCTACCGAAGCAATTTTGAAGGAAGGTCATGTGTCAATTTTTTCGATTGTTCAGCAAAGAAAAAATTGTTCAAAAGTTGTGTTCAACGGGATGCTGTGTAGAACTACGTTTATAAAATTTCGATAAAAAATTTTCTACGCATCAACGAATCAAAGTTGATAGACAACCATTGTGAGAAAAGAATTTGTACGAATATAAATGTCTTCAGAGATATGAAAAAAGTTTTAACAATTATTATGAGCTCGGGAAGCTAATGTTGCTGGGCTTTTATTGTTAAAATTTATTTTGTACAGAAATTCGAACGATTTGGATTTTTAAACTGATTTAGAATTGTAAAATTCAAAAGTAAATTGTTCAAGTATTGGTATGGAAAAATAATATAAAACATTTAAATAAGAAATCGATATAATATTGTATTGAATGCAACAGGGCATTGCTGGAAGCACGAAGATGTTCGTGAAAGTAGGCAGAGAAGCCAGTCCCACACTCGATCCTTTGATTCACTGATCAAGAAAAGTATTATATGAAGTGAAAAATGAAATATATTCTAAAAGGAAAAGTTAATTATTCGCCAACCAAACGATAAAAGAAGACACAAATTAAAACAAAATAATTGGTTCTCACTCATTAATTTTAGTTGTTAACTTTGAGGCATGTATTATTATTTCTGAGATTATCTCGTGTATCACTTAGGTTACACCGAGTTTGAATATTGATAGAAAACGCTAAAGACTCACACAAAAAAAGGACTTTGATGTGAAGGTAACTGGAGTACATAAAATGAGGACAATTTGATTTGAAAATTTTATAATGGACGTGAAGTTATGTGTACACTGTTGATGCACATTGAAATCACGTCCACCAAGAAATTCGTAGAAAAGCTGAAGTAAATTAAAAGAGTCGAGTTAATTCCGTAGAGTTAACGCATAAAAATCAGCGTCGTAATAGTGACGTTTTGAAAGAAAATACGCATATGTTTCTTGTTCTCGTGATTTCGATGAGGGCGAATTTTCACTTAGCTAAAACTAAAATGTAATAAATGCATGCTATTAGAACCAGAATAACGGAATTACGAAATAGTTTTCCATTTTGTCATGCACGTTATCAGAGCGAATCAATTTCATTATACAGTAGCATCATGTGTGTGATGGAAGCGATGAGTTATTTTCTTTCTGTTCGTAATGTGAACATGAAATTGGAGATAATTGCGTTTTTTATTTTTCCATCAAATGCATCAATTCGCGCGCTCGCTCTCACGTGCGACTGGGGTTAAATTCATGGGAGATTTCTGCTCTAAATCAGTTGAGCCTGGCGAGAATCGACAATGGTTTCGTACATCAATTATTCGCATGGGTTTCCGGAAATTCAATTAATATTGTTCGTTTTTATCTAAGTGTTCATGATAAGATGAAAATATGATTATAATTTAAATACATACATTTAATTGCCATAGATGTAACGTTTTGAAGATTAGAACATAATATATAATTTTTACAAAAAAGTTAATAGATATCTGCGTTTTGTTTTAGTCTGATTGTTCATAAGTGATAGACTTATTATATGATAGACTTATGATTTTAAAACCATGTTGTTAATCCCTGTATTTAAAATAGTCTATGATTCTATTGCGTCTAATTTCTAATTATATTAACTTGTTGTTCACAAGCTACTTAAAAACAGAGTTCCATGATTCTATACTTCAGTTTGATCTATAGATATTCTTCACAATCTAATTCTTAAATATAAAATACTCTGTGATGATGACTACCGAGTTTTAATTATCAATTATCAATATCCTAAGTTCTTATTTATAAAGTCTTTAATAATCGTACATCCTTTAATGTTCATAACACTGCATTAATAAGGTAGCATTCTAAATTGTTCATTACCTTCTTTTTCATTAAAGGATTTTCTCGCTGCATTGAACAAGCGTTATGGGCTCAAAAATTGAAACACAGTTGCAGTTGCAGCGTGATGTAAGAAAGTAAAGTATGATTTTAATCCTTTTTATCAGCACATATACCCGTGGGTTCAAATTAATGGGACTTCAGAGACGTAAACGAAAATATTCCTTACTTACATAAGGCCAAATTTTCATGAAATGAGAGAAAAAGGAAAAAACAACTTTTGCTCTTAGTAAGGAGAGATGCTGTAGATACAGAATAAAAAATACTAACTTAAGGGAAGATATAAAATATTTTCTGCCAGAAGATACTGTTACCTAAGCCCTGCTCAAAATATACCTTTAACATACACATGTTTCTAAGAATTTCGATAGAAGTGAGAAAAATGTGTCATTTAAATATTTTTTTGATTATTTCGACAATCTATAAAAATATAATGACCTAAATGGAAGGTTCGTTAGCGGACCAGTTGAACATTTTGAGGGCAGTAAAAAGTTTACGAGTCGTGGAGACTGAAGGCATGGCTTGAATTTTCTTCCAAGTAATTTTGAGTCAAAACTATTGTGAAGATTTCTTGCCAGCGCGTGTTGAAAAGCGTGGAAAATGTTTTATATTTTGTTGCTAAACACGCAAGCGCTGGCGCCGTCCAGTGAAAGGAAACATGAACTGAACCAAAAGAGTGTGATGTACATTGCTCGCAACTAAAATACGATAAAAGCAAAAAAAAAAAACGTGCAAGGAAGCGTACAAACAGAATTTAGAAAATAGTAATATTTCGCTAGAACGTTATATAGCAGAAGATTTCACGGTTTCTCGCGCTTGTTTTTTGTTTTTACTGTCAAAAAGGGGAAAAAACGGAGAAATAGTAAAGCGTGTTCCACAACCGGCCAACATTGCTACATGATTATCTGTCAGGAAAGGTGTTCTAATCTCAATACTGATAAGGGAGTAAAACTATTACCAGGGAAATAACACTGAAGGATGGGTAATTGTTCTTTTATTGACGGCATATTTGGAACAAATTTTGCGTGGTCTATATAGTATTAGCGTTGATTCTTCCTTCCCATTTGCCCTCTTATTGAAGTAATTAAAAAAGCCTAAGATTGGAAATACAGGTTGTCTGTCGATACTAAATAGTTATGTATCGAGAGTTCAAAGTCAAGTCACCCCCAGAAACAGTTACGAATCTGGTACGGAAAGCTACTGCTTCCACAAGGTTTTTCAAATAAATAAATGTACGAGGAGCTCACGAGATTCGAACTCAGGACTTAAATTCACCGCGCCAGAACGCTATCGATCGCGCTACCGACCACCCTAAAAGGTGATCGAAGCACAACGAAAGCAATGCTTGGCACAGTGAAAGCAGGCACGCACTTGACCCGACAGATATATTTTTTACTTATGTATCGAGAGTTCAAAGTCAAGTCACCCCCAGAAACAGTTCGAATCTCGTGAGCTCCTCGTACATTTATTTATTTGAAAACCTTGTGGAAGCAGTAGCTTTCCGTACCAGATTCGTAACTGTTTCTGGGGGTGACTTGACTTTGAACTCTCGATACATAAGTAAAAAATATATCTGTCGGGCCAAGTGCGTGCCTGCTTTCACTGTGCCAAGCATTGCTTTCGTTGTGCTTCGATCACCTTTTAGGGTGGTCGGTAGCGCGATCGATAGCGTTCTGGCTCGGTGAATTTAAGTCCTGAGTTCGAATCTCGTGAGCTCCTCGTACATTTACTAAAAAGTTTTATAAGGGCTGTATTTTACACAAATGAAAACAAACGCGCTGGCAATGGTACACTAATTTCAAATTTCTTTAGAATGAAATTTATCAGACTTTGCAGCAAAAGTTTTGCGCATCGTACATGCCATTTTGGTGAAGGTAATTTCTTTCTTTTTGCCTGCCTCGCATATATTCTATTTAAACATCTTATACTCGCCAACGAAACTCCTATTCACATGTCACAAATGCTTTGCAAATTTTCAATAAGAATAAGCCGAGGATCTCAGAGTATAGAGTACAAGATCGTACATAAAAACGATACCGAAATAAATGAAATGAGAGGAGCTATAATTTATTGAAAAATCAAAAGATAAATTTTGTGAGCCCTAGTGTTGCCTACATACTAGAAAAACTTATCGCACATCACCTTGAAAGTTTTAAGCTTAGGTTGGTTTCCACTCTCAAATTTTGCACAGATAAATTCTAAAATTAATGCGAGCGAGCGTTTGCTTTACTTTCATTTAAAAAAATGCAGCGGTCGCACAACGCGCAGAAAGCAAGCACGAAGTATATGACTGACTTTTTGTCTAGCAATAAAGCATTGTTGTAACAAAGAACTGAACAACTTTTACGGAACGAGAAGCAAATTGCTTCTGATGATCAAAACGTAATCAAGATAACTTTTGAAGTTACTCTGGACTTGATAGAGATATTTTTAGTCATCCTAAGCCTTGTATTGTTTGTAAGATAAGGTAAATTACACGATAACGATTCAAAGCTCAACTTCACACCCTGGAAAACGAACAAATGACTTTAAGTGCTTTCAAAGAAGATAAAAAGTGAACTTTTGGGCTATTTACCTGCAGGTAGAAATTTTTAAATAGGTAAATTTGTAAATTATATTTCTACCCTCATTACGGGGCTGAAAACTTCGTGCACTTTAAGCGTAAGTATCATAACTACGAGAAGGGCAGTTGGGTGGGTGCCAACACAGCAACTGACTGGAAAGATCACCAAAACGACTACTGGGGGTTGAGGCTGCGAGATTTCTTACAAAGCAGGTAGGAGAAAAAGAGTTCTCAAATGTGCAACATTAGCAGCGTTTATTGCATCATTTAATCGAGAGGGCATCTCAAAATTCCATCTGTAGCTCATAAACATCTAAATCTGCATGTCCTGAGCAATTGTGTTTTTTCATTCGTAGCCAAGTGACTAGGTCGTTCAGTGGTCAAGTCGAGCAGAAAAGTTCTCACGGCACAAAATGTGACACTAATTTGAGGCAATGTGTCCTTGGTTCACGTTATTTATGAGCTATTGATACAATGTGTTACACTAAGGAATCATATGCACTCCACGACGCAGACGTTTCACTATTGTCGAAAATGCAGAAATAACTTGAAAATGCTGGATTGTATACCTCATGTTCCTTGATTTGCGTTATGAGAGAGTTGGTGTGGCTAGCAATTCATTTTCGTGGCTTATGACACTCAGATCGATCAAGAAAAACAGCCCCTAACAATTAGGACCATATATATTTCAGCGCCCATCTTTCCTGAGCAACACATCACCATCACAGCAGAGCTCTTTTTCTTCCCCTGGTCCCGTCATTACAACACTTCTTGGCCACGGTGGACCAGGGCTGACCGAATGCTGTTCAGGCTGCTTCTTAGGCAGCGTGGGGTGCGGCGGCTGACTTGATAGTTCGTCTCAGCTAATATCAGGAGCTCGAAAGAATTACCCGCGCCGTCAATCCTAAAGTTAAATGACGTCAAGTTGTGCAGTCATCAACTTGTTCGGATGAAAATTCGTCTCAGTTCTTCAAAATTCGAATTGAGCATCGCATTTGTTGAATAACTGGAACCAATTTTTATTTACATGAGTTGCGGTCCGGATAATGCAAAGACGTAAGTGTAGCTCGAGGATCGACTGTGTTTAAACTGAGCTTCAAATGAACAAATCCTACTCCACCGAATATTTAAACTTGAAGTGTGCGAGTAAATGGAATGAGATGTCTATTTAGACCCGTCGTCTAAATGAGTTGATCTGCATTACACATTCTTTTATAAAGCCTAAGCAAGGTATAATTGCTCGTTTAAATGTTTTCTAAATTATCTCATCATAACCGAACATGTCTTGAGAGTCTTTCAATCATATTATTTGACGAGATAAATGAATCGGTCTATTGCTGCATCAAATCAGTTCTCATCAGGCTCTTTGTTTCCTTAATTTTACTTGGTACTTGTTGAAGTTTTCTGCCACTTATTTTAGGGGAATATTTATTTGATTATATTAACTCCGTATATTTTTTATCAGCAATTTGTATCTTGCCACACACACAGCAAGGCTGTTGAGCTAGTCACAATGCGCTAACTGGACAGCAAATTGGGTGGGCTGTGAAAACGGGCTTCAGGTGACACACATGGTGAAAAAAAGTAAAACAGTTTACCTAATTTCTGGTAACCTAGTTATCTCTTCAGCTAAACTTACTTGAAGAGACCCGACGAACCTGTATCTGAAACGCACAACTCGGTTCCAATGGGAAAATGACGTTTGGAATTATCATGGTTCATTATGCGTGAAATGTTAGAGAAACCAGCAAATTGAAAGTCAATGTGATGGAGCACATCTCTGACATTTTCTCTCATTTGCATTTAGGGAACAATGAAAAGGTTTTGTGTTTTCTTTTCTCCAATACTAGTTTTTGATATGTTTCTAGCTTGCTTTGTGTTGGGACCCGCGTAATTTGGGAAATTTCTGACCTGGATCCTTTTCTTTTCTTTCATTGCTCATTTTCCCATATCTAAATGATTGAAGTAATTGAGATGGACTGAGCTCGTACGAAAAGTTCATGAAATTCCCAAGCAGTTCATGTAACGAAATCAGGCAAAGGAAAATTTATACGGGATCAGTGCTTTTGCAACGAGTTTTTGAAGGTGCAATCTTCTTTCAGGCATAATTTGAGAAACCAGCGATGCATATCAAGTTGACCTGCGCATGAAATCTTCACCAATATTCTAAACCTTATATGGAGAAATTTACCTCATTTCGTAATGACATGGAGATCTCCCGCCTCGGCATCACGCTAAGTAGCCTCAGGATCCATCAGTAATTTGATACGCACCCTCAAATTTCTTTGATAATTGCAAGTCTCCGCTCACGACGCACGAGCTCCGTGCAATACATGAATGTAAAATGAGCTTTGCGTTTGACCAGTGACGGAATCAGGCAATTTTTGGACGCGCGGTATGCAAATTGCAGGATATCTCTCATGAGATCGAGTCGTGCGCTGGCCCGAGGGGGCTACGCGGAGGGACTCGTTCTGGAGTGGTCGCGTAACACAGTTGCAACGCTCGTTCTGATATCTGCGGCCGGATGGTCCCTAAACCGTCCCATGCTTCGAATTAGCGTCCGGAATAGGAATAATGTATTCGATAAGTGAGATTTCGCCGACGTAGATTTTTAAGACTGATGAAATAAATTTGCATATAATGTTATGGGAACGAATGAAACTGGGTTTCGATTGAGTGGGATTTTTTTGGCTCGCATGTAGAATATCTCTGATTGTCTGCAGGTTACGACCTAAATGAAGGAAATATTGGTCAGTGTTCGAGGCAAAGAAGAGCGAGTGAATCGCTGTAAATCTTGAGCTAACTTAGAAGAAAGAAGCACGACTGTAGTTTCTATCGAAACTGAGGGACGCTGAATCTACATATATGAACCTCGATGGGAAAGAAGGTAATTGGTGAAATTGATGGTAGGGTACAAAGGAAATCAGAAGAAAATTAGGTCATTATTTCAAGGAAAAATGATGCATTTCCATAGAAGATCAGCGCGGAGAGTTGCCTGTAGACGGAATGAGAAACCTTATTCTGAAACCTCCGAAGAGATACTGTTACACACAAATGTACATACACTAGCCAACAGTTTGTTAATATCTGCAACTTGTTTTGATTTTCTAAGTGGCGTAACTTATTGCAGGTTGAAGAATACGTAGGTTTTCAGAATTACTGAATCAATTGTTAGTGAAGCTACTAACCTCCCAGCTTCGTCAAAATCACATCGAACATAAGCCGTAAGTTTATAATTTCTGAATTTTTAATGCCTAGCAGAAATTCGGAGAACATTCGCGCTTTTAGAGAGAACTGAGAAAGAATTTTTTAAGTTCTTGATCATTAAATCCTGTAGATGTGGAATTGTTCAAAATCTTCATAACCTTATTCTCCATTTAGGTTATAACATATCGAATTACAATCAGCCTGAAATGGCTTAGCTTTGAAGATATCACCCAGTATTGAAAACTTTTTATAAACATTGCAAAACTAGGTGAGTAAAGATTTTAGCTCCTTCCACTTGAGCAGGTTTGGAGTTGGCTTGGAAACTTTCAGAATGAATCAATAAGTTCATAAATTCATTATTACAACGGTACGTCTGTTTTTATATTAGATTTGAGTATACAAGCGTGTGAAATAGGTGCGTAGTTACGACACCTATGGACCGCTTTAGTCATGTGAAGGGTGTGCACTTAAGCGCGGAATATAATTTCAGGCTTTAATTCACATCGAGTACCTTCAACCGCTCATCCAAAATTATTTCCGACTATACATGGGAAGAGTTGGCTTGCCTACCGAAGAGCAGCTGAAATCGCTGTGGTCGCCTTGCGTCTAACACTTTGACTGCACCGTGCGCAAACGGTGGTACACGGAGGTAATTTTCATAATGCTGCTGGCTGACCAGTAGTCACAGACTCCATTTTCCGAAACAATTAATTCTAAATGAAGACACGATCTGGAACATGTTCGGTATTTTTGAAATAGCTTACTGCAATTGACTTTAAATTTGAGTTTGGCGTTGAACTTAATATTTTGTAGTCGCAGTCAAAGTGTTAAGTTCACAATTGAGCAAGTTCTCAAATTTTGCCTCCACTACAGTTTCCATTGAAACACAGCGCACGCCATTCCAGCAAGCTAATTTTGCGCTTTCGCTTGTGTAATACATGAACGATTATTATTCGAAAAGATAATTTTGAGAAAGCGATATTATTTAGAACGAACCTTCAATTTTTAGAGCGAACGATAACCATTTAGGGCGAACGATAACTATTTAGGGCGAACTATCATTATTTAGAGCAAACGATCATTATTTAGAGCGATTATTCGAAGAAAACGATTGAATTCAACAACTAGGGACTGACGCTTTTTTTCGTAAGACACAGTAAATGGAAAGGCTAAAATAAATCATATTTGAATTTTAGTGCAATTTTCGTTGGAAGACCTTTCAACCATATATAATGAATTTGTAATTGCGACGATGCCTGTGAGTAACTTGGCTTTACTTCTATCATTTAGTTTATATAACTTCACGGTAGGTATTTTCAAATACAAAATCTAGTTTTTTGGTATATTTTGTGTTGCTGGAAAAAATAGCGCTTATATTTTCAAGGCGAAAAGTTGAGTCCAATTTTAGTTTTTCGAGGAAAATCACCAGATACAAGTTGATAATACACAGTTGATATTCACAGTTGATGAGGTACAATTAAACGTTTGGAAAAGAATACAGGTCTGTTCTCACGCTCGTCGAGGTGTTTCAAGTTACTGGCTTACTCATCAGTGATTAGAATTTCAATCTTTGGACGCATGAAAGGTGTGCTTTTCAAACCCGATGAGTGTGAAGAAGAGCATGCTTCAGCAGTCGCCTTAGATGGGACTGCAGAGCCCAGGAAGCCTGATCGATAGCACGGCGCGCATTAAACTCATCTTATGAGATAAAGCTTTCTGACCATACATCTCCCAACTGACGCTTGCTCTTTGTTCTGAGGAGTTTTTTCAGTTCCTTGTGGTAAACACGGCACATGCGCTGGATGGAATATCAGCGAAGAAGCAAATTTAGAGAATTGGTTACTATAGTTTGTTGTTTTTTCGTGGCTTCGGGCAACATAATTTGCTGCGAGGAAGCGGTAGACGAAAGACTCCGGTCATTAGATAGCGAGTTCTTCAGCGTCCTCTGGCTGATCGAGATCTTAGCATGTGATGATTTTGCTCGTACTCACAAGTACTCGTTTTTTTTTAAATATTCCTAGTGTATTTCGGCGGACGAGGGTGACGGACAAGTATGATGCTCTGCAGGGGACTGTCCTCCAGCGCGTTTTGGAGACTTGACGCTCCATGGGAATGTGAAGAATACCTGAGCCACACTCAAGCGACTTGTGATAGGGTCTGCCCTAGTCAGTATACTTATGGTATCATTTCAGTAGAAATTTCTGCTAGACTTAACCATAGGAGTAAGGTAAGAATATATATGAGGTGCGTTCAAACTTCAACGAGCTCGCTGAAGAAAAATGCGAACATTATCTCGTATTGACGAAAAAGTTTTGGTTTTATTTTACAACTGATACGTACGAAAAATATTTACTCTGTTCGTGTTTAGATTCTTTGTAATAAACTTCAAAAAAATTATTTTGAAGAGCGATTTTCATATATTTTGTTCATGATTATGTAATAGATCCAAGTTATAGCCACAATTCTTCAAGCTACGCTTGAAAATGCAATAGGGTGTCCGGTGAACACGAAATACAGCTTACGATCATTCTTCAACAGTCTGCACACATCGACATGCTTCCTTTGTGCGGTAATTCCTACAGCAAAATTAATTGTATTCTAGTCGAGAAGACGATCGCTCATGAAGAGTCTCTTGACGGAAAGAAAGATGATTTTTTTGAATTGCTACTGGTGGATTAGCATTTTGACTTGGCCTGTCATAGCACCTCAAAAAAACTGAAAGCTATGCTTTGAGTAGGTTTGAGGCTTGCCTCATGATCCTGTTTGTGCAGCTAAGCATGCCTGTAATCTGACTGGAGTGCAAATCAGCGTGAGGTAGGAAAGCCTCTGTAAGGCGTAAAGAGACTTGCCTTTAACGTGCCTTCTGGTTCAGGGTTCTTTAAGGCGTACATAACGATCGTCACTAAACAAAGGCCATACATTCCTCTGCTAGAAAAAACAATGGTGGTTGGAGCAAACTCCTTGAAATCTCCCGGGAAAAGTGGTCCTTGTGCTGCCGTATTACAACGAGGGCTGAAAGTTTAAACATAGTCATGAAAAAATTTTGCTGCTCATGCGTAAAATGTGTTAATCAATAAATTGGATCTCAGTTTTTTTTAATTCCCGGAAGTACAACTTGAAAAAAATAACGACGGTAAATTAAAGTACAATTACAATAAATGTACCTCAAACTTCCAAAAGAGATGAAGAAACAAAATCGTATTATTTTACAATGTAATCAAATTGATAAAGGCCTGTTACCATGATTGACTTAATACAGCGGTCATTAGGCACGAGTCTCACGAGTGATGGTAACTCGCGTCAACTTCGGTCTGCGCTCAATTATGCGATCATTTTGGCTTACCATATAGAACAAATCTTTTTACTGCTTAGTGTGCTATTGTTCGGTGTTGAATCTTCTCTAGACGCTCATCATTACGTTAACGAGGAGATAGTTCTTGCCATCAGGTGAAATGAACGCTTGAACGAATTCTTCAACAAAGTGGTGATCGCGGAAATATGGTACATCAATAATTGTCGGCACATGTTAGCTTTTATACAGTTGCTAAAATTGAATGTCTTATTTCACCATGCATTTGTTATCAAGTTGGCTTTGTCAATGAATGCTTCCAGGAGATCAATTTTTCATCAAATAAATTTTCAAATCTGGGATCTCCAAATTTCTAAGTGTACCACAACTACTTAGTTTGTCTAAGAAATTTATCACTTTGCTTGAATCGCAATTCTAATAGAAATTTAAAAACGAAGAAAATGCTAATAAAACTAGTCATATTTACTCAAATATTCATATTTACTCAAATTCGTGAGGAAGATTTTAAAGTCATTGATAGCGCTCCCAATGAGTTTGACCTACGAATTTTAGAATCCCATCATATTTTTAAAGGAAAACCTTCCCTAAATAATATGCTTAGTTCCTATCCCCTTCAAATAGTAAACTCATAGTGTGCATTTTTTCGTTACTTTTTTGCTAGTTTTTAGGCATAGTTTGACATTTATTTATCTTTTTTTTGATACAATTGTATTTCTTACTTTTTTGTATTGCCTGTATTCTTCGTACTGTTTGTACTTTTTGCACTCTTTGAATTTCTTGTATTTTACAGAACTGAAGATGGAGCTGGACTCCGAAACGTTTTCGGTTTTGTTTTTTCTCAATTTGAGTAAATATGACTAGTTTTATTAGCATTTTCTTCGTTTTTAAATTTCTATTAACTACTTAGTTAGCACAGAGTTGGTGGGTGATGGGCCGGAAACTGTCTTATAACGCTCAATTTGAGTTGGTTTGTCTACTTTGTGTATGTATTGATAGAAGCTACTTTGAAAAAAAGATCTACGTGACATTCAATATCTATTTCATTCTATCTCCTTTCTGTAATTGGATTGTACGCTCAACCTGGAGGATAGAACACATCAGGGTGCTCGATAACATTATTTGAGCTTCAAAACCCTTTTAAAGCAAAGTAATATTATTAGAAATTACTTGCCTCTGAAGCACATCTTATTTTAAGAACCTGATCTGCGGCAAAACTCCTGAAATTTCCTGTGGGCACAGAAAAAATTTGCAGCAGACGCAGGAGTTCGAGGCCTGTCCAGGTCCACCAACAAACGACCGTGATGACTCCATCTTCACTTACGTTCTCAAGAAATGTTATTTTCCAGTTTATTGTCAGAGTCCAAACTCAACCCCATTGCAGTGGGCTGTTTTCTTAATGAAAAATTATCTTCGAATGTCCGTGAAAAGACTACGGAATAGTGTCTAAACACGAGATAATTCCACAAATTGTTGGGCTTGTTTTTCATCTATGGCATTTGGTTTAAGATTTTGCACTAATTTCTGCATGCAACAAAATACTGACTTCATTTTGTGCTGGGTGTTTTCAGTTAATAGGTGAGCAATTTTAATGATTTGTCCTTAGGTTATTTTAGGTGGAAGTGGTGGAATTTGGCGCTGTATGGTGTGGTGTGATTTACACTCGCTGTCCCCTAGGCACGTGAGGGTTGCCTGTTGCAGTAGCGTTGAGCTTGAGGGTGCAGTTGTTGGTTTCCTCGCTCTGGTGTTTTCTACGCCAGATGCTGCAAAAAATGAACATTATTTGTAGTGTCTATGGCAAAAATTTCATTCTCAGTTATGAGAACAAAGTTTGGGGCTCATGAGACTCGAAGCCTAAGGCGGTTGCCCAGAACGAATTACCAAAGACACTGTGATTGCAAGGGAGAAGATTTACGGTTAATGAATGACGATTACTTCTGATTTTCTTTTTATCATTTAAATTCACCAAACAAGTTTAAAATCAAACGGTAAACTATGTATGGATGGAATTTGCTGACATGCTGAGTAATTTGAAGAGACATGAAGTTTCAAAAGAGCGTGCGGACTCGTACGTCCTTGTTTGTGTTGATTGGATCCATGAGCTGAGCACCTAATTAACTGCAAAATTTGGAGCATTCGTCAAATTGGCAGCGATTAGCTACAAAAGCAGAGCTTTTAGCAAAAGAATCTGATAACCAGCCTACCTCATCGAGTCAAACCTGCGCTAACCACAGAAAATCAACACACTCTCGCCGAGACGACGAGTTCCAATGTACGGGCGAATGTGAGTCAGACACGCGTATCGAAATTGGAAGCTACTTTCAATCAAGATAAAATCGGCTTCAAAACGTTAATAGAAGCGAGCTAATCTTTGAGGTCTCTAATTAAAATGATTATCCTATCTAGGCAGGGTTGCTATTGCTTGAATTATGCGATAGACGTCTGAACCAGCAAGCCTAATTTGTACGGAATGCTGCCAATGTTCAATGGCAGGAGCCACAGCTCACATCCCTACTCTATAGAGGAGACCATCTCTCGAATGCGCAGCCTCCGTATTTCTTTCCTCCTCATTGATAGAGCTATTTGCCAAGAATACTTTTCCTGGTACTCATAGTCATTCTTGTGTGAACTCAAACAGTGGCATGAATTTCAATTAAAAGTATTTTAGCGTACGCTCGTGAGAACCACGCAGAAATTACAATTTGTTTTCTTTTCTACTTTTTTGTATCATTCCGTCCAAGCATATGAAAACTGAAATCTATTTAAGGTTATACCATCTTAGCCATAATGATGCTTGTCAAAGTCATGTTGACATTGTCTGTATTAGCTTACTTATGATGCTTTGCTCATATTACCATGAATAAAATCTGAATGCTTCATTTCGACATAGTCATAAGGCAAGTTTAAGCTCTGATTGAATTTTCGTCTATCAGGTTCTGATTAAGATTCACCGGTCATCGAAAACATGCAAACAAAGAAATATTTCCTTACATGAAATTCCTTGCATTAGTAAGCATCTCTTTGATTCAAGAGGCATAGTACTCTGCTATGCGAATATACTTCTACAATGAACTACTCCGTTCTATTTATGAAAATCAAAATCCTTGACGGATAGAGAGCTTCCATGACATACTGTAAAGTTTTTTGGGAAAACACGTTGTGAAATGAACCAGAAGAATCATTTCAAGCTCGTTTGTACAAAGGTTCTAATTGAAATGATGACGACGTGACCTCTGAGGGTCTCCTGGAAATACTGAGCAATTAAAAGAACTCTTGTTCATTAAGAAGTGCTCTCTGAAATTATTCCCCAAATAACTTGTTTCGTATGGAATTATTTATGTGCATGATTTGGAACCTTACGTTTAATGATAAAACACTCCGTAAAACGAGAAATTACTTGAAATTTATTTTTGTATTGGTACAATTTACGTTGGAACTATCTATTGCGAAGAATGATTTTCTTTCCAAATAAACCCAAGTTTCCAAACTCTTCCTTACAAACCTCCGTGGTCGAGTGTTGCCAGATGAGAAAGCTTACTCGAGCGAAATTTATTCCGGGGAAAAGTTCCTTGATTTTATGAGTTCTGTTAGCTGTGAGTAGCTCTAAAATCTCATCTACAAGAAACTCGATAATTTCTACGTTTTACTGCCGTCTATAATTCTTTCGAATTTGTACGTCCTTGTGTCATCGGTAGTTTATCATCTGATTGAAAAACAGAGAGGAGTCTTTCACAGTGGCTCTTGCTGCTGTAAGATGGAGGGCAGAAACTTTTCCAGCAGATACGTTTTGTTGTTTCCAGAGCTTAAAAAGAACAAATTTGCACTTGCAGGTTCATGTTTTTCTTAACATTTTGTGATTTACTGAAAGTTTATAGCAATCACTTATTAATGTCATGGTCTTCGTGAAACTCTGGACTCCTCAGCGATGTAACACGACCACCAGAATCTTGACTACTCATAAAGCCCTGCGTGGCAACGCGTCTGCGAAAGCAGGGGAAGGTGTCGGTTGCACAGGATGGCGTGCTTCTGGTGGTCAACACCGCAACATTGCCTTGAAAATTACGTAGAAAAAACTATTCGAATATACTCTAGTTTTTAATGTCTTTTTTGAGCTATAGTAGAGTATATGTATACCTAAAAACTCATTGTGTTTTGAACGACACTTTTGAATTATAAAAATGGTTACCTTTTTTAAGACACATTTTGGGATTTACAGGCGAACAGGCGAGCACAAATTCCGTAGTCGAGCAGACATTTGGGATTTACACGCGAGCAGGCGAGCACAAATCCCGAAGGCGAGCCCGAGTATTGCCCGGCCGGCCGAGGGAGCAGTACCGCACCGCTGCGCCACCTATGGCCGTCGGCCGGCAGGCTCGGGCTGTCGGTGTCATTTTGTGGAACCTTCGAATGGCACGGGGCTTTTTCTAGCTTTATGTTTCTGCGGGCATGAGCAATTTCCATACATTATCTTGGGCGGCTACTCGTCTTACGAATTACGCGGGTGCGCAGCCCTGTTGTGGGAAATGGAACATACAGATCGTAAGTAGAAGGCGCGTTTTTTGTGCTCTTAATCTGTAAATTATGAGTTGAAGTTAGGCTTGCGAAAATTGAACAGCTTGTAGGCAAGCGTTCAGTTCTGGGAGCCTGTGCCTTCCATGAGCATCTGTTCGGACGGTGCTGGATGCTAAACCATGTTTTTAATACGTAGTTGGATGTCAATATTATTCCATTCTGTGCTCAGTTTCAGTTCATCATTCACTCTAAACCTTATGGATAAAGTATATGTATACTTAAAAATTCCTGGCGTTATCAGTAATGAGACTTTTGAAATACGCTCAAGTGTATACGCTCAAGTGAATTTCCTCATTATAATTATTTCCTTCGTTTTCAATCGTTGTTATTTATTGATAAACTTCTTCTAAGCTCTAACTAGTTGAGAATTTGAGATTTTCAACACAGCTTGCGAAGAAAACTTCAGAAAAACGTCGGAATAAACATAATTGAGCAAAATATGAACTGTCGAATACTGATGAATTGCGTGAAGAACTCGAAGGAAATTGTTTATCAGTTTATTGCCAGTATGGTTTCTTTTAGTTGTTCTCCCCATTGTTGATCAGGTAAAAGTTTTACCGCAATTGTAAAGTTCGTGCAAAGCTAACCTCATTATTCAATAGCAGCTCCGTTTTCAATATAAATCCGACCATCACATTACACAACTGATCTACGAATGACTCGTTCAACAGCTGACTCGGAAATGTCGAACCGGCGGTACGTTGACATTGTCATGTGAAGTAGAATTGTTTAACACACAGAACGAAAGAATACGTTCTACACTTTTATAGTGTAATAAAGATAAAGAAGCCAAGCTTGAACGGAGCATCAAAATATTAAATTAAAACGATTATTTTGTACTGCAATGATTGTAAATGATGTCACAGCTTGTAAAAAAGTCAGTCAGAGTGCGAGAGACTCAACTGCCCACCCAGCTACGTACTGAGCGGAAGAATTCTGCAGTTCTTCATCATCACGCAAAGAAACAGTAAATCTTGCCCTCGCGTACAGTATTCTTTCCACTAAACCTTTATTGTTCTTTGGAATGTGGATTTTATTGCTGTAAAAAAACTTTCCAACCTTAATCGTCGGATACTATGGGACTTTCTAATTTCGCTCCGAGCTCATGATGTTCTCGGGCAATTAATCATGGGGATAATAATTACAGAGCACGTCTGGGGCTGGTCACTCCCACCACACACCGCTCGCTACCGGCCGCCACTCACCACTCATTTGCCCCTCAGTCACATGTTGGCTGTAACTTGCAAATTATGGTGGACTAATTCATTCCTAGCATGAGTTGCAGGGCTGCTTTTGCGATGGAGCACGACATGATGCTTAATTTAGCCGATCATGACTCAGCACACACACCACAGAGGCGCAGTGGCATGTTGTTCGTTCGAAGTAAAATTACTCACTTGCTGCCATGATATGGGGATCAGCCTTAAAACTTAGCGATAAGAGCTCATTGAATACGCTCACTCATCAGCAGAAATAAGAAGTTTGTTCACCAGAGGATGATCCCAATATCGCTTCCGCAGATATATTTTGATTCTCCTCTACCATATAGTCTAAGATTCGTACACTTTCTTACCAAACGATTTAATGAGACAGGAATACAAGTTCCGTCCACAAAAAGTCACCTCAGTCTCACCTTAGTAATGGATTTCCTTTTTTACACCCCTAATTGCGGCGTCTTGTAACTTACACTTACTGATGACTGCCCTCCACGGCGACTACTCATTTTACTATCTATTATGCGTCCGTGCGTAGCATCTGTCGCACTCTGGCCTTCCGGCCAGCGTTGACAAACTCGCTCCTCTCGTATTATTCATGACTGTGTAATTGATTGCTGCCACTGAGGCACTGCTCGCCTTAAACTTAGCTAACTCGCTAACTGTTCTGGTTCTGAATTTGGAAACAATTTACGTCGTCGTACTGGATCTCCTCTAGAGTGTCTGGAGCGAATATCAGTCGTGAGATGTTAATGACATCGAGCTACTTTATGAACAGATAGCCAAAATCTGGGTACGGTTTAAGATCTTTGTTAAGATGCAAGATCAAGACGGTTGTTACGTTATCGGACGAGCATGTTAGTTCTGATATTCTCGCCGGCCGTATAACAGGTTTATACCCTCTTGATGAGCGTGTATCTTCCTGCGTGTGCATCGTATTGAGTGTGCATCTGGATTAGGATAAATTTTGAACATCCCTAAAAACCTAGAGGATTAAAACATTCTTCAATTCAAGACGCAAAATTAAGAGTACGTGATTGTATAAATTGGTATTTCCAGAAAAAAATTCTTGTAAGATTTCGTTTTGAAGTCGCTGTTGCTGATAGCAGCCGCTCGAATAATATTTTCGTACTTGTAAAAATATTTAGATGTTGGATAAATCGACTTTTATAAGCAGCCATGAGAGAAATTGTACTATAGTCGATTGTTCAGCCATAGCTTCGACCATTATCTGCTGTTGAAAATACCGTTTATAATTCAGCTTCAGGAGAGCTGGAACAAAGCAAGAGTCGTTCATACAAAAAAGAAATCGCATTAGCGTCCGGCAAAAAAAACGAGCGCTGGAATTGATTGCGTTTGCATTCACTCACAGTGGTCATACGCCCCTAATGATCGTTGAGCTAACAATAATTATCATCGTTGCGACCATAAAATGGGACTGGCTTTTCATAAGATGATGATTACGAGCTTACGTAACGACCGAGCTTGCATGTTGCGTACGAGAGCTTGCGTATTATGCACCGTCGACACAGAGAATCCCCGGTTCCAAGCATTTCTTAATTATGATTTATTAAATAATAAGGTGTCTCTCCAGTAATCCTAAGCAAAGGCAAGTCTGTAATTTTTATCAGAGGGGAATTAGTCCGTTGCTGCTGGTATATAGTTGACTGTGAGTCATTATGTTCAGCACAGGAAACGTAAACAGCCTGTCACTGCAGGATGCTCCTGCTATTTACGAGCCACTGGAAAGCTTGCACTCGAGACTCCCACTGAGTGTGCTCCGTCACTTGCTGCTGGCTGGCTCTTGCCTTCAATGACTTATTGTAGGCTGGCTCTAGCCTTTACTTACTGACGGAATGCTAGCTTTTACTCTTTACTTACTTATGACTCGGTGGCTTTTGCACCTGCTTACTGCTGGCTGGCTTTTGCCTTGGATAACTCACTGTAGGCTGGCTTTTGCCCTTACTTACTAGAGGGGGGCATTTACCCTCAAGTACTGCTTTCTGAAATTTGCCCTAATTTGTTGTAGGCTTTTACCCTCACTTATTGCTTTCCTGGATTTGTCCTCACTCAATTACTGCGCGCTTTTTCCCTTATTTGATTAGTATTTGATATATATATATTTCAAATATATATATTATTTGACTAATAAGTACTTTTCCCTTACTCTGGTCCGGGCAGACACTGATTCTCAGCGAGCGTTTGTCCACAGTTCCAAAAGCGTGTTTGATTGCTGGCCACGATAGAGAAACCCTTTTTTTTGAGACCCATCACCTTTGTTTTGTCGAAAAAACGTACGATAAAGCATTACAGGAATGCATCATAAGTTATGAGGCCACACTGAAGCTGGAGACAAGGTTGCCAGCCTTTCAATTTATGCAGTGTTTTTGGTAATAACAGTTATAAAACGATACGAATAATAGTTTCAATGACAATAGCATAATTGATAATGGAGAAAACTAACAATGATTGTTATGTTATTGCAAATAGGGGAACAAAAATATATCAGGTTTGCAATTGTAGTTTCCTGACTAACGATGCTCTCGAAGGGAGACATGATCTTAAGGTTTGTGGGTTTATGTGAGGGATTTAGATTTTGCGTGATATGTGGAGCAAAATAAGACACAATCGCCGCACGCATTCGCACACGCGAGCGTGCAGCAGGTGCTCTGAGAAAATATTTTGAAAATTTTATGTGGCTTGATCATTTCAGTTGACTGTAATTCGCTTATCTCATCCGCGCTATCACAGAACAACGAGCGCTGATCTAGCGCACAATGCGCTACATGGTTTTTACTTAAACCTAAGCCAGAGCAGGAAGTACTTAATTGACTAATGTCTGTAGAAAAATTGTTGCCGCGAATCTGCATGAGTTTTGCGTGTAGCTTGCGCATGAGCTTATATTTTGGCCAGCTTTTTTGAGCTATGTAAGCGACACAGCGTTCAACACAGCCGAGAATAATACGCTGTGCAAGTTACTTACTGCAATGTTTTCGTAATGGGGAAAAAACGGTTGAAAACGTACAAATTAAAATCTGAAACGTAAAATTTTCTGAACGCATGTTATTTGAAACCGCAAAATTACGAAAAACTAGAGAATAAATATCAAAGTCGGTTTCATATGAGCGTAACATGAAATATTCTTGCCCGAAGGTCGACATGACTATAATTTTTGTTCTGTTAGTGGACTTTGCGAGTGACTGGTATCCTTCACTGACGCGCCTTCTGCCTAAAATATGGTCACCAGTCTCGAGTCAAAAACCGCAGGGCTTCTCATTCCAAGCCCACTATCGGCAATCAAGCTTTTTTAAAGGATAATATTATCGCGAGGAGTTCGAGTGGGAAACATAGAGTCTGGTCAGCATGTTCTGGGCAATATCTGTACGCTAGTCTGTGTAAAAGACAGCCCTTATAAGCTCATGGGCGTAACACGGAGTCTGCTCGACGTGTTCATTCGGGCATCTTCTTCGCCCTTTATCCGGGACAACTCTAGAAGACAATTGTTACAAGTTCTAGGGCGTAACACGGAGTCTGCTCGGCCGTGGAACAGTTTTGTGATTGCAGCAAAAACTGAGCCGGACCCTGAAGATGATAATAGTGATGATGCTGATGATGATAGAGAAGAGCAGAGCTTCAGGAGGGTACGTCGTAAAGTTACCTGTGCGATATGGACGATCCAGATTGCGTCTAATCTTTCAAGGCAAAAAGAGATACGACAACGCGAAGGCCGGCAAAAATTAACATCTGAATGAGCTGAGCAACTTGTTCGACTCAGGGAAGCTCTTGGATTATTATTTTTATACACGATTAATACCCTACAATTTAAGTTCAGGATTTGGGTTCTGAACAGAAGAAACGCTTGTTGAAGCTACCATACATCATTTTCATCATCATGGAAGAAATCGCTGGGTAAAATTTGGACGTCCGAGCATACGATAGCTGTTACTCATTGTGAGGTGATATAAATTCTATTAGCTTCAGCAGTAACCGGTATTCCAACTATGTACTCCACAAATCTTTGAACTTTTGAATTCTTCCCTCTTGTAATTTTAATTAAATGACTTCATAGTCGTTCCTGATGAACGTGGTCAGTTTCATCAATATTTTTCACTAGCGTGGAAAGCATTCATCAGTATCCAAATACGTATTAAGATTTCTACAACATTCCGTACTAACGGGCGAGAATCCATCACTCCATTCTCTCGTACGTTTCACTGAAAGTTGATTAGAGGACACATCAAAGGGTGTGGGTCACATGAAAAACTTTAATAAACGGGGTGAATACGTAAGTACTCACTTATCTACACATGTACATTCGTGAATAATCGTAAATGCTACCGTAAATCACGATAATATAGAAACTTTCTTGAATTATAAAAACGCGATAAGCGACCTGCTTTAGGAACTGTTTACAAGCCCGGCCCCTGTCACCTGTCCTATGTGAATGAACTAAATTATATCACAGAACTATTCAATAAGTCTCAATACCAGAATAAATTTCAAACTAAGTAAGATAACTCTTAAGTTAATAAATCTCAAATGACCGCTTAGCGGCAATTTCAATGCCGATTTTCTACAACATGAAGTCTGGAAGCAAGCATCTAACTTTTTCAATACAATTCACTCTAAATTCTTGCTTCCTTTTTTCATTAAGTTTACACGTTCCTCTTCAGGCTCTGCTGCTCTTCTTGATAATTTATTCTTCATATACGCTCTACCTTCTTTATAGGAGGGCTCACTTCTGATCCATTCGGGAATTTTCCGGGGTGCCTGGCAAAAAAGAATATTTTCAATATCTGTGCCTCACAGCAGGCTAAAACTTATCAATATCGATGTATAAATGGAATTAATGGGAGTGAAATGCTTTATGTAATAATTGATTATATTCACTTCAACATCAATAATCAACAAACAATTGACGCAAAAAAGCTTGACAATGAGGTGTTAAATCGACTTAATTTATAAAAACAGCAAATAATCAATGCTGTACAATCATCTCATGCGCAATTGCATCGAAAAAAAGCGTTGAATTTCTTAGGACGTCCTCTTTAACATTAAAAAACTTGCCACATACTCCACATTATTTTCCGAAGGAAAAATGCCTAAAGTAGTTCATAACAGTCAGAATAAAAAAAGAAACTCGTATACAAAAAAATAAGGAATTCAAAGACAAATCGCTCAACGGCAAAATTTTTGAATTAAAAAATGGTCTTAAAAAAATTGGCGTCTGCTCAATTGTGTTTCTAAACTAAGAAACAATACAGCTAGGAAAATAGAATCCATTTTTTAGAAGATAAAACTTATCGTAAAGAAAAAGACATTTCAAATCTTTTCGACAACTTCTTTGTTAACATTAACTGATGATTTATGCATTGAACAGTATTAAAATAGCATCACAATCAGTCAGAATATCACCATTTATCCCAACCCGTCAGAATTTCAGCATTTATGACAACGCGTATAATTTTCAGCATTCATCGCAAGCCGTCAGATTCTCACCATCCATCACAACCCGTCAGATTTTCACCATTCATCACAACCCGTCAGAATTTCGCCATCCATCATAAATCATCAGATTTTCACCATTCATCACAACCCGATTGAAGTTCAGCATTTATCACAACACGTCAAAATTTCAGCATTGATCACAACCGGACAGAATTTCACCATTCACCACAACCCGTCAGAATTTCACCATCCATCATAACTCATCAGATTTTCACTATTCATCACAACCCGTCAGAATTTCAGCATTCATCACAACCCGTCAGAATTTCAGCATTCATCACAACCCGTCAGAATTTTCCCATTTAACACAACCCACCCGTCAAAATTTCAGCATTAGCCACAACCCATCAGAATTTGCCCATTGATCACAACCCACCCTCAGAACTTCAGCTTTTGCCCCAACCCGTCAGAATTTGCCCATTGACCACAACGAAGTTAAGGTTTCACTGAGCGCGGCGCAGGATCGCGCAGGCCGGCTCGCGTGCAATATGAGCAGCGCCTCAGCAGATGACGGCTCCGGGTCCTGACTTCCATAAGGCCGCTGCGCCTCGGGGGGCCAGGACTCCAGCAAAAAACCTTGCAAGAACCTGGAAAAAAGGACTCTCTCTCTCTGAACAAAATAGACAATAATGGCTTGGAATTTACCTCGAAACCATAAAGGTAAACGCGAGAGCAATTTAGATAATTTGCTATTGATGATCCTGACATTATTGAAGGCCTTCGAAATGTGGCCGCAGAAAAGCGAGCACAAGGCATGCGTTGCGGTCACCGGGAGTTGGTGCCCACCGTCGGCTTCGTAAGAAGAGTGCATCGGGGTAACTAAATTTCTTCGATGCAAACAGAGAGATTTAACAGGGAGTTTTTTGATAGAATTGATAGCATCAACACAGTCGAGTTCATTGCAGTGCGCGTCTCAAGATAGAAACATAAAATGAAACTTAAATTGGTTGGTGCATAGTTTTTCTTTGGCTTATAAGGCATCACTTTTTTTAAATGTGTCAGCCTTCAACTTGATCATTTTCGAAGTAGTCAATATTATATGAACAATAGTGCATACATACGTGCTGTCAAATATAATGTCGATGTTTTCATACCGGAACTATATAGCTACCAGTTTGTAAATGAACAGAGGGCCACAATCTCAGATCACGAATGAATTACGTGCATCACGAATTAAAATTAAATTCAAATTAAAAACTCGCTCAAAATTCTATGTGGGTAAATCGCTTAAAAAGAGGTCAGAAATATATCTGAATTCAACAGATAACTGGTGTTCCTGCATCGTCAAAACTGACGGCTAAAACCTTAACTATTGCAGTCACATTTGATATCTGAGACACAATTCACTCGATTTAGAAAACATATTTTATGAATAATTACGATCTGACAAATTGAACAACTGAAATCTTTTGATAAGCTTATCTGCGATACCAGTTCCATTACCTCTCCAATTTTTCCTGCACAAATTCTTCCTAAGCGTACCCGAATATATTTAATTAAAGTTGAATTTCAATTCAAGAACAGAACGTCCAATGAATATGTGGTATGCGCACATTTTAGTGCACGTGTCGTTAGTAAAACAATTAAAATACTTCCTGTCAGGTAGCTGTTTTCAATTTTTTTCAATTGATACCCCTAATTTGCTGCTAGTAAGGTTAACAACGAAGAATCCAACCATGCAAGCGGCGAATTGAATACGACTTTACCGCATCCGAGTTCGGGTGGAAAATCCTAGAATGGCGTCTCTGTGCTACGAGCTTAACGGATCAAATTTTATGGCGCTCACATTTTCAAAGTAAGTGTCTCAGAGTGTTACAGACAAAAAATTAAACATAAATACAAGACCGCTATTATTACTAAGGATTATGGACGTTGATACTGTGTGCGTGCTCATGATCTGCAAGATGGGGGTGGATGTCCAGTACATCCGGACATCTCATTGGGCCTTTGAATTTGAATACAAAATAACAAATGTAGAAGGAAAAACAAGAACAGTCATGTTGTCATGTATTTAGGAACATATATTAAAAACTTGAACAAAAAATAACAAAATAACAAATAAAAAATTATATATTTCTACAAATAGGGTGCTACTTTTCAATCACACTATAGAGGCTTAAATTAACTAATAATGTAATCAAATCTCCCTGTAGATTAGGAGTTATTTATCAGAACAACTTGACCCAACGGGTCCCGGGATGCCTAATACGTACTTGCTTAAAACAAACACTACTGTCCACGGCTCAGACATAATTGTGCTTTTTACGAAATAGCAAAATGTTCATGTTCATTCATATTATATTCCTGTTTCCTTGGTTCAGTCGTTACGCTATCTGCTTAGTATCTTAATATGTATACATGTTTCTTCTATAATTTGGGTAAGTGAAAACAATTTAAATTGGGTTTGGGTTGGCTAGGTTAGAATATAGAATAGAATATGTTAAGAAAAGTTAGGAAATATATTTTAACAACACACAGTGAATTTTTACGGATTCAGCCAGTTTAAAATGCTTCCACTCTTAAGCAGATTTTTACTTCACTGAAAAAGTAGGTACAGTATCAGTAGGTGCCGTATTCAAACAACTCCAGTAATGTCAAGGCCGTCTGTTCTTAAAAATTTTCGCCATTGAAATTTTATTTGCAACATTAGTAGCTTAGACTTCTTTCTGGGCAAGAAGAATTACTTTGTTTCCGCGAAGTCGTCTAAATGTCATTCAGAATAAACCGCAATGCGCGCATAAACCTCCTGAGCAATTGATGCTAAATGCCTCAGCAATTGATGCTAAATGCCTCAGCAATTGATGCTAAATGCATGCCTCAGCTACACATATGCGCATACACTTTCAATTTGGGTGTATATATACGCCATTATCAAGCAATTTGTTAAAAATTCAACGAAGTGAATATTTTTATTTTGCTTTTAGCAAAACAGTTTTGGTATACATATCTGTAAGTATAATTGCATTCTGAAAATTATTCTGAAAGTGCAAGTTACAAAATTTGCGCATTATATATGAAGCAACGATATGAAAGAAAACAAAGAAAAACAAAGAAAAACCGTTTATTTCCAAAAAAGTTGACACATGAGATACATGCCAGTATATTGGCTTTTAAACATTTCTTAATATGAGACGTCCTTAGACAAACGTACCATTCGAGGTGTACTAATAAACCAACTATACGTAGTCTACTAATTGACAAACTATACAAGGTGTACTAATAGACGAGTTATACGAGGTGTTCTAATAAACAAACTATACGTAGTCTACTAATAGACAAACTATACGAGGTGTACTAATAGACGAGTTATACGAGGTGTACTAATAAACAAACTATACGAAGTCTACTAATAGACAAACTATACGAGGTGTACTAATAGACAAGTTATACGAGGTGTACTAATAGACAAACTATACGAGGTGTACTAATAGACAAGTTATACGAGGTGTACTAATAGACAAACTGTATAAGGTGTACTAATAGACAAGTTATACGAGGTGTACTAATAGACAAACTATACGAGGTGTACTAATAGACAAGTTATACGAGGTGTACTAATAGACAAACTGTATAAGGTGTACTAATAGACAAGTTATACGAGGTGTACTAATAGACAAACTATACGAGGTGTACTAATAGACAAGTTATACGAGGTGTACTAATAGACAAACTGTATAAGGTGTACTAATAGACAAGTTATACGAGGTGTACTAATAGACAAACTATACGAGGTGTACTAATAGACAAGTTATACGAGGTGTACTAATAGAAAAACTGTATAAGGTGTACTAATAGACAAGTTATACGAGGTGTACTAATAGACAAACTATACGAGGTGTACTAATAGACAAGTTATACGAGGTGTACTAATAGACAAACTGTATAAGGTGTACTAATAGACAAGTTATACGAGGTGTACTAATAGACAAACTATACAAGGTGTACTAATAGACAAGTTATACGAGGTGTACTAATAGACAAATTATACGAAGTGTACTGAAAGACAAGTTATACGAGGTGTACTAATAAACAAACTATACGAAGTGTACTGAAAGACAAGTTATACGAGGTGTACTAATAGACAAACTATACGAGGTGTACTAATAGACAAGTTATACGAGGTGTACTAATAAACAAACTATACG
This sequence comes from Morinoia aosen, assembly GCA_030386875.1. Lineage (NCBI taxonomy): Eukaryota > Metazoa > Arthropoda > Malacostraca > Amphipoda > Talitridae > Morinoia > Morinoia aosen. The sequence continues at coordinate 29,450,536 of CM059567.1, read as the reverse complement.
AAGTGTACTGAAAGACAAGTTACACGAGGTGTACTAATAGACAAACTATACGAGGTGTACTAATAGACAAGTTATACGAGGTGTACTAATAAACAAACTATACGAGGTGTACTAATAGACAAGTTACACGAGGTGTACTAATAGACAAACTATACGAGGTGTACTAATAGACAAACTATACAAGGTGTACTAATAGACAAGTTATACGAGGTGTACTAATAGACAAACTATACGAAGTGTACTAATAGACAAGTTATACGAGGTGTACTAATAGACAAACTATACGAGGTGTACTAATAGACAAACTATACAAGGTGTACTAATAGACAAGTTATACGAGGTGTACTAATAGACAAACTATACGAAGTGTACTGAAAGACAAGTTATACGAGGTGTACTAATTAACAAACTATACGAAGTGTACTGAAAGACAAGTTATACGAGGTGTACTAATAGACAAACTATACGAGGTGTACTAATAGACAAGTTATACGAGGTGTACTAATAAACAAACTATACGAGGTGTACTAATAAACAAACTATACGAGGTGTACTAATAAACAAACTATACGAGGTGTACTAATAGACAAGTTACACGAGGTGTACTAATAGACAAACTATACGAGGTGTACTAATAAACAAACTATACGAGGTGTACTAATAGACAAGTTATACGAGGTGTACTAATAGACAAACTATACGAGGTGTACTAATAGACAAACTATACGAGGTGTACTAATAGACAAGTTATACGAGGTGTACTAATAGACAAACTATACGAGGTGTACTAATAGACAAACTATACGAGGTGTACTAATAGACAAGTTATACGAGGTGTACTAATAGACAAACTATACGAGGTGTACTAATAGACAAACTATACGAGGTGTACTAATAGACAAGTTATACGAGGTGTACTAATAAACAAACTATACGAGGTGTACTAATAGACAAACTATACGAGGTGTACTAATAGACAAGTTACACGAGGTGTACTAATAGACAAACTATACGAGGTGTACTAATAGACAAACTATACGAGGTGTACTAATAGACAAGTTATACGAGGTGTACTAATAAACAAACTATACGAAGTGTACTGAAAGACAAGTTATACGAGGTGTACTAATAGACAAACTATACGAGGTGTACTAATAGACAAGTTATACGAGGTGTACTAATAAACAAACTATACGAGGTGTACTAATAGACAAGTTACACGAGGTGTACTAATAGACAAGTTATACGAGGTGTACTAATAGACAAACTATACGAGGTGTACTAATAGACAAGTTACACGAGGTGTACTAATAGACAAACTATACGAGGTGTACTAATAGACAAACTATACGAAGTGTACTAATAGACAAGTTATACGAGGTGTACTAATAAACAAACTATACGAAGTGTACTGAAAGACAAGTTATACGAGGTGTACTAATAGACAAACTATACGAGGTGTACTAATAGACAAGTTATACGAGGTGTACTAATAGACAAACTATACGAGGTGTACTAATAGACAAGTTATACGAGGTGTACTAATAAACAAACTATACGAAGAGTACTGAAAGACAAGTTATACGAGGTGTACTAATAGACAAACTATACGAGGTGTACTAATAGACAAGTTACACGAGGTGTACTAATAGACAAACTATACGAGGTGTACTAATAGACAAACTATACGAAGTGTACTAATAGACAAGTTATACGAGGTGTACTAATAAACAAACTATACGAGGTGTACTAATAGACAAGTTACACGAGGTGTACTAATAGACAAACTATACGAGGTGTACTAATAAACAAACTATACGAGGTGTACTAATAAACAAACTATACGAGGTGTACTAATAGACAAGTTACACGAGGTGTACTAATAGACAAACTATACGAGGTGTACTAATAGACAAGTTACACGAGGTGTACTAATAGACAAACTATACGAGGTGTACTAATAGACAAACTATACGAGGTGTACTAATAGACAAGTTATACGAGGTGTACTAATAGACAAACTATACGAGGTGTACTAATAGACAAGTTACACGAGGTGTACTAATAGACAAACTATACGAGGTGTACTAATTGACAAACTATACGAGGTGTACTAATAGACAAGTTATACGAGGTGTACTAATAGACAAACTATACGAGGTGTACTAATAAACAAACTATACGAGGTGTACTAATAAACAAACTATACGAGGTGTACTAATAGACAAACTATACAAGGTGTACTAATAAACAAACTATACGAGGTGTACTAATAAGCAAACTATACGAGGTGTACTAATAGACAAGTTACACGAGGTGTACTAATAGACAAACTATACGAGGTGTACTAATAAACAAACTATACGAGGTGTACTAATAGACAAACTATACGAGGTGTACTAATAGACAAACTATACGAGGTGTACTAATAGACAAGTTATACGAGGTGTACTAATAAACAAACTATACGAGGTGTACTAATAGACAAACTATACGAGGTGTACTAATAGACAAGTTATACGAGGTGTACTAATAAACAAACTATACGAGGTGTACTAATAGACAAGTTACACGAGGTGTACTAATAGACAAACTATACGAGGTGTACTAATAGACAAGTTATACGAGGTGTACTAATAAACAAACTATACGAGGTGTACTAATAGACAAGTTACACGAGGTGTACTAATAGACAAGTTATACGAGGTGTACTAATAAACAAACTATACGAGGTGTACTAATAGACAAGTTACACGAGGTGTACTAATAGACAAACTATACGAGGTGTACTAATAGACAAACTATACGAAGTGTACTAATAGACAAACTATACGAAGTGTACTAATAGACAAGTTATACGAGGTGTACTAATAGACAAGTTATACGAGGTGTACTAATAGACAAGTTACACGAGGTGTACTAATAGACAAACTATACGAGGTGTACTAATAGACAAACTATACGAAGTGTACTAATAGACAAGTTATACGAGGTGTACTAATAAACAAACTATACGAGGTGTACTAATAGACAAGTTACACGAGGTGTACTAATAGACAAACTATACGAGGTGTACTAATAGACAAGTTATACGAGGTGTACTAATCAACAAACTATACGAAGAGTACTGAAAGACAAGTTATACGAGGTGTACTAATAGACAAACTATACGAGGTGTACTAATAGACAAGTTACACGAGGTGTACTAATAGACAAACTATACGAGGTGTACTAATAGACAAACTATACGAAGTGTACTAATAGACAAGTTATACGAGGTGTACTAATAAACAAACTATACGAGGTGTACTAATAGACAAGTTACACGAGGTGTACTAATAGACAAACTATACGAGGTGTACTAATAAACAAACTATACGAGGTGTACTAATAAACAAACTATACGAGGTGTACTAATAGACAAGTTACACGAGGTGTACTAATAGACAAACTATACGAGGTGTACTAATAGACAAGTTACACGAGGTGTACTAATAGACAAACTATACGAGGTGTACTAATAGACAAACTATACGAGGTGTACTAATAGACAAGTTATACGAGGTGTACTAATAGACAAACTATACGAGGTGTACTAATAGACAAGTTACACGAGGTGTACTAATAGACAAACTATACGAGGTGTACTAATAGACAAACTATACGAGGTGTACTAATAGACAAGTTATACGAGGTGTACTAATAGACAAACTATACGAGGTGTACTAATAAACAAACTATACGAGGTGTACTAATAAACAAACTATACGAGGTGTACTAATAGACAAACTATACAAGGTGTACTAATAAACAAACTATACGAGGTGTACTAATAAGCAAACTATACGAGGTGTACTAATAGATAAGTTACACGAGGTGTACTAATAGACAAACTATACGAGGTGTACTAATAAACAAACTATACGAGGTGTACTAATAGACAAACTATACGAGGTGTACTAATAGACAAACTATACGAGGTGTACTAATAGACAAGTTATACGAGGTGTACTAATAAACAAACTATACGAGGTGTACTAATAGACAAACTATACGAGGTGTACTAATAGACAAGTTATACGAGGTGTACTAATAAACAAACTATACGAGGTGTACTAATAGACAAGTTACACGAGGTGTACTAATAGACAAACTATACGAGGTGTACTAATAGACAAGTTATACGAGGTGTACTAATAAACAAACTATACGAGGTGTACTAATAGACAAGTTACACGAGGTGTACTAATAGACAAGTTATACGAGGTGTACTAATAAACAAACTATACGAGGTGTACTAATAGACAAGTTACACGAGGTGTACTAATAGACAAACTATACGAGGTGTACTAATAGACAAACTATACGAAGTGTACTAATAGACAAACTATACGAAGTGTACTAATAGACAAGTTATACGAGGTGTACTAATAGACAAGTTATACGAGGTGTACTAATAGACAAGTTACACGAGGTGTACTAATAGACAAACTATACGAGGTGTACTAATAGACAAACTATACGAAGTGTACTAATAGACAAGTTATACGAGGTGTACTAATAAACAAACTATACGAGGTGTACTAATAGACAAGTTACACGAGGTGTACTAATAGACAAACTATACGAGGTGTACTAATAAACAAACTATACGAGGTGTACTAATAAACAAACTATACGAGGTGTACTAATAGACAAGTTACACGAGGTGTACTAATAGACAAACTATACGAGGTGTACTAATAGACAAGTTACACGAGGTGTACTAATAGACAAACTATACGAGGTGTACTAATAGACAAACTATACGAGGTGTACTAATAGACAAGTTATACGAGGTGTACTAATAGACAAACTATACGAGGTGTACTAATAGACAAGTTACACGAGGTGTACTAATAGACAAACTATACGAGGTGTACTAATAGACAAACTATACGAGGTGTACTAATAGACAAGTTATACGAGGTGTACTAATAAACAAACTATACGAGGTGTACTAATAAACAAACTATACGAGGTGTACTAATAGACAAACTATACAAGGTGTACTAATAAACAAACTATACGAGGTGTACTAATAAACAAACTATACGAGGTGTACTAATAGACAAGTTACACGAGGTGTACTAATAGACAAACTATACGAGGTGTACTAATAAACAAACTATACGAGGTGTACTAATAGACAAACTATACGAGGTGTACTAATAGACAAACTATACGAGGTGTACTAATAGACAAGTTATACGAGGTGTACTAATAAACAAACTATACGAGGTGTACTAATAGACAAACTATACGAGGTGTACTAATAGACAAGTTATACGAGGTGTACTAATAAACAAACTATACGAGGTGTACTAATAGACAAGTTACACGAGGTGTACTAATAGACAAACTATACGAGGTGTACTAATAGACAAGTTATACGAGGTGTACTAATAAACAAACTATACGAGGTGTACTAATAGACAAGTTACACGAGGTGTACTAATAGACAAGTTATACGAGGTGTACTAATAAACAAACTATACGAGGTGTACTAATAGACAAGTTACACGAGGTGTACTAATAGACAAACTATACGAGGTGTACTAATAGACAAACTATACGAAGTGTACTAATAGACAAACTATACGAAGTGTACTAATAGACAAGTTATACGAGGTGTACTAATAGACAAGTTATACGAGGTGTACTAATAAAAATGCATTGAAGAAAAATACTCGGACATTAATTTCACAATCGTGAAATAAAAATGTTAAAATTTTAAATTCCCCACCGATGTGCGGGATTTGCTACCATGATGTAAAAAATTGTCTACGATTCATTAATAACTCATGAAGGCACTATTATCAAGGTCAACATACGAGTCCAAAGAATAATATGAGATAAAGTTCAATATTCGTAATTTTTTTATTTACCGGGTATAGTAAGTAATTTAAATCCAACGGCTCAGCAAAAAATCAAAGCTCACTATAGAAGATGAAACTATGAAATATGTTTTTGCATCAAGAGCCAACTTGACTAAAGCAAGATGCTATTTAAGCTTCTTAATTAATTTTCTAAGCATTTTTTGATTGGAAAAAATTGTGCTTATACTTGCAAGGTGAGTCACAGTTGGGAAAAGGTATGAGATTTATAGCGAGGAATATCATTTTCGTTACAAATGCTATAAGATTACAAAGTACAGCTATTGTCCCATTTCAAGTCAACCTAAACTCCGCTCTATGATTTTTTTGTACTTCAATCAAATCATAATCATCTTCGTCAAAATTTCCTTTTATGTTTATTAAGCTAATACGTTCAGCTGAGCCATCGTTTGACTATTAAAGCGAACATTTCTTTAGCTTTCAAGGACTATATTTTCTCAAAAGCTGCGCGCATGGTGCTGTGGTTACGTCTCAAGCACGCATGTACATAACGCTCACTTATGATTGCTGCTTTCGATCACTCAATGCTTATTATTTTTAAGCGTTGAAAGAAATATTATATAAAAAGATAGCAACCTAGTTGAAAAAACCCACGGTCTTAACACAGTTTGTTTCATACCGCTAATTAATTAAGTTCATGCGGAATAAAACGCTAGAAATTTTCCAGAGGCTCTGTATTGTCGCTACACTCACCATGGAGATTAAATATTGATTTTTTATTGTTTACTTGCTATCGGCGCGGTGATTCTTTTCTTTGGTAGCTCAGTTTTGGTCACAGAATTATTATGTACAGTCTCAAACTACCACAGCTGCATCATATCGACTGCCGCTTTTTGATACCCGAATAAATTACAGGAAGCGTCGTGAGTGCCAGTCCCTCGCTTGCTCATTAGCTTTTCACAAAAAATGCATGAAAATAATTGCAGTATCGGCCTCTAACTGAAAATATCTTTGAAAAGATAATTTTTGATTAATGTCAAGTGAAGCTTTATGTGACATTTGTTCTTAACAAACTTTGTTTTTTTGTTTCAAAAGAGAGTTGCTCTAAATATATGTGAGGAATATAACAATAGAAGTTCGAAATCAATTTCTTGAAGTAGTCCAATCAAAAGTATGCAAACTAGTAAGTTCTGCAGATAGGTAAGAATTTACTGTTGTGAAACATGGATATGACTTGCAATAATAATATGTCTCTGAGTACCTCATAAGGGGATCTGAGAACGTAAAGGTCATAGTACGTCATAATTTTCGTTACGCTGCATTTTTAAATTTTGTTTGAAATCGTTCAATCAATTTGGAAAGACGTGCATGCATTGAAGTGCAAAACCATCGAATCATACTTCCAAATTCGAATGAAGAGATCACAAGCCATTTGAAATGAGTTAGAAATTGTTTTAGAAATCGTTTTGATGAGTTAGAAATCGAAGTGGATCGTTTAACCCCATGTTTCTTCTCTTTTTTGTTTATGAGATCAACAACAAAGTTTCATTGCATGTGAGCTAATATCAAACGATAACACTTGAGAGCAGTCTCACTTGAAGGAAGTTCGAAAAATGAAAGCAGTTATTGTTATAATTCTCGACATCATCAGCTACTAGCGGCCGGAATTTTTTTATATCTTCATGAGCTTATTTCAGTATGCCATTGAATTACAGATAAAAAGACCTGGGGTGGGAATCCTATCAATCATTTTAGGAGAGGATTTCGAATAGCGATATCGTTCAGAAATATTGAATCTTTGTTGAAATAATGAATAGTTCTTTTTGATTTCACAAATAAACATTTTCCGTTTCAAAGCTATCGCAGCAGAGCTTCAGAAGAGCCGCCATCACAGAGCGCACTACAGGCACAGATGATGCATGAGGCCCACGCAGACCGTCCCACGAATTTATTGGAAAATCCTTCAATCGGACAAAGAAAAACTGATGATTCATTCTTCCAGAGCAAGCATTGACAAGTTTTTATTCATGGGGCAAAAATATCAACAAAGTCTGTAATTTACAGTGAGGGCAGGTGTGCGGAGCATAGCACGATTCGCTCACACGTGCGCATCATCTAATTATATGTTTGATCAGACCTGCCTGGCCGAGCTCTCCATTTCAGCCGGGCCAGAGCTCTGGCTTCAGCGCTGAATGATGGGGATATTCACAGGATTAAACTTTTTGTCGTCAGTCTGAGGAGCTATTGCAAATAGTAAAATTTGTGTTGAATGTACTACGTGAAATGTTCGAAATTAGCTACAACGATGTTATGCAAATAAGCTCGTGATATTAGCAATTAGATTTTAATGATGTGTGAATTAATTGTTTGTTTGCGTTAAATACCATGAAATCAAGCTTAGTAATTTTATTTTCTATGAGCTTCTTATTTGCATAAGAAAAACTCTGTCTTTGTCGTTTAATTACATCATTTCTTTAAATTTTAACTCTCTCAACACGTTCCCTGCGAAGGGACCCACCGGTGGTCACTTAGGTGATTTTCATAGTGCTGCCGACCGACCGGCAGTCACCAACTCATTTTTTATTAATACTTAATGTACGCTAAATAAACGCCAGATCCAGTTAATGTTAGCTGTTTTCAAAGTTGATTACCACAATTGAGTGTAAATTTTAATTGAATATTGAACTTCAGTTTAACCCATCGTAGTTAATGTGTTAAAGGATAAATGGATCGCTTGTGGTCATCAAAAGAGGCGATCGCAAGAATGAGGAGACTAATTCGTCCAAATTCCTAAGAGTTATCATTTATATTACTTTAACTTATAAAAAACATACCTCATCTACTAGTGCTAAAATATTCAATAAATCAATTTATATTACAAAATTGGGTACATAATGCGTTACGTGAAGAAGAATAACGAATAAGTTCATCCATTTCCCCAGTATGGAAGTGAAGCATGGCAGGGACCAACAAAAATAAAGCTGATGAACATATTTTTCTACAAAAGAGCACCATTAGAGCGATAAGAATCTTGAAATACAATGCTCCTGGAAATGATTCACTCAAATACCTAGAAATACTTGAACTTTCAGATCACCTTCAATTTTTCCGTTGCCATTTCATGTATAAAATTTGAACGATGTTGGCTGTACAAATTTTAAAAGATTAATGCTTTATCAAACAAACAATCAAAGCAACCGTCACGATATCATAATTATATGCTGAAGTGAATTCGTGCTTTCTTCCTCAACAAAATTTGATCAAATGCAATTTCATCTTCATTGAATTAAGGATTAAAAGTTGATATTTTCTTACGTCACTGAGACAAACAGTGTACGGTGCGCTTCAAGAGTCTTGGGTTTCATTTATTATACAGTTGTTGAGTAAGCCAGCTGTGGATAAATAACTATCTTCTCTTTATTAATTAACAATAGAATAGAATTAATTATTCACATCTTTATTTTTTAAATATGCAGTTTTCGCTTGCTACATAAATGAACACGGTGACCTAAACCGATGTATTTCAACATGCAGATTTTACTTGCTTCATACATGAACTTGGTTACCTAAAATGGTATTATATTTCATTCTCTCACTTGCGAAAATGATTCGATATATGCATTGAACGAGTAAGTTCAGTAATCTAGAATATATAAAATTGTAAATGTAGAATAAGTTTTCCACAGGATGCCCTAGTCGTCGTAGAACTTAGTTGGGCGCATGAGTAATTATATCTCGACCAGCTCTTAGCAATAGTTTCAAGTACCGGTTCAACTGACGTATTTTTAGTAAAAATACGTTGTTAACGGTTTAAATGTATGAATAAGATGCATGCAAGATGCTGAAAAATTCGCATCAACAGATATACATATTGCATGATATGTAAAAATGGGTGTTTTTCTTATAAATGATGTTTTTCATTGTTTTGAAGCAAATAAACGTGCCGAAATTGTAAGTTCTTTGGTGGCGCTGAGAAAATCCTCTCACTTTAAATATGAAGCAGCTACTTTACAACAGAATGCATGAAACTTCAGAATGTTCTATTACTTGTTGCTGGAAGCATTATTGAAACTCAGCAGAATTGGATCTACGTGTGGCTGACGGCTCTCGCTCCTGCACCTGCCAAAAACTGTTGAATGACATATTTCGTAAGCGTCAGAATAATTCTTGGACGTTAACCTCAACTTAAAATACTTTTTTGAAATGTGCTCAAATAATTTCCATAAATGAAGAGCTGATTATCAACCAGCTCCAAGGCCAGCCGAAATATTTATTTCAAAAGCAGAAATGTTCAAAGGTGAACTTTCCAGACACAAATAATACGCCTTTCGTTGACCAAAAATAGCATGCAAAGAATGCTGGGGGGAAGAATTAGGATTGCGTCCTCAACAGATGCCGAATGGCTGTTAAATTACGTCAGTAACTATTTATTATTTGAGTACGTGTACTATGAAGATTATATTGACCTTCATAGCACATAAATGATTTTTGACGGTTTTTTAATGCGCATGAATTTTAGTGTGAACAAATGATTTTTAAAATAATCTTTAATCCATACGTATTAATTTTGATTTATTTTTAAAATGTAGAAATAATTTTGCGTAAAATTTAATGGGTATACTTGATTATTGATTGGGATACTGTTGCATAGGTGTTTCTTGAGTTATTATCAACACTCATAGGGAATTTTTGAAAGATTTTTAGTGCGCCAAAGCAATTCGAGACAAATTTTCCGAACGGATGATGGATTTTTTTTCATTTTAGCAAGATTTTTCATTTAGACAGACTTTTGGTGTTCACTCAAGGTTTTTGTTCCTTTTTTGTATCTAAATGAATTTTCATGGGGTATTAGTGCTTATAAATGTTTTCTCACAAATATTCAACGTGAATGTGTGAATATTTTTGGTTTGTACAATTGTTTTTGACAGACTAAAATCCATATTTTACAGCCGCCAGTTCAACAAATTAACTCATAATTATGAAGTATTTTCCGGTTGGTGCAAATAACGGTACTCTACCTTCAGCGATTTTCTATACCGAAAGTATTTAAACACTTAAAGTATTAACTTAATCTGTGCTTTCAATTTCACTCTCATGCCTTATGCTAACTTGATTTAAATTATTTTATTGAAACTCTATACTTTAAAAAAAGTAATATATGAATTGTATTTTACTGCATCAAGTTACGCGATATCAAGCTGTTCGCACGCAGCAAAAAACATAGAGTTATTTTTTCTCTGCTGACGAAGGGAAAATAAGGCCACCGATCTGGTAGGTTTGTTTAAAATCATTACCATATTCATAGAATTCTACTGACGTTGTAATCTCATTTCTTCATTATGTAGAGATTGCGTGAATTACTCAGCAGTTAGTAAACATCAGCGCAGGAATAAAGCCACCTGCCGACAATTAGTGACGCGATAGTGCGTGATATGCAAATGAAGAGTCAGCCAGATGGGAGCTGCCGCCCATCAATTGGACGTTACTACGCCACTAAGTATTTAAACTTGAAGGAATTTTGATAAATGTGCATTTTTTGTTAACGTTTCAAAACTCCAGTTCTTATCGATCATTCGTTGGCAACCGCTCTTTCCTTCTCTCCAACATCCAAAATAAGCAATGTCTTATTCCAGGAAGCGTTTTTAGCGAATAAGTTTTTCAAGATAACATTTTTAAATCGGTTGCAAGTTAACGCATTAGCATTTTCGCCACCAAAGTTTTATGTCATCCATATTTTCAGCCTCCTGCATTTTCAGCCAGCAATTTTTTCAGTGTACAACATTTTTAGCTGCTAACATTTTCACCTTCGAACGTTTTCAATCAACTACATTTTCTGCCACCAGCACTTTCAACAAGCAATACATTTTGCCGCGAAATTTTCAGTCACTACCATTTTAAGCCACTTTTGTACCACCAACTATTTCAGCCTCCTGTAATTTTGCTGACGAAAATTTCTAGCCCCCAATATTTTCACCGACTAGAATTTCCAGCCGCTAATATTTTGAGACACCATAAGTTTCAGACGTTAATATTTTCAGCGGCCCACCTCTGCGGTAGGACCCACACGCCAAAGAGCGGAGCACGCCTCCCAGCAGCAACGTGATCCCTTCGTCAAATGCATCACAGGACGGTGTCGCGACAAGGAGACATAGTTTCATCTAATTAACATCGTAATAGTAGTACAGCTGGCAGAGTAAAGTATTTAATTTGTCTACGTTGCGTGATGTAGCACGTATGAGAATTTACGACGACTCAGAACTCACGACTTAGAAGAACTTGTGCTAAAAGCTGTAACAGCTACGACGAGTTATTTGCACGTCCGGCCACTGTACGCCACCTCGCTAATCTGAGCTGTGTCAATAGTTTGTAGGGCTCGACACACGGGAGTGGAGAATACTGAAAAATCTGTGAAAATGGAATATTTTCAATATATTTCAGATTAAACTGGAATAGACGACCAGATGTCGAGTTAAGTTTTCAGTCTCTTTTGCTGCGCTGTGTAGCAAAACAAAGAGATAAGGCAAACGCAAATTAGAACCATAAATGTTACTGCGCTCAGTGCTGTATAACAAAACAAAGAGATAAGGCAGACCTAAATTAGAACCATGAATGAACGTCGCGTAAGTGGGTTCTGTCTCTCCAATTGCCCCTCAGTGAACTGTGTTTCTCCCTTCGTGTCTTGTTTGCATTATGATGGAAGTCAAATGCTAAGTACATCATGTTTTTGAATGATAATATTTTGCACTAACAATAGCATTAATAACGGTAAGAACTGATTGTAATAAAAATTAAGCGAATAATAATGCAATAAAGTTGTTATTAGTACAGATGCAAACCTCCGTACTTATTTACGTGAAAAACTAAACTGCAGTTTAAATTTCAAAAGCAGCCGTGATGCAACCGAACCTCTAAATGATAAAATTATCTCTATAAAACCTAGGAATTGAAGTTTTGCATAAACAAGTTCCAGTAGTTACATCCGGCAGCTATTTACTAATTTTACAAATATACTGTAGGGAGAAAACTATCGAAATAAATTGGCAACTATTGATGGTTTTTACACAGAAATCGTTTTTCGCAGACAATAAACTTTTCGTGTAATATTACAAGAAAGGTTTATATTCACGACGCATTCCTGCTCTTCTAACTTCGTGTCAAAAAAGGCTTCTGGTTTTAACTTTATTATTTTTTATATCGCAGGAAAAGGAAGATAATTAATACTGTGGGACGAGCAGGACAAAAATCATTTGAAATCCATCCTTAAAACTAAGCATAAATAACACAGTGAATGCAGGGTGCATGATGAAGCGAACTGTTATATATGCATATATAAAAATGCATATCATGCTTTTTAATATGTATTCAGAAAACGAGAACTGCTTTTAACACCATTGTTTGAAATGACAATGGATGACTTATAATGTAGAGCGAAGATGGAGACCGTTTTTAAAATAACGAAAATGATAAAATTACTGTCCCAAGCATGATAATAAAGCAGTGAGATGGGGACGACTTTTGAAGCGCAGAAAGCAGAAAAAAAACGGTGTCCCAAACGTGATAATTTAGACCTCATTTTTGAAGCACAGAAAGTGAAAAAATCGATGTTCTGAATGTGCTGACTTAGAATGGGGTTCCTAATCTTTTTTGTCCCAATATCCCTAAACAAACTTCAATTGAACATCGCACCCCCTGAAATAAAAGTGGCAACAAGTAGCCAATATCCTATTATTTCCTTGGACTTTTCTCACACCCTGTTGAAATATCGTCTTGCACCTAAAGGAGATGCGAGTGCCCCAGGTTCGGATAACTGACTTAAAAGCAACCTGGGGACCATTTTTGAAAAATAGAATAACAGAAATATTGATATACCAAATGTGTTGACTTAAAAGCAGCCTGGGAATCATTGTTGAAGTACAGAATAACAGAAAAGTCGATGTCCCAAACGTGAGGTTGTATTTCACTGGTGCAGCTTGACGCCGTGTCCTCAGGGGCGGTAGAGAGGCGACACCCCGCAAGTGTGCAGCTTCCGTCTAGCGCATCACGGACATCATTACAGGCACAAAAACACACTGGTCGCATGACAGTTTGCTTTCCTTTTCTCTGCAGTACCACTTCCACTCGGCATAACCAATGGTTTCCTATTGGATTACTCTGTGTAGAAAATCCGAGTATGTACGAAGTCTTCTTTTTTAGAATTTTCTGGTAATGGTATGAAAGTTGTAACGAAAACGTAGGAAATGATTCATTACTTAGGAAACTGTGCGAAAATTTGATTCGCTCCGAGAAGAGTTTAAGTAAAGGTATACGATTAAGATGCTCTAATTTCTGCATAGGTTGAAGTACATGTAGTATAAAAAATAAATCCCTGAGTTTCAAGTACGCAAAAAATCTTTAGTGCATATTGAGGCTTTTTCTCGAAAAAAACATCTTTTCCCGAGGTAAAAGAATTTTGAAAGCCAAAGGATGTTGAACGACATGAAATGAAAAACGACCGCATTTTTCTTCCTATAAAATGCCTGTTAATCAACAGGAAATATCACTTTGGGAGCTCGGTTATCAAATTGAGGGACCCGTTTCATCGGAAGCCGCTCGTGTTGAATGATATCGTTGAATATTGACGAACAACTGAAGTCACTATCGTATCTTTACCAAGCCTAAAGGCTCTCCTTTGCGCTGTGGCAAATATTTTGTTGATTTCAGAAAAGTATCACAAATATCTCACGGGAAAACCAACGACGCTCATAAGTCATTAACTGTCGTGAGCAAGCATTCACGGTTCTTGAAAGTAATTCCCAATTACAACGTACTAAGCCTACATCAGATGGAACATAGCTATATTAGACACATATCCGTTTATAAATAAAAATGTTCAATGAGAATTAAATCTCCACTAAAATTCAAAATCAGTTACATTTTTCGCAAAGATGCGCGAACTTGACTTTAAGTAAATACTATAAAGTTAAAAACAGAAAATTTAAAATGAAATGAATCTCCAGTATCTGTTTTCACGAATCAGTGGAATTATTTTTTAAGATATACGTGCACGTTTTAAGCAAAATCACCGTTGACTACACGTTACTTTCAAGTGTTGAACATGTCAGGGCAAAATCTAGCCCTAAGTTCGTGAAGCCTAACGGGGCGAAGGACTATTGATAAACCACATCTTGGAGGGATTTCATGATTAAAATTTCTAGTAGAACAAAGAGAGGATAAACAATCTCAAAAGTCAGTGACATTTAATGGAAACAAAGACAAAGAAAACTTCTATACGACCACAAAATTAATGATTAGAGTAAAGACGAAATCGACAAATTGCGACAAATTAATTATACCGAGTTGCACTGTTCAAGTTCACTGATCTATAATTCTACGTTGCACTCGGTTAAACAGAACTGCATCAAGTTGCAGAATAAAATTTAGCTATACTGAATAATGAGCAATACTGAATACTAGGGAACGATACTGAGTATACCTGAACTACACTGAGCTGTGCTAGATCGACATGGGTAATTGGAGCTCGTAAGACCTGGAATCAAACAAAACAGAAATTGAAACCGGTAACACACAAGACTAAGGCATTTAATTTAGTTCCATGCACGGACAAGTAAACTAAGTTTACTGACAGGAATTTGAACTCACCAATGACGCGGCAGGAGGACAGCGCAATACTACAAGCGGTCTAGCGGTTCGGCCAAGAAACAAACCAAGAAAAAAAATGCTATTTAAGAAGGTTAGATTCAGCTACCAACAGAATGTATTCACCCAAAGTTACAAGGTAATATTTTCAATGAATAATACAATATAACGTATAACGGCTTCTCTGGATTGTGAGTTGTGTGAGGAATTAGTGAAATACAGCTTTTGAGAATAAAATACAGGACGAAATGCGCAGTACAGTTTACAGTATATCATTTGTTAAATATATATATATATATATATATATATATATATATATATATATGTGCGAAGGAGTCACGTTCCGCATAAAATCCGAAAGGTACAATTGATATGGCATGGGGAAATTGGCACACGTACAATCAATCCACGTTAGAATTAATTGAACGGATAGGAATTTGACGTACAGATAATCAGTCCACATTGGAATTAATTGCAATTGCATTGAACGTCAGTTGTTATCTTAGTTAAAATAAGCTATAACAAATACTCACGCTGAATGATTCGCTGATCTTAGTTTAAGCGCAGATTACAACCCGATTTTAATGGCGGAAATTAGTCCCTGATGCAACACATTCTGTAGAGATTCAAAGCAGAAAATTTCACAAAATTCCCACATTTGTTTAATATGAAGACAAGATAATCATCATCCTAAACACCGTGTCATCACTTTCCCTAGTCGATTTATATTCATCTATCGATACATTTTCCCCCTGTCCCGAGAGCAGAAATGTCCAGAGTTTCATTCACTTTGCCGCTTGCGGCGAAATTACCTTTGGTGTAAGGAACACTTGCCATTCCTTGAACAGTTGACGTAAGTGGTTTTCATGAGTGAGTCGTTGAAACACACTCACTAATCTGTTTACGGATCAGCGGACAGCTGCTGTCTGCGCACATGTGCTCGCTCCGCTCGTAACTCTTCAGCCCTGGAATTAGTTCCAACAAACACCTTCGACCACTTGTGTCATTTCTCGTGACGTTGTCAGCGGTCCCAAAAAGTTACGATGCTCATGATTCATCGAAAAAATCTACAGCATTTCAGGAGCCACCAAATCAATTGGACGACTCTAACCCGAGCCTGATTTTATTGCAAGAATTGGAATGCTCGGCGTAAGAAATCACGACAAATGAATAAGCACCTACACGGAGCGTCCAGTACGTGCATGAATCTCATCTGGCATCTGCAGTAGCAGACGACACTTGTGTTCGTTACCGGACACCTTTGCTGTGCACTGTCCCCGCTGAGAAATGGCTCTCACTCTTTTATCTCAGATTTTTATCACTGCCACCCTGAGTGTAGAGTTAACATGTCCGTGGAGATATTTTTAAGAATTCTGATCCCCTATCCTAATAGACACCAACGTGTTTAGTTTTTGTAGGTTTTTTATTCATTCAATTTGGAAATATCATATAATTTTAAAGTGTTAATTCTGAAATACTTTCGTAGTAAATACACTCAGTCTTGCGTGAAATATTTTAATGTAGCAACGTGTGCGGTATATTTTTAGCTCAGATTAACTTCAATCACGTCATCCTTACAAACAAGCATGCTAGCATACTTGTATATGCTGAGATATAAGCACAAATTGGATTTAGCATATTCGGATGGGAAATTTTTTTTATAGATTTGAAGATAATTAAAAACTAGTGCTGACGTTTTCAACTCATTCATTCGAGTCGTCTCGATGAAATAAATAGTGAAAACTAACAATAAAAGGACAGCGGACAAATTACGTCAACATGCCGATTTCTGTTCCCATTTTGGAAAAAGGGCCAAGATGTGATGATAGAGACCATCATATTGTACGACTGCTTTCCATAATACTGGTGAAGTATTATTCAGCACATGGAACCTCAAATGGTCTCAGAAAAATAATCAAGGATCTTCCTATCAGACCTAAAAAATAATCTGTTACTGGCCACCATGTTAAGTCACCATTGTGGACAACCGTGTGAACTTATTTTAAGTTTAAAATAATCGTCGTCCGTCGGTACGAGTACAGTGATCTCACTGGGATTCAAGAAAATGAACTCAGATGTAACATGTCACCAACATTGGCTGCTAATTTAATTAGTGGAAGACTTTCTTTCATTTTCATTTGTGATGGATTTAACATCTTCAGCTACCTTATCAAGGATTTGTTGCTACAAACGAAATATTTAAAATTTAAGTTGCTGTTTTGCCATGAACTCAAGTAATACAAGATAGAGATTAAAGCTGTGCGCGCACATGCTGTACATAGCCATTTTCAGATACTTTGTAAGAAAAAAAAGACTATGTTAACATTGGAGTGAATAATATCCCTTAAATACGCTGTGTAACAAAGTACATATTACAGACAGCTTAATGATGGAATAAGGTGGCAAAGACTAATTGGATTGTTAACATGCAATTAAGCACATGTTCTTGGCGTAATTTTTACTCAAATAAAATAGCTCATGATTTCGTGCGAATAACCCGAAGTAAGCATATTGAGAGCTTTCATTCACCCACCGTAACCCCTCTCAACGATCACTCGGGATTTAATGCAACGATAAAAAAGAAATCCTTTGTCCTAAGATCATATTTTAGTCAGAAAAGGCACCGGGTATTCAGCAAGAACTTGAAATTGCTTTGTAAATCAAACACTTTCTTGACCAGGAAAGGATTATCTAAATTGATCCCTGCAAATAAAAGATGGTCCACAGTACACATGGAGGCTCAGCTCGTTACTGGTACCCGAATTGGGGCAGCGTAGCTGGCTAGCTCTGTTACGCAGCACAGGCTTGCCTTCTCAGTAATTTTGTCGTTTATAACTTCAATGAGGAGTTAATAACAGAAGAAATGAGTACGGACGGAGGCCTGAAATATCGTTCGTCTCGATGGTTGACCATGAGCCTTCTCATCGTTTCAAAAACTTCCCCAGCGTCGTGATGTGGGCTGCCCGAGAATGAGCTCTACACTAACCTGTCTGAAGGCTTCTTGTCGTACCTGAGAGCCGGAGCGGGTTTGGAGCTCCCTCCAGCTTCTTGTGGATGCTTATCAGTGCTCCAGAAGCTGTAAAAGCGCTGGTAGTTGTTGTTTAAGGGATCTTCAGACCTGAGCGTTGAGGCGCAAAGGTGTTGACAAATATTCCAAACTCGACCAACGCAGGCTAACTGGTTAGCAAGGTTCTCTAATTACCTACGTCTTCTGTGATAAATATTCTACAGACCGTCCTCAGGAACTAATATCTCATCTGCAGCTCAGGACACAGCTCCACGGCATGGCTCTTATGCTGCAGGAATGTTAATATCTCGAGACTGTGGGGAATTCGTCATGTATTTTTTCCGCAGTCAGTCTCTTGTAACTTCTAAGTCTCACTGACGATCGTGGCACAGCATGTCAAATAAAGCTGGCTTTTGCAGATCAAGATGCCACTCTCTGAACTTACGATGTCTCTTTATCTTGGCGATGGTTACCTCCCGAGTTACACTCTGTTTTGGGATGAGGCACGGGGCGCGCAGCAGGGAATTCTAACCACAACAAAAGCGGCAAAGATCAGAGACCGAGTTTTCAAACAATATATATTGTTGTAGTAGTGCAGATGATAGCGTAAGATTTTCTGTCGAGTTGGCCACGCTGCGTGCTATTCTTTTTAGCCAAGGTCCTAAACTTTAAATTATTTCAATGCAAATTTGAGAATTTTTGCCTAGACAAATAGCGCATAGCGTAGCCAAATCGATAGAAATACTAAGGATGCATGTTTTACCGCTGCAACGATGTAGAATGTCAGAAAATTTGGCCTCTGTTGCGCCTCCTGTGAATTTTTTTTAGCAATTCAGCGCAGGCTTCTGGAGCCGAGGTGCTCTGTCGTCGGAGAGCCACAGTGGCTGCACCATCTTTCATGCTGGGGGTCGGTAGCAATCAAGTTGTAATAGAATGTGTTATTTATTAGTTGCTTCTGTTCTGGGCAGACCAGCTCCTGCTCTTTCGTGCGAGCTTTGAATGGAATTCAATCATTCTTTATCTCCCGATCTGTGGAACCTTCACGGGTGTGTAAATTACTGCCTTCAAATCAACCCACGAGGAAAATGCAATGTAGCACACATGGTTGTGTGAATCAGGTTAAATCAGGGTAAATCAGTTTTAGAAGTCAATGAAAACTTTCAGGGAATTTCAGTTTCTGTGTCATGGTACTGAGGAAATTTATACAATTATTTACGGAATACGTTCATTATTGCACATCTTTCGATAATATTGTATGAAGTGGAGAACTAGCCGAATCAGCTACGAACCTCTGAACGGTGCTGCTGTTGCTGCTGAAGTGAACGAGTTGTCAATGTAACTCTCGGGTGCAATGAGATCGATAAAGGATTAAAATGACTCACTCCAATTCAAATTAAAAACCTTTAGCTATGAGACCGTCAACAATGGGCTACTATTTTGACCCATCCTCTGTATACTCAAACATGTTTGATGTTTGGGCAAAGCCAAACGAAAATAAAAGACGGAGAGTGCATGGGAGAAAAATTATGGAAGGTGGATTTAGGTTAATTTATGACGTATGGCGTACTCTACTCATTTCAAATAAATACATGGTTCATCGTAGGAAAATAGTCATAGCAGCAGAATGTCGATGTAATAACAGTAGCAGCTGAAAGGAGATGTTATAGCTGTAGCAGCTGAAAGCAGATATAATAGCTGGGACGCCTGAAATCAGATGTGGATGTCTCTTGATGACCAAACGTCACGGTGAATGGAACGAAAATTAAACAAGAGAGTCCAGAGATTGAGAAACGGGCTGTAAAAAAGTTACGCGAGCGCTGCACTTGAACGCAAATTCATAAGAAAGAGTTACGGGAGGTGGTGAGACAGATGAAAAGTATGCACTAGGTGGAGCGCCAGGAGACCGTGGAGAAACATGTGTAGAGGCAAATGGAGGGAGAGAAGGAGGGAGAGAAGGAGGGAGGGACGGAGGGAGGGCGCACGGCTCGAGTTGATTATAATTGCGGACCGATTGGGAACTACCAACCGCCGGACGGTAGCGAGCAGAAGGCGCTCATGCCACTTGGCCGGACGACACCCAAGAATCTGAGGCAGAGTTATGAGCCTCCGCGCCATTATAGTCCATAGCATGAGAACATAAAGAGCAAGGCTCCAGCTTCTGTTCTCCGAGAAATTGGACTGTCACAAGGAAACAATTTGTTGCTTGAATTCACTCATCCGCGGGCGCGTTTTTCATCCAATTAAATCGAAGGCTTACGAAAGTTTAAATTTTCGTGTTAATTTTCGCCTTACGCTTCCTATAATGAGGTAGTTTATCGGTGACTTAACTAAGATGGAAATTGCTTTTAATTAGCTCGATGGCACTGCATCGAGATCGAAGCAATGTATACTTACTTAGTTATTGTGATCGGATACGAAATCCGAGATCCAACTGCTGCTGAAGTCACTTCTTCAGAGTTATTTATAGCACTGAAAAAGAGACAGGCAAGAATTTGGAGTTCATGTAACTTAGAATGTAATTTGAAGGAGATTAAATAAGATGCTTGAAAACGATAATAATCTTTGACAGGCACATGAGACTCTTCTTAATTTCTTACTCATGCCATACTTGCTGTAACAAAGGGTGAGAGTTGAGACGCAATTTTCTCCGCGGCTAAATTGTTATTTATGGTTCTCAAGTTTTTGCATTCTGTAGAATTACCCACTTATAATTGAGTGCCTTGAGTCACAGATGGTTTTCCTGATAAAATCATTCTTACCAGAGACTTCGCTTGGTGAAAACTGGAGAGTTTCAAGCGGCCGTTTCTGACGTCAGACGGAAGGCCTCTAAAGTGGATCATGCTGAGAAAAGTGGCCAGGCGGCCCTCACTGTGTAGCTGGAGGCACCGAAGAAGTTATTTCATTCAAGCTTTGCTGAATCATTTGTCCCGATGTCATACAAATGAGCTGGGCAGATGTGAGAACGATGATAATTTGGATGATTCGCCCGACTCGCCGCACTGCCTCAACTTTTGGAACTGGGTCACGTCGCGGGAGCAATCATGGCAGCCTTCCACAAAACCTGAGTTATTACGACTCTTTCATTAAGGACTTATCACATCTCTGATTGATTGTTTTGGGCAAAATTTGAGGTGAGCTTTGTTCTGTGATAGTGTTCCGAGTTGGAGTGGACTTATGACCTATTGTAATTCTGAAGACAAGGTTTGTTGCGTTAAAATACACATTCGCGAGTCTATCAAACATGTTTGCACAAATTGAGCATTTGCTTTTGACAATGATAATGACTGGTTCCAATCCTGAGTGTCCTTTAAAAGAAGAAATGGAAAATTGGTGCGTCTTCTAGAGGAGAGTACAGCAGTATGGTGGCGTTAACTTCCACTCGAGGTCTGCGGTTAGTAATGAACAAAATTGACACCCAACAAACAGTGCAAGGAACTGTGTGTCGCACAGGTGAGATGACCACCCATTCAGGTAAATAATTAAGCGAAAGCTAGGGATCCTTAATTGTCTCATTAATTTTTCAAATAACTAAAGGGCTGATGAAACTCAATGTACGTGCGAGTTGTACGGAGCAAAGCGTGCGATGTAAGTTCAGTTATTGCTCTGTGTTTTGTATCTCATATTGTCTTCTTTGCAAACGTATTCACTGTCATTTCTATCAATACTACATGAAAAACGCCAGGTGTCTCAAAAAATTTATCAGTAAATTTATATATATGTTTGGTGAGCGTAATTCTTCTTATGTTATTACAATGGAAATCTGCTTTCTTGGTTGGTATCATAAAAACCACTAAAATGATTTAAAAAATATGGCATCCGCTCAATTTTGTCTATAAGTTAAAAAATATTGCGTGAAAATTGAATCTATTGTTGCTAAGTAAAATGCAGCTTATCGCGAGGAAAAGTTATTGGAAATTTTTTCAAAAACTTCTTGGCTAATAATAATTAAATAATAATATACAGTTGTTGCTTGCTTGATTGGTGCGTGTTTCTAGGACGTTCTTAAGGATGCGTAACGACCGTAACTGTGATAAGAGTTCCCCAGTGCGCAAGCAAAAGAAATTTTAACCTTGGCCAGTAATAGGATGGATATACAGGGTGGTTGTTAAAAAATAGAAACCCTTTTGAATTTCACTAACTTCTTAAATATATGAAATAGGAGACTATAACATAAAACAAATGAAAAGACAGAATTCAATGTTTTCTTACGTATCTGGTATACCCTCCAAATAAGCATAAACATCAAGGGAGCAGAAGAGATGATTATTGTAATCAGCAAACATGGCACAACTAACTCTTCGACAACGTGAGTTCTTCATCGAAGAAATGATGAAAGTTGGATCCATCGTCGGGACTCAGAGGAAATTCTTCTCGGAATACCGATTCGAACCCAACAAAATAATGATTCAGGGGAACTTCCAAAGTGGCAGTCCTAGTTTATTGTAAGAAATATTAATAAACATAGATCTGTAAGAAAATTTTTTGAACGCATAGCGGAAAATGTTGACATGTATCGCAGCTCGGGGCGGGCATTTTGAAGCGGAGGTCCAGCAAAGTAAAAAATGAAAATTTAACGTTTCATCTTTCCAATAATATGTACCAGTTTTATTTCCCTATCCTTCGGTCAAAAATTTTATAGCAATTTAAAAGGCATACGTTTTTAGCAACCACGCTGTATATGCTCGCATCTATACTTTGAGTCTTATTCAAAGAAACTACCCAATCCCGTCATTTTTGACGGGTCGTGTACACTAGTAGATCAATATAATGCTCAAAACAGCATAAATAAGCGGAGAATAATACAAAGAAGAGTCAGAGATTATTTTTGCATAATCATGCTGAAACTCATTTACCCGATTTATTAAAGTGCTCGCTGCCTTCAAGCCTTTTTAAACAATTATCACCGATCATTTCTCTGTAGATATCAGTTCATCTGGTGTAGCAGTGCTGCACACCGCGAAGTTGATAGTGTGAATCATGAAATAACCAGCATGACTTGATTTATAACTGTTGACTGTATGATAGCAAACGCGAGATTCTGCCATCTTGCAGTCTATTCCTGAAAATAGTTACACTTTTGCAGTCAATTCCTGAAAAAAGTTATACTTCTACGGTTTATTCCTGAAAAGTTCGAAAGAATCTTAAAGCAAGCTCACTCTTGAAAAAAATGAGCACCAATGCTGCAAAAACAGCCTCTTTTGGTTGCCTTTTCGTTTTTCTGTCGCACTTTGGAGCGATCTTGAGATTAAGTCGGTAGCACAGATACATGATGCAACTACTTCGTATCCGTGTTTTATAATACTCTGTAATGCGTGACATGGGAGATGTTTCCCTTTTTCATTTAAAACAGTTTTCAATGATGAAAACAATTTTAAGTGTGCTTCAAAAATGATGCGTACATTTTTGAAGTCACGGAAACACCATACAGATAGTTTTGTTTAATAAGCGTATGTTATTATTTACTTCATTTGCTTGGGACCAAACTTCTACCACTTGTCGATAAGAGGCCGTCATTATTTTAACCGTACATTAAATAAGTAATTTTCGACTTTCCGACGAGCTATTCCTGCCGTAAATGGCCGCATTATGTTAATGGCACGTGGCGGAGGCCTCCAGCCGATACAGGGGATTTGCGGTCTAATTACATCATCTACCTCCATGGTAACTATTTTGGGGAAATGTTTCATTTCTAAAGAAGTTTTTCCCCGTTTTCTCAAGCATTTTCAAGGCTAAGCTCGTTGACAACATAAAAGTGCTCTGAATCGACGCATAAACTTATGCGCACTACTCGCCGCATTTTGAGAAAGACAAATTAAATGAAGTAGAATTGATTCTCTTTGCAGAGCAAGGGATTAATGTCTTGTAGAGAGTAATTACTACTTTCGCACTAAATAGCAATGCTAAATCGTGCATTTTCGATTGTTGTCGTACTTTAATAATCCTACGAGTTCTTCTGGATTAAGGAGGCCGGTATCATTTACTCTCATTGTTCATGATGGAAAAATAATAATAACCAATATTAATCATCATTTGCTTAGCATACTGGCCAAACGTATTTGCTTTTTTTGAAAGCTGTTCAATTATAGTTCTTGGTTGTTAATTGATATTTTATAACTTCGTCTAGCCTAAACCTACCGAAACTTCACCATCGTACTACCTGTGGTTTTAATTTTAGAGTAAAACCAAAGCGTTCATCTCGCCTTATTTGAAATGAACCCGAACCGACTTAAACTTATCTAACACGTCTTAGCCTCTCAAAGCCCATCTCAACATCGCAATATTTATCAAGTTCCACATTAAAACAACCCTCAAAACAAATAAGGTAGAAAGTCCGGAAGGAATTCGACGTCTACATTTCATTGCTCGCTGGCGCACTTCAACGCGAAGAAGGTCATCCTAAGCATCAAAATTTAGCTTAGCGAATTTCCAATACGCGCGAATACGTTAATGCTTGGAAATAGCCTGACATTTTTGTTCTGAATCAGTAGGGAAGGCTCCATCTGAGAGCTTGTAACTAAGTAGAGTTTTGGGTTACCATGCTTTCTAGGTGGAGTCTAATAATAATCTTACGTAATAGTTCCCTTGTGGGTGTATTCATTTAAATATTTATTTGGTGTCTGCTTCTTCCGTCTCTCTGTCATGCTCATAAGGACACTTAAAGACCGTATTTGTGATGCGAGTTTCACCAGTGCGCAAGTAGAAGAATATTTTAATCGTGGTTTCTACTAGGATGGATATATTTGTTTTTCAATCACGCCTGGAAAATATACTCAAAGAAGAATATTGAATTCCGTCATTTTTGGCGGGCCGTGTACCCTAGTAAATAATAACCAGAAAAAATTCTGGCCAGATGATTTCATGTCTTCATAGTTGTTGGTGTCGATTATACGAAAGTATTTGATCAGATTAAGTATCCACAATTTTAAGGTATTACTTTTCGTGCAGATACTTGTTTGAGTCTAATTAGTCTTGAACCCTTGTAGGACTCTCTGCTGTCGGCATATATTGCAGTACATGAACTGAGTCTACCCTAAAGCTAATGAAAGTAGTACTTGTTGTAATTTACTAATGATAACAGTATTTACCGACATAGTTCGATTATAATTACAGGCCCTGTTTTCATGTTTGTTTCGAACGCTGCGTGTTTTACTGCTAGGTTTCAATACCCAAAACCAAACGCAACATAATCTACCTCGACCTAAATTTTGATCACTCAGCGCAAGCTCTACAAAAAAATATTATTTTATTTAAATGACCTAAAACCAATCTAACTTGACCTATTTTAGCTCAACCTTTCCATGTTTTCCATGTTTCAATTAAAAAAACTTAAAAATAAAATCCAAAGAAAACTCGGAGAGTCTTCCCTATCACTTTGTTCATGGGTTTTAGGCCATCCACTGCGCGGTGCATATGCACGGACGACAATCTAATGCCAGAAATTCTTCATTTTAGTATAATGTTTATCCTGAATGCAAGATAAGAAATACAACATTGATTATGGAAACCAAAATAAAGTCATGAGGAACTTATAATTCTCATTAAAAGCAATTTTGAAAATGATTTCAAATACAATACATTACACGAAAGGGAGAGAAATAACGATCTAATTCGAGATCTCATCACAGCTCAGACGAATCAACCACAAAAGAAAAGTAAAACGTCACAAAAATAACGGATGGGGCGGCAGACGAGCGTCAGGGAGAGCTAATGAAGCCTCGTAACTGCCACGCTTGTAAGAGTGATCCGAAGACGGCGTCTCGTCGATATTTTAGAGATAATTGATAACTGAGAAAGTTTGGACAGGCGAGCATCGGGGGCTGAGAGCGACAAGCAATTTGAGGGGGTAATGTGTGGTAATAGGCACCATGCTACCGATGGATGGGCATTTCAATTTTCTCTTGATTTATGACGTTAATGGCCCTCAGAAATTACATGGCTGATGTCCGAGGAAACAAGAATGTGCTGCCATAGGCCGCAGGACCAGGGCAATGCCCGTTCTCACATCCAACTTTTCTCCCACCCGTGCCCTGACATCGAGGCAGATTTTTTTGCCTGATGAAGAAATTGAAAGGCCTCGTCCACTTTGATTGTGCTCGAAGATATCCCTGGCCTGAACTTGTAAGTGTACGTTTTTCTAAATATCCTTTAGTTCATTGTCTCTTTGATGAGTTAGCGCGGGCAGACTCGTGGAAATAGAGCATCTAGAAGTGCCCCTCAAAATGAACGTACTGTGAGGTGAAGCTTGGGCGATTGTAAATTATATTCAAAGGATGATGTCTTTTGATGATTATCAGGTGTAACGTCCAGACGTTATGATGAAACAGATAATGAAAATGCATGCACATCGTCACAATCCCTAATCTTTACACAATTAGAAGAAACAAAGTCAAAATTGGAGAGTTGCAATACATATTTTACAGGAAAAATGTACGACGATAATTTTCAGGTTATTATGAGCTAGGAGACGAACAAATTTGGTCGAGCCGACACTTCGATGGTTTACACAAAGCCTAAAAACTGGCATCCGGAGAATATTGTGTTTCAGGTTTCAGAACATTTCTAAAATATTTTTCAGCGTAAATATAATGCGTGTGAATGAACTTGCAAAACTCGAAGCATTTAAGAAAATTTCATGTGGTGAATAATGCGTGAGTTCAAATGAAGTATTGTCAGAACATTTATAAGATTTTTCACAAAGGATTATTCAGTAAGGGAAACAAACGAGTGAAGGGCTTACATATACAAGATTCCTCACAAAAGAAAGGGAAAACAAACGAGTGAAGGGCTTACATATACAAGATTCCTCACAAAAGAAAGGGAAAACAAACGAGTGAAGGGCTTACATATACAAGATTCCTCACAAAAGAAAGGGAAAACAAACGAGTGAAGGGCTTACATATACAAGATTCCTCACAAAAGAAAGGGAAAACAAACGAGTGAAGGGCTTACATATACAAGATTCCTCACAAAAGAAAGGGAAAACAAACGAGTGAAGGGCTTACATATACAAGATTCCTCACAAAAGAAAGGGAAAACAAACGAGTGAAGGGCTTACATATACAAGATTCCTTACAAAAAAATGGGGAAACAAACGAGTGAAGGATTGAAATTGTCCATTAAGAAACGAAATAAAGGCTGCAGGGCAGTGCGGCACACACCCCCCGAGGGCACGGGAGCCACGCGAAGTGAGGCCGGCGAGCGACCGAGCGGTTGTGTGTCGGAACTGCTCCCGCTCGTCAGGCGCTGTTTACAGCTGATTTTATGAGTAAAAGGCGTCAATGATGAAATTGCCTCTCATAATTTGATAATTTGAGCCTTAAACAACTGCCACGAACACTGGAGAAGCAAGGCTGACGAGTTTCGACAAGGCGACCGCTAAATGCCGAGTAATTAGAGAAAATTGACCCCTTCTGTAAGGAAGGTGCGGTTGCTTGCACTTCAGCTTATAAACTCCACTAAGTTTTGCGTTAAACATATGTGCTCGGTTTAGCAGGTGCTAATAAATAATCTCCATGCGTTGTTGATTAAGTCATCAGCTGTCAAGATAATCTCTACGGAAGGGTAATTTTTTGAGCGCAAAGCACGCATTTGGAAGGCATCTTGAACTCAGTTTTGGTTGAGCTTAAAAGCCACAAAGAAAAATTATCTGATCATTACCTGTTGTAGAGGACAAGGAGCTTTAGTGCTTCACATTTCTTAATCTTGCCGCTCACAAGGCTAATAAGAAACAACAGGAAGTCATGATTACACCCCAACATATTTCATCGTCATCGGGGCTCGAAAACGCGACGACTTCCAATCAAGAAAGGTCTGATCCGTCGCTTCTGGAGCAAGGCTCCCACTTTAGTCACGCAAACAGAATAACTCTTGAAGCTAATGGGGGCAAAAGACCGTTCGTTTGCTGTGATTCTCCCCACATGACGGCAGAACTTTGAGAAGAATTAGAAGTTACGCATGCTACACTACAACTCTGAGCGCTGACTACTGCATGTTTATCATCCCCTTCAATTCCCGCATAACTATCGGCAGCCGTGACTCTTGGCCGTGACTCGTCATTAATTCATGCCAGAAGATTACATTTGACTGAAAATGAATTTAAGTTAGGTTTTATTTATGCTGAAAGCCAATGATCTTTGTAGAGATGAGTAAAAATAGTATTAATTGAAAAATACAAGGGTTTTCAAAATTTGAATTTTGATGAAGATGGGCTAAAGCAGAAAATGGCTGTTCAAGGTATGCGGTGAGGAATGCGCAGAGAACGACTGCCTTAAGTCAACTGGAAATAGGATACAACACGAAGCGTGCCGAGTGTATTTCTAAGTGTTGTCATATTTCTTTAGGTTATCACGCTCTGAAATAATACGCACAATTAAAGAACGAGAACAAGTGATGTGTAACATAACTTCATAATGACACGGAAAGTTAGTCGCTTGAACAGAAATATTGGGAGTCGCCAATCATATTTAAACCTTTCGTTTCTAAGTATTCCACTCTGTACCAGTCAATGGCCCTCGACAACTTGATTCACGGAAGCAATGCCTTACAATTTTGATGTTGAATTTTTTTTAACAAGTAAAAATGAACCACATGATTTACTTTACTCATTGTTATGAATATATCTATAAAACATATATATCAGCCGGCGCGTTATATATATATTTAAATATATAATATATATATTATATGCATATATGTATATTAAAGTGTTATATATATAATACATATATGTATACTACGTATGCAATTTTTGCGTACAACATACTCGAATAGAAAAGCACTAAATCGGATGCTGGATGCAGGATTAAAGTATTTTAGTACCATTTGAACTTATTTTTCGTTCATCTCATTGATGAAGTTTTAACGTGCACTGAGAACTTGAGTTTGCTTGGTGTGGCAGGTCGAC
This sequence comes from Morinoia aosen, assembly GCA_030386875.1. NCBI lineage: Eukaryota > Metazoa > Arthropoda > Malacostraca > Amphipoda > Talitridae > Morinoia > Morinoia aosen. Next base: position 29,421,114 of record CM059567.1, on the reverse strand, counting down.
ACGTGCGCTGACTGTGTAGGGGACATGTCCACTGCACCGTACACTGTACACCTGTGAACTGGACACTGTGTCTGTGTACTGTACTTGTGGTACGTGCACTGTCCCTAAACATTGCACGTTGCTCCTATGCACAGTACATTGTAGCCATACTTTCTACACTGGCTCTATACAGTATACTACGTCTGTGTGCCGTACACTGCGCTTATCCACTGTATCGTACTTGTGCAATCTACACAGTACCTATGCACTACGCCGTATCTGTGCACGATACACTATACATATACTCAGCATACTGCTCCTCTGCACTGTATACTACACCTATACATACACTGTCCCTGTGCACTGTACATTGTACCTGTACACTTTAAACTGTACCTGCACACTGTACATCGAACACGACACTTACACATTGTGACAGTTCGGCTCCACGAGCAGAATCTGCTGCTTTGTTTACCGTTTGAAGCTACTGTTAAACTTTTAAAGAAGAGTTCTAATTAAGGTTTTATATAAATACACATGTTTGGCCGCCAAGTAGCGTCGGTAATCAAATTTCGTTGTATGCTGGAGTTAAACTTGTAGCGCTGGACTTGTAGTCATATTTTCTGTGTTGTGGAGAAATTCACTTTACAAGAAATAGCTACATTAAACTAAATCAAAGGAGATTCGTAGATCGATGCTTACAATTATATTTTTTGTTTAACGCAGGGTTACAAACTCACAAGTCAATCCAACGCTATAATTCGTTACTGAGATGAAGTACGATATTTTAGGATAATTGTGCAATGAAATTAAAATGTAAACTGAAATTCAATTCCACAACAAAGTCTGCAACAAAATTCATCACGCAGGGCTGGGGTTTACCTTACAGAGCGTACTGAAACTCGCCCCAAAAGTGGGGGTGTTCAGCCACGTTTGTAGCATTTCAGGAGAGTGTAACTTTGCGATTTATACCCGTCAATGCTTGCTATAGACCGGGGTACAGAGTTTCAGCGTTGAGGATCTTACTTCCTTACTTCGTTAAACGTAAAATGAAAAACCAAAGGAAGTGGCGACAAAGGCAGCTGATGACCCACTAGACCGGTATTCCTGACTACGGTCATTAGTTAGACACACGAGTTCATTATCAACACAATTCAAATCGGTCCAAGTATTTTTAATTTAATCATGTATACAAAATATAACAGCGTTACAAATAATGTGACTTCCACAGTAATAGGTAATTATTTCTCTCCTAATGTATACAATTCATTCGCTAACGGAAGACTGAAAATCTCAAGTGCGGTTCGGGTAAGTGTTTCATATTTTTGAAAAGAAGCTCTTGATTTAAAAAAAATAAATTACGGCATGCGATGCACGGAAAAACGTGTGGTAATCTGTTTCATGAGTTAAACGAAGATTGAAATCTAGTTATACAGCAAGTTTATCTATTACAGCGCGAGTGCCCCACATGCACGGTAATGAATCAGTACTGAACTACTGAACTCATTCATCTTACATTTAGCCTGATACCTTACTTTAAGAATGGTCAAATGGTCAGTGGAGAGTCATGGAGCAAATTCATACTAAGAAACAAGATCGCCAGTTTCCAGGTGGTTCAATGGCGTGCAGCGTACGCAAGATAAGAGTTATGAGTTAGGCTCGTACGAAGGTTAAAGACTGATTAGCTGCAAAAGTTCCTTCCCATAATTAAACTGTTAGCATCTTCACATGTAAACACCTTTGTTGTGGTTAGAGAAACTTAAACTAAATTTTAAGGTAATCTAATCTAGCGTAAACTGGCAAGTAACTGGAGAGTATTTCTGGTCATTATCGTCATGTGGTCACCAACGACTATGGGGATTCGTGGAGCGCTCTACGTCAAAAATTAGAAAATGGACTTCGCCCTATCCCCAAAAGAAATTTCATTCGAACCTCGTACACCCTGAAATTAAAATGCCCTCATATAGCCAATGTCCTATAATTTACCTGGACTTTTCTCGCACTCTCTGGAAAATCGTCTCGCACACTCAGAGTGTTCGAACACCCCAGGTTAGGAGCCCCTGTTCTACATCATCATGTGCGTTACGATACTTCAATTTTTACCTGATTAGACAGTTTTAGTGATCCCAACATTAAGATGGCTGCCTTCAAATATTAATGCATAAGGTAAAGCATACACTATACAATATTAACACTCCTGTTAGAACGAATGTAAACCTGTGAAGAGGTACACACCACCTAATGTTAACACTCTTTTTATTACACACTTTAACACGTTCCATTCGTATAGGGCCATATGTATACCATTCGGTAAATTGCTCATTCACATACCTGTATAAATGAATGACATTTCATCGGATTCGCGATCTTTTTAAAAATAACTATTATCATACAATGTGAAACGTTAACGTGCAATTGCATTTTCATATTTCTTATGAAGGATAAAAATGTATTCAAGCCGTAAAGTAGATTATCCAATTCTAATGCTTACAATCCAACGAAACCTATCGTAAACAACCGTGGAAACGTAGTGAACGTGTTAAACACGCCTGTTATCACACGTCAACAGCGATCTATTTAGAAAGTGAAAGAACGCACCACATGCCACGTTCCGTACCATCCTTCAAGTTATAGCTAAGCAGACAATCGTGGTGCCCCAACATTAACATGCCTGCCTCAATGCTTCAATATAGACCTGCGGAGAGTCATGGAACACGCAATTATAATGTAACCTGTTACTGAGGCTACCAGAACCGAGAAGTGATTTCCCAGAGCCTGAAGGCATCCCTCAGCCTGCTGGTCATTTAATTCTTTCCAGCGGTCAAGTCCGGCGAGGAAGGCACATCATCCGTGCCCTAATTTATTGCAAATTACTTGTTGGGCTCGTCGTTTGTATCCTGGCCCTGTCTCTCCGTAATTGGAGAGCGTGCATTATAATACATTGCTGTGACACTTTAATTACGAACATATGGAAGCAATGTAAACGTATCAGGACCTCGGGACATGAGATGCCGGGTTCATGTCATAAACGATCGCGGTCATAACTTCGCTTCAGAGATTCATTGTGAGTGAATGAGACGATGTCAGAAATGCTGATCGAGCATACCATCCTCGTTAAAGATCGGACTTGGGCAATGAGCACCATCAACGACAGCATCCTTAAATGCTGAAAGAATTCCAGGTCTCTAGAAACTGCACGGCCTATTTAGACGTAATTCTCTTAACGGTTTCTTAACTGCTTGAAATTAATTTTTAACGCATCGATTATTGCGGACGATGCTGAAACTCTCCATTGGCTCATTAGCATGAGACACCTGCGAGCGGAGGTCTGAGATCATCCTTATTCATGTAGAACAGATGGAGAAAACTAGGAAGCGTCTGCACATATGTTCTTCCTAAGGTGACAATCGTTCTGGGTTCCTCGCAAGCTCAAATTCTACCATAACAAACGCATATCTCTACAAAACACGAACGTTTTAGCGTCAGTTGCATAATTGTTCTGTGTTTTGGTCCTCGCGTGTACAAATTCTACCATAGCAAACGAATATCTCTACAAAACACGAATGTTTTAGCGTCAGTTGAGTAGAAAACTTGGGTCGCACTGCCAGTTTCACGAGAGACGCAGGCAGCGGAGTTGCCGTGCGCCTGAGAGCGCAGGAGAGCGTGTGTTCGCGCGGTGCGACGGAGCAACAGGAGCCGCCGCGTCAGTGGCGCCCGTCTATCGAAAAGGTGCCAGTGATTGCCTCATTTATATCGGCGTACTTAGTGTCCGCCCTGCGACTGATTGCGTCGACATCCGCACAAGCGCGCAGTCATGCAGCCGAAGCAGCTCCTACAAAGACAATCTGGGCTCCTCGTCGCAAAGAATAGACGCGTGATGGGCCTGAGAGTGCAATTATCGAAGCTCAAGATCCAAAGGGTGCTGAGAGCAGCTAGCGTTCACTGTCGATGCTAACGTTGATAAATGTGCTCTTGGCCACCAGAATACATTCAGGAGCAGTAGACCATGCAACGCTTATTGTCTTCTATTTTCTCGCAAATTCTCGGCTAACACAAGATTAATAACACCTTATTCTGAAGTTACTTTATTTTGAGTGGCACTAGCTCTCTTGCTTGCTAGACAACTGCATGTATTTCATTTCAGTCTCTTTTCAAACGAAAACTTTTTATTAATTTCTGACGACTTGTTCTCCCATATCCAACATCAGTGTATTTCGTTGAATTCGTAGCACATGACAGGTTGTTTTGAGTCCTAATGATTGAAATTTTCACTTTAGTAAGCAGAGCCTTATTATCGCATCAGTGTCACTGACAAGGAATCGTGTAGCATTGAAGACGGTGTGATTCGTTCTTCGCATCTTCTAGGAAGTGCAGCCTTGCTAAGTATAAAGCTGCCAGTTCCAGACGCACGATTTTTTCGACTGTCAGGTCCGTCAACATGTACGCGAGTTGTTTTTAAGACGTTCATGGAACTTTTATCAATTATGTCATACGACTAGAAACTCTCTTATATTGAAGGCCGACTCAAATCTCACTACTGAGCCAATCCATTGGCCGAGCATTCCTTAAGTCGGTAGGTTATTGACGAATCCTCTTACCTTGAGGGTAAAACTCAGCCTCCGACATGGAGCACCTTTCATCGGCCTCATCTCGAGCCAAAAAAAGTTGGTCGATAGACAGTCGGCTTCCAAGGGCGATGTTCCTACCGAAGAAGTGCGAGTTTTGACACATCCTGATTAAGGCCATTGATTAGTAAAGCAACAGCAGCACCGGCGCTCCATTGGAGGCGTCAAGAAATGAAAAATCACAGTCCATGGCCGAGCGCTCGAGGCAAACCCTTCTTGCTTTGATTGGTTGCGGGCCTTCTCTATAGAATTTTGATTGCTCTCTTTCATATGCTAAATAAGTCTTCAGTACTAACTCACTTGATGCTGACACCGTCGAAATGATAATTAATTAGTCACTACAACTCATGGGATATAAGTTCATAGAAAGTACAAGACGGTATCTCTTGGCCTTATTTTCAGTGATAAAAGTTTTCTCTCGTATTGTCTTATGATGTGGAAGCTACTACGTCAAACTCAGATTGTTAATACATCCGTACATATGTTTTCGAGAAAAAAAATGAATCTGAGCAATTTCATATCGTAAATTTTCTTGCGGCGTTCTTCACACAAGGCAAGAGCAACCAGTGTTAATTAAAAAAGCTAAATGTTTTGACAGATACGTGAAGTCGACCCAACAAAAGAGCGAATAAAACTCGACCGCAGAGCTCCCTTTGCTTGACCTCACCATCTCGTAACTGAAACTTGACTTAAGGGTTGTGTGTGAGTGATCTTCTAGTAACCTTCCAGTGTCCAATGCGGTCGTAATGCACCATAAAGAGAGCACGATACTCCATACAAGGGACGCTAGTGGCTAAGTGAGCATCTGCGATGCTACACGGCGCGAAACTCCGGTAGCTTGCTGAAGCTGCTCCCGCTGTTTTATGAACCCTAATGAACGGTCATAAGCGGACACTCAGAGTCCTGCAGAGACGGGCTCATCTCGAACACAAATGGACTTCGCTGCGGACAACCATCTCATCTGGGACGGGTAAGTGGGCAACCAACTGAGGCTCAAATGCCCCCGCTCATCAGGAAAGGTGGCCTTTCAGACGGGAGAAATATGATGATGGCATTGAAAGTTCAAGACCTGGCGCTGCTCAGCAGAAATAACAAATCGGGGCCCTTACTTCGCTGGCTACCGTAACAAGAAGAGTGTGCCAAGGAAATATTTTTGGAGTTCACGCTACTTCAGAGTAGTGATGATGAAAATAAAGTGAATCGAAATAAATTAGTGGTCCCTTCGATCTGATGGTCCCCTGAAGGTTGAAAGGTTGAAGAAATAAAACTTATTCGTCAAGGGGAATTTGGTTAAAGCTTCTACCTGGACGCCTCCGCCATTCTTTTATATTGTAGAAGAGAATGAAAGTGAGAGGTTTCTAAGCTATGGAGCTGCTCGGAAATTTACTTTTAAAAATGCTGTCAGAGACTGAAAATTGTTGGAAATGACGATCGACGGTGACATGTTGCTTCTTTTATTCTCAAAACAACCATGAGGTCTTGATTAAAATGAAAGCTAGGTGAGCCTATCTTGAGCTGCGAGGTCTGTAACTGCACGATACCTAAATACTGGTGGTCTTAGAAAATAAATGCACATCAGGATAAAGGATATGCTTTATTTCACACGAACTTATTCAACAATAATATGAAATGAACGCTTGGCTTCAAAAATGATTGCTAAAGCTCTGTCTTCTTATTTATCCTTCAATTAATCGCGTGAACAAACTACAACATATTTAATACGTATTTTAGAACTTCTCAAATTCAGTGTTGGATGCATATGTTCTACAGGCTTCACGATCCATTCAATCTTTCTTGTATTGAAGTGTCAGGTGTGGATTCGAAAAAAAATCCAGAAAATAAATTATATTAAAAATAGAAATTCAGACCCGTTCTTTAGTATGAGTTATTCACATATCAGTGTGTGGCGTTATCAAAATAATAACGAGACTCTTTATCGTATATATAATTTCCTTATATTTTCAACTAAAGCCGCTAATTTCCTACTTAGTACGTTTAACGCGATGGATTTAACTTAAGTTCAATTTTCAACTCAAATTTAACGTTAATTGTTGGAAGCAATTTTGAACATAACAATATTAACAAGATCGTGCCTTCATTTAGCTTTAAGTAAGTATTTGTAAAAATTGAGTTTGAGACTGCTGGTCGGTCCACAGTAGTATGAAAATTCCCTCCGTGACCACCGGCGGCTCACGCGGCAGTTGAAGCGTCAAATGTTAATGACAGAGAGGCTGAGCAATGCTAGTAACTGATAAAGTGGGACTATTATTTAGGGGAATAATCAGTCATAGTTTGACTCGTTTAAAAAATTATTGGAAATTTTCTACAGCATAATTAACCCAGCATATCTTAACCTAACCTTTTCCTACCAATTCACTTTAAGCTATTCTATGTTTTCTAATTTATCCTCATTCATCCCGAACCGGTAATTTTAAAAATGCAGCCCCTGATAGGTACTTGGAAGTTGAGCTGTTTTTGTGCAGTGATTTGTCAAATCAATGACGAAAAATATAAAGCGCGCAATGTGCCTGAAAACCGAATCAATGATACTGACTTTCTCAGCAGCCAGCACAAATAAATGATCGAAAAATCCTTCGAAATGTTCGAAATAGATATTTTCATACATCTAATTATTGATGACATGACCCACAGAGGCAATTATCATACAAGTGTACTCATGTGAAGATTTGTAAAAATTGTCCCGTAATCACGAACTTCACCATGATAAGTTTCTTAAAAGCTTTCAAAGTAAAAATGCGTTCATAACAAAACGGTGACACTTATTTCCCACATTATTGGTAGTATTTAACTCACTATACATCATTTTTCGCCAAAGATCTAAATTTGCTTTGGTTATAAGTTTATTTGGAACGCCACTCAAACCTTACACACTACAGACACTAAGTGACCCATCATGCCTTCTAATGGGGTTCTAATAATGCCTTCATTCGAAATAACAGTCCCCCTACATTACTGAGTTGCGTTCCCGGTTGATCTCAACATACCGAGTCACATCTTGTGAAGTTGGTACCTGAACCCACACAACGATTGCAAATTTCTGTTTTTAAGATTAATTTCCGTACGACGAGTTGAAATTAATTCAAAAGTTATATTAAAATAAATGATTTAAAATAATTAATAGCTCGAATTTGATCAGTTTTTTTGAAAACTCTTTGCGAACCAATTATTGCTCTATGTTGAAAATAACTCGGAAATTTTTGATACCAGATGAAGTGAATGGCATAGCGGATATTAAGCGTCAAAATGTATCATGGATCGTCGTTCTTAGAGGAAAAGTTTCAAAAATTGAATACCAGCGTTCAATATGCGGTTAGAGTTCACCCTTATAGCGCCCACCTAAATTTTGAAAGACATTGACTAGTCTATTTTCTAATAAAATACATCAGTAAAATTTAATTTGCCGTAAATCACTGCATCATTGTTCGCAAATCAGTCAATTTTACAGACGAATTAAACCAACGATGCTTCCGTTTTTACGCATTGGTCTTTGATTTTATGGCTTTCAGATTGCTGGGAGTTCGAGGTGGAGCGGAGCAGGTGAACGCTGCTCCGTGCTGCCTCGAAAGTTCAACTTTAATAATATTCTGCTTAGATTTGAGTTTCTATCCGGTGTTGCTTCCTAGGGGTGACTAGGCTATATCTCTCGTTTGGATTTCTTCCGTGCTTTTGGTCCAATTCCTGTATTAACTAGTTAAACTGCCATGTGTGAACTAAAAACAAAATTGTAGTTACTAACAGATGAACAAAATCTGAAATCTAAACTTGAAATATACGCTCTTTAAACTAGTATAACTTCACCATTCGAACTCAAACTTCCTTTATTCACGGCGATTCCTTCTTTCTATGAAACAACAACTAATGGCAAGACTCATTGGTCCTATCCCAGAACTGTAGGTGAACTGGAATGGCAACTTAGTTAACTCTCTACAACGTCACCCATGTGCTACCGACACCAGATAGACTCATTATGTAATTTACTAAGAGAATATGAAAGCCGGTGTGCCGTCCTTGTACGGCTTGTTCATGTATTGAAGCGACGTCTGCGATCATTTGTTCTGATGGCCCGTGCACTCGGCTGGCATGAGGCGAGTCGGACGCCCGTCTTGGCCATTACATGGTAGCGGCTCCTCGACACTGATGGAGCGGCCCGCGCAGGCAGGCGCAGGACAGCGCAACGACTTTCAAGATTCCTCCGGATCCTCGATAAAGAAAGAAGGACAGTGCTTTGCTGGTAAAACTGAAGCAGGGATTGCAGGCACTGTGCGAGTGCGCCATGTCATGATCCTTCGTTTTACTTTGGTCAACTTATGGGATTCTTTTGATATTGCGGGACTCTGTTCAATCAACGGGAAGGTTTGAAATAGATGAATTAGGCTGATTTCTAAAAGATCTCATTTTTAGGATAAAAAGGAAAACCAGTGTAGCTATCATGATGTTTAACTATCACGTTTTTATCATGATATGCTTAGCTTACATATGTAACCTTTTTTCTTAGCTACATCCTTTTTATCCTAGAAGATTTAAAATTGCAATAATCTGTCAAATCATAAGGAAGTGAACAACATGAATTATGTAATTTGAAAAAAATTAATTATTATCTCAAGTAAATTGACGTGAATGATGAGATATTTAGCAGACATTCAATCTCAGTAAGACCGTGCTGGATAGAGAATACATCAGCTGTAGACATGTAAGGCTATGATTTTTTTTTAAACAATTTAAACAATTTAAACAATTTATTTACCACAGGAGATACAGAGGTAGGTGATACAGAGGTAGAGTTTTACTTAAGTCTAGTACAATGGTCAAATTTGAGTATAGCTACCTGTGGGCCCGAATAAGTTCAGCGACTTCTAGGGCATCCTACCATCACGCTATTCTAGGGTGTACAAAAGTTTAACCTAGTTCACTTAACCTAGTTTCGCATTAGACTGATCATTGAGATGATTAACTCGATATTTTACAAGTCGGCTATATTTAACAGTATGTTCGATAAAACGATTAAAGAGCAGAGAGAAGATTGGTTATGGTACACAAGGCAAGTTACATTATGACATTATCATTAGTTACATGTAGGAGGCAAGATTTCGACACGGTGATCTTACACTACTAGTATTCTGATAGGAAGTGAGACTCAAGATGTCTTTTGAATACTTTGTACGAATTACATTCACGGATCTCTGCAGGTATAGAGTTCCAAGTTTTGGTTCCAACGAAGAGAATACTGTGTTGCGACCTGGCCTTTGAATAATAAGGAAGCATGAATTTACTTCTATTTCGGGTTAAATGGTCGTGATGACCAGTTTGCGCAGTCAATAATTGTCTTAGGCTATTGTCGCCATCATTTCTTAATGTTTTGTAAATGAAATTACAGATGGAGATTTTGTATAGATCTGAAAGTTTAAGTATTTGTAAATTTTTGAAAGAATCATTTGTGTGAGCATTATATTCTAGGTTCTTTACCGCTCTGACAGCCCTTTTCTGCAGAGTAAGAATTTTGTTGGTTTTATTTTTATCAGTTCCGTGCCATGCTTCTATTCCGTATTGCAAGTATGGAGAAATGAGCGTTCGGTAGAGCATTTGTAAAGCTGTTTCAGGCAGAAAATTTTTAACTTTATTTAGGATTCCGATGGATTTTGATAATTTAGAACTAATATGAGTGATGTGCTCTTTGAAGGTCAGATGTTTATCTATTATGATGCCCAGAAACTTACATGAGTTGGTTTCTTCGATTTCACCTTCGCCAATTTTAATGCATGGGAGAGATACATCTTTCTTGTATGAGAAAGTAATATAATTTGTTTTATCGATATTTAGGCTTATTTTATTAGCTTTGAGCCACGATGAAACCTTGTGAAGTTCAGTATTTATACTCTCCACAATCATAGCAGGATTTTGGTTCGGAAGGACCGCAGAAAGCGTACTGTCATCGGCAAAAAGTATGAATTTGAAGAATGATGTAGATTTTACAATATCATTGATAAAAATCAGAAACAAGAGAGGCCCGAGAACAGATCCTTGTGGAACTCCATGGCTAATTGTCTGTGGGTCTGATTTTGCGTCGTCAATGACAACGTATTGTTTCCGATTTGTTAGGTATGATCTGAACCAATCATGGGCAATCCCTCGAATGCCATAACAGTGTAGTTTCGATAATAGTATTTTATGGTCCACACAATCAAATGCTTTTCGGAAGTCAAGAAATACAGAGAAGACAGGCTTTCCTTCATCTATATTAGAATAGAGGAATTGTAAATGATTTAATATAGCCTGTGTTGTTGATTTTTTAGAGCGAAAACCGTATTGTTTATCGTAAAGAAATGATTTTTGTTCAAAATATTAAAAGCAACAGGTGCCCTCTAACAGGTTTTATTGCCCTCTGAGGACTGTTTTTACAAGTTAGTTAATCAAGGAATGACACCTGTTGCTTTTAATGTACGCAAGAGCGTGTAATATTATTACGTAAGTATTAACGTTAACCGCACATCAAAAATATAGAATAAATACTAGAATAGGTTTGACTGACAGTTTCCTATTTACACTGCGTGGCAAAAGCGTCATCGATCAAGCTTGAAAATTTGGTTAGAATAGCTGCTCGAATTATAGCAGCACAAAAACTAGTGCAAAAAGACATTTTGGGTTAAAAAACTCATATGTAGCCAACCCTGGTTCATTAAATTAATTTCCTATAAATGTTAAAATTAAAATTTATCTCTGCCCGTGTCACCTCTGAAGGCACTCCACATGTGCACCATGACACTCACTGGGTGTTTTGATGCGTTAACTGCGGCGGGTTTCATAGAAGTTCAATATTCAACTCAACTTAAAGTTAATTTTAGAGATAAATTTTGAAAATAATGAAAATTAAATAAAGCTTGCCTTCATTTAGTTTTCATTAAATATTTATGAAAATTGAGTCTGTGACTGCTGGTCGTTCAGCAGCATTATGAAAATCCCCGCAGTGACGATACCGCTGGGTCACGTGGCAAAGTGTTACCGTGTACTGCGTGTTGCGTCACGACCAATTACTGAGGCGACTAAAGTTCTTTTGAAAAACGCGTCCTGGGCCGTTTGCGCGATCGACAGAATTGAAAAGCGCGTCTTGGGCCGTTCGCAAAAAGTATCTCCCATCAATTTGAAAATGCGTCCGTCATTATAAATCTCCTTCAGGTTCTGCTATGATGTCCAGTCTTTGTTTTTCCGTGTAAATGAAACATTTCCTTTTCCGTGACCTCTGTGGGTAGAAGTATTTTATCAATACATCAAACAAAAAATTTTTGATTCCTCTGGTGCTAATATTCAGTTCAGTCACTTTTTGAAGTTGAATTTTATGAACATCAGCATGCTTATTTTGGTAGCCTGGATCTGCATGGATCTGATATCACTTCTCGTCTTCGAATTTTGTCACTGTGAACAAGCTTTTATTTTTTGGTGGTCCTGTACGAGAGGAAGTGTAGTGGCTACTTCTTCAGGAGGTAAATGGCCACCCTTGTCCCTCGCGGGTCTGCCACCGCACGATATTAAAAACAATCTTTTATACTATATCGTGGCGAGGGCACAGGTTTTTTCTTGCACTTAAGGGTTGTTTTAATCCATTCTGGTAGATACCTAGAATCCAAGTTATAAGACACAACAGTTGATGAGAAAGTGTATCAAGGTACCGGAGAACAACGTGTAGGAAATCACTTTTCTCTAATTTCGAGTTGCTCGCTGCGGCGAAGTGTGATGGCGAACAGCAGAGCGAAGAGGGCTCTAGAGCACTACGTTATCACAAGCTTCTGCAATTTTATCATGTTTAGATTACAAGATAATTTTTTACTCAAAATCACGTGTAATATTGTTTTCTGCGTTCAAAATGCTCAAAATTTTCCAGCGTCTGGGCTAATTTCAAATATTAACGCCCAAGAATCTTTCTGAATAATGATACCCATAAAAATGACTACAAAAATGACAATCCTCATAGTCATGTCTTTGAAGTAGAGTTTCTGACATTCTGCATGCTGGTTAAGGACATAATTTTGGCTCTAGAGGCTAACTTAGCCACTTCAGTACGTCTGTGCTAAAAATTCACACGGTTCAACGAGCTCTTAAATAGGTCACCACTACCAGTATAGCTTCATGTACGGTAACAGATGGTTAACCGGTGGTAAACCGGTTCAGCTAATGTTTTTATCGAATTTCGTCTATAGATCATTGCAAACATTATGTTAGTGAAAAAAGGCAACAATGTTCTTGCAATTTTCCTTGCTGTGTAAATTGATCATTTGCTGATTGAAGAAATAGCATTGTTAACTTATGACGCTGTTGTCAGTGAAGAAATGTCGGTAATTAGAGACGAGCAGCTCTCGCCAGCGAAGATGACAAGTCTGCTTAAAAATATTAAATTACAAAATTTACGTAGTTGAGTGAACATAACATATACTGAGGCTTATTTCAAGAAAAAAATGAAAGAGTGAGAGGAAAAACAATGGCAGGGTTTTCTCTTTTCAGGTACATTTGGCAAAAATGATTAAAAATGCTCAACGGAGTCTATTACAAGAAAAATAATGCATAGAGCGTGAACAAAAAACTAGTGAAGGCTGTGTTTTGTAAAATTTCAATTTCAGAATTCATGTTTATGAGCAATTTGTATTTTATGCTTTTAGACTACTTTTTGTCGGAACCACGTTGTTACTTTTCATTTTAAATTGCAAACAGAAATATTCACAACGCCAGACTTTCTCAAACTCGTGCACTCGATAAAGTTTTACTACCAGATAAGCGACAAAATTGCGTCACGAGTTTAAATGGGAATACGAAGAGTCTGATCATCAAATATCGAGTAATTCACGCCAATAAGTTCACAAAGTACAAGAGATCAAGTACTTTTTAATATTCGTAATCGATTTAAAGTAAGTGTAAGAACTATAAATTTATTATGAATATAAAGAGTATTCCATTCTGGAATTATAGACAAAGATCGTCATGGGAGCAAAAGATGACTTAAGTAATTTTTTACGTTTTTCCAGGAGAAGATGCATAGGGAGAAAAGACGCTAGATCCTAGCCACCGCAAGCGTTGAGTCTCTTAAAAATTAAAATTAGAGCTTCAGTCGCTCAATTTTGACACCGACCACTACTTACACGTAAAAAATTTTTATTCACACTAAAATTATCTAAATAAGTTATAAAACTTTGGAAAAATAATTTTTTTCTGGGAATTTTGTTCAGAAAGAACTTTTTTACCATCAGCGGGAGATGGTGCGGAGGTCCTCCAGGAGACGCTGTAACGGGAACAGACTATCTTACTTGAAGGGGGAATTTATGCGCTTGTGTTTTTTGAGTCCGTTAGATGGACGAAGGAATGTATTAGCATTACACGTCGTAAAAGTATGGATCGTTATCTGCCCGGAGACATACGCGGTTAATATTACATAGTATCTCACTGCATGAATACTTGAATTGGAGACAATTTGAAATCCTAGATATTAAATCAGGAAAGGCGTTCCCCAGTCACTTGTTCACTAGATGATTACTGTTGAAATATGTGTTAGAAAAAATTACCAATTCGTTCTTTATCGTTATATTTATTCAATAGAGACTGCCGTTTATGAAAGTAGAAAGACATTCAATCTGTGTATTCGAAATAAAGATTTGATTCATATTGTTTATTTACTGGATGTTTTTTTTTCATTTTTTTTGAGATTTCCATGGCTGAGAGGTGTGTTACAGCTGTTCTGGATACACGCAAGAAGCATTTGCACAAGGGTAGGAATTTGAACTTCAATAAAATAAAAACATTTTGATTCAGCGGTGAGTATTAGAGCAAACACTTCTGGACTCAACAACAACTTCAGATGTTTTCGTGACTCATATTATTGCACTGTGAAGGACTAATGAATAGCCAAGGAGAAGGCTGAAATTCCGTTTAATTAACGTTCTCTTCTCCGTGCTAAGCCTCGCCGATTTTCGTATCATATCGCTTACGATCCATTGTCGGCGTCGTAGCTCTGGCGGCTACTAAAGGTTCTCGGCTGGAACCTAAGCATCCTATTGAAGAGCACTCCGAAGTGAACCGCGTGGCTGTGTTTGATTTCAAAGCTCATTGCAAATAATCACAACAAGAAATGAATGTGATCAGAGGTGGCCTCTCGAGATTACAGCGGCTTTACAGAAGGCTTACAATGGCATCAGAAAAGGCCTTAAGACTCTTTATGAGGGTTTATTGTCCTTCCTTTGGCATCACGGAAGCCCATCTCAATGATGCGAGCAATCATAAGCCGATTACTGCACAACAAATGCGATACATTTCAGGCGTCTACGGCCCGCACCATTCAATGCCCCCGCACACATGAGTCGTTCGGCAGTAAACACATCGAGTTATATCCCCTGAACTTTTCAAACACCAGTACCGTGCCATTTATTTTGTTAATAATCATTCTAATTACTAGAGACCTGTTGCAAACTACACGTCTGTAAAGAGAGGTTGAAGATATTTCCGTTCATTTCCTCACATTTTTTTATAATGCTGTGCAGTGTTATTCAATGATATTGACATTCTACGCTAGATTTGCTATTAGCGTTTTAGTGTACACAAGCATATGAAAAAACATCAAAATTAGTTGCTATTTAATCTTGTATAGGTTCCATTTCCGCTTGGAATTGTCCTAAAAATTCCATGGACTTGGCCATATTCCATCTCGTTGAGCACCACTACAGGTCTGCAAAATTCAGGCAGCCGATTGGATTTTAAGACCATTACAATGGCTTGTTACAGCGTAGCTCCCAACGAAATCCCTCCGTTCATGTAAATCAAGTCTGTTGAGTGCAATATTTTACGTTATCACTCCCATACTACAACTTTTCTGAGAACTTGCGATTTTAGTACTAGGGAAAAAATTTTGAACTATGAATTCCAAGCTTTCCAAGTTTAGGATCTCGACTAAACCAGATCACGAACGTCCTTTTCATGGACGCGAGCAACAATTCTGTCGTCTGCAGATTTCTCTGCGAAATTAACCTACCATTTGCAGGAGCAGGCTGGCATCGCCAGTAGCCCGGGCAGCTCTTTTGACTGTCCTCAGGCTGAGATGTGAAGTGATGTGTTTTGGCGTGAGTCTGTCTATCCACTTGATGCCTGACTACACATGAATGGCAGCAGCGCGTCTGGCCGCAGCATCTCCTGGCGCACTCCAAAGAATGAGATCTAAACAAGGCATGACTTGAAAATTCCAATTTGGGCTTGCTTTTTGTCATGCTAGGTGTGCTCACAAGCACACGCAAGGAGTGAGTCTGAGACGACTAGAAGGAAAAAAAGATCACTTCTATCGAACGCACGTGAGATTTTTTTATTGTGTATTCGCGTAAACGGAATTATTTGAAGAGGATTCTTCGTTGTTGTAGGAAATCATTTGATCTAATCGAATGCTTGAAAAGTTTTAGTCGTGTGTGGCATGTGATTTAAGTGCACCATTCTTTGGAAGAAAAAATTCGGAAGCTAGTGTGCAATGAGTGTGTGTTCTACGACGTGAAGCAAGTCATTTGTATCAAAAATTGAATTTTGCTAATGGTTTCATATTAAAAAACTGAGAAATATTCAGCTCATGGCCATCGTACGGTTGTATTATGTGTAACTAGGCCATTGAGTTCACCGCTATGTTTTAATCTCAACTGAAAATTACAATATTTCTTTCCCGACGGCGTAATTTTTACTCAACGCTCCACCTCGAGAAATTTTTACACAGATGTTCTTATTACAGCAGCGAACTCTCGTCCCGCGTTCTTTTACGGTCATGTTGCTGAATTATGAGGCATAGCGTACACCGTAATTTTTGGTCTCTCTCGTCGTTCATCACGAGCATAGCTCGCCTGTGATTACAATACACATCTCGGGATATGCGCATGACGCTAATTTTCTCGCTGCAACTTTAATGGTCGCGGCAGGTGCCATTACAGATCCGAAAAGGCGACATGCGATGGCCACTATTGTCGTCCGGCGAGGCCCTCGACGCCGGTGTACGCTGAACAGAACACTGAATAAAGTATTCAATGCAAAAATTAATGAAATATTAAATTTTTTGCCAATAGGAGACAACCCAAGAGTCTTACCAGCACTTGCTGATGGTTTCAGCACATAAAAATCTGCGCGATTCTTACAAAAGATTTTACTCGAAGTATGCAACACTAGGGTATAGAAAAAAATTATAGCGTTGTGCTCCTAAATTCATAAAAACTGAACCAATTCCTATTATACGAGTACTCTTCAGAGATTCTCTTCTGACTACACACAATTTGTAACAGGAGCGAGATGATCCAACTAACGCTTTGAACCACAGAGATGAAAAAAGTTGCTATTTAGCTCAGCCTAAGGAATACACTACACGAAGTAAACCTTGCAGATCTTTGAGACCGAGTTTCTGAAGCTATTTTGCCTTTTTAATACCATGCTATTAAAGTAATAGTGTTAATTCAGGTTTGAAACGCTCTATTTTAAACTTAGCAAGTTGAGTTTTGAGTCACTTACTCTCGCCTCAAACACTGAACTCAGCTTATTTGTCCTTGGTCTGAGAGTGGAGTGTTTGGCAGAACAATGCAAAAGATTAGCATTTACGAAGTTAATCATCCTAAGACGCTTCAAAATCTGAGTTTTATGCCACCTTATGCAACCAAGACTTACATTTCTCAGGAGCAGGTCGATTGCAATTCCCGGAGAATAATTCAACTCTAATCTTTCGACTTTTCAGTTGCCCTTCAACACACGCCTCCAGCCGACATAATGGGATAGTTCACCCCAATGCACCTTCAGGTGAGGAAAAAAGTAACCCTGTTTGTGCCTTGAAAACGAATGTCAGGTTGTCGTCCGCCAGCTCTATGGAATGGCATGAAACTCCCCAATATTTCACACTGAAGTGTGACATAAGTCATTCATGATGTATCTTGAGTCGGGACAGAAGTACTACATGTACCAATACTGCAGTAAAAACTCTCCTGTGTCGTTATATTTAACAATGTTATTCCTACTCCAACGGTACATTTGACAAGCATGATTTTGCAAGTGAAGCAATATATAGAAAGGAGACACTAACATTTAATGTGGTCACATGTAAGCTCAAAGGAAGTGAGCTTTGAAAGTGAGTAGTGTAGTGAGTACTTTCGAAAGTAGTGAGTTAGTCCTCAATTTAGGAAAAAAAGTGAGTCATGTTGAAGAAGATGGCCGGAGGGCACGACGACTGTTGCTCCTCAAGCACCAGCCCGTCGCCTCATTTTCTCGCCCGGTCTCTGGATGTGCTCCCGTAATTGTGCCCAGCTCGCAATGATGATCAAAACGCGGGCAACGATAATGATTGCGGCCGACTGACAGAGATAAATCTGGATTTTGATTACTTTCGGAATGTAATGTTCACTCATGAGCCGAGTTCCATTAGTTACAGAGGAAGATGGTGCGCATGCCCAAGTTCAGTTTAACTGCAACGTCAGTTCGTGTAAGATCGCCTGATCATCGAAGTTCTGACCACGCTCCTTCGCAATTATGGCGCCAGCAAAGGCAAAATTGTGATGCCGAACTGGTAGTCAATTTATTATGCCGAGGACTGGTCATGGTTAAATTATGCGCTCCTCCAGTGATCAATGCTCAGTGAGGCTCAGTGAAAGAGCGAGGTTGTAATGCAAGTTTGGTTCTTTCAACATTTTGCTCGAGAATTACAGCATTTGCAAGCGTTATAAAGGGGAAGTAAGACGTTAAAATGAGTTTATTACGCTTAAAAGGGAAAATGTTGATCTTAATACGTTTTTAAACAATTCAGAATTAATCATTTTTCCGCTTAAAAATTTTCCATGTGAACACAGGCTTTATAATAACTTGACAATGGGGTTAAATTGGGCTTGTTAAAATGTTGAAAATGTTGAAAATAGAAATTTAAAATTGCAATCGTAAGGTTACGACTCTTAAAGTGTCTTATTTGTCCGTTGCGCTGCAGAAAATTGCTTAGAGCATAATTTTGGCATCGAAGGTGTTGACTCACCGGAGTCTTTAAGAGAACATTGTACTGGTGATCTTCACATGCCATCACTGATACCTTAAGAGACTGAGGTGTGAAGAATTTATTTTTCTTTCTTTTAAATTTGGGAATTATGTAGCCGGAAAGTGGGGGTTGAAAGTGACCGTAACAGAAAATGAACTTCTATAAAGTACAGTGCAAGCTAATTTTCATTATTTCTCTCTATCAATGAACACAATAAATGCCCAATTTTGACTGGTTCGTTAAAGCAGTTCGAATGTTGGCTTGTTTGAAAAATAAATACAGGCATGAAACAGGAAGAAAAATTACAAACACCGAAATTGATCCTTTTTACAGATTTCTCTCGTTGCCCAATTTTGTCCATGAAAAATGGAGGAAAAGCTCAGGACAAATCACTTCGAGGTGATTTATTGGGACGAATGAAGGTGCATCCTGGTATCCTGGTGCATCCTGGACGTGCTCTGGTCTCGTATCTTAGTATCTTATTTTGGTCTTCGACTCTGGTCTCGAACCCTGTTTTGTACTATATATAGTCCCTCGTATTTTGGTTTTCTGTCCTAGTTTTGTCTCCTGGTCTTGTTTCTTGATCTCCTACTTCAGCCTCGCACCCTACTTTCGCATCTTAGCCTCGTATCCTAGTCTCGCATTCTAGTCTCGCATCTTAGTCTCGCATCTTAGTCTCGCATCCTAGTCTCGCATCCTAGTCTCGCATCCTAGTCTCGTATCCTACTCTCGCATCCTAGTCTCGCATCCTAGTCTCGCATCCTAGTCTCGCATCCTAGTCTCGCATCTTAGTCTCGCATCCTACTCTCGCATCCTAGTCTCGTATCCTAGTCTCGCATCCTAGTCTCGTATCCTAGTCTCGTATCCTAGTCTCGCATCCTAGTCTCGCATCCTAGTCTCGCATCCTAGTCTCGCATCCTAGTCTCGCATCCTAGTCTCGCATCCTACTCTCGCATCCTAGTCTCGCATCCTAGTCTCGCATCCTAGTCTCGCATCCTAGTCTCGCATCCTAGTCTCGTATCCTAGTCTCGTATCCTAGTCTCGCATCCTAGTCTCGTATCCTAGTCTCGTATCCTAGTCTCGCATCCTAGTCTCGCATCCTAGTCTCGCATCCTAGTCTCGCATCCTAGTCTCGTATCCTAGTCTCGTATCCTAGTCTCGTATCCTAGTCTCGTATCCTAGTCTCGCATCCTAGTCTCGCATCCTAGTCTCGTATCCTAGTCTCGCATCCTAGTCTCGTATCCTAGTCTCGTATCCTAGTCTCGCATCCTAGTCTCGCATCCTAGTCTCGCATCCTAGTCTCGTATCCTAGTCTCGCATCCTAGTCTCGCATCCTACTCTCGCATCCTAGTCTCGCATCCTAGTCTCGCATCCTAGTCTCGCATCCTAGTCTCGCATCCTAGTCTCGCATCCTAGTCTCGCATCCTAGTCTCGCATCCTAGTCTCGTATCCTAGTCTCGTATCCTAGTCTCGCATCCTAGTCTCGTATCCTAGTCTCGTATCCTAGTCTCGCATCCTAGTCTCGCATCCTAGTCTCGCATCCTAGTCTCGCATCCTAGTCTCGCATCCTAGTCTCGCATCTTAGTCTCGCATCTTAGTCTCGTATCCTAGTCTCGCATCCTAGTCTCGTATCCTAGTCTCGCATCCTAGTCTCGCATTTTAGTCTCGCATCTTAGTCTCGTATCCTAGTCTCGTATCCTAGTCTCGCATCTTAGTCTCGCATCCTAGTCTCGTAACCTAGTCTCGCATCTTAGTCTCGCATCCTAGTCTCGCATCCTAGTCTCGCATCTTAGTCTCGCATCCTAGTCTCGCATCTTAGTCTCGCATCCTAGTCTCGCATCCTAGTCTCGTATCCTAGTCTCGTATCCTAGTCTCGCATTCTAGTCTCGTATCCTAGTCTCGCATCCTAGTCTCGCATCCTAGTCTCGCATCCTACTCTCGCATCTTAGTCTCGCATCTTAATCTCGTATCCTAGTCTCGTATCCTAGTCTCGTATCCTAGTCTCGCATCCTAGTCTCGTATCCTAGTCTCGCATCCTAGTCTCGCATCCTAGTCTCGCATCCTACTCTCGCATCTTAGTCTCGTATCCTAGTCTCGTATCTTAGTCTCGCATCTTAGTCTCGCATCCTAGTCTCGCATCTTAGTCTCGCATCCCAGTCTCGTATCCTAGTCTCGTATCCTAGTCTCGCATCTTAGTCTCGTATCCTAGTCTCACATCCTAGTCTCGTATACTAGTCTCACATCTTAGTCTCGTACCCTAGTCTCGTATCCTAGTTTCGTATCCTAGCCTCATACCCTAGTCTAGTATCCTGTTTTCGTATTCTGGGCCCGTACCCCGGCCTATTCTCACGTCTCTCGAGTTGTGTCCCCAAATGCTGATCGCTGACAGTCGGTCGGTGCACGAGGGTGTGAGGCTCTATAGCCGTGATACATCATGGGTAAACAAGTGAGAGTTTTGGTTCTAGTTCTCCAATATTTATGATGAATATTGTGTGTGGTCTTACTCGTCATGATGAAGGCAATTGGCGAAAGTGAATTATCGCAAGCTTCTGAAGAGTTTGAAGTTTTCTTCTCAACTTACAGCGGCTTAAAAATGAACATACCGGAAAGCAAAATAAAAATGACGAGTCGTAAAATGAGGTGTCCGAATTTCTTCCGTGAGTTGGAAAGAAATTTTTCTGCGAGTCAGAGAGTAACTTGGCTTTTAAAAATGATTATCAGAGATACGTACATGAGTCCACAAGAATTTCAGGACACAGTGTTTTATGTGTGCTCGGTGGCGAGGCTTTTTGTGAAATTCCTCGTTGTTTGGTCACCTTCCCACCTTGTTAACTCCTCTCTTTGCAATAAAATTTCGGGCCGAGAAAAAGTCTTGGCGAGGACTTGCAATTTAGGAACGGCAGTCTTGCAATCAGCTTCCACAAGTGACAGCACAAACAGTGCTCTCTCGAATCAATAGGTTATTCGTTCAGGTAAATTGGACGGTGCTCAGTCGGTGAGTCTGCATCTGCTTTGAAAAATGCGCGGGATCACTAATGGTGACGGCAGCCTCACGCCTGCTTTTCCAGTCATTGTTAAAAAAGAGCAGTGGGATTCCTGTTGCTTTGGCAGGCTCCTGAGGCTCGTTTGAATGTATGTCTGTACGGCACGTATGTACTTTTTATTCCATCGAGGAAATTGCCTCCAAAACAAAGTTCTCAAAGAGAGTACGTTTCAACTCAGTGAGTCACGCATGAAGAATCAGAACACTTGTGTTCACCCTTTTCTGCCTCGAAAGAGGAAGTACAAAACACAGCACCGTCAAGAAACAAATATTATAGAGTAAATTAAAGCCATTCAGAGGAAATGGAGGTGCTTGGGTAAGAAATTGTGTTAACTGGCGAGATGCAACACGCATCAAAAGTTTCTTAGTGAGAATTAGAGGTGAAATATTTTTTGCAAAGTATTTGTTTTTTAACCATATTGGAAAATAAAATAAATTTAAGGCCAAGTTTGTCTTAATTTTCTCCTGGAACATGTGAATCATTCAAGTTTTATTCTTTACTAAAAATATTTATACAGTAATGGAACTGAGAGGCAATAAAATTTCGTATTTGAATTATTTTTAGAAATAGAAATAATAGTTTGTCCGTGGACAACATTCTCGAAACCAATTTCGTGACATTATACCAAATTAGAAAATAGTACATAGACGCTTGTGTAGTTCATTCACGTAGAATGGAAAATTTCTGTATTTTCACCCATAAATGGACGGAGAAAAAAAAAATTTTGTATCGCAGATACGAGTTAGGCAAGTCTGCTCAAAGACTCACACAGAAAGCTGCACGAATTTCTAAAATTACCTGGAATCGTTTTGTGCATTTTCCTTAGCCACCCATCGAAAAGTCTGAGAAAGATTTGCGAGCCTACGGTTCCAGCTCTTCTTTTTAACACTGGGCAGCTCACGTAACGCTTGAGTGACAAGGCTATTTGTTCACCGTTAACGTAATTGCATCGAATAAAATAGCGCTTCGATAACTAATTGTTCGTGCAAAACTTTGAGGAGCGCAGTTAGCTCAACTAGAATGAGCGTACAAGTCAACACAAACAGCGTGTACAACACTACAGCAACATTATTGCCATCAGTTTCTGTATTCTATTTATCTATGATCAGTTGGCCTCGACTGCATCGTTATAAAAGAGAATATTTATCATTTATAGATAAATTAGACTTGAATGATTTTTGTCCCACAGCAGAATTTTGAACAGTTCCAAAATTCAGGTAGAAAACAACGAGAGAGGACTTATCATTAGAGATGTATGGTGCAATACTTATTTTTCTGTACTAATGGTCGTTATTTTGTATATCGAATTCGGTTTTCGAATGTCTATCATTTTAATGCTTGCTTTAATGTCATTGGGCTGAACATTTTTCTTTTATGTACATTTCTTCCAGCTGACATATGCAGCATATCTATCGTACATTGCTTTTCACATAGCATTTTACGGTAAAATTTCATTTAAAAAAAATCTTTTTTAAAATTTGTTAGAAATAATTCTCCCTCAATGCTAATGTTTTTGTCCATTTGATGTTAAGGTTATTCGTGGACGTTACTAGTTATAAAGTACCTTTACAATGTAGCAAAAACATGTTGCAAATTTTCCCGGACTTACTCCTTACGTTCATGCACATTTCGGTTCTTCAAATTCCGGAAAGACTTTATTCAAACATGATCACTCACAAAGTGATAAATCTTGTGAAATATCCACCCGACTTTTACTACCTGCAGCTCTCCTGCACATGAGAACCACCTTGAGACGGATTTTTCACGGGTTGTGATTGAACTTCACTAAGCACACTCTTGATGTGATGGCTCTGAATGAAATGTTTACTATCTTTTGGCTGGACGAAGTGCTACGTATTCATGCAGGCGCTTCGCACCTCTCGAGAGCTTGACCAATGTTAGCTCATCAGGCGTGAATCGACTTTGAAGAGCACTGCCCTCTCTATGATCTCAGCCAGAAGTTTGTTTTATGGTCTTTTCAGTTCTTCTTGAATAAATTTTAATAACAATTTTATGTTACGATGTAGTGAGAACATGGGAGCGCATGGGTGCATAATGTCGCCAGATTTCAAATTTATGCAATGGAGCATCTCAGGTCAGAAAATATCAAGGAACTCATCTGGTCCTGAAAGTGGTTGCCATTAAGGAAGCATTGAAGTGATGACATGTGTACGCCTTCATGAAACGGCCCACTCTCTTTGAGGGCTCTTCTCTTCGACGCCTCAAGGGTTCTTCAGTTGTTCGCGGCACAAGTGTTTTCGTGATACACCGTCTCACCGAGTCGCATTTTGAATTGGGGAAGTAGGGAATCGATTCAGTTATTTCGTGATTTTTTGAATAAATTGTTGCAAATGAAACGAATAGCGAACCAAAATTGGGATTTAAACTAGTTTCATTGATAATTTCATGAATTACGACAAGGATTTTGCTTCCCAAGAGACTTTGGAAAGTATTGAAGTGCATACGTTTTCCAGGTACGCTAACTCTTCGCTTAAATGAGTCAATGCGTCAATTTTTCATGGATTGAAAACCATGACGCCAATGCTCAAAATAGAAAAGCTTCCTAAATTGCAATTAGCTTGGAGGACTGGGCACGTCTTGACGAAAACTCGACAAAAGAAGCAGCCTTTCGTTGCGACGCGACTATCAGCAGGTGCATCATTCAGCAAAGAAAATCTAAGAGGGCAGCGAAATACTGAACGAATGCTTCGTTTGTTATCCCAGGGCCTCTGGTAATCCGCTCTCTCAACAATAGCTACGCCCGGTAAAAGCCTCCCAATAAGCCTTGCCTATTCAGGATCTAATGGGAATAATTTGGGCGCCTCGTGGCGATTTCAACGAATGTTAGAGAATGATCCTCCCTCTGGCAAACTGCACTTGCAAGACAAATTTCGTAGAAGGTCTATTGAAGTCTTTGAAATTTACTTCACACGTGAGTTGTTGCATTACACGATGGATATTTTGAAACCATTTACTTATAAATTAATTTCTCACACTCAAGAGGAATCTTTCTATCGTCGGATAAGAATTTTTTCGCGATACACGTATGGTATTAAGTACGTTCACAACTAATTATTTTCTGCTGAGCGTAAAATTAGCCACTTTTGTTAACAATATTTTGTTTGCTAGTGTAAAATTATAAAATTTGTTTAGAAAATATGATTTTGCTCCGTTGTATTAACATAAATATATATTTACAGCAATAGTGTGATCGGGGAGAAAAAAACAATGAAAGGCAATAAAATAAGAAATACCAAGGTAAGAAACTAATTCTACGCTTTACAAAATCACATTTACCTTAAGAACACTCATTACATGGGCTCATTGCACATGCTTGAGCTTAACATTTTAAATTCATCTCAGATTTCCAGCCAAAGTGCGCTTGACCTACATCTTTCGATCTGAAGGTTTTTCAGTGCCATGTATATAATTTCATAAGGTAGAAAACTGATGCGAAGTGTGTAAGGCAACACCAGCTTGTTCACCTGCCCACCGCTGCCTCTCATGCGCCACACAATAGGGCAGAACACGGGGCCTTGTGCTACTGCACTCGGGCGGAAATTCTTTAAAAGAACTTCTTTGTCGGACACCTAGTTCCATCTTACGGCTGGCATGGGCAGTTCGGCTGGTCTCACAAATCTCGGCCGCTTGCCTGCAATGCACTAAGCATGACAGGTTATTTTCAAGCGTTTTTAGGGCCATGAGTTGAGGGAAATGAACACCGCGACCAGACTTTGCATTAAAAAGATATGCTGTGCGCTGGACCAGAAAGATGGGCAGCTCAATTTCTGAAAATCAGCCGTAATTTGAAAGTAATGTACAAGCGTGGCTCTCGTAGCATTAGTCCGAATATTGTAGGTATTAGTACTTCGAATAGAGATAAAGATTTGATAAAGATATTGTAAAAGGTTGGATTTACTGGCGTTAATGTGGAACTTATTCAGTTGAGGATTAGATTTGAATATTTAACGCTTGGTAAAAAGTTTTGAAAGCAAATATTCTTCCTTTTGAATTATTCAAGGGATCCCACTGGGTAAATATTTCAGCATTGCCGAATGAAAGGTAGTCAAAGGTTTTTTTTTATTTTACTGTCCCATAACTAGCGCTTAGAGCCTTCAAAATTTCCTCGAAAAAATAGTTGTTTGCTTGAAAAAATTGTCAGTCAACTAGCAAATTCTTCTGCATTTAGGTATGGTAGGACAAATGAAGAGGAAGGTTTCATGGAAAATACTGTCTTGCTCAATCTGTTGACGATCGGTTTTCCAATATGAATGAGATGCAAGCAAATTTTGAAATTTTTCATTGTACTACCGGCCGTGTGTTACGAATGTTTAGTGGTTGAAGTATTGTAGTATAAATAAATTCTGATAAACTCAAAAATTAAGTAAGATGGTAATTTTTTCTTAAAGCTATAAGCTATTCCGTTAATTAACTTATAAATAAGGAAAAAAGGCCAAAAAAATAATAATATGTGTTCAGTAAAGTCTGTCCAGCTGCTTAAAATGTGACGAACTAAAAGTTGATCGCATTTGAAAATGGAAATTGATGACCTTGCAGAAGGTAATTGGAGAGAAAATATTCATACTGAGTTATTGAGATTTCTGGATGCTTACAGCATAAAATTGTAAAAATTAACTCACATATTCCATTTAGTTTAAGTTTGTCTGAACGAAGCCAAACAAATTCAAACAAAAAACAACGCCAGAAAAAACTTATAAACTTTTATCACGACCGAAGCCAAACATTTGAACTCAAGTAGGCATGTGTGTGGTCACCTATGCCATTATATCCACTGTCGCGTTAATGGATCTTCTGATTACAATTTTTTCAGGTTTTGTCAGAAGAAATAGCCGCTATCTTTATGTTCTAAATTATCTCCTGCACTGAACATTTTATTACTGAGTGACTTCCATAAAGATATTGTCAAATTTCGATGCGCTACATTGACAGGGCACACGAGATTATATAAGACGCTTACTATCACATTTTGGTGGTAAAAAATATCCTCAAAATAAGTTCTTCAAGGTTTACAATTTTCATGCACGTAATACGAGTGTCGCCTCCCTCATTTTATAGATAAATGAGTCCCTTTGTATTGGCTTCTCAATGGAAGGGTACTGATAAAACAAACACCTCTCTGCAGGAATTTTGGAGCGTATAGATGCTGCAGCGTTTGGGAGCGTACAGCTGAGAATCCCACGAATTAACAGAACACGAGAGGCCCGAGTACAAAATGCAAAAGCCGAGATTAATTCAGTCTGAAAGGAAATTTTATGGGAAACGATATCTTTGCGTTTGCTAATGTTGAATAATTTCTTGAAAAACAGGTTTGAGATATTCTGGTAACGAGTTAAATTTTGTACTTCCCGTCTGATTCAGCAGCAGCAGTGGCAGAAAATCTAAATAAAAAGTTCTTTCCTATTTAAAACGTACGCTAAACACAGCTCATTGAAAGGAAACTGGCTTTCAAAACTGTCTAATGTAATCCTACGAGCGTGATCTGCTATCTTCTAGTAGCTATTCTACTTCTTCTCTAGTTTCTCCTTTTCAGATGAATACCAGGTGCAGTCATATTTTTTCTTGAAGTGTTTGGTAAATATCTCATTTCTAAGTCCGGCTTCGGGAAAATTTCTTGAAATTAGATTTTCTCGAATCAGATTTCTTGGCTGATTTGGAGAAAATCTTGCATATGATTTTCTGCATAAAAATAATCAACTTTGATAACGCAAAAGAAAACCTACTTCAGTTTAAGCTCAGAATTTAGCTCGATTAAAGCATAATAATTTACGTTTTCGTGGTAAATTCAATTATGGAAAACACTTGATGTGTTAAAATAATTTCCCATTCATACATGTCTGAAAAACAAAACTTAGTAATAATTAGCGTAGTCCCGTATTCAAAACTACTAATACGTGTATATCGTATACAGACGAATGTAGCTATAACTACGAATATGATGAATAACCACTAAAACATTGCTTACAGAATTACGCTACTGTATTTTTGAAAGGAGAAAAATGAACTTAATAAGAATGAATAGCACTGCAGAGCGACACAAGAGCAAAAGGATGCAGTGCGACAGGTCTGCATAAAGCCTGCGCCTTATGATCTTCAGAACTTCTTTTTTAAGGGCCAGAGTTTGAGAGAGTCCATAATTTGACGCTCCCACGGAAACCTCTTACATGCATGACGTGTGGCGTATGACAGACTACCTTCGTCGTCTCTCTCTCCAGCTAGCCCTCCCGGTGGTTTGATTTTCAAGTTCTGATAAGCTGCGATGTAAAATGACCTCAACATAAAAGCAACTCAGAGTGAAGTATCTTAGGGCTTAATTGGTCAATTTAAAATGGAGATTTAAGTTCATCATGATGGCGTTGAGAAGGGCTGGAAAGCAGTGCTAGCACATTGCACCACAGTAAAAGGCTCCAAGCAAAGCAGGTGTACTGCACCAAAATTGACCCGGATGACCGGCTATTAGCTAAAATGAGCCCAAAAGGCGTTGACGACTCCCTCTGCCAGAGGGCTTTAGCTAAGCTCTCATCAAGAGAGCCAAAGAGGCTGGGTGGATGCAGGCCAGGCCAGGCAGCTCTCGATGCCTTGCTCTGTCATTAGTTGGAGCCTCCGAGCCCATTTGTATGCAAACTTATTTGTTTATTGGTGTCCTTTTGACGCGTTAGCCAAGGCTGCTTCACTTTAGTTCTTCTCGCCTGCATTTAAAAGGCGCTGGGAGCAGTCGCCAGCGCTCTCCTCGTTCGCTCTGACAGCGGCAGGAATTCTTGCTAAGGCGACTGCATGAGACCACGAATAGATGAGGGGGGAGCTGCTCTCCCAGACGGGGACGAATGATATCAAGAATGTTTGTTGAAAGTTTAACTACTTTTAACTCGGTGTCAAGACGTTTTACTTCCGAATAAACGGTATGCGGATAACATTTGGAAACGTTTGGTTCGTATATTTATGAAAGTATAATTGTATGTATCAGTATATTCGTACTGTTACATATTATACGTACTGGGGTATGTGATTGTATTTAGTACACTACATATTCAGACAAATAAATATCAGATAGAGGAGTGTCAAAATGTCATTAAGATTTGTAGTGTTGAATGAAGTTAAGTGGCTAAATACGATGCGAACACTTGTGTAGCTGAGCACAATGACGCTATTTATGATTACTTCTGAATTTGTCCTATTCAGCTGAGGTGACACAGGAACTAAAACCACAACATTTTTTATGAAAAAATCAAACGCTTGCTTCTGTGATCAAGGAAGAGCTTTAGAGTCACACAAAGCAAGAACGGTGGAAGGACGTGGAGTTGGAGCTTGGGTGGAGTTGGTATTGAGGTGGAGTTGGAGCTTGGGTGGAGTTGGTATTGAGGTGGAGTTGGAGCTTGGGTGGAGTTGGTATTGAGGTGGGAACGCTGACGATGGAAAATGATGGGATTCCAGCAGCTGACTTATGGGAGTTGCCCTAGAGCAGATACTGACGTCACCATGCGGCGGTGAACGATCTGCTGACTTCGCCAGTGGCGTTTGAGCTGAACAAGATGCGACCGTCAGCAAAACCTGGACAGTCGATTTTCACTTCTTAGTGGTTAAACGTGCAATATCTCTTTCTTGATGAACAATGTTTCGTAATGACTTCTGTAAAATAAGTGCAAAACGCATTTGAACGCTGGAGCGTTTTTTCGGCCGTATAGAATTTTAAACTAATGCACAGATATTAGTGCGTCCTTATAAATGAAAATTAAATTAGCTTCTTTCAATTTATGGAACGAAGTATGAAATAATTGAATTGATTGATTTATAATAGATTAGTTTTAGCCTTGTTGAATACACAATAAACACGAAACCGTTAAATACACGAAATAGTTGGAAACGTGATGAAACTTTAAAGTGCATTACACCTACTTAAACTATGAGATAGAAATTTAGGAAAAATCTGCTGACATCTCTGGAGGTTACGCAACCCTCCTCAAAGCACAGTGTATTTTTGAAAAAGGAGAGATTCGTAAGGCGTCTTCAGCCGTCAGTCCATTCCCATGACCCTGAAAGTTTTTGCCCCACAAAGTACACGAGACGCACACTTGTCCTTCGGGAAGCGCAGTGAAGTAAAAGCATCATTATGTGGAGCTCTGCTCGAGGCGAACGGCGTCGTTGTACATGCTGGATATTTAAATAATTTACGTGGCACTAGAGGTGCGCTTGCCGAGTGAGTGCCTTTAAATGGACTTCCAAGTCCATCTAAATGTTAAATCTCCCAATTTGGTAGCATGTCCCCCAGTACATCGGGTGCACGACACATTTTAGTCTCCCAGAAGTGATACAATAGAGGTAATGTGCGCGTCTGACCTATAGCACACGAGTGTTTTACTTCCCTGCATGACCCGAGTCAGACTAGAATGGCAACAAACATGGCAACAGGAACGGCCCACATGGCTCATGTTCGAGTAACTACTCGAGCATTCGAAAAATTATGCCGGTGGAAGTCATGTGGACAGAAATGACGGCTCATGGAATATATAAATTTAAATGGCAGGTTGATGGCAATAGCAAAAGTGGAGAGTAAAAAATCAGGTGAGTGATGTACCGGCTTGCGGTAGAAGCAAACACTAGTGGACGGAGTCAAAGGCAAGTGAAAGAAATATGACGGGCTGTAAAATAATTTACGAAAAAATAAAGAATTGGCCGCGAAAATTGAATGGTTTTAGACATAAATAACGATTGCTGGAGGGAAGTAGCATCTGCTAGAGGGAAAAAACGATTGCTGGAAGAAAATAATGACTGCTGGAGGGAAATAACGACTGCTGGAGGGAAATAACAACTGCTGGAGGGAAATAACAACTGCTGGAGGGAAATAATGACTGCTGGAGGGAAATAATGACTGCTGGAGGGAAATAATGACTGCTTGAGGGAAATAATGACTGCTGGAGGGAAATAACAAATGCTTGAGGGAAATAATGACTGCTGGAGGGAAATAATGACTGCTGGAGGGAAATAACAACTGCTTGAGGGAAATAATGACTGCTGGAGGGAAATAACAACTGCTGGAGGGAAATAACAACTGCTGGAGGGAAATAATGACTGCTGGAGGGAAATAATGACTGCTGGAGGGAAATAATGACTGCTTGAGGGAAATAATGACTGCTGGAGGGAAATAACAACTGCTTGAGGGAAATAATGACTGCTGGAGGGAAATAACAACTGCTGGAGGGAAATAACAACTGCTTGAGGGAAGTAATGACTGCTGGAGGGAAATAACAACTGCTGGAGGGAAATAATGACTGCTTGAGGGAAATAATGACTGCTGGAGGGAAATAACGACTGCTGGAGGGAAATAATGACTGCTGGAGGGAAATAACAACTGCTGGAGGGAAATAATGACTGCTGGAGGGAAATAACAACTGCTGGAGGGAAATAACAACTGCTGGAGGGAAATAACAACTGCTGGAGGGAAATAATGACTGCTGGAGGGAAATAACAACTGCTGGAGGGAAATAATGACTGCTGGAGGGAAATAACAACTGCTAGAGGGAAATAACAACTGCTGGAGGGAAATAATGACTGCTGGAGGGAAATAACAACTGCTGGAGGGAAATAATGACTGCTGGAGGGAAATAATGACTGCTGGAGGGAAATAACAACTGCTGGAGGGAAATAATGACTGCTTGAGGGAAATAATGACTGCTGGAGGGAAATAACAACTGCTGGAGGGAAATAATGACTGCTGGAGGGAAATAATGACTGCTGGAGGGAAATAACAACTGCTTGAGGGAAATAATGACTGCTGGAGGGAAATAACGACTGCTGGAGGGAAATAATGACTGCTGGAGGGAAATAACAACTGCTGGAGGGAAATA
Source organism: Morinoia aosen (assembly GCA_030386875.1). Lineage (NCBI taxonomy): Eukaryota > Metazoa > Arthropoda > Malacostraca > Amphipoda > Talitridae > Morinoia > Morinoia aosen. The sequence continues at coordinate 29,389,586 of CM059567.1, read as the reverse complement.
ACGACTGCTGGAGGGAAATAACAACTGCTGGAGGGAAATAACAACTGTTGGAGGGAAATAACAACTGCTGGAGGGAAATAATGACTGCTGGAGGGAAATAACAACTGCTGGAGGGAAATAATGACTGCTGGAGGGAAATAACAACTGCTGGAGGGAAATAACAACTGCTGGAGGGAAATAATGACTGCTGGAGGGAAATAACAACTGCTGGAGGGAAATAATGACTGCTGGAGGGAAATAATGACTGCTGGAGGGAAATAACAACTGCTGGAGGGAAATAATGACTGCTGGAGGGAAATAACAACTGCTGGAGGGAAATAATGACTGCTGGAGGGAAATAATGACTGCTGGAGGGAAATAACAACTGCTGGAGGGAAATAATGACTGCTGGAGGGAAATAACAACTGCTGGAGGGAAATAATGACTGCTTGAGGGAAATAATGACTGCTGGAGTAACGACTGGTGGAATGGAAGAGAGTAGCGACTGCCTGAGGGAAATGAATGTAGACATAGGGAAATAAATTTCTATTTGCTAACTTGATCTCAGACTTTCCAGGACTTCAATTAACGTAAGTAACATCTATTCGCTTGTTGCTTCCTACGCATAAGTTTACCATCTTGGTATTTGTTAAGTTTGAATTGATTCTCATAGAATGGTAGTTATAATTGTCGCGATTGTTAGTTGAATTGTTATTATAAAGGCAATTTCTATTTTTGTAGCCTTTTTTCCGAATTTGATAGAAATATGTTGCCTTTTTGAGATCTTTAGGATGGTTCATCTAATTTTAAATTATTGGCTATCTAATTATACGAGTGAACAGAATTAGTAAACGCTACCAATTGGTCGCGTTTCGACGCTTCTACAAACCTTTCCAAATAATTTTCTGAGCTCGTTTAAAACACCAGAGCGAATAAAGATAATTTTTTACTCCTCTCAAAGCTTCAGACAATAAATTTTACAACTTTTTTAATTTTTAAATCATCGCTTCGTGAAAATATTATCGTTGATGATTTCATCGATAGATCGATTTAAATAAATTGAATTTAATTCTGAAATTTTCATTTTACATTAAAGAGTTTAAGAGACGCAAGAGGCTGTCACCAATTTTTTAGTCATTCTTCTCGAAAAATTCAACTGCAATCTGCATCACAGACAATGCTTGTATAAACAGGAGAACATGAGTCTTTAAAACCTTTCGTACATCATTACTGCCACCGAATTTATCCTTTACGAGAAAAGTTCATTATAACAGCCTGCATGATGCTGGGATGTAAATAATGAATGCCATTCCCAAGGACCAGCATAAACTTTTCCCATTTAATTTTTTCGTCCCTCTTAAACCTGGTTTCAGTGATCACCACAAAATGCGGACTCAAAAAAGCTCAAAACAAGTCCATAAGGGCACGAAAACAGATTCCAGTTTCACTTAATGGCAATGACTACTGAATGAGCTGCTTTCATATTCAAATTGCATGCACAGAAGCGCCAAAATCTCACCAGAGTAATCATAGTCGGGTTCACTTCTCTGATGCTAATTCGGAGCCCGAACGCCAGACTCCTACCGCGGCGTAAACTGGAAATGACCTATTGAAGTACCGCCAACGTTTTTATTATTTTAACTACAGAGATGAGAACAAAATATGCACCACATCTGCTCTTAGGATGTTCAGCTCAGTAATGACTGATGGGACGCTGAGCAGCGAATGTGCCAGCAGAATGATTCCTAATCTTTATTGAAGAATATTGGAAATACGCAACTCCTGCTCAGGGGACCAGGCTAGATCTGTAATCCTGTGAATATATGGCGCCGCATTAGGCAGGTCACAGAAAATTTTGGTTCCGCTAAGCGGATGATGTTTATTCATATAGTTCGAAGGCTGTAATTATTGAGAATTTATTGAAGTATGCTAATCTTGTCCGCATATAATAGAGATCATAATGCTGATAGCACATCACTTGGAACTCTACTAACTCAAGCAAAAGAGCTCGCGCATTATGCAGATTCAGTAGCCGATTGGAGCTAACTTATACGACCGTTGATAAGCACCTTCTAGCTCAGCCTCATCCTTATATGAAAATCGACAGCACTGATTATAGTGTAAAGTCAAAGGATTATGACCAGAGTGGGCGGCGAGCGTGGAAGACGAATAGGGTGACCCTTTTGGAGGGCCAGATGTGTGGACTCGACAGTGCCTCGTCCGCCGCGTAATTACTGGAGCCCCGTCCGCATTTTGGGAGCTGCTCTGTGCAGACACCCTCAAGGTGTCACATTATTGGGAAAATAAAGCTAACATGATCCGTCAGGTTTGCTTGTTGGTCTTGTATTACAACCGTGCAATGAATCAGTGGGCTGTACGGTTTTACGTTCATTCGATCTTACAATTCAAATGACTTTGATGTTTAGCTAATGAGGCGTTATGTTTTAGAAATGAGTAAAACTTGCATGATTTCATTAAGAACGTATAGTGGAAGATGCACACACGTCAGTGTAAGTAATCTACGAATAGAGGAAAGCTCTTGTATACAACTAGGAGTGCTGGACCCTGTATGAACCTAATGCTATAAGAGTATCAATCATTGGCGCAGAATAAATGCTCAGCAAGAGAAGGAGTTTAAAAACAAAAAGCCTACTGCAACATGTCAGCGCATGTACTCTAACTCCAAAAGAAAAGTTCAGAAATGAATGAAAAATTGATGCTTCTTAGTGATTTATCACCGTAATTTTTTGTTGTTCGCAGAAAAAAACATTATTCTGGTTTAGTGAAAAATGCTCAACATAAGACACGAAATTATATTTGCTTACCAATGAGATCTTCTAGAATAAAAAGCCATTTTGACCGAACTGAAGGGAGTTTTTTAAATTCCCACCTACTATTCTGCTCAGGAAAACGTATATTCAGAACGGGGAGGTCTGGAATATTTCTCAGAACTCACTGGAGTTTATCATAAATGCTTGTTTCTCAGAATCCATAGGAGTGTATCATAAACGTTTGTTTCTAAGTACTCATTAGAGAATATCATAAATGCTTATTTCTCAGAACCCACTGGAGTTTATCATAAATGCTTATTTCTCAGAACCTATTGGAGTGTGTCATAAACGTTTATTTCTCAGAACCCATTAGAGTGTATCATAAATGCTTATTTCTCAGAACCCATTAGAGTGTATCATAAATGCTTATTTCTAAGAACCCATTAGAGTGTATCATAAATGCTTATTTCTAAGAACCCATTAGAGTGTATCATAAATGCTTATTTCTCAGAACCCATTGGAGTGTATCATAAACGATTATGAAATCTGTGTAAACCAATCTTGCACTGCGACTAGATGTAATACAAACCAAATCACGCAAGTCGAACTAAGATAGAAAATTAATACACCTGTGCACCATGTGCCACGATTAGTACAAGAATCAATTGTTTATTGTTATATTTATTTATTAATAGAAAGCATATTGCTGTTATACACAACAAAATAATTCACTTCTAGAAGGAATTTTGTTCATTCCTTATGTCAAATGCAGTTTAATTTAGAATGCTTTGCTTATAATACCATAGATAACCCAAAGATTTTCAGTTTTCTCGCATTTTTTGATACATTTTCCAAACTTCTGTACACCATCAATAGTAGCCCAATACCAAAATTCTTCCTTGAAATCGAACTCGACTCTTGAATGACATGCCCGGAATTCGATAGGAGTTCAGAACCACTTCGGCATTCCACCAGGAGCTTTTTTTCTTGGACCTTACTTTGAAGCGCAGATTCTTTTTGGTTTCTTTTGTGCAGCTTTTTAGAAGCTCACATTAGCTTTTTTTGCCGGCGCTGATGCTCGGGCGCGCTCGCTACTGTTGCCTCAATTATGTACAGAGAGGCGATCGCACTGCCCCGAGCTACAGGCCTGATCGGCCTGGAATTTGTTCCAGTAATCCTGAGCGGCTCACCGTACCGCTGGACGCCCGCCGCTCGCAGAAATTGCGGTGGTCTTCATAATCTCGGCACTGGCTGCTGGTAAAGAACCAACGCGAGACCGTCTCGAGGCTTTTCGAATGTCTTACATCGTGAATTTAGAGAAAGAAACGACGCGTGATTAATAACGTGGAAGATTAGACGAATCTTCTCTTTAGATTAGCAGAAGCTGCCGAGCACTTTGAGAGAACATTTTAGCCCATTTTTGCGCACGATCAAAAAATTAAAGCAGCTCAAAGCAGAACAGGTTGCCAAGATGTTAATATAATATTAAGATATGTAACGATTATTTTGAACACATTCGTGTTCATTGTCAATAATGTTACGAGTTTTGAATTGAAACTAATAAATGACGCCAGTCTAATTGACTTTCGTTTGTGTTGAGGGGAAATTTACGAAAGAAAATGAATACAAATGGAGGGACGTTCACTGCTGTGTTAGAAACGTAAAAAGTTGAAAAATTTCTGAACTTTTTATTCAGCAATACTAGTCATTTATTTTTAAAAGGAAATGTCAGTAGTATGTTACAAAAGTTTCTATTCTTATTTTGCTTCTGTGAATTATCTAACTAGTACATAATGGCATTGAACTTTAAACGCTGCACACGATAACATGCCTCGATGTTCACATCGATGGAGTCATTTCTACGATGAAAGTTGGAAGCTTTGTGCCGTAATTACTGAAGCGCTTATCTTATGTTCAGGAATGAGCGGAGACCAAAATAGTTGAGCTTTTGCATTGTTCAGTACTATGGGTCAATCATTTTTTATTGTGAGCTACTTTTACGGTTAAATAAGCAGAATTTCAAAAACCCGTTTTTTTGAGAAAAGTTGGATTGTTGTCGCAGAAATTGGATAAACTGATGCTCTAACCGATATTGCGAGCGATCATTTAACATCAGCGAGTAAGTTTTGAAAAGAGATTTAGAAAATTGTTTTAAAATTTGTTCTAAATTTATGATACTTTAGTGGTCTCGAGTTTACTAAAACTCGAAGTATTATTGCAAACCATAAGTGAGAGCTAAATAAAAGTTTTTCTATTAAAATCATATAAAAATTTATAAAGATATAATGCGTGTTAAGCAACGCATTTACGTATAAACAACTATAAAATTCTAATATCCCAATGTTTGAGAAGTTAAAAATTCTCAATCTACAAAAACACAATTTTTTCAGGCAAGGAAAAACTTTGTTGAAATAATTTGAAAGTTTGTATGTAATAATTGTTTGAAAGTTTGTATGTAAAGTAATAATTGAAAAGTTACCTATTTTGACATCTCACGAAAAACGTCTTTGTCTGCCAGAAAAGCACCAATCAAAATATATCAGAATTAATTCTACACTGTATTAGCAAAACATTGAATGATCAAAAATATACGTTCTATACTGAAAAAAATTAATAACTTTTTTTTCTTCAGTCGGATGCGCATTAGTTTTTGCCGTTTACAGGAACTTGTATTTTGTGACTAAAAATTAATTCGCTAATCCTGCTATTTTCTTAAAGTGTTAAAAGTAGAATTAGAGGATTCTTAAGTGACTGCGATCAGTCGGCAGGAGAAACATGCGAGCGATTTGCTTTAACGCAGTAAAACTCTTGTTGTATTTGGTCAAACCATTTGTTAATTATTAGATTAATTTAATGTACATTCTAAGTTTTACAATTTTTACTGTGAAGATATTTAAATGATGTCCACTAAGCCTCTCAACACTAGCACTAAAAATACATTCTTCAAATTAAATCTCCGTATATTCTGTCACAAAAAACTCAATAAGGAAGCGAAACTAAAGGAGGAAGCAAATTCTACCGGAGTTGCTATTACTTAGAACATTATGAGACTGATGAGAACTCATTTGAGGATACATAGTTCTTATATTGGGATGGTCATCGAACGAACAATTTTCTAGGCGCATAAGTCTCCGTCGATGGCCGGTTGGTGGTCGGAGAGCCGGCGTCTTCGTCGCGCCTCCGCAAGGTCCGTCCAATTTTCTTCATTGGTACCTTGGGCAGAGCATTAACTTTTTTGTTCGGCGACCATTCCGCGGTCTCATTTCTCAACAGTGTGCATGGAACAGTCGCGCTTCGCTACTGATGCTATTTATGCTTTTTTATTCGTCGCTCATGCAATTTTTGTACTCGTGCGTTTTCTTGTCGTTGTCTGCCTGCCGCATATGACTTGGCCGGAGAAAAAGTTCCAGTAGTGGAGTCTAGAATGCTCGAACTGAGCCTCTCTTAGGTGCGATGTTTTAAAAAGCTCTCAATGGTTCAGTAGTGCTTTTATTAGGCGAAGAGTACGATTTTTTCGTTCTATTGAAACGCACATTTTTCATTTGTTTAGCAAGGCTATTAAAAAGGCAAGTTACTAACACGTGTATCAAGCCTGAGTTCACAGAGCTCACGCTACTTGTTGTAAAACACGAATTCGTAACTTAGCATTGCTAGAAATACTGCCATTTAGTCGGATCAGCGTTTGAAGTGAAATAAAGCAACAGTTTGAAAGTTTCACTTCGTGTTTCAGCTTTCGGTGACCCAAACGTGGCAGTATATCTGCCCATTTCATTTTAATTGTTTGTTTCATGGCCATTCGTTTCCAAGTTAGCTGGAGCAGCAGAACTTGGCTTGAGAACCACCGCGTAAACAGGACACTGTCGAGCAAAGCATACAAAGAACGCTTTGCATAACTCTTCTTTTGCAGAGAAGTTACGATCATCGAGCTATATTATTAAGAGTAATAATATTCACCGGGATCGCCATGATTGAGCTGATTAGTCAAGGGTGGATTGCAAATGACAATGGGAGCAACGAGACGTGCGGATAGAGGTTCATTAAGTGCAGAATTCAGGTCCAAACCAACCTCCGGACGAAGGAGCACTGCCAGGTTCAATGATATGCCTCGTTAAAATTTAATAGGTCATTTGGAAGGGACATATACAGTTCATTATCTTCGTAATGATTCAATTTAACAGCATTTAATTTGGATATCGCCGTACGCAAGTTTCACAAACATGTCCAAAGAAACTAGTAGCGATCGCTCCCCGCTACAGCAACGGCATCTTCTAAGCCTGCGTTACTGTCGCAATGCAAATGAGGTTTTTGTCCAAATTAGGCTTGCGCCATGTTTAACCTGACGAATTTCTTGAGAAAATTTGACCTCTTGCGCGAAAGCTAAGATTCAGTTTGTTCTTCAATTTTAAAAACAGAGCATTTACCGAAAATTAAATTATTTTTCTGAGGTTAGTTTCGATAAATGTTCACCGGATTGAAATATTCAATAACTATGACACAAATAATGATTTGTTCGCTAGGTTGTAACAAAGTACGCGTGCGTTCAAGTAGTCTCGGTAATTGTGGTCTTCATGGGTAGCTCTTAAGAAACAATTGATTTATTCTCTGACCGATTGCATTCATAAATTTCTGAGATCAAATTGCTGCTAAATATCATTGCCAACTCTGCATTAATTATACTCTTGTTGTATTAAGAATTCTTATTACTTCAAACGCTTCTAATTCATGTTGAACGAAACGAAAAAAACCTTCCACGTACAGTGAATTATTCAAGCAAGAAGAGAAACGATGGACTCGACAGAAATTGATGGGATAAAAATCAGCAATCGAGCGGCTTCAATCGTCATAAGGCCCGAGGTCTTCCCTTGTGTGTAGCACGCGAAGGATGATCAGGGAGGCTTCTCGTAGTAATTGACTTCAGGAATGGGTAGTCATACCCAGTGCCCAACGGTAGAGACGGCGCATAATGAGATATGCCAGAGTAGACTTACATTGTATCATGCTTCACTATAGCCAGTAATTAGCGAGCGCAACCAAGAATAGAGGAACGCTAGCGCTTTAGCCTACAGATATCGCTGCTCTGCAGGTGAAGTTCGCTAGTGTTATGGAGAGCTAAATTCTATGAAGGAAGTTACGTTACACGCTTTTTGTGTTTGTGGCAGCCAAGAAGCAAATGATTTGCGTTGTTATAATGATGCAGTTTGTGAATTTTGAAGCTGAGTGGATCTCTAGTAGGTCATTAAAAACTTCCTTATACTGTGGTTATACTTATAATATAGTCGCCTTTTGTCTTACACAGGTGTGGAAAATATTCGCAAAATTTTTCAAACTAAATTATTCTCAGAAAAATGAACTTGGTTGAACTCGTGAACTTCAGTTGCAAAACCAAATATACTTCTGTGTAAACGAGCGCGAAATAAAATACTAATGACTTCTTTTCGATGCAATTATGAAATAAACAGGTGACATGATAGCGATGATTTGATATTTTAATGAGTAAAACAGCAACAAAAATGATGCGGCCGCACGAAGGTACCTTATGTGTTTTGGGACTTCTTTGAAGATCATGGTCGTACACTGCGTGCCAGTCTCCGCTATTAAGTGAATGAAAAAGAACACAAAACTTCGTTCTTTCGATGGAAAATAAATGCAAAAGTTTTGCCGCCAATTTTTTTAAATCCTAAAAAGACATTTCTCTTTGTAGGGAAAATCATTTAAACTATTAATATAACAGTTCGCGATTCATGTAATTGTAAGGAACTTATACTTTACATTCAGCGCCATGCATTAGATTTTTTCGTATTTTGTATAGCAAGGTGGGGAATTAATGAATTCCACGTCGGGAAATGGTCACTACTCCGAACGAAAAGACACATTCCTAGACTTACGGCATCATTTATTATCAGGAAGTTTTAATAGGTGACGCAATGAGTGCGTCCGTCCAGGTGTTCCTAATGCTCGGAGTTATCACCAACAATTGCATACAACTTTATTTAGAGAATGAAACAAACTCGAGAGTTCTGTTGAAAAGTACCGTTGAAAATTAAGATACTTTTGTTATTAGATTTGAAAATTCAAGCACATTTCCAGATTGAAGCAAAACCAACATTTGTAGGTATAAAAGAATTGAACCAATATCGATTTTGACCTACGAATTTTCACAAGCCGTATCACATTATTGTCCTCCCAAATTTACGTAAAAAAGTTCACTTATGCGAACAATTATTTTGGATATGATAACCATAGAGTGAGTGATGAACAAAAATGGGCTTTTTTGAGCATTTCGATGGTGAGAAAATTTTGGCAAAAGTAAAGCGTCACTTACACCATGCATAACACAGAGCAAGTAGATAAATATTGGAGCGGTTTCATAACGTCTTGGAGTTGTTATTGTCCCAATAGGAATACTCTGTCCCAATTTTGTCCCAATAGGGAAAGGTTAAATGTTTTCCATGGAATACTTCACCGGTAACTGCGATGGTGGAAACATTTACACAAAGTCATTATGGGGAACCTTTAATCCTACGAACAGATATTGAAGAATAATGTGAAGTAATAATGTGAAGCAAAACGTAGTTCTCGACTTAGATGAAACTAATGGCTGAGTAAAACATATCTTCTGAGACACGCGACATAACTTCCTGTCTAAAATTGGATGACAACTTTAAAAAATCTCATTAAATCTCCATTTACTGCTAAAATTAGGGTGGCTTCAGTCGTTCTCCGACTACAACGAACACACCTCCTCGCAGACGAGGCAAGAGAGGGCTAAAAAGGCACAACAAAACCCAAACTTGAGATGACAAACTCGGTGCATCTGGTCTCATCATCACTGTAATTCCAGCGACAATAATTGTCATCTTCCGGTGTGCCCAACTTCAATTCCGATCAATATAGTCAGTTATTCGTTGGCAATGGCTTAATTATTTGAGCTCTTGTCTCATGACATTTTTGCCAACTTATTTCAAAAATATCGATCATTGTTTTCGATTGTAGGATATAACGCACGATAAATTGCACTAAATCACGCTACGTAGCCGTTTTATTTGCCAATATCGATCACCGTCTTCGGTTTTGCGATATTATGCACGATGTATTACACTAAATAACGCTGACGCAGCAGTTTTGTTTTCCAGTAGAATTGTTCTTGGTTGCAAATATTCCTCGTTTAAGTGAGAATAGAGCGCAAATTTACTGCCATGCTAATGCGAGAGAAGTTTTATTTCCCAATAGAATAATTTTTGTTGACAAATATTCCTCGTTGAAGTGAGAACAGAGCGCAAATTTACTGCCATGCTAATGAGAGAGAAGTTTTATTTCCCAATAGAATGATTCTTGTCGGCAAATACTCCTCGTTGAAGTGAGAATAGAATGCAACTTTGCTGCCATGTTCGTGCGAGAGAAGTTTTATTTTCCAATAGAAATGTTCTTGTTGGCAAATACTCCTCGTTGAAGTGAGAATAGAATGCAACTTTGCTGCCATGTTCGTGCGAGAGAAGTTTTATTTTCCAATAGAAATGTTCTTGTTGGCAAATACTCCTCGTTGAATTGAGAATGGAATGCAACTTTGCTGCCATGTTCGTGCGAGAGAAGTTTTATTTCCCAATAGAATAATTCTTGTTGGCAAATACTCCTCGTTGAAGTGAGAATAGAGCGCAACTTTGCTGAAAAGCTTATGCAAGAGTACACGTCAGGGGGTGACTGGGAGCGCTTCATATCTTTCAGAAATAGTGCATGAGAGCGGTCGTTGTGGGTTATTTAATGTGTTTGTTGTTTTTATCAACAAAGAAATCAAAATTTACTCATTTTATGCATGCACGAATTTAATTATAAAATTTAGGAATTGTTTCGCTCGCGTCATCCATAAGACTTTCATAATTTCAGATGAGCGTCTCTACAGTTAGACAAGCAGGGCCTCCAGATTACAACTAATGATAAAAATGGCCCACATAGAAATAAATGCAAAAGTTTATTTATCTAGTTTTAGCTGGAATTGAAAAAATGATAGAGTATTAACAACCGTGGCTCATTTCTCCATACTTGCAATACGGAATAGAAGCATGGCACGGAACTGATAAAAATAAAACCAACAAAATTTTTACTCTGCAGAAAAGAGCTGTCAGAGCGGTAAAGAACCTAGAATATAATGCTCACACAAATGATTCTTTCAAAAATTTACAAATACCTATACTTTCGGATCTCTATAAAATCTCCATCTGTAATTTCATTTACAAAACATGAAGAAATGATGGCGACAATAGCCTAAGACAATTATTGACTGCTCAAACTGGTCATCACGACCATTTAACCCGAAATAGAAGTGAATTCATGCTTCCTTATTATTCAAAGGTCCGGTCGCAACACAGTATCCTCTTCGTTGGACCCAAAACTTGGAACTCTTTACCTGCGGAGATCCGTAAATGTAATTCGTACAAAGTATTCAAAAGACATCTTGAGTCTCACTTCCTATCAGAATACTAGTCGTGTAAGATTACCATGTCAAATCTTGCCTCCTACATGTAACTAATGATAATGTAATAATGTAACTTGCCTTGGGTAACATAACCGATCTTCAGTCTGCTCTTGAATCGTTTTATCGAACATACTGTTAAATATAGCCGATTTGACCTATATTTTAAACTACAGCATAAAATATCGAGTTAATTATCTCAATGATCAGTCTAATGCGAAACTAGGTTAAGTGAACTAGGCTAAACATTATTGTACACCTTAGAATAACGTGATGATAGGATGCCCTAGAAGTCGCTGAACTTGTTCGGGCCCACAGGTAGCTATACTCAAATTTGACCATTGTACTAGACTTAAGAAACATTCTACCTCTGTATCACCTGTGGTAAATAAATTGTTTAAATTGTTTAAACGTTAATGCGTTCGTATACGAGACTGCGTACAACAGCGCCACTTATTTTTTATACATTCGCGTATATAACCATCTTTTGTTCGGGTGTTTTCGTCCTTTTATGCCGATGAACTAGAGCAAGAATGTCAAAAGAAAAAATAAAGAATATGGACTAATTACTAAAGTAATTCATTTGCATTTTATTTATGTTCCCCTGCGTGTTTTTTATTCTTCAGTTTTTAAACCTCGGTGAATTTGTTGAGTCCGCATCAGTTTGTTAGGCATCCATTAGTTTGTTAAATGCGCTTTAGTTTGTTAAATACTCATTAGGGTGTTGGGTGGTGATTATGTAGTTTGTTAGGGACTCGATGGTTTGCGAGGTAGCTATTACCCTTTAGGTACTCATTAGTTAGTTAGGTTCTCATTAGTTTGTCGGTACTCATTAGTTGTTAGGTGATCATTATTTTGTTCGGTACTCATCATTTAGTTAAGTTCTCATTAGTTCGTTAGGTGTTCATTAGTTTGTCGGTACTTATTACTTTGCAAGGCACTTATTAGTTTGTTAGGTACTCATTAGTTTGTCAGGGCTCTCAAAGATTTCCTTGGTACTCATTGTTCACTGATAAACCTATTAAGTTCTGCAGATTTAAGTACTCTAATGGAAAACTACTCAGAAGTTTCTTAAATGCCAACTAGCTACATAACGATTAGCGATGTCTCTGCTGGATATGATTTCGTACGTCACAGATTGTAACGAACCTATAAATTTGTTGCTCCCTGCTGCCGGATGCTAAGTGCGCCTCAGAAGTAAAATTGAACACATGGCGTCATTACTTTCAATGCATGACTGAGAATGGAAGAATGATTGCTCTCCCATTCATGGTAACGCATTGATTGTAAAGGATTTCGCCATTGAGATTTTGGCTATGAGACGCTTTTTTATTCTCTATTCAAAACAGCGTAGACTACAAGTCACATGCTAATTAGATTTTCTTATTTTATCTTATTTGTTTCCATTTCTCAACTGGCTTTATCTAAAAATGTTCATTTGAAGCCCCCAAACTGCGCTTTAATTTCCTCGGAAGTTGCGTCAGAGTTCAAGGCCTAAGGCTCAGGCTCTACCTAAGCCATGAATATTCATTTTCCGACGCATTGTTGGTAAACTGTGACAGCTGCACCAAAGTTCAGTAACAGGACTAATACATAATGAGTTCGTTGTTGATATATAGTAAACACTTCTAAATTATAAAAGTTAAAGGGAGCGAATGATGAAAATTTCCACTAAATGATGCATAAAGTTGTTGTACATTACAGGCATGCTGGTGGTAAGAAATTTCAAATGATGCACCAGTTGTGCCAACACGTAGTAGCAGTGATCAGACGCATGCAAATTGTCATCCAAATACAGTCTTACAGAACGACTTCTTCTTGTCATCAATCATGGTATAAATAGACGGTTTTATCGCTATAACTTAAAAAAGAAAAAATTGTACAGTATATTGAATTGTATGGCGTACTTTGTTAGTGTAACTTCAGAATACAAGAAGCTGATGCAAGGCAATTTCTATCAAAGAAAAAATGTTTCAATTCATTTAAATCTGAAAAGAGTTGCTATTCATGATAAATAAAATGCTAATGACTGGTTGAACTTATTTCGTTAAATGGCTCTGCCTACTGTCAAATCATCATTATTATTACAACTCGAGCCTTTGCCGTACAGACCCTATTAACTTGCGGTCATTGTAATGAATGAAAAGATGTTTCAAGAATGATAACAGCTACACCAACTTATGATGATTTCATTATGAGCATCCTTACCTATATTTTGAGGCAAAGTAATCGTAGTGATTCCGGAACTCAATTTTATAACAGAGACAAATGCGCACCCGGGCATTACGAGATGCATGAGAAAAGAAATACAGGAGCGCTAAATCTTAGCAGACATTGGGCCACAAACACAAGTCTCGCCAATACTCTGGACATAAAATGGCTTCCTCACCTCTTGAAGAGAATAAACAAACCTTAGTTTACACGACAGCCAGTGCTGTAACAAACCTCTTCCAGTTCGTGGCTACCGATATGATGCGGAGTTCAATACAGTCTTGTTTCTGCAGGGCCATTGGCGCATGTACGGTCCAGCCGGCTCGACTCCTCTTATTTGTGAAGTGTTCTTTATTTTGAAGGCAGTAGGTAGGTGCGATAAGGGCGAGGGTGTCGTGAGGCGCGTGTTAACGCTGCTAATGAGTTTTATCCAGCTAAACAATCTTCTCTTGAGTTGCAATCTAAGAAAAAGACTAAAACTGGATGCGACCCGCTGCAGCAGCTTGGCGCATCAACTGGAGCCAAATCTAAGCTGTGTCGAAGCCCATGCAACCGGCATTCAACCCTGTTGCCAGGAGATACTCCATCGACAAAATAAAAAACACGTAGCCACAGTCCATAAGACACATTACCTTATTAGAAGCACGGTTTAGAATTAAGCTTCAGTGAAACTTTTAGGCGCAAGCGATGCGTTCTTCTGGCTTGGACTCGGCGCTCGCAGCCTAGACACCGCTATCGTGTACGTCCGAGGATTATTGTCTCTATTGTCTAGCATGGAGGAGAGTCTTCTTGAGTTATAGTTAGCAGATGATAAGCAGCATGCTTCTCGACAGCTTCCGAACCTACTCGTCTTTTTTCGTCTTTATTTCCTGACACGCAAACGATGTGTACGCTGCCACTTTCTAACGCGTGTTCTCGAGACGGGCTTGTCTAGCTGGCTAACACGGTTGTCCTCTATTCACGAACGCGCGCGAATAAGGAAGTGAGTAGTTTGCCTTCGTCCACTCTATATTCGGAGTGTGAGTTTCCATTCAATGTTGATTGCGTGCAGGGGAAATAAGACTTTCTTAGAGTTTAATAAAATACGGCTTGAAATAGAAGCAACGAAAATGTAAATCAGAAAAACCCGTAGCATCCCTTATTCGTGTTGTGAATAGATTTGGAGGTAATTTCGCCTCCCAAGAAGTAGATAGTGAACACCCAAATCGCTTTCGAAATTCGGGGGCTAAATTTTTTTTCTAATTTAATTAGACTCAGTAAAAATATTCTTTTACTAGAAAATTTTCAGACAAAACAAAACACTTTCATCATCAAAAACAAAGGGCGCTCCACTATAAAACGAAAGCAATTTGGGTCGGTGAGACCGACAGCGGACCGACGTTGAGCGCAGCTCGGCAGTAAGTTGCCCCATGCGGCAGCGGCGGCACCGAGGAGCGGGTGTCAGTAGCGACGCAGTTACCCAGCGCCAACAATCAGGTTATCGCTCGACATAAAGTTGATAAAACTCTCGCTCATGTCGCTCCATTAAAAGGTAGCAGCATCTAAATGGAATAGCTGTGTAGGAGCAGTTTAGAACAGGCAGTCTCGGGGCTCACCACCAGATTTATCACGCAGGACCCACTCTGTAAGCGCTACCGAAGCCATTGTGTTATCGGTCTCTGTTCAATAAATCACTGATGGAAGAAAACATTCCAGCTTGCTAAACTTTGACTGTACTTGGTCATTGCCGAATAATAAGAGTGATTTTGAGGTGGATGGAGCGAGACAGATTCCAAAGTAATTAGATGGATGCAAATACTTCCTTACGAATTTACCGACTCCTGACGATAAGCTTTTGAAGGTTATGTCCAGGTGCCCAGCCCGAGGTAAGCGAGCTCGAGCTGGTCGTGTCTCGCAGAGATGTGTGCCGATCACTTCTTGCCAGCGTCTATGTTAAAAAGTCGCTATGCACTCGCAGCGCTGTGCGTATGAGTTCAGTGCTCAATGAATTTGCTCCATCAATTCATGAGAGACGAACGTGCCAAAACGGCTAAAACATCTAGCACCAAGCTAGAGACTCGGGGTAATATATATTTCATTATCGAAGGCGTTTTTAATAAGATGCGTTAACAAAAGGGAAGAACAATATAATTTGTATTCTTACTTCATTCAAAATGCAGGACTTCTCACCCAGATTCCTTTCGCTGTGGTATAATACCACAAGCTATGACAGTGAAGCGAAATTGAGCTTTGGGCTTTTTTATGTACTTCATAACACTCGAAACTGTGCCCTCATTAAACTAAGTTATAAACAAAAAAAATGAACATTGATGAGTGCACGAATAATTTATTCGCTTGCAGTGTTCGTACACACGTTTTTTTCCTTCGCCAATATTATTGATAGCCATTGTATTGGTGGAATAATGAGGGTGAAATTCAGTTACTTTTGGAGCCCAGTAGAGCTGGTGAATTGTAATGTGCATTGACGATGTGTGGTAGTAATTTCAAGGTACAAAATGATGGCACGTTGACGCAGCTTAAAGGTCTACAATAACAGCATGTTGAAGTAGTTTCGTGAGGATATCAGGCTTATTCGTCATATTAGTTCTAAAGGTACTGAATATATCGGTGGTTTGTTGTGTTAATAATAGTAAGAGGAAAGCAGTCCTCAGTGGCATAGCTGTGAGCAGATGAAAGGAATAATTTATCGGCAGCAGTACAGTTGTTAAACATCTGTGTATTCCTCCTTCAGAAGATGCAGTAGCTGCAACACTACAGACGGTAGCGCTAACGCAACCTCAACCTGTGAAATAATATCGGTTTGGCTGTATTGAAGAAGCAACATCAATGAGGCAGTAGACGTGCAGCACTATAGCGGTGAGGCTGCATCAGGAAGGCAGATCATATGCATGAAAAATTGTTTAATCCAAGAGGCCGATAAAGTTTTTGATGATTGAAAAATATCGATTAAATAGCAATATGATCGATGATAAAAATAACAGGATGATCGATAACATCATCGATGACGGTGAATAATGATGATCGATTAAAATAACAGCCAATAAATCCTTTAACTTCTGCTGTTTGTATTTTTACTTCACGCCCTGGGAACTTATTTCTTTTTGTTTTATTTAATTATAATTATTCTGAATTGATTATTTTATATTGCACCCTGCGTTTCATATTCTGGCTCCTGTTTAAAAGAACAGCCCCTGGTTGGAATAAAATGCTTTCGAGTCGATCAATGTCTGATAAAGAGTAGAATGAATTGGAACTGGAGACGATAAGGAACAACACAATTAGGGCAAGAGTTATGCTATAATTATAACGGATGTATAGTTATCAGCCTTTTACGACCGCAATACTTCGTTAATGACTAACTAAATAATCTACGACTGTAAATGTGGAATCTCACCGTGCTCAGAAATGCTGTTTCTCTGAGGTGCAAATTCCTGCGAACTTGCACCGTAGCACGACTCCTGTTGTCGTCGGAACACGTCATCGAATGTTGATAGAAATTTGGTCACTGGAAGTAGATAAAAAATTATGAAGAAACTCTACGGAGTTTCGTTGCGAAATTTTAAAGAGCTTACTCATTTTTGCGAAGAAAATCGTCAAATTCAATGCAAGCTCGCTCGTAGCACGCATGTGATAAGGGTATCGTTAGTTGCTGGAAAACTAATATTGTTATTTAAAGTTTATTTTATGTGGCATTCTCATCAGTAATTATTATTTGAGAAATTTATCCGGCTATTGTTCGCAATGACTGGCGATACTGTTCAAAAGTCCTCACTCCTCAATAGCTGAAACTCTAGCGGAGCTTATAAAAATCAGATTTAACAATTTTCATCAACATTAACGCTATTGAGCGCTCTACTTAATTGACGTTAAAGTAGACCCAGCATTTTAGCAGTGTATTTCAACTAACATTTTAGTTATAACAAAACACGCATATTTGAGAAACTTCAATGCCGAACACTTTTTTTTGCGTTGTCCCCTATCTGAAAATCTATCGTCTGGAGATCGAAATAGATTTAAATGAAATGATGGTTTATGTAGATTAAAAAATATGATTCATGTTACGCATATAGAGTATATATTCATGAAATTAGGGTACAAAATAAGAAATTGTCTAAGGCAGGGGCTCCCAACCTTTTTTTTCGCCTCGCACTCTAAAGAAATTTTATTCGGACCTCGCAACCCCTGAAATGAAATTGATAACAAATAGCCAATGTCCTAGTACTTGATTACCTGGACTCTTTTCGCATCCCTTTGGGGTGCGAGCACTCCAGCTTAGGAAACCCTAGTCCAATGTATAGAGAGTGCATTTTCTCTCACAGCCGAAGCGATCCTTCAATAAACATGTGCTGGAGATTCTATGAGACGGTGAGCACAATGCGGACCCGGAAATTTCAGAATTTCGCACACGTGATAAACAACTCATGCAAAAATGACGATTATCATGTCAATCAGAGAACAAATTAGCGCTGCAAAAACTTGAAGAATTCGGGTGAGAGAAGCATCTTAATTTGGACATGACAAGCATCATTTTTTGATTTAGGTTTGCCATTCTGATCTAATCACTTTGCTTACGGGTACGTGAATGACTTTGAACAAACGGGAAGAGGAAGTTTACTAAGAGACTCTTGTTAATAAAATGAAGCGAGTAATAAAATTATTCACCGCTGATACATTTTGGTTCTGATTGAGAACAAGAACCTGCTCAGTAGCGTAATGTTATGTGATACGATGTGTGCTCTGTTCGATTAAAATCAGAACATAACGTAACTATGCTCGCTTATTTAAACAAACATTATATTCGAGTTTATATACATTTGGAGGGCAACTTCAATGCTGAATATTCTTAGTTTAATCCCTCCTTGGACGGTTTGTGTACAATGTAATAATTCATATGATATCTCTGAAGCATGAAACGAACAAGGCTTTTGTGACGTACAGTCTAGACACGAGCTAAGAGGCTGACAATATCGTTGCTCGCTCAGTGAAACTTAGAATGAAAGTTAAGAAAGAATGTAAAGCATGGTCCTGAACGATGCACAAACTGTAAAATTCCCATTGCGAAGATGGATGATTGAAGATTTAGCAAAATATTCTGCTCAAGCGTACGAATGAAAGAAAGAACTGGGAAGAGTATTCTTTTACAGCAGTGATTTCTTGATTTATAGGGAAAATAATTATTTGCAGCAGGTTTTATTTTTGCTTCAATCTAAATATACTAGGAACACCTTCAGCTAGCGAGTGTAAGAAAGTAAGAAAAGTCAAGAATATTGGATAATAGAAGACACTGCGTAATGATGACGAAAAAAAGAGAAAGAAAAATAAAAAAAAGAAAAAAGAGTGTTAAAAGCCAGTTTGTGCAGCGAAGTGAGTTAAAAATTTTTTTTGGAACACGATGACTTGTGTCCGGGTAAAAGGAGAAGACATGGGCAGTGAGTCAACTGAACAGTTATTGATGCAGAGTGAATACACTGAAAAATTCGAACGTAACCCAGTTAGTAAACTATCAAACTTAGAAAAACGGTACGCTTGGAAAGAGTGACTTGAGGAAACAACTCCGCACACCCAAGTCATCCGAAAAAAAAAACTTTCGTGCAAAGGAGCATCAAGAATAAGGCCAAATGAAGAACCAAGTGAACCGAAAAGTTGCTCTCTCGAGACGTGGTCGAAGAGCGCCTCTGCGTCTGATGATCACTAATGAGTGGGAACCGCAGAGTCCAACACCTCGAGTCCGCTCTGCTGACCATTCTTGCCCTTATCGCGAGTCCATCAGGCCTTTTATTACTGGAGGCGCGCTCTCCTACGCCTCTCTCTCTGCCACCGAGCCGAGGCGCGCGCTCCTCACAGACAACACAGCCGAGAAGAAAAAATTCCAGCGAGTTCCTCATTAATTGTCGGAATGGTGTGCCCGGTGCTCAATCTAGCACCTTGGGATACTGTTGACCGACGGCCGACATTCCGAATACCCTTATCGAGCCACCTACAAAATAAATGAACTCAACGTGGCTCGTGAAGAAGAAGAATTCAGGGGATCGATACGAATTTATCCCTTGGGAGTTCCACAAACTAGCTACCGGACATTTATGGCACAGCTTGTGTGGTTCCAAGTGGTTTCAACAAGTAGGAAGCAGCAGCGTTAATGAATTTTGAGCAGTAGAAACGAAAGAAAAACTTATTGGAAACATGCGATAACACTAGTATACCCTTGTACTCAGCGTTCGTTAGAACGATAACACCTAGATTTATAACCCATCAGAGTTGCCGTAGATGTATCCTACATATATTTTGTACTTTATGCGTCTTTTAATATAAAAAATCAGCCATTTCTGGACTATTACTTTCTATAATGGTACGCTAAATTCTGAGACTGGATACATTGTTAGATGTGCATTGGAAATAGAAGTAAAAAAGTTTGGTCGTCCGATTCAAGTTCATCGCAGGTCCGTGATAGCTGCGATATTCATGACTTCTATTCGATACGAATAAAACTTTAAATCATTTCACCTCAGGTTTTGGCTTTTCATTCGATTTTTTACCCTTATATTATTATTTTGTTCCGATCGCTTATTATGCTATAAATTTTAAAAGCCAAGCATAATTACTGAAATTTTACCCCTGCGATCCTTTTTCAGCTTCAATGCTAGTATCTTTAAGACTAAATTAGCCGTGCAAGAATTGCTCCAGAAAGAAGTCTGTGCATTTGCTGCTAATCGTGGCTATTAATGATGGCAGAAAAACCAAGCTCTTTATTGAATTTTGTTTCTTGAAAATCTGGGGCACATGCGAGAAGAAAAGCTAGGACTGATCAGAACTCTGCAATGCGGTGATTTGCTGAAGCGCTTCAGTGGTGAATTATTGGCAGCACTTTAAAAAGAAACTCCATCACCACTTTATAAAAGTGGCCCTCCGAAAAATTTCTCATGAGGAAGAGAAAACGCAACCCGCCATAGAATCTGAGGTTACTTTTCACGACCGAGACAATTGTGAATTTTATGCACGAAACATAAGGTTCATTTCATGAACAAAATCCAGATGGCGTCTGGGCCATGTTCACTTGCACAGAAAATGTTCGGAGATCGCACTTTTGTGCCGAGGCGTCTTCTTCCCATGACTTGAAAACCGCTGTCGGCTATCAATTACCTCCACGAGAAAGGCTCTGAAAGGAGTAGTTCTTTCGCTGCTGATTTCTGCCTCGTAAATCGTTGAAGTGAATTGTGTGAGCACTTGGAACAAAGAAGTGTTTGAATTTTCTAGTAGAAAGTTTCAATGTAGGTTACTTGAATAGTTTAGATATCTACTTAACACTAATTTATTAAAGAAACAGGCTAAATAATTTCAGCTATCGTATTTATGTCATTTATATGTCAGACGTTAGAGAAAGACAAGCACTATTGATCGTTTACGATACGACTCTGGATGATAAGCCTTACTATCAAAAGTTTCAGCATCAGACCATCATCGAGGTTCAGATTATTCAAGAAACATTCTTATGTATTCATGGGATATTCACGCATAAAACAGGGTGGTTGCTAAAAATGCATACCTTTTAAAAATCCAATAACTTCTTAAATACATTAAATAGGAGACTATAATATAAAACAAATGAAAAGACACAATTCAATGTTTTCTTTCGTATCTGGTATACCCTCCAAATAAGCATAAACATCAAGGGAGCAGAAGAGAAGATTATTGTAATCAGCAAACATGACCCAACTAACTCTTCGACAACGTGAGTTCTTCATCGAAGAAATGACGGAAATTTGATCCATCGTTGGGCCCATCGTCGGGACTCAGAGGAAATTTATCTTGGCATACCGATTCAAACCCGACAAAAAACGATTCAGAGGAACTTCCAAAAGCGACAATCCCAGTTTGTTGTAATAAACATTATTAATGGAAGATCTGGAAGAAAAGTTTCTGAACGCACAGCGGAAAATGTTGAAATGTATCGCAGCACGAGGCGAGCATTTTGAATCAAAGATCCAGCAAAGTAAAATAAAAGGAAAAAAACGAACTCTTCTTTTTTTCTATTAATACCAGATTTATTTTCCTATCCTGTCTGTGTAAAAGTTATAGCAATTTTAAAAGGTATATATTTTTAGCGACCGCCTCATATATGACAATTAATTATTTCCGTGGCAATAATTCGCATATGTTAAAGTTAAAAGTAATGCTAAGCGCCGTTATCTATTCACTGTTACAACACGAAATAAATGGAGACTGTTGTTCACAACCGGCTGAGGTAGCTGAGTAAGGCTGCCCTTTTGCTAAGAAACAAAAAATTATAAATTGAAACTATGTTATTTGATACATCTGAATCTTTCTGGCTTCGAAACATGGAAATTTTATTAATAGAGATTTTTTCTAGGTGTAACACCGAACAGACTACTTGTAATCTTTATCCAGTCTAACTTTTTCGCTAGAGCATGCATGTTTTTCGCCGCCTAAGCGATTTAATTACTTAATTTAATTTAATTGGGCAGCGAAAAATATGCATGCAGGCGACGAAAAAGTTAGACTGGGTAGTGTTTAGAATACGAGATGTACTTTATTTTCTACATTTCAAAATCATCAGAGAGAATAATTTTAGGTTTGATTCACCCTTCATTAATAAAGATAAACTTTCAAGCTACTTCTGTTTAAGTTTAGTTATGCACGCTGTGCCTCATGTTGTGTTCAATATATACATCGAAAACTGATAAAAAGGTCATGTTGAGCTATGTTAGAATTGGTTAGGTGAAAGTTTTAAAATAAAAAAATTACAGAGAATATTTTCACTGTTTCAGCTCTTTACCCAACTGCATGACTGTCAAACAATGGCCTGATTAAGATTCAATGAAAATATATTGCGCCTTTGTCAGATGTATGTCATGAACTAGAAATTGTGGGGCTGTATACATTTAACAAATTTCTGAAATCCTCTCTGCTGTTGGAAATATTGATGGGGAAAAGTTCCTCATATTTTAAATTGAAGGTTACACATGTTTTGACTAAGATAGTGTTTATAATGAAATTATTCGTACACCAGTTATTATAAGATGAGTTAACTCACATATTATATAGAACTTAAAGCTCATACGATGCCAGGCTTCTCAACAATAAACACAGGTAAAAATAAGCACAAAGCTCTATAGAGAAGAATTGTTGATATGTAACATTTATGACCAAAATTAAACCAACCAAATAAATCATCCAGTACAAATTGAGATTAATCCCTACAATAAATGCCATCAGTAGTGTAATTCAATCCAAATCAATACCTTAGATGTTCTTCCTTTTCATTTTTTACACGTTTTAATTCATGAAAAATTTTTTGAACCTCGACGCTACAACTAGACTGCGTATAACTCAACTTATTACTTATTTTAAAAGCCCTCTCTGACATTTACAAAGCTTTTGCGAGGTGCAGAAGAGACAACTGAAAAACAAGGATGAACTCACTCTTAAAGGCTTTTCATTCTTTGAGCGGCAAGGAGAGTTACAACAGATGTCAACTCCGAAGATCTGTCTTCAAATCCCATTTATGAACATATAACTCATGTGCTCAGGTGCGTTGTCATGATGAACAGCACTATGGTTGAGTGGATGATCTACGCCTAGCTTTCTTAAAGTTCTCACGAAAGTCACTGACAGCTTCAGAGAATAAGTTCATATATCTACCACTGATCCCGTGTCTCTCGGGAGACCGTCAGTGTTCAGGCTCAGGGTAAAATGTAGAATTCCGAGCGAGCACAAAATGGCGATAGAAGTAGAAACTGGCGATAGTTCTAAAAATTGGCTGTGAAAGGTAATGTTCCGAACGAACTGGTCATAAAAATAAAAACTGGCCATAGTTCTAAAAATTGGCCGTATAAGGGAAAGTTCTGAGCGAGCACAAGCTGGCCATAAGTTCTGCCAATTGCCACCCAATTAAGGCCTTCACGCATTCACAACAAAATAAAGAGAATTATTGAGTGAAGCTCATGCAATAAAAGATACATTGCACATTTTGATGTAATTTCTATCAATTTAGGACCCTCATGCTGAGAAATATTTGAAACCTATATTGTTTTACAAAAAATATGGATATGAACAGTTTTTCTTTCTTTCTTTTTTATTAATTGGAAGGGTAACAGGACTTGTCAACTGAAATTTAGGTTTTTTAAAAATCTAACGGATCATGCAGAGCCTGTTTCTATAGAAGTAATAAATAATTCAGTTAACTGAGGACACAAAGAGCTGCGCTTCACAAGTAATGACTAAATTAAATATCCTTAATATCAAAAAGTGCGTTTTATAATTTCAAATATTTTTTCGATTCATGATTATGTAAGAATAAGCCCCACACATCGCAGTTATTTGAGTTTCCAGTATTCATGTGGAAATCAGCTTTTGCTGTTTTTGAAATTTCGTTGCGTAGTAGTCCAAAGTTTTTTATTAATACGAATATAATTTATTTTTATATATTAGAAACAACAGCGTGAAATACCGGCAATGATGTCATTGTTCAGTCATTGATAAGGACATGCACTTAAGAGTTGGTGTGATTACATACAACTTTTTAGAGTAAATGTCATGGTCGTTAACTTTGGATCTTCCACTGCCATAGGTAGCGATGATCTAATGGAAGCGCAAATGCCGCGATAATTGACTTCATTTTTACTTATCTTAACTCACTTACTCTATCACACGACTCGGATTGCGCCGAAAATAATGAATTTTATATACTGTTAGAAATTTGTAGACTATAATTTTATTGTATAATAACACGAAACGATTTTGGCATGGACGTTCCCAATTAGTTTGAAATTAAAATATTTTTTCCGGAAATTAATGGAAACCTTAAGATCTCATATGGCCTTTCCAGTCCTGCAGGCAAATCGATTCCTTTGTTAGCCCTACTGTAAATTAATGCTTTAATGACTGAGGCGCACTTAAAATGAGCAAGACGAACAAACTTCACAGTGAAAATCCGTGCGTAAATGTCGCTTCATTTCTAAAATATACCTAAATAGGTAAATAAGCGCAGAAATTCTTCTGCCGTTCTCTGATCGAATTCTAGTTCAAAAACAGGCTATTCTTTTGTTTGAGGTCTGAGCCAAGCCTCAGGTCAGGGCATATATTGCACTCCTGCATTCTCATTCACGGCAGATCCAGCGGACTCAATTTGTGCGACTATCTGCGGAGAATATGGTCAAAGGAGATTACAGCCTTCAAAGAACCATTGCCGAGGCTCTGGCAGATACATAAGTTGCATGGAACGGCCAGCGCTTTTAGGAGTGATCTGCTAAAACTGGATGCTCGCACGACGCCTTTTTAGAAATAATAGCAATATTCTTTACTTGAAGTATGCAACTTGCAGACGGAAAGATTTCTCATATTTATTACTGCTCAAAGTCTTGCCTTTATACAACAAAACAAAACCTTTTTCACATTGACACTCGGGAATTTACGGAAAAGTTTCTTCAGCGACATAAAATATAAAACCTACTTTTTTTACCAGTGTATCATATAGCCGTAATTGACAAATTGCTGATATTTTAAAGGAATATTCTAACCAAATTTTACGAACGGTAAAACCGTAGAAAATAAAGTAGAATTTTTGTTCTACTAAGACTTTTAATAAAAAATATGTGACAGATGATCGTCCAGCCCCGTGGAAATGAGTCAGGGCGCTGTCGGTCGGGAGGAGTGGCGAGCTCTCAGGAGTTGCACAACGCGGCCAGATCGATGCAGCAAGAGAGCGGCGAGGTGTTGAAGTCAAAACAAGAGGCGACAAAACTCATTCTTGCCATGTGCTCACCAGAGTTACTCGTGCCTAAAAACAAAGCTAATGCGAATCCAAGCATGGACGAAGATGCTGGTTGTTGCTGCGTTCTTTACACATCGCCGTCAACAACTCAGGCGCTGGAGCAGAATGACAAACCTGGAGATGCGAGTGCCTTTAGGTGACCTATCTTCTCATTCTGTGGTTGCACACACACGGTTGGCTTGCTCGTCCTGCTGCAAATTAAAGCAACGGCAATATTTGTCCTCCATCAACTTACGGAGTTCGTTCAGGTTGTGGTCATTATCCTATTATTTTGCTGGCGCTCCACAAATAAAAAACAGGGAGTCGGTAATAAATTTGTATTTGCTCAACTTGGGTTGCGTTGCAAGTTCAGATTTCATTTCTGAGAAGTTAGAAATCAGGAAATATGATAAAAATATTTTAAAATGAGTTGATTGCACATAAATAGATTGCACTCTGTGATTTAATTTTACGGTGTGAGGACATCAAAATATTTAAAAAATCTCTAAGTTCTGTCAAAACTCTAAACATTATTCAGTGCGAATGTAGATCAATGTGGCAATTATATGTTCAATAACAATGTTATCGATGAACAGGTTTGTTCGCTGTTTAACTTCATTCTATTGTAAAACTGTAACGACGCAAAATGTTGGGACGCTCCATCTTAGGAGCCAAAAAATGGTCAACAGAAACGGAGAGGTGCGACTGACGCTCGCTCGTTCAGGAACGTTGGGCCCGAGGCTGCAGCGGAGTCGCGCTATTCATCACTGTCTTATATGTCCAGGTTTGGACGCCTCTTAAGTACTCGGCTTACACTTGCCGTGGCACTTCATCCATCCTGTATTCTGTCTTGGTGAGCTCAATTAAGTGAACTGTGGGCCTTGCTCCACTTATCTTTATTAATGTTCCTCAGAGATTTCGTTGAACGAGAAGCCATGCAATGTCCTCGGTCTCGAGCGCATTCTGGCAGCGTACAACGGACGGCCCAATATGGCTGAGAGAGGAGCCGACCATCATCGGATACGACACAGTCCTTACATGAGCTCGAATCAATCGAAAAGTAACATTCGTATGTGAAGGGAATGTGGTGTTCGTCTCACTTCTGGACGCATCGGAATGATATACGATGATGCTTATGAAGGTGGCAAGCGTTGATGATAATTTCCAAGGTTCTCTTTCAGGCTTCATTTTATTTGAAGTAGACACGTCCTCCAAAAAGCATTAGCGTGTGTTACTCCTGAATAAATCTACGCTATTGAATTGGTAGGGTTGGCTTACCCACGAATTGGATAAATTTCGGAGACGGGATGACTGTCTAAAACTATCTCTAAAGGAATTAATTGCGCTCTAAAAACTTAAGAGAAAATGATCATATATACCAATCGATTTTTTGGCAAAAACTTTGAAGTAAAGTGTGCTATTTAACGAGTAATATTATCACCAGGTTCCATAGTGTTATACTAATTCAATCGAGCTTGATGAATGCAGTTCCGGCTAACTTTGAACACAGCTGAATATAAAATGTATCATAAGTTCACAAATATTGGAATGCGAAAAATTGTTTTACAACTTTTCGTTCGAAAAACCATTTAATTTTTCTGCTCGTCGTAGACAATCACACTTGTTACTTAGAGATGAAATCATTCGCTCGGACAATAAATATCATCATAGTTTGAGGTGCGAATCACTACACGTTTATCTAATTTTTTGAATGATATAGTATCAGAAAAGAAAGAAAATAATACATTATAAAGACACTAGTTAGCTTCAGCAAAGTGACAGGAAACTTGGATATCATCTCGGTAAATTTTAAAATCAGATTTTAATTGTTTCTCAAATGGAAGATTAAATTTGTAGTGGCGGTGATGGTGTATTTCACACTTCAGATTAGGGCTTTATAAAGAAGCTCTTTATCGCCAAGGCATTTGAGAGCGAAAGAGACATCAAAAAATAACTTATTTGTTAACCAAATTCGTGATGCGATGTTGAAGCTGTATCATACCTACACTTTTGACAGCGTTGCTCGTAAGAAATATTTCAGACTAAAATTAGATATTTGAACTTGAATGTTTTGTCTTATCATGCTTCCCATGTCATGAAAAAGTGTAAACTTTTCTAATCAGGACCCACAAAAATTATAGAATTCGGAGTCAACATTGTCACAAAATTTTCTAGATCTTCAGTGTACATTGATCACATTTAGTAACGCGGATTTTGCCATTTACAATACTAACATGTTTTTCAAGTTCAAGTTTAAGCAGTTAGCAGTCATGAGTGATAGTTCAGCTCTCGCCTGTGTTAGGACTGAACTGGCAGTAATTCTTTTGTTGCTACGGCACGCAAATGCGTTATCCAGTAAGATGGAGTCCCAGCACAGCTCTACTCTAACATCAGTCCCCACTTCCCAGTATGTTCACGAACTTTCGATCACCGAGACAAGCCACATCATCTAATACGAACCTCAACTTACACGGATAATTATCAGTCCCAGAAATTATTGGCTACATATAACTTCATCCTGCGTCTATATAATTTCAAATATCCTGAGTGTTGGCTGAATAATTGGGATAAATTTTTACTCGTATTGGATGGGGTTCGCAGAAGATGTACTACTCGAGGCTTGACTGTACTTCCATGAAAGCTCGTAATCTAACAGCTCAAAGACGATGTTATTCTTTTGATGTAGTGTTAGGTCTAACAAAGGTTATCCATCTAATCTAAAATTCTAGACGTATATTTTGGGATGATGTGGAGGAACAACTGCGTTTCTACTTTGGGCCAAGTGCTTAAAGCTTCTTGCTAATGGTCTTCGAGAATCTAATTTTATTATTGTCCACCCAAAGGTTAATTACTCGATGGAAGAGAAGTGAGGTGCTGATTGAGAGCTCGCTTTTTTTTCTCGTAACTACAGGAATAGTGACAATTTAAGGCAGAGAAACGAGGCGGAGAGTTGGTCATGTGTCATCAGTGACATGGGATTACCTTCTTGTTTTTGGGAGGTCGCCGAACTGAGACCATGTATAACCAGGTGCATGTTGAAGAGCGATGCTTTCACAAAAGTGACCTTCTTAGTAAACACGTCAAGGGTCCATGCCATTCTACAGACCATAAAGGATACACGAGGCGTGATCTTTTTGATCTTCTTTGCTGCCCACCGGTCAGCTCGTTAAGAGGCCGTTCAGGCCGCCCAGGGGAATTTTGACGTACTAAATTAGGTTTCTTGATGAATGCAGTCAGAAAATTACCTTGTAACTGTTAATGTATGTGAACAATATGTACACTACAGTAGGTTAGCAATTGAGATATCGACGAAGTTTGGATTATGAGCATCTATCTGATGCTGTTACACTTTTGACACATTAGTGGCCAGAATCCAATTCAGAGTTGCTTGCCAAGTATCTTTTGTTCTTAATTCTACATATCTTTAAAATAGTGCGTTCGTTGTCAAAAAAGATGAAGGCGTTGTTTCTCAAGTTAGAGCTATTTTTACTTCACGTGAACAGATTTCCAATGTGAAGTGGCTACTATCTTATATCACATTCTAGCAGCGTATATCACAATGAAACATCTCTGTTTTGGAAAAAAATACTTTCCTGGCGCAGTTGAGTTCTAAATCGAGCGCTATTAAAATTATGATTTTAGCACTATATTCATCTGTTATGTTCAGCGCGCTATCACACGTAACTTATTCTAGTGGTCTGAATGCCAACAATGAATATAGCAATGATATAAAATCTATGCAAATATTTATATAAAACTTTGTAATCTAGAACTATATAAAAGTTACTTTCAGAACATGTAAAACTGAATTTTTCTTAGTGAAATTTTCAGCTGAAAGACAATGTTTGAAGGTGTGACTGAAATTAAAAATCTGAAGTTTTTAAGTCTTTCGTTATTCATCTTTCGAATGTAGAATAAAATGCCAATTTGCCCGAAATCAAATAAAGCAGACAAGATAATAGCAGAATCTTTCCAAAATAATAAAATTAAAGAAAGTTTTGACCTAAGTGCCATGGAAAGATAAGGAAAGCTCTGTTTCATTCAAGGTTTCTTTACCTTGAAGAAAATTGTTGAAACTGATTCTAATAATTTGAAATTCTTGCTATTGCTGACGCTTATGATTTTAGTCCCCTAATTTCCCAGCAAGGATGAGTTAACTTGTCTTCACCTAACATGACTTTGTCTGAGCACGAAGAGTAAACTCGTCCATACCACAATGTGTCAAAAATCGCCCCAGACGAGTTTATAAGTTGATTAGAGCCCATTTCAGCTGTTAACCGAGTGGATTAGCGGCCGGAAAAGGAAACATCAATAAATTTCAGCTGCACCTCGCTGTTTGACACTGGTGAATAGACCAAGAAACGTGCAACAAAATCCGTTTTTAAATTTGACCATTTGTCAACTTTTTAAACTTTAAGACCTGAAACTATTTGTAATTTTAGAAAAATCGAGAAATTAAATAAAAAGCTCTTGACGGCTAACTATGTCATAAATTTCAACCAAGCATGTGTAGAAGAACGACTGTTTCCTAGGTACACAAATTTTATCCGAACGTATTCTACTTAACCAGGCCTATCCTAACCCATCCTGAAATGCCTCAGTGTATCCTAATCAATCTAAACCTATCCTACGCTAACCTAATTTTTCTTAAGCTAGTCATTAATTTTGCACATACCTAACGACATTTTACCCGGTAACGACAGCAAACAGTAACTAAAATGCTCTTTCATTTCTGATGATTTCTCACTACGTAATTAGTAATGGCAAAACACGCGAAGGAACAACGCTATCTATTTTATTCTCTATTTTTTTATAATTCAATTGGGATAAATTTACTCTCTCGCAACCAGTATATGTGTTATTCACATTTGTCCTTAAGACGTTTTGCGTAGCGACGTGATAGTGATTTTCGCTTAGAAAATTAAAAGCTTGGCCTGAAAAAAACAAGTAAGCTAAAAATTGGAAATCTTTCAGAAAAAATGAATCCTGAACGTTGGCTCTTCGACTAATTCCGCCAAAGGCTGTTGATAATACAGTCTGTTTTCTCCGTGTTTTTGAACACAAGTAGCTTAGTTGACTTCGGTGACTTTACAGCGCTGGAAATGAACCATAGAGCTATGATGACCACGCGCCTCAACTCGAACGTAACTCAGTCCAGAAATTGCTAGGCCTGAAGTCTTTCGCTTTCAGCACTTGGTATTCACGGCACGAATTCCATCTTCCGTGTTCGCCTCCCTCTTGTCGCTTTACAGTATTCTGCCTCCATTATTAGAGTTAATAGCAGTAATGGCTATAATAATCGGTCATTAAAGCGCTGCGCTGCAAACACCCCAAACCACCGATCTTTATACTACCATTAACATGAGCTTCAGAAGGCTGCTTGCGCCAGAGCAGGTTTCTCCTGAAGACCTGCGCACGTCCGTGCCAATTGACCAAGTTTAGCTTCCAATTGTGCTCTCCTTATCTCAAAA
Source organism: Morinoia aosen (assembly GCA_030386875.1). Lineage (NCBI taxonomy): Eukaryota > Metazoa > Arthropoda > Malacostraca > Amphipoda > Talitridae > Morinoia > Morinoia aosen. The sequence continues at coordinate 29,358,920 of CM059567.1, read as the reverse complement.
TTCATCTAACCACCGAGGGTTATCATTTGAGCCTCGATGTAGCATTGAGCTTGACGGTGAGCCAGTCAACGTGCATCTGTTTTGAGTTATCGACACTTACATCGCCCTGACTCACACTCCTGCGGGCTGAGTGGTTTGATTTCACTCCAGCGAATATCTATCTTAGAACACTGCCAGCTAGAGATGCTATTAACGAGAAAAGTTTTTATATATTCTACAGAGAGCGACAATTAACAAAAACTTCGTGGAATGAAATATCTGAAGAAATTCTTCAATCGCACGTACCACGAACCTCAGCACATCTGCATAATATCTCCTGTTAACACCATGGCGAACTGTAAATAGAGTTCATTCAATGCGCAGGAGAACAGGTATTCAAAATTAGGCCACATTTTCATACCATCCAATTTAGGGCGAGTCTGGCGCACAAACTGCAGACCACAAGACATGCCGCGCTGCACTTGTTACACGGAGTACGCAGCCATTTGGGTGCCATGTGCGCTGTTCCGTCACCGCAGCGGCCTCCCTCCCTCAAAGGCGGGTCTGCTGCCATCGTCGCACCGCGGCAGCTGAGGAAACAAGGAATTTCCTACAGCTGCTGTCATCACGCGCTACATCTTGATGCACTCAATGTATAGATACGGGATTTTTGATGCACTCAATGTATGGATACGGGATTTTTGATGCACTCAATGTATAGATACGGGATTCTTGATGCACTCAATGTATAGATACGGGATTCTTGAAGCACTCAATGTATAGATACGGGATTCTTGATGCACTCAATGTAAAGATACGGGATTCTTGATGCACTCAATGTATAGATACGGGATTCTTGATGCACTCAATGTATAGATACGGGATTCTTGATGCACTCAATGTATAGATACGGGATTCTTGAAGCACTCAGTGTATAGCTACAAGATTCTTGATGCACTCAATGTATAGATACAGGATTCTTGATGCACTCAATGTATAGCTACAAGATTCTTGATGCACTCAATGTATAGATACGGGATTCTTGATGCACTCAATGTATAGATACGGGATTTTTGAAGCACTCAATGTATAGATACGGGATTCTTGAAGCCCTCAATGTATAGATACGGGATTCTTGATGCACTCAATGTATAGATACAGGATTCTTGATGCACTCAATGTATGTATACGGGATTCTTGAAGCACTCAATGTATAGATACGGGATTCTTGATGCACTCAATGTATAGATACGGGATTCTTGATGCACTCAATATATAGATACAGGATTCTTGATGCACTCAATGTATAGATACGGGATTCTTGAAGCACTCAATGTATAGATACGGGATTCTTGATGCACTCAATGTATAGATACGGGATTCTTGAAGCACTCAATGTATAGATACGGGATTCTTGATGCACTCAATGTATAGATACGGGATTCTTGATGCACTCAATGTATAGATACGGGATTCTTGATGCACTCAATGTATAGATACGGGATTCTTGATGCACTCAATGTATAGATACGGGATTCTTGAAGCACTCAGTGTATAGCTACAAGATTCTTGATGCACTCAATGTATAGATACGGGATTCTTGATGCACTCAATGTATAGATACGGGATTTTTGAAGCACTCAATGTATAGATACGGGATTCTTGAAGCCCTCAATGTATAGATACGGGATTCTTGATGCACTCAATGTATAGATACAGGATTCTTGATGCACTCAATGTATAGATACGGGATTCTTGAAGCACTCAATGTATAGATACGGGATTCTTGATGCACTCAATGTATAGATACGGGATTTTTGATGCACTCAATATATAGATACAGGATTCTTGATGCACTCAATGTATAGATACGGGATTCTTGAAGCACTCAATGTATAGATACGGGATTCTTGATGCACTCAATGTATAGATACGGGATTCTTGATGCACTCAATGTATAGATACGGGATTCTTGAAGCACTCAATGTATAGATACGGGATTCTTGATGCACTCAATGTATAGATACGGGATTCTTGATGCACTCAATGTATAGATACGGGATTCTTGATGCACTCAATGTATAGATACGGGATTCTTGATGCACTCAATGTTTAGGTACGCGATTCATGATGCAATGTTTAACTGAACGTTGACACTCAATACTACACGCTGAAAAGTGTTTGTAAAGTGATGGGAAATATTAAATGCTTGGAGCAAAGTGTGTTTGGCGAGTGTAAAACAGCACAGTGAGCGCTGACCTAAAATTAAAGTACTTCAAAATATGAGTTTATATGCTACAAGCTACTGGTGAAATACAGCGAACTTGATTACAAATCATCAGAATTTTGCGTTTGGCCAAACTGAACACCCAAAATTACACGAGAAGTCTGTACAACAAATTTCCTAATCTTGTTTGTTAGCACTCATGATAGTATCTAGCCATAGGAACGTTAATTACATTGAAAAGCCTAAAATACGATTTTATCACGCTTAAATTTGTGTGACCTAGTCCTGCGAGCTTGGGCAATCAAAGATGATGCAAGTTAGCTCAGATGAACATCTTTCCAGTACGTTAATTAAACAGTCGTCGAAAGAAAGTGATAGTCAACTCAATTTATCAGTGAATTTCAGCTGATTAAAGTCTCTATTGACGGAATATTCATCCTAACCACAATGAATACTCAAAGAATATTCTTACGACATTTTACGAATATTATTACGACGTCAAAGAATATTCTTTGTTGTACGGGAAAAATCATACAATTATTTTACGAGCGGTGCATCAATGACACGATGACAGAATACCAATAAGAATCTCGCAGTTTTAGACTTACCAATAGAATTTTTCCTAAACTAAGACGATGATGTACAAAACGCTTTATCCACCTCAAAGAATCCTTCAGTAATCAGAAACGGAGACTATAACAGAACACTTTAATTAAAGCGCAATTGTCAAGCGAAGTAGACGTGGGTGCAAAACGTCCCCATTAAAACGCTAGAAATTATACTCCTACATCGTTTGGAGCGTGGATCTTCTATTTAGGAACCCAGGGTAACGCGTGCTGGTGAATTTAAACACCAAAGCGCTCTTCATTAGCAACTTCGTGAGGCTTTGAACCATCCTCCGGCTTCTTGGAAGCAGGCATCTCGACATCAATCAGAACCGCTTTGGTGGCGAGCAGAGAGATGAAATCACCGCTGCTTTCGTGGTAATCCTGTCATTACTATTCGGTTCCTTTTATCCGGAGAGCTCCGAATCGCAGCAGCGGGCGCGTATTGTTGGTTTTTGGGAGTCATGCCACGTCCTCAGTAATTAGATGGTGCGCACCGGGCGCTGCCTGGCGAGCGGCGGGCACTGCTCGAGTACTGACCAGCAGACGCGGTTGCCTGCCTGCATCACATCACTAGGCTTTGATGATGTGATGATGTGCTCAATATCACATCATCCGTGCTTTGGTGATGGGATGTGATAATGTGCTCCAAATCGTATCATCTGGGCATTGATGACGTGCTCTAAATCATATCATCTATGCTTAGATGATATGCTCTATACATCACATCATCTAGGTTTTGATAATGTAATGTTATCTGATGGAGTGCTCTACATCACATCATCAAGGCTTTGATGATGTGATGTTATACGATGATGCGCGCTCTATGTCATATCATTTAGGCATTGATGTAATGTGATGTGATAAGATAATGTGCTCTACATCACATCATCTAGGCTTTGTGTTACTGCCCACGCGGGCTTCGCTACTCAAACTCCTGGTCAAGCTAAAGTTTATGAGTTACCAGTGTATCCGCGCCATCAAAGTTACTCTCGCTACAATTCATTCGTGAAAACTGTTTTCAAATCAACTGTTTAAATGGGTGTTCATTCGTATTTCGAGTCCTCCAATTTTGGGTTACGATAACTTTCAAGTTTATATCAATCGATGTGAATAAATTGCTATCCAGAAACAAAAATTTCCGGCCATCATGTACATTTCAATCATCCACTCACAATTCCGGGTATAACTGGGGCAGGCAAAATCAAGTAAGCAAGCAACAAACCGACCAATCACCTGTATTATCATAATATAAGGGGATTCATTTAAAAATAGGAAAAAATGTAATAAGAGGGCGGTTCACCCCTTAAGAGTATTGTCCTAAGGTAGCTAAATTGCTCAGATAATTTTATCACAGATCAAAGCTGTCACCTCTCTAATTCGACCGCATTGAATTAACTTGGCGACTCATTTAGAAAACTACCGCTTGACACCATGATGAACGACGGGAACTTCATAATTTGTAACCCGGATGCGAAACATACGACTTAGCTACACGCATAACGGAAGCTTAACGTCTCCAAGCTAGTCGTATCATGGCTACGCCGCTTCAACGAGGTCTTCCTGAGCCTCCTGATGTCCTCTGATCACACGGCTTATGGACCCAAATTGTGCTTGACTGTCACGTCACATGCTCACCGTTTGGAAAATCCCTGTGAAGTTTTGAATTACCTGTGCAGAGGGTATTCTGCGTAATGATGAGTTAGACACGTCTCCTGTAAATGCGCAAAAATACAAGCCAGTATATTCCCTAATAGATACGTTTGAATTGTGTGCTCCAGTGTTCAAATTCTGGAGTCAACTTTTATTGTCTATTTAATTTCTGTCGCTTTCAGTGTATGTATTTTAGACAGGAAAATTATTTAATGCTATCGCTCTAAAAATTGTGCTACAGATGATTCAGAACAATCATTACTGATTTAGTCGAGCGCGTAGTTTTAATTTCCCTTCATTTTCCAGCTTGTTTGAGTCGTAAACGATACTTGATTTTACACAGGGAACATTACTCTCCGTGGTACAGTGGTTAAGGGATCGGGCTCGTATGTTGGAGTCGCGGGTTCGTATCCCGGCGCTGGCGCGGAGATTTTCCCCGTTGGGTATAAGGGAAAGCTCAAGAACAATACCCCACTCGACCCAGGTGTCGGAAATGGGTACCGGCTTTACGGGGGAACCGTCATGGTGTCCTATATATAGTGTTAGTTATACGACATTTGAAAAACCAATGCTAAGATCATATGTATCAGGCTTGATTGAAAATAAAGCATCCCAAAGATGCCGATGTTAACCTAACCTAACCTTTCACAGGCAGTAATTTCGATACGAAACCGGTTCCATATTTTTGAATCATAAGAACTCTCGTGCTCTTGTACTATAAGCGTTGGAACGTCTCTGAACTGCCTCAGTAAATTTTAATGTTTTCTAGCAAACTGAGCTTCCGATCAGTTATTATTTACTATCATTAATTCATCAGTTATAAATTAAACTCTATGCTGGTAGAACGAAACAGTTTGCTGCTTGTTTACTTGGCAGGTCTCTCTGTCTTTACTCGATTCTCGTAAACTGGATGACGGAGCACTGCAAAACCACTGCAAATTGGAATTACAGTTCAATAACACTGATCGAAATTCTTTCAGAAGTAACTCTGATGCTGAAATCGAAAAAAGAAAGGACAAGCATTTAAACGTTTAATTTTAAAAACAGTTGGCACAAGGAGCTGAAGCTCTAACACCCGAATACACCGTCATTGTGTATTAGGTGTGTACTCTAATTGTTGCATGATCTTACCGAGCGAAACTAAGTCGGCTTCTAACATAATCAACGAAGGCAGTGCACCATGGAATAAAAAGAGTTCCTAACATTGTTTCAAAATTTACTGTGAAGATATTTCAGTTTTCAAAACGTTTGGCATATCTAACGCTTGAAGTTGAAACAGAGAGGAACGAAGCCGTTAATTATGGTTTATTACAATTGCATAGTGCGCCCGTGCCTTTAAAAATAACCTATTTTATCTGTGAAAAAATTCCTAGTCATTTTTTAACCTTTTATAGCCATAAATAACGTAACCTAAATAAACTCATTTATCCCAACTTTCCCACCCTAACCAATTGTATCCTATCCTTATCTTTTACCCTAAGCAATCGTATCCCATACAATCATGATCGAACCTTGTTCAATCTAACCCTGACGTCAAATTTCAACTAAGCTTATTGTTACCGATTGCGTAGCAACTTAGATGATGCTATCATCTTTTATGACGATTTGCAACACATTGAAGAAAAAAGTCGACACCTCGCAGGTGATTCAGTGTGAAAGCTATAATTGTAATAAAATAAAGCAACCGAAGCCAAGAATATAGAGGTTGCATTTCTATTTTTACATAATTTTCTGTACCCTAAGCAAAGCAGTTGCACGGTGTATCTGTGCTACGGACCTCTCGTGCGTGAGATAGATTTGTAAAGATGGAAAAGAACTTATGATATAGCCTAAGACTGACTGCAATGACGACATTGTGTTAGGTCTGGTTTGAAAGAGCATTTCAAATTTATGTTTTATTTGTTTAATTTAAAATGAAAGAACGCATTATCTATGATGCGCTGTTGTTTGAAAGCCTCGCACAGGCCCGTGACAGATAAACTCCGTCACGGATGTCGTGCGCATATTTACGGACTCCATTGTTGTCTGAAAAATCAACATTATATTATAAGGACCACCATGGCACTAAAAGCGGCAAAACAGTACTAAAATACATGATTGAAGAACTTCATTTCGCGATTCTCTCTATTTTCAAATGAACAGAGGAAGCGTATTTGAAACCACATTTCTTACTATACCCGTGCACGGACAAAAAGGAGCTTAATCGTTCATTTGTGTTGTAGACGCAATTTCCTGTTTTTCAAGCATGGTGGGCGGACATCCAGTTAAAGTACATCCAAAGTACAACGTTTTTTCAAATATTTTCAATGAAACACGTGTCATTTAAGTAGGTTTGTTTGCGATGAACGTCAATATGGCACACTCATCAATATTCCCCCTAAATTGAATTTCCAGCGTGCCTCTTGAATTTCCTCTACATCTCTCCTATACGCTCAGGCATGCCATACAAGCATATTTCTCTGGAAAATACCTGTTATTTAAATTGTATCATTACACACGCGAGAGACTGAAACCGGTATTATAGATACACTTATGCTGTGCTAGTCAAAATTTTCAATAGTAACAGAAAAAATGTATTTAGGGGTATAAACTACGGCTATCATGCATGTCTATTACTGTTATTATGGATAGATTGTGGCAATCAGAAAGTCGATATTCGTCAACTGAACTAAAGCAAGACGCATTTCGTCGTTGCTGAAATCAATTGAAGTTCTTTATTGCTGTTAGGAAAGAGCTAACTACCTCATAGAATTGTCAAAATCCAATAAAACGTCCGGTGTACTCTGAAATGAGCCATTCATCCTACTACGCTAATGTCATAATTTAGTGCAGCTAACACACCCCAAAATGTGTGTGATTGCAGTATTCTAAATAAAAAATGGTTTAATTGAATGTTAATCTGGCTGAGCAGATTTAAGTATTTATAGCTTTTTCTATTTTCGAGTGCGATAAAGTGGGTTATCGGACGCCTAGACTTAGCATTGCAGGAACTCTCGTGTGCTATTTATGGGTAAATTCAGGGTAAATGTGCATGTGTCAGATCGTAAATTGCGTATAATTCTACTTGATACGAAACGTTTAGTGCTTACTCAACGTGGATTATTTACGTCCCAAACAGCGCAAAAGAAGGTGTAAGTAACAAATAGAAGCTTATTTAGTAAATTTTTAAGTTTTTTCTAACGTAACCCTCATAGCTTTGAGATTATTTCCAAATTATTACCCTAAGCAATGATTTGCAAAGCCTCTCGCAGAAATTAGGGTCATTTTTGGGCACGCACGTGTCTTCTGCTGGCATGTACACATGCGCGCATTTGTGAACAATTTTGGGGTTTCGAGCTGGGGTTTCCACGAAAAGTAAATTCTCATTAAATATGTTCTATGCGTTTGCTGGCAAACTCAAAAAGCGAAATTAAAAAATTTAAAAATGCTTATCTTGTACCATATTAGGAATGAGTTATTACTGTCCATCTAGTATACGAGATTAAAAAATTAGGCAGCGAATACTTTAGTCCCATGTTTACGGCCTTTGGCGAGAGAATACTTTATGAGTAGGAGAAAACGTTGGTGAAAGAACGCATAATCCATAACGTGCAGGGCTTTGATGGCCTCACACAGGCCCGCGACGAAAGAACTCCGTCACTGATGTCGGGCTTACATACGAGCGTACGGAGTCTGCTGAAAAACCAATATTAGTTTGTCAAGCGACCCAGGTCACTGAAATTGGCAAAATAATATCAAAATACATGATGGTCCATCAACTGGAATTGGCAAAATAATATCAAAATACATGATGGTCCATCAACTGGAATTGGCAAAATAATATCAAAATACATGATGGTCCATCAACTGAAATTGGCAAAATAATATCAAAATACATGATGATCCATCAACTGAAATTGGCAAAATAATATCAAAATACATGATGGTCCATCAACTGGAATTGGCAAAATAATATCAAAATACATGATGATCCATCAACTGAAATTGGTAAAATAATATCAAAATACATGATGGTCCAACAACTGAAATTGGCAAAATAATATCTAAATACATGATGACCCATCAAATGAAATTGGCAAAATAATATCTGAATACCTGATGACCCATCAACTGAAATTGGCAAAATAATATCTGAATACCTGATGACCCATCAACTGAAATTGGCAAAATAATATCTAAATACATGATGACCCATCAAGAGAATTTCGCTGAAAATGTCCAAATCTTTCATGATCGATCAATTGTATGTAAAACCTTACGTATAGCAAAAATAAAATATTCATGCTTTCCTTTCATTGATAAAGTGTGCTCGAATCAGCTATACGCACCGACAGACACTTTTTTCAACTACCCCGCATTATCGAGTGATGGTGCGAGTGATACAGTGTCGTCAGGGTGCAAGTGTTCAGTGGTATGAGAGGCTCTGTGCGTGTCGCATTTGTTTCATTGCAAACAACAACACAAAATGAAGTGACAAAGGAAAGTACACAAAGCTGCATGTTCGGTCCTCTCCACAAAAGCGATGATAAAAATTCGCTTTTCAATGGATACCGGAGGACACACAATCACCGAGTAATGACGGCAAGCATAAAGGCTGGCAGTCCATAAGGCTTTTGTCGAGATCAAATTATGATAACGACAATGGGAGTTCACAAAGATTTATAATTAGGTGCGTGATATGAAAGAGGATACTAGCGGGCGGTTCAGCTGATGAATCGGAGCGAATGTCATCATGTATGATTATTTCTGAACAAATCCAGAGAAGGACTACATGAACCAGGCAGACACACAAAAGCCGCAGGGTTGGATTGTTCGGTGCTCTTTTCAGCCAGGACAATGGTAAGCGCGACGTGAGTGTAGCACCTCCTGCGCAATAAACGTCACATATTTAAATGAATTGTCTGCACATGTTTAAAATTTGAGAAATGGTAATCGATGCGGAAGTTGGTCGTGCAATTAACTTTGATGTTGTTAGGATACGTGTTAAATTCTCTAAGCGTGCTTATTCCAAAAATTTTCTGAAGTAGCTACAAACTGCAGTGAAAAATCTGTATCATCAATGACAAATGCTTAATTTTCCTTTAGGAGAAGAATTTAAGCGATAATGACTTGAAATATCTGATTTACTGCTAGAGTGAACTGCAGGTGCTGTTGATTTGATTCTATGGAAAATTCCTCGAAAAATTTGCTCTAAACTGCCTTGTGTTTTAAAGGGAACGGGAGCGTAGGCTTAAGATGAGTGATCTCCTGTGCCTCTGAGCATCTGCACACAGCCTGCCCTAAGCATCATGGGCAGGACAGGACTCAACGCGAGACCCAGAGCAGGTGGCTGAAAAACAAACAAAAGCAACCCTTTCCTGCTGTGAAGGGACCAGCTTACCTTCTACTCGTATTAAGAACCACTCCGACTCTTGTAGGTTTAACCATTGTTTTAAATTTCGGACCGAATTATCAGGATGGCCAAGCCTGGGTGACTGAACTGTGTGGAGCACAATGCATTTCAAGTCATTGTTTCCAACGGTGAAATATGCAGCTCTGGGGATGCAGGTGTTCGAAGGAGAAGCAGGATGCCTCGCGTCCTAGTTTTTCCTCTATTTTACTAGTAGCTGGGTCTGATATACATGATGTGGTACTAAATGATCAGGATCTAAGGTAGAGTTGGATTTTGAATATAAACTTATTCATGGTAATCTTTGAAGATTCATTGGATTGGGATACAATATTGTCTCCTGGCACACCTGTTTCTTAGCATAGACAGTCGGTGGCATTTTTTGCTGCCTGTCTCCGAGGAGGCGACGCTCTGGAGCTCAATTCATTTTTGTGATTTTCCTTTGTTTCTCTCATGGGCTTCTTAAGCCGGTGAGGCATCTGAGGTGATGCCTGTAGCTTTGAAGCTTAGGGTCTTTCTTCAGGAATGCTTTGAGGCGTGTAAGTTTCAGTCCCCCTCCTCGAAAATAGTTCTGCTGCAATAGCTTAAGTATGCCTCCGGATATGACTTCTATATCTTACCACATTGATTGGCCGAAAATTTACAGCTTTTGAAAAACGTTCGCTCACGAAGAATAAGGCTCATTTGACCGAAGCTCTTTTTCGTCACAGATAGGTTTTCCTGGCCTAACGAAAATTGATTCAAAAATTTAAAAAGAGTAATGTAATTATTTCAAAACAATACTGCCCGCACAATGATTCATGCAACAAATATCTCAATTTCTTTTTCTTATCCCTAGGATTCGATGTGATTTGCGATGACTCATCGAGAGACGAATGCATATTTTCAAAAATGAATTCATTCTTATCTTGATGAAGATAGCAGCAAATCCGGTCGAATGTTTGGAAGCGAAAAAAAAACCTTGCATTACCTTGAGTCCAAAGAAATACAATTCAGAATGAATTCACTAGAATTCCCATATTTTCTTCACTAATTGTATACACAGGTAATTTACATAGATAGTCGTGTTCGTTCATACCGCTCTCGAGTAAACAAAATTTCATACCGAAGAAAGCATTGTTTCCCCAACACGAGGCTTAAAATTTAATTCTATTTCTCTTTAGCTAGTCATGACATGAATTTCACACTTTTTCTTTGCTCCAAATTAGTTGGGATCCAATCAATCTTACTTTATTTTCGTTCATGCTGACAAGTCTGATCTGAACTAAGTGGCTGCGGTGGCGGGCGGGAATGGTTCGTGAAATCGGCTAATTTTTTGAGATTGTGGGTCTTGTTCTTAAAGGGATTACATCTCAGCCAGCCGGATTACCTGTATTACTCAAACAGGTGTTCCTCAAGACCAAGGATGAGTAGGTGCTTACTTCTACAGGTGTGACTCGAAATTCAAAAGCTGGCCTTCTCGGAGAAGAGCCACGGTTACAACATACGAGCTCGTACACGCATTGACCATTTCTTCTTGTGGTTGTCAGACGAGTAAGCTCAAGTTTCTGCGGTGGTCTTACACACAACACACAAGTATTGTTTGATATCCGTATAAAAATTGTGGCTTTGCTCTTTTGTATCCTCGTAGCACAGATACCGGAAGAACAACAAGCTCGGTGGAGTCCGAATCAGGTTTGTGATCTCCGATCTCTGGAATCGAAGGAACTTGTAGAATGGCTTTTGAGAAATCTTTAAAATTTCCGAGTTCATTTCATTTCATACACGCGAAATTAAATTTAACACAAATGATGTTCAATTTTACGCAAACACGTTTTACATCAATATATTATATTACGCTTAAGATTTTCGTATTTTTGATTCTTCAAAGCTATGGAGACGAACTTTCTAAAATCAATGTAGAAGAAATAACATGCATTTCTTTGGTAGGTATAGAATTTTTACGTACATTACTTCCCTCCATAAATTACTTTTATTTAACATTAACTGACAATCTTTGCAAATTTTTTTTAAATGCAGTGATGCATTTGAGTATATACAGGGTGTCCCAGAATTCCTTGAACAAAATTTAACCAAAGGTTCCTTACAATTTAATGAACATTTTTTACTCTATAGAGGCATGTCCGAAAGTGTCTAGTTTAAAAGTTACGTTGAGTTCAATTTTACGATTAGCGATTCCCTTCACCAGCGGACTCCTGCACTTTACCACAAAGATGAAGACGCCCACGACGAGTGTCGTCAGGTTAATGAAAAATCAATGTCGGAATGTTTATTTTCAGGAGTAACTCCTGATGTGAAACTCCTGGAATCTTCGAACTGGTTCGGCAATCATGTGCACTCCTCTGGCGCCTCCGCGCTTGCATCGCAGCTGATGGGCGGAACATCTACTGTAACATCTACTATAACTTTTAAACATCTACTATAACTTTTAAACATCTACTATAACTGTGTAACCTAATTCAACCCCCGCGTTCCTGAAAATAAACATCTCTGACATTGATTTTCTTCATTTACCCGACGGCACTCGTCGCGGGCATCTTGATCTTTGTGGTAAAGTGCAGCATTCCGCCAGTGAAGTAAGTCGTACTTCATAAAATTTACCTCAACGTAAGTTTTAAACTAGACACTTCGAACGTAGACACTAGACACTATATAGTAAAAAACGCTTATTTCATTGAAGGAACTTTTGGTTAAATTTTGTTCAAGTAATTCTGGGACACTTTGTATATTTCTGGCCCAAAAAGTAAAAAAAATGTATGCCTCTCAAAAAATGTGCAAATTGTACAGAAGTTAATATATCTTGGTTTTTATTTTGCCGTTCCACGTTGTGGTAAAATATCCGTGGACACCAAATTGAATGTGTTCACTTGCATTAAAAAAAAATTTGCTGTATATTCGTACGAGCATGCGTATGTGTATGAATGTATCGAACGGTTTTTAAAATTTCAAAAGTCTATTCAAATTTCAAAATTTTCAAAAGGCATTAAAGTTTTGAGGGATTTTATTTCCCTTGTGAGAAATTGAAGATTTGTGTGAAATTGAATTACATTAGTGCGAATTAAATCTCATTTGTGTATAGATGAATTTAATTCGTAAGAAATTCAAGTTCACGCTTCTGAAATTGAATTTTATTTGAGAGAAAATTGAATTCATTTTGTGTGAAGTTGAATTTCGTTTGAGTGAAATTGAATTTCTTTCGTAGAAAGCCGAATTTTATTTGCCTGAAAATGAATTTCATTCGTAAGAAGTTAAACTTCACTTGTATCCGGTAATGTACCGGACTTCACTTCAACTTGTACACTTCAACCAACTTCACTTCAACCAACTTCACTTCAACCAACTTCACTTCAACTTGTACACTTCAACCAACTTCACTTCAACCAACTTCATTTTAACCAACTTCACTTCAACTGGTACACTTCAACCAACTTCACTTCAACCAACTTCATTTTAACCAACTTCACTTCAACTGGTACACTTCAACCAACTTCACTTCAACCAACTTTACTTCAACTTGTACACTTCAACCAACTTCATTTCAACCAACTTCACTTCAACTGGTACACTTCAACCAACTTCACTTCAACCAACTTCACTTCAACCAACTTCACTTCAACCAACTTCACTTCAACTTGTACACTTCAACCAACTTCACTTCAACCAACTTCACTTCAACTTGTACACTTCAACCAACTTCACTTCAACCAATTTCACTTCAACCAACTTCACTTCAACCAACTTCACTTCAACCAACTTCACTTCAACTTGTACACTTCAACCAACTTCACTTCAACCAATTTCACTTCAACCAACTTCACTTCAACCAACTTCACTTCAACCAACTTCACTTCAACCAACTTCACTCGTATCCGGTTCAATCTCATTTGTATAAAATTAAATGACATTTGTGTGAATTTGAATTTCGCATATGCAGAGCATACCTAGAAATAGTATCGTTATCTATTTTGAGGAACCGTACGTATGAGTGTATGATAGATGAGAATGAGGGAAATTGTACCCTCTGCGATCCATACGACGCGTGTAAAAACTCGTATATTAATAACGTGCTTTGAGTAAACTTTAAGTGCTAAAATGTCGTTGAAATAAATTTTGTAACAAAGTTGCCTAATTACGAGATTTGCTCGTTCCGAAATCGGTTATTTTTGAGATTGACTAGTTCCATCTAATTTAGGAAAGCTTCCGTATGCTAAATTTTTAACTCCTCAAATGAAAAAATTTTTCGAATGAAATATTTTACTTTCTTGTTCATAATTTAAAGAGATTTGGTGTACAAAATCACTCCTGTGTAAAAATGAAAACTCATTAACTCTTGGACTTATCCAAGCGGAATGGAACCAAGAGTCATTTCAGTAAAGAAGAGTCTTTCAATGTCGATATTATTCTGAATTTATTTCACATTTTAAGCAGAGATGTGCACGAAGTTGATGACACGGAGAATCTGCATCGATCCTTTAATAGACGTGTCACTACATCAAATTGAGATACGAGTACATACAGTACCTCAGTAGTAATCTCTACAGATGACTACTGAGGTGCAGCATCTCAATTTGATGTAGTGACACATCTACCCGCATTAAAGGATCGATGCAGATTCTCCGTGTAGCGGAACATGTATCGTTCATATTTTTATGTAAAGGAAAAGCTGTGAAACACACCTATGACTTAAATTAATCTCAGAATTTTAAGCTTTGAATGGGTCATTTATAATTTCATTTTACTGAACACACATTTTACTTTTTACACTCATATCCTCGACAGCTCACGTTCTTGGAAGATCAGCAACAGCGCTGTGGGCTCATAGGCCCAATGTTTTAGAGTCGCTGCGATTGAAGCAGAACAATTGGTAATTGGCAGGTATAGAAGTCCAGCCATGTGCTTCTCCTCCAAATTAGAGAAAACAAACTCAAGTCCTAACATTGTACGGTGCTGTGGTTAGAGCAGACCTGCTTCACAAGAAACTTGCTTCAATTAACATAACAAACAGGTGGGGCTGAGTCAGTTTTCCATGCCCCTTCTCCTGATATAACCCTTCACAAATTCTAGGCTATTAAGTCACTAATGGTCTCACACGACTCACCCTCGCACCACTTGCGCAGGTGCCTTGAAGGCCTTCACAGTCTACATATGGGTGTGACTTTTTGACATCTGAAATGTGGTGAACGGTTTCAAATTTTTACTGAAACATCAGTTACGTAACAAATTTGTAAAAATTTGGTCATGGGAAACATTAATTTTATGTGAAAGATTTTTCCACAGGTCTATTTATTGCTGAGTACAAGGGAAATAAATACACAGGGCCTTACAGATAAATCCGGACAATTTCTCTCTCTGAACTTAAACCCTATTGTCATTGTCGGTTGAACATCAGTCCTCGAAGAAGCAATCCAGCGATCGTAACGTCTGTTACAAGCCCTATCAACTGCAGAGAATTTTCTCATCAGAAAATAATTTGATGATCGATCCGTTGGTCATCAACAGGTTGAAAACTTTCTTGCACCTCTCCAAACGAACTTTTTTCCCCTTATTAGTTAGGAGATACTTTTATTTTGCGAATAAGAGGTTAAGCCCAATTCTTTGATTGCTCTGTGAATTGCCGTGATACTGACGAGCCTCTTTTTAGTCAATGTCATAATGACACGGCTGGATTGGCCAAGGCACTTTTTTGAGGCCTGCTAGAAAGCGAGGCTTCCGGATTTTTTTTTTGATAGCGTGTGGGGCTCAGCAATTTCCTCCAAAATCATTAATTAAAACGATTAAAAACATCGTAAACTATCTGCTAATGATACTGTAGTGATTTTACAATTTAGGCTGGGCTTCTGCCCTCGCGACAAAGTTCTCAGATAGATAAACGTTTCGATTGCTCCATAGCGTAATGTTCGTGTGGTAAACTCTAAATGTCAATCGCCGGCTTCATAGATAACATAGCGTAACTTATGTACTCTATTGCTGCCAACTTTGAGGATGATCAAAATTACCGTTTTCAAATTTGTACGAATTTATCTGAAAAACCATATACAATATATGGAGTACTATTGACGCAAATATGCGAGCGTTTCTTTAAGTTAGAGCTATGTATTAAATTATTGTGATAGCTGTACTTTAAATGAACGGTTTAAACATGTGTTCTATCTATTTTGATTCCTTTATTTTTATCGTACAGGAAGGAATTTTAACATTAAAAATGAAACTCAGTTCAAGAAAATGGGAGATTGAAGTTCTAATGTGGTGTCCAGATATTCAGTTTACAGGGTATCAGTTACGACAAACGGACTAAACGAACAGCAAGGAAGCGAGCAAGCGCGTAACAACTTTTGTAATAATTGTTTATAACTTAGTTTTTGCACCTCTTGCTACAATAGAGATATTCAAATAGAGGAAGGGGGAAAGGAAGAAGTTAGTATGGAGTTAAGGGAAATCGGAATCTATGCAGAATGTGTGTTTCCTCACAAGTTCCCCTGCGCTTAGAAACATTAAGTTGAGAAGGAAGGTTAGGAAACAAGATTAAAGTTGGAGAAGTATGTAAGAAGCGCTGAAAATAGGGCAGAAGTAAACCGAAAAAAATACTGTGCTTAACAAAGCAGAAAGAATATTTTATTTCAACAAAAAGGCCAACTAAACTCTCAGCTCTAGACCTAACATTTTTCTCCTGGGAGTGCTTTTTCCCATAGATACATTGGTTGTATCTTCCTGAGGTAAGCCACCTTTGTATTATTACACAAAGGTTTGTACATAAGTTCACTCTGAATTCTTCACTCACTTTTCTCTTTGACGATTCAGTCGTAGCAAATTTGAATGCCCGGCTTCTTGGCTCTAATTCATCACTACTGACGGATGCATTCGCCCGTCACGTTTCCCGCCCTTGCGATGACGTCAACAACCGGCAAAAAACAGAAGGTGAAAATTCCTTCACATTGTTCCAGGTTACCCGAGAGAATACGCCTGAACCTCTCAGTTTCCAGGCTCTAAAATGACGTTAAGCTTACGCTCTTGCCTTGAAATAATAGGATGGTTCATATTGTGACATCGCTACTATTTTGCTGCGTTAGAACAAAGCTTTTGACTTGCTTTGTCATCTGTAAAGATTTCCGTTGAAAACATGGCGGTTAAACCCGGGAAACAACACTTGAATCCGTGCATGATGAATTGAGTTCAGCCATCGTTCGACTAGCGCGGTTATGTGAGACAAATAATTCTCTTTAGTCAGTAAGCAACGCTTATTTCGCCAGGCCAAGGAGTATGCACATTATACTTCATCTGTCTTCCTTTGCACAATGTCACTCATGGCTTAAGCGAAATACTGCACGAAAATTAATTTATGACCGTGAAATCAACATGTTACATACACTCAAGCATCACGTGGATGACGAGAATTTAACAATGGTCCTTCACAAGGACTTGGGCGAATTTAGCCGGAAACGAGAGCTATAAATCCAAATTATTTTCTTATTGAAAGACAAACAAAAAATTGAACTGAACTTTATTTTTAGAGGCCTATTTTAAAATTCTCCATGGTCTTAGTGAAGGACCATCGTTAAATTTCTTCTTTGCTTTGTTTCTTTTACCGTGAGCCTGTCTATATGAATTATGGATGACGCATTTAGCATCCAAGTGTCCTCTACCTTGCACAGGGAGGGCTATAAGTAACGCACCTTTTTTGAAAACCGTTGTCTAGAAAACAGGATAGCTTTAGATTAAATGTATTCAATATATTCATGGACTTCTGAGATAGATACAGTTTTAAAACAGATGAAATGTAAAATTGATTGCGGTGTTGCAATACTCGTGGATTCATGGATTATGGAGAACAGTTCATCTGCGTTGTTCGTCTGGTGGGGATCGGAATTTTCAAATTTTGCGACCATAACTATTGTGTCGTTTTCGTGAGGACGTCTTTGTTTGCCGAAAATATTCCTGTTATTCATTTGAACTGCAATTTATCATCGATACAGGAATTAGAACGCAACGTCTCTCTAGACGTGAACGGTATAACTCCAGGTCATGGGTAATTCCATTAAAAGAGAACATGTTTATTTGACTTAATCGTGATGTATTATTTTGCTCCCCCACTGTGTGCTAGTAAGCGCGGGTCATCACAAATATCTGCGTTCTGTATGGTGGTGTTTGCTAAAATAAGTCAATCATTTAGGTCCTGTTTTGAATTACAGAAGCAGAGGAAATTAAATGGAAAAGGGAACGTACCCTAATAGGAAACAAATCTCACATTACGTATCCTGAAGGACCCATACACGGATATTTAATAGATGGATCTTGTATCTGTGCTATACGGGCCTAATCGTATAATATTTAAAAATTTGAGCTACTGGACGACAGACGGTTGGGCGGGCGGACGGGCTGACGGAGGGACGGACAAACGCCGGTCTTATTCTGCTAGAGATGCGGTGTTAACTTTAGCCAGCTAAGAAATGGCCTCTCATCAGAATTGGAGTGCAGCCAAGTCTTGTTGTCATGAAGGAACTTCTATAAAATAAATAGATATAATATCAAGCTATCACTGTTTTGGCCTCTGTTGTTCACAAACTTCATCGCCTGCATTCTCAGAAACTTCGCTGAACAAATATTTTGTAATGCTTATTAGAAGGTTAGAGAATTTTTCTAAAGAACCAATCCTTATATGAGCCATTTAATAGTAGTACTTTGCGAACGGACTCGCTAAAAGTACTTTTGCAGAGCTGAACAATAACTACAAACTTCGCTAACTCAACTTGACTGAACTGAACCTCAATCGTTCACAACGCGTCGCCGCTCTTTGGTAGCTCACATCCTACAAGTTAATTAAATACCATACAGAAGTAGCAAAACGATCGTACTTAATTATGTCTGTGAAATTTTAGTATTTTGAATGAATCTATAATTATTTAATCAATGTGTGCATTTCCAACTTCCATCATACTTTACCAGCACATTAAAAAATTGTCACTTATTTTAAGAAAATATAATCGTAGACTAACATTGAAAACTTAAGTAGCTAAATTAGGCATTCAAATAAGGCTTGAAAATTTAAAGGAGCAATTTCAAATTGGCAAGACTGGTGACAGCAGACGCAGCTAGCTAGTGTGAGCGATGAAGGTTTGTGGTGTACGAGTTGATACAGGATCCTGATTGGTGTTTACCGACCTTGCACCATGTTCGAACAATTCAGTGGGACTTCAAACCACAACGAGATAATAAGTATCAAACTATTAACGAATGAAAGAAAAGTGGATACAATTGTATTTCATTTCTGCTCATATTTCATGTGTGTTATTTTACAACACGCTTTTTGAGTACACTTTTTGACAGATAATTGAAAACGCTTTAAAATATGCAGATGAATATGAATACATTTTAAACGCAAAGTCATCTAAATATTGCCCCACACTCGCCGTTCCTATGCAAAAGCCACAATACAAAGGCGAAATGAGATTCCTTTTCGAAGCATAGAACTCGAATCGCAGAACGGTTTTGTGCCATTTACCAACTTTGTGTTGTTTTAAAAAATGAGTACAGTTGAGTAAAAGCGATAGAAACATCAAATATATGAGATTCTAGCCCGTTTTACTAAACTGAGGGGCTTCATGATGATTCGACGATGCTCGATAATGTACAGGGTGTTTTTTAAACACGAAACACGAAAAAAAATTTATTAACTTTTGATATAATGAACAGACTTTTGAAAACAAAACGGCAATAGAATCCTGAGATTTATATCTTTTATTTCCGCTAATTTTTGAAGGCGACATTTTTCATGCGGCGTCCACTCGACTGCAAGCAACATCGGCTGCGTGTTCGCATGCTTCTCATTGGAGCACGGGTGAGGGTGGTACAGATCAATTTTATGTCTGAGATTATGTTTTAATTGATGGATAGTAGTAAAAATATTTCTTACAGAACATTTTTTTTAATTTTTTCACTCGCAGTTTATAATATGCATTTACTCCAAAATATGGAAGTCATGTTTGATTGTTCGGGTACACTCGTGGAAGCTAGCCGCTACATTTTGCGGCAAGGTTTCGCTATCGTCTTTTAAAATAAAACGCAGTTTTAACAACGATGGTTCGACACTTTTTGATCTTCAGTACATAGGAGAAAATTACATAGGTACAATGAAACATTGATTCACTTCAAAACTATGGTGGAAATCAATAATGAAGATGGACGTTTCGTTCTAAAGATAATAGCAGAGAAGTCGTCGGTAAAACGCGGTTAAGAAAACAGAAAATTAAATTTTCGCTGTTTTCATTTCCGCGTTTTACAAACGCGTTCATTTTTGCACTTGATTATTTTTAATGAAATTTTTTAAAATTGAACATTTGATACGGCCTACCAAGTTTTTTCTTGAAACTGAACAAGTGTCGGCTTTCCATGTCCTTCTTATTCCAACTCTACAAATTGGACACCTGAACACTACAAAATGACAACGGATTTATATGTTTTTAAATTATATTCTTCTATTGATTGGCATTCAATCCGATGTTATTCTTTCATGTAAAAATATACACCCAAATCAGTCATTCGCAATCCGTTCTCATGCATAAATTATAGGTCTAAGTTGACAGACGTCGTAATTTTGTCGACGAGATCCACCAACTTATTTTATAATACGCCCATGATGCAAAGCACTTCACAAGAGTTAAATTTTTATGCCATATATATACTTTTGCCCAACACACATTTTATCTTGAAAATTTTCCTGATGCTGCATGGAGATCCGGAAATGACAGAGATCAGTCATGGTGTTTGATTTTATAGTTTAGAAGAGACCATCAAGGCTCGATAACACGTGGGAAATCTGAACTTTTAGTGTCTCGCTGATCACACAACCTCAACCACGAGATGGACGAATGTCTTTTCAACTTGCAACGCTTCCAGCAGGTGCAACATCTCCACTGAATGGGTCCAGTTCCCTAAATGTCTGCACATCTTCATCAGTGACGAGTACTTTATGGAAATACAGAGCCGGCATTATCTTGATTTAATTGCCCTCACTATAATGGACTCTCAAAATCATGCAGCCTTATATATACAAAAGCATATAGTCAGTTTAAGAGCTGTAAAATCGAAGAGTTATCTACGTTAGTTGGTATTTACCAGGTGTTTGTCATAGTCATAAAGTTGGTTCAACTCGTTTGTTTAGAATGTTATAAATCAACTAAAAAATAACATAGAAGCATAAATAAGTTACCGTACCGTTGATGACAGCAAAATTAGCATGACAGGCGCAGGAAGTGCTATAAACATGTAGGGGTGGAGATCTTAGTAGCGAGCTTTCTCACACATAAAATGGAACGTTAAGGACAGGTTTACATTAGTTATCATAGACTTAAGTGTTTAATATTACCTTTGCTTATTTTTGCCGGCTCGTAATCAATTCATTATTCAAGTTCATTTTAAATAAGTCTCTCTAGGCACCAGATATACATTATACATATCAATGCTTCCTCTAAATCTTCAAGTTTGAAAGTGGTTGCAAATGATACATTAGAAGCTTATTATCCAACGCAGTATAAATTTTTATGCAGGATTCACTCATTCAGAATTGATGATTGTCTGAAAAATATTCCCGTTGGCTATTTTCCTGGCGTAAAATTCAATGCATGAACTTAAAAACTGCGACTCTAAAGTTATTTGGCTGATGTCCCTCAGTGATGTGTGACATCGGTTGCCTCACTGCCTCACAAGTGTAGAGCTAATATTTTCTGCCTATAACGTTTTCATTTTGTTCAGTATTAGACATAGGTTCCCATTACTACTTGTAATTTATTGATCAGAGTAGGTCCTTAGGTTTGAATTATGTGCAGTAAAGCTACTGAATTACACAATGTAAGCATTCTGTTTCGACGTTTCAAAGTTTCACAGACCAACCGGGGTGCTACGAATTGTTTTCTTGTTTCGTTGCTTTTAATTTTACATATTTAAAGCAATTCATGTCCCCAGCGGAGTATTGGGGCTGATATTAATAGAGCTACCTTTCATAAAAGAAATCATGCAATATTTGAGTTAAAAATGACAAATATTTTACGTTGTCCACTATACATGACTCACTGATAGCGTGAAGAGGTGCTACAAGTGGTCACTTTGTCTTTTTTATGTTTGCCACAGGAGAGGCTCCTGGTGGGTAGTTTTTATCATATGCATTAAAATAATAACATAAACACACTTTCACTCATTTTTATCAATTGTATTTCAAGAAATTTGAAATTATGAAATTTAAACCATTATGAAATTTAAACCATTATGAAAAATTTAAAACCTTGGTTTGAGAATGTAAAGAATCCCTGATGCTCATTTACGGCAGGACTTATGCAAAAAGAGCAGTTTTGAACCATGAACAATCGTTAGCGGCAGTTGGAAGTGCGTTCCGTCGCCTCTCTTATCCCGGGCAACCACAGACGCCGGACAACCACCGACGACTCGAACGCAGCCGCAAACGAGGCGGGTTCCTGTGTCTGGTTCATGTCCATGAGAGCGGCCGTGTGGTGCATGTAGGTTTAACCATTGTCTACATGGATGGTGCACCACCGGGGGGCAAACTGCCTCTGCTCTCAAATAGACGACACTCGCTTATTCCGTCGCTTAGTTTGCGGTGCTTGCGGTCACCAGCTCATTGTTAGCCAGGCTAGTTAGTGAAATGCCCACAAAAGAAGAGTAGGACTCAAAACCAACAAACTCCTGAGCTGCGTTTGTTAGTTTTAATGCGATTTAGCTGAGAGGCGATGTTTCAGACCCATTCGATGTATTTGCATACCGCAAAGTCTCATGTTAAATTTCATCCTATGGTTTCATAAAATTGGTTTGCTCTTCGTATGCTCTATCGCGCCAAGTTTCGTACCTTTATTTATGCTGCAATACAATTTAAACAATTTAACACGTACCTTGAGTCTAAATCATATATTTTCTGGATTAAAAAGACTACCTTGAAGTTATTCTTTCTTGAACAGTTATTGCCTACATAAAATTTAGTTGCATCGTACTCAACTTTAAATAATTAATTACTCAAGGTCCTCTTATAGGTAATTAATAAGTCGAAGTCCTCTTATATTCTCGTTTCTATTCAAATGAGTGCTCTTTTTTTAATACTTCCGCAGCTGAGTTCTTCAGCTTCAGTTTGCTCAAAACAGAGCTCGTCTCTGTCGTTTTGTTATCCGTTCTCATCTCAAGTTTTGCCAATCCGGCGAGACAAGCGTCCGTTTGAGCGATCGCCGTCATTGAAGTTTTTTGGCGGGTCATCCGTTGCGGCGACGGCGCTCGGATGCAGCAGCAAGTGAGCCGATGGTCAGATATGGTCCAGCTTCGTGCCTCCGCACAACCTCCTCGCTATCGAGTGCCACTCATTTTTCATGAGATTTTTCAGAGTGCGTGGTCCTGATTTCGAGATTTCCTAATTGGACACCACTGCCTGCTGTCTCTGAACCAGCAATTTTTCTTAATGACAGACCTGAATGCTCGTTTCGCTTAAATTTTTTAAAAGGTTGAATGTTTTGGGGCTATTCATAGCACAGAGTGGGCTTGAGACACATAATCAAGAATAAGCTCATGTATGAAAGAATGTTATTTTTGCTTGCGAAAAGTGTTAGGAATTTGATCCGTTGTCAGATTTTCATCAAATAAAAATAAAAACAGTTCCTAGCTAGTGACAATGTAGCGGGTGTCTCTCAATAGCCGCCAGTACTGTTTAAAATTAACGCGAGTTAGCTGTAACGTTACTTACCGAAAAAGAAAAGACTTCAGACCTGCGGCTCCAATTAGTATCGGGTCTCTCGTAATTAAGGCGCAGTGAAGGGTCCAGGCGCCCCTGAGGTGTCATGTAATTCGAGACTCGACGGTGAGGCGTAGTGCCCGGGAAGCTGGCTGGCATTTCAGGAACTGCTAGATCTTCTGACGCAACGAATGCTGCAGTCAAAGTGTGACGCGCGCGTGATATTCGGCAGCTTGTGTTTCGCTGAAATGCTTTGGCGCGTTGTTCTGAGGCTTAGTTTACGTCGTGAAAAAATGAATGAATTTTGGAAGATTGGTACTGCGCAGCTTTGTGCTGGATGTAGATGCTGAAATAAGTGATTAGAATAACTTCAAGAGCTTTGGAATTTTAAGAATTCGTTAAAAGTTATTTTTTAATGCATTTTGACTTACAGGAACTTGCGATGTCGAGCGTTCGCCCAATGATGGAAAGCAGCTGAGCGTTTGAGCAGTTATTCTACTCATACCATAGTTGCACATTTGATTATGGTTAGAAAAACGCTTTGCCTTTGAACATCTATGGTTCTCAACTCATTACCGCAACGTGAACATTAATCGTCATGACGAAAACTCATGGTATTGCTCAGTATGCAAGTGAACCGAAAACTCAAATATTGAATACTTCCGCTTTCTCGACAATTCTTTTGCAGCATATTATGCAATGCTAAAATCTTCAGTCATGTTAGACAAAGAACACTTTTCAATACGAATAATTGTGTAGTTAATCATCATAATTCGGATGTGGTGTCAATCACTTCACGGTTCAGGTCATCATTTATTAGAAGCAAAAATGACATTAATATCTTTGGCATCGTTCGGTGTGGTGCGCATTTTGTACTTCAGGTTGTCATTAGTTTTCTACTATCGGAGAAATGCAGTCATACCGGTGCTGTCTTCCCAAGTTATTTTCTCCCGCAGCCTAATCCCTTTCCTGCTGGCTCAACTATTTGCTACTGTCACAACTCTTTCCGCGACAACAACCATTTTCTCCGCTTCAACTTTACGAGTTATTTTTTCTACCACACTCTTGCTTGATGTTTAAATGTTTTTTATGCTGCCTCAACCCATTTCCGCTGTCTTAACCCATTTCCGCTGCCTCAACCCATGTCCACTGCCCTAACCCATGTTCACTGCTCAACCCATTTCCGCTGTCCCAACCCATCTCCGCTGCCTCAACCTTTCCCTGCAGTTTTAATCCTTTCTGCTGCCTCAGCCCACTATTGCTATATCAGCTGAAAGTCACTGCTACAACCTCAACAAACTTATCAAAGTTCAACACAAAGTTAACACTTTGACTGCGATGTGAGCCACCCGTAATGCTCGGAGGAAATTTCCATATAATGCTGCTGACCGACCAGTGGTCAAAAACACATATTTTTCATGAATACTTAATGAAAACTAAATGAAGGCATGACCCAGTTAATGTTTCCTATTTTCTGCATTATTAACGGCAATTCACATTAAATTTCAGTTGAATATTAGACTTCAGTTTTACCTGCCGTGGTCAATGTATTAAAGCGTCTAAACAGTGACCCGCGTCCACTTAACTAGCGTTGAAGTAATTTTCGTGAGGAAGCAAGCGGTAAAGTTAGCAAAATGTGAGGTCGATTAAATAAGCGTAAAATTTGAGTACTAAAAATAGGCTTTGTTGTAGGATTTCACGACTACAGAAATATTAATTCAATCTCGGAATATTGGACGGTGATTTTATTATTAATTGTTCTCAGTATTTATTTAATTTCGGTGCTAAAATGTAATGTTGTATTTTATTCGCTGTTGGTTGAATTTAATCGGAAAATAATTTAACAATTTTTCATACGCCGTTGAACAATTGAACTAATTTTTTAGTATAAATTTCAGTCTTATTAAATTAAAATTGAGCGTGCGTTTTATTTGTATGAAGGCTTGTGGCAAGCCAGCTCTCAATTTCTAAACCTAAAGTTAACTCAAGGATTGGTAACTACGAGTATTTACTTGAGGACCTCATCAAATGAAATCCATGACGTCTCTACGACAAGAACAAAGTTTAGTGTTTTTTATCTTAGAATTAACTTTCTCGCAGAGAGCTTGAATACCGGTATAGAGCTCCACCTAATAAACAAGAGTTTATTATGACTTGCATGGGTACCTCGTTCGAAAAAATTCTCTTGATGATATAAGGAAACAACATTGCAGACATCATAATGAGATTATGAAACAATATGATTATATACATCATAATAAGGTTCGGAAACAACATGATTATATACATCATAATAAGGTTCGGAAACAACGTGCTTACATACATCATTAGAAGATTCAGAAAAAATATGGTTACATACATCACACGAAACTTAGGAAACAACATGGTTACATACGGTTACATACATCACCAGACGATTAGGATACAACATGGTTACACTCATCACAAGAAGATTAGGAAACAACATAGTACATTGTAGCGCAAGAAGGTTAGGAAACAACATGGTTACACACATCAAAAGCAGATGAGTAAACACCGTTAGCACACGTTACATTGCCTGCTATTCGGCTGGCAGGGGGAGGCCCTTGCTGTGCTGCTGAGAGCCACAATGGCGCGCGTGTTGGCCCTTCAGTCCCTTCTGAGAGGACGGCCGCCTGCCTCTTGTACGTCACGCCTCTTGTGTGCTCAGCGGCCATCGATCGCTGCCTCAGTTCGGGCGTTCGTGCACGCGAAGAAAGTAGAGAATGAAAACGGATTGAGAATCCAAAAGTACGCAAATGTATAGAGGAAATGGTTTAAAACTAAATACAGGGATGAATAAGACTGAAGATGATTCTAGGGTTGGGGTATCTGATTTTTGTTACTTCATCCCATTGCTGTGGTTTCAGATATCGAAGTCTCATACGTGACCCGAACTATGTTCTTTCACGAATAATTTCAATGAGATGTTTGGTGTACGCCGCTACCTATCTCAAACAAGACAAATTATGTTAAAATAATTACGTCATTATTTTTATGAGTGACATGATGTAATTGTAAAATATCGCTGGTTCGAATTCGGATATTCTTTCAGTAAGCATGCCGACTACACCAATGAATCAGTTTTTATCAAACCCATCATTAACTCATGCATGTTCAGTATCGTCTGTATTATTCCATAATTAATAGCTGTTCTCTATTGCCTGCCCTCTCTCTCTCTCTTCCTAACTTACAAAGGAAAATTTGAAGATATGAAAGAGTACTTATTTAATTATTGAAATTGACGAATGATGGCTTGCCATACATCACAAAGCTATGTAGAGAGAAGCATTATTAGACCCGATAGTAATTATGCAGATAACGTATCTTGAAAGTCCATTTGGGCGTCGGTGATGTGAAAACAGAGAGGCCAGTTAATTATGGTAGATAACTGTTTTCATGGATTGAATGCAGAGTTATTTTCTCATTCTTTGATATAATTTTCGAAGCCAATGAAACACGATATAACAGAAAGAATGTCAGCGCTTAACACCTTCGTTCTTGTTGAAAATGTATGAAGGCACTGCCATAAGGTGATCTTTCTTATGTCCTCTCTTTTGCTCCTCTTCCTTGACTGAATGCCTTGGCTTGAGGGTCCTTTGAAGTTAAACCCTCTGTACTTGACTGGACAAACGTGTCATGAAGGGTTATTGAATGTTCACTGGTAGAAATATCCAAAATCCTGGTTAGTTAAGGAGGAACTAAATCATACGTTTAATTTTTGTAAAATAAATACAATTCTACGTGATTAAAAAGGCAGAGAAAAGTATTCTTCGAAGCGACGTGATAACTAGATAACGAGGAACTGTTGTAGGTCTTGGACAGAGGAGCGGGAGATCTGTTTCGAAGTGGGCGGGATGAGCAGATCGACTGGAAATAATGACTTTCAATCGACTTCGAAGTACATTTGATGAACGAGATCTCGGGCAGCGGCTTTCTTCGTATTAGATATTCACGACGTGAAAGATCATCTGAAGGATTACAGAGCAGATGTTTGGTCGGTTGGTGATTTCTCACAAGTCAACATTTTGAATCTTTTTCGAGGCATGATGGGGAGATACTTGGGCCTGATGTATTCCTTCCTCGTAGCGTTTCTTTCGTTCAAAAGTAATCGTTTGAGCGGTTGGGGGAAGCGAACTATATATAGTGAGTCGAGGGCTTGCAGCAGTGCGTTTTTGTCTTAATGTTTTCATTAAGAGTTTGTGAAAACGGTCCAAAAACGAAACTCCGGCTATGAAAACAACGCCGCACGATAAAAATTACCGTTGTATACTTGTCAGTATATTTGTTTGTGTTTTTAAATCTACCATACGAAAATGTATAACAATAATTACTTTTGTATGCTACTTGTCAGTGCATTTGTTTGCGTTTTTAAATCTATCGCGTCACCCTTTCAAAAGTGGAATAAGAGAGGTTAGGAATCTCGGCTATATGTTTGCCTCAATTTTAGCGTTTCCAAAAACGTCTACAACTACCCTCAAAATTAGCATTTCTTTCCATGAAAAACTTTACCACAAAATGAAATGATGGTTTGGAATGTCGAATAAATTCTAATAATTTAACAGTAGACGAATAATTTAACGAATAGATCAAAACGAATAATTTAACAGTGGCATCAAAACAGCAAGGATAAATAAGAGTTGGACATTAGAAATAATATTAATATTTTAAAAGCTTGAGCAATAATTTAAGAAACGCTGATTGAAAATATTGAGGAAATTACTGAAGCTAGTTAATAAAAAATAACTTTGAAATATGTGAAAGTGATTTTTTAGAAGACACCTGCATTGAGAAACGATATGCGAAATGCGATGTAAAAAAACAAAAAAATGTGGAGACATGGGAATTGTTGAAACATTTTCTAAATGGGTTAGAATTTGCAGCGTGCCTGCGGCGCTATGAAACAAATCCTGGACATTAATTGCGTACAATAACACTATATCTGCACATGGTACTGCAATGATGCGAAATTGGCAGCGTGCCTGCGGCGCTATATGTGAAACAAATCCTGGACATTGCGGACAATAACACTATACCTGCATATGGTACTGCAATGGTGCGAAATCTTCACGTGGCTTCACAAAAACGTAAAATACTCACTTACTTAATTTTGTATTAACACAAAATCCACTTATGGTGTTGCACAAACGAAATTTTGTGTGTGTTACTATAACGTATTGTAAAATCCACACATGGTGGTGCAATAACGCAAGATCTGTATATGATATACAACAAGGAAAAAAATCTCTAAAATTAACTCTTATTATTTGAGTTAAATATTGAACTTTAGCTTTAAGTAAATCCGCCGCAGTTAACGTGTTAAGAATATACGTATGTATACGCGGTAAAGATCATCTTGATTGTCTTAATAACGTCACATACTGTAATGTGGATACAGGAAAACTACGTAATGATGTAAATTTCTGTTTTAGAATTGCTGCTGCAAAATGAAACTACTGATGGAGCAAATATTATGAGGGCCGAAATGAGGGAATGAACACAACAAGTTATGCGTAAAGATACTGAAACGTTAGTTGATGTAATTAGAACTGAAATGAGAGAACGAAACCAACAATCGAAAAAAAAGAAAACGAACACTTCTCTGAAATTGTGCCTTTGTATTTGATGGCGCATGTAAGCTGGTGATATTATGCATAGGAAATTAATGCACAGATCGAGCGCTGAAGCTTGTGAAGGCAGAAGAAAGCTCTAATGGCTCGCTGGGCTTCTTACGGTGAACGCGCATTGCAGGACCAATCATTACATCTGTGTAATATGAGACACAAATATCTCTCAATTTAGTGTACTGCATTGAGTGCAAGGATTTATCAATTGCGATTGTTGCGCTCGATGTATTTTGAACAAAGAATGCATTAGTGTCTTCTAGTAGTGTAAATATTTATGACAAGGAACTGAAGTGCATTTTCCGTTGGAGCTGCTAGAATAAATAAGAGTTAGTATTTAATATCTCGATTGCTCAGAACTTGCGGTAAGCAGTCAACCATTAAATTTTTCTGAGGCTCAAAACAAAAAGAAAAAACATTATCGCGTGAAGTTCACTTCGTGCGAATGTGACTGGTCTTCTGGTCACTATAGCGACTGGTGTAGTCAGTGTCGTTAATCGTGGGCTATAATTATTCGAATTTTATTACTAGAAAACGATTTTGTGGAGCCCCGAGCAAATCATGTTCTTTCCACCCCCAAAAAGAGAAAGACTACATCATGACCAGCCAATTCTTTCTCGGCCGCAATTTGTTTCTGAAGCTCTGCATTGACAATGAAGATTGGCGTGACTCGCTCCTCAAGAGCACACATACAAGTGCTGCCACCATCTGAGCACCCGCTCATGTCACTCTTTTAACGATTGCTGGCCGGCGAAGGCCGCAGCTTTTTAGGACATGGATGACGTGGATAACTTTTGACTCCGTTAATGACCTATCGACCAATGGAGGCTACGAGAGGCAGGCTGGCGTGTTCTCAATAAGCTCCGTTGTTGCATTGTGTTAAAAGTAATAGTATTGAGGCACCTGCCGTATTGTTGAGGCGGTCTCGTGCTGCACAACGGGCTCCATAGAAAAGCACGAAAAAAACCTCCTCAATGAAGAGTCCTGCAGCCGCGGTCGGGAGAGATTGCGCACTTCTGCGCTCTCCGACTTTTGTTCACGCAAATGAATCATTGTCAGCTACAGTGAGAAATGAAAGTCTTGCCAAATCAAAGGGAAATTTCGTTTTGGCAGTTCTTTCTTCGGTTGAAATGGCATTGGCGCCTTTTGCAGCATTCTGAAATATTTGAGTCCACGCTGGGCCGAATTCTTTCATTGAATGAATGCAAATTTGAAACTAAAGGAATAAAAGTCTTCGTCAGCTGAAAAAGGGAATCGTGTGAGCAAAATATTGCTACCGTGAAAAAATATAATTTTACAATTATCTTTTCACTTTTGGTATCTGTATGGCAGTTATTGCTTGGCTTTATTTTGAATTTTAAAAATGGTTCATGTGAGTATAATATTAAATATTGATTCAAGTTTTCATAATAACGCTACACTAATTATTTTGGTGTGAAATTACAATTAAGATGAATTAAGCGGATTCTGAATAACAACAAAAACCCATACTGAAAAAAGAAATAAAGTTCGCCGTAACTAAAAATTTGTCAACGTATTGAAAGAAATGTTTTTGTCGCATTTTATTTTTCGCTCTCTATTTTACTGACCATCAGGTAAGTATACAAACAAAATTAGATAACATCGCTATCAATAAATTTAGTAACAATTTAAAGAATTGATTTAAACAACATCACCATCACTTTCGATTGAATAAAGATTTATAGATTGTAGGTTATAAGAAGGTTTACGCTACATGCGTTTGCACAGTTCGAGAACTATTATGTTTTTAACTGTAGGCAAAAAGTCCGTCCGCATCTCATTATTCATTGAAGTTTTAACATGACCAGCATGATTGAAGCGCTCTAAATTCTGAGCATTCTTTATGCTGCATTTCTGCAGGCGATAGTGAAGTGAATTTAGAATCAATCTCATTGACGAGTATCTCTCGTGAAAAGAATAAGAACTCTTACCAACTGGAAGCTCTTTTATGGGTCGTCTACTTTAGCATAAATTAATCTATAAAGTTCAAAGGAAACGATATCGTTGGGCTTAAGGACGATACTTGAGGAGACACCGAGGCGATCCTTTCAAGAGGAGCGTTAACACCTCGTTGCTCGACCTCGGCTTCACAAAAGCTACCCTTAGGAGAGATAAAAAGAAGCCCGGACCGATCAGGTGATGAAAGACCACCACAAAGCCCTCAATGACTTGTGGATATTGGCATCAAACTTCGGAGGGACACCTCTGGTCAACAATCAGCTAGTTAATGAACACCCACTGAATATGGCGCCTCGATGCAGATCACGGAGCTACCATGACGGTCTCTTTTTCATTATAAGTTCTCTCCATTTTTAAAGGACTTTTATGAAATGTTGATGAGCTTCTTCAATGGATGTCGTTTCGATTAAAATTTTGCTCCCGAGAAGAATAGTCTCGAGAGGAAATGAATGCTACAGAGTGTCTCGAGTCTGTCGAGCTGGTTATGGAAATTTGAGTCGTAATTTACTTCGCTCTTCTCATATGCCTTTTCACTTTGCGCTTGATTTAAAAAAAACGTAAAAGTACAACGTAAATGTGTTGGTAAAATCTAGAATGAGAGCTTACTGGTGCAATGGCATTCAATAACAAAATTTCATATGCTCGCATGACCATCATTCGTAACGAATATCAAGGGAATTAAACCTTGAAAATTAGTCTTTTTCTCCACAGATTAACGGAAAAAATGACGCTTAAGAAACGCCTAGCCCTATCACTTATTACTCAATCACCTCTCCATAACTCAGTGACTAAGTTCCAAGAAGTGAAAATGGGCATGTCCTTGGTTAAATTTTGCTTTCTATTAGCAAACTATATTCAATAAACGGCTGTTCAACGATCCTTGTCCATTACTGTTGGTGTTTCTTAGAGCATCAATAGCTTAGCACTCTTTTTATATTTATTTCAATGAGAAGTTTCACTTTCAACAGAATCATTACAGCTAAACCACCTTCGTAAATTTATATGTTGTTTTGTCCATGTGACTCACGGAGAAGAGATTCTTCCTGCTCCAGTCGTCAGGTGCGACGAGGAAATGCAGCAGCCAGTCTCCTCATTTCATGCATGAAGCTGTGAGGCATGCGATCAGTTTTAACGCTCTTACTTGCGCGCGAGACAGACATGATTCTCTTGGCGCTCAAGAATGCCGGCGCGATAGCGGCACGGTCCCCAGCCCCAGCATAACTTGTGCTGTTGACACTCCTCTGGTCAAATCACGTTCTTCATCTTTGTCTGAAGGACTCATGAGAACGAGACTTGCACAACATGGCTGCAACACTTGTCTTTTTTGTATCGATAATACAGCTAATGCCAATATTGCTAATACAGCTAATGCTAATATTATGGTTGACACTTCCAATGTTGTTTTCACGTCATGGGAAGTGTTGCGGTAGGAATAATGCAGAAATCGCAGGCATTCCAGTTACTTTCACTTATTCAATAAACATTGGTCAGATAAGGCAGCCAAGCCAATGACACACTTATTTGAGTGAATAATGTATTCAAGCAAAGCAAAAGTATTGTAGCAAAGTAAAAGTATTTTCGTTTCTGTACTCATATACAATTAATTTGAAATTGAAGAGAAATAAGAAAGAATGTCAAGCTTTCGAGGGTTTTTAAAAGAAGAGAAAAACCCTGAAATAAAGCATCATTTGAACTCGATGAAAGACGTAAAAACGTTCCCACGATTTGTAAAAAAATAAATTTCTAAAGTATATGAGGTGAATGACTAAATACAGACAAAAGAGCGATCACGAGAATAAAGTATTAAAACTACTATGCTGAAAATTGCTTATTAAAACTTCCCGATGCTTTGATAAACGTAACTTTGTTCTCTATCTGCTAGGTATCCGATCCCAAGTCAAATTCATTTCGTACCAATAAGAAACCGTTCTGTTACCCCATAATGGGAAATACCGTAAGCAGGGACCCCAGAATTTGAGACTATAGAATGTATTTAGTTCCTAAGAATTCTCTCTTAAGGGACCAAATATAATGGACGAAGGAAGACCATTTAGTACTGGCTTCCAATTTATCTGAGCTTCTTATTGGGAATTGTGTCACACGTATAACATGTTCACTATTGCGCGACCGACCGACAAAGTAGTTGCTGATGACCGACGAAGTGCTGTAGTCGCTGTTAAGATTTGTACATATGATGCAGGTGGTCACAAACTGCATTTTTGTTTATGCTTGACCTGACCAAAGCCAGATTAATTTTTGTCATTTTGAAAGTTGTATGTTAAGAATTTAACTGAAGATAAGTCTTGAATTTCACTTTAACCCGACGCAGTTAACGAGCTTAGGGACTCCTGTTGGTTGACTGCAAAGATGACAAGCATTCAATGTTGGCTCTAGTTCATTTCAAAACAGTCTTTAGTGCGAACCCGTTGAACGTGAAGGTTATCAGACCAGAAAAGCCAAGGCATAATAATTAAATACTTTTTATTTGCTATGCTACGACTCTCTGAAACTTAGCTCATCGTCTTCACGACGTCTAATCTTACAACGCTTGAGAAGCGTCACTCATACTGTTACTGCACGCGTCCGTGCCCTACAGATGTCAGTTTTGCCTTACATACCGTGCTGTTCAGAAGATTTGGTAAAATGATGTCGAAACGTGATATGATCATAGAATTTTTTCTTTAATAAGGGTTAAAACAATCCTTTGCTTCAAAATATTTAAAATTTAGCACGAAAGAGGTTTCTTTGGTACAATAGTTGCTATTTATCTTAAAAAATTATTTCAGAAAATATTTTACGGTTAGTCGGGCATCTATTTCTGCCTCGATTGTAACATTCTTTATACTTTTCCTTTCATCATGGAATGAGAACTTTCAACTTAACTGAGTAAGAAAGATGTTTGATGTTTTATAAGGTGATTCGAATCAATATATACTATTTTCAGCAGGGTATAAACTAAAATATGTTCCTGATGGATTAATAAAATTTAGATTACCAGGGCTACGGTGAAGAATTCATCATTTATGATGCTGAGACTTCTTCTATTGAATATAGATTTTCAATGTGGTAATAAGTCTAATAACATACCAAAAGAAAGTTGTCAAATCATCACGGAACAGTCCCGGGCTAGCTTCTTCAGGGGTGCAGACCAGATCAAAAGATGATCATCGTCTGAATGAGTGTCTTTGTACATTCGGGAATAATGCTTAAGCTAAACAGTTAGAATCTACCAACCAACCTACTGATTCATCTGGCGGTATAAACTTCTTCCATTGCTCACCTGTAGAGATTTGTGCTGTAACAAAGTTTTTTAAAGCTTTAAGTGATTATCGATACACACGACTCATTTTACGCAACAAACATCCAATTTTTGTCTAAAATTTGTTTAGGCGTCAAGGGATCCTCGCAGTCATCACACACTGATAATTACATATCCCATATAAGTATATTTTCACTTTAATTATGAAACTTGCATTTAAATACTATGAATGTGCATTAAGCCGTAGCCTTTTCCATATCACATGTGCATCAATAGAGAAATGCGGCGGCAGAAATACGAGTGGGACCCAAGAATTCAAAATTTCTTGGGTTCTCTTGCAAAATTGCAAGACGTTTTCTATTGCATGCGGTGCCAGCGACTCCAAAGGAGGAGAGATGAGGCTTCGAGGAAACTCTACGGCTTTCTTTTAATCATAAATAAAAATTCGTGACTGATCGAATGTTCGGGAGCTATCACTTGGTCAGCACTGCAGGGATGGAACACCGTCCAGCGCCAATGTCTCTTGAACATGTGCAGGCGTGAACTGTGCATCGGTTCGTTCATTTTTCTCAATTTTGGCAGTAACTATTTGTTCGTCAAATTACGCGTAACCGTAATAGTATTTCAAAGTTTCAGTACTAGCACGCGAGACTATGAGATAATTCAACTTAAACAGAGTTTTGGGTGAAGATTTATATCCCAACTCAATATTGGTACTAAAATTATTGGTTCAAATAGAGTTTTTGTATTTTAATCTATACGTGGTACATTACATCATTCTCTGCTACATTTTGAATCAAATGATAACATTGAAATAAATACAATTGTCAGTGGATACAAATCTTATTAGGTATGCTGCAGCATTTCTAAATCTTTGAAGCATCAATGCTGGAGTTGTTTTAGATTTCTAAATGTTTGGAATTACATGTGAACTATCGCCTATGGTGACCATTATTCTGAAATTTGGTTCAGATGATGGTTGATGAGCCTCAGCGAGTCCAGCATCAGATATCAAAATTGACAGATAAAGTGAAAGATATTCTGCTCTAAGTCAAACAGTGTGGCCTTACTATACTAAAATTTGTTTATTGTACTAAACTTGAGAAACAAAACTACTGCTGCATAAGTTGTGGTAAATAAATTGTTTAAAATTGTTTAAATTGTTACTCTAAAAATCTGATAAATGATCTGACTAATTTTTTGAACATAACATTCAATGTTGGCTCTAATTCTTTTTAAAACAGTCTCCGGTGTGAACCCGCTGTTCGTAAAGGTTATCAGACCAGAAAGTATAGAGCACAATAACTAGATATTTCTTATTTGCAATGCCACACTCATGAATAACTGGTCTTTACTGACAAGAAGACGAGTGTGATAAATAACTTTAATTTGTTATTTTTTATCAAATCGCGTTTGTTATAGTTCGGATAAGAAGTTTGTGAAAGCTATCAGACTAGTGCCCTTTAATGAAAGCTGATAAACTTTTGTCGATATTTTTACGATGACATGGGAGTTGAGCATGTCCACAGCTGACATTCACTTGTACCGACAGTCAACTTCTATATTAGTACACCCACTACTATTGTGTACGAGCACGTATATTCACCTCTATACATCTAAAATAATTGAATATGGTCCTCGAAAAATTATTATGATTATATTATTAATCAGATTTTTAAAGTAACGTTATACCATTTGGCTTATAACATAATATTTTTTTAACTTGCCAGTCAATTTCAACACGCTCCGCACTGCTGCTCTTGCTGTAACGCATAACCCTTCCACGCTAGGTATCAGAATAATGGTCACCCTAGGCAACATGGTGAAAATTATTATATTCAATATGGCCGCACTTCATATTTTTCACAATACTTGATAATATTAGTAAAAGTTAATCTTTACTTTTCTCTCAATTGTGTGTTCACTTGATTCGAAAGGTTACTGAGAGAACTGAAGAGGAAGGCAATGTAAGGCGAGAGAGCTTTAGAGAATGGACAGCCCAAAGGACATTGTGTGGGAGTTGTAGGAATTTAGGACACCATGCGAGGATTTCAGATATTACAGTACATATAGAGCATATCAAATTTTACTAAAGATGTTGTCTGACACTCCACTTTATTTTGTTGGGATCTATAAGTTTCATAGAATATCTTACCCAATGGAAAGTATATTTTATTTTCTTTACAGTAACTATGGTTCAAAAAAACTTAATTTTATTTCAATGTGACTTACTTCATTACCATTTGTAAAAGTAGTATTTCAATTGCAGCCGTTTTTAGTTTAAAAGAACTATTTCTACAGCAGCTGTTTTTGGTTTGATGATCTCTCAAGTTATGACTACCCAAAGCGATGATGCCATGGGCAAAACTAAAATGCGTTAGTTTCTTTTCCAAGTCCTGAGCATGCAAACGAGGATATTAAGTTTTAAACTTTCGATCGATTGAAGTGTGCCTGCGAGTGTTTCCTTGTAGCCCCAGCAATAAAAACGAACATTTTCAGAGTCTACAGCAGAAGTAAAATAAAATTTCAGTCAGACATGCCGTTAGAAGGTCAAATTAACATCATATCAGATGAGGCTCAAGCATCCAGTGCGTAGTCAGAAGTAATTGAACGACTCTGCAAAATATGTCAACTCATGAATTTGAATTCACGCCATACGCATGTGTGGCAAAGGTGATGTTACCACCTCCAGCGCCCTGGATGTCATTCGAGCACCTACGCTCATATTTTGTTAGCAGCCTGTTAGGCATTGTCGAAACGTTTAGTAAAAAATCTCAATTCAGGATCACGATGTAGTAAAAAATTCAGCATCTTGTCTGTCTGCTCGTTCATGCGAGAGATGGTCTCATATTTTGTCAGCAAACTGTCGCACGATGTCCAAAGGTCTGGCGGGAGTCGTCGGGCAGCTCGTGTGGTGTCATTGTTGTAGCGAAGCGATGTAGGAAATGTTCTTGTTGTAAACAAGCGTCCATCGCCCTGTAATTGGTAATAAGAGACCATCTCTCCAGTCAGGCCTGGCCTGCTAACCAAGGAAAACAGCGCCACACATAAAACTTGAGCAAAGGCTATTAAGTTCGACAGCGCCAGAATCAAAA
This sequence comes from Morinoia aosen, assembly GCA_030386875.1. Lineage (NCBI taxonomy): Eukaryota > Metazoa > Arthropoda > Malacostraca > Amphipoda > Talitridae > Morinoia > Morinoia aosen. Next base: position 29,321,374 of record CM059567.1, on the reverse strand, counting down.
ACTGCACGAAGATGGGAAATATAGAGTTTGGTCATTTTTGGCCGTAAGAAATTGTTTGCGTTGGTCCTAGGTAGAGTTCGAAAATAGATGTTGAAATATGAGCCTGATTCAGACAGGCCTTTTCGAATGAGAGTGGTCTACAACGAATTAAATGTGATACTATTATTACTTGTTTTTCTTTCGAATATTAGTCATGGACAGTTGAATGTTACATTAAAATTGTAGTAAATGATCGAGAGGCGTGCAGTAATTCATAACACCTTTGTCCTATGCAAATATATCAGGATATTTTAAGTGAAAGGTCTCAAGTACTTCTGCTCATAGAAGACTTCTGAGTCAGGCCACCGATTCAAAAGCTCTTGACACTCAACTACATATTGAGATGGAGGGCTCAATAAATGGCCAAAGATGACCTCAGGCAGTCGAGAAATTTGAACCATGGTTTGCTGCTTGTATCGAAGTATAGCGGAGCGAATTTCAAGTAACGGCTGTCAGAATGAGTTCCACAATCTGCAAAGTAAATCGAAAAGCGCTTTAGTCTTTTCCAGCAGACCAACGCTCATCAAAGACAGCGAGGTTGAGCGACTTTAAGAGCCTGAAGATAAGAGAGCAAAGTAGCGTTCATCCCTCTATCTGGAGCGTCTAAACGTTGTGTTGTTCTAAGCTTCCAGGTCTTGAGCACCAATTCTGCTCTCATGGAGATGCGTTCCCGTCCATTAGATGGGCGTTTTATTCGGTTGAGAAAGAGTTCTTTCACTTGTGATTTGGGTTCTAACCTAATAGAGAGGAATTATCCTCGATCAACTGCGCGTTTAGGTACATGCACTGACGGAGTTACTTTCTCTAAGGATTGAACATAGAAGTGTTACTCTGTCACGGGAATTTTACCAAATGGAACTAAAAATGAGACCTTGGCTCGAATTGAATGAGCAAATTACTTGAAAAATTTACAAAATGTGAACAAACTTCCGATGTGCATCGCAACCAAATTCGTAAAATTAAAAAAATTCAGCTAACCAATCGACGCGCAAGTAAAAGAACTTCATACAAAACGAAAAATTACTTCAAACTAAATGTTTCCCAGCTAATAAAGTCATGAAAGATTTTACATACTACGTTCTGAGTCGGAAAAGTTCCTTTGAAGGTTACTTTCGTCTGATTCAGATTCGCACGTTTTCGAATTGAAAGCATGTGGATTTTTATCAGGAACACAATTATTTATTATTTTAATAATTTCATTGAGACCCGAATGAGCTTTGAAGAGATGAAAAATTCTTTCCAGGGGGGAAACAGCACATTAAAGACTTCCAAGAAGAAAAATCTGTTGTATTTCTGTACGATTGATCAGCATAGCAAATAATTACGATACCAATGACACTATAACACATTCGCAACGAGTGGACTTCACAAAACGAGCGCACCAGTATGTGACAGAGGGTAATATTTTAAGCGTATGTTCTAATCCACACCACTCAAGCTACGTCAGCCCAGGATTGGTATATTACCTTTTTTCAAGTCAAAATCTTCAGGTATGGTTTTCTTTTTAAATTAAGTTTGACCATAAAGATTCAACTGTAATTCATTCAACTTTTAATTTCTGGTCGAATTTAATTAAAAAACGTCCAAAAACGAGGATTTGAGCAAGAAAGGATAATCAGACAACCTGGCCACAGATATGTCGTGCCTGACATACGATGACATACAACCCTATAGGAATTGTTGGAATGAAGATATAGCGGGTCGTTCAGATTAGTGTAACTGAACTGAAGTTTAGTCAGTTTGAAAGTCTTACTGAACTTATTCAGAACAATAAATAATGAACTTAAATACGGATATTATTCGCCGTACAGATCTTTTCTTTCAATGAGAATCACTTCAGATGTTTATGTTTCGATGAGAATCCGTTCAGATGTTTATGTTCCGATGAGAATCACTTCAGATGTTTATGTTTCGATGAGAATCACTTCAGATGTTTATGTTTCGATGAGAATCACTTCAGATGTTTATGTTTCGATGAGAATCGCTTAAAAACACACAGGAAAAACCTAACTATTTAATTAAGTGATACTTGCGATTATTATGAGTGTTTCAGTTTGCATAACAAAGGCAGGATATTGCTTATCTTTTATAAGTAGATTTAAATGCCCCTGTTTTCAATTATTTGGGGTATGTATGAAAACAGTGAGAAAAGTTTTGAAATTTGCTGTCGTTAAAAGTCCCTTAAATTTTATTGTGCGATTCATTTGTTTAAGAATAGGAATTTCACTCAATGAAAAATGTTTCTGGTCAGTGGAGGAAGGATCTGTAAGCATTTCTTGTCGGACAGTTTGATTCGGTACGTATGAGAAAAGAAAAAGGAGAAACAGGAAAGAATTACAATATATTTTTAAAAAATTGGCGTATAAAATGCAAATCAGCAACTACAGAACTACATCAGCAATTACAGAACAGAATTGCTGTTGATTAAACCAGCGCAAGCACAGCAGCAATTAACCAGCAGTGACGTGCTACAATGTTTTTCCCATGACCTCGTAAGGGTTTGTCAATTTAGACACGATCAATAAGTAACACGCAGGCATACTTGCTTGCAACGCTTACTGACAGACAAATGACTATAAATGTATTGGAATGATAAGGATTTATATAAACAACAGAAGGCTTCGACTTATGGGTACATTTTGTTTCTGAAGGCCGTGCACTTACGTTCAGGACTTGATGGAATTCGGTACACATTAAGTTTGTTGTTATTCGGTATGGTGACGTCGAAATTCGTACTTGAAATTGCCAACACTTCGTAAAATGAAACACTTTTGAAATGTGCTCAGAAACTTTCCATCATCTGGTGTAACATTCATCTTCCTTCTAGAACAAAAGAATCAAATCTGCATTTTTAATCGAATATATTAATATCATCGACATAAAGTCTGTTAAAAATTGTCAGATCACGAGACAAAAACGTCAGAGCACATGCATGGCAGTCGTGGATCTGTCACTCACTCGGATCCACAGCTCTGAATAATTTTCTATATCGGCATGACAGCTACAGGATGTCCTTGCAGATAAACACTTTAGGGTAGATAGAGCCCCATGAACAAACTCAGACTCTAGCAAGCCCTTTTTTAGGCGATCATGACTTAAACGAATGCTTTGAAATATCCATTCGGTGAACCCGAAAGGGACTTGGTGTTGATAAACAGGGCTTCTCACAGCAGAGGTCAACTTGTCAAATTCTGAGGCACGTCAGCCGGTAAGAGTAAGTGTGAAGGAACCATTTTTAGGGAAGGTAATTACGGGAGAACGACATAGTACGCATTCCTTTCAGCAGGAGCCGCACGTCTCGAGAGTATGAGGAGGGAGTTCAGACCTGCGAGTGAAGGCAACAAAGGGCCCTCTGGACACTACACGACGATCTTGTGATAAGCCCTCATGTAAGGAAGCACCTGAAAGATGGGCTACACACAACCATAGCGACAAATGCCCCCAGTGCCCAGATAACCTCTCGCAGACAATGCGCCGGAGACAATGGTCCTGTTTTGGCGGCCACCTTAAGAATAAGCAGATTCACAGAGACCCTCTGAGCTACCTCGTGTGCGAATATATTGTATGCAAAGTGCCTCACTCTGACGGTTTTGATGAGATCTTTAGAGCGCATTGCGCTCTGCTTTTTGGACTCCTTTGATGCTTCACCAAAGATAATGTCTTGACGTGTCCCTGAGTACACAATATGAGTCTCATTTGGTGAATGTAAATGTGCATAACAAGAGAATGAAGAGATGTTCCTTGCAATGCTCGCCCACGTCTCCAACCTAAATAGCTTACCCTTTAGTCTGAGGGCCACCTACAACCACGGTAACATCAGAATAGTATACATAGACTACGCTCATATTTATTAGTAGAATAAATACCAGGTTAAAAATATTTTATGCGTCCCAAATAGACTTTAGATTACCCTTAAATTCAATAACAAAACGGAGAAATAATATTAATACATAATAATCATATTCCCTGCACAAATATAATGAAGCCACCCTGGAAAACTCACCAGCTACAATAACAGTAATAAAGCCCTGTTACGAATATAATTGAACTCCGTTGTGGCATTTTGGCTTCAATTAATATTCTAACATTGAGCTCTAAAAGCACGTAATTGCGATGGCAGTAGGTACCATTACTTGTACCAAGTACTGGTGTGGGCGTGCAAGGGGGTGGCGGTGCGTAGATCATTACCGTAAAGCAGTTGATCGTGACATTTCCTGTGACGATTGCGGCTTACTAATGACCCTAGGGGACTGCGTGTGGTCGAGCCAGACCTGCCTCTCTTATCAGTCCAGTAGATAAACAAATATTCATATGTTTCACAGTACGCGATGCCTTCGCAAACTGGTCCTAAAATGTCCCCCTCAGAAGGTTCCGCTCATTTTTGCGATGAATGCTAAAATTTTCATGTTTTCTCTGACTGGCATTGGGTGGTTTCGAAGGTATTGACAATTTTGCAACAAATATTGACACGCTGATGTGTGGTGTGAATGGTTTTAATAGGTTTGCGATGGCACTGATGCATTTGACAAGCTCAAATTTAATGATACGTGCTACTTTAGAAATAAAAAGGCTTCTAAAAATTCAAAATATGAATAACGATGAGCATTAACCCGTTCCAAAGACTCCGGGATATTTAGCAAAAGATTTTGATGAGGCAACGAATGAAAAATTGGGTTCTAGTACTTGGGGTAATTAATTTTGCCATTAACGCACGCTAATCTGTTCATTCCAACCTTGCGAAGGTGATGCTTTTCACAAATTTGTACCCACTTTTTTAACTTAGGCACATTTATTGATACACTTAATAGGTATTGTCGTGAAAAATGATGAAACTTGTTTTAAATAATATTTACTGCAATTAATTGATAGTTGCAGTGGAGTGAGTTGCGTTTTTGTTAATCGATATCTGTTAATACATCTAGGGACTCGACTTCACTAATTATCAACAGAAATTCTTTCCCTAATTTTTAAACACATTAAAGTCTTTTAGATGTGGTCCTTGACAAACGTTTGATAAAGAGTAAGTCGTATTATTATTAATATTTATGAACAAAAATTCTTAAGTGATGAGGCGTTAAACATTCCTTTCAAAAATAACTACAACTTTCATTGTAGCAGTCATTATATTTTCTACAAGTTTAATTATGAATAGTAAATATTGCTATACTTGGGTAAAAGTGAAAAAATCCCCTGAAATGAATTACTTCTCCGCCAATGGGATATGCAGAGCAGATCAAGTGACAAAACAAGCGTGGGGTGAAATTCAAGAACTGAAATCTTTTCGTTTTCTGCTAGCGGGACTGAAAGGTGTTTAGAAAACGAGTTCACGGATTACTTAGTGAACTCCGTCCACAGTGTTAGAAAAAATTAGTCATCACGATATAAAATATAAAATCATAAAATAAGAACTATTAATTTTGCATGTATTACTGATCAACTCAGTTCCAATTCCTGGGTTACGCTCTGAGTAATGCGTTTAACTCAGAGGTGAATGTAGCATTTCCAATTGGCTGATGATCAGAGATGTATTCGTTATTCGTTTTTGAATTTCTAAACGTGGCCTTTGGATACAAAATGTGACTATAAATTTATTGCTTTGATCGAGATTTTGTGCTAACTACATTAAAACTGCAAAGGTATCAAAGCCAAAGTGCAAAATAGGAACATAAAAGTAATTAAATTTATATTCTGTGTGGAAAGTACCTAAATCTTAGATTGAATATTTTTAAGTCAATTTGAACTTAAAAAAAACACACAAGTTCTGAACTGTCAAAATTTCTAAGAAGAGAATTGAATATCAAAGTAGCTTTTACTACAGTAGGTAATTACCCAGTAAATAAGTGCATACCCGTTTAGACACGGCTAACGGAGGTAATCAGGTTTCCTCGACTTCAACAGCTTCCCTTAATTCTTTTGCTACCGAAGCAAGCAGCGCCGCTCTGGTACTTAGCAAGCTTACTGATGGCGACTACCTTGTAATACCGGCAAGTAATGGGTGCACATTTTCTGCTCAAGTGGAAGTTGAAAGTAATAACACATGAAGTAATTGCAGTGTTTTATTACCGAGAAGCTCATGGTACCAATACGTCAATGGTCGTCCAGGCTAGCGTCACTGGAACAGGATGGAGGGCTCTAATTTGAGCAATTGAGCATGCAACTGCTGAGGTCTTATCACTTACCTTCCGGGCCGTCAAGAATCGCCTGCTCGTGCACCGAGGAATACGCGGTCTGCGCTGATCATTTCTTCAGCGATAAGATCTTCGTCTTTTTGCGATTTAACTCAACGATCGATTGTTCTTTCCACTAATGTCTGATCTAAAACAAAAATACATGCGTGGTTCTGAATAATGCCACCGACATATCGATAGAATTCTTTCTCAAAAATGTTTGGAATGCAACTTGGTACAAAATTGTTGACTGCACTACTAGAAAAATTAAATTATGCGTGTTTATAGTAAAATCCTCAGTTTTGAATGTGAAATTGGATCATATCATTTCGGTAATCACACAGTTCTTCACGAGGTTACATAACAAAAATAACGCCGACGGAAACGAAGAATGACTGCCATGCTCCAATAATTTCTCGGTTGATAAGATCGCTTTCCCTAGGACTCCAGCAACGACCCTTCGCATGCTTGTACTGGCTAATAAAGCTCGACCTAGGACAGTAATGAGGCGTTGGGGTCGCTCCGGAACTGCAACAGATACTCCTCAATAGCAAACTCGTCTCCTATCGGCAGGTAATAGGACTCCAAAGAGTGGCAGTCATGAATCATGTGTATCAGAAACGCGTTTCCTCTCTTTAGAGAGACAGGAGGAAGAAGACCATCTACGGCGCTGTACCTTCCATCTAATGAGCCTCAGAACTGGTGCTTCTACCAAGCTCAGTTGTCCTACCTCCATGACTCAATTTATGGCTCAGATGCTGCAAGTACGGTCGGACGTCAGGTGGGGCTGAATGGGGGAAGAGGTAATGCCATGGTATCTCTGCCTAACTCGTGGGGAAGCTACATTGAATGACGGTATTCTTTCACGGCATGGTGATAATATTTTATCACGTACACTTAAAGTCAATCAAGAAGTTCAGCGATTAACTTGAAGAGTTAATTATGGTGATGAACGCACCAGATCATATTTAAAACACTTTCACCGTTCTGTTCATGCAAATGTTTAAAGGTAATCGTCTGACATTTTACTTTTTATGCAAATAAATTGAATTACAGAAAATCGAAAAATTTCATGGTTTCGCGTTTTGCATTTAAATTTAGTTTACACAAATGAATATCGTTACTGCGTCTATTTTAAATTTTCAATGACTTGAAGACACATAAGGATTTTTTGGAGCTTTAGAAAAATCACTAGCTGTTTATAAATTTTCCTATTCATTCGAGCAAGGTAAAAGACAAAAATTGCTCTCCAAAGCATTAATAGGGAACAAAAACAATACTTTCTTTATTTAAAATGACTGAAAGCAGCTGAAAGGAGTAGACTGACAACATCTTCGTTGGCTCACTTTCTAGTATTTCTTGTAAGCCACTCATAAAATGGGATCACCGAAGGATCAATGAATTCACTCCATTTTCAGGACAATTAAGGAGTGACACAAGTGTTTCTTTCTTCAATCAGCGTATAAAAAGTCCCCAAAGTTTATTCCCACAACTTCACACTTTTTTCAGCGACCTCAACGCTGGTCGAGTAGTGATCCTACAGTCGAGTTTCCAGAGCATCAAGTAGCATTAGCAGTCTGTCCGGCGTCTCCACACTACATCGCTCAGGCTTTCTACTAGCTATTTCCTAACACGATCCCTCCAGCTATGGTCCTGCAGAATCAGCGTATCCCATTATAACACCAGTCGAGCATTAAAATTTAGCTCTCGGCGTCATAAAGTTTCGGGCTGATATTTTCATGATTTTTGCCCATTAAAGAGCCGAACGCGGTCCCAAATATCTCCGGGTTAGAGTGAGTGGGCCTCTGTTAAGCGATTAATCTGCTTAATGAGGTTTCGCAGAGAAAACTCTCGACGATAAGGCAGCTATCGGCGACGCTGCCCAAGCCTGCTACCGAAGCGCTACCTGCCGAAGTCTCCTTATCGAAAGAATGCTCTCACACCTTCCATGGGTGCTGTAGCTGACGCGTCTGCTGATAGTTGCTGCTGCTGATGCTGACGCCTCCTGATAGCAACTGCTCTTCGTAATGGTAACTTTGCTGATACGGCCGGTCGTAGACTAAATCTCAAACATCCACAACATTGTGTCTTTGATCAAAGTCGGGATGAGGAGGGAAGAGTTCGGACAAACAAAGCTTCGTTTTGGTCCCCTTCGTGTCTTGAGCGATGAGAAATTACTGAGCGACTGTACACGAACTGCGGAGATGGATGTCGAGAGGCAGTAAAGTTACTTTCATAAATTACTTTGCATCAAAATTTCAACTACGTGTCCGGAAGGTGAACTAATATGTTTGGAATGCGCTCAATCACTCAGACGAGAATTATATTTATTTTCATTTGTGGTTCACTATAAAAATTGACAATTGCATGTCCTCGAAGAACAAATATTAGACAAAGAGTTTAGATACTCATAGCTGCGAAAACATAGTATTCATCTTAACACTCCATGTTGTTAATGTATTATTAGAGCTTGCATTTAAACCCTGGGGTCAATGGGTTTTCAAAAATAAAAATATCAACATTTAACAAAGGCGCTCGTCAATCAATGAAAATTTTCAATATAAACCTTTGAAGTTAATCATAGGCTTAAAGAAACTTTGACGCAAATATAGGAATGCTGGCTTTCTTCACATACGCTCGAATACATAACGAGTGACTCGTAGGTGATCCAGATTTAAACGAAGGAGAAACTGATTACAATAATGAGAAGAATTAGCCCGGTATATGCGGCAGGTCAACCTGAAGTTCAATTTCAACTCAAGTTAGAATTAATTTCAAATTCTGAAAATAACGAACATTAAATAGAAGATGCCTTCATTTAGTTTTCATTGAGTATTTATGAAAATTGAGTTTGTGACTGCTGGTCGGTCAGCAGAGTTATAAAAATTCCTTCAATGACCACCGATGGGTCTCGTCGCAATTAAAATATACCTTATTGACTGCCCACAGTTGCGTACAAGTAGCCTCAGAAAAATAGAACCAGCGACACAGTTCACCAGAACGCTCGCTCTCTCTCTCACACGTATTTCAATGGCGCGTCCGTGCTCCGCTGAGTCAAGCTTGCCTGAAGAGGAGCTGGGTCATTATACCTCCAGGTAATTCAGCTCCCTCGCATCCGGACTCCTGAGCATAAAGAGGTAAAGGGCACAACTGAATCATGCTAGAGTTTCATTGGAAATTAAGTGACTCAATCACATTCTTGTGTATTTATTTTTTCACAACTCATTCATGGAATTGCGCAAGTCACCTCGTGCATTTCATATTTTAACTTTTACGTACTTAGCTACGGTGTACTCGCTTCCCTTTTATTCATGGTTTGAACCTAATGGGAAATAAATTCTGTTTAATCAGTCTTTCTTTTAACATACGGTACGAGTATGGTTTTGTAGCCATAAAAGAGTGCACCAGGCAGCTGTCACTCTTTATTCCTCATTCTGTTAAGCTCTTCACAAGATACATGCCGCTCAAAACAACCGTTCATGCGAACAATATAATTGGTATTTTATTATAGTATTTTAAACTATTGGCTTGTTTCCATATTTATTTACAATCCGATTATTATTTTACGTTCAACTTTCATTATAATTAAAATGTAGCCCCGTCTGATGAAAAATTTCAAGCATGAATTTGATATTAATGGTCACTTTATTCTCATTTTATTTAACTTAATTTTTTTAAAGAATTATTAGGGTTAAAATTTTTCGTTGTTTACTCATAAGAAATGCATTCAAAATTCTCAAAATAAGCCAAAAAAACTCGGATATCAAAATGCGGTAGCCTTAAGCAATACTGAAGAGTTGCAAGACGCTGCTCTTTTTTGTTGATTTCAGCTTGAAAATCGGTCAAACTCTTCAATTTTGGACACAGAAAAGGCATTCCTGACGGAATTATCGATCTCAAATGACTTCTCAGACCTTGTTTCATGTATTACTTTTTAAACGTCAACTGAAGTTTCGGCTTTTCTTAATAGAGCTTCAAAAATTTATAATGTGGCAATAAAATTATCCGAACAAACGATCGCAGGTAAAACTTTTACAGAGCTTCCATGTGGGATAAGTTTTAGTGGCATTCATTGCAGAGACGACCTCTTATTTTGCTGTTTAAAGAACAAATTTGATATTCATACCGACGGTAAACACTCTTAATACATATCATAGAACAAAATATGTTCGACATCATTCAAAAATAAATATTAGGTTTTCGTAAAGCTTAAAACAATGAAAAATAGAACTTTTTCATAGATAGTAATCTTTATAAAAATTATCAATCTTTTCCGAGTTTTAAATTCCGCTGCCGTCTAAATAACCTACCAAACTTGATCTTGGTTTGAGCAAAATTAAAAGAAATATCTACTAAAAGTCGCTTGAATTACAAAACAAAGCCTGTTGGCAACTGATTTAGCTGTCTATGTACATGTATGAGTAACTTGATACCCCAGGATGCTCAAGCTGTCAGTCAAAAAACTTTTGCTCTTAAAAACCGAATTAGTCAACTTTCTAGAGACCTGCGACTGTTATGGTGGTGCAGTTAAATGCAAAAAGTTGTCTTTCCGTGTCAACAGTAAAGCTGAACGGTTGCATCGTGTTAATGGAGAAGATAAGAGGAGCCAACCTGCATTGAGAGCTTCGGCAATTCTACGGCGCATGACAAAGCTTTTGGTTTTATGCCCTGCGCAGCTCACTTCTTTTCTTATCACGACTCCGCCACGACCCACGTCAAGGCATGTCCGAGCAAGCACATCTTCGATATCACGGCACTAACCTTCGCTGACATATCTATTACAATGGTCGACGAAAGTGTGAAGTTTATCTCAGATGGACTCTCACGCTCGTTTTACTCGGAGCAACGAGCCAGTTTCAGTTAGGCAATTTAAATTCCTGTGATTGCCCAAATGTCTCAGAGGATTTGCGCATCCGAGCGCGTCATATTTTCGACGGTAAAAACCAAAGTTATTTTTATTAAACTGCATGTTTTCTGTCAGCGGATCCATGAGCTTGTTATAAAAGTAATGAGAAATTCGTGTTCGGCAATCCGGAATTTACGTGAAAAATGCACTAGGCGATAAAATCGCAGGCAACCTCAGCCAGCGCATCATTCTTTTAGTTCGCAGTTTTCTCCTGCCAAGGCCGATACTGCTTTTTATGACGAGCTGCGGATTCTAAAGACTTCGGCTTTGCAATTGTATTGAAAATTCCCGTGCTCTGATGAATAAAATGTTATTTTTGTGTGCCATTTCAATGACAAATTTTGCATTCACCAAGAATGATTAAAGAAATAAATTGAAATTTACACTTTTCATGGCAAGACCTAAATCATAGGCGTCAAAATGAATTCGTCATTTCCTAAAACATTTTAAGAAAAAAGTAAGAAACTCACGAAAAATTTAGGTGTTTCACCAGGCTCATCAAAATCTTACCATAATCAGGATTCAGTAAAAATTGTGAAGAACAAACTGAAAGGATTTCATCGGACCAGTTACGGAGAATAGGGATGCTGACTACGGATTATAGAGTGGTGTCTTATTGCTTGTGTGATGTTGTATTACTGGTGTGGTGTTGTATTACTGGTGTGGTGTTGTATTACTGGTGTGGTGTTGTATTACTGGTGTGGTGTTGTATTACTGGTGTGGTGTTGTGTTACTGGTGTGGTGTTGTATTACTGGTGTGGTGCTGTGTTACAGGTGTGGTGTTGTATTGCTGGTGTGGTGTTGTATTACTGGTGTGGTGTTGTGTTACTGGTGTGGAGTTGTATTACTGGTGTGGTGTTGTATTACTGGTGTGGTGTTGTATTACTGGTGTGGTTTTGTATTACTGGTGTGGTGTTGTATTAATGGTGTGGTGTTGTATTACTGGTTTGGTGTTGTATTACTGGTGTGGTGTTGTATTACTGGTGTGGTGTTGTATTACTGGTGTGGTGTTGTATTAATGGTGTGGTGTTGTATTACTGGTGTGGTGTTGCATCAATAGAGTGTGTTGTATTAGTGGTGTGGTGTTGTATTACTGGTGTAGTGTGGTATTACTGGCGTGATGTTGTATTACTGGTGTGGTGTTGTATTACTGGTGTGGTGTTGTATTACTGGTGTGGTGTTGTATTACTGGTCTGGTGTTGTATTACTGGTGTAGTGTTGTATTACTGGTGTAGTGTTGTATTACTGTTGTAGAGTTGTGTAATCGGTGTTCTTCGTTGTAGCACTGGCGCAAAGTTTGCACTGCAGGAAAGTGAGAAAGTATCTTTGTACCTTACATATCACCTGCAGAATGTAATTTACTAGACATTATTAGAAAGTCATTCCATAGTTTTTTCAGCCCTTTGAAGACTTTTAGATATGGTCATTGACAGACGCCTGAAAAAGAATAAGTTATGTTATTGTTAATACTTAAGAATTAAAATTCTTAAGTGATGAGACGTTAAACAATTCTTTCAGTAATAACTAAAACTTTCATTGTAGGGGATACGATATTTTCTACATCTTTCATTATTATTATTAAATATTCCTTTCGTATCAATGAGCTTTATGGCACTTGCCACAGTTACCTAATGCGTCTGTTTAGTCTGAGAAGTGCTGAGAACTCCTCGCTGTTCACCACATCGTATCGCCCAGCACCGCCTGCTGTTGCAGCTCTGTTTGTTTGCCTGTGAACTCCCAGCAGGAAACCGTCGTGCTTTCTTTGCGTGTTATCGCCGTATTTCCGAACCTAAAAATGGATGTCATTTTATCGCAAGGGCTCTTAATTTTATCGGGAAAAGCTTTGCAGGCTTTTAAGGAAGTCGAAATGGAATGTTTCTCATTAGAGCCGGTCCTTCTTGGTCGTAAAACCGTCGGAGTTAAGAGCCCTGGAACGAAGTAAATGGAACTATTTGGGTTCAGAAATTCTGGCTTTATCTCAACTCATTACTCCAAAATTATAAGCAGTGGGTTTATTGAGCTGAATGACTCTATCGTACACAGGTATATGCAAAACAGTATACGTATTATCAATTGGAAGTAGAGAATAAATCATTGAATTTTATGAAGAAGTCTTCATGATTGTTGCTGAGAGAAAGTTTTTAGTTCAAAGTTAGCTTGTAGCTAATATTGATGTAATCATCCTTGTTTTTGGACCTCCTGTGCTATCTCAATCATGATAAGTTATTAGTATACTGTTGATTTAGAGAAGCTTTTTTCATCGAAATGATGACACGAGAACCTTTCTGAAAATTAAAAGCAGAGTGATAGGTTCTGCTCTTAACTATGACTCAATTAAATGATAACTCTGCCCATACATGTGCATGGAGTGGACTGACATGCCCGGTCACCCGCAAGAGAAAGCAGCGACACGATCGAGAGACCTGCCCAACACTTGGGCCTTACTTGCCCGTCCATGCAACCTCCGCTGCTGGCGGCTCTGTAGTGAGCAGCATCGAACCCACCAAGATTTTTTGGCCTCCAAGGTACTGCCATCGAGGGCCCCCCTGAAGGGTCGCCTTGGGACTAAAATTCCTGAGTTTCGGTCTCTCACCTGCCTCTAAAGAAAAGAATTGGATCCCTACCGATTTGCAGCCTTCGATTTCCAGGAAACAAAAAGCCAACACTGTCATTTTGGTTGAAAATTACGGCGAATCCTCTGGGACAACTTACGAGGGTCTTGTCTCTAGATCTCCTCAAAGTAATGGTTACTCGAGGAAATTTCCTGCTTGAGTAACTCCACTTCTAGGATTATTTTAATGGTTTGAGGCTACAAGGAGTAAAACATTGTAATAATTGACATTTCCTTTAGCTTTATCGTTAATATTTATGTTTAAGTATTGGCCTCGTCATCTGATATGCATTTTAGCTCCGATTTTACATATTGAACAAGCTGATATTCAACTTGTGTTATATTTGTTTGAGGTTGTGTTTTTATACTTACTTTGTTGAATTTGTTTCTTCCAAAAACGGAAGCTGAAAATTCATCATTATTAGTGGCATCACTTGGATTCAGGCATTTTTTCGTTGTCTTTGTAAGTAATTTTTATCATAGAAATATTACGTATATGAAACACAAAAAAATGTTCTCCACCTTAATTTTTTTGCAGAAATTGAAAATAAATAAAAAAAAAGTAGATTTAACCTTTGACTCCACGTATCATTTTTCACGTTAAACCAGGATTATTTATAAGTATTATGACAGAAGAACGTTGCCACCTTAGGAAGGTATACCAAGCATGGCACGATACGCTAGGACAGGTTAAATGTAAAAAGTAAAAATCACTCCTCGAAATGAAGAGTAAACACACACTCAGTATCAAACAGAGTTACTGGAACAACGTACGAGGTGTCCCAAAAAAATGTACCCTTCCTTTTAACTGACAATCACTGATGTATTATTGTTTCAGGGGTAACAAGTTTATTTTTTTGGCACTTGATGATTCTTAATTTGATGGTCTTTTCTTTGATTAAACTCATTAGAGATATACGTATGTCAATAAACATATTAAAAAAAAATATACGAGCACTGGGCAGCCAAATAGTGAGTTCATTATTTTGCGACACCCTACCTGTCCTCAGCGTCCTATGGACCATGACTTGTGTTGGGCCTCACGAATTGAAATCACGAGATGATATCATTCAAGTAATTTTGAACGAAGTGCAATCTTATACTTTCATCCAACTCTATGAGGCGAGCTACCAAATAAAGAAGCTAGTCAAATGAAGATGCAAGTCCGATGAAGAAGCAATTCAAATGAAGAAGCATGTCAAATGAAGAAGTAAGTCAAATGAAGAAGTAAGTCAAATGAAGAAGTAAGTCAAATGAAGAAGTAAGTCAAATGAAGAATCAAGGCAAATCAAGAAGCAAGTTAAAAGAAGAAGCTACCAAATGAAGAAGCAAGTCAAAAGAAGAAGCTACCAAATGAAGAAGCAAGTCAAAAGAAGAAGCTACCAATTGAAGAAGCCAGTCAAAAGAAGAAGCTACCAAATGAAGAAGCAAGTCAAAAGAAGAAGCTACCAATTGAAGAAGCCAGTCAAAAGAAGAAGCTACCAAATGAAGAAGCAAGTCAAAAAAAGAAGCTACCAAATGAAGAAGCAAGTCAAAAGAAGAAGCTACCAAATGAAGAAGCAAGTCAAAAGAAGAAGCTACCAATTGAAGAAGCAAGTCAAAAGAAGAAGCTACCAATTGAAGAAGCCAGTCAAGTAACGCAAGTCGCTACACGACATAATACTAGACTGAGTCTCCCATAGTATTTCTCCAGCAGAGGTTTCGTTGCTCGGTGTCATTCCATCACGATTACATGAATTACATGACGTGGGTTAGGTTACGGTTGGCCACGATAGACACGCAGAAACTGACCACGGATAATTGGGAAATTATCGATGATCTGTTATTTGAGTTACAAACCATCTATTGGTATGCACCTTCAAATGGGTCAGAAAGAACGGCGGTGTCGTATCCTGCACGACGTCTATGTAATTTTTAAAATATAGGTTTTCAGAATGGAGTTTTGACGTGCTGCAGGCTTTGAAAGAAGTGCTCACCCTTACCTAATTTTTGTTATTTTTTCAATTATTCTATTTTTTTCTTCACTTAGGGAAGAGAAGTTCAGAGCAAGACAATGTTCAAATTTTTGCCGGCATAGAAAGTAGATTAGACAAAAATAAGTTGTACTGCGATTAGTTCGACTCCCCTACTCATTTAACTTTGATATGGACACATGCAGGCTTTGATGACATGAAATTTCCCCACGTGTGCTTTTTACACGATATTTGACCAATTCATAATGAAGTACTAATATTACTCACGATTTAACCGTTGAGGAAGCATTTCTGTAGCCTTTTCTGGAGCATGAACTGTCCTGAATTATTTTCGCATTGGTACATTACTTAGCAAAGTTATTTTGTGTATTCACTGGGCCTTAAATCAACGAAGAGTACAGAGTATCTAATTTTAACATTATTTTTATTAACAATAATAGAAAGACATGATATTAACTTCATTTACATAATGTCGGTTGTTTAGGCAGCCTTACCTATCAAAATATATAGGAGACGTGTCGACTGTTCTCAATTATGAGCAATACCTAAAAAAACATTGAGCGGGCTCCTGAAAAATGACTGCAACTGCAATTGCCATCTTAAAGGTAAATATTTGTTCATTTTGTGTACACCGCGCCCGCACGCACTCAAAATTTGATTTCACATGATACCATTGTAAGAAGCTACAAAACAATTCAATTACTAACATAGTACAGGAAGAGATATTAAAAAATTGATATAATGGAAAGCTAAAACCTGTTTTTAAACACGCCCGTAGTGTTTTCATATACCTCGAGCTTTAATTAAAGTAAATATACCGAAAAATTGATCTTTTAAATGAAAGGGACGACGTTTGAAGCAGAGACTACATAGCTTACATTAGAGGCCACTCGTTTCTGTTGATACCGAAGTCCTATTATTACGCTCGACCGTAAGATTTGCTCGCTTCTATTGCTTGGGCAAATCATTAATTCGCCGTGAATGATCGAGTCCACCGCTCACGCAAGTTGGCCTCTGAGCGTCTATATCGACGTATGTGTCTGTCAACGGGAAGTGTTTGTTATAGTATCGAAGAGATGCATAGAATTTGTTTACGTTTTATTCATAAGCTTGCCGAATTGAGTGAGGCAAAGTGACGAGGCAGTGCTGTTGGAACGGAAGATGGACTTCCGTAACTGTTTTTGCTTGCATTTACTTGGGACAGCTGAGGAGATGCAAGAGCATGATAGATGGATAGGAAGCCTCTTTTTAATGAGGGCAAAATTAATTCAGTATTCTAAGAATTGATCGTAAAAATTTACTGCACCGTGCATGTGAAGTTTGCATGTGAATGAAAAGATGAGTAAAAATATTAGCCGAGGTGGATTTTAGCGAAATGTTGATTTATTTTTATGTTAATGCAAGTTCAAAAATAAGACCAAAAGACTGATAAAGGCTCTGTTTTTAAACTTGGCTTTCTTTGGTAATGCATTTCATTAAATTTTCAGTTAAAATTTGGTAAAAAGATTTTTTGGTATTGGTGAACAGTCGCATTAGTTAAGTGCTCCAATTTCAATCATGCACAATTGAAGATATACTGTTCGTTGATACACCATCGTTGCGCCGCTGTGGTGGAGCATCATTTCTCGGTTGGTAATAATTAATTGAACGGAAATATGAACCAATTTTATTCAACTTTCCACCAGTTAATCAGTTGAAAATTTCATTTTTAAAAAGGTAGTAAGTTTAGGTAGTTAGTAGAATATTTTATTTGTCAATAAGATTGTAATTCACAGCGGGCAAAAACGAGTTCAAAGTGAAGGGTGGGCGAACAAATAACGATCAAAAATCTTCCTAACCAGTGCGGTAAAAATTAAAGTCGCATTACAGATATATGAGGTACTGATCTGATGCTACAAAATTATCGCCATTTAGTAGCATTGAGTTTTGTTTTTTCGTACATGTATTTAATTACAGTAATGGCGTCAAACAACACCTGGAGTTGATAGCAATTTTGCGCGTAACCGAAAAGTTAATTTTTTTCACGTATTCAGCTGGGAATTTTCTCTCAAGCCTACGAGTTGAACAGGAAACAAATTAAATGTCCTAAAAGAGTCTCGAATTTTGCCAGTGTTACTCCCGTGAAACTTTTTTGATGTCGCACATCTTATACTTTTTCTTAGCGCAGTTTTTCTAAAAATTGTTTACGCCTGTACGTAGTTGAAACCTTCATAATTTATTCATTGATTTACACCAAATGCTGGAGAGACTTGTTCATCGCCCCAAATGATTCCAAATACTGATTATAGATTTTTTAAACTTAACTCTCTTTGAAGAAACATTTATTCACTTTTCTGCTAGAATATTTCGTACGTTCGGCTTCAAAAACTATAGTATGAGGAGCCAGTATCTATTTTCCAACTGTTAATGACACCAATTCATTCCCTACGCAGCATTATTTAAAGGGAAATTCTGAAATATTCCAACAATAACATACATTTTAAAACCGTTTTGGCTCAACTTCAATTAGCTGAGACCTTGCTGCGCTACTTGAAACAAGCCTAATGATAAAGGGCAAACATTGTTTACTATTTAGGTTCCCTCTCTAATGATGCATTTGGAGGTTGAAAGCAAGTTTTGGGTAGCGTATTATAGAGCCCGAATAACACGGTGGAGCTGGATTTGGAACAAGTTTCGTAAAGCTCAGACCGCAACTCAAGCAAGTGATTCACGGGGAAGTGATCTCAACACGTTTCCTGCGATGGATTAAACTGAAGTTCAATATTCAATTCATATTTAAAGTCAATTGCTGTATGCAATTTTGAGAATAGCCGACATTAACTGGATCGTGCCTTCATTTAGCTTTTATTAAGTATTTATAAAAATTGAGTTAGTGAATGCAGGTCGGTCAACCGCATTATGCAAATCTTTTCGGTGACCACAGGTGGGTCCTTTCACAGGAAACGTTTTAAAGCCTAGAAAGCCTCATTGAAATTTGCTAGACTTGTTTTGTTTATATTGCGTGAATTAACTGCGTGCAATTCTGAGTAAATATTTTATTCGGAGCTCTGATTTGACAAAAACTTACCAAACCATAAGATATAGCAGCGATTTTCAGGTAAAAACAGTTCATGTGAAGTCAAATCATCAGATTCAGCATTCATTTTCAAGTAAGGTTGAGATTTGAAAGTACAATGCAAGCTACGTAATTCAAACTAAATGAGGAAGTGGATCACACACTCTCACACTTTGACTGCCGTACCTAACATTTGGACGTAGTTATGAGTACTGTTTTTAAATCTAATTTATTGGTGTCGCTAGCAAGAAAGCTGCTCACCGATCCAAAATGGAAGTTCGAGTACAATTTGTCCAGTTTATCCATGAACATTGAGCAATTCCTGTGCAAGATACATGTGTAACTACGGAAGTAAATGTGCGCTATTTAAAATAAACCCGTTTTCAAAGTAAAACATCAGATTTGCAGTGTTAAAGGATCTTTTTTTTCAACTAGTGTCCAACAAACTGATAACATGCTACACCAGTTCATTAAGTTGAACATTAAACGTTTCTCATGATATGCCTAAAATAATGGTAGTAAATTCCGTGGACTTTTCTGAGCTCGTGTCACATTGTGAACCGGCCGTGAGGCTGACGAGTTGCGCATTCATTCAGAACCGAGTGTGGTGAGAGGTCATATATTGTTGAGATAAAATGTATTTTCCTGTAAATTTTTCATGGTATTAACTAGGGCTTAGGACGTTGTTTAATTCGAGGAAAGGTATTTAGACAATACCGCTCACTGTATGATTTTTTTAATTTGTGCAATTTCGGTCAGTTGGCTGAAATGTCTTTACTTTTACAGAACTGAAACCCATAGTCGGTAATGACAGCGAAAAACTTAAGTTATTTTTCTGCCGATGTTCATATATATTGTAATTGTTCACCATCTGTGTTTAAAGTTCGATCTCAATTTCATGGTTTTCGCCAATGTAGTCATATACTTGAGTAAATATGACCTAAACTCTGAAGTCTTACCTATGCTCATACGCTCACTCATCATCTAACGTGGCGATGTGGACTTGATAAAATTTTCTCGTCTTTTTAAATCGCAAGAAAATACCAAGTTCAACTTCACATCGAAACTACACTCGAGGGCAGGAAAGAAGCTCCCCCTAGCGAGTGCAGCGTGAAGCTAGAGCAGGAGCGAGTTCAGGTAGCTATAGCATAGCATGACTCGCTGCACTTATACTTCTAATTCGCCCGCAACCAGCATTTTCTGCCGCTTTCGTGCATGCAATGCGCGCCCGAATGCACCAGACTCGCCCAGAGCTGGCCGGCCAGCGCGAGGTAGCGGCGACGCATCACCTGCTCTCAAGCACCGGCGTAATTGCGCCACTCGCATGTATCTCGCATATCATCTCAAGTGTACTTGATAAAATGAAAGGGGAGACTGAGGTTAGTGCGGTCCGTGGAACAGCTTAGAAAATAATTAGCGCTCATTTCATCTGTGTACAAGTCTTTGATGTTAGCATGGGCAAAATTACATGGTAAAAATCTGCAAACAAATTAGTGTTCCGTGTAAAAAATGCTCGGTTTTAATAAGTGAGTGAAATCTTACATTGATCTCCCGTTAGCTTGCTGGTGTTGGTAAAAGAAATAAGGCTGACACTCTCCTCAGAGTTAGGGAGTATTATATATTTGAGCAGTGAGGGCAGAGTGATTGAGAATGGTGCGAATTCTAATTTATGGAACCAAGTTTTGACTCACGCTTACAAACGCTTTCCCTCTTATTTGCGTAACAAAAGTTTAAAATTAATTTTGAGGAATTTTTCGTGGTTTGTCATTATATCCTGTTCTTATTGTCGTTGACTTTGGCTCACCTTTAAGAAAACCTTATTAAGAATGAAAATAACACAGTTTTTCAGCAAGGAAAAGTGCGAAAGAAAAGTGTAAAACACAAAGACAATATGGAATAATTTTAAAAGTCAAACTATGTATCTTTCGACTATCGGTGGGAGGGTCGAGTGTAGGGTGAGTGATTAAACATATTTATTGACTAGAGCTGGTAATTTTTCCAAGTTCTTTCCTGTACACAGTGAAATTTTAATAACACGAAGAATCTCCAATCGCATAGCATTGGGGAAAACTAAACAATGACCAACAACGGACAACCACAGAACAACCAGTGTTTGTGTGGAATGAAAAGTTGGTAGTACGGGGCCTGGTGAACTCTTTTGACCAGATGGTAGACTCTGCATGTGCGATGTGCCAATTTCAGACACCTTTTACAGTACTTGAATTTCTACGGTATTTTAAGCTAACCGAGGTTCTCGATGTGAAAACATAAGGTTGTAGTTCTAAATTATTGACATTAATGAAAATAAGTATTTTGCTCTGCGATAGGCAAGATTGATGGACTACTTGCGGGTCATAAGTCTTAGTATTTACCTCAGGACGTCATTTATTCAAATTAGAAGACTCACGCACAGCACAAAACTAAGCTCTAGTCGAATCGAAAACACTCGTTCAAAGCTTCGTATTACCCACACCAAACCTTCGAGGGAAATAGCTCTGATAATCATTAATGATCTGATGTAATAAATTTATGCCTCACTGTACTATATCTCCTTCAACGTCTTGATGACAGACCTCATTGGTACTTCGTCATCTGCCAAAATACACCAAAATACCTTACGAGACCAATTTAAGTCTATGTTTTCTCGAGTGCAGTTTTGCCGAATACAAGAAGTCATCAATATAGCCAAAGTAAGACTTGAAAAAGACTCGTTTTTTTGAGCGTTTCTTAATTTCGACGTTTCAAAATTTGCTTCGTTGCAAATTTTGGTACAGGCACGGAATGATAATGAAGACAATAGAAAGTAAGAAATGGTTTATTTCTTCCTGCTGGGGTGTGGACCATCCTACTGCATCAGAGGGATTTTTATGTTCAAGAAGAAAATTAATTAAGAAGTCACATAGAAAAATGAGAAATGCTGCAATGAAGAGTTGAGTGAGAAATTTTAGCAATTGATAGAATATTAAAACTCGAACTTTCTCCAGAAGTCTGGTTGTACTTTGACATTTTTAAAGAGAGAAGAACTCAAACAACTGAGCCAGCTCTTGTTAATACTTTCTTGCACGCACGATCTCGCATTTTCCGAGTAAAATATATATATATATAGACATACTGTACTATTCGATCGTTCCCCGCAGGGTGTTTTGAAAGGTGTCACCATGTTTTTCAATACTCAAATATTGAGTTTAAATCAGAATGTTTCAAGTTATTTCTACATATTATTAGCGAATAGTATATTCATCATTCCACCTACTACTTTCTTCTTCAACTTTGATCGTGTTTCATGAACTTCTTTCTCATCTTACTGTTTCTATGCTCTTTCTGCATAGATTCCGCGTTCCCTAAGCTCCACACTAAATGGTGTCTTCTTCCTTCTTCTCCTTGAATCTCATTTGTTGAGGATATGGAGGCTTAAACTAACTAATAATCTAATCTAATCTATATTCATCACTACAGAAAATTTTTTCTGATCATGTGCAGATTATTGAGTGTTCAGCCTGCCGTTTAATGAACATAGGGACAATTCAACTCATGAGCAAAATATTATTATTTTGCTCTTTTTCTTTTTTATCAACTCAAGAATGAATGAAAAGTTTTAGCGATATAAGTTTAATTCAATATCAAAGAAATAAACAAAAGTAAATTTAAAATAATATAGAATGTCTCATCTTGTATAATCAATATTAGTATCTTTCAAAAAATTCACCGTTAAGCTCTGCGCCCTTATTAGTACGATCTCTCACTTGATTCACTGTTCTTCTAATAACCTGTGGATTGTTTTCTAATACATGGAACTCGTTTTTAATTCGTCAACGCAAGATCTTCGACGATGGAGGTGATGTTTTCCAGACTTTGTCCTTCACATATACGCGAGGGAAATTCGTTACATCCTAACTCCAGGGAGGCCGATCGATATCCAATTCAAGTGCCATGACTACAACCAATTGCTGATTGCAATGTTTATTGTATCAGAGGGCTAATAAATATCTTGATGTTTTGATTCAGTCTCACCAACACGAGAAATACTGTATTGCACAGGATTTATTCAACTCTTTATTAAACACTGTGCTGAACACTCATAATTCAGCACCTGTGCACAAAAATCTTGATCTTTACAGAGGCAAAACAAGCAACAGCGCTTTCAAAAGGAGGGCATATTATTTAAACACTCTGTTTACTTCGCATGAACGAAAACATTCGCCTGGTTTTGTTCCGGTTTTGAGGTCAAAACCTGGCGACATATGTGGGTATGAAGAGTTTTGAAAGATTTAATCACCGTGCAATTAATTAAGGAAATATGAGATGCAGAGAGCTTGCTTGGAGCCGTGCGCTAACATACGTGGAAATAACGTCTTGGTCCTCAATACTGAACTGGCGAAGAGTTTGAAGTCTATATACAGCTTGCTAATAATGCGAGTTTATACGACGCACAAGAACAAATGTATGTGCATACTATACTGCAGCTGAATGACTCACGCATTTTCACTTTCTTATAACGGAAAACGATGTCAATCACCATTATTTCTGTTTAAATTGAAGCTCGTAGCGGAAAAAGCTTAGCAAGCAAAAAAAAAAAAAAACGATACGAGTCTCTAAACACCTCGAAGTCTTTAAATATCTCCTACTACCGTTGAATATCGTGTAAACTATACATTGGAAGAGAAAGGGGAAGTTTTTTCTGGACATAGAACAGTTCTTAACAATTTTTAGAGTGGTAAATTCAAACAATTGTTTGTTTTTCCTTCATATGGTAAACCTGCTTTAGCATTAGGATGCGAAGAATGGGATCATGGCTCTGCTGAAAATTCTAAAGATTCTAAGCATCAGTTACGAAGGGTGCATATGAAAACAAGAGACTTAATTTCGTCAAATATAAAATGAGAGGATGAGCGCTTTCACAACATCTTTCACTGCAGCGGATAGGGGAAATAGTAACTCTGGTAACGGTGGTTTTAAAAAGTAAAGTTATAATTAAATGAATTTCTCACAGATGGCTTAGGTTTTTAAACACCCTTTGCGAGGAAGAACTCATGGTTCACATGCATTTTACTCATTTACTTCTTTTGCTTATAGCTTAGAGAAATTTACCTCAGTTTACCTTTTCGCATTTGGTTACCTTTAGTACGTAGAAGTACAGCTTATCACGATTTTTTCCTGTTTACTTGTGTCACTGATTCTAACATGCCAAAGTTTTTCGCGAATACCATATACGCGGTGCAAAAGCAAAGAGCATTGGGCGATTAAAAATGAATTCACACCTCCATCCATGAGCTCCTGTGGATATTTTGAGCTAACATCCGCTCTGAGGCTGTAAAACGCCTGTTGCGTTGCAAACGTATCGTTTCCGAAAACCGCTCTCACTGTACTTAAGCTCCTTAAGCTCAGGGCTCTATATCAACAGAGCAGCCGCCAATTTAGAAGGGTCGGTGCAGAACAAAATGTAACAACTCGCGCGTAAATTTTGAAGCGTATGTTGCAAAAGCTGTCCATAAATTTTCTTGTTTGACTCGCATCGGGACCTGCACATGTTTAAGTTTAAGATCAAAACTTTGTGCTCTGTTTGCGCAAAGTAAATACGCAGGAACACCTCGTCTTGAATATTCGCTTCCGGGTTCAACTCTGTTGTTAAAATGTTGTTCAGTGTTTTAGACAAAATTATGTCTACTCTGCTATAATTTATTAGTCCGCGAAATGTTACCATGAAAGACGCCAATTAGGGAAAACGCTTTCCGTGGAGTTTTTCACAGATCGCCGCAAATAAATTAGTTATATTCACCATTAACTGTAATCCATGAAAAACTGTGGTAGAATAATGACGGGACTGCTTGAATATTGACTGAGAAATGCTAACAGGTTCCTTTTCATACTTTACGATCGATTTATTTGGCATACTTGTGAATGGCACGAATATTCAACCCTTCAGCGCACTGCACTAAGTTGCATGTGTTAAGTTGCCTTACATCTACGTACTCGAGTTAGATTCTTCTTCCTCGCTTGCAGTTTACCCACAGTAACTAAGGAAAGTCTTCATCATTGACATGTAGATGAACAAGTTACTCAAGAAGAGTAGTGCCCATAACCGCTCTACGACTGCTTACTTATAATTGAACATTAACTTTTTTATTTTTTATTCGTGAAATCAGTATGCATTTGGAAAGTACATGAAATGTATTGACTGTAAATTAACATGAGCGATTACATTGATTGAAATTTTATTGGTTTAACTTTCGTTATAAAATAAGCTTGATCCTAAATGAAGAAGAGCGTTACGTTTACTGTGCCACAGTTGAATTTGTAAGACAAATAAAATCAACAATTTCGGCAGGCTTTTAGCGATGCGTTGTTCCCTTCCATAAGTGTAACTGCACAAAATTTCGAATTTCTCAACGCGGAAATAGTGTAGAAGTGCATTCATCGGTTCGAAATCATACGCTGATTGTGATCGCTTAACTCCGTGGCACAGTGGTTAAGGGATCAGCCTTGTATGTTGGAGACGAGGGTTCGTATCCCGGTGCTGGCGCGGAGATTTTCCCCGTTGGGTATAAGGGAAAGCTCAAGCACAATACCTCACTCAACCCAGGTGTCGGAAATGGGTGCCGGCTTTACGGGGGAACCGTCATGGTGTCCTATATATAGGGTTAATTATAAGACATTTGAAAAACCAATGCTTAAGATCATATGTATCAGGCTTCATTGGAAATAAAGTATCCCAAAGATGCCGATGTTTGTTTGTTTAACAATCGGGGATTTTGGGTTAAAGACGAATGTCAGAGAAGAAGAAACGCTTCTTTTATAAAGAAAGCATCAATCTCGAACTCGATTCGTTTATCGGTCAAGTAGGTAGAAGCGAATTCTACGAGCAGCTAAAGTATTGAACCGAGCATCAATATGAAAATTAAAACATCTGATATTAAAGTGAAAAACTTACTTCTAGCAATTAGGAATTGTAAAATTTTTTGCCCTGAAACTAAACAGGGATCAATTTGGGTTAGAACACCATACAAAGCTCATATGAGAGTTATTCTTTGTCTCAGTCTCCAGACTAGATTATCTGCAAAAAGAGAGTTCTTTTTACGTTTTTTTCCTTCCATTATTAACAAAAACAGTTGTCTCTGTGATCATCGATTTATTAGAGCCTGTCATACAAGGGCTTTCATATGTGTACCTGCGACATATGGTTTACGACATCTGTCGTTTTAAAATCTTTGCAAGTATTCTCCTTAGCGTTTAAAACGAGTTGGAGACATTGGGGCCAGTGTATTTCTGCTGAATTATTTCACGAATTTTCATTTTCTTGCTTGCATAGATTTCGTATTGTAAATTAGGGGAAGAGCTAGAGAAGTAAATTTTTTGCAGTGCAAGACCGTTACTTCAATTTGGCACACGAGCTACATTTTTTTCACTTCAAATTTATCTAAGTCAAGTTCAATTTAATCCAAGTCAAGTTCAATTGAATCCGAGTTAAGTTCAAATTAGCCCGAGTCAAGTTCAAATTAATGCAAGTCAAGTTCAAATTAATCCAAGTCATGTTCAATTTAATCCAAGTCAAGTTCAAATTAATCCAAGTCAAGTTCAAATTAATCCGAGTCAAGTTCAAATTAATCCGAGTCAATTCAAATTAATCCGAATCAAGTTCAAATTAATCCGAGTCAATTTCAAACTAATCCAACCCTCAGTTGAGTTAAAAAATGACATAATAATTTGTTAATTTGATATTTTTGTGCTAAATATGTATCTGTTGAATGTGATGAGCAAAACTGGTTTCGAGGATTTATTTACACTCATAGATATTTACATACGAGAAATTCCACTTTACCACATTCATGAAATAAAATACATTCAAGTGCAAAATATTATCATTGGACGATATGTAAATTTAATCTTTAAAAGAAATATACAAGTGCGATTCACTGAGTACTAATGTACGATTCCGTTTAATTACAATTTATATTTGTACATTACTACTCAGATACATTCCTACATTAGCAATAAAAATATTGTCATGAATTCTAATTCCGTGATAGTCAATGTGAAGACATGAAGGATCCACTTTCTATACACAATAATAATAATACAAGAAAAAATGTTTTTATTTCACTACTGATTTTATTTGTGTGGGTTTACAATTCAATATATAATACTTTAAAGATTTCAGTAACTTTTACAAAAATCATTTAATGAATATTCAAGTCTTGAAAGTATTATAAATTGAATTGTAAACACACACAAATAAAATCAGTAGTTAGCAAGAAACATTGTTTCTTGTATTATTATTATTACTAGTATTACCGGTTCAACCCGAGTATCGGGTTGTCCGACTTGCCTAAAAATAAAAAATAAAATATATAAAAAAAAGTAAAAAAATTAAAATAAAAAATAAAGAAAAAAAAATAGAAAAAAAATAAATGAAAAAAAAAAATGAAGAAAAAAAAAATGAAGAAAAAAAAAATAAATAAATAGTTTTCTGCAAATATAGACACCAGTGGCTTCAATTTAATACCTCACTTGACCATATAGACCGGTTCAACCCTAGTATTACCGGTTCAACCCGAGTATCGGTTTGTCCGACTTGCCTAAAAATAAAAAAAAAATAAAAATAAAAATAAAAAAAATAAAAATAAAAAAAATAAAGAAAAAAAAAAAATAAAGAAAAGAAAAATGAAAAATAAATAAATATTTCTCTGCAAATATAGACACCAGTGGCTTCAATTTAATACCTTACTTGACCATATAGACTCAGCCAATTTTCTAAACGGACTCGGACAAATTTTGAGTTACTGAATTAAGTATATAGATTATTACTATTATTGTGTATTGTCAGTGGATCCTACATTTCTTCACTTTGACTAACACGGAATTAGAATGGATGGTAACATTTATATTGCTAATACAAGAATGTATCTGGTTAGTAATGTACAAGTAAAAATTGTAATCAAACGGAATCGTACATTAGTACTTAGTGAATCGCATTTGTATATTTCTTTAAAGTTTTAAATTTACATATCGTTGAATGATAACCTTTTGTATTTGCATGTTTATGATTTCATAGATGTGATAAAGTGGAATTTCACGTATATATCTATGAGTGTAAACAAATCCTCAAAACCAGTCTTGCGTATAACATCTAATAGATACATATTTAACACAAAAACTCAAATTAACAAATTATTAGGACATTTTATAACTCGACTGAGGGTTGGATTAATTTGAACTTGACTCGGATTAATTTGAACTTGACTTGGATTAATTTGAACTTGATCTGGATTAATTTGAACTTGACTTGGATTAAATTGAACTTGACTTGGATTAATTTGAACTTCACTTGGACTAATTTGAACTTGACTCGGATTAATTTGAACATGACTCGGATTAAATTGAACTTGACTTGGATTAAATTAAACTTGACTTAGATTAATTTGAAGTGAAAAAGGTGTAGATCAAAATGTTCTGCGCTTCACATTATGAAAAATCGAAACGTATATGAGAGTTAATGCAGGGTCGCAAAATAGGCTTCAATTATTGTTGGACCTAATCGTTTTTGTTAAGATAACGTAGACATGCAATAGCCGTGTAAGTTTATTTTCTCTTGTGATCTCGCTATTAATTTTTTTTGCAGTTTAAAATTTTGATATTTTCCTTTTTAGACCATGCAGGAACTGCCTTAGTTTTTGCAGTAAAATGATCAGCAAACTTTATTACAAGGATCTCCCTCGAAAAACTATCAACCGGGCTACATTTTTACGTACACCTACAAACCAGCCTTCTTCGTATGAGAAACCTCGCTTTTCGTAACTATTATTACGAAATTTCCAGAGCCGAAGATTCGAGTGCCATTCTTTGGAACGACGCGCGTATGCACGGGGCTGGTGCGCAAGACGTCGGTCGAGGAGACATCGCGTGTTGCAGCCTCGTAGCTTCATGAAGCTCGCCGCATTTCAAGCTAATGATCGATCAGAAGAAAGAGTTGGGCGGTGTAAGTCAGGCCACTCAGCGCAGGCATCACACCGACACTCTACCAACAAAATGATCGACGTTCGTGTTAGGAACGAGTAACTTAAGCATCGCGCCACTTTTTGATATGATCTATTGCGTGAGCGTGGAGTAAGCCCACTTTCGATAGAGTAATTTCTCCACTCATTTGTTTCTATTTGGATAAACTCGTGCTAGACAACGCAATTTTTTTTTCGCTCCCGCAACGCGTGCTTTGAAATCAACGAACACTTTGTGAAATTAGTTTTCATTTCGCTCGACTGAAAATCACTCTTGACCCACTTGTAAAAAATTTAAACCATCGGATGTAAGACAGTAATGCTAAGCGAACAGTTATAACAAGCGGTAGCACCGATACGCCTGATTAATAATTACGTATTAATTAATTAATACGAAATAATATACTCAGATTATTACTTAGTCTTCGAGTCCACAAGTCATCACGGCTGCGCCATTGGAGTTCGAACTGCCCAGTCAGAAATGGTGCTTGTGACTTCAAGCAGAGACCAGATCACCTGCTCGAATCTGCGATAAATTTGCCTATTGATGCGCACTCTAATTGACCTCTGCCGCCATTGTGGCGTGTTCGCGACTTCTTCTCTACAATGAGGTGGCCGTACCAACTTCCTGGGTAGTGAGTGATCCTCTTGGGCAATGAATTACGCGAGTGAAGGTCGATGTTCGGTTGTGACCACAATAACAACAACGAGCGGAATTCGGTGACACTTACGGTCTGATTATGACAGCAACACGAACAAAGCGAGGAATTTGGCGAGTGAGTGGTCACGCTGTGACAATAACATCGTGATAATATTGGTGGCAGTGAGTGGTCAAGGCATGACTACAATCATGGCAACAAGATAAATTGCCGCATTGACACGCGCCGTGGAAGGCCTTTATCATGAACGTGGACACTGAAACGGTTACTTCACCCTCTGGCGGTAGTAATGCCTGTGATTCTACTTCTCATAAGGAGCTTGGTAATTTTTATTCTCTGCAAACTTTTATCTCTGCAGTAGTGACTGCACATTTGCTGACGACTATACACCGCATTTTTAGAGCATTTTACCTCATTGTAAAGCACAGCTACCAGCTTAACATGTTAACGACGTTTGCGCACTTGCTACGGTAGGTTTCGTTAGGTTGGAAGAAGTCGTATTGAAAAACCGGCTTTGGTGGTCGAATACATATTTAACCTTTCTAAGAAGTATGAAGGATACAACTTCACGATAATATGCTACCATATGCGCTAAAATTTACTTCGTAAAAGGTAGCAAAAAAAGTAAAATGTTGTCTATTCTGGTACGTAAATGAGCTATTTATCTAGTGGTAAACATATGAATGTACCAATACGCCGTTAAGTTTCAAGTCATTTCGACTACGCTACGCACGCCAACACGCATAGCAACCCTGGACACACGCTGTCTGCTGTACGCTATGACGACGTGAAATCTTTTGGAAATCCGGCACATGTTGCCTGCGTTGTGGAGGTTACATAAAGCCGCTCGTGCCTCGCCTCACGCCGATTGCTTTGTGTGCCGCTGCGTGAGGTACGGATAACTGGCTGACGACTATATGCTGGTGTCCGACATTGTAGTGCACATCAAAGCTTTCTTTGTGCCATGTGTTTTCAGAACTGTAATTGCTATTAGTTATGTCGCATTAAATTCCAGTCCGTTTATTGTTGATGAAGGGAACATGATATATATTGCATAGTACTTATTTCTTTATTATCTACTTCAAATTACTGTAATTGAAGGGTTCAGTACTTTTGTAGGGTTTGTAGTACAGCTACTTGTAATATTATACTGATAATTTAATTTTTTTGTTGACACACAATCATTTGAAATGTGCAATAATTTAATTCGACAACAGCAACCACATAGCTTGATCATGTAAATCTATCTTAAAATTCACGAAAATAATTCTGAAAACCTTTCTCAATTTTCTTTTTAGGTTATGAAATTATTTGGGAATTAGCATTTGTTCCAAAAAACTCGCTTAGCTTAATTATACGTCAAAGTCCGATTAGTCTTCTTTTTCAGCGTCCTACGAGTAACCTCGGAGAAACGAAATGTATCTAAAAATGCAAAGACAAGTCTTTGTGTTGATTCTGAACCCTTCTCAGTTGCTCAGAACTTCAGAACTAAACAAATGCTTAAGAAAAGCAGTAAGAAGATCGTCAGAAAACAAACGTCTCCTTTAAAAAAAAGTTGCCTGGAAAATAGTTGAATTTCGTGCCGCAGAACCCCCACAATTTGCTTAGATTGCTTCCAGCTGGCAGCTCTCACACGAGCAGTGCACTCGTATAAATACGGCGTTCACGACATCCTGCATTCAAATGGAGATCAAATTCACCTCACCTCTCATGATCACCAGGGGCAAACTTGATCTACATTTGGTAAATGAATATCTAGTCATATGCTAATTTACATTATCTCTTTTATCAGCCAATGAATTCCTGATGTCTCAGGATTCTTAACAGGGTGCTATTTGGTTTCTTTATTCCCTTGTGGTTGGAATGTGTCTGGATGAGATGATCGTGTTCTCCGACGTCTGAACATCTGTGCAGCTACCGGTAATCTCGAGCTCTCTATTTACTCTGTATGCACCGATACAACGTGCGTGTACTCGTGGTCTCCTCTATGGTCTACCTCGAAATTAATGTCGCAGTCATCCATTCATTCATTTCATGAGTTGCGCACAAGATTTTTTTTTTCGAGTGCTCCTGCTTGTTCTGGACGTCGATAAACGTAACTCTTTTTTTATGATAATACATACACACTGATATAATGAGCGGGCATACATATTTTTTCTATTGGTTTCATGTTTATAAAAATTTTAAAGCCTGCTCGTTCGCAAATAGTAAGCACTGCCTTACTTCCCCATTGTTTGCTTCAGTTTTTCTTGTTTTCCAGTTCTGTATTTGCGAGTACAAATTAGATAACTTTGTTTGCAAAACAGCTCACTTATTTTCTGAAATGAAGCAGACAGAGATGATGGAAACATCTCTATTTTGCTGTGGGTGTGTCAGATTCCAATGATACAATGAAAATTTATCAACATTTTATTATGAGCTAATTATTCAGCGGAGACGAAGTCATTACCGCTGTGTGAACTGCGTCAGGAACACAGAGTACACGATTAGTTACTAATTCTGAACAATATTGCACGAAACTATCGTACGGGACAAGTAGAGCATCAGCACATGTGATGCATTCATGATGCTGCCCTCGTGTGTGATGCTGCATCACACGTCACGTTGCGTCATCACATGTGATGTTGCGTCATATCACGAATGGTGTTTCATTTTCACACAAATTGCATTGCATCATCACACATACGTCGTATCATCACACATATGGGGTTGCATCATCACACATATGGGGTTGCATCATCACACGTATGGAGTTGCATCATCACACATATGGGGTTGCACCATCTCACATGGGGTTGCACCATCTCACATATTGGGTTGTATCATCACACATATGTGATCTCCTCATCACACAAATGACACTGAAACTTCACAAGTAATATCACAAAAATCATTCCATTTAACAAGTCTTTCACGCGACAAACTAACAAGACATCATTTCGGGTAGGATTAACGCGATATTTTCACCATTCCCATATTTAGAGCCAAATAGCATGTCTTAAAAAAAGAATTGAATCCCACAAGTACAGTTAAAATTCTTACATGCATTTTTTCTGAGGATACAACACATGAAATTTAATTATCAGCAGGAAGGTGGATATCAAAATCGCTTAAGTCGTCCTAACACCATCGCAGGGCACATGCAAAGTTTGGGCGATTAACGTATAACACACGGCAGTTACCTTCTGTTACGGTATATTACATGATCTCATTAAAAAAAGATGGAGAAAGACGACTCTAAGTTGGCAGCTGGAACACAAAATTTTAAAATATTAAGCCCAAAGTTATTGTAAACCCCACTCTTAGTTGCCCTATTTATTGATGCTCATCGAGACGACTTCGCCGTGCATCGGCCATTCAGCGACAAAAAAGTTTTAACTGACCACGAACCTTAATTTGCAATGAAAAAAAGAAGATATATAAGTGATCATGGAACTTAGCGATGAAGAAAAGATTTGTTCCTGATCACGGAACTTTGCAATGAAGAAACGAGCTGTTACTGATCATGGAACTTATAGCGATGAAGAGAAAAGCTATTACTGATCATGGAACTTAGCGATGAAGAGAAAAGCTATTACTGATCATGGAACTTAGCGATGAAGAAAAGAGGTGTAACCAATTATGGAAAGTAACGACGAAAAAGAGAGCAGGAACTGGCTGCAAAATAGACAGCTATCCAGTGCTGCTGAGCACAATCACTAAGTGCTCTCAATTTAGAGATTGTGGGAAGGCAAGCCTTGACAAAAAATTTTCCCAAATCATTCTGACATTTTCTTGGGCTAATGCTTTAAAACTAAAAGCTCGGGTTTCATTACGCTTAGTTAGAACAAAAAATTGTAATTTTCAACGTAGGCCGCAAATAATTACTTTGGTCACTGGAGAATGAAAACTTTATAAAAGAATACAGCACAGGGTTTATAACAGGCCCAGCTTATTTGAAATCAAGCAACCATTTTTTACATCACCTTCAGTCAAATCATTCAATTCGAGTCCTGATTGATGGGAAGTGCAACCGTTTTGAAATTTAGAAGTTTAATAAAACACAAACCTAAATAATTCTTCAAAATGCAGTAACACAAGGTGTGGGTTACTGCATCAGCAATCAAACAACAAATATAAAATAAAATTAGTATAAACCCGAATTTATTCTGGTAGTTCCGTACTGTCATTCACTATTTTATGCAAAAGTTATTTCTGCAGTTAAATTTAGCATTTCATTGCAGCATTCAATTTAAAAATATCATTCAGCTTCTACATCACTGTCATTAAGTTCGAAAGCGAGAAAGGAAAATGTAAAATTTACCTTTAGAGAAACAAACACTTCCCAAAAAACTTTGGCAAGTAACGAAATGTTTCTTTGATGTAACTAGTTCCCCATTAGATGGATACTGAGATTTCAGTTGACATATTAAATCAGCTACAATGATTAAATTTACTCCTGCTCATCAGTCGATGAAATTTTAAATAACCGAAAAAAGGAATAATAGAATACAAACACTGTCAATGAAGTACTTATTTGAACAATTTGCCTTCTATGGCTCCGGAAAGTAGAAGGGACTTCGCCAGCTTTGCAAGTCCTACCAAGATTCCTCTTCAAACACTTCCTCGTAAACTTCAAGAGATTATCTTACGGCGACAGCTTGAGATTAAATTTTAAATTCTTAATATAACCCACAGGTCGATAGTGCCAGCAGTAACTGCCCGACACTGCTCAGGCAGTAACTGCCCGACACTGCTCAGGCAGTAACTGTCCGACACTGCTCAGGCAGTAACTGCCCGACACTGCTCAGGCAGTAACTGCCCGACACTGCTCAGGCAGTAACTGCCCGACACTGCAGTGGGCAGTAACTGCCTGACACTGCAGTGGGCAGTAACTGCCCGACACTGCAGTGGGCAGTAACTGCCTGACACTGCAGTGGGCAGTAACTGCCTGACACTGCTCAGGCAGTAACTGCCCGAAACTGCAGTGGGCAGTAACTGCCCGACACTGCAGTGGGTAGTAACTGCCCGACACTGCAGCGGGCAGTAACTGCCTGATACTGTAGTTGGCAGTAACTGCCTGACACTGCAGTGGGCAGTAAAAACCTGACACTGCTCAGGCAGTAAACTGCCCGACACTGCAGTGGGTAGTAACTGCCCGACACTGCAGTGGGCAGTAACTGCCCGACACTGCAGTGGGCAGTAACTGCCTGACATTGCAGTGGGCAGTAACTGCCTGACACTACTGTGGGCAGTAACTGCCTGACACTGCAGTGGGCAGTAACTGCCTGACACTGCTCAGGCAGTGACTGCCCGACACTGCAGTGGGTAGTAACTGCCTGACACTGCAGTGGGCAGTAACTGCCCGACACTGCAGTGGGTAGTAACTGCCTGACACTGCAGTGGGCAGTAACTACCTGACACTGCAGTGAGCAGTAACTGCCTGACGCTGCAGTGGGTAGTAACTGCCTGACACTGCAGTGGGCAGTAACTGCCTGACAATACTGTGGGCAGTAACTGCCTGACACTGCAGTGGGCAGTAACTGCCTGACACTGCAGTGGGCAGTAACTACCTGACACTGCAGTGGGCAGTAACTACCTGACACTGCAGTGGGCAGTAACTGCCTGACACTACTGTGGGCAGTAACTGCCTGACACTACTGTGGGCAGTAACTGCCTGACACTACTGTGGGCAGTAACTGCCTTACACTGCAGTGGGCAGTAACTGCCTTACACTGCAGTGGGCAGTAACTGCCTTACACTGCAGTGGGCAGTAACTGCCTGACACTGCTCAGGCAGTAACTACCCAACACAATTAGTGAACCTTAACTGATCAATAAAAGTAGATTTCCAAGGCAGTTCGATCCACTTGCGCACATCCACTGACACAAACACACCTAATCTCACTTAGGGTGTTCAAAGGCACAAAGAAGAATGTTGATTTGGGCTGATAAAAATTTTTCAAATATTTCCTGGACTACTGGTTAGGAAATTAATTATAGTTGGGGCCTTGGAAATTCGATTACTCATTGACATGGTTATTATTTATCGGACGAGCTAGGGTCAGACTGCAAATGTCTGAAAATGTTGAGACACAAAAAAAGAGTGATTGAATTCGAATTTCATTGCTTTTTAGAAGGAGAGCTAAAAATATTTTTGAAGGAATACGATGAAGCAATATGCTGCGATATTAAATGCCCTAGACAACATATACATCACTCGAATGAAGACCATGAAAATGATCTCGCATAGTTTACGACAGAACATAACAGCTGACTACCTTTGAGACGGAACTCATACACTGAACAAACGCACGCGTCAGCAACACTTACAGTTGAATAATATTTAACATCGTAGTCCTGCTCGCAAAATTAACAGGCGGAATATTAACATGGAGCAGCTTCACAAGATTAAGACGTGTCATGTTTGTACATATCTACCGTTAAACGTAGACAAATTCAACAAGATCACTTCCAAGCTGCACTTGCGTGATATCTGCAATACCGCAATAAAGTATGTACATACAATATTTACACGCACTTTCCGACGATACGGTACACAACAATTAACAAAAGCGTAGAGTCAATACAAGTCTGTTGGTACGTTGTGTGATGTCGCACACAAGGAGCGGGCGTTTCTACCGTGGACTAACTTGAGGTCCAATCCAAGGGTGGAACCTGGTGTATCGGTGGAGATTTAGTCTAGAGGGGCCTAAGTCGGGGACTGGGGAAGCTAGAGTGGGGTTTGACGAGCTCATCAACATTACAGGCGAGGCGTGCTCCCCAAACGCCGGGGACGAACTGCTGCTCGTGGGGAATGAGGTAGTGGTTGGGGTATCGCTTGTGGCAGTACTGGTTTGCGAGTTCGCTAAAATATGAGACTCTACACTGAAGTTGATTCGACTTCTGTTACTTGCACTTGATGGAGGGGTTGTGGTGGTAGAGGAGATGGTGCAGGGGGAGGAGGCGGCGAGGGGCGTGCGGGACTTGGGGCGTTTTGAGGAGGTGGTGTCCGACCTCGTCGAGTGGACCGGAGAGCTCGAAGACGACGCGCAGTTCTGTTGTCTCTCGTCGTCTTCGCTTTCGTCTCGGTCTTCGTCGTTTTCTGGGTGCTCTCGAACTTCTGGAAAATAGAGAAGAAAAAAACCTTGAGTGACTTGGTACTTGCAAAAACATACATGAAACAAAGGATGACCTGACGATGAGGGACAGTGTCAAAACGATGTGATTCAGAAGTAGCTCAGCCACGTACGACACGTGTAACTATGACAAGAGTGTGATTCAACAGAATAAAATTTTTAAGAGGATTATTATGAGGCCATCAAAACTACGCAAAACTACTACTACAAAATTTCTCCACGAGGTCAAAGCTACACAAACACGCAATCGCTACTTTTCCAAGGGAACAAGTTTCCCGTCAAGCTTACGGTTCATCTTACCAACTGATCGCTTGTAGCACTAGCTTGAGAATCAGCCTCATTTGGAAGCACATAGTTGGTGGTATCATATCTCATGGGTAATCTAGATGTATAATAACCGTGAGGCATACCCGGATACTCTTCATGGATTGAAAGCTCCGTTGTCGGAACTGCGCCACCCCACGCAGAATATTCGGGGTAGCCTCCAGGCATTCTATCAGGCCAACTCTGGTACACGGGATGGCTATTATGTGCTGACTGAGTCATTGCAGAGTGCCCTGCATTGCTTAAATGTACAACGTGCTGCTGGGTCGGTATTTCATGGCTGCTTAATGGTACTCCGACAGCGCACTCTTGACATGCACCTCTGAGTTGGTCAGCAAGAGGAGGCCAGTGCCCGTTAGGGGGCCTCACGGGGCCGTAGACGCACGGAGGGCCTGCTGCTCCTGGGGGCAAGGCCAGGGTGGGCAGGGACCCAGGGGCCCCGTAGAGGCCGGGGGGCATGCCGGCCAGAGCGTTGGGGTACACCGGCAGGAGGCCGTAGTAGTTGTAGCCTGCAGCGCGCGCTAGCTCGTTCGCCGTGCGCTCTGCCGCTCGGTTTCTGCGGGCGAGAAAGGTTCGCGTGCCAGTTCAATTTAGGATTCTTTTGTGTCATCACTCAGGTGGTTTATCTTGATTCAAACGAAAAATTGAATGTTTATGATATTTTAGATAATTATGAAGGGTTTCGTTAGCCTCTGTGACATATGTTTGAGGTTTTGTAGCGACAGCCTAGTGATGGTCTTGTATCCTAAGTTCTAAACAATGATTCTTCAATACAGTCAGTTTCCCATTCACTTAGAGGCAAAAAACTCACGAAAAAAAGCGACGTTTTTTCTGAAGTTCTGTTACGATGGCAAAATATCGTCGAAATTAATCTTTGCATTTCGGGAATCACTGACGTGATGTGATCATTTTAAAGGAAGGTAAATTCAAAAAGTTTGTAAATGCAAAAATGTGAATGATAGAGAACGCCAGAACAGTTTAAAATCTGAAACCAAGCGTTCAGAAAAGAATAAAAACTAAAATACCAATCA
Source organism: Morinoia aosen (assembly GCA_030386875.1). Classification (NCBI taxonomy): domain Eukaryota; kingdom Metazoa; phylum Arthropoda; class Malacostraca; order Amphipoda; family Talitridae; genus Morinoia; species Morinoia aosen. The sequence continues at coordinate 29,283,503 of CM059567.1, read as the reverse complement.
TAATTAGTGACTATTAATTTGTAAACGGGTTTTGAGAAAAGACTGTAAAAAATAACTATTTCTTTACACTATGTTTAATTTTACTGGTTAATACTTCTAGTTTATGAGCTGGTTCATAAAAATGCGAGACTAACTTTTAAAAAGAAATCCAGCGTCAGAATGCATCGTAAAACTACTTCACAACAGGAAAATCCGGCAATCAATAACACGATTTTAAAACTAAAGCTTTTCGTACAAATATCAAGAGTTTTTTATCCGATGCTAGCCAACTAGTTCGATCATGAAAAGCACCTGACGAATTCGTACCTTAAAATCCTGTTAATGGACGACACGGATGGTGCTGTGCCGTTGGTGCAGACGCTTTCTGCAATGAGCTTGTCGCGAATCTCCCACGCAAAAATGGTCGGATTCTCTCTTTTGTAGGATTCAATCTTGCTAACGACTTGCGGAGTGGCCACCTTGGGTTTCGATCCTCCGATCATGCCGGAGGGTCGGAGGGAACCTGTCCCACAAAAACCTGCTGATATTAAATCTTTATAGTGCTCCTTGTTCGTGTTATATTGCGACAACATTTCACATGGTGTGCCGCAATACCAAACTCTGAAGTTAAATGATAGTCAATGTTTCACTGATGCACTCTTTCTTTTTATAATGAAAAAAATTATGCTAGTTAATGTTTCGCTGATGCACTCTTTCCTTTAATATTGAAAAAAATGATCAGGTATCGAGGTATTTCCATTTGATTTCAGAGTTGAGATTTACGTATGTGCCCCACCCTGTGTACAAAAACTTTAACCTAGAACACAAACCACATGGCCGGTATTGCACCACTCCAAAACCTTAGGTAAATATCATCCCATTTTTAGAGCTTAAAAAAAATAAAGATGAAAAGTAGATATATCGATAGTGCAAAACAACAGAGAAAATGACCTTTTTGGCATTCATTTTTCCTCATGCGAAGTTACTAAAACATTATAAAATTATCAGGGTGATTATAAAATATTTCCAGAAATACTGGGAATCTTGATTTAGGTTAACGTTGAAGACCGGAACGGGTGTGTATTCTGAGGCTAACTTGACACTTTGATCGCAATTAGTTAAACTGAAGTTCAATATTCAGCTCAAAGTTAAAGTCAATTGTAGTAAGCAATTTTGAAAATAGCAAACATTAATTGATTCATGCCTTCATTTAGCGTTAATTAAGTATTTATGAAAATTTAGTTTGAAACTACTTGTCGAACAGTTGCATTATGAAAATCCCCTCCTTGTCCACCAGTGGTGCTCGTTGCGGTCAAAGAGTTAGCAGTTCATCGTTCCTTATTCATACCTGAATACAATTTTAATGAATTTGGTTTATAACTAACATTCGTAGAAATTTCTTAAAGTATTACCAATGTCATCATAACGGGAAAAAATGTTATAAACATTTCCATTTAAAATATAATTATTTTCGCAATAAAACGAAACATTTACCTTCATTATCACACTAAACCACAAAATTTTTGCATTATTTTACGAGCAAATGAAGGTTAGTTCTTCAGTAAATAAATGAGTTACTTTATCCGTGTGTTGTCGGAAAACTAATGGGCGGATATACTAATGGTATAGAACACTTGTGAACACATATATTATTGTGAACATGTGCATTGTTGTGAACGTGAGATACCCGCAGCAAAATGAACACAACCACACAACTATAAGAGTAACACCAACACGCTTCCACAGAACCACGAGAGTAACACCAACACGTCACCACACAACCATAAGAGCAACACAAGACCCCACCACAAGAGAGCAACACAAGACCCCCACCCTAAGAAAGCAACACATGACCCCACCACATGAGAGCAGCACGCAAACACGAACACCTGAGAGCAACACAAGACCTCACCACAAGAGAGCAACACATGACCCCCACCCTAAAAGAGCAACACAGGACCCCACCCTAAAAGAGCAACACAGGACCCCACCACCCAAGAGCAACACGTGAACAGGAACACCTGAGAGCATCACGAGACTCACTAAGTAGCTTGGCCATGGTGACGGTGTGCTGCTGAAGAATGTCATACTGGCGGCCGGGAGCGGCGATGCTGAGCATGGTGCTGCTGGGTACGGGCGGCAGCGGCGCGGCGGAGCTGGTCTGCACCGCTGCCGGGCCGTGTGAGGCCACCATCGACCCCGGCCCGTAGCGGGCAGCCGCGGCAGCCAGTGCCACGGCTTCGAAGGACGTCGGGAACGGACCAGCGGGCCCGTGCGCCATGGCTGAGAAGGAGTTTGGGGCTGCGGGTCCCATCACCACGGGTCTTGAGGGGAACGCTTCCCGAGCTGCTGTGGGGAGGAAACGCGGGAAGTTAGTGAAAATCGTCAGGTGTAATACTTCGTATTAGTGAAGTTCGAAATTTGTTTGATGAAAATCGAAATGTGCAATAAAAAGTGAGTCCAATTTCGTGAATGGAGTGTGTGTTCTATTCATCTGTTGGTGACCGTTTACTTGACTGTTGGTAAAGATTACGCAATGAAGCCTGCACTTGTGCTCTCCTGATTTTTGTCTCATCGGATGCTTTATTCCATCAGTTTGAACAGAATCTCAAGCCGGGTGTGCAATTGGTCGGAATCTCATGGTGACTCAGTGTTTTGGTTCTACCAGCCGCTGGTCAAAACGTTTCGTGTTACTGAAAAAGTTTCAACTTTCATCCAGTTATTGGGTTTGGTTAAATGTACTAATCAAGTCAGAGAATTTTTTTTTCCTCAAATACATGTGACTTAAGATAAAAAATGTTAACATCTTCAAATTTCAATTCATAATTTTTTCTGTTTGCATTCTAAGTATCCGTGCCCTACTGCTCGCCGTAGTGTCATTTGCTGACGAAAATTCCCCCATATTTAATTTTCTAAATAGTTTCTTCAGTGTTGCACTTCGGAAAAATTTGTATGCTCATCGTTGGACCTCAGTTTCAGGGTAGACTAGGGTGCATGTATAAATGACTGCAAAAGAATTAGATAATTATTAATGCCTACAAAAAGAGAGGAAAATGTGTTGAAAATTAAGTTCGGTTTGCTTAGAATATGGACGTTATAAATGAGAAATGCAAATAGAAAACGCAAAGTAAGAGGAGCATTCAAGCATTTAAAATAGGGAGATCCATCGTTACGTGACTGTGCTTTGATTTCACCACACGTACTTGCTCATACGTGGATGGGAAGATGCGCATAAAATTTATGAAATCGGAGAATGAGAGGTTGGCCAATTTTAAAGATTTTTTGTTACAAGCTTGGAAAGAAATGCATATTCACCAGCGAAATGCTCAAAACAGGAGGTGATATCAAGAAAACTAAGCAGTCTTCTTGGCAAAAAGAAAGACATTGAATAGAGAATTCATTCCATTCCCAAGACAAAATTCGACAAAACTCATTCCCAAACCTGTTCAGGCACTGGCATCAAACTTGCAAAAGATGTGCATGATGCATTTCCGTATTTAAAGCCTGCCGCAACTGCTTTCAAAAGATGCCTGACACCTGATGCGCTTGAATACTATACAATGTTTGAAGAGTGAAGGCCTCTAAAGGAGATGAATTTAAATTATTAACTATTGAGGATTACCTCCAGCTGAAAGAATGACCGCAACAGTGAAATTAACGTCAAAAAATAGAATTACGATTTTCCGTTCACCTAAAATTTATCTTCAGATTAGAAAAGAAACCGTAGTACTCCATTGTGATGAGAAATTTGGTTTCACATACCTTGAATCTTTTGAAAAGAAGGTACATGGGTAATTTGAAGCTAAGGAAGTTTAACGGTACAATAAGGGTTGCGTAAACACGTGACGTTAAGAGAAACTAATCTATGTAATAAGAATATGGATATATACTAGATGTAATAATCTAAATAGAAGTGAGATTTGCTTGTTCCAATAGTTAACAAATAGACAAAGTCAGGTCGAAAAAGGCATCATAAAACACGAACTGCAATTGAAGCGCATGCAATACTCATGTACAAGTGACAAGGAATAGGGGAAATAAACGCCAGTCAATGCTCATGCGACGTTTTAATGAAAAGAAAACGTTTATGCTTTTATCTTTTGGCCAAAGTTACTGTAATGCAAAAACGATTGAAATAAGATATTTAGTATTCTGGAAAATGTTTTAAAGAAAACAAAAATGAAGGCTTACGATCCTCCGTCGGTTATTAGATCTTTTTACACTGAAATAGACGACGGATTTCGCATAGAGAGATTTCATGACCGTATACTATAGGGCATGGAACACGATTAAGAGGCTTTAGGCAGAATTAGAAGGCTCAACTAAACTCATGAATCTCAATGAGTGAATTGAACGCGAGATAGGCTCTCTGGAAGTACTGATTGAAATTCATTCATCCAAATCCAGTCCCCGGTAGGAAAAATAAACTCAGCGGGGCAATTAGGGCCAAATTTATCAGCTTTTAACTGTTTATTTGTAATCGAGGAACGTCGCGGCTTAGGAAATGAGATCTTTGGGTGATTTCAATTCTTTGTTGAACACTAAAAGAAAGAAAACTTTTATTTTTCCGCATTGTAACATTTTTCTGAAAAAACTTTCTGACGGAAGCGTTGATGAAAAGGCATTTGGGGGTTCGTAAAGCAGGGTTTTCAGATGCTCTTGCCGATTTGTGCGGGCTCAAATATCATCTGCTTGTGATAGGAATTTGTGAAAAATTATGACGATCCTTCACTTCAGCGAATGAAACCTTTTGCAGAACTGAATATACTTGTGTGCGAAGAAAACCAAGCATAATACACTGTTAGTAAGCGAATGAATGTTCAATACAGAGCTCTAACAACAAAGCAATCACAAATACAAAAACAAAGAGATGTTAGACCCATAATGCAATCGAGTTAACTTAAAAAGTCATGCAACAGACGCAAAAATCTACGAGAAAGCATATTTGGGTAATGCAGTTCATAGTTTTGGTAATTCAAATTGACTAACTACACAATAAAAAGGAGCATAAATTGGTAGGAAAGAATTTCCCACTTCTATGTATGAATGAATTTTGATTTCCATGAACGCTCTCGAAGCTTGATGATCACAACTGGCCTCTGGTTTTATCCATTAGCTAGAATTTCTGCAGTGCACGAAATGATCATAAAATAAAACTACGCTACAGTAATGCAGCACAAAACTACGTTGTACCTCACCGTTAAGATTATTAAGATTGAACTTTAGATTAAGATTGAACTTAAGATTGAACTTTAGTCAAATTATCCATGAACACCAAAATTGATGCTTGTGAGTTATTTACCAGCACTCTACAACTTAATTCCATTAGCTTAAGTATATAGTTGATTGCCTATGTTTCGGTTAGATAAATGGCATGCACGGACGTTAGTTTGGACAAACATCTAAACTTTTAAAACTTACGGAATTAAATTACTAAGTTCTGACAGTTGGCAAATAACTACCGTAAAAGTATCTCATTAAAGGTTACCCCGGAACTTCTTAACTTGTAAGCATATAATTATTTTAATTACCTGCAATAGTTCTGTACTTAGAATGAAATTTTTACGCCCGTGGTTACACGCTGCATTGATTTCAAAATCAGAAACACTAATTTGGTGACTTAAATTTAACCAACATGTGCGGGCGGAATTCAAGTTTTGAATCAACTCAGCGAGCTGTGTCGTAGCAATAAGAAATGTACTCATAGACAACCCAAAGATAAGTTTCAAAAGTGAATGTTCCCTTATAAGATCCATTCGAGCATTTCAATGCTTGTTTTGTCTTAGCTGTGTTCAGAGTTATCAGAATCCCAAGCAAAAAAAAACGAATGTTTCCCTAATTTTACCTTGATGTTAATGCTGAGGGTTAAAAAATTAGAGGCTACGTTACTTGTATTACGTAAAGTTAAAAAATTTAGTTTGAAATATATTATGTCAACCACAACGAAGGTACCAAAAAATAAATGAGGAAGGCGTCGTTCAATATTTAAAAGAACACGTAATCTTTGGATTAGGTGTGTCCCAACACCCTGAACGTGGAAGCGCCAAGATTGAAAGAAGTTTGTGAAACAGAATAAACGACAAGGAAAAAAGTAATTAGAGCTGGAAAAAACAACAGTAGTGAATTAAAAAGACAGTCCGTGACAAAAAAACTTATTCCATTGCAACAACAGGAAGACCCACATGCACTCGAGACCTCACGTCTGCCTCCTGGGAGAGCTAATCCCGTAGATACGTTACTAGTATCCCTTTGAGGAGAGTTAAAATTCTTTTTCTGATACAAATTCGATTTACATATTTTACGTATTGCATAAATTATGTAATGACAATCCATTTAGCTCAATTACTGATCTCAATCTCATGTAATTTTTTGCTCCAATTACTGTTTGCAATACTTTAATAACTAAAGGCATTTTTAATTTACGCTGCATATTTTACGGTTCGAACGTGAAAAAATAAAGTGAAACATTTCCTAGAGATAAAAGACTTCCTTCTAATATTTCGAATCGACGACGTCAGGGTTTCGAAGGAGATGACTTAATCTTGAGATAAAAAAAAATTGTGGTGCAGTGCCATCGTTTTAATTTTGCGCTATTTCAGTTATCTCTATGCAACAGACTGTGGATCCCATTTGCATTTTTATTGAGCAGAGTTAAGTGAATGGTGTTTTGATTTCCATTTTACTTAAAACTAAGTAGCATTCTAAGACGGAACGGGTTCTCTTTAGAAACCTAATTACGAAGCATAGGTAAGAATGGAAAATATATGCTTTTGTGTATCAGGAATCAGAAAATAAAAATGTTTCGCGTACAAGAAAAGTACAGTGCTAATCGAATTAATCATGTACTGCCGACTTGCAAATGACTTCATTGTTCCAATGTGTCGCTAAAAAATTGTTTGTAGATTAATTTATTTTTGGTAAAATAGTCCAGATATATCAAGAGGGAGTTCAGTTGAACGCCCGTCGTATACTTTTACTTTTACCAAAACCATTCTTAGCAGTCGTTATTGGATAATCACGAACGTATTTAACGGGTAAAATTTATAAGTCTTCAATTTTCTCAAAGCAAGCAGTAACTCCCACGCGTTAAGAATCATTTCAACATTTTCTCTACAGACACAACACGAGTAAAATTTTCTAAAAATACTTTTCATAACGAAATTATATTTTAAGGATTTACACACACGGCACCGTCATTTACGCGGAAAAACAGGCTCGCAAAATGAGTGCATAAGAAGTTAGCGAGGCGGCGCGGGCTGCCGCCACTGGACAATGGATGTAATTTCAAAACAGCCCCCGTTGAGACTTGCTTCAAAGCCTTCCTTATCTTTACCGCGGGGGCTATTAAGTGTGAGCAAGGTAACTGCTATAAATATTGTACTGCTATCGTTTACATTTGATGAGACAAAATTCAGACTTAGATAACTCTGATATCTGAAATTATGTGTTTTTTATGTTAGTGGTACTATACTGTATGAAAAGAAAATGATTGTATATTCATGAACGAATTTCGTACATTCTCAAAAAAAAAAATTCTGAATAAGCAATGAAAATATTTGTACGTTCTAATTCCATCGAGCCATAATTTTTCCCATAAAGTGCGAAAAGAGCCCAAAAATTTTATATTCTTTATGCTCACATGATAAGAAGTATTTAATAGGCCTATTAAATTCGTAAAATATAAAATAATCACAGCGTATAGGTACAGGAGGACTCGGCAACTGTACACAGTTCAAGTTTCTTCGATTGAGACTTCAGATGCAATTTATATTCGTTCTTGTTGCCCTTTCAGTATCTCAAATTGAGGCACTAAAGGTTTTGTTCAGATCTGGGCAGCCTAATCTGCAAAAAAAAAACACTCTCGCCTCCCTGTACAGAGCACATTGAAAAGCCGTCTGCCCTTCCTATCGACAACGTGTTGAAAAATATTGGAATTCACAACCGTTTTTGCAAGCGCAAAAAAACATATAAACAGTGCACTTCCCTATCCACTTTCTTAAAGATCTGAATTTTTTCCACGAGGTACAATAATGACGAACTGCTCTTTCATTTTTTGCGCACTTGTGCTCGGTGTAGAGGTTCTTAGGGCACGAATAGCACGAAAAGCGTGAACGAGTCTATTGTTTTACTGTAACGATCACTTCCTCCACGTCCCGTAATGATGTCTTCAGCTTTCTAAATGAAAATTATTTTCCATAAAACTACGCATTACGGTTCACCATTTGAAAATTGGTTCCCATAAAACCATGGATTTCAGTTCACTTAACGAAAACTGGTTCCCATAAAACCACGGATTTCGTTTTACTAAATGAAAATTGATATGATCAAAACCACGGATTTCCACGAACTGTTAATTCATAAACCAGCACGGTGCTTGAGTTGGCAATCCCTGCACTTCCTCCTTCGGGCTAAACTGACAGGGAAAAGTTGCCTGTCTTGAAAACAGGCTAAAAATTAAATCAAAACACATCCAATAAATAATCGAACAACGAACGGACGACTCATCTCTTAATGAAGCAACGTCCGCTTCAGTAATTTATGCAAGTTTTGATGGATGGGGAGGCTGGCTTTAAAATCTTCCGCATACCTGGGACATTTCAAATATTGGGCATGATTCCACACTCTTAGCTTAGCTATAATTCATCGCTAGGATTATAATTCTGCTCTGCGATGAGAGGAATACCTCAGCCATTGGTACATCGGATGAATGGAACGCCTTCTTTTTGCAGATTCATCTTTAAAGCTTGTGTGCACATTGGAAAATATTGATCGCGAATTGCAGAGATTGGATGGGCTTCGTCAAATTTTGTGGTGATTAGTCTCTATCAGTTCCACTCTAGTGTGTTAAGTGAGGGAAAAGTTAACTCTTTTGGACTCTTGACGAGCATCATGGGCTCTTTAAACGTATATTACCCTTGAATCAGGTCTTCAACTTATCATAGAATATCTGGAAGCTTATCGTAAAATTTAGAACTCTATTTTTATTCCTTCATGATAATACTTTCAGTGTCCTTATCCCCAAATGATGAGCTGAATTTATCCAGAAACTGGAGGAACAGCCATGATATGTTCATTTCATTGAGTAAATTTTAGTGTAAAAGCAAATGACAAAAAGAATTGAGCCATTCATTACTACACCCAAGTACCCAAAATACAGTTTACCATCTTCCATGTTCTCGAGCAAAGAATCTCTCGCAGTTTACGTATGCATGCTTCATTGCCACTCGAGTAAATTGAAGAGCTGTAGAATTACATCATCGAACAACTCATGCTTCCGAAGATTAATTTCTCATAATTAAGCTGTCCCGTAGGTATGGCATGGTAACATAACTATCCTTAACATCAACTCTCAGATACCAGTTATCATTTAACAAATTTAGCAATGAAGGATATCACTTCAAAATGATGACAAAATTCATATCCGACCCTAAAAATAAGATGATCAAAATAAGGAATAAAATCAGCGAAACAAAAAGCGTTGACGTCAATCGAGAGTTGAAATGACGACTCTGATGAGATTCATTTCCGCTGTTAAAAATACAAGTATCGAAGAGATGGATAAAACCAGCGTAGCCAAATGCGTTCACGTCAATCGAGCGTTGGAAATTGGAGGCGGGCGCTATATACGCAATGAGATATAGGGACACAAGTGGCGCGCTGCTTGTCACTCCAGGGAAACAAACACTAAGGAGTGCTGTTCTCTGCATCTAATGAGATAATTTCAGTACAGTTCGGAAATGAGGATGCAAGGAATATTGGAATCTAAGAAGTTCAATAAAATGTGCGTCTCCACAGTTAAGGAGTACTTGATGAAAGAAACTTGTTACTCAATAAGTCAACCTACCTCGTATCTTTAATTAAATCTATCCGATATGATTTGTCATGAAATAAAATAATATTCATTCTGAGCTGCAAAGTGTAGAATAACTAATTTTACCTCTGCAATGATCAGCATCGATTAGTATTCAATACCCATGCAAAACATTCGTTCTACGGTATTAGTGCAATGCTTAATTCTAAAGTCAGATATGCTTTAATAAAAGCAGTTAATTAGAGTACAAGTTAAAGTTAAGTAGATCAGCTAATCCCTTGGATAGCTCAGCAAAAAATTTGTGAAGCATCCTCTCAGATTCAAGGAAAGAAAATATAGGAAATCCTTCCTGCCACTGGTATTTATGCTGAACTCTCCTGACCCACTGAACTGACGAGCTATAATGAACTGAGTGACAAAACCCATCTAATTTTACAACCACACAGTAAGCTCACACATCGTTATGATGGAGGATTTATCTCTATAACAAATTTGATTGATGTCATGTAGAATCTCGAGCTTGATCAGAGCTTGAATCTTTTTACAACAGTACACAAACACTTGAAAGTAAAATTATGGTTTAGGTTCGAATTGCTCAAAACGAGGACACGAAACTTACATGGATTGTAGTACGGCAGAACTGGAGACATCGATGTCATTCCAATTGTTGCTGAAGAAACTTCGAATAAATTATAAACTACGAGCTCCTTTTTCGAAGTGATTAACCCAATTTACTGAACAATTTACTCGTATTTTCCACGTTGAATTTTTCACTGTTAATTTGATTTAACACCACATATGTGAATCATTCTTCATTTGAACATGGAATTAGAGCCAACAGTTTGTTTCTGAGTACCGAGACAACACAACACTAAATATTGAGACTCAAACACATCGAGTTAGTGCAGCACAGAGATCTGCTCACCTCAACACGCAGTAGCGAACTGTAGAGTCTTTCTGGAGCTATGTATATGAATCGAATGAAGTCACTTGTGGTCCCACCTGTGCTTTCCAGCCGCCAATCCAGAGCAGGTAGGCAGGTAAGGCTGGAGCCTGGGCCTGTCATTGGCCGGCCAGCGCACAGGTATAAGAAGAGCTCAATTTGGAGCGGCGCCATTGGCTTGAGATAAATGAAGCGAGCCCCATGGCTGACGGAGGTAATTAACGTGCGGTCGCTGGAAGGAGGAGCGAGCGCTGGTGCTTGCGCTGGCCATTTGTACACAGTTCCGAGCCTCCCATGCCCTTTTTTTGAAGTCGTTTTAGCTTATTTCTTCTCCTCAAATCGCATGAAAACAGAAAATCTGCTCAGTGTGTACAGACGAAGTATTTAAGGCTCAGCTGCTCAAACAAATGCGACCCAAACAACCGCGCGAAGATCGTCGAATTTTCACGCCCGCTGCGCCTCGGACTGAGTGTCAGGATCGCATCGCGTGTTTCTTGTTCTCATTTGCGTCAGTTTTAAGCAAGCCTGTAATTTATGCAGGACCTCTTGAGGTGCCAGCGCTGCTGAGATTACCTCCAGTTCGCTGCAGCTCTCGTTGCGCGCTCCGAATGCATTTCCAGTATTTACCTCAATGGCAAAAAAGCGTTTCTAGCAAAACTGAATCATGGTGATAATTTTTTCTGGATGGAAGTACGAGACTTACTGTCATTTCCATTTCGATATTTACCGGTTGAGGGCTGAAATTAATCTTAATGTTAGATTTTCCCACTCGGGTACATCAATATCAGCGGTTGAGTCGATGAACAAATTAACGGTAAAATATTAATTGGTCGTGTGCATGATAACATTTACAAATGTTTACTGAAAACAGCCCAGCTGTGCGTTGCGCAAAATTTTCTGTCCAGGGCAGCTAAAAAATAGGAAGATGTCAAGAACGGTTTACATTTGACGAGCGCGGCCACATACATCTTGGGGGCTTTTTATTTATTGTATAAATGAATGCGAGTGCATTGTACATGCTTAAAATACCATCAATGTTTTATCTCCTGATTAATTTCATGCCCAAATGTAAATCTGTACATCCTTCATGTTGAAATAAATCATCGAATGTTTTTCTTATGATTAATATCATGTTTAAATGAATACGTGTGCATTCTACATGTTGAAAAGTTATCGAATGTTTTTCTCCTGGTTATTCCAAATGAAGCCCCTGCCATCAAGGCACAGTAATGACATTTTTTCTCACCACTTTGAGGTTCATTTGAATGCAAGCAGGGAATGGCGTGGGGTCCACGCAGGATGTCAGTGCAGGTAAGGGAATTTCACAGACGGAGGCGGAATGGTGAGTTTCTAAAATTCGCGCATTCGAGGGCCCAAATTAAGTATTTCAACTAAAAAATTTCTCTAATGTGTTATGAAACTTTTGGTTTTGGATATTTTTGTGTAGATGACATAAATTTGAAGAATTATGATACCCGATGCCAAAACACTTGCATTTCTGAACTAAACCGAGAGTTCGGTTTCCGGTGACATAAAAACTACTTTTTATACCGCGTACCAAAATTGATTAAATATCTTCGAGACTTTACACCCTTGCAGATGTATTTTATCCTGGTAAAATTCATGTTCCTCAACATGAAAGTGAGTTCACTCCCACTGTAAATCATTCCTTCAAATTGAAAATCAACTGCTCTACATGAAAATAAAGTTCCTTTACACTCATCTCAAGTTCTATAAACTGCAAGCAGAGCTCGTCAATCAAAGTTTCACGAAATTAAGAATAACCCAAGTTGAATTTCCTCAACGATTCCCTGCTAAATTTACACTAAATAGTGTGAATACAATGATGTGAATATCATTTTATAAACCCGAAATGATTTAACTGCAAATGTACGTTTACATCAGCGAAATTTTAATGCATATACATTTGATAAATATGCTTACTTGTGGAATATTTAATGAAACGTCGCTGAACATTGGCTTAGATAGGTTAGTTCGAGCCTCCCTAATCACAACAAAGGTGTTCTAAAGAGAGGAAGAACGATAGCGCCAGTTAGTCTGTGGTCAAAGGAATAGGGACTCTATGCACTACGTGTGTTCCCGTACAAGATCTCCTGCGCATAAAAACAATAAGTTAGAAAGGAATTTATAAAACAAAATAAATATTGATGAAGAGTGTAGTGAGCAATGGAAATTAGGATAATAATAAGCTGAAAAAGATGGTCAGTAACGAAACAAAAACTTGTTCCCACTATAGTAATTAGCCTAAATCATATATATATATGTATATTTATTTATCAATATTCCCAATAATTTATATCTGTGATCATAGATACCATTCAAATGAAATCAAAATCTGTCATCCGCTCATTTTTGTTTACAAACCAAAAAATATTGCGGCAATGAAAATTGAGTTTATTGTTAAAGAAAACTTATCGCGAGGAGAAAGACAATAATGAATTAATTTTGCAAAAACATTTTTTTAATCATAAACAGTAATTCACAGTTGTTGCTTGGTTTCTTGGTTGGTTGGTTGGTTCGTGTGTCTGTCATGCTCATAGAGATGCTTAATGACCGTATCTGTGATACGAGCTTCACGATCGAGTGAACAAGTACGAGAATATTTTAACCGCGGATGCTGTTAGGATGGATATATTTGTTTGTCATCCACATCTGAATGATTTATTTAACGAAAATATCGAATCCCGTCATTTTCGACGGGCAGTGTACACTAAATATACTACAAACAAGGAAGGCCACCCTAACTTCCAGCTCATGACCTCAAATTTTCCCACAGGAAGCACTAATTCCCATATATACAACAGTTGTATCCCCCCTGAGGGGAAATGTTACTTTAAACCGACTCCAGCCTGTAAAAATACTTTCCTCTTTCTAAATGAGTTTTAAGAAAAATATAGCACTCATGTTAAACATCGATGAACATAACTTTGCCTCGTTATTGTGCTACATAGATACTGCTGAATATTGCAGCTAGAGTTAAAATCATTCGTGAAGAAAGGAACACTCATTTTTATCTTTGGATATATGCATTTAAATCACATCTTTAGCAAGGCCGTAGCTAAGATATTCCCTTCAAATCATCTTATCAGGATGCCATTTGATGATATTTTTCCACTCTGTAATGAAAACTTACAAACATAGCCGGAGTATCGGTAGACATATAGCTCCTTGAATAAGTAATTCCGCTGCTTCGTTTTTGACACTGTGGGTTCTCATTCTGTGTTCAATATGTTATCTTTTTCCTTTCTTGCCTGCGTTTGATGCGATTTTGAGAACGCTTCAAACTAATTCAACAGGGATTAGTAAATAAGAACATGGCGCTAGTCTAGGAATGTGGACGTGTGGATGTTGACTGAAAACAACTCTTAATCCATAATTTCAGTCGCATTAACACACGCGTTTCATTGGAATGTATTTGGCGAGTGCATTTCCAGTCGTGACGATGTGATGGAACGATTCGCTTCGACAGCAGATACCATTTCTCTCCTGATCTCGGCAGTCATCATGAATTTACGGTCATAATTATTCAGGGATTTTCACTGTACTTCAATCATTTACATGTTGTCGTAGTGTTCACTCTTGGGAGTCTCGCAATTGCCTCCCAATCCTCCTCTGCGTCAAAGGCTGCAAAAATCCTTTTCTGTCATTTTGTGATTTAGATAATGATATATATATATATATATATATGTACCTTATTTCCATAGATTGAAATTTGCACAGGTAAAAAATTTTTCGCATATACAACTGTAATTGTGCGTCGTATCTGACATAATAAGAAAAGCATAATAAGAAAAGCAGCACAAATGTACGAGGCATACTGATCATTATCTCACTTTCCAAACACGAAGCAGTTCCTATGATGCAGACGAAAAAAATTAGATAGTTCGGGCTTTTCAAAATTATCTTAAATTATTCAACTAGAGGATTTTAATGCCGGTTCCGTAATTAGAAGCAAAAGATTTAGACCGGGGTAGTATGGTCAGTAAAAATTAATTCCATGATTATACCCCTTTTTTATTTAGCGTTCCACTTGTTCTTTTGATCATCCAGCAAGTCATGTAAATGTAGTTTCTTCGCCGGAAAATAGTGAATGAAGTTTATTGTTTAAAGAGACGGAACATTGTTTTTGTTTAAGAAGGCTATACTGCATGCGTCTGAAGACGACTATGCATTGAAAAATATACTGTCAAAGTGATCCAGAAACATCATTCGTTTGCAAAAAAAACATTCAAACAAGCTTTAAATTATACATAAATTCGAAGAGGGTAAATAATTTTTGCAATATGTTTGAATATAAAAGTAAATAATTAGAAATTTTGCTCGAGTGACGCGTGTGTGTTGTGGTGACGTGAACGTGAAGTCAACTTATGCCTAAATATTGACAATAATTGTGATATGACGGACGATTCTCCTTATTTTCAAAATCAGACAGCAGTTCTCAAGTCACAATACAGAGCCACTCTAAATTGTTAAGCTCAAATTTCTCGACAACACACAAAACGGTCCCAGAAATAATTCACGACACGTGGTTACAAACAAAACCCGAAATCTTCAACTTTGGTTTAGGCTTCATGCTTTCAATTCGTGATGCGCCTCAGAATATAAGGATCTTTTTTAGAAAAGCCCCGCCACTAATGCAACACATAAGTTCACCCACTTTCAACTTTCAAATATTGCACCTATCGACTTAAATTTACTCTCAAATGAAAGAATGTTTCAATTTTTCGTTTGAAAGTAATTTGAAGTCGATAGGTGCATTATTTCGAAAATTACAAGTGGGTGAACTTATGTGTTGCATTAGCGGCGGGGCTTATCGGGAAAAGATCCGAATATAGAGCAGGTGACACGTATACGAGCGCTAAAATATCTGAGGTGCATCTCGACCGCCTCACAATGCACGCCCGTACCAACACACACACAAGGACCATTAGCTCTGGTGGTCCGCAGAGGCGCACCTGAGTCACAACAACATTTAGACCTTAACAGAAGGCAAGTTTTCTTAACGTAAACCTACAATTATTGTGGATGGAGATGAGGCATCGTAATTGAAGAGGAATTTATTACCTGCGTACCTGGACTGCTTCACAAGACGTCAAAAAGTCCCAGCTCTGCTCGAGAAAAATACCGCCATGACGAATTAGGCTTCGTAAAATACACAAGCCATACAAGTAGGAGCTCCTAAATCCACGTCGCTTTGTCCCACGATTTGGTTACGGTCGGGGTATTAAGGAATTATAAAACATGCTCTATCAACACTCACAATGCTTAAACAAACCCTGACGAGCGGCTGCTCTTTCTGTCTCAATATTCTTTGATTCCGATTCACTTCAAGCATTTGATGCTTCTAGACGCGGCCGAATTGATCGCACTCAATTGGAAGTTTTGACCAAATTTAATTCCATCAGGACAGCTACAGAAAAGGATGCGGTTGCCGTGTAGTTTGATTAATCATTGTCAGGCTGTCTGAATGAAGCGCTCAAAATTTGATGACGTGCAGTGGACAATTGACATTGTTCTGAGGGTGTTCCTGGGCATGCCTTGAGGACCTGCTGCACGAGCGCTTCCGTGATATTACAATGCCCGAACAACTGTGCGCTCAACCTTAGAAGAAACGAGCGTGTTGCTCATTTCGTCTTTACGTACTGATCCACTTGAGATAATTTTGGTATACTTATTTTTCATTTAAACATTCCCATGCCATCGATCATTGATATGTTAATTCTTCAGTTAGTTAGGTATTCTTTGTAGTCCACTTCAAAACTTGACACTTTAAATTTTATTGTCTTCGCATGCATCATAAATTCTCCAATAACAGATAATTCCTATAACCCAAGCCCCTAAGTGAAACAACGCAGCAGCGGTAATTAACAGTGCACAAATAGTGGACATTCAGTTACAAAATTTAAGTCAAATATGACTGCGTCTACTCTATCTCAAATAAGTCTATCTAAAACACAAAAACTCAAACAGTGATCGAATTTCTTGCGGTGCTTCAGTTCACTTCAATAAAAGAGCTCGTGTAATTATATGTGTGTGGTGACAATATTCCTTGAAAATTAGGAATACGAGGGAGGTTACATCTCATTTATTAAAAAACTAAAATTATCTAATATTGTAATAAAGTTTAGGTAGTCTTGCCCCAATAGAGAAGATCTAATTTCTTACCCATGGGGTAAACTTCAAGCGTTTAGTTAACTAAAATTCAGTATTTATTAAGACCATATAGAGTTTAATTAGAGCATTTGTTAGTTTAAGTTTCCCTAACGACAGCAAAGGTGTTTCCGAGAGAGAGGAAGGAGGAATACATCATTTAGTATCGAGCTTATGAATTAAACGGGTAATTTATTCCCAAGGTGTGTGTCCCCACACCCTGTGCATAGATTACATTATAAGTTAGTTTTAGCCTCCTTAATCTCAATAAAGGTGTAGTAAGAGAGGGAGGAGGAAGGCACTATTTAATAAGGAATCAAAAGAATGGGAAATCCATGCACAAGGTGTGACCCTCAACCCCCCCCCCCCCCCCCCAAAACTGCGCATAAAAACAGCAAGATTGAAAGAAGCTTAAGAAACAAGATAAAAAGTAAAGCTGGAGATAATACGAGGTAAAAAAAGGACAGCTGTAAACCAGGAACAGATGGTTCAAACAAAGAGCCTATTTTATTTCAACAAAAAGAAGGCCTATACCTAACCTTCGGCTCCAGACCCCACACCTCCCCCTCGGGAGTCCTAATTTGTTCACATACAATAGTTGTTTCCTCCTGGCCGGTGTTATTGCTTTACAAAACAATTCATCTGTTCAATTCTAATATCGAAACGAAAACTTTGGTTTATGACTTCAAGAAATGAGGAATAAAATTTCGAATACTGTTGCAATAAAATGCGTTGCTTTCCCTAGTCTCTTCATACTCAGCCTAATCACAATAACCACTGCGCAGTTGATTGAAAAAAATGCATTGTTTAAATTGGTGTCTTAAGCTGAAATCTTTGTACGAAGGTCGAAGGGGTACAAAACAAAATATTGTAGGCCTATCGTTAACAGCTGAGTATCGGCTGAGTATTGGCTATTTGCTAAGTATTGGCCATTTACTTGGTACTGGCCATTTGCTGAGTATTAGCCTCTTGCTGAGTATTGGCCATTTGCTAAAATGATAAAATGTATCTTAATGAATAAGGATGCAGTTTAAATAGCTTTTCATCGATAAATTTTAGCTTAGGAATTTCATCACAAAAACAATCGGCTACGTCATCGCAAATGCTTGAATTATCTTTCAGTTGCAATGGGAGTTTTACTAAAATATTAGATTCAAGTAATACAATGGAAGTTTTTACCTGCTTATGTATACCAAATTGTGAAAGTCTAACTTTATTTCGGCTCTCGAGCACTTTCAAAATCGACTATATATTTCATTTCCCTGCCCAAAATGTTGACTATCTCAAATTGTGCTTATCTAGTATTTACACTGAGTCCCTTGTATTTCATTAACTAATTAGCTACAATCTCGACAAATGTCTCTATGAAGAAAAATGTTATAGGTATATTTTTACCTGAGATCATATGCATACATCTGTATATGTACTTGGAACAGTTGTAATGTCGGCAAAAAATTAATTAAATAAATTAATTGTCGGCAAAAATTATTAATTAAAACGTAGAATTATGCCGGGCATCGAACTTCGAAGCAAAATATTACAACAGCTAAATCGATTCATTATTTTAAACACTTTAACATTAGAAGTTACGAGTAGCTCATTAGTTTTGCAGCCCCCAAAATGATAATGGATTCGTGATGCTTCACGACAAGTTATCCTGGACATTTAGCCCCTCGTCTTCTGAGCGGAAAACTCAAATAACGCGAAAATTTAGAATGAAACAAGAGACACTGAAAACGCGAAAATTCAAGATGAAACATGGGACACTGAAAACACGAAAACTCAAGATGAAACATGAGACACTGAAAACACCAAAATTTAGAATGAACTCGAAATCAAATAACAAGGAAATTTAGAATGAAACAAGAAATGCTGAAAAATGTCTACCAAGGCGACACCCATAAGCGCTAACGAATACTTATATGGTTTACACAAATATAGTATCCTCTAAAGTATTCTGCTAAACTTGAGACTTGTTCTGAGGCTAAGTAAGTGTCATTTTCATTCAGCAGCCAGTGCACACGTACATTATATTTCCTTCCCGGGCTTACATCTTGCGTAATCAACAGTTTAAAATGTTATTCCTTTCACAACCTCCCACGTTTCTGGTCCAAAAAGTTAAAGTACCCAGGATTGAAACCGAGAGAGTTTTCAGTCGCATAAGAAATGGTCTCGATGTTTTGGTAAAAAACGGGAACGATGGCAGCGAATGTATTTTGGTCTCTTCGTCGATTTTCTTGAGGTGCTTTCTTGAAATTTATTTACATTTTGATGTTTGGAGAATTTTTGGGACGCGCGCCTTGCACAATGGCTCACGAGTAACTACGCACTCACAACAATGTCCTTTCCAAGCCGATTTGAGGACTTGAAAAATGTCGTATGATTTACATCGCCAGAGATCCACTGAATACGTATGTTGTCTACACAGTAATTCATGAAATACTGTATCACACTCGTGTTGAACTGAAACTGTCTATCAGTTCATTTCTCATGCCCAGAAGTATATTCACATTTTACTAACGGTTCTTTTAATTCGTAGACGTTCTCTTCAATCGAAAAATCTTCCCCGACACAAACCTCTGGTTTTCATTTATTACCGCTAAAAACGTGATATTTTTCTTTGTAAGATTTTCAGTTAAAAACAAACAATATACACACATACTTTTCCTCTTAGAATATCAGATAATCTATTAATGAGGTATTTTACCATTTTTATTTCTGAAGGAAAAGTAGACCTAGTTAATTTCCAGATGGCAAAATCTATATTCGCGTTACAAATCATCAAGTCTAAAAAATAGGAATATTTGGGTTATTACCGGCTCTCAAAATTACGAACAGTTACGTTATCATCTATACAGCTTATTTTTTATCTACTCTAAATCATGAAGTGAGAGTGAATTCAATTCGAATGCAATGAAACGAATTCGAAGCGAGTGCCCTGTACACAACCTCTTGTTATATTTCCAATAGGGCGATTCTTCGAGAATTGTAGGAGTCGCTACTATATATATATAAGATCAATCTGCCGATGCCGGGAGTCACTTCTTTTGATGATTTCAATTTCGACTACTGCAAACCTACCTGAAGAATAAAACCATGGAGAATGGGTGCATTTAAAATGAATTTCAAAGATTGTCAGATGTTGGAGTTTTTTCATTCTTCTTAAGTAAACCTGACTGAGTGCAGTGCATCATAGGTATAGGTGTATCTTAAATCATTCGTATCAGCTCGGCCACCTGTACTGGATAAGTCGCGGTAAAACATAAAAGGAAAAAATTGTTTCATGTCAGCTGGATGCGTGAGGAAGGTCAAGCGCGGCTTGAAGTAAATTTGTTCGTTTTCCTCATGTCGAGAATTTTGAAATAGTCATGTTTGTTGTGTAGAATGTTCACCCCCGTTTTTGAATGTCAAATATCGGTTACTTTTTCTATAAGAAATAAGTTATATTATAATTTTGTCTATGATACTCCTTCAATATTCCAATAAAGTTTAACATTCGTTCCCGTGATAGGAAGAAAAGAGCTTGAAATATTTGAAATTGAATCATCCTTTGCATCCAGCGCTCACGCACGATTTCCGTTTAAACAAAACCCCATTTAAACTCAATGAGTACAGTTTTATTACGATGTGGTAACTTACGTCAGGGATGTTTACTGTCACATGCAAACGTACGGCGAGGAAATCAGGAAGGGAAAAAAATTCAGTGAAAAAGAAAAGGAAACAGAAATGGAGGCACTCACACGAGAGGTTTTTTTGCACGGTGCTTCGGCTTCTTACACGAATGAAACTCAGGGGAGGAGAGAGCAAAGATAATATCCAACTGCAGTAATCCGCTGCAGACTCCCTCAGCGAATACAGTACAATTTTCTATGAGTGACTGGAGTTGCCACAGAGCAGCGACCCTTAGAAGTCACACGTGACGACAATAAACACCAGCCTAACCCCTATAGTGGCTGGAGCTTTAGAATCCAATGAATCCTACTCCTATGTATATTACTCCAATGTATCCTACTCCTGTGTATCCAACTCCTATGTATCCTACTCCTATGTATCCCACTCCTATGCAACCTACTCCTATGTATCCCACTCCTATGTATATTACTCCAATGTATCCTACTCCTGTGTATCCTACTCCTATGTATCCCACTCCTATGTATATTACTCCAATGTATCCTACTCCTGTGTATCCAACTCCTATGTATCCTACTCCTATGTATCCCACTCCTATGCAACCTACTCCTATGTATCCCACTCCTATGTATATTACTCCAATGTATCCTACTCCTGTGTATCCTACTCCTATGTATCCTACTCCTATGTATCCCACTCCTATGCAACCTACTCCTATGTAACCCACTCCTATGCAACCTATTCCTATGTATCCTTCTCCTATGTACCCTACTCCTATGTATCCTACTCCCATGTACCCTACTCCTACGTATCCTACTCCTATGTCTCCTACTCGCATCATGCATCCCAGCGCAAAACAGGGAAAGTACCGGCGCGATACCTGGGGAACAAAGGGGTGCGCGATTGAAATATTGATAAGCAAGTGCTACGCGTCTTTTACCAGTTGCTTGCCTCTTGAATTGCTGAGAAGATTAAAGAATCTACAAGCCCCTCGAGTTTTTAGGACGCTTTTGACAAAAATGTTGTCTGTGATAAAAAAAAGGTTGGTCTCCGTCTTCAATAGACTGCATTATACCTCCATTGAAAAGGTTTCGAAACGTTAAACTTTTCCCCATTTAATGAAAGAGTCTGAGCTGCAGCAACTTACAGAGTATTAATTTAAATGTGTTTTCACATCACCACGGCAGAGAACGACACCTAAATTTTATAGTGTGCACCTGCGAACTTGTAAGTAGAGTGAAAAATGAAACGAGAACTGCATTGAAAAAACCGGCGTTTTTGTAATGACTGCAAGTGTAATTATCAATTAAATATATACAATCTCAAGTGCGGAGTTAATCGAGTACAGATCTCCTTGACTCCAGAATGTGAAGTAAGAACTGAGTAAGGTATACTGAATTGGCTGCATATGTTCACATGGCATCACGCTCCACTCTCTCTCTCTGGAATGTGCAGCACAAGACACGTCCTGCGTCTATGACAGACAAGACCTACAGTACGTTCATGAAATAATGAGAAAACACTTCATATTATCGCGGTTGCTGCTCTTGCGTACGGTGCAGGTTGCTAAGGAAACTTTGCCTTTGTCTAGACTAGAGGGGTATATTTGCCTCGAGATACACAGCAAACAAGTTTCTTCAGTGGAATCCAATTCGACTTTCAAGACTAATTTTATTTCAGTACAGACAGTGCTAGAATGCTAATATCATGTTTAAGCAACATTGTAAATAATACAACAGCCAAACATTCGCATATAATCCATTTTGTTCGATTTCTTTTGTAATCCTCGCACTGTTGTTTGTTTGATTTTCAGTCAACCCGTCACCATTATTGACCTTATTTTCTTTGTTCAGGACTCTCATTAAATTCATCACCAGGGAGCGTACAGCGAGCTTGTTCAAATGAATCATTATTATGAAATCGCACGTAAAACAAACTTTCACTTCTGCATTCAATTATTTTGGGACTTTGAAGAGAAGAGTTGGCTCAAAGTTACAACGATGCCGAATGTCGCTTAAATTTCGGCCTTGTCTTCCTTAAAGTTAATTATGAACAACTCGGTATTGACAGTAATTAGCTATCCACAGTTAGGGAATCCATGAGCCTCTGTTTACGAGCGATAGTGAATAAATAAATTTCTGCGGTTACACTACATTAAAGATTTTTAATTGTTCATACATTGCTGAGTTAAGATTTCTACCAGAAAATATCAGGCATCTTGCGAAGACAACTACAAATAACTTGTTCATCCATACATAGCATAAATCATGCGCGTGCGTGAAAGGGCGGCATCATGTTTTTCTCAAATTTCTTAGTTAGTAAATGCAAAACGAGGAAGTGTTCGAGGTACTTTTCTATGAGTTTTAGCCAGACGAAGTGCTGACACGTATGTAAGATTAAAAGACACAAAAGACAAAAGACTTTTTTTACGTATGGTAAATACCGTACGCAACTCCGGGCGTCAGAGTGCGCCTCTAATCGATATGCTTGAGAGCCATTGAATACCACACACGGTCTGGCCAATAAAGCATGAAGGCTTCGTCCAACTGGCTGCTTTGATTCAAGTTAAACCTATATTTACCTGGGCAGGTATGCCCCATTTGGGGTGAAAGTCCTTTCGCTGAATATTCCATACGTTGGAATATCCTCACTTTCTCAGTTTAATATGAAAAGCACCAGCAAAGTAGAGTTCTCACGAAGGCTGAGGGAGCGTTAACGCACTGATACGCCAGTGGATATTGCTTCATTTTTTGCAACACAGAATCACTACTTTGACTCTGTTGTTAGCTGTCATGACGATCGAGCGTGCGTATGACGATGAGAACTGAATCCAGAGTCTCTTCTTCACGTCAGACAAAGCCACTGACAGCGAGCCATAATTTGTAAATTATTGATTTGTTCTTGCATTGACTTTGCAGAAGAAAGGCGCGTCCTCAGCCTCATAAATTATCGTGGCCGTTCATTATAGATGATCGAATCTCGGTGCTCAGGCTTGCTGCAAATGAGTGAACCACCGGAAAGTTACGGCTTTAAATTGAATCTTAATAGTCCGTGCAAAGGATTCTTGGGCAAATATTAACAAAGCTTCTCTATCTAGAGGTTGCTGTTGTTGTTTAGTGTAATAAAAGTTCTTGCGTGTTAATGATAGTTCAATTTCATTTTAGTGATAGCAACTGAGTTCAAAAGCCAAGTAGTGTGATAATTACTGAGATGAGACACTACATGAAAGTATAAGATATCCAGGTGTTTATGTAGAACTCACTTAAGATCATTTTACGTTCAACAGTTGATGTTTCTATTTGCTATGGGTATCCATAATTCCTGAACTGCTATACGATCAAAGTCAAAGCAGAGATAGACTGGTCACAACGTCATTAGAAAAGTGTATGTGCAAGACAGTCGCTGTTGAGGGAAGAAGAGCTAGCGAGAAGCTAGCAGGCATTTGTTTTCGCTTGTCTAATTTCTCTTCATGACGGCATGCTTGACAACACCAACTCGGCAAGTGACGATAGAAAAACTGGTCCTTCGAAAGTAAGCATTTCCGCAGGGTGAGCTATTGGTCGCTCGAGTGTGTCTCCTCACGCCGCCCGGACCAGTGCTAGAGCTCAAGACTGTGTTGTAAGTGCAATAAAGATAACTTATATTATTATACCCGCTTCCCTGTCTCCATTGTATTCGATGCTGGTAGAATTATACTGAATAGGTATGGTGTCTGGAAATCGATATAAACAATCTAACTGCACTGACATGATATTTAGTTTCAAATTACTGCTAACTCATTGTCCACGAAACCATCTAGATAAAATGTACATATCTTTAATATATTTGCTCTCACAGTAAAAATATCAACCAACGAATATATCTACGATGCGTTGAATTCTATTGCATTGTGTATTATTAATAGTTGAGCCTTACAGAAATTGAACAACCAAGTCTCTTATTTTTTAAGTTAATAAGTACATATACATTACGAGTATGATTCCTATGTTTCTACTATAGGTGAAAAATACAACGATAAAAAATATTAGTATAATAATGATACGTAATTTTCTTATAAATAGCGTTCATGTGTTGAGGATAAATTTTAGTACGCTGCATCATTTATGCTTATCACCAATATGGCTTTGGTACACAATTGCAACAATGTAAATGTTAATTGAGTACTACGCTTCCAATTTTCACTATATTCAATCGGTTTTTTATGTTTAAAATTTGTCAGGGAAAGAATCTCAAATAAAAATCAATAAAAAATTATTTAGTTAATGCAGTGAAACACTAATGATCCCAGCATTTTTCAGGACGTAATTACACGCTCTATGCGTGTAAGTATTTTTATCTGGAATCCTTCATGATTTTTGAGATTCTTTAGTCATGAATTGGATATCGAATCACTATAACTATTGTTTTTGAAAGTGCATTGAGATTGGTGTATGGTAATTGTATGAAAAAATGGTAATTTTCATTGTAATAGGTTTCAGTTAGTGTATGGTAATTGTTGAAGTGTAAGGTAATTAGTATGGTACACATCAGTTTTCAATTAGCGTATGTTAATTAGTATGATACATATTACTTTTTAATAATTGAATGGTAATTGTAGAAATTTATGGTGTTTAATATGGTACACACAGCAAAAGTATTCAATTAGTGTATGGTAGTTGTCGAATTATATGGTAATTATGTAGTATGATATTAGATATCAATTACTGTATGGTAATTGTCAAATTATATGGTAATTATGTAGTATGATATTAGTTATCAATTAGTGTATGGTCATTGTATTGAAGAGAATGATAATGAAGAACTGTTCAAGGTAAAGGAATTTCTTTTTCTAAATTCAACTTGAAAAAATTTGCATAGTTTAGCTGGTGTTCATCAGTGGCAGTTATAGCGTGCCAGAGAATGATTATTACGAAAAGTATCACTAATTCTCAATGAGAACGACTACATAAAATAACTGTGGGTATCCTTGTAATGGAATATAATTTAGGTTGATAGTAATAAACAGTGATCAAATAATTGATTCTATTATTTACCATCTGTAAAACCATAACTGTAATAATTGCTGCATTGAACATGTTTATGCCAATGACCTTTTACTAAAGTTATTGATATTGAAATAGTATTTGTTTGGTATCATACGACTGTAAAAAGTTTTCGCTATACGGCAGCAATAAATTATAATTATATTTGTTATTTAAAGACTCCCTAGCCTCAACAAAGGCTATTTCAAGAGAGTGAAGAGAAGGGGCCATTCGGTATGACGTGCAGAAAACGGGGAATATATGCAGAAGACGTGTGCCCACTATGGACACCCAGAGCACAGAAACAGCAAGTCGGGAGGGAAGAGGAAGAAAATACAAAAAAGTTATTGCAAAGAAGGCATGGAAATCGATAGAAGCAATGATAGAGCCGCATCTGATAAGGTGATGGGCTCGTCCATTTGACTTCTAGAAAAGATGACTGGCGGCCTTCTCAGACATGAATAATTGTTTTAGTTCTCTTGCTTGAGGGGATCTTTTCATCATGGCTTAGTTGTGTAACTCGTTCTGCTAATCACTGCTTAGCTCTCACGGATAAATCGGTAATCTGGCGTGTGCGAATCGAACCTCGCCCTCATGCACGTCTCGCTAATTGCTCTGGGCGCGTCGTGCTGTCAGTCACTCGGCCGTCAGGAATAAGGTGAAGTTACACACACATTTCTTGTGTGAATCTTTTGAAGTTATCTTACACTTCTTGTTTGAATGTTTTAATGTGATAAACGCACTCATCGATCATAAATTGACAAAATCAAATGTAAAACTTGAAGATTACTGTGCTCTAGTAATATTCGCCTCCATTTCTACACGATCTGTACAAAGTACTCAGATACCTACGACTCACTAAGACAATGCACGGTTCATATAGTATGTACGAACGTACTCGTTTGCTTTTTCATGTTTATTTCCTGCGAACAGCTCTTCGAGAGGGTTGGAGGGAGAGTAAGGCTTTTTTTCACTAGCAATGAATATACAAGCAATTAAAGTTCGCATGCCGAAACAAGTCACTCCCAAGTACGTATTTTACTCAACACGAGAAGCGAAGTCTTCTTTTTGCTCCAAGATTATTAAGGCGAGGTTAACAGTTTGAGCCCAAGTATCATTATGAGCCTCTCTCGACGCAAGAATTCTTGGATAATTGTTGGGTCTCTTCGGCATAATTCTGGCATCAAATGCCAACGAAACTGGATCACAGTCAGAGCGTCTGCCACTGGTCTTACGCTGCATCTTCTCAGTCGACCGGGGCGAGCGCATGAACAAATCTGATATCAAAACCTTAACGTGTCTGCAGTGGTTTTCCTTGTTTGGAAAGGGTTCTATTAATTCTAGCACATCTTGCTTCCAATATGCGCTTTGATAATATTAAAACAAGAGTAATTAAATATATAATAAAGCTTCAAACAGGATGTTCGAGAGACATTTGTGTGTGGAGGTGCGTGCGGGAACAGGTTTGGGGTGCACGTCTGGACTGGTTTGGGTGGTGAAAGAGAGGAGCAATGCTTGGGTCTATAGGTACTTGGGCTTCGGCGGCTCAAAATTGAAGATGAAGAAAGCTAAAAGCGTTAAATTGTTCGATGTGGCTGAAACTATACTTCTTATATGTTAAGTTGTGCGGGTCATTTTGGTTGTATAAGTATCCAAAAAATCAGGGGGACAATCAGTTCTAGTTATGAAAACGTAGACTCAACGCTTCCCTGTCTTCATTGTATTCGATGTTGGTAGAATTGTACTGAATAGACAATCGAAATACACAACCTAACAGCACTGACATGATATTTAGTTCCTTGTTAACTTATTCTTCACGGAACCGTCCTGATGAAATAGACATATCTTTCTCTAGAAAAATAAGCTAAATGGTGTCCGGAGCATCACTTGAAAAAAATTGGAACAATTTATTCATGTATACAATGGATTGAAAGAAATATTCGTGCATTGAGAAATTCTTTATAGAACAAATTTGTGACAAACTGAAACAAGAAAGGTGAATAAAATTTAATTAGCAAAAAATTCTAAACTTTCTACCAATTTATGGACTGAAAAAGAGTTTGTACAAAATAGCTTCATGTTTTTAAATGGGTAAAATTACCTGTTATCGATGTTGTTTAGTACAGAAATTCCTAACTTGTTTCTGAAAAGCGTTCAGTAGCTGATACGTGCAATATTTGAATACTTTTGTTACCAGTCACGACTGCAGGATCACAAAATGCAGTACACTCACGGTTAAATCGCTCAATCTCATAAAAAAAAAGAAATTATTAAGGAAAGGAAAGCCGGTAAAACTTGAAAACAGACGTCAGAGATGACTGAATTTCCGTTTACGACCATTGCTTTAATGGTTTATAGATAGCTGAGTAATGAACTGAATAAAATAATAAAAGACCTGGTGTACAGCTGAAGACATCTTCAAGATCTTAGAGGAAAATACATTAGAAAGTTTACAACACTCCAATGACCACACGCCAAAATTTGCAAGAAGATTTGTAGGATCAGGCACAAAGGCACAAGTGTTTCATTGCGCATTATAAGCGATAAACTTCATAGAGATCAACTGAAATCACGCTCTTGATGGAAAAATTCATTATTTTTGAAACGACGAAACCATGCCTGTTGGAATTCCCTCATGATTATAAAACTGAATCCGAAACATTCTAGGAGCTTTCCTGTGGACGTGTGAAACCGAAATGATTCATTTGATCGAAATTCATGTAATATTGTTCGGACGAAAACTGTATTACCTTTACATCGAACGATACAATAATCCCTGATGTAAAATTTGGTGGGGTAGGATCATGGTCTGCGGATGTTTTTCCACAAACGGAACTGGTAATATTCACATAATAGATGGTAGAATGAATGCAGAGATATGCCAAGATATTTTGAATGCTATATTGTAAGCCTAAGTTGCACAAAGCAAAATTATAGAAGAATGGATCTCTCAGCCAGATAACGATCCTGTGCGGACGACTACAGCAATATTTGCAAACAATTGGCATGCTGATCACGATGTTAAATTACTGAATCAAACAACCCTATTGAAAATTTCAGGTGGAATTTAAAACTTAAGAATTTATCAATATCTCCAAAATGTATTCAGGGTCTGAGGATGATATACTCACAAGAATACATAACATTCATAATGAAATGTGCAGCCCATATATTGAAGGTAGAATCCTCCATTGAAGAGTGAATACAACGTTTTGAATAGTAATTCTTCTTTAGTTTTAAACTTTACGAATACTTTTTGAATTTGAACACGCAAAAATGGGCGTACTTTCATTAGTAGTTAGTTATTTTAATCTTAATATCACATTCTACTTATTTCAATACAAATATTTTATCAATTCATTTCGTTTCTGTAAGTAACAAATTTGTTTAATAACAAATTCTTGGTGTGCGAAGTAGGTGCTCCCTACTACATGTACGTGCGCTAAACGATTTTTTTTTCGGTATAGTTTCATAATATTTCTATCAGGCCTGCATCGTTGTCAACCATTTTGTGGATGCACCTCGATGCAACCACGAAGGCAAGGCTGCACGTTTTTCTTTTGTCTGTTGATTCGCTCTTTGAAAAAATCCCTTTGAGTTTGTCCTGCTCCAGGGAACAGGCGGTGTCGACGTTAAGCATTGTGCGCTGTATCGTGTGGGCGGTGTTTGGACGCGAGGTTTGAAGCGACACTCGAGTCGTTGTCCCAACACACACGACACAGTCCGCACATGTGTGCCTAGACCGATCTGAAATTACAGGGAAGCACACTTGTTATTGATTGCTCTGCAGGCAGTCACCAACGTATTTGAAAAATCGAATTGCAGCTTCTGTTTGATTATCAGCTTCGATACTTCCGTTGACAAAATTTCAGTTCCTCTTTTTTTTATGCGGTGTGTTCATGTGCCTTGATATGTTTATTTGCGTGTATTAAAACAACGAATGCTTGAGATACGAACCAAGAAGTTGCGTAGTGACGCGAATTATTTTTAAGTAATATTCTAATTTATTGAAGCTGATACTAATGAGACATTTTGCAGCGACATTATGCTGTTTTGCAGTAGGTTATTTTAATTTTGCAAAGCGTATTTCTACTGGATGAATCAAAACTACTCCACGCTTATGTTCATAATTTCATTTCATGCAAGACTAACTTGAGATTCATTCCACAATAAAAAATAACAATGAAAGGGTACGCGTCCCCACATCGGTGGCAGCATTATAGCAGATGTTTCGACCATCAATACCAAATTATTGTGTTGTAAACGAAATGCCAGGCTAGAACTGTTTTCAAGTAATATTTGACCACGTAGATCAAAAAGCGTCAACCTCAGTCGAAATAAATATCAAAATTTTACCTCTGACATTCGGACACAAATATTTCTCACTCGTCTGGGTCTCTCCATGGTCCAATTTCGAGAGCACTAAATCCCAGACTTGAAGATTTCGAGACACAAGGAAAAATCCAAATGAAGCCTTTCTCGTCGCTTTTGATCGAAATACAAAAAAGTCTGACTGGTTTGTAAGGTTTTCATTCATACTCCCACCTGTCCTAGTTCGCCGACCAAAACCATCATTGCAAATGATAATACGAATAATTCGTAATGCTGATTCAAAGCGGATGATAATACGAACAATTCGTTAAACTAATTCATTGCGGATGATAATACGAATAATTCGTAATACTAATTCATTGCGAATGATAATACGAATAATTCGTAATACTAATTCATTGCGAAAGATAATACGAATTATTCGTAATACCAATTCGAAGAGACGTTACGCAATGGTCGAGACAACCACGAGTGTATCATGCACGAGTGTATGCCTACCGAGAACTCGTGCCTAATGCAAGCGCACGGCTTCGTTTGCACTTTGAATACAGCTCAATTGAACCGTGCAATGTCACAGAAAAAAATGAACTAAAATTCAACTCATCAAGTCATGCATTTGTAAATAAGAATAAAAACACAATTCACAATACCCTTCAGTACAAGTAAGCAGACAAATTTTAAAATCCGTGCGCTGTACATTGTTCATGAGAAATGCCAACACTTCAACATAAAAGTACAGGTCAGTTTAGAAATATAAAGGACATTCGCTGTATGTGTAGGCGTTTTTTTCCTAGAATCATTTGCATGCAATTTCTCGGGGCTATCACGCGTGCGCAAGAGAAACGGTAGGCAAAATGCCCACTTCATGTCGTTTTAATTCGGTCATCCGGGCAGCCGAGCATAAATTGCAAGTAGCAAGCACTGCAATTTCGTTCTTCATAAAACTATCCGAATTTAGATAAGGCCATCAAATTAGCCGAGGGTAATCAGCCGATTTGAGCTTCAGAGATATAATTATCAGGCCTTCTCAGGAATTATGAGGAGCTGCGTTCGCAATTAGTTGCCTTATTAGAGGCTAATGAAGAGCACAAGGCTACTTGTCAAGGGGCGGTCGGTGCAGGCTCGGAGGCTGTTTAATTTGTCACGCTGCGCTGTTAGGCGCAACCGTGGGCAGCTCGCAAGGCGGGCCCGCTGTCGTAATTTGGGCCGCG
The DNA here is from genome assembly GCA_030386875.1 of Morinoia aosen. NCBI lineage: Eukaryota > Metazoa > Arthropoda > Malacostraca > Amphipoda > Talitridae > Morinoia > Morinoia aosen. Next base: position 29,252,405 of record CM059567.1, on the reverse strand, counting down.
GCGACTCCGCACTCCGGGCTGGCCTGTAATGCTCCTGGCTGCAGTGTAGCCTTGCTGCAGTGTAGAACTTGGCTTATGTCCTGAAATGGTTCTTGCTGCAGTGTAGAACTTGGCTTATGTCCTGAAATGGTTCTTGCTGCAGCGTAGAACTTGACTTATGTCCTGAAATGGTTCTTGCTGCAGTGTAGAACTTAGCTTATGTCCTGAAATGGTTCTTGCTGCACTGCAGAACTTGGCGTCGGTCCTGAGATGGTCCTTGCTGCAGTGTAGAACTTGGCTTCGGTCTTGAAATGGTCCTTGCTTCGGACATTCTCAGTGGGTTGTTGGTTAGGGATCTTAGGGAGAATAACCCTCGTATTTTTATGTTGAAATATGTATTGAAAAATAATTATATTTGGTGCGAGCTGGTTATTCGCTGTAATGTGGATTATTTTGAAGAGAAAATACTTGTGAATCAGATACTCAAGAACAATTTAACGCTGCGTCCAAAGCTATTATGTGATTGACGTTTTTAAGAGTGAAATGAGAGTCACTGATTGCGAATTGCTGATTTATTTGAACAGCTTGTCAAAATGGGACACATTCTCTTCCTAAAATGACAAAATCACAGATTTTTCTTACTAATGAAAAATAGAAAACTGATGATTAGTTTTCCAAAAGATATTGTGCGATTAATTTATGTTTTGTTTCGATCTGTGTTTTAGATTTGAAGTTCATCAACATACGGAGCAAAAATCAGTCACTTAGACTCCAACGACAAGGTTATACAGTTTTTATACAAGGTCTACACACATTCAGCCAAGCATACTATTTAATGCAGAATGAGTCTTTTTTTATCCTCTATGAAAATTAAAGCAATATTGACATTTAGCGATGTCGAGCATAGGGAGACTCACAGCGATAGGCTAGTAAATGAAAACGTTTAGAACATCGAAACTGTGGTTTATGAGTACTCCGTAATGAGTGAAAGTACACCGGGGTACTGGTGTCCAGTGTACCGCTACAGTATACCACAGTACTGGTGTCCAGTGTACCGCGACAGTACACCGCAGTACTGGTGTCCAGTGTATTGCTACAGTACACCGCAGTACTGGTGTCCAGTGCACCGCTACAGTACACCGCAGTACTGGTGTCCAGTGAACCGCTACAGTACACCGCAGTACTGGTGTCCAGTGCACCGCTACAGTACACCACAGTACTGGTGTCCAGTGTACCGCTACAGTACACCTGGGTATTGGTGTCCTGTGTACCGCTACAGTACACCGGGGTACTGGTGTCCAGTGTACCGCTACAGTACACCAAAGTACTGGTGTCCAGTGTACCGCTACAGTACACCGGAGTACTGGTGTCCAGTGCACCGCTACAGTACACCGCAGTACTGGTGTCCAGTGTACCGCTACAGTACACCACAGTACTGGTGTCCAGTGTACCGCTACAGTACACCTGGGTATTGGTGTCCTGTGTACCGCTACAGTACACCGGGGTACTGGTGTCCAGTGTACCGCTACAGTACACCAAAGTACTGGTGTCCAGTGTACCGCTACAGTACACCGGGGTACTGGTGTCCAGTGCACCGCTACAGTGAACCGCAGTACTGGTGTCCAGTGCACCGCTACAGTACACCACAGTACTGGTGTCCAGTGTACCGCTACAGTACACCTGGGTATTGGTGTCCTGTGTACCGCTACAGTACACCGGGGTACTGGTGTCCAGTGTACCGCTACAGTACACCAAAGTACTGGTGTCCAGTGTACCGCTACAGTACACCGGGGTACTGGTGTCCAGTGCACCGCTACAGTACACCGCAGTACTGGTGTCCAGTGTACCGCTACAGTACACCACAGTACTGGTGTCCAGTGTACCGCTACAGTACACCTGGGTATTGGTGTCCTGTGTACCGCTACAGTACACCGGGGTACTGGTGTCCAGTGTACCGCTACAGTACACCAAAGTACTGGTGTCCAGTGTACCGCTACAGTACACCGGGGTACTGGTGTCCAGTGCACCGCTACAGTACACCGCAGTACTGGTGTCCAGTGTACCGCTACAGTACACCGGGGTACTGGTGTCCAGTGTACCGCTACAGTATACCACAGTACTGGTGTCCAGTGTACCGCTACAGTACACCGCAGTACTGGTGTCCAGTGCACCGCTACAGTACACCACAGTACTGGTGTCCAGTGTACCGCTACAGTACACCTGGGTATTGGTGTCCTGTGTACCGCTACAGTACACCGGGGTACTGGTGTCCAGTGTACCGCTACAGTACACCAAAGTACTGGTGTCCAGTGTACCGCTACAGTACACCGGGGTACTGGTGTCCAGTGCACCGCTACAGTACACCGCAGTACTGGTGTCCAGTGTACCGCTACAGTACACCGCAGTACTGGTGTCCAGTGCACCGCTACAGTACACCACAGTACTGGTTTCCAGTGTACCGCTACAGTACACCTGGGTACTTGTGTCCTGTGTACCGCTACAGTACACCGGGGTACTGGTGTCCAGTGTACCGCTACAATACACCAGGGTACTGGTGTCCAGTGTACCGCTACAGTGCACCGGGGTACTGGTGTCCAGTGTACCGCTACAGTACACCGGGGTACTGGTGTCCAGTGTACCGCTGCAGTACACCACAGTACTGGTGTCCAGTGTACCGCTACAGTACACCGGGGTACTGGTGTCCAGTGTACTGCTACAGTACACCACAGTACTGGTGTCCAGTGTACCGCTACAGTACACCGGAGTACTGGTGTCCAGTGTACCGCTACAGTACACCACAGTACTGGTGTCCAGTGTACCGCTACAGTACACCACAGTACTGGTGTCCAGTGTATCGCTACAGTACACCGGGGTACTTTATCCCTGAATGCCAGAGTCAAAATGGCTAAAGTCCTATAGCTTGACTGTCCATTGCAACATTTTACGAAACTGTCCATGCTTCAGGTCTCACCCCCTGCAAAATTTTACGGAGTAATAACTTGCTCTAAAATCGTCAGTTCATGTAGAATGGTTTGCCTCGCAAAACTTGCACGATTGCAGAAGGGAATTCAAGAGGCTAAAAATGTATTTATTTTGGAATTAGAAGAATGTTTTAATTGCTGAGGTTAGGGAGAATTCTGAATTTATAAAAAATTGATGAAAAAAGGAACCATGCCTCGAAATTTTTTTAAAATAATTCAATGATTTGTTTTAATTTGCATTGTAAAGAGGAAGTAATGAAATTCGTGAGAGTAGAATTGCGTTAGACATTTGCGCGACGAGAAAATTTGAGCTTCGTTTTCAAGTTCGCTCCGAATATTATGCTACTATATAGTTCACTATATAGTCCCGTCATGGCGTTGGACATTTAATTCATGTGTTGAATTCATTTGCTCTAAAACACTTGTTCATATGTGGACACGAAAGTTTGCAGTGGTCTCGAAATTAGATCTCAATAAAGCATACAAATTATTTTCCGGCTTTAAATTGGAAAAAACGAAACATGGATCATAAATTTCAGAGCATAGAAATTGTGCACTCTAGAACTAGGCATTTGAAGTCTTTGAGTTGAGTTCAAGTATCCAAATATTGGCACGTGACATCATCAAAACAATTTGTATTATAAATTAATATTCGTAAGGAGATATGATATCCAAAATAGTAATAGCAATAATAATAAAATAATCCATCCTGTTGCCTAAAATCTACCGCCTCACTGCAAATATATTGTATTGAAATTCACTGAACCTCACGCCTAAATGAATTCATTCTAAACGTATGTGTATTAACCTCAAGCAAAGTGTAAAAAAATCGGATATTTTGCTATCTGGCACATGCGCGAATTGCCTCCAAAGATGAATTTTGCCATTTGGCTGCTAGTCAAGTTCTACATAGTGTTGGTAACTTTGGCATATCGCATGTTTTCGGTAGCAGATTACGAGATCAATAATAATGATTCATTCTAATTAGAACTGTCATGCATTCATAAGTACAGCATACATAAAATATCTTTATAATATTCTGCTTGTTCCTTCCTTAGGTAGTTATTTAGTTACTTAGTTACTTAGTCCGTCCGTTACGCTCTCATCCGAGTTTGCGGTATATGGATACCGAATTCTTAAGTGTTACATAAAAAGATCGCCTTTACATGCATTGATAGGTTTGAAATTTTATCAGGATAGGATAGGTTAGGATAGGTTAAGTTAGGTTAGGTTAGAATAGGTTAGGTTAGCATAGGTTAGGTAATGTTGACGGAATTTTTTACGGGTCCATGGGTTTTTATGTTTACCATATTATCAGGATAGGTTCGGTATAGCATAGGCTGGGACAAGATACGTTAGAATAGGTTAGGTTAGAATATGTCATGTTAGAAATTGTTTGGTAATATTGACTGAATTTTTTCACGGGTCCACCGAGCTTCATGATGACATTGTCCGTGGAATTTCCACGGGTCCTGCTAGTATTAATTATTATACACTGTCTGAATCGGGCGATAGCGTTAGATGGAATCGTTAAATTACTTCGGTAATTATGTGTTGATTAGCCATAATTATCGAATTGTAATTCGATGATTTCCAAGGCCGATCAAAAGCAGTAGTTTTTGACGGCCTTGTACACGAGTAAATGATATAAAATTAAAATGAATTAATAGATAATTATTGTACACGTTTTTTGAAAATAGCATCACCAAGTACGTACCATGGTGGTATGTATCTTTCAATAATGCACCCGGGAGCACAATTTTTGTTTATACGAGGCCTGTCGAAAAAGTATCCGACCTTTGGCCAGAAAAAATACTTCAACAACCTGACGGGGTTGGGAGCCTAATCCCCTTCAAAGTAGGCTCCTTGTGCTTCCACACACTTAGCCCACCGATCCTTCCACTGCCGGAAACACCTCTGGAAGTCTTCTTTTGGAATGGTGTTCAGCTCTGTCGTCGCGTTCCGCATTATCTCTTCTCTACTCTCAAAACGGGATCCTTTCAGTGGTGTCTTCAATTTTGGAAACAACCAGAAGTCGCAAGGAGCCAGGTCTGGAGAGTAGGGAGGTTGGCGAACGGTCGTAATTCCATGTTTGGCCAAGAAATTGCGGATCAAATGGGATGAATGTGCGGGCGCGTTGTCGTGATGCAAGTGCCAGTTGTTCGCAGTCCACATGTCTGGTCTTTTGCGCCGAACTGCATCACGAAGTCGCCGGAGAACATCCTGATAGTACTCCTTTGTCACTGTTTGTCCTTCCGGTGCGTATTCGTGATGCAAATTTCGCACCCTCTCAACAACAGCTGCACTCCGAGAAGTTTTGGGCCTGCCACAACGCTGCTCACTCTCCGCTGATGTGCGGCCATCTTTGAATCGGTTGAACCACTCCTTAATTTGTGTTACACCCATAGCATCTTCCCCAAACACCTGCTGAATCTTACGAATTGTTTCAATTTGAGAATCACCAAGCTTTTGACAAAATTTGATGCAGTGTCTTTGCTCAATTCGTTCAGTCATCTTGCAAGAAAACTAAATCCGACAAACACTTAGAACAGCACCTTACTTGGCGACCACCAGCCAGTGACTGGCCCAAGTGAATGCGGTGAAAAAAGTCAAGCATGCGCATTAAGATTCCTCCTTCCACCGTGCACAGTGGCGCCGCCTTAGAATCACTACTTTGCGCGGGAAAAATTAAGGTCGGATACTTTTTCGACAGGCCTCGTATTCTAATTTTTCAGATGCATGTATAAATTTTTTTTTCGGAAATGAAAGGTCTTCCAACTAATATTCGAGAAGCCACGTAAGTAATTCAAGTAGGGTATTGTTTAAAATATAAAAGTATTACACTCTGATTACGGCTGCTTTTCTTATCTCTGATTTATTCTAAAATTTAATTATATCCCTCGTGTCCCTCTTGCCTTAGTCGTGCAAAGACAGCAATACGAGGGTTAAATCTTGACACGTTGACCACAGCGGGAAAAACCGATGTTCAATATTCAATTCAAATTTATAGTCATGCAGTTGTAGTCAGCAAGTTAGAAAAAAACCAATATTAACTGGATCGCGTCTTTATTTAGCGTTGATTAAGTATTTATAAATGTAGAAGGGGATTCGGTAATGAATGTAGAAGGTGATTCGGTGATGAATGTAGAAGGTGATTCGGTGATAAATGTAGAAGGTGATTCGTAACAACAAAAAAAAACTTTTTCAACCGCAGAAAATCTCACCTATCTACAATTTGGGAGTTCACATCTTACCTTTGGGAGCGCAAATTTCGAAAGATATATATAGTAGCTGTATACTCCAGAGGGGAGTTAGAAATAGAAGAGTATAAATTACCCGTAAGACATTTGTTAAACAATGGAGTTATCTGTATTATGAAAAAAAATTTTACGCATTCTAATACTGAAAACAGTGTGTGGATGGCGACAATCAAGCAAGTAAAAATTCTAACCAGAAAGATTATCAAAGTTTTATAAGCATAAATGTACCGGTCTATTTGCAGCGGGGAACAAAAAATTGTATTCACTCTTTGCTAGTTTCCATGTAACGAATCCAACTTGCATGCACACTTTTGATGCATTGGGAGAGATATAAAAAGTGTTCGGAATGGCCATCAGCAACTTCTGAGCATTTTTATCAAAATATTTTCAAACTTCAGCTGAATATTATTTTTTAGGCCAATATTTCGATTATGTGAGCGGGAATCGTTATCATAGGTTACATTTTATGATTGTAAGACTGATATTATGGAGGCTTACAAATCTGTCGCAATACAGCTTTACCTAATTCTCGGTGCTTTGCCTAGTACGGAAAAAATACGTTAGGAACTAAAAAAAAACAGCCGTGGTCAAACCTCATATTTAGCCATTGCAAATGACAGCCTCCATGTGTTTGAATTGACTTTGTGTGATACAACTTTTAACGGTTGGGTTCAGGGCTCCAGGTCTGGTGAGGTTGACGCTCAGGATTTCGCAGTCGTGTATGGTAGTTTCATGTATTCCGGGCACAAAAGAATAAATTTCACAATTCAATTATGTTACATTAAAGAAGAAATAGCAGAACATGTGTGAGGGGATTGTGTGAGAACCCCCATTGGTTTAATATCTTTCTGGGTTTTAATATGTTTCTGGTAACATGGAGATTTGTGACAAAAGAGACAATATGAAATAAATTCTGTAACATAGAAATTTTGATCAGACTGATTGACGAAATTGTAACAGTGTTTACGAGTTGTTTGTTGTCATCTGAGACGCCTATTATGATTCTCTTACAGTGCACCTGCAATTCGATGGAGTAAGAGCCTCTGTATTTAGTTCATTAATGTGTTGGTTATTAAAAGCACTGGGAAGGTGTAAAAATCTGTGTATCTTCTGCTAAAAATACATGATTTCATTTTTAGAGTTCTGTGTTTTTACCACTTGAGTGTAAGATTGTGAGTAGATGAGTTAGTTCATGTCCCTCTGCGGCCATCAGATGTGTTCCATAGAAAGGGAGGCACTATTTTGGCATGAAGGGAACGGGAAATCCCTGCCCACGATACACCTAAACAGCAAGATTGAAGAAAACTTATGAAACAAAAAAAAGGTAAAGATGAATGTAATAGGATCTGAAAAATGAAAGAAGTGAACCGAATGAAAAGTGGACCATAACCTGACAAAAACACTAACTTCCACAAACGGAAGGCCTGCCTAACTTCTAGGTGGAGAGTTCACATCACCCTCCTGGGAGAACTAATATCCTCAGATACATTAGCTGTATTTAATATTTCTAAATAGATTACTCAAGCTATTTTACAAAGGATAACATATCAGTCTTATCACAGTCTCCCTTCAAATAAGATTTCATTGTATCTCAACGTGTGATGTTACTATTTCTCCATAAGTGGCATATGTGATATATTTTCAAGACCAATTTCTACTGGTGCTTCTAAAATCTCAAAAGGTTGTAGCACAAGATGGCGTCATATTTTAATTGCACGGGTATTCTAGGATTGACAGCTATATTTGATGCGCCAGTGCACAATTTTTTGTATTATTCGTGCAGTCATAATTTGTTAGATATTATTGTCGAAGACGGCACCGCGCACTTCAGTTCGGCAGCGCCCGGTGCCGTCATCCACGCTGGTTGGAATATGCCCGAGAGATTGCGTTGTAGATGCAGGCGCATTTTTGTAGACGCAAAGTAAATGCCACGTCGAATTAGATGATTGATATGAAATAATCCCAAAATTATGAAAGTTCTCAATATAGTTTTAATGTGAACGGATAAAACTAATTACAGGTTCACTCATGGGTTCATTACTGCTATTTTTTAATACTAGAGTACACGCCCTGTCAAAAATGGCGGGATTCGATATTTTCCTTAAACAAATCTTCCAAATGATACGACTAACAAAATAATAAAACCATCTTAAAAGTACCCGCGATTAAAATATTCATGTACTTGTGCACTGACGAATCTCGTATCACAGATACGAGCATCCTTTAAGAACGTTACTGACCCACGCACCAAACAACCAACCAGCCATGCAACAGGTCTGCTTAATTACGTATGTAGTGGATAACCTGAGATGAGGAATTCGGGAACTATTGAGTGACGGTAGTATTTGAAATTAGCATAATAGTCGAGACAAATTATGACAAGAAAGGCTCATAATTTATTGCATGAAGTTATATTTGGAAATGATAAGCGCCATTCGATTTTTTTGAATTGTCAGCTGGGAGATGACGGAAAAGATTGTGGAAATGTTATGCAGTTCTTAAACTTCTTATGATCTGCTCTTAACACGAATTTCTAAAGAAATTCTTGATATTTTTCAGCGGGAGAATTAGGGTATGCGCAGGATAAAAGGAATCTTGACTATGCCTGCCTGAAATTTTAAATTGCAAAGAATATGTGAACTGAGCGATACTTTTTATCACCACATTTGAGCTTTTACTGATTTTGGCTTAATCGCTTTATGGTTTAGAAGCCTCTCACTAAGTAAAGGGCTTCGGTAACAATAGGAATCCATGGAATTACATAAATAAGATCTTTAAAACGTCCTGCTTAAAGAAGTTCGTGAAAGGGTTTAAAACTGCATAATTATTTTTTGTGATACTTTCCGGAGTAACCCAAACCGAAAATTATAATGTGTTTATGTTCGTACAGGAGCGCTATGCATATCAAGCGAGTGGAGAAAAATATTCATCAAAAAAATGAATTATGCCATTGAAAATTAAATAAAATTTATCATGTAAACTACTTTTTACAATGAATAAATGCTTTGCCCGCAGTTTGAAATTGAAATTGTCAAAGTTTAGTGAGGTAAACAACCACTGCAAAGAGATGTGAGCAATTTAAATTAAAATGGGATAACTTTAAGACCACAGACGAAACAAAATTTTCAATCCACCATGTGATGCATCAGTACCTCAGCGACCGTATACGGAGCATTATTTGGGGCACCAATTTTCAGGGTACCGTTAATCTGGTCATTATTTTTTGAGGACCATTATTCTGGGCACCATTATTCAGGGTACCATTATTCCGGGCACCATTATTCCGGGCACCATTATTCAGGGTACCATTATTCAGGGTACCATTATTCCTTGCACCATTATTCAGGGCACCATAATTCCGGCACCATTATTCCGGTTACCATAATTCCGGGCACCATTATTCAGGATACCATAATTCCGGGCACCATAATTCCGGGCACTATTATTCAGGATACCATTATTAAGAGCAGCGTTATTTGGGGCACCATTATTCTGGGCACTATCGCACTGAGAGCCAAATAATGTTACCCAAAATTTGTTAATGGGATTATTCGCTAGAATAGAGCTAAGCGGTGTCGCTGGGCAGTTACCGTAAAGAATATTAAAGGAACTGAGTAAAAATATTCCTGTAATTCAAGACGTGCGCACAAATTTAACAGCCCCAGCACGAATTATTTTACTGTACTGGACGAATATTCAATCTTACATCTAGAAAATAATCGATTAGGATTTTTTTCGACATTGCTCTTCGGTGTATTAGGGTCACAGAAATATTCTCAGGCTGTTGAAATTTCTTGAATCGCTGTAAAATGTCGGTAGACTGGAGTTCTGTTCTGAAATGGCAGGGTTGTTTATGTGACTTCTCAACCTAATGCTTGAATTTTTCCCTACTAAACTGAATGGTGATGATGTCAGCCATGAGAAACCTTTCGTTTCAACATTGACTGTGTACGCTGAAATTCATTTAGCTATTTCCGAATAGCATAACAAGGTTAGAAAATCTCCTTTCGTAACAGATTTGAGCGTTGAGCTCATGCATTCGTGAAAGGAATTCTTTTACATCCTAAAAGCTAAAAGCTTTACAACGTAACCTTCTGAAACAGATTTTAGTTATGAAAGCTCGAACAGTTTAAAAACTCCACCTTTCTGAACAGATGTTAATTATTGGACCATACAAGCCAGCAGGCCCAAACTGTTTGTCTCGGTCAAAGCAAAGTTGTGCATCTCGTGTCTGAAGAAAAGCAAACAAGCTCGCATGCAGCGTGCCCGCAAGACGTGACAGTCCGCCATTTTGATTCGGTCAAAGTGACTTCAAGTATCGAAAATGCGCTGAGTATCTTTTTTATCAAATGATAGCTCAATTACCGGAAGCGGAGTTTAAATTCTTGTCATAAATAATCCCAAACTTTGATAGTAATCTCAATATTCGAGGGTACAAATGTCCTTGAAATCTAGAGGTTGTGCAACCGAAACGATGATGGCAAGAGGGGAATGAGTTGCTCATTAGGGGTCCTGCCCAACGTACTCGCTAATTAGAGCTTTACTTTGGCTAACGCTGATACTGCGCAAGATTATTCGGCTAATTAGTGTGCCAATACATTGCACAGTATGCCACAGAATGCGGAGAGCAAGAAACACAACCTTGCGCTGAAAAGTTATCGATTTTTACTGAACCTTTTTCAAAAATACGAATTTTATTTCAAGGAACACGGATGTTTTGTAAAATGATTACGTCAATTTAATTTGAAGTGAGAATAGGCTCTCATTCCGCTTCTAAGTTTTAGATCTATGATTAGAGAATTAAGAGCACAAAAAGATGAAAGAAACTGGTGAAAAAGAGCTCATTTTGCCACAGTACCTGCTCAGTGCAATTTTTTCATATCATTTGGGGTCTCGCTAGAGTCTTTTCATAATGTTAATGAAATTCTGCTCGCTTAGCATTACTTTTGGTCTTAATAGTGCTGATCACTTGAACAACCGCCACTCATTTCTCGCACAGAAGAGGAGACGTCTGCTGCACAGCCCTCACTGGCGGTTCACATCAGGCCTCACCGTGTAAACTTGACCAGTTTTGTACTGTTCAGAGCGCCATTTCTTTGGCGCAGTAGAAGAGGTATTCCTGTTATCAAAAATTGGTTCAAAAAAGGAGTTCCTGATCATTTTTGACAAAATGTTTCTTTTTCGGAAATGAATTTCCCTTTGATCTTATTCATAATATTTTACATTATAATAATCCCTCTTTGAGATTATTTCTAATGTTTGCCTGATGTTAATAAACTGCTTCAAATTATAAAATGTTATCCGCGAATCTGGGTCAACTTTTGTGTTTTTTAAAAGTCAACTTGAGAAGCGGCTGTGTGACAGACGGTTAGGATAAAAAACGATAATTTTTTTTTGTGAAATGTTAGTTGAGTGCTCTGGAAAGTCCTAATTATTTGAGGTGAAATTGATTCTTCACGTATTTATTCTTTATTCTTTCTGTTCCCTTTGCCCATCATGTCTCAATAAAAGGACAGTACTAAGTATAGCATCAATAAAAACTGCCTCTGAGTAAGCAAATTCCTTTCATATAATTACACTTGTATGAAACATGTACTTTTACTAAGCGTGTAGCTTTGGCAATGCTTCAGTGAATATTTTTTACATATGCTTGAAATTTGTATTTTAAATGTTTACTTTCAGTAATACGTTGGTGAAATAATTTTCATGACAGAGTGAGAAAGTGTTGTTGTGTCAAACTATTAGCTAGTAATTACTAGTTTACTGCATCTTGAATGTAAGTATTTATTCATTGACATATTCCGGCACGGGTTTGACGAGCGTGCATCGCGAAATGCGAATATGATAACATTAAAAAAATCTACGGCATTTGAGTCTCAAATTTGAATATCTCGTGTTACAAGACGCAGTCTCGTAAAGCATTTTAGCTTGAGACACTGGAGTTACATCGCAGGAATTTAGAGGAATTAATGACATGTACATTCTACTTGTTCCAACTAGCTACCTAGAATTTATAAAAAATTTGAATACATTAATGCTCATGGTAGCTCAAAACTTCATTTATAGGAATAACCAAACGTTTTTAGAAAAGTTTCCGCCGGTGTGTAGGTTGACTCATCTCATAGAAATATAAATAAATCCAACGACAAACCACGCAACTGAAAAATTTGAAAGTTTTGGCTCAACACTCGGCCTTTCAGTGCGCAGCGTAGAAGGATGAAACAGTTCTTTTAGATAGTGACGTCAATCTTCCACAACACCCGATAGCACTTTCAGTTAAACTTTAAAAAAACGATTGAATAAATTCAAGTTTTTCGCTAATGTGTGAAGCAGTATTTTGAACTATAATTATGAAGGTATTTATTTAATAGTTTTATAGTTACCGAGAGTTTTTTCATTTTCGTTCCCTAGTTTGATTGAATTATATTATAATTTAACTAATAAATTTTGCAAGCCATCAAGTTATAAAACTAAGAGGTTTTTAAACACTTAATGTTTGATGAGTTTGATTTAGCAAGTAGGGATTTTATAGAAAATTGGTTCGTGGGAAAAAATTACGTGCAAAATTCAAAAGCTGCCATTAATTGTTTAGTAAGCACGTCCTGGAATGCTCGAGGTAGTTTTCAATGCTTGCATTTTTCAGTGGCTGTTTGACAACGAGATTTTGCTTAATTCATGCTAAGCAATATGCTAAGTCTTTCACACTTTGCATTTATTAATCAAGTGTGACGACTTAATATTAAGGCCAGTTAATTGAGGGTATATAAGAACATTCAGATACTCACCAATCACGTTCTAAAACTGCGTAAATCTATTGTTCACTAGAAAATAAATGAGCTTCTATTAGTTTACGTGGTAGCTTATTATTCACGAATAATTTATGAGAGGTGTTTATGATTGAATTACGCAAATGTTCTCAATCAACACAATCGCTACTAGTGAAGCCTAGTGTTCAATCTTCCATAGGAAACAAATAACTCCTCAACAAGGCTCAGGATCTCATAACAAAACCGATTGAGCACCGGATTATATTCTATGTAATTTTTTTACCAACGTAGGACTGTATGAGCTGTAAATATTCTTCACTCAAATAGCGTAAAAAATACAGAATGTTAAGACTAGGTACTTTATACCAAACCTCTAGTCTGGGTCTAGCAAATCTTTCGTTTGCATGTCGTAATTAGACGTTTCCAAACGTCAACGCAAGGTTTAAAACTTTTAGTCCCATTTAATCATAAATGCAGTGGTACGATACAACTCTGCTAAGAGCGGTCAATTGTGTAGGCTATATCCTGCAGCACCCGCGCTCTGGTGGTGGCTGCATGCGCGCGCTGTGTTTGCTGTGCAGTTCTGTGGCTGGTCATTTTGTACAAGGTCGAAGTTTGTTCGCATGTTTATTGAATGGGCGTTTTATTCCAACAGTTCCCCGGCTTTAAATTTAGTTTCTCATCTAATGGTTCATGAACTAAGAGTTTTGATTTTGAACCTCGTTCGTTTTTACAAGGTCGAAGTTTGTTCGCATGGCTGTTGAATGGGCGTTTCATTCTTACTGTTCCCTGGACTGAAATTTAGTTGCTCATCTAATCGTTCATGAACGAAGAGTTTTGCTTTTGAACCTCGTTCGTTTCCCTTGCCGAACAGTTTTCAAGAGCAGAAGAAATTACTCGGTTGAATTTCAAATAGATACGGGTAGATGCTGTGCAAGATAATATGAATGAATGACAGCTAATAGAGCTAATATGACTTATTGTCTACCATCAGTCATTAGTTAACTGACATATGATGATTGGAATAAAAATTCTCACACAGGAAGTGCAACATTATTTTTTATTTCGTACGCGAACTCACTGCATCGTTCACGTACACTTCAGACCCCAGGTGCACGAATAGCTGCGCTGTCTAATCATCGGTGCAAATTTTATCCGTGTTTGGTCACTCAGTAAAAATTTGAAGAGTCTAATATCACGGACACTCTTCACGGCGTAATTACGTAATGAAGATTAGCTGCACTAAATGCCAGCCTGTCACTAGTGACAATTTACTTGGCTTGTTAAACACATGTTCAACACGGCCTGCACAGAGCACAGTTAGTATGTCTATCTAGAGCCCAAATTAACAGCAGTTCACAAGCTTACGTTCACGTTACGCGATTCAAATTTCCGGCCTATCTTTAGTAGCAACATTGCTCCAGTGCACAAATTAACGTGCAGGTCACGCAACACAAACTTCGAGCCTATCTCTTAGCGCAAATTTGTTCTACTTTCTGAAGGCTGGACACAAGCCGCTGCGACATCAAAGCAAGCGAGGGCGGCGTGAAGAGGTGCGCAACGCGAGCGTGCACACCGCGCTCATTAGTGATAAGACCGAGCGCTGTGCATGTCGTGCTAGCACGGTATTTTACCTTCCAGAAAGACCGTGTAATTGTGAGGTGACACTCATCCACGGAACTTAAGGAAAGGCTTCTATTAGGGAGCCATGAAAATGACTGAGCGAGTGCGTCTGTGCATCGTGCAAGAATGGCGTGAAGTAGTCGCGCTGGCGGTGCGGTTGACAAGCTCTACTTTGAGTCTCCTTCTCTTCAATTTGGAGCAAAGTAAATCTGGGAGTCTGGGCTGGTGACTCCTTCTGGCAATAAACTATTCAAGGTGAAGCCTTTCAATCCTGTGAGGAACGACCGCAGTCTGCGATGAATTTTGAGTTAGCGCACTGTGACTGAGCTCTCGTTCTCACAGCAGCGTTTATTATTGAACAGCGTTTCCTTGTTGTAGCTGATTCTAAAAAGTTGGAATGGGGTTCAAGCGACGAAATAAAGAGTGTAATTGTGAATTGAAGAGACTGTGAAACACGCTGAAGTTGTTCACGGCAAAGCTTTCGTACACACAAAAGCAGGATTGCACCTTTATACCTTCACATGGGACACTTTCCATTAATATTCTACGCGAGAAAGATTTGAAGCTGATGCACGACTGAAAGCGACGTATTTTATAGCTTTTTATAAAATAAACTTCTACTGCGAGGTCTGGAATGAGTGTGTGGCATGTACTCGAGGATAAGCTTCAATTTTGTCTCCTACGAAAAAAAAAGATCCAAATTGACCTTGGTGCTACTTTGTTCGCACTACAAGAATTGGCTAAAGAATTCAAATTGAACATTACTCAAACTTACCTCTGATCAATACACCTACTCCCATTCGGCATAGGAAATTAGAAGTAAAGAGATTAAACGGACGTGGTGTATTCATCAGATCACGGAGGCTTTACGTTCGCACAACAATTTTTCAAAGCGAGCGCAAACTAATCAACAAATCTCCCCTAAAAAAAGTTGCCGCAAGATTCCAGTTCAGGTAAGCTAGCTTGAATATTCTAGGGTATACTGAAATCCTTGGTCTTAAAACCTGAGTTATAAGCTTACAGTTTATTGGTTGTTATAATATTCAAGTTGATAAAAATGATTTGCGATAAAAAATTTGTAATCAATATGGCTGAATTTAATGCAAATCGTTGGAGCTTTTCGGATTTTCGTCGGATTGCCAAATGGAACAAAGTTTTCTTGGTCAGCTAATGCTCAAGTTGTGCTTAAATATCTTGAAATTGCACTCAAAGGGCTCATAAACGCGACTCCTGACACTAAAATGGAATCACGGGACATACGCAGGAGCTGTCAGAACCCAGGAAGGAATGAAGCAATTACAATTAAATGCTGAAGATGTAACTAAAATTTCAGCCCCCGACTTCCACTTCGCATTAACGAGTTCTAATATCAAGAAAACACGGCGATAAAGTCTGCAACAAATTACGGAGCTCTGTCACTAATTTTTGCATCTTTAACGCAGGTTAAGTAAGGTTAGGTAAGGTCCACTCACAATTGAGCTGCGTTTAAGTGCAATCAAGCGCTTTTCGTCTCATCCAAGCACAATAATACGACGCTACAACTTTTACGTAAGTAATGGTATAATGTTTATGAGAATAATAGATAGCTGGAAGGTTTTATTTTAATTTTAAAATTTCCATGCTCGAACTCGTTGCGAAGGTCAGCAGTAGTATTACCGCATCCGACTGCAACCTTTGCTTTAGATCACTCTATGTATATCTGAGGAAGAGCTTCATCCTTCAACATCGAGGTTGGTGGTTCGCCATTTTGACAGCACCTTTAGTCGGTGTTTAGCTCTTCCGTAGAGCGTCTTTATGCTTGGATTAAGGAACCGCAAGTGCTCACGACTTTGCCAGCATTGAAGCAACCACCCGTGGGGAGCAGCATTACTATCGGCAGCTCACACAGCGACCCTTCCTCGCCTCCGCCGGACGTGCGTATAAATGTGCAGCCTCTACACCGACAACTTCGCACACCAACAAAAGATATCGATGCAGTTGACGTGAATTTAAGAGCGGCACGCTCAAATTAACATCATCGCTTGTGTAAACGCTCGTTTTTCGTTGAGGCTATGACGCTATTACTGTCATGTTAGCGCTGCGCGATCCCTGCTTAGCAACTGCACGACCCACAAGCTTCGATCCGTGTCGGAACGGCGGCGCTGGCGCGAGAGCGTGAGTGTCTCCCGAGCACCAGGAGGATGTGGCGTGCGAGTATAGCAGTGATACTATTGGCATGAACGAAATGGCGCCCGTGAAGCCGCCGTGGCCTCCCATAGCGCCCTACTGCTGCGCTGTCCGACATAGCCCCTAATTTTCAGGCATTCTCGATGAACTCAGTAAGGTCTTGTGCCAAATCATGGTTCGTGTCTGAGGTTTTTATTGATGAGAGAATAGTATCAAAGCACCGATACATTTTCATTGTAGGAGCGTGGTGGCCCGTGAACGTAATGTATGGAAGTTCTTAAAGCACTTGTGTTTCTTATGAGCTATAGAAAACACAAGCTCGTTTATTTTTGAAGTAACTCAGTTGAAGAAGAACTTTAGAGCAAGCACTCGTTCTTGCCCCTCGACGGCAATAACCTGAGGAATTTCACACAAGGTTCGAAATGACACAGTCAATGATAATTTTGAGAAAATTCGCATGCCTGCTCGAAAATTACCTTGCCAAATGGAGACGAACGAACGATCGATGACTACTGGAAGCAATCACCGGAGCGACGAGCTCGGCGAGGACGTACGGGCAAGTACGGCTGCTAAATTGATCCTCGACTGCCGTGTGAGCACCACTCAACGTGAGCACAACGTTTCATTTAAATCTGTGCTGAAATTTTTGCTCGCACAAAATTCCATCCGAGAAATATTCTGGAATTTGAATTCTTATTAAAAACGGATCTGTCTTGTAGCAGAATGTGAAATACTGGCTTCATTTCGATGATAATAAAGTAGACTTTCAGAGTTTAGCTCGATGTGCTAGATGAACGGTGGAGTGCTGTAAGAATGATTCGTCAGAATTATTTGATGAATATTTTTTGTTATGAAGGCTAATTAGGATTATGGATTGGGTGGTATGGATAAAGGCAAACAGCTGTAGTCTTTTCTCACCTTACCGAAGTCTAAAGATTGATAACACTCACTGTTGAGATTGTGAAGTATTGTAGCCTCCAATGAACGCCTTGGCTGTCTAGAATCGTGGTTCATAGGGCTAACTATAATGATATTCACGGTGAATAATCGCTACACTCAAAATAGATTTAGCCAATGATTAAAATTTTTTAAAGATGATATTTTCAGTCAATAATTATTATTTTCTTAATAAACGATATTTTCAGTCACCAATTAGTATTTTCTTTACAGACAACATTAACAGTCAAAGCTATAATTTTCTTTACAGGCGAAATTTTCTATCAAAAAATGCGACACTTGCAGACAACTAAAGATTTACACTTCAATAATCAACTTCGTAGCTCATTACAAAGTAGATTGTCAATAAATACATTTTATTCCCCTGCCCACGTGAAATATCAAGTTTACAAAGGGAAAACTGAAAAAGACTAAAACAACAAATATTGGAACATGTAACAAGAAGACCTACTTAATTACTAACACTTGTGACTTATCTCCTCAATGCACTCGATCATAGAACTTTCACCTTAGTCGCTCAAAGCCTAGAACTTGTTTGTGTCTAGGCCAATCCTCCTTCGACGCTCAAAGCGAAAATAATTTCATGGTTCATATAAACAACAAAAAATCACTCTTCTCAGTCTGACAAGAAACTTCTAAGCTGATAATTCTCATTCGTAAACTCAGGCACCTTAGTTAATTTTGAAATTTCAATTTTCTTCAATAGCCAGACTCGTGTTCAATATATCGAAGGTTTCTTGAAAAGCGTAATCGAAAACTTGAGTAGGTAGCCTCAAAAAATATTCATCGTCATGGTGATTTACAGGGAATTTATAGACGCGTGATGAGGCAAAAAACTTTACCAAACTGATGTGAGAAAGTACTGCCTTAGAAACATCATTCAAACCCAATGATTTTCTTTAAAAAATAATGAGAAATAAATTCATTGAATTAATTTTACACGAAAGGGAGTATCTGGGAGGAGATAAAAGTAGACGTGGGGTGGACATGAGGTGAAAATGATGGTGAACAGGAGAGTGAACACGAGATGAACATAGGTGAACATGGGGTACGCATGGGATAAACAAGAGGTGATTATGAGGTGAGCAAAAGGTGAACATGTCGTGAACAGGGGCTAAACATGGAGTGGACATGGGAGAACAATGGGATGAACATGGGGTGAATATATGAAAACATGTGGTGAAAATGAAATAAACATGGGGTGGTCACTAGGGTTAACATGTGGGTGAACGTGGATGTAAACATGGGGTAAATATGAAGGTGAACGTGAATGTAAAGATGCATGCGAAAATGGAGGGAACATGAGGTGGGAGGAGCGTGGGAGGGAATAAGAAGAAGAACATGGAGTCGTCGGCAGATAAATTTTCCTATATCGCTGGAATGATGATTATTTTATAACGATAGAAATTGATTTCTATAGCTGGCTGGCCAACGATTTGGTGAAAAACGGTCAAAAAGTTATAATTTTCCAAAATAAATGCTGGAATGTTGAGACAGAATAATGGTCTTGTATTAGTAGGGACTATTGAGATTTAACTTTCATGAAACAACTTCCAATGTGTTTTAACATGACCAATTTGAGAGCGCTGCTTCAGTGAAGGATGAAGCTGTTGGACAAAATTGATGAACACCATTAATTTCAGTAATACTGGTATACACCACCAAGTTTGGCAAGATTGATAAACAACGCCATCTATGTTAATATTGATACGTATTCATTTGTTTCGTATTATAAAATAATCCGTATTTGGTAGTGTTGATAGACACGACATGTTTGGTAAATAGATAAATGACTGATAAGCTCCCCGCATGTGGTAACACTGATTATCACCACTGTACCCGAGTCTGAATTGCATTAAAAAGATTTTTAAATCTGTCATCCACAGCACATTCATATCATGAACCTTATTCAACAAACAAGAAAACTAGCACAGAAGAAAACGATTCACTTTTTTGAACAAGCAGTGCGCTAATGCCGTCTTTGATGAAATTCTGCTGCTCAGTGCCTTCTTGGAATGGCGAGTTTTGGACAGGATCAAAGCGGCTCGTTCATGGCGAGGCTTAGGCAAAAGTAGCCTCATTCATCACAAAGAAACTCATAAATTGCGGCTGACCGAGCCAGTATTTGCGGCCGCTGTCACTATAGGTCGTTAATAGAGCCGTTTAGATCTGCCTCGCCTACTTAGGCTGCCTTAAAAAGGGGTAATTTTCTATAATAATTCCTCGTAATGAAGAGCTTTCGGTACTCGGAGCCGTTTTTTCGTCATCGAATTCCTCCGATGAGCGCATTAAATTTCGAAATTTTTCCCGCGCTCGAGCACCG
This sequence comes from Morinoia aosen, assembly GCA_030386875.1. Taxonomy (NCBI): domain Eukaryota; kingdom Metazoa; phylum Arthropoda; class Malacostraca; order Amphipoda; family Talitridae; genus Morinoia; species Morinoia aosen. Next base: position 29,232,349 of record CM059567.1, on the reverse strand, counting down.
GTCATTCTAGACAACGGCAAACTCATAAGAGACATAACAATATCTTTAACGTCATTTGAATATCGATATCAGTCACATCTGCATAGTTGTCCAGGACAGCAACAAGAAATTAGATTGACGGCATCTCCACGGGAGTTCTCTCAGAGTACGGCCATCGTTTGTAAAGAGCAGCTGTAATTAAGCAAATACTTGCTCCGAGCAACATTTGTCTTACTAGTAAAAAGAAGCGGTAGCTAAGCTCACTACACGTTGTATTTGTCCTCCTAAAAAGAGACTAAGTAATTTACGATATGCGTAGCTTGCCTGAGATAGCAGAGCTCATATCTTCTCAAAACATTAATCTATCATTAGTTCTGTCTTTCAGCTTAGAGTATAATTATAGTATTTGTGGGAGGGGAGGAGGGATACAAAAGTTTCAACATACTCGAGGTGACTTATGGAATATAAATGAAAATAAGAAGCATTTGGAAAGTTGAATGAAATCCCTGAGTTTGATCTATCTTGAGTGGTAGAACTCTTGTTTATTATTTCTTAAACAGAGAACTTACATCTAAATGAAGAATGTGAGCAATAATACACACAAAACTTGCTCTCTTCTTTTATTTGAACTCTGAGAACACTGTTACAGTTCAGTTGGAGTTCATATCAAGCACTTAAAATGGATGAATAAATGAAATGTGTTAGATTAAGCTCTATATTCTCGCCAACATCGATAAAAAAACTGATCATACACACGTAAGCTGAAGGTCTTATCGCGTATATCGTCCGTGCAATGAAATGAAAGTTGAAAAATTATCAGAACTTCGTTGAAATTTTTGAAGCTTAGATTGTTTTTTACTTTCGAAGCATTTAATTTGTACACCTGATGATTGCTACCAGTTACCTAAAATCATAATCGCTTATGATTGAGCGATTAGTACAACTTTACGAGTTGACAACTATCAAGAGAGAAAGAAGTTAATAAATTCAAAATGTGCGTACTCACATTTGTATCTTATTCTTTTGTTATATGTTACTTTTTAAACGAAGCTTCAATGATGCCACTTTCCCTTAAGAAACTTTTCAGACTTCAAGTTTTTGAACTGACATCCAATAAACTTTGGTCATCCTCTCCTGCATACATTTCTGCAGTCCAATTACTCGTACCGTCCATCAGGTGACGTGGGATACATGAGACGGCCTGCAAGTTGCAGGATCAACATCAACTTTTGAATGTTTCATGAATGCTTTTGATGTACCTAACACTGCAATCAAATGTTTCATTTTTACACCCTCCAGCTCATGAAGTGGAGATTTTAATGCTAGCAAGTTTTGTCATAAATGCGAATGATGCGAATTTCTGTGTTTTTTTTTAAGGTGATCGAGGAGTGTAGAGGCACTAACTCAGGGGACATATAAGTCAGTAGGGTCCACATATGATGTTATAATGCGGGATCGATGTGAACTTTGAAATATGGATGAATTTTACTGCAAGAATTCAAATGGATTGTTTCCTTCTTCAAATATTTTTCCTGCCTAATGCAACCCTTCTTGGGAAAAGACTTGATTTGAACAGAAGCGATACGATATTTGTTCTTTTAGCTGAATGACAAATTCAGATATGTTCTTTTAGCTGAATAGTATGCTTAAATTGAGTATGAAATTGGAAATTTAGTGATGAAATTCATATCTCTGATCTGCATGATTGTATGTATACAGCGTTCGCAGTCGTAATGCAATGTTGAGCTCTTACTCTCACACATGAACGCGAGAGGAGTGAGCCAATAATTGAACGTAGTTGTTGCTTACAATAGAACACTCGGCGATTTGTTTAGTACAGTACAGAGAATTGAAAAATTTTCATTTATTAACTGTTGAAAGATTTCTGATGAGTTTTTACACCAAATTTTAAAGTTCATTGAATCAAACAGATGAGCCTAAAATTATCACAACTGTTTCTCTAGCATCCGTACGAAGCGCAAACTAAGCATTACAACAACAGGCCTAATACAAGAAACTTGGACCTAGAATCATCAGCCTCTTCCTGTAAACTGTATTTAATAACGATAAAGTTCCTGTTATACATCCCTTCTCACTCAAAACTACACTCATTGAATGTACATCACTTTCGAGTTTTCCTGATACCTAGCTTGCACGGCAGCATTATCAATCCCACATGAGCAAATGGCGACAATTACCTCTTGGGAAACGCGAATTGAGATGGAGTTACTTCACCCCGAACTAGGCATTAGAAAGGAGAACACTGCGGATGCGAGTGTTGTGACCAGCGATCGCATGGTAGAGAAGGAAATTTGCCTATATCGGAGCATGACGTTGGCCTGGAGTTAATGCCTACTTATTTGAGAAAATTGGGGCTTGTGCTCGAGAGTCACAGTTCCTGTTTGGGTAAATGCAAAACCTATGTTTGGCTCATCAAATTACCACCGCATAACTATACTGCCTTGAACACATGTCATTGGGGCAATATCTTCCGAACGGTGATACTCTGGGTGCCCATTGTATTGGCTTTTCTTAATTCATGTAATCACTGGCGTATCTTTTGATCATCATCACAGTTTTTCCCGTAACCCTGCTGTTGAGTTACACCTCTGAGTGTAGCATTCTGTGGTTACATTTGTGATGGAGCTGCGCAATGCTGCATTTTTATTGGCATTACAACTTGTTTTACAGCGTATGTGGTGCGTGGCGTGAGAAACATAGAATTTCTGCTTCATCTTGCCGTATGCAAGACACACAGAATAACCGTGGAACCACAGAGTAATCAGACCTACTTTATGCTTTGAAATAGGACGGGCTTTTGAGTCGGATCCCCAATGCTTAGAGTGACTCTGCTGAATTTGCCCGGTCTTCGAGTACTACGCGATGATTAATGATGTCTATCTATCTACCGAAGTCTAATCGGTTCGGAAGAAACAATGAATGACTTGAATCATATTTTTTACATGATGCGTGGTCATTCTCATTCCGAGCAGCAAGTATGAAGTTACTTTGAAAATGAAATGTTGAAAATTTTGTTCATTGAAGAAGGATTTGAGCTAATTCAGTACTGTTCTCAAAATCAGAAAACTGTTTTATTCATTCAAGTTGAACCCATAATAGCCCTGAAGGATCAAAAGAACCTTATGAAGAGTTCCAGTATTCAAGTAAAAAATCAAGATGAGTTTGCGTATGCCTGAACGGTTGAGCTATAGATGAAATGAACGTCGTGATGAAATAACAAAATTCAATTTTCGTTCAGCTCGGGAAATACTTTCTGATGATGATGACCAGATGAACCAAAATAGTCAAGCCTTCTTCCTATTCTAAATTTTGAAATAAATTTTCCTGGTGTTGCACAGCGTATCTAGAATTACCAACAAAAACTCATTTGAGAAGCCTGTGTGGTTTGAAATATTGAGTTTAAATATAGCAGCGGCAAGAGAACAAATGTATTCCAACAAACTTGAAAATCTTCGAGAGGTTCAATATGTAACCCATGGAGCACATTGTGCTGTAAATTTCGCTCGCCATTTCGACACGGATGTGCCAAAACGCTTGAGATAAATGATTGCATTCAACGGAAGTATTATTTTTCAAGGCACTCTTTGGATGTATACAAATTTCATCGTCTCACGCATGAGTGTGTTTTTTAAAGTCTTTTCAGTGGAACCAAGTAGATGTCATGCTAATATTTCTCTAATTCCTTTCAAAGATTTAGATGCCTGTGCTCTGGTTACTCAAGAATTACTTTTTATCTAAACCGAGGCAGCAGTATTTAAAATACTAACGTACAAAAATAATATTGAGCATCGGAGCCTCACACTTGTAACGAGACAGCGAGCTCTCAAAAGTATTGCTTTTTATCCTAGCAGACCACACAATAACAAGAAACTCTTTTAAAGTAATCAAACTGTAGAAGTTCGTTGGGTATTCACAGCCGTAATGCACTTGAATAGCTTGCAGTCTCAGCCAGCACGCAGCCCTGATTAACATTTCAATCTAACGTCCTTTCATTTCTGCCCGCATGTCATCATCTACGAACCAACCTCGGAATGGAATATCGGATCCTTCTAGTGTCTTTTAAACAGAACCCGGCATCGCCAGAAAGCCATTCAAAGTGATGTATTTGCTTTGCTTTATTTTCTGCCTTCTGTCAAATGCCTCGGAACACCGGACTGCTTCAGCCCAGTATCTTCTAATTAACAGCCCAGGAGTGACCACTCTGCCGACAAGGCAATTGCGTATTGACAGTACATTGGCGCATAATGAACACTCAGGGCCCGGTATAGCAGTCATGGCGCTGCAAATGAAGGCAGTCCACTCTTTTATCTAGAATTTAACATCAGCACCTCGGTTTTTGCCGTCAGCCGGGCGCAGAAAGGCGGCGGCCGCCGAGCGTGGGCCCAAGAGCATGATTCCCTGACCTACACACGCTCCTCATGAAAGCGGCCCCACCAGTGGACTGTTTATTCGCTATTCTTTTATCACAAGTGTGGTAAGTCTGTTATTATGGTTGAAGCAATTTTAACGTAAATATCGGGTTGTTAGTTTTGTGTTACTCGAAATTTGATTTTTTATGGCATTTTAGATGAGCTTTTAAGCATTAAGACGTGGGGATGTGCTAAGGGAATTTACCCACCAAGATCTAGGATGGCAAAGCAAGCTTTAAAACATGTCCCTGCAATTTAAATTCACACACATTTGAGTTGAAATCCTTTGATCAGTGTACGCAATTCAAATAAACAGATATCTGAATTAAGGTCTTATCCGCTTCTAAACAATAACAATATACGTTTCCAAACAATATGACCATGTTTATATAAGTATAAATTGTACCGAAAATCCACGTTAAAAACAATCGTGGATGTTAAAACCAATCGTCAATTGAATGCTGAGTGTTATTTTGTCTCAAAAAAATTTGAAATAATCGGTGAGCAGTCCATGTATTTTTAGTCAAATTCATTTAGATAATATGTTAAAAGAGCACATGAATTTCAACCTTTTGGCTGAACTCGAGCATGAAGAGATACGAAGTAAAACAAAATTTATGAACTGTTTTTTTTAACTGCGCCGAAGTGCAGGCATTTATTACGAAAAGACCCCAGCTCCAGTTTCCCTTTTTTATATAATGGTAAAAATATCTTTATGAACCGAGTATATCATGTTATGACAAGATGTCTCCTTACTTTCTGTGGGCACTCCACCTTAATTGTCACCGCCTGTCGCGTGATCCGTTAAAATTTGCTTCGATATGCCACTTTTGTGCTCTGATCCGTCCATGAAATTTGAGAGACGGTGTCTTTTAGCGCGAGTGAAAAATTGATTGAATTTAACTTTGCGAAAAAATTACCTTCAGAAAGATTGTCGAAACTCAATTCAAAAAAAGAGAAATTTCGGTGGGGGAGAGTTAGCACATGAAAGTTTTTGGCATTAGTTAAACGAAATTAAAGAAGTTCAAATAACTCTTGATTAATTTAACCAAATTAATGACATTTAAAGTTTATTAGGACAATGTTAGGGCCTATAACCCGTTTCTATTTAGGATCGACGAAGAATATTGACGATAAATTTACGCTTAGATAACATAATTCCTGACGGTAATTCCTGTCGCGAGAAAGATTTCAAAATTTCAGAAAAGTCATTCAACAATCAGCACACGTTCCAAAAGCTCAACAAAAATGATGTGATCAAAATTCAAAATATTCTCGTGAAAGAATCCATTTCAACTCGAAGCATTTTTACTCAACTATCTGACTGCGCACGTGATTTCCTAAGTTCAAAATTCACATTCTGCTCATTCCATGCATATTGAAACAAAGGTAATTTTTATTCGCAAGGACACAATAATTTTTACTTTAAATTAAATAAAAATAGGGCATACCCTGCACATCAAGCTTCAGCATTTTCTTGTTAATCTTTTCTCGGTGAGAAACAGGCGTGCGTGTTGCACTCCTAGAGCTCATTTTGCATGATAAATTTAGAGATCAAGATCTGATGCTCGCGCTGTTTTCCCCAATCAGCGCAGTATGCCCCAATGGGGCGAGCAACGATTGTAGAAAAGATTCGGGAGGAAGTATTTCATTTTTTTGTGAGAGTTTTCAGCGAATTTCAACGAATTACTAAATAATTTTTCTGAAATCTAACAGGATGTTACTTTATTTTTTTTTTAATTTAGAAATTTCTTCTTTTTATTGATGAGGAGCTTCATCTCATACTTTAGAAATCGCCATAAAATACAGAGCATTATTTTGATATTCTTCGGAAGTTACAGCTACGTACACAGTTAAACTGTTTGCAGAGTTAAACACGGGTAGGCTTCAGTTAATTTACACGTGAGTTTTCATCATTAACCCTACCTGACCTGAGGCCCAGAACCTAAATGTTTAACGTTAAACCGCACAATGTCAACTCAAACACACGGGGAAGACATTTGCAATGGCTATTCATGAGCTTCGACCACAAATGTGTAGCTCATTTTTTTGGTTTGTGATGCTTTTTTTCACGAAGTAGGCAGAGCGTGAAAAATTAGGTATAGTTGTAAATCTTTAGAATAAAAAATTTACGAAAAATCATTACAGTGGTCTGGAAAGTTTAAACACTATAATATTTTATTACCCTATTGTAGTTGCATCTGAATACACACAATTTTTGCATTATTTTCCGTAATTTTACATGAATAAAGGGTAGTTTTTTGTTGTTCTTTGACACTTACAGGTAAATGCTCGTTAACATTTTATTGGTGTTCAGTAATTATATTTGAATACACTGCAAAATTGTTATTCAACAATAAAGTTAATAGCACAGAAATATTCAATTCCTATTTAAACATTCATGAACACCATGAATGCATGAGTGTTCCATGCCACAGAGCAAAACCTCATTATTAATTTGTAACGTTGCCAAATTCATCACAAACAAATGTTTTCAACTGAAGCTTCTAACCAAATTTCAATAAATATGAAAATTAGGGATACTTATGAGCTATGATAAATTACCGCAAGACGATATTTTTTTCATTTTTAGGATTATCCTTTTATTTGTACACTTAATGTAAATTTCATTCAATTTCGCTAGCTTCATTAATTAGTATGTTTTCAGAAGTATTAAACAGCTATTCCTACATGAAGTATTTCAGCTTCCAAAGAGTATTTTGAGTTCGAATTGTAAGTTTTAACAGAAATCAATTCCTAATATCAATTGTCTTCGGTGTTTCAATTTTATTATTTTCACTCCCATGAAGCCTATAATTTCTTTCATGTAATTCTTTTAATTTTACACACATATAACCTCACTCTATTCACAGCCACAACCCCATCATTTTCTCTCTAATAGTTCTCACATTTTCTAATCTATAATTTTTTTGCATCTATAAAAGAATCTCACTTTGTGTACTGTTCTAACTCGTCATTTTCGTAATTATAATTTCATTAGCATTACTATGTGAAGAATTTTTGCAGTGAATACAGATTTGAAACATGTTTTAAATCTTATTTCGATAAAAATGTGAAATAAATATGTAAAAATTATTTGAATACGTAAAATATGTTATATGTGAAAAATTTGGGAATATGTAAGTATATTAAAAATATATAGAAGTTGCGTGCATCATTTAAGTAAATTAAAATGTTCCTTTCAATTATTATAGAGGTCTATGTAATACCAATTTCTGAGAGACTGAATATCTCACGTACCTGATATCAATTTCATTAACCATTTTGCCTAAACTAATATTTTCATAAGCTTAAGCGTATTTTTGTCAATGTTTTTAAAACCAATGCGCCCTCTGATATCAAAGCTCAGGTTGGAACGATTTTTCTTAAGACTCAAATTCGTCAGTTTACACGCGAAAAATGCTGAACTTGAACATTGTAGGCGAAAGCCTTGTAAATGTATGTATTGAAGAAACCATCGGAGCAGTCGAGGGAAACAAGAGTTAGTCATATGTACCTAAATACGCATTTTACGCTTTCAGTTCCAAAAGGAATGTGAATCACTTATTATATCAACAAATTTCTCTCATAGCAATCAGTTTTCATTTCGGTTTCATAAATTGACGCCAATTTCCATTGAATCCAATTTTAAAACTGCGCAACGCTTACAATGAATGCTTACATTAAGTAATTGGTTTTCCTTTTAATTAATGAATTGAAATTTCTGAGAATTCGACCGATTAGTAATATATAATCCATTGACTATTACAATCAGGCAACCGGTGATGATGCATTGAAGAGATTACTGAGAATTTCTTAGGTTTAGGAGCCATAATATAACCATTGAGAATTTTTCTCTTGGTCACAAAGGTGGCAAGCTTGCATCCCTAAATACAGATTAACTTCTCAAATGCTGCTCGTCAGGTCCTGCCATTTACAATTTGGTGTTGATGTTTTAAAATTTAACATATTTATTTACCGACGATTGAAGCTCTCCTTCATGTAATAAGTTATCAGCGTAACAGAAGAATAAAGCATGACCGCATTTATCAAACTCATCCCTGAACTTTTATTGGTCACAACATCATATCAAATAACAGTTAAATTACATTTCTTAATGCACTTCATCACAAATAAATAGTCCCATTATTTTCGTTATGGCGATACAGCCTCAGCAAGAAGTTATAGCAATTTGTCAGCTAACAGTTGAGTGATTTAATGACAAATTCAAAACGAGCATTACTCACTCAGCACTTTCAGGATTCCTTCCCTGCAACAACACTGTGTGCTGAATGTTTAACTTCACCACGCGACGCTGACAGGGAACAGCTGTTATTCAGACAGCTGCTTCAGACGAGACGAATACATTTATGACGGGTGTATGACCCTACAACGACACACTTCGTAAGGCGCTGTCCCCTAGCCCGACGACACAGAACACTCACTTTGACACACTTTTTAGCAGGGGATGTCACCCGGGCGCAAACTTGTTGATCGATCCACACAAATCCGTAATTTTATGCAAATGCGCCGTAAAAGTTGAACGAGCGCAGAGACACACGAGGTGCTGCTGCCGCTCGAGAGTCTGCCTCAGAACAGGAGCTGAGAAGCAGCAGCTCCCGAGGGCTGGTTGACCAGTTTGACGAACAGATCGGCCCGTCCACTAGAGCTAACCGCAAGCTCTGGAATGCAGAGCATTTATCTCCTTTTTGCGAGACTCGTATAGAGAAAAAATTGCGTGAGCTTCCACGAGAAGAATGATAAATGCGCTAGTGACCCGCATTTCATGAGAAACGAGCGATTGCGAGCTTTTTACTCCCGAAATAATACCAGTCTTACTGCCGACGTACTCGCGAGACTAAAAGTAAAAGCGCAAAAAGTGAACCTATAGCTCGTCGCGCTTGGCAATAAGAAGTTAGGACAAGAAACTGCCTCTAGCGCATGGTCCATCCCTGATCGCAGAGGTGCTCGTAAAGCATCTGAGAAGAACTGCAATGTTTGCTGCCATCACGCTAACTAAAACACTTACTTTTTTACGCTGACCACAAATGACGATTAAGTGCTGCCCCTTGCTGGAGCTCCTCCGAGTCACCGGACAACCGCCAGCATCTTCGCACACGCAGGCAGGAAGCCCGGCAAAAACTATCAACTAATACACAGACGCCTGAGTCAATCGATACAAGACATGCCCGTTCCGCCGCACACAAAGGAAAGACCTAATAGTCGCCAGGACAACTCCTGCCGTTTTTGTGGAAGGCGTAATCGGACGGCATGGCTTCTAATATTGCATTATGCAAGGCATGAGAAGCGGTGTCCACAGCATGAGTCATTACGACCCACAGTAATCGATGTCAGAGTACGCTATTGCTGAACTCGGTGGTGCCTTCAAAATCATTGAGCTAAGTTACAGGAAATAATGTTCGATATCAACAGTGAATGAAACTCAGAAAAATGTAGGGATCTGCATAAATTTTGGATTGTCTTTAAATGAAAGCTAGGAGTTTATTTCCTTGATACAATGATTATTCATGTTAAGCAGCATAATGCATCTTGCTGGAAACTATGTATCTAATAAATCAGCTGTGTGCACAAGCGCTTTGTCCAGAGTAATTTAGTGTGGGGAACAAACATTAAAACTAATGGCGCAATACTTTGTAGTGATCGTTCTGTGTGAAATAATTTATTCTCTGAACGAGTTAAGAGATGCCCTACATGAGTTAAGAGTTGCCCTGCTAAATAGTTTGAAGTATTTTCTGCTATGATTGGTATGACTTCGACACGTTATGATTCCACTAGGAAACTCATGACTATGTAATATAAGAATAAATCTGTGAAATAAATTATCGTAAAAAAACCTGAGGTATATTTATAAATGGAACAGTTCTTGTTGAATATAACGAATATTTTTTTTAATTTTCTTTAACAACACTTCCAATTTTTATTCCGCAGTAAAATTCCTTAAGCTCTAAATTTCATCTCTACAATTAGCAGCATCCACCCAGCTCTAAAACAGAGGTTCCTACACTGAATCAATATAGGTACACAAAGTAAAAATTGAAGACACCATATAAGAGAAATATTTTTTCCATTAAATTATGATTTAGGTGAACAAAATTAGGAACACAATCAGAACATCTATTTCTTGATTGAAGGCCATGCAGATTATGTTGAAAAAGCAAGCGAGCAGGAGGACATGCATGAGTTTTGCATTTGAATTTTCATTCCTCAACTAACTCTATATTTCTTCTCAATTTTTTATATTGGGACACGTTTAGCTACTTATTCGAGTGCATGGAGTTATGAGAGACGGTATTTTGCTATCTTATTATTATCTGTTTTAAAATTAGATGGGTTACTGCTTGTAAAATTATTAGGAGCAGCTGGTGAGCATGTGAACTTCACATTTGAGATGAAGGATGTCTCGTTTCAAGACCGAATTCTCAGCTTTGTTTGAGCTTGAATTTTATGATAAGCCGTTCGGAGTAAAATAAAATTTTCATAACAAAGTGCTAACAGATTAAATAAAAATTAAAGCTTTTACAGCATGTACTCGAAACTTATAAGGAATAGCGATGGAATAAAAATGTTTTTTTTCTTCCACTGCGGCCGGCGTATGACTAATAAGTGAAACGATGTAAACGATGTCGAAGTAATAATTACAGGACACTTCAAGGGTCGAATGTTGTAAATTTTGGAATATTTCAAATATATAGTTTAACTCGATGCATCCAGAATGTAAAAGAGTGGGATGAACAAAAACAAACATTAAATTTCATTCTTTATCATACAAAAAATTAAGAACACCACAAGAATATTTTAAACAATGTTCTCAGAGTAATTGAAATATGAATAGACGAAAATACAGTGAGTAGATTTATTTACAGTTTGGAAAAATCGAACAGTTTTTATTACCATTATTAGGCGATTTGGGCCGCAAAGAAATTTTACGTACGAGGATAGTGAACAAAATTCGTATTATTTTTACTCTAAAATGAAAAATATTTAATATCAAAATGAAAACTACGTTCCAAAATTTATTATTTCTACTTAAACAATGCTCTATAACGATAAGTAAGCGTAGTAGGAGCATCACTGCGAAACTACAATTTCAAATGTACAAAATCTTTGGGATTTATTTAACTAATTTTCATTGAGCTATGCTGTTGACTCGACATTACGATACAAAACTTCAATTTTCATCCTCACTGTTTTTGTTTAGAGATTACAGAATTTTTCCCAGCTCGTCATTTTGTTAATCTCTCTCATGAGACCGTCCAGTTCACGTCTCTTTTATTTTTAGTTTAAGGCTTGTGAAACACGTTTCTTCATTATTTAAAGCACGGAATAATACTAAAAAAAACACTAAAATATTCGTTGAAGCATGAAAAAAATAAAAAAGACGTTTCATGATTTAGTCATAAACTTTCCCAGTTACTTTGATAATTAATTTCATTTAATAAATTCAGAAAGCGTTGTTAGAGTTTTTCTACAAATTTAACTCATAGCAGGACTATGAAGTTTGATCTCCACTCCACAGGAGCGATTTCACTCAGTAGTAAGTGTTTCTGGCACGACTCGAAGTTAAAGAAAACTTTAAAATCTTCCAAACTCTAGAAATACTTTCATCATCGTTTGTATGCCAGATTTTTTAGTCAAGATTGTGGTTCATTACGAGGCAGTTCATTTAGTGAAGTATAAGTTTAGTCTGTTCATATATTCGTGTAAATATCAGGGGCTTATGGAGACCCCAAACAATTATGTACTAGTCGTAAAAACACAAAACAATGCATGAACGAGAACGGTGTCTTGATGGCACTTCAGGGTTACACGGGAGGAAAACAACGCACTGAAGCAGGATTTCAGTTTCATTTTTATTTATCCGCTGCTGTGTTAGGTACATAAAAAAGAAGTAACAGCTGTGCACCCACGATAATATCTAAAACGATCTTTGAAATTTCATTAATTTTCCGTAGCATCTGAATAAATGATACAAGAAAAATATGAATTTACTTTGGTAACGTATTGTTTTCGGTACGAGCGCTAAAGAGACCAAGGAATAAATGTATGATTTATAACGAGGCCATGAGAATAAAGAATTATAACTATTTATAGAGGCCACGGGATAAATTATAAATAATATATACAACGTAGAATAAATTTACAAATGATGATACAAGTAACAATTATTCTTCCTACGTTAAAACGTTCCTACGTTCCTCTCGTACGTTAAAATATCTCTCCAATTACACCAATTTGTTCACAAATTATTCAAATTTTCTGGCTTTCAGTCTTGTTATAAAGCTGCAAGTTAAGATTACCTGAAGCTAATCAAAGAAAACCAATTATAGAGTAAATAAACTGAAACAAAATTACGTAAAGTGTTAGCCCTCAGCGCGTTTATCTGAATTCAAAGCTCGAAAATAGCTGCTCTCATTTCTTTTATCCCGCATGCAATAACAGGAGGCCTGCATGCGAGCTCTGGCACGTTCTTCAGACCAAACTTGTATGAAACTTAGCGCTTATTGTCCGGTGTTTAGTGTTCATATTGGAGAATGATTATCTAGAATGAAATATGAATAATTTGAGGTCACAATCCCAATGGCGAGGTGAAGACATGTCGTGTCACTCAAGTACACATTAAAGTTAAAGTCAAACTCCCTTCAAGGTTTGCACGCGAGAATCATATCAAGCTAGAAACCTATGTCACAGACCATTCAAATTAGAAAATGAACATCTGGAATGCAAGACAAAAAATTCCAAGTATTGGATAATAATGTAGGCTCATATGAGGCGCTTATGAGCACTCCGGAAACTAAACTTGAGTTCGAGTCAAGTGAGAGAATTCGTCGAGCAGAGATGGTGTGGGTCAGTGTCGCGCAGTAATGACAGTGCGAGCAAGACTTGCTCCACTCCCTCGTGAAAACTCGTATCATGGCTACCGTGATCGATGGTGCGCGAACAAGATGGAGAAATGAACCCTTCCACCACATAGCATTTACGCTGCTCACCTTCTAGTTTATTTCTACCACGCGAGCTGACACTGCACTCGCTTTCACTGTCTTCGATCTGGAATTTTGGTCTGGCTGTGATATTAGAGCTGCAAATCAGGCAACCTTCTCACGTACTTGAGACGAGTAGCTCAGAAGAGTGGCATGAATGCCAAAAAATAAAAAGATATATAAAGTGACAAAAAGCGTGCAGCAGGTGTGTTTGAGAATTTGACTGTCTCATGAAAATTGCGTGAAAATTGTGGCTTCAAAATTGTTTTCGGAGAACGTGGGTCATTTTCATTTGATTGAAAACGATGGAATAATGTAAAATATTATTCCCCTAGTGTACATGGCCCGTCAAAAATGTCGGGGTTCGATATTTTGTTTAGACCAATCTTGCAGATGTGGATGACAAACAAATATATCCTTCCTGATAGTACTCGCGATTAAAATATTCTTGTACTTGTGCGCTAGTGAAACTCGTATCACAGATTAAAAGAAAAACGGACCGACCAACTTTTAATGTGTTCCATGAAATTGCCTCTGTAAGCGTGTAAGAACGTAAAAAAATTCTGCACAAAATGTACAAACTTATTTATATATTTATTTATAAATTTAAGGAGACACCTGGCTTTTTATTATATAAGTATGATTCGTTCTGTGCCATCATGTCCATGGGAAAAATTAACTTATGCGTCATGTTCTTGCGAAATTAACAGCTTTTTCGTTGAAAGCTGTAGAATTTGAAAGCCATCCTGCTTTAAACAGCAGCCATTGCACTGACAATCATCCTGTCTTAAGTTCTTAAGCGACTCATAGACGATCAATTTTATTGTCAATAAAATTGTCAATAATGAATATTGACAATTATATTGATCGTCTGTGGGTTTCATTGACGACCGTCAATTAATTGACTTAGTGGGTAAAAAAAAATTCTCATGAATATATTCAGTCAATGATATTGACAATTAAATTGATCGTCTATGGCCGCTTTACTGCACACAGCCTTGAGCGAAGTGTTGTGACAGAGACACGTCGGGGTTTGAATTCATAACGTAGTCGCCAGCTAAATTTTTAGTGCAAAAAATGCGAAGCTATTGTTATTTGAAACAATTTTACAGGTGCTAAAATACCCAAACTATATTAGCATCGAATTCTAATAATTGAAACTTATTCACAACTGCACTTAGCAGATTAATTCCCTTAATAATTTACGAGAAACAACGACCAATAAGAAAAGCTCGATATTTACTCAGCTTAAACTGGGCTTGCGCCTCCTACATTTTTCCTACAAAAGCTCTTATTTAGCATAAAATGAAGTGAGCATGCCAAACACAATCTATTGAACTTAGTGGCATAATTAACTTATTTTTAGCGGGGCCAGCACCACAGTCCATGGGCCCACCGAGCCAGACCCGAGATGAGTCGTGTTCATGCTGCATGCTTGATGTTATTGGATGGGCGTGAGAAATGCGCTTGAGGAAATGGCATGAGCTGCGGAAATGGGCTTCAGGTAATGGGATAAGCCGGGAAAATGCGCTTGATGCAATAGGATGAGTTATGAAAATGCGCTTGATGTAATGGTATGAGCTGGTAAAATGCGCTTGATGTAATGGTATGAGCTGGTAAAATGCGCTTGATGTAATAGTATGAGCTGATAAAATGCGCTTGATGTAATGGTATGAGCTGGTAAAATGCGTTTGATGTAATGGTATGAGCTGGTGAAATGTGCTTGATGTAATAGGATAGGCTGAAGAAATGCGTTTTAATGTAATGTACTTACATCACTGGTAAAATGTAGTTAATGTAATGTGCTTACATACTCTGGTAAAATGTAGTAAATGTAAGGTGCTTACATACACTGGTAAAATGTAGTTAATGTAATGTACTTGCACATACCGGTAAAATATAGTTAATGTAATGTACTTACATACTCTGGCAAAATGTAGTTAATGTAATGTACTTACATACTCTGGTAAAATGTAGTTAATGTAATGTACTTACATACTCTGGTAAAATGTAGTTAATGTAATGTACTTACATACTCTGGTAAAATGTAGTTAATGTAATGTACTTTCATACTCTGGTAAAATGTAGTTAATGTAATGTACTTACATACTCTGGTAAAATGTAGTTAATGTAATGTACTTACATACTCTGGTAAAATGTAGTTAATGTAATGTACTTACATACTCTGGTAAAATGTAGTTAATGTAATGTACTTTCATACTCTGGTAAAATGTAGTTAATGTAATGTACTTACATACTCTGGTAAAATGTAGTTAATGTAATGTACTTACATACTCTGGTAAAATGTAGTTAATGTAATGTACTTATATACACTGGTAAAATGTATTTAATGTAATGTACTTACATACTCTGGTAAAATGTAGTTAATGTAATGTACTTACATACACTGGTAAAATGTAGTTAATGTAATGTACTTACATACACTGGTAAAATGTAGTTAATGTAATGTACTTACATACACTGGTAAAATATAGTTAATGTAATGTACTTACATACTCTGGTAAAATGTAGTTAATGTAATGTTCTTACATACACTGGTAAAATGTAGTTAATGTAATGTACTTACATACTCTGGCAAAATGTAGTTAATGTAATGTACTTACATACTCTGGTAAAATGTAGTTAATGTAATGTACTTTCATACTCTGGTAAAATGTAGTTAATGTAATGTACTTACATACTCTGGTAAAATGTAGTTAATGTAATGTACCTACATACACTGGTAAAATATAGTTAATGTAATGTACTTACATACTCTGGTAAAATGTAGTTAATGTAATGTACTTACATACTCTGGTAAAATGTAGTTAATGTAATGTACTTACATACACTGGTAAAATGTATTTAATGTAATGTACTTACATACTCTGGTAAAATGTAGTTAATGTAATGTACTTACATACTCTGGTAAAATGTAGTTAATGTAATGTATTTACATACTCTGGTAAAATATAGTTAATGTAATGTACTTACATACTCTGGTAAAATGTAGTTAATGAAATGTACTTACATACACTGGTAAAATGTAGTTAATGTAATGTACTTACATACTCTGGTAAAATGTAGTTAATGTAATGTACTTACATACACTGGTAAAATATAGTTAATGTAATGTACTTACATACTCTGGTAAAATGTAGTTAATGTAATGTACTTACATACTCTGGTAAAATGTAGTTAATGTAATGTACTTACATACACTGGTAAAATGTAGTTAATGTAATGTACTTACATACTCTGGTAAAATGTAGTTAATGTAATGTATTTACATACACTGGTAAAATGTAGTTAATGTAATGTACTTACATACTCTGGTAAAATGTAGGTAATGTAATGTACTTGCACATACCGGTAAAATATAGTTAATATAATGTACTTACATACTCTGGTAAAATGTAGTTAATGTAAGGTACTTGCACATACCGGTAAAATGTGGTTAATGTAATGTACTTATGTTGGTAAAATGAGCTTTTATGTAGTGCGCTTGTGCAGGTAAAATGGCTTTAAGGCATGGACTAGGAGCACAAGGCTTCAGCTAGTTGATGCTGTGTTTTCCAAGTGCGTCACGCTTCTAATCAATTGCGCATTTATTTCTCATTTGAAGATTTTTCAGTCGACGCCTGTTAAAAATATCTTGTTAGCAGAAAAATGATCAAATGCTTGGAATTGATAATGCGGGCGTTTCTAATCAATTGAATTCATAAAACCCGGAGACATGCTAACTACAGCAGAGCTTCAGGTAAACAGTTCTGAAGTAAGAAGAGTGACAACTCAACCACAGATGCGATTCAGTTCTCTTTCTCCGTGCACGCCTAAAACAAGACGTTTACAGGACCTTAGGTCAGGACGATCTTCGTATTCTGAGAAATATCTTCGTTGATAGGCCAAACAGTTCAGATCTGTATACAAATTTAAGAAATTAGATCAGTTTGAATTTTTTCGCTGATCCATCAGAACACCATAAGTCTCTCAGATAAAAGCTGAAATTTTTTTTTGGCTTTAGGTTTATGGCAACAGAGCTGGAATAACGGCCGTACATCTGTAAGACTTGATAGTTCACCACTGATAAACGTAGATAACTTAACACGGATTCAATCAGCGAACACAACAATGAACACTACATGCGAACTGAAAAACTAGACGTAACGGAGGATCGAGGTTTATCTCACTCTATCAGACAGGACACCGACACAAGCATCGTGTATCTTCTTTTTTCTTTAGTATTGTGTGGAGACTATTTTGAAAAGTGATCTACCTCACCTTACATCACCGTGGCTCGCCGTGTTTCGTCGCGCCACACTGTACCTCACGGTGCTCCACCCTGCCTCATCACACCGCACTCGACCTCGCCGTGATCCATCGTACCTCACTGTGCCTCGCAGTGATTCATCGTACCTCACCATACGTCTTGGTGCTCACTGTACCTTACGGTGCTCCACCGTGCCTCATCATACCTCAATGTACCTCGCCGTGACTCACCATACCTCATCACATGCCTCGGCGTTTCATTGTACTTCACGGTACCCCACTGCATTTTACCGAGCCGCGCGCGTTACCTTTCCGTAATGAAAAAAAACATCTCGTGATGGTGTACTTGATTATACTTAACACACTATAGGAGGGCGCAACTCAACGCAATGTGCCTCACTGTAAAACTACGTACTTTACTGTACGTAGTTTACTTTACTGGAATGTTCCTCACGTAGGGTCGGAGATCTGGAGAAACTACAGGTTGAAGCGTCCATACAACGCAGTAATGAGCAAATAAACTTCATGGGTAAATAAACTGTTCTGGAAGCATACAAAAAATGTTACTCTAGTTCGATACTATAGTAGCACGCGTACTGACGCTTGAAACTGAGCCGTACACTAAATATGCGGTGTTCAATTGTTGGTCTAATTTCACATTCTGATGCAACATTACGAGGTTTTCCTGACAGTAATGTGAAGGCTACACCTGATCTGACGCAAATAGGGAGGGTTTATCCGTTTCCACAACAGTGAAGACCGACGGAATCAAAGTGGGTAGATGCGTTATCTCTTCAGTAAAGAGTTCCTGGAGAAAAAATCGCTAATCCATCATTCATTTCACAGCTATCAGTCAAGTATAGAGTGGGTGAGGGGACAGTATAGGCTTCCTTTACTCAGAATGGGACACATTTGACAGTCACCATGGGCGTGAAAATGAAGCGTCAGGTACATTTGACAGTCACCGTGGTCGCCACATCGAAGCATCTGGTATATCACAGCACTGCCCCACTCTCCTCTCCTCTTTAAATCACTCCTAATATGTTCCAGCGGAAGTTATGGTGGGAAGCCTGTCGTAAAGATGTGGCTCGTAAGTCAATGAGGTGATGCTTGCTCGCTTGTTTTATCGGTGCTGGCCGTGATGAAGCCGACAGTGGCTCCCCACCGCAGCTGTGCGAGGTTTGTATGTTAATTTATGCAAATTTGTTCGTGTTGAGGCTGCGCCTAGAAGTGCTTACAGCTCTACGATAGGTGATGATAATGCCCGTTAAACTTTAATGGTCAGTAATGGGTTCGTAACACTGATATTTCGAGATCTTATGTGGTCGCGAATCATAGGACTCAACCCCATACACTACACCACAATCGTTATCCTCCACATGAGGTTCTGGTATTTGTAGTAAAAGCAATAGCTTCTGTTTTGTCCTGCAAGACAAACGAAGCCATAAAAAATGGGAAAAAATCCCGTTCAGCCCTTTTTTCCAACCAAGAGTAGAGATATTCCGTGTAATGAAACAAATTGAATTATTTCCTTTTAACAGGTATACAGATACCTGAAATTAAAAAATATTAACAAGTGTATGCAAATAAACATTCAAGTATTTTAGAATGATTTAACCTCAATGTGTGGTAAATTCATACCTGCAGAAGGAAAATGTAAATTTTCGCAGACAGTATAATTCCTATGCTAATTTAGATGATAGTAGACGGTAGAACAGACGATGAATTCCATTAGAAAAATCAACCTCGTCAGGCTGAGCAGTGTTGGCAGTCCACGGTTTGTAAACTTGCTGTTGTTGCTTTGCATTCGTTCGCTTCAGTAAAATTTACATTTGTACTAACTTCAAATACAAGCAACCAAAAGGTACCTACACGTTTTGGTGAAGTTAGAAAGAAACAGCATTTAGTGGACACTGATATTTCAATTCTGACTTTACCGACTCCGATTTCATTTTGCTCTTAATAATAAAAACAAATTCATTATATCCCCACCGGTGTTTTAATCGTGAAAGCAATAAATGAGCTGTAGGCCCATAAACTTGTAAAATTTCCAGCGCGTGTAAATAACTCATGGTTCAGAACCTGCAACGGATCAGCCACAAGAGGCCAAGCCTTCTGAATAATTTCCGCCTTCAAGGGCTACAGTTTTTGCCAGAGTTTGAATGCCTAATTCCAGTGAGCTTAAAAATGCTAAGAAAACTTGACGACCATCGAAAGTGAATTGGCGTTCCAGTACAGAAATACTCATGGATGAATTGGATTTCTACTAGCAAAAAACAACAAATTAAATTTTGTTACGCTGAACTTCTTTCACTACCCTGTGATAAATTAATTTTATAAAGCTGGACCATTGGCCAAATGTTCTTAAAATCCGATATGAATTCCCAATTGAAATAAAATAAAGCCCCGGGGAACTTGTTATTGGATTGTATTTTGTCTTTTCCTAATTTTTTCCTTTGAGCTAAATTGAGTGCGTTGAGTTGCTGTAAAAACAGACCTCTATTGCTTGCCTCACTAACATGATTTACTCACTTTAGAATTAACATGGTTTAGATTATTTACATTGAATTCCCTAAGGGAGTGTTATTGACCCGGCTAATCCAAGTAAACGATTTTTGCTTATTGAGATTCGAGCAAAGCTATTTCGAATAATTGAATATAATTTTCGCAGTTGTTAACTGACCTGGGTGAAAACTTACTTCTTCCGCCTGTCAAGCAGTACGACATGAATTTCAGATCGGAACCTCAACAGTATTGTGGAGGTCCATGTTGATCGGATAATTATTCTTGAACTACCGACTACGAGTATCAATACTGACAGCATACACACACCCACACACACACACAACGCCACGGCCTTCCTCCGAAGAATTTTTTTTATGAAAATCAAACAATAATGTTGCTTATTCTATACAGCTTGATGCTCCGAGTGTACAGGGTGATCGGTAAATGATTGCTCGCAAGTACATTGAATTTTTCACGGGCATACTCAAAGATTTAAAAAGATTATCAACGATTTACCCAGGTGCCCAAATGTGTTATGTGGATATTCAATGATTACTGGTTGAATTCCATGTTTGGATGGTCATTCATAGTCTTGAGATATGCGACGATAAACTGCTCTTACATTCCAAATGTCTCTCAAGCTCAGTTTTGCTGAAGGTTTGATGTGAACCAAGTCATGGATGGAGCAAACGGCGGAAGAGGTTTTAACAACAAGAAGCAACGTTTAAGAAGGAATATGCTACCCATAAGAACTTCAAGACAAAGTAGAACAATTTTGTAAAATTGGTCTATCTGAATCTCGCAATAGGGAACATTGTTTTCATTAATACTGCCTACTCCGTCAAAACTGAACACGTTCTCCTTTCAAGTAAGAGCTATAAATTGTTTATAGTTTCAAAACGAACGTTTGCATTGCACATTCTTTACACTTTAAATTTCTCTATTTTGGAGTTAGGTTGACATCGAAAGGAAATTCCATCTATATAAATAAACATGAAAAAGGATGAAAATTTGTTAAAGGTTAATAAAAAAGAAACTGATGGATTATAAGGAAAATCTTAATACAGCTGTAAATACACTTAAATTCAATCATAATGTACAGCATTTGGGTGAGAGGGATTAGGAGACCAGTACAACTTTATTTCTGGCCAAACTTAGAGCATTTTGTAGGCAGCTACTTTAATATACAGTTGAAGAACACTTCCATCTATCGAGAATGTCTAATAAATAATATTGGTCTGGCGGTAACCGTCAGCAAAAGTTAATGAAATTCCGTGTTATGCATGCAAGATTTTGGAATCACCGACCCTCGTATGTATGTATTTTCGAAAAAGACAACGATAGTGGGACTGATTGTAAAATGCTTTTGTAATGTAAAATGCTTGCATAGTCCTCAGGATCTATGTTTCTAAAAAGATGGAGCAGCATTGCATATTTTCAATGTCTTTTGTAATCCAGCGCTACTTATTCTCAGTTGAATAGTGATAATCTAAGGGCAGCAATAACCCACAAAATCAATGATTTGGACGGACTTCCAACTGATTTTAAAACTGCGGTGGCAATAAAGATCGCAACTCAACTCCTGATAAGAAATTTAAACCATCTTAAATCTGAATAGCTTTTAGTGTACAAGTCTGTTGACAATTTTTTCTTGCACCATTACAGGTATCTCTTTTAATGTCATCTGAATTCATTACATTCCACATCTTATTATGTTCGTTGCATTGGTTATCCTGATTCTTGTGTAACTATTTTTTGGAAAAAAGCCTTCATTAAATCGCCAATTGTAAGAGTTCGTATGAGCAAAATAATAATGAAAATTTTAAATTTTGACCTTTATTCGAACCAAAATCAGAGTAGGGAATTCTACCCTTTGTTATTATTGAAAGCAGGATATTGAATTTTGCTTTATGACATTTCTGGGCGTAGAACGCAGATGGTAACAACCACACAAGCTGGCGAGCAGACCTTCAACCAAACAAGTCTATCGGAATGTCAAGTTAAATGTGTACCAGGCCGCTCGTCACTCTTTGGGTCAGGTCACCAATGCTGGGTTAAACAAAGATGAAACACCTGCGTCAAATGTTATTAAAAATTAAGTTAATAATCTAATACATAAATTAATATTCCCCCGTAAATTATATTGAGCGTAATTTCGATGAACAATAATAGGGTGAGAGGGATTATGAAACCAGCACATTTTTGAGTTGGAAGAGCATTCCTATTTTTCATCTGCAGTGGAGAAGCGCACTTCCATTTATCAAAAATGTTCATCAAACAAGACTTTCAATATTTCTCTGACAGTAACCCTTACGAATTGCACCCACGACCACTGTAATCTGTGAAGGTTGCTGTCTGAGTTGCACTGGGAAATTTTGGTGTGGGGAGTCCTTATTTTTCAAAGTATACAAGGCTTTTGTGGCTGATCTCGTTAATGTGAAATACTTGAGGGTACTGCTGTTCGATGATTGTCGAATTCCACTCCTATCTTGACCACGACGCTCTATGGTTCTAACAATATGATGCAGACATCCACTCTGAGTCAAGCGCGACGTGTTTCCATAACAAGTTTCAAAAATCTAATTGAGGGCAGCCGTAGCTCAAGCCTATGCCCCACGGCACATTTGTCAAATGACCAGGACGAACTACTAAATGAGAGTTCAAAACTTCTGACTGAGATTGGCGGGCGCAGTTAGCCAAAACAATTAGATTTTTAAAACCGATAAAAGTGAACGTTTCGACCAACTAGCAGTGGTCATTCTCAACACTGCAAAAGTTAAGATTACAAATCAGTCATCATTCAGAAAATCCAATGGTAAAAACAAACATGAAATTAGAAACATTTGCTACCAAACAAAATTAGGAATTTACTATTTGCTACCAAAATTATGTAGGCAGACTGCATATCATTCAGCTTTGGCTTTAGTCTATAAATGTAAAGAGATTCTAATATTCTGAGTTCTATTGGGTTACTTCCTCAGCCTAATACTTCAAAATCAGATAGTCTAACAGGCAGGTCGCATTTTTCTGCATGTGTGCGTATTGCAGAGTGAGAAGGTGCTGATAAAAGGTTATTAGTACGGCAATACGCACACATGCAATACGCTCACTCTGCAATACGCACACATGCAGAAAAATGCGACCTGCCTGTTAGACTATCTGATTTTGAAGTATTAGGCTGAGGAAGTAACCCAATAGAACTCAGAATATTAGAATCTCTTTACATTTATAGACTAAAGCCAAAGCTGAATGATATGCAGTCTGCCCATCCCCTACAAATAGTAAATTCCTAATTTTGTTTGGTAGCAAATGTTTCTAATTTCATGTTTGTATTTACCATTGGATTTTCTGAATGATGACTGATTTGTAATCTTAACTTTTACAGTGTTGAGAATGACCACTGCTAGTTGGTCGAAACGTTCACTTTTAATCGATTTTATCATCTAATTAGTACAAAATGAGTCTAAGCGTTCTGTCATCAGTTTTCCTATTTTTAATTAAGATCCAAGAATTGGAACTTTGACTTCTTTAAAGATTTTTAAAACCTACTGAACAAATGCATCCAACATACCATACATTGAATATGTTCAATAAATATTTGTGTCGTGATTAGTTTCCCTTTCATTAACGTTAAAAATTGCTACATCGATTGTCCTTCTTGTTCAACCAATTTTCGAGAAATGTTCTTCTAAGCACGGATTTTAGTTACAGATTGTGTCCGTACACTAAATCAGATTGCATCCGATTGTATCAATACAGAGTGCGAGAAAGCTAAATTTGCCCTATAAAAGGGTCAAAATTAGGGTAGCAAAAGTCACGCTTTTTCAAAACTGAAAACAGGGTGCTAAATTTTACTCTATGTTGTTACGAAAAGCAAAACGTGGAAATTGACATGCAAATAAACAGCCACGCGAGCGTTCAAGCATTCTTACATACAAGGATACACGTCAAGAGTTTTATTAGTGTACGAAAACAGATTGCAATTCGAAAAACAACAGAAATTCGCTGTCATTAAGTAGTTTCTAGGCATCAAGATTACAGGGTAGGAGTGTAAGAATAGACAGACCAACCAATCAAGGGACAAACTGTGTGTTATCATACAAGGGAATAAAACATTAGCAGCACATATGCCAGGGAAAAATATTTAAAACGCAGATTAAACAGGGTGCAATTTCCAAAATTCATTTTTGACCTATAAAATTTACAGTCATACATATAATAAAATACAGTTGCTGCTTGTTTGGTTGGTCTGTCTCTTTGTCCCGCTTTTAATGATGTTTAATGACCGTATCTGTGAAACGAGTTTTACAAGTACAAAAGTACAAGAATATTTTAATCGCAGGTACAATAAGGATAGACATGTATTCATTTGTCATCCACATCTGGAAAATTTATTTTGGGAAAATTTCGAATTCCTTCATTTTCGACGGACTGTGCACACTAATTAACGTCATATTTCGAACAAGAATAAGAACTTCCTCTACAACATAAGTAGAACTGAGGTGAAATGGAGGATTAAAGTCCAAACGATAGTTACGAACGAAGAAAAGTCCTGTCATTTATCATCCAACGAGCCACCTTTAATTTATACAAAATTTTGAGTTGTTTTTAGCAAATTGAAAAAATAGCAATATGAAACTGCTAAACGAAAAAGTGTAAGGCATAGCTCTGTAAAATAACTCCGAAATAGCGTTCTGAAATATCTGGATTAAACAGCTGCAAAGAATAACTGCGTGAAATGGCTTCAGCTGCTAAAAGGACGCATATTCGTAGCGGATCTGTTCATTAATTTGTAGTGCAGCTGTCGCTCCAGATATTTACGTTATTTAACATCATAAATACGTTCAATAACATCGACAGCAAAATTTGTGTTCCCTTGCTAAACCACACAATTGGTGTACGGAGGGCCGACACCGGCGTGCAACCGTCACGGCTCATCTGAAATGATATTCTTTCCATGCAGCAGCGGCGTTTTCATTCCATTTTTCATCCAAGGATTTTTTGCAACTATAATTATTATGCGGACATCTGCAAATGTTTGAAATTAAAAGCTGGGTAAAAATAAAATGGTAGCAGGGTTAATTACGAGTACATTTGCTGTACTGCAGCAAGTGCTACGAAATCATTCTGCGGCTGGGAAGGAGACATAAAATTATACATGGGTCTTCATTGAAAATTATACAGATTAAGTGTCAGCTTAACTCTCCAAACACGGGCATTTTGAATCATAGATTCGTATAAACGGCTCAAATTGAACATTCGTGACAAAAACGAAATAAAGTCACGTCAAAAAAAAAGCCCAACATGTGAGGCGGTTGGTTGACGAGAACGGAAGAAGTAACAACACACCTCCCATGTCGTAATTTCCATCGTCGTTTTTAACGACTTATTCTCTTCCATTTCAAATTTTGCAAGCCCTCGATGCATGTTTAGAGCAGTTCTGCAGCCCGCAGTACTCGTCTTCACTCGAGTTACTTTCAGATCTTTTTTCGAGTAGCATGCTTAGGGAGCTCTTTGCGGTTTCCATTCTTCCTGTCTATGCTTCGCTTCTCAGGAGCCTGAAGCCGGGAAGCGTTCGATGCGACGTGGAGGAGCAGGTCCGCTGGAGTAGCAAGGGCCATAGTTCATTTATTGATCTGACCGTAATGACGGTGTTTCGTAGGAAGCATCTTCTCCTATGCGGGGTGTAAGCGCTTCTTCAATTCGCCACGTACCGTCGACGGCAGCCTGTCGCAGCGGTTTATTCAGGACGTTTGATTTCCTTCGTAAGGACCGCGGCGCACGGAAATTAGCGCTGCCTGCATGCGTTGCCGCTACATGCGGGCCTCAAGCAACTTTTGATCACTAAATACATCCAAAGGAAAAACCGTGTAATTACTTGCGTGCTCCGCTCGCTGACAAATGCTATGCGTAATTGCGATAATATTCAGCGTTGAGGAATGGAAAAATTATACGCTGCATTTTACAAAATTCGATGTGTTTGGAGATGAATTCTGTAAAGAGTGAATTAAAATGACAAATTGAATTTATTCGTATATTAACTACGAGAATTAAGACGGAAGTGTGTATTTTATGTGGGGAAAATTCGTCGAGATCCTGAAATATCTTCAAAACAGTTCGCAATTGAAATATTTTCGGAGTAAAATCATTAAGCAAAGTAATCGCACTGTGCAATTTGTGTGCGAAATATTTCGTGGTGCAAGTATTAAGTGTAGCAAATCGGCAGGCTTTTAAAATGATCTCAATTTTCCATCAGATTAACAGAATGGTTTCGATGGCCAATAATTTCCAAAATATAGCAATTAATGAACCTATCAATAGAGCAAGAAATTTCTGCACTTATTTGAATATTTTAATTTCGAAAATTCCAAGAAGCTGAGCGGGTTAACATCGCTCCAGACCACGTAACAGCGAGGGAATAGCAGCTTAATATTAACACGAGCCTCTTGCCAATTTAATCTTACGCGCACTCTTGGTTCCTCGGCTCTTTGGAGCGGGAACTGCAAGGGCAAGTCAATGATAAGCGATCAGATCGTAGTGATCTTATTCACCCGTCTTCACACCGTCGCCTCACGTCGAAATGTGAGGAGTGCTCGCTTAACGTTAGAGTTGAGGCTGGAGAGTTATATTTATGTTGCCTCCCGTCAATGTAAATGAGAATTATGGCAGGACTTGCAGTGGCGCACCAGACTGCCTCCCGTCAATGTAAATAAGAATTATGGCAGGACTTGCAGTGGTGCACCAGACTGCCTCCCGTCAATGTAAATAAGAATTATGGCAGGACTTGCAGTGGCGCACGAGACTGTCACTCGTCAATGTAAATGAGAATTATGGCAGGACTTGCGGTGGCGCACGAGACTGCCCCCCGTCAATGTAAATGAGAATTATGGCAGGACTTGCAGTGGCGCACGAGACTGCCCCCCGTCAATGTAAATAAGAATTATGGCAGGACTTGCAGTGGCACAGGAGACTGCCTCCCGTCAATGTAAATGAGAATTATGGCAGGACTTGCAGTGGTGCACGAGACTTCCTCCCGTCAATGTAAATAAGAATTATGGCAGGACTTGCAGTGGTGCACGAGACTTCCTCCCGTCAATGTAAATAAGAATTATGGCAGGACTTGCAGTGGCGCACGAGACTGCCTCCCGTCAATGTAAATAAGAATTATGGCAGGACTTGCAGTGGCGCACGAGACTGCCTCCCGTCAATGTGAATGAGAATTATGGCAGGACTTGCAGTGGTGCACGAGACTTCCTCCCGTCAATGTAAATGAGAATTATGGCAGGACTTGCAGTGGTGCACCAGACTGCCTCCCGTCAATGTAAATGAGAATTATGGCAGGACTTGCAGTGGCGCACGAGACTGTCACTCGTCAATGTAAATGAGAATTATGGCAGGACTTGCAGTGGTGCACGAGACTGGCTCCCGTCAATGTAAATGAGAATTATGGCAGGACTTGCAGTGGCGCACGAGACTGCCTCCCGTCAATGTAAATAAGAATTATGGCAGGACTTGCAGTGGCGCACGAGACTGTCACTCGTCAATGTAAATGAGAATTATGGCAGGACTTGCAGTGGCGCACGAGACTGCCTCCCGTCAATGTAAATAAGAATTATGGCAGGACTTGCAGTGGCGCACGAGACTGCCTCCCGTCAATGTGAATGAGAATTATGGCAGGACTTGCAGTGGTGCACGAGACTTCCTCCCGTCAATGTAAATAAGAATTATGGCAGGACTTGCAGTGGCGCACGAGAATGCCTCCCGTCAATGTAAATGAGAATTATGGCAGGACTTGCAGTGGCGCACGAGACTGCCTCCCGTCAATGTAAATGAGAATTATGGCAGGACTTGCAGTGGTGCACGATACTGCCTCCCGTCAATGTAAATGAGAATTACGGCAGGACTTGCAGTGGTGCACGAGACTGCCTCCCGTCAATGTAAATGAGAATTATGGCAGGACTTGCAGTGGCGCACGAGACTGTCACTCGTCAATGTAAATGAGAATTATGGCAGGACTTGCGGTGGCGCACGAGACTGCCCCCCGTCAATGTAAATGAGAATTATGGCAGGACTTGCAGTGGCGCACGAGACTGCCCCCCGTCAATGTAAATGAGAATTATGACAAGAATTGCAGTGGCGCACGAGACTGCCACTCGTCAATGTAAATGAGAATTATGACAAGAATTGCAGTGGCGCACGAGACTGCTCCCCGTCAATGTAAATGAGAATTATGGCAGGACTTGCAGTGGCGCACGAGACTGCCCCCCGTCAATGTAAATGAGAATTATGACAAGAATTGCAGTGGCGCACGAGACTGCTCCCCGTCAATGTAAATGAGAATTATGGCAGGACTTGCAGTGGCGCACGAGACTGCCCCCCGTCAATGTAAATGAGAATTATGACAAGAATTGCAGTGGCGCACGAGACTGCCACTCGTCAATGTAAATGAGAATTATGGCAGGACTTGCAGTGGCGCACGAGACTGCCCCCCGTCAATGTAAATGAGAATTATGACAAGAATTGCAGTGGCGCACGAGACTGCCACTCGTCAATGTAAATCAGAATTATGACAAGAATTGCAGTGGCGCACGAGACTGCCACTCGTCAATGTAAATGAGAATTATGACAAGAATTGCAGTGGCGCACGAGACTGCCACTCGTCAATGTAAATGAGAATTATGACAAGAATTGCAGTGGCGCACGAGACTGCCACTCGTCAATGTAAATGAGAATTATGACAAGAATTGCAGTGGCGCACGAGACTGCCACTCGTCAATGTAAATGAGAATTATGACAAGAATTGCAGTGGCGCACGAGACTGCCACTCGTCAATGTAAATGAGAATTATGACAAGAATTGCAGTGGCGCACGAGACTGCCTCCCGTCAATGTAAATGAGAATTATGGCAGGACTTGCAGTGGAGCATGAAAATCCCTCAAGTAATATAAATGAAGCACACAATACGACTTAAAGTAATGCGTTAGTTTAAAACAAAGTCAAGTGACTATGAACTCGAGCCATGTAAGGACGTTTTTACGCGGTATAAAATTGTTTTAAAAATTGAAACCTAAAGTAAATTTCATTGCCTCTTTAAAGATTTTATCGACGAAGAGTCAGCTATTTTCTTTGTTGAATGTTTGAGGTGAATGTGCTGTCTTGCTGAGTACAAGTTTCCGTTCGTTCATGCTTCGCTAAGAAATTTGAAACAAAAAGTTCGTTGGTATTCATTTTTGCTGTAGATTAAATTCCAGAGAGTTCGATGCATTTCTGTTTTAATTTCTCTAAATATTGAACTAAATTTTTTAAGTATCGTTTTTATTTTAAGGTGTTTCTAGACGTTAACTAAAATTCATTTTCTCAGATTTCTGAAGCAGTGTGGAGAACGAATCGTGAAATTGATTAGATTGTTATCTAAGGCCTCAGAAAAATAACATTCATGGCTTCATCCCAGATTTAATGGTTTCTTTTATTTTCTATGGAAATTGGGAATCTAAACATTAGGGCGAGGCATTGCATGAACATTCGAAGGATCTCAAACCTCATTGCACTGATGAATTCATGACTCAATTTGAATTTTATATTTAATAAAGCTTTATTTTTAGCTTGTTTACCTAGTCTGTCACAGTCATGCCACACCATGTAAATTAAATCCCTTAACACTACATCATAATCCACACTTCATTTTTGTAAGGCAATTCATTTGAATTTGCTGAAAATTATTTTTATGTTTATCCTGAATAAAAATTAATGAATCTGAAAAAGAAAGGCTTGACCCTTAAGCCGTTCATTTAAATACTGTTTTGACGGGCGCATGAATTATACTTAGCTCTAACACATGATAAAAATACCGCCGTTATTTATGACTACGTGAGTACACTAGTATTCACATAATGCATTAACTAATCTAAAATGAGGTGAATATTAACTAACCTATTTTTTACTAACCTAATATTAACTAACCTAATTTTAACCAGCCTAATATTAACTAATCAAGTATTTACCAACCTAAAATCAAGCGAATATTATATAACCTTAAATTAACTAGCCTAAAATCAGGCTAATATTATATAACCTTAAATTAACTAACCCAAAATCATGCAAATATTATATAACCTTAAATTAACTAGCCTAAAATCAGGCTAATATTATATAACCTTAAATTAACTAACCCAAAATCATGCAAATATTATATAACCTTAAATTAGCTAACCTAAAACCAGGCTTATATTTATAGGAAATCTTAACGAGTCAAGCCTATTGAGTTTATTAATTAGTTTCTATACTTAAGCTTACATTACACATACAGTATGTGTCTAGTTTATTGCTGGTAGATATTTACATCTCGACTAGACCATGGAGTTTATTGTTCTACGTTTTCAATAAACACTGTGATCTAGTTGAGTTTTAATTTTATTTCTGTTATAATAACCGTGGAAATCTTCAATTTGTCGTATCATATCCACTTTATGCGACTAAGATATAAAAACACAACATATTTTGTAATTTTAGTGTTGAGTTTGACAAGCGAGAGCTCTAACATTTACACTGACAAGCCCTAAATGAAAACTAACTTTTTGAACAGAATACAACATGGTTCGGATTATTTTTTTCAACCTTCATGATAGAAATAGTTCTTCAAATTGTTACCGAGAGGATATTCTGTTCTTTCCCTGAGAAATACGTTCTGTTTAAATTCCCGCTTTAAGAAATATTTTTCTTCTGGAATTATTCCGTACTTTGGTGTGTCATCATTCTATCACCATTAAAACATATTCAAAACAAAAGTAGACGAACAAATTCAAATTTTAACCAAACGATTTTAAAGTAAGTACGGAGAGTCATTTTACACTCGTCTTCGAAGACAACACTTACTCAAAATGCTCGTACACAAAACGAGCTGGTCTAATACCTAATACCCAATGTCCGGTTATAAGCTCCTTTAAAGACATGTTGAATCCTCAAATTGCCGAACAATTTTACGCGCATAAATTAAATAGTTCTCTAAATATCCAACGCACTAATTTTTTTACGGTGATCGTAATCTCAAAAACATGTACGGGGCTCAACAAATCTAAAGAGTCTGTACGAGAGAGAATGCCTTGAAGAAACAGGCACGCCCCAAATGTAAACACATACCTGAAAACAGCTGCTAAAGTACGTTTACGAATAAATCCTGTTTACTCCTTTCGAGTGAACAGGAGTTACTGGAAATGGCTTATTTCGAGTAACTATAGTTCAAACTCATGAATATGACGTAAAGATTCGTTTGTTAAAACACGAAATGAAGTGTTTCATATGGAACGTCATCTTACAAACAACACGCAATGAAGGTCTCAATTTTGAATTCATGATATCCTGTCAAGAATTTTTTGCAAGTCTTGCCTTAAGTGCATTAGCTGCGGCCCGGTCCGCAAAAAACAGTGTCCCGCCCCAAATATAAACAAACGATCCCCCTAATAAATCTTATTACTCTCCGAATTATCGTTTGCCATCCGTTTCATTCGTTTGCACAGGTGTGAGAATTTGATTACTGTATGTACAAGAATGACCGGAAAATGGATCATTTCGTACTTTTTGCGTCAGATAGAGTACTAAACTCATCCGTAAGAGAACGAACTGGTATTCTATCCAATTAAAGAAGCGGTAGGTACCACCTGCACAGCCTTATCCTATCGTAAAGATAAGGCCCTCAAAGAAGTGTCCTTACGGTTGTTTACTCAGAGGCATTTAAGATAAATTAGGTTGTAAATACTTATAAAGTCCTAAATAAAACTGCCACCCACACTGTTATAGCCAGCACATCTTCAAATTCGCCAGACGTCCATAAATTTCAACACAAATAATACATTTTGGCACATTTAAGGTGCCCTATTAGTTCTCTGCGCTAATGTTTAGAATATCATTAATTCTTTCGTAAAGTTGAGGTGACGTGTAAAGCAAAAGTTGAAGTAGCAGGAGGCGTGCCATGACATAGCATTAATATTTAGTTTCGAACTGTCCAATATAAATTTTCTTATCTCCCTGACTTAGCTACTTCAATACCTGAAAATGATTTTCAGAATTCATACAGTTCTCAATTGGCATTACATTGTCTCTTGCTGCCGACTATTCACAGATATCGCAAAAAATCGTCGGACAAAAATAAACTAATTACTTCTGCATTTCCGCTTGCAAAAGAACATTGGCAAGTCTTTATAATCATCTAATATTGGGTGTACCTAATTAGGCCTCTATTTATGCGGCGTAATAAGAGAAATACATGAAATCGTTCTCTTCATGAAGTAGTTTGTTACACTCGGTCTTCATTGTACTTATATATACTACGCCTAAATAGGGAAACAAACGAAAAATGGCGATGAGCTCTCTCTCATTTTTCTTGACTATACTTTGTGTCCGAGGTTGTAACAGTGATGTGGTGGTAAACTTTGTGGTAAGCATTGCAAGTTTTGGAGCAAATCTTGGATCAATCATCCCCCAAATTTCAACTTTGGTCGCTACATTTGCGCACAAATGGTGTGTTCGCTTAATTATTTCGTATTTTTTACAGTTAACATCAGGAGCTATAACTGCAACTCATATAATGTTGAATGAATCATAACTGAAAATGTTTAGGCTATAATTGAACCCCATATTCTAAGCAACCGTTGACGAATGCTGCTCCTTACATGAGTCAGTTTTACAGCGTGGAAATTGTCAACAAGTCCATTAAGATTCACTTATGAACAATCTGTTAGGTTTTTTCAGACATAAAATCCCTAGCAACTGCTTAAAATCGTTGTTATAGGAGAAATTCACGGTTATTTTCATCAAATCAAAACGTACCTATTCGTTCTTGTTTCAAGAATTTGTCTTTTTTTCAAAAACTCCATTTACGTTGAGCGCAGCTACAACATCAGCAACCTCATCCCGTATCTGACGTCTTCTTCCAGTAGTGCTTGCCTGCCCATGAAAACGAGGCAAAAATTCTTCCTTTGAACTCAATGATGAACTGAATGAAGCCTTGTCGCATCTTCTCACCTTCTGTGAACTCGTGCATCTCGGAGGCGCTTTTGGCGTGGACCCAGATGGTCAGACGAGCAATGGAGACTGCAGCAGCGGCGCTTATTTTCTTCAGTAAATATACTTTTGATGCTTATCCAATTTACGCGATCGATCACAGTTATCAGGCAAGGAAGCCGATCGACGAAAACTGCCGATAATTTCTTTGCGGTTGCCAGCGCTTGAAGGAGGGATCTTTTGACGTGGTTCGGGCACGACGTCGGCTTACAGATGACGACCTCAGACGCTTTGGGGGAGAGCATCTGCTGACCTGCTGGGATCTGACCATCCTCTGCAAAGTCCTTGGTTCTTCCAGTAGTAACTATCTAAATATTACTAACCTAAATTAGTATCTTTTTGATTTCAGTTGTAACTAACCTAAGTTAATAACAATTTAATTTTATTTGTGACTGACTCTAGTTAATTTCTTTTTAATTTCAGTTGTAACTAACCTAAATTGATATCTTTTTCAAAATAGCCGATCAGTGTTGTTGGTCTTCTTAGTACCAAATAATATTTCGCTACCCTAGGCCAGTAGAACTTCAATACTCGGTGTACGAAGTTTGTCAACAAAAGTCTGAAATTATGAACCTATGAGTAAACTTTAGCATTGATTGATTTCCCACCAAATCCATCGTCAAGTGACTTCACTCAGAATCAAGACTTTGCCTGCTGCTACGGATAGTGGGTTTGTTTCGGGCTAAAGCCATTTAACAAAACATGTGCACTGACCGCTCTATGAAATAGGGGCGAGGCAGAGAACACTTGATCAGTCAAATTTAAATTCGGTGCTAATCGTTTTCTTTGAGTCTTCCTAGTTGAATCCAATACTAGTTCGTGTCATTGGGGCGTACTGCCAACATGCGACGCTACTTAACACTATTTATACTTCATGGGAAAAAATGCGTCAAAAGAGGCCTGATTTGTGGAAGACCAACAGCTGAATTTTACTCCACGACTACGTGCCATGTCACTGGTCTCTGCTCGTTCCGAAAGCATTGGCTATGAACAGAACAGTCGTTTTTCCCCACCCCATAACTGACTAGATTTAGCCCTTCCAGACTTGTTTGCGTTTTGTTAAACTAATTTCTTTGAGAACACTCCGATTCCAAAAAGAAGCAGATATGCGGGGAAAGTCGCACTTTTAGTTATAGTCATTACAGAAAAAATTACGCAAAACACGCGAGCAACGGAAAAATGATGTGATGTAAGCAGCAAGCAGCTGGCGGTACTTTGAAGAGGGTAAGCAAATGAAAAGTTGCAAGTTTAGTAACAAGAATTCTGCGACAAAAATTTGGTCATTTTTTAAAACGGACACAACTGGTAGAAATGATTATTTGGGATCGGTTACCATTTGAAAATTATTTGCTGGTCATGTATGATTGTAAATATTATGAAATGTTGACGGCTGATATAAAAAAGCTAATATCGAGACAGAACCAGATGGCCAGTGCAGCGATAATGATATTAATCAATCAATCACGTGCAAGCACTGTTCATCGAAACCCGACTGGAACAATGACAGGACATCTAAGCGTACGATACAAGAGCCACCAAATGTGGATCAGTGGATCAATTTTCAGCATTAATTCGCTTATTAGTCACGTCCAAAAATAGCACACTCTGGCGCAAACAAAACGAGCACAGAATTTCGCATTCCAAGTGAATTCATGGTTACGATTTAAAATTTTCCCGCCAATTTCTGGCAGCACAAATGAATAGCAGAAAGAGAGCAGAATGCTCCTGATGCAGAACTTGAGGTTTATGAACCGAGTTTCGGGGCACTGGAACGTCATAACCATGCTGAGCGCTGATGATTAGGTGCACAGAAAGACAGTTTGAGAACATGCGCGTGAGTGAAGTTAATGAGCATGGCTGAGCACCATAGGCAAAAAATTGATGTGCGACATAAAAAAACTTTTACACGAGGATGGTTGCCGCCGGGAGCGATCTCTGAGGCAAGGCTGAGTAGCAACAGCAGGGGGAGCAGTAATTCATGGATGGTACGCAGTGATCAACCCACAATCACCAAGAGTCTATTGATTGTAGAGGCCAATCAGGCACGTCAGTTGAGAGTTTTGTGCGGCAACTCAGCGATCGCAAAGCGTTTATCGCATGCCGAGGGCAATCATGGGATTGCCGAAACTTATCA
This sequence comes from Morinoia aosen, assembly GCA_030386875.1. Classification (NCBI taxonomy): domain Eukaryota; kingdom Metazoa; phylum Arthropoda; class Malacostraca; order Amphipoda; family Talitridae; genus Morinoia; species Morinoia aosen. The sequence continues at coordinate 29,196,977 of CM059567.1, read as the reverse complement.
GCGTGTAATCTTTGTCAACTTCGGGCCACTGATCACTCACGCACAAGTAGGCATGCCTGCGTGCATGAATCTGAGCCTTGGCGATTAATGTACACCTTAAGTTCTTCTACTGAGCTCATCATTTTCAATCAAGTGTTAAAATGACATTTTATCACCGGGTGTTACGATCGTACTATACATGTTAGCGTTAATTATTGACGAGCTGTTGATATTCCAAGTGATGCGTCACTGTCATCTGTTGGCTGCTGCTATCAGTGAGCGTGTGACGCTTAGTGGCAGGTCGCTGGTAATTATTTGTATCAGATGACAATCGACTCCCGGTGTCAGTCGACCAACAACTACAGACCACAGCCGACGTAATTCAAACCACTCACATCATACATTTCAACCATCAGTTGAAAATTGACTGGTAACATTAGCTAACACTAAGCTTCTGACAACAGTACTCAATTAAATGCTATATTTCAACTATCAGTTGAAAATTGACTGGTAACATTAGCTAACACTAAGCTTCTCACAACAGTACCATACTAAATGCTATATTTCAACTATCAGTTGAAAATTGACTGGTAACATTAGCTAACACTAAGCTTCTGACAACAGTACCATACTAAATGCTATATTTCAACTATCAGTTGAAAATTGACTGGTAACATTAGCTAACACTAAGCTTCTCACAACAGTACTCAATTAAATGTTATTGTCAGTTAGCAACGAACCCCTGACATCAGTTGGGGATCAGCTACTGACGTCAGATAGCCGTGAGCGAGAGGATGCGGGCTGCCTGCGCTGCAGACCGCGCGAGCGATCGCTTCTGCTTGCCAGGAAGCACCGCGCGGCAAAAACCTGCTTTCAGTAAACGCTCTCAAAAGAAAACGAGAGAAATAAGGAAAGCCCGCGAGTTCTTGGAGCGAGTGATTCATAAATTGTTCTGCTTGCCTCACACGTAGCGAATCCGATTAGAGTTTAGGAATTACTTCGTTGAACTTTGCATGAAAACTGCTGATGAAATATGCATTTTGAACGTTATTATCAATATCACGGATAATATTGAAAGGCAAGGAAATACTCGTAATAGTTTCGGAAGATAAATTGCTCAAATTGTTTTAAGGTACAAAAGAGAATTGAAAGACGAATGAAAATGTTCGCAGAATGCAAAGCGTAAAGAGTACCGCGGTTCTTCTTTTTTACGCGGTTTTTGGGCCTTATCTCGTTTTTGCTCTGAAAAACGGAGACAACGTTCCAGTATTCTCAGAATAACTTTACATTATCGTAATCGAATGTTATTTGCTGAATACTAGTTGTTTAGCATAGAAACGCCTAGAACCTCATGCCTGAAAAATGTATTCAAAGATTCTGATCTACACGTTGACAACGTGATGGTGCATTAGTGTACCATTTGATATGTTGCTCATTTACCCACCAGCATAAATGCGCAGCATTTTAATTATTTTACTATCGTTTTTCAAAATAGATTTCAGCATACAAGGTTAAATAATATGAAGCAATTATATCTTTCACAATTCTTAGAAAGGATAGAAATATATTCGGGCAGTAAAGTTGATTTCTCAATTCCGCTGCTAACAAAATAGGTAAACCAATCGTAGCAACCGAGCAAACGTAATCAACAAGTTAAGTGTTTTGTTCAAGTACAGTCTAAATATCGAAACTTTCAAACACATGATTTGGTTTACCGTACCTCAGTTCACAAACAGAAAAGATTATACATGAAGCATTATTCATAATCGAAGCCCGTCGATCCAGGACAATCAATGCTAATTTACAAATAACTTAACTCTTGATGTATTTTTTTTTTAAATGACAGCCTACGAATACAGTAATATTCGTAATAAGTCAGAAGTTATACAAAAAACTGGGCAAGATAGACTCGATTAACCCTTTAACGTTCTACAGGACTGTCCGGCCTTCTTTCGAAATAGCCTCTATATATTGTTTTTCTAGTTGAACTTATTCTCTGATGCGCACTTCAAAGTTCACTGTCGAGTGGCAGTTTCTTCCTCATCCTGATATCGGTGACTATACCTAATTCCATCGCCATCTTAACACTTTGACTGCGACGTGCGCCTCCGGTGGTACACGGAGGTAATTTTCATAATGCTGCTGACCGACAGGTAGTCGCAAGTTCAATTTTCACAAATACTTTATCAAAGCTAAATGAAGGCACGATCCAGTTCAGGTTTTGTATTTTCAAAATGGTTCACTACAATTGACTTTTAATTTGAGTTTGGCATTGAACTTAGTATTTAGTAGTCGCAGTCCAAGTGTTAATAATGGTGGCTGTAATAACCAGAGTGTGAGTTCAAAAATGGAGGCGTTAGAGGGTTAAGTTAGATGATCAACTTTGCAGTTCTTTGCAGTGGAAACCGAGCTAAAATTTCGCGCAGAACTGCCTTATTTTTGAATTGAAATGATTGCCGAGGTTGAGTTTCAAAAGTACTGAAAAGACTGCTCGGGATATTTTTATGGCCCAAATAAAATTCATCAGTAACATTACTGCCTATTGGGTTATGTTCGGGCTATAGGAGGTATTGCAACTGATGCACTCTTATTTAGCAGCCATCAAAATATCACGAGCAGTCGTTTCTATACTTTTGAAACTCAACCTCGTCAATCATTTGAAGCTAACAAGACAGAAATCTTTACGCTTATATACGGTCTTAAGTGTACAAATAAAAATCTTGCAAGATGAACATTTTGTCAGCTGGAGTAAAATTCGGCCATCAGGGTCTGAACGATATTTTGTCGTACGCTGAGGCTGCGCTTGAGGAGTCTTGCCTTTTGGTCCTCGAAGTGCCCAAGTCAGTGTCAGACACCCTGATCTAAAATCACGCATGGATATTTCGAATGAAACAATTTGCTCAGTTCATCAAGGAATAAATTCAGTCTTTTAAAAAGTCTATAAATTTGTTTAATTTTCAATGTTTCTCTCTCCCTTGGATTTCGATTTAGTAAATTTGTCATCTCTCATATTTTCAGTTGAAATGTGACGAAAAACAGCCTTAATGAGACAAAAATAATAAGACTTACTAAAAGTTAATAAGACTCACCAGTTTTTGAAGATCCCAAGCTACCCTCTAATGACCAATGTGTCATGTCGCATAAGTTAGCACTTACCTAGGATAACTACGAACTTCATTGTGCATGTACGACATTGGAATGCGCTTCTAGCATATTCACGGTTTTACGTTCAACTTCAAATTTTTAGTAATTCTGCAGTAATTAATATTATCCATTAACCTCTTGGATATCTTATTGCAGATCCTTACAGCGTACTTATTCTCTTAATTCCATTCAAAACTAAGGAGTTGTTAAAATAAGATCGATAACTTTTCCCTAAGGCACGGCGTTTGCCACGATACACCTTATAAAAAATCCGCATTGGAGGTTGGTTCTTGGAAGGCCTTGCCCACTTTTCTCTCGACTATAGACAGAAAAATAAGTTGGGGCTTCCAAGTTAACTCAGCTCGTCAATCCCGTTCTTTTAGTGTTATGATGATTACGGTCAAAGTTTGGCAAACAAGGACCTGCTCGACCAAACCATGTTATTTCCAGTAATGATAGCCGGCTTGCTTTAGTAGTTTTTGAGCTGCAAGCACTTCAGATTTATATTAACTTAAAACAAGGCGAACAACCGACTCGAGCTCGTCAGCGAGACATGATAGAGCATCTTGAAATCAGCAGCAGAGGAGGCAAATTATCGAGGCATTATTGCTTCTGTTTTGCGGTAGACGCTACACTTGCAATCCGCTGCATGAGAAGGCCGTCAGTTTTGGTGCAGAAACAACGAGTGTTACAAGGCTTTATTCACGATAAAAAATGAAAAAAATAAAACAATTGAATAAGAGATTTTTATTAATTTCACTGCTTGCAACTGCTGTGCCTGTTGATCGATGCACTCGAATTATTTGAATTTCGTTTGAATAAGCTACGAAGAAAATAATATTCATTATTATACATATGTCTTAAAATTCGGTCATTTCGCTGAGTTTTGAGAGCAAGACTGGTTGTGTTTAAGCCTAAATAAAGAATTTGTTTTCCGTCAACCAAGGATTAAAATAACTTCACCGCCCAAAAATTTGTCTTATAAAACGCTTGTTAAAATTCAATCGAACTGCAACTTGAACTCTCATGTAGAGGTGGTCACTCTCGCAGTCAAATATTTAGGCAGAATTGAGTAGTAGATGCTCTACATGCAATGATGCAACTCAACAGCCTGATGCAGACAATTCCTCCAGTACTCCACTTTTGCGCTTCTGTTGAAAGGAATACAAAGCTAATGGAATTTTGAGGGTATTTATCGACCTCCTCCTCCAACAAAAAAGTTTGGAAATCATTATTTTTTTGACGAAGTTGTAAATTTAAGTTCTAAAAGTTTTGCTTCAAAGCGAAAATTGATGTGAATATAAGTTAAATTTTCATCTCAGGTCATCCAAAGGAGTCATGGAGCATTTGTATGATAAACATTTGTTGCTTTTACTAGGATAATACAAGTAAAATATTCACGAATTGCTTGATAACTCTTATTCTCATTCGACATCAAACGTTCACAGTTAATAGAAAAATTTGAATGAGGGGTAAATATTTGAACATCATATAAACAGCTTTATCAGGGGTGAGATATTAAATCAACTCGACTGCCTGCTTCTTTTTATACTCTGATATTAAGGCAATAGGCGTGTAGAACACCCACCTCTCAGTTTGATCACAATCTTCAGTTTTGGCCTGAAGTTTTCAACGAAAGTCTTCAAAGCAAATCAAGTTAGGCGACCATAACAGGGTAAGGACGTTGGTCCCGAGCAGCTGACTTTGGCTGTTGATGTTTGCTAGAAAGACCAGAAGTAAGAATCAATTACTGTAAAACCAGGTGCACTGATTGATAATTATCACTCGGTAAATAATAATTCTTAACAGAGGTAAGATTCAACTTTAGCCAGGTGTACTCGTGAATAATTCTCAATTTTCTCAAAGAACACAATTTCAATTTTGAAGAAAGATAACGAACACTTTATTCAATGTATGTGTCATTGATAGCTGCAGATTAAGACCTGTGTTCTGTAAACTGTGGATACCCTCCGCGAACTGAGAATTCATTCAGATTTTGAGGTGATCCAGTCAGGAAGCCATTTATCGCCATCTTCCCTACTACTCAAGCGTTGCTGTGAAAATGCGCAACCCATCGGCGTGAACATGAGATAGTCCGAAGGGGCCAAATCTGGTGACTGGGGCGGGCAGAGCAAGAGCTTCCCTCCAACTGCAGCAATGGCGTCTCTGACGTCTGTCGCTGCGAGTGATGAGGGGTTGTCTCCTGCAAAATCTCTTTTTCATGTTTTGCAGTCCAATCTTATCAATCCATGCATGGTTCAAATTGATCAATTGTTGATGGTAGAGAACCGAATTCCCTGTTTCACTTGATTTCAGAAGCACTTTGTACACCACATCCATCTGATCACACCAAATACACATGGATTGGGTTTTGTGATTCGAAACGATTGTTGCTCGTCTTCCAAAGTGATTTAGTTTTGCAGTCGATGCAGATTGTTGGTCATGATCATTCATGACTTTTTACCTTTTAGGACCTCGAGATAGATTTATTATTGGTCGATAGCGCCTATCCGATGCTAAAAAGGCTTTCTTTCGCGTCGAGAGAGCAACACTACGCACCGCACCGCACATGAACTTCACTTTGCGTGAAACTAGACATGTTTACCACACGAACACATGCAGAACACACGAACACTCGGTTCATCATCAGCGGTGTTCTCACAGTTACTGCCCTAGCAGCAGACTAACATAACAACCAGGCTATGAACCAACACCATGCATTCAACACCAACGAAAAAATTCAGAATCATTAACCAGCACACCTGGCACAACTGAACTCCAGCATGGCTGTGTCTGCTGCTTGCAAGAACCTTGCGACTGTTCACAATTTGCTGGATGTTGTTGTCACACGCCTACTTTTAGCGGAAAAACTCTTCGTTCGTTAAGCTCACGTCACATGTTTATATTTTAATAATATTCACAGATACCTGCACGAGACACCAGATGGCAGTACTAACAGCTACTCGATAATCATATACACCGACGCATATTTGTTTGAAATTATCAATTTCCATGAAGACAAATAATCAGTAAATGCACTTAGAAGATCCCCAAAATGATATGCAAGACATAGACGCACAGTAAGTCCATACGTGAACAAACATGCATGGCGTACATGCGTTTGATGTACGCGTGTCTGACCTCAGGCGATCATGTGCAGGAAACTTCGCATCCAGAAATTTCAGAACCGATATCTTCCCAATACACACAGGTGTTGCAAGTCATAAATCTGTATTTTCTCTGCACAATGACGTGATATTATGATAATAACATCGTACGTCTCGTTCATAATTGTCACCGTTCTATAATAACTTACGATAGAAAGATCGTTGCAGACGTGAAAAAATGCAGCATCTATTTTCTAATTTCTGATAAGAATTAAAAATACTGTTTATACACTCGTAAGCGCGCTGTAAACTTAATGACTGCTCTCATTTCTTCTTATTTACATAAATATTAGAAAATAGTCCGTCAGAAATAGCGCTGCGACATGCACACCTCCAATTCAAGCAAAACTCGACTCAATGGACGGTGACTAGATGAATTCACGTTCCAGTGAAGGTCAGAAGTTGTGCTTCGAGGAACCCAGGCTGCCCCGCGGCTCTCTATGTTCAGCCATCAACGCCTCTAATGACTTCTATTCAGCAAATGAGGGGCGCTATATGAACAGGTATGAGAGCTCGGTAGCGGCTCACTTGATGCAAGCTTGATGAAGCTATTGATAAACGATAAAGCAAAATTATCTTATACTTTAGTGAGTTGCCAGATTAAGACTTTACTCTTGCCTCTGTCGCAAAGAAGGACCCAGTCGAATTGTGCACAGCCCGACACAACAGAACTTTATTGGTTCATCGTCACGTGTGCGAGTTCCCCTGCACATGTAGTATAAATTTATTTCTCTCGCAGATCGTTACAGAATTGTCGAGAAGCGATGACTCGGCAATTTAATGTACACTGAGGATGTAATTTTATTTAACGTGCGTGTGTTAATTAATTTATCCACCGTGGTCTACGACGTTTGTTACACAAATGTATGCCCCTCGAGACATACTGTAAGAAATTTATGAAACATTTACAGATTAAAAACTACCTACCGTAGTTTTGTAACAATTTTTCAGATGATACAGGGTATTCTCATTTTAGGTTGTGAAGAATGGGATTCTTTCTTTGTTTTTGTAAATAACACAGGGTGCGTCAGTGACACGAATTTTTTAAGGCTATTATAACAATGAAAAACAAAGTATAAAAGAAACGTATTTGATACATAAATGATTAACATAAACAACCATTTGGTGTGCAATACCCGAAATGAATTATGAACTATTCTTTGAAAATAATGTTTTCCAGGTGGCCTCCATAAAATCGTTCATATCTCTCAACGGGTTTAGTGGAATCGCAGCAACCTCATCTCGAATATGCTGCTACAAGGCTGGAATGCTCCCGGGAGGAATTTAACTGCTACACCTTCGTTTTAAGGAGCCCCGTATGTCATGAACAATGTCTCGAACAATTTCCACGGCCGCATTGATGAATGGGTGCGTCGGAATGGAGGCCACCTAGAGGACTTTATTTTAAAAATTCATTTATTTCGGTTATTGTGCACCAAATAGTTGTTTATGTTAATCATTTATACACTAAATAGATTTCTTATACATTATTTTTTATTGTTTTAAGAACCTTAACAACTTTCCGTTTCGCTGAAGCACCCAGTATAATGCTAATTTCAAATTATTGGAATGTATTCTGTGTTAGTCCTGAACTACAATTCAGGACTTCTTTTGAGTCCTGGACTGTAACTCTACGGCCTTGTAGGCATAACACTGATTTCAATATCAATTTTTCAAATTTTTGCGAGTGTGTGACGCTCTTTAAATTGACACAGTATGTAAAATTAAATTATTAAATTTAAGGCACTCAGAAACCCTCAGTGGTGTGCTTTGTGATAGAGTACTAGTGAAAGTATTCAAAAAAGTTTTAAAAAATTAACCATTTGGTGCTTCTGAAACTGAGATGAATTTCAGCAATGTTTTTAATATTAAGAACGGGTTTACGATTAGATATTTCATTTTAGGTCTCGTAGGGACACATGCTTACGATAAAAATTAAGCGACGGACCACATACCCGAACTTTCGACACAGAGACACGGCCGTGCAATAACTGGTTGTGGTCAGAGAAATCCTCTCTGTGAGCCTTGAAGAGGGCAGATATCCAATTCATCTTACGGGCCAATTTCACCTTTAATAGACGATGTGAAACTCCACTTGCCGAAATAATTATCGGCAATTCAAGGCCCCAAAAGTACCCATAATTCAACACACGACGACTCTTCTTGAATAAAGCGAGCGATGTAATTATTTAATGATTGCTCAATGTCTTCAATGGGACACTGAAACAAAGCTGTAGGCAACGCACTGCGCTGAAGTTGTTCGCCCAGAGCCCGTGCCTTCGAATTATTGCGCAAGTGGGCCATCATCTACAGACGCTGCGGAGACCAAGGTACATGAACAAAAGTGGTTGTCTGTTAATAAAGGGGAGACTGGGGCACGGGGGGACTTAGACGAGAATCAGTTTACGGTTGTGTTGGTTATCATGAATCTTAAACTAGAGGTCCGTATCCCCGCGGTCTTTGATATTGACCAAGGGACTTGCGTGAGAGCTGTTGCTTCAGCTCGAGCATTTTGATGGAATGCATTCAGACGACAAAGAGGCTCGGAAGAACGGGAAGGATATGAGAAATGTGAGGTATAGGCGACGTGTTGTACTTGTTGTTGTATAGGGTCAAGGTGGGGGAATTTGAACAATACAATAGCATGGAAATGACGAATGAATTAGTTCGAATAGGTACAGAGAGAAAGCTGGTATACGATGTGAGTTCTGAACAAGTAGTAAATAAGACGTGAGGGATGAAATAGACAGTAGGACATGAAGGACGGAACAGACATTAGAATGAGTAGGATAAAATAGACTGCGAAATGTGAGGGATGGATCAGACAGAAAGATGTGAGAAACAGGACAGGCTGTAGACTGTGAGGGATGCAACAAACAGTAGGATGTGTGAGATGGAACAGGAAGTAGACTGTGAGGGATGCAACAGACAGTAGGATATGTGTGATGGAACAGGAAGTAGACTGTGAGGGATGCAACAGACAGTAGGATGTGTGAGATGGAACAGGAAGTAGACTGTGAGGAGCGGAACAGACTGTAAGATGGAACAGGAAGTAGACTGTGAGGGGTAGAACAGATGTTTAAGACGGTAAGAGGGGTCAGATGTGAGGGACAGAATGCACGATGTGAGTGGAATGTGAGGAACGGAACACACAGAGCGTAGGATGGGAAAGGTAAACAAACAGTAGGATGGGACAAATGGAAAAGACGGATATAGCTGTAACAAGCTGAAGACATGAGCGACTGATGGGCAGAGAATATTGCTTCTTCAACTCGCCTCTTTATTATATATAAAAAAACATAAATTTGGGAAATTATCAATAAAATCAGAAGTAAGCTGCTCATGAAATTAAATTTATTTTGTCCTAATCATGAGTTCACAATATAGGTGAAAAAAATTCACAAATTTAGAGATATTAATTTTATAATAAGGTTTTTTAGTGAACATTCAGTTCAGATTTAGCTCATTTATGTTTAGACGGGTTCTAATTATTTTTTTCCCCCAGAAGAAATAACTCCTTTTACCATCAAAATTACTAACTACAGGTAACATTGGAAGCGTTACCAGTTCGCAGGTATTGATTAATTGCGAAGATGATGGCATCACTGGGCTGGAAAGCAGCGCGAGCGCAACTGTCTCGAGACAGAGCACCGAATGTGTATGACTGTGCCATGCGCATTGTTGAGTAAGTAAGAAGTAAGTAAGTAAGTCTCGAGACAGAGCACCGCAATGTGTATGACTGTGCCATGCACATTGTTGAGTAAGTAAGAAGTAAGTAAGTCTGGAGACAGAGCACCGCATTGTTGAGTAAGTAAGAAGTAAGTAAGTAAGTCTGGAGACAGAGCACCGCAATGTGTATGACTGTGCCATGCACATTGTTAAGTAAGTAAGAAGTAAGTAAGTAAGTCTGGAGACAGAGCACCGCAATGTGTATGACTGTGCCGTGCATTGTTAAGTAAGTAAGAAGTAAGTAAGTCTGGAGACAGAGCACCGCAATGTGTGTGTATGACTGTGCCGTGCATTGTTAAGTAAGTAAGAAGTAAGTAAGTAAGTCTGGAGACAGAGCACCGCAAGGTGTATGACTGTGCCGTGCACATTGTTAAGTAAGTAAGAAGTAAGTAAGTAAGTCTGGAGACAGAGCACCGCAAGGTGTATGACTGTGCCGTGCATTGTTAAGTAAGTAAGAAGTAAGTAAGTAAGTCTGGAGACAGAGCACCGCAAGGTGTATGACTGTGCCGTGCACATTGTTAAGTAAGTAAGAAGTAAGTAAGTAAGTCTGGAGACAGAGCACCGCAAGGTGTATGACTGTGCCATGCACATTGTTAAGTAAGTAAGAAGTAAGTAAGTAAGTCTGGAGACAAAGCACCGCAAGGTGTATGACTGTGCCGTGCAAATTGTTAAGTAAGTAAGAAGTAAGTAAGTAAGTCTGGAGACAGAGCACCGCAAGGTGTATGACTGTGCCGTGCATTGTTAAGTAAGTAAGAAGTAAGTAAGTAAGTCTGGAGACAGAGCACCGCAAGGTGTATGACTGTGCCGTGCACATTGTTAAGTAAGTAAGAAGTAAGTAAGTAAGTCTGGAGACAGAGCACCGCAATGTGTATGACTGTGCCGTGCATTGTTAAGTAAGTAAGAAGTAAGTAAGTAAGTCTGGAGACAGAGCACCGCAAGGTGTATGACTGTGCCGTGCACATTGTTAAGTAAGTAAGAAGTAAGTAAGTAAGTCTGGAGACAGAGCACCGCAAGGTGTATGACTGTGCCATGCACATTGTTAAGTAAGTAAGAAGTAAGTAAGTAAGTCTGGAGACAAAGCACCGCAAGGTGTATGACTGTGCCGTGCAAATTGTTAAGTAAGTAAGAAGTAAGTAAGTAAGTCTGGAGACAGAGCACCGCAAGGTGTATGACTGTGCCGTGCATTGTTAAGTAAGTAAGAAGTAAGTAAGTAAGTCTGGAGACAGAGCACCGCAAGGTGTATGACTGTGCCGTGCATTGTTAAGTAAGTAAGAAGTAAGTAAGTAAGTCTGGAGACAGAGCACCGCAAGGTGTATGACTGTGCCGTGCATTGTTAAGTAAGTAAGAAGTAAGTAAGTAAGTCTGGAGACAGAGCACCGCAAGGTGTATGACTGTGCCGTGCACATTGTTAAGTAAGTAAGAAGTAAGTAAGTAAGTCTGGAGACAGAGCACCGCAAGGTGTATGACTGTGCCGTGCATTGTTAAGTAAGTAAGAAGTAAGTAAGTAAGTCTGGAGACAGAGCACCGCAAGGTGTATGACTGTGCTGTGCACATTGTTAAGTAAGTAAGAAGTAAGTAAGTAAGTCTGGAGACAGAGCACCGCAAGGTGTATGACTGTGCCGTGCACATTGTTAAGTAAGTAAGAAGTAAGTAAGTAAGTCTGGAGACAGAGCACCGCAAGGTGTATGACTGTGCCGTGCACATTGTTAAGTAAGTAAGAAGTAAGTAAGTAAGTCTGGAGACAGAGCACCGCAAGGTGTATGACTGTGCTGTGCACATTGTTAAGTAAGTAAGAAGTAAGTAAGTAAGTCTGGAGACAGAGCACCGCAAGGTGTATGACTGTGCTGTGCACATTGTTAAGTAAGTAAGAAAAATCACACGGAAATTCTCTTATCAACTATTAAAAAAACGAGTATTTAGAAATGGCCCATTTGTTACTAGATAGTTTCTCAATAAGTCAGGTTTTAGGGACGGATATTAACATGGCGTCTAAAAAAGTGTTTTCCTCATCAATTAACAGAAAAATTTAAAAAGGGGTGGATATGACCGTACAGCATTAACATTTTCATTATAGTGCACCTCATTATGGTGCTGCTCAACTCATTATTCTGGGTTTTCCAACACCGTCGAATCATACGGTCGTTAGTATTAGTGCTTGTTTCTCTTGGAAAACACACGCCTGGCGCCAGGTAGAGGTCAGTGAACATTTTTAGGTGAGCATTATCACCTATGAGTCCCGAATCTAATTCTTAGAATCTTCTACCGCAAATTCTGAAATTTAGGATCGTTGTGCAGAGCCGATTTAAGATAAATGGTTGCATTTCATTTTACTTATTAATTTAGTAGGAAATTTACGGTTCTTTTTCCTTATTTGTCAGAAATATGCCCCGATTAAGTCAGCGTTTAATGAAATACCACTGAGTTGGTGAGAAAGTTTCCACATCACGGAACTTCCATTACCTGAAAGAAAAGTCGAACACTTTCAATTAAGTTTTTCTTCCGTAAATCTCTTTTGGCTCGGGTTGCGTACACTCGCGTTCGACAGCTTTTGCTTCTTAATTCTTACTGTATCAGAGCTAGGAACGAACACGCCTTACTTTATTAACTCATGCGGTACTCAGTCACTGACTTGGCTCACTCCTTCCGGTGAGAAGTGAAGCCTTGGGTCTCGCCCCAAAATCACAGCCTCACCGTCCAAGCGCATCGCTCGCCCTTGATTTCGTACACGACGCACAGAGCTGCAGAGAGCTCAGGTGTGCTTGCATCTGCAGTGCCCCTCTCGCTGCATCCATCCTTACCGTGCAATTATTAGTTTCAAGACGTTGAATTGATCCGCAGATAGAACTTTACTTACATCTTACATTCGGAAAAATGTAAAAAAATTTCTCTTATCAACTATTAAAAACTTGTGTTTTGAAAATGCGCATTTATTTTTTTAATAATTTCTACATGAATCAAATTTTAGCGACAGCAATTATCAAGGTGTCCAACAAGTCTTTCCCTCATCAAGAAAACCAAAAACTTTAAAATGAGTGGATACGACAGCAAAACTTTAAAACATTTTCTTGAGCAATTGTATAAGTTTTTTTCTTTCCAACTGATACCACAGTGATCACTCCATCCACCATCTGAGTTAAGAATAGGAGAAATTATGGGGACATTAGAGAAAAAAAAACTAGTATGTGTTATGGTACCACGAAACAAAATCACCTGTTGCAGTTCAATGTTAAGTTCAAATTGGGTATCTATGAGATGCATCAGAGATTAAAAGTATTAAAAACTGATGTAAAAAGTTCACAGAGACTAGAATTACTGCAGTCTGCAAGAAAAGCGGTAGACCCAGAGAAAGTGCATCAACATTCGTTGATGCTGAGTGCGACGTCTTCCAAAATAGTCTTAGAGAGCCGGTTCGTCTTGCCTCGATCGAACTACGCCTGTATCGCATGCAGCACAGAGCACTAGCCTTTTGTACTTTAAAGTACCACTGTCATGACGTACCAGTGTCTTAATGTACCAATGCCATAACATAACTGTACCGTAATGTCCCAGTAGCTTAATGTACCGGTACCTTAAAGGCAAGAAAAAATAGCCTTTGCAGCAGTAACTCTAGAAACGGTGAATACCTAGCGTGAGGTTGAATTTTGCTTTGAGGCATTCACAGTGAAATCTATGAGCGAAGTTTAAGAACTTTTGTCACTGTTATTTATGTTGAAAGAAACGAAGGAAATGAAGTGTATCCACGAGGTGGCTTCTGTAGCTGAGTCCTGGTGATGAGGAAATTTTGTGTCCCTAACGCTAGAAAGGAACCTCAATACATCATTCCGACAGTCAATTGGCATCGCAACTCGGAGTATTTTAAGGCGGGTAAATTGTCCCTCTCATCGAGGAGATCTACATTTCTTGGTTCTATTCTCTGAGGTCAGATGATTATAATGCTATAGGGGCTGGCTCCTCCATGCAGGAGGGATATCTTCTAGGGTAGCTCAGCTATCGATAGGCCTTCGCTACTTCTGTCTTTCGTGTAAACTTCTCTTCTATCAGTTTTCATGCCTTCTTTATTGTCTCTTCTTAGGGTTCTTTCTCTATACCTTTCTAACTTGTTGTTTCTATGTGCAGGATACCTTGAGTAGGAACACACATTCTGCATAGATTTCACGTTTTCCAAAGCCCATCCTAAATTTTCTCTTCTCTCAACTCAGTGAAAACATCACAAAATTCGACACAGAACCTTTGAACTAACAACTAAATGACTTCTAAAAGACTTAGCGAGTAGCAGGAGATTTGCTTGGAATGGTTTATCTCTCGTTGTGTTGCGCGTGTTGGATATTCCCAGTGATGAGTTACGGTGAGCAGTGTCTGATTGGAGGCCTCGTCGAACTTGAAAGTTTCGAAATCAGGTAGTGTTACAATAAATAGCCCAGTACTAGTGCACTACCAAGGGGATCTTCATGTATAAAAAAAAATTGAGTTGCTGAGAAGGAGGCAATGAAAGAACGGTTTAAATTTATTGAAGTACAAGAAAATCCCTGAACTATAAACGGTAGTAACCGAAACTTTCTCTAGCGTTGAAGATACGAAATTTCCTCTTCGCATGAACTGGACTGCAAAAGATACATTGCGGCTAAAGGAGCTAGACAGTCATGAACGAATCTCGTCAAGATGATCAGCGAAAATTTATTATAATGCTTATATCTATAATAGTTACAATCCTAATTATAGCTCCTCGACCTAACGTGGTTTCATGTTTTAATTGTCTGAAATATGGGAAAGACTTCTTGGACTACCTGGTTTTTTGTTTCTGCAAAAAAATTGTCGGATTCAAGTTTTGAATATAATTTTTTTTGTATGCCAAACACGATATTGCCATTTGCCTATAAAATTCGTTCTAATTTCTGTGTAATAGTAATATCTCCGCAAACTTACCCTGTAGAATTTAAGAACGATCATCGAATTATTTCTGTTGGAGTTTTAGTCTCGAGGTAAATCCTGCTTCCTGACAGTTGACGAGTCGAAAACTGATAACTCGAACTATAAAACACAAACAGCGCGAACTTTATCGCCCATCAAGTGCTGTCAAGCATGAAGACGTTCAAAAAGACGGAAATTCAATAATCACTGCAGCTTGAGTATGTTAACGACGGGTAAATTTTCCCTCTCATCTTGAGGTCCGCATTTCTTGGGTACACCTCCTAGGTTCGGCTGTGATCAGGAGCACAATCATGCCGAAAATGTTCTTTTTCTTGCCCTGAGCAGCCTGACAACTTGCGGGAGCTCTGCTTGGCAGGGTTTCATCTCTTATTACATTGTGTATGTTGGATACTCGGCAGGAAGTTAAGTAATGGTCCACATCCGACTAAACCATGACATTTAATGCACGCTTGCTCTTCTGGAGGAACTGAACTTCTCGAAACGGGTGAGAGGAGACTGTCTCTCGCACACGTCAATCGTATTATGATTGCAGAAAAAACTCTCTCAATGACAATGTAGAAAAAATCACTCGTTGTTTACGATTTTCCCGTTGTACATGCCTCAGGATCGACTTCACATGCAATGTATTACTATTTTGATTTAGGGTTGCAGAAATCGAGAAGCTTTTGGTGAGGGATTTTAGTGAAATATTTTACGCGTGTATTAAATCTGTTTTTTATGCATATGAAGGTATGGATAAAAATTGATTAGCTTAAAGATCTACTTCTCCCTGGCAAATTTAAAACTTACCCTCGCATGTATTTTAGAATGATAATATAATGATACTGGAAAAAAGCCAGTCCTTGATTATTTGAGTCTCTCTTGCATTTTGAGGTTTCTGATCTCATGCGAAAGAAAATGTCTGAAAATCAAGCACAGAAATTAATTTTTTTCTGGTAGTGGAGTTGAGGCAGGAAGACTTGGTCGTATCAAATTCTCACCGAAAATGAGGGCAGTAAAAAGTTTACGATAAGCTGTGAATAATTGGTTGAAATGCATTATGTA
This sequence comes from Morinoia aosen, assembly GCA_030386875.1. Classification (NCBI taxonomy): domain Eukaryota; kingdom Metazoa; phylum Arthropoda; class Malacostraca; order Amphipoda; family Talitridae; genus Morinoia; species Morinoia aosen. The sequence goes on along the minus strand of CM059567.1, from coordinate 29,180,985 downwards.
TGTACAAGGAATCTACAAAAGGTCTCTTCGCACCTTAAATAATTGAGAGAGAAGTCACAGGGACTATAGAAAATTCTACTTTGGATTTTAGAAGCAGAAATATTTTATATAATTTCACTTCATCATTAGATATTAACAGGGGAACTAGGGATTCATGTTGTGAGAATGTTCCTCTATACTTTAACCCTCTTTAACATCATCGCAGATACATTGAAGGCAATAGATGCTTAAACAAATTTTGTGCCCTTTTGCTCGTGAAAAAACTCACGTAGTGGATACATATTATTTTGACGTCTAATGTTTAGTGATATTCACTTTTTCGAAAATAATAGCTGCATGTGTGGAAAAATCTAAAAAACTTGAACGTCTCAATCCAGAACTTCTACTGAATTTCCCCCAACGCAAAAATTTCTCCACACAAAAGTTGCATTCAAATGTTCACCGCCTAAAATTCATCAACTCCAAGAAAATCCCTGAGCTACAATCGGTCGTGACGCAAAATTTTTCAAACATTGAAGATACAAATTTCCTATTCTTTGAACGAGACCGCAAAAGCTACCTCGTGGTGAGTGGAGTTAGACACATACTTGATCATGAACAGCGCTCGTCAAGCCCGGCTTTGCAGTGATAATCATTATAATCAGGGGTTATCGCTCAAAATGATAAGTAGTCTTATCGGACGCCTCCTGAAACTTTCAAGTTTCAATAGCGGATGGTGTTACAATAAATAGAAGGGAAAACGACCTGAGCTGAGTGCGAGTTGCAGGTCCAAGTGGATCTCCACTTGCAGAAATGAGGTGTAATGCGCTCATTCCTTAGCGAGCTCAGGCTCTGTTTGGCGTATTTATTGAAATCGTAACCGATCACGTAATTAAAATGAAGGCAGTAAATTGCAATTCTACCAGACGTGCAGGAAGGATACTGGTACTTGGGGCGGACGATAAAGGTGCCTCGCTGCGCAGCCAAGTTAGGAAGATATGAATTTAAGCAAGCGTTCTGGCGCACATAAATTTTCTCTTGGAAAACTCGAGGCGAATATTGGGAGGATTGCGGCGGGCAAACACTGTGTGTTTATGGGCAGTTTGCTTGCGGCTTGCGTTCATGGTTCCACTTGAGGAGCGGGCTTAGCTTGGAACAGATCCTAATTTAAAAATGCCGCGCAATTACCGCCTTTGAAATACCACTGCGCAAATTTCATTTTTGTAGCTCATTAAAAGCCTTCTTTCGAGCGTGTTTTTCTCGTTGTATTTCGATTTAAATTAACTAAGATGATTCTGTAATTTATAACAAACTCGGATTGTTTTAATAAGGTTTACAGAAACAGAAAGATTTACTTGAATGGCTATCGAACTACACGCCAAATATAGCTAAATTGTTGTGGTCAGTTTTAAGTCTTTAAAACCAATGGAAATAGATACTCAGATCATTTTGAGACGAACGTATTTATCAGTTTTTTATTCGGTATATTCCCCACACGCAACTGTGATCAATCTACAACTCATTTTTCTACAATTACAATCTACAACTCATCCTCAACAACTCATTAAATTTTTAATGAAGTTCCATGGGAGAAGTAGTTTCAATCATGTAATTTCGATACTTAAATAAGAAAAAAAGTCCCAACTCTGTCTGCACGTTAACACTTCAGATGAAATCAGCGAAATCAGCAAAATTTCAATGCAAAATTTGAATAACATTATCACGAGTAGGATTAATAATATGACGAGTAGGATTATTTCTAAATTCTTCAGTAATACTTTGCAACCCAACCGACATGTTCCTACGTTTGTTCGTATTGGTTATACTTACATGCGACCATGTTGCTTCTCTTATAACAAACATTAAAAAACTTCACAGAAAAGCCGTCTTATAAGTAGGTCTTAGAACGCATTCAGGTCCAATGCTTTGATGTGATCATCCCCTACACGTTGGCCAAAAAAATAGCTGAAAAACCCTTAGGCCTGTAGAAATGTGTATCATCACCGTATTGTTTTGAGGTAATCCTGCTTACAAAAAGATTTGCTTGTACTAAGATATGGAATAAAAAGTACTGCTGATCTTTTATGTAAAGGCGCTCTTGACTTCTGGCTTTCACATGAGATTGAATAAGAAACACAATGCTTGCCTGCTTATCTGCAGCAAATGAGCGTGGGATCTAAACTAATCTCGAGTACAATCAGCGAGCGCGGCAGGAGCAAGACGAATGCGCTCGTGCAGTTTTCTGGGAGGAAGACAACAGTTTCAAAGTTACGAGCAATTTGGAGCCACAATTTAACGAAAAGGAAGTTTCTCGTTTCTGAATGAAATATTGCTGAAGTTCTTACCCTTCATTGTGGGCTAATAGATTCTGGAGAGCTGGTAACCACAATTGTGTGTTATTAGTCTATACTGAATTCTTCAAAAGTCGTGTTGACCTAAACCTAGACCAATTATTTAGAAATGAAATTTTAATTGATAAGAATGAGGATAAACTTTAAGAAATTACCACGAGAACATATAATTAAAGGTAGAGATAAATCAATCACACTAGAAATCCATTTTGCACAAGCACATATTTTGTGAAAATTTACCCTGTCGATAAAACGTGAGGCAAAGATTAAACCGCGGATAAGCTCTAATAGCTAAGCGACGTATTCCATTTGTGGTTTGCACTGCATTAATACATGTTGGAACTACGCGCCGCATCCGTGACTGCCAACACCGCAACTCAGGCTGTCAGCATTCATGTGAAAGCCCCCGTCTTGCCTGTATCCTTTACGATCTTCCAAACTGTGCAACGTGGGTGTTCCCACACTCCGGGAGAATACTACTGCACTTTTGGGAAAACGAGCAGTAAATTTGGCATTATGACCGGACTCGGAAGCGGTACATCTAGGAATTGTCTGCGCCGAGCCTACTTGGTTTCTTCAGCTTGCAGGACATTTCTGATGCATCGTTAGCGCGCAGACTTTCGTAATAAACTCTTCATGAAGTGTTTACCTTTGGTGTATCTTTGAAAAGGTTATGTATCTTTCGAGTATTTGTGGCTTATGAGCTGCGTTACTCTTCAGTGCATCGTCAATGCTCACGAGTCTTGTTACGAGGTGCATGATGTTTGCCTTATACTCAAGACAGGGGTTTCCAGGGGTTCCCTGGGGGTGCGAGACAATATTTCAGACGGTGCGAGAAAAGTTCAGGTAAATTATAAGAAACTGGATATACGTTAGCATTTTTATTCAAAGGGGTGCAAGGCTTGAATGGAATTTCTTTAGAGGTGCGGGGCAAAAAAAAAAGCGTTGGGACCCCTACTTAACAGCGATCCCAACACATGCAAACTTCAATGGATGGAGCAAAAATGACAACCGCGAATCTGTTTGGATCTGCACGGCTTCAACTCGACATCCTAATTTAGTACATGGTCTCGTAATGTTCCTTATCATGTTTTGTTTCATCTTGGAGTTTCCACGAATTTTTACACTTACATTATCTTGCTTAAAGTTCAATGATTGCATAAAGAATTGGCCTTCCATATTATGGAACAAATTGTCTCGAGTAGAAATAGAGATGTCAAACCTAACTTTTTAATTACGAGTGTACACAAAAAGTAGCACCTTGTCAATCTAGAATCGTCATGTCTAATATTATTTAGACATAAATGTGTATAATAATACTATACTGTGTTTTTCTACTTAATGGATGATATAATAGTGCTCATTTATATTCTATGCATTACACTTGCATGGGGCTGCAATATTTAAGCGTAGAAACAGTGAAATTATGCATAGGTCGGAGCTCAAACTCTCACTGCAAGAAGAAAAAGCAACGTAGCTAAAAAAAATTCATAAAATTGAACACATCCTTTACCATTCGAAACAATGCTTTATGGCATCTTTTTGATTCTTTTTGTTTATCTTTTCTTGATGAACCATAGCAATGTAATACATAGATTGTGACAGTGCATTGAATTGAGGTATGTCATGTTTCAAAACAATGCTTTCCTGTATTGCAATGTAATGATCTATTCTTAAGGAGTACTACCATTGCGAATTGCAACTATAAACCGCGTTACGTCTTCAAGCGAGTATTACAGGATACCCGTTTAGTGTAAACTTAATAACATACGAGCAAACTTATTAGTTTTCTCGCTAGCTCTTAACAGCTAACAGTTGAGGTCAACGCGTATTAGGGTTAAAACACATTTGCGACTCAAAAATAAAAGAAGCTCATGCTAAGGTCGAATATAACAATTTTCAGCTATGTGTAGGAATATAAATAATTTTTCAGCACTGATCCGGTCCAGTCACTGTCCAGTCCAGTCCAGTCTCAAACTGAGTGAATGATAAATGAACGAAGGCAGAAATTTTTTTGTTCAATTCTACGTCTGTACAACTTAGATTACTTGAAAATGTGAAACTTTGGGTATTTCAACCTGGTTTCGGTAAGTTCCGTCACATTTGGGAAGAAACTTTTGCACAGCTACGCAGTTTGGAACCCCGTGATTCGTGCCACTACAGGCACACTCGCTTGACCATGTGGGCGCTTAAGAGCTACCATTGATCACGCCCGTCTTCTACTTCTTAGATAAATCTATATATTGTCTTTTAGCCAGAAACGTTGTGAGGACTGCATTTTAGACTTGTAAAGTGCTTGTTTCTGTTACTCTATAAGTTTAATATCTTCAAAAAATAAAACTAACGAACGCTTTTGCTATTGTTGTAGCAATACAATTTTTGTCAGACCTCGTATGCCTAACAAACTGCTGAAATATGCCATGGATGCGTATATTCATGCCTGCTACTGCTCCACATTTTACGTCTGTTTAAAATAACCGTATAAATTATAAATAAGTAAGCAGAGCATGCTGGTTCCAGCAGTTAGTCAATTATTCACTCACCCGCCACGCGGCGTAGATGATGAGCTGGTCCGGTCGCTTTTGTAGTGCACAAAAGAACTGCTCTGACTCGAGCCGCCTGCCCCTGGTCGACCTGCTCTCGGCGCTCACCGAGCGGCCGGCTGCACAAAAGTGGTCCCTGCAGCCATTAGCGCGGTGCCTGGCAAGCGCACGCAGGTCTCAAGCATGGCTTTTGAATTTACCGTTGTACTTATATGGATTTTTATTCCTCGAAGGAGCATTAAATGGGTAGTTAGCAAAGCTTTGAATTCACCGTTGTACTTGTAAGGAATTTCGCTTCTCGAAAGATCAGTAAGTGTGATGTTAGCAACCCTCTTGAATTGACCCTAAGGGATTTTGCTTCTCGAAGGAGCAGTAAGTGTGTGTCAACCTTCAAATGCTATCACATAAATTATTCCATTCATACGCAAGTTGTTTGAGTATTAAATGTATAATGTTACTGCTCTCTTGTTGTTTTAAATATTTTTATTAAAAGTAAACGATTGGTACAAATGTTACTGTAGAAGTATAGTATTACACTATCGAATGTCGTTGTGGAAAATTTTCAATGAATGTTATTAAATAACCTATTTTTGAAGTTATTTCATAAATTTTTCTTCAGGTACTTATCTCATGTCGACTTATTCTAACCTAGATTAAGAAGTTATTACACAAATAGAAGTTCTTAGAAGTTTTGTAAGATTTACAAGCGTCAATAATTTACTGTGCCTTACTCATTGCGATTGTTCTAGTTCTTCCAGTTTTTATCAGTTTTAAAAACTACAGTAGGGTTTCCTTGTATAAAACTTGATTTCAGCAAGCTGGTCTTCATTTTATAGCAATCTGGTTTTGAGATTTTTGTTGCCTTTAAGACGTGTGACTTAAACAGACTGCAAATTTGCATCGAGAAAATTATTTTATATTAAAATTTCACTTTAAAACCCCTACAATGTTTTATTGTTTTCATCTCAGTTTTAGTTATACATTTCTTGAAACTCACAAAACGCCTACAAATCCGCAAAAACAAACATTTCGAGCCCTTTTATCATGACTCATTTTCTGGGGTATCAAATTTCATTGTTTCGATAATGACAAACAAAAAGCAGCAAGGGAAACACGTTTCAATCTTTATTTTTCCCACGATATTTATGTTCAACTGCAAATACAAAGTTAGTATTTGTCTTCCTCATATTCGTTGTCTTACTTGCTGAAACTCATCACTCGTTAGAGTAAACGTGCCTCTATACAAGATTTGTGTGAGAGGATGAAAAGGACTATAAATTGAGCTATTTCTAATTCCCCAAACAACAGAATAAAAAAGGAGATTACATCAGTTCATTTTTCAAAGGGATAGAGATTTTAGAATAAACTCAGAACAAATTAGAAGAACATCACTAATTGAGGAATTGACGAATTTTATCAGCATTGCCGAGATCGCGTCGCACCTCAAAAAAAGCCTAATTTCCTTCCGTCTTTTTAGCAGAGAAATCGAGAGCTTCCACCTTCCTGTATTTACATTGAGCGGCCTGCTCTGAATGGCTGGAGGTACCGCACCGGCGTCATTATGGCACCGCTCTTTTCATTGTTTAAACAAATAATTCGGGGCTTCTATTGTGCTGCTGGCTCCATTGTGCCCGCTGATCACTCGTGCGGATGTGTGGGTTTTGGAGGTACTCCCTCCCTGTATCACGTGACCGACTCTTCTTCGTCTTTGCACCATTCGATTAACTTTTCAGCTTATCTGTGTGCCATTTGACTGGCTTTTCAGTCGATCTCTACCCTGCTTGCATGACGTTGGAGCACTTGATTGATTTTCACATCTAGCCCTGACCACTTGACTGACTTATCAGTACATATCTCTACACCAGTTGGCTGATTTTCGCCATATCTGAACCACTAGATTGACTTATCAGTCTGACTTAGCGCCGCTTCATTGACTTTTCAATCATTTCTACACCACTTGGCGGATTTTTCACTCCGTACCACTTCATTGGCATTTCAGTCCATCTTTGCACCACTTTATTGATTTTTCAGTCCAATTTTTCATCACCTCGTAGACTTTTCAGTCCAGCTTTACACCGCTTCATTGACTGTTCAGTCCAACTTTGCACTACTTCATTGAATTTTAGTCCATATCACCACACTTCGATTGACTTGGCCAGTCACTGCAAAAAAATGACTGACTTTTCAGCCTATATGTGCACTAGACCTCCTTAATTCAAAGATTGCGCCAAAGAAGACGGCTCGCAGTGGTCACTTCTCTGTCACTCTTGGGAAAATTTCCTATTTATACAACATTTTTGTTGTCCTTCAATTCTTAATTTCAGCGAAACAGTATTTACCATCATTGAAAGATGTAGATATGTACGTACATACAATGTAAACGATGGTATACAAATTTTCACTTTGCTTGCGGTGTAGAAAAGGATTAAGCTGAAGTTAACCGCGTGTGGTTGCTCAAGGTTAAAAAATTGTTAGGTCCAAAGTAAATGTTAATTTTTAATTACATGCTCTTGATATTCTAGTTCAAAAATGCTCATGTGCGTTAGCTTTGGCACGACACTATCTCGATGGTTACTCATCCACTCTACTTCAGAAGATGAAAAGATACATTTGTACAACTCGATTGTAATAATGGAACGAGCTATAAAAATGTGCAAAGTTGAAATTTCAATCCATTTTAGTGCTGAAAATGGTCACATTGAATAATATTTGTTACAGCAATTCCAGCCTCTGTATTGGGGTGTGTAAATTTTCATATCGTTGCGACACAATGTTATTTTCTGGACTAGCACCAAAAATAACTAAATGTGACACATGCTTGCTTACATGTTGCTTTGAAAAATCTAATTTACTTGGTTGTTTAGCACAAAAGGTAATATTTGAATGCATAAATTTGATTGGAATGATTACGAACGAGTTTCAATTTCAGCCAAGCAGTTACGTGTCTCACAAATTAGTCTCGCAGTTGTGATCCAGTGCAACGGATATAAAACGAGCTTTTTTTAGGGTCCCGACGTACGTACTTCAGATGCGTCAAAATTTTCTTTCCGAAAGGCTTGCACGAGGAGCAGTTTATCAATTTAGCTAACAGTGAGCTCTTCTAAGTTCACTGACTCCTCGCACAAGACATAATATTGCATTCAAGAACATGACAACCAAATACATGGGCCTGTAGCGTTCACGCTAAGGGCTGAAAGTACACTGCACTGATAAGTTTTTGTGTGAGAATGATTAGTGTATAAAAGTAATCAGATGAAACTGAAGGAAACCAACAAGTGTAATTTCAAACTTGTACTCGTACAGCACAGTTCAGGAGCACAGTGTAATTTAACGAGTATAGTTTACCTCCAATTTATCTGCTTCAAAATAGCGACAGTTGTTTTTGAATTGAGCATTAACAACTGTAATTTAGAATTAGGACCCGAAGTGCAATTTAGTAAGAATTTCTTGCCTCTAATTCATCAAACAATGTTTTAAATACGTCACTGATGTTCTTATATTAGGCAACAGAAACCAACAATTAACGCTCTGTAATTAACGCTATCGATAACATGATTAGAAGTATCCAGGATTCCCTTTGGAGATCGCGCTTTACGAGAATCTATTTCGCGCATGTCAGAAGGTACCAAATCTAAGCCTTGATATCGATGATGTGAAACTAAACTACGATGTCTTCTGATATGTAGTAATGAATTTATTTCATCCGTTGGCCTACTAATCATGGCTGTTTAAGCAGGCAAAAATTATTCTAGGTCTTGATTGCAGTCTTTAGCTAACGCTTTATTCATGAAAGTACAAAGGAGACCTGATGTAGGTTTGAAGACGAGAGTATTTTCATGGACTCGTGCGAACTGCTCGTAGGGATAATGCTGTCTGATATTTTTGTTCCGATTGTTCAATTTGTGAAGCAACAAGCGAGTAGTTAATTAATATTTAGTCTTCCATACTTGGTGGCTCTGCAGCACTGAAGAAAGCGATATGTGTTAATGGCATAGCTTCTTCAGGCGAGAAATCCAAATGACTCGTTCGGTTTGATACTAGTAATTTAAATATTCATCATTGAGAATATTTTCTAATGGTAGTTTTCACTGAGTTCAAAAAAATGCTTTTCTTTTCATGGTCATGACAAAATTTCACACCCGAAGAAGTTTCCGTCTGCGTAGGAGAATAATGTGGATTTATAGTAAAAATTATTTGTGGTAAAAATTATTTTTGGTAAAATTGAGTAGCATTAATTATTTGTTTTTTGCTCTTTCATTCTTGCCTCTTTTCTGTCTCTCTGTACGACGACTCTCATAATGATTGCCATTCGTATCCAAATGTATATTTATAAAAATTGACTTAGCATTAATTTTTTAAATAATAAACACACTAGTTGTTCCTGGCCAGATCCTTGACGAACTTATGAGGAACTTGCTTATAAAAATAACAAATTCATCTACATAATTTAAAAAAATTTTAAATTCTTCTTCTGCACTTGTATTGAAATGAAGATATACTCTCGAAGGAATCATGATGGTTTTTGAAAAACACTGCCATGCAGAAAAATGTTAGGTGATGGGCTCTATCCCTTTTAAAATACCTACGATAATTTCTGTGGTAATATGGATTTCACTCCAGTCGTCACGTGGATGTGTGCTGGGTAGAACACTTATTTATCAGTCACTGTTTAAAATAATTTCAAGACGTACAGTGCAGAGAGTTAAAATTATAGCAGTAATATAATTGTTATGCAGGAATAGATTATGTCTGTATAGTTATAACTGTGAAAAATTACATCGAGAAATGCAATGATAATAAAAAGTTCTCAGTTTCAGGCGTTCTTTAAAAGGATTACCTAAACGTGAACATTCATAACTAAATGACGCTAAAGTAATTATACTAGATTCAAATCTTCGTCATTTCGTAGTGTCTTTCAACCTTGTAATAAATGCATTCAGACAACATTTTATGAGTCTTTAATTCAACCAAACGACCACTGGTTCTAATAAGAGATGATAAACCGAGTAAAAAAATCAAAAGTTTATTCTGTTCGGGTTTATCGTGAAAAAATATAGAGCAATATGAAATACGTTAGTACCTATTGTTAGTATCAATTGGACCGAATTTTGAACGGATGCGTAAGCAGTTAGTTGGTTTACCGAGCGCAAGATTGCCATAATTTGATGAATAATAAATATCTCCTTTCACGTATCTTAACATGACAATGAAGGCAGCTGTCTGGGTGAGCTAGCAATATTCCCTTCACGAGCGCAAAGAACACCCTCATTTAATTGAAATAACCAACACAGCCATAACTGCATAAGCTCAACCATCACGTGTTCGACTTGGCTTAAAATATGGAAAGCGCTGACAAGTGTCCAAAGGTTGTGCGGATTCTGAGCGAACGAGACCAGACTTGTCAAAAGCAGGGACCCTCCAGCGGTCACTGCCACCAATAAGCATGCCACTCTAACGACCAGGTTGGCTACTCAACACGTCCTGAATAACACGTTCGGGCTAAACAACAGGACGAAGCCAACTCGGTGTCAGTCGCACGATCTATAAGGGAAATAATTTTCGTCATTCATGCGATGAGCACGTCCCATGAAATATGCTAAGAGAATAGTATTAGAAGAACTCCTCATTTCCTAAAGTCTGTGGTTAACATGATTGTTTAATCTAGAACCCACGTGCGAAACATGTGAGGCGATGAACTTTAGAAACGGATTTTTAAGCTTCGATATTTTACTAGTACTTAGAGCGGGGTAAAATGAATAAAGATAGTTGGATTCGCGCAGATTTATGTGGAAATAGGTACGCTAAAAAACTTGATATCGCTACTCTTAATGATAGTTTGCAAACAAAATTGCCATTGAATAATAACATTGGAGTGCTCCCGTGTTGGATAAAACGCCGATGTGTGTAGACATGAAATGAAGCAAGGATAGCAAAACTAATTTCATAATTCTGCCAAATTTTACTCACTATCAACATTTTTGAAGATGTTTTATGTACTTGAACTTTGTTGGATCTGGAGATCTTTCTAACAGGTATAATGAGCATGCTCTTCTTATGTGATCTATGGTAGGCGTCGTAACAAATGAATATTGTAAGCCTCACCATGAATAGATGAAATCAGTGCTTTCGAAAATGTGCACTAGTATTCGACAGGTGCTTCACATGCAGGGAAGCGATGTAACTCCGTTTTCTTGCCTTCCATATCCGTTTTCTTCAAAGGTGAGACATACGAACGCTTACTACAACAATTACTTGGAATTTTAATTTAAAATTAGAAACCAAGTTTAATATTTTCTAAAATTTTCGACCGCATTTTGATCTTTTTTGTTTACTCTGCGATGGTCACCGAGCCCGTTTTTAATCGATAGTCTCTGATAAATTAGGCAATTATTCCACAATAATTTTTTCTCAGTGGAGTTTCATTGTCTCTTCTGAAATAATTCATCATCACTTTCATGAAAAGTTCAACAGGTTCATGGACAAAATTCTCGCTGTAAGTAAATCTACAAAAAAATACCATCCAGCGTACCGTTGACACTTGGGTGCATTGGAAACCTAATTTCACAAAAAAAATGAATCTTTGTGATTCAAAATATGAGTTATAGTACACTCAGTGCTTGTGATATAGATCACAGATTCAAGATTATCTTTGTAAGCGATAAGTGTATCACTTCCGCCGCGGTTCATGTGATGATTCGGTGGGAAGAGAAGCCGAAAATGCAGCCAATTTAACTCAGTTCCCTGCTTTCATTCCTGCCAGACCTGCACAAAGTGTAATCGTAATTCAGTTCTCAGTTCTAATTCAGCTTGACATTTACGACCGTATTTTGGTAAACGCGTTCTTTCACGTCGTATTTTATTTCGGCTGGACGTTGAACGCAAATCTAATACCTTCCAGTCAGGTATAGCATTCTGATCAGTAAACACCAGCGGGAGCTGCACACATTTTCATAATCCTCATTTGCATAATTTTATTCAGTACTCTAAACTACTTCATTCTGTATTGCTCGTCCGCCATGGATGCGCTTGTGTAGTTCTATGTAAGATGTTATTAGCGATGGTAAATCATTAACTTGGCAGCAAACAGTCATCGTTTTTCAAAGCAAGTCTTAAATTGTACGAGCATGGATATAAAACTCTATGTTTTGATATACGACGAAGAAAACGTATTGTGAGTAATTTGGTATTTATTGTGAGTAGGGTGAGGCAGGTGAATTTTGGAAGTTGATACATTCAGACGACGGCTTTCACAGGAAAAGTTTCTATGAAAACTTCGTATATATTGGATGATGTGTGAGCATTTTCTCTTCACGTAAAAAATCGCGCATGCTTAATTTATCCAAAAATAAAAATTTGTTTACCGCATAGGTAGATTAATTTATTTCAGGGAACCGGTAAATTTACCCAACTGAGTGTTCGTAAGCTTTAGCTGAAAGTATTTTCATTTAATTTTAATTAAGTATTAATAGTTAATAATATTGGCACCTGTGTTGATAGCACGTTGAGAATTGAAATGAACATCGTTGCCCGAAATGCCATTCTCCTGCGTTACACATTTTAAATGAACGCACGACAAAAAACATATATTAAATCATATCAAGTTCTCGCGTCGAACGGAATAAGTAAAAACGTTTTTTGATCCTCTCATGCCAAAACTTCTCATACAGAGACACCCATTTCAACGAATTATTCATTCACCAAAACGTCAAACTTGAGTAGGAAAAGCAAGCATGCAAGGAGCACACAGTTGGCTCTAGCGAAAATTTTATGAAAAAAAAGAGAAGTTTCAACCGCTTGGCAAATGATTTCCTACCACACACTAAAAATAATTAATCCTAAACCGATATTTACTACGTATTAGAACTCAAACAGGTCCGGTACAGCAGTGAAGATCTACAAATTTGTCAACAGTGGTTTCTAAAACTTCCGGAGCTTTCAAAAGTCAGGTGAGTAAATTGACGACCATAACGAACAGACTTTGACATGCTATACAGCTAAAGTGATTAAACTTAGACCTGATCCCAAATATATGTTTAAAATACCACTATAATTCATTTTGGTAATTCGCGTTTGTAACCCACGAAGACTTAAGACTCGTCGAAGTAACACCGCTGAACAGAGCAGCGAATTTCGCAAAGACAAATTTCATATAATTTCGGCTTGACGTAGCGTCCTTCGTTATTCTAGAGCAGGAAGCTCGCTCAAACATATGGTGAAAATATGACTGTATTTATCACATGTGATGATTCCCCTCATTAACGCGTAATGATAAACACTTCTGACGGTCCTTGAATCACCTTCAAAGCCCACGTCTCTGCTCGGCTGGGGTGTCAGGTGGAAGCAGTGTGTGATTGACACGCTGATGTTTAGAACAGAAGTTAATAACCTCAGCCTCGTTATATAGTTTACAACGAAGCGTGTAGAAACGCAAGCATGACCCTCCATAACTCCAGGGTAACTCTCGTAATTCCAGGGTTGGTGAGGTATTATTAGAGGTAGGCCGTGGCGAAGCCGCGTTAGGTGGTCAGTTTGAGAGCAGCTGGAGGAAGTCATTGTTCAACTCTCCATCCCACAAGCGTTCTTAATTCTCCTTAAATCAGGACTCGCCATCCATCAAATTTGGCTGTAAATTCTCAAAAGTTTAGTGCCTGGTGATTTGCCAACATTTAGAGACGTCTTATCTGCTGTTTGAGTCGCATTAAAAGCAGCGGACGGCCACTTCTGGGCGGGCACTTACAAGGCGAGGACGTGAGCTCGACCGGTCCACAAGGAGGCCTTCGTTCGCACGTGACCTGAACACGCTCAAGTTCTGCCCTCAACTTCGCATAAATATTTGCCTATTACTAAATTAGAACCAAAAGTATAAATTGGGCTTTGAGAAATGCTCTAATGCCTATCAATCTTGCTCGGATTTACAAGCCACATAGTTTTCGTTCACCAGAATCAAGATACGTGATTTTCCACTTTAGGCCTTACACACCACCTATCAAATCGGGAAATAAGGAGAATTAGAGAAGCTTTGTGACTACAGTTAAATCAACTTAGTGCATTCAGGGAAAATTCATAGAAAATGCTCAAGTACGTTGAAAATTGTTTGAATCAGATGTGATAATAGGGTGAATGTCAAGAGGTCGAGAAAAAATTTAGCAAAATATACGTAAACTGGACAAACAATTCTTCACCGCTTAACATTCAAGTCAGTAAAGGAAGACGAATAAAAACACCAAATTATGTACGTTGAGGTGAGGGTTACATCAGGCTTTGGAATATTATTTTCATTAAGTGGAGTTGGTTAGAAGTTTGTTAAATTGGACTTCTTCGTTTTGAATTCATGGCGCACCGAAGTAATATCTATATTTCAGAAGCCTTCAGAGGGCGTTAGAATAATTTCCACAGAACAAACACTCAGAGAAAGCCACAAAGCTTTAGCACTCGATTGCATTCCCTTCGAACGGCTAGTTCGTCAATTTAATAGAGAATCGTTTTGTTACATTGCTGAAGTTGTTTTCTTCGCTCCTCTGCTACTTTCATGGCTAAATTGGGACGCTTACAGGAAATAAAATTCTGTATAGCACAAGTATGAAAATTTTTCGCAGAAAATATTTTGGTCGTGTCGTTCAACATACAATGAGGGGATTTCAATGAGAGAATTTGACCACCAAGATGGCTGCGTTTAAACTAACTATAAATACAGTAGCTACATTCACCACAGTAATAAGTCAGTTTTAATATTTTTACTGAAAAACTCATTATCTCAAACTTTTATGAATCAGTTTAATAATTTTTGCTGAAAGATTCATTTACGTTTACTGCATCCACATTAAAAGTTAGCTACGTTAACCGCATTTTCATCAACTTTGAGTGCCATCAACTTTACTCCCATAAACTACGCGAAACCGGGCATTTTTATTCAAACTAGAAAATAGACCCTGAGAATTAGGGAAAGCTTGCTAATAAAATTTTCCAAGCATCTCAAATTCTATTTCCCGATTTTCATACAGTTTCTTGAGCGCTGGGTGGTTTTACAGGTTTTACTTCCTATGAAAATTACTTTTTGTTCTGGGTAGATTTGAAGGTTTTACATCCTAAGTCAAATTTTTTCAGTTCTGGGTGGTTTTGTTCTTTTATTCACTGGAGTGCACGAAATATCAACAATTGGAAATGAGCTTCTGGCACACATAACGGATTCTACGCATATCAACTCCGTAGTCCGAAGTTCATACAGCAGACGTGCACTCTCGCCTTTTAATGTAGGGAAATAAATGTATTTTAATACTTCTTGTAACATTACAGTAACTTCACTAGTTTGCACATAGATACATCGTGACTAAACAGTCCCTATAACGCCACTGTTATCACAACGTTACTTCAACGTTAATATGTTGTTACGATAACATAACATCATTATTGAGTCACGGTCACATCTTATGTTGCATCAAAATGTCATCATAGCCTTTGCGCATTCGTAATAAACTTATTCGATGATCACGCTGCGATGTAAATAATTCGTTGACGATATAGAAATAGGCCCTGAAGCGTGTTATGTCGAATTGTGAATTAGATTTATGAATATGCACTATGAAAAAGAATTATGAATAATACTCATTAATAATACCATAAATCAGCTTTATGAATGTAAATTATGAATAAGAATTATGAATAATAATTATAAATGAGAAATATGATTAAGAATAATGAATGAAAATTATAATTAAGAATTTTAAATGAAAATTATGAATAAGAATTATGCATTAGAGTTATGAAGAAGAATATAACATTCTGTAAAATGCGTTCCTGTTGTTTGTTCAACTCCGTACTTGGATGAGGTAGTGTGCACTTTACATTGTGGATGATACTTTTCGGATCCGGTTGCATTTAGAATATGATTAAAATGTAATATGGATATTTTCATTTCGTAGGGAACTGTCAGCAGTTTCATTATGCAGAAAGTTGAAAAATAATCAGTTTGATATAATTCAAAGTTTCGCCAGATACGCCTCCCTCTCACGTAGATTTTATAACCAAATGTTTGAATATTCGGAGTTGCGAGCAGTAATACATTATGAAAACAGTTTTTAAAAAATAGACCACCTCAAAAACTATTTGAAATGGGCACACAGTAAGGCTGTCCAAAAAATTACTAACGCTGAAAAATGTTTAAATTGTGTTCTGAGTGAAGTTTTTAAAGAATGAAACTCGGTAAAAACGATTTGAAATTTACAAGCGGTAAAGGTGCACAACAGTTTATCTGCGTCATGCGCCGTGTGTAGCAGACAGTGAACTGTCCCGACCAGAGCCACATACCATCATCAGTTAATGGTAAGATTTTGCCGCACAGTATAATAGAACGTCGGGCTCATTATTGAGAATTGAGAACAACTTTTTGGGTTGCTCACATTGTGCATCAAGCAGGACGCATTTATTATACTACACTTCACACTAGAGCTTTCACAAATTTAACCTCCCTTTGTTCCTGATTCAATCCGAGTTAGTACTAGTTGAAAGTAGATGAAGACATGCATTAGCAGTCAGATTCAGAGATGAGGTTGGAGTACTAAAAGCGGCGCCCAACTTACGTCATGTTCCCTCTCCAAATGAGAATCGCAAAGTACCACAACCTCCAAAGCAACACCACGATTGTAATCCCTGTACATACATACAAGCAGTTTCATTCCCGTTTTACCATCAAATTTGAAATAAAGAAATAACGAACAGGTTTTATTTCACTTAGTTTAAGGTGGAACAGCTAGATGGATCGTCAGCCTTTTTTGGAATGATTATGTTCCGCCCACGAATTATCTCTTAGCACGTCTACGTAAACGCCCCAAATGCGGCTGTGGCGCTGCTCATCACGGCAGTTAACCAAAGTGTCGGTAACATTCGGGTCTGATTAGCAGGGCGCCGCGCTTTGTTCACTCCGGGGTGTACACTTGCGCAAATTTCTTTGCTTGATTCGAAAATCGTGGGGAAACTCGCTACTCACGGCAACGTGGCGTTTAGATTTTAACAATTTAGTGTCATCACAAGCCAGGCTTGTGAAGCTTTTCTCTTCGTTTGGTATAACGAGAGATTATGTCTGAATTGGACTGAGGTGGATTGTTTTACAAAACGCAGTGTTCCTCACTGCATCGTGAAAGTGTTTACTGAGACATTTTTTGAAAAAGTACCGTTTGCTCAGGACGCTTACCTGAAAATTTATTTTAATTGAAGTTTTTTTTCTACGCAACACTCTTTTCGTGGAGCGAGCATTTGTTGGCCTACGGTATGTTTTATTTTGGCCGCCTGTATTCTATTTTTAAACACAACAATTCATAAAACTTGACCCTGCTTTGTTTTTTAACGCTCCATTTTATATTATAAATCTATGTTTCCTTTTCGACAAAAGCTTAAATTGTTCAACCCCAATCGTAAAGCTTAGGTTCAAGTAATACGTTCTGCAAGTTCTCAATTGAGCATTGCCTGACAAAGACAGAACAAATTTTTGGTGGGATTGAAAATGATTTCCGTGTCTGGATCTCATTATTGTTCGAAAATACTGGTAAATAAATTTGCTTTTCGCCAACTCACTGACAGTTTCACAAAATTATCGAGCTGCACACCTGAAATTTTTACAACTCAGACTCACGTAATTGCCAGCGATGTCGCGTATTTTCTATTCTCGAACTTATTTGGTCGTTGTATTTTGGCACGTGAATTAGCTGCTTGTTCACATCTAAACGAGCACTTCTCGTCAATGAATGTCTCGTTTACTTTAAATTCCTCGAGGTGAAGGCAGAACGAATCCTGAACTTGGTCCACATTACGGCTCCGAATTACAGCCATTAATTCGCACGCAGGCAGCGGCGCAGAGAGCGCTAACGCGCAAGGCTCATTGACGCTGTGTTCGTTCCACTGCAAGCACCTCTCAGGTGTCCCATGTTCCGATCGCTGTAATTCGGGGTGAGCAGAAAACACGACTCCAAATTATATCTTGCTTGTCTCGCTATCGATTGACAAAAGCGCCGGATGCAGTCGAGGCGATAGCATCTGGCTCGGTGCGACTGAGTGCAGAGGCGAACTGTCTTCCGAACTTCTATAGACGCTGTTAGCACAGCTCAAATGAGTGTCTTTTGTACAGAAGTTGAGAAAATTGTACTCTGAAATTCACGTGAAGAGTTTGGTATGTGTAGAAAATTATGGCTTTAGGTTTGCAGTTCTGTAATTTTACCCCTGATTTTTGTATCTTATTGTTTTGAAGAGTATGAATGATGGGTCTTGATGATGGAACTTTAGAAAATTGGAATATAAGAATCAGGAATTATCACAGGTTTGGCGGAGTTCAACAGTCTTGCTAATTCTAGTCAAGATACAGGCTAACCCCTGCTCCACCCGAAACACTTTTACGTTTTATTTTAACAGGAAAGGAACATTTTCACAAGCGTGAAATGAACTTTTCGAACTTGATTAAAATGTTTATATGAATGCTATGCATGCACGTGGCCGTATCAGATATCTATCAGATAAAATTTCAAAATGAATTGAAAATTGAAAGAATATCCAGAAATTCCAAGAATGTGTCGTTCATTGGCACACATGCATGAAAATCGATTTCGTTTAGCGAAGTGAAGACCAGCTCAGATGTTCCTTAATCATTGCACTGGCAGTACAACCCGTGATTACAATACACAGCTGCAGCTGAGACGACAGAAGTGTCTAGTGGCCAGGAACAAAAATTTCAAACAATTTAGGTCTTCGTAGCAGGCTGCTGATAGCGTGAGTCCATCTCAGTAGACTGGGGTACGTTACGTGCTGTAGCACGAAGTGTAGCCTAGCCGACTGAGAAAAATTTACGGCCAGTTTTATGCTACGACGAAGTGAATTTTGAAAGATCAGCCAGTTTGCGCTCCATACAACTTATTTAATTCCCCCTGAAATACTCTGAGCGAACTAAGAAAATAGAAGCTTATCAATGTTGGAGGCGCTGAATCTTTGGATACATGCATGAGTCGTAGCTAATTAGCTTAATTAATGATTGAAGGTTATGTGCTCTTATATTTCATTGTATTTACGCTTATCATTTTGAGTGCGGCCGATTAAGATCCGTCAAAACTGAAAAAATTACCCATAGTCATTGAGACTAAAACATATGAAACAAATTCGATCATATCAACATAATTGATATAATTGAAATTCCATGGATACTTGTTTTACAAAATCAAATATATTTGCGAGCCTGGAAGATTAATAACCGGTTGGCGCACTGTGACTACAATTCAGTGATCGAACGTTCGAATCCGTCAGAGTGCACAATGTCGGATCCGTCTCCGAAGTGCTGCTGGCGATCTGTCATTTTATATATTGGCTCAGACGCTCAGTCTATTTGGAAATTTGTGGGGTTTCCGGTCACCCTCTGAAGAGGCGGACGACGAGATAACCATCAAAGTTCGGCGCTTCTGCCACATCACCAGCGGATGCTGGGCAAGATGCAAATTCAACACTGCCCTATTTTTGCACGAACTTCAACATCGCAAGTTATATAGAAAGTGAGTACTGTAGAAAAGGTTTCTGGAGATCACCTTTAATTGCTAAAAGCTAGCCAGCACGTTCTAAAACCGTTCCGTAACTTTTCTTGTAATTCAAATGTAAAATTCTTCACAGTTCATCATAAACTTTTATTAGCTTCATAGCTTTAGGTATCAACTTTATAACTTTTACATACAATTCTCTTGAAGAATATGGTTGTTATGACACAATTTTCGAGCATAAGTTCGTATAAGTGTAACTGAGATCTAAATAAAGCGCCAGAACAACTGTAACACGTGTCGGAATACACACACACAATCACATATCCATTAGCTTTATGGTAGCATCAGGGCACCATCATTTCCAAGGTTGTGGCTTTTGATTCCCATCGCATGTGATAAATCGTGATCCTAGTTTAAGATTATCTTAGCCAATATAGGATTACAGAGCCTTGGTTCAAGCGTGAACAGTTTTTAAAGCTTGCATTCTTGTATTTCAGCTAAGGATTTATATTAATGAAATGATCAAATAGGCGTCTCACCATGTTAGATTGACGTGAATCTTATTGCCCTAATGACCCTAGGAAGAATACGACCTAATGTTTAAAAATTGCAAATCTACGCAATTAATTTATTCAAGCGGGACATGTATACTTGAAACAAGGCGAAAGTTGACCCTGAAACGGTTTAGGTATTTAGTTATAAAGCCACGAAATATTACCCCCTGGAAAATGAATCCAAAGAACGAAACAAGAAATTCCTTCCGGGCGAGACGGTCAGCGACTGCAATTCTACACTCAGACAGCCGGCTAATTTTGGCACCACTTCCGCCTCTTTGTGGATCTTTGATTTGGCAAGTTGGACAAACATCATTTTCAGTCTGTCTTTAAACTATGAAATAAATTTTAAATCCGAAAAGAACACAGTCGGACTAAACCGAAATGATAGGGGTCCATAGACAGGAAATATTACTTCATGAACTACGTCAATTTGAGAATATTCCCGAATTATGTGCCCATTTTAACAGGAGCACAAACCAAATTCTTCATCAAAAAGTCGTTTATAATAATGTACTTAATTTAACTTTACTTAACTTGACAGGTTAATTCATAAAATGAATGCGCAATTGTTACAGCAAGCAATGTGAAATTGATCTACTTTCACTTGTTTCTGCGCAGCAATTCTTTATGCAGCGAATCCCGTAGATGAAAAGGATTATATAGTGTTGTTGTCAACGTCTGAGGACTTGGAACTGATATGAACGGTCACAACCCACAAAAAATTGTTTGGAACACTAAAATGACACAAAATTTTTAAGAAAATTGAACGTGCACAGAAAAGTATCGCATTAACTCTTATAAGCTCAAAAAAAGCTTCCCCAATTAGCATTCGTCGCTGGAATCTCATGCACCTCCTTGCAAAAAAATTTACTGCTGTATAGAGCATACATGATGGATAAATAAAAAATGAAATAAAATTTCTGTTACACATTTTTTGAATATTTAATTTAGAGCATTGTAAAGACGAAGGAGAAGATAAATCTTAATAATATTTGTTTTCGACGTTTCGACCCTAAAATCGTGTCAACAAAACCAGGAAGGAAACCAAATTCTTTCATGCCTTGATCAAGCAAGAAACGCAAGCTCATTAAGAAGCCATGAACAAGGCTCATAGAAAACAAAACTAAACGTAACATTTTTGACTAGATCTGAATAACTGAGGTAGGAGAAATTACAGGCCTACTTTATTCAGAGGCAGCATTTCGTTAACACATAACTTCAACTCAAGGATATACTGTGAGTCAAGAATGCACAGGATTAAATTTTTAGAGAAATTGTCTAGAATCTAACAATTATCTTTGAAAATTCTTCGGTCACACGAGCCATTACTGCAACGTAGACTAATACTAGAGTGCGATGGGAGAGCACAGGTGACATCGGACAGGTCGCGCTCCACACACATACACGCATTTTAGCATTTAACAGTATCGCATTGATGGTTCGTGCAACCAAAGAATTAGTACCAATAATAATTGTAAGATGCTCGACAGCTGCTTCACATATTTATCCTGCGCACTCGTGAATCAGTGTATGTTCATATAAAGCTGAAGGCATCGTTCAACCGAATGTGGTTAATTGCACTCTTTTTGTGTGTAAATGTTACTAGGAACGTTTCTATTTATTATCTTTGGCCTGTGTTCATGGCTTATCAATAATCTCGCATTACATTTTAGAAAAATTTTGATATCGATTTTTTTCATCCCTTTAATGCTTCCAAAATTACGGATGAAAGTAATGTAAGAATTAGAAGGCACGATAAAATGATTTGAGATCTTTCTCTCCACTACCATCACTATCAATTTTCAACGCAAAAACGATGTTCCTAAAATCAAAAGAGTAGAATACGTGTTCTCGCCCACACGAGTTGGGGCAGAGCGCATGAAGACGTAGCTACAGCTCACCTAACTGGAGCTGTCAGGCTAATCTTTGCATCCGTGAGAACAGTTTCATTATTCCACATTAAGGTCTTATCGATTCAGTTTTAAGTAGGACTCTGCCACCGAGTTACGTTATTCAACTACAGCTTCCAGTCGCGCTGCTGCGTTCACCTTATCTCAACGCGGTCGCACGGACGGCAGCACGTCTTCCCATTGATTTTTATACTCACAATACTAAATAATTGCGAGTTATGTTCGAAGGATGAGTAGAGTGGCCGGATTTTTTAGGATTCGGTTTATCTTTTCTTATGAATTTATCGACGTGTTTCGAATTTAGAGGTTGTTAGGCTTTAATATCTGCGTTGAATGTATGTGTACGGGTGTCTGGTGTTTGCAGCTTGGAATGTGAGATATTTAACATTTATAAAAAGCGTCAAGTAAATTTAGAATGTTAAAATTGCCAAAGGCTCGAAAGCATTTTTAATTACTTTCAATTTTACACGCTGGCTAGTTTCATCGGAATGAAATCACTTGCCTTATGAGAACATGAATGCTTTATTTCAATTCAGACGTGGATGCTCTTTTTTTAACTCAAATAATGCATCATTCCCAGATCAATAACTTTCGATAATATGACACTTCATAACGCCATCTGTTGAGAAAGCTATGTTTCTAAGTAAAATATTCCTCCTGCCTGTTAAAAGTAGAAGGAAAAATCATTTCCTGCTAAATTTGTGACACTAATCGTAAGATTCCTGTGCACGCTCACGCTGCACACAGCAAAAAAAATTAAATGAATACTGTTCGTCAATCATTCTTTAGAGCATTGAAATTTATTCTGTATACTGGAAATATATTGTCGACACTAAAAATAACTCAAGGTCGCAGGTCTCGTCACAAACGCCGTCTTGATATATCGAAAAGAAACTAAGTCAACGTCGTGTACAATTGAAAACAATTGATAACTGGGTTTCAATTTTAACTCTGAAGACACGGCGGACACGTATGTAGTCGGAGACACATATGTTTCAGTAGACTTAATTCAAAAACACGAACAAGCATCAAAGTTCCTTGTCGGAAAAATAGGTACCATAGCGGAGTCTGAACTTATCTCAATATGCACGGCCACGCTTGCCAATCTTCACTCTGATGACCTACGAGGAACTGCAGAATTTCTTACGGAACTTTTCATCGATTACTTTACCGTAGCTTGAGCTGATTTCATTTGAAACGAGCTGGGAAGCTCCCATGATTTGAAAAAATAGGAACAGTTTATTTTTATAATACCTGTATCAATGCTACCAAGATTTCAAGTAGCAGGACTAAGTTACTGGTTGAATTTATTTAAGGAATCGACTCGCTTAACAACGTGTCCCACCGGTGGCCACGAAGGGAATTTTCATAATGATGCTGACCGACCAGTAGTCCCAAAATCAATTTTCTCAAATACTTCATTACAATAAAGCTAAATGAAGGCACGATCCGGTTGATGCTTTCGATTTTCAGTATTGCTCATCGCAATTAAATATAAATTTGAGTTAAATATTTAGCTTGAGTCTAACCCCTTGCGGACAAAGTGTTGAGGTTGGAAGTTAGGACGAGGCAGGCACATCATCGGTAGGCTAACCGAAGGCAAAAGCTTGATGATAGGTCATGTACAGATAAGAGCTTGAACTCCAAAAACAACATCCATTTAGACCAATACAGAGAATGGGGAACAGAAACTCGAATTACGGACGTCCAATACCAACATCAACGAAAAGCACGCTACCTGGACTGGAGCGAGGCTCTAATTCTGTCATAAAAACTTGTTCAGAAGATCGGATGTGATGTGATCCTGGAGCAGCTCACTACTGATAGCAGCAGGCTCTGGAATAGCAGCTGATGGAGCCTTTCCTGCACGAGTACGTACATTACTGATAACGAACGAGTTATTATTCGTGCTAGTATGTGTGTATGGTGTGGAGTGTCGCTCGTGGGTATGGTGAGGAGGTGTTGCTTGGTTCCACTGTGGGTATGGTGAGGTGTTGCTTGGTCCCACTGTTGGTATGGTGAGGAGGTGTTGCTTGGTCCCACTGTGGGTATGGTGAGGTGTTGCTTGATCTCACTGTTGGTATGGTGAGGTGTTGCTTGGTCCCACTGTGGGTATGGTGAGGTGTTGCTTGGTCCCACTGTGGGTGTGGTGAGGAGGTGTTGCTTGGGCCCACTGTGGGTGTGGTGAGGTGTTGCTTGGTGCCACTGTGGGTATGGTGAGGAGGTGTTGCTTGGTCCCACTGTGGGTGTGGTGAGGAGGTGTTGCTTGGTCCCACTGTGGGTATGGTGAGGAGGTGTTGCTTGGTCCCACTGTGGGTATGGTGAGGAGGTGTTGCTTGGTCCCACTGTGGGTATGGTGAGGAGGTGTTGCTTGGTCCCACTGTGGGTATGGTGAGGAGGTGTTGCTTGGTCCCACTCTGGGTGTGGTGAGGAGGTGTTGCTTGGTCCCACTGTGGGTATGGTGAGGAGGTGTTGCTTGGTCCCACTCTGGGTGTGGTGAGGAGGTGTTGCTTGGTCCCACTCTGGGTGTGGTGAGGAGGTGTTGCTTACTCCTAGTTTGAGTATGGTGAGGAGGTGCCGTTTAGTCTCACCATAGTTATGATGAGCTCTGTGTTTCTGGTGTACAAACGGACGTCTGGTATAGCGCATGAATGTATGATGATGACTAACGAATAGGGTCCTAACTATTTACATAGTGTGCATAAGTTGGAGAAGGAGTTTCGCAAAGCCTCACAATTTTCTCAGGAGACTATACCAAGGACATCATAACTTTATTCAATACCCCAATGTTGAATTTGTCTTTAACTTCGGATCGCTAAGGTATTGCATGACCTTTTTTATTTTAGCAGTAAGCGAGTTGAATAAAATTCTCTTCCTGTTAATTTTTTAGTTTTTTGTCACAACGTACGGAAGGCAAAAGCAGCGCTGCTCGCGAGTCACTCTCTCACGCACAGGCTCGAGTGCACACACTCCCACGCGTATGGAGAGGAAGCACCTACATGTAGCAGTAGTGCCAAAATAGATAAGTACTCCTATGCAGTATTAGCCCCTGAAAGCATCAGTAACCGTTTTGAAGAAATTGTTTCTGTGTAGCAGCAGTCAACACTAGCACTTGGGAGCGGCTGTAGCACCTAGATGCAGCACTAGCACCTAGATGCAGCAGTAGCGCCTAGATGCAGCACTAGCACCTAGATGCAGCAGTAGTGCCTAGAAGCAACACTAACACCTAGATGCAGCAGTAGTACCTAGATGCAGCAGTAGCGCCTAGATGCAACACTAACACCTAGATGCAGCAGTAGCACCTAGATGCAGCAGTAGCGCCTAGATGCAACACTAACACCTAGATGCAGCAGTAGCACCTAGATGCAGCAGTAGTGCCTAGAAGCAACACTAACACCTAGATGCAGCAGTAGCATCTAGATGCAGCAGTAGCGCCTAGATGCAACACTTAACACCTAGATGCAGCAGTAGCACCTAGATGCAGCAGTAGTGCCTAGATGCAACACTAACACCTAGATGCAGCAGTAGCACCTAGACGCAGCAGTAGTGTCTAGATGCAGCACTAGCACCTAGACCCATAAATAGCACCTTGATGCTGCAGTAGTACCTAGATGTGTAAGTAGTAAAAATACCTAATGTTAGTACTCTAATTCTCTACTCTACTCTAATGCATAGATAGTACTCTAATGCAACAACACATTGATGCAACACATAGATACAACAAAAGTATGACCATTCAAGAGCAGCGCCTAGATATAGTAGTAACACCAAGGTGTAGATGCGGCAACTACGCCCACTCCCTAAATGCAGATGATCAAACAATTCTGCACATTCTAGTATGTATAGTTGTATTGTTTCAGCATGTATCCCTCCCTACAATGCATGCTGGAATAGCTGGTGCGGATTACATTATCTGTCGAGGCAGTCGCAGCAATATAAAGACATCACACTTACATAATTATGCATCTCTAGGACATGAAGGTACCAAAATCACCTAAAGTAAAAACCGGGTCGTGACCCAGGGCTTCAAGCGCTGTTCACACTTGATCGAAAATGCAAGTTTCATCACCTATGAGTGCCAGACAATTAGTAGCAGAGCGATAAACTTTGACTGGAGTGTGAACTTTGGAGCGACGCTTGAGACTGTGCTTGGCTTCCAGGTAAGCAGCCTGCGGCTGTCATTTATGGGATGTTCAGACGCGGGCTGGTTGTCTCAAATCTTGTTTTCTGATGTGTCAGTGACTCACTTTGTAGGGCTGCTTCATTGCCTTCTTCCTCCACAAAATTCTCAAATTTCGGCTTTTCCAATAAAATTTGACCAGAAAGATAACTCAGCATCTGACTACCTAAGGGTGCCCGACGTTGAGTGGTCGGAGATTCCAGACAGCGAGTTTTGATTAACAAGAATACGGTGACCTGGATTATTTTAGCTACTCGTCTCTTCAATAAAGACACAAATGTCTGAGATTGGACAACCTTCATTTGAAAATAGAAACGATTTGATGAGTTATCATGTGCGAAGTTGCAGTCATTCACCTCTGCTAATTTATAACGTGAATGAATAATTCGATGGATTTGAGAATTGAAAATGTGAACACATAGCATACGCAGTTCATAATTCTTCAGGTAGAATATGAACAGAATAAATCCAAAGCCATCAATATTTTACCAAGAATTAAGCGCATGTTTCGAATTTCATTTCAATTATGTACAGGCAGCGCACTCATAATGGCAGATTAATGGTAAAATTCGGTTAAAAATCTTTCTTGAATTTGAACGTTAAGAAACACTAGAAGTATCGATAATTTTGAAAAGCCCACTTCTTTTACAGAACGTATAGAAAGGTATAAAGTATTAATATACTTCACTAAATCCTTTAATCGCATCTTGGGGCTTAGCAGAAGTAGTTTCACTCTTACATCTGAGAAATGTACCTCCTCATCACAGAAAACAACAATTCATCCTGTTTTTGATATTCCGTGATCTGAAAATTAAATTCTCTCCGAGATATCACGAGCAAAATGTCATCCTGAAAACGCTTGCTCAGTCCGCTCAGGTTTGCACCCATCAATTTTTCCGTGCTCGTCCCTCACTCGTACGGATGTACTGATGCAAGACATTACCGGAAGCTGATAACCCGAAAATGGGGCATATCGATAACACCATAAAATTAAGAGGATTTTGACAAATGACAGGCAGTGCACTTTGCACCGTCGGCTCATGATAATGAGATGTATCGTATCCCTGATACTGAGATAACTGACACAGTCCGTCTGTCTAATGCGGGATGCTCAATGTACGTCATAAGCGTCTGTACTATCATCTTCAAACACATGCACGTACACACTTTAAAACCATGAGTAAACAGAGTGAACTTCGGAGTAAGCGACGACAATCTCCTTGTACATTTTAGGCATTAGTTATTATATTTAAATCGTTTAATTGACATTTCCATAGTGTGGAGGATATGCTTGACCAAAACAATATGAATTGGAGTCGATATTCTAGTACAGGCGTTTGAATGCTTTTACTTCAAAACAACACTCACTGCAGTAAAGAAGGAGTACAGTCATGAAACCATGTTTTTAACTATGCGTGTTAAGCTCTAGATAAAATTTTTGTGAGGAGAAGAAGTGTTTCTGAAGGAATAGTTGCCACGAAATTAAGGTCTGTGAGTTCAAAATATTACTTGAGGGTTTTTTGCTCAGTTAGCTGATGTGAGGCTTGAGGAAAATCATTAAAGCCACGCTGTTCATATTCCAAGTTCTAAATACCCCCGCAGTAAATATTCAGAATAATTATGAGAGAAATATCATAAACGAAAATCTTGCAAGTGTACAGGGAAAATTTTCCGTAGCATTTTCACTGCGCTGCAACACTCATTTTCAGTCGAGTTTTAACTCTGCATTTTTTATTTCATTTTGATTTCACTTTTCCTTCGAGAGATAAATAATTTCTGTACAGACAACAGCAACACATCGGAACGAGCTCACTGAAGCCCACATCAAAATGTTAGGCACTCGATAGGTAAATTACTTGATTTGTAATAGTAATTGATGGACGTATTATATTAACTATTTGATGTATTATATTTATTTCTTGTTGTACAATATTAATTATTCAACGTTTAATATTAATTACTTGGTGTATTATGCTAATTTCTTATTGTGTAATATTACTTACTTCATGTATAATATTATTTACTTCATGTATAATATTAATTACTTTATGTGTTATATTAATTTCTTGTCGTATAATGTTAATTACCTCACGTAAAATTTAAATTACTTGATGTGTAATCCCAATTACTTAGAGTATAATCGTTGGGCACCAAATAATAAACTGTTATATTATATTTTATTATCCCGCATGACATTAGGATTTAAACAGCGCGCATTCTAACGCTTTTAAGCAAGAAGGAAATCGTCGAAATGAATTTGCCACAACACGTGCCGGGAAATGGCAGAGATGAGACAAGAGCAGCAAATTATCTCATGATAATTTGTGTGCAAATAGACCCACGATTTTAACTTCATCTTAAGCAAACTTTAATTTATAAATATAAATATGAGGTCAAATTAAATAAATGTACGAGGAGTTCGTGGGCTCGAACTCAGGACTAGAGATCACCGCGCCAACACGCTATCGACTGCGCTATCGATCACATCGATAGCGCAGTCGATAGCGTGTTGGCGCGGTGATCTCTAGTCCTGAGTTCGAGCCCACGAACTCCTCGTACATTTATTTCATTTGATAAAAACCTTGTGGAAGCAGTGTCTTCCCGTACCAGAATTAACTGTTTCTGGGGGTGACTAGACTTTGAGCTCTCGAGGTCAAATTATTCTCGTGTATTCATAAGTGCAATCATGTATCTTTATTGTTAAGTAAATCTGCCCAAATTTTTAGCTTTATGAGTTAAGTTTGCAGAAGGTGATATCGTAAAACTCGACTGTATTCCCGACACCCGAAACTTGAACTGAAAACGCTTGAAGAAGTAATGAAAACTTCAACTCAAATATTTGAAAAAACATCACAGACTCCAACTTGAAACATCCAAAGAAGTATTGAAAACTTCAACTCAAAATATCCGAGAAAAACATCAGAAACTTCAACTTGAAATATCGGAAGAAGCCATTGGAAACCTCAACCTTAAGTAAAAATGCAGACACTCTCCCCGAGGGCTGCACAGAACTCACCCCGACGAGTTTGCCTGAGCCGTTTTGAGCGCACCGCGGGAGATGCGCGCATATCACGTGCTCTGAAGCCTCCTGAATAATTCATAAGCGACGATATTGCACCTGATTAGCAGACGTCGGACGATTAGCCCGCATAATTTATGGAGTGCAATCTAAATAAATCAAATCAATGAATGCCTAGGGAGCTATTTTAGCTGATGGAGAATGATGGTCATTTTATGGAGGCGGTTTTGCTAATGATAGATCGTGTGATGAAAGCAATAATATTTGCCAGTTATAGCTTTAGACGCTTCTTTAAAATTGTATGGGAAAAAAATAGACGAACTTATTTCTTGTGGGGCTCATAACATATTAAAGTCGGAAATAAATGAGGTAAAATTCTTTGTTTCTCCGTGGCTAAATGTATAACACACACATTTTGCTTTGTTTAATTGAAAATGTTTACGAAATGTATTACGAGCGAGGATACATTTTGGAAAGCTCAGATGTAAATAACAAGATACCTCTACGTTCATTTAAATTTAAAGAGATATTTTAAAACGTATAGAACTCATTTTTCACGTTAATTTATTTTTAGATCTAATAAGACACTACGCTTATGAACAATTCCTGTTCTCTTTAAATACTCAAAGAGAAGATTGTTGTTATTTTGTGAACGGGTTACTCCTTGGTCAGACCAGCACTCGGCGGTGCAGAACAGCTCAACAATTAATGGTCACGGAAGGCTACAAACATTTCCTTCATGTTTAGACTCTACAATACTCGAAGCAAAAGTTTTTCCTCTTCGACCCCGCTGAATAGTATCCCTTTTCTCATGGAACATACATAATTATTTATAATAGACATCCCTGCATTTCAGTACATATTTTTATTCTGTCCGTGCATTTAGTAACATCTGCGTACTGTGCATGAAGCGACGATTATTCCACCAATGCATAATGAAAACAAAGCCTACTTTGATTCTCTGAAATTTAACCGCACTAATTGCGTAGTCTATGTAACATATAAGCTTACTTCCGATGAGATGACTGATTATAACATAATATACTATGATATTTTATATACAAAAATACCGTATTATTATTTATTGTCAGTCGTAACGTCTTACGGCAATCATTTTAATCTATAGTTGCGACGCTAGATATAATGAAGGCTAGATATAAAAAGGAAGCAAACCTAGAACCAATGAAGTAATATTTTCATTACTTTCAATGAACTGATGGGATAAATTTAATTACTTAGAATTACAGTTATTATAATGTAAACTAAAAAAGCTTCTCTGTAAGAAGTGTGCTAGCGTACCTAAAAGATCACAATAAGTTAATTTCAGTGTAAAGCCACTCTTATAATGAAAGTTTGAATGCACTATTTACATGCTGCAAAATTTAAAAAACGTTCCAGTTGTGTAAATTCTTGTTTTGTCGAGGAAATGAATATCCGATGCGTTACCCCTTCTATCACTCCAATTTTTGTTATTTTAAATTCCTCATCAGTTGTATAAGTTCTTGTCATATCTTGGAAATAGACATTAGATGCGTTACAAAGACTCTCACGCCGGGCTTCTTTACTTTTGATTCCTCATCAGTTTTATAAATTATTGTTACATTTTGAAAGTAGATATTCTATGTCTTACTCAATCTCACATCCTCTTCCTGTGACACATCCTTAATATAGCTCTTTCTCTCAATAAACATCTCCCTTCTAGTGTCGAGATACTTTTATCATATATTAATTTCCACAGCTCTTGAGAATACGTTAGCATAGCCTGTAGTCTAAATTATTCTTTAGTGTCATGTGAAGCCGTTCGCAATCTTTAAATGTCATGTAATCACATAGCCTTACATGGTTTTTCAGATAAGCTGCCTCGTCAAAATCTCCATCTTTTCTTCAAGCCAGCCTGGCTCTCTTCTTCTCAATAAAAAAAAACAAATTTTTGGATTGAGTTTCTTGTAGATATGTAGCATCTGGCAAGTTAAAAATAGAAAAAAATCTCGGTTATTTTCTGTGCTAGTAATAGGTATCTCAGGAACCTGAAGCATGGCAGCAATGTATAATTCATACTAATTATATAGCTGAAAATTTGATTAATTTGCGAGAAATCAAATGATTTATTTGTGATGTTGTTGTCGCAAGTGAAATCAAGTTTAACATCTTGTAACCACTCCACAAGTACCAGGAATATGTAGAGTACGTGTTTCTAAGACAAAAAGAAAGGCGTGCCCGAGCAAACAAGTAAGCAAAAAATGAAATCAGTAAATTAAGATAGAATAAAAGAATGAATATGTAAATAAGTGAACGATTCCGCGCGACGATAAATAAACATTGTATTATAACTCTCGCTTCATCATTATACATTTTCAGCGTAAAAATATGTTTCTAATTCGAACAAATTGGTTTTCAGTATCTGCAAATAAAATTCCTACACGTTTTGGGACGAAATTTTGGTCCTCTTTTGATTTTAATACGAACGGCACTATTCTTTTTCTATTAAGCCACAGGTGTCTTACTCGGCTATACTGCTGTCATCAGTTAACGGTCGTATTTTGGTGCGTATACGTAAGTACATTATGTGAGCCATCCCAGAAATTGTAAGTAATTTAGTGTCTAAATTTTAAAACGAGTAAGTTAAGACAAGCAGACCCGTGAAACTTGAATTTTACTATCCTAGTAAATAGGGAAAAATGAAGTAAGGAAATTTCAAGAAGTGAAAATGCACATCAGGTTTATTGAATTACTACCTACATCTAGAGGAATTCAAGCGAAAATAATATTATACGAAGACTAAAGAGAACGTGTCAAAGTCTAGACAAGAGTGCAGTGCAGTGAAATGGTGCACCGTGGTGCATCTCAATGCGCGGAAGCGCGCGAATTAAACAAACGCGAGCTCAGGCTGCTCGTCCTAACCTCGCCGCAAACACCGATAAATAAATGAATGCTCACAGGCGCTGGATGCGGTCGCAGAATTCATCCATCAAAAGACGTTTAGCAACTGCCACAGCGGCGGTGCGAAGAAGGACATTATCTAACCCGATCGCATTCAACCCTGATCATCAGCGGTAATTTGCCATTCCCTCTTTGCTCATGACTGTCATTACACGAGTATCATAATTTGGGCAGAATCGTATGATCAGTTGTTGCAGATATTTGAGAACGCATCGATGTACTTGTGTTTTTTATGTTCCTCTGTATTTTAGGGCTACCAGATCGGGTGCGGTCTTACATTCGACTTCCTCTCTTCGGGTAGAATTGATCGAATTACATCGATCAGAGATCGATCTGTTATGATTAGAGTGACAGGTCGTCATGTCCTCGGAGACACGGCAAGCTAAATGCGTGTCTTGCTCGGCCAAAAATTACATGCGCGCAATGGAGACGGAAATTGAGCAGTCATTGGATATCACTGGAAATTGAGCAGTCATTGGATATCACTGGAAATTGCACACCCACTGGATACCGAGCCACGACAACTGTCACGTAGCACCGGTTCACACGAGCGCTAGCCACGATACGGCGCTCGTCTGCTCAAATGAGTTGTAAATTTATGAGTGAATTGAATAGCGCTTTTCTCCATGCGAGGTAAGGCGAACGTAAAGCGAAAACAGCTTTCTTCATGTTATGTCGTTCACCTCAAACTATCTTTTTACCTCTTCACTCTGAATGATGCAAGGATGAAATTTTTGTGAGTGCGAGCCCAATACTGGGTTCGTATCAAAAATTCTCCACACGTAAGCGATGAATGAATAAATTACTTTTTGATCTCTACTTTTTGGATTTTTTAGGTATCATATAGTTGGGCGAAAAAAAAGCTAGTTGAGTTTATCAACCCTGATTTCGGGTTACTTTCTCACGTGCCGTTGATTTAATTTTTAGAACTCAATACGCACAGAATTAGATGTTTGCAT
This sequence comes from Morinoia aosen, assembly GCA_030386875.1. NCBI lineage: Eukaryota > Metazoa > Arthropoda > Malacostraca > Amphipoda > Talitridae > Morinoia > Morinoia aosen. The sequence continues at coordinate 29,148,043 of CM059567.1, read as the reverse complement.
AAATGAATGAATTGGTGGGGGACATAGGACGATCAAAGTAACTTGATATTGATAAATTAAGGTATGAAAAAGTGATAAATATTGACTTCATTTTAAAAGGATCGCAGCGGATCGAAAATCATCTGTTACTTTTTAGTTTTTTAGGCTGAATGAGAACTACAATTTTTTTCAGGTTTGCTTTCATTTTCTCGAAAAATAAAATTCATAGTTTCTTTTTATCACGGGTGTCGATATTGTTATTTTCAGTGAGAAATTAAGTTCAGGAGCTAATTAAAAAAATTTCTTTCCAAGTCCCACATGGTCCAAATCCGCACACCGTGTATCTTTTTATGCATAATTTTTGTCATATCAAACAAAGAGTGTAGCATGAACACAAGCAAATTTTAATAGAATTTTATTGGATTGTTGTCGAGCTGTTCATGTGCTGGATCATGTACAGGATGTTGCAAAGGAATGAAATAAAAAAAAACCTTTTAACTGAAACGCGTAGGTTAGTACAAAAAACGTCAGACCGGAATGTTTCAAAGTGTTCTGATTATTGCTTGGAGTAAATGCATACCATTGAAACTAGCTAATAAGAAAAAAAAGTAGAGAAAAAGATAAAAGCGTTATTGACTCTGAACATTTACATTTGATAACAACTCAAACGCATTGACGGTATACATCAATGGAAGTTATAGAACGCTTATTATAGCAGGAAGTTATAGAACGCTTATTATAGTACTGAACGCTTATTAGAGCAGGAATTTTTTATTAGTGTGAGTTATTTTTAACCAGAAGTTTTTAACAATTTTGGTACCGAGTATTTTGTCCTTTCACTAATGGTTTTTGAAGCTTTCATTTTTTTACACTGTATCCTCTTCAGGATACCCTACATACCGCCTCCATTTCAGGACACCCTGCATACCGCATCCTATTCAGGAAACCCTACAATTTGCATCCTTTTCAGGGCACCCTGCATACTGCATATTTTTTGGGACATCCTGCATACCGCATCCTATTCAGGACACCCTGCATACTGCATCCTTTTCAGGACACCCTACATACTGCATCCTTTTCAGGGCACCCTGCATACTGCCTATTTTTTGGGACACCCTGCATACCGCATCCTATTCAGGAAACTCTGCATACCGCATCCTATTCAGGAAACTCTGCATACCGGATCCTTTTCAGGACACCCTGCATTTGAGATAATTTCAATCATTTCAGTCTTATGGAGAGGCAATAATGTGAGTGATCCTTCAAGAATTGAAGAAGAAATGTGTATTTATCCAATGAAAACTAGCCCGCGCGCAGACATTTTCAAAGGTACGTAAACTTGCCAGGAGGGCCACTAACAGTTAGTTTGTTTGAAATCATAATTCAAAGCAAACGATGAGCAGTTCACTCTAATACTTTCATATAGATATAGGTAATTTATATCAATTCTAAGGAATATCTAATTTTTATTCCATCTCATGACGTGTGTCAGCGCGAAGTTTCCATTAAGCAGGATACTCTATTTTGTTGATGGATCTTCTTTTGTGAGACTGCTGACGACAGTCCAAATTCTTTTGAAACAATAAGTAGAGAACTCATCTCTACAATAAATAGAGAGCACAACCGAACAATAAATAGAGTGCACAACTCAACAGCAAATAGAGAGCACAACTCTGTACTAAATGGACAGCACAACTGAAATCAACAGTGCATGTTACGGAGGTTTGTCTCTGCCACTAAAAGAGTCGTGTCTAAACTTCGCAATAAAAATTCTTGTATTAATAATAATGTCAATTACTTTTTGGTAATTCAGTAAGGCAGTTTCAAAACGAATTAAAGATCTGATTTCACCACGAATAGTTCCTCCGCTCTCTGAAAATGAATAATGAATGTGTAGTTGATCACAACAGTCGTCAAAGCACGCTGTCGTGAGCTGTTTTCTTTTAAAACCTTAAATCTTCCTCCGTAAATTAGACCTCAGCTGACCTAAAGTTTTATTTTCAGTATTTGCTTATAATAAGCAAAACAAATTCGTGGTTTTTAATGGCGCGAGCGCCCGAAAGCGACTGGACAGTCGTGAGTTGCTCATAAAATTCGGGGAGCCAGACTCCATTCAGCAGATTTGTCATCACCATTTCGGCAAGCGAAGCTCTTATCGAGGTGCTATAATGGCACGTTCTCGAACGTTATATCAGAAGCAGGCCCTTCATCCAGCATCAATTAAGATCAATTTTGACCATGCCAGGCGTCGGGCCAGTTTGGGCAGCCTTCATCGTCTCAAGAAGCTCTCATTTCGATTCTGTTATGATCAGCGGGACAAGTGAGGCCGGCATGCTATCTGTCGGTCATGATGAGCGCTCCAAAGGGGCCGACGAGAAACTCGCCGCCTTTTACAGCTCGTCAGACTACTGTAAGAGAGGCTCGTTTTTATCGAGGGAGCAGATCTCAGAGCTGGAATCTTGCAGAAGCATCAGTTGGCACCTGATGCTCAACAGGGAAGCATCACTAAATTACAGCTCTCACAAGCACCGCCTCACCATACCAGTTCTCGCGCGCCATGACGCCTATTCGTAAAGGCTAAATTAAAAGGTGTCGGAGCTGTTCAAGTGGCCAGAGTCGACTACTGAGTCGCCGCTAGATGGTCTTCAGGAGATATTTGTGTAGATTTAAGCGCCGTCGACAGCTCGACTAGCCTTGTCAAGTTAGATGCGATAAAGCCTCGAGTTCGTTTTATTTTAATATCCTATTAAAGGTATACAGAGATGCGTAAAATTTTTGATGACCTACTGGGGAGAATAAAATAAATTACGACGAGCTGAATGAGCAGTGTGTACATCCCGCTTAAATAAAACTCAGTCGACATGAAAATGCTACTCTTTAGTGCTGTGAGTAGGATGCTAATGAAACACAATAGCACATACGCATTTATTAAACGATGAAGTTAAAGAAGTTGAAAACGAGTCTCCATACAAAAGATAAGTAATTTATGAAGCAGGATAGATAATGAAAAGTCACGCTATTCTGAGCGACGAATGTTACCAAGACATCAATTTTTTTTCTATTTAATAAATAAAAAATCTTTCAATTCAATCGATTGATTGAGTGAAGTTCATTTCAACGCAGTATCCAACAAAGACTTATTTATTTGGTTAAGTTAACAGTTTGTGAATGATAGACTTGAAAAAGTTGTCGAGGTGTGCGTGTTTCAGCTACAATATTTCGAAATCGAGATCAGAAATGGTCTTAGCGCAAAAGGAATTGTATGCTCGTTAATCCACGTCATTAAACAGTATTACGCTTAATTGCACTTAATATAAACTAAAATTATAATTTATGAAATAAAAAGCAATAAAATTAACGGTTTGTGCGTTTGAAATATTTTTTAGCAGCCATCAACTGAACAAAATCAAAGGTTGTTTCTTTTATTTGCATTCAGGTGAATCGTTTGCTTTACATTAGGATAAAATGTACGCACTGTTCATATAAATCTAGCCTGAATATACATCATTACCGTTGCTAAGTATTTTCCCGTGTTTTTAAACATGACATTGTTAGCTTTCGCGAAGCGACCTGACTCGATGAATCAGATGACTTTCGGAATGAAGTAATGAACACGTTACTATAATTTCATAGTTATTCAAATAGAATTCAACGATGTCTTTCATTTTCTCCAGACCTTACCTCACATCCTACTGAGACCTTGCGTCAAAAAATATTTTTAATGTTTTCTGTAAATTTCCCAAGTGCGCCAAAATTATAGCAAACGTCTTGTTGGACGAAGAAAATTTAACTTTCATTTATGCAATTACCGCAAGAATGTTATATGTCTCAGAAACCAAATATAAATACATGTTTTTTAGTTTTCAACTTATAAGCTCGTGGCTTCCCTATACTGAAATCTCTGTGCTAAATATAAGCTTCAACAACTTCTTTTCAAACACGTTAACGCACAACACAGTAACATCCTTCATCAAACTTTTTTTTAGGTATCGAAATTTCTCTAGATTGTGGATTCACCATGGCGACATACAATTATATTTCACAAATTATTACGCAACTTACGTGAAAGACTCCACTTCCTTTTTAGCACCTTAACAAAAACTTTATTTTCATCATCTGAAAGATGAAGGATGGTCATCAAACTTAAAATCCATTTGAAACATCTGAATGTATTTGGCTCGCCACTGTAATTACTCTGATTCCTTTAAGATTTTTCGAGTCCATCCTAATTAACTTGGTGCTTCGTTGACTTGCTATCCCCTCAGTGCACAATGTCAGTGCAGCCTTGGTAGTGTTCCCCAGAGGCAGGAGGGTTGGAGGGACAAGCGCAGGTCCGGCCGCCAGAAGTGTTGGGCAGACACAACATATCGGCCGGGCAGCCGCCGCTGTTCAGCTGACATGCGTTGCTCACTGTGTATCCAAGAAACGAAAACAAAAGATTTTAAACGATCAATTATTCGTCTCAAAATACAGAGCTAGTCATATGTATAGTAACGATCGGGGTAGTCTCTGAATTAAGTGATTAAGAGTCGGTCATTTTTAGAGAGTGGTGACAATTGGTGTTTCTTACTGCGCTTGTTAATTTTAGTTAAGTTATTTCTCATTTTATTCTCTGATGAATGATCTACATCTTTTAATGAAAACTGACAAAATAAGACCTGAAATTTACAGTTGCGAGAGGATCTGTCTAATGTAACACTAGCTCCTTTTAATACGTAGAGACGCTAAATAATTTAAAGGATGTGAATGACAGTTTCTCGTTTTCAATGCAGTGTACAAATTAGCAATTTATTGTGTACGAATGCTCAAATTTGGTTATGCAGTTATAAGCTATACTTAGTTAGGACAATTTCAAGGCAAGCTCACGCTAATGGCACTTTCTGTACCAAGTATTATTGATTTCAACGCTCCATTGAAGAAATGAATCAGTTCGCATTATTTAACTTCTGAAAGTAGTTTGTGCTTGAGTGCACTGAAATTCATGTCAGCCAGGAAATTTTGATGAAAAATCTGTCAAAATTTTGAGTTTCTTTGTAGAACAAAATTAAAAACTTTGTTGTTCATTTTGTAATTTTTTCAGGTACTTTATATCTCCTCTATACCCAACACCCCGTTATCACCCAAGTATAAGCAGTACTCTTTGGCATTCTGAAAAAAATTAAAAATTTTACGCTTCACGTTTCAATTCTAAATTAATGTTCCATGCCGAAGAAGATCAGAAATACAATTCAAACCGACGATAATTTTTTCTCCGCCTAAAAAACGATCTTATAATTAATTTTTATAAAAACTTATTCGTAATGATGGATGACTCTTCGATTTAACCTAAATTTACCTAATAATTCAGTGTGGATTATGCAAACCATTGTTGAACTCGTTTACCCGAGGAACGAAGGTTACAAATGCAATTGAAGATCAAATATAAGTCTCCCAAATCGCAGCCTGGACTGACCTGGTGGGCAGGACTCAGGCACGGCAGCTATCCCGTACAAGCGACCAGACCCGCCTGGTGGGGCTGGTCTGGAGGGGTCCTCGGTGCCCGTGTACTTGTTGACGGTGTGCACGCGGTTGCTGGCGACATACAGAGTTCTCAGGCAGAGGTAAGTGTGACGGATGGGAAACAATAATGTTGATTTTCAATCTACCTGAATGATGTGGATTTTCAATGTGTCGGAAGAACATTGATTTTCTATGTATCGGATGGGAAACAATAATGTAGATTATCAATGTACATGATTAATGTGAAATTTCAGTCTGTCGGAATGCCGCTGATTTTCTATGTATTGGATGGGAAACAATATGTTATGTTGATTTTCAATGTATCGGATGGGAAGCAATAACGTGGATTTTCAATGTAACGGATGGGAAACAATAATGTTCATTTTCAATGTATCGGATGGGAAACAATAATGTGGATTTTCAATTTGTCCTAACTATCGAATTCAGAAATCGGTTAAGAATTAGGCTATGTTATGGACGACTCCAAAATAACACAATAAGAAATTAGCGGTTGAGCTTTTGAGTAATTTTTAAGATGTATTATAATAGACTATTTACGAAACGGCTATGAAACATTTAAAAAAATAATTCAACTCGCTTAAATTCAGATTATACGACACATTCTCATTTGTCAGTTCAAGTATTTGAACTAAATTTTGGTGTTTTTGAGAGAAATTTTTTGAAAATCTCTCTGCTTCAGATCACTTCCATCTGAAGCTAGTTGTGATGTACAAGCTTTTTCATACGTATTTTCAGGAAAAAAGGCAAATCGAAAAAATAATTCCTCATAAGCATCTCCATAAATAAAAATTAATTTTTTCCTTCATGTTTCTTTAACATCCAAGAATTTTGTGCACACTTGGCTACTAAAAATCTAAATACACCGCAATTTTGATTGACTTTAGAGTTTATTCTTTTTGGCATCTTCGCACACACGTGGATCTTTTCAAACTCCTAGCAAAATTCATGACCCACTCGCTCCAGTCGGTGTAGTAGAAGTGCCGCTGGTGCAGCGTCAGGCCGAAGGGATACTCGGGACCTCGGAGCACAGTGCGCCGGTCCCGGCCGTTCACTCCGACACACTCTGCAAATTGAGTACGATTTTACGGCCACTAAGGGGTAAAATATCTACACGCACATGCATTGGACAATTAAAATAACGCAAAACTTTCTCTCTGGCTTAAAAAAATTGTATAACTTTATATACTAAAGGCAGAGTGGGAACAAGCTTGTGAATGAATTGTGCTCTCAAAATATCACTGATGTTTACTCAAATGTACTATAATAATTTGAGAGTACACCGCTGCCCCCAATTTAAAAAAAAATGAAAAAATTCGCAAACCAATGCGGTAAATGCCTTGGACCATAACACATCACTCTCGCTCTCTTCAATTAGATGTAGAACAATTTATATGTACAGTATGGATCTACATATGCGCCTGAATGTTGATGTAAGTTTGCGCGGACGTATTAGGTTATAAAACATATCGTTCATCCTTGCAATGCATTGTTAAAAGTCATAAGCGCACGCCGTTACTGATGACTGACAAAATTAGTGGCTGCAGATGCATTTCTTAACTGTTTCAGTATCTCTCAGGCACCAAAATTCCAATGTGTGCTTAGACCTACAGATCATAAAAATCCACAATCAAAACTCTTTTCAGCGTTGGAATAAAGTTATTCTATTTCACGACTTTTACCAATTTTCTTGGTGCCGGCGTCAGCCCAACACAAAGTTGAGGTCTCGAAGTCGACCACAAGAGAGTTGGGCAGCTCCAGCTCGGAGTCAACGAGCACTCGGCGGTCCGAGCCGTCCAGTCCAGACGACTCGATCTTAGGCCCTGCTCGGTTCCAGTCGCTCCAGAACAGCAGTCTGTGGCATACGATCAGTTCAACAATTGATTTTAAAAATTCTTTCCATGGATCAATTGATTGGAAAAAACACTTTAAAAATTAATCGTAAAAATCTTAAGCCCTGCTCGGTTCCAGTTGCTTCAGAACAGCAATCTGTGGGACATTGTCAATTCAAAAATAGGTTGAAAAATTTATTCTAAGAATCAATTGATTTGAAAAACAATTGAAAAATTAATTTCAAACATCAAATTCCCCATTGGTTCATGCCGCTTCAGAACAGCTGACCGTAAGAAACGTTAGGTTCAAAATAAAAATAAATAGAAGAGAAACTCAATCATCAACTTTATTCTATTACATGCAGTCGATGGGGATAGCAGTCATCGAATGAAGTTCAAGATTGGAATTGAAAACAACAATTATTTCTCCCATGGGGAAACACATTTAAAAAATTTTCTCATACGATATTTTAAGGCAAATGAAAATACGGGCTAAACATTCCGAAACTTCTAAGTGCCGAGGGAAATTACAAATGTTTCTTTTCTGGGAAATCCGAGCTGGAAACAATTTACGTGTCTTCAAAAGTGACACAAATTGCATGACAAAAGAGACCTTTTGACTCTCGAGAAGTGGGACAATTGTATTTTCATTAAATTCCAGATACCTAAATAGTTTATTTCTACAAATAATGGAGACATAAATAAACAGACATATAAAATATCTGCTCATCCCGTAATGCTAGCTTGAACGTTGCAGTTTCATTAAAAGAACAAGCTGAAAAAATACAAACAAAAAATTTTGCTGAAGGTTTTTTTATGGCTGTGTTATTAGGTCAAAAATAGCTAACCAAGTATGAAGCAAATTTTGCGATGTTGAAATTTCGAAAGGAAGTTGAGGAAATAATAAATGTAATCAATTTGACTATTTTGGGAAATATAAACCCAAAGGAACCGAATATTACTTGCATGAACACGATACTTGCGTGGTAATTTTTCTTCGTGAGCCCATTGCACTCGGATATTTATCTGATGAAAGTTTGACCAAATTAATCCACTTTATTATGTGATACCCATATACGTTTACCCACTTAGAATCTTCATGTTAGGACATTTTAAGAGCCAATATTTAATCTGTATCAACTTTATTGAAAAAAACTCCTTTTCTTCTTTTCTTTTATTTTCTTTATTTCTTTTTATTTATTTTTCTTTCTTTCCTTCAACCATGTGAGAAGTACCCTCAACACCACCTACCCTCGACCTGGGTGCACCGCAATGCCCCGCGGGTTGACGAGGTCCCCAGTGATGACGGTGCGACGAAGCCCTTTGTCAATGGACGACGCTGCAATTTCATCGTTAACGGAGTCTGTCCAGTAAATGTTTCGCGAAATCCAGTCCACCGCCACGTCTTCAGGGGATCCGATGATGCCTGTAAAATTAATCATAATCAAAATGACGAATGAAAGTGTATACTAGGATCAATTTCCTGATAATTCACATGGGCCTTTCTCATTCTGGAATAGTGCTATAGAAAACTTGTGCTGGGATAGAAAGATGGAGACTGCAAAGGTAGGTGTCAAAGAAGGCCTAGAACATTTTTACATTCTAGGCGTCATGAAAATTATCAACGATATCGTGTTTTTCTTGTTAATTTCTATGCCTTAAGAATCTATGTTCGAGAAGTGGGCTTGCAACTGGATAAGAAAGGTGCGCGCTTGATCCATCTGTCAACCTGATGATTTCTACAAATCAAATCTGCCTCTGCAAACCATGGATGCTACTATAGTGAATTGATTTACGTTCACTTCAAAAACTCTTCAATTACAAGGGGAAAGATTTGAAGCCATGTAAGAATAAACGCCCACACTGTTAAAACCGTGAGTGGTCAATACTAAAATCAACGTTTCGGACCTTGACCCATCATCAGCTGTAAATCTGCAAATATAAACATAGGTAAACATATAAACATCCTTTGATTTTTGTCCCTAACTTTTTATTGAAGCAGCTTACTAACCAAAATTTTTCTTATATTTTGAAAAATAAATCTATTTTGATCGGTTAATCATTTATGCCCGACCTCGAGTGATGACAGGCTTGCGTTCCGTGCCGTCGTAGTTGCAGGAGCGGATGGTGTTGGTGCGCACGTCCGTCCAGTAGTAGCGGCCTGCAAAGCAGTCCACGTCCGCACCTGGCCGACAGAGCGGAGTGTTAAGGCTGGTGGGGGTGATGAGTGTCCCTAATGCGCTGTGAGACTTCCAACGAGATCCGCGTAGAATAATGCAAGACATATGTGGAGTACGTTAACTGCATGAAGCTTGAATATGGCCACTCATCCTGTTGGGTTGTTAGCTGTGGCGAAGCCAGCCAAAAATTTCGGGGGAGGGGGAGGTGTGTGTGTAGGATCCACGACATATAATTCCGAGGGGGGGGGGGGAGCAGACATTAATTAGCAGCATTCGTTTTATTCTTTTACTTAAAACGGCGACTGCAACTGGCCCCCAGCTCAACATTTCGGGTGGGGCCATGGCCCCCGTGCCGCAGCTGGGCTACTGGTTGTTAGATCTGCTCCCAAAATCAACCCCTAGTAATCCTCTAATGAAATCTATCTTCCATGAGTAATTGCATGAAAAGGTTAATTATGAGTAATGAAAAATAATATCAAAATAGGTTGAACACAGGTAGAAGTGCATATTTTCAAAATTATGCATAAACTCAGTTAAAAATAATTCAAGAAAAAGAGAACTTTTCGTATAATCTACATGATGAGCGCATGATTGATAAGAAGTAAAAGAAAATAAAGAATTGAGTCGTGTTTTAAGGATAATATTATTTTGCAGTTTTACCAATCGTATTAACAGACGTAGGGAAGTCATTTCTACAATTTAGCGTGAGAAGTCATCAACAGGCACTCTTATCAATGTAAATAAATATTAATAGAGTTAAAAAATTTATTGGTATCATTTCCTCACATGTAAGGTACATCTCAACTAGGGAATTAATCTACGTACATACATATAAATTGTCTCTCATACAACGTAAAAAGTTCATAATTTTTTTGGCTGGAAACGTTCATGAAATTCTTGGCTGGAAAAACAAGGTTCATATCAGAGCTCACCGACAGCACTCATGAATGGGTCAACCGAGATGGGGTAGCCGCCCCCTTGCGTGTACGCGCTGACGGGCATGCGCAGTACAGACACGCCTTGGTTCAGCAGCAGGATGTTGCTTTCAAAAATCGGCGCCTCTGAGGTGGAGGGAAACAAATATACTTAATTGCAAGTTGAACCCTGCTAGACCACAGAGTTTTACTGCGCCTAGCAGTGTACACTTTCGTAGGTTACCATGAAAGCGAATATTTCAAAACTCAAAGGCATACAGAAATGAAAATTCGAGGTGAGTATCTAAGATACACCTGTGAAACAGTGTTGCTGTGAACAGGGAAGCCTGTGCTAGAGCGATGATTAAAACACTGAGAAAAAAGCTGATGACGAGCGAAACTTATTCAATGTGAAATAGTGAAACCAATTTAAAATAGAGTTATTGTTAACGAAAATAAAGGACATTTTGGCAAATTCATGTTAGTTTCTTTTCGTGCGATTTCTTCATTTCAACCTAACAATAAACAATTTATTCGTATAGTAGGTACTCGTAAGCACCGTACCAGTCTCAAAATCCCGTAACAGCATCGGCTTAAGGGGGTCCTCCCGTTTTTTTTAAATTTTGATCCGATTCGTTTGAAATTCGGCCAGTTTATGTATTTTGAAAGAAAAGCATATTTTTCTCGAGAAATTTTTCGATTTAGGCCTTCGTTTATTTTTAAATTGGAAAAACTCGCTTTTTTGTTTATTTTTATGCATATTTCAAATAGATAGAAGCCAAAAAGTTCTTATACTAGAACAAATTCAAAGACAATTTTGGAATCCTAGTAATATTTCAAACAAAGTGATAGTCCTGAATTTTCTATTTGAAACTTTATTTTTTTAGAGACGCGATATTTGATCAATACCTAAAATATACCGAATTTTTAGGTTTTGAACTAGCATAACAAAAATTAAATGTAGAAATTAGGAAATCAATGACTATCACTTTGTTAGAAATGTTCCAAGGATTTTAAAACTGTCTTCGTTTTCTTCCTAGCATGAAAAATTTTTGACTTCTATATTTTTGAATGTTGACAACTAAGGGTTTCTTAGAAATAAGGCCTGAATAAATATTTATCTGAACTGTAATATAATGGACAATTTATGTAATTTAATGCTGTTTTCATTTTTATTTCGATAATCTCCATGCATAACTTCATATTCACACTGTGAATTGTAATGTACAACAAAAAAAAATTATGTTTTATAAAAATTATAAATTTTATATTTGTAGTCTGATTCTTATGAAATTTGACTATCATATCTAACTTTTGAAAAGAAACACAATTTCTTCTATTCATTTTTTCGGTTCAGGCCCTAGTTTTTTGCCAAAATTGGGCATATTGGTTTTTTAGTTCATTTTAATTGATATATCAAAGGAATAGAAATCATTGAATTTTTGTGCTAGAACAAAACTAAAGACAGTTTTGGAATCCTTAGAACATTTCTAACAAACTGATAGTCTAAGATTTTTCATTTCCTGTTTTGTTTTCGTTTTAGATGGGGTCGAAAATTCAGGATTTTTAGTCCTCTTCTCCCCCCCCGGGGGGGGGGGGGATCTAGTGTCCGTAGCGCCATAAAATTTTAGGACCGAATAGTCCTCCACCAAAGGGACCTTTTCCAACAACAAAACAAAAAACGATCACCGGACCAACAGGGGCCTCGGAAGGACCCCCTTAAGTGCCACTCCTTCCTTCGAAGTTAACTATAAACATTTTGATGAAAACAAATGCACGTGTAAAAAACATTGAAGTTTTTTCACGACTGTTCACACTCCCGTCTAAATTTTTCCCCATCGCATCAACAATTTTAGCCGTCCTGCAGGGGCTATTATTTTAGCCAACCAGGCAGACTAAAATCATAGATGCCCAGGCAGAAAAGTCGCACTGGGTAGCATCTGCGACATCTAGAGGGGAGGGGACCGTGAGGGCAGAGCAGCGCTTCTCACCCACGCACGTGAAGCCGTCCCCTATGTAGCCGCGGCGACACTGGCACGAGTAGCCAAGGTTGCTGGCGGGGTCTTGCTCGCAGGACGCCTGCTGGTGGCACATGGCCGGGTTTTGCAGGCACGATTGTGTCGGTTGACAGTAGTAGCCGTCGCCTGTGTAGCCCTGGAGGTAGGGAAAATACACTTTAGAAAGTTTATTTATGGAAAAAATATGAAAATGTGAAAACTACGAATTTAAATGAAGTACGTTCGAGGGTTAAGGCCAGTTATATGAAATTTTTCATTTGCGATTGTTCTAATCATCGCAAGCTCTATCAATCTGAAACAAAACTTTCTTTTCATTTTATTAACTTGATTGTAGAAGTACGGGATACCATAGTTTTGAATTTGCAATGTGTTACAGTTAAAAGATATAATAATACTTGTTTGCCAACATTTAGTTGCCAACATTTAACCGGAGCAACAAGGTATTCAGCCACGCCCATATGATTATTTCAGCCGAGCATGAAGAAAGTATCCCATGGTTTTCAAAAAATTGATGAAAAAAATAGGACTATCATTTTTTGACTGGAAACAGTACAACAAATGTGAAACTCGAGCAGGAAAAATAGCATAAGACCCGAACAAACATTACTATTTCTGATAAAAATTACTAAATTATGATCGCTTCCATGTACGTATGCCCTTATAGTCTTGGGGTACATTAATATTGTGACTTCAACTTTGTTGGCCAACTTGAGAAATTTTTGGAGACGAAGATGCACGTTCAAAGCAGTGGATACACATAACTCGTTAAAAATATTTCGTCGTTGTTTTTACTCTAGAACAGGGCTTCTCAACCCTTCTATTGTCGTGTACCCCTTTAGCTTAATGGTGGATCTTCATGTACCCCCAGCACAGTTAAAGGCTTAGGAAACTATAAAACTACACGTAATGAAAAATAATTATGTCTACTGACACGGTTGTATGTAAATCTATATTTTACATTTGAACAAATGGAGTACGTTAAATGTACCCATAGGGGTACGTGTACCCACGGTTGAGAAGCCCTGCTCTAGAAGAAGGCTATTAGAGCAAGTACTAAAATTTTACTCCAAGCACTTAGGCTTACCGAAAATTGAAATTCTCAGTTATTGCTCAATCATGTCATTCGTTTTGAATGGAATGAAACAACACTCATTTCAATATAATTTTGATAATTCGAAAACTATATTCAATAAAGTGAGTGTAGTTAAATAAATTATGCAAACATAATACTAACATTCCCTTTGGGAATAGTATAATTCACCTGTCTACAGATGCAACGGAAGTCTCGGGGTGCAAACTCGGTACAGTGGGCGAACTGCCCGCAGTTTTGCAGCACCTGGCAGTTTAGCTGCACAGAAAACAATAAAGACAATGATTAGCAAAATGAGATAAGATAAAAGCCAATAATAATATGATAAAGACAATGATATTTATAAACCAGTGCACAGAAATCAATGTACATCAAGATCTTGGAAAATCTCTGCAAAGAAAACAATACGAACTAACACCACAACAAATGAATCAACTCTACTGCGAAGTAAACAGAGGAAGCCAAAACTACGACAGAGCAAGACCATGCACTGGACAGAAAGCAATGTAAACCAAGGCCTCGATAACAGACAATGCAAAGTTCACGCTTGCTGAACTAACAGCCCGTACAACAAATTCTCTCAATGAAAATTTTATTTTCGTTGCTCCTCAAAAAGTAGTCACTTGGATGTTTGAGGTAAAGTGATACTCTATATTAATCGAACTTCCAAGCTTTGATTTACAACCTCTGAAAAATGATGCAACGGTGCCTGTGATTGATCAAAATTGCAGCCTAAAAGTGATGAGCATTTTATTTTCCTTTTCTTAAAGAAATCGATATTGCCACAGAGGCTGCAGTGTGCATTTGCTTTACTCCATTATTTTCATTTTGACCCAACATCTATAGCTGGTATCACATGAAGCAAGGAAGGCTTTGATGTTCTATCTGAAATCAAAATAGGGCCACAAGAACCACGACCTAAATATACGAATTACGTTCTCAGTAAACCCCCTCAATATTTTACCTTTTCAGTGTCTGTGTACCAAACTGCATCACAGTGTATCAGGTCAGTGTTACACGGTGTACCGACTACAGTTACCACGAAATCTGAACACTAACTTGTCGAGTCATATGCTTTTGGTACTTTTAATCAACACCTGCCTCAAAATGTCGATGAAAAGAGTAGCTCACGACGAAGTGAATATTATCGACAGCTCCTGAGCTCTATGTGACTAATAATACTCGTTACTCTAATAATTTTGTACCTTAAACCATGGATGGATAACTCTCTGTGAATATCTTAAAGTCAGCACTCACGAATTTTAAGAACGACTTCATGAGTTTTTCGTATTGCTTTCATTGGAATTTTGTATTCGAAAGTACTTTTGATGTTCACAAAATTTTGTTCAATTTAGAATGCATATGAGGAGAGACGTAATGAATTTATGCTTGCTAACTGAGGCGAATTGTTGCAAAATTTCTTGATTTTAAATTAAAAAACAACGCAGTGAAAGGATGTGCTCTCAAGTTTTTGTAGTATCATATCGTAATTTCGCTGTGAAATAGTTTGTCGTTCTTTGAAATAGATCACGTTCATTCTCATTTCATTTTTCGAATAAAATCACTATTGCACGTCGCAACATCAACTAAAACAAATGAAAGTTACTAATTTTTTTTTAAAGAAGTTCTCATATTTCGTAAGTGAGATCCAAACTATGTAGAGGATTCTTTAGGATTTGCAGGACACTCGAATTAGAAACACTAAATTTAAACAAAACACCTGTACTTCTAAGTAAAAATTTATATTTTCTTCAAATACACCTTAGAACATTTATCAAAATCATACATTTGCTTGCACTAAACAACAAAAATACCTTTGGAAATAAATAACTCCTGAAACATTAGCAGCCCACCTGAATTTCATTACAGAACTTGCCGTCGCCCTCGTAGCCAGCCCGGCACTGGCAGTAGTGCGTGAGGGCGGTGGGGTCGAACACGCAGTCCGCGTGGTGGTGGCAGTCGTTGTTGATGTTGCAGTTCGCGTCTGCCCGCCCATAAATAAGTCATTCAATAATGAAGAATTCGGCAAAATGATGCACGAAATTCAATGAGCGTACGAACATTGTTTATGAAAATAGATTAAATAAACACAAGTCGTAGTTATAATCCGAAAAATTAAAATTCATAACTCGTAACACAAATAACTTCAACTGCTGAGTAATTATCCGTGAACTTAAAACCCATGTTTACGTTTACCAAATTGTAAACAATGACCATCACTCGGTGGCTCACAAACGAGGACACAAGGAAGCAAAATCGGAACTCATCTGACCAGGCGAGGGAACGCAGGTACGGCCGTCGCCGACGTAGCCCTCGTTGCAGGTGCAGCGGAAACTTTGCGTCGTGTCGTCGAAGGCGCACTGCGCGTTGGTGTCGCAGTCACGGAGGCTGTTGCAGTCGTCTGCAACCATTGACTGATTATCAGTTGTTTCGCTCTTTGTACTCTTATTACGACTATTGCAGTCGTCTGCAACCATTGACTGATTACCAGTTGTTTTCGCTCTTTGTACTCTTATTACGACTATTACAGTCGTATTCAACCATTGACTGTTTACTAGCTGTTTTCTCTCTTTGTACTGTTATAACGACTAAAGTTATTAGACTGTAACCATTATTAGACCATAAGCACGGTTTTCGACTGAGGATAGGAATCTCATCGACATGAGGATAAGCGAAGAATTTCCCCTCAGGAAGGAATTTTGGAAGAACACACCGGTACAAATGAGGAAAAAATGGATTTTATAACTCCACGTGGACGGCAGAAATATAAACCTCATATCAACGTGAAAAGTTATTTCACAGTTGGGTTTAAATTTATTTATCTGCTTTGATAGGATACATACTGTATATTCTGATAAATGTTAAATTGGGTGGTACCCAGGCTGAATTTTTGTAAATAAAAGCGTTAGCTTGCAAGATTTGTGCCATATTTAAATCTAGCTGACGAATGAAAATAGATACATTCGAATAAAAAAGTTCAGTGATACTGTATTTCTGACGATTAGCATTCGGTAGGAATTTTCAAAAATACCGCATTCATATGTTTTTTTTTGTTAGGAGATTAATGAAAGGAGACTTTTTGCTAATTTCGCCAACACAAACAAAAACTAAACAGGGTAACTAAACAGGGACGATTAAAATCAGTCGTTGAACAAAAATTCAAGAGATATTTTTCTTCCGGAAGAGACATTTTTCAATCATATTTTCTTGAAAACTACGTCGCACGTTTTAATGTTCTGTTATTTTCTTAGCTTTTTCAGAAAATTGAAGAAAAATCTTCTAATGATTTAAACATATGATGCTTAAAATGTGGCCAAAGTTGGTTAGTTCTTCACTCACGTCAGATCAATAAAATCTATTAACTCTTCGCATCCATGGGCACACCCAATGTCGTCACCCACCTTCAGGTGTACACACAGTTCGGTCACCCACCTTCAGGTGTACACACAGTGCCGTCACCCACCTTCAGGTGTACACACAGTGCCGTCACCCACCTTCAGGTGTACACACAGTGCCGTCACCCACCTTCAGGTGTACACACAGTGCCGTCACCCACCTTCAGGTGTACACACAGTGCCGTCACCCACCTTCAGGTGTACACACAGTGCCGTCACCCACCTTCAGGTGTACACACAGTTCGGTCACCCACCTTCAGGTGTACACACAGTGCCGTCACCCACCTTCAGGTGTAAACACACAGTTCCGTCACCCACCTTCAGGTGTACACACACAGTTCCGTCACCCACCTTCAGGTGTACACACAGTGCCGTCACCCACCTTCAGGTGTACACACAGTGCCGTCACCCACCTTCAGGTGTACACACAGTGCCGTCACCCACCTTCAGGTGTACACACAGTTCCGTCACCCACCTTCAGGTGTACACAAGGTGCCGTCACCCATTTTCAGGTGTACACAGAGTTCCGTCACCCACCTTCAGGTGTACACACAGTGCCGTCACCCACATCCAGGTGTACACGCAATGCCGTCACCCACCTTCAGGTGTACACACAGTGCCGTCACCCACGAAGCCACGCAGACACACGCACACGGAACGCATTTCCAAGTCGTCGTGCACACACTGCGCGTTCACGTGGCAAATGTTCACCTCATCGCACGAAAAATCTGCACGTGATTGAGTTAGTGTAGGAAAAGAGAATAAATTCTGAAGGACGAAAAAACGGACAAGGAAAATTATTGATTTAGGTATTAGGTTCTACGAACGAATGTGTAGTATTCTAGATTCTGATAATAAAAAATTGCGAGTTTTTACAATGTCGCGAGAGTAACAGGAAAAAGAGATTTACTAAAATTTTAGAATAGGTGTCTTGAGATCTAATTGCACCAAATTTCAAAGTGAAGAAATAAATGATCTCTCACAGTATAAATCGAGTACCTTCTGAAGAAACATATCCTAAAGAATTTCTAGAAAAGAATTTATGTCCAATAAGAGCTTTTGATCCAGATTTGAAACGGCATTTCTGTTAAGAAATGTTGGAAATAAATTTTAATGGAAAACGTTTTTGGAAATTTACTGATACACCTTGAAAATATATAACATATCGTTTTTTCATGCACTTAAACTTGGGGCATGGTTACCTTGTCGGATGCAGGTGTAGCCGTCACCAACGAAGCCTGGGTTGCAGCGGCACACGTGGAAGTCAATCTGGGGCTCGTAGATGCACACCGCGTACTCGTGGCATACATCCTCCCTCTCGCACGATACTGGCACGTGAGACACGCAATTGGATCATATAAATATATCCAATATACACCATACGAAGTGGAAATTGGATCATACGAATATCTTCTAATACGAAGGGGAAATTGAATCATACGGATATTTTCCAAAACTCAGTTGTTTCATTGCATTTTGCATTAGATCATAAGATTGGATCCTACGAATATCTTCCGATACGAAGTAGAAATTGGATCATACGAATATCTTCCAATACGAATTGGAAATTGAATCATACGAATACAGTATCTTCCACTACGTAAAAACTTCCATAGGGTAAGTGCAGATAACAATAAGAAATGTCAAAAAAACGCATTCTTACCAAGAAAAAAGTCATGAGTTCAGATAGTGAATTTAAAATTCTTCCTCCCAAACAGAAAAATTCAAAATTGTGAAACCTATAGTGGAAAAGCGTTCACGTCAGAAGCAACACATACAAACCACACACAAAGTAAGAATACTCGAAACATTTGTTCGGTGGATGTCGTTTTTGAAATTATGGTTGCGTCAAGTAGATGAGAAATGAGGAACCGAAGCAACGAGTATTGACAACCGTGCTAACCACCACGTATGAGGGACCCTCAGGTTTACAAATTAACGATGGGCTTCAAAAGTTTGATATTAGTAACATAATTGAGCGCATTGCTAATTTGTACTAGGGGATAAAAAGGATGAAGCACGTACGAAAACAAAGGTCAATGAACAGTACATATTTGCAGCCTAATAAGCCAACGATAGAATATTGTGTGGCAGAACACACTGAATTGCAAGGGTTGTGATTTAAAAAGGATTTTGATTGCCTTCATTTTTAGAGTCACTTAAAACATTCACTATTATCTACTGCATATCCCAGCGAGCGTGTTATTTGGCAGAAAACTGAAACACTGATGCATGAAAAGTGTCTCATAAACAAGAGAAATTAGTCTTAAAGCATCAGAAGCATCTCAGAAGCAAAAGAAGTATTTCATAAGCAAGAGAAGCATCTCACGTGCAAGAGAAGCATATCATAAGCAAGAGGAGCATCTCACGTGCAAGAGAAGCATATCATAAGCAAGAGGAGCATCTCACGTGCAAGAGAAGCATATCATAAGCAAGAGGAGCATCTCACGTGCAAGAGAAGCATATCATAAGCAAGAGGAGCATCTCACGTGCAAGAGAAGCATATCATAAGCAAGAGAAGCATCTCACGTGCAAGAGAAGCATATCATAAGCAAGAGAAGCATCTCACGTGCAAGAGAAGCATATCATAAGCAAGAGAAGCATCTCACGTGCAAGAGAAGCATATCATAAGCAAGAGGAGCATCTCACATGCAAGAGAAGCATATCATAAGCAAGAGAAGCATCTCACGTGCAAGAGAAGCATATCATAAGCAAGAGAAGCATCTCACGTGCAAGAGAAGCATATCATAAGCAAGAGAAGCATCTCACGTGCAAGAGAAGCATATCATAAGCAAGAGGAGCATCTCACGTGCAAGAGAAGCATATCATAAGCAAGAGAAGCATCTCACGTGCAAGAGAAGCATATCATAAGCAAGAGGAGCATCTCACGTGCAAGAGAAGCATATCATAAGCAAGAGGAGCATCTCACGTGCAAGAGAAGCATATCATAAGCAAGAGGAGCATCTCACGTGCAAGAGAAGCATATCATAAGCAAGAGAAGCATCTCACGTGCAAGAGAAGCATATCATAAGCAAGAGGAGCATCTCACGTGCAAGACAAGCATATCATAAGCAAGAGGAGCATCTCACGTGCAAGAGAAGCCTATCATAAGCAAGAGAAGCATCTCACGTGCAAGAGAAGCATATCATAAGCAAGAGAAGCATCTCACGTGCAAGAGAAGCATATCATAAGCAAGAGAAGCATCTCACGTGCAAGAGAAGCATATCATAAGCAAGAGAAGCATCTCACGTGCAAGAGAAGCATATCATAAGCAAGAGAAGCATCTCACGTGCAAGAGAAGCATATCATAAGCAAGAGGAGCATCTCACATGCAAGAGAAGCATATCATAAGCAAGAGAAGCATCTCACGTGCAAGAGAAGCATATCATAAGCAAGAGAAGCATCTCACGTGCAAGAGAAGCATATCATAAGCAAGAGAAGCATCTCACGTGCAAGAGAAGCATATCATAAGCAAGAGGAGCATCTCACGTGCAAGAGAAGCATATCATAAGCAAGAGAAGCATCTCACGTGCAAGAGAAGCATATCATAAGCAAGAGGAGCATCTCACGTGCAAGAGAAGCATTTCATAAGCAAGAGGAGCATCTCACGTGCAAGAGAAGCATTTCATAAGCAAGAGGAGCATCTCACGTGCAAGAGAAGCATATCATAAGCAAGAGAAGCATCTCACGTGCAAGAGAAGCATATCATAAGCAAGAGAAGCATCTCACGTGCAAGAGAAGCATATCATAAGCAAGAGAAGCATCTCACGTGCAAGAGAAGCATATCATAAGCAAGAGAAGCATCTCACGTGCAAGAGAAGCATATCATAAGCAAGAGAAGCATCTCACGTGCAAGAGAAGCATATCATAAGCAAGAGAAGCATCTCACGTGCAAGAGAAGCATATCATAAGCAAGAGGAGCATCTCACGTGCAAGAGAAGCATATCATAAGCAAGAGAAGCATCTCACGTGCAAGAGAAGCATATCATAAGCAAGAGGAGCATCTCACGTGCAAGAGAAGCATTTCATAAGCAAGAGGAGCATCTCACGTGCAAGAGAAGCATTTCATAAGCAAGAGGAGCATCTCACGTGCAAGAGAAGCATATCATAAGCAAGAGAAGCATCTCACGTGCAAGAGAAGCATATCATAAGCAAGAGAAGCATCTCACGTGCAAGAGAAGCATATCATAAGCAAGAGAAGCATCTCACGTGCAAGAGAAGCATATCATAAGCAAGAGAAGCATCTCACGTGCAAGAGAAGCATATCATAAGCAAGAGAAGCATCTCACGTGCAAGAGAAGCATATCATAAGCAAGAGGAGCATCTCACTTGCAAGAGAAGCATATCATAAGCAAGAGAAGCATCTCACGTTCAAGAGAAGCATATCATAAGCAAGAGGAGCATCTCACTTGCAAGAGAAGCATATCATAAGCAAGAGAAGCATCTCACGTTCAAGAGAAGCATATCATAAGCAAGAGAAGCATCTCACGTTCAAGAGAAGCATATCATAAGCAAGAGAAGCATCTCACGTGCAAGAGAAGCATATCATAAGCAAGAGAAGCATCTCACTTGCAAGAGAAGCATATCATAAGCAAGAGAAGCATCTCACGTGCAAGAGAAGCATATCATCAGCAAGAGAAGCATCTCACGTGCAAGAGAAGCATATCATAAGCAAGAGGAGCATCTCACTTGCAAGAGAAGCATATCATAAGCAAGAGAAGCATCTCACGTTCAAGAGAAGCATATCATAAGCAAGAGGAGCATCTCACTTGCAAGAGAAGCATATCATAAGCAAGAGAAGCATCTCACGTTCAAGAGAAGCATATCATAAGCAAGAGAAGCATCTCACGTTCAAGAGAAGCATATCATAAGCAAGAGAAGCATCTCACGTGCAAGAGAAGCATATCATAAGCAAGAGAAGCATCTCACTTGCAAGAGAAGCATATCATAAGCAAGAGAAGCATCTCACGTGCAAGAGAAGCATTTCATAAGCAAGAGGAGCATCTCACGTGCAAGAGAAGCATTTCATAAGCAAGAGGAGCATCTCACGTGCAAGAGAAGCATATCATAAGCAAGAGAAGCATCTCACGTGCAAGAGAAGCATATCATAAGCAAGAGAAGCATCTCACGTGCAAGAGAAGCATATCATAAGCAAGAGAAGCATCTCACGTGCAAGAGAAGCATATCATAAGCAAGAGGAGCATCTCACGTGCAAGAGAAGCATATCATAAGCAAGAGAAGCATCTCACGTGCAAGAGAAGCATATCATAGGCAAGAGAAGCATCTCACGTGCAAGAGAAGCATATCATAAGCAAGAGAAGCATCTCACGTGCAAGAGAAGCATATCATAAGCAAGAGAAGCATCTCACGTGCAAGAGAAGCATATCATAAGCAAGAGAAGCATCTCACGTGCAAGAGAAGCATATCATAAGCAAGAGAAGCATCTCACGTGCAAGAGAAGCATATCATAAGCAAGAGGAGCATCTCACGTGCAAGAGAAGCATATCATAAGCAAGAGGAGCATCTCACGTGCAAGAGAAGCATATCATAAGCAAGAGAAGCATCTCACGTGCAAGAGAAGCATATCATAAGCAAGAGGAGCATCTCACGTGCAAGAGAAGCATATCATAAGCAAGAGAAGCATCTCACGTGCAAGAGAAGCATATCATAAGCAAGAGAAGCATCTCACGTGCAAGAGAAGCATATCATGAGCAAGAGAAGCATCTCACGTGCAAGAGAAGCATATCATAAGCAAGAGAAACATCTCACGTGCAAGAGAAGCATATCATAAGCAAGAGAAGCATCTCACGTGCAAGAGAAGCATATCATAAGCAAGAGGAGCATCTCACGTGCAAGAGAAGCATATCATAAGCAAGAGGAGCATCTCACGTGCAAGAGAAGCATATCATAAGCAAGAGGAGCATCTCACGTGCAAGAGAAGCATATCATAAGCAAGAGGAGCATCTCACGTGCAAGAGAAGCATATCATAAGCAAGAGGAGCATCTCACGTGCAAGACAAGCATATCATAAGCAAGAGGAGCATCTCACGTGCAAGAGAAGCATATCATAAGCAAGAGAAGCATCTCACGTGCAAGACAAGCATATCATAAGCAAGAGGAGCATCTCACGTGCAAGACAAGCATATCATAAGCAAGAGGAGCATCTCACGTGCAAGAGAAGCATATCATAAGCAAGAGGAGCATCTCACGTGCAAGAGAAGCATATCATAAGCAAGAGGAGCATCTCACGTGCAAGACAAGCATATCATAAGCAAGAGGAGCATCTCACGTGCAAGAGAAGCATATCATAAGCAAGAGGAGCATCTCACGTGCAAGAGAAGCATATCATAAGCAAGAGGAGCATCTCACGTGCAAGAGAAGCATATCATAAGCAAGAGGAGCATCTCACGTGCAAGACAAGCATATCATAAGCAAGAGGAGCATCTCACGTGCAAGAGAAGCATATCATAAGCAAGAGAAGCATCTCACGTGGAAGACAAGCATATCATAAGCAAGAGGAGCATCTCACGTGCAAGACAAGCATATCATAAGCAAGAGGAGCATCTCACGTGCAAGAGAAGCATATCATAAGCAAGAGGAGCATCTCACGTGCAAGAGAAGCATATCATAAGCAAGAGAAGCATCTCACGTGCAAGACAAGCATATCATAAGCAAGAGGAGCATCTCACGTGCAAGACAAGCATATCATAAGCAAGAGGAGCATCTCACGTGCAAGAGAAGCATATCATAAGCAAGAGGAGCATCTCACGTGCAAGAGAAGCATATCATAAGCAAGAGGAGCATCTCACGTGCAAGACAAGCATATCATAAGCAAGAGGAGCATCTCACGTGCAAGAGAAGCATATCATAAGCAAGAGGAGCATCTCACGTGCAAGACAAGCATATCATAAGCAAGAGGAGCATCTCACGTGCAAGACAAGCATATCATAAGCAAGAGGAGTATCTTATCAGCCACAAAAAAGCTTGACAAATGTACGCAAATAACACAAAATCAATTATATTTATGGGCGAAAAATTCATGAATCCTACTCAAATTGTTTAGGACATAATATAATCAAATCTGATGGAACCTAAAAACAGAAATCTATAAATGTGTTCACGTAAGCTGCTTTGTTACGATAATCCGATGAAATAGGAAACATTTACGCGAAGCAAGTCTTTTCATTTCAATGCTAAGGGCCTGATGACCTAACTTAAGGAGGAGATGAACGATGCGAACATGGGAAGGGATAGCATACTGGAGAAATACATTTATTTATGATGAGCGAAATGATTTAGATAAGGGACGTTGGTAACTTGTTCTGTTAAATGATGAAGCTCAGGGAATTTTTCTCGAATGTAAAATCGAAATCAATACTCGCTGAAAAGTTCTCCAAAAATCACATCACAGAAGCTTTGAAATTCAACTCGCTAGGGGTAGATGCTCCATAACAATCAGTCAAAAACAATTAAAGCGTAATTATCAAACGAATAAAAAGTACAAAAAGCGTAAATAATCAAATTATTCCTGCAACCAAACATGGTCAGTCAATAATATACATGGAACCCCAAAATTGCAAGCTCCTAGAACCCATTTCTTGAGCATTTGAAAAGCTTTCCTACTCTCTAGAGGCGATCCGACGTTTGCACGCTGTGGACCGGACTCGGAGGCAGGCTGTCGAAATGTGGGGAACTGATCGCGCTCATGGCCGCCAGAGTGCGACTGGCCGCCTGAGTGCGACTGAGGTAAATGAGGAAACCTTCCGCCAGTTTGTATCTGTCCATCGAAGCCATAAGACCCGGGCTGGCCACCCCCTTTGATCCGGTAATTATAGTTTTGGTCTCCTTGAGGTTCGCAAGTTCCCTCTCGGTACCTGAAGACGAAGCCCGGAGGGCAGATGCACCTTCCCGTGCTCTCTATGCATTCCGGCAACGGTCGTCCTTCTGTTTTTTGAAGAGCATTCCCAAACTTCAAAGAATACTCGGTTATGGAACCTACAGTGTACTTCAACAATTCATTATAATAAGACTCTGATACAAAATGCAGAGAGAATAGTGTGAATTCTATCAGATTCTACAAAATAAAGTATCGTATGCAAGAGAAACAGAGAAATCAATGCAACAATTGAGATATACTTCAATGATAATCTACACCACCACAATTTATTTACGAACACAAGATATTACCAGTTTTAAGACGAGAAATTTAAAACAACACTTTCAAACTACTCACGAATGCAACAAGAACATAGATCTAACTACTCGAGCATAAATCAGAAGACAGGAAATGAGCTACTTCCAATAGATAAGAAAAATTCAAACTACTACATGCAAAACTAAGTAATTAATGTTCAAAAACTTCTTTCCACAAAGCTGGAAACGCAAAACATCAGATCTGTTGTGAGTTTACCATCTAAGCCGGCACCGAAAGAGTAGTCAGGGTATTGAGGCAAGCCAAGGATCCCTCCGATGTTGTTCACAGATCCATCAAAAGGAGGGTAGGGCTGGTCAGGCTGCAGAACTGGAGGGTATATTCCAGCATTGTACTCATCCTCAGTTTCCTCGACTGCCTGAGGTTCGCAGGTGTTCTCAGGATATTGGAAGTAGAACCCAGGAGGACAGAGACATGGGAATTTTCCGTCATCGCAATCCGGCTCCGGTCGAGAGGCTTCATAAGGTGCGGCTGCAACCACGCAAATTCAAGAAAGTATTAGTTACTTAGGGACACACGAAAAAATATAGGCAGTAAGTCAAACCTCAAAAGCTCGCTGTACGAGTAGTTTTGTAGCATATTTAGCGTTTTGTGTTCCTCTGTAAAAAACTTCTTATTTTTTCTCCAAAAAAATTGAATTTTCTAAGAATTAAGGAGACTTTGCTTATTATTGTGAAGTCCCCTAGCATAGGATATCCGATTTCCTCCAAGTAAATTCTAAATTGTCTTAGAATTAAAGAAACTATATTTTGTCACTTAAGAATCAAAATGGATCAAGATAATAAGTTTCATGGAGAAACATTTACAAAATGTCTTATTCATTACCACAATGCTGCAGACGTTTGACATTCAGAAACATTCCTTAGAATGACAAACATACAAACCATACGTCAACAGAATCTCTGATGATGTATATCATAAACTTCTTTATTCAAAATGCTGCTAAACGCGTGAACAATTAGTGATCCTTTTTAACTAGTTGACGCTTGATGTCATGATGAACTATTACTCTCTTAAAAATCATTTGGGAAGTTTTATAAATTTATTCCAGTCCCTTGACGAGATTTGGGTCTCGAAAAGTAATTAACCATCTTTGATTTAGAACGACGGAGCCTTTATACTCTACGTAAATATAATGCAAAAAAGTACTCTGAAGATATTAACATTTTATTCAAGAGCATGCAAGTAAGCTAGTCCTACATTCAAAGAAAAGTGCGTTTTAATTTTTTTTGACCCATACAAATGCTATCTTTATTTCCCAGATGAGATCCAGCAGCTGCCAAAATGACAGTTCATAATCATGTTAATTACAAAGTATACATATTTTGACATGTTTTTAATGTCGTTGATATAATTAATGACGTATTGTGATGTTATTTTAGTGATAAAAATTATTGGAAAACCAATGAAATGATAATCAAGTACAAAATAATTTATGCAAAACAATATTAATGTCATTGCATGAATGCGAAAGAACTTAAATATGCGCATCATCAGCGGTGATGTTATACACGAAGAACAAAGGAGAAATATTCAAATTGTAAAAGATGTAATAATTATTCTTGTCTGTATTTAGTTTCGGTACATTTCATCATGAACTAATCACAGAATAGAATAGTTATTATATAATTTACAATACATATAAATATTTCTCCTTTGTCCTTCGAGTCCTGAAGGCTCTGAATGTAAAAAAAAACACGACAAAAGAAAATTGAAGAGAAACACTAGTCTGGAAAAATTGTGTAGAGAAAATTTGATATCTTGCACACCACGACTATGAGCTGAAAATTTCTGGTGACTGTTCAACTAACAAAACACCAAGTGCTTGAACCATCGAATTCCTATTAATTTACTATTTGCTTTCGAACTATTTGACTCATATAAGCGCTATTAATACAACACAGTCAGACTGGCACGGGCATCAGGTTGTCACCGACATCAGAATGAGATAGGAAGGATCACTCAACAGTGAACGTCAGAAAATTCATCTGGGTACAAATTCGATTACAAAGGAAATACGTAGAGGTGGTTTTAGAAAGAGGTACGGTACCCATGTCCACATGGTCATCCAAGGTTTTAAATACGAGTGATGTCGGTAGCCTGGATACCGAGGGGAGAATAATTACAACTTACGTGGTGGGTCTTGGTCACAAGAGTTAGTGCCTTCGTTGTACTGGTACCCCTGGGGACAAGTGCACTTAGCGCTGCCGCAGTACGGTCGCGGGTGTAAATCTGACCAAATAGTTTGCCAATTTTTAGTAAAGTATCATTTACTGTTTGAAATATACACGTAATTGAAAAATTGTTCCGTTCTTCGGTGAATACTCTCTTTAAATCGATCCTAGATATTTTTGGAAGTTACTGGAGGCAGTTCGTGGTAACACGATAGGTAACCATTTTTTAAATAGAGGTAATAAAAAGTTTGAAAATGCTATGCTGACAATAATTCTGACAAATAATTCATTTAAACCAATTTCTCACACATACAGTACCGTCGAACAAAATTCTCAAGAAGATAAAAAGCATCTGCATTGAACGTGTTTTTTTTAAGAGCTTGAAACGCCTGAAGTGTGACATCATCCATAGATGTTAATGTTTTGATTTCTTCCTACGCAACATCATAAAAAATACATGCATTGATAATAAAAACTAAAATAATTTATTTTTCACTTAAAAACAAAACCAAATAGGTAAATTTAACAACAAATCAGAATTTTTGTGTCACATTCTAATTCATTTTTTCTTAAAAAAGTATGAAAATGCAATGCGAAAATAAGTTGTAAATAATTATACCATTCACCTGGCGATTCAGTAGGATCGCGTGGTTGGATGTGGCATTTGCCACTGAACTTGTTGAATTTGTAGCCTCCGGGACAGAAACATGTCCCAAGACTGCATTGAGGGTCTGTCACCTGCAAATTTGGCACAGATTCAGGTGTACAATACTCGTGAGTGGGACGACGATACATGCACACATTAGAATCAGTGTAGAGGATCAGACTGATGCCATTGAGGGTCTGTCACATGCAAATTTGGCACAGATTCAGAGGTACAATACTCGTGAGTGGGACGACGATACATGCATACGTGAGAATCAATATCTAGAGGATCAGGCTAATGCCGGGATTAGACAAGCGTCAAAATAAACAGAGGATGGAAAGTTCAACAGTAAACGTGTATAACAAAAATTAATCGTAGGACATGATTATTAGTGAATGCTTGGCTGGCTTCGGTACTCTAACTTTACCTATTTTTTTCTTTGTGTCACATTTCTTACAAGCTCTGGATATGTACGACCATATTTTCCTCTGATGTTAAGGATCAGTATCGTTTCACTCGAGCTTTCAATTGTAATTAGATTGTATAATAAAACTTAATATTTGTACCCACTTTTGTTATATCGTATCTTCAAAATCAGCCAAGAGCCAAATAATTTGAAGAGTGGGCAAGTTTATACAAGGGGCGTCTATAAGTTTTTCTTGCTAAGCGAAGACGAACAAAGAATGTTTAACAGAACATGACTCATCGCTACCAATTCAAAGTTCTTCTCCTAAGAAGCTTCAGTAATTAAGCATCTTGTTAGGAGCCGAGCTGATCGATTTCGATTGAGATATAAATAACAATTTACCAAATGCGTGTTGCTCACTTAGTATGTCTAATATTTCATCTCTCCTACAAGCAGAAATTTTTATTTTATTTTTTCTACTTCATACAAATACTTTTTATGTGACGAAAAAATTAGTAATGGGATCTAGTCGAAGTCAGACTGGTGACTGATAGAAATTACACAGCCCATGACGGTCTTAAAAGCAGCTCATAACGTAGCACAATTGTTCCAGTTCTTCACGCGATAAAATTCATAGAAAATTGTTAATCATTGCTATTAGCAGAATTGAATGAAGCAAACCAAACAAAACTAAGTCATTGAATAATATTCCATCTACGTTATTATTCATTTTTAAACTTATTTCACAGAAGATTATTCGGCACTCTTAGAGATACATGGAAAATGAAGTAAACAAATTCCATAATTCTACTTTTAAAACAAGGCTCCAAATATTGGCAAGTAAGAAATATTAAGCAGACAAAATAGCCATACCGATTCCACAAAATCTAGCCATGAAACGCAAACATTTATAAGAGACAGGTCTCACCTCGCCGTTATCAAGCCCAGACTGGGGTTCGTATCGAGGTAGCGGGTCCTGTGGGGGCTGAGGCGGCACGTACGGGGCAGGCACGTCAGGCACTTCGATTGGGAACGCTGGCCTCAGAGACTCGTCGTCGAAGTCAACTCCCTCATGGACATCGGGGTTGACATCGTGAGCTGACCAGCTATTATCAGGAGTCAGAGGACGGAGATCAACGTCTTCCAGGTTCTCCCCATTCAAGAATGGATCGTAAATAACTCCTGGGGCTCCTTGAGGCTGTTCGTCTTCCGATGGAATAGGGTACGGCCCGTAGTTGTCCTCACTGTATGGATTGTCCCCAAACTCAACTGGCAAATGACTATAGTCGGCTCCTAGTACGTAGTCGGGGATTCTGTCGATAGGAACGGGGACGATGTTTGCTGAAGGGAAGTTACTGTCCACACGATGGAAGGCAGTGTCTAAGTAACAGGTGTAGCCGTCTCCAGTGAATCCAGGCAAGCACTCGCAGGCATAAGCTCCATCATCTTGTCTCTGGCATGTCCCGTAAGGTGAGCAATTCTCTGCCAAGTCGCAAGTGACAGAGTTCGCAGTCAGTTGGCAGCTCTCTCCATCTCCCTCGTAGCCTTCATGGCAGTAACATTGCATGGCGTTCTGTTGTTCATTGAATCTACATTCCGCATGGACAGCGCAAATTGCAGAACCACACTCTTGTGTTCCGAGAATTTCGCTTCCAGGAGCTGATGCACCTGAAACCGTAGAGATACTAAATCACTTTTTTCGTCATCTATTATTATACTCGAAAACATTTCATTTTTATTATGCTGTATTTTACACTACCTCCAGAATTTAAACTTGATTCTAAAAATTCTCACTGGTAAAGTTATATTATACAATTTCATTACTTTACTTGGCTTGGCACTCAACGTCAACGTAGATTGATTAAAACTGAGACATCGTTTATTATTATTCTGAATGCAAGAAAATCCCGCACCGTTACCTCACGAATAAAAATGGTAAACAGAGCAGAAAACTACAACCTAACGCAACAACCTCAACAGCAAATCAAGTTAAATCTTAGCCTCACCGTACGGCGGCAGACAGAACCGTCCGTCCCCAGACAGCGGCGGCGGACAGGCACACTTCGGCTGGCCGGCCTCCATTGTGCAGACGGCATTCGGATCACAGCCTGCAGTGTCACAGCTCGCTTCCGCTGGAAATATAATTTTTTTGTAAAGAATACAGGCTAACCTAATATTGCTCATTTCTACTAGGCAAACCAGTTTCACGGCAAAGAATAAAAACTGCGGCTGGCAGAGCTCACCACTGCTGCACAAAATAGCTTCACTAACAAGGATAACAATCACAGCTGCCGCAGCTCACTTTGCATGACGGACTAGAGTTACTTTTGCTTCATCATCTCCTAAAATACTTTTAAAGCTATTTAATTTATCGAGTCGAACCTCTTACGTCCGTTACAGAAATTATTCACTTGCATCACAAAACCAGCGGACGTTGGTCCCTTTGAACTATAACGGAGAATCCCCATCCATCACTAGCTCAATGCAGAATTTCCATTGCAATACTAGAATGAAATAATCCCTAGGTTAAAAACTAACTAGAATACCTGAAATAAAATAAATAAATAAATAATTCATTTAAACGCACTATGGAATGCATTATTGATTCATTAAACGCGTTTAAACGCAAGTGTCTTCATACCAGCCTTGAACTGCAGCCCAACTCACGATTGCACTTGCGTCCATCCCCAACGAAGCCGGCGTTGCAGACGCAGGAAAACGCGCCGAGCGTGTTGTAACACACGGCGTTCACGTCACACTGGTGCCTGCCGGTCGCACACTCGTCCTTGTCAACGCACACCGCAGCGTTCACGGCGGGGTCATACACCTGCTCGTACCCGCGGTTGCAAACACACCTGCGTCGCAACACACGAAGTCATTGGTACGGGACTGCGCTGGGTAAAGGTGAGTTTGACTGTCTTTTTCTGCGAGGCTTAGGTGTTATTTTATAATCTTCACGAGTAACGAATATGAGAAGAAATGACACAGCTCACTGAGTTACTTTCCGCACAACTGTATTTCACCTTATTTCCTCAGCACTTTGTTCAACTAATTTTGGCTTGAGCGCATTTTACGCATTCATATAACAAATTCGAAAATCATTCTAATTCGTTTTTTAAATATTCGGCGACTGTCAATCCTAGAGCTCGTATTTTACCTAAGTTTACGGAAAAATGTTCCCTACTGATCTCCCTAATTAAGAGTCATGACATTCGTCGTAAATGATTTTCTACTCGTTTCTACTCGTGAGCATCTTAACACATACGCTTCCGTTCAGACTTATATCCTCAGCACTAGAAATAAAACACGATCTTACCTGTACGTGTCCCCGTCCACCACGCACTCGCTGTTCTGCCCACACAAATCTCGCCCTTTAATGCAAGGATTTTCTTCTGTAGAGGAAATAAAAAAGCACTCATTTTCTATCATTGTAATGATTCATTTGCTTACTTATTCATAGTGGTCTGCGCAGAAATTCCTAGAGTAAGTAATGAATTTCATAGAAGGAACAAATCTGCATACATCAGATCACATTAATTATTTCTGAACTTGTAAACATTCTCTTCAACATTTTGCCGCTCAAAACCCCAGTTTGAATGGGTACTAAAATAGACAATCGTTTTGCGACACCTTTCTAATCTCTCGCAATCACGCAGGAACTTCTGAGTAACTTAGCGCTTGAAATTGTGCATCTATCTAATGTTCAAACTTTCAAAGTGAAGTAAATATTTTAATACCTATAAGCATGATCAATTTTTATTATTTCTTTATTGTGAGCTCATGAAGCACCGTAAAATTAACTACGCACAATAAAGAGTTTTCCATACGTTCGTGTCATTGTTCCACTTTAGCTCTGTTTTTTCAGTAATTATTGGAATCATAATGTAAGTTAACTATTTCTGGATAATATAAAATCTGATTTGGTCTAGGGATTTAATTTTTAGTATGAAAGAAGCAGTGCTATGTAAGAAAATACAAGCACCATTTGACTGCATCATTAGAGCAGTTATTGATATGCCTCTCTTCGTAAGGGTATTAAGTGTTACTGAACTTCGCCTGACTCTCCATATACTGAGTTTTGCTCTACTTTCTTGGCCTTAAAAAATACTTAAAATAATTGGAAAGTAATTCATAAGAAAGAATATAATAAGTAACAACAAACTTATAATTTTCAGCAAAATGTACTGTAAGTGATGCTTAATATGAAGCTCACCTGTCAAAGGCCCAACAGTAGAAGACAAAGCAAACCTCACGATTTTTTCCGGTCCATCGTATTGGATAAACATGTTCTCTGCGACCTGCATAGAAGAAAGATGATGTAATACGCAACTACGTCATTAAAAAAATTAATATCAACCGAAAAAATAATTTAGATTTCACTGCTAAGCTTCGAAAGATTAAGAAATTATTCGGCAGTAACAATGCACCAGTTTACTAAACTATGTGCAGTGACTGAAAACCCAGAATGATGATCTTTGTTTTCACTCCAATATCAGAGTTAAAGCTAATGATTAATTTATAGGAAAATCACCGACTTGAAATCTACAACTACACCGCAAAAGGGATAATTAAAAACCAAACAAGTTATTCTAAGAGTAAATGCTTCAACGCTTAGGTGTAACATTAGCGTTTTCCGCTATGTGTTCGCGTATTCACTTGGAACGAGAAATATATGAATGAAGGTACATATTTTGAAATTATAAGAACAAAAAATATGATTGTAGTAAACAATTAATTATAAACAGCTCTCTGAACTTATTTGGAAAGTTATATTAATGAGGTATAAAATTTTATTAGTCATTTTTACCAAAATTCGCATCTGAGAAGTTCATTTGATTATTATTACACAAATTTATTAGCTTAAGTTATTTTCAGTGTTTAATGACAACATTTGCGGAACATAATTTCATAAACGATTAAATAATGGAACCTTGAGCCTGAGTGTGGCAGGGCTGTTCTCTGGAGCTATGTAGTCGCATTCGTCGAAGTCGATGAGGGTCTCCACTTGGAACGGAGTCTCCAATTCCTGGCCTTCGAGGCGGAACACTCTACTGGACTTGGCGCGTAAGTGACCTGCATGCAAGCAAAACAAGTGTTCAATTTTTATTCTAAGTTAAAGGCAAAATATGTTTTCGGATCCTTGGGCAATGAAATAATGGTGCGGAAAGTTCATAAGACTTACAAGTATCAGGAGGTACATATTTAAATAAGGCAAAAGTTAATAAGTGCTCATGTTCACTACTAAGAAATAGAATGAGATGCATTTTCTCAGTGCTTATAATGTAAATATCCCAGTTGAGGCCGCCTTATAATTGGAGATCCAATAAAACGAGTTCTCATTACTCTAAAACAAATGTCATATTGGCGTAAACGCTCCTCACTAGGGTTAGCAATCCCGGGACAAAATCCGGGATTTCAGGAAGACAATCCCGGAAATTCCCGGGATCCCGGGATTTCTTTATATTTCACATTTATGTTATGGTAATATGTTGCCCATGCCCATCGCAGTATTTGGCGATTTAGGGAGTGAAAAATCTTCATCTGAGAAGGATTCTCTTATGAATTCACTCTTTGTAACTCTATTTACTGACACGCCTTCAACTGCCACAAGCTTGGTCACGTGTTCTACCAGAGTACTTTGATGCGCCTTTACAAAACTTGTTATTTTTGTTTGTTTAGGTTCAGTGCTTTCACCACTGCTCTCCCTTGCATGAGGGCGCTTTGTTCCAGTACGCATTCTAATTTCTCAGTTACTATAGTTGACGCAACTGGGTCTACAGTTTCAGGCTTCACTATGTTGTGTTCACTCTTTAGGTGACGTAACAAACCACTGGTAGACCAGCCTTTGCAAAGTAAACTCATGCCTCACTTTATACACTTTGCATCGCACTCCTCAATTTGCATCGTTAACATAGTATCGCCACACGAAGGCTTTAGCTTCTACAACATCGGGCGTTGCCATCGTATCTATTACAGTCTATTCTTTATTACCTGCAAAACCAAACCACAAAATATATTCTGATGAAATAGTTGAACTATATATATTATGAGATAGTGTAGACTAAACTGTGTAGTGATGTAAATTGCAATAATATTAAAACACTAGAGTCATATCTTGAGCATTCTAAGTGATTATTATTATTAAACAGCATGGTTTTAAGTTATTTTCTCACAATAATATCTGGAAATATGAATATTATATGTATTTAGAATCCCGTGAATTCCCAGGCAACAGCATGATTTCAAGTTATTTTCTCACTAATATCTTGAAATAGGTATGCTTTTTAGAATCCGCGAATTACCGGAAAAAAGGAATTCCCGGACCGGGAAATTTCAGCCCCAAATCATCCGGGATCCCGGGATGCAAACCCTACTCCT
This sequence comes from Morinoia aosen, assembly GCA_030386875.1. Taxonomy (NCBI): domain Eukaryota; kingdom Metazoa; phylum Arthropoda; class Malacostraca; order Amphipoda; family Talitridae; genus Morinoia; species Morinoia aosen. Next base: position 29,113,302 of record CM059567.1, on the reverse strand, counting down.
CACCAGAGAAATTGAGAGACCATCGCGGTTTCAAAATTCTCTCAACGTGATAAGCTTATTACAGATTACCAAATATTAAACAAATCAGCCATAGGATAAGAAAGTCCCACTGCATGTAGATGATTTTTTAGCTGCTAGCTTTCACTTCGTTAGCAGTTAGATACAAGAATTTATTTAACATCCAACCGTCAGCAAAATTATATTCTAGGCTGAGTGAGCAACGAGGCTTCTTTAGCTACCGGGCAGGAACAGAATAATTTTGGGTAAACAAATACTTGGTACACTTAAGTTTCTAACAAAGGATTAGCTGACCATATGAAACAGATACAGTAGTCTAATTGAGAAAAAATATACTTAGAAAGTTTGGCCGATGTGTATTTCATCAGAAACGTTTTATTTTTCATTCAAATCGGAAGCACTCGAGTAAGGTAATTATTTTATTGTTTACTTAGGGTAAGCAGCAGGGCTTGAGAGGTGATATTTTGTCTTGTTTCTGATTCTTAATTGGCCTAAAGAGCTATTATAAAATCCATTGATCTCTTTTACTCAAGCTATCCCTTAACATTCACTTTTTTTGATGCAATTCAAAAGAAATGTTTTATGGTAAACTTTGGCGAATGGAGAACATGCGTCAAATGTTAAACTGTTTCAATTCGGTGCTTTATCAGCTTCATAAAGACATAGTAAAACCCATATAAATTCATGTTCGAAAACATAATGCTTTATGGCGTTACGGAATAATTTCAAGACATAGAATATAAATTACACAAATTGTTATTACACTAACGAGTAGAATACAAAACCAAAATTTAGAATTGTGGAATAACTTGTGTGTTATTCGGACCATCATGAAACTCAATATTTCTACAAATATCAAAGATAAAATTTGTTCATGACTATGAAAGCATATGATAGCGAGCTATTTTATAGCACTACTAAATTAAATAGCCGTCGAAAACAGGTACAAATTCCTTAACCATTTAAACATGTTTTGACAAATGATAATTTTAGGTTATTGATATCAAAAATATCGTCCATAGATGAAAACATATATTTACCTGGCTGCACGCGTGTATACTCTTCAACGAAAGGCAGAACTTCGATCTTGGACCCAACGGGGATGGTAGGCAGGGTGCCGGCCAGGAAGGAGTTCACCTCCACGTTCTCGAACACATCGAGACCCTGTCAATATACGCAAAGTAACCCGTTAATTAACATACACACATGTGAGTTGTTAACATACACACATCAAGACCTGTTAACATAAAAACATGTGAGTTGTGGGAAGGTATTCTGCAATGCAACCACAGGGGAATCTATAATTTTACCAATCGGCTACTTTAACTGCATAGCAGTGGAACATTGAACTCACTAGATGAATACTTTTAGTCAAAAATTGTCATTTTCTTGGAAAATGTGGATGATAAATCTTGAGTTATCTAAGGAAAGTATGACTTAAAAGCCAATCGTGATCAAAACACTGGTAAAGGAGTAAAAAATTATTTCTTTTTTTTCAAACGGTATAAGGTAAAGTTAATCAGCAGAAGTTTTTTTTAATAGAGTCGAAACTTCAAATAATCTTTGGATGTAAAACTATTTGTCGATTTTCTAATTTGCTTCACTCGCCAAGAATCAAGAAATACTCACTTTGATTCAGCCGCCCATAATATTCTCATAAGAAATGTGTTGTGGCAAGCTGTTTGCCATCAGTGATTGCATGGATCACTTGAAAGTTGAAACACTCACGCACAAATCGAACGTCGAAATACGAAAACACGAGAAGCTGAGTGCCTCTCACACTTAATTACTTGCTTTAACTTTGACATAAACAGTTGAAAAATTGTTTGTATTGTGGTTCATTTTCCAACTCAGGGAAGATTTAATGAACTGATAATAGTGAGCAAAGAAAGTATAATCATGCCACTCTTAAAAAAAAAGCCATCTTAAAACATTACTGCGGTCAGACTGTGATATAATATGGGTACTGAATGTACGCTAATATCACAATAACATCGATATTTATTTCCCTTTATAAGCTCCGGCGTTTTGAACAGCGGTGTTAAACTCACATATATTATTGAAATCAGAAAGCGTATATATTATTGAAATCAGAAACCCAATCGCATTATAGCACGACAAAGAGGACACAAACCAATAAATGATCTATTTCTATGAATCTGAACTATTGGGAATAGGAAACATGCGTTCTTGACGTTATCGAAATAAAATTAGCACAGTGGATTCAAATTTATAGCAAATGATAGTGTGTGTACCAGGAATGTTTGCTGGATAGAGGCGCTGTGTCCGGTCTGAGGGAAGTCGAGGGTAACCGTCCGGTTGAGCACACCCCCGGTGAGGGTGAAGCCGTTAGGGACGCCCTCCATTGGCTTAGAGAAGAGCCACGTGATGCCCGTGCCGATGGGAGTTAAAGTTTGCATGTCAAATCCTTGGCTCTGGAAATGAGTTTTGCATATAAATTGTCAATTGAATAACTTTTTTTAACTGCGAGCATTAATAATGAACACTCAATTGGAAATATTTTCAAGTAAATTTTCCGAAATTTTCTTCAATTTCAATGAAAATAGGAGAGCAAAAATCACTGCCAAAATTTTCATTACACTGAGAACGTTTCGGGCTAATACCCACAAACAGCTCATTGTATGTCAAATTCTTTTAATGAGCTGATGAGTGGTATTAGCCCGAACCATTCTCAGTATAACGAAATATCTATCAGTGATTTTTGCTCTCCTATTTTTATTGAAATATTTTCAGTAATGGAATTGACGTACACCGTAAAATGTTGTAAAGGGCCTATCTGATTGTAATATCACTATCTCATTTTGATTTAATTTATTAGTTTCAATGCTAATTTTTTATAAGTCTATCAATACATATGTTGTGAAGTGTTGCATGTAATAGGTGTCAGAAGTTGTTGAGATTTAAAGCTTAGTTCAAGTTATTATAAACTCGGAATAAACGAGACTTATTTTCACCCACATAGAATAAATTAGGGTTTCCATCAGATGATGCTTAGCTCAATGATTGACTGTACTTCTACTAAGCCCTCATGTTAAGGGGTCCTCCGGGGCCCTTATCGGTCCAGTGAGCTTTTTTGTTTTGTTGTTGGAAAAGGACCCTTAGGTGGTCGACTATTCGGTCCTATAATTGTATGGCGCTACGGATACTAGATCCCCCCCCCCCCCCCAGGGGGTAAAAGGAATAAAAATCCTGAATTTTCGACCCCATTTTGACCCCATATAAAAACAAAACAAAACGAGAAATGGAAAGTTTGAAGCCGTAACTTTGTTTACAATGTTTCAAGGGTTCTAAAACTGCTTATGATTTTGTTCTAGCATAAAAACTCAATGAGTTCTATTCATTTGAAATTTCAATAAAATGAACTTAAATCCAATATGTCCAATTTTGTCAGAAACTAAGGCCTGAATCGAAAAAATGAATGAATGAAACTGTGTTTCTTTCCAAAATTCACATATGAATGTAAAATTTTATGTGAATCAGAGTAAAAATATAAAGTTTCATAATTTTTATAAAACTAAAAAAAATTTTTATTCATTTTTAATTTTTTTGTAAATTACAATTCACAGTGTGAATATGAAGTTATGCATAAAGATTATTGAAATAAAAATGAAAACAGCATTCAATTACATAAATTGTCCACTATATTACACTTCAACAAAAAATTTTGCTTATGGCTTATACCCAACACCTCCAACTTTCAACATTCAAAAGAATAGAAGTCATTGAGTTTTTATGTCAGGAATTAAGAAAACAAAGACAGTTTTAGAATCCTTGGAACATTTCTAACATAGATAAGGTATTATTTGTCCAATTTGTATATTTTATTTTTTTTATCATAGTTCAAAACCAAAAATTCGTTCTACTTTATATATTGTGGTAAAATGTGGCATATATAAAAAAATATTCAAATACAAAATAACAGACCATATCTTTGTTAGCAATGTTCCAAGGATTCCAAAACTGTCTTTGAATTTGTTCTAGCATGAAAACTTTTTGACTTCTATTCTCTCGAAATATATATAAAAATGACTAAAAACTAATATTTCAAATTTCTCGGAAAAACTAAGGCCTAAATCAAAAAAGTTCTCAAATAAAATATGTTTCTCTTTCCAAAATACATATACTGGCCAAATTTCAGACCAATCGGACCAAAACTCAGATTTGACGGGAGGAACTAACGATGGATGATTTTTTTTTTTCGAACAGAAATCTAGCGAGGGTTGAAAGAGGAATTTCGTATGTTATAATTTCTCGTATTGCAGGAAAATATATGATGTCAAAACATGGTTGCGTAAAATGACTTGTGTATAAAAACTTTTGGGACCATTATCTTAAAAATGAAAAAAAATTAATAGGACTATTTGTCTTTGAACCTTGACAATCGTCTTGCAAGAGCGTTGATACGCAATATTGAGATTACCTTTGGAATCCTAGATACGGCGGTGTAGGTTCTCCCCTCGGCAGTGAGCACGTACGAGTGGAGGTCTGCCTCTTCTAGAGTAACTCCGTTCAAGTTGCCCGTCACTCTCCCAGTCACACGGAGTGGCTCCGCTGAAGTAAAGAAAACAAAATAAACCCCATAAATTTTAAATAAACACAATAAATCTCATAAAGAAAACAAAATAAAACCCCATTCAAGCTGAAACAAAGTAAGCAGGCAGATGAATTTGTAGAACTGAAGCTCCCTTTTTCCCCTATTTGATTCTTCATTATTATCTACACGAGTGCACACGGCCCATCAAAAAAGTGACAGGATTAGATATAGGACCAACTGAGCTTCAACATCGCTTTCCCATGATTTCCCATGTTATTCTATGGCTTTCCAATACTTTTCAATACCAAATCTCAACCGCTGATATTCTATTCAACAATCTAACCTACCAATACGCGTGATATTCATTCCGACTCCCAATCTGCTGGGTTAAGGTACCGAAAATTGTGGAGTTGATAAAGCTTGTATCACAGATACGCTCATCTCACACTTTCGGCTGGTGGGTGTGACACACAGACGGACGGATGCGGCTCGTTTTATAATAGTGATGGTACTAAAATTATTGTAATCTAATAAGCTCAACACGTTGACTGCTTAGAAACTAAACGGTAGTTACTGAAAATATGTTAATACTGCGGTGTGGTTATCTGCCAAAACCTAAATTTTCACGTGTATTTCATGCAAAGCGAATGAAATAACGTACCAATTCATGCTATGTTCATTTCAACGATAAAAATTGGAAATGAGTTCAATTGTAGCAAAACATTGAACTTCCGATATACCCACCTCAGATGAATTGTTCAACAAAATAATTCCGTCGAGAATAGCAGCGTTGTATTCAAGTTGAAGTAACAATTCTTCGTAGAAAACTGTTATTAAATGAACTGTTGAATCGAGCCCTTATTAGTGCTTACTTTTTGTAATAAGAAAACTTTAGAATAAATTTCAACCATCATTATTGAAATTCACTTCAAAAACAGATATCTAGAGTTCATATAATGTGTTTTGTGTCCTGTTTAAAGGATAAGAGTAGGATTCGACAGGCGATCAACCAACCAATCAAACACGCCTGCAACAAACTGGATATCATTATGCACGAACAGCGACTTGTTTCCTACTTCATTTATCTTCGGCTGGAGATAAGCAAATGTTTTGATCCCATCTGTCTCTTCGCTTCGACGATGCCTGCTCTGTATAAAAGATGGTGTATCATTCCTCAAAATTATTACTCGTAGCATGAAAACGTTTTTTGGATATTTTATACAGCTCATACATGAACTCTTTTCTATATTTTGTTTGAACTAGTTTGTAGTGCCCAATGAAACGTAGAGTAGTAACTTCAATTATAAATGCCACTCGTACACAATTATGGAGAAATTTCTTCAGGCAGTTCAAACATCAGTAATTTGAACGTCATAAATTGGTGAAAAATTGAAGAGATGTTCGTGAATTGTTGAGATCCAGACATTCACGCCATTTTCTAGGTAGCGCAGTTGCTGGCCTTGGATGACAGACAAAATTTAAGTGACATTCCAAAGTTTTTGCTACTGTGATCTCATTTTTATGAACATTTTGATTGAATAGAACCCTGAGAAAGGAGAGATGGCATGCATTTCAAGATTATGACCGCGAGAGCAAGCAGAAGAAATATTGCGACGAACAACTGCAAGCAGTAAACGAAACTCAAGAAAGTGCTTACTAGCTTTCACAAAATTTGAAACGCAACGTACCTGAGGAAATCTACATATTTAAAATTAGCAGAGAGGTATCGTGAGATAAAAATACGTTTTAAAGTTTGAACAAAGGTACAATGAAATGATACGGTAGTTTGCTTGAGTGACTCACAGGCTTTGACGCAGTTGATGCCGTTACCAAAGGTGTCGGGAGGGCACTGGCAGCAGAAGCCCTTGGCGTAGTCGAGGCACTCAGCAGTAGAGTGGCACATGAGGCCGCCGACGCTGCACGAGTCGTCCTCGCTGCTGTACGGCACCAGGTCTGGCTCGCCCAGCCCCTCTTCAGCAGCAAGGCACAGAATTGGTACGATAATTAAAATGAACACTCAAGTTCATCCGTGAAACGCTTATTTACTGCGCGTTAAGTAGATATGAATTGAGGGTGGTGCATAAAAACATCTAAAGTTCATGTAGTATAGTGGTTGCACATGAATATAATCTCACGGCGCATCTTTGCTCAAAGAAGTAATTTCTCACCAGTTTGCCCAATCTGACCGACTCTGAAAACCCAGACTCCAGGCTCCCCGATGTTGCTCCATCTGTTGGCGGAGGAATTAATTTTGACTTAAAAGAATTGTACAACGTTTCAGGTTGAGATATGTTTCTGAATAATGATATTGACAGTTCATGTCTCAAAAATAAAACATGATCATTACGGAACATTCACTACCTCGTTTGTATTGGAAATTTTTCATTACCACAAAATCTATTTAGTACGTAGAGAATGTAGTACAGCTGTGGGGATATGATGCTACTATTCATTGCAATCATGACGAAGGAAAATTATGGGCCTATTTTTTCTGAAATACTAAAGTTCTCCCTAACTCAGTGACTTAGCGACTTGTAATTTCAGTCTTCGGTGCCCCACATGAAATAATAATTGATGCAGTTCCGATAATAGCCAAACAGACGAATTTGCCAAAAGAATCACGGCTTTGCTTAAGTGCATAATACGTACATACTCAATACGTCAAAATTTGCGAAAAAAAGGCTTTCGATAAGCTCAAACCGCGAAAACTTCAAATATTTTTCCACTCACTTGTCCAAGTTCCTGGCCTGGTCGGACCCTGACCCCTTGAGTTGCTGCATTCTTCCGTCGCCTGAGATGAAGCCAGCCTGGGCGAGCGCGTCAGGCAGGCTTGGGTTCTTACCCTTACCTCTCAGCCACTGCACCCCGTTGTCGGCATACAGCATCACCACGTACGACTCTTGTCCGTCGGTCGCCAGTATAATTTGGAACGTGTTCGCCTGTGCGAACAGACATGCCAAAAAATATGTCATCATGATCATGGCACGAGAACTCTGAGTTTAGCTGCAATTTTTTTAAATTTCTTTTCATATTGGTACCTACTTAATTATACGAGTTGACGTTGGAGGGAAAATTAATTCTTTTAAGCCTGTTCCGAATTTGAGTTAGATTCTAAAATGGTGAGAATAATTGAATTCTATTCGTTTTCTTGGGAACCTAATTCAACAATAATTCTTTCGACTCGATAAATAGTTGGATAGCAGTTTGCGTAGACATGTTGTGGCTAAGCAAACTACACGTTATAGTTCATAATTGAATGGTCCCCTAATGTGCATTTTTTGTTAACATTCCTAAGCCCCGCAGATCGAGGTTAACGAGTTATCGTAAATCTTGCACACATCGAAATTTCTAGAGCAAAAGATTTGGAGGCAGTCTTAAGAGGCAAAGATTTGGAGGCAAAACAAACATACTAGGATAAACATTGGCAAAAACAAGCAAACACAGAAAATCCCGGCTCAAACTAAATATTCAAAATGAAGAAACAATTCTAAACAGGATTTTATAAAGATATGTCTTGCAGGACACCTTTGTAGGCTTGAGTTTATATCCCCCGACTCCGTCCCATGTGGCAATGAAGACTCCCGTGGGCGTGAAGCTCTCAGCGGCGCTGAAGTATGCCGACAGCTCGCTCTTCATGCGCGTCACCGTCGCTGGGTCAGAGGTTTCTCTGTGGAAAATTGTTTTCCTTTACGCCAGGTTACAATAAAAAGTTGTTTTGAGGCTTCAGGCGGTATTTTTTATTTGCGGGCAAAATGTATTCCTTGGCGCCAGATTACAATAAGAGATTTCTATTGAGGTTTCATTTGGTAGTTTTCATTTTTGGTAAAAGTGTATTCACTGAGGTGTGTTTTCGATCATAAATAACTAATGAGGTTGCGGGAAGTGTTTTTCATAATCGAGTTCGTTGATTGGATGAGAACGAAGTTCTTAACTTTTCTCACGGGGTGAAAAATTATAAGCTGCTGATCTCCTTAAGGATTTTTTGTTTTCGTTCTCCATTTACATTTAACTTGCAGCTCCGACGATCATATGTTCACGAATTTTTTTCCTCAGAGGCTTACGGTTTTAAATGTTTCTTTTCTGATTGCATGGAATTCCAATTACACTTTGCTGCCACCAAAGGAGAATAAGAAGCTTTGTGTATCTCAAAGATCCTCAAAGTAAATGTTTCCCAATAAAGGTGTATGCGATGGCGTTAAGTATCGTACCAAAAATCTACATTTCGAGGGTATCAGTTCTAACAATTTTCTCATGACCTAGTAATGATTCGAAAATAATTTCCCTGAATCTCAAGCGTCGACGAAAAACGCTTTTTGATTTCATACTTAAAAATTTAACGTCGCTAAAGACGCTAATATTTGTAAGTTTTTTTAAGCATTTTTGCCGAACACCATGCGAATATAACCAACCTTCTTCACCATGTTTAAGACGTCAATAAACGTTAGCCGAGCGTTAGAATGTCAACAAACCTGAACCAAACGGAACCTTTTGAAGAAGTGTCGATATCGGTGTAGAGGGCGGCGATGATGGGGTAGTCGAGAGGAAATTGCACATTGAAAAACGAAGGAATCTCAGTTAGGAAGGATATGAACCCATTCATGTTCACCTGAAAAAAATAAAGCACTGTAGACTGAAAAGGGCAAAATATTGTTGTAGATAAATTTGAAGAAACCTAAAAGGTCACGAAAATTACTGTAATAGGAAAGTAATGACGAGTTATTTTCATAAACGAGATAGAACTATTTTCAAAAATTTTCAAATATTGAAATGTGATAAAACTTGAATGAAAATAATAGGAAAATATGAATGAAAATCGATTCGATAACACTCAAACTTAGCTGTAGGATAAAATACGAAATACCTTCACTTTCAAATGACTTTGGACGCGTATAAGTCGGCCTCGAATGATTGCATCATCCTTCCTGTTTATTCTATAGTAATTAATGCATTATTTATTATCATTAACTGCTTCATTTAAATTCTTTACTGTTACTAATTCATAGTTCTCGATCCTCACCAGAGTCGGAAACGCTTCATTTAAAATTTAGTTCTTACATTTTAGTGGCTTTATATTCGATTCATTTTATAATTAACATCATTTACATTCACTAGTCTTGCATTTCCCCTTGTTAACCTTTCTTTGAGCTGAACCTTTCTTTGATCTGAACCTTTCTTTGAGCTGAACTATGTAAATTGATTCGTTCATTTAGTGAATAACAAAACTGGCAGTTTGTGCATTAGACTAAACTGCTTGTTTTATGAGAAATTTGATTAACTGAATAGTTTCTAACATATTCTACACCATTATTTGTACAAATAGTCCCAGACATGAAAGGAAAGCCTACTGTAAGGAATGTTGCTAAATGGACAAATTTGGAAAAATGTTAACAAAACAAGTACTGGAGTGAAACAAGGTCTTCTAGGTATTTATAACCCGCGAATGAAATACATGCAAATGTCTACGGCAATGCAACTGCCTGAGGCAACTGGTTTATCAGTCCAGAGGAACTATATAGCTGAAATAATCTGTTATTTTTCAAAATTTACAGATTTTTTTTTTAAACGTGCTTTATGGAAATCAGTGGAAGGAAGTATTTTAATGGTGTTAGATGTAGCAGTTGTGTAGTTTACTGAGTCAAAGTTTGATATTGATATAAAATTAAAAAAAATTGAATCACTATATATTTACTTGGACATGAGCGAGGAAAAATGAAAACAGCAGAAATTTTTTCGCAGCGCATGTATTTCACTGTTCAGCACTTTAATTAAAGAAAGAACTTTAAACTAAGTGACTCCACGCGTATAAAACAACGCACCTACATATTAGTGAGTACTACTTTTGACCGTGCACTTACAAACAGAGAAGAATACGAAGCCCCGTAGAAAAGGAAGGGCACCCTGAGGGGCACTTCAGAAGACGACACCTCGTCAGAAGGGGGCAAGGGATGGTCTCCCCAGCTCTCTCCATGGCTGTACAGGCGCTCGTACGGGAGACCCAGAGTCCCGGACGTAGTTGCCAACAGGACAACGATCCAAGCTCGCAAACTCGGCATCTCCGATAGCCCACTAACTCCCGTGAACCTGCCTTAATCTTTAAATGTGTCTGCAGAGCTGTGAAGTTTTTAGTCTTTCGAAGAAAGTAACGCTAAAACATTAGTAAGTAGAGAATTCTATTTCTGCAAGGAGAGAGAGGCATTAAATAAAAAACGTTCAGGAATTATTGTTTATCACCGGTAGGTCTTTTTTGTTTGGCTCTCACGATGTGAAATAAGTGATAAAAGAAGTATTTCGCCTCACTTTCCTTCTTATTTTGTTTTATGATATTACCGAAAGGAGGAATTTGTTCTACGTCAAGAATTTTTGCAGAGAATGATGCTTACACAATTCGTGAAATTGCGTCAAAAAAGATAAAAACTATACTTGCTACACATGTGATCAAGTCGTACAACATGAATGACCTTCTCTAAATGATTGCTTCACCTTATATCATGAGCACAGAAATTTCAGCATTGCATCTGGATATAACTCTCTACTGAAATTTTCTAGTACTCCCTCTAATGAATTGAGTGCATCTAACGATTTAAGCGAACATTTTCTGGGGTACAATAAAGAGTCTCCGGAAGAGATATGGATGAGGTCTCACTGGAACACCAAATGAAAGCCCCCGTGACGAAGTGTACACGCATAGGACATTGAGGAAGATCATGAGTTGAGATTCCCAAATTTTTTTTATAACATAGAAACTGAGAACCTAAACTTTATTTACTGCTATAAAATAAATTTATAAAAGAAACGGGCGGAATTCAACGACAATATGGTGATTTATACCTGATTTGTTTGCCCTTTTTATCTCCGATTGAAACAGATTATTCTCATCATTGACCAAGCTGGATAGGTGTAGCTACCTGAATGAGGCATCTGGTATTTTTTGAATAGCTAATGTTACTAAGAAATTAAAATAGAGCACCTAATTTATTGAATGCTTACGTTTAAAAAACTACGTAAAAATGTGCATTGGTTATTTTTTTCAGCCTAAATAAACCTGAATGTTAAGGCTCATTATGGTAACTTTTCTAGCAAAAATTGACTAAATATGAAGCTTCTAAGTCGTCACCGATGAAGAGCTTATCGATTTATTCTATCTGTTATTTATTCTACTTTTAATTCAAGGCAAGAAATTCTTTGCAGCCTGTAAAAATTTTGAAAAGTTCATCTTTGGTAGCGCAGATAATCAATGCAGTAAATCTTACTGTACAGCGTGACGTGTCTGATGAATCACGTTAGCGGAGATCAGCCTGGAGACTCTAAACCAATTCCCCTTATCGCATTGCAACTCAAAATTAGCTCGCTGTTGTACTCGCACTCTACGACTGACACGAAAAACTCCAAATTTTCTAGTACGAAATAATCAATATCTCTTCACCGACTTCTGTTTTTCGTCATTAATGAGAAAATTACGAATTAGGCACATCCGAGTGGGGAAGGGTGCCCATCGTTTCAGCTTCTGTAAAAATCAAACCGATTGCAAACCAAAATTTGCTTTCCTAAGAAAGCAAATTCAGCGACTTGCAAATGACAAGGCTCAGCTAACACATATAAATGACAAGGTTCTGAAGTCTCAGGAATAGAACGTCAGATACTGCCTCTCAGTCTTCTATAATTGCTCTGTTTCTAATGACCGAAAATCTTCATCTTATTTCCAGAAATAGTTTGATGTGAACTACTTCCTCATGTTGGTAACAGACTCACGGAAGTTCATCACCCAAATTGCCACTACTAGAAACTTCAAAGTGCCGCCGAACGATTCGTATGAGAACCAAATTTCTTCTTCTTGGTATTCCAGTAAGAGGTTAAAAAGGCTACCTGCAATACATTAAATAAAAAGTCCAGGTATCCTGTAATCTGGAGACAATAATTGTTTCAGCCATCAAACCTAAACTTCCTACATGCACTGGTATGAATTACAATTAATATATAAATTAATTGTAGTGCTCGCGATAGCCGTGTGCTATAGGTTCCGCCGCCGTGCGGCCGGGACCCGGGTTCGAAACTCGGCGCTGGCAGTGGCGATTTTCTCTGTTGGGTATAGGAGAAAAATTCCAAGCACAATACCCCACTCTACCCAGGTGTCTGAAATGGGTACCGGTCTTGACCGGGGGAAAGCGTAATGGCGTCCTCGCGTTAGTTATAAGGCATTTGAAAATCCAATGTACAAGGTGATATGTATCAGGCTTGATTGGAAATAAAGCATCCGTAGATGCCTTCATTATTTAATAATTGAGAACACTTCATTATGAATAGATCATTTTAAATGCATCACTTTCTTCACAGTACTCAATATGATTTTATTTCTGAAGCCACTGTGATCAAGAAAATGTGTTTATTCTGTAATCAATGTATCCAACGATTGTGTCTATCATTTCGATGAAGTGTCGAGACCGAAGGCTGAAGACTTGTGACGTGAAGTGTGCAACGCGAAACCTTGTCACGCGTATCCTCATGAGTTAATATATTTAAAATCTTTCGCATACTATAATCACGGTTACCAAATTATCACTGAAGACTTGTCAAGGTCTTTCGTTGTTCTGGTAAATGAAAATTCCGCAGTTTGCACTAGTGACCGACACTCCTAAACTCATCTCAGTAACTTCCACAGACGAGCACGCAGGTCTTCTAACGGGTACCTATCATGCCTATGCGATAGTGAATCTTTCTGGCTCAGGAGGTCAAGAAGTAAGTGAACAGACAGCATTACTGATGTGGGTTACCTTCGTTTGTGTATAAAGAAACAGAAGAGCCAATTGACCCCAAGTGCTGAGCCTGAGATAATGAGTTGATAGAAACTTGGACCGTGATAACACACAAGGACGTATAATGTGTTGTACCCATTTTTACTCAAGTACATTTGTGGCTGTCAATAGTTAGGCGTATTGGAATATGAAAAGAATTGCAGTGAAAACTTCATCTTCGGCATTCACCGACGTTGCACTTGTCGTACTCAGTAGGGCTGAGCCAAAGGACTCAAAACGGATGCTGCTTCCTGACAAAATTTTATTGCGATATCCGTCACTCGAAAGCTAGCTTTGAGTAGAACAAAATGCATTTAAAATGAGTTCGTATGGGAAATCTGAATCTAAAATTAATGGCTAAGGCTTTTAGCTAAATGCAAGCATGCTTTTATATGTACATATATACACTTATAATTAATCTTCAAACCTGTAAACCTGTTTTGTTTTAGGAGATTACGTGCAGCTGTTCTTAAACCTACTCCTTAGATACGTGAAAACATTTTTTTTAAATCGTTTATGGATGACGTAACAACATAATTCGATTTTATAGATAACTGTGTAAAAATAGCACAGGCCCTCGAATCACTCACACACGAATGGAGAACTATTTTGTCACGTTCATTTCAAGCATGAAATGATCTACCTCTTCTTGAACAATACATGGGACTGTTGGGGCAGCGACATCGATAGTCACCCATACTGGATTAGTTCTCATTCTTACCATAAATTTTTCTAGAATGTTATTGAAGTATTTGACCATGACAAAGCTCATGCGTACCAGTCGCAATCTTTGACCGAAGTCTGAATGTATGGGAAGCCATACTCTCCTCATCAGGCTATGGAAGAATCTCTAGTACCGGCTATCGAATCCAGATGCCGCCGGTTTGATATGTAACTATAGTACTCTAATGAACATGTGATGGTAAACGGAAACAATTGATTTTAAGGGCCATCGCTATTCCACGCAAGGGCTTCATATACCAAAACCTGAGAAATGAAGCATTATTGTCCACGCCCCACGGACTCATCGACTTCTTATTTGCTTGAACTTGCGGAGGAAATTTCACTTCACTTCCTTACAGTCGGTGTACAATAATTGAAATTCTTTCATCACTTACGACATTATAGAATCAAATAGCTAGGGAATATCTTCCCTGACACCTTAAAATGTGCTAGGTTTGTGGCTTATAAGAAATTAATATTCAACACTGAAGAAAACAGTTCCGTAAGCTGCTGTTTCTGTCATCTGTCGAGCACTTTTTACTCGCCGATAGCGCTTGCTTTGCTTCTGTTGTGATCTTTTTTCTAATTATAGTAGCTGTCACAAATTCAGAGTGGTCAGTAAAATTACTGAATTTGGTAATACTAAATTGATATTCACAAGTAACTGCTAAAAGAAGATTTAATCCCTCCCACAATTCAAGAACATATTGACTTAGAAAGTTATGATACTGATGTAATTTGTCTTATAGTCAACGCTGCTGCTAACCTTTATCAGACCAAAACTATAATCGAAGAATAAAAATATCTCAAACGAAAACCTACATATATTCATCATTCACTATAGATCGAGATTGTAGTTGCTTTTAACGGAATGCACGAGTTTCCTAAAATAACATAACGCTCTGTTTTCAATCAAATAACTCAATAGTTTTCGAAATAACGTAAGAACCAGAGTCAGTGTGGGTAGCCAACACCACATCAAGACGAAGACTAGCGACCAAGTCGAAGCCTCGTCACAGCACGCACACATCGAGAGTAGACGACATCGTGGCGAGGGCGCTAGGCTCCTCTGAGATCTAAAATTATGCCATAACAGTCGCTCGCTCACCTTTTTTCGAGCAGTTTTTGCCCGACGCGCCGGGCCGACCACCGGTGGGCGCGCGTGTTCCCCTCGCTTCAGGTCTGCGGGTCTCGACTTCGCTTCCTCGCTCATTTTATTGTAAAATGTCGCGACACTGAATTCTTAATGGTTCTAACTGAAGAACGTAACAATGATTACGTGCTTTGAATTGTAATTAATTACCTCTTTGCTGATCAAATACGAGAACAAAGATGGTATCGAAGAGTAGTCACAAATAGTTAAATTGCTGATTCATGCCAAAGCAGACAAGAAAAATGTAGATAACCATACGCTAGTAAAGCTACCATTTCGAATAGTTTAAAAAGGTAAATGTCAACAGAAATCTTTTTCGTGAACTTACCTTCGAATTTACTCTCCTTCGGCAGAAATGAGATAGGAACCCTAGGATAATTGTAATTATCCGTCTCATGCACGGATAATTGTTCAGCAATATTTTCCTAATGAACCAAGGAGCGCATCAGTGATTTAAAATTCGGGTAGAATCACTGTGTGGTACATACATGGCATTGATGTTGAGGAACTCAGAGGACGTGTTGCTTCGCTCTCACCGAGCGGCGGGTAACATTGATAGTACTTTCCTGAGCGTAGAAGTTGAATAACAGAAAGTATGGATAGAGGCTCTACCATGTTTGTACTAAACACATGTGTCCAGGATAAAATCACTTTGCGTCACTTTTTTTACACTCCACGGAAAACTATCTCTGTAATTTGAACTTCTTTCAATGTTGTTTTACTAAAATAGTTTTACTACCGCAGAATTTCAAACAAAACTGAGCAGCGAGCGTAACTTTTTTTTCTCAATCCATTAATTTCACTATTATTTGAAATTCCCCAGCATCATTCCATTTAAGATATTCTGAACCGACTCGAACAGATTGAATCCACAACGCGAGTAGCTTTGTACTTCGACAGAAAAAAATCAGTTAAGATAATGCTTTCCTTAATCGTCATTTTTCTATGAACTCGAAAACTATTCCACATCTCTTTAACTCTGTTGCTATAGGTCCTTCCTTGAACACGAAATACGGTACATATATTTTGCTAGCGCTTCATTTGCAAATGACATCGATTTCTGACATTGTGGGAGGTCGAACTTAGTTCCACTGATACTTTATTTCATAACACTTCTATTCTTCCAAAGAAGAAGAGGAAATTTTTTGCTAACTGTTTGGATCTCCCTATTTATTATTTGGTTAGATACACTAAAATTTTATAATAAGTCATTCATGAAACTGTTGGCCAAGGTGAATAGTAGAAAAAAATCTCAAGCTCTTATATTTATTCCATGCAGCTTCGGGAACCTTGGCAGAGGTTTTTAACTGTTTCCCCGCCACGAGTTTAACTAAAGTTCAAAGTTCAACTCAAATTTAAAGTCAATTTTGGTAAACAATTTTGAAAATAGCAAACATTACCTAGATTGTGCCTTCATTTAGTTTTGAAAAAATATTTATGAAAATTGACTTTGTAACTAATGTTCAGTCAGCAGCATTATGAAAATTTCATCTGTGTACCACCAGTGGCTCACATGTCGGTTTACTCGTTTGGGTCAATTAACTGACATTTTCGTCTCTGTCAGTAGAGCAATTGTTTCCGACAGCTTGAAACTCGTATGTCAGTTCCTTAGCCGAGTTAGTCCCTTACAGTACACAACGCGGTGCCGAGATCGCAGGACTCGCACAGGTAATGTAGAGTAATTTTCGGTTGCTACGGAACTTGAAGATATGAGAAGCTCTGCCAAGACAAGCATTACTCTCATTTAAATATAATTGCTTTTCTCTTGTGAACATGGTGTAAACGATAGGCTGTAAATTTTTTATTCAGAGAAATCACCTTGTGAGGCGCTTTAATATCATTTGTAAAAAGGAAGAAGCTCACTGCATGTGGATCCCTTTCCACTCAATTGTTTCTCGATTCTCAACAATCTGAGACGATGTAATACAGGAAAAATTTGTAATTTCACTTCAATAACCAACAGGCTCAAATTGGTCAATGTATTTTATTGTGTTCGCTTTATCAAGACACATTTAGTATCTCGCCAGTTGGCTCGAGATGAAGTTATAGAGAATTTTGAAAACAGCCCAGTGTATTCTGGGATATGTTTTTTCACAACCCGAACGGGTTTTGAGCAATTTATGAAATTACATTTCATGGCTCCCATCTTGTTTTGAAGTAACGGTGTAGAGTGCTAAGCTCTTACATTGCTGTTCCAAAATTGGCAGTTAAATAACACGAGATAGTTGACCCAAGTAGAGGCTGTCAATGTGTTCACCTACAATACCACGCCTCTTACCAATTGGTGGAAAATATTTCACATCTCTGGCATCTTAAAAATTATGATGTTAAACATTTTCTTTCTTTCAATTTCGACTCGAATTGACTTTTTCAGAATAAGCTAATCCATAGCACTACTGTGCGCAACAGGACCACCCTTTAACGTAATATTCATCGCGCTGTCGCTAGCTGCCGCGCTGTTGTGGTGACCGCCCTTCCGCTAACCGGAAGCGATGGGGCAAAATGACCCTCTGGGTGGGATGGTGTGTGTGTGCAAGCACTGCAGTAAAAAATGTGGTTTGTACGTATTGAAAGCGGGCAAATTTTTCGAAATCAATATGAGAGAGTTTAAGACGATGTGAAGAGATTGAAGTTCGATATCATGGTGGTGATTATGTATTCAAGCTTTTATTCGACTGATATTAAAGTTCTTCAACAACTTAGTGTTAAAACGCAAACGAACTTTGGTTCCGACATTCGGTTGAAAAACAAATGCTATTAGGAAAGTATTCTTGAAAAATCAGTAATAACAGTAGTGATAATAAAAGTCATTCTTTCATGCAAATTATAGAATAATTTCGCTGTTCAAACTAAACTTATTGTTACAATGTGAGTTACTGCATAATAATTCCCTCTTTTACTGGGATAATTCGAGGAACACAGTAACATGCCGATCGCTAGTGGAAAGAGATGAAGATTAAAATAATAGATCAAACAATTAGAGTTTCTAAATCATTCAATATTTTAGCGATGCATTTAATCTAGAGGTTTGGGGAATGCCGCGTATAAATAACAGAATCAACCGCAAAATCATTCAGAGAAAAAACTATTATTGTCCTTATGAAACAGAAATACTGTCCTCGGCTACCTTCCGACTGTGACTCCAATTCAACAGAAACGGAGTTCTGGTATGCCAGGCCTAGCGACTCAAAACACACCGAAGTCTACTAATGTGGAGCGGACATCGATGACTAGGTGTGCATGATGCACCGACATCCAGCCTCACTTCCGCCTCTCTCTGCTCCCGCATTTCAGTGTGCAACAACACGCGGTTACGATAACAGGCTCACCCTCTTGAAAATCTGTATTCTGTGATCTACGGCAAGAACATCAGTAACTTTAACAATTTAAGTAAAAAATGCTAGACATGAAACCGTTGCAAGTTTCTTCCAAAAGTGCAGATAAAATATGAAACGTCCAGCTTCCAATTTTGAAAAGCATTTTGTTTGCTAATGTAATTAAAAGCTATTAATTAGTTTAGTTCATGTCACAGAAAAGGAATCTATAATTTTATAATGTGAAATGAAAAATGGTGCAATTTATTTACTGATCGAAATAAACTCATTGCAAGCTCTTTAAAAATTCAATACAACCGGAAGGTTATCTCAGAGGCAATCAAACATCATGTCAAAGAAAGGTCAGTATCGAGAAGCCCTAGTCATTTTCTGCGTCTTTCACACAAATGCATAAATTTTCAATTTAGAACATAAATCTACGGTGGAAATGTAATGCAGTTATTGGTATCGGCACAAATTTTCTAGCTTTCTGCTCCACTTCTCCAGAGAAGCGAGTGTTGCGCAACTGCTTCACCAGGTTACGACTCGACATAGTTAGTTGCAACTTTCCGCACAACTAAAGATAAAATTTTAATTTGAAGCTTGAAAAACTCTCAAATTACAATTTTGTTCATCAACTTTTTACATACCTCAAAATTGCCGCATCAGTGTCGAGCCCAAAGCTTACCCACCATTTGATAGGTGCCGTTTTATTTAAAAGTGCGTGAACCTCTTTCTGGAAAATTAAATGTATGCCTGCAAGCTGAGATTGATTTTTCTCATAATCTTACAGGGTAAAATGTTTTAAGTGACTTTTAATGAATATTCACTCATCGTGTAGCTTTCTTCTTCCTTCAGAAAAACTGGTCCTTGTTCAATTTTCAAATTAATTTAAACTACATGCCGTAACAGCGTCCATCGGCCAAAAAATTCATAATTAATTCCTTTTTTCTAATTTATTGCAATCAGTTAGTAGGTTTTTAAATCTTATCAAATTAATAATTAAAACATAAATTTTATGTATAAATTGTTCTCAACACGGTTTTCTCCTCTTCCTCTCCTTAGATGAGGAGGAACAAGATGTCATTTGCGAAATAGGAAAGGATTTTATTCTCAGCTTTCGTTCTTGTCACAGTTTTGGTACGACTGCAGATGAAGAGGGCAGTCTTTGAAAATTACGCAGTACTAGCCCAGAGTTCACCTTCAAAACAAAATTGTTTACATAGAAAGTTACGGCCCTTTTATTTTATCTTGAATAAATTTACGCGAAGGGTTTGTACGTGAACAAGGACGATAAATCTATGAACCTAAGGTAACAAAAGTCATCCATGGGGAACATATTAAATGCAAGCGAAAAAATTTTCTCCTAACATCATTTACAACACTTGAAAGTTCTATACCTGTACGTACGAAACTTTTAGAAATGAAGTTAAGCACAAAAAATAATATTCCGAGATGAAGAAGCATATCTTTTGCAATTCAATGTTATTTTTTAAAATGAAAAATTATTTTTCCCTAAAATGCAATGATTCATTCTAAAATCTAGACCAATATCATTGCAGATTTGTTTTCGAAGATGGTCAAGAAATTCGGATTCGATGTCATCAGTTCTGTGAAGATTCCAATTACACCAGCTAGCTTAACGTATGAGGAAACTGGACGCTCCCGAAATCGAACGTTTCAGCTGCTCACTTATCTACGATAGAAAAAATTTCCCACACTAACTATTTTGCAAATATGTAATTTCACTGTAATCTATGTCACTTAAGTGGCAGAAGAAAATTAAAAAGATTTTTTGCAGTAACACTGAATTTCCCACGTTTCACAGGCGCATCGCTTGAACCCATAGCGGCGGCTGCATCTGGTTCCCGCACGAATGGTTGCTCGTCGAGCTCAATTCTTATGGATCTACAAACTCCATCTTCTTCCAGCGCAGGAGTCAGAGATCTACACATCAATGCACTGCCTCACTCTCACCATGTAACTGTTGGGTCTATAAGATCGCTTCCTCGATCCCAAAGTTTAAGGATTTCCACCAGAAAAAACGCAAGAGTGTACAGGCGAGAGAGCATTCACCATAACGCTCGACGCGTCGATGGCATCGCGAGCAGCTCCGTGGCTGGAACTGCAGAAGTGGACCCTGTGGACGTCGATGTGCTGGAAATTATTGATGAAAAGCCAACACAAGAGGATCTTCCAGAACCTCTATCATTGCCTCACAGCAAGCTGGCCAAAGAACTCTGCTTAACCTGTTTGGTATCTGCCTTGGTGCTCTTCATTTGTCAGGTAGGATACAGCCATCACTCAACGCTTAAGTAATGTGTTACTCCAAAATTTAGAGGCATGGTAAGCTAGGGCACTGTCGTTGAAAATTAAAATCAAACAGCAATATTTATGTAATTTTCGTAGAATTTAATATCAGTCATTTTCCGTGAATTTTTATTTAAGATTACTTCTTAAGAACTTAGTAGTGAAATTAAACTGATTCTGATTACGAGCAGCTTAGATTCGCTGAAAATTTTTCGGCTATTATTCTTGCTGGCCTGCATAAGCCTTGTTTACTCGATGAACTATATCTAGAATGCGCGACTTAATCATTCAAAAATCCATATTTTTCTCATACTATGAATACACATTGTTCTTGTCAAATAAAGCATGAGTTAACAAGCTATATTACGCTGTAGAGTTATCGCTTTATGAGCGACAGTAGAGTACCACACTCTGGACTCTGAAGATCTTGTATCCATCCCAATCTTTTAGCTGAAGTTTTTTGCTAGAGTAACAGCAGCTTCTATGGTGATCGTATAACACTGAGATAGCGACTTTAAAAGGTTAAGGACAATTCTTCTACTCACAGAGATTGTAGGTTCAGAAATTGAAACTGAACTTAGGTTTAGGTTTAGAAATTAAAACTACGTTTAGAAACTGAAAAAAATGATTTGTACGACATGATTGTTATTGCTCTCTGTTAAACTTTTCGTCCTACAGCTGGTGGCGGCGGGCTGCCTCTGCCGCCCGCTGGTGGTGCTCGCAGGACTGTGGGTGGCAGCATTGTTGCTCTGCAAGGGCGTCATCGGACTGAGAGCCATCGCATCTCCTACACGCCCTCTGTGAGATGATCAAGCTGACTCAGTTCTCTTACGGCACTCTAGTAGATCTGGCCTCTTAAACTAATTTATTCTTCTTCAACAATTTCACCGCTCAATTCGTTTTGCACCCAACTCATAGTAGATTTTAGTAAAATCTATGGACCACCTATTATACATTGACCGCTGACTTAGAGATCGAGTATCAAAAAGGGCGAATTTTTCGGCCGTCCATCAAATCTAAAGATGATCGTTCAAGAGCCACAGTGCAAAATCATTAGCCAAGAGGCTATTTGCCATTGCCAAGTACCCTCACATTTAACCTAAAACCTGTGCAAGGGTTTACTGCTCAGCCTTTCATTACCTATTATAACCCTTTTTACCCCGTCATATCTAAAGGGGCATGGGCTATCAGACGAGCTCTAAGCCTTACACCGACAATGAAAAAACTTAATGTGAATAACGTACAGATAACAAGTGAAAAAATCATATTAATTTTATTATTCAAAATTGAATGGAAAATATTTCGTAGTAGAGTATACCTTCAACTTACGGTGTCAAGAGCCGCAGCTGCAAGAAAGTGAAAAATGAATGTTTATTCTGAACAAATATTAATTCTTGAGCAAACAAGCACAGTTTGCATGCTCAAGTAACGCAACGTTATTGTCTTCGTGACTTATTTTCAGAGCGCTTGTGGTATCACAAATCGTCTCGGTACGATTTACGTGAATGAATATGACGTTTCTAAAATCAGGAAAAATGATTGTGTTTTTATGCTTTATCCAGTAAAGTGCGAAAATAATTTAAATTCCTATTTTCATAATTATAATGTATTAGATGATGTATATTTGAAAAATTCAAATACTTATTTCCTCGAATGTTTTAGTGTATATAATGGGGATATAGCCTGAACCACATAGGCCCTATATAAAGAAAATCCGGAACTAGATCTATTACGATGAAAGCCCACAACTTCTGAACTTTCCAGCCCAAAAAAATTCAGACATATCTAATTAGTTTCCTAAAAGCCCAATTTTATTTAAAGAGTTTTATTTTAATCTAAAACACTTACCGTAAGGTACATTAGACAGAATGAACAATTTTTTAACGCGAGAGAATATCATCGGTTAACATTTAATGAGTTAGAGCAATCATTTGTTATTATTTAATGAATAAAAACAGGGCATTTTTATCCGTATTATGAGAGCTTTTCTGCAGGATCTCATTTATAAAAGTTATGACGTTTGTGAGGTGAATAGTCTTCAACTTAAATTTTATACAGGGATTACCCCCAAGTTAATAGTAGCAAAATCGCAAAGTTCACTATAGCTTGGTACGGAAACAATGCGTTTCTGTCATTTTTTATTTGAGTGCGTTACAATTTTCAAAAGATTTGAGCTAAGACAAAAGTAGTTAAATGTACTTCTGCCAGTGCATGGTAATCGTTAAAACTCAACAAAATTTAATTGTTGTTATCCATAAAAAAAAAATCTTCTATAACAACTTATAGAAAATAAATTTATTGGGCTAACTAGCAAATTCTTGGTTTAACCAAACGCCCAGCTTAAATTTTGTGAACTTATGAGTACATTTTTTATCTACTCTCATAATTGAGAATGAAAAAATATCCAGATAGGGCCTATATATTTTAGAAAAAGCATCAGTGTTGTATACATAGAAGCATTGATGCTTAATCGGTTGAAATTAGGGGATGTATATTCCTTTTTCAACTCGCGCAAAAACTTCTTAAGCCTTCAAATGGTCCTTACAATGCTGCAGCCATTTTGGAGCTAAGCGTGAAAACCATCAATGTTTGTGAATTCATTTCGTGTATTGTATGGACACCCATGAAATTAAACGATCAGTTCATGAAATAAATTACTACATCTGAAAAGAGCGTACGCCATGTCTAAGCTAGTGCATTCCAGTTTTTCGTTCCTATCGGCGATCGCACGAATTAAATGCTAAATAACTCATGCTGCACGCAATGTACTTATACATAAGAGAATAGTAACCAACGGAGCCATCATCAGACTCTGAGTTGCAAGCACTGAGACATTACTGAAATATCTCGTAGAACCCTACATAAGCCTCAAGCATGTCATCCGGCATAATGCCATGCAGTTTATTATGTTTACAGTTTGATGAATTTCGTGTGCAACAGTCTACTCTTCACACAAAAATGCGTCAGGAATATCAAACGCCACAGGAGAACTTCGAGGAGGAAAGGAAGGGTTGTGGTGTTGGGGCTTTTTTTTCAGAGCAACCTCAGGCAGGCGAAAATCACCCAGAGAACCCTTATTTCATACACATGAAACCAATTTGTATAAAGATATATTTTATGAGAGTTGAGAGGTGGTGGCCTTTCTATCCGTAATAGGCTGACGAGTGTACATGTATGTGTGTACATATACTACAACATGTACGTGTATAAGAAACATATATCAAAGACTACTAACCCCAGCTCATATTTTAATGTCTATGCTCTTTTGATCATGCCTTTTGTGATGCATTTTATCGAGGCTTTCAAAGCCAGTAACTTTTCCTTAGTATCTTTCTTTCATAACCTCCTCTCAGAAAAAGCGAAGTTAGTAAGAGAAGCTAAGACTTCAAGACCAACATACCTGATGAATGATAGTATTCAGGAGGCTCTATCAATGCTGCTGTGTTTATTTAAGATATCATTTGCGTCCATGTTTAAATTTTCGACGTATATTTTAAACTTCCGATGAACATTCTGCTGTGCCATATTTTCTGCGTTGCGGTCAAAATGATGAATATTCATAAAAAAGGGAGTGCAATCGATCATTGAGTTACGTAATGTCATCTAATACAAACCTGAACGTACGCAGGTAAAAATTAGTTCGAGTTGTATCAACGAATATGATGTTGCATTAGAGTTGTTAACATCTGTGACTTCTCATTCGTTTTTTCATACTCGAAGGTAGACTGCAGTCCTTGATAAAACAACGTTATGTTTTGCCTATATTTATGAAGCAAAATATTTTTCAAAACGAGAAGGCAGAGGTCATCTTTTCCATGAAACTATGCTCAAACAGTACATGTGACACAAAAAATTTATAAATCTTGTTCATTTCATTTCGGTCTTTTCGATAGTTGACATGGGTATTACAATACCCATGTGTGAACACCAACTAAGGATCTTAATGTTGAGAAATTTTAAAAATCAATGTAATACATTTCTTGTATCAACTTTATCGAAAATAAACTGTTTTTCTTTTTTCTTCCTCCCGCCGTCAACGTCATTATTCCTCACCTGCGCTACCACGGTGCGGGGACAGGCTGGTGGGGGACGTGGTCGTGTCGGTGATGGGAGCCACGGCGGCGGTGATGGCGGCTGCTTACCTTGTGTCCGGACACATCACCGTGTCCTGCGTGTCTGACCTGCACCGACTGGACAAGAGCACAGGTGCGACATTTCTTAATCACCGAGCAATCGAACTTTTCACTGTTAAATAGGCTTTCTGTCGGGGCCACAGTGGGCATAGAGACTTTTATGTCAATCTTAGTGCTGACATTACATTTCAGCTCAAGGTCACTGCTCACATGCTGTCTACTTCTAAAAAATATAGGAGCCTCTCAGGTATTTAATTAATAGTGAGTAACAATGACAAAACTTGGTTATGCGAAGTGTAAAACAGAGTAGCTTGACCTGCCTAACGAATCAATTTCCTGTCTCACTCTTCCGATTCAATCGTACACACATTTTGTATTTTTACTTTACGGTTAAACGTTTAAGAGAAAGCATTTTAAATGTAAAACTCATCAGTTCTCAGTGAATTTCATGTTTAATAAAACTTCGAAAAAGGGTTTAAATTTTATATCTGTCGGTATCCAAAATACTGCCTGCATTTCACATGAACAAAAACTTATGTGCGTCATATCCAAATTGTCCACACCTAACTCAGCATCAGACTCTGAGACAACGTCTGCAGGCTTCATCGTACGAAGCAACGGCATCACACGAAGCAACAGTTCAAGCTACGACTTTCTAGCACTATTATCATTCATTTTCTACATTCACAGATTAGAATGTCATTTTGCATACAATGTTATTCTGCCCAGCAGCAATCCGTCTCTACATCCTGGACTTCACAGCGATCGTGGCGTCAATTCCGTGCATTGCAGGAGCTGTTGCGTCCTTCATCGCCGCAGCTCTGTCCGCTCAGGCTGCCAGGAGTCCCAAGGTTCGAATTACCGCTAATGTGACTTGTTTCTTTTCATTTAAATAAAATATGATACCCAGATCATACATTGTGAATCATTGGGGTACTGAGTTCTCAGCTTATATTTTCTGCTCAGAATTTCAAAGCATTTTTAATCCATTTGTCATAGGTGGTTTGAAGAACAGTGCCTGCATAGTATTCTATGGATGAATCACTGATTATTTTCTGCTATTTTATGCGAGCAGAAGAAACTAGCATCCCCCGTCGTGCTGTTCCTTCGAGGCTGGTCAGATGACGAGTCGGGCGCTGCACCTCCAGCGTCTGCTGCTCGTATGAGTACCGACTCTTCAGCATCCGCTGCTGTAGAGAGCAACGTCAGCCCTATAGCGTCCCACCTTCAAGGACTTGCAGCCAGGGCTCAGGAAGTTGGGAATTCGTCGTGTGGTGCAGGAAGATGCCCCACACCTCCACCCAACTACAATCAAGTCACCCGGGAATCA
The DNA here is from genome assembly GCA_030386875.1 of Morinoia aosen. Classification (NCBI taxonomy): domain Eukaryota; kingdom Metazoa; phylum Arthropoda; class Malacostraca; order Amphipoda; family Talitridae; genus Morinoia; species Morinoia aosen. The sequence continues at coordinate 29,086,977 of CM059567.1, read as the reverse complement.
TTTGCATAAAACTGAAGACGTTGACAACAGCTTATGGAGCCGATTATTAAGCTTATTCCTTCCCATTCATGTTATCAATAGGGTCATGCACCTATATATATTTACTATGTAACAATTTGTACAAAGTTCGAAAGAATTGCTGAACTTTCTGTCTAAAGTATCTTGTTTGGAATGGTTATGTCATGAAAATTTGTTAAAAATCTTTCATAATAATGTTGGCATCCCCCTGAGAAGACAACATCGCACAATAGCTGCATTGAAGCCTGTCTTGTCTTTGGCTGGCTTATAGGGTGGTATCCCTCTGTTCGACATTCATTCGAGTAGCTCGCACTTTTTGGCTGCAGAAGAAATGCTACGTTGGGGTCTAGCTTCATGCTCACTGGTCCTCGTGGGGCGGTGGGTCGAGACTTGGAGACCATTTAGCTTAAGGTCCGATTGTAGTAGCGAGAGGCCGAGTTACTGAAAAAATATTCTAACATTACAAATTTCATGTAAATGCAAATATTTTATTCTTCCCAGAATGTACATAAGTGAGCTTCTCTTTAGAGTGAAGTAAATGCATGTTGTAAACGATTCCCAGTAAAACGGAATTTTTAGAAATTCGAATTTGTCAAGAATAATGTTGAGTAAAGAAATTAAATCAAAGGGAACTTTAGAATGAATTTGTACAGTCTTCACTTATAATTTGGGTTATAATCTGTCAAAACGATAAATACTGAATAAATTTTATGTTGACTTCGTTTGATTTTCAATTCTTTCTCTTCCTGACGCTAGGTTTTTGCACTCTTGACCGGCAGGTTATTTCAACTCAACTTTTGGAGGTAAATTTTATATATACAGCAATTTGAGTGTTTTTCGAGATTCTGTATTTTATTATTCATCATTGTAAACTTCCATATTGTTAAGAAAAGCAATAAAAGTTTCGAAATAAATTGAAAGTTGTCTTCATAAAACCTTAAACTTTCAACAGTTTTTTACAATTTTGAAACTTTGAAGCACAAATTTGTCTACGTGCAAAATCAAGAGCAATTATTGGGTTTTATGTATCCAAAACTTTAAGTTGTGTGAAGGATTTTTTCGCGAGAATCATATATACTCGTATATAAATCACCCTCTCTCTTTGCTGAAGTACACAAAAGCCTAAAATCTTCTGCTCTAATAGTAGTAGCTCAGAGTCAATTTCATTTCCAAAATATATGGTAATTTCATCTGAGTTGTGGCCTCCCGTGAATATTTTTTGAGTATTTCGTTCCGTTACTAAAATCCGTAACAACATAAAGACGTCCAGTTCCGAGCCGGCTTTCGAGTGACACACAGCTCGAGGTGTGAGGTTCCGAGCGGTGTGCACGTGTTTCTGGGTCCTCCGACGAATATTGTGGTGAATTAAAGTGAAGTTGCTAAAAACTGGTATAGTTTGTATATTCACGTGAGTAAAGTGTGTGACTTTGTATGGAGTGCTCGTGAGAGTAGTTTTTTTGTTGCGTGAGAGTTGAGACTGAGCATTGGACTTTGGTGTGGTGACTTGCAATTTTTGACTGAGGTGTTTTGACTGGTAGTTAAGCTTTCTTTGCATATAAAGAGTATAGTGTTTGACATTGTAGAGAGTGACTGTGAGTAGTAGGAAACGTTTTTGTTTCTTTTTTTTGATAACTTGATTTTCAGTAGATTTGGTGAGTGAAGACTCCTTCTGCCTGTGAAATTTGTACTGAGATAGAAGTCTGTGTCTGAGGATGGCAAGAAATAGGACTGGTCGTAGGAAGGGAGGTGCAAGTGGAATGGATGAGGAGATTGAGTGCATGACTTGTAAAGAGTGGGTAGATATAGATGCATGCAAAGGTTTGAGAGAGATGAGTCGGAGGAAGTTGAATGATCTTGTGTTTACGTGCTGGAAATGTTTGAATGACGAGAGAAAGAAGTTGGAAGAGGAGGTTGAGAGATTGACAATTCTGATGGTTGCTTTAGAGGCTGATTTGAAGGATGAAAGGAAGTTGAATGAAGGAAAGAATGAGAATGGTGCAAATGCAGTGAATGAAGAGGTAAATGGTGGTGGTGCAAGGAGTACAAATGAAGTGGATGATGGTGCAAGGAGTGCAAATGAAGTGGATGATGGTGCAAGGAGTGCAAATGAAGTGGATGATGGTGCAAGGAGTGTGAATGCAATAAATGAAGTGAATGGTGGTGCAAATGTGCCAGATGAGAGTAGAAGGATGAATGAGCATGATGAAAGAAGTACGAATGGGAAGAGAGTGAAGGAGCAACCTGTTGATATGCCACATGAGGTGCAGGCGCCTGTAGTGGAAGTGAATGTAAGGAAGATGGATGGAAAGAGTGATGTGAGTGGAAGAGTTGAACGAAAGAGTAGTATGAAAGGGAGAGTGAGACCTACGATTAGAATATGTGGTGACAGCATGGTGAAGAATGTGGATAGGTTTGTGAGTATGACTGACCGTAGTGGATGTACGAGCATGAGAGGAAAGGGAGTGAATGAGATTTGTAAGCATGCTGAGGAAGTGATAGATGGAATGGATGAAGGGATGGTTGTACTGCAAGGAGGTGGCAATGGATTGCTTGAATGTGGGAGAGAGCGTACGGTGAATGCAATTATGAATGTTGTTGAAAGGGCGCGAAAGAAGAATGTAAGAGTGGCTGTGACCAGTCTGCTGAGAAGGCCTGCATGTGGTGAGGAGTATGAAAGGGTGCGAAAGGAGGTGAATAGGGAAGTGCATAAAAGGATCATGAGTATGAAAGCTGAGAGTATGAGAAAGCGTGAAATGGGTTCCAGCTTCCTTGATATGGATAACCTGATCCAGAGTGGGTGTTTTCGTGGAGATGGAGTCCACCTTACTCAAGAAGGTGAGATGAAACTCTCCAGGAGATACATCCGGTGGATTGGGTGTACTCATATTGTAATGGAAGGTGGAACTGGATGAATGGAAAGCTGTCAGAGCAAAAATGAAAAATGTTGTGAATTGTCCAATAGTGTTGTAAGGTTTGGATGTATAAATGTGCGTGGATGGAATGCAGGAAAGTTAAATGACCTTGTAGCAGAATTTGAGAATGGAGATTTGGATTGTGTTGGTGTAGTAGAGACCCAAATGCGTGATAGAGTCAGTTTAAAGTGTAAGGAGAGTAAGTACTACATGATTGGAAAAGGGCGTGTAAGTTGGCAAAAAAGAGGTGGTGGAGTTGGTCTCATTGTAAAAAATGCTTTAAATTGGAAATTAGAAGAAATTCCTGTTGGAAATGAACCTGAGAGTGAAGATCTGTTAGTGATAAAGTGTGAAAGAATGCATGCCAGAGAATGTGTTATTGTGGTTGTATGCTATATGACAACTGATGGTATTTTAGCTCATCAAGAGAATGTAAAAAAGTATGAAATATTAACAAGAATTGTGCAAGAGCATTGCAGATGCCCTCTGATTTTAATGGGTGATATGAATGGCCATGTTGGTATACTTGGTGAGCCTGTGAATGCAAATGGACAAAAATTGATTGATTTCTGTGATGAGAATGAACTTGAGAACCTAAATGTAACAATAGGAAATGGCTTGCATACATGGCAAAGCAGGGAATGTAAAACTGCAATTGACTATATGATAGTGAATAGTAGAGCAAGAGAGTGTGTCAAAGAAATGTTTGTAGATGAAGATGATTTTGATATTGATAGTGACCATAAAATGCTTGTACTAGAATATAATTGGGGTGGAAAGGAGCCGATGCAGAAGGCCAGCAGAGTAAGAGAAAATTGGCGTATTAAAATGGCAAACTGGGAAGAATTTAGAAATGAATTGAGTATATGTAACTGGAACAGGTGTGGAAATGTAAATGACCTAAATAAGGAGATTGCAAGAACCTTGTATGATGTGGCAGAGCAAAAGATCGGTAGAATGAAATGCAGGAAAAGTACAGGGAATGCTAGGTGGTTTACGAGTGAGATAAAGGAAGAACGAACGAGAAGGAAGACTTTAAATAAAAAACAACGCAGTATGAGGAAAATGTATGAAAGACGCAGAATTACTGAGGATGAATGGCAGAGTGTATGGAATGAGTACAAGGACCAGCAGAAGAAAGTAAAGAGAATGATCAATGAGGCTAGGGTTAAAGAAGAGAGACACCAAGTTGAAAATCTAAGAAAGAAAGGTCTAGATGGAATAAAAGATTGGTATAGGTTTATACAAGGTAATGATAGAGGTAGTGAAGTTCAAGTTGATGAATTAGTAGTCAATGGTTGCAGTGTACAAGATAGGATGCAAATGGTGAAAGCAGTTGAAGAATACTGGGAGGACATTGGTGGAATGAATGAGCAGGTTACAGATGATGAACCAATAAATTTTCTGATAGATGAACATGAACTGCAAATGGAAGACGAAATCACTTGTGAAGAGATTGTAAGTTTTTTGAAGAAAGTGAAAAATGGAAAGGCATGTGGCCCTGATAAGATACCATATGAGTTCTATAAATGTGGAGGAGAGAGTGTAGTCAGTATGTTGAAATGTTTATTTGATGAGATATGGAAGAGTGAAAGAGTACCGGATGACTGGAACAAGTGTAATGTAGTTCTGTTGCATAAGGGTGGACATAAGAGTATGAAAGAACTTAAAAATTACAGACCAATTGCACTGGGTGACACCGTATGTAAGATCTTTTGTGGTATTTTGAATGAGAGAATGAAAAATTTAGTTGAGGAATTAGGAGTCCTGGGAGAAGAACAGAATGGTTTTAGGCAAGATAGACGGGGGGAGGATAATCTGTTTGTAGTGAGTGAAATAATTGAGCGAATGAAGAAGGATAACAAGAAGGTATATTTAGCATTCCTGGATATTGAAAAGGCGTATGACAGAGTGGATCGGGTTAGGCTGTTTGAAATTTTGAGAAAAGTTGGTTTTAGCAGAAAAATAGTGAACATTGTACAGAGTCTGTATGAGAACACAAGTGCTATCTACAGGTTAGGAAATTTGGAAACAGGGCAAGTGAGGAGTGTTAGAGGAGTGAGACAGGGCTGTACTCTGTCCCCCCTGTTGTTTGGATTGTACACAGAAGAATTAGCAGTTCGACTGAGAGGGAGTGGTTTAGGACTGAAAGTTGGTAATGAGAGACTGAGCTGTTTGTTGTATGCTGATGATGTGGTTGTGGTTAGTGAATGTGGTCATGAACTACAAAGGATGCTTGACATTGTGAATGGATATAGTACAGATTTCAAGATGAACTTTGGTGCCGATAAAAGTAAGGTCATGGTTATAAATAGTGATGAGACTGATAGAGACAGACTGTGGAATATTGGAGAAATCAGAATAGGTAGAACAAAAGAATACAAATATCTAGGTTGTATGATGAGTGAAGATGGATGTACTAGAACTAAAGGTGAGAAAGTGGCTAAAGCAATGCAGTGGAGTGGACGGTTAGGTAGTGTGGCCAGATACAGAGCAAACAAGTACGAATGTGTGAGAGGAATGTGGAAGTATGTTGCTGTACCTAGTGTCATGTATGGTATGAGTGCTCTTGCCTGGAATGGAAGTGATCTTGAAAAGCTGGATGTGATACAAAATAAGGTAGGACGTGTAGCATTGGGTGCTCCGAAATGGACAGCTACAGAAGCCATTAGAGGTGACCTAGGGTGGAGCCTATTTTCAGAAAGAATGATGAAAGCTGTGCTGAATTATAAGGTGAGAATTGAAAGAATGCAGAATAGCAGGTGGGTAAGGCGAATCTTTGAATGGAATCTGAGTGTAAGCTATTGGGAGAAAGTATGTTGGGGGCATGCAAGGAAACTCAGTATGCAAAAGATTATTCATGTTAGAATTGGGAGACCTGTGGATGACTGGAGTTTAATAAATGTAGGAGGTGTAGGGCCTGAGTGGGACTGCAAGAGGTGGAAGAAAGAGATTGAGAGACGAACAAAAGAGTATGGATTGAATAAGTGGAAGCTTAGCATGATGCGCAAGCCTACACTTAACTGGTATATGAAAAAGAAAGCACCTAAGTTTGAGCTGTTCTATGATGGTAGTTTTGGAAGTCAACTCTTGTTTGCTGTGAGATGTAAGTCATTGAGTGTGAACAGACGTACATGGAGATGGAATGAGAATAATAACAGATTATGTCAGCAGTGTAATAGTGGAGTAGAGGAAACAATTGAGCATTTAGTGCTGGAATGTAGTAAGTATGAGCAAGAGAGAGAGAGTTTTATGAATGTGGTGTCTGAGCAGTATGGAGAGAATGAGTGGAATGCCAGATGTGCTGAAGATGATTGCGGTATGAGCTGTCTTGCTGGATTGGATCAGGAGTGCAATTTGAGTATCATCGAAGCTATGAAATTGTTTCTTGTGCGTGCCTGGAGTAAGAGACAGTGACTGGAATGAGCCAGTCAGGTAGAATGGTCAGTAATGACCCAATATGCCTGGGGATGGTGTTTTGACGCACTGGCTATCCCAGTGACGCCATCCAATGGCAGCTTGTGACGAGGATTGGTAAATCCTGAGTAGTTTAGTGGACAAGTCTGGTACCAGGCGCTGAACTCTTTGTGTGATAACTGTGGAGGGAATTGTAGGCCGTTACAAAGGCCCCGACGCTGTCGGCCCTCAATTTCAAGTTCAAGTTCAAGTTCAAGACACGGCTTTCGAGGTAAATCCTGAGTAGTTTAGTGGACAAGTCTGGTACCAGGCGCTGAACTCTTTGTGTGATAACTGTGGAGGGAATTGTAGGCCGTTACAAAGGCCCCGACGCTGTCGGCCCTCAATTTCAAGTTCAAGTTCAAGTTCTTGTGTTTGTGTTCCTCTTTTTTCGGCCATGACTAAGCCTAATCGCGAGTGTGCGGCAAACTTGCCTCCCAGAAAACCGCCTGATAAGTTGTGTGAGAAAAAAGCTAAACCAGCTCCAAAAACTTCGGGGATCAAACGAAGAAACGTCTCTCCTCCAACAAGTGCTGTGCGTCCTAAAAAGCCGCCAAACATCAGTAACCTGCCCCTTTCTGACTGTGACTCTGACCTAAGTGGGATAATTTCGGATTCATGTACCAGCCTGAATGCGGAGAGCATCCCCCCAACTCCTTCATACCTACCTGAGACTAATTTACTCGACAGTGCTCGTGATAGATTGAGTGAAGTTAACACTCCGCCCAGTCCTGTACAGCCTTCCAAGTCTAGTGCAAGAATTGACTTGAACGCGGACGAGAACATCGAAAACATCCCTGAAACAACTAGACAAGTGATAATGACCAGCACCAACACCAGAATCCAACTGGCAAAAAGGAACCCATTCCGTATAGGGCTTGCTATGGATTTAATATGTGATCCCATTGAATCTGTTGAACATCAGCGCTCTGGATCACTGCTCATCACAACCAAAAATTTTAATCAGGTGAAAAAACTATTATCAACTAAAGAACTAAAACTCGATAGTGAAAACATCCCTGTCAGTGTCTCTGTTGCTTGGAGCACCCAGTTTACCTATGGCACAATCTTTGCTCCTGAGCTTAAAGAAGAGTCTCTAGACTTTCTCCTAGAAATTCTGAAGGCCAGCAAGGTAGTTGGAATTAGAAAACTTCTCTCCGACCCCTTGAAAGCACATATTCCTTTGTATGTACTTACCTTCCTCAGTCCCATCCTCCCTCCTAAAATCCGCATAGGCTACGTCTACTACAATGTTGACCAATATTATCCTAGTCCCTTGCGCTGCAGCCAGTGCTGCCGATATGGCCATACTCGGAGCAGATGCAGTCATAAACTACCCATCTGCAGCCATTGTTCTGTAAGTGGGCACCTTTCTGAAACCTGCCCATCCTCTGAATCTCCTCCAGTTTGCATCAACTGCAAAGGCCATCATCCTGCAACATCACGGGACTGCATAGCCTACATTTCTGAAAAACAAGCCTGCCGCCTTACTGCCGACGAGGGTCTCACTTTTGCAGAAGCCAGAGAGAAAGCAAGAGCGGAACTTTCTGGAAACCCCAAAGCAACTCAACCTAATGCTTCCATAGGCAAGCAGTACTTCCAAACCCATCTCCAAAATAAGTCTCCTTGTAACCAATCTCCAAAGGGAAACAACCAAAGCCACCACACCTATGACATCACATCTACCAGTGCATTCCCATCTCTCACTCAACTTACAAGGGAGCACGAAGGAAGTTCTTCTTTGCCTCCTCATCCATCACCTGCTGAATCCCTCTCATCTTGGATAACGCCAGCCCAACCCCAGCACTCAACCCGCAACATAAACAGTAATCAAACATCCTCACAGGTAAACTCTATTAATTCATTTGATCACTCATCCCAATCTACTATCCCTTCTTATCAACCTAATTCTTGTGCTGATAAAACCCAAAACTCATCAATCAATCTTCATCAACCTTCTAGCAAATCACCTCAGGTCTCATTCTCATCAGAATTAACTCAACTGATAATGAAGATACTACCCATCATAATAAAACTCTTCATGACAACTAATTTGTCAGATAAAATCCAATGCATTACAGAACTAGGACAAGTACTCCAAGCAGATACTTTAGTTAATGACTCCCTTAATAACCTAGGTCTCTCATCTATCTCAAATTCATGTTAGATTTTAAAATCATACAGTGGAATGTCAGATCTTTTTACTCACGTCGGCCCTTCCTGCAACAACTTGTTGCGGAAACTAATCCCAGTGTCATTTGCCTGCAAGAAACTATGACCAAAGCAAATGCAATCTGTTTAAAAAATTTCACCCAGCCAGCAGCTAGTTATGAGAGAGTCTGTGGGAGTGGTGGGGGAGCAGCAGTTATGGTTCACAATACTATTCCCCACATTATCTTACCTATAGCATGTTCTCATGAAGCCTGTGCCAGTAGAATATTTTTGCCTCAACTTGCAATATCAGTCTGTTCATTGTATGTCCCTCCTAACCTTCCTAACTCTGTACTGATCTCTGAACTACCTCTACTTCTTTCTCAACTCCCAACTCCTTTCATGATTTGCTTAGACTCTAATGCCCATCACCCAGCCTGGGGATCCCCAACAGAAGATAGTCGTGGAACCCTGCTTCAACAGTGGGTAATGCATAATGACCTGTTCATACTAAATACCTCTGAGCCTACCTTCCTGTCCTCAAGAGGATCATACACTCATATTGACCTGACTATCACTTCCTCAAATGTAGCTCCGCTATTCTCTTGGCAACCTTTACCATACACCTACACTAGCGACCACTTTCCTCTTTTGGTAGCTACCTCTCAACCCAGTAATAATGATCCCATTCAACGGTGGCACCTACAATCTGCGGACTGGTCTGCTTTTCAAGCCAGTTTAAAACTCCCTATAACTTTTCTTTCACCAACACAAGCCTGTGGGGCAGTTACTCATGCCATATTAGAATCAGCCAATCAGCACATACCCAAAACCAAACCCAAACCTACCAACCGATCTTCCTGCTGGTGGAACCAGACGTGTGCAAAAACCCACAGGGAGAAAAACAGAGCCTTATCTCACTACAAAAATCATAGGGGAAATGTGGATCTATGGATTAGGTATAAAAAAGCTCAAGCCCAATTCAAACACGCTGTTATTGAAGCACGCAAGACAAGTTGGGAAGCCTTTCTCTCCAGCATGAACTCCACAGCAAACAACTCCACTATTTGGAAGAAAGTCAGAGCCATCTCCTCTCACCACACATGCAAAACCATAGTACTAAAAAAAAATAACACAATGATTACAGATCAAGACAAAGTGGCTAATGAATTAGCCCACCACTTCTCAAAGCAAGGCAACCTCCCAACAAATGATGCAATATTTTCAAACCATCAAAAAACAGTTGCCAAAAATCCCCCACAATTTATTCACAGCAATACTCCATGGTACAACCAACCCTTTGAGATCCATGAACTCAAGCGTGCCTTGAAAACCTCCACATCACGCTCCCCAGGAGCAGATACTATCCCATTTGCTTTTCCACAACACTTTACAGACAAGCAACTGTCAACACTACTGAGCTTCTACAACTTCCTTTACTCAAATGGCTTTCCCCATCAGTGGAGAGAATCTATCATCATACCTATTCTCAAGCCCACAAAACCTTCAACAGACACAAACTCATCGCCCAATAGCCCTCACAAATTGTCTATGCAAAATACTGGAAAAAATGATTAACTATAGACTGCAAGCCATACTCGAACGCTGCAGCTTCTTTGACCCATCCCAAAGCGGCTTCAGAAACTCCCATAGCACCCTTGACGCCTTAAGTAGACTTGAGAACACCATCCGAGAATCATACTTCAGCAACGGTTTCTGCATTGCGCTCTTCTTAGACATAAATATAGCTTTTGACACAGTCTGGCACCATGGTATCCTCCTCAAATTACAAAAAAATAGGCCTCCAAGGGAACATTGCCTCCTTTATTTCAAACTTTATTAGCCTCAGAACAATAAAAGTTAGGCTCAACAACACCCACTCAAGATCTTTTCCCATATACTCAGGTGTCCCCCAAGGATCAGTTATCAGTCCAACACTATTCACTATTCTCATCAATGACTTACTCACCTCCCTCCCAACTAACATGCATCACTCCCTCTATGCTGATGATGCAGCCCTCTGGATTAAACATCAAAACCTTACCGAAGCTTTGAATGTTATGCAAAATTCTCTCACTCAAATAGAAAACTGGGGCCACAAATGGGGACTACAAATTTCAGCAAACAAAACTTCATCTGTAATATTCACTAGGCAAAGACCAAAAAACATAGACCCATTGACACTCCACAACATACCAATCAACTTTTCTAATACAGTCCGCTTTCTTGGACTAGTCTTTGACAAGCATCTCACGTGGCAACAGCACATTTCTAACTTGGTAACTCGCTGCCAGTCAGACCTCCGTTTAATGACTGTGGTAGCGTCCCGTAGATGGGGTGCGGACTACACCACTCTACGCCTTCTATACATTTCACTCATTCGATCAAAACTGGACTATGCCTCCTTCCTCTTCTCAACTGCTGCCCCATCACACATGCTTAAGCTGGACCGCATACAGTTTGCAGGAGCCCGCATAATGCTAGGTGCCCTCCGCTGCACACCTACAGCCAAACTTGAAGCAGAAGCGGACTTATGTCCTCTTTTCATTCGCCGTAAGCTCCTACTGGTTTCCTACTGCTCTAGAGTGCTCACTATCCCTGGCCACCCAGTGCGCAATCTTCTCTTAAACTACTTCCCCTTTGCTCTCTATGATACCTTGCCTTTTCCTCTCCCATTTGCTGGACGTGCACTATGTGAATTCAACAACCTAGGCATGAATCTCCAAAATAATCCAATGCCTACTATCCCCATGTCTGCTCGATATCTCCCTCCTAGAATTGCTGCTCATTCTACCTTATCCTCCTTTCCTAAATCTGCTCTGAGTGACTCTCACTGGCAGCAGGCCTTCAAGGATTTGACTACAAGCTCATACCCCAACAGAATCCAAGTATTTACTGATGGTTCCACCAATGGCAACTGCACTGCCTGTGGGGTCTATTCCTCTGAGTTTAGCATCAAAGCCAAACTCCCCTCACATTCTACAATTTACACTGCTGAACTCTTTGCTATATATGTAGCTTGCAAATTCCTATCAGTGCTTCCTGGCAACTTTATAATCTTTTCGGATTCCCTGGGCTGTATTTCAGCATTAAACTCGGTTAACCCTCCCACTCATTACCTTATCACCTGGATAGCCAACATCGTTTCCTCCCTCAGCAGAGACAAAATTATAATAGAATGGCTTCCCAGTCATGTCGGTATTGAAGGCAATGAAGCAGCAGACAAACTTGCGCGTGAGTCATTAAGTCTGGCTAACAATATTGAACTCTATCCTAGCAAACTTGAGCTGAAAACTAAATTCAAAATGCACTATGGCCAACTTTGGCAGAGAAACTGGACATCACAACCTCCTTTCATCACCCATCTTAAGCCACACTTAGGTTCATCAATCCCCACAAATCTTTCCCGCTACAACCAAGTTATCTTCACACATCTCCGACTGCAGACATGCAGCTTAACGCATGCTCACTTCATCAAACAGACTCCTCGCCCAATTTGCACTCTCTGCAAAAGCAACATTACGCTGGAACACATCTTCATATTTTGCCCAACTCACGAACCATATCGTGCTGCACTTCGAGCAGCATGCCTCTCCAAATGTCAGCCGTATTGTCTTTCTTCGCTCCTCTCCCCGATGCTGGCACCTGACCTGGTGCTGAAGTTCCTCCAAGACACGCAGCTGCTCAATCAAATCTGAAGAGTCAACAAGCGGAGTGAGGGCGCTAATACCCATCGATGGAGATGCGCCGCATCCTAACAAAGTAACAAAGTAAGTAATAAAGACGTCAAACTCGGACCAATGTAAATATTGATAACGAGAAAAAATTTCATTGAGGTAATTTTTGATTTGACACACTGGTTGTCCCGGTGATGCCTTCCAATGGAGGCTTGTGACAAGGATCGTAGATCCTGAGTAGTTTAGTGGACAAGTCTGGTACCAGGCGCTGAACTCTTTGTGTGAAAATTGTGGAGGGAATTGTAGGCCGTTACAAAGGCCCCGACACTGTCGGCCCTCAAGTTCAAGTTCAAGTTCAAGTTCAATTCTAAATGGCAGCTAAACCTCGAGTTGTTGTATTTTCTATTATACCCAAACTGGGGGATTTAGTGAAGCAAATGCTTCCTCAAGAAGATATTCGAATTGTGGATTATCAAGGTAAAGTTGATCACGTGATTTTTGTTACTGTAACAAACAACATCGTGTTGTTTCCTTAAATTCCTGTACACTCATGAGGTACATGTGTGGATAAAAGAGCCAATTCTTTTGCTTGGTTTGGAATGCTTCCATTATCGGTACAATTTTTAAAACACCGCAACCTGAAGTGATGTATGTGTCTTACATTGCAATCACAACATTTAGTACCTCTCTAAACCTTCCACTTTAGCCTAGTGCGCAGGCATTTCATTAGAAATGACAATCGAGTAAATCAGAACAGCTTTACCTATTAGCTTTTTTTTTTGTGTTGAAATATGTAAAAAATACTACTATTTCTATTACCTGTATTCACAACAGAAATGATATTTTTACTGTGACCTGATATTTGTGTGAATGAAATGTTTTTTACTGAATATTAAAAATGATCTACATTTCAGCAGAAAGTCAAATTTTACTTTAATTTCATCAACGATTTTCATGATTTCGTTGCTATAGATAGGTAATATAGTTAATTTTGAAAGGTTTTACACAAATGACAATGTGCTCTCAAATGCTTAATTTTCAAGTTATTTAAGTTTGAAGTTATAAAAACGGTGCTCCTGAATAGCTTTTTTCGCGCAAAAGCAGTCATTGTTTTGCAATAAAACGGAAGCTAACCCCCTATTACAAATGTAAAGAGGTTGGGTTGTGAGGGGTAGCCACAGTTCTTCTAGTGAAAATTATAAATAAAGGTTTCTATTGACGTCCGTTTACATTGACTCCAAGATGGCTGCCGCCATCTTGGAAACCGGGTGGCGCCATGGCGGCAGCCACCTTGGAGTCGATATAAACGGACGTCACTAGAAACCTTTATTTATAATTTTCACTGGAAGAACTGTGGTCACCCCTCGCAACCCAACCTCTTTACATTTGTAATAGAGAGTTAGCTTCCATTATTAATTAAATTACGCTAGGCGCGCACGCTTCTCTGGTGCGCACAAGCCAACTTAAAGTTGAATAATTCAAAAATAACGTATCAGCAAGCAGAATGTCATTCGTGTAAAACATTCTTAAATGTGTTCCTATATTGATTCTTCGCAACAAAACATGGTAATAACATCAAAATAAACAACTTTTCTTCCTTTCATTTTTTTCGTCAAATGAGTATTTAACGAGGTATAGCGGTAGGTTTGGTTTCGTCTTTGATGACGATCGCGCTGGAAGCGAGACTTCATTGCAGTGATGCCCTACCATGGGATCAATGAATTTCGTTCCGCTTCAAACACTGAAGTTGTCGTAACTTATTTACCGCTATAACTCGTAAAGTATTCGTTTCCGACAGAAAGTGCATAGAAGAGAACTTGTTTATTTCGATCTAATTAACTACGATTAGATACTGAAAAGTGGAAAATCGATTACTGACCAACGCTACACATTTACCCTAATAAAATATAATTAGTATTAAATGCTGAATTTTTATAGACCATGACCCTATGACCATGCTGTGTGGCTACAAGATTCTAAAAAATAATCTGATCACCTGCATTGACAGTGTAAACGAATAGGGCTGTGGAACAACAGTAGTGAGATAAAAACAATTGATTCTGCATTTCAATTTCTATTTATTCTTGGAGTTTTGTTACTAGCTCAGAAATTATTTTTTCTTATTATACATCTGTGTGAGAAATTTACCTTACTTAAATCTTAAGTTATTATCTTAAGTTATTATAAATATCTTAAGTTATTGCAATTTGCAATTTATTTAGTGACATATTGAATGCAATATATTTTTTATATGGCTCTTTTCTGAAAATACCCAGTACCTATCCAACAATATATTTTAATTTTACATGCAATGATGTTTTGTTAACATATATGACTTACATTTTTATCTATCTATAAAAATATATTGCTTATTTTACATGCTGAAATTGATATAACTTTAATTTTTCTTATAAGAATTTTTACTAACTAAGCTTGGTCATAGTTTTGAAAAGGAAAATGTGTTTAAACAAATTAAATAAAAATATTGTACACTTTTTTTACTTAATAAGGCATTAAAAACGGAATACAGCTAAAAGGCCAATATATAACTTGAAATTTTGCATGCAAATATATTATTATAAAAATAGTCCAATTCTCAAATTTAAACCATAACTAAACAATACAGCAATAAATCAGTAGCATCTTGCACTATTTTGGCTTTTATTTGAGTACATTTTCATCTGGAATTATTTAAAAATGCTGAAAAATTATATATAATTAGTATCTGAACTGCAATGTTGAAATTAGAAATTTAAAATTTTTTCTATATGCAACTATAAATTCTTAACACTTATATTACTGTGATAAATGTCTGATGAGCTGAATTTTGGTACTTTGGAAATGCTCTTACTTTCTTTTATATATGTTTGAATTTTTGATTTTCTTAAATGAAAGCTAATTTGTACATTGTTCTTTTAATTAATTTGGTCTTCATAGATCCATTCATCAATTTGAATTATATAAATAATTTGCGTTATTAAATAAATGCAAAGAATTATTGAAACGTAAGTAAACGTTAAAGTTTTGCTCAATATTGAATGCAATGTTGTCAACAATTTCAATAATTTTATTGCCACATACAGGTAATATAGTACATTTGAAGACTTAATACATAAATGACATTGTGCTCACAAATGCTAATTTTTCAAGGTATTTAACTTTGAAATTATAGGAATGTCGTATGTAAAATTGAACAAACAGAAACGTAAATGAGCTGAAATACGGTATTGACATAATGATAGCTGAGATTAGGTTAGTTAAAGTTAGATTAGTTAAATAAACTAATCTAAGTAAATCTAAATTAGCTTAACTTAGCCATACCGACACCGATGGTTTCCGCCAAAGTGATGGTTTCCTCTGCGCATGTTCCGTATCCGCCATACACCAGAAAAACCAAATCGAAAGTGCCGGCAATGCTATTCTCACCTTCATCTTATTTATACTATATCTCGAAAACTAAGCATTTGCAAGCATAATGTCATTCATGTAAAACGTCTTAAAATGTCTCCAATAACCTAAATTTTGTAATGAAATTATAAAAGTCATTGACAGCATTCAATTCAATATTGCCTAACACCGCAAGAGCCATATCAAAACTGCCGTTAATGCTAGTCTTACCTGAACGTTATTTATGCTATATCTCCAAAACTAAGCATTTGCAAGCACAATGTTGTTCTTGTAAAATGTCCAAACTTTCTTCTGACTCATTTTGTGGTAAAAGATTATTAGATTACTAAAAAGTTGCTTTGTTTCCTATAGCAAAAGTGAGTGAGAAGTATGGACGTGTTGTCTCAGAGGGAGAGATCTTGCAACTCAAAGATGCAGAAGTTCTTCTTGCAGACAATAATGCATTTGTACAAGTAAGTTTTAACAATTTGATGAAGCCTGGAGCCATAGCATTTCAATATGAAACCATAAAGTAAAGTATGTTCTATACTTTGAACAAATTTTCACTTTGTATACAAACATGCATAAAATAGAAACATTATTCATTTATTATGGTTTTCAAACATTTTCTTACAAATGTGGGGCATATTTCCCAAATTATTTTCTAAGATATAAGTTAACCATTATTATTGAACATCAGCTTTTGCATTACTTTGATGCTCCAGTAAATTGTTAGGCCTCTGTTTGCTCACTGTGTCATTCTCAGTTTACCAATTGTCTGAAAATATTCTCAGTTTACCAATTGTCTGAAAATATTCTCAGTTTACCAATTGTCTGAAAATATTCTCAGTTTACCAATTGTCTGAAAATATTCTCAGTTTACCAATTGTCTGAAAATATTCTCAGTATTAGTCAATATTCTCAGAATTAGTATCTCAAACTTAGATGCTTCCTTTTTCATATTTAAGTGTAGGCTTCCGCATCATGCTAAGCTTCCACTTATTCAATCCATACTTTTTTGTTTGCCTCTCAATCTCTTTTTTTCCACCCCTTGCAGTCCCACTTAGGCCCTACACCTCTAAAATTTATTAAACTCCAGTCATCCACAGGTCTCCCTATTTTAACATGAATAATATAATATTTAAATGATATTTATTTATGAAATGATGCAATGATAATAAATATTCTCAGTTTACCAATTGTCTGAAAATATTCTCAGTTTACCAGTTGTCTGAAAATATTCTCAGTTTACCTATGTCTAAAAATATTCTCAGTTTACCAATTGTCTGTGAAAATATTCTCAGTTTACAGATCGTCTCCCACACCTGAAATGGTTCCAAGGCACCTGGGCTGGTGTTGAGGGCTTAATGGCTCACTTTAGAGACAAGGTATGATTTCCATTTTTCCAGTTTGTGTACCTAGTGCATGCTTGTAGCATTGAAGCCTGTATTATCATAAACTTTGGGAAACTTTTGCTGTTCAAGTTCAAGTGACTGATCAAGTGAATATTCTCTTAACACTTTGACTGCAACTACTAAATATTAAGTTCAATGCCAAACTCAATTTAAAGTCAATTGTAGAAAACTATTTTGAAATCTGAAAACATGAACTGGACCGTGCTTTCATTTAGCTTTGATTAAGTATTTATGAAAATTGAGTTTTCGACTACTGGTCGGTTAGCAGCGGTATGAAAATTACCTCCGTATACCACCAGTGGCGCACGTTGCAGTCAAAGTGTTAATAAGGGCAAAAAATATTTTTTAAATTTACAAATGGATATTTGTTTTGTTCTCATGATTGTGTCTATTGTGTAAAGATTAGCCATGCTAATTTCATGAAAAGCTGTAGAACATAGATAGTTCATTTCTCATTACAGTGCCCTAAAAAGAGTGAAAAATATAAATATGTTATTCAGGGATTCAGACAATTTCAGGCTTTTTTATACCACTAGAAGGATTCCGACTGGCTTGTAATTTAGGTGTTTTTTCTCAACAGTGTTTGCTTATGTGTTTGAAAAATATTTACAATGATAGCTCTGTGTATCCTAAAATATTTTGCACATGTTGCAGCTGAGTCATATATTTTGAGAATTATTCAATTGCTGTGTATATTTTGAAATACTTTGCACACATTGCTCTGCAGGCACCCCCCAGCTACTTGATGAGCCGCATGTCCAGCGAGACCTTCTGTCAGCTGATGGCTGAGTACGTTGTGGGCCAAGTCATCACGCACGAGCGCGGGTGGAGAGAGGCTGCTCTCAAGCAGGTCTGTGTAATGCTGCATTTTCATTTCCATGATATATAGTGGGCTGCATTACTTGTAGATTATATAATGCCCGCACACTATAACCACAGTATAAATGTGATTATAGATTATACCCACAGGTTATCGATGTGTGGGCTGCTTTACTTCTGCTTTCACAAATTGTTTGCACTTCCACCGCATTATTTCTTGCCACTCAATGCTTGTTAGTTTTGATTCTTGTGTTGTGTTTATTTCTTCAATACATACTCAGTATATAGTGTGTTTTTGTTTGTCCAGTAAATATTTCCAGCGTATGAACATTTTGTATGAAAATATAAATGAGAAATGAAAGTAAAGTTTCACATTTTACTTTAGTGTAACAGATAGCTCTCGTGTTGATGCTGCCCCAGTAATTTCCTTTCATTTATTATGTGGGTTTTTAACGTTATTGTTGTTTTTTTTGCAATTTTATTCATATTCGAACACTTCCAATTGTACTATTTGTTATGTCTTGCATCGTTTTACAGTCTTAAACATAATTTGTGTTGCAGACCCAGTGCGAGTGGTACCACAGCGGGAAGGTGGCAGAGTACCGCAGCCTGAGGGAGATCACAGTGGCGCTTCTGGGAGTGGGCATGATTGGCCAGGAAAGTGAGTTCATCTGATGTAACAAATTACCTTGAATTAGATCGAACTGGTGTGCTTGTGCCATCAAAAATGTGTTATTTCTGAAGTCAGAGCTGTAATTTATTAGTGAGAAAGGTTTTAAATGAACCTTGTAAGTACATGTCTTTTCAAAGAACAGAATTTTTTAGTCATAATGTAGCGTTTAGCTGTACGGTTTGTAGGTAGCATTACAGTCAAAATGGCTAGCAAGTAAACGATGTGTTTCTTCATGAAGAAATTTCTGAGTCTTTGTTTCATGTCCTTGTTTTGGTATTGACTGCGTGCTTCAATGTGTATGATAAACTTCCACTCAAATGCTCTTGGAAAAGATGTGATAATTAACCAAAAATACAAGTTCATTGAAAAAAAGAGCGTGTGAAAATTATTTTACTTTTATGAGCCTAAGAAAGCCGCCTGTAGGAGCCGCACTAGCACCATAGTGAGGTGGAATTTATTAACATTATTCAAAGTTGGTTTTTTGGTACTAAAGATGTCTTTTATTATCGTACTTGACTTTTTTATACCATATTTGTCTTAATAAGTCTGAATTTAGCTTCTTGTTGCTATAGTTACCCTTTTAATGCCATGTATAATTTCTCGATGCCATGTTTGTCTTCTTGATGATATATTTGTCCTCTCGATTCTATTTTTGATTTCTTAATGTCATATTTGTCTATTTGATACATATTTAATTTCTGGATACCATATTTGTCTCTCAGCTGCCATATTTTGTCCTCCTTGTTCCATATGAGTGCCATAACGTCAACACTGATAGCTTGCAGTCTATGTAGTGTTTTGAACCTCAAGAGAAATAATGATGGGTTCAATATACAAGCAGAAGACGCCAGTTGTGTGTTGCAGTTGGGCGAGCGCTGAGAGCGTTCAGGTGCCGCGTGTTGGCGTACTCCCTGACGGCGCGCAGCGAGGCCGAGGTGCGGCACTGCGCCGATGCACATTTGTGAGTGCCATTTAGAGCACTGTTTCTCTTTTCTCTTTGTCTAAGCTACCTAAAAGACGATATTAATTATCCAAGAAGAAGTTGACAGAGTACCGCAGCCTGAGGGAGATCACAGTGGCGCTTCTGGGAGTGGGCATGATTGGCCAGGAAAGTGAGTTCATCTGATGTAACAAATTACCTTGAATTAGATCAAACTGGTGTGCTTGTGCCATCAAAAATGTGTTATTTCTGAAGTCAGAGCTGTAATTTATTAGTGAGAAAGGTTTTAAATGAACCTTTTAAGTACATGTCTTTTCAAAGAACAGAATTTTTTAGTCAGATGCTGGTTGAAGATGCATTATCTAAGAAGGAGGTATTAACTATCTAAGAAGATGATACTAATTACCTGAGAAGAAGGTATTAATTACCTAAGAAGAAGGTATTAATTACCTTAGACCTATTATAGAAGGTATTATTTTCATTTCAACTTCTTGGCATTTGATTGGTGATGTGTGTGTTCTACATTTTTTGTTACATACTTCATTGTGTATTTCCGCTTAGTTCAGTTTTGTTGTGAAATGTAAAATAAAAGTGAATGCACGTAAGGTGTAGATTTAAACCTTTTTGTAGGAGTAAATGTTAGTATAATTTGAATGGTCAACTCTGGTTAAAGTTAAATCTTTTAATTGTGAGTGTTATTGCAAATGAATTTTATCATTTTGCTCCATGCATATCTCTTCTTTATCTTTTCTTTCTAAATTGCTGTTTATCTACCCAGGGTATACTGTTTTAACTTCAACATAGATGTCCCATTTAACAGTCCGTACTAAATGGTTTCTTCTCTTCGCTCTCGTGAGATTACCTTTGTTGCGGCCATGAAGTCGTAGAGTAAATGACGCAATGATAATATTTGTGTCAAATTAACTTTAGTTAAATTTTTCAATGTATGATCTAGTAAAATTTTCCCCAAGTGGACCGCAAACTTGCTCTAAAAAAATTTACCGATCCTCCTCCTCACCAGAGACGTTGTGTTGCCGCAATATGACAAGTATATTACCAACCCCAGTAATGCTTGGTTGTGTTGAGCAGTACCGGTGAGGGCTTGGCCAGCATGCTGGGAGAGAGTGACTACATCGTGAGCTGCCTGCCCAGCACCCCAAGCACCACGGGGCTGCTCTCTCCTGCCGTGCTGCGGGCTGCCAAGTGAGTTATCTTGCGCTGGTGCTGTGCATGTTGGTGTAGCGTGGCTGTGGTGAAAATTGCTCTTTGAAGTGAACTGAAAGATGCTGTTTGAAGTGAACTAAAAAATGCTGGTTGAAGTGAACAGAAAAATGCTGGTTGAAGTGAACAGAAAGATGCTGTTTGAAGTGAACTAAAAAATGCTGGTTGAAGTGAACAGAAAAATGCTTGTTGAAGTGAACAGAAAGATGCTGTTTGAAGTGAACTAAAAAATGCTGGTTGAAGTGAACAGAAAAATGCTGGTTGAAGTGAACTGAAAGATGCTGTTCGAAGTGAACTAAAAAATGCTGGTTGAAGTGAACTGAAAGATGCTGGTTGAAGTGAACTGGAAGATGCTGGTTGAAGTGAACTGAAAGATGCTGGTTGAAGTGAACTGAAAGATGCTGGTTGAAGTGAACTGAAAGATGCTGGTTGAAGTGAACTGAAAGATGCTGGTTGAAGTGAACTGAAAGATGCTGGTTGAAGTGAACTGAAAGATGCTGGTTGAAGTGAACTGAAAGATGCTGGTTGAAGTGAACTGAAAGATGCTGGTTGAAGTGAACTAAAAGATGCTGGTTGAAGTGAACAGAAAGATGCTGGTTGAAGTGAACTGAAAGATGCTGGTTGAAGTGAACTGAAAGATGCTGGTTGATGTGAACTGAAAGATGCTGGTTGAAGTGAACAGAAAGATGCTTGTTGAAGTGAACAGAAAGATGCTGGTTGAAGTGAACTAAAAAATGCTGTTTGAAGTGAACTGAAAGATGCTGGTTGAAGTGAACAGAAAGATGCTGGTTGAAGTGAACTGAAAAATGCTTGTTGAAGTGAACTGAAAAATGCTTGTTGAAGTGAACAGAAAGATGCTTGTTGAAGTGAACAGAATGATGCTGCTTGAAGTGAACTAAAAAATGCTGTTTGAAGTGAACTGAAAGATGCTGGTTGAAGTGAACAGAAAGATGCTTGTTGAAGTGAACAGAAAGATGCTGTTTGAAGCACTCTTAAAGATGCTGTTTGAAGCGAATTTAAAGATGCCGTTTGAAGCAAACTTTTAAGTGCTGTTTGAAGCGAATTTAAAGATGCCGTTTGAAGCAAACTTTCAAGTGTTGTTTGAAGCGAACTTTCCATTGTAGCTTTGGTGATGCTGGTGTTTTGGGTTTCCTGCTTTTAGTACTGCTGTGACAGACGGTGTCAAAGGTGAATTGATTGTTGGTTTTACTTCACGTTCTAATTGCAATTTTGGGCACGAAAGTTCTTCCATTACACGACATATTTTTTGTGGATGTGAGCATGTTTCGTTTCGCGATGATTTGCTTGGATTTGTAAAATGGGTTGGCTCATAATTTAGACACTTTTCCTCTAGATAATCGATAATCGCACCACCGCATAAGAAGAATGTCAACTTAATGTACAGAGGAGCTTTTTTCAGTTCAGGTATGGGTTTTGATTTTCAAGTAGCAGGCTCACATGCCAACACAATATGCAGCCAATCAGGGATTTTTAAACCAAAAATTGAGGCTCGATTTTTAAATAATCTCCGTAGAGCGCTCTATCTGAGCATTTTAAACAAATGGTGTAGCCAAGTCGATGTAGAAGAGCGAACGGTACCAGCTAAACCGCTACAATGACACAAGTTATATCCAGCCCAGGTTGTGGAAAGAGAAAAGAACATTTTATGTCCTGGCAGACGCATCTGAGACAGCTTGGTCATCTGAAGTTTTGTAAGCGCCAGTTGTAACTTAACATGTCGGTGTCAGTAATACAATATTACGAGAAGTTTTGCTTATTCTTACAGTTTTTTAGAGAAAATTAAAAAATTGTTGTTAGAATGTTCCAAATTTTCTCACTCTTCTAGTGAAAAATCCCAAACACTGAAGTAAAATACTGAAGAATATTATCACTCATGTGTAAGTTTATTGGTTTTTATTGAATGCCATCATGCTGATTTTGATGTCACCACAATAGATTTAATACCACCATGCTCACTGTAACGCTATGATACTGATCTTGATGCTATCTCTCTGATTGCGATTCCATCATTATGCTGCATACATGCATGACATCATGCTGTCACTTGGCATGCATGACATCATGCTGCCTAGCATGCTGGGCATGTCATCACACCGCTGGGCATGTCATCACACCGCTGGGCGTGTCATCACACCGCTGGGCATGTCATCACACCACTGGGCATGTCATCACACTGCTGGGCATGTCATCATGCTGCCTTGCATGCCAATATACTGACTTCAGTTGCACTTTCACTCAACCCTCTCGCTGCTGTGCCAGGGCCGGGAGCGTGCTGATCAACATCGGACGCAGCAACGTGGTGGCGGAGGACCATTTGTTGGCCGCACTGGACCACGGCCCCCTGCAGGCTGCGGTGCTCGATGTCTTCAGCCAGGAGCCGTTGCCGCCCGCCTCTCCCCTGTGGACGCATCCTAAGGTACCGGCTCGCTTGACAGACCTCTGCCAACTTCAATGACCGATTGGAGGTGTTTTGTGTTCATATGTGGACAGACCTCTGCCAACTTCAATGACCGATTGGAGGTGTTTTGTGTTCATATGTGGACGGACCTCTGCCAACTTCAATGACCGATTGGAGGTGTTTTGTGTTCACTATAGGCTTCTCTGCTGTGGGTGCACCCTAAGGTCACAGCTCGCTTGATTTATGTGGAGCTCTGCCTATTACTGCTCAGTTTGGGTTGTGTTGTGGGTATTTCAGAGCGATGCGACGATTTTTGCGGGAATGTGACCGACTGAAGGCGTTTTGTGATCATTAGGTCTCTCCCCTGAGTGTGCATCCTGAGGTAATGGTCTTGGTGGAAACTATTTCAGTTGTATTTATGAGGGGTATGTCATATCTCGCATAAATACTTTAATTAATGGCTAGCTTGATTTATATGAAGCAAGCCTTGCAGTGCTCAATTTGGCTTGCTTTGTGGGTATTTCAAAACGATGCGACGATTTTAGCATGAATGTGACCTACTAAAGACGTTTTGTGTGCATTGTGGGTGCATCCTAAGGTAACAACGTTTAATTTATGTGGAAATTTCTGCCTAGTAGTGCTCAGTTTGGCAAGTGTTGTGGGTATTTTAAATCAATTATACTATTTCAGACTGAATGTTATTGTTGTAAAGTTATTATATATTGATTAAGCTGGGTCTTTGTACGTTAATTGTTTTAATGTAAATTATGATTGTTTTCGCTGTCAAGACTTGGAAAATTTGAACTTGCGTATAAGGTTGTTGAACTGGTGAAAAAATACTGTTTGTATCACATGTAGTTCTTTGCGTTTTTTCATTATATGCAACATGCGTACGGAGGTCTTTCAGTTACTATAATAAAAGAGCATCTTTGTGTGCATAGACAATGTAATCGAACTCATCAATTACCTGTATATAATGTATCATAGAATAATAATTCCAGGGATCGCCTAAGGGCAAGCGCTGGGTTTTCAGATACTAAGGAAAAAAACTTTGACATTATCTGTAAAATAGAAAATGCATCTTTCATGAACAATTGAAAATCCTAACACTTCTTGTTTTCGAGATAGCGGGTCTCAGAGTGAAGTAGGATACAATCAACTATACTTTAATGTGGAACTAAACTTTAGTAAGGAATTTAAGTTGCAACAAGTGTTTGAAAATCCGTCCGCTACGTCAGTGCGTCAGATCATCCACAATGAGTCTTGCACCACCTACCATCCTACCAATGAGGTCCATTTCTGTCTTTATAGAATTTAATAAGCGATTTTTAATATCGGAACCATTAAACAACGTTCACTGATGGCAGACGACTATTGAAGTACACGGATGTTGTCATGATTTGCAGATTTAAGATGATCCAGAAGCGGAGAAATTTTCCTTGAGACCTACATACAATAGTTGCATATCGATATTTCGAAAATGATGAGAGTTCGCATTTTCCTCGTTCATGAAAATGTCTTTCTTTTGGGTTTTTATGTTCACTGTCGAAGTTTGCATTAATTTTCGGACACCACTATGAACAGGGTTAGCAAAAAATGCGGCTTTAAAAATTTATTCACCCTGTTTATATTGTCTGTTTATTTAAATGTATCAGACATGTTGAGTGATTCACTTTTATACTCTATAAAAGAGGAAGGTCGTTAACAAAACAGGGAAGGTAAGCACAGGAACAGTTACCAAGTGATTTCTGTACATTCATAACGCAACTTCAGGCATCATGCCCAGCAAGTTCTCGTTGAAGTGAGCAAATATTTCTTACATTTAATTACATTTTGTGTTGAGCTGTGAGCAGAATAGATTAATGGTTGAACATGCATTAAGGCATCATATGATACCCCTACAGTGTAAGTTAGATAGTTTTGTATTGCTGGATTAGGTTACGTTTGTCTAAATAAATTTAAAAAAATTCTGCTAAATAAATCCACGGATCAAATATATCCCTGCCCATGCTAGTTGACTCAATGATATTATGGTTGTTCATTAATCCAAATGGAATTTGGAAAAAATTCATTCGAAATTCACTCGAAAACAAGTGTACTTTCTATCCATGTCAGTACAGTGAAGCTAGTTTTTATCCGCATTGTTGGCAGTATTTTTGTCCGTGTTGGCACGACAATCCTGGTTTCTATCAGCGTAGGTCTAAGTATTTTATCCGAGTTGAGGTATCATTGCCGCTGCCGGGTGCAAGTGTGGCTGGTGTGGGCAGGTGGTGGTCACGCCGCACTGCGCTGGGGTGAGCAGAGCACAGGACGTCGCCGCGGCCTTCGTCAGCAACTACCGCCGCTTCTCCGCTGGACAGCGGCCTGAGCTCCTCATCGACGTCACCAAAGGCTACTGAGCCGCACGTGCCTTGCCACCTCACGTTGTGTTCAGACTGTCCTTTTTATTCAACGCCTCCGTTTATTGTGTGCCATTGTCCCAAGAATTCTGCTTGCACTTTGATGGACGTATGTCTCAAGAATTTTGTTTGTGAGTTTTAACAAATGTTATCATTCTTGAGGTCTGCCTTCCTACTTTGGATGTTGCGTTGAGCCGTCAAATCTTTCACCCAACCTCCTGCTCATAGACTCCCTCTGCCATTCTTTAGTGCGCAATTATCTGAGTAATCTTTCTTGCTACAACCCGGTAGCTGTCGCTAATTTCCTTTTGACATTTTTCGGTTGTTTGTTCTTCATTTATTGTTTATTCAAAAATTAAAGGTATGGTATGACATCAGGCTCCGCTAGTTTGCATTAGGATTCTGATCATCGGCACTCATCCCATACTTTTTCAGTGCGTATTTCACTCAAATAATTTCCATACTTTTCTCTTGCTAAGCACTGGTCTAAATTCCTCTTTACTTTTGTCAATCTTTTTCTCTCTGAGGTACCACATTTTTTGCTTTAACTTCTCGCCCATTGGTTCTTTATCCACCAGGTACTTCACTGCTCTAACTCGTTAGCTTTAGTCATACTAGAACCTCATTTTCACTCTCCCTTTCTCTGTTCCTTCGAATTACATCAAGCGTCTGATCTCTATCTCTTTCTTCTCCTAAAATCGGTCTTTGTTTTATTGGGCCATGCAAAACAAGCAGTACAACCGTACTCTGTCTGTATGCCAAATATTTACCCTTTTTTCAAACTTTCGATGTATGCTCTTACAAATAAGGCGTCGAAGAAAGCCAGAGTGATTGGCGAGATGAGTTATGCCTTACCTTCATTGATCATATTTGTGTGGCATAGCTGATTTGTGAGTGCGTAGAGTTAAGTCGTGTGTATTTCGTTGATGTTTAATAAATTTTATACCACTGACGTTGTTTTGTTCTGTGATACACACCTTCCAGAGGCAAACAATAATTGTTTCTATGAGAATTAACGTTGTGAGGAGGAAGACGGGAGGTCTCGTCTGTGGCCGAAGTTGTCGGTAACCGAGTTTTTATTTTTATTATTTTTGTTACAATTGTAATCTTGAACTGTAATTAACTCATGATCAAATAATTTTCGATGTTCCATATGGTGTTGAAGTCTACCTTACGTAGTAAACCGGAAGAGCCCAATATTGATTAAATTATGTGACCTTCGGTGCGATATAGTTTGAATAACTGAAGCGATAGCAAACCTGTGTTACTACTACTACTACTACTACTTATTTTTGTCATTAGTATACCCTTCAACCTGAATAGGTTTCTGTATTGTTACGAAATTTTTTCGCTTCACTGCTCTTCGTTTTTTTGGCCCCTATTATTTAATTTTTCCATTTTAGCGGGCTTCATGAACTTCTTTCAATCTTGCTGTTTCTATGCTAAGTGTGTGGGGACACACCTTGTTTAAAGGTTCCCCTTTCCCTTAATTCCCTATAAAATGCTACCCTCCTCCTTTGTCTCTTGCAAACACTTCTGTAGTGATTATGAATGCCAAACCTAACGTATAATCTACATACATACATACATACATACATATACCGGGCTTATCCTCCCCATGGGAGGGTAGCCGACAGCAGGCCACAATCACCACACTTAGTAACTAGGAGGCGAGAGAGGCAGCACTGGCCGCACCTGAACTGCCAGGATCAGCAGCAGCCCAGCACAACCACCTTCCACAGTCAGGCCCGACAGCAACAGCTGGTTTACCCCGACCGCTTCATTGAGTGCAGCCCCTCCCCCACACATGACAGGTCAACCCCATCACACGCGGGCAGCTTCCAGTAACG
This sequence comes from Morinoia aosen, assembly GCA_030386875.1. NCBI lineage: Eukaryota > Metazoa > Arthropoda > Malacostraca > Amphipoda > Talitridae > Morinoia > Morinoia aosen. Next base: position 29,059,640 of record CM059567.1, on the reverse strand, counting down.
CGTCAAAAATAAAATTACCTCCTTATACACTGCCCCCACTCACTTCTGTCCGCAGCCATCCCTCTCGCCACGTCCACAGTCAGGCCCCTCTCATACAAAGCACGTCGCACCCCATCCATCCAACTCATCCGTGGTCTACCTCGCGCACGAAGACAACTCACTTCCGACATATAAATCTTTTACACCAGCCTCTCAACATTCATTCTTTCTACATGCCCAAACCATCCAAGCACTCTTTCATCCACTCGCCTGCTCAACTTTTTGATAACACCCGTCTGTTCCCTAACCACTCATTCCTGATCCTATCTCTTCTAGTTACTCCATACATGCTCCTCAAACACTTCATCTCAAACACATCCAACTTCCTCCTCTCAGCTGCTCTCAACCCCCAGGACTCTGCTCCATACAACAAAACTGGCACAATCAAACTTTCATACAGTCCCCTCTTAGCATTCATACTCAAACTCCTGCATTCAAAAACTTTCCTCATTGCACCCAATGTCTTACAACCTTCACTCACTCGATGCTTCACTTCTACTTCCATACTATCCTTAACAGTCACATCCGACCCGAGGTACCTAAAATGCTCTACCTCCTCTAAAACTTCCCCATTCAACCTCACATCCAAAGTTCCAAACACTCCACCTCTTGAACATCTCATCACCTAACTTTTATTCGCATTTACCCTCAATTTCCGCCTTTCGCACACTCTACCAAACTCTGTAACCAGTCTCCTCAGTTTTTCCTCTGAATCAGCCACCAGCGCTGTATCATCTGCAAACAACAGCTGACACACTTCCCAATACATACCATTCCGTCCCACCAACTGCGCACCTTTTCCCAACACTCTGGCATTCACTTCTCTCACCACACCATCCATAAACAAATTAAACAACCACGGCGACATCACACATCCCTGTCTCACACCTGTCACAACTGGGAACCATTCACTCACCTCATTCCCTACTCTCACACATGCTCTGCTATCAATGTAGAAACTCTTGATCGCATTCAACAGTCTCCCACCCACTCCATACAAACTTACCACTTGCCATAAAGCCTCGCGATCCACTCTGTCATACGCCTTCTCTAGATCCATAAATGCCCAATATACATCCTTTCCCTTTAATAAGTATTTTTCATTCACGTATAATCTAGTATCTGATTTACAATCAAAACTGCGTACAGTGTCGTGGTTCAATGGCTAATTTTTGTGTTATTTGAATAATTAATGAAGTTTTCAAGATTTTATTTTTATTTTTATATGATAGTGAGGTTTGTCAACCCTATGCTAGGGGGAATGGTGCTCTCAGGGGAGAGACGTTACCTCAGCTGTGGGTCAGCCCTCGAGACTTCAGTCTCTCGTGTCCACTTTAATTCTTGCAGTTTTCATGTCTTCTCCGGTGTCTCGTTTTCGTCTTTTCTTCAATTTTCTTCTTTAAAATTGCTGTTTTTATGCGTAGAGTATCTTGTGTAGGAACACCTCTTTTGCAGAGATTCCCTGTTTTCTTAAGTCAATGCTAATTGGTTCCTTCTCTTTGCTCTCTTAAGATTGCCTTCGTTGTGACGAGGAAGTTTGAAGTTAACTTATAATATTAATGGTATTTGCTATTCTTTACACTGTAATTATTTCTGACACTAAAATTATGCTATTTGTCAATAAAATGCTTTTTGATTGCAACATATCTCAATTGTTGATAATATTTTCACTCTGGTGGCTTAATTTAAAAAATTATTTGCAAAATTTTTATTTAGGTAATTTTGTCCAAACATTCATTTGCAAAATTTGCAATCTTGTTGCCATTTTTAAACATGAATCTTTCGAAAAAATTTATTCTAGCTGCTTTCTTTGAACACAATTTTTTTTTATAAAATTTTGACTCTGGTAGCTTTGTTGGAGTGAATTTCTTTCAGAAATTTTATATTCGTTTAGCGTTGTTCAAACGTATTTTGTTTCCCGAAAAGTTTTATTTCGGTAGTTTTGTTTGGTGATATTCTCTAAAGTTTTATTATGGTCGTAGCTTTGATTGAGCGATATTTTTTTCAAACATTCTGAACCCCTCAGGGGGATACAATTATTGTATCTATGGGAACTAGCGCTCCCAGGGGGACAATGTGAGGGCCCGAGCTAAAGGTTAGGTAGGCTTTCTTTTTGTTAAAATAGAATAGGTTTTGTTGTGTTACGGACCATCTTTTTTCGGTTCACTGCTGTCCTGTTTTTCACCGCCTACTACTTTCTTCTTCAACTTTTTCTTGTTTCATGAACTTCTTTCTTAGCTTTCTGTTTCTGTGCCCTTTCTGCATAGATTCCACGTTCCCTTAACTCCATACTAAATGGTGCCTTCTTTCTTCCTCTCTTTACATCTCATTGTTGAGGATAGGGAGGCTTAAACTAACTAATAAACTAATAAACTTCAAACATTCTGAAAGCGCCGTCCCTTCTGGACGGAAGAGTAAGGTACCTTTGGGTAGTAAGTTTTCTCACATGGACACCAATGAAACGCCTCCGTAGCGCTTTCGGTGGTGAAACGCCGTAAGAAGAAATAATAAGTTCTCACACAGATGAAAACTTCGTGTTAATCGCCTTGTCTATCTCGTTATTGAGTACTACGTCCAGGAAATCATGATCATTTGAACAGAAGACAGCGACAGCTCCGACGTTTGAAAAAAGCGACTACTTTACCGAATACATATTTTTTCATCTATTCTTCACCACCTAATTACTTCTCTCTTTTATTGTTAGGGTCTTGCCGAAACTTCAAGAATTATTCTTACTGCACATATTCACGTTTCATTCTTTCAAAATGAATTGAACAATGTAAAAATTCCGTCAGTATAGCATGTTTTGTGATAAAATGTTGGTTTTGGCACTGATATTTTGAAAAATGCTTGTCATTGGGCTTCTTTTAGGTGATATTGATTGATTCATTTTTCTGCAAATTTTATCAGTTTATATTTTATTTATTGCAATCTTTCTTTTGTATCTACGTTCTCCTAATTTTTCTTATATTCAGTACCCCTCAGGGGGATACGACTACTGTATCAATGGGAATTGCACTCCCAGGGCGCTAATGTGTGAGGGCCCGAACTGAGATTTAGGAAGGCCTTCTTTTTGTTGAAATAAAGCGTTTTTTGTTTTGTTGAGGACCACTATTTTTCGGTTCACTGCTGTCCTGTTTTTTAGCACCTACTACTTCTTCAGCTTTTATCTTGTTTAATGCACTTCTTTCTCAACTTACTGTTTCTATGCCTATGCCCCTTCTGCATAGATTCCTCATTCTTTTATCTCCATACTAAATGGTGTCTTTCTCCTTCCTCTCTTCGATATGCTCTTTTTTTGTAGCGGTTAGGGAGGCTTAAACTAACTTATAATCTCTTAATCTCTTATATTAAGTTTAAGATATGTTGTTATCAGCTCTAATTTCTAAAAGATTTTACTTCAATCTCTGAGATTTCTCTCTAAAGAACTACACTTTTTAATACACTTTTTACGTATCATTCATTCGAAATTAATTAAACAATTTAAAACGTCCGCCAACATTGCACGTTGTGTAATAAAAGGGATATCTTCTGTATGGGCAACCGACAATAGTTGTTCAAAATTCTTGAAAATGACAAAATTATCAAGAACGATGTAATGAGTGACTCATACTAAATTCGCTTCGTATAATGTTCCTTAATGTCGCTCTTTTCTGTCTTGTACCTCTACTTGTGCCATTGCTCTAATCTGCCTTATCTGTACGTTTCTTCTCGTAAGCATTTTTGTGTAGTCATCTGACGGAACCTTGCTACCCAAAGTCAAAACCCACGAATAACGTTACTTTGAACTGCGAAGAGAAAAGGCAGTGAAATAGCAATGACATGAATTCATTTGCTTCTGTTGCCGCATCCCGTTATCTGAAAGAAATAACTTGTCATCTGCCTTATTTACTCGTAATGAATTGCTACAAGAAGGTTTTTTGGTTTCTTATTTGTGTGGGCACCCCCAAATTAGCTTTAAATAGTCCCCTTGCACTTGACGAAAAGCTCTAAGTTTTGTTGTTTAGCTTCTAAACAATATCAATACATGGATTATTTTTTACAGTAATGTCATTTGTAGCTTTTTGTTTCTACTTCGATGATTTTTTGCACGAGTTTATTGCGCAATTGTAGTTAAGTGTCCCACCTCATGGTTGCTGTTGGTGTTGATTATTTCGTGAAAGCCTTCGGAGAAGTACGGCGTCTTGTTTTTCTCTCAATAACTACCTATAACCCGTTTTCAGAATTCTTTGTGCTTTTTTGTTTTCATTTGCTCTTTTTAGGTCAAGTTTTAACATTTCTGAACTTCACCCATCATTTCAGTTTTTACTTTTTATCTGCTCAGCCTATCACACAATGAGCCCTTATATTCTCTTATAATAAAGTCTTAAAAGGGCGCTTACCTATCCATAACTTTATGTGCTGCCATAGTCCTGGTTTTGTCTCGTTAGCTAAGGTCTTCCCGAAGTTGCTGCGCTCCCAGCTCCACCCACACGGTCTTCGCACGGCGCCGCTCGGTGCAGCCTCTTCAGATCTCACCCATTATCGCTGGAGCAGAAGAACCGATGACATCTCCGGAAAATCTCTCAAGGGAACCGCTGGCTCGAAAACTCTTACAACTCTTCCCATTGGCTCTTATATTTGCTCGCTTCAAAGATAAGCCACTTCCTATTGGCTCTGACAAAAGGATCATAGGTTCAGCCAAGACCTTCGTGAGATAGCGGCCTCGTCTTCTTTAATGAACTAAGCCTTCGAGATTTCTTTTAATCTCAATGCACCAGCAGCGCTTGACAAACAAACATGGCTGTCACTATCTTGCGCTGCGGGAAATGATCAACAGTTATTGACGACCGAGTTACTGTACCTTCCTTTTCGTAAGGTGATCGTTTTCGTGTATTTTTTATCTATATTATGTGTTATTTTTATTTGTGATAATTTAGGAAATGCTGTGAAAGGTATTCTGATATCCACCATGTCGACTCTGGAAAATTTGAAAGTTCATCGAAGCAAATGCGGGCCACTTGAATAATTTTCTTCGCAGGCTAAGTTTGTTGAGTGTGACTATTAAAACAGTTAGAATTTATTCATGGAATGAGGTAAATACTTCTTATAGTCCGCACTCTTTATGTGAGAGATGAGAGAAATATCAACGGTATTTAGGATAGGAAATTTAAAAACTCTACGGACTTCCAGCATAATATTTGAGTTACTTCTGTGCGTCCACTTGCAAATTAAATATTTGAAAATATTAATTTGTCATTTATGCACTGCCGATACTAATTTTATTTGGGAGGAACTTTTGTGGCTAACACTGAATGATTAGATATACTGGAAAATTTGTTAACTGGTTGGTTGAAACAGAGACAGAAATTAATTACTGATCAAAAGTCTACGGATTTCCGTCCCAAGATTTAACTTACTTTTCGGATTCAAGTCTATTCAGGATATAGAAAAACAGCTCTACAGCCTTCTTCGCATTTCTTCATTCGTTTTGGTTAAGTAATTTATGTTACAAAATACGTAAGCTAAGATCAAGTGGCAACACCAACTGTGGTTGCTGCCTCTAGGAATTCTACTACCCGCACGTGAAAGCGAGAAATGACCACAGTAATAGCAGCCTCGCCATGTCTGCGAATATTTTCGGGTATAATTGAATAGAAACTAAGCAGATTTTCAAGCAATGTTGTGATACTCGCTGAAGTAGCACTGGTGTTATTACTGGAATCTGCTATTAGCGCTTCCCGGGGGGAAAATATGTGAGAGACTGAACAGAACTGAGAGTTCGGTAGGCCTTCTTTTTGTTGAAATAAAATGTTTTTTTTTTACGCTAGAGACCACCTTTTTGGGGGTTCCCTGCTGTCCTGTTTTTCAGAAACTACTACTTTCTTCTTCAACTTTTATCTCGTTTCATTAACTTCATCAACTTACTGTTTCTAGGCCCCTTTTGTATAGATTCTGCGTTCCCTTATCTCCATACTAAATGGCGTCTTCCTCCTTCCTCTCATTGGACCGTTTTTTTGCGGTTAGGGAGGCTTAAACTAACATCTAATTTAATCTAATCTAAGCACTTCGCAACAAAACTGCGAGAACTTGTTTAACGTTGAAATTTGATATTAGATTCAGAGTAGCGGAAACACAACTGCGAAGTCATGTTGGCATTGTGAGGAGGCGTATTTGCACTGACGTCGAAAGTGACGCAAAAGTGCAGGTGCGCTACCCGCGGTGCAGGAAAAAGGCGTTCAGCAACGTAGCGATGTCAAGTGGAACCGCAATGTGGATGGAAATCCCACCTGTGCAGTGCTATGAAACTGACATGCCAGCATCAGTAAGACCGGCAGCGGCGTCAGCACCAGCAAGACTGACATCAATGAAAGCACCAGCAATAAGCAGACGTCGCTGTCAACTACATCAGCACGGGCACCAGCACCATACAGGTGAGTGGCACTGTCAGAAGTAGCAGAAATCAGCAATACAGTCACTCGTCGAGTTCAACCACGTCATCTTTGACGAACCTGAACACATGCCGGATATCATTCCCAGTTGTTGCATTAATTCGACGCTCGATTTGAGTTTTGAATACCTGAGAGCCAATGGGAAATTTTTGTCGTATGAGCTGAGGTTCGGAAAAAGTGATGAATAACTCGAGAGCTGACTGCATTCCTTTCATTAGTATCGGCAGTGCAATACTGCCAGCAGCAGCACCGACCACTGCACAGTGCCAGCATCAGCACCGACCACTGCACAGTGCCAGCAGCAGCACCGACCACTGCACAGTGCTGGCAGCAGCACCGACCACTGCTCAGTGCCAGCAGCAGCACCGACCACTGCACAGTGTCAGCAGCAGCACCGACCACTGCACAGTGTCAGCAGCAGCACCGACCACTGCACAGTGTCAGCAGCAGCACCGACCACTGCACAGTGTCAGCAGCAGCACCGACCACTTCTCAGTGCCAGCAGCAGCACCGACCACTGCACAGTGTCAGCAACAGCACCGACCACTGCACAGTGTCAGCAGCAGCACCGACCACTGCACAGTGCTGGCAGCAGCACCGACCACTGCACAGTGCCAGCAGCAGCACCGACCACTGCACAGTGCTGGCAGCAGCACCGACCACTGCACAGTGCCAGCAGCAGCACCGACCACTGCACAGTGCCAGCAGCAGCACCGACCACTGCACAGTGCCAGCAGCAGCACCGACCACTGCACAGTGCTGGCAGCAGCACCGACCACTGCACAATGCCAGCAGCAGCACCGACAACTGCACAGTGCTGGCAGCAGCACCGACCACTGCACAGTGCCAGCAGCACCGACCACTGCACAGTGCCAGCAGCACCGACCACTGCACAGTGCCAGCAGCACCGACCACTGCACAGTGCCAGCAGCACTGCAGTGTGTCAATATCACTCGAGAATAATCCGTGCTTCCTGTGCTTCGATTGGTCCAGTGAGGCGAGTGCTCCTGGCTGCCATTGGCTAACAGCCTCGTAAGTTCCCTAATCTCGCGTGCCCTTTGCTTCCCAACCTCGCCGGGGCGCGTTTCTCTTCGATTTTCTCAATGATCTCGCTTCTCATGCTCATACTAATTTGTCATGAACGACTCTAAGCCCCTCAATGTTGTTTTAAGGTTTAATTTTAGGACACTTTTTTCTGCGGGGCACATCGCCAAAATATCAAATTTCGGGCATAAAAATGCTTCTGAAGTTTTTCTTTGTTTCCATTTCAAAAGTTGAAGCATTGATTTGATTTTTCGTATTTTCACGGATGAACGAGAATGTTTGTTGAATAAATAAGTGTTCGGGCTACAGGCGTCCGATAATTTTCTTTGTGTAAAGATTCTGTGACGCTTGCCAAAATGATCGTTTGTCCACACATTTTATGACTTCTTCACTCCAATTACTGAGTGGTCATCAAGTTTGACTGCTTAGAGTTACATTGTAAATATCGAGGGTCGCACGACTTGTAAATTAGATTTGCATAAAAAGCCTTGAAAAATAACAACTTCTGGATTCAAGCAAGAATAAAACTGATGCGTGTTTCAATCTGTTATGAATCATGCTTTTACGAACACTTATGATGACAAACTCATGCGATGTTCTAGACGACATTTTGCAAGTTATCTTGGTGTTAGTGACGGATGTGTTTACGCTGCGTGCATGAATTATTTTTGCTTCAAGAGCGCAAGTAAACACAAGTGTTCCGATCGAAGAACCCACCATAAACCGTGTGCTGCAGTGATAGTGCTTGAATTTATTGAAAGCATTGTTTCTGGTGCCTTTATCACGGTGATCGCTTTTGCTATTGGTTTATTGATAAAGATAAAGTTCGCAAAAGGATGAAATTGGTTAAAAGAAAGAACGCCTATTGGTGGCGGTAGAGAAGCACTTGACCAATGGCGGCCCTGCCGTGAAAGAGGCAAGTCAGTCTCTCATTGGATCAATAGATGCAACCCTCGGCTTCTTACCCTCGCACCTTCCCTCGCCCTCTACCCCTCTCTTCTCATTTCTTCTTTAGAAGTTCTTCTATATTTAAACTTGACTCATTCTTGCCAATTTTCCGCGACTTCCACGAGGATTCGTCGAATTTGTTTTATAAAATTCCCCGCTGGAAGTCTTTCATCCTTATTTCAAATTTCTACGGGCTAAATTTTGGAGTTTCCGTTCAGTTTCCTATGAATTCCAAATTTTTCTTGTCAAATGGAATTTTTTCCCTTTTCTGTTATATTACATTTTGATATTTCGTTTGAGAGAAATAAAAAATCGTTTCTTCTTTACTCACATACGAGTTTTTCATTCTCAATATAAATTGGAAAAACACGTCACGATGTTATAATCATGACTCACCTTCTGTTTAAAGAAACTGTTTTCTCATTTTGTATCAAACGTTTTCACATTTTTCATGCACTAAACGTATAATTTATTTATTTTAGTTTCTATATTACGCTCTACTTCTAGAATTATAGCGCTCCTTTAGTCGACATTTCTACTACGATTTTTTTAGCATGAAGTATTTCCATAACGTCTTTCATAGCTGCTCTCGTGAACGTTGAGCTGCTTCGTCACAGTGAAATTTTGCTTGCATAAAGTAAATTTAACTGAGGGGTTAGTAGTAGTTGAATGGAAGATCTGTACAATTTTACTCATTAAACACTGACATCAACTCAACAATGGCCTTATGGTTACATTAAAACAAAATGACTCGATATTATTGCATTCCTAAAATAACGGTAAAAATATAGTACGGAGCATTCTTAGTGAACCGAACTTTCGCTAAATCATTCAAAAACAAAATAAAAGTTTTCAAAGAATGGTCGAAGAATATCAAACCAAACGCCTGAAACAAAATGAGTTGGATTTCAAGAAGATGGTTACACTTGAAGAATCTTTATCATTCAACCTGTAACTTATGATATAATTCTCCATGTGTGCACAGACTTAATTGGACATAAACCAATGCGGCTGTAATGTGAGGAGACTTGCATTGACTGGCCAAATTTGTCGTAGACTTGTATTGTTGTCTGAGGTTTTTCGAAGATGTGTATCGTTGTGCTAGTTTGTCACAGATTGGCATTAGTACGCTTGATATGACATAGACTTGCGTTGGTGTACTAGATTTATTGTGTACTTGAATTGAGATGCTAGATTTCTGGTAGACTGTTGTAAATTTATTGCAGATTTGCAAAGGTATGCTTGACTTGTCTGTGATTGGAGTTGGTGTACTGGATTTATTATAGACTTGAATTGGAGTACTAGATTTTTTGTATACTGGTGTCGGTGTAACAGATTTATCAGAGATTTGCCTAGGTATGCTTGACTTGTAGACTGGAGTTGATGTACTAGATTTTTTTTGCCCCTGTCGCACATAGTTGAAAATTTTTTTTATTGTCTGTGTATATAGTAGGCAAGGAAAATTGTTGTTCTTCCAATATCAAATAAACATGTTGTAATTCATGCGTAATACTGAAAACAATTACACTAAAATAATTAAAAATATATAACAAATTATAAAAGTAAATAATGTGGTAACTCTCATGCGGTTCATCACCTGCTAAAAAATAATAATCTATTTTGCTGCAAATTAATATCACAAAAAAAGACTAGAAAGTTGAACTTTAAGGAATGTTACAGAAGTTTTCATATATATAGCTTCAGTTTATATGTACAAATTTACAAAACCTAGCTGAAACGAAAACGTTCTCGCGATAATACATATACAGAGGAGATTTGTAATAATAGAAATGCACACCACGAAACCTGATCATATTCGTGTTGACCGAATGCGTTCTGTGCGCATCATACGTGGTTTAGGTAGGTATGATATGAAAAAAAAATCATTATTGAAATAGCAGAATTGAAAAAGACTTGCAAGTACTCAAAATCTTTTGTAATTTGGTCGGAATTAATGAAGAATTGAAAAAGAGTCGTGAGTACCTGAAAAACATTTCATTTATTTAATTTAGTTGAAATCAATTTAGAAATTTGGCATTTTCAAAGTACCCAACGCACCTAATATGAAAGCTTTAAAATGCTTTGCTAAGGTTGGAAATATTGAACTTCAAATTAAATGAATGTATGGAATGGAGCACCTTAGAATTCACATTCCTTTTTTTGAAATATTTTCTTGGCTTGAACAAATTTTCTGCTGTCAACTTCAACTGTTTTCATGTGCTGCTGAACTAGAGGAAACGAACGACAGAGCTCGCCTTTATGTACAGATAACCTGTGTACATACGATCTAGTGAACGTACAAAATAGCTAAGATTATCTTGAATTATTTTTGGTAAAATATAGATAGTAATTATTGGTATATATACAACAGATGAAAGTCATCACAGATCCAACAACCTCGGAAGGCTGAGTCTATTCAGTGTTAAATATCTAATTGTGGACTGCAAAGCATCCGCACATAACCTTACCTAATATTGCTCTGAAGTCGGACTTTCTGCCTGTAAACAAAATATTGGAGCTACTTGCAAATTATAAACAAATACTAGATGTAAACGTCACATTTCCGTTGGTTCGTTGGTGATGTTTGAATTGTGTTTTCTCTCAAGAAAACTAACGCATTCTCAAAATACCTAAGAATTCAGTAACTTAGAGTTGACAAATAATTTCATGATAACATCAGTAACACGTTGAAATGCCCCAAACTACATAATTCAGTGTAATGTACTGCTCATTCCTGTGAAAAAATACTTTTATGAATATAACCCATGTCTAACCACTTGTCAGAGATTGTCAGGGAGTTTTTCGTAGAATTATGTGAAGAAACACCGATCGAGCAGTTCTTATTGAGTTCATACAAGTAAGGAGGTGAATGAATCGCACTCATGACTCATTAGCTTTCCATGTTGAGTGAGTATTTGTGGGCGAGTTGACCCACCACTCATCCAGTCAGTGTGGCTCTTCCACCAAGCCTGTGACACCGACAGCTCCTCCGTGCTGCTGGAAAGTGGAAGGCCAGTCCGGCAACCCGGACTGTAAACCAGACGTCAGGCCTGGAACGGAGGGAGGCGGCGCCCCTGATAAGGAGGAGCTGGAAGCATTAGACGACCCCGTGGGGGGCGAGGAGTGGTGATGGTCTCGACTAGTAGGTTGGCTTGTAGGACTTGATGAACACCAGTTTGAGTTGATGCCCAGAAGACTTTGTCATGCGTAGTGCGGGTACGCCGAGGAGATGTGCGAGGTCATGTGGCTGGGGTGGTGCGTCATCGTGTGCCCTGAGGCGGCCGCGATGTTCGTGTAAAGGTTCGCGCTGGGGTTGCTCCAGTATGACGTGGGGGATGGGAATATGGTCGCTGCTGAAAGTAAACCAGGGCAACGGTAAGTTTTTTTTTTCTTTGCGGTAAACGGGTGACCGCGATCATGTAAACAAGGATACATTTCGTTTAAGATAAACATAATTGTAATGGCATATCTTGCGCTTTGATGGAAAAAATACCTGGAAAGATATTAGGTAGCTGTCAATCACATCTACATCACCAATATCCAAGGATAATCTTTTGGTCGTTGAAGAGTCACGGATACCAAGAGACCTAACTATTCCTCTTTTAATTCCAGTAACTGAATAAATAAATTCCCGTCGTTAGGATTTTTAAAGCAAAAGCTCCTCATACTTACAATATCCAGCAGCGGAAGAAGGTATGGAGGTGTGAGAGCTCATGAAGTTGAGTTTGGTGGTGGGATGGTAGGACGTCATGAACAAGTCGCTCTGATATTTGTACGCCGTGGGGTCTGTGCCGGCTGGCTGTGTGGCCGCTGCCAAGCCTTGGAAGTCGAACTTGTACGCGTACCTCTTGCCGTGCACTTTGGTCATGATGTTCTTGTCATAGTAATATCTGTCAAAAAATGACGAAATTTCAGCAAGTGACCGGTATTTTGTTAAACAAGCTTTTACACACGGTTGGGACTGTTGAAAGTAAGCACCTTTTGCTTAATAACCGTGGGCTGAATGTGCTTCGTTCAAAAATACAAAAATTTAAAATTTTCACATGACCACCAAGATCTCCTGATATTACGCGTCTAGATTTCTATTTCTGTAGACATTTGAAGAGCTTGGAGTGCAAAACACCCATTCATTCCGGAAAATACCTCTTCCGTAAAATCTTTGAAACCTTCGTACGGATTGATGAAAGTTCTGCTGTCTTCGATCGCGTCCTCCAACCATTGCACCGGCATTTGAATGCTGGCATCGTAAAAGATGGGCGTCATGTAAAAAATCTTTTGAAAATAACTATCGTAACTTAAAAATCTGGATTTTTGCTCATAATAATTAAGGCTATTATTCTCTTTCTTATGTTCGTAATAAAAATGTTTTCCTAATTTATACATTTCATTTCCCACCAATTTCAATGTACGAATTTTTCTCCAATACGTCTCACATTTTAAGTCCTTGTCAGGCATTAACGAAACAATTGTGACTACATGGTTATTGAATTAAAATTGTTCATTTCAACAGTCCTAACCTTATGTTAAAGTTTATTCAAGTTTCAGTCATCCTGTATATCTCATAAAATTCAAAAAAGTCTACTAACCAGAACGATTTTTGAAAAAACTGTTTTTTCATGTATCTTAATTGTATAATAAATTATCAAAATTCTAAGTGGAATTAAAATATTTTGAACTTCCACGCAACAAACATGAACGCCAACGAAATATCGTCGCAGATTTAGAAGTAATCATTTTACCAATCGAAAGTGGTCAAATCTAAGCAAAATAGAAGAAATTAAAGCATAACGCGGTAAAAGAAATTAGCACCCATCGCAAAAACTTATATTAAATTGAAAAATTATTTCAGGCAAAATCAGAGCGAAAAATAAAACACTATCTTAATGTGAAAGCCACTTAGTAGGACGATAGCAGACTAGATGGCTTGATTCAAAAGTTGACCACTAAGTAAGGGCGTGACAAGCTCAATGGCTTGAAGGGAAAATCCACAGAACTACACCTTTTTCACTTCAAATTAATCCAAGACAAGCTCAAATTAATCCAAGTCAAGTTTAAATTAATCCAAGTCAAATTCAAATTAATCCAACCCTCAGTTGAGTTAAAAATCGACAATCATTTGTTAATTTGAGTTTTTTTTTGTGTTTAATATGCATCTATTGGATGTGTTGAGCAATAAAGATTTCGATGATTTATTTAAACTCATATTTATATACGTGAAATAACACTTATCACATCTATGAAATCATATACATGCAAATAAAAAAGATTATCATTGGACGATATGTAGATTTAATCTTTAAAAGAAATATACAAATGCGATTCACTGAGTACGAATGTATGATTCCGTTTGATTACAATTTATGCTTGGTATATACCAATATACATTACCACCCAGGTACATTCCTGCATTAGCAATAAAAATGTTACCATCCATTCTAATTCCGTGTTAGTCAATGTGAACAAATGTAGGATCCACTTACAATACACAATAATAATACAAGAAACAATGTTTCTAACTTAATACTGATTTTATTTGTGTGTGTTTACAGTTCAATATATAAGACTTTTAAGATTTAAATTACTTTTATAATAATCATTTAATGAATATTTGTATCTTGAAAATATTATATATTGAATTGCGAACACACACAAATAAATCAGTATTAAGTTAGAAACACTGTTTCTAACTAATCAAGTATTGTTTGTTAGGAACATTGTCTTGCTCATCACATCCAATAAATACATATTTAAAGCAAAAAAAGCTGAAATTAACAAGTGATTATGTCAATTTTTAACTCAACTTAGGATTGGATTAAATTGAACTTAAACTTGACTTGGGGTTAATTTGAACTTGACTTGGATTAATATGAACTCCACTTGGATTAATTTGAACTCGACTTGGATTAATTTGAACTCGACTTGGATTAATTTGAACTCGACTTGGATTAATTTGAACTCGACTTGGATTAATTTGAACTCGACTTGGATTAATTTGAACTCGACTTGGATTAATTTGAACTCGACTTGGATTAATTTGAACTCGACTTGGATTAATTTGAACTCGACTTGGATTAATTTGAACTCGACTTGGATTAATTTGAACTCGACTTGGATTAATTTGAACTCGACTTGGATTAATTTGAACTCGACTTGGATTAATTTGAACTCGACTTGGAATAATTTGAACTCGACTTGGATTAATTTGAACTCGACTTGGATTAATTTGAACTCGACTTGGATTAAATTGAACTCGACTTGGATTAATTCCAAGGGAAAAGGTGTAGACAGTGACACTCGATTGCTCATCATAAAAGTTATCCATACAGTAGGACCATAACAAACACCATGTTTTGATGTGTAAGCTTCAAAGTAGGCTTTTTCAAAGTAGTACTTAGGGACTCAATATGCAAGGTAGCCCCGAAGCAGATTTAAAATAAACTCGGTGGCTTCATGTGAGAGTTGTTCCCAAAGTAAGACCAAAACGAACTTGGTAGCGTCGTATGAGAGTTAGCCACAAAGAAGAAGAACCATAACGAACTCGGCTACATATGATGCCACAAAATATGATCACACCAAATTCGGTATATTAGTATATTAAAAAGAATGTCAGTAAGAAAGCAAAATTGCAACAATGCCGACGAGGATGAGCATCTCACCTGAGGGCCCTGGAGAGCTTGTCGTAGTTCATGTTGGGTTTGGACTTGCGCTCCCCCCACCGCCGCGCCACCTCGTCTGGGTCTGTGAGCTTGAACTCTCCGTTCGTGCCTTCCCAGGTGATGCAGTTAGCGTTGGTCGAGTCCGACAGCAGCTCAAGCAGGAACTGCCACAGCTGAATCTGACCCGAGCCTGGAGTAGCATGGAAGCTTATTATACAATGCAATTAAATATCCCTCCTAAACACGACTTTCTAAAATTCACAGCAGGTTTTGAAATAATTGGTGTCATCCTAGAAGTACAGCTGGCAGTGTAATTTTCCAAAGTCGAATTAAAAGAACTTTTCTAAAGCGATGTAAATTGCTCGGTTGTCCGGTCCACTGTCACAGATTTTTGTCGTATTAACAATGCTCTGGACTTCCACATTATTGAATCTTTGTCATAGACGGTCTTCTCACCCACTGTCGTACGTTCACTCTAAAGCCCATAAAATGTGTTTCTGGATTTATGAAACGTCAACTATATGACAAAGTTACTTGAAATGACGGCAAAGAATGATATATTTGCGGAATATGAAGAAAATTTGCTATCTGAAATACACTGAAATACTATTTTTTCACTGCACAGCATCAACCCAGTCTTTCAGTTTCTGACCCTTTCGGTCGTACGGTTCAGCTGTCTCGAAACAATGAGACAGTGATTAATTAGACCAACGACTATATTTCTCATCAAAAGAATAAGCGTTGTTGAAGAATTGTAATCAATGTGATTGAGTAGTGTTTTCAAAAATATAATTAAATACTCATTTCAAAAAATTAGAGCGTATAATACTGTATTTGTGTTTCTTAGAGGTTATTAAGCGCGAGTAGCGGTAGACAAGCTACTGGAACACGGTTGGGGCAAAAAATTCCTCAAATATTTTACACGCTATAATTGCTAGCGAAATGCTAGTACCTAACGACCTTGCTCCAAACAAGAAACCGGATGCGAAATTTCAATGAGAAGAAACGTCTTTCTCTTCCACATAATTGACGAATATAAAATAAATTACGTATACATTAAGAGGAAGAATAAATTTCGTTTAGTACATAACAAAATTCCGCTCTTCTTTTGAAGAGCGAATGGCTTAGGTCGCGTAAGGAGTTGTTAATTATTACGGTCATACCTGAGCTGGCCAGTCGGCTGCTGGTCGGCCCGAACATCTGGTACGGGTCTGCAAGAAGAGAAGCTTCCATTAATTATTCATGTCTGTTAGTTGATAAAACATTCTCACAGGTGATGCACTTCAAATAAATGAGTCTGAGTCCAACCAAACTTGTCAAAACGACGACCATTTGGTTTACATTTATGAAATGAGTTCCTCATTACAATCTCATTGGCACTATTGGTTAACATCGCATAAACTGTAGGTAACTTCTTTCAACAAAAGTTACAGCCGAATAAAAGTAACTTTAGAGAGATAGGGTTAAAATTTTTTTGCTCGTTTGATTACGCAGAACCCGTCTTTCTTATGTTTAAGCACTCATAGAAATAGAAGCCAAAATTTAGGAAATAATTTACTAAAGCAGGACAATTACTTCGTCAAAGTCAGTAGATTACAATTAGATTTCAGCTTGTTACATACACATCCACCATTCTATTCCAGCACAAACTGACTCGTGCATGCCTACAAATTAGTTCTAGAAATATTTGGTGGGATCATTTCAATTACATGTGTTTATTATATGCTATGAAAGCGTAGTATGATAATATGATGCAGTAGTATAACATGTGTCGAAAATATCTAAAAAAATACAAGGTAAGGTTGTACAACTTGCACATGAAAAAAATTTCATTAAAAAAAATCAAATCTCAAGATAAACAAAAAACAGCAAGTTTTGAATACGCTTAAATACGCTGCATTCGATCAGCAGTTATCGGAGCGTATAGCCGTTATTCACTTAACCCTTCAACGCGTCAGAGGCTCATACATTATTTTTCCCGGAGATAACCTTGATATAATATATTTCTTGTTGAATTTTTCTCCTACTACTTTCTTCAATGTTCACTGACAAGTGGCTGTTACTTCATTCTGATGTCGGCAACAACCTGATGCCAGTGCCGGCCGAATGACGAAGTTGCAATAAGGTAATATGAGTACTGAATGCAAAAATAAAGGAGATAATTTATTGGGTTGAAACACCATGCTACACTAAATAAAATACAAAAGATCTATCAACATTTATGTGTGCAAAATGAAAGAGGAAATTCTTTTCTCGCGTCCATTTTGTTGAATAAGGCACGGTTTTAACGAACTTTTCAGTATAGAGGATTTCAGCAAAAGGAAAGCAGAAATGGATTTTCAATGTCATTTTGCATAAAAATGCTACCCTACAATAACACTCCGCCATCTATTCCCATAGATAATAGCACAACCATGAAAGAATCATTTGAAAATCTGAAAGCAATTCTATCAAGCTCACAGTGTGATGACAATAACCGGCACATTTGTGCAGGTTTCAAGGTTGTGGCCATGCTCACAGAGCTCCAACTTGGCTGTACTAAATTTTGCTGCTTCCTGTCCCTGTGGAACTGCAGAGCAAGAAGTGAACGTTGCTTACGCAAGGATTGGCTGATCCGAGATGAAATTGAGCGTGGAAAATAAATCATGCACAAACCGCTGGTGAAAAGTGATAGAATTCATTTACCACCTTTGCATATTAAACTAGCATTGTTTAAGCAATTTGTGAAAGCCGTGGACAAGTATTCTCCAGCATTTGCATATCTTGCAGAGAAATTCCCTTCCGTGTAAGTCACGCTAAAATTCAAGAATAGATCTCTTCATATGTCTCTAAATTCGAAAAACTGTTCTTAATGAAACTTTTATCACACATCTCGCAAGAAAAGAGAAGCTTGCCTTTGAGTCATTCAAGAAAGTTTGAGATAACTTCCTGGGGAAACATCGTTCAGAAGACTACGTGCAAGTTGTATAGGACCTGCTAAGTCATTATCATGATTTGAGATGTAACATGTCTCTCAATGGGATCCACTCTCATTTTGATTATTTTGCGGAAAATTTGGGTGATGTGAGTGACGAACATGGCCAGAGATTCCATCAGAATATTTCAGTGATGGAGCGACGATTCAAAGGAAATTGGTACTCTTTCACGTTCGCAGACTGCCGCTGAAATATGAAAAGAGAAGATCACACTCCTCACAAGAGGCTTAGAAGGGCAAATCTTGTTCAAGGTGACAAGTGTGTTAATCAAATACCAATACCACAATTCAAACCACAATTCATACCAATTAAGATGTGTGGTTCGTGGCACATAGAAATGGGGACATTTTGGGAAATGGTCCCAATGTGGAACAGAATGAGAATGGGGACCTTTTATTCACTCCGAAATAGGTTTTACATAATATATACTTTTTTAACCTGAAATTTGGCACAAATTATTAAAAATTAATTTTTCCTAAAATGCTGATCCAGTATTTCAACCGGGGTTAGTTGCTGATTCATTAAACATCTTACGCTAATTTATTAGGCTGTGTAATAAATACGTGCGTTTTCTTGAAAATACCTATTCACGTACGAATAATAGATTTATTGAGCGAATTTTTCTAAGGTTTACATCATCCCGTGGAATGCGAAATGATAGAAAATTTCTCTGGTTATGTTACTCAATTGGTAACTAGGCCCAAATATCATGATGCAACCACTTGTTCAAATGGAGCATTTCTTTACTAGAAGCAGCATCTAACAATTTACTCCCTTCTCCCTCTTTGCGCCTCGGCCGTGTTACTATCATTCCACGTAACTTTTTCGTAGCTAGTATTTGGCTAACAGAGGTTTGCATTCCAAATTTACTCTAAAGTTTACTTTGATAAATCGAAGAAATTTATTTTCTATTGTCTGTTATCATTGCGTACACATTTGCGTACGCTAAAGAAAGAATAATCTTCTCAAGATATAACACCAAAGCCTTCTTGACAACATTTTCAGCTTCAGGAACCGAACTGTAAGAAGAGCACACCATTCTTTGACGCGCGTTTCTGGGAGAAGAATGAATATTTTTTGAGGTTTTGTCTTGGGTTACAATGGAGGACAGGATTTTGGTGCCACTTTCTGCATCAAATTCAGCGTAAAATGGGCTCTTGTATTCACGGCGATCAGGCTTCGCAAGAAATGGCGTGGATATTGAAGGCACCGCTGCAAAATATGGCCCCAAAATCCTGGAAATGTTTCCCCCATGGAAGACGTCTGTCACTAAAGACTTACGGCGCCCACATTTGGCGCAGGGAACATTCTGGCAAAAGGAAACCTTGCATCAAGGTGTGTATTATTCACAAAGTCTGCGGATATTGAAAGCCCTCTGAGTAGTTTACGACTTTGTCACAACTTAGTCTCATAAATTCGAAGAAATGATCTCCTCTAAAGAAAAATGAAGCGTATATCATTAAGGGACGATATCATCGAAGTAAGTAGGTCAACCGATGATTGGAGAAATAAGTTTATTTATTCGAAGGCTTTTTAGTTTGCACATTCAAAATATACAGGGTCTTTCAGAAAATTGACTTCCATGTTTAAATCCTAATAATATATGATAAAAGTAACATAATATTTTGAAATTTTTACAGTTTATTTAGCAGACCAAGAGAACAAAAGTTTTACTTGAAATTACCGCATTCAATTAACCATGATGATGGCTTCTACATACTTTCTAAAGCTAGACATGACGCAGAAAACTTTTGTCGTTAACAACGAATCCAGGACTTTTGGGGTAAGAATTGAACTTGGAATTACTAGAAAGAACCACCCAAATTCTAATGCTAGCGAAAAATTGTCTGAATATTTTGTAATCGCTCCCTATAACAGTCGCGTTTTTGTTAATAGCTAAACTGATTTTCGGCTCTTAACCTAAGGAGGAAGGAGAGAAATGCAAGTCCATCGATAACGACGATTTCTCCTACACTTTTGGCCACCAGTCTTCTTCTTTAGCCGATCACCAGAGGAGCTGGTTGCTCTGACAAACATCGCGCAGAAAAGGGATTGAACCCGGGACTGTCTCACCTAGAGCGTGTTACCCAGACTTTGCGTCTGAAGGTGGAGGAGTACTTTATTTCAAGTACAAGCATATAAAAGACAGTTGCAGCTCACAAAACTGCCCACACGTAAAGCCTGACTTACAAAAATGTTTCTTCGAAAGCATTTAAAATCAGAAATTTTTTATTCATTTTCGATTTAGTTCTGGAACATATCGGTCTTACGCAGTGGGGATAAATCAGGATCACCAAAATACTAGAACAGCATATATGCTCAGGACCCTCACACGAATGTTCTATGGGTCAAACATAAGTACAAAATATTCAATAAGATTTACAGAATAAATGTTCAATTTTATGACACTTTTCCTTCATCATCTTTATTCACGAACTTTTCCAGTTTACATGTACCGGCCGCATTTATTTGGGTACTTTCGGCCCATGAGAAAACTCCATATATTATTTCCTCAAGAGCTCTAGCAGTTCACCGTTCTGTTGCTTAACTGGTTCTTAATTGTTAAACCACATACACAACGATTTTCCTCCATATCAATAAAAGTCAATTTCATGAAGAAAATTTAAAGAAAATGAGTTGTCTTATTTCCAGCCCATAGAGTTTTTATGCCCTGACGAGTCTTACAGATTAGATTATAAGATTATAAGTTAGTTTACGCCTCCCTAACCGCTGCAAAAATAGAGCGTATCGAAGAGAGGAAGGAGGAAGGCACCATTTAGTATGGAGATAAGAAAATGAGTAATCTATGCAGAAAGGGCATAGAAACAGTAAGATGGGGAAAGAAGTTCATGAAATAAGATAAAAGTTGAAGAAGAAAAGTCAGAGGTGCTGAAAAACAGGACAGCATTGAACCGTAAAAAGGCGGTCTTTAACATAACAAAAAAAAAATTTATTTCAACAAAAAGAAGGCCTACCTAACTCTCAGCTCGGGCCCTCACATTTTTCCCCTGGGAGCGCTAATTCCCATAGATACAATGGTTGTATCCCCCTGAGGGGTGACGAGTCTTACAAAAGAAATAGCATTGAAAGGAGTTAGTTCCAGAGTATTTCTGTTTCTTATTCTGTATTTTAGTGCCACTGTTAATGAGAGGAAGTTCATCAGAAACTATGCCAGTAAAATCGCTTGTCACGCCAACTGCGCTTACGCGGTTACTACGGTCTGCTTGGTTAGGTTTGCAAAAGCCCTATTGAAAACAGACTTTACTACTGGAATACATTTGTAAACTTTCTAATAAGTGTGGAAAATACCATTGCACGGCAACATGTTACCATGTAAGCTAAAATTCATTCGGTAAAGATAGTAAAATAGTTCAAATATCATTCGTTTATACCCGTACTAGAATGAGCAATTCACCTAGCGGTGCACATATATACCAATACACATTCGATGCATTAATTCCTATGAATATCTGACACTTTCACTTCGAAACTAATGGAGAATTTATAGAGAGATGCCAGCCAGCAAGCACACCGACTTCTGAACACGCAGAGAACCCTTGCGCTAACTCCCCCAGATCCCATAAAAATGTAAAACAGCCCTTCAAGTGTAGGCTTAAAAACAAGTTATCGTGGTTGTGTTTGAAATTCGTCTTCACTCGCGGCCCACCAGCCCGAGGCTTCGGTCTTAGTCAAACAACTCCGCAGAGCGAGCTTCAAAGATGGCCCTTCTGGGCGACGCCACTTCTCTCGCATGGCTGAACCTGCGGCGCTGCTCATGCGGAGACATGAGGTCTTTCAAAAATGCCCTGGCGCAGCGCACTCCAGCCGCTGCATTATTGTCATGTCGTGCCGCCGTAACCCATGCATTTTCTATTTGAAAATTTTCGTTACCCTGACCCTGGAAAGTTTTACGGCTAATTGGCGTTGTGGACCGAAGAATTTGTGAAATCGTTTTAGGGTAAGTAATTTTTTTTTAAATGAATTGTTGTAAGCTTGTTTGCTTTGAATTGTATGGTTAGGTGTCTGTTTAGGGTCTTCAAGCTGTAGAATGTGCAAATTAACTAGGTACAACTAGGTACACGATGTGTCTGTGGCTTATAACATCTAACTACATGATGATTCGTTCCTCATGTCCCCTAGTTTTCTTTGATAATGAAATTTTAGAAGAGTTGGATTATGACATGAATTGTTCATGACTGCATTATTCAAGTCATGAATTTTAAAATTCAACCTTATTTTGAAGCTTGTTGACTTAGAACATTTGAGTTAACGAGGGCTCCCGAAAATGAAAATTTAATTTTGACAAGGCCTACTGCGGTAGTACACTTCAACTTTATGATGTGCTTGATATCATATTCAGTTTTCTGATACATTATAAAATCCAAACATTATTAAAATAATTTGCCGTAGGTATATGGAAAAGGAAAGTTTTACTAAAACATTCGCATGAACTTTGTTATCCAAGCACTTCTTTTTCAAGTTAACAATTGTTCTTGATGAACCTCTATCTCCAAAAACAAAATTCCAAAAAATTCCTAATTTCCTATGAGCACAGCACAGAAAAGGCTAAGAAGAAGTACTTTCTATACCTCATTTGAGTCTTTGGCTTCCAGACTCAATCTAAGTTATGAAGGAAGTGGCAAGTCTAATACTTTAGAGCACAGGGTCTCATTTTGAGGGCCTCGGAAGTTTTATTATCTCGAGCAACTGGAAGGGAAAATGGCGGAGACGATAAGAGACTTCGGTGGCCTCGAGGGCCACCTGAAAACATCAGTCTTGAAACTTTGATGTTTGTTTTCTTGGGAATTTCAAAGGAGTTCTCAAAATGCAGAAAGAAAAGACAAGAACTTGACTTTTGGTTAGACCGGGAGAGAAGAGAGGTGAAGGAACGATTTTTTTTAACAGATCGTAGAATAAATAGGAGACAGGGTAAAGGAAATTGTAGATAAAGACGCAAAGTTTCTGCGATTCAATAACTCATTATTTCTGTTTTTCAGTAATTAAGAACGTAGTTCAGTTGAAATTTTCTAGAAAATTCAGAGCAAGCTTGAAGAAGTACTCTCACTTTATCGGAAACCAGATTCCGAGTAAACGAAATTCTTCCTGTCTAAAATGCACATTGATATCAACACGAGTCTCAAATGCGTAGATGTTTGCAATTTGTCACGAGCTAGTATAATGTAAACAGGACAGCAAAGCTATTTTTTAGGAAAATTGAAAATAATTTTTTTGCGATTTTGCCTCCTCGCTGTGGCTGTAATGTCGCTTCAAGTTTCTGTTCTGATCTGAGCTTCGAAACGGTGTAGTCGCTGCCACTATTGCCTTGTTAAATGAACATCTCCTAAATGCGAACACACGAATGTGACACCAAAATCATACCATCTCTCTTCCTAACTTGGAGAAAAATTCAGTCATGAGTTAAAAATTCACGCTTAGTCAAATTTAAACATAGTTACTGATGAAGAATTACTTTCTCTGCAAAATAAATTAAATTTTAAGTATCAAGTAAATCGAATCAAACGTGTTTATAAAATACATATTTAACTGATTCCACGCATTCTGGTGTACCTCAGTGGAAGTAAGAAACATTGCTCGTATAATGAAATGAATGGAACGAAACACCGGAAGTAACGCTCACAATTTTAAATTTCTTCTCACAGCGCAGGGGAACATTTTATTCTATTGAACCTTTGTATCTCATTACGGAAAATTTGAATTACTTTCACATTCCTTCGAATTAGCTTCTTTTTGCGTTCTGTGCACCAGGAAAGGAAATGGCTTTTGAAGAAAAAATTGATCTAATGCATTGGTTCCACGAAACATAAATTACAAAAAAAACTGTGTGAGCGAACAAAGAAGAACAGTAAACTGTTCTTTTCGATATCAAGCCGACTAGTATATCAATATGCACCGACGAGTTTTCTGCCCTTTGAATTTTTAGATTGCATTGTTTCAAATTTCTGCCCGACTCATAGTTATGGATTTGAAATATGAGCAGTATATTAGCTAGTTTAATGTTCCCATTGTTAAGATGTTCTCACGCAGGACACTGAAAGGACGACTTAGCATGTTCAAAATAAACAGTGGAATCTATGCACAAAATGTGTTCCCCCACAAGGTGACGTGCGCATAAAAAGAGCAAGTTAAGAAAAGTAAGGATGAAATGACGAGGTGGAAACAGCGAAGAAAGTTATGAAACAAGAAAAAGAAAAGGGGTCACATAAAACCGAAAGGAAGACAATTTCGACTAAACAGACTTCAGCAATTTCTTAACTTCAACGGAATTGAGTCATGAGCACCGTAACCATTTAAATTTATCCTGTACATTCTATCACCACAAAGTAGGCCACACACCGAACTAAACACAGATGCCAGTCTCACCTGAGCTCTTTGTGGGACTAGTGGATTAGAAGAACGTTAACACGTTTTCCGCGTATTGGGCCACATGTGCATCAACAAGTGAATTGATCATTCACGTACCGGGATAAATGAATGATATTTAATCTATTTCGGGACCGTTTTTAAAGCTAATATCATACTAGGTGAATTATTATCGTCCAATTATATTTATCATGCTTCTCCGGAAGGATAAAAATATATTCGAGCATTAAAGTCGATTACCCTATTTTACCAATTACAAACTAACCGTTTACAACCGCGGAAACACGGTGAACTTGTTCGATCAAAAAGGTGAAGCGTATATTATTATCACAAAAAGCTCAAGAGATTACTTCTGAGAATAGTAATCATTAACTCGATAATGCCTTGTTTACTTCAACCATACACAAGAATTCCTGTAAGCAGCGTCAATTTTACACAGAAGGCTGGCTTTCGTTGCTGATTTGACTCAACAAATACATTCTGAACCCACGGTGCCAAACGATTTGTGCCTGTGGAAACACGACAACCACAAATAAATTCTTAGACGTCTCCACGGAAAGATTCTGTGAAGGTACATTATTTTTCTGCCAGAATGATCAAAGAAAATATTAAGAGGGAACGTATTGGAGAGTTCACGACTTTTTAGTTCACAAAATTTTATGGTGAAATTATGTTGAAAAGCATTGGACGAAAACGCTGCCAAAACCCTGAAAAGTAAGGCCAGTGAAGACTGGCTTGCAATTAAACGCGTCTGCGCACTAACCATACGCTTCAGATCGGTTCGTCTTAATAATTAGCGATTCTTATGTTCTCTATTGCTAGTATACTCATGCAGAATGCATTAATGGCATTCGAATTTTCTTCTTTCAGCTTTTCCTTACTTTTTACGGATAGTCAGACGAGAATTAAGAATGCTTTGCATCATATGACAAAATTAACCTTAAAATCTTGGTCAAGTTCATACCTGAGACTCAAATAGAAGCTGGCAATAAACGCTAAGATCAAAGTCATGAGCTAGTTTTAATGAAGGGCTTAAGTTTGGCTTTAATTTAGGGTTTTAAGTGAACGTAAAGATTGAAACCAAGCTCACAGGTAAAGTTAGAAGTAACGTCAAAATAGTGATAGCAGGCTTTAATGTAGGGTTTCAATCTTCACGTTCACTTAAAACTCTAAATTAAAGCCAAACTTAAGCCCTTCATTAAAACTAAATAATGACTTTGATCTTAGCGTTTATTGCCAGCTTCTATTTGAGTCTCAAGTCCAAACTTGACCAAGATTTTAGGGTTAATTATGTCATATGATCCAAAGCATTCTTAATGCTTGTCTGACTTTCCCTAAAAAGTAAGGATAAAGCTGGAAGAAGAAAATTGGAATATAACACGGTTCCAATCACTGTAAAATTTAAACAAATGTTCATATCATATTCACTTTGGTCATTTATTTTGGTAAATCTGAAGGAGATGACAGTTGTCGATTTTGTAAATTTCGATGCCTTAGCATAGTTAATTAGATCGAAATAAACAAGTTTTCTTCTATGCACTTTTTGTCTCAAATGAGTATTTTATTAGTTATAGCGGTAAATGACTTAGCGCAACTCCAGTCTTTGAAGCGGCAAGAAATTCTTTGATCGAGTTGTATGGCAACACTGCAATGGCGTCTCGCTTCCAGCGCTCTGTCTTGAAAGACGAAACCAAACCTACCGCTATACCTCGTTAAATACTCATTTGACGAAAAAAGTGTATAGAATAAAAGTTGTTTATTTCGATGTTATTACCATGTTTCAAGCAACAAAAATTCGAAAATCGATGAGTAGCTGTTTTTTCGAGCGCATTCGTCATCAATGACGAAACTAAACATACCGCTATAAATCGTAAAATACTCATTTGAGACGAAAAAAGAATAGAAGAAAACTTGTTTGTTTTGATTCAAATAATTAGGTTCAGGCACCAAAAAGTGGAAAATCGACAACTGTCATCTCCTTCAGATTTACCTTTATTTTCCAATAGAATGATTACATACTAAAATTGAAGATATAAGTGATCAAACAATATTGTTAACATGCATTAGTTGATAACACTTCTCAAGAAGAATAAGACAAAGTCGAAAAACAGGCCAACAAGCAAGTTCACAGAGTGAGCTGCTTCATACACAAGCTTGGAAAGTTGCAATTATAAACATAACAGACATTTAACAGAAAAGAGCCTTGCCAGCTAAAGCATAATTACCGATTTCGAAAGAAATAAATTTTAGTTTATTATTCACTGTACCTGTGTTCAAACAGCTGATTCTCCATCCTGATTGAAAATTATAATTTTATTGTCAACTAAAACTTAGCTCCAAAAGCGCAGGTTTTGATCTTCACTTGCATTTCAGAGCACAAGAATGCATCACCGCAGCGGGGCCAGCGCTCTGATCCCGCCAGCAAACACCCCTAGCGCGGGTCGCCGCCTCTTTTCGCGATCTTCATGCTCTCAAAGTGGCTTCAAGCCTCAAGCTTCGCTGAAGATCCTTTCAAGAACCAGGGATTCCTTACAGCCTTGCCTCATGATTTGCATGGTTACTTTCGCCATATGTACACACCCTGAGGGAGAGGAAGAAGTCCCTTTTTCGGCGCTCGTTGGTTCTTTTCGCGTCTCTCACCCGTGAACTGATGCTCGTCCCGGCAAAATCGTCCGGCCATGCGGAAGCGAAGCGAGCCTAACAAAGATTCCGGAGTCTTTGCTCATCACTGTGATTCTCTCAGAAAATATCCAAGACTTGTAAATAAATTTATCACCTGAGGAATGAAGAGGCGCGAATGCAGTTCGTAAAATCTTAATTCCAGACGAGTTCCGTTCTTTTGTTCCTGCTATTTTAGGAGTCTTTAGCTTGAGAAGGAAATGCGTATCTTGGATACGGTGGGGTTTAAAAATACGGGTTTTCAGGTCACGTATTTTATGTGAACTTTTATGTTACTACGATACTGTTCTTAATCTATTTCGGGACCGTTTTTAAAACTAATATCATACTAGGTGAATTATTATCGTCCAATTATATTTATCATGCTTCTCCGGAAGGATAAAAATATATTCGAACAATAAAGTCGATTACCCTATTTTACCAATTACAAACTAACCGTTTACAACCGCGGAAACGCGGTGAACTTGTTCGATAACCAACACAATAGCTGCTTTTTAACGAGAAGAAGGATGCTTTTGGAGACAGCACTTCGAAAGAGAATACTTTTAGGCAATGTAGGGATTCGAGTTCTGTGCTGCATACATTACCTAGAAAACCAGGAAAATTTTCTGAAATGTATATTTCATTTGAATTTATGTCGCTCAGCTCAAGCAATATGTAGAAAAACTAAGATTCTTCTAAAGCAAGAAAGCGTAAAAGAAAGTAGGTGAAAATCCGAATTCTATCTTCAAACATATTATTCGACCTTCAAACATATCGAACATAAGTCCCAACGCAGAGAAACTGAGCAATACATACAAAGTGATTGCTTTTTATAGGGAATTTAAGAAGGGCTATAGTGAAAATGGTTTAAACTGATCAAAAATTCACACTAAGAAGATTAAAGAGAAAAATGCGTTTTATCGTAACTTTACAACATAGAACAAGTTAAAAGCTCCTCTCAGAAAAGCCCACAAAATTTGCAACTTTGTAGGTTTTCACCTCACTTCAATAACACCTGTATCTTAATTTGCGAAGGCTTTTCATCATGGTATTACTTGTATTATTTCTAGCATTTAATTGGAAAAATTAAAAATCTTACCCTTCCTAGAGCTCTTCATTTCATGGTCATGGAGCCTAGCACTCTCTTATGGGTGCGGGAACGTGCGCAGCCGACATGCGGCGATGGTGGCGACACGTGCCAGTTAATGTGGTCTCACTGTACTACCAGTGGATGTGGTCCTACTGTACTACCAGTGGATGTGGTCCTACTGTACTACCAGTGGATGTGGTCCCACTGTATTACCAGTGGATGTGGTCCCACTGTACTACCAGTGGATGTGGTCCCACTGTACTACCAGTGGATGTGGTCCTACTGTACTACCAGTGGATGTGGTCCCACTGTAATACCAGTGGATGTGGTTCAACTGTATTACCAGTGGATGTGGTCCCACTGTACTACCAGTGGATGTGGTCTCACTGTACTACCAGTGGATGTGGTCCAACTGTATTACCAGTGGATGTGGTCCCACTGTACTACCAGTGGATGTGGTCCAACTGTATTACCAGTGGATGTGGTCACACTGTACTACCAGTGGATGTGGTCCCACTGTATTACCAGTGGATGTGGTCCTACTGTACAGCCAGTGGATGTGGTCCAACTGTATTACCAGTGGATGTGGTCCAACTGTACTACCAGTGGATGTGGTCCTACTGTACAGCCAGTGGATGTGGTCCTACTGTACAGCCAGTGGATGTGGTCTCACTGTACTACCAGTGGATGTGGTCCTACTGTACAACCAGTGGATGTGGTCCTACTGTACAGCCAGTGGATGTGGTCCTACTATACAACCAGTGGATGTGGTCCTACTGTACAGCCAGTGGATGTAGTCCGACTGTACCACCAGTGGATGTGGTCCTACTGTACAGCCAGTGGATGTGGTCCTACTGTACAACCAGTGGATGTGGTCCTACTGTACAGCCAGTGGATGTAGTCCGACTGTACCACCAGTGGATGTGGTCCTACTGTAAAACCAGTGGATGTAGTCCGACTGTACTACCAGTGGATGTGGTCCAACTGTACAGTTAGTGGATGTAGTCTCACTGTACTACCAGTGGATGTAGTCCCCCAGTACAACCAGTGGATGTAGTCCGACTGTACTACCAGTGGATGTGGTCCTACTGTATAGCCAGTGGATGTAGTCCCCCTGTACAACCAGTGGATGTAGTCCCCCTGTACAACCAGTGGATGTAGTCCCCCTGTACAACCAGTGGATGTAGTCCCCCTGTACAACCAGTGGATGTAGTCCCACTGCACAACTATACTTCGACTAAAAGTAACCACCATTGCATCCTGTTGTTAGTTATTAGTAATTTGAAAAAAAAAAATTTACAAGTTGTACCAGGTTTGAATGGAAAAGACCATCTGTTTTTAAAACGACTCCTTTAAAGTATCATAGTTGCACCCCACAACCAGTGACTGCAGTCACCCAAAACAAGCAGCTTTTGCCCTAGTTCACACACGACACGGAGCGATGGCATGGACCCAGAAATGACTACTTCAGAGCACGTTGGGTCCTGCTCATATCCTGCTTCATATCTTTCCTGCTCTAGTGTCCGTGCTTGATGATTAGGAAATGGATGAGCTGCACTCTGACAAAATAGTGAATACCATAACCTGAGTAGTGATAGTTACACTCTGACAAAATAATGAATACCATAACCTGAGTAGTGATAGTTACACTCTGACGAAATAATGAATACCATTACCTAACGTGATAACTGCGTTTCCGATTCCCATATAGCGATTCTTAAACACTTTAGTGGTAGAGTAATTGGAGAAAATATTGTTACGCTACATATGCAAAGTTAACTGGAAAACATCCTATGAGAGACCTACGAATACCCGCAGTTGAATGCTAAATATTCTATGTCGCAAAAAACAACGTCCAAAGTTTGAAAAGAAATCATTGGTTACATGACGGCTTATCTAATTAATTAGAAGCATAAATGACGTACGAAGAAGGAAATAAGGCTTGTATCTAACAAAATATGTTTTCCATAGTAATGTAATTATTACTCTAATGCGCGTGACAGAAACTACAAGTTTACCATTCCATGATCACGTCATCGAAATGGCTGTGGTCAAAGTCATTAGTCAACAGTCTTCATTTTTATTTCTCGTATCCCAAAAAAATGAATTTAAATTATTAATGGTTACATATATTTATAATAGATATCCATCGAATGAACCTTAATTTTATAAAAGAAAAAATATTAAAACAAGCATTACAAAAAATTAAAAAAAAAAGCGCCATAGAGTACAGAGCAGAGCTTCGTAAGCTGCAGCTTGACTGTTTACTTGCAGCTCTGCATTCTTGATCAATATTAAAGATTAAAATCAAATTGTTTATCATTTTTTAACTTTTGTTTCAAGTACCACACTGATCACGCTCGCGCGACAAATCAGCAATTGGAACAGAACAAACGAATTCCTCGTTCCCAAAATCGAGTTCCTGTTTGCACAAGTTACCAACATTTTAGTGACATTTTAAGCTGGAAAAGACAGGTTTAACAAGAGAACTTTCGTCACTTCCAAATGTTTGCTCAACTCAATTTGAATTGGTTGCGAAAATTTGACTTCAAACTTCATCAAAGCGTTATTATCAGACTCGTTCTTGGTTTTTCAGAATTAATGAAGCAAGCTATTAGGGAGGGATGAACTTTGATGATGTAAAGACATTTCTTAAACTATTAATAAAAGAGTTCCATCACCTTTTGAACATTTTTCATCATAGGTTCTTTCAATTTCAATGCGCAAAGAGTGAATTAGTGAATCATAGCCGTTCATTCTTTGCTATACTCGAGCTTTTCAGTATCTTGAAATTCTCCATTCAAGACAGATTAGCATTATAAACTAACGCTGCAGAGTGAACCTGAATTTGCATCACATTCATCAACGTTTCCACCACAAAATTGAATCACAAGAACATCTGCTCACACTTGAACTCTTTTATTCAAGCTTATGAAAAAGTGCACACATCGTTGTCTGTCAGTGATGATTTTTCACAGCCCCATCACAGCGATTCCAATTCTTCGATCATTTAGAAAGTAGCCACTCGTGCAATTCGAAGGCTCTAGCTTCCGCACCCCGAACGCGAGGTCTTTTTATTAAGTCTATGCAGAGCGACACAAGTGTTGACTCGGGAGTGAAGAGAATTGCCAGGCCTGTGACATCTCGACCATCAATAGGAAGCCCAGCAGCTTTTGGGCAAACACCAGCGGCTGCACTGAGTGCATTTTGGCGAGATGCTGAGTGCAGACGCTGGGCTGCTGTTGTGTGCTGAGTGCAGACGCTGCACTGCTGTTGTGTGCTGCGTGCAGACGCTGCACTGCTGTTGTGTGCTGCGTGCAGACGCTGCACTGCTGTTGTGTGCTGCGTGCAGACGCTGCACTACTGTCGTGTGCTGCGTGCAGACGCTGCACTACTGTTGTGTGCTGAGTGCAGACGCTGCACTGCTGTTGTGTGCTGCGTGCAGACGCTGCACTACTGTTGTGTGCTGAGTGCAGACGCTGCACTGCTGTTGTGTGCTGAGTGCAGACGCTGCACTGCTGTTGTGTGCTGCGTGCAGACGCTGCACTGCTGTTGTGTGCTGCGTGCAGACGCTGCACTGCTGTTGTGTGCTGCGTGCAGACGCTGCACTACTGTTGTGTGCTGAGTGCAGACGCTGCACTGCTGTTGTGTGCTGAGTGCAGACGCTGCACTGCTGTTGTGTGCTGCGTGCAGACGCTGCACTGCTGTTGTGTGCTGCGTGCAGACGCTGCACTGCTGTTGTGTGCTGCGTGCAGACGCTGCACTACTGTTGTGTGCTGAGTGCAGACGCTGCACTGCTGTTGTGTGCTGAGTGCAGACGCTGCACTGCTGTTGTGTGCTGCGTGCAGACGCTGCACTGCTGTTGTGTGCTGCGTGCAGACGCTGCACTGTTGTACTGAGTGCAGACGCCGTAAGACTTGAGTGAACTGAAAACAGAAGCTGCACAACAGGAGTGCACTAAGTGCAGACTCTGCACAACTGCCGAGTACAGAGTACAGACATAGCTCAATTATCGTATATTGAGAGTAAGGTTGCGGGAGTAGATGTTGCGCTAGTGACAAATACTCTAAGAAGACTGTGCCTCACTCTGCCAATGCATCGCATACGTCACAGCACAACTTACACACAGTGACGTAAGCATGCAGTCGTGAGATCACAACTGCCGCACGAGGCACTGAAATGACTGGAATTCACGAGAGCATTTTAGTGATTCTCTGGAGATTTTTTCGTAGATTTGAAGTCTTACATTCATTCTTAGTCACTGCACTCATTTGGAAAACTGCGATCCTCGGCAATGAAATAAGGAGTTCCGAAATTTAAAAGACTGAAATTGAAAAGAGCTGATTTTTTATTTATGTAAATAATCCTCAACTTCATTGCGAGGCAAAACAGCGAATAATGGTCAGTCAAAAACCGAGAATGGGACAACGCTAGGGAACAGAACACTATGAACATGAATCATGATAAAAATGTTTTGCGCTTTAAGCTATACATGCCTCCAGGTGATTATTAATGCGGCTCAAGCTCAGAAAACAGTTTAGGTTGGTTAGAGAAATTAAATTTCCTTCCAATATCAACTCGTGTTCATTTTGATCTATATATTCAGATAAATTAATCGATAAAAATCATTACTTATTCTTCTGTTTCCTTGTTTTATATTGGAATGCTCATTAGTAATAACCTTACGGTCTAGTTATTTCAAAAGAAATCGCTAAGGAAGTAAGTAGAATTAATTAAGCAATATGTAGAAAAAATGTAATATTCATGCGAACATTCGAAAAAGTAATCTTTGCGACTAACTTCGTATAC
Organism: Morinoia aosen; assembly: GCA_030386875.1. Classification (NCBI taxonomy): domain Eukaryota; kingdom Metazoa; phylum Arthropoda; class Malacostraca; order Amphipoda; family Talitridae; genus Morinoia; species Morinoia aosen. Next base: position 29,026,606 of record CM059567.1, on the reverse strand, counting down.
TCCACAGGAAAATCAAAGGTAGAAATTGAAATTTATTTCAAATGAAAATAAACCAAACATCGTTCAGCAAGTCTGCGCTGGCTCAAAAATAAGCATAAAGTTATAGTGTGAAACTTGCGCACCAAAATACGGCTGAAGGAGAAATTTTGAGTGAAGGCAAAAATCTCCCTGCACCTGTCAAAATAGAACGACCGCGGCAACGGGATTGTACCGAAATCCATTACACGTAGAATTCAAAAGTAAACTATGACGAGTACAAAAACAAAAACTCATAAAATTTTTAAACTTTTCATTTGTTGACTGTTTCAAAACCGCACATTTTCACATGTTTTTGTTAATGCAAACACTCGCTTTTCGAGCTGCCGGTCATTGCAGATGAGAACGATGTAATATTTTTGTTAATTTTATGGAAATTACGGCTCGAAGAACAGCTTTACGAAGCGAAAAAAGTGCTTGACCTTATTTAATAACCTCGGATTATTTTGCACTCATATTCAATTTTTCTTTCTTTTGTAAGGCTTCAATGTGTGATTAATTTCAGACATTTTTAGATTTAGCTTCAACATAATTGTCCAACCAATGTTCTGTATCGATATCTTTTATTGCATTCATTTTATATGCTCGGAACATTTGAACCTACCTGAGCTGATATACCATCTCTTCATTCCAGGCTGCAATTTTAGCTTATGGTCACATCTCTCTGAAAGTTTTTCCATGTCTTGCAATGCTTTTAACCTTCTTATTTATTGTTTATAAGCCTTTCACAGCGGGAAATTTCAAACTTTGAACAGCTTCTCTTTCGACCTATATAAATATAACGTCTTATTTAAGTTCGTCATCGTAAAAGTAGCGTGCCAGACGAACCATCTCCTTTACTAAGGCCATCGTGTTTGTTCCTTCCTTCGACACGCGGCTGTTTCGGGTTGGCTTAAATGTTCATTACGTCATACAATGCTTACATTTTCATATCATTTGCACTTTTACTGCTAAATATAAAAAAAACTTTTTCCTTCCCTTGTCTTTAGTGAACAATTTTTGCATTGATATTCGTAATAACATTCGATTCTTATCTTTGAGTTACTTGCCGGTCAAACATTCAACTTGAGTTGTGGAGTTTCCTGCAGCGTGCAGAGAGAACTTTAGCGAAAAGAACGCGGAATTACCCATTCCCTGTACGAAACGAGGCGGAAGAAATTGAAACACTGAGCAATGTGCTCAGATCGTCCCTCTTCCCTTGAGCGGGTACTGGAGAACCAACACAAAGCAAATTTAGCAGAGGTTTCACGCTGAAAGTGATGGAGACGAACTTAAATCCATCGCAAAGTTCTCGTTATCCGAACACACAGGAAGAACTAAGAGCTAACGCAGAGTTACTCGAGTTCTCCCTCACAGAGCGTGCAGAAAAAAGAATTTAAGCGAAATGCAGAATTCTCTTTATATGAACACACAGGAAGAAGAACTAAAATCCAACGCAGAGTTCTCGTTATCTGAACACACAGGAAGAAGAACTAAAGCCCAACGCAGAGTTCTCTCTCTCCCTGAGCATGCAGGAAGAAGCAAGACCCAAGCAGAGTTACTCCCACTCGCGCTCACAGAGCGTGCGGGAAGAAGGCAGAGTTACCCGAGTTCTCCCCTACGGAGCGCTCGCCTAATGCACATGGAGGCGTCGCCGGAAACTGGCAAATTGCCGCCGTAGACTAGGGAGAGCCAAACAAAATATGAAAGCTTCAATTACAGAGAAAGCAATGAAAGGGGAGAATGAGGCAAGGCGATGACAACCCTGATAAAGAGCCTGATGAATGGTCCCTCGTGATGAAAGTGCAAGCGATGAACGACTGATAAAATGCTTATGAATGAGAATATTTGTGATGCTGCTAATGATGAGCCATTAGATGATTCCTGGAAAATTTACTGAGCGACGCTGCTGATCCCTTTAAAGAGGAGATTTTGAGCCGTGCTGTGCTGTGCTTTTGGTGCACAGGGTAATCAGTAATGTATACTGAACAACATAGATTCAGATTCATTATGGTAATGTAAGTACCTTCAAGGTGCATTCGGTTTAAAAAAAAAACGCTGGTGTTATGTGATTAGTGAGTTTTTCATTCTGCTTTTTGACTAGAAATTAATCAATTTCAAAAAACTTCTGATAACTTTAAGTGGATTTTTTAATCCTGTTCCCGAGGTAGAAGGATGTTTCTGCCCAAAAAACGAGTAAAATTGTCTTCGATCACTTACTAAAAATTACGTTGATTCAGTCAAATCTCTATCATATGGATTATAGGAACAAAATTAGTAAAACAATTTACACGTTCTCAAAGTTTGAAAATATCATTGGATAGAAAATATGTACAGAAAAGTATAATTTTATTCCATAGAAAATGCACATGAATCGGTTCTTAAAAACACTAAATGTGAAGATATTATCAAAGGCTGTAGTGAGAATTAATAAATTTCATTTACTTTACCTTACTTTTATTTCTTGTAATTGCAGTCTTACTATCGAAAAATAAAACACAACAGCATGTTGTTTTATAAATGCATGGAAAAAATAAAAAATTCAGAAATTATAGCAGTGCATATAAGTATTAATCTTTACGGTTGACGAAAACATTTCAAAATTGTATCACTCGAAGTCATTAGAAGTCGAGCGAATTATTCGTAACTTTTCATGAAAGACCAGGAAACTTTTACGAAGTTTTTAATTCATAAAACATATTAACAAAAATACAAAGAGTAAATTTTCGAGATGTGTTTTTCGTGTGTAGTGTAAATTTGGAAACTTGATACAAATTCCCTGTTTAAGGCTCAGGTGTGTAGCCGAAATTTTTCTCCTTCAAGTTTTCTCTCTTTCTACAGTGCTAGTATCGCTCGCTTATCGCTAGTATCGCTTGCTTATCGCTAGTATCGCTCGCTTATCGCTAGTATCGCTCGCTTATCGCTAGTATCGCTCGCTTATCGCTAGTATCGCTCGCTTATCGCTAGTATCGCTCGCTTATCGCTAGTATCGCTCGCTTATCGCTAGTATCGCTCGCTTATCGCTAGTATCGCTCGCTTATCGCTAGTATCGCTCGCTTATCGCTAGTATCGCTCGCTTATCGCTAGTATCGCTTGCTTATCGCTAGTATCGCTCGCTTATCGCTAGTATCGCTCGCTTATCGCTAGTATCGCTCGCTTATCGCTAGTATCGCTCGCTTATCGCTAGTATCGCTCGCTTATCGCTAGTATCGCTCGCTGATCGCTAGTGTCGATCGCGATGATTAGGAAAAGATGCCTCGTAAGCTCCCTCCCAGCACTTTCGTTCTTATGATCTATGAACAACTGATTGCTTTTGAAATCAGTTTCTGTATGCTGCTAAATAAATTCAACTAAAATAATAACCATATAGTTTTTACATGAGCCTCAATTTCCAAGTTAGTTAACCCTCGCACTGAACTCGACCCGGTCATTTACTATTTTGCGGAGAGCACAACGTGATCTCAAACCTTAACCCTGATTTTAAGGTTGGCTTCAACCCTAACCTTAAGCTTAGTCTCCACTTTATCTTAAACCTTGAATGAGCCTTATCCCGATTTTAAACCTTGAATAAATCTAGTTTGATTTTAAGCCTTGAATCCTTCCGCTTTAACGATTGATGTTGAGCCTAGCTACCGTCTCCCATACGTTAACTTCAACATCAAAATTCACCCTTTTTTCAGATAACACGCAGTGAAAATTCTACAAATGACGGCTTTTCACGAACCCAACAACGATCCATTTACCATCGCCGTATACGCTGGAAAATGACGTTAGAGTGTGGCACTGAGTCCATTACGAACATCGCACGCGCGGGTCAAAACGAACATTAACCGACAGCACGCTGGGGAAAGAGTCTCCCACCTGAGCACTTTTCTCTCCAGACTTGTGCGGCACTTCCAATTGAGCCGCGACTCCAGCCTTTGTTTGGTGAGCCGTGGCGAACTTCGACCCATGAAAGAACGGCCAGACCCTGCACTGCAATATCCGAGCCTCGGGCTGTAGTGGTGAGTGGCGGTTGTGGACTTGTGGTCGTGGTGGAGGTGGATGTGTGTATGTGAGAGGCGGTGGTGAGTGGCGGTGGTGAGTGGCGGTTGTGGACTTGTGATCGAGGTGAGGTGGATGTTTGAAGGTAAGAGGTGGTGGTGAAAGATGGTTGCGGTTTTGGCAGAGGTATATTTTTTAACGGTAAGAGGTTGTGATAAATCACGGACAGGATTCCGCGTTATGTTAGGGGGCTTGGCGGTAAGGCTGAGGAATTTAGCAACTGTGAGGAACGGCGGAAGTCAAAAAGAGAAGGCTGGGGAATCGTAGCGAATGGTTGTGAATTGTGTTGGGAAGAATTGCTAACACCTCAGAGCGGAACTGAGTGTGAACTTACCGAGCCTTCTCCGCACACATTGTGGGTGGTAGTCTTACAAATGAGTGAAAAATTTTTAAAGATGAAAAGGTTTTTTGGGCGTCATCGCTTTTCTTCAAGTAGTCTTCGTAATGTCACTGACGAGCATTAATTTCTGAACAAAATTTTCTCATTAATATCTGTACACTTCTAATCTTTAAGAACTAAATATCTATTTCCAATACTTGCTGACAACAGTAGGTTTGGATTCTCTTAGCAAACGAAGTCAAAGTTAATAAAAATGCCAAAATTTTGCAAAACATCACACCATCACTGAACTTGAAACAAGTCACGTCACCGAGTGACGTATATAATCTCAAATGCCTCAGAAGTACCAGACCTTCAAAAAATAATTGAATAAAAATTACTCTCCGTTTTCATAAGCCGTGAAGCTAGATTTATCACAACGAAAAAAATACATCAAGCTCATTTATCACAGCGATGGGCTTTGTAGTTAAACATTGACTTAAGTTTTAGCATATAGAGTTACTAATTGGACCGCTTCACATAGTTTTTTAGCACGTGCAGACTATGATTATTTCCCCGCTGTGCGGAGAGAGAGGGCCAAATTGCATTTTTTTGCGCTAAGATATTTTGGGCATTGTTTACTAAAATAATATGGGAATCACTAAAAAAATCTCGGCACGCGGTCCTAGGGTTGTGAACCAACACGCGCGTGCGATGGGAGCCTAAAAATCATTCAGCTGTGTTAGCCAACTGTATAGTTTTATATATTAGTGACATTTTCCTAAATTCTTAATTTTATCCGCAACACCGAGTTTCAATACCCTGAATTTATTATAAAACATTTTGTTCAGAAAATTGAATGAGATGAGTTCGGGAGTAACCAACTGACGATTTAACTCAAATTTGAGAAGTATAATAAAATCTTACTTGGCATTATTCATTTTGATAACGGAAATTGTTTCGATGGAAATGCCCTGCTAGATAGTAAATAAGGCTATCATTTTCTATTTCTACAAGAATTGAAGATTAAAAATGGTTCATTTCACAGTTTTATTAGCACAGGAGGTGAGACCAACTACAAATGTGTATGACAAACCCCTGCATTGGCAGAGCTATTGATTTGCATTTATTTTTGACGCTTACAATTACAACTGTATGGGCAGTAGTGGAAGTTTGGATCACCACAGTTCGAGGTACATATTTTAAAGACAATACTAAACGAAAGTCATCCTCCCTCATTTAGTTCAGATACTTTAGAGCATCATTCAACTGAGAGCATCAGCACTCGAAAATTTTGTCAGGAGCCAAATTGATCAAAGGCAACTTGTATGACTCGATCTTTATTGGTCAAGTTGAGCAAAAATAATGTGAAATAAGAACGGCATTCATGCGCATGTGCGGGCAGTGGCTGCAAACAAGTGCTTTATGCTAGTCTCCAACTGCCAATACTAATCACCAACTGCCTATACTAGTCACCAACTGCCTATATTAGTCACCAACTGCCGATACTAGTCACCAACAGCCGATACTAGTCTCCAACAGCCGATACTAGTCTCCAACAGCCGATACTAGCCTCCAACAGCCGATACTAGTCTCCAACAGCCGATACTAGTCTCCAACAGCCGATACTAGCCTCCAACAGCCGATACTAGTCTCCAACAACCGATACTAGTCTCCAACAGCTGATACTAGTCTCCAACAGCCGGTACTAGCCTCCAGCAGCCGATACTAGTCTCCAACAGCCGATACTAGTCTCCAACAGCCGATAATAGTCTCCAAAAGCCGATACAAGTCTCCAACAGCCGGTACTAGCCTCCAGCAGCCGATACTAGTCTCCAACAACCGATACTAGTCTCCAACAGCTGATACTAGTCTCCAACAGCTGATACTAGTCTCCAACAGCCGGTACTACCCTCCAGCAGCCGATACTAGTCTCCAACAGCCGATACTAGTCTCCAACAGCCGATACTAGTCTCCAACAGCCGATACAAGTCTCCAACAGCCGGTACTAGCCTCCAGCAGCCGATACTAGTCTCCAACAACCGATACAAGTCTCCAACAGCTGATACTAGTCTCCAACAGCCGGTACTAGCCTCCAACAGCCGATACTAGCCTCCAACAGCCGATACTAGTCTCCAACAGCCGGTACTAGCCTCCAGCAGCCGATACTAGCCTCCAACAGCCGATACTAGTCTCCAACAACCGATACTAGTCTCCAACAGCCGGTACTAGTCTCCAACAACCGATACTAGTCTCCAAAAGCCGATACAAGTCTCCAACAGCCGATACTAGCCTCCAACAGCCGATACTAGTCTCCAACAGCCGATACTAGTCTCCAACAGCCGATACTAGTCTCCAGCAGCCGATACTAGCCTCCAACAGCCGATACTAGTCTCCAACAGCCGATACTAGTCTCCAACAGCCGATACTAGCCTCCAACAGCCGATACTAGTCTCCAACAACCGATACTAGTCTCCAACAGCTGATACTAGTCTCCAACAGCCGGTACTAGCCTCCAGCAGCCGATACTAGTCTCCAACAGCCGATACTAGTCTCCAACAGCCGATAATAGTCTCCAAAAGCCGATACAAGTCTCCAACAGCCGGTACTAGCCTCCAGCAGCCGATACTAGTCTCCAACAACCGATACTAGTCTCCAACAGCTGATACTAGTCTCCAACAGCTGATACTAGTCTCCAACAGCCGGTACTACCCTCCAGCAGCCGATACTAGTCTCCAACAGCCGATACTAGTCTCCAACAGCCGATACTAGTCTCCAACAGCCGATACAAGTCTCCAACAGCCGGTACTAGCCTCCAGCAGCCGATACTAGTCTCCAACAACCGATACAAGTCTCCAACAGCTGATACTAGTCTCCAACAGCCGGTACTAGCCTCCAACAGCCGATACTAGCCTCCAACAGCCGATACTAGTCTCCAACAGCCGGTACTAGCCTCCAGCAGCCGATACTAGCCTCCAACAGCCGATACTAGTCTCCAACAACCGATACTAGTCTCCAACAGCCGGTACTAGTCTCCAACAACCGATACTAGTCTCCAAAAGCCGATACAAGTCTCCAACAGCCGATACTAGCCTCCAACAGCCGATACTAGTCTCCAACAGCCGATACTAGTCTCCAACAGCCGATACTAGTCTCCAGCAGCCGATACTAGCCTCCAACAGCCGATACTAGCCTCCAACAGCCGATACTAGTCTCCAACAGCCGATACTAGTCTCCAACAGCCGATATTAGTCTCCAACAGCCGATAAACGTCTCCAACAGCCGATATTAGTCTCCAACAGCCGATACTAGTCTCCAACAGCCGATACTAGCCTCCAACAGCCGATACTAGTCTCCAACAGCCGATACTAGTCTCCAACAGCCGATACTAGTCTCCAGCAGCCGATACTAGTCTCCAGCAGCCGATACTAGCCTCCAACAGCCGATATTAGTCTCCAACAGCCGATACTAGTCTCCAGCAGCCGATACAAGTCTCCAACTGCCGATACTAGCCTCCAGCAGCTGATACTAGCCTCCAACAGCCGATACTAGTCTCCAACAGCCGATACTAGTCTCCAACAGCCGATAAAAGTCTCCAACTGCCGATACTAGTCTCCAACAGCCGATATTAGTCTCCAACAGCCGATACTAGTCTCCAACAGCCGATACTAGTCTCCAACAGCCGATACTAGTCTCCAACAGCCGATACTAGTCTCCAACAGCCGATAAAAGTCTCCAACTGCCGATACTAGTCTCCAACAGCCGATACTAGCCTCCAGCAGCTGATACTAGTCTCCAACTGCCGATACTAGTCTCCAACAGCCGATATTAGTCTCCAACAGCCGATACTAGCCTCCAGCAGCTGATACTAGTCTCCAACAGCCGATACTAGTCTCCAACAGCCGATACTAGTCTCCAACAGCCGATAAAAGTCTCCAACTGCCGATACTAGTCTCCAACAGCCGATATTAGTCTCCAACAGCCGATACTAGTCTCCAACAGCCGATACTAGTCTCCAACAGCCGATACTAGTCTCCAACAGCCGATACTAGTCTCCAACAGCCGATAAAAGTCTCCAACTGCCGATACTAGTCTCCAACAGCCGATACTAGCCTCCAGCAGCTGATACTAGTCTCCAACTGCCGATACTAGTCTCCAACAGCCGATATTAGTCTCCAACAGCCGATACTAGCCTCCAGCAGCTGATACTAGTCTCCAACAGCCGATACTAGTCTCCAACAGCCGATACTAGTCTCCAACAGCCGATAAAAGTCTCCAACTGCCGATACTAGTCTCCAACAGCCGATATTAGTCTCCAACAGCCGATACTAGTCTCCAACAGCCGATAAAAGTCTCCAACTGCCGATACTAGTCTCCAACAGCCGATACTAGTCTCCAACAGCCGATACTAGTCTCCAACAGCCGATAAAAGTCTCCAACTGCCGATACTAGTCTCCAACAGCCGATATTAGTCTCCAACAGCCGATACTAGTCTCCAACAGCCGATAAAAGTCTCCAACTGCCGATACTAGTCTCCAACAGCCGATACTAGTCTCCAACAGCCGATACTAGTCTCCAACAGCCGATACTAGTCTCCAACAGCCGATACTAGTCTCCAACAGCCGATAAAAGTCTCCAACTGCCGATACTAGTCTCCAAAAGCCGATATTAGTCTCCAACAGCCGATACTAGTCTCCAACAGCCGATAAAAGTCTCCAACTGCCGATACTAGTCTCCAACAGCCGATATTAGTCTCCAACAGCCGATACTAGTCTCCAACAGCCGATAAAAGTCTCCAACTGCCGATACTAGTCTCCAACAGCCGATACTAGTCTCCAACAGCCGATACTAGTCTCCAACAGCCGATACAGCGGACTTGCGGAGTTCTGTAGCCCTCTTTGGCTTCCTCGCGAGTTGCTCTTCTTCATTTCCGGGCGAACGATAACTTATCGCGCACGAGAATGAGAGAGAGAAGTAGAAATGAGGGGACAGATGTTACCAGAGAAACAACAGGGAAACGGTGAGTGCAGAGAGAACATATAACGAGTGGCACGATGCGCAAAAGCTGCGCGTGAGTTGTCAAAAGAACTGCGCCAAGGATTACAAGTAGCGACGAAGTGAAATATAAGTTACTGAGCTATGTACAGAAAACGATAAAACCGAAGAGAAAAATGGGCAAAGGTTTTGAGGGAAGCGCAGGTAAAAAAGTAGCGAGAATTAGGAACACACTCGACAACAATTATAAGAAAGAGTTCACAACAAGAAAGCGTTGTGAAAAGAAAAAATGGCGCTTCGAAATTGAACACACACGTACAAGACTCCCAATTAATGTCTGTCAAAGAGAAAATTTAGTTATCCTCCCCATGTCTGTCGAAGAAAAAGAAAAACCGCAGGGTGTTTTGAGTGGTGAGGAGGTTGAAAAACCTTTGCATAAGAACCATAAAGGGGATTCAATGTTTGAGTTATGTGTTACGTTGTAAAATTTATATTTCTTCACGTGTATAATACATAGGAAAATTTTGCGTATCTCAAATAACCTATTCCAGTAAATGCAATATTAGTAAATAGGTCTCGCAATTTTTGATGAATTAAAAAAGCCTCAAAGCTTTTATTTACCGTTCTGATTCTAGATGATTGATCACGTAAAACACGCAAGACTTCAACTTCAACATAAGCCGAATAACGAATGAAACAGGCAAAGTTAGCTGGACAGGAACAGTACGCAGGACTATGCCATTATTCATTGAGAATGTGAAGTCGCATTGCTTTTCTGTGCTCATCATGGATTGGAGCTGAATTAAAAAAATCGATTCAACAATAGTAAATTTTACGCTGAATTCTAATACTTGTTAATTAATGATGGTTGTATGAACTCACTTCAGCATTGTAAAATGAAACTGACAGTTTATCAAAAAGGACATATTAAACTTTTCGGCAGATAGATATGCTGCTATTTCAAAAGAAGCCGAGGAGACCCATTTAGTTCGCCTTCTAGATTGAATTGTTTAATTGAACCATCATCAGCCAAGTTACATTTTTATTTTATTTTCATTCAATTTTCAGTTGCAGAAAAGTTACAAACTTTAAATAATAAAATTTTGATACCCTTCCTTTTGCCTGTCGTCATTCTCATGCTCTTTTTTTGCGAGCACTCGTCTATATATTCTAGGTCCCGCTATCACTCACATAATTTCTTCTTCACTCGCTATCTTTCAATCTGCTGTCTTCTATCTGCTTATTATGACAACCTTTCTTTCGCAATTATTTTTCGCAAGCCGCCCTAATTTCACAAGGTCGTTTTCACAAGCCGTCGCAAAACCTCACAAGCAAAAGAAGAAAGACGATGATCTTCTAGAAGGGTGGATGCACATCCTGGTATCTAATAGAATTTTCAATGTCCTCCCCATGCAAATCTGAGCATCACATCGGCTAACTTTACCTTTCATGTGCCTGCTGTGCATCCCGTGAACACCACGTCATCTAATATTAATTGCTGTGTGCCCACTATACATGGCATACTCATCATACCATCTAATATTAACTTTATTATGTCCTACCATGCATGCCACACACATCGTGTCATCTAATATTCACTTAGTTCTCATCCATACATCCCATGTGCCGTACCATATATGCCGTACGCATCATATCATACTACCTGATATTAACTTCTGTATGCCCCCCATGCATGCCATACGCATCATACCATCTAATATTAACTTCCACGTGTCCTACCATGCATGCCATCAGACCCCGCGCTCACAAGCCATTATCACGTCTCCTACAACCTAGAATCCCACTTTCCACAATTGCTGCCATTCTTAAACCCGTGTGTGCCAGCGCCGCTTCCCTCGCTCGCCATCAAGGCACCCAGCGGCCGCCGGCCTAGGGCCCTCACCGCGCAGGGAAATGATCAATAATCGACTCATAAAAAATCTTCGAGTTCGAATAAAACGGAAATGAAGCTGGGCTTCTTTGCCATTGAAATTTGGTGAGGAAGAGCCATAGCCGCTGGGTCACTCAGTTCACTCATGTCATTGTGTGGGGAAATGAGGTGGGGGAGTCACGCAGTGTTCGCGTGCGAGGTTACATCTACTTTAAATCGTGTTGGGGAACCTCGTGGGGAACAAAAGTGTAGTTGATGTGCGGGGTTTCTCGTATTTTAGATAATGGTGAGGAATGATTCGGGGATGAAAGAAGATATTGGGATTTTATATATTTTAAGTCGTGTTTCTGAAGAAAGAGAGGAAGAAAGGAGTCTTTGATGAGTGAATTTCTAATGTTTTAAATCGCTTGAGAAAATGGTTTTAGAAAGTAATGGAAGATCGTTCAATACATTGAGCCATTTCCATTTCAAATTTGGAGTACAAAATAGGCTGAAAATAAAAGGTCGGGACAAAATTGTAAAAGAAAACTGATGCGAGGAAACTTACTTTTTAAAAGATGTGCAATGACATAAAGTCGTCGAATGGAAAATTTTAATATACGATTTTTAAATTGTAAAAACGTATAAGATTCGTAAAATTAAATTACGTACAAGATGAATAAGTTGGTTGTGGTAAACGGTCAAGTGGGCAAGTGTTTTAATTGTGCGAGGTTGACCATTGAGGGTTATTGCACAAACTTTAAAGATTCAAGGGGGAGAATTAAACGAACTTGTAACGTTAGTACATGTTACCAAACATGAAAGGAGTGTTGGGGGCTTATAAGCCTTGCTATCAATTCAATTCAACAAATGAACCAAGTTTTCAATTTTTTGAATTCATATTCATTACGTTATGAAACAAATTAAACTTTTGAACGTTTTCGCTCGATATTTTTGAAACAGGAAATACTAAGAAGAAAATTGAAAGCGTATTGCAGGGAAAACTAATGCGATACACGTTACAGTCGTCATTTACATGCTAAAATATTCAAGAGAATATTTTAAAAAGCGAATGAGGAGTTAAGGAGAATGTGTAAAGCATTTTCTCGCTGAGCGGGCAAATTAAGTTCAAATGATTTGTTCCAGTTAAGGCTTTAATTTATAAAATTACGATTTCGATTCAGATGAAGCACGTTTACTCATTAGCTCTCTAATTCCCTTGCCAAATCATTCACTGTTAGCAGTCAATTATGGCGGTTTTTCCAGCCCCATTTGTTTTGCTCAGAAAATCGCTTTTCCAGTCAAATAATGGTGGATTCAGAAAAATATTTATTTGTGAATTTTCTTAGCCCACAACGTGTTGAAAGTTATTACCTTGTTTAAATAACAGACCCACCCTTGCGTGCATGAACATATTTTAAACTCCAATATTTACACTTTTTTCAATTTTAATACCCTCTCTATTTCCAAATATTCAATTCAGAGGTAATTTTCCAATTCTATAACCAAACTAATAAATCGAATATCCCAGTGCCACACAGAGATAAACATTTCTAGCTCCCGTTCGTTGATCTAACGGTCTAATAACTCGTACATCACTCCACACGCGCATCACCAGTTAACGTTTTTTTCAAAACGTTCTCAAAACCCCTCGAAGTTGCATCGAAACCACCCGTTTATCTAATCCCGTCCCACACGTTGTGTTGCAGCGCAGAGATTATGTCAGAAGAACTGATGAACAAAGCAGCAGCAGCATCAGCGACCCTCGCAACCCTCCCCAGCTCGCTGCTCACCCAACAATTGCTAGCAGGCACCAGCGAAGGATTACGCTGGTTGGTGACTGGATACGTGTGGCTGAGAGGGGATTGAGCCGACCGGGATTGGCTAGCGTGCCGGGCGTCTGTTCCGTATGTCAAGACTGAGATCAAGAAGACGATGCTGTGTGAAGATTCACGTCAAGATTGTGATTAAGAAGATTTACTAAAGTTAATGCTAAGAATTGTGTGCAGTGCTGCGTCTTAGTATCAATCAGATGGACTGAAACTACTAGCGTTATGACTTGCTTCAAGTGCTAAATCAATCCTTTCAATACGTCATCAACGTTGAAAGGAACTAATACATTGGTAAATAATAACGTGAAACCTTTCGAAGGATTCTGTCGTTATACCTATAGAAATGTTCTTTCAGCAATTAATGATGAAAAAGAATGACTTAAAGTGTCTCAAAACCTAATGTCTCAAAACCTAAGCTTTTACCAGATAAATGCGAGACTATAGTAAAACTGAATGGTTTTACTATAGTCTCACATTTATGGTAAAAGCTATGTACTTGCACGAAGTGTCTGGTACCTGATATATTGCGTAGCTGGTTCCTGGAACGTGGAACCTAGTCACTTCTACACGGGGAATCTAGATACACTAGGAATTATAGGTAAAGGGAGAATGTACTATCTCCCGATCCTGACAGCTAAATCCCTATAAGTACGACCAAACGTCTTATAAACGCATAAACGTCTCATAACCACGACCACTTGTCTCCTGAACACGACCACATGTCTCATAACCACGACCATACGTCTCTTGAACACGACCACATTTCTCATAATCACGGCCACACGTCTTCTGAACACGACCACACGTCTCATAACTACGACCAAACGTCTCATCACCAAGACCACATGTCTCATAACCACGGCCATAAGTCTCATAATCACGACCACACGTCTCATGACAACACCACACGTGCATGTCCCGTGACCACGAAAGACGCGCACTCAAGCTCTGCAGGCACGAAGCACGAGGTTGTCTGCCCACGTGCGTCCTGACTGTAATTGATAGTTTGTTCTGGCGAGGCAGGAATGCGGTGCTCAGAGCAGATCGTGTTGCTCGTGATGCGCGGAACCGAGGGGCGATCTCTGGCTCGTGGGACCGGACCAGGCTTTGGAAGGTACGTGCCTTCGTCTGTACTTTAACGCAATGTGAGCCGCAGGGAATTTTCATAATGCTGCTGACCGACCAGTTGTCACATGCTCAATTTTCATAAATACGTAATCAAAGCTAAATGAAGGCATAATCCAGATCAGGTTTCCTTTTTTCGAAATTGCTTATGACAATTTCCTTTAAGTTTGAGTTGAATGTTTAACTTCAGTTTAACCCATCCCCGTGTTAAGGGGAGCTGCCTTCAGGTGGGTTGTGGCTGTGGATAATGAGATATTCTTGAGCAGCTGGAATTTTGTAGTACGGCTAAATATGAAGGTTTTCTACCCTCTTAGTGGTGAGTCTTGTATTGGTGTTGTAAAACCGGTTTTTATGTTGTCATTTAGTGAGAGATTTCATTAGCGTTAATTTAGTTTTTTAGTTACGTTTTCATTGTGGGCTCAAAAATCTATAATCGCAATAATACAGTCTCCTGCAGACAAATCAAGCCATGGGATTTAACGAAGTGAATTCATTTGTTTTTGATATAATGAATTCAGAGTATAAAATATGAGATTATAAAACTTCACCGATTTGCTATCATGGTAATCAATTTAAAATAATTGCGTAGAAATGCGTCTAGTTGAGTAAGAATAAAAACGCAGACGAGTTAGCGATTTTTTAATAAAAATGAAATAAATTTCATGATTGGTTACACAAATGCAGAACGAGTGGAGGCCTCATGGACACACTCAAAAGAAACCTGCACAAGAAAATGCGTGCCAAAGAAAACATGTGTCATAATTCAAGTCAAAACTGACACGTCTGTCAACTCAATGACTCAAATTAAACACTTGGCGCATCACACACTGTCAACCACCGATATGACAAGTCGCTCGCGTTCTCTTGTCGGCTATTACACCCGTCGCTACATCCAGTCCGCGAACCCAAAAACGCTCGCAATGCCGCGTCACTCCTCCCATTAAATTGACTGTCAACTTTACGATGGCTCATCAAATTATTATTTATTCCGATAACAAATGGCATCATGAGTTCTACACATCGTGGATAAAAATGCAAATGCAAAAAAAATAACAAAAAAGGAACAATTACCAAAACTTCTAGAAGGTAAACTTTACTCTGTAAGACTACCACCAAAATATCAAGAGCGACTTGACCTGATACTGTACCATCAACCTTCAAAATTTAGTACACTATCTTACTCAACCCTCGAGTCATACGCACAAAAATCACCCCCAATGCATCATAACTCGAATCAAGCCCCAAATTACTAGAAAAACAGGACCTAACATTCACCCAGATAATACGATGACGTCTCACAACTCGAGGATCGACAGCACAAAGTCCATCACGATCACCTCTGTATTTCTGGTGCTCTGTGACGGCGAAAAATAGCAAGTTTTGGTTGCAGGGGAGACAGGGCCCAACTTGATGGCCGGGTGGCCGGCCTTTGATGCGCCTGTGATCCCGTTACTGAACCTCAGCGCCGTACAATTGCGCACCGATTGATATAATGAGCTGCGAGGGGAAGATGGGGGCCAAGTGGGGAGGTGGGCAGAGGGGAACTGAATGTGGGGGGAGTGGTGAGGGTTGGAGTGGAGGAATGGAGCAGCGGATTGAAGCATGTACTGCCAGTGGGAGATGGAGTGAGGCGGTATGAAAGCTGGAGGGATGTGAGAGTTGAGGGAAGTGAAGGTTCAGAGCAAGTGAGGGTTGAGGGAAAATGAGGGCTGAGGAGAAGTGACGATTGAGGGAAAGTGAAAGTTAAGGGGAAGTGAAGGTTGAAGAGAAGTGAGTGTTGAGGAGAAGAGAGGGTTGAGGAGTAGTAAGGGCTTAGGGGAAGTGAGGGTTTAAGAGAAGTGAGGGTTGAGGAGTAGTGAGGGTTGAGAGGAAGTGAGGGTTGAGAGAAAGTGAAGATTGAGAAGAGAAAAGGGATGTGGGGAAGTGATGGTTGAGGGTAAGTGAAGGTTCAGAGAGAGAGGGTTGAGAAGAAATGAGGATTGAGATGGAATGAAAGTTGAGAGAAAGTGAGGGCTGAGATAGAACTAGGGTTGAGGGAGAAATGAAGATTAAGGTGTAGTGAGGGTTGAGGTAGAGTAAGGAATGAGGTGGAATTAGAGTTGAGGGGAAATGAGGGCTTAAGCGAAGTTAGGGTTGAGGTAGTGTAAGAGATGAGGTTGAGTGAGAGTTGAGAAGAAGAGAGGGTTAAGGGAATGGAAGACGAGGTAAAGTGAGGGTTGTGGGAAAGTGAGAGGTGAGGTGGAGTGGGGGTTGAGAGGAGATGAGGGCCGAGGTGAAGTAAAAACAACAACATAGGTGTGCTGAGGAAGTGCAGAGGCGGAGAAAGCAATGCAAAAGAATTGGAGCATGCAAAATACCCACGAAGTCATAAAGATATAACTGGAAGAACATCCATTATTGAAAGTAGAAAATGAAACGAAATTGAACCATAGAAAACTATTTTCAACCGTAATCAAGAAAAGAACACATTAATCAAAAATAATATAAAGAGATACAGGACGCTATGACGAGGAAGGGTAGCATGAGGGATGCCTGAGAGATGGGAAACTGATTCGAAAGGAAATTCTTCAAGTAGCTGTTGAATCAAAACAACACACGGTAGTGAAGATGCCATGATTTGCAGGATATAGTGCCCGCACTGGCAAACATATTATTTTGACAGAAAAACTATTCTGGAAGAAAAATAAAGGTTCAAAACTCGAAAGAAGATGAAATTATGTGTCTCAGAGTAAAACACGTGTTATATTTCTTCTTTATAAGAAGTGTAAAAGTCATAATACGTAGGTTAAATTACTCAGGAAGTTTCAAGTATCGAAATGTAAAGTACCATACTTGGGTATCAATGACGAGTACTGAATTTTGTTTTATTTTATTACATTTTATTAAGAATACAACAGTGAATTATACTTTGCTGAATTCAAATAAGGTGACTAAAGATACGTTTATGCATCGTACACTATACTGAATTCTGAGAAAAATTTCAAGCAATAGAATTCACAATCACACCACAAAAATAAGAGGGTCAATTAATTATAATTAGCCAACACGATACAATGGAACGCTGGCTTTTCTGACTCCCACCTTCTCTATGGTAACCAACGGTCTACAATACTGCAGTAAAATAATTAAAGAACGATATAAAAAACTCGTGTACACATTACAATGGTGGTTTAAATTCGCCTCCCGAACGTGTCATGTGCAAAGAACCTATTTTAGGTTCTAGTTCCTACTTCTGAGCTTGTAGTAAAATTCGCCATATCATTGTTCAAAATATAGTATCAGATTTGAGTTCAAGTTAGCGGGTACAAAAGTAGGAATGAAGATTCTTTTTTGTTCGTGATAAGAAATTAATAGGAGGATAAGAATTAATGAGCTGTTTTAGTACACTTTATATTACTGCTCATGTCAAAGTCACGCTCGGAATTTTTCACTTTAGAACTTAATAAGCATAGAAAGCTTTTACACAAAGATTTTTTATTGAAATATATTTTTCAAATTTAAATTCATAAGTAGACGCAGAAATATATTTTCCTAATTCAAATTCATAAGTAGACGCAGAAATATATTTTACCATACTATTTGAGTTAAAAATAACGAAGCTAAATTTGACATTCATGCAATAATTAGTTCATTCGGACTTGCACTGGACTCATTCGAGTTGTACGCATTTTCTACGGATATTTAAATTCGTCCAAACAGACATTTCGTGACCACCTGTCGCTTTGCAGAAGCGCCCTCATCTTGAGTTCATTTTCAGTCGAGTTTTTGCAACACTCGAGCCCTCAGCTGACGCCCTGGAAACATTGGAGAGTCCTCCAATAAACACTCGCGTACGCTACAACGCGCTCTTCAGAACGCGCTCACCGTGCGCTCTACACGGCGCTCCAGGCTGAGTGGCTCTGCGTTGTTAGTAAAATTTTAATGTCTGTCAAGTTATGAATGGAAATTTAGGGGTCACGAGTCTCACAGAGAAATTTACCCAAAGAAGTTCTTAAGTTTTTGTAAGCTCGATTTTTTCACTCGATGGAGTTTGTGTCACAATAAAGTAAAAATGTTGGTGCACGATATCTGATTTGATAATAAAAGAGTTGAATCAATTTAAGTTCGTAAGAAATGACAGTTTTCCAATTATAAAATGTGCGCCCGAGTGCAAAAAAAGAGTTCGAAAAGAATTAAAATTCTGACATTTTAGTCGTGAACTGCAGATTTTTTCTTTATTCCTTCAAAATCATTTCGCTTCTCATGTTATGTGTTCGAATTTTCAGTCTTTCCAAATTTTTCCCTGCATTGCTCACCCAATCACGTCACTCAAGCCAAACGGCGCAGCTCGCGCTAAAGCAACAACGAATTTCGCCGAAACATTTTTGTATGAGGCGAACAATGCCCAAGTTGAGTCGATTTGAAGGTCAAATGAGCACAAAGATTATTGAGTAATTGAGTTTGGAGAGGCCATTGGAGGCGGCCTGTTTGCCAACTGTCACGCTCCAGTCAAGTCCGCCCAGGAGCTGTCAACATTTGTTCTCAATGGAAATGTTTTCCGACTTAGCACTCCGGCGCCTGCTGTGTTAGTGGAGCCTATAAACAAACAAAATCTGAAGGTGATAAGATACGCCTTAATTCTGCTTTAATTGCGGTGCCATACAAGTAAAATTAGGTGAAGTAAAGACCGTTTTACATTCTGGCAAAAACATTGTCTACTATGGTAATTAGATTAGATGTTAGTTTCAGCCTCCCTAACGGCTGAAAAAAAGCGTTCGGAATAGAAGAAGAAGGAAGGCACCATTTAGTATGGAGATGAGGGAACGCTGAATAAGCACGAAGGGGCATAGAAACAGTAAGTTGAGAAGGAAGTTTATGAAACAAGATTAAAGTTGCAGAAGAAAGTAGTAGGTGCTGAAAAACACGACAGCAGTGAACCGAGAAAGGTGATCCTTAACATAACAGAAAACATTTCATTTCGATAAAAAGTCTCAGCTCGGGCTCTCACACTTTTTCCCACTATGGTAAATAATAGTGAACAAATAATACGATAATGAATAATGAACAAATAATACGATTGACACGGACTAAAAGTTTGGGGAAAGAAATCAAAAACCAAACTCAGTGCCATGAAGTCGTTCCCAAGCGCTTTACAGTTGCAGCCCGATCACTTTTGGCAAACAAATGTAAAATTTTGACATTTTCCAGTTTTAATTACTCCTCTATCTTATCATAAGACAGCGTGTTTGTTATTAAGAACTGGGTTGGCCAAAAAGTTTGTTCATTTTTTCAAGTAGAAATAAAAACCGGACAAAAAATGTAGAAGAATGTATTTATTCAGTACATTAGTTACCATTTACTCATTTACTTCTATTACCGTTCGCCATTTGTTAGGCACATACTTGATCCATGTTCGAAATATTTCTGTTCTTTATTAATAAAGAATATTTCTAAAACACTTTTTACGCCTCTATCAGAACAAAATTTTTTCCCATTCAAAGAACTTTGCAGCTACCGAAACAGGCGGAATTCAGAGAGAGCCAAATCTGGGGAATAGGGAGGGTGAGGCAAAACCTCCCATCCAAGCTGCAGCAACTTCTCCTGAGTAGTCAGTGCAGTGTGTGGCCTTGTGTTGTCCTGGAGAAGAACTACGTCTTTACGATTGATTGGTTCTTTCCGTTTCCGATGAAGAGCCGCGCTTAAATTTTCCAATTGTTTGCATTAAATCTCTGGTTTGATGGTTCTATTCGAAGAAAGAAGTTCAAAAAAAGAGAACGCCTTCAAGGGCTCGCATGCGAGCAAAATTTCAAAACTCCGCTACTTGGAAGCTTATTACACACTGGCGTAAACAAGCTCGCTGTACCGAATACAGGATATAGAGAATAAGACTGCAAAAATGATCTTTAGTAGGTCGAAAAAATGACATTATAAAGAAGCCCAACCCAATACTTCATTCCAGGAAAAAACGCAACTAAAAAAAAAATGCTAACATTTCACTCATGTCACGTGAAGAGGGTGAATGAATACCCGCCACGTATTTATTAGAACGAAGAATGTGTTACATAAAGGAAATATATATTTTTTTTATTTCATTACCAAGGCCGTTATTACTCTTGAACGTGCGCGATTACTTGCTTCTACTAAATGGCTGTCATTTCAGACTATTCAAGCCTGCTTGGAAGATCAAACTCGTCACTCTCCCCAGTTGATCACACTAAAGCATACTGCATCGTTGCACATCAAATTTACTGGCTGCGATCAATAGCAAACGCTTAAACTTAAGCAACTGCGAAGCGATGGAAGGCCAACAAGAATGACATGCCTGCACGAAAATTATTCCCTAGTTACCACGTATCAATGCCTTTAAACTCATCAGTAGGGTCAATGCGTTGACATTACTGGGCATTTCAAATAACTACCGTAGACAGTGGAACCAATGGATAGCAATGAATAATTGTTTTGAATAGTGTACATCTTTTGCAGAATAGTGTACATCTTTTGAATAGTGTACATCTTTTTGTTCTGCTGAGGTGACCTTAGAGAGCATTCAACGATATCGTGACTTCTAACTTTGTTAATGGTAGCATTTGGATATCATTTATCAAGCTAGTGTTGGTTGTGTACTTTTAGTGTAAAATGATTAATGGAAAACATCAATGCGATGTTGACCTTGCTTTGAAGAGAATGATATAATGGCGTTAACTCTTCGACGTCATTTGAAAAAAGATTCAGGCGTTAAATAGTCTTTTAGTAAAACTAGTCAGGCTGTCGTCACAGGAATGAGGTACCCGGATGTTAAAAAATACTGATATTCTTCGTGATAGAAAAATTGAGGTTTTGTGCACTTTCGCATTCGTTTTAATTGTAAATAGATGATATCCGCATAAATAGCCGTCAATAAATTAACTACAAACTTGACATTTGTCATGTATACATGAAAAACATTTCGTCTCATTGTCACTAATGGGAAAAATACCCCATCGTTTTCCTCTGTGCACAAAACTTAATTTTTTCGAGTTTGCGACATTCATCACATGGTTTTTTGCTGGGCTATACAGCTCTTTGTTTACCCGTGACGCACAGTAAAACACAGACTCTATTGAAATGAAGGCTTCTGTAGGACTGCAGTTCATTATGGCTGCAGCAACACCCAGTTTGCCCTCGTTTCCTTACAATATACACAAAAATTACCCTAGCTACAGAGTTGCAGAATCATCAACATTTCATGCTAGAGTCCGTTGCGAGCTTACACTTGTACATAGGCATTCATTATCTGTCCAAAATACTACCTTCTGTGCGACATAGATCTTTCAATTAAAGTGCTCGTTAGCTTTCCTAACACTGCCACTCCTGCTACTACTTCTCTTTCGGTTCTATACTTTCCTTTCTCTCATCTTGGAGTAACCTATGTTCGCGGTCTAGCAGTTACCATTTCAAATAAAAATTAAAAAAATAATCGTTCAGGAGGCTGGAGCACCATACAACCGACATCCCGCACAAGCGTGTTTGTTCTTATTCTCTGATCTTGCTTCATGATTTCGTCTCACATTTTCTTAAGCCAGCATAGCGAGCTGCACCAACTTACACACTGAAATTTGCTCCCATGTGATGTACTTGAATACGATAACAAGAAAAGTTGTAAATTCTAAATGCACTCATGAAGCACCGGGGCTGCGTCATCGGCAGCAAAAACTAACGTAAAATAACAATAGTAATAATAGTAATAATAATAGTGACAATCAAAATAGCACCATTCTCACTACAAACGATAGAAGTTCAGAGAAAGTACTCACCAGGCTGCCGGAGGTGAGGACTGTGCGCGTCCAGCGATGATTTCGACATGGCCAGACCATTGTGACCGTATCCTGTGGGACACATTCTCGGTCATTTGAAGGTAAAATTAACGTAAAATTTTTCGAGGGTGGAAAGTGAATCTAAATTTAGTACTACAGAACGAATTTTAAAAATTATTTCACTCTAACAAGATAACCGAAAAATAATGAGAACATTTAATATAAATTTCAGAAAAAACCTGTATACTTCTATATAAGTGCAATTTGAACCACTATACCACAATTCATTGGAATTCATCTTAAAAAAGCAGCTGATATAACGGGAGGTTGTCATTATGAACATGGAAGTAAAATCAAAGAGTAAGAAATTCTTTTGGACATAGAAAAAAACTGAAATTTTTTTATGCAGGCAGAGACAGTAAATTAATTGTTGCCTATTGCTGATGAATTCGGTCGTTAAATTATTGGTCATCATATACACCTACAGAAAATTCAAGTGCACGCATAACTGTAATTCATTTATTAGAAATATGATGTACTCACGCATCGGAGATGACTGCATTGTCGTACTATCCTCAAATATGAAATTGTTTTTCAATTACGCTGAGTTGAAAACAACAGCACAGTCACACAATCCTATTATAAAATAACGATATAATCTACTCACGCACGGAAGAAGACAACTGTATTGTCACAATCTTCAAGCACTGTGATATTCTCTTTTTGCACAAAGAAGACAACTGCATGGTCATAATACCCTCGAACAACGATGTGTGTGATCTACTTACGCACGGAAGAAAACTGTATGGTCACAACGATATGATATTCTTTTTAGGCACGAGAAAAGACAACAGCATGGTCACAATATCCTCAAATAACAATATGATCTACTCACGCACGGAAGAAGACATCTGTATAGACACAATATCCTCAACCATCGATATAACATTCTCTTTTCGCACGAGAGAAGACAGCAGCATGGTCACAATATCCTAAAACATCCACGACACCACGAGCAGCGCGCTAATGCGGCTGCGGTGCGAGACTACGCCAGACGACGGAATTTCTCCAGCGCCTCTGATGGTGCACACGCATTCCGCATGCAGGGACGGTGGCCGCAATTACCGTATGAAGACTTTTCGAAGTCACCGGCCTCGTTAACGCAGGCGTCTTGTGCCAATTACGGACGAGGGAGCCGAAGGGAGGCTCTTCTAATGCAAGACCAATCGATGTGTGGAAGATCAATGCAATCTCAGTCTGTGTGTGAATATCTATGATGAAACTTATGCGCAAAGTCCGTCTGTGTTTTCTTTCACACGAATTCTAGCCGTAATGAGTTTATTGATGAGAGTTTATACTGACTCTATATTATCATTATTCTGATAATCATACGAAAAATTCGTTAATACCGAGAGAAAAATCTTTTTGGGAGAGAAGAACTTCTGTGACGAAAAACTTGAAGTAACACCAATTTTGGTAGAAATTAGAGGACCAATTTGTGTTGTGCACAAGTATTCCTGAAGAATGCATGCCAAAAGTACAATTTACTTCTCACATTTACAAGCAAATAGATGAACGTTACATTTCACATTAACTCTTTCAATATTTTATTACAATTAGTACGAGCATGCAATTGATGGTTATCATACCAATACCCGTTTCACAGACCAGAGTCGAGCGGGTAATTCAGACTGGCTTCTTCTCCCCAAAGGGAAGAAACACAGGGCTCGAACTTGCTACTTTCTTCAAGGAAGGCGATTGCTATAACAATCATAGGCCACGGTGCCGGCATCCGTGCGCCAGTAAATCTATTTTCCAGATTAGATTAGAATTTACACTAGTGCTTCAAGCCATACCATAACAATACCGAAACAAAGGTAAATCTCAGCGTACAGATATTGCGTTTATCACAACAACTCAGAACCTGAGTTTGACCCTCGTCACATTGTGTGTGTAGAACTGAATGAGACTCTCAAGTGAAGTCTCATGAAGTTATAACTATGAAAATGTCGAGTTCGAAGCTTTTGGTGCAAATTGTATAGTACCTAATGATTTTTAAATTGGGTCGTAGAGGAAGGTTTAATGACTACAATCACATCTTCAATCTTCAATCAATTATCATTAGAATCTATAATGACTAACCATAACAAAAGTGTTCCGAGACAAAAAGGGAAATGCCCTTTTTCGTGTAGTGTTAAGGGAGTTGGAAGTCTATGCAATAGGTGTGGTCCTACCACGATAGAAGAAACAAGGTAGGGTCATTTCTATAGAAGATAATACACCGCCTCTTGTTCGGCTAGTCAGTAAAAAGGCTATTTTTCAAACAAACTTTGTGACGTCGCCAAAACGCAGTGTCGTTTGGCCAATAGTGGAGCCAGATTTAGGGGTAGCAGTGCTACCATATAAAATATGAGCGCTGATATTGGTTCGTTGCTCAACGAAAAAAAGTTTAGTTTGAACCTACCTTGTTTCCTTTACCGTGGTCCCTACACACTGCGCATAGAAATAGCACGATAAAAAGTAATTTATAAAACAAGATGAAAGTTGAAAAAGAAAGTAGTAGGTGATGAAAAATATGAGAGCAGTGAACCAAAAAATTATAATTCTTACCAAAACATAAAACCTATTATTTTTCGATAAAAAGAATGGCCACCTAACGTTCAGTTCGAGACCTCACATATTCCCTCTGATACCGCTAATGTCTAGAGATACAATATGGTATCTTGCTGAGGGTAAATCTATTTTACGGACGTGATTAATTTTCAATCGTATCAACAATACTCAAACTGAAATGACTTTTCAATATCCCATGAAATATTAGCTGAAAAATTTAGCCTATGAGTGAAAATCAATTACTTGATGTATAAAGAACAAATTTAAATGAGTTGAATTCCACGTTAGCTTCACACATTCCATCAAATCTTCATACAAATTTGTAATGAAAATCGAATGAAACTCTCTGCTAAGGATTGTAGCGCACAGCTACTGATTGTAGACTATAATTGTTAACTACTCTACCATTACACGTATAACCTCACGTAAAAATCAAGGTTACATGTTCATCTGGCGTTCCAAAACTGTGTGGCTGTATCTTCTTTCACGCTCTCACTCTTTCTCCTTTCCTGCTGCCTCAATGACTGCGTTCTTAACTTGTGCCTCATTTAATTTTCCTTGTTTAGCCGCCACCGTGAATGCATCTTCTGCCGCGCCGCTAGATAATTTCAGGCGTTTTGACTAACTCCAAACTTTTAGGGCGGCCTGCTCACGCCCGACTGACTCTTCACAAAAGGAGGCTTCTCGACCGTCGTCAAATTAGTGCCTCTCTAAAGGGAGGATCTGGACTGCAGAGGTGAGACAGAAGCTGGTACGCGTCCCAGACTGTCTCCGTTCGCAGGGCTTCTATTTGAGCCATTATCGAGCGAATTCGTTCTGCCGAGCTAGCGTTCTCTCTCAACAGTCGAACAGTGGTGAAGATCATTTTAGGAGAGCTTTAAGCGTTCAAAGTTTCCCAATCCATCCTGCATTAATTTTCTAACCTCGTAGAGAAAAACAATTTTCTAAGAGAAACCTAAGAGAAACCTTTTCATGCCTTGAATTGTTTTTGAATTATACGAGTTAATTTATTTCAGCTAAGTGATCTTGAAATAGATTCCTTCTCGGCTGTTTTGCATGAATAATGAAAGCTTTTCGGAACACTAAATATAGACTGCAGTGATCAATTCGCTCTGTAGCGATTGGCTGACACTCAGAAACTCATGCGTGATTGCAAAAAAAACAAGCCGTAATACAGTTTAAAGGAAATTTTTTTGCGTGAAACCTCATGATATTCTCATTTGAATATAAACTACCCAATAACTACCCCAAAGCCTAGTGAGATATAGAATTATTAATTTCGAATGAGCACGAACGACAGCGTCATTTTCGAACACAATTATGGTTCATTCAGTCTTTTTTCTGTGGACAAAGTTCACGAGCGCGTTTTTCTGTCCCAAACTTGGACACTTTCGTTTTTTGGGGAAGGCAGAGGTCCATTGTTGAGGTGCGCTCAGCTATGGGCTGACAAATGACAATCGTAACTTATGCTTCGACTGCCGCACCACAAAAGAGAAGGCGCTTCGACGATGCAGTGTGCGCATGAGCTCAGACAGCAACTGGGAAATTGGCACAGCTTTCATTCCTCGTGTTTTGTGAAGATTTGAGTCAGTGTGTTACCCCTGCATTTGGGCTCGCGCGTGCTTCACGGTACGGTTTCTGGTTAGTCTTCAACTGGGGGGCTGGGAAATTTAGGTTTGCGAAGATTGGTCACTTGAGCACCATAGCCGTTCATGATGCTATCCCTATCGCTTTTTCATTGGTGAATACAGTAATTATGAGGATGAGCTCGGTAACTACAAGGATGAGCACGGTAATTACGTGGATGAGTACGGTAATTACGGGGATGAGTACGGTAATTACGGGGATGAGTACGGTAATTACGGGGATGAGTACGGTAATTACGTGGATGAGTACGGTAATCACGTGGATGAGTACGGTAATTACGGGGATGAGTACGGTAAATACGTGGATGAGTACGGTAATTACGTGGATGAGCAAGGTAATTACGTGGATAAATTAAATTCTATTCCTGTATAAACGCAATAATTATATGGATGAACACATTACAGTAAATGCACGGATGCGCGTATCAGTAAAGTAGATGAACACGTTAACTGCGTCGACGAAAAAAATTATTCCATTGGTAGAATGATTTGAAACTTGTGAGGCACTGTTCACATCGTGCTGCGGTCTCAGCAGCGTGAATGACTTTTATTCAGTGGCTGGGACCGGGTTGTGTGACTCCAGATAACGCTTCTGCACCAGAAAAAAATTGTGTCTGCAAGATATGATGGTGCTCGTAGCAGAGGATCAAACCTATTGTAGTGAATATTAAATGTTCATCCCATGAGAGGATATCGAAAATGACAGATTTATGAATCACATAATTGTGATTCATTCATCAACATTTCGTTGATGTTAATTTCCCTTGCCCATTTCTTTTCCGTGTAACGACAGAATTTTCCAAACATGAGTAAAAAGCATTCATTGTGCGGGAGGTTCTGCAGTTCCACATGGTCCAGCCATTTACAATCTAATTTGATGTGGCTTCAACAAGTTGTTCGCACTAACCAGCTCCTCAAATGCTCTAGTGAAGTTGGACTTACGAGATTGAGGTTATAGTGATCGCCGCAGACCCCCCCTCACGCGCGAAGTGAAGCGATGTCGTACAAAACTGTGACTGAATTTAGCCAGGCCCATCGCTATTGTGTGTCTTATTCACCTCCTCACTTTACACGTTCCCCGCGTACTGGGACACATGTGCGCCTTTCGCTTAATTACTCATTTAACGAACCGGCAGAAATGAATAACATATTTGATTAGTGACCTATTTAAAAAATAACTTTTTATTAGTTAGCAACCAAGAGGAAATATAGTGCAATCGTATTTCCCATATTTATTAGAAAGAATTCAAGTGTTTTAGATCATTATAGTTGATTTATCAATTTTGCTTCTAACAACCTAAGCAAATCAACTGGTAACAGCCGCAGAAACGCGGCGAACGGGTTAATTATTGAAGTACAAGACTTCAGTTGTTGAAGTGGCGTTGAAAAGTTCACATTTATAAAGAATAGCAGTATACAGGCTTTTAAAATTCCAGTTTTGGAAGTGAAAGATTCATCATGGCTTAAATAATATTCTTTTAACACTGGTTTGTGAATGTCGTAAAATGTTCACTTAGAAATGTTAAAATTAAAGTACGAAATGAATGTAGAAGTGATATACAAAGTAGAGGTATGAGTATGAGTCTGAAGTTTCAACTACAAATATACACAGCATTTTAACTAGGAGTCGTAATAAAGTTTCATATTCAGTAGAAGTCAACCTCAATACTTCTTTTAATGTTGTAGTTGGCTCATAAACACAATATCCCAATAACATTTACCAAACTCAATAATTTGTCCCATAACTTTTGCGCAACGAAAATTCACCCCTATGGATCAATGCAACATATCGCTTGCAAAACTTAAAATTGTGAACAAAGAAATAACATTTAGTCAAAAAACAATGTCATGGGCGTTCCTATAAAAACCAGTGTTAACCATAAGTCAAACCGTAAATGAGAATAATTTTATGCAGAGAGTGAAAGTTATGCCGGCGAACACGATATTAGTACAACACAAGAGTTTCAGTTCTCCATTTCATTCGTTGTTCGTGACGTGCATCACTATTTAATTTCATAAAATAAATAAATCCAAATCTGTGTTTTATTCAGAGGAGTTGTAACGAACTACGGCGCGTAAATTTTTCTACAAAATGCGATCTATTTGCCAGGAACACTCGAACGAGGTTAAAAATTTGCGAGTGACCAGCTCCTGAAGCTCCGACTCGGACGGGGAGTCAATAACGAAGTCTTCTTGTTTGTTCTCCTAGGGAGGATTCTTTGGAGGTCGGTCAGTGTGAAGTCTTCTGATTTTAAATGAAAAAGTTACTCGATTTCGAGACAGAAATCTTCGAGCCTGAACTCCACTCTCTGCAAGGTTTCAATTGGAATAAACTTTGTTAGGTGATTGGTAGATTCAACTTCTGTTGAGCCGGTGTCCGAACTGATCTTGCTCCTTGTAGCAATGAAATTGATTACATTGTAAGGCAATATAAACATTTTTAGTAACTTACGTATGTTCCCAGGCTTCACCGTTTAAAGGATTAAAACAAGAGTTTATTTAACAGTCATTAGATGATTGAAAATGAAGCGGACTTGTTTGAAGTATGGAAATGAATGTGGTTTCAAACTGTACTATTGTTGTTCAAAGGCGTCTTTTCACATCAATTCTCATGATCAATTTTTTCAAGATAAATTTTTTCAACAACGTAAATAAATAATTCTTATCTTTAAACACCAAAGGTAATTTAATAAAGCTACATCTGTATAGAAAAATATAAACATAGCGTAAATACCGTGAAATGATCTATTTCTGCCCCTCAATTCTAATGCGTTTATATCTCGAGGAATGCTAGGCTTAACAACTCTTGCTTCAGACAACGAATTATACCTTTTAGCTTAACGCAAATATTATCTTTGAATGACATTAAATTTTAGTTTTCTAGTACACCAAATTTGATGACCTCTTTGACATAGTGCACCATTCTTCCTAGAAAGACTCCAAATCAAATTCCCAATTTTTTAACTAAAACGGTTTCAAAGCCCCTTTTGTGCAGATATTGCGGCGTTGAGCAACACCACTCAGAACCTGTGTCTCGTGTGTGTGAAACTGAATGATGCTCTCATGTGTATTTTTATGAAGTTATAACTATGAAAGTGTCAACTTTAAAGCATTTGTTGTAAATTATATAGTGCGTACAGCGCAATTTTTAAACAAGGCCGTTTAAGAATCTCTAATGACTTCAAAAATAATGGATGGATTTTGAGAATACAAAGGAATTACGCAATTTGGAGATATACTAGTTTTATTTTGATAACTTTTTGAGCACAATATTGTTCAAATGTTACTCCTCTTGAGCGCAGACAAGAATCGGTGCAATTAGGCAAGCAGTTCACATTACGGCGCTGGCAAGAGGCAAGATCTGGTCCAATTCTTTGGATTTCTACCACGTTGGATGTTTTGAGTTGGTTTAAATTTGTAGACTTTTCACGGTGAACTCTTCCTGTTGGGTATCTCCAAAGGAAAACATCAACTCAAGACATCCATCGATATAGAAATCCAGAGAATTGAACCAGATCTCACCAGCGCCGTGAAGAATAGACTGCGTAATCGCACCGATTCTTTCTGCGCTGAGGGGGGTGGTATATGAAGAATATCGCGTTCGCAATGCGACAATACTACTTCTCAGGATTTCATTTGGGCAATTTTTAAAATCCATCCGATATTGTGGGAGTTCTTAAAGATTATTTTTGGACCCATGTTAAAAATCACCCCGCAAAAAGTATAACAGCATCGTAAGTACTAGCAAAAGTACATCGAAATAGCAATAGTATAAAGCTTTTGCCAGCTCACTCTTCTTTGTTGTAAAAGTTACTGAAGTGAACTCAAAACTAGAATGAAATTCGCAATAAAAAAATGTAACAAAAGTGAACTAATTATTAGTATTTTTAATTGTGGTACGATAAAAATGAACTGTAATTACTTAGGTCAACCAGTCGGATATAATCATGTAAGCCGCTGGCTACAAAAAAGTTCAATTTATATGCTTCACTTTTGAAAATAAATTACCGGGATTATGTCACTTAATACAGTATTAAAAATTTTTCCCTCGACTTACAGGACTTCATGGCAGTCAGTTCTCATCCGGAATCGAGCTAGGTTCCCCTTTAGACGAAGCATTGAAGCCAAAAAATTAGAAGCACATAATTATGCGTAGTTTTTTCGATAAGCGAAAAAATTCAGCGAAACAATGGTGCTGTGCAGAAGATCAAACCTCTCCTCTCGTGAAGTGCCGCAAATATACAAATTTTTCCGCTAGGTGGCGACGTTCTTGTCTGCGAATTAATGGAGTTGAAGGCCAAACGTCTCGCGGCCTTTTAGCTGAGTTGGTCACAAGAGCTCTCTGGTCAACAGCGCCTTCGAAGTCGAGGGCTTTCCAGACACCTTTTTTTGACCACCTTCGGCCCCAAAGTTTGACAATGGCTGAGAATTTTCCTCACTTTAGAACCTTTTCTTTGTAAAAAAAGTTTCTCATCTGAACTACATGAGAAACTTAAAAAATTAGGCTGAGAAGTAAAAATTTGGCAAAAAATGAAATATTTCGTATCTGTATTCAGTACAATTCTTCGATGTTAGATGCATTATGAATTTTCAAGCATTAGAATTTCGACTTATTTATAGATATAACAATTATTGGTTTGGATGAGCATCAATATAAACGCATGAACTGCTTTAAAACAACCAGCAAAATGAATAAAGCTTCTTGCTAAACTATAATATAATATATTAGACGAATGTACAAGGAGCTCGCGAGACTCGAACTCAGGACTATAAATTACCGCGCCAGCACACTATCGACTGCGCTATCGATCACCCTAAAAAAGATGATCGAAGCCCAACGAAAGCAAGACATATATTTATTCCCTTTAGGGAATAAATTTATTAGACGCTCACGAAAACTATTTAATTTTTTAGTTATTCTTTTTCTGGTTACATGCATAATGAATCTTTACCTCGATACTCAAAGAGTAGTTATCTTGGAGCGCTATTGCACTAATAAACATTATTTATTACAAAAACTTTTCTTTCCATTGAATATATAATACTAAAATATCTGAACTCAAACTATGAGGATTTTCACGTGCAGTGGTCGAACAAAATCTTCCCTCAAAGGGTTTTGGAAGAATAAACTCAAATAATACCTAGTTTTGCCCCATGGCTTCATTTCCACAAAAGGGAGAGAGTCCACAGCTGCCCTTGTGGCTACTAAATGCACCCTGTCCCCTCGCTTCGTCGGTGTGTTTCACTGATTTGCCAGCGTGCCGCCGGTCGCACCGATCTGGTCGCGCTCCTATATCTAAGGGTAAGGACTATTTTTGAACATTTTTGGACCAACCTGTCTTTATTAACCTTCTAACTCTGTTCTAATCTCTAATCCTTACGTTTCTAGCAGAATTGCAGCTGTTTCTTCATCATGGTTGCTGAGAATGGAAACAGAACTAGAATTTTCAGACGGTAGCGCAGCCAATATTAGATCATTTTTACAACTACGTTTTAAGGGAGCGAAGTTTTTCTTGAGGCCAGTGACTGTTATGACTGGGAAGAATGTCACTTTTGGTTTGAAAATGTTCTCAGAGTGAACAAGAGTCTTCCTATGAGTCGTAAAGCCCATCATTTTCGATGTCAAGGCACGAGAAGGAGCGTAGCTCTTATCAAGTTGTGAGTGATCATTCCTTCACCTCCTGGTTTGCAGACATAAGTTTCATTGGCATTCTTTGCTGTAGCAAGGTGAGACCCTCAGAATTATTTTGCAGAATACAAAAAAGGATACTGAGCAACGTGTGAAAATTCAGTGCTAGTTTGCAGGCTATCTACACTGTATAATCAAACTTGGTAGGTTATCTACATTTTGTGTTGAAACAATACCCGACATGAAGTCTTTAGATTTTGTACATTTATCAGTGCCAAAGTTCTTGTCTTTTGAATGTTCCCTTGGAACTAAATAGCAATTTAAATTTTATTTATTTTTAATTTAGATGAAATAAAGCCTAACTTAATCAATTCTAGCCTGTCCTAGTCTAACGTGAAACTATCTGCAGTGTTATTGCCTTCAACAATTTTTGCCAATCTTATGCCTTAATTTACTGATGTAGATCCAATTTTACTACAAATAACCTTCCAAACAAGGACCGAAATTTCCCTCTTTCCAAGCTGAGGCAGCGCACTGAAGCGTGTAGCGTGTTGGGGACAGTGCAGCAAAGCAAGCTCTAGCAGGTACCATCAATAGCACAAACTTTTTTGAAGAGCAGAAAAGTAAAATCATTTCGCAAACTATCGTGAATCCGTTTTTACGTAGAGAATTTTTTTTCAGGCAGTGTATTCTCACGTTTTAAAATCACTTTTTTTCTTGTTCAAAAGTAGACACTGACACACTTATGAAGAAACATGTATATATGTTCTTATTTCCTTTCAATACAAGGATGCATATAAATATAAACATCAACAGTAAAATGACTGTTCAAGAGGGTTGAAGTAATTTCTGCATCAATCTAAAGCAAACATCTCGGCCCTCTCTATTCTATGATCTAACTGTCGAATAAGCACTGTAGTTTTGGGCTATCCCTCATTGAAAATCTATAGGTTATTCATTCGTAATTTTCTCGGCCTCTACGATCAACAGAATTCACTTTTGCGAAAAACACATCTTAGGCAACGTTCTTGCCTCAGGTACTTCTAGCATTCAAATAAAAATAAAATTTAAATATATTATCGCAGGTACATTCTCGATCAGTTATAAAATATAAAAATTGCCGAAAGTTTTTACATCCCACAAGTTGAAAGTAAAAAAAATTGAGATTGGCTACGGGTGGTTTTTGTTTTCAGCAGCTTTTCTCTTTTTTCACTCCCCAGCAATGTGTGAACTTTCTTAAAGGCATCGCATTCCCTTATTTACGGAAACGAATAAATCTGTTGTACATCTTTTTAAGACATTTTCGGCAAGAAAATAAATTACTACAAATACACAATACGCTCCAAGCATTCTGTATTCATTTCCATAAGCAACCATTTTCTACACTCGTTTTTTTTTTAAGAACGACTGACACGATTTTTCGTCGCTGAAGTGTTGAGCCAATCAATGCGGCCCGCGTGCCTGCTCAGTGATCGGCGGCAACCACACCAGGAATCTTCCCTGAATAATGCAGCACTCCCAGCAGACTTCTGAGTCGCTTGTGGAATACTTAACAGCTCGTGATCAGGGGCTTTTTTGTGGAATCTCCACGGAACTTTTCGGCGTTTGGGAACACCAGTTGGTTGGTAACCGAGAATGCTGTGCCGTGACGTTTGCAGTTCGAGACTGAGAGGAGTTTTTTTATGGCAGGCGTAACTCTCAGGCAGCGATTTTTTTCCAAACTGAATGCATAAACTATTGGGGAGACTAAACTGGAAAATTTATTCATTTTGTGACTGTTTTTTACCTCTCAAGTTAACAACGAACATGAACAAGACACACGTGAACTGCTGAACTCGTACAAAAAAAACACGTTTGAAAGCAAATTACATAAGTAGAAATTATATTTTTTTAAGGAAGTTTACTAAGAACCTTTTTTTTGACGATTTTCCTTCCGTTTCGTTGCTTACTCCCTTCTGAAGTGAATTACAAATACTTTCCAATACCGAAATGAAAAATGGCATTCCTATCTCGAAATCGTTGATCGCGCTTGTGCATAAAAGCACTCCCATTTTCATCTAAACTAAAAAACCGCGGTTCCCACTAAACTATTCATTTTTAATAAGCGTGATGGTGACGAAAACATCCTGACAGGCCACTGACGGAAAAATAAATCTAAAAGAACTTATTTCTACGTAACTCAAATGACAAAAATAAACTTAAAACTCACAGGATTCATACGATTATGTAACATCAGCGCTGGTGAAGGGCTTATTTATTTTGGGTTGATATATCGAAGCTTGCTCAACAAATCAAGGGTACAAAATATGACTCATCCAGTGAATACACTACGGGTGTAGAGCTCATTTACGTAATATTTGTATTCAAACTTATACCTTAGCTTACAGTATATTGGCCTCCAGCAGCAACTCCTAGTCCAGCAGAAGGCAAGCGCTTCCAAGCGTTTCGACAAGCGGAATGCAAACTGACAATCAATAGAGGAGATTTGGATCGATTTGGGCGGTCATGAGTCTGTCTGCGGAGGCCGCGAGGCGGTCTAGAGGAGCATGTCGGGTCAGGTGCAGCAGGCACCCCATGTGTTCACTGAAACCAAAACTCGTGGTATGGAAGTGCGGCTGCTAACCTAATTTAAGAGGTATCAATTCCGAAACACGTCCGCAATGTACGCAGTGAACGAAGTAAACATCGAGGTTAGGTTTTTAAAATTCTCGTTGATATTAGGGTTTACAATTATTTTCTTCAGAATTCCATGGCTATATCTACCAGTTTTTCTGGGATCTCGGAACAACGGAAATTTGGGTTCGAAATCATAGGAACAATCTAGCGCTATGAGTTACTTAGATATTGTCAACCGATTTTATAGCACAAGTGATATCTTCTTGACGATACAATTGAGAAAAATGAGTGTTACAGCCTGAATAACCATTGTTCTTTATCATTCTGGTAGTTTTGTGAAAGAATCTCCGATTTAAAGCTTTTTTAATATCAGGGTACTGTACAACCAAATAGCAGGGACTTTTGTTCTTGGTTAGAATTAAAGAATTAACAAACTTCTCTTCGTGCAATCATAGAACGAGAAAAATGTGTAGACTAAATTTCCTTGTTCAATCAAAGCTTCTAACTTGAAAAACTCAATAAAGGGAATCCAATAAATTATCAGAAATATATTAAAAATGAGCAGTTCTCAAAAGTCATCAGTGCCAGCGCTTAGCGTTGTCTGGAGTTATTTCAAATGAGCTGTAGAATTTGGAAGTATTCATAACTCGTGCTGACCTCAACTGTTCAAGCCTAAGACTAGTTCCGTAGGAAATACAAATAAAGTAAAATTGATCTAGGGCCTATATAAAGTAAGAGCCAGTTAGAAAAAATGAGGCTTGTAATAACTTCATGGAAATTCATAAATAGTGGAGAAATATAAACGCTAGTGTCACCAGTGTGAGCGATGTATCTATAGTCAAGT
Organism: Morinoia aosen; assembly: GCA_030386875.1. Taxonomy (NCBI): domain Eukaryota; kingdom Metazoa; phylum Arthropoda; class Malacostraca; order Amphipoda; family Talitridae; genus Morinoia; species Morinoia aosen. The sequence goes on along the minus strand of CM059567.1, from coordinate 28,991,286 downwards.
TGAATGCATGTAATTCACGGAATTTACGGAATGCAGGTAATTTAGTTGTGGTGTTTTAACCTTTCACTATTTGCACCCCGCAACTAACCGGTTATTACTATATGGAATAATTACATGTTTTGAGTGGACCGTACGTTCTTTTGTCTGCAAATTTTTGAGGAGCTCTTCTAGCAAACTTAGATGTGTGACGAGATCAGGGGACTTCATTACAGGACTTTTGCAATGATTAGTGAACTAATAGACCAACGACAAGCGACCAACTCATCGAAATCGCTAATTACGTAATAAGTTTTAACCGGCACTGTTTGCATCATCAGAAAGGAATTGCAATGAAAGTTGAACTTTACACTCATATGGTATGCTCCGCAACATCATCAATAGTGTTTTAGAAACACAAAAGCAAATCATTATCCCTGAGAGGCTAGCACACAAATCTTTTCATTTCTCGGGAAAGGTTTTGCGCATTAACGCAATTATTTTGCAGTTTCTTCGTAACTCTTCGTTGTCAAGTAAAAATAACAAGAAGCTGTCGCGTGAAAGCAAATTATTCAGCGACAACTTCTTTTTCAATCCTCTACATTTCACCTCCACATTAACGCGACAACATGTTATGAGAGAGACTCTAGGTCTCGCAGTAGCTGTTGATGCAATAATGCATTCTTACGCGAAGTTGATTGCTCCGGATATAACGAGCTGTTTCTTTTCTGTTGCCCTAAAAGTATCTCGGTCATCACGCGTTTTAGGCAGGCAAGGCAGTTTGTGTTTTTAATGCTACGTTAGTCTTCATCATTATCGTATTATGATAAATACAGCTCGTTGATACTCCGTTTTTTTGCACTAATACGGTATTTTATAGTGTCTCCTTGCCTGTGAATTGAAATATTTGTTTGATAATTTCGTTCTTTATGAAAATATCATCAGCCAAAAAGCCAAAAAATTACGCTGAAAGTCACAGCATACAATCATGAGAGTGAAAAACACACTCCATTTTGCCTTTGCAGAGGATGTCAAAACAGCTAAAAGTGCTGTACAAATTCGCTTTTACGAAATGAAAGTATATTTCCTGTTCTGCACGATACAATCAAACGCAAACTGATATTCAAAGAGAACATGATTGTGTATGATCAAGAGTGCAAATGTACTTTCACTGAATGCATTTAAATTTCTTTTACTGATGTAAAACCACTGAAACGATAAAAAAAACTTTAATGCGGATATTAGGAATTATTTTATTCGTTCCTGGTAAATGTTATATTCCTAGAAATGGGAATATTCCCCTGAGTTAAACAGAATCCCTAGACTCAACGCAGAATAAAAGTAAAACCGCCACAACAGGGAACTAACAAGCAAACCAACATCGTGTAAGATTCTACCGTAAAGCTCCTGATAATCTAAAGCAATTTATCAGTATTTATCAGTACAGGAAAGACAATTGATCTGGCGATCATACAGGCGCAGTAGAGGATCAGAGCGATTGATCTCAAGTGTCCCTGAGGGAGTGCAGTGCTCCCATTCTCAGCCCTGAGGGATCTTTGATTTGGTGCCCGAACACAAAATATCTAAGGAGGGATCGGTCGAATGAGGGGACAGGGAACAGTTACCAAATTAGCACCTAATGATGCCATGATTGCTGCACGAGAGCTGGATTGTGCGCGCCCGAGAGCTGGATTTTGTGGCCCGAGAGATGGATTTTGTGGCCCGAGAGATGGATTTTGTGGCCCGAGAGATGGATTTTGTGTTCCCCATACATACATACAATGAAAAACGGGAGACGGTAGATCTTACGAGTTAGCATTATTGTGCTTTCCTCCAGAAAAATTGTTTTACAATTTTCTTTCAACTGCTGAAAGCTAAAATGTTTAACGAACAACTTTTAATGCATCCCACACGTACGTACCTATATCATGAAGCTCATTCCCAGAAAACTTCACCAAAACCGACCGCAGTTTCCAGTTGTGTGCTACCTTTTGCACCCTCTCACCCTCGCAACTATAAGCTCGACATCACTTAGCGCCTTAACGAACCATTACTTCATTAGCTTTGCGTGTACAGTGTTTGATGAGGGTTCGAGGGACCCTATCGAGAGCGTGGCCAATGCTCACCCCACACCCATAGAGGCAGATCAGGCACGGGCCGCACCGTGACCAAACATCAAAACTAAACTCCACTCGATCGACACCGACTAAATCACAGGGTCCTACACTGCGACTCTTGCAAGCTCCTCTAAAAAGCGGACAGAAAAGAGCTTTGGTTACGCTGTTCGAATGACGGTGACTGAGAGGGGACATCGTGATCGATAGCATGCATGTAGGGTTCTCGGGCACAAGTGATTTTGATGGCGAGTGAAGAGTCGTTCAAGTCACGCGACTTAAGGGTTCCTATCCACATGATCTTCAAGAAGTGTCTGGAAGTTCAAGCTACGCCTGTATGCTTCTCAGTTTAGCCACTCAATGTCCTACCACTGTTTTTAATTGTGTTTAAGCTGTTCTAAAACACTCTACTTGCACTTCTGGGCTAATCAAGTGTTCCAATGACAACATCTCTATTGTGAACTGGCCAGATCTCTGGAAGATGAGATACACAATTTTTAGAAAGCACTCATTTATGTAATAAAGTACTAGAAAAAGAATAATAGCCAATATCTCACGCCAATGATCCGTTAAATCATGACTTGAGTCATCTTGCGGTCGTTGCCTCAGACTCTCTCTTTGCTCGCAGGAACTTGACTGCTGTGCTCAGAATGGTAGGTTTTCTGATTGATTGATGTAAACATTATTCAACCCAAAATTATGCACGGACCTGTTTTGTTTTGATTGAACACAGTCATCGGGAACAAATATTTTGATTTCTTTACTTGACATTAATTGAGAGCTCGGAAAAAGATATTTATTTATCTTATATTAAACTGTCAGCATGGCCAATATTCGAGTCCCTAACATCACATCTCAGAAAGTTATGAATTCATTGCCGATTTAAAATAAACAAGAACGCATTGTCGTTTCATTGTTCTGCCTTCTCTTAGTTTTTAGAAAGAACACACTCTCGTTCAATTGTGAACACAGACGTGCTCGGGAATGATTTGCTCCATTCTTTAGAAGCTATTTTATAAACTTGAATGATATACACACCAATTGTATAGTGTTAGGTAGTGTTATCTCCAATAAAAAAGATACGCTCGTTAGCAAATTGTGAGTAGCAATTGCAATGAACATTCGTTACTATGTGTTCACAACGTTACTGTCGTGTTCACAACAAATAATCATTCTAAATTCTGAATGTGTTTAAATGTTGAACATTCACTAATGCAAGTAATACATTGAATTTTCAGATAAAACCAGTGCTGTGTATCATACCGAGAACGGAGGAAATGACGCACACTCTCAGACAACAGTCTTGTTGAGTTAATGTGGGTATTTATGCATACCCAGACCGTCATGTGGTGGCTGTATCAAAGATACCCAAGACATTACAAGAGCCAGGCTTCATTATAACTCAACTGCCTTCACCGCATCAGCGGACAGAAAGAGGCCTCGTAAGTAAGCTGTTGGCAGACCCTTTCTGGTGTTGCCAGCGGCGCAGCTTCTTGTAGTCCTTCTCCTCTCATCAGCGAACAAAAGCCCGTCTGACAACAAGGGATCATTGCTGTCATTGTGTGGGGGAATCCCTTAGAGCAGTCAGCGAGGTGGCAAACCTCATTATCTGCGACACAAAGATAACTTTGATGGCTGCGCGGCTGCCGCAAGCGTTTCTCGTAACGTGTAATAAAATCCAGAGAATCCGGCCGTGATTTTTAGTGGCAATGCTCAACGGAATCTGAAGAATCTGGCCCAGATGTTTCGCGGCCATGTTCTATGTAATCTAGAAAATTTTGTTGTGATGGCTTGTGGCGGTGGTAAAATTATGAAACAATCTGATACTACTGATGTCTAGCGACTATGTGCAATGTAATCTAGAAAATTTTGTCGTTTAGTCGCTGTGCTCAAAGAACTCTACAAAATCTAGTTGAGATCATTAGCGATGAAACACCAATGTACAATCAATATCAATGCAGTATTATAATGATACACGGTCAATATCAGTAAGATGCTACGATACACAGTCAGTATCACTGAAATATTAAAAGTAAGACTGCAAATGTTGAAAGAGATATCAAAAATTGCTAAAAAAAAAGTATATGAGCTTTAAATTTAAAAACAGACGATAAACTGAGTGGAGGTTACATTTTGGTGATCTAGAGAATGAATTTCTGGAATGAGAGAATTTCTGTACGAATTTTTTATGCAGTGTTTTCTCATGAGGGGGCAAAATCGTCGGTCAAGTTGCGAGAAATGGCGGAAATAAATTAATTTGAACCTTGAAAAATGGAGACTGGTTATTAAGGGATACTAAAATTTGAGAATTTTGCCGTAGTTCAGAGACAACAGAGACGTGAGTATGGGGCAAGTGTTTGGGCGCAGAAATCCCTTAGGACACTTTGGAGGGAGGCACTGAATCTCTTATATCTTGTACCCAAAAATACATCGATACTAAACGCAACCGGTTTCAACACTTAAACTAACCTGTGGAACGTTAAGGTAAACCAAAAAGAATATGCATTCGTCAAATTAGGCTTTACCTATAGTTTTCTTAGAAGTCTAACTTTGTTCGCTCGACAATAAAATTTTCATGACCGTTCAAAGCATCCTTAAATTTTTCTGAAGCATCGTGTTTTTTCAATTAATTCGAATCAGAAATCGCCTTAGAATCTGGCAAGATCATAATTATACTTTTCTGTAGTTATGCAGGCCCTCGCTTAGATACAAGTCAGATGTTGTATATTTTTATACCATCATTATCTCAAAATTGTTGCCAGAATTAGCGTGTTTTTAGGCACTAGACTAGCTTTTTGAAGTAGCTTATCAGATTGATTAGGGTCGAATTTCAGTTTTCTATTTATTTGAAATTTGTTTATCCGCTTTATTTGCAGTAAAACATCCCCAAAACACAGTGAAACCGCCTTCAGTGTTTTACTGTTGGCTCTGCGTTCAGTGCAAAATGATTCACTTTTCTCGAGTCAAATTTTCTACATTACTTTATATGTAAAATAAAATTTTAGTGTTTCATTCCACAGTACTCTTTCTCCGAAAACAGCGCTCCCTCTGTTTTGAAAGCTTCAGAAAAATAAGGCTAACAGCGACAAGGCATGGCATGAGGAAAGTCGTCCGTCAAAATTTGTTTCGGTTCAATCCAAGTGTCTATGCATAGCGCCGCACGAGTGCTATGAGAACGTCTTGGTACACAGCGTATTTGAGTTTTGAGGATGCTCTTCAATGAAAGTCTAGAGCTGAAATTAACCATACAATACAGAAATTATTGGAGACTTAATATTGGAATTAAATTGTTGGAGACAATTTTCATTTTCTCAAGCGCTTGGTCCAACTCTCTGCCGTGCCTAACTATGGGAACTTCTGCACGAGTAATTATATTATATTCATAAAATTGAAAATACTTTCCCAGAAGTCAACATAAAACGTAGGTTGATAATGAGATTATTTTCCCTCATGCAGAATAAATTTGAGGAGAAAAATAATGATAATTTTCACAGCCCGCAGTTAATGAATTTTTCACTGGGACTTCGCAGAATATTCATCGCATGTAAAATGGAAATGAAAATTTAAAAAATAACACTAAACAATATCTCGACGGCACAATTTTCCTCACAGTGTGCAGAAATTTGTCCATTCTCGCTTTGTTGAAGTTGCCAACATATTCGTTGTGTGTGAACAATTTTCATCCTAAAAAGTGACGTTTCGAGCTTCATTTTATGCACATAGTTAACGAATCCAGGCAGGTGGATGAGAGGCAGGCAGGTGGATGAAAGGCAGGCAGGTGGATGAGAGGCAAGCAGGTGGATCAGCGGCAGGCAGGCAGGTGGATGAGAGGCAGGCAGGGGGATGAGAGGCAGGCAGGTGGATGAAAGGCAGGCAGGTGGATGAGAGGCAAGCAGGTGGATCAGCGGCAGGCAGGCAGGTGGATGAGAGGCAGGCAGGTGGATGAGAGGCAGGCAGGTGGATGAGAGGCAGGCAGGCAGGTGGATGAGAGGCAGGCAGGTGGATGAGAGGCAGGCAGGTGGATGAGAGGCAGGCAGGTGTATGAGAGGCAGGCAGGTGGATGAGAGGCAGGCAGGTGGATGAGAGGCAGGCAGGTGGATGAGAGGCAGGCAGGTGGATGAGAGGCAGGAAGGTGGATGAGAGGCAGGCAGGTGGATGAGAAACAGGCAGGGAGGTGGATGAGAGGCAGGGAGGCAGGCAGGTGGATGAGAGGCAGGCAGGCAGGTGGATGAGAGGCAGGCAGGTGGATGAGAGGCAGGCAGGTGGATGAGAGGCAGGCAGGCAGGTGGATGAGAGGCAGGCAGGTGGATGAGAGGCAAGCAGGTGGATGAGAGGCAGGCAAATGGATGAGAGGCAGGCAGGTGGATTAGAAACAGGCAGGCAGGTGGATGAGAGGCAGGCAGGTGGATGAGAAACAGGCAGGCAGGTGGATGAGAGGCAGGCAGGTGGATGAGAGGCAGGCAGGTGGATGAGAGGCAGGCAGGTGGATGAGAGGCAGGCAGGTGGATGAGAGGCAGGCAGGTGGATGAGAGGCAGGCAGGTGGATGAGAGGCAGGCAGGCAGGTGGATGAACACAGCCACGTCACGCTAGCGTCACCACAACAGCGCCCCTTTAAAGCCGCCATCCATTGTACATCCCACGCTCCACCTGCCCTCCTCCTCCGCTCTCTCTTCTACCTTCTTCTTCCTTTGGCGTTCTCCCTAACTTTGTTCTTCTGTTTACTTTCTTCTTCTCACTGTCATTTTTCTTCTGTTTCTTCTCTTTTTAGGTCCTCAATCTTTTGTTCCTTCATTTTTCACACTTTTCTGGTACTCTTTTTCCGCTTTCTTCTGTCGTCTTCATTTGCCGCTCTTTACCATCTCTTTCTCGTCGCACGAATAATTACTTTGTAGACACTGTGCTATCTCTGTGTGTGTGATACGCTGTGTAATTACCCTATATGCACTTTTTTGTTCTGTGTATTGGAATTCAACTTTACGTTCTTGGTATAGTTTATTTCTCTCGCGGTACTCTCTAGTACGCTCTGGTATGTGTGGCTTGTTAGAGTACTCTCTCGGTCAAACCTTTAACAGATCGTAAGAGTAATAGAGTTGAAACAACACTTGATCTCCTATGTGGTTCTCTCAGCCCAATCATATTTATTTTCTTCGTGCATTTTTTGGTAGCAACGTTTCTATTATTTTAGAGTTCAGAAATTTCCCTTACTTACGTTTCCTTTCCGTTCCTATGTTTTCATGTGACCATATTATGTGCTGCACTAAAGTGGCATCAATAAGTACTTGTATAGAAATACTGTTACTAAAAAGGCAGTACGAATACCTCGGTGCTTCTCGGCCATAATGCTGTGTAGCTTGAGTAAAGTTTCAACACTTTGTTTGTCGCTGAGTTTCACTGCAGCTACTCGTTAAAAACGCTCTTGCACTTGCACAAGTGACACCTTATTTTAGCCATGACCTCTGAATTAATGGATGAGAATGAAACTCATTTATTTCTGACAACGGTTGCGTTGGTCCAGCTTAAATCTAGAGACTCGTCAATAAATGAGATGTCAGGCGATATTTATCGGCAGTATTTGAGCATCGCTGCTACCAGAAACTCCATTTCTTTATGGCCCACATTACTAATATTTTTGAGTGGTGGGAATTTCATTTATTCTTGCTTCTGACGTACGACAATAAACATAATTATGTAAAATGAATATCTCTGATTACCACACGTGACGTGAGATTTCTTCGGTACTGCATTACGTGTCACAAAAAAATGAAAAATACTTCAATAAATAACTTCAATAAAATTTTGCGTAACATGCTGATGCTTTAATAGGCCCGGAATTGTTTTCGTTTTGGGTCGCCTAAAATTCGTCTAAAAATTAAAGCCAAAAAGTAAGTTAAATATTCGGTCTAAACACCGTAGACTTTTAAACTTTCGTCGTTATGATTCAAGATCCCAACTACAGTGCATATTTTGACACGCTAACAATATCTTGAAGTGAATATCTTACATTATATTTAAATTCATGTGTTACAAAACACTGAACAAAATTCCACACGTGTCTAACGTGGCTTTTACTCATACAATTGCTGCGATAAAAAAGAATATAGGAATCCGATGTAAACTCATTTATCGTAGGAGACTACGATAGAAAAGAATATAGGAGTCTGCTGAAAAATACATCCGATGTAAAATACAACCCGAAAATTTAAGATTACATTCCCTCGCAAACAATCTCCATTCACCTCCTATGGTGACGCCATGCATGCGTTACAAAATACTCAAAGACGCACACCCTCACACAGGCCCCGGTCTCCTGCTCGAGTGCTCGTAGTGACTGCCTGGCCCTGATTAGAGCCACACAATTTTGCTCGCAGCTCCTCCGTGAGCCGGAAACAAAATGGCGTCATCTGAACCCCACATTGAGTGCCACTCACAGGGGTCTGCTCAGAGGGGTCTTGAATGGCTGGGGGGCGCTCTGGTGTCTATTTTGAGTAGTGTGCGCTGTGTGTGGGGCCAGATGTGTTAAAGTTGGCTGTGTGGGGGGCTCAGAGTGTATGAAGCATACTGTCTGGGGTAAATTTACTTGACCAATAAGTTATGACTCTGATGCTTTGATGACAAAGACGTAAGCGTGAAGAGGGAATGACCTCTCGAGCGGAGTGACCGAACGTAGACGTTACGCACAGAACTTATTCTAAAACTCATTCCATTGCAAGATATGGGAACTAACTTACTTTTAGTTACTTTAAGTAATGCACTAACGCACACATAACTCCGTAGCTATCTGCTACAGAAAGAGTTTCAGGTAGATGCATTGCCGCTGTAGGTTTGATTTACGAAGACCTCGTGTTACCATGAGGGAGTCAAGTGACATTTTCCGTAGTCATTACCACCACCGATTTTAGACTAACACTGGCACCAGGTTGCCACCGATGCTAGAATTAGCTAGGAACTGCCACTCGGCAGTCAGCTTCCAAGGACACTTAAAGGTTCCATTTTGAGAGAAATTAAACATGTAATTTTCAATTTCCCGTTGAAGGTGAATTTTGAAATCCATCCAGATGGTGAAGGATAAAATCCCCTACTGGCACCCACCTTGTGTTTGGGGAGCTGGAGAGGCCGGCGAGCCCCACGCTGACTTGTAGCTCGGGTCTGCAAGGGGAAAAAATGTTAGAGACGACATGACTTCGTGGAAATTGGAAGAGTCATTCTTGCAAAGCTTTAATTCTAGCTTCAATGCTTTAAGCCTTGTTCAGTCAGCTCATCGGGAGTGATGTTCTATTCTATGTCATCCTGTTTTCAGTGGCCCATCAGAACTCTTGAGAATTTATTTAGTAAAATTATTCTCTTGAAGTTTCTCAAATTTTCAAGCGGTTAAGTCATTGTAGCTGCAGGATAAGCACTTTTGTCGACTTAACTACGCTGCATGCTATTTTTCCGGGCCAAAATTCTTCATTCTAAAACTTTCATATGAAAATTAAAGGACTTTGACCAGTAAACCAAACAGGACGTAGTCTAGCCAGGTCAACAGGAAAACTTTCGCTGAAAGCTGTATCGCAACAACGGAGTAAATTGTCTGTAAATCTGACCCCTGAACTCAAAACATTGAATGGTCTAGACTGGATATGCAAATAAAACGCGGTGTAAGACCTAGTTATGGAAGCCCTGACCTTTAGCTACAAAGATTCCAGTACTGCATTAGACTCGGCAAAAAACCGCGCCGTAGCGCGCTTCATTTGAGCGCTCGGCCAAACAAACGCAAATTCCAACGTACCAAATAGGGAACAACAGTCCATGTAATTATCACTGAATTAACACAAATAAAGCTCGTCTCAAAAGACCTGAGTTCGGTAAATCTGTTTTATAAATGTAGAATAAATAAAGTCCCGTGAAAAGCTTTTTGTTTTTCTCTCCAGTTCTTACCATCTAAATTCTACAAAGTAGAACGTGGCAAAAAAATTGTAGGATTTACGCTTGAACAAAGTGAATGTATGCTTATGGACGTTAAAAGTTCATTCACAATAAGGATCTCGACCACGTTACAGACGAGATGCGGTCTCGGTGAGACATCGTTGCTGAGTAACACGTAATTTGTGAGATTCAATTCATTAAAGGCAGATCGACTGTCTCAGTTATACAGGGCCCCAGCGAGACAGGGTCCCAACTAGACAGGGTCCCAGCGAGGCAGGGTCCCAGCGAGACAGGGTTCCAGCGAGACAAGGTCCCAGCGAGACAGGGTCCCAGCGAGACAGGGTCCCAGCGAGACAGGGTCCTAGCGAGACAGGGTCCCAGCGAGACAGGGTCCCAGCAAGACAGTGTCCCAGCGAGACAGGGTCCCAGCAAGACAGGGTCCCAGCGAGACATGGTCCTAGCGAGACAGAGTCCCAGCAAGACATGGTTCCAGCGAGACAGAGTCCCAGCAAGACATGGTCCGAGCGAGACACACAGCACCTCACTAGCAACACAGCCCTGCCACACAGCGGCCACCAATAACCACCAGAGTCGCGACCTCCCGGTCGCGACCTGGGCTTGCTTGCGCCGACAGCTCTCCTATACGCTGCAATGTTTGTGTAATTTCTCTACTTTTCTGTTTTCCATTGAGATGAGCGTGAAGAGCCCTGAACGGCATGGAACGAGAGATAGAGAAGCCCAGATAGAGATATAGAAGCCGCGAGGCCTTCTTTATGTGTGTGTGTGTGTGCGCGTTACGAATGCCCCTTGTTAATATTTTGATAAATTCTCAAAGATAGCAGAAATATTTTTTGATATTTTAACTGTTTATTGCACTGCCGGAGTCAGAAAATATTAAAAAGCATCCTGCTGATAGTGTCTTTTGCATTGTTTACTATTGCTTCTTTATCTGATGTAGTGATCTCACACGTTAGCTTACTAATGATGAACATTTTATAGATTTCATGTTATTGTTATGAGCATGTTATTGGACTTGATGTTATTATTATTGATACGTCTTTGGACTCGATTCGTAATTAGTAAACAGGTCAGAGCGATTGTTCTTTACAGATAAAACTTGTACTTTTTGGAGATTTTCAGACAAAATTTTCATCCAAATCATATGCCGAAGAAAAACTCAAGGAAAATCCACTAAAACCAAAAATAAATATCAGGAATAACAAAAATGGTTATAGGAAAGAACAATATTATTATATAAGAAATTTTTAGCCTCCACTAACCACGACAAAGATGTTCCAAGACAGGAAGGAGGAAGGCACCATTTAGTATGTAGTTGAGGGAACGCGGAGTCTATGCACAAGGCCCTCACATAGTCCTCCTGGTAGCGCTAATTCCCATAGATACAATAATTGTATCCCCCTGAGAGGACACGGAAGAGCAACTCAATTCATTTTGAAAACATTCTGTGCATTATTTTCATTCCTGAACGAAATTTATGCCAACAGAATTGAAGCTAACGAAATTAAAAACAAACCATTTTTCGTCACAGAAATATGGTAATACTAGTGCACACAGCCCGTCATAAATGGTACGATTCAATATTTTCCTTAAAATCCATCCTAATAGTACTCGCAATTAAAATAATCTTGTACATGTGCACTGGTGAAACTCGCATCACAGACACAGTCTCTAAGCATCCTTTAGAGCATGGCAAAGAGAAAGGCCAATCAACCAGCCAAGCAACAACTGTGTTTTGTTACTTAGTAGTTGTACCACTACCTTACACACTGAATTACGGATGTTTTTTGATGCAGATGAATGACTTCATAACAGATCGTACAAATAAGAAAGGGACATCAGTAAAAAAATATCACTAATTAAAAACCTGTAAATCTTCCATTTCAAGACTCCAAACGATAGAATCAAAGATCCTTCAATTGGAGAGGGAATTAAGCCTGGACCTGAACAAATCATAGCGCCTGCAAGTTTCTGCATTTCAATAGCAATTTTTGTATACTGATTTACGTAGATTGATTCGAAAGTTATCCTATTACAAAAAAATATAAGAATCTAGAGAAGAAAAGGAAGCATTAACAGTTTCTGAAAAATAGTTTCACGAATTTCAGTGATTCACACTTAAAAAGGATTACTTTGTTTTGACATGTCTCAACTAGACTCTCAACTTATTTTTTATCCAAAATGATACTTTTTCTCTTTATATTGTTTATCGACGTCAAAAAAGATATTTTTTAAGCTAGAACAACAATCCGCTCGTGGAAACTGGTTTTAAGTACAGAGCATGTACTCACACCCTTTCTTCTTTTGACTCTTATATTTTAGTATTAAAAAACGTAAGAATTCATTTCAGTCAACCAAAATAAATTAAAATTTTAAACAGAAATTTGGAGTCAGTATGTAACGTGGAAACATTTGCAGAAACTTTGAAGAAGCTCTAAATGTTCGTTGTAGATGTCCTATGGGCTGGACCAGACTTGTTAGCAATAGAAGACAATAGATAAGCAACGTAATAGTGACAGTATATAGAAACGAAATGTCCGACTGAGCCAAAACTTATTATAATTGTCCAGAGTGTCCATGACAAGTGATATTAGGCTTCCATGAACCAATATTATTCTATCGTGTACATATTAAGCTGCATTTTGAAGGTAAAAACACTAAAGAAATATGTCGGACTTATACAGTGCCACAGATATCTAATATTTTTAAACCAAAAATCAGAGCATGCATTTTTTGTGGATATCCTACAGAAGGAAACAATGTTATTCATCTTCCGCTTCTAAAGAATTAATATAAATAGCATTCGACGGGTAGCGCAGCCTGGATCACAGGGACGTTCATCTCACACTATTAGTTGTTCAAGAAATCAGAGAGTACAGTAGGCTATTATACACATATTAACCGCTCTCACGAAATAACGCACGTCTCGCATAATTGAACTAACTTCATGAAGACAGGACTTTTGCCAGTGCTTTTGACGGCGAGAATGCATTAGCAATAACATAATAATAATTATAACATTTCTCATTCTGTGTAGACAATATATTAATGGAGCTCTGAGAGCAGCGCTCGTGCATTTTCCAACAAATTTATCATCAAACATAGTGAAGAACATTACGATATTAGTCAGCAAGAAACTGTCAAGGACTATGATTCAGAATACATTTATCAGCAAATTACTCTGACCGGCATGCAATATATCAATCTGATTTGAAGTATAGACAATAAAAATAAAAAACTCGTCAAACTGAGTGACTAACTCACGGTTTTTATCTGACAAATAAGAATAAGGAAAATTTTGAGAAGGTTTAAAAGAGAAATGAACTCTCAGACTCATTCTGCAACATTAAAGACCCGAATTTGCATTAAAAATAAACATGCGAAGCTGCGCTAACTTACGGTGTCACACGACCAAAATATTTTACGTAAAACTGATTCAAAAGCTGCTAAAAATATATTTATGAGAAACTTGGCTGATTCAGAGGAAATTAGAGCAGCTTTCAGAGCGCAATGCCCAACCCGTTAGTAAAAACAAATCCATTTTCAGTGCGCATCCCCAATCCCGTAGTAAAAATTAAAAAAGTTTAGCACTGATTCACAATCGGTAGGAAAAAATAGAAGATATTTTAGTACACATTAACGATCAGAAAAAAACACTGAAACAAATTAGTGCTTTGTGCTTCCAGTTCCTTTTACCGCAAAGTACATACTTTAACCGCTAAAAACGAAGTAATTCCTCGTGATGTACGCAAGAAGTGCAGTTCATTCAAGCGAGCTTGCGATGCGCGCAGTACTGCACAGTGAGGGCTATATCAGGCATGCAAGAACATCACACCGGAGAGTGTCCGCCACTACGAAATAATATAGCACTTGCAGAACAGTGACCTGTATCACTGATACGGAATCATGCACTGGAGCATAATGGGCTGATGAAGGAGGGTAAAACGTGTTGTGAGGTCAGTTATCAATTCTGTGATATAAATTTTGCTTAGAAAAGACAGTTTTCTACTTACCCACGGAGAGAAATTTTGGGCAAGATGTTTTTTCAATTCGATTAGTGTAAAGATCTTGAATAAATTAGGCATTGGAGTACTGCATGGTAAATGAGGAACGGAATATCGAGTTAAATCCCAATTCTCCCGTCGAAGATATGGTGCACGATTATTATTTAGAGTTAGGCAAACGGACAATGGCATTCTATGTAGCAGCATCACACTCCATAACAAATACTCGATAGAAACAAAAAATTGTCAATAGAAACAAAAGAGAAACATTTGCATCAGCTTTTAAGAAGCCCTAAATGTTCGTTGTGGATGCCCTATGGGCTGGACCGGTCTTGTTAGGAGTACAAGACAATAGATAAGCAGCGTAATAGTAGCAATAGCGCACGTAGCAAATACCCAGGCTCAAGTCGTATAAGAGTACAGTATGTAGTTGTACTGTGATGCACCACAAACTTTGTACGCGTGGTAGTAATGAGGACAATGTAGTCCACCTGCTGCTCACGTATATAGAAGTATTTTTACCCTGCCCTAATTTATAGCACGTACAATACATAATAAGTGTAGCCGTTGTGTATTTACACCTTTGTTATTCTGAAATACTAAAATATTTTGTTCATTCCAGCTGAAAGAGTTTAATGTGCGTATCTGTGATAAATGCTTCGTTATCTCTCTCAAATAAATGTAGTAATTAAATCACTGGTGTTATTCGGATACAAATTTTTTATCGGCGTCAGGAACTGAAGGATTGATGCAAGTAAATTTCACAATAAGGAACTGGAGTCTGTGGCACATATACGCTCATCACATTCTGTTGAATCCCATACTATTAACGTTGAATCGTCACTGTTCAACTAAACGAAGAGTGTTGCATTTTCTTGCATACAGCCCAATATCCCAAATTATTCATGTGCTTAATCAAGTCTTATTAAATGTTATTATTCTTGACGACCGTGTATACTAGCGTAAAACTAATTTTTTCAGTGTAATAGTTCTGGAATATTTATTTCATTAAAGCATAAATAAATAGAGTAGTTCAGACGACTACAAAAAATTAGCTGGTTCAGTGAACGCCTTTTTCAGAACCGACAGGCTGCATCCTCAACAAAATTCTTTTATTTTACCCCAATATGTAGTCGTGCGTAAAAATATGGAGTTGTGCATTTGAAGATCAACTGAAATATAGATTATAAAAGTAAAATATGTATAGTAAAATTTTAAAACTAAAAACATAGAGTTGGGCATTTGAAGATCAACTGAAATATAGATGTTCTGGACATGGTGATGGTCACCGCCATTACGGATTGAAGATATTGACAACCTGATTGACTTCCTGCAGCAACGTAGATTGAAATTTATATTTTTTGCTAACTTTCCTTTAAAAATACCATGCAACGACGAAAGACAAAAGCAGACACAAGTTTTGAAATTAGGGACTCTAGAGAATAAGAGTAAATTGATATTTTAGAATTCAACCATCATGCTACAAGCGACCTTTTACCCCTCTTGAAATGAATATTATGCCTAATATTTGTATCACTGATACCCGCTCCCTAGAGCTACACCTACATCGTGATGATCCCTGTAATGAACTGGTGCATGCGACTTGACGCACGTATCATTGCTACTAAACATCAGAGTTCGCTATATCAATGTAGTGGGATGCTGAAAAGGAGCTGATTATACATGCATGGTACCCTAAATAAACGAAATGTTCAAAAAATAAATAAATTTCTTGTTTTCAGTCAATTAACTACACGCGTGAATAATATCTATTTGGTTATGTATTCATAACTGTCATTTCACATCGAATGAGGACAGTGCAGACGCCAGTACAACATGCGAAGCTGTACGAGCAACATGTTATGAAATATTCAGAAAAATCATTCTACCAAATAAGTAGTGTTTTCAAGTTTCATTCCTCGCAAAGACTAACACACACCTGTGAGGACAAATTACTAATCCCTGATGTAACTTCACGTAAACCGTACAAAATACTTTTTTTCTCTCTCTCTCTCTGAATGTGAATAGTAGACATTTTAAACTAAACCAAACCTCATTAATCTTGAAAATTCAAATTCAGCCTCATGACTGTTGAATTGTTGCTTCCTGTTGCAGTGATGGGAAATTTTAAAAAAACATAATTCGCTCTATGTCAAAGGGTCAATAGCTATTTTGACAGCTATTTGCACATTAAATTACTCTGCTTAAACCGTACTTTTTGTGGATTTCATGATTACGTAGTTCACTTGAAAGAATACACGGGAAAGATAACAAAATATCAAAATTATAGACAAGACCAAACCCAAAACTTACATGTACTTTCGCTACGCTGGTTATAAAAACTTGGGAAGATCAAGCTACAGCATGCAATTAAACGAATACAAAGAATAAGTTCGAGCAAAGAGAAGCGCGGGTCACAACCTATGTAGTTACCGGTGAAGAGCATAGAAAAGTTGCTGAGAGGCCCCGTCCTCGGCAGGTAGTCCGGCGTCGAGGCCTTCAGGTCGAGCATCGTCATGGCGGCGGCAATGTCCTCACTTTATTCCTACCAAAATATCACTCTTTGTGAACCGAGTCCCTCGTCAAACTCAATTATGCTTCAATGCATGAGTTATTTTTTGAGTTTTTGGTTTATACTTCGCTGTATTAGTTTTCGTTTATCACTCTATGTGAACGCAGGTATTAAAATAACATTTTATACTCAATCAAGCGGAACTTCCGAGGCTGATCACCACGTGACATGATTACTTTATTAAGGTTCATGTCAGATATGAATTCGCGGAAGAGTTCCAACACTGGAAAACTTCTCTGACAATCACTGCGTCTACAGGAAGAATTATTGTCCAAACAAAATATCGAAAAATTTACTGTTGCGACATCGAATCATTTTCCTGAAACACCTACATCACAAAGCCAAAACTCTGCACCAACGAATGCAAAAGTCCACCGTTTCTGTTGTGCGAGCTGAAACTTTGTTCTGTGGAAACGCTCGCAATCACTCAGTGGGATTGCGTTCTTCCAGGGCTTCGACGCAAGTCGGACTTCCGCTGGAAAGATGCTGAGGAGGGCAGACACAGACCTGGAGGAGGTGCGGGCACTGCTGCTGTAACTGAAGGCGCTCTTGCAGGGCGTCCTTGGCGAGGGGCGCGGCGAGCCCTCGATGACAATTGAATTTCGAAAGGATGCAGGACTCCCGGTTCGGATACGGAAAGGATATGAGGATAGACTGTGCGCGTTGTCCAGAGGTTGGCGGGAGAATGAGCACACTTCCGCCATGCTACTCCATATCAAGTTGCTTAGGCCTCGACGTCAACCAGCTACTCTTTTCTCACCATATTTAATAACAAACATTGTATACAAATGAAACATTACGCAACTCAATTTGGCATTGTATTGATCAAAGAAATGCTGCAGTTACTTTAACGCAAATATCGATCGGTGTCTAAGTCGTTTTACAATTAATCAATAGTTGGATGTATGGCGAGCGCTCGCAACTACACAGCGGACGGCAGGGCGGGAAAGAGACTTCCGTAGCCAATAGAAGACAGGATTTGCGGTCCAGGGAGGGACTCTTGCCCTCACTCTCTGCTCACCTCCTCTTACCCTCACCCTGCCATTTTGCACTCCTAACTTGCCCTTCTTTCTGCCTCCGAACTTCACCAGCAACTTAACCGAGACCAACTTATCAGAACCAAATGATAAATGAGTGAATGAGATGAGGTGAAATTCTTTTTTAGGCGAGGGTCAAAGTTCTGCAGATTCAGAGAAGGCATAAAGTCGGGCTAGATGCATCTGCCGGCGCGCCGCAGTGTCAGGCAAAACTATCGAGAGAAGTTCGGAACCAGCGAGCATCGAAACCATCACTAAATCAGGGGTCGAGCTTCGTGTCTTTGGGAACTTAAACTTCGGCGTTTTGAGGGGCGACCAACTAGGGGAACGCCTGGGGAGCGTGGGGAGCGTGGGACGGGGCTGGCAAAGATTTGGGGAGCTTGTGGAATGTAATTAATGAGGGTTAGTGATGTATTCGTTCACGATGCAAATTCAAAGACGCCTATGTGGAATGGCGAATTCGGAGAATAATTAAGATGATAAAGAAGGAGATGAAAACGTTTTTAACTTTCAATAGAAGAGGTAGGTTGAAACTCACCCACGCACGCGTAAAAAACCTAGGCAAACATGACTCTGACGGAACGCTGCTACAAAATTTACTGATAGATACGCTATAGGAATGCAAGGTAATGCACTTGTATGTTTCTTAGAATATATTTAAGTTAAAATTTTTCCAAAATTCGCCAGAATTATTGAACCAATGTGCGTTACCAATACGCGGAAACCAATATGCGTTAAATAAATCCACGTATCATTGGTAGGTTTTTAATATAGACATAAATCTACTAGAGACTAGTGAATACATAGTAATGTGTTCTATCACATTGAAGGAATTTGTCTGATTATTTATTTCCTTTATCGGCAGATCGTCATAAAGCTCAGTTCCTGCATGTTGAACTTAATTGAACAGCTTTTCATTTATATGTCCGCTTGTGCCATATTTCTGCCAACTATAATTACTCCATAAAATACTGTTAATGATGAATTTTACAAGCATCTGGAAGAACCCTTGAACTATAGAGAAGGAATAAAAAAAATAATATACACATTTCTAGGTAAAAAATAAAAATTAGAGATATACACATTTCTAGGGAAGAAATAAAAATTAGAGATGTACACATTTATAGAGAAGGAATAAAAATTAGTGGTGTGCACATTTCTAGGGGAAAATCAAAATTAGAGATGTACACATTTCAAGGGCAGAAATAAAAATTAGAGATGTACACATTTATAGCGAAGGAATAAAAATTAGAGATGTACACATTTCTAGGAAAGAAATAAAAATTAGAGATGTACACATTTATAGCGAAGGAATAGAAATATTAGTGGTGTACACATTTCAAGGGAAGAAATAAAAATTAGAGATGTACACATTTATAGCGAAGGAATAAAAATTAGAGATGTACACATTTATAGCGAAGGAATAAAAATTAGTGGTGTGCACATTTCTAGGAAAGGAATAAAACAATGATTTACACATTTCTTCAGGACAGTGAAAAATATTTAAAAATGCAATTTCCACGTTGCAATCTGAATATAAAAAATTGCCATGATTTTTTCTTGAAATAATGAGCACACGTTCAGAGCTCTCAATTAGACGCTAAACTGCAGCCTTTGTGTTAGCTCGACTAAAAATGATAGAATATGAGAGGAAATAAAATTATCGATATTGATTTATTTCCTTTCTTGATACGCAGTCATCAATTTCAAAACAGAATTAGCAGATTTGTATTTTGATGAATGTAAAATAGCAATAGCTGATTTGTAGTTAATGAATGTATAGTATAGCGAGTTCGTTGTTAACTGTATGTAAAGTAGCAGGTTTGTATTTTAACGAACATAAAGTATCAAGTTTGTAGCTATGAATGTAAAGAAGCAGGTGTGTAGTTTAATGAATGTTAGGTGTAGTAGTTTTGTAGTT
This sequence comes from Morinoia aosen, assembly GCA_030386875.1. Lineage (NCBI taxonomy): Eukaryota > Metazoa > Arthropoda > Malacostraca > Amphipoda > Talitridae > Morinoia > Morinoia aosen. Next base: position 28,971,738 of record CM059567.1, on the reverse strand, counting down.
TAATAGATGTGAAGTAACTGCATGGTTTGTAATTTAATGAATGTAAATTAGCAGGTTTGTAAATCAATAAGTATGAATTAACAGCTGCATATAGATTGATTTGGATAGCATTCCTTGAGGACCTTTTTCCGTTGATGAAGACTTATTATTTGCATACATGTAGCGATCGTTTCATTGCTCGATGATTGTTTCACAACGCTTTTACTCTTGAATTAGTCATAAAGTCGAATAATCGAATAATTTACCTCAATAAAATAGCTCTGCACTTTTTCTGCACAAAGAATATTCATGCAGAAATTTAATTATTATACTCCGAATTACCTGAGTAAATTCCCCATTCATCGTCCGCTTTTGGAAAAAACGAGTCACGTTTAAAACCCTCTTAAAGCTTGTAGATTTATAACTGTCAGTGCATGAGAAAAAGTAACAAGAATGATGCATTACGTTATCACTATAAATACATTATGCACAACTCAAAGTGAAATTATAAATTCGTGGAACACAATGTCTATGAGGTTTACATGACGTTTCATCAATTCTCCATGACTGGTTTGAGAAATACCGTAACGGGAATTAATATAATTACAATTTTGCATCGTAAAAAAGCATAGCAACACTAATCTAACAGCATGACCACACTTTCATTTGTTCTAATTTACAAAAGACATTCAAGTTTAACTGAACCGTAACTCCCCCAATAAAGCCACATGCAGCATGCATAGATTTCGTCACAACTGCAAGCGCAAACACACACACAAAACAGCCTTTTTGAAAGCTTCCTTTTCAGTCACGTTGTATGGTACAGAGCAGTGTCATGAAACAAAGTACCCCCTGCAATTCAGTTCTGCTTTTTTTGAGCAACGCAACGAACAGTTTTACGCAGCTTCGCATGTTTTTCATTTTCAAGTTAGCGTTCAGCCAACGCAGTTCCAAAGCAGACGCTGATTTTAATTTTCTATCGCTGCATTTCTTTTGCAAATAATTTGAGTATGAAAACTTTTAGATAGAATTACAACTCCGCACTTGAACGTTGATGACATTACAGTCCCTGATATATAGCGCTTCCTGGTCTTGCCATGATTTTGAATTAATTAAGCACTGATTAAAAAATCGCGAATGATTTGGTCGAATCTGTTACAAAACATTCTGAGGTTTTGGGGCTTGCACTAAATAGAGACAAACCTCTGTTGTTTCTGAATTAATTATTTGATTCTTAATTCGGGAAAAATTTGTCATTTTGGATTGCATTTTAGTTGCTCTTCAAAATCAAGAGAATCAAGAATGCATCTCGCAACGCATGTAGCATACAAACATTATTCCTTATATCACTGTTTACATCTCAAAATAAGGGAATAAAAATGCGTGATAATTTAGACAATAATGTACACACTCTGCATCACGTCTCAGTCCTCGAAAACACACACTCACACAGCTCATCCTACCTCAATAAAATTAATGAAGAGAACCACAACAAAGAAGAAAATCATTAAAAAATACGAATAAAAACACCAATTTAAGAACCATGATCGCGCTACAGCGTCAAACCCCAAAAAACGGGGTTCGAGTTGCAGTTTTAGAGAAAAAGAACAATAATCATTGCGGGTCGCCAGTGCAGACGAGTGCATTATTTCTGTCACGTTTGTTGAGGAATTCAGGAAACAAAAGACAGTCCTGGCGGCGGCGCAGCGAGAGGCGCGCCTGCACGGCCGACCGCCTGCCCAGCTCCCATGACGCGCACAATGGCCTGCGCTGCTGCCACCACGCTGCTCTCGTGAGGGTAGGGTGGGGGCAGGGTGAGGGTAGGGTGAGGGTTGGGTGAGGGTAGGGTGTGGGTAGGGTGAGGAAAGGGTGAGGGAAGGGTGAGGGTAGGGCGAGGGTAGGGCGAGGGTAGGGCGAGGGTAGGGCGAGGGTAGGGCGAGGGTAGGGTGAGGGTTGGGTGAGGGTAGGGCGAGGGTAGGGTGAGGGTAGGGTGAGGGTAGGGTGAGGGTAGGGTGAGGGTAGGGTGAGGGTAGGGTGAGGGTAGGGTGAGGGTAGGGTGAGGATAGGATGAGGGTAGGGTGAGGGTAGGGTGAGGGTAGGGTGAGGGTAGGGTGAGGGTAGGGTGAGGGTAGGGTGAGGGTAGGGTGAGGGTAGGGTGAGGGTAGGGTGAGGGTAGGGTGAGGGTAGGGTGAGCGTAGGGTGAGGGTAGGGTGAGGGTAGGATGATGGTAGGGCGAGGATAGGGTAAGGGTAAGGGTAAGGTGAGGGTAGGGTAAGGGTGGAGTGAAAGAAGGGTGAGGGTAAAGTGAAGGCAAATTGAGAATAGAATGACTTGCATTCAGCGCTGGAGGAGTGAGGATGGCGTGAGGGTAGAGTGACTTGTCCTCTATGCTGGTAGAGTGAGAGGAGAATGAGGTTGATGTGAGAATAGAGTGGTATTCCCTTTGTGCTGTTGGAATGAGGGCATTACAAGAGTGAAGTGAGGGTAAGGATAGAGTCGGGTAACTCACCTTATGAGTGGTTTGATTAACGTTAGTATGGAGGGGAGAAAGTCACCTTCAGAGGTGGCAGAGTGAGGGGTGTGTGAGAGTAGAATGTGATTAGAGTGATTTGGTTTTTGTGCTGCCAGAGCGTGAGTAGAATGATGGTGGAGTGAAGGTAGAGGATTCACTCAGTGCTGGTAGAGCGAGGGTGAAGTGACGCGCTTATATTCATCGCGGCGTTATGTTGAAATAAGATAATTTTTGCTCTTCAGGTTGAAATTAGTTTTGCTGTGTAACTTTAAGAATGTTGTGTTTTCGAGTAAACTAATAAAAATTTCAATGCAAGTTATTGAAAGTTTTTAAAACTCTGTTGCTTATCAACATCAAAATAGCTAATAATATTAAGGATTAATATTAAGGCTCTTGAATGCAATCAAACTCAGTAGTTTACAAATTGCATTTGTTTTAGCAAACATTTGCTAGTCTTTGAATAGTGACAGAATGAGTAGAATGAATTGAGTGTTAATTATATTCAAGAAAAGTTTGAGTGTTCGGTGAAAAAGAACTCGAATTCAAACACCCGCATTCAAATTGGAATTAATATGTGTTAAAATAGTAAAAAAAAAATCCCGTGACCATTCGAGTAGGTGGCAGACGTTCAACGCAGACAGACAAGAACAGAAATAAAATTTAACACTTAGCAGAAATATAGTCCAGCCGACAAGATGGAAAAACAAATTCAGCCTCAGCGGTAATATTACAACGGTTTTCTTGCGTCAGTTGAAGATCCTGTCACGAATAATGTGGGAGTGTACATGACATCTCAGTATTAAAAGCTGGCGTCTTCAATTAAATTAACTTTGTTTATGATTTACACCGCAGGGATTGCCTAAAATATCCGTACATTTCAGTGTGTAATTTCTACGATTCCTCTTCGTTAACATATTATTCAACTGTTTAGACACGTTACACTGCCCATTTCTTCACAACCGATCTTCACTCTCGTCTTGCTGATATAGAGCATTCGCCTCACCACAGCTCATTTTACAGTCAGCAGTGATTTTCATATTTTTCCCACAACGCTCACGATCGTTACTTATTTCGCTATGGAACTGAAAATATTATGCATACATCAAAACCGCTAGTCTTCCCATTGTATGTATTCAACACCAAAATTTGTCTGTCATTGCTCTGCATTTTGGTCAGCCGCCCATACTCCGTCCCTCGCTCACACCACCAGGTTTCCCTCGAAACTTCACCCGATATTCGATATCACGAACTGTACCTCTCCCTCCCCTCCAAAAAAAGTCTTCCTTATCTCGATCTCAGGTCCTCATCTCTGTACCACAGTGGCAATGTGCTCCATTTACTACAATAAAAGTCTAAATTCAAAGTTATACATTACGCAAAGTTATACGCAGTTCCGCTGGTGATCGTAGAAAACGGAGAAGACGAGTAGGAAATGTTGTAGGGAATATTATAGTGCACTCAATGAGCTCGCGCATCACTCCCTTCCTCCTAAGGTTAAAAAATCATTGAAACTACAACGCGATTAGAATAAAGGAAAGATCAATAGGGAAATTTCTTTCTCACTCAGTTTTCCCGATTAAAAGGCAATGAGCTCATAAAAATCATGTAAAAAACTTACTTCGAAAATTCATGTGTGCACATAAAAGAAAAATCACGTAAAATATGTACAACGAAAATCTATGTGAGCTCATATAAGTAAAATCATGCGAAAAAATTTACATCCAAAATCTATGTAAAATTGTTTTCTCCCCACCATCGGTCTCACCTCAGCCCACCACCAGACCGTCTAGAGTCCCTCCACCTCCCCCCTCACCCACCAGCCGCGCTCGCCCGCTTTCATATCACTAATTACGGCCATTGAGCGGCCACGTGAGCAAGGGCCGACGCTCTGATCTCTGGAATGCATGAACTTATGTAGCTCTTCCCTCTATAATCTGACTTAGCTTAAGTGATTTTGTGTCTGGTTCTGCTCTCACTTTGAGTGCTTTGGAAATATGAGAGCCGAAGTTTTGAGAGTTGGGTTCTCGAAGACAGAGTGCAGTGAGGGTAGCTACGAAATGCTTGACGTCTCTTCAAGGTATTGAAGTGCTCGTGAATTGTGTTTCTGGCTATGCTTTTTCTGAAAAAGTAATTCCTTTTCCAATATTGAACTGAAGCATAGTTTACCTCTTTGCATAATTTTAAATTCATCAGTGTATTTTTTTAAAGAAAGATGCGAACCCCAGCAGATTTTGAGCTTCTTTTTGGTAGACACTAACAGTGATTGCTTCCTGAATCACAAGTAAATACGTGCAGTCGAAGAAAAAGCAGTAGCCTTGTAATTCGTTCATCGCCTAAAAATGGACACAATTTAGAAACTCTAGCCGAAATTGTCTAAACTCAAACAATCTAACATTTTTACCCATAACCATGACTCGTGTTTTAATTGAGCTTTATAGGTAATATTACTGCTACACTTCAGAACCCCATAAACTCTATACGAAGTATTTCAGCCAGACATCAAACCTAATCCAAATCTTAACTTGAACCTTGATTCAACGGTAAAATATCAGGACTAAATGAACATTTTCCATTCTTACCTGCCTGTAGCCTAATTTAACATTTAGCCTCGACCATATAACTCAACTTATCGCTATATTTCATTCAATGAGTCAAGTCCGAAGTTTCTTCAATTTTCAAAGAGAAATACAATGTCCAATCAACGAGAACTTAAAGGTTTAGGAAGAATTCTTCGAGCTAAATTTCAAAGTAAGAACTGTCGGGAACTGCAAGTTTTCCATTTACTAAAGTTCGAAAAGCCATGAACACTGTTTTTTATTCACTCTTACTGGAATTTGATGTACTGAAAATTTCCCAATATGAAAAGGAATTATTCGGGAAGCAAAGCGTATGTGAAATGCTTGTCAGCAAACCTAGTGTGCTCCAAGCTTTCTAAGAAGAAATCTGTGCGATAACGTAATTGTCGAACCAACAGCGAACGACAACAATAGCTAATGTGCTCGCGTGAAAGAAAAGTGTAGTAGGCTAAAGGGGGCCTGTGCAGTATCAAAGGTAGGCAAGTCGGACGGAAATTTATCAATCACAAAGCTTAACTTTCAAGTAATTCTTAATGGTAAGATTGAAAACGAACATTATAATTTTTTAGGTTATATTGAAAATACGCTGTAAACACGAACGAAAGGTCGCTTTGGCAAATATTGTATGATTAACCTGCATGAATCAACAAGAAATTGGTAATGAAAGCCATTTTCTAAAGATAACAAAAATTGAAATGAAAAAATGAGTTTTTGGATTTGAGAAAAATTTTATGTGCCGTTGGCAAGACAGTTCGTAGAGTTGAAGAAATTAAGAAATTCACCCACTTAGAAGCTAAATTTTGAAATTATTGCATTGCAAGGAATTTTTTCAAGCGAGATCGACAAAAACCTAAGTATATTTTAAGGTATTAGGAAACAAGGAAAAATCAGTATTAGTGACAGTGCGCAGTAATTTTTGAAATACAAAAGTAGTTTTTGAGAAGCCCAAAGAACATAAAATTGATGAACTTTTGTTGAAAACTCGGAAGTGCAAATATATGTTTCCAAAGGAGAATTTAAATTTCAAACCCTAAAAGCTCTTTAAATGAGAAACCCTAGTCTTTATGATGAAATGCTTCAAATCAAATGATCCGAGCCCTCAAAAAGTAAATGAAACTTTTGAGGAACACGAGTTTTTTTTTAAGAATAAAGTTGATTGCTGAGATTACCAGCAGCCAGAGGGCGTGGCGGGGCGCCGACTGGGTGTGGTTGTGGGGGTTGTTCACACTCACTCCTGACACTCGTTCCCGCCAATCGATCTTGCCACTCATTCCTGCCCTTCATTTGGGCCACTTATTCCTGTAACTCGTTCGTGCTACCTGGTCGTTCCTACCAACCCTGTGCCACTCATTTCCGCAACTGGTTCTTGCTACGCGTTCCTGCCACTCATGCCTGCTACTGATTTTTGCCACTGATTGTAGTCACTCACCCCCATCCCTCATGCACCACCTACGTCGCTGACCCAAATTACACCACCGCCTTACCGTCACTGCCACGCTTATCATCGAGCAGTCATTCCATCCACTGACCGTCGGTGCGATCCTCTACGGTTGTGACTCGTTGTCAATTTCCCTGATGTTACCCTGTGATCATTTCATTGAAATTGTCATCACTGATATTCCATTATAATTATTGTCGTCTATTTTAATAACTGCATAATCATCTGCTTTGGAAATTTCTCAACGAATTTATTTCTTCGAGTAACGATGAACTTTCGTGCATCATGAAATTTTTTCAAGCCCTAAATTTATGTATGAAAATCCAGTTAAAAACTCAACCCTTATGACGTCAGTTACAATAACTCTGTGAAAGCGTTCCTGTATATCATAATAAGAGTTGTGTACTTAACACTTTTATTGTGCGTACCATTAAATTCTTTAAAATTAAAAAGGTCATTAAAATATAGGGCTGGAAGTGCTTGATGATCGCATGTGATACAGTCTTTACTGCTCAACTAGTGCGCATAGCAGAATGCATGCATAGATTCTACTATTATTTGGATAGCCGTATTCGTTTGGTGTCCGTATCTAAAGGATGGATAGAGATAAAGTGAAGAAGTAGTGAAGCCTGTATCACAGATACATCCATCACAGACCTAGGGCTGATGATGCAATAAGAAAGTAATGCTATATTATTTAATAAGCAATTCAGTTTGATAATTTGCTCGCGATTTTGAACACTATCGATGCCGTTTTTTTACGAGGTAATGTAAGCTAATTAAATGATAGCACCAATGATCCTGTTTTTAACTATAACTTTTTAATTTTAATTTAAAAAAGGTCAAATTTAATTTTAAAAAGGTCAAGTTCAATTCAAAAAAGCTCAAGTTTAATTTAAAAACGGTCAAGTTCAATTTAAAAAAGCTCAAGTTCAATTTAAAAAAGCTCAAGTTTAATTTAAAAAAGTTCAAGGTCAATTTAAAAAAGCTCAAGTTTAATTTAAAAAAGATCAAGTTTAATTTAAAATGTCTCACGCAGGCTATATTTAAAAAAAATGAATTTCAATTTTGAAAAGCGTATGTTTCTAAAATTTCAAACTTATGTATTAATAATTTAGGTAAAGTTTATTTGTGAGAATGCATATTTAATTTAAAGTACTGGCCATGAAAATAGAGTAAATCGAATATCAGACAAACAAAGCTGCTGTGATTTTGTATTTAAATTTGACATTCTTTAAGTTTTACCTATGAATCATTTGCTAAATCATTTGCAAAACACATCATCGGTACTTAAATCTGTTGATAAAAATGATGCGAATAAACTTTGTGTAATAATTAACTGTGTGACAATTAGCCAACTGCACTGACTGAAAAATTGAACATTACTGAGCTTTAACTTTTCAGTCAGTGCTGTTTGCTAATTGTCCAACAGTTACTTATTACATAAAGTTTATTCGCATCATTTTTATCAATCTATATAAGTATCGATGATCTGTTTAGCAAATGATTCATAAGTAAAACTTGGATGTTAAATTGAGTCCAAAATCATAGAAGCTTGCTTTGTCTGATATTCGATTTACTCTATTTTCAGTGCCAGTACGTTTAAATAAATATGCATTCTCACAAATAAACTTTACTTATATTATTATTACATAGGTATGCAATTTTAGAAACATAAGCTTTTCAAAATCGAACTAGATCTTCTTTTACATATAGCCTACTTGAGACTTTTTTAATTCAACTTGATCTTTTTTAAATTAAACTTGATCTTTTTTAAATTGACCTTGATCTTTTTTAAATTGACCTTGAATTTTTTTAAATTAAACTTGAACTTTTTTAAATTAAACTTGAACTTTTTTAAATTAAACTTGAACTTTTTAAAATTAAACTTGACCTTTTTCAAATTGAACTTGACCTTTTTTAAATTAAACTTGAGCTTTTTTAAATTGAACTTGAGCTTTTTTAAATTAAAGTTAAAAAGCTGTAGTGAAGGTACCAAAAATTAATGCTGAATATTGTTAAAACGTACATCAAATTTTATTCCTAAGCACACAGTTTGTAACATTTGCTAAACTTAATGTGTTGCGACAAGTCGAAGGCATCCTCGAGGATTTTGAAATTGTTTGCAGGAAATTTGTAGCAGTATTGAGGTATTGGAAACGTCAAAAGTTCACAACCACCCGAACAAAGAATTAAAAGGAGAGGACCTAAAATACCGTGGTCAACATTGTTTTACTCCTCTAAAAAAGCCGAGGGGATCGTGATTTTTTCTATTACGAAACTTCAATTTTTAAATTTTTTACTCTTGGTTATTTTACGGTAGTTGGACTAGTTTTTGTTCATTTTTTCCTTTAAAAAGTTTACAAAAATCAACTAACATATTTGAATACCTGAATAAACACTCACTAATTACAACTGCCATTAAAAACTATTTCCTGTAAAATACAGATTCATTTCAAATTTCCCTTTTAAGACAATTGTTTTGAAACGTTGATGATGTCAATTTTGGGGCTTTATTCACCACAGTTCCTACAAGAAATTCTTAAGAAAAACTAGGCCTAGCGCTAGAGCTCATAACATCGCGGGACCTTCGTTCAAGCTTTGAAAAAATAGTTAAAAGCCTGAATTTATTGATTACTTGATTCTAGTGATTATCTGTATTCATTGATTCTATTGATTACCTAATTTTATTGACTTCGCGCATTCGTGGTAAACATGCGGCCATTTGGAGTATCTGCACTTTACTAAAGAAAAGTTGGAGTAACTGCGACGCATTTAAGATCGGCAGATACAACTGTCGGCACACCGGAGGGCGGTTGAACAAATTCTAATACATTTGATGCCAGAGGAGGCAATTGCGCTGCTTACAGCACGACGATGCGCAGCCCCACACCCGCCCGCCGCCCGCCGCCAGATCGATTGCTCCCCCGGGAGATGCTCGTGTGATAGCCGCGCCGGGGTCCTGTGAGAGCGATGATCCTTCTCGAGCGTCTCATGAACACATTGGAAATTAACTAAACCTTGGTGGTCCGCGCCTGGCTTTGCTGCTGTGTTGAGTCTGATGGCTGCTCAAGTGATCGAGTCTCTCAATGCGAATGATTCTTATGCATTGCGTCACGTGTTTAGGTTCCGTCAGTTCTTGGTTTTTTAGTGCATAATGTTCAGTATTTTTACTATTTTGCGCTAATTTGACAACTATACAGGACGCAAATTATCAGGTCACATGGTTAACAGGACTGAGAAATTTTCAGGCTAACATTATTAGGGTGTGGACGATGTATTTAGTTTTAAAACCTAAATCATGAAGTAAAACTGTAAAATAAAACTAATAAATAAAACCATACTATGTACGATAGATTACCTTCGTCCCGTTGACTCAAAAATAAAACCTGCAAATCAGTCCTAAATTCAAAATTAAATAAAATGGGAGAAATTAAAGAAATTAGGTCCGTAAAGTTTTAAGTACATTTTATATGCTATTTTTTTGGCTTTACTGTGCACGAAAAATAAAGTTTATAACGAAAAAATGCAAGTGAATGAGCATGGATATATTCTTCAGACATTCATGCGCACCCGATGTATGACTACCGTGTCCCGGGAATGTGTGAAATGGACTGGGAAAGCATCCTACAGGCACAGCAGGCAGGCTGCGTGTGTCAGGGAGAGGCATAAAACCAAAAGCAAGCAGGTGCACGCACACACCTGCTTGTTTTTATAGGTGCCCACCGTTGCTCGTGAGGCAGGTGTAAGTTTTTCATTCACTGCATCTACTTTATTATATATTTCACTCTAACTAATAGAATTCATCGCGTACTTAGAATTTGAATTTTGTGAAGGCAGTACATAAATTTTTTTCTAAGTTGCTATTTTACTCTGCATTATCGAATTAATTTGATGCATTTAGAATCCCAAATCGTGCATGGAGATACAAAAATAATATTTACCTATGTCTCGGCAAATATACGTGGGGCAATGTGAAAGCATCAAAAGAATTCCCTCACACGATTAACACACGCAGCCGAACTACAGAAGCAGGGAAGTATCATAGCCATACGAACTGTAGCGGATATCAGTAACTGTACTGTGGGGCTATGCTGGTTGAGATCGCATAGACTAGATTAAAAGTTAGTTGTAAGCCTCCCTGACCCCAACAAAGGTGTTCCCATTAGGAAATGGAGGAACGTACCATAGTATGCAATTTAGGGAACGAGGAATCAGTGTACAAAGTGTGTCCTCACGCCCTGCGTGTAGAAACAGCAGAAGTGACAACATTATGGAACATGATAAAAGGTGAAGAAGAAAGGACTGAGAGCTGAAGAATAACTTCAGTGAACTGAAAAAGATGATCAGTAACATAATGAATAACTAATTCTATTTCAACAAGAGAAGGCCCTACCTAACCTTCAGTACGGTGTATTTCTAAGTCTACATAGATCTCCATCCTCCGGATGTTTCAAAAACTTATCGTTTTCATGTTAAAGTTTTTTAATTATATTAATTTATTTATTTATTTAACTGTTACCACGAATATTAAATTGATCTATTATGCTAGAATTTAGCGTAATATTTTTTGATTACTTACTAAAGAGTGCGAGTTGGGTATGAAGTGAGAAAATAATGTACGGAGAAAATTGTTATCGGAATAAAATTTTTTAATCATAAGTCAGGAGCATGTACTCCATAGAACATTCTGGTCGGCTTGTTCAAACTGAATGTTTTGTTTTGCTAGGCTTTGCTTGGAATTTCCTGTAATGGAAACCAAACATATGCACCAGTAACAAATTTTGATCTACGACGAGCAAGTACGTAATGTAGAGGATGTTTATTATTATTATTATATAAGAAAGTTTTAGCCTCCCTTAACCACGACAAAGATGTTCAAAGAGAGGAAAGAGGAAGGCACCATTTAGTATGGAGTTGAGGGAACGCGGAATCTATGCACAAGGTGCACAGAAACAGTAAGCTAGGAAAGAAGTTCATGAAACAAGAAAAAAGTAGAAGAAGAAAGTAGTAGGTGCTGAAAAACAGGAAAGCAGTGAACCGAAAAAAGTTGGTCCGTAATAAAACAAAAACCTATTTTATTACAACAAAAAGGAAGCCTACCTAACCTTTAGCTCGGGCCCTCACATGGTTCCCCTGATAGCGCTAATTCCCATAGATACAATAGTTGTGTCCCCCTGAGGGGATGTAGAGGATGTAGTAAACATAAAGATCAAAATTAATTATCCCCTGTTTACTAGGGTACCTTGCAATCAAAGTCACAGAGAAAATAAATGAACTATTAATTACCATGCAATCTTTCCGAATAAGAAACACAGAAAAGATAGCCAAAAAACTAATTAGCAATCACAACGAGGAAGAAACATCATACCAGGAGCTCGTTTGCTGATGGCACCACTAAGCCAAGTCTGATATCTGCATGACGCGTAATTTAAGCTACCAGCAAACTGGAGATCCAAAATGAACGACAAATCTACGGACGATACCAGGCAACGCATCGGATCGTTATTGTGCCTTGCGAAGGAGGGGAAGAGGAAGCAGAGAGGATGATAAACGATGTAAGGGAGAGAAGTCCTTTCACAACACACTGAGTAGGGCGTCCAAATGGCTTCAGCACGCGTCTTTAAACACACATAGCTCCATTACTCTATTACGAGGAGATGGGGTCACGGGAGTTACCCTATTATGTGAACCCAGCATCGTCATAGCTGGCCCGTTTTGTGAATACTCTTACAGTCATGAGAGCTACCCTATTATGTGAACCTAGCATCGTCATAGCTGGCCCGTTTTGTGAATACTCTTACAGTCATGAGAGTTACCCTATTATGTGAACCTAGCATCGTCATAGCTGGTCCGTTTTGTGAATACTCTTACAGTCATGAGAGTTACCCTGTTATGTGAGCTTAGCATCGTCATAGCTGGCCCGTTTTGTGAATACTCTTACAGTCATGAGAGTTACCCTGTTATGTGAGCTTAGCATCGTCATAGCTGGTCCGTTTTGTGAATACTCTTACAGTCATGAGAGTTACCCTGTTATGTGAGCTTAGCATCGTCATAGCTGGCCCGTTTTGTGAATACTCTTACAGTCATGAGAGTTACCCTATTATGTGAACCTAGCATCGTCATAGCTGGTCCGTTTTGTGAATACTCTTACAGTCATGAGAGTTACCCTGTTATGTGAGCTTAGCATCGTCATAGCTGCGCCGTTTGTGAATACTCTCATAGAGTCATGAGACTTATTCTTTTATCAAAACTCGGCATCATTTAATGCTGATTCGTTTTGTGAATAAAGATGGGAGTGACCGTTCGATTTGAATTCAGGACACGCGTGAGTCTTCCGATGAGAAAGTGAATTGTTGACGTAACCGCGCTCTTCCAAATTGACGCCTTAATACTAATTTATTCTAACTCAGATTTTGAGAATTAAAGTAAACAAATCTTTCAAATCTTTCACATTTCATTTGTAGGTTTAGGGAGTTACCTTTGGTAATGGTGTGAAATTTATCTATTATAATTAAAGGACACGGGAGTTACTCTTTTTGAAAGAATTTCTGTGAACATTCATTTTTCACCGACTAAGAGATGACATGAAGCTCGCTAAGGTAAACAGGAGCTCCATTGATTAAAAATTAGTAGTCATTAAACTGTTTTCTGAGACTAACTTTATTGCCGGAGCTTCTACGATCTTAGCCTCCCAGTGCAGAAAAAATACTTGGGCGGCTATAATCGTAGATGCTCCGTCGAAAAAGTTGACCTGGGCTTGCGTCTGTAGCGGATATCTGCTCTTATGATGTTCAGTAATATCTACTTGGCTCAGACAAGGTGGCGAGGAATGCATGTCCGAGTTGCGTCAGAAATGTTGCATTGCTAGAGCTTTTCATCTTGTAAATTTGAAGTTCTGACGACTTTCCAGTACATCTGAACTCTGATACGTTGTTAAATTTTATCGTACTTTCACCATCCATGTGCCTATTGTAAAAAGTATTTGTTGTAAAACAGTGCAAACAAATATTTACGTAGATATTTTTAAAAAATGACTGCGCATAAGTTTATTTGATGGAATTAGTTGTGAACATATATTCAATAGAAGAAAATAGATAAAATCGGATCTAAATATTCACAACCCGCCAATTTTTCGACTGTTCTACAGCTTTACTAGAAATGGAAATGATGTCACAAGCCCGTCGGATAACAGTTCAATCTTGGAGGCAGATTTCAAAGGCCTTATTTTGTCGGATACGTCATAAATAAAGCTTATTCAAAGTGCACCCATTCAAATATGCTAAAAAATTGATTTTATAGCACCTGCTCATCACTCCGCAGCTCTGTCAGAAATATCCTAACAGAATAACTGGAAATAGCTAATTAACATCACCTCCGTTTATTTTAACTAACTACGCAACCACAAACCTCGGATGATTAAAACATTTATTCACATTTTTATTTTTTAGTGTGAAAGACTTCGTAATATCAAAAAGCTCCATCAATTCAAATATTTTGAAAAGCAATGCAAATGAAACAATTTAACATTTACTTTCTGTTCTTTCCTTTCGATTTCTTCCACTAGCATATAAGTGTTCATTCACTCTTTGTTATTATATAGACGAAATCGTAGAATATTTTGTTGAAGACATTTTCACATTCACACTCTGGCATTTTCGGTAGCAAGTCGGCTACTGTCTTTCTCACGCTCGGAAAAGCAGTGTAGGCATGAGCTAACGATGGGAAAATGCTCAAATGGACTGGCGGGTCATTGATACAAGATCGCTGCACTGGGGAGAGAGAGATGGCTGTGTCACAGCTCGAGAGGTATCATGAGTGATGGCACAATCATGGACACACGGACACATGCCAGGCACAACATGCCACTCGAGTGGTGCAGTCACTGCGCTCGAGGAATGCGCCCATTTCGCCTGGTGGCCCATGAGAAAAATGCTGTGCAAACGATCGAGAAAGAACAATGTTTCAGCGATGTTTCAAGTTGGTTTGCTCCAATTGTTGCTTGAATAGAATTGATTTTTGAAGTGGGATGGAAATCCGTGGATGTTTGTATACAGGAAAATTTTATTTGTGTATGGGAATGGTGTTAAATTCTTGTTAACACTCGAAATTCTATGAACTTTCTACCTGCTAGTTGCCAAGAATTTTTTAGGTTAGAAATTCAAACTAAGAATCTGTCAGTATTTCAACTATAAATAAGACATATGCAACGCAGCAATCATTCGCCTGAAAAGCAAACGATTGTTCATTTTGCAGACTATTTAAGAGGGATGCAGCAATTGAACTCGACGATATGAACCAGTCTTTATGCTCTAGTGTTTCTTAGTTTCTAATCCAACCTGACGAAAACGAGTGAAAGAATTTTGCCTTCAGTAACGCTCCGGCACGTTTTACGAGATTCGTTATCAGGAAGTGAAATGTTAGAGTTATGGACAAAAGACTCTTGGGGATGTGTTCTATGATTAAAGGTTTTGTTGCTGTGGGGTTTTCCCGGCACAAATTGTAGCGATGGAACTTTGGTAGAAGAAATTGTCATGTAACTCGCATCTCATTAAACGTTCACTACTATGACTATACGAACGTGAGCAAGCAGTATGAAAATGCTACTGATGTGTATGGTATGAAATTTGTTTTAAAATTTCGAAAGAATAATTAGCTCTGCAGGAACCCTTATAAAGTCATTTCATCTTCTCTACCGCCGCTGTCGATGAACTTTTTAGAAAAATAGGGAAAGATTTGTTTCATTGCGAGTTTATAAGTAACCAATGACACACATGGTAATTGGTCAGCTCCATAACTGGAAATGAAATCAAATAAAACCAAAGATCGTAGTAAATCCGTAAAAAATATACTGAAAAATGTTTAGGAAAACTTATAAGACAAATGTTTTCATCCCAAACTCATCATAAGCAGAAATTTATCGAATTAAACAAGAAATTAAAACGCATGGCTTGCATTACGACGCTTTAAAGCGTTGAGATGCTTTAAAGTTCAGCTTGTTACAACATGTCAAGCATACAATTTAATATGCGTAAACCTCTCGGTAATAAAAATATTATGCCCCATTGGCTACACACGAACTTAATTCTTAACTCCTAAAACACAGATTCACGGATCCTCAAATTTTAAGAGGATGCTAGCGAACACAAGAAAAGTCTAAAATAAACTATGGATGACCTTACGCTACGACGGGAACTGCGATCAACGCCTTCGAAGCCGAACAATCAAGAAGGACGAGCGGTGACGCGCGTTAATTACTGAGCCAGAGGTCGTTTGCGGGACAAGTTAATTCAGTCAACAGAGGCACGGACGGGTCCATTAGAGGCGACCGCTGGTCAATAATCGTTAAGGTGGCGCGGCAGCGGCGAGACAGCGCGCGCCTCCGACCTGCGTACAGTTGTGGGGGTGGTCCGGGCGCATCTCTTGGTGATGTGTGGTGTGTGGTGTGTGTTGTGTGGGGTGTGTGTCAGTAGGAGATATGGCGTGTTCTGTATGAGGTGTGTGTGTGTGTGTGTGTGTGGGTGTGTGTGTGTGTGTGTGTGTGTGTGTGTGTGTGTGTGTGTGTGTGTGTGTGTGTGTGTGTGTGTGTGTGTGTGTGTGTGTGTGTGTGGTGGGTGTGGGGTGTGTGGGGGGAGTGGGGGGTGTGTGGGGAGCGTGTAGGGTATGTGTGGGGTGTGTGTTGTGTGAGGTGTGTGTCTGAAGGAGATGTGGCGTATGAGATGTGTGTCTGAAGGAGACGTGGCGTGTGAGGTGTGTGTCTGATAGAGATGTGGCGTGTGATGTGTGTGTTTGCCGCTTCAATCAGATTAATACTCCCGTTCACAAGTCGTTTCCTACGCAATTGAAAAGTAAGAAAACAAAGAATTGATTCAATGAATTAAAGTGGGACGAGCTAAGAAGCTCAACATTAAAAACAATTAGAAGAAATGAATAATTAGGAGGTTCCCTTTCTTGATAGTTGTGCGGTGCTGTTGTGAGGCATGGGTGAGTGCCAGAGAGCAAGGAGGCTGAGGCGGGAGGCAGCAGGGAGGCTGAGGCGGGAGGCAGCAGGGAGGCTGATGCGGGAGGCAGCAGGGAGGCTGAGGCGGGAGGCAGCAGGGAGGCTGAGGCGGGAGGCTGAGGCGGGAGGCAGCAGGGAGGCTGAGGCGGGAGGCAGCAGGGAGGCTGATGCGGGAGGCAGCAGGGAGGCTGAGGCGGGAGGCAGCAGGGAGGCTGAGGCGGGAGGCTGAGGCGGGAGGCAGCAGGGAGGCTGAGGCGGGAGGCAGCAGGGAGGCTGAGGCGGGAGGCAGCAGGGAGGCTGAGGCGGGAGGCAGCAGGGAGGCTGAGGCGGGAGGCAGCAGGGAGGCTGAGGCGAGAGGCAGCAGGGAGGCTGAGGCGGGAGGCAGCAGGGAGGCTGAGGTGGGAGGCAGCAGGGAGGCTGAGGCGGGAGGCAGCAGGGAGGCTAAGGCGGGAGGCAGCAGGGCGGCTGAGGGGGGAGGCAGCAGGGCGGCTGAGGGGGGAGGCAGCAGGGCGGCTGAGGGGGGAGGCAGGGAGGCTGAGGCGGGAGGCAGCAGGGAGGCTAAGGTGGGAGGCAGCAGGGAGGCTAAGGCGGGAGGCAGCAGGGAGGCTAAGGCGGGAGGCAGCAGGGAGGCTAAGGCGGGAGGCAGCAGGGAGGCTGAGGCGGGAGGCAGCATGGAGGCTGAGGCGGGAGGCAGCAGGGAGGCTGAGGCGGGAGGCAGCAGAGCAGCTGAGGGGGGAGGCAGCAGGGCAGCTGAGGTGGGAGGCAGCAGGGAAGCTGAGGCAGGAGGCAGCAGGGAGGCTGAAGCGTGAGGCAGCAGGGAGGCTGAAGCGGGAGGCAGCAGAGAGACTGAAGCGGGAGACAGCAGGGAGACTGAAGCGGGAGGCAGCAGGGAGACTGAGGCGGGAGGCAGCAGGGAGGCTGAGGCGGGAGGCAGGAAGGCTGAGGCGGGAGGTAGCAGGGAGGCTGAGGCGGGAGGCGGGAGGCAGCAGGGAGGCTGAGGCGGGAGGCAGCAGGGAGGCTGAGACGGGAGGCAGCAGGGAGGCTGAGGCGGGAGGCAGCAGGGAGGCTGAGGCGGGAGGCAGCAGGGAGGCTGAAGCGGGAGGCAGCAGAAAGACTGAAGTGGGAGGCAGGAGGGAGGCTGAGGCGGGAGGCAGCAGGGAGGCTGAGGCGGGAGGCAGCAGGGAGGCTGAGGCGGGAGGCAGCAGGGAGGCTGAGGCGGGAGGCAGCAGGGAGGCTGAGGCGGGAGGCAGCAGGGAGGCTGAGGCGTGAGGCAGGGAGGCTGAGGTGGGAGGCAGGGAGGCTGAGGCGGGAGGCAGGGAGGCTGAGGCGGGAGGCAGGGAGGCTGAGGCGGGAGGCAGGGAGGCTGAGGCGGGAGGCTGAGGCGGGAGGCAGGGAGGCTGAGGCGGAGGGTCATTAAGCACCTCCGGTTGCCTACTCTCGGTCACGTGACCTGCCGCCGTCCTTGTGCTCTCCCTGCTGCCTCGTGATGGTCATGACGGGTGGTCACATGACTGGGATGGTCATGACTGGAATGGTCATGACTGGGATGATCACATGACTATGATAGTCATGACTGGGATGGTCATGACTAAGATGGGCATGACTGGGATGGTCATGACTGGGATGGTCATGACTGGGATGGTCATGACTGGGATGGTCATGACTAAGAAGGTCATGACTGGGATGATCATGACTGGGATGATCATTCTCTGGAGTAAGAATTCTGCTGAAAGTAAAGAAATGTTCGAAAGGTACCTAGATAAGGACCTCTACAGGCTCACAGTTCCTAGATAAGGACCTCCACAGGACAACCGTTCCTTGATGAAAACTAAATTATTTATTTAACTGCAATTTTTTTGGCTCACGGATATGATACAAAGAGGCCTTTTTCACCTAAGTTTAGGAGCACAATCGATCGATATGCCTAAATGAGGAGCTATAACTGGGCAAAATTCTCGTTTTGAAGTAGGTACTTCAAAAAAACTAATCCTCGCTGACTTCCTCAATAATATTAGTTCCTGAACATCGATCCATAACCCATTTGAGGGTTATTGTTCATGAACTCTCAAATTTCCTTCATCCTAAATGACAGCAAAAAATCATGATCATAAACCAATCAGTGGCAGGTCGTAGTCCGGAAAACTTCAAACTTTTCTTCAACGCAACCGAGTCGCTGTACCGATTTCTCGGTAGTTACAGAGTTTGCCACTTTACCACCGCTGTACCTAATTTTCAGTACTTCGCCAAGTACGTGAAAAAAAAGGGTGACTAACCAAAAATAACCAACCAGTCGTAGTCAAACCTCATGCTTAGCCACTGCAAATGTCACCCATTGCAATTGTCAGCGACTTGACGTTGAACAATAGACTTTGTAATTAACAGTTTATCTTTGTAATTTATCATTTAACAGTTTGGTTCAGGGTCTCAGGTCTGGCGAGGTTGTTGTGCCATGTCGGTGATTACTTATTTTCAGTCGTGTTATATAAGTATTACTAGGTTGAAGAAACTGATAAGAATAGATTTCTCAGGTTTACAGTTTCGGCATGCTTACCATGCGCAAACTCTCCTGTGTTACGTGACAAAAAGTAACTTTTACCCACGAAATCAAAGGCTGCAACAACGTTACGTCAGTCAGTCATCGTTATGCATCTGAGCGAGTTTAATTCTTTGTTCATGCATGAGGAGGGGCAAGGGTAAGATCTGTTATTTCGACCGTTCCTCATTATCGTACAGATAGCATTCACATGGAAATAAAACTACTTGTACTGGATAGCTAGTGCAAGGATGAGCCTTGTCGCACACTTCCGGAATTTAACGACTAGTAGTGTTCCGACTAGTAGTGTTATTTCCATTTAAATGCTATCTGTACGATGATGAGGAACGGTCGAAATGATGGAACTTACCCTATGTGAAATTAGATGCTGAAAAATTAATAGTGAAGTGAATTTAAGGTCAATATTTATTTTAGGTGCGGCACGGAAATTAATAATTTCGTTGCTTAGAATCACTGAAAGAGCACATTTAAAAACCTTTTACATGAATGACATTCTGCTCGCTGATGCGTTATCTTTGAACTATTGAACTTCGAAGTTGGCCGTCGCGCGTCAGATAAAGCGACCGCGCCAAGCAGAATTCAATTAATAACGGAAGCTAATCCCCTATTACAAACGTAAAGAGGTTGGGTCGTGAGGGTTAGCCACAGTTCTTCTAGTGAAAATTATAAATAAAGCTTCTAACCCACCCATTAGGGTGACGACCGCAATCTTGTTTACGTCGGGTCCAAGATGGCGGCGCCCATGGTGGTCGCCATCTTTGAGCTGATATAAACAAGATTGCGGTCGTCACCCTAATGGGTGGGTTAGAAGCTTTATTTATAATTTTCACTAGAAGAACTGTGGCTAACCCTTACGACCCAACCTCTTTACGTGTGTAATAGGCGGGTTAACTGCCCTTATTAACTAAATTACGGCGCCGGCGCCAACTTCAAAGTACAATTATTCAAAAATAACGCATCAGCGAGCAGAATATCATTCATGTAAAAGGTTTTTAAATGTGCTCTTTCAGTGATTCTAAGCAACGAAATTATTAATTTCCGTGCCGCACCTAAAATAAATATTGACCGAATTTAATTTCCATCACTTGGAGAAGGCCTTTGTAAAGATAATAAAATATTAAGAATTAAAGGCGAAGATGTTTTACAATTTACTTCTTTGGGAAGGTCCCAGTGAAAAAGAGTTATGCATAGTTAGATCGGAAATTAATTTACCTAATTTGATCTACACCATTTAGTTATTAATGAAAGTTAAAGCCCTGAGGTGGCAAGGAGTTATGTGCGAGAATCTGTTGGCGAGTGGGCCTGTCCATTCATTTTCTTTCCATTGATGTAAATTATTTCCTCCACTGTAAATGTAAAAGTCTAACATTGAGAGACAATAAAGGCTAAAACTATTTAAAACTGAAAAAAACGTTCCGAGCATCTTTTTCTTATAGGCTGCAGTGTCCTCCGGTCCTCGAAGAGAACCTTCACCTTACCTTGTCGGTAGGTTCATGCTCGCTAAAGGGAGATATGGTGGAGGAATAAAGATAGGAAGCACCCACTGAGCCTGAGGAATAAGCACTTTCGGTGCTGCTATAGCGTGAGGTCCACCACATTATAGCATCAGATCTACCTCTAGCTAGTACTATAGCGTGAGGTTAGGTTGCTAATGAATATTCCTGTTTTCCATGCATTTAATTAAGCAATAAACAATTGGTACTTCTCAAACTGTACTTGGGTAGGCGATATTTGGCGGTAGACCTCACGCTATAGTAGCACCGCAATCTCTTCCACAATGAACAGCATGGCAGCTAACGGTAAACTATGAGAATTAATTATTGTATTGACACATTCATATACTCTGAAAAATTTTTATAAACTGGCAAAACGTATAATACTTACGTAAATCAATCAGTCCGGTTTTTCCTCATCTAGCTAAAAGTTAAGAAATTTCCCTTTGTGCACTCGACAAGACTTCAAATAAGCGCATAGGTACACAAAAATAAATTCGCGTCGGTTCACTCTGAGCTCTCCTCACATTGCTGACTGCAAACGAGTTTCGGCAAGTGCACGACGACACAACTTTTCTTTTACAAAGCCACAAAAAAGACAAAAGCATGAACTTGGCCCCAGTTTTGGTACATGACGTTTGACACACATCACTTTTTGACACAGTTTTGACTAAGCATCAGTTTTGACAGATGACTTTTGACACACGTGGCTTTTTGACGCAGTTTTGACTTGTCACCAGTGTTGCCACGACACGACCAGGCGTGCCTGTGGGTGTCCCGGCGCCAGACCCGCGTAATCCGAATGTCAACACCTCGTGCCGGTCCTGCGCGACTCGAGAGGCGAGGGTGCGCCGAGGGTTGGCTAAACCTCGATAGGGTTCGTAAAGCTTGTTTAGTGAACCTCTTATCCCACTTTGAACAAATGCTGCGTGGAGCTGGACTGTCACTATTGATTTGCATCGCAGTGAAATGATTTCACAATGAGCTTTGGTAAGCTGAGGTGAAACTTGCGTGCTGTCATGACGACCTGTCTCTATAAAGATGATCTGATGGTCGGTTACCTAATGAGAAGTTGAATAGTCAAATTCAACGTTGTGTGAGTAACATATATAGAAAATTCAGAATTGATACTCTTTTGTTTTTTAATTTAAAGTAGCAAATGAACCCGCTTGTATACAATATATGAAGAAATACGTTTTGTAGTAGGTAGTCTTAGTATTTTCGCAATCTTCATTAATTATTATTATTAAAGCAATCCTTATCTGTTTTTTCTTGATAAATCAACTTCCCATTCACTTAAGTGATACCGTTCTCAGTACGCCAGAGCACTTACGATATTGAAGATCTCTATAAGAAAAACCAATTGGAAATTGTCAACCTTTACAGAGCTTTAGAATTGAAACATTAACATTCATGACGCTCGTGGTATTTTTCAAATAAATGGTTTTGAATATATTTACTAACATGACGCCTAAATAAATATGGACCCAACGTAGTGTGCAAGCAATTCATAAATACAGCCTATGCGGGATGCAAATCTAATTTAAGAAATATATACCAAAGGAACTGAATAAAATTCGCCTTCATATAACGTTTAAACATCACTCACTAATAAAAACAATCCATCAGTTGTCTAAACATAACGTATAAGTGCAACGTTTGCTAACGTAATCCAAGGTAATTCTCTTCTGCTCTCATTTTCACCTCCATTTGAGTTGCCAAAGACTGAAACCAAAAGGAGAGATCAATGAATCTCAGATTAGTTCAATTTGGAAGTCCCTCAATTACCTGCAGGCATTTCAACTCAATGCAACGTAAGTTAACGACTTTAAGTTAAGAATCGAGCATGGAATTCCTACTCCATAAACTCATCTGTAACAAGGCTAACTCACGTGGACGTACATCCATGATCTCATACTCAAAATAATAATGAAATCCTAATTTCCAGATCTCATTGAGGTCCATGCAGACGTATCCAGTATACGGCCTGAATACATCACACCGTCGACAAAGCAGAATTGAGGAGGTAGCGCCGACCGAAGAAGCAGTTCCCACACGAGCAAATTTATTGATGCAATGATGAAGTCGGGCGGAGGAGGGTGGCATGATCCCTTTTATTAGGCAATCGCAGGGCTCAGTACTGATCTCTATTACAACAGAGCTACACGACAAACAATGCGTTGACAGGTCGCGCAGTCAACCCTTTTGTGAGAGGGCAACTGGCGAGTGACTATTAAGTCTTCATAGAGAAGTTATTTCGGTGCACGTCTGTATTTGTGGGCCGCTTGTCAACGGAATATTAGTTCGTGTTTTAGGTGCTGTTAATAAACGTGCTATGAGGGTATGTTGTGACGTGTGGCGTTTGTTGAATTAAGGGAAAAGGGTAAAGAATGCTTGCAAAATAGACCATGCCGAACAATGAAACGAGAATTGAATAAAGTAAAAGAAAATAAAGAGTTTCAGTAAAACACAATGATCAGTCTAACGAAATTATTTGACAACGGAAAATAAATACACTTCTAAGATAGAATTATTTTATTATTGTACCCCGATTCTTGATCAACAGCATTTCAAAATGCATTACTTCGGTGTCGATCATCCTGCTATGGGAAATGAAGTCATAATGGCGAGAAAAACATATTAAAACGTAAAGCCATTTCACCGAAGGTTGTACGAGCTGCGAAACAAAGAAACAGATTGTGCCATGAACTGAATTAAAACGAGCTCAGTTCAGACACAAATCAGCGTCGTTTTCTACTTTTCAAAACGTGTTTAGTGATACTGAAGTTTTTCAGCAGTTTTAAAAGCGTCAATAAGAAAAAAAATAATACAAATCTAGATATTTCATCCACGACAAGATTAAATCGACCTCCTTTTTACAAAATGTGAAAGTTTAAGCTTCTACCTTGTATTTCAGGAGTACATGCAGCAGCATATTGAAGTTATTATTTACTTAATCTAACCTAATTCAAATTCTAGCCTTAACGGAATATGAAGAATCGCGTCAAGATTTTCAAACCTAACTTTCGAACCCCAATTTTATTCGACTAAACTGTGTCCCAAAACAAGTAAACCGAACTTCGAATTGACGGAGCTCTGTAGTTATTGTTGATAATTTAATTCTGTAAAGGCTAGCTTGTTATTTATGTAAATCAGTATTATATTATTATATGGAGCTCTGTAGTCATTGTTGATAATTTAATTTTGTAAAGGCCAGCTTGTTAGTTGTGTAAACCAGTATTATAATCAGTAATATATTATTATATGGAGCTCTGTAGTTATTGTTGATAATTTAATTCTGTAAAGGCTAGCTTGTTATTTATGTAAATCAGTATTATATTATTATATGGAGCTCTGTAGTTATTGTTGATAATTTAATTTTGTAAAGGCCAGCTTGTTAGTTGTGTAAACCAGTATTATAATCAGTAATATATTATTATATGGAGCTCTGTAGTTATTGTTGATAATTTAATTCTGTAATGGCCAGCTTGCTATTTATGTAAATCAGTTTTATAATTTTTTATTCTTACACTTTTGAGTTTCATTTATACCCCAAAGCAAACGGTGAACTTTATCAATTCCAAGTTCGATTTGTTTTTGGGATACCCTGTATAATTAGCTTATTATAAAAAGTTTTTACTTTCGATTACACAGTATTACACCAACGATTCAAGCAATTATCACGTTGAGTACACATTACACATAATTTTAAACGCAATATCAAACTGTTCCGCTGGTAATTGATGCGTCATCCCCACTTTAATAATTTACTTCATTTTCCAAAGTATCCATATATGTATGTATATATATGTTTATATATATATATATATATTATGTATAATTCATCTACCTATATTATATCTCCTGTCTGTGCAAGGAAATACAGCTTATCGCGAGGAAAAAGATGTTGCAAATTTTCCAAAAAACTTAGTACCTATTCATATTTATATGATAAAAAGAATTCCGTCATTTTTGATAGGCTGTGGGCTCTAGTTACTGATTAGATGCAGCAAGTGTTTTCCGCTACAGGAAGACATTTGAGCTTCTCATGTTGCCATAGATTAGTTTGGGGGAAGAAATTCAACAGGTAACTTCAAGTAAAAAGACCTAACTTTCGATAGTTGGAAATAGTCGTCATACAATTTACTATAAATAAAAAGAAGTGATTATTCGTATGATCTGAATCTCTGAAAGAATTTATCATCCTAGCGTTACTTCACCTAAAATTATTTAATATATTTAATTCTTTTTTACCTTTAACTTTACAAATAAATGAACAGCTATAATCAAATTTTTATAACATTTATACCATATTTGGGGTTAAAAATATTGGATGAATTACCTACCACTGATATTTTGGGCCTTGCATCCCAAGGGTTTTGCCCCTTCAGTGCTGTGAATCAATTGCCCGGTAACTCCAAGCTTAAGGCCAAGTCGCCAATATCAATTGGAGATGTCACAGTTGAAAGTAAAATCTTGTTCAACCTATCGAAGGAAAATGAAATTTTAATGAACGGTTGTAACAGTAATTAAAATAAACGCTCCAATTACAACCAAACACGCTTAGTTTTGTCGAACATTTAAAGTGAACACTGAAAAAAATTCGCTCGAATCACAGTGCGCAACATCCGACAGATGACGTTGTCAAGAAGACAAGATCATCGCCCCGAGACCAACTACGCTCACTCCGCCGTCGACGTAACGTTGTCTTCATTGCCAAATTTGGTGTTGCGCAACAAACCGCTATTTCAAAAAGCCATTTAACTCGATTGCTATCGTCCAAATTGTCAACAAAAGTCCGGCTGTAAAAGTGACTCGTATCGCAAAAGTTTTGCACCGCCCAGCAAATTGGAAACGCGACTTCGACTGCGATAACGGCCTGCACTGCGCGGCTGCGCTGGCACCCGCGTGCAATGTTCCCTTTTTGCTCTCCTAATCCTGAAACGCAGGAATTTCTGCTGCCGGTTTTAGGCGGAAAAAGAATAGGGAAACTTTATACCTGCTCTTCTTTCATCGCTCTTAATTCAGAAACGCATAAATTTAAGCTGCAGGTTTTAAACGGAAAAAGAATTAGGAAACTTTATGTTTTCTTGTTTCTCTTCTGTTATCTATCTTAATTCAGAAACGCGTGAATTCAACGGCTGGCTTTAGACGGAAAAAGAATTTTAAAATGTTATACTTACTTTTCTCTGTTCTCTTTATTCAGAAATGTGGGAATTTCAGCTGCTGGTTTTAGACGGAATAGAATTTAAAAATCTTATACTTTCTCTTCTTTTTATTCAGAAACGTGGGAATTTCAGCCACTGGCTTTAGTCTCACAACATTCTTAACCCCTTACAGTACTCGATCAGGTTGTTAAGCTTTTTCAATGGGGATTAACCCTCATGTACAGGTATACTGAGCTTGCTGACCTTGTGCAGGAAGCTCGGTGTACATAATTTAACCGCAGTAAAATGCACAATATAGGTGTGTTGTAGAATTCTGTGCCAAATGTTCCACAGACTCCAACACAAAGTAATGCAGGCGTAAAACACGAGTGTATCAACTCTTTTTTTTCGTGAATAGCCTTGAATATGCTTGAAGTTTTTAGATTCATCGTACTACATACATTTTTAGTCACATTTATACCCATTGGAATTAATTTTTTATAAAGCTTGCATGAACGAGTTTATATTTTTACATCAGCTTTCAATTTACCATGGCGGAGATTGACTCTAAGCTGCTATGTATAAGTTTGTGAAGCAAGAGGAAATAATGGAACAAATCTGTTTCTAATTCTACATTGTTTGTTTTTTGAGGAGGAAATTTGTTGGAGACTTGTTAGACATCGAAGAAAATATTCCTTAAATATTCATGTTGTTCCTGATGGTGACCTACCGTTGTTAGTGAACTCATTTTTAGTACAGTCATACCTCACCTTGCGAAATTAATTCGTTCGAGAAGTGGTTTCGTTACGTGATTTTTTCATCAGTAGAATCGCATTTTACGTATAAAAATCCAGATTCGATCCAAGCCCCCAATACTACCCCCTAAACCCTTTGAAAATTAAAAAAGTCTACCAATTTTGAATTAAATGTGTTAAAAGTAAAAGAAAATAGTTCGTTAGGCCATTAAAGTGAATAAGACATGCATATCCTTTACCATTAGCTCTCTCGCGTCAATTTCAAACCAAAATACAGGATGCTACAAGTGTATTTGCGTTTCGGGGGGGGATTCGGGCGGCTGGGAAGCCGAGCGCCCATTATTTGAATTTTTAAGATTTCGCGTTTCGTACCTAGAAGTTTATATCGTGGCCAGAGACGAAAATTTTACGTAAAGTATTTCGTAGCTTGGATTATTCGTTAGTTCAGTAAATCGAAAGGTGAGGTATGACTGAACATTTCATTTTTTTCTAAGCAACATTTGAACCATTATTTTTTTCGATCTAGCTCCCGCTCTTCGTCAGTTTTACTCTATAATCATATTTCAAGTTTCTTTTTTCACCATCCTTTATGGATATTCCTAGAACGCTGTATTTTAAAAATTACTTTTAATCCTATTTTGATTCACTTTACTCGGCATTTTCAAATTGTTAAGGTCAACATGGAACCACCGCCATAACACTTTCTTGCTTCGACATTTAAATCCCTCCGCACTGCTACGACGCGAGTCTGAGCTTCATCTCAGGAGTCCCTGAGGCGCGGTTGCCCTCTCTCTCTCTCCTCCAGCCGCGCCCGCCTCTCGAGAGGGTGCACTCAAGAGGCCCTCCACTCCCACTCACGGCAGCCGAGACTCTCCAAATTTCTGTTCGTTTTGAAGCATTTGATGGCAGCTACGCAACATGTTTAGAGCTCCTCTGAAATCGACCCATTAACCTCACCCTCGCCTTTGTTTTGCTCAGAATGACGTTTTCTGCGCCAGCCTCTAAATCCACACGAAAAAAATTAACTATCGAAGATTTCCTTTTAAATTGTGTTATTTTTTACTTAGAGTTGCACCTGTTTCACGGCATGGTAGAAAATATGTTGCTTAGAATTAATCCAGAGAAGTAATAAGATTTTAAAATTTTATAACAATAATACTTTACAAAACATGATTACCTTAATCCTGTAGGTCGTTTTTCGTCTTTGGCAATTCATTATAAGCTTAAATTCGTTACAACATGACAAAATACAATGAACATAAGAAACGCTGAGAATAATAATGAAGAGTGCATTCTAATATTCGTTGACAGTGAAAATCAAGCATATAATTAGATATTTCAAAACAACATTTTGCATGAAATATAAAATTAAAAATTCATAAAATTATTGATTGATCATAAGAAAAAATGAACATATTTAATAAAGCCCTACATCAACAATTTAAGGATCAAAATATCTTTGTATTAGTGTAGACTATGGGCGATACGCTTTCCTCACGTTTCTACCGCCCTTGCGTTCACATAATTTGTCAGTTGTGAAAGTTGGCTTGAATGAGCTACACTGAGCCTGAAGTGCGACTGTCAGCTCGTAGAATACCTGCATATTTACCCACACTGTGACAGCTGTTGTGTGCGGCATAGACGTATCAAAATACAGCATGCGCGAGGCTAAAATTTGCCTTATGTTAGAAAATAAACATTGAAACGTTAACCGCCATGGGTTAAACTAAAGTTTAATGATCAACTCAAATTTAAAGTCAGTTGTTGTAAGTAATTTTAAAAATAGAAAACACTAACAGGATCGTGCCTCTATTTAGTTTTGATTAAGTATATATGAAAATTGAAATTTTAAATACTGGTCGTAAGCAGCATAATGAAAATTACCTCCGTGTACGACCGTTGGCTTACATGTCGTTAAAAGTGTTAGCGAAGCAGAGTTTGCAGGTGAGTGCAGCATATCAGACGCAAAACTTACGCGCACGCTCATGGTACTGGAGCAGTCGGGAGAATGTAGCATTTTATGCTAAGCCTTACGCAAAACTCCAAGTGCTCTGTGAGAAGGACGTCATCATTCACTTACAATTAGTATCGAAGACAAAGATTTCTACCAAAATATGTCAGATTCCGAAAATGGTTCAATCAGAAATCTATAAAAAAATTCAAATTAGAAAGGATGGTTTTTAATTTATTTTATTTTTTTAATCAAATGGAGGTCTTAACTATCTATTTGGTTGTTATTTGTGTCCATTGAAAACTCATCAATTTTCTGATTTAGGAAACTCTTTTCCAAACAAAGATGCATTGATGAGTGAAACTCAAACCAAGCACACGAGACTTGAAATTTTCAATGAAACTCTGAATGAGTTCTAAATCTTTATCTCTTCCTCATAAACACGTTTTCTCGAATAACCCATTCATGAAGCTTTCCGAATACTAAAACTTCAATATCACACACAATACAACGTTCCATGTACAAAATACATGCAAGTATGCAGAATGAAAATACAGCGGAACCGTTAGCTGCAAAGCGATGAGAATCTACACCAATATCCCAAACAAATGAAGTATTTAATAAGAAATAACGGGAAAATTAGCACAACAACCCAGATACTTACGACGATGTGACGCGCAATGTTCGTTCTGCGCAGCAGTCTACAACGACGACTGCGGTGGGGCTGACTAAAAGCCTTCTTTAAAGTCCATTGTTGGGCGGTGAAGCCCTCAAACACGCCACAAACGCTGGCCAAACAAGCGACCCTCGGCGCGGCTCAGCTCCGTCAACAGCCAAATTGGCGTTAAGCGGCGACTTAAAACATTCTTTGGCGCATCGATTGGGGGGGCGGGGAGTGTGATGTGTAGGGGTGGTGAAGCGTGCGGGTGGTGAAGCGTGCGGGTAGTTATGCGTCCGGGTGGTGAGGCGTCCGGGTGGTGAGGCGTCCGGGTGGGAAGCGTCCGGGTGGTGAGGCGTCCGGGTGGGAAGCGTCCGGGTGGTGAGGCGTCAGGGTGGTGAGGTGTCCGGGTGGTGAGGCGTCCGGGTGGTGAGGCGTCCGGGTGGGAAGCGTCCGGGTGGTGAGGCGTCAGGGTGGTGAGGTGTCCGGGTTGTGAAGCATCCGGGTGGTGAGGCATCCGGGTGGTGAGGCGTCCGGGTGGGGAAGCGTCCGGGTGATGAGGCGTCCGGGTGGTGAGGCGTCCGGTGTTGAGGCTGAGGATGAAGCGTCCGGATGGTGAAACCGAGGGTGAAGAATCCGAGTGATGAAACCGGGGTGGAGAGTATGGGTGGTGAAGCCGGGGAGAAGCGTCCGGGCGATGAGGTTGTCTACGCATAAAATTGGAGAGTGAAGCGACCGGAGCAAGATATGAAAAGGATGTAACCGCCCTGTGCAGGTTACAGGTGGAGATAACCGGAGGGGGTTGTCACTGGAGGGTTGGCTGAAAATTATGGGCGTTCCTTCACACGGTAAAAAAATAGAAGTGCTGGTTCCATGGCCGTGTGGTTGGGTTCTGTGTTATAAATGAAAGGCTTGAGGGAGCCAAGACTTGCAGTGATCATCAAGAAGTTTATGGTAAAATGGGGAGATACTCCGAGCAAGACAGCAGAAACATGGTTGGACATGGACAGGACGGAAGAGAGAGTGACCGATGGATGGTTGTTGGGGCAAAAAGAGGTTTTTAGCAATAATTCCGCCATAGAATCATGAACAGAAGTGTATGAACTGTAAAACTGCATTCGGTCTACTGGAGGAAATATTTAAAACCTATATTCTCTATTATAATTTCAGGCCGGTGTAAAAAGTGGTGCGTGTGACACGACCTAATGTCGGGTGAACACTGTTGTAGTGGTCAAGAGCGCTGAGAATAGGATTGAAGGATGGGTGGTTCGATTCTTTGAAATGCCGCTGCAATTTTTCTAACTCTTTGAAAAAACAGGAATTCTATAATAAATACCTACTTAACTCAGGTGCCGAATAGGGTGCTGGTTTGACCGAAGTTACCGCCATGGCGTTCTAAGGTATTTGAAAAGCCAAAGTACAAGTTAACGTGTTTCAGTTTGACTGCAATAAAATATCCTTTTAACTGGATAGAAATTCTGGTGCTCGAGTCTCGCAACGCGATTCAAACGTGGCGTAACAAAACAGTTCTATTTCGCTTACATGACCTCTCTCGCACTTCTTGGTGCGGGGACAGTGTGCGATTTAGGTGTGATCATGCGTCTGATCTACTCCTATACCGCAGGAATGGATAGATTTGGTAAAAATCATTGGATAAATGAATGAGTTTCTCATCGGAAGTGCTTCTTAATAATAATTATCTCTACTTTTCAGAGTCCTCAGATATTTTGCTGACTCAAACTTTTCCGGCAGCTTTCTTTCCCTTTCTCTGCGCAGCTTAGGATCAATTGTTTCGCTTCTTAATTTTTACGGTCATTTGTGACGAATATTATAGATTTCATATGCATAACTCTTCTTTAACTTTCATAAAATCTTGCATGTATAACATCGATGGAGGATTTCACTGTTATTCTAAGGGTGATTGTGATCCAACTGCTTTGTGATGCTTACGGTTATTTTAGAAATCTACAATGATGTTTGTTTGCGTTAGTCATTCTCATGAAACGCTATTCTGTCGGTGTAAATTTATCAATTTAACATTAGGTTAAAACATAAATTTATTGCTACACTTTAATAAAGGAGCGAGTAGCCCCCTATCCTGTATAAAAGTAGCAAGTCAACCATTCAGTTCGGTCGTCAAGTTCCTTGTAAGCGAGAGCTTGAAGAATGAATGCTACTAAAAGGAAACTTGCACAAGAGGTGCAAAAAATTCTCTACCACTATCGATGTCAACTATTTCCTGAGTACCTGGAGCATTTTTAAGGTCAAACACAAAGACAACTTAGGCTATGGTGCTGGAACCCATTAACTGAGATTGGTTAGAGCTGCCGGTATCGCCGATAGCTAATAAGGTAATGGGTTCGAGTTAGCAAACTCCCCCGGAAACACGGAGCGCACTGTGCCGCTTGTAATCTCAATCCGTGCATTAGATAAATTGATTGATTGTACCTTGAAGCGGACGCGTATTTCTGCGTCATGCATCGCTGGCTGATCAGACCTGCCGGGTGAGGGAGGAGGGCCTGTGATATTATTGGATGGCTTCCTTCTTACATCCCTCACTCTCGGCGAGTGTGGGTTTAGTGAATTTCAATCTGAAATCGGCCTAAGATATGCGTGTGTTTTTTGACCAAACTGGATTACTGATATGATCACAGGAAACATAGAATTTCAATATCAAAAACGCATCTTAGAATGAAAAGTTTATTAAGAAAAATTATTTCTTTTTAATTTTAAGAGACATCCGCATCCGTGCTGGGAAAGAGCGTGGTGTTGATCCAAGAAAGAGTTTACGGTTAGTTTTTAACTGGTACAGGTGTTTGAAAGTTTGTGACACAAACTTGGTTACTTGTAGATATAGTAAGCCAGAATTTCACTGATAAGTAAATTTCTAAGCCTATAGATCCAGATGGGGCTATTGAAGCTTGTTTGCATAACGATCGAGAAAATCGTAAAGTCAGTGACCTCTTACTGAGAAATGATATTTCGCGATTAAGGGTCATTGATCTAGGCTAAGCCAATGTAATATATCTGTTCAAGAGTGAGAGAAAAAATGTCTCTTATTAAATTTTACATGGGCGTGACTAGGATGATCCTGCAGCATAAATTAACTGAGAACAACTATCAAGGTTCTATTTTTAGTCATTTTGGTGTTGATCATAGTTATAAGCCCTCGAATGAGAACCTATATTCAAGTATATACATTTTATAATAGGTTGTTAACAAAGAGCATATTCAATGATGGAAGCATTATGTATTCATAACTTATACCGGCCCTCAATGCAAATACTAATTATTTTATTGCTCTAAAACATTAATTTGTACGGCAACATAGAAGTTTGAAACATCCGCTCGATTGTTCATTTCGCCTCTGTCTCTGGTGTCATAAACATACAGGTGTAGTGCAATATTTCAGGATGTTGAATCTTACTTGGCCTTATTGCTGAAAGCAAAAATCAACTGTAGCGAGCGAACAAACAAGTAACTCAAGCAAACAAACGAGTGACGAAGCCAACAAGATGATCAGACTTTACAGTTTATATTTTGGTTTCAAGCTCATAGTTTACAGCTCATCATCAGCCTTTGGCCTTTACGTTTTGCTGATCGAGGACTCGAATCTCACTCACACCAAGTGCCTCATTTGTCTCAGAGAAAAAACGCAAACATTCCTTTTACTAATGTGTAAGTTCCGTGCTAGGAAATGTGGCTTATTATTGGCCAGTTCAGGTGACGTTCAACTTTAGAAATGAGTTAGTCCTGAAGTTGAGTTGGACGACTCAACGAAACTAGACTAGATTTTGAGTGGGTCAGGGTACCCATCAGCTATTGATGTCATCGAAATTACACTCAGGTGTGCAAGTCCACAGCAGCTTATCGAAAAACACGATGACAAATTCGTAGTAAAGCATCTTATCACGATATGGAAGAAGTTTATCTTTCGACATGAAAAGTTAAGCCCATGCAAGTTTATGAATAAAAAATTGTAATCGTGAGGCTCGTTCGAATAAATCATCCATGAACAGTTTGCTGATTCTTTGAATTGAAGCGACGATATGTTGTCTTCAATTCTGTAGCACCTATAACACCACTGTAGATGTAAATACTGTTCTTGTCAAAAATACATTTTTATTCATCGTTTTCCAAGAGGCACAGTTGCTATGGCATTTGCCAGCTCAAGAAAAAGTATCGAATGTCTCTTCAATTTAGACAAGTGATTTAAATGAAGTATTCTACGCAGCTTCTAAAATTAAAGTATATATTCAGGGGTGGAAATCGTTGGCAGTTAACTATTGTCGATTATTTTATTCCACTTATGAGCATCGGGGATTATTAATCCCCGAGTTTTAGACCTTGAAGGCACATAAAATGCTCAATTAGGCTTTATTTTTTCGGTGATCCGAATACTATAAATTTATTTTTTAATTCAGTATTAAATCGGCTATCGTTTTGGTTTTAGTGAGTCGGGCATAGATGATATAATGAGTTCGACAACAAAATTTTAATAAAATGTGTGCAGAGCAGCTTCCTTTTCCACAGGCAGGCTAGAAATCGCTTGAAAAACAGCACTTTAACAAGAGGAATTTTAAAATTGAGTTTATGTCTTGAGTCTGTAAAGTTCCGCACGCATTTTCAAAAATTTTTGGTCAAAATAAAGTTATAATTTATGATATGAGTAGTTGCGTCCTATGGATGCATGCGGCATGAATTCCGCTCAAAAATAACAAGCGAATCTAGATTTTTATCAGGCTGTTCAGTTCATCATGATCACGAAATTCAGTTTATCATGTTCCCGAAATTGGATAAATCATGTTCACAAAATTCAGATTATCATATTTACGAAATTGGATAAATCATGTTCACAAAATTCAGATTATCATATTTACGAAATTGGATAAATCATGTTCACAAAATTCAGATTATCATATTTACGAAACGAATAGTTTTTCATGGCGAACATGCAAGAAGACCGGAAAATTTTCCCAAGTGTACGCAATCATGTTTTTAAGCATTTTTGGATACCTATTTTTACAAAAAAAAATTATTTCTGAGAACAGAACGCGAACTTCAGAAATGAAACTATATCCGGTTTTTGTAATCAAATCTCAAGTTGCAAATCCGTGGACTTATTTGGATTTTCAAGTCCCTGTGCCTCACTGAATTTTTTGGGCTCTTTTTATTAGTTCACTTTTGTGTATCAATGCTTGATTAAAGAATGATACTAATGCACCTAAATTGTGTTGTAAATATTCTTTTCACTATTAGTCCGGCAATATTTTTAAATCCATGAAAATATTCCCGTCTTCTAAACAAATACTTCGCTCCAGCAGGTGAAAATTCACTAAGAAGCACTGAAATTTCTTTAAAAAAAGAAGGATTTGTTTTCCAATTTTAACTATATGTACTATTGCAATGTACTATAAGTATTAGAACATTCTTCTCGTCGAGGCAAACTGGAAAGTTAGCCATCATTTTTCATTTTCTGTGTTCGTTTTCTGAAGCCTTCGGCCAGGAGAGTAGCAGGCGCCATCTAGTGAGGGAAGAACACTTCATTGTTTCATAAGAACACTTCATGGTCTCTGAAGAACACTTCATGGTCTCTGAAGAACACTTCATGGTCTCTGAAGAACACTTCATGGTCTGGGTGAAGTACTGACGTGACAGGTTTAGATCCCATGTGTTCCATAAAAACAATAATATTAAAACGGCGAGCATGAATTATTTCATCTGAAATGATTGATGGAATTGCTTTTCCTTTAAAAAATTCATTAATTTGCATTTTATTAAGATATTTTTTCATATAAGGCTGAAAATTACAATTCATCATTTAGGATTACTAAGAAAACACTTTTTAGATAGCGAATTGATCTATTTTCCTGGCTCTCTGAAATTGTTTTTATCCAGTTGTTGAAAACTATCCTCTGTTGTGCGCAGTACATTTCCATGAACCCTACCTGTGGTGAGGCAACCATTCTTTTCACACCTTGCTCTCAATGAATTAGTTCATCAGTTACAAAGCAGACTTTACACTTTATTTTCCTCCGCGTAAATTTCAAGTACGTAAGTAAACTAAGTCATCTTTCAAGCTACAACCTACTTTGCTGTAATTTATTTTCTGGCCCTCGAATTTTTCCGAATTGGGGGAACTCATTTTTCAGAAGTGGCGCCCACCTCGGTCCGGAGATTGCATTTCACACCAAGGCCTATTTTTATCCCAGAAAATTGAAGAAAAGCGCCGCCCTCTCAATAACATCGCTTATTGACGTGAATTTATCACCCTCATGAAGGGCATTTGTTACCAGCAGGGCGAGATGGCGACATCTCTAAAAAGTTTAAGCACTTTCGATCAGATAGATGGATGCACACACATGATTTTCTTTGAGCATTCGCGCAAAAAACGAATTAAAAAGGAACTTATTTTTTGGAACACGTTTAAGAATAAAAATCGGGTTAGTTATTGTTGAATTTAATTTAGAAGCTTGTAATTAATTTATTTATGTAGTTATTTCTTTCCTCTGCGTAAACTTTAACCAAAGTGAAAAGGAATCTTTAACCATTTTATTCTGTAAATTCCAGGAATCCGCTTTAATTTTTACTCGTTTACTCTATACATCCCTTGCATGTACCTGAAATGAGCTCGGCACAGAAAAACTTTATTTGTTGCCATTGCTTATAAATTAATAATTGTAATAAGTGACAACTTGAACCGCAATGTTAAGATTAATTAATTTAAACTAATTTAAAATTATAGAGACAAAATTTATTTACAACAAATTAGTTTCCATCCCATTACCACTAGGCTACTCTAATAAAAATCAAAAGATTTACAGAAGTTTTACGTGAATTTTCAATATTTAAAAAATTATGAAAGACGGTCACTAGAAAGATAACGTAAGTAGCACTCGCAGCTGACGTAAAATCTGTCCAAATATTCGCAGCTTTTCCCGCACCATTTCACAGTATTCTGTAACTTTAATGCAATAAAAGCATTATCACCAGCTAATCTGATTTCAAGCTCTGGTTCTATCCAGCTGAGAGTACATAGAGTACATTTGTAAGAACAAGAGTAGATTTATACAATGCTCATACAAAACACTCTGTACTAACACTCTGTTCGAACAGAACTCATTCGTACAAAGTACTAAATTTGTACAATGCTCATACAAAACACTCTGTACTAACACTCTGTTCGAACAGAACTCATTCGTACAAAGTACTAAATTTGTACAATGCTCATACAAAACACTCTATACTAACACTCTGTTCGTACAGAACACATTCGTACAAAGTACTAAATTTGTACAAGGCTCATACAAAACACTCGGTACTAACACTCTGTTCTTACAGAACTCATTCGTACAAAGTACTAAATTTGTACAATGCTCATACAAAACACTCTATACTAACACTCTGTTCTTACAGAACACATTCGTACAAAGTACTAAATTTGTACAATGCTCATACAAAACACTCTGTACTAACACTCTGTTCGAACAGAACTCATTCGTACAAAGTACTAAACATAGTTCGAGCAGCATGGGTGACTGATACTCGCTGAGCGTGAGCTGCTGACGCATTACTTTGTTATGTAATAGCTACTCTGAATAATTAAATTAATGTATAATTACGTATTTGAATGCACAGCGCTGACAGCCTGTTACATGTGATCGTAAAATAGAGAAAGTGCGCATAAATTCCAATTTGCAGATCAAGTAGGAATTCTTATAGGAATAAGAAAATCATCAAAACCTTCTAAATGCGAATACCATGAGTCAAATTAATGCAGGCATGTTCGAAATCTATCATTGCGTAGAAACGAAATAGCGTTTTACCATATTTTGCAACCTACTCTTCTTCAGCTTTAACTTTGCTCCGAAAAAGAAGACATCTTTTCTTCCCGATAACATGAACCCAGAGGCTGTCCAGACTCTCAGTAAAAGTTGGTGAAGCTCCCAAACTTACCCGCGAACTTTAATGAAGTTTGATCGAAAAACCAGTGAGAGCTTTAACGTTGCTTAGAGGCAGCGAGAATCTAAAAACCAGCTCAAAAAAATTGCCTATCTTCTATAACTCTATGCGTCGATTCGAAACCCAGGTTGATCCTCTCTAATATGCGGAAATTCATACGTATTGATGTACAAACCAACATGATTATTAAGCTTATTTTGTCTAGAATTATCCTTCCATTTGATGTTTTTCCTAATTTTTTCGCTGCTGTTAAATGCACTGCACCCAGACTTTATGTGTGGAAGCTCAGAGCGTAAATTAAATTTCAAGCAGAAATATTGCACTTAATTTTCTAGAAGAAATTTCCAGCGAAAATTATACCTGAAAATTCATGTGTGATTTAAAGTGGACATTTGGGGTGGAAACTATGCGGGTGATTTTCATGCAAGCGTAACGAAAAACCGTCAAAAAACGAAATTATAATAAATGGTAAATCGAAAAAAATCTAAAACAATGTGAATTTTTGCGCATAGTTGTATCCGAAAGTTAAAGGTGCACCCACATGACTCCTGAAGACCTGCGAGTTCCTTTGTACGGTTTGTTTCAATCACACGTTGATACTTGAGACCAGCATAAGTTTCACTCAGATTTTCGACGTTATGTACGACTTTGTAAGTGCAGTGGTTATTTTAAAAAATCAAAAAATGTTAGCTAAAATAAATTTAGAAGATTGAATATTCTGATGAGAGGCATTGTAGTCCAGAGTTCAATTTCCAGTCTATTTTGATTAGTCAGTAAATGACAAAAATAACAACCTGTAATCCAAATCCTTGTGCACATTTCCCACTCTTGCGTGTGACGTCTGGTCTGCTACGCTAAGACGGCAAGGAAAAGTTCTGTAAATATAATAACTGAAAAGCTACGGCTGTTTTCTGCGCTTTACCTATGGTATTGAGTGACGCATTTGGTTGTGTAGCCAATGGCATTCGACTCTGCCTCGATGAAGCTTTGGCTTGAAGCTCCTCCTGTAAATTTGATTTCATGTTCCTTCAAGTAGGTGATATTCTCCTTCTCCCTCCCATATCTGCTATAATTACAGACGGTAATACCACCCCCATCTTCCTATGTATAAGACAGATCTCAGGGGCATAGTAGTTCAATAATGATCTCTTTGGGATAAATCGGCAAAATACCACTCTAGTTTTGCACCCGTCATTTCAATCTATTTTTCATAATATATTGGCTTACCGGAGATGACGTTCAACTTCAAATACGTAGATATACTTTTTCTAATTGTTTATGAACATGACACCCTGGCAAGCGCTAGTATTATTTTTCACACTCATTTCCGCTCATGAACTACACTTCGAACCATTTATTTGAAAAATTATCTTTTTGCTGCTTTTATTATTCAAATGAACATCTCCGGCACGATATTGGTTCCTCAGTATACCCAGGTAGCTTGAATGCAAATCTGAGCTCGAGCAGGGCTCGAGGTAGTAAACAATTTTAAAAATGAACATTAACTGGATCGTGCCTTCATTTAGCTTTCTTCAAGTATTTTTTAAATTGAGTTGGTGATTGCGCGTCGGTCAGATATATTATGGAAATCCCCTCAGTGACTACCGGTGGGTCCCTTTGCAAGAAACGTGTTAAGCAATGGTCGAGTCTCCCACAAGACCTACTCGCGGAAGCATCCCAAGGTGACACAATTCATGCAGAAAAGCGTCTGCCGCGCCACGGTGACCAGGAGGCGACGATGCAGTTGGCGCAGAGCCGCGCGGCGTACATCATGCAGCCATTTCCTGCGTAATCAGCTGGACGCTATCCCCCTCTCTATCTGCTCTTCCCTGTGCCATTTTTACCGCAAGTCGATCCCTCCGCCGCTCATCTCACGCCCATCGAAAAAGAACTATTTTTCTTGCGAAAGTCAGCGGAGGAGATGGAGAGAGAGATACTTCCCGTGACGCAAAGGGATCGTGCGCTGCGTCTCAACACTATGAGTAATGGATCATGTCAATTGATAGACGGTGCCAAAATTTTAGCACCTTGTTTTTAGGATTGACTAGCTGTTGCTGGAACGAGTTGTGGTTGTTTGTACTGACAATGTTATTTACACACTGAATAATGTAACTATTTTTCAAATAAATGGTTACACTTTTTCCAGTTCGATTTTCAGTTCGATTCAAAATTAAAAATATTTGTGAGACAAAACGCTTTTTATACATAGACTGCAATACAGCAGTGAGCTGAATAGAAATAAAACTTGTTGATGCAGTTCACTAGCTAGATGTCCCGCATCCCCTAAACGATTTGAGACTAAACTAACGTAAGGTAAGAAATTTTAAAGTGTCTTTTTAAAAATAGGACTTGCGAACTTTGAATTAAATGTAAAATATTTTACAATAAAAGAAGAAGGTTGAAATATTTAGAAGAAGGGCCCGTCTGAACATCACAATGTTGTCGGGGATATCACTGAGAGCCTTAATGAACCTTTATTTATGTATAAATTTATATATTGATGAATAAGTGTCTCAATTTGGCTTCCCAAACTCTTCTGAATTTTCTGTGACTCGGTGTAGTAGCCACCTGCCGCTCAGACACCTTTTAATATATATAAAAATGAAAAATTGCTCGAAGAAAGAATTTTTAATTCGTGACTACCATTAGGTTACAGTTCTTCATATATTGAGCTTAATCTCTCGTATTGAAGAACACATTCGATTGTGTGGCTAATCACTTTCATTTAAATGATATGTCGATGATACATGCTGAAATTCAGTCTTGAATTCATAAAATAATGTACCGATGCCATCAAATTTACCACCTATTATTCCCCCCTTCGAATTGAACTAGCACAGAAGTGATGGGTAACTCAGGAATTTTGGACTCTTACGCAAATGCTCGATGCATCCTCCACTGTCCGTCAACAGATAATCTGACAAAACAATAAAGCTTCTATTTTTTCTAGTCTCTGCCTCTTATCACCTCCTCCAAAAGTAAATGTCTCCTCAGAGAAATTTTTGATAAAATCACATCTGATCCTCCTAATGCATTCGTAGTATATTAAAAATATCACTTGAGAGAGTTGCACTTTTGGGATCATGTACAGTTTTCTTCTGGATTATTTTCAAAATCATGGTTTAAATTGCTGCTATCTGGGCGATCGTCTTCAAAGAAACAACTTACGACCGACAATTCGCGTTGTCGTAGGGTACAACTGGCAGCGTAAGTTGTTTCAAGCGTGTTTAGCTGAGCTGCGCACAAAAGCACGTAACGTAGCGAAGTCTACTTAGAAGAACTTACACTACAATCTGCACTGTTACGACGACGTCAATCGTTTGAAAATCCGGCCTCAGAACATCACTGCTCCACAAAAGCTCGTTGGGAGTTACGGTAAACGAAGCGCTCCCTCTCACCGTAACTGCCTGCCGGAATGCAGGGCCCTCAACTGCTTCCTTACACTCACATCGCTTCCACTGGACATTGCGCCAGGGTTCGTCTGTCGGTCTTTTCCAGTTATCCTCAAATTTCTAACCTACCTACAATTTCTAAGAAAAATCTAACCTAACCTATTTTACTCGAATTCGGTCTCTCTATTTATAAACACGTGATTTTACTTTGTTTTATGCCACAGGAATGGATTTCATTCGTTGTATCAGTTAAGGATGTTAAATTTTGGAAAATGCAAAGTAAAATGAAATTCGTGAGCAATTTGAATAACTTTTTTTACAGTTAGGTTTTTTAAATAACTCTTCCAGGTTAAAATATATATTAGGCCAAACTTTCGAACTCACAAGTGGAGTTCGTCATCAGGGCTGAAACATTCACAAGAGCTGGACGCATATGGCTACACACGTACGTATCTATGATACAGTTTTTTAAAGTAATTATTATTAAGCGGGCTTCTACTTGGTACTGACATCATTCCAAGTACATACGCTGTCATTTTGGAGGTAATAATTTATTTATTATCGGGAAATAACATGGGGGGATATCTTGTCTTCTATTAATTGATGCGGAATTTTACCTAGAGTAGCACGCTTCTACGAATTTTCTTGACATTGTTTTCGACTCCGTTGCTAAAATATTAAAATTTTCGATATTCATTTAGTGACCAGTTTCTTGCTGGTGTTGGAAAACGTTAATTGTTATTTATCGGAGCTGAATTGAACGTGTATGTTCCTCAATGCGTTACTTCGCTGTTCTCCCAGTCTCTCCTATGTATGATGCTGCACATTGCTTGCAGTCAATTTAGTATACAACATTTTTTCTCTCTTCCTTGGACCTTTTATCTTTCAATTTACAAAGTTGATTTTTCAGACTATGAGTGGATTTACTACAAAGCACAATATACAATGGTTTGAGAATTTTTGCCACTCTTTCTGTGACTCCGTTAATATATGGTACTGAGTTCGAAAGCTTGGCCTAATATATATTTTAACCTGGAAGAGTTATTTAAAAAAGTTAACTGCAAATATGGAACCCAGGCGTCAACTATTCACCTTGATAATTTGAATAACGCTTGAAACTTTCAGGCAAACTCTGGCAAGTTATGACTGCAGTAAATTTTTCAATTAAGCATTTAAACCACGATGTTTAAAAACAACTACTTCTTTACTTATTTTTTTTAACAATGCGTCACGTGACCAATTTTGCGACAGAATGAACCTCAAAAAGGACAGTTTTTAAATTTAAAGCCACAATTTATTTGTGAAAACATTTTTAAAATTATTTTTAATCTGCAATCTGTCTTCTTTTGATTCCTCTCTCTTTGGGCTAAAATGTCGAACTCGATTTTCTCCCAGGAAAATGTTTTTCGTTTAAACAACATAGAACGCTACCTCCCTACGTAGAGTTCAGGTATCCAACCTACAGGGTGGAAATGTAGGGAGTGGCAGACCAAGCAAGTAAACAAATTGTGCGTTATTTTATATGGAAAATTCATCGCACTGAACATATCATTGGTCGCATGAAACAATAAACCATACCAAAATACACCGAGGAGACAACGTGGGTCTCTGACTCAGTCCTCACGATTGCGGCGCCAGACAACCCTCAGGTGAGTTCTCTTCATCTTTGATTGGTTGTAGTTGATTAATTTCTTATACTAGCGATGCATAGGTACCAATTTTTCATCTGGTGAAGCTAATTTTCCGTAAATTGATTCGTGAAATACGCAAGCTTTTAATTTCACAGAAATCAAATGATGAAGTAAATTGGGAAAGCAAAGACTTTAGGCTATCATGTAAATGTAGTGAGACTTTGTAAATGATACGAAATTAAACTTTGCAGTATACACCGCAATGACCTCCTGTCTACCTGCTGGACAGCTCCAACGAGAATGTTGCATCTGTCATCGTGCAGGGAATCTACTTATACAAAACAGCACAAGCAATCGTTACTGCTTAGCTGTCTAAATTTTTTGGACCTCCATACGTCAAAACGCTTAACATGTCACGTACTATACAGTATGTCCCACAAAAAACAGAACAGAGTATTTATTTTCCCGTATCAGTGATACCATCATAAGAATACCATAAGTAAGTTAATTTCTTGAAAAATTATCCTTCAAATTAGCCTATAGAAAAGTTATTACAGATTATGAGGGTATTACTGATTCGGGATAATAAATACTCGGTTCGGGTTTTTGTAGGACATACTGTATACAGAAGGGATATAAAAGATGTGACCCCAATTCTAATTTCTATCATGTTGATTACCAATGTACGAACACAATGAAGAAGTATTAAAGTTAAATAAGTTAAAACTTGAGTTTAATTTACGATCTGCCTTAAACTAATGAACATCGTACAAATTGAGAATTTAATCATCGTAGATTTCATTTTTCTGAACTAAAATTGTGGTCTTCTAGATCTGTACGACTGTTCTAAATCTGCTTCCGCGTCAAGAATAC
The DNA here is from genome assembly GCA_030386875.1 of Morinoia aosen. Lineage (NCBI taxonomy): Eukaryota > Metazoa > Arthropoda > Malacostraca > Amphipoda > Talitridae > Morinoia > Morinoia aosen. The sequence goes on along the minus strand of CM059567.1, from coordinate 28,928,817 downwards.
ACGAAAAAATTAATGGACAGCTAAACTGTCTCACGTTCTCGATGTTCCTAAGGAACGTGTAAAGTGGATTTCCCAGTAGGTTCTTTAGCTAATTTTCATCTTGGAGCTAAGGATTTGGCATCACAAGCGGTTGATAACAACATACATCGCTGGTCGTTCATGACGCTCCAACTGATCGCCTCATGCATATCCTTGGTATCTAGTCTAACTTTTTCGCCGACTGCATGCATGTTTATCGCCACCCAAGTAATTAAATCGCTTAGGCGGCGAAAAACATGCATGCTCCGGCGAAAAAGTTTGACTGGGAATATATATGCATGATATGTCACCATCCAAATCACGAGTAACCACACGAAAGTTACTTGAAGTAAACAACATAACTTCTGACAAATTAACGCATTTTACGCGCCTTTACCTTTTCAATGAGGTTCCTTCAGAATTGATGGCAATGCGACACTAAATGCTAAGTTGCGTGAGTGAGAGGCAGCTTATGGGATCGATTACGCTGGAGCTTGTCGATGTCTCGTGCGATATGGGACACGCTCGTCACACAGCACTCCTGGTCCCCACCTTCCACTTACCCGCTAACATATCTAGTCTACAGGTTCTCTAGTCGCCTAACTTACAAACTAACGAAGTTCACCTAGTTTTCTAGTACACCTTGTTTTCCAGCGCACCTACACTAAGTTCGCCTAGTCTCCTATCACACCTATTTATCAGATTCACCTGTATGCCTAGTCCCCTGGGACTAGGTTTATCTAGTAGTAGTAGGTTTATCTATAGTCTCCTAGAACACCAAATCTCCTATCATTCCCAAACGCATAGGACACATAATCTCTTACCTCTCAAAATCGTCTTGCGCGTGTAATTTTCTGATGTGAGGGTTTTTTGGTACACATAGTTGCTAGTTAATGCAAATTCAAACATAATGTGTCTCCCAGAACACATTGGCACTTTATGTACAGGAGCACTCCGCTGCACTGACAGCATCACATGTCTCGCCTGTCCTGGCACGCTGGACCCATGGCTAATTTATTCAGCTTACTAATTTACTGAGCGGAACTAACTGAAGCGTACCATGGTTATAACCAGCTCACCACTGGCTCTTAGCAGTTCTATGTACAGGTCAGAGCTGGAGCTTAGCTGTCAATGTCATTGGGAAGGGCAGTGTACTTTTCTGTTTACTCGTATTGCTAATCGACAGCAGCTATAAATTTTTCCTCCATGCATTCAACTTTCCATGTGTCAATATTCAATTTGTATTCAATTTTCCATGTCAATAAATAAATATGTCAAGTTTCGCTGGAGCTTTCAACTCTTAAAACCCGACCACATGATGATGCGGACAGTTTGTTGCTTGTATGCAGCTCGTTTGCTTTCTCATGTGCCTGCTTGGCAACTCGCTGAGTTGGTGCATCCGTCGCCACTACCACTCTGTAAACTCAATACCTGAACACTACAAAATACATGAAAATTTCAAATTTTTCATTTGCGTTTGATACCAGTTGGACTGCATCTGATGTTAATGTAACAGAAATATGAAAAATTCAGAAAAGGAAAATGGGTACGTTTGAACACATCATTCGCAAAGTTTTCACGAATGAAAAAAAGCTCTATTTCAGATAAATAGATAAATGGTGTCAGTTTTGCCGGCAGGGGGGGGGGGGAAGTTCGTATTTGAAACTTATACTAATGAATACTAAATGATAAACGCTAGGAAATATGATTCATTTCTATACTTGTAGAAGATCTGACTTATAGAGCCGTTTTGAGACAGTCGAAAATTCCATTGTTGCGCTCTATCCCATGCTGCGAGATACAGTTTTCATAGCCTTTTTTCTGGGTGTTTTTGCTCTACCCTCATCGCGTCTTCCTATTCAGCAACTTCGCCTTTAACGTATCTTCGTACAGTTTTGTTCATTTTAACCATCCATATTTTCAGCGTTTTGCCACAGTTCTTATCCATCTTATATGATTTAACCTAAAACGTAATTATACAATCGTCTGTGAACTAATTGAATCCCTCTGTACACATGTGAGACCTAGTAAATTAGTCACGACTTTGATTCAATGCTTTTATAATTTTTTTCAGATTGTGACTGATGATGAGATCTGATTTAAAAATTAAACAAAAAATCACAATGATTCAACTTCTGTTGAATATATGAAGTTCGGTAAAATTCTATCGAGCGCGTAAAGCCGCTGGCCTTTTCTGTGTACAAAACACTGAAGAAAATACTTGCAATCAAAACCGGAGCTTGCGAACAGCGACCTGTTCCACATGACTATACAGCGACCTGTTCCACATGACTATACAGCGACCTATTCCACATGATAATACAGCGACTGTTCCACATGACTATACAGCGACTGTTCCACAAGACTATACAGCGACCTGTTCCACATGACTATACAGCGACCTGTTCCACATGACTATACAGCGACCTATTCCACATGATAATACAGCGACTGTTCCACATGACTATACAGCGACTGTTCCACATGACTATACAGCGACCTGTTCCACATGACTATACATCGACTATTCAGAATACCAATTAATGGTATTCTGCACTATGCAGTCCCTATATAACACTGACCTGTACAGATTCTTTTCCTGTCAGTGCACGCGTCACCGCATCACAGTCGTTGCGTCTGGCGCAACTCACTTCTCGTAAATTAAGTCAATATTAATAAGGTATTTCTTACTTGTGACGAATTACCTCAATTCTCAACTCAAGTCAACAACAGAAGCATTAAATTGCTTCTCACCATACGAGTAACAGACCACAGCTGCTAATTTGTATTTTTCTACGTCGGTGACGGTGAAATGGTCTATTCTGAGCTATCCACCCCTTCTATTTTGTTTGACAGCCACAAAGCAGTTTTTTCATTCCCCTCAGGGGGATACAGTTATTTTATTTATGATAGTTAGGGCTTCCAGGGGGAAAATGTGTGGACCCGAGCTGAAAGTTGAGTAGGCCATCTTGCAGTTGAAAAGTGTGTTTATTTGGTTTTGTTCAGGACCATCTTTTTCTCGATTCACTGCTGTCCTGTTTTTCAACACCTCAAACTTTCCTTCTCATTTTTTTATTTGCTTTCATAACTTCCCTACTTAACTTACTGTTTCTATGCGCAGTGGATCATGAGTGGGAATACTACCTGTTCAGGATGTTTTTTTAAATACGGGACCAGAAAAAATCTTCTGTAACTTTTGAAACAATGAACAGATTTTTGAAACAAAACGGTAGTAGAATTCTGAAGACTTATATCTTTTATTTGGACTAATTTTTGAAGATGACATTCTTCATGTGGTGTCCGCTCGACTGCAAGCAATATTGGGCACGTGTTCGCTTACTATCTGTACAGCACTAGTGAGGGTGGGACCGATCAATCAACCACTGTTGGCTAAATATTCTTTACACATCTATAACTGAACTTCTTTGACTTAAAACTTTGAAAGTCGTTCTCTCTTTTTAAACATTGCTGGGCTAGGACAGTGCTCCTTCCATTAGAGAAGTTTGCTGTGCTTAGGAAAGCTAATTCCTTTGTCCAGTTCGTCATTTTGACTGCAGTTTCAAAGCAGGATGAATTTTACTGTGCCTTCTGGTTCTTATTTTGATTGTTGCATACTGAATGCGCAGGTACCAAATAAAAGATCTAAAACTCAGGGTTTTACTGCCTTTTTTCAAAAATCCATTTATTGTATCAAAATTTATTAAAAACTTTATCGGGTCCCGTATTTAAAAACACACTGTACATAGATTCCGCGTTTCCTTTACTCCGTACTTAATGGCACCTTCATCCTTCCTCTCTTTGGAACGTCTTTGTTGCGGTTAGGGAGGCTTAATGCTAACTTATTTAATCTGAATTGTTTTCTCATTTTTGTTTCATGGTTACATTCTTTTTAACTGGTGTGTTATTCTTTTCTACATTTTGACCTTTCTCAAAAGCCGATTTAGCATTTAGCTTTAATGAAATCGCTTCTTCTTTTTTTACTTCTATGCAAACCTCGATTTTTCTTCTGTGGTCTTTTCCTTTGATCCCTCTTTCGATTTAGATCTCGGCTGCCCTCACGAAACGATCGAAGGAAACTTCGACATTCTGGAAGGATTTTTTCGTTGATTGTGTCTGGTGCACTCCCCTGCTTGCCGGAAGTGCGCGCCTCTTCCTCGGCCGGGCGCCCCAGCTCCCCTCGGCCCCCGTGCCCGCCCGCCCCTCCGCTCTCGGCCTGAGGTGGCTGTGTGATCCGCGCCTCTCCACGCTTCCCCGATCACTCTCCGACATTGGCTGCGATTTCGCGAAGACCATGCGATCCTTTTCCTCTCCACGTAGCATTGGCTGCTATTTCACGAAGTTCACGCGATCATTTTCCGCTCCACGTATCATTGGCAGCTATTTCGAGAGGCCCACGCTATCCTTTTCCGTTCCACGATCCCTGTCGAATTGATATTTCTATTTCGTAATGTCCATGCAACGTTTTTTCCCCTCACGCCCGATCACTGTCCAATATTGGTTTTCATTTCGCAATGCCCACGCGATCCGCATCCTTTCTTTTCCGATTCCTTATAAATATTCGTTTCTGCTTCGCAATGCCCATCAGTTCTCTTCTCTTCTGCGTTTTACCGATCACGTCCTAGTACCAGTTTTTACTTCTCAATATTCGGGTGATTCAGTCTTGTCACTCAATGTCTATCACTGCCTGACTCTATTTGTTCTTCGAACACTAAACTTTCCTACATCAAACTACATCTAACTTTTAACGGCATTGTCTTCCGACCATTACAATCCTTCTTCTACGCATCATCAAATGGCAAACACTTCATGTTATCACTTCAAGCCAACATTCAGTTCATTACACAACTTAACGGGTAGATATAGACATAGGGAGTAAAAATTTTATGGCATTAATAATTCTACCTCATGAACAAAAAACAGTGAATTTTATTCACCCTCTTACAGCTTTGAAGCAATCAGTCTGTCGTGATGCCCATCTGGTCACTTATGGTGACATCGGTGCTCTTCATGTGCAACTGATGTTCACATGCACAAGAAACAATCACAGTCTACTCCAGCTATATGCATCTTAGTAATGAGAAAAGTTTTGACATAACGTATGTTGAAAATTCAGAGTAAAATTTAACCAGTACATGCTCGTCTGACGTAAAGTATCGGTGCAGTCTATTTTTTTTAATAATTTGTTGACGAATTTAATACTGAGGTTAAACAATTTTTTTCTATGGGCTACAATTTTTGCTGAAAATATTTCTGATGCTGTACACTCCTCACTATATTTATTGATGGAGAATCTTGTTTTGTATATATTTCTTAAGCTTCTCTACCTTCTCGTGGACGTTTTCCATACAACATCCGTACAAAAAATGAATATTCTACTCAAAGTCTTTGCAGATCTTTGAAGAGACTATCATTCGTTTTATATTCATACACAATTTGTTAAAAAAAATGTTAGTGATTGGATTTTTCGTCTTGAATGACCCATTTATCAAGGGCTTATAAAAGTAAATTGAGCAAGTATTTAGGATAGAATATTTCTTAACAAGAATCTTTTAGCAGCATTCGCAAGGATAACCCGAAACGTTGCAGTCGTTACCTAGCTGTTAGCAGTTCACTAAAAATTTCCTTTTCAAAACCCTGGGTAATAAAATTGTCCTTTCAAATATCCTGAAAAATAAACGTTTGCTCTGGCAAAAAATTTATGTACCGCAGAAATAGCATCAAACGCGTAAAACATTCACGTGACCGACCAGCTCTTCCAAAAAACTCCGTCATTTGTTCATTTTACTCGCAGTTTCATTGACCGATTCTGGCTTAGATCGTGTCTGCCAGCTTCTATTCTCGGGATGGTCTCTCTCCCCTGCAGACCGGCCCAAAGCTGCCTCAAATGTTCCATTGCACACAAATGGAGTGATAACGGTCTTGCTGACAGCTTCCAGATGCTAAAAAACGATTGGCTTGGTGAGGCTCCGAGGAAGAAGAAAGCAATGATTTTCTTGGGAACGGCTACGCCTGTTTAGCTTCATTCCTACGGAACATCGCACGCCCACGCGGAGTGGGATCTTATGTGATGCGATGAGGAGAAGATCACCAGCAGCTGCTGAACAGCTCTGATCTTCACAATGTGAGGAGGGTGAACTAAAATTAAGTTTACGTTCAAGGTTTGAAATACGTCTTTACTGTGTAACCTAGTTTTTGTGATAAATTTAAAGTTTGTTATCCTCCTGTGATAGAAAAAAGGTAAGTCAGCGTATTCTAGTCATGTCGTATTTGTCTGAACTTTCTGCAGACTGTTTTTCCTTATCTGTTACAAACCACAATTTTGATATGAAATTAAAACTATCTTCTGACCAAAAATTCAATAATTTATACACCATGGGTATGAGAAAGTGCAAGTTATTTTTCAAACTAAACGAAAAAACTTGAAAATATTTGATTATTTATCAGCTGAAATTCTGGTAGGAAACTGAAAAACGTCCTCAACTTATTTGTTTCTACGAACTCAAAAAAAAAATTTCTTTTCCTAGATGGACAAAGCTGAAACTTCTCTTTACACCGATGCATCGAGCATAATGAGCATAATTATTCTACCAAAATTCTTCAGCTTAGACCTATGTAAGTCATTTTCTACGCGCATCATTGCAGCTAGTATTTCTGCCGCATACCAGCACCAATTACTTTTAGATCCTTGAATTACTGTGTTCTCTGAAAACCCCTCATAGCTTCCAAGTTTCTTATGCGGGCAGTTTTTGTTGCGCGCTAATTGAAACTAGCCAAGCCTCCTCACAATCTTTTGTCATCACTTAGCAATGAACTATGTCATTGGTGACTACTTCTCTAAATTAGTGACGTGATTTTAGTTATCTTAAAGCATGTTTTGCCTAATTTATGTTCCTTTAGGTGAGTATTTTATAGAATTCGTAATTTGGTTGCTCAATAGTAAGCTATTAACAACAGGTTGCAAAATTGTTTCCGGGTGTCTATCATATAGGCATTTGGTTATTTTTCTGATTTTTTATCAAGCTCAAACTTCCCACCCGTTCCAATACGAGAGGTAATGTTGTAAACTGGTTAATTTGACGTTATATTTTCTGGTACACAAAGAATATTCTCACTGAAAACAAGCTTCCTCTTAGGCCAGTTATATAAATTACGAACCAAAATGTAAAGGTACCATCCTATCGAGTTAACATTTCAAGCCGGTGAGCAAAGAGTTTATTCATTGATTACAGTTTCAATTTTCTTTCATTGAAATTTGCGTCGGGAAAAAACTGTTTCGTTTCAAAAAGTAGATATAAGATTTTGGAATACTTCATGATTCTCTTCCGTTACATCACACTTTACGGTGCTATACTATACTGTACGGTATTATACGTACGGTCTTTATCGAAATAAAATTATGTTATTATAAACTCGGATATTTGAGAAAATTCACACGAGCGTGTTTTTTTTCTAATGCATTTTAACTTGAATTTCTTTCCTTTACGCTTTGATTGGATCTTTGTATTATGGAACGTTTAGCATTAATCATGAGGGGTTTTTTGTTAATATTTTGCTACTATAAGTCCGTAGCAAACAATCAATTAGCTGAATAACCTGCAATTTAACATTCAAATGTAGACCTTGAATTTTTAGACTAATCATACTTTTTTCATTGTCATTTTTTTAGACAAATATCAAATGTGACAACTTCATTTGTCAAACATGAGGGAAACAGATCAACAAATGCATTTTTTATTTATTTTTAAGTGTCAATTCCTTGAATTTTGTCAACAGAGAACTATCATAATTTCTCCTATAAAACTGATGCTTCGATCATTTTCACGAGTTTCATCGGACGTTCAAACCATCGAACCAGCAGCCTTCGAAACAATTTTAATTGCGACCAAAAACGAAACTTATATTGAGCAAATGGAGCCCTCCTGTAGACGGAAGACCCGCCTCTCGAAGGGGACTCTGGTGGCGCCCTTTGTGTGAGGGCGACGGAGTGTGGTGGACTGATGACTGCGCGCCGCAGGGCTCCCCCCAGCAGGAAGGACTGAGGAAAACTTCCAGTGAGCGATATCCCTCTTAGGACAGGATCGTCCCTTGCTCTTTTTTTAAAAGTTGTAATAAATTTCCGCGGTGATGTTTTCTCTATGTAATAATTTGGCAAACTGGCCTCTTTATTATAACACTGAATATTGTTAGAGTGGCAGTAAGAATTCATCGCATATAAAGTTTTCCTATGAGGCAATTCGCCCTTCAAATCATACTTGAATAATATACGTTGATTCTACTAGACTTTTTTTGCATAGAATGTTAACTTCGTTTGCTAATTTCACAACTGCGTGGGTGCAGTGTTCTTTTGTAACATGAGAATTAAATCTAAAAATCATCGAAAAATGTACTCTTTTAAAATCATTTTTTAAATCATTTACCTCTTTAACTCGGGGATAATTTCTAGCATAGTACACACACACTGTAAGTACATTTTCAGTTAAATTTTTTAACAACTGCATAGAGTTTCTACAAAACCAATAAGTGGGTTTATCCCAAATCCCCTGGCAACGAAACAAGCCTCTAGATAAGCAGTATTAAATAAGATTTATGCGTCAACGTTCCAGCAGCCCAAGAACAGAAATGGCAGAGCGCCTAAATGCGTCTGTCGCAGACTGAGTTCTGTACTTCATGACGATCTGCATAAAATGAACGCACTCGTCCCCAAATGATGCAATGAAGTGAAAAAAAAACAATTGCATAAGTGAGATCAATGGACAGAGTGCTACGCCATCACTCGTGCTTGCATGCAAAATGAGCTAAACTGATTGAACGGCTTGAATTTCTCCACACCCTTTAATACCGAAGCCGACGATCGGTATGACTTTTTTTTACTTTTCTCATTCTCATTCATTAGCATCAAATTGTACTGAACAATTGATTCTGGTAGAATATTTCATTTAATTCCAATATGATATGAATACCTTCGAATTATCAATGAATGCGGTGTATCATATATTAATGAATTGGAATTACCAATGGATGTACTTTTCACTCATTGTCCAATAAATCCTATTCGATAGACAACCTAGCACGAAAAATCTTACTGCAGGCAAATGCCCAAACATCGAACACTCAAAACAAGAGAGTTGAGATACTAGCCACCATCCCTTGTTAGCAGATTTCACCTCACATATAACACCCATAACCTGCAAATACGAGTTAAATCAACGCACGGGGTGGGTATAATTTCTAAAATAAATCACGCATCCTAGGGAGATGGGAGCAATATGACAAGGAGACCATCGCCCCGTCGACATCCCCTTCACTCTGCTGACGAAGCTATTGTGTGATGCTCACAAAGCAGCGCGGCAGCTCTCTGGAATGCGGTGCGCATTCTGGCGCCCTGCAAAATTAACAGTTATTGTCCGACCTGAAGCAAACATCGCCCGCTGGAGTAGTGGGAGCTGTATCGATGTCAGTGCGCTGTGGGAACTGCCTTGCGCAGCGATCTCGTTCTACGTGCTGTGGATACTGCTCCTGCGTAATGGAACTGCGTCTGGTTCTACGTGCTGTGGAGACTGCTCCTGCGTAATGGAAATGCGTCTGGTTCTACGTGCTGAGGAGACTGCTCCTGTGTAATGGAACTGCGTCTGGTTCTACGTGCTGTGGATACTGTTCCTGTGTAATGGAACTGCGTCTGGTTCTACGTGCTGTGGAGACTGCTCCTGCGTAATGGAACTGCGTCTGGTTCTACGTGCTGTGGATACTGCTCCTGGGTAATGGAACTGCGTCTGGTTCTACGTGCTGTGGATACTGTTCCTGCGTAATGGAACTGCGTCTGGTTCTACGTGCTGTGGAGACTGCTCCTGTGTAATGGAACTGCGTCTGGTTCTACGTGCTGCGGATACTGTTCCTGTGTAATGGAACTGCGTCTCGTTCTACGTGCTGTGGATACTGCTCCTGTGTAATGGAACTGCGTCTGGTTCTACGTGCTGTGGATACTGCTCCTGCGTAATGGAACTGCGTCTGGTTCTACGTGCTGTGGAGACTACTCCTGCGTAATGGATCTGCGTCTGGTTCTACGTGCTGAGGAGACTGCTCCTGTGTAATGGAACTGCGTCTGGTTCTACGTGCTGTGGATACTGTTCCTGTGTAATGGAACTGCGTCTGGTTCTACGTGCTGTGGAGACTGCTCCTGCGTAATGGAACTGCGTCTGGTTCTACGTGCTGAGGAGACTGCTCCTGTGTAATGGAACTGCGTCTGGTTCTACGTGCTGTGGATACTGTTCCTGTGTAATGGAACTGCGTCTGGTTCTACGTGCTGTGAAGACTGCTCCTGCGTAATGGAACTGCGTCTGGTTCTACGTGCTGTGGAGACTGCTCCTGTGTAATGGAACTGCGTCTGGTTCTACGTGCTGTGGATACTGCTCCTGGGTAATGGAACTGCGTCTGGTTCTACGTGCTGTGGAGACTGCTCCTGTGTAATGGAACTGCGTCTGGTTCTACGTGCTGTGGAGACTGTTCCTGTGTAATGGAACTGCGTCTGGTTCTACGTGCTGTGGATACTGCTCCTGGGTAATGGAACTGCGTCTGGTTCTACGTGCTGTGGAGACTGCTCCTGTGTAATGGAACTGCGTCTGGTTCTACGTGCTGTGGATACTGTTCCTGTGTAATGGAACTGCGTCTGGTTCTACGTGCTGTGGAGACTGCTCCTGTGTAATGGAACTGCGTCTGGTTCTACGTGCTGTGGATACTGCTCCTGGGTAATGGAACTGCGTCTGGTTCTACGTGCTGTGGAGACTGCTCCTGTGTAATGGAACTGCGTCTGGTTCTACGTGCTGTGGATACTGTTCCTGTGTAATGGAACTGCGTCTGGTTCTACGTGCTGTGGAGACTGCTCCTGCGTAATGGAACTGCGTCTGGTTCTACGTGCTGTGGAGACTGCTCCTGTGTAATGGAACTGCGTCTGGTTCTACGTGCTGTGGATACTGCTCCTTTTTAATGGAACTGCGTCTGGTTCTACGTGCTGTGGAGACTGCTCCTGTGTAATGGAACTGCGTCTGGTTCTACGTGCTGTGGAGACTGCTCCTGTGTAATGGAACTGCGTCTGGTTCTACGTGCTGTGGATACTGCTCCTGGGTAATGGAACTGCGTCTGGTTCTACGTGCTGTGGATACTGTTCCTGCGTAATGGAACTGCGTCTGGTTCTACGTGCTGTGGATACTGTTCCTGTGTAATGGAACTGCGTCTGGTTCTATGCGCTGTGGATACTGTTCCTGTGTAATGGAACTGCGTCTGGTTCTACGTGCTGTGGAGACTGCTTCTGCGTAATGGAACTGCGCCTGGTTCTACGTGGTGAGGAGACTGCTCCTGTGTAATGGAACTGCGTCTGGTTCTACGTGCTGTGGATACTGTTCCTGTGTAATGGAACTGCGTCTGGTTCTACGTGCTGTGAAGACTGCTTCTGCGTAATGGAACTGCGTCTGGTTCTAAAGTACGTGCTGAGGAGACTGCTCCTGTGTAATGGAACTGCGTCTCGTTCTACGTGCTGTGGATACTGCTCCTGCGTAATGGAACTGCGTCTGGTTCTACGTGCTGTGGATATTGTTCCTGTGTAATGGAACTGCGTCTGGTTCTACGTGCTGTGGATACTGTTCCTGTGTAATGGAACTGCGTCTGGTTCTACGTGCTGTGGATATTGTTCCTGTGTAATGGAACTGCGTCTGGTTCTACGTGCTGTGGATACTGTTCCTGTGTAATGGAACTGCGTCTGGTTCTACGTGCTGTGGATACTGTTCCTGTGTAATGGAACTGCGTCTGGTTCTATGCGCTGTGGAAACTGCTCCTGTGTAATGGAACTGGATGAACGAAGTTGTTGCTGTGCTGAGGAACAAGTTTACGCACCTTCCCAGTCTAATCTTTTCGCTGCCTGCATGCATGTGCGTTTTTCCCTCTTACCTCGCTTTGCGAGTATAAATATATTCGCCGATTTCTTAGATGCACATTTGGTCCGCATCCCATTCAGTAACAACATTCGCCGTCAGTGAGCTGAACAACGTGAGGAGCGTTTACCTATAACACCCTCCGGCGAAAAGGTTAGACTGGGATGATGCTGTAGGAACTTGTTTTGGAGTATGTTTAAAATGCACTCATTCCATGTAAAGTTTGTTCAACCTTTCGATTTTGCGAAAAATGAGATTAATATTTTTCATCTTACCTCATTTAAATAATTTTGAGTTAAAATATACAACTGTCTTAAACAAAACGAATTTTCCAATCGATGTATTGACTTGAAACTCTAGCCATCAGCAGGAGAATTTAAAATACAAAAAATTATACTCTGCGACATACGAGACGAAAATTAGTTTCGATTACATTTTGAAGAAGGTTCACACCCACTGAAATATTTTTGCTGCCGTGTGAACCTATACATGAGCTTAGCAAGGGTAGACCCACATGGAGGTGCTGACAGAAATGTTTGATGAAAGACAGTATAATGAAGGCATCTACGGATGCTTTATTTCCAATCAAGCCTGATACATATCACCTTGTACATTGGATTTTCAAATGCCTTATAACTAACACCAGGACGCCATGACGCTTTCCCCCGGTCAAGACCGGAGGAAAGACCAATGTCTTTTACCCATGAATCATTCGGAGCAGATTACATCGAAAGAGTAAACTTATTGAACGCCGGGTCAAAAAGATATGTGCCAATTCTATACCAAGGGAATGATAATTACCGCTCATGAAGAAATAAGATACTTTTTTCATGATTGGTCAAAAAAGTAAAAGTGTCCCGGATGTGAACAATTCGCGGCGGCTTTTGGGTTCATTAAGAAGATTGAGTGATTGTACAAATGACATTCATTTTCACGTAAGCAGAAAGACTGAAAAAAATATTCCAATATCTACCTGTGAAGATTCCGATATAAAGTTAAATTTAAGAAAAATGGACCCAAATTTGATAGTACAGGACCCTATAAGCAAAATTTGAAGATCGTTCAATGGAAGCGTGTTCTTTTCATGCCACCGAGTTAGGGATACAAAAAACTCAATTGTGCCTCCAATGAAACATGGCTGACTATCCTCAAGCGTATAAAAGTAGAAGTTAACTGTGCTACTTTTTTTTTGTTTTTTAATTGAAATCGCGCAAATAAAAATGGTTTCCAAAAGGAAATTTTCTCGGAAATATATTCACGTCCGGAAATATTTACACATCATGTTTGCCATGATAATATTTTCACATTATGAATATAAAATATATTTCCTGACTGACGAAACGAATACCACTGAGCATGTTCAAAGTGATGCCTCTTTCTTCTCAATGAGAGCATATCTTTCAACCAATGCCGGGCTTACAAACCGATAACTCCAAAATTAAAACGCTTATCTCAGTCGGAACAGTTCCAAGATCCGAGTCGTAGAAACCCGCAATGATCTCATGAACTGAACTGATGAAATTTGGTGTACAACGTAAGCGTTCTCTGAATTTTAACTTGCTCGTACGAAACACGCCATATTGAACAGTAGTGTTCTGAAGAAACCATATGTATTACGTATGGTCAATGAAGACTCCACTTTCAATAGTAACTGTGCGCCGATTCGACCACACTCTTTTGTAAATGATTGTAATATGAGGGTCTACCCGATAGATTTACGTCGTCTGTTCGTTTTTCAATTTCCAATCGTTCAGAGCATGAGAAAAAACGAGACAAAACGCTCAAAATGGACGTTATGTGAGCGTCCAGTCAAGGAAAACACGAGAAGAACTCAAACTCAGAGGAAAAAAAGAAATAATTAAAAAAAAACATATATATAAGGTACTCAAAAAGATGAAAGAGAAAGCCCCGGCACGCCGCCTGCTCCTGCAGTGCATACGAGAGAAAGACTGAGAAGGTAAAATCAACCATTAAAGGATAAAGCAGGCAAGTCACTTAGACACCTAATCTACAAAAGGTTTGGTGAGCCTCCACAGATCTGCTAGCGAAAGCCCAGAGTGTCAGAATGTCAGACTCAACACGACAGAAAAAGCCAAAGCGCATAGAAACCAAATGCCTTTGAATGGAAGCCAACGAGCTGTGAATTGCAAAGTGACAGTAATTTACGGAGTATAACAAATTAAAATTCACGCGATTAAGGTTCTCTTTTCGTGTAAGATTCCATATCTCCGATGAGCGAATTTCGCAATTCGTATTTCATTCTCATTCGGTCAAAAGCCTCCATTAGAAACAAATTTCAAACCGTATTGTATGTAACTTAACCCTTTAACACCCACAGTTTTGCATTCACATCACCGTCATTACAACCACTATCACTAAACTGGCACTGGCATTAGGTAGTCATCGATATCAGCATAGGGACGGAACTGCCCCTCAGCAGTGAAATTCAGAGGACACATTAGTGAACAAATTAGAAAAAGAAACACAATATATCAAGACTCGTTTTGAAAAAGAACCAAATATTCTTGTGGAGCGTTAAAGGGTTAAATCTCTGTCACTCGGCTTGGATTAGATCTCGCTAACGTATAATCAACATCATTAACTCCATATTACAAGAGGCACTTTAATGGAGCAGTGGCACATTCAGCCAAGTCCGTTTCGAAACAATGATGGCAGCCTTACTTCGTGTCCCCGAGCGTGCATGGCGGCCCCACACCGCACACATGCCTCACCCCTCCACGGTCGGCAGCGGTCCGAGCAACTTCTGTTCCTTCCGCTAAATTGAACTCCTCTCGCTCCATACAGGGCCTCGTGGGCCTCTTCCAAGGCCTCATGAACCTCTTCCAATGCCTCATGAGCTTCTTCCGAGGCCTCGTGAGCCTCTACCAAGGCCTCATGAGCCTCTTCCAAGGCCTCGTGAGACTCTACCAAGGGCTCGTGAGACTCTACCAAGGCCTCGTGAGACTCTTCCAAGGCCATATGAGCCTCTTCCAAGACCTCATGAGTCCCCTGAATGGCCTCATGAATTTCACAGCCTCATTGGTGTCACAGCAAGCTGCGTGAACTTGATCGAGAAAGATCGCGAGTCCTGCTGAAGACTTTGAATATCACGAAAATTGTGAGCGTTAGCGACGTTTCATATTAGCATCAATATTTGGCATCAGATGCCAAAGTTAAACATTAGCACGCATAAATACGCGAACAGTAAAAAGACTGCATACTAATATGGAGCATAAATGACACCGTGCTACAACTGGTACTGTTGCTCTAAATACATATTATTTTAAGTGTGTTGTTCCACATCGTGCGACTCCTGCCTGTGCTTCATCTTTAGTATCCAAGGGCTCAATTATTTTTCAATATTTCTTTTACGTTTATAAGTTCAACAACTGTCGTTGCTTCGGCTGCTTTGTTTTTTTAGTATCACTTCTTTTCACACAACTGATACTTCAACTACTGCAGTCAGTACTTCTTCAAATTTTGTCGTATTTGTCGACAATACAGCCGTTTTCAAGTGCGTCATAGAATGCTTGGTAGAAAAAAAAGATTAAGAATACGTTAATGATAAAAAATAAAAATGCAGCTTTTGATAAAATGCAATATTAAGATAAATTTGACCACGTATTACTCTTTTATTGCACTTAGTTTTGTGTATTCAATTCTAGCTAGAAAATATTGTTAGTTGTCCTTTCAGGTTACGTTTTTGAGTGCCCAGAGCACAGCGTCGATCATGAAGGGAAAATTAACGTTAAATTACGGCGTTTACCGGGCTTAATTTGTGTTGCGTGTGTAGCACAATCGTCCCTGCATGGTGCAGCCTTTGTTTCTGTATTCAGTCATTTCTGAAATCGCTGCATGCACACGGCCAAACTTTGGAACCTTAAACTCAAAAATTCGCTTAAAACTTTTCATTTTTATACAGGAAAACCTATGCAAATAACGAATAGATAATTACCATTACGTGGGAGATATTTGACGTAAAATATCTCCTAAAATATAATAATATTCAGCTCTAGTTTTTTTCTGCTGAATTGATGTCTCTGAAATAAGCGAAAAGTAGAAGAGAATACAAAAATTTCGAAGGCATTGCACTTTGGGTGTTGGTTAGGAGTGAGCACCACGGATACCTTGAGTGCATCCCTAGACAGGCCCACTGATGCGATGAAATCTATGGAAATTGTTTATAGACTTTCTGGTCCGCCTTCTTGCCCATGGAACATTGCTCACTATTTGCCTCGAGGAAACCATGCTGAAACCGTTAGTAAGTGTTCAAATTTATTCAACGGATAGAAGAACATAATTTCAAGCCTATTATGAGCTAAATCACTATGTGATGTACTCACTCAAAGAGTATTGGCAGTTCAAGTGAATCCACATTTAGTTCTAGCTCTGAAAATTATGCCTCAAAACACGTTGAAATGATCGCAATACTCTTCAGTTGGAAACTATGATAAATAAAAATTCCAATAATCAAACATAGCTAACTAGCTAATTACAACTGAAAAACTATCTCTAGCGGATATTCTCATGACCAAACAAGGCCAATAACCAACACCACTCGTAATGCTCGCCAACAACGATCTCTAGCAGACATTCTCATGACCAAACAAGGCCAATAACCAACACCACTCGTAATTCTGAGAGACAACGATCGAGCAGACAGTCCCTGCGGCTCCCCTATCAGCCGTGCCATCTTCTCCCTCGAGTTTTATGCGCCGGGCCGCTTGTGCAGGAGCTTTGACAGCATTAAGACCACGTGTCCGCTGATCTAAGGCAGTTAAGTGAAACACTGAGCACAGATCCAGGGCGACCTTTGCTGCCGGTCGGTGACGTCGAGCCAGTCGAGGGAAGACCAATTAATGAACAAAGGGCCAATACTGGCACGAGCCTTGCGTTAGTGACGGAATGAAGTTCAGACGCGCGCTGTAATCGTGCACATCATCAAAGAACGTCTCTATTGAGATTAATTTGATGTGGTTCAGAAAAAGGAGGTAATTTCTACTGTTGTATCGATCTGGCTTCATAATTAGGGTTTTGGAGAGCTCATTTTCAAATCAGTTGAGCTCGAAACACAGTGTTGTTGTCACTTCAAAATTAAATATCGTTTGCTCCGTGCCTCTGGAAATCTGAAGTATGGGCTGTCATTCAGAATTATGATGAGATTTCCCTGGTTTACATAATTAGGTTATGTTCTTGTCTTCCGGGGAATAATATTGGATTCATAGGTATATATTTCATCCATCGATTATATTTATGTATACAGATATATGTATTTACTTGTGCATCACTATCACTCCCTTGGATAGTGATTATTATCACATTTACTTGTGCATCATTATCACTATCACACTTACTCTAGATTGTTTGTAGAGACTCTTCTATGGCTCCGAAAACTGTAATGTAATATAATTTTATTCTATTAATTTTCAATCGATCTTATTAGAAGAAAAATTTGTCAAATGCAAAGCCTAAAAGAAACTCCAGTAATAATTTATCCACAGCGTTGGTGTGATGCAGACAAGAGCATGCAAGGTAGGAGAAGGATGTAAGTCTCTTGTAGCAGTTATTGATTGAAAAGACACCATGACCTAAAAGTCTGAAGAGACCTTGCGTAAAAGCTATGAATTTTAGAAATAGTTAGACAAGAACCTTGCTATTTCAAAAGCCTTTGTTAATTCGATATGATTGAAATAACAAGAATTCATAACATTTTCTTGGAGAAGATTTCCCAACGATTTTACTGCAATGAATAAAATCAGTTAACTATCGTTCTTTGGTATTTTCCCAATATTCACATTGAATTGGTATTCTAAAATTTGAAATAACGTTTTAAAATAAAGAATAAAAACTAAATTTTACTGAACACAACATTTAATCTTAATCAAATGTTTTCCTAAAAATTATAAGCAAACTTGCTGCAGTGAGAGGATTAATCGGAGCCCACATGTGTGTTGCACTTAGGTTGCACGAACGGCTCGCGTGAGGTTCCGAGAAGAACATTTCAGCAAGGAATGTAAATGTATTTATTGGCTTCAAATACAATCACATGGTGGCTCACGCCAGTATAGAAAGATCGTAGAATAAAATCTGAACATTTCATTGTACTTTGATTCTTTATTTCAGACATAATAATTTGGTTTTTGGAACTGATGAGGCTGTGAGACTTCGAAACGTTTTATTAGTAAAGATGATTAGAAATTTCCATCAGTTGTACATTTTGAGAATCAGAATTCGATAGACTGGATTTAGAGAATTTCTGAGAAACTTATAAAGCCTATGTATCCAATTTCATCTGAAAAGCAAATTGTAATTTGAAGATGCTGTTTTATACAGGAATAATTCATAAAAATATTTTAGAGTGAATAAACAACATTCTTTTGTTTTCATCATCAGAACTTCCGTTTCTTACAGCGCGTCACTTAAAATGCATTGTACGTTGATAATGTACGATCAATTTACTAATATGTAATTCATTGATGGTATATTTCAATTCCAATACCGTTTAAAGATACCTTCATCATAGCTAGCAGTTCACTTCCAGTATTCCTCTGAAGGAAATGCAAATACAAAAACTTTGCAATTTAGACTATTTTGAATTAAGGATTAGATTAGACAAGTTAGTTTAACCCTACTTGACCTCAACAAAGGTCTTCCGAAGAGAGGAAAAAGGAAGGCTCCGTTAAGTACGGAATTAAAGGGATGAAAAATCTAAACACGATATGTATTCCCACACATGACCCCCTGCACATTGTAACTGTTAGTGAAAGAAAGAAGTTTATGGAACAAGATAAAAGTTGAAAAAGGTGTAAGTGTTGCAGCTGCTGAAAACTAGGACATCAACGTTACGAAAAAAGATGGTCATTAACAAAACATAGAACTTATTTTATTTCAACAAAAGGAGGGCCTAACTAAACTTCAGGGCAGGACCTCACGTTTTCCCCTGGGAGTGCTTATTTCCATAGATGCAATAGTTGTATCCCAATGAACATAGTCAGAAATTCCTGGCATCGCTGAAGAGCAAACATGTTGTTCGTTCCTCTCAAAAATCACCAAGAAATTTGGAGGTTTGTCGCTATACGCGCGGCTGTGAACTCAAGCGCGTTGACGCCAAATTTTAAAATCATTGTCGGCATTTGAAAAGCAATATTAAACTGTTACTCAAATTTTTTTGACGACAATTTTCCGCCTGATATTCAGAGGCTATTTTCCGAAGCGATAAAGTTAAGTACGAGCGACGAAAAACTTGGACTTGATTTGCACCCCTCTTTTTTTTAATCGCTCTACATATATGCAGAGAACTCTAATATAAAATTAATTTCATCTTAAAGCTAATGTATTCTAAGTTACTTTTTAACATGTTTTCAAAATAAAACAGAGTCTCAAAAAATCGTGTTGAATTTTTTTATCTGTGTCGCTTCTTTTTCATCAAAATTTTACCATATATCAATAGATTGCAATATTATACTCATTTATCATTTTTTCAATACACCTCTCAGGCCTCATTCATTTGGTAACAGCAAAAGAACTACTTTTAATCTGGTCCACGCTACGCGAGACCAAATCTCCGGCTTTTTTAGAATGTTTTTGCATGTCAGGAACAGGCGTCTGAATTTCCAAGTTAAGACAAGCGAGGCAGAGCAAAAAACCTGCGAGGCTTCAGCAAAACCCGTGCGTCTAATAAATAAGCCTAATGACCTAAGTTTCTATTCATCAAGCACTTAAAGTACCGCGCCCGGAATTTTTCTTACTAACTTGGGCGAGTTTTGAGTCTAAATGGAAGAGGAGGCCATTTTTATCATCACTTGAGGGGGTTTTTGCAGGCCATGTGACCCGCTCTCGTAGCGCTCGCTTTTGGCACGCGATCAAGACCTGGAGACGCGCGTGTCTCAAGCATCGTTCTTGCCTGCTTCCGTCCAGACTTCCAGTTCTTATTCGCTTCAATTTGCGCTCTTCCACCTACATGGAGGGAGTAAACACTCATTGAAAAGACAATCATTTTCGATTCAAGACGTGGATTTGTGATTTTCAGCATTCAGCATAGCTCTGAACATCGGAACCTTCAGGAAGCGATCGCGTAGCAAGCATCGTTTTTCGGGGCTTCCGTCGAGACGCTGAACTCTCAACCGAGGAAATTTGGAGCTGAGATCGCCTCCCGTTACGAGCCGAGCAAACTGGCATATAAATGGCCGCTTCGCCTTTGGCAAAGACTCCGGACCGCTGTGCATACGATGCTTCCAGCCGCTGGCGATATCAACGTTAGATCTCGTTTTTTTGTTTACAAAGTTTGTTTGAAATATAGAAAAAGTCTTATGTACGTTGATGGTATCCGAGTTATTAACCTCTGTATTTGGATGAACAACGAGCTGACGATTGAAATTATTTCGAGTTTTGAGCACTTTGTAATTTGAGTAGATTCTCATAGATTCATATTCCTAGAAATCGTTTGCTAAAAGTTTGTGGTTTATAGATCTGAGTGAATTTATAGAACAACTTTATGCAAACTGTCATCAATACTTGCATAACAATTTAAGGTTTTCATTTCAGAAAGGATTCCTGGAGGGTCAAAAGATCTCTCCTCTGAAATCTGACCTGGGCGTGACAGACTGCGACGGAAGCTACGACGACTTCGAACACACAATATGCGCATGTAAGAGCAAGCACGTCTTCAATACTATCAGTACTCGATTAAACTATTTTGTAAACAATTTTTACTCTCATTTCTTCATAAAAAAACGATCTTTTTCGGTTTAACACTTTGACTGCGATGTGAGCCACTGTAGGACAATGTTGATACACGGACGCTATTTTCATGATTTTTCTGACCGACCAGTAGTCACAAAATTAATTGCATAAATACTTGATCAAAACGAATTGAAGGTATGGTCCAGTTAGTGTCTGCTATTTTCAAAATGGCTTACAGCAATTGACTTTAAATTTGAATTTCAGTTTAACACGCCACAGTCAAAGTGTTAAGCTACGATTATATGCACATCTCCTAGCCCTGCACTCCACGTGTCAGCATGATGGTGCTTGAGAATCTAAAGATACGAAAGCTGTTTCGCTGTAGATGAACGCATGGCAGTTTACTGTAATGCTTCACAGAGATGAATTTCAATCCCTCAATACCAGTAACCTGTCTGAATATTTTAATCCCAAATCGTCCTGGGATGAACTCGCAATCTGTTAGAAACAGTAGACTACAAATTTACAGAATTTTAGCTTGACTAAGGTTCGCATCGTCGTCGAAGGAATAAGTAACATCAACTAAGATCAGTATATTTCACTGGGTGGTCAATCGGCTTGATCCCTGACATATTCCCCCAAGGCGCGCTGATTTCCTTAGATCCAATAGTTGTATCCTTCAGAGGCTGAAGAACTTGATATTTTAATGTATCCGGACACAAGCAGACATTAATTGTGGCTCCCACGCACGCTGGTCGATCACACCGACGCAGCATGGCTGCCTGAGCCCTGCATGGCAGTACGGCTCGTACCTGCAGTAGACGCATGAATAATTATTAATTAAGCCGTCACATTCGTGATAAAAACTGCGTGTCGCGTTCGTAAACATGAGAAAAATTATAAAATGTTGCAGATAAAATTTTAAAGCCTTCACATTCGTGGTAAAAACCTGCGTGTCGCGTTCGTTAACAATAGAAAATAAAAATGAGGGAGATATTCTGTCATAAAATAGAGCGAGTAAACACAGTAAAACACGAGATTTTAGCTGTTTAGTTTACTCATTTTAAATTCAATTCGCTCATGAAATCAAGTACTGTGATTGATAACTATTAAAACTTCCTAAAAAACCTCTGTAAAATTATTCCAAAACTCGATAGCAATAATGAATCAGTTCATGAGTCTAGCGACCCTTTCAGCACTGTAACTTGGAAAGATATTTTTGGATAAATATTTTTCAACATGTCAATTCAAATTGCTTCCATAATGTCATCAGAGTAATTGTTCACCATGAACAATAACATGAAACTGCATTTAGATATTCATTCCAATATTCAATAGTGAACAAGAAGACAAATTCAGACAAGTTAAATTAATGAGAAGGATTTAGGAGTAACTCTAAATGCGAAGTTAAGACGCCACTGATCATTATAGCGGTAAGCGACGTGGAGATCTGCCAAAATTTGCTCGTAAGCTTCAAATTTTTATAAGAATAATACTTCAGTAAATCATTCATAAAAATAACAATATTTCGTATCTTGGTCGTCTTTAGCGCTCAAAAATTATGTATAAAACCAGATAATCGATTGGGAAATGTAACTCTGTTCATGTAAATTGTAATGTAATATCCGTTCTTATGAGTCGTTAGAACAGAGAGACTTAAATTATTTTTAAATCCAACGCTGATTGGTCCTTCAGTATTTATAGCTCATTAATTTATGTCTAAAAATATTTTGATCGGCTTAAAGTTAAAGGAACTTGCACTCAAAATAACATTGAAATCTACTCGACATTAAATACTTTAATCCAAGCTTCCAAAAGGTTAGAACTAAAATTTTCTTTTATTCTACCAGTAAAAAAAGAATTTGTTTGAATCAGAAGTTAATTTCCTTGTATCTTTACACCACTTTAACAAAATAGGCCTCACATTCACGACGTCATGATGGAAAAATCTCTGGTGAATAACACTTTCAAAACGAAAATTTGCAAAATCGACTTACATTGTTTAAAGTAATCAAAAATTTAACACATCCTGCTAATTAAGATTGCTTTTAATATCGAAAGAAAAAATGTATTCACGGAGTTACAATGCACGACATGAGAGAAATAGCTACGCTTGTGCTATATACCATCGTTATAATTTTAATATCCAATTACATCGTGCTCCCTCCCAAGAAATTAAAAGTAACTTCAAGAAATGCCACTTCAGAATGTCTAATTGAGAATCGAAATAATTTCAAAAATCAGTCAAGTGCTATGGATACTTTTTATTGGCTGGGGAAAAAAATTGCAAGCCAAGCAAGCATAGTAAGAGCTTAAAGAAAAACAAAATACGTTGCTGCGTCTGGATAATTTGATTTTGAAATCCTGGGTAAAATTATTCGCTCTGAAATTTAATTAAATCTATCAGAAAACTTGAAGAGAAAAGAAATCGGTGGTGAGTTTTGTCTGTCTGAATTAAATTACAAAAATATGGGTTTTCAAACTTTCTCCTTAAGCAAAAGCCTCGAAATGTAAAGTTTTCCTCTACTTCATATGAAGTCTGTTAAAATACAGTGTTAAAGTTTACTTTACACAGTCTGCTGATGTGCAAGCTTTATATTTTTATTTATACAAAGTCTGGTGATCTCTGAAGTTAACCTTTACTTTATACAGAGTCGGCTGAAGTAGAGAGTTTACCTTTATTTTATGAAAAGTTGGCTGCAATAGAAAGTTTACCTTTACTTTATGAAGAGTCGACTGAAATAGAAAGTTTGCCTTTATTTTATGAAGAGTTGGCTGAAATCGAAAGTTTACCTTTACTTTATGAAGAGTCGACTGTAATAGAAAGTTTACCTTTATTTTATGAAGAGTTGGCTGAAATAGAAAGTTTACCTTTATTTTATGAAGTGTTGGCTGAAATAGAGAGTTTACCTTTATTTTATGAAGAGTTGGCTGAAATAGAAAGTTTACCTTTATTTTATGAAGAGTTGGCTGAAATATAAAGTTTACCTTTATTTTATGAAGAGTTGGCTGAAATAGAAAGTTTACCTTTATTTTATGAAGAGTTGGCTGAAATAGAAAGTTTACCTTTATTTTATGAAGAGTTGGCTGAAATAGAAAGTTTACCTTTATTTTATGAAGAGTTGGCTGAAATAGAAAGTTTACCTTTATTTTATGAAGAGTTGGCTGAAATAGAAAGTTTACCTTTATTTTATGAAGAGTTGGCTGAAATAGAAAGTTTACCTTTATTTTATGAAGAGTTGGCTGAAATAGAAAGCTTACCTTTATTTTATGAAGAGTTGGCTGAAATAGAAAGTTTACCTTTATTTTATGAAGAGTTGGCTGAAATAGAAAGTTTACCTTTATTTTTTGAGGAGTTGGCTGAAATAGAAAGCTTACCTTTACTTTATGAAGAGTTGGCTGAAATATAAAGTTTACCTTTACTTTATGAAGAGTTGGCTAAAATAGAAAGTTTACCTTTATTTTATGAAGAGTTGGCTGAAATAGAAAGTTTACCTTTATTTTATGAAGAGTTGGCTGAAATAGAAAGTTTACCTTTATTTTATGAAGAGTTGGCTGAAATAGAAAGTTTACCTTTATTTTATGAAGAGTTGGCTGAAATAGAAAGTTTACCTTTATTTTATGAAGAGTTGGCTGAAATAGAAAGTTTACCTTTATTTTATGAAGAGTTGGCTGAAATAGAAAGCTTACCTTTATTTTATGAAGAGTTGGCTGAAATAGAAATTTTACCTTTATTTTATGAAGAGTTGGCTGAAATAGAAAGTTTACCTTTATTTTTTGAGGAGTTGGCTGAAATAGAAAGCTTACCTTTACTTTATGAAGAGTTGGCTGAAATAGAAAGTTTACCTTTACTTTATGAAGAGTTGGCTGAAATAGAAAGTTTACCTTTACTTTATGAAGAGTTGGCTAAAATAGAAAGATTACCTTTATTTTATGAAGAGTTGGCTGAAATAGAAAGCTTACCGTTACTTTATTAAAATCAGTTGAAGACTGAGTTAATCAAATACGGAAGAGTTGTAACTACGTAACAATTTGAGCACTACCCTCATTTTCATGCCACTGAATCAATCATTCTGATAAAACGTTTAAAAATTCCGTTCAGTTTTCTGATTCTCCGTTTAATGGACGATTTAAAACTGTATTTTTTCAAAAACTTATCCAAATGATTCCCAAAATTGAGCACGTGCACCTAGATCACAGTAAAATACGGGCAATGCATGTTGTATGTTGAAGAAAACGCTCATTAGCAAATTTTAATGACTATAAACGATTATTCAGTAAACATATATCAAAAACTAAAAAATCAATCACCAGAAACTCAAAGCTCTTAGTTAGATATACCTGAAAAATTCTGAAATTCCCTCCATAGACACTGTAGTTTTTTACAAAATTTGCAATCGTTCCCTGTACGTGTGTTAAGTTTTCAATTTTGCTTATGACTACTCCGAATATGCTAATATAATCATCTCTGTAAAGTTTATAGAAGAAACTCAAGCAAAGGATTTGCTAAATTTAGGCACGTTTTCCCCCTTGCGACTTAATTCACAATTCCCTCAAATTTGTGTCGAATGCATCATTTCTGCTAATTTAAAACCTAATGTTAACCTATTTGTGCCGAATTTGTGTCGAATGCATCATTTCTGCTAATTTAAAACCTACTGTTAACCTATTTGTGCCAAATTTGTGTCGAATGCATCATTTCTGCTAATTTAAAACCTACTGTTAACCTATTTGTGCCAAATTTGTGTCGAATGCATCATTTCTGCTAATTTAAAACCTACTGTTAACCTATTTGTGCCAAATTTGTGTCGAATGCATCATTTCTGCTAATTTAAAACCTAATGTTAACCTATTTGTGCCAAATTTGTGTCGAATGCATCATTTCTGCTAATTTAAAACCTACTGTTAACCTATTTGTGCCAAATTTGTGTCGAATGCATCATTTCTGCTAATTTAAAACCTACTGTTAACCTATTTGTGCCAAATTTGTGTCGAATGCATCATTTCTGCTAATTTAAAACGTAATGTTAACCTATTTGTGCCGAATTTGTGTCGCATGCATCATTTCTGCTAATTTAAAACCTAATGTTAACCTATTTGTGCCGAATTTGTGTCGAATGCATCATATCTGCTAATTTAAAACCTATTGTTAACCTATTTGTGCCAAATTTGTGTCGAATGCACATTTCTGATATTTTAATGCTTAATATTTTACCTATTGTCACAATTGCTAACTCCTCTCACAGATTTATATATTCGTGCATATGGATGCACGTTATTGATTGATTTCCATCACGTAAATTAAATTCTAAATTCATGCCTAACTGGAGGATTCTTCATAACTGATTTCAAATGTTGAAATAACGTAGAACGAGCTTCATTGTTCTTTTTGCACCCAGCTCTGTAGAAAATTAAAAGCGAAATCTTGTATCAGTTATTCGTTAAGTTAGCTGGTAGCAACTTACTATTTCTGCAATTCACCAAGGAAAAAAATGATTGATTCAAAACATCAGTCTCGAAAAAGAGTTGTTTCACACCTTGGTTGTCAGGTCCACCGTTTTTATAGCCAAAAACATTAAATATTTGCCTTTAGTTTCAATTGAACTTTGACCTGGAAGACAACTCAGCGTGTCGCATAAATAGCCAAAATATTTATAACCAAAAACATTAAATATTATCCTTTAGTTTCAATTGAACTTTGACCTGGAAGACAACTCAGCGTGTCGCATTCAACATTGGAGCTACCTGATCGTTATGGCCATTTCTTACTTTATCAAAAAAAAAATATGGCAACGCAAATCAACACAAAGCCATGGAAACTCATCTAAGAAAAAATAATAATTTAACAAGAGAGGTAGCGTAACATATCAGTTACTGGCATCTCAATTTTAGGAAAAAATTTCGAATATAATTTGACTTAAACATAACCTGCGCTTATATTAGTATGGCATACCGATAGTATTTGATACATGATTGAATTTTCACATATATGGTATGTACCGAAAATTGATTAATGCGCATTTAAATTTTATTCGAGAACATAATTCACGCTGAATTAATATGTGATACAATTTCATAATGAAATGTAACGAATATGTTGAGGAAATTAGAAACTCTTTAGCCCAGCTGATGCTACAGCATTATATCCCAGCATTGTAAGCTAATTTCATTCATTTTTTACACGTTCTTTTACTTAGCATCTTGTAACTGCTGCTATAAGGTATTTCTTAATTCTCTCTCATTAATAAGGTATTTCTTAATTCTGTCTCGTAAATAGGGTATTTCTTAATTCTGTCTCATAAATAGGGTATTTTTTATTTCTGTCTCATAAATAAGGTATTTCTAAATTCTGTCTCATAAATAGGGTATTTTTTAATTCTGTCTCATAAATAGGGTATTTTTTATTTCTGTCTCATAAATAAGGTATTTCTAAATTCTGCTTTATTCTAATGAAACCAAGTGTCTCATTCTCATACACTATAATTGTAAACATATAACATGTTCTTATGTCATTTCTGTTTCAGCCATTTCGAATTAGTAAGATATTTAAGCAACGTTCAAGTTAGATAATGTGTTAGTTTAAGCCTCTCGACCGCAACAAGGGCGCTCCAAATTGAGGAATTAATTATTGTCCAAATATTCCAATCAAAGACATTTTCACGTAACTTCCCGCCGTCCAACGGTAGAAAATTACTTATTTATGTTTAAGAATAATGTTTAGCAAAATTTAAAGCTCTTCCGTGATTAAGATGCCAAATATTAATGGGTATTTTCTGTCACCTTTAATTATTGTAAATGCGTTCCTAATCAACTCAAGATACCCTCCACTTAACTGAAGGTTTACGAATGGTAAAATATCTTTCATTGAAATTGGAATGAATTTTTATGGAATAAAGTCGCCTTTATTAATTTTTCAACACATAAATGAATATTTAGACAATGTTAACAGTTATTTTAGTTCATTAAAATGAACGTTCCCAATATGTTAGCATGGAAATGTTTTTTTTTTTTGAAATGTCATAGTGAATGCATGAATGTATTAACAAACTCATATCGTAATCGTATTTCAGTAAAATTCCACTAAAGTTCTTGCCTCAAAAAGACCATCTATAGATACTTTACGCATGAACGTCCGGTGATCTTTGTTAGCAAATCAAATAGATTCTCGCCTGGAAAATTGCAGTTTTCAGTGCGCTGTTTTGTTCTCGAAGTTTGAAACTCGCGCATCAATACGGTCACCCACGAGGTCTGTTTTCCCGATCATCGAAACTGAAAAGAAGCCTTTGGTCGGAAATAAACGGTGATAAACTTGTTATTTTATCCGACACGAGGCCTTTAAAAGATGGAGAAAGCGATCCAAGCGGACAAAGCCGCAAGAAAAATTCGTTCTCTGCTTTGCCTACAAACAAAAGTTTAGCCACCGTAGCTCATCTTGCTTTTCTTTTTTCGGGGCGCAATTTGTCTCGGGGTGAAATTTTTGAAAGTGATTGCCTCAAAGTTCTGAAGAGAATGGGGCTATAAAGTGGCTCTCTTGGCCGCAATAGGATTAATGGCTGACATAAAAACACTTTACGAGATTCCATTCACTGGTCCTCATCCAAAAATATCAAAATGAATCAAGTGAGAGAAAAGTCCAGAACATTGTGGTCGAAAAATACCTCAGGAGTACCTTTTGCTGGCTCTTTTGGTAAACAACCTGAAAGCGAGGGCGGGATTTGACCCTCGACAGCACTTGTCACATCACTTGACCCTCACTTGACCCTCGAAAGCTCTCGTTTCGACCAATAAGCTGCTTGTGTTCTGCTTCGGAATTATCTCCCCGGCTGGGACAGCCAATGAGAAGCCAGCAATTTCAATTCCCATGACTCCCATCTGCCCATTCCCGTTCCAGAATTCCGCAGACTGCCCTCTCTCCCCTCTCTGCCTCGGTCCTTCGGCCAATCACGGGACTCTGATGCATCTAAAATTAGCCAATGGGACTTCAGAACAGCCTCATCGCGGTCTGAGATTAATGAGTATCTGCTATCAGATAAGATTGTCTGAAATTAATAGTAAACATGCCATTATATCGGAGCGCTCCAGTCCTTTTATTGTTTCTTGCTCTTGAAACGTTTTGCTGGCAGCAATTTGGGTCTCGACTGCAGTGTTACTGCATCTCTTACGAATGTTTTTGTCCGCATCAAGGCAACGTTGATTCCAGCATCATTGCTGCGATGAGCGCGATGTTGTCGCGAACGTTATAGGCAAAACTGACCACGACAAGTTTATGACGGTTTTTCCTGCTTTGTGTTCGGGTATCAATGTCTAATTCGTACGGCGGCTGTAAAAATGCGTGCTTAATTTGCACAGCATCTCCGTTGTAAGACATTCGCTCATTGGTGAGATTTGCCCAAATAATTGTCTGAATGATTGAAGCAAATGGGTAAAATAAAGTTACTGGATCATCTGTTAAGCATGTTTTCAAGGTCAATTCAAATGAAAAGAGAAAATTTTCTTTGCGTGAAAGTATGAGGCCACGAAATTAGAAGTGATCATTTTGCAGCCTGTTGGCCTCTCATCAAAATGACAACAATTTTCTCTCATTTTCAGCAATGTTTGTTCTTTGAAAACTGAGATGCACTGAAAACAGCTCCGGAGTCAGCTTATCCATGCGGTAAAGCTTGCCGCACAGACACGATTTGATCCCATAAACAGTTTGTCAGAAACGAATGAAAGCCATGTACATTGCGCTAAATTAATTAAGCAGCGCTCCTTTTCGTACGTAAATTACTTTACTCATATTGAAAATTTTACTTGATTCTTTCTAAAATATTTAGACCGATTGTCTTAGTTTGTGCATATTTTACTTACTCGGAAAATTGGTCGAATCAAAGACAAATGCAAATAATCAGACATGGACGCAATTTGAAGCAAATGCCTGTCGTATTCAAGAGATTATTGCCAACGTATACTTTTGAATCGTGCCCTATTCAAATAGCAATGCGTTCTAGGAGAGAAAATCTTGATAATGAGTTCCCAGCATTGAGCCGCTCTTCACTCAGTACATAGTAGCCGTCAGGTAGCTGAAATGAAAAAGAACATCACCCATGCTGCAAAATTATCCATGGCTCCACTGTATTGAAACTATAGGTGACGTTCCCGTACAGTTCATACTGTTAACTTATGGTAATTGTGAAGCCTAAAATATTGCAATAGATTTCACAATTTTCTCGATAATATTTGAAATACTGAGCTTAACGTGAACGCGACGTCGTAAAAAAATTAACTCCTAAACAGCGTCAAAATTTTTTGACTCTTCAACACAAGTTGCAAAGTGCCTTCACGACCTCGTATGGAGTAGTTCTCTGTGCCGTCAAAATCTCAACGCGTGTTTGAAGTTAGCGACTAAGTATTTTAAAAAGAGAAACATTCTAGCACTAAAGTTCTCCACAACTGCCTTGATCAAGAACATGGCATGTGCACAATAGTGGGGGAGGGGCACAACTGCACATTGATGCAACGAGACTATTAAACTGATAAATATGTAGTCATCAATAAATTCTCGCATACTTCATATATAGATAAGAGCATTTGTTATACAAAACTTTAATGCATTTGGTTTAACCTCTTGAGTCCTGTAGCCGCAGAAGTATAAAATTACCAGTCCCCTAAAGTATAGTTTAAATTACCCTATCAGGTTGGGTAATTTTTCAGATGATGAAATTGTGACGTTTTTAGGAAACGAAATTCTGGAAAAAAGTTTTCAGTACCCTAACTTATTTATTGAATTGCTCATTCATGGGCCATTTTTGCTTATGCTGCATGAAACCTTGCTCGAGTTAAAAGCTGAATGCTATCGAGAAAGGTTTGTTGGAAGAAAAAAGTTCTCATCGGTTAGAAAAAAATTCTCAAATTGCAATTTACGTGTTGAGTTTTAACCTTGACTTATTATTTCACGAAATAAATTGCAATTATTCTTTACTTAGTCTATAGTTGAAGCAAATTAAAATGCGTGCTATTAATCATGTAGCATAAAATAGTTCGAAATTATGACAAATTGTAATTAAATGGCTGTCTTAGCGCAAAAATTGTCTACTAATAACCCTAAATTTTTCTATTCAATCCCACCATAGTAGTTGAAATAGTTTGAAATGATTTTGCAGCTGAAGGAATCTTAACCACTGTTGAGGAAGGAATGCACTGCCAGTAACGACGGAGTTAAGACGTCACAAAACTGAAAAGAAAAACTTGTTTAAGTGTTCAATCATAAGATTAAGCGTTAGCTTTAAACTAGCGCTTTTGCCAGCATTTTTAATATTTTCAGCCTTGCTCAAATAAATCTTTCTAAGCAAGGCTTAGGATCGGAAGCTTGATAAGAAAACAGAAAACTTTTCAAGACGAGCACCCTGGTATCTAGGTTACTGTTTGGTTTCACATATACACTTTAAAGCTCACATCATGCAGCGAAAGAAGCCAAAACTTGAATGTTCACTACATTTTAAGCTAGGATCCACACATTAGAACTCGCCAAAAAAATTTCTGCTATGTCAATATCAATGAGGAGAACCTGCATTGATGTCTGTTATTGTGATAAATCGCTGCCTGGAGCCTCTTTTAATGTAAGACAAGGACTTTATGACCCTCCCATTTCAGAAAAATGTAGATTCAGATCCAAACCATTACCTTGTAAAGGGTGGCGCAAAAATCACTTCACCAATTTGAACATTTATCATACGACAACCAATCATATTTGTATATAATAAATTGTCAGGTGTATCCTTAAATTTATAAATAAATAAGTAAATTTGGATATTTTTGTGCGTAATTTCTGCTATGTTATTACAATGGATATAACATTGAACACATTTACAATGGTTAGTCCGTCTCTCTTACACGCTCTTAAGAGATGTTCAAAAACCTTATCTATGATACAAATTTTACCATTACACAAGTACGAGAATACTTTAATTGCGGGTACTATTAGGAAGGGTATGCAGGATTTGCTTGTCTTTCATATCTGGAAGATTTATCCAAAAAAATGTCAAATCCCGTCATTTTTGACGAGTCGTGTATACTAGTACAACTGTTAAAATTGCTCATATATTAAATAAAAGAGAAAAATTTAAAGTTTTTTAATTTAATTATGATATCCTGTAAATGTAATTTATTATCATTCAAACACAAGCTCATCCTATGTCCAGTATTTTCTTCGACTTTTTCAAAATATCTGGAGTTACTCTGTTGGTTTCTTCTATGATGCTTTTTCAATCATGTAGAGTATTAGGCACATTGATCTGCTACAACACTCAATGAGACGCGTTGAATAACACATTCATACATGTTGAATTACACAAACTCAAATCGGCTGCAACACTCGAAGAAACACGTAAAATTACATGTGCATTTCGCACCGATCTCGGTCTGCTAGAGCGTTCTTTGTCTACTGTTGAGCCTAGATCTCTGGATCTTGAAATGATTGTAATAATGCAATGTATTGAAGGCCTTTGTAGATTTAATCTTCTTGCGAAGTCCCTTTGTACTGCAACTAACGATCCATTGTGAGCTAAAT
This sequence comes from Morinoia aosen, assembly GCA_030386875.1. NCBI lineage: Eukaryota > Metazoa > Arthropoda > Malacostraca > Amphipoda > Talitridae > Morinoia > Morinoia aosen. The sequence continues at coordinate 28,896,648 of CM059567.1, read as the reverse complement.
GACTTTCCACTATTTTTGATGGTTCGTCCTTGTTGTATTTCGGCCTTTTTGAGGATATGAAAATTGTATAAACTTAGATTACAAAATATGCTTCATTTTCGTATCACCGATACAGGATGAAAGTTGAAGATTTTTTCTTTCATTTCGTATGTACTGCAATTTTATAACTGTATTAGTTGTGAAATAAATGTTTAAAATCGTGAAGTGACATTTACGCCACCCTGTACATTGCAATGGGGCCCCTGTCATTGTCGAAGGCTTGGACGTTGTGACTATTGTCATCATCGAAGACTAGCACATGGAGATTCCTACCATCATCACAGACTTCTGTTATGAGACCCCTTTATTTATCAGACTTTTACGTGCGACCCCTGTCATTATAAATGAAAAGTATATTGAGTTCCGAATCTTTTGCCCGCCATGTCCTAAAGTTGTGATCATAGGGCCTGTATTTACAACCTTAGAATACTGCAACCAAAATCTGAGCAAGTTGGATGGTCCAGCTGAGATACACGAGGCTAAATTCTATGTTAAAACAGGCCGGTAATTCAGCTCTGAGTGATACACAAAACGAGGCAAGTCTTTCTTATCATGTGTCCGACGTGTAATGGGCAACTTCACGTATTCCTTGTGCTGCTACTGGTATGTGCGATGAAAAATTAGAATCCTTCGAGTGAAACTCAAGCCAAATTTCAGAACAGATTGTTTTTATTTATACCGCTGTTACAAATCTCTTCTACATAACATCTTTTCTGCAAAAAAATTCCAACGCTAGATACGCTCGCATTTGGTTCTATTGTCAATGCACATGGTTGCATATATTTTATAATTTCTTGAGAGCGTCTCAAAACCAGCGAACCGTTGGTGCTGACATTTAATTTTGCACTTCGCAGCTTCCATCCTTGACGATGTCTAGAAGCAGCCCCCGTCTGTCGTCCCTCTGTGAGGGCGGTGGGCCCTCGATCGTGGCGCCCATTGATATGCATATCCGAGAGAGCCGAGGCTTCCTGCGGGCCTCAATTAAAGGGCTCGCTAATTAACAACACAATGGAGGACCAGCTCTGTGTCGCTTTCTTTACAGGGACCCATTGGATCCGCCTTCCGGTTTCGCCATTCGGCGCTTCCGAAATTAGCGGTTCATCTGAAAACCAAGAAAAAAACGAGCGCTCAGAGCATCCTTCAAAGAAATTTGCTCCAGAAGTATTTTTTTTCAGGAGAAAGGGTGTTTCAAGAATTTAAAATTGTAACTTTCACGTCGTTGCTATCGTTCTTTATCGAAGTATGTTCAGTGACTGAAAACGAATTCCCATTAATACCTAAAATCTTCGAGGAAAGTTTACTTAGATTTCCTAATTACAGACCGAAGTATTTTGTACGTCGCCTAAGTATATCCGTTTCCACTACTTCGGCATCATTTTTCTGAAAGAACTCTAGTGGACTGCAGTTTGATGCTCTTGTGGATAAAAATTAACAATTTACCTCCCGTATCATTACAGAAGCAGAGCCGTGGAAGCCAGATATTCTAAAAGTGCCAGCCTCGCTAAGGCTACGAAACGGTCTTAACACTTCCTGTTATTCCAAAATTTTGCCCTGGAACGCTCCCATTGCCTGCAATGACCGTGCACTTTTGGGCCCAGTCTCGGCAGTTTGCTGCCGTTTTAGCACGGGCTGACGGACGTAAATATTGAGAAGATTTTGCCGGAATATTTTTCTTCTTGGCAATACTAGCGTTGATGCGGGCATGAAACCCATTTCGTTATCTTTTCAAATGCTCCGTGAAGGCATCGTTTTCGAGGGCATGGGGCCTTTGCAACTAAAAAGTGCATGCAGCATCGGAGCAAGATCTGACGTGCGTGTTTTTCGAAGGCTACTAAATGCCAAAAAAATGAAAGCGGCTCACTCATAACAACTCCAATACTGTCCCTCAAATGTTCATCAACAACTCGCAAGAAATGATACGACAATGTAACTGAATACAGTGCCTCAAACGCCGTAGCAACGTTACTGTTTCCAATTCCACTTTGTTTTGCTTTCTCACCACGGCGTTGTTCCAAAAAATATCACGTTGACCAGGCACAGGACGGCGCACAATCGCAGTTGCCTCATCGTGTTTTCTGAATGTTTTTCTGCGACCAAGTTCGGGGTTGCCACAATTGGAGATTTTCCGAGGCGTGAGGGTAAAGAGGGCAGCGAAAGGGCACCTCGGCAGGTCCTCATTTCCGAATCACATTTTTACAAATGACTTCTCGTGAAATACGGCCCCCAGCGTCCATAAACCTGAGCGCATCGTTCACTTTTATGCTTCGCTGTTGCGAGAGCTGTGCGACTCGTTCACTTTTATGCGGTGTTGTTGGCAGCAAACGTTGCGAGGCTTCACAGCAGCGAGTGGAGACTGGCATTGCCTACTTTGTGCGCGCCGTGCCGCCTGTGGGGCGAGATGCAATCGTTTTATAGCTCTGTGAAAGCACCGCGACGCATTTCAGTAATTGTTTAACCGCTTTGTCTACGCGTGGAAGTGCTTATAATTATTTCTGCACTCGGGGCCTGGTAGTAAACGCTGTTGTGTTTTTATTTACTTCGAATTTCATAGTTAAGGTATTTGATACGGTAATTTCCAAATTTTTAGACTAATGTAATTCCAAATTTTTAGACTAATGTAAAGACAAATGTAATGGAAAAAAGAGTTGTAGGAAAAATTATTTTGTGAGTCTCCCATAATTAGCAGTGAATTTACATCAGTAGAATAAATGAATTGTTATTAAGCTTAGTGGGTTTGAGTAGCATCAATTCAAAAACCGCTGTGCGAATATTTTAAATGTGGAAACATTTGAATATTATTTTTGAAATGGATAACATGAATTATAAAAAATCTAAAACTTTTACTTCTTATGTTCTTAAACGGGGATGATATTTTGATGGACTTGACATTCAGCTACGGGTGCCATGAACCTCGATGTTCTTCTTTGATTATTTTTTAGTCTCTATTGTTCCATCAGCAAGTCTGAAGAAATTAGCATGTCTGAAACACCCAACAAAATACACGTTATATGTTACAGGTACAGATAAAATAGGTGCTTTGAGAAGGAAACAAGAGGTTAAGTCATTCTCGCTGTCTCGAGTTTAAGCAAACTGCAGGTTTGGAAAAAAAATGAGAAACAAATATTTTTTTCAGAAATCTGTTTTCACTGATTGATATGTTCGACTATTTAATTCGCTCGTCTCACATTTCATTGCCAGGGAAAATTAAAATGAATAAACGTTTCCTTCCTCATCGCAAAATATATTTTTAAATTCTACTGGAATGTCGACGATAAACTTCGATTTCGTAGATATCAAAATGAACAAATAAAATCGAAGCCAACATAATCAACGGAAGTATTTTGCCCATCTGGCTCCTTTACCAGAAACCTTTAAAGTGATTGGACACGTCAAATTCATGAATTTTTTTATAATCATAATATTAAGACAAAATTAGTGACAACTTTTTCAACCCTGTTATTGGCTCTGAGCTGTTGAAACACTGCATTCGGTGTAATATTGGAGGCTCATAGATAGTATGAAACATTTCTTTACTCTTACAACATTGAACGAACTTACCTCAATATGGTATTGAGATGTCTATTTATGTATAATTCTGAATGAATGCTATTGTTGACAATGATTCTTGAATGTTTCATTGCTGCGTTCATGGAGCGATCATGGAGTGATTTATTATAATATGTGATGCTGAAAACACCTCGTATATTCAGGTGAAGCAAACTCGTGTAATTTTTCGTTCTACCGCAAAATATTACATCCTCCTCGAGGAAAATGCCGTATACAATCCAATGAATTTTGTGTTTTAACTTGCATCTATCATAGATTGATAAAATATACCATACATTATTCACAAATAAGAATATCTTTGTACTTACAAACATCACCAGCACAACAAAAATTTCAATTGTCTGGGAAAAACGTTACGCAATTTTTCCAGAAATTTAGACCGAGTCTGAGAAAACCAGAACAACTGCAGCACCCTTTTGAAACTTCCGAATTGTACGCTACATCAAACAGCAACAATGAAAATAAAGTGCATTTAATATTCTTCCCTGTGAGCGCCATTCATTTTGCTGGAAGTTAGTCAAGTGAGTTACGTCACATTCGCATTGCTAGCGAACCATTTAGCTCAGGACAAACAAGTCATTGCTGGGGGAGGCGAGGCCATGTTCCGGTGGCGCCGAGCGTCCCGAGCATTACGGAGCTAACTGAAGCAAGCGGGCTGTGTAAGATAATATTCTTCGGAGATATTCCTCCAGGAGGGAGAGAGGTGCTTGCATTATGCAAAGGGTCACATGTTGTGCCGCATCGAGCCTCGTCTCTTGAGTTTACGAGCGTCGCCTTGAGATGTGAGGCTTGGGTCTCCAGGCCAGGCTGCGCTGAGATCAGCTCAACTGCATCACACTGCAGCTTGATTTAGTGTTTCTGCTAAGACTCTGAAGTCGAAAAGTTGTTCATGGTTAGTTTATGTTTTCTGTGTTTATCTCCGATTATTTTCTCATTTTCTTACTTTCTAAAAGTGATTGCATTTTTTTTAACTGGTTTCCAAGATTCCATTGGTGAAACGCTGTGTTAAAATTTGAAATTTTGCCTGAAATGTTGGCAATCCCAGCTTAAATATAAGAAAGCTATGGAAAGTCAATAGTATAAGCAATTATCATTTGAAAGACGTTTTAATCTGTAAAGAATGCGTTCTTCACTAAAAAGGTTACGTGATTTAAAATTTCATGTAATAACAATACGAGTCACTTTCGCAACTCACCAGCAATTCTTGAACTTATAAATGACTGGATCATCTCAGTCAACTGAAGTGGTTAGAACCTTACTTCCGAGATTATTGCCTCACAAGAACCTCACCTTAGGCCATATTTTGAAGATATTTTTCAGAATTCATTAAGCCCATCCGATCTACAGAGCCGTTTCAACTTATTTTTGTTACTTTGGTAGCTTGCGGGCGAGTTGAACGTTGGTCTCGTAAGCGATGATTCAAAGATTCGTTTAAGTAATTAACAATCCTTTATGCCAACATTGTGTATGTAGGTTATTTCAGTAATTTGTATCTAGTAACCATGGTTGCACTGATTAGTTCACACATATATTTATGTACTACTCAGTCTGAGTTTTATCGTCTGACCGACGATAATATTCGATGCAATTTATCGATAATTATAGTCTTTTTCTTCCGATAAACCGACGATATATTGTCGGAATTATAGTGTCGCGGATGTTTCATATTATTGTCGGATTACCGGTAAATTACCTGTATACCGGATCTTCGGGACACAATTTTGTCGAACTACTGTGATAAAAAATATGTTCTTTCATCGAAATAACCGTTACAACATTTAAAGAGGAACTTCTGCATCATGACCAAATTTTGTTCAAAGTGGCTTCCATGCACTAGCCTGAATCGCAAGCTCGAGTCTTAAATGAAAACTTCCTGCTTTAATACCCAAAATATGTTAGGTACTTTTCTCCCACGTCTTCTTGAAGAAATGAGTCAGTTTTACTTATTGCGAGGGAGGAAACTCAAGTTTAAGACTTTCCAATGAGCCCTACAAGTAAATCCATTGAGTTGAGATCAGCCGATAAAGAGAGCCAAATTCCCCTGCTACAAAACCTTAGAAAATGGGTCTTACACCAATTTTAAGTCTTTTTTTATTTATAAGAGAGTGCTGTTCTGCTGGGAGAAAACCGCCTATTTTTGAACTGTTTTTTAGTTCTTCGCTCTTTTAAGAGCATCAGATGAAATTTGTCCAACATGACTGACATGAATGAAAGGAAATTTCCATGTGCTGAAAAGAGCAGATGACTCGAGTACCTGACAACTGACAACTTTCTTTTTAGTTTGAGGTGTACGCGTAGGATTTTCCCTTCTCTGTCATTCTGGTAATTAGTGTCTGAACAATGCAAAATTTTTCATCTGAAAATGATGTTTTCTCTCTGAGTACCCTTTTTGAACTTATTCACAAGAATTTTTGCCGTCGCAAATGAAATTTCTACTTGGAAATGTGGTTATTGCTATTTATAAATTTATTACCCTCGCATTTAATTTAATGACTAACCCCTACATTGACCTTATTGGGTTTTGTATGACTTGTGTTTTGGTGTTTTTGAAAATGTTTGAGGTGCGAGAAGTTCGAAAGCAATTATTTCGGGTTGCCTGACCCGGAGTGGGGTTATTCTCCGTAAGCTTTAGCGCCTTCCACAACTGAGGGATTTATTGTTCTGTCTCACTCAAACCATAGCCATAAGTTAGCAACGGATGCTCGTTTAATACTGGGTTTTTTAGGCATTAAACAATAGAAAATTATCTAAAGATGAAATATAATATTAATTTACATTTATGCTCCGTGCCAGATTGATAAAATAATTTTTTAGAATATTTTAAGCACCTTTTAACATTACTCAGAGACCTTTCTCTACGCTCTGAAGAGTAATCAGAGGTATCCCAAGAAAATACTTTCAAACATCGATACCTACCAACATGTTTTGATACTTTAAAACATTGCCACACAACATCCCGTATTTTCGGATTATATTCTACGACAACCCAAAATTAGATAGAAATATTAATACAAAACTTTCCGACCGTCAATTCAAGCTGCAAAACTTAACCACCTTCAAAAATATATATACATAATAATGTACATTCAATTTTACAAACTGTGCAATGGCGATAAATTCAGGGTTGTTTCAACCTGAGAAATGAAACACTTGTGGATATGTAATGAGAGCCTTACGATGTGTAACATGACCTCCCTAAACGTTTTCACCATTGATTTCAGTAAATGCAACTCATAAATGTTTTTCCATCATTCAGTGTCATATTCTGTAAGCCTGAACAAACTCAGATAAAAATTGTTGCCACTTATCCACGAAATATTGCATTACTTGAAAATTGGGAGTAATTTTTAATGCATTGAGTAATTTTTATTGGTGTTAGTTGAGGTTCATACCAGGTATTGCAATGTCTACTATAATACAACGATACTCTACTCAGAAGCGAATCACTACATGTCTCATAACTTAAGCTTTTACTCAATAGCAGTCAGTTTTGGGTCCGACGTTTGACTTTTGTTCATTTACCTGTTTTAAATCGAATAATGAAACATAGAATATATAGTAGCGTACCATGAGCTTCAGGTAATAAACAACACTTGGAATTTTTTCTATTGAAAAAATTGTTTTCTGAATGGTCTATTACGAATGTACATCGACAACCAAGGAGTAACGCATCTCATCAACGCATTTAAATCCAAAATAAAATTCCTCTTTTGATGAGGAGCTGTGCCCAATAGTACCGAATTGATGATCTTGTGAATGTTGTAATCTTTTCACTGCACGATTCTCTTTCAAAGTTTAACAATAAATTATGTCATGGAACTATGAGAGCCGCATGTCATAACAATTCAACAAGATCACTTGCTAACCAAAATTTCTGTGCGACCACCGTGCCGTGGCCATATGCAGTGAATGAGAACGTTTTTTTCTGTAGTAAAAATTAGTGAAAGTAAACAAAGTGGTTGGCGTAACTGTATCAAATATTCAGAATCCGTACGATGCGCAACTCAATGACTGCATGATTCAAGCTTTGTATTTATGTTTTTCATCATCTACATGCAAGAATTTAGAAGAGTTAAGACTTCCAGTCACTCTATCGGTTTTTGTGGAGTAAAATTACTGGAGAAAATTACTGCAGAGGATGAACCCCTTCACTGAGCACGAAGCCGTGCTGATGGTTGAGGTGAAGCCGTGCCTCATGAGACGGCATCACTTTGTGAACAAAATAAGGAGAGGCCTTTCTTTTGTACTAATATACTCATTTAAAAAAAAGACTATTAGTCCCCTAGTCTTCTTCATACATGTCTACATCTCACTCTTAAAGCTAATTTTTATTACGATACTTGTAAGGCTTCTCGTTTATAACATCCGAAGAGACAATTGTAGAAAAAACAATGACCAATCATCAATCAGAGTCACAGTACCAGCTTTGTGGTTGAAAGCAAACAATATTATGCGTATGTCGGTTCTTAATGTCGTGAGGAAATCACTTTTACTTAGTATATGAGTAGCAAAGATACAAACATTAAAATGGCCGTTTCATATGAAAAAAAATCAGTACACAAATTTTCGCATTGCGGATTTCTAGCAAACAAACAACACTAGGCGAATAGCAAATAACATAGATACCAATCTTTTCAATTTTCGTTCATTATGAAATTACCGGTACTTGTGGGTTATCTGTCATCACTTTTTGGGGTTTGCTAAAGAGTAAAAAACACAGCCTTTGCTTCTGAAATTTCCAGTCTCAGAGATTCATTTTGGCCTGAAACAAAACAAAAATAAAAAATAAAAAAAATATTAATATTGCAATTAAGATAACCTAACTTAACTTAACCATAGCATCAAAAGGAAACCATAAATTAAAAGTGATGACAGATACCCCACAAGAACCAAATTGACACATTACACACACATTAACGACCAAATTTCAATTCAGGTTGTCAGTGCCATTTCTACGCTGATCATAATTTATTTACTATTGTACACGGCCCGTAAAAAATGGCAGGCTTTGATATTATCCTTGAATAAATCTGCCAGATGTGATTGACAAAGAAATATATCCATCCTGATAGAACCCGTGAATTGAATATTCTTGTGCTGGTGCCTTTGCGAAACTCGTATGGCAGATACGGTCATTCATCATCCTGAAGAGCGTCAAAGAAAAACGGACTAACCAACCAGGAAACAATTGTGTGGTATTATATAATGGATTGTGCGTGATATTCAGAATATGTAGCTCACAGCTATTTTTTAAGTCCATTACAATTTTCCCAAAGCAACTGGAGTATTTTGATTGATGTTCCCTCCAAAAGATTTATTATAATTTATCCTTTTCTATAAAATCCCACTTTGGTTGTCTTCTTAAAATATAAATTTCTGGCGACCGCGATGCGCTACTGGATTGTATCACGACCATAAGCTAGACAATATCATTGATTTTGACTTGGGGAAAGTATGAAACAAAATAATTTCTCACAACTGTATTCAAATCACTTTGTTGTAGAAATTTTGGTATTTGTGATGAAGAGTACAATAATCGATTTTACAATTTTTGGTGCTTGTATATTGGTAATTAGATCGAAATAAACAATTTTTCTTCTATGCACATACTCTCATAAATGAGTATTTCCAATGAGTTATAGCGGTAGGTTACTAAGCCTGATTTTATTCTTTTAAGAGCGTGATAAATAGTTTTGAGGGTAACTTCGATAAAATCTCTGTTCCGACGGCTGTAATGCGTTCGAATGATCGTTAGGTTACTTTAGATTATTTCAGGTTACCTAAGGTTACGTTAGGTTACGTTAGGTTAGGTTGGGTTAGGTTAGATTAGTTCAGTTACGTTACGATACGTTACGTTACGTCACCGCTATAACTCGTTAAATACCCATTTTCGACGGAAAGTGCATAGAAAAAAGTTGTTTTGTTTATGTCATGACCATTATTCAAGCGACAAAAATTGGAAAATCGATAATTGTCCTCTTCTTCATATTAACCGAAATTTTGAATATTTTGAACATCATGTCGTGTAAGCTACTGGGAGCTTATAGCAAGCAACTTTGTTCTTCAGCAAATCAATAGCTCTGAACTTTTTTCAGAAGAGATTCCAGCGAGAGATCTTCGATACAAAAGTCACTGTCATTTTCGTTTTCTTCTTCTTGCATTTTCTCTGGAGGAAGAAAGTTTGATTCTGGGAGTAACTTCACTGTAGAGATCCACTGCTCCAACTCGGCTGCTGATTGCTTTGAAATCTGCAAGAAAAAAAGAAATACAATAAAAATACGAAATTTGTGCTAAATTTTTAGGTCATAAGCTTTCCTGATCTCAATAAGCCACTTAAATTTCATTCAAATTTTAAATCAATTTAGCTTTGTACCAGGTAGCACAAGACACGGTCAGGAAATTTAGGCTGAAGAAACTTCCTTTCAAAAATGAATGCGGAAGTTACCTTGGCTGTTACATAACTGCCGGTGTCTCTGAAACTGTTTGTAGTTAGTCAGAGTCTGTGTTGATGCTATACACAACTCAATAGCTGTTTATAGTTTTTCTTGTGATTTTCAAACATAAATTTATAAATTCATGAATGTGTTATAAAATTCTTAATCAAGTTAAATTCTTAAGTGCCTTTCAGAGTGTCTTACTTGAACGTATTAATAATTAGTTTTCATTTTCAACGTTTTTCAGAAGAGGCTGATTCAGCCTAAAACTATTCTGTGGTAATAGTTAAATCTCTCCATGAATGTCAATGGCAGGCTGACCACCCAAAATATTTTTTTGTTCTTACGTTAATTATTATAGAGCTTTCAGTTGTACTCCAATATCAGTCGATGGATCGCTTTCAAAAAACCCTGAGTTGCATTTGATGTAACTCTTTTGATGAATGACAACTTCAGCATTCCAGACTATCTCTCTCTCTCATGGTCTTGCACGCTAGGAAAAACATGTAATATTCATGTTCATAACATTGCAGTTCGTTCTCGATGAATATTTTAAATTTGAGAACATATCGTCGTAAAAAGTAACACCCTTTAATATTCCCCGCTTAGTCATCATTGAATTACTTTCGAAACAGCTATAGCAGGTAAATCCAGAGAGTAATAACAACAATGATAATAGCTGGCCTGTTTTAATTTTTTACAGTATGTACTTAATTTCTTGCACCAAATCAATACTTTGAACCCATTTCAACCCTTACCTTATATAATTTTACCCAAAATTTGACTACAAAATCAGAATTTTTATGTTGACTTCAACTTTGTCAACGTTATATGAGCAAATTACTCTCTATTGTTTTGAAATCAACTACCTATAATCTGATTCATGCGATTCTAACCTCAATCTATTTGTCGTGCTTTAACCCTAAAAATGATAAAAAGTCATGCATGGTCCTATGCCAGATCACCTCAGACACGGTGCTATGGAAGAACCAATATCGGATGTTTTCAATAGGTCAATTAGCAGCTGGAGTTTAGGTCGTCCATCGCGAAGAGCGCCTTAACACCGACAGAGGGCGAGCAGTACTCATAACGAAGACAATTTTGGCATAGAGGACGCCATAAATATACACTCTTCAGAATTATAATTTTACTTTTCGTAATATTATTGGCGATTTAAGGTTACATGCATGTGCTCATAATATTTTGAATTCACTGAACCAAAACGTAACTTATCCTAACTAACCAATGCTACTTCTTAGGCAACCTGTAACCATAACAAATCTGAATCTATCCTCTGTGTTTTAACGTTATAAAATTTTAGAAGACATAGATTTATTAATCGGAGACACACCCGGATAGCCTCCATATTCGAATTTTATTATTGGCTTTTGGAAAACCGGCCTTAAACGGATGAGTGGGCGGAGTGGTAATCCGTACACATGCAGGAAATGTCAGCATAGCTGATGTCATCAGTTGCAGACGAGGTAATTGATGATAATCTACTTAATTTCCATCGTTTAGCGTACTGGCTCACGACCAAATTACACCACGCTTTCCTTGTTAGATGTTGGGAGGAATATGCAATATTTAAGGTCACAGCACACAGAGGAACAGGCAATATTTAAGCTCACCGCACAGAGAGGAACAGGAAATATTTAAGCTCACCGCACACAGAGGAACAGGCATTATTTAAGCTCACCGCACACAGAAGAACAGGCAATATTTAAGCTCACCGCACACAGAGAAACAGGAAATATTTAAGCTCACCGCACACAGTTGTCCCTCATGTGAGGAAGGCGGCTCGAACTGCAGGCAATAAGCAGAGCCGTTCAGCAGCTGCAACACTTCAGTGAGCCGCTGCAAGAACTGTTGCCGAGTCAGCTGCTGCAGCTGAAACTCCTTGTTTGCTTTCATCAGCAACGGGGCATGAAGCTCGTACTTCGTTAAGCCTGATGTATACATTTGGTTTTCAGAGTTTTTTATTCTTTACCGGCGGTTACATTAGAAAACTTCTTATAACCAAGCGAATTTAGTGTGTAATTCAGTCTAGTAAAACTTTTGTCTAAATTAAGATATATTCTTACTTAAACTTAATAGTTTAAATGTTTTGTCTGACGTATTTAGTTACGTTGGACAATTAGGAATCGCAAATTATACCATTTTCTCTTCAATTCAACAGTTCTTAACTTAATATCATTGAATAACTGTCAAATGTTGTTTTGATTATATTTGAAGCGTATAGATTGAGGGAGAAAAAATGTATCCTTTATAGAAAACTCAGAGACACGTAATGCTTTTACAGAATGAAATGAATACGCTCAGTGATATATAATATATAATGATTACTTCAATGAATCTACCGCAAAACAGTTGGCACAGTCATTCCAGTCTATGTAACTATAGCTCGAGTGTATCATTCTTGTAACACAAAAATATAATTGGTTGAAATTACTGCTGATACAATCATTTCTTGTGCGGTTACGATTACCTCTTAGTCGCGAAATTCCAGGATCGATGACGTCGATGATGTTGAGTAGGTGCGTGCAGCAGTCTATCTTCCTGTGCAGCTGCTGCTCGCTGAGCTCTCCGATGAGATAGCCAGCGCTCCTACCGTACATCTGAGGCCAAAGTTTGTCGTGAGGGCTAGTTCGTTTTGTCAGAACTTATTGGATTACGGATACTAATTATAATTAGTCGGTTCTCACTATTCAATGATACTTTCATTATTATTGAAAGTGTTTTACTGGATACGGAAATGCCCTCGCTCTTTTGCATAGCTTTCGCTTGTTTATCCCCAGTAGTGTGAGACGTTTACGTGAACTGAGCTGGGGATCGTGCGGAATTTCTTAATAGTTTGAACAAGATAAGGGTATTTTTTCCTGGAGAAAATGATCTGTGTTTTGGCTGGTACAACAAATTTTTATGAGTTTGACCGAGAAAATAGGTCTGGGGGAGAAACGGACGTATAAGTTGTAAGTTTAGTTTAGTTTAGTATTAATCCATAATTTTTACGACATCTGTTATTCTCCTTTTCATTGTATAGCTATCGCAAACCTGAATACATCCAAAGAAAGTCGATCAGCATCTGCCATTACTTTACATCGAAAGATGCAACATTACTTTTTATATCGAAAGCGCTTGGGAATTTTTCATAACAGTGATCATTTAAATCCAAAAAATAAAAAGCGGTGAAGTGAAGCTGTCGTGATGAGATAAGCTCAGAAATATAATTATAGCTCAGGTATTTAATCCACAATTCACCGTTCAGAGTAACTTTACTAAACTGCCCAAAAATATGTTAACGTTAGAACTCAAGTTCCAGAGTTTACTAAATATGATTTATAAGCTCCTGTGATTTAAAAACAATTAGATTTACTAGTATTCGTTCTATTTCAGTATTCGATTACGGATAGTCGTTCAAACGTTGAGCTGTACGCATCATACGACTTAATCTATTTTTTGTTATTGACGATTATGATGATGTGAGTCATTAATGATGCATTGATTCTGGGGCTATGCACGCATGTATGAAGGTTTCATACAATCCAACTATGTGCTACATTGTATCGAAATTCTTGAAAAAAATTTATTAGCACTGCAGGTTATCAAAATCAACGAGTCTCAGTTTTATAAACATATAATGAGGTTACAGATCGTCACAAAACTAACAAAACCTTCTCTACCAAGAAAAGGGGGGTACGTCTGGTTTAAAAGGTAACCCAATTGTCATCCAACGATAAACTCACAAGAAACCTTCTGGAGGCTTACTCGAACGAAAGGAATTCTCAACTCTGTACAGACAAGTTTCGAATTGAAGTCTCTATTCTCCTCTACTCCAACAAAAGGTATTCAAATGCACGCTATAAACTGAACCAGTAGTACATAACTTATAATTTTTGAACCTGAAACTCGGCAGCACATCTGGAGTAAATTTTCTCAGTGGAAATCACTTCTGGTGTTCCAAACCAAAATAAAGTCCATAGGAACGCATTTTACTGGGGATGAAGATAATAGATAGATCAGCGAAATGTGAACCACCATTTGACTAAGTTGTCGAATGTGTCCAAAAACTCAAGTTACCTGCGACAGGCTGTGCTTCAAGCCGATGAGGTGGAAATGATTCGGATGAAGCAGCTTTTCGTACCTCTTGAAAATTGTCTCCAGAGCCTGAAGATCGTCATTTCCGGCCCCCTGAATCTCGCGGTAGATGTTGTTAGTAAGTCTGCTTACTACACCCACCGGCACCTGGGAACATGATCGAGAACGTTTATATGTGTACAATAAATCGTATTCTGTCATGCTTAGAAGGCCACCAGCTCAATCTTCCTCAGCATGAAGTTAGGATTCTCTAAAAATAAGATCAACAGATGTTGAGACCTTGCGAGTACTTGAGCACTGTATATACCGGGACTTTAAAAAGCTTAAAAACATAGTGATATACTTCTTTACCACTACATGCTTGAAGTCTCACTCCATCATCAGAAAGACAGGCCCTACTTTACCCACCTCTTCCTACACGACTTGCTCTATTAATAGGCTGTCATTTCCTGGTAACAAAGCTTTGCTCAAGCTCCAATCCACGAAACGATAGTTCTTTCCCGGTTGTCAAATTCATTTATTGGCAGACAATTTTTTGGATTCAAGCTTAAATTCGTCTGATTGCCGCATTTTAAAGTCGATGTACAAATTGTACATTTTAAAAACCGTACGTCACTAAATTAATGTTACACGGTGGTGAAACTTTCCATTGTTTGTTAAAATTTTCTATAGTTTTTGTTTTATCATGTATTTCAAATCTCAGTGTCTTATATCCGGTTTATTCAGGAGATTTAGAGTTACAGTTTTTTCAACACTTTGATTTATTGTATTTCAGAGCACTGAAGATGGATTTTTTATAATCCGAAACGTTTGGTTTTTATCATGATATTCTTAGCCCCGTTGACTTTCCTTTTTATCCTAAAAGTGAGAATTCTTAAAAATCAGTCTATTTCCTTTAATGTTTAGAACATTACGCATGTACCTAACGAGTCAGTGTCAGAACTGAAAGCACAATTTTTATACATGTATTTCAATAAATTTAAATGTAGCAGACTTGTATCATGTTTCCTCTCCTCCTTGCGTATTAAGGGTTAATTAATAGAAAGAATAAACCGACATCGTTAGCTTCAGTCAGATGATCAAAAGCATAAAATTCTTACTAACGCTGCAACATAACATTAGCACGTTTCTGCAAATCTTTGTAATTCACCGCATTAATCAAGAGATTTATTTCTTGTTCGAAATTATCGTATAAATTCTGATTTTTAATGCATTGAATGCAGGTAATTAGAAGCATGTTTTGCTCGACTATAAAACTATTTCACTTTTTTCGGATGACAGACAATACCTCTGAAGGTTTCGCCACTCATCAAGAATAAATCGTAAACTGAAGCCCGCTTATAGAATTACTGAGACACACACAACCCTTATACATATATCATTGTACCTGGGCAATACGCACGCACCTCAAACTAACTTCAGGAACAACCAGTTAGAGAGCTCACTTCATAGCCGCACTTGGTGCAGTGGTAGTCGGCCTTGTTGAGAGGGTGCAGGGGGTCCTTGCAGAGCACAGCACCGCCGCAGCGCGAGCACCGGAGGGCGCTGAAGAAGGTGCCCAGCTCGGTGGGGTCGCTGCAGCGGCTGCAGACGCAGTCGAAGAACTTGCCGTAGCGCAGGTGCTTGCGCCGCTCCGTGGTTCCCGACAGCAGGTGAGTGTATGTTGCTGTGCACGACAAGCGTACATTAAAGTTCAGGCCTCTGATTTATTTTATGTTAGTTAGAGGCTGTGATTAGGTAATATGCGTGTAATAAAACGTCAAAGTAATTTATGTAAAATAAAATATTATAACATGAATTTAAATTATTTTAACTAAAAATGTGCAGTGTTACCTAAGGTTTAGTTTGAATAATATAGGTTAACGTAAATTGGTCAGAAAATAACATTTCCAATTCATTTTCACGTTGTGAGAGCAAAATCAAATACTACTGTTTCACACAAACGCACTCACACTTTAATTTTAAAGATTCGCGATAAACTTTGAAGGCATTTTTTCCTTTTTTTATAAAAAGTACGATGAGAGAACTGCAATAACTTTTATGTTGCAACGACCAATTCTATTCATTTACCCATTATTTCCTTTGGTGAAAAACCAAACCTGCACATTGTCTACTCAGACCCGAAGCATGCAAAAACATTTCTACGCAGGCACATTGTCATCATGGCATCACAACCTGTGATCTGTTCTCCTCTCTTCACCGGCCGCGACGCCATCATGTGCATGGTGAGCTCGTCCGTGAAGGTGTGGTGAGTGTTGGAGTAGCAGTCGTGTGACATCATCGCGCTCAGGGGGTACAGGCCCCGAACGTTGCAAACATTTGATGAGCCTAGGTAGCGAGAAAATTCAGGTTTAATATTGTGATATCCGTTTGTAAAATGTTATTTAATTCAGGATCTCATAGACAGTTGAAGATATTTTCAAAGCTTTACAGAAATCTAAAACATTCGCTTCACACACGCACGCATAGAACGTACCGATGAAATTTACTTCTACACAGCATAAAATTAGAAGTAAAAGAAATTTTTGCCATGAAAATAAAGCTGATGTGTAATCTTCGTATTCATACGTGAAATTATCTACAAATTTTCATAAAACTAGAATGAAAGATAACAATCATACCGGAAGTGCAAAGCTAAATCGCTCTGTTTATATCGATCCAGGCATGGATTTATATTCAACTTAACGCAAAATTAGCAACAACAGAACATATAAACTCTTTGAAGCTGCACAACACGTGAGCAAGTCACCAACCAGTTTGCACCTCGTGACAGTTGACATCCAGCACGCCCGTGATGCTGTGGCACAGAGCATCGTCCACCTCCAGCTTCAGTTTGTGCCTCAGAAAGTCACACACGTTCTTCTGAGGGGCAGATTTAGTGCATCAACTTATGGGGGAAAGACGAAGTTGTTGACCTGACGATTTGTGAGTTTATTTCATTGAAGATACTGTATTAAATGCATTTGAAAGAGTTTTAATCGTGATCTGTTACTGAATATGGTACCTCTACCCGTGCATGTTTTACTGAAATCAGTTCTCAGAAATATTTCCCTTATATTCTGAAATCCATTTAGAGGCGTTGAATTTAAAATGTACTCTAAGAACAGTGAAAGTTTTTAACAGGCTTGATTTGAGCTCCATTTGTGTTTAAATTAAATGTGTAGTTTCTATCCAAAAAAATTTTTACGAAATTGAATGACTCAATTACATATTTCTCCATGCTCGCACCCATATAATTAAAAAAGTTAATCATTATTAAATACTGGGTGAACATCGAAATCGGGGGAAATTAAAAATTTATTAATGGCTGTTATTCTTGACCGTGGAATGAGGCCAAACAATGCAATGCCTCCAAAAACGCGAGTTAAAACAATTGATACTTTGTACTTCGTCCACATATTTTAACAATCAAATTATTATTTTCTCATATATTAAATTGAAGCAGCTCCATTGTCTGAAAAGAAGAGCTATTAACTGTAAAAAGATTTCAATAATAATACCATCAAAAACAGGACTGTATAAAACGGAGACTCGGACGTCAACAGATGTTACACGCGATTTGTATTAAAGATACGTAGCAAATATGTCATGCAGACACATTAAAAAGCTACGCAATTCTAAATTTAATAATTGTGTAGAGAATAAAGGTTAAGCTCACTCAAATCGTAAAGTTACACAAGACAACGATCGAAGCACCTGTTCTGTCTCCCAAAGTTCAGATCCTCTTCTGAGCTCGTCGTGAGGTTCCATTGCTCTCAGAGTCTTCCATTTTTCTGGATCCACCTCCCGCAACATGAGGCATCGGAGGGGTAAGATGCTTTCGAAAAGAGGATTCTCCTCGCTGAAGTCAGAAAAGTTCAATTTGAAGTTTGTCTTCGCAAAAGCTGCGCATTCTAGCGGGTGAAGGCCCTTGAGTTCACAATCCTGACAGCACAGTGGCCAAGCGCATCTGTGAGAAATAAAACATGTACCGTAATCCAGTCTTGCACTACGTTTTACCTTACTTTGTTCAACATTTTGTGTTTTATGCACTCGAGCTAAGGGCTTAGAAACCGAACATATTTTTCCTTATGCCAGATGTAGTGACCATGAACGGCTGTACGTCCTTACAATTTTGCTAAGAGATAACAAGCCGATAGACACGAAAAAAGCTCCGATTTTTGTTTCATTCCATCGCATTGGCAGTGACCTGAAGTAAATGAGGATTTCATAACTCCCTGTAGAAATAGATCACTCTCCAGACAACGAATTTATGTATATATTTCCCTTTCACCACGCTTCCGGCCGGAGTTTATTGCAATAACCACCAATTACTAAATTAAACAATTTTTAACTAGACGAGTGACCAGCGCATGGATAATCGACCTTCTTAGTAACACGAGGACGATAAATGCTCAAAATTGACAACTGAACGGAACAACTCAATATAAAACTTGCTCAATGGCTTCAAGCAACTTTTATTTTACTTTACTTAGAGCATCTGTAGATGGTGTCTTCGGAAAGGCGACTGTAGCAGCCAAGACACAGCAGGTCGCTGTTCTGCTTGGGGCCGTGCACCACGGGATGGTCGGCGTACAGCCTCTCGCCCTCAGCGATGTCCTCTCTGGCGACGATGCACCTGAGGGAAGCAGGTGAGTGCAATTTGCGCTGGGGTAATACAGCGAAAAATTTTAGGTGGTGTTTTCGAGTCATTTTATCACGAGCACTAATTTTGCGATAGAAAATGAAGTTTACTTGCATATTTTGCAGTAAGAAATATATCGATACTGAGTGAACTTAAGCGCTCCTTATGTTTCTAAAAATTTAACAATGTTTAAGTCTCAGGAAATAAAATCTTCCGTATCATTCGCGCCAAAATAAGCTATGAATATTATACACGTTAATGCCTCATCGCTATCTAAATGATTTAATAATGTTACATATTTTTGCAGGCTTAAATTACAGACTAAATGCACTAGCATTTTTATTCTAGTCTTGTATATGCAGGATCATGAATAGGTTTTCCAAAAAATTAGACCAGAACGTGTTAGAATTTTTTAATATAGTTTCATTTAGTCAAACTAGTTTTCAGTTTTTTAATATATTAGTTAAAAATGTTCGTGTGAGGGTTAATTTATTTTTAACTTACGGGAGTCTAATTTTGAAAACAATAAACTGAATATCAAGACAAGAATGAAACACACGTCCCATCTCATAAATTGCTTTTGTTAAAGTCTTATCAAAATATTTTACATCCATACGTAATAGGTTCCTTAGAATAAAATGTCCGATTTTGTTCTTTTCATTCACAAAAAGCTAATAATTTATTTGGAAACCATACCTGCCGAACGGTTCTTTGTAAACAACCTCCCATTTTTGGGTGCCGCATTTTGAAAGGTGAGAGAGCGCGTGAGGAGGGATGGCTTTCTGCAAGAGAAAAGTTGCCATGATAAACTAACCCACTAAATAATTTCAATTCTAGATGTTGCCCACTCAGGAGCGCTATGGTGGCAACGCCTGTTTTCAACTATTTATATCATAGAAGTTGTCAAACCTTCACTTCATGTTTGCATGCATGTCCCGATTTATGCATGCAAATACCACACGTGAAATTGTGATGAAGGAGAATCTAAAAGTTTTCATAAAGTCTGAAGAGTGAACGGAGAAGTATTTGAGCTACGGAAAATTACTTGTTACTGATTGTATAGTATTGTAAGCTAACTTATTCAGAAAATAATTTCCAAAAGTTTTGAACTGAATTCAAAAGAACGCGTACTACGAGAAGTTGAGCAATGACACAAAAAATGATCACTTGAGGCTAAATTCGTTAATTTTATTTTCTCATGAGTGAATTCACCAATTAAAAATGTTTGCCTGCTATGAACTTGGCAGGTCTCTCTCTCTCTCCCGTCATTTATTTAGTCATTCTACTCTACCATTTTCATTTACGTACATCCCACAAGCTAGCCCTTGATTTTACATAAGTATTGTACATGAATAAGAATATAGCATAAAATGTGCTGGAAGTGTAACAATTCAAATAAAAACATGCATTCATAAAATATGTCATACAGAGTAAAACCATCGCCGCACTCCGAAAAATTTCTTTAAACCAGTTCTATTATTTAAATTTTAGACTATTTCACTTTATCTACTACAAAATTTAAACATGCGTGCAGAATCCTTTTAGACTTTTCTACGTGTGTACAAATTTCATCCATACACAACCATTCATCCTACACATAGGTCAGCCAGATCCGTTGAGACATTTCGTGTTTCTTACCTTGTCAGTCTCACTCCATGGAGGTTCTTCCATTTCGGAAATGTTCATATTCGGTGTGAGAAGTATACAAATGCTTGCAAGAAAACTGAAAGTCTTAATGAATTCACGTGCAGATATGGAAAAACTTCAACAGCTGCTCAAATTAAAAATTTTCAATCCAAAATCAGTGAAAATATGAGCTATATTATATATTTCATTTAATGTAAAACTCAACTGATTCACATAAAAATTAGTCCCAGTTATTGTTAGTCTTTCATAATTTGAACTGACGTCAGTTCAATTGAATAACTTGATCTAACTTATATCTGTATAAATTGAGTTGCACAGATAAGTGAGTCACAGCATGGGGATTGACTGCACTACACGTACTTGGTAATTTTTTAACGACATAAGACACTGAATTCTTTGACTCGATAATCCCAACTCTATTGAAATGAGAAACGTTTGTCGTTTGCTGTTGGTGCATAGTTCGTAAGTCCTATTTGAATGTTCTTAATTATGCAGCCAAAATCATTGAAAAAATCCACGATGAGATCAGTAACGAAAAATATCGCAATGTTCAGCGAATTTGAAACTTATGAATTTTTAAAGGAATTTCAATTTATAAGTAGTGAATTCATTAATTTGATAGAGTACGTGTAAAAATCGGAATGGCGAGAGAATGAAGAATAATCTGTTTGAATAATAACGTATCGAAATCCCATTGAATGTTGAAATTACCTCAAAAATGGGTATTAGATATATTTTTAGGCTATCAGCGTAATTAATTTTTAAACAAAAACCTTATATCACAGATAAAACAATAATTTAAAATGTTCAATGAACTAAGAACGATCGGAAACTTGAACGAAGCTGAAAGGAACGCCAATAAAGACACGCATACATTCTGAAACACTTTTTCTATCCTCGGGATTGTACAAGAGTCATGATATTTTTCTTTCTTTCGTAATTTCGTAAATGAGCAGGACGGGAACGTAAGATGATTTGTTGTTTATCGTACATTAATGGCAATAAACCGCATATGTACCACAATCATTATTTAATAAAAAATAAGTAGCTCTTATAGATGGTGTTTGTTATTCATGTCAACACATGTTTGCCATTTAAACACAATGAATACTGTGGTAACCTACAGTAATAAATATTTGTCACACGCAAATAAATGAGACTTATGATTAATAACTTACACTACCTATGGCAACAAATATCCGTTATACATAGTAAACTGTATCTCGTCCAAGCTGTTTGTTGAAAAACGTCGAGGGTGTAGACAGTGTGGGCAGTGGCCGGAAGGAAGGACGGTGGCGGGCAGCAACTGAAGCCACCGCTCACTGCTCGCTATTTTTATACCACCCTAAAAAGTGCCGGGCGCTCTCGCTGCCTCTGCAGCGCGCTTCCCTCCGGATACGAGATCGCTAAGTTTTTGCCAGAGGTTCTAATGACTTTGTTGCTACTTCTAAATGGATGAATGCTTGGGTGGAAAGTAAATTTACGTTAGATTATTGAGTAATAATAGTAGAATTTTTTATTAAACAGAAGTACTTGAGGTTGGATATGGGTCTTACAAGGGGTCTTTCTCTTTCGGATATGTACTGTATTTTCGGATTTATAAATCATGTCGTAGATACTTTTTTATGAGAAATCTTTCGACGCACTCTTACAAATCCCAGGTTAAGGACGATTGCGCAAGAGAAGGTTTTTCTACATATCACGAGTCAAATCACTTACAAATAGCAAAGGAAACAAAAACTGAACTCAAAATCATGAAGTAGAATTGGAAAACGACTACATAGTCAGGTACGGAGAGCTCAATACGCACGGAGAGCAGGAGCAAACCATTTCAATCATATACGGAGAACACAGATGTGTTAATGATCGGCAACGATTCCATGAAAAAATTGTAAATTTGTCTGTCAAATTAAGTTAATTATTTAATTTCAAATCGCTTTTGAGAAAAAATAAAGGATTTTTTAAATATATTGAAAGAAATTGTTACATCGAATAGTTTGAAAAAGACGTTTCATTTGGTTCACACTTAGCACAACCGCAGTATTCACTTAACTGAGTTCATTTTCCCGTAAAACGATAGAAGAAGTATGAGAAACAACGTCACGATTTGATGCATGATACCAGAAAGAGGAGCAAAATTCTTTTACCTCCAGCGGACATACAACTAAATTTTTGGTGTGCAGTATACGCACTTACTCTTATTGTATGTATTCTCATTTTTCCAGCGTCCACAGTAAGACGGTCGCGTTTTCGGTAATGTTTCCTATGAAAAAGTAATTTTCTCAACATCAGTTGTGATGTCCTTCTGCAGCCTTTCTTATCTCCTTATTGACCAGGTCTACGCGTGTCTCTGCCTCATAAAGTGCTCTGTGTATAGGTCAAGTCAGAACTCGCTTCCTTGCACTGTTTCTATTGATGTCAAATTTTTACCTTTCAAAAAAAGTTTTCCATATATTACGTTCGCTGTCAGTTGATTTCAGGATATGCCGTCTTTCATGTATTTTAAGGACACTGTCTGGGTAGGAGAAAAGTCCGTTATTTATGGATGGATTTCTCTGAAATTTTCATAGTAGGTGTGAAATGATTCAAAGATCATTTGTTATTTCGACAAAATTTTTGTATCTGCACTGGATTTTTTTCCGAAAAATATGATAAAATAGGGTTTTTTAAAATCTATCTTCTTCTACAATTTTGAAGTTACAGAACCAGAACTTCGTTTTTAGATTGCTTATATGTCTATATAACCATAAGGGCTAGGGAATTTCGATAACTTTTTTTGTTTATTTTGAGAATATTTTTTAAAAATGTGACCTTTTTTCATTTTTTTTTTCATGTCGTGTAATTTTCAAAATAATAGATTTATCGAAAAATGTATCCCCTTATGGATACACCTTGCTAAGCCCTATCAAACGGTATATAAACCATTCTTGTCGCTATAAAATTGTGGAAGAAGATACATTTGAGAAACCAATTATCAAGTTTCCTGAAAAACGTGTTTTTTCACAAAAAAAATTGTTTTTCTTTTTATCTTTTGAACTATCAATTTTTCTACAATGAACTTTTGAGCGTTTGTAGCTCTTTTCAAGCCCTTTCGATGGATATAATTTACATTGCTGTAGTTCTGTAACTCTGGGAAAAAATATACAACAAAAGACAATACATGTAATTCATAAAAATAACCACTTTTTTATTTTTCATTTTTTTCAACCAAAATACGTTTTTTTTAAGTCAACTCCTCTGTTTTGTAGCTCTTTTCAAGCCCTTTGGATTGGAATGCTCGCCATAGCTGTAGCTATGATACTGCAGCTGCCATCGAGCTATGAATGAAAGCTGCGGTATCATAGATACGGCAGAACAGCTAAATTCTGAAATTGTCAAAATCTTATAAAAAATATTTATTCAGCGTTAGAATGTTTCATTTGAATAATGAAATCACTTTGAGTAGCGCATGAACGAACTCTATCGCCATTGCCGCAGAGAAACATGCTCAATTGACCCCCAATAATGAGGGGCGGGGAGGGGTCAAGGTCACGCCACCCCCCATCGCTTTCCCCCCCTCTGGTGGAAGCACTATTCGGAGTGGACGTAAACGGAAAGTACCAATGGAAGCGCAAGATAATCCTCTATAAGATGCATATTAAAAAAAATCAACACTTATCCCGATTTATAACCAGACAGTGTCCTTAAGAGAGATTCATGATTTATTTCTCAAAAACTGTGATGAAAACATGTGCTTTAGACTACAGGAATGAAAAATATGCAATATCTTGTACAAAATGCTCTGAAGATCTTTGTTTAAATATTGATGAGGGAAGGCTGGTTTTCTCCGTGTTTTTAGACTACCGAAAAGCATTCGATTGCGCCAACAGAAGCACAACACTCTCGAAACCCCACCGTTACGGCTTAGAGAAGTGGTTCATCATTGGTTCTAATCATACGTAACAAATCGGAAGCAGTCCATTTCCATTGATGATGTACAATTAGAACTATCGAAAATTAGCCATGGAATTCCGCAAGGGTATGTACTAGGATTTCTCCTATTCTCATCTTCCATAAAGGTATAGTTATTTCTAACTCATTTTGCAAATTAATGCTTTTGTCTACGACATCACGCTTTTTGCAGCACTTCCTTATCAAAATTTAATTTTAAGTGCGGAGAGCACAAATGGAAAACGTTAAAAAAAATTCAATGAGACTCAAAAAGAATAAATTCTAAATTAACATCTATACCATGAAATATATCATATTCTCTTATAAAGGAATTGCTGCTTCCACGCAAAAAAATTAGTGTTGTCAGATTGAAGAAACTACAGTAATTCCTGTGTATGGGTGCCTAGGAATTATTATATGTTAAAATTTCCACTTCAACGAGCATATTGCATATACAGTATGAGGGGTAAACCAACAAAGTCTGTAGGAATCTTCTATGAAGTACAAAATCATTAATACTAATTGTAACTAAGCTTTCAAAATAATTTACTGTGTACTAATACTAGGCTTTAAAAATATTTCATTGAACACACATTTTTTCCATAATTACAGTACAGAATAGAAACACGGCATGGAACTGATAAAATAAAACTAATTTATACTTTACACCCCCAGAAAAGATGTTTGAGTGGTGATAAAATTAAAACACAATGCCCATACAAACAATTCAGTCAAAAGTTTAAAAAAAATTGAGCATTTGAATTGCTATAAGCTCTAAATATTAAATTTTATGCCGAAAGCTTTGACTAATGAGGGTGACAAAGTTCTAGTGCAAATATTATGAGCCCAAACAGTCCATCGTAATCAAATAATCCGAAATAGAAGGTGTCCATGAAGGCCTAATCTAACAGGGGCAAAACGGTAAAATTATTCGTCAACATTTCTTCGGTGCTCGTTAAAACCAAACAGATTTAAACTAGGAGGATTGAAAAGCCTTTAATTATCACTTCACTAGAGCTTTGCTCAGTAATAGGATGATACTTTTTCCAGCCTATAGGTGTGTTAACTCTCGGAGTACAAAATCAACTCAATGAAGAATTTCCGTCAAGTCACATCGGTCAAAACTTCTTAGATTTGAAACAAGAGACAAAAGATGCCGCAGAGACACGCGAATTTTGACTGTTTCAGCCGACCAAGAAAACACACGCGCCCCTTAAATGCTGGTGCGCGAGACCACACTGAGGTGCTTGGCAGGTCGTAGACGTGCTTGGCACGTCGCCTGTTTCTTGCCACTGTGGCAAGTGTGTCTTGCGTGACTTATATCAAGACGTGCTTGGCACGTAGCCTGTTTCTTGCCACTGTGGCAAGTGGGTCATGCGTGACTTAGGTCAAGACGTGCTTGGCACGTGGCCTGTTTCTTGCCACTGTGGCAAGTGGGTCATGCGTGACTTAGGTCAAGACGTGCTTGGCACGTGGCCTGTTTCTTGCCAATGTGGCAAGTGTGTCATGCGTGACTTAGGTCAAGACGTGCTTGGCACGTGGCCTGTTTCTTGCCACTGTGGCAAGTGTGTCATGCGTGACTTATATCAAGACGTGCTTGGCACGTGGCCTGTTTCTTGCCACTGTGGCAAGTGGGTCATGCGTGACTTAGGTCAAGACGTGCTTGGTCCGTGGCATGTATTTCACCGCTGTGGCAAGTGTACCATGCACGCCTGAAGGTATGAAGTGTCCAGCGCATAAACTGGTCTACTTGCTATTATGTTTTTACCCACAATTTTTTCTCGCTTGAGAGCAAACTGTTTATGCTTCGGGAGCAATCTTTTTTTCCTAAAAACATATCCTTCTGTTTAATTTAGGTATGTACGATACGGAGCTTTGATCTTTTTTTGCTTTTTAATTGAATTATTTGATGTGAGCCTGATTTGTGTTTGAAAACCTCGATGACTTATTCCATTTTATTTTGATCGGACTTTGATTTCAATTTCAAATCGAAACTGTATTTCAATTGGATAATCTTTTGCAGAGTGGAAATTTGAGAAACACATTTCTGAACTTTTGAAATTATAATGAAATTTCAAGTACTTTTATCCTGTCGTAAAGATCAGTTCGTCATCCCATTACTTTCGCATAACCTTAAAAAAATTGTGGATCTAGAAACAGGAGCTTATTTCATTATTTTCTTCACTGGAGTACAAAATATACACAATAATCATGCTATTTTTTTACTGTAGAACCGATGAAAAAATATTCATATTATTTTTTATTCACTGGAGTACAAACATATGAGCACACTAATAACATAAATGGAATACTTTCAGTATGTGTCATATTTTCAGTTTCACATATCGCGCGGCAGTTAAGTATAAGAACGTTATTTATCGAGCATAAATAGATCGTAAATCTATTAGCCGATAAGCGGGCTGTTATACTTTTACTCCTTTAATGAGTTACCCCTTTTGTCTCTACATATAAAAATTAGCGCACCCTGGAGGAAAATGTGAGGTCCAGAACTGGGGTACGGAATGTTTTCTTTCTGTTGAAATGGAATAGGTTTGCTTTGTTACGGACCATCTTTTTCCCCCTCACAGCAGCCTAGTTTATTATCACCTATTTGTCTCTCCTTTAACTTTTAACTTGTTTCATAAACGTCCTTCTTAACTTATTGTTTTTATGCGCAGGCGGTCACGTTTGGGAACACACATTTATCATAAATTACTCGTTCTTTTGACTCCGTGCTAAGCGAAGCCTTCATTCTTCTTCTCTGTTGGACAATTTCGGTGTAGTATTCGCCTTAATCATTTTAGTTTTTACTAACTCTAATTAATTAAACCCTAAATGAATTCTTCTAATTAAACCCTAAATGAAATAATTAAGTGATGAGTTCAATTATTTTGCTTACCAAGCGCGAGCACAAGATAACTTGTGCCGAGTCGACAACTTTAAAAAATCTGTCACGAGATAAATCGGGTTGCTTCGTTGAAAGGTTAATCGTTTTTTTTTAGAATTTAAGATAAATTTTGTTTGAAGTTGCTTTTCAGGTTGCGATAATGACCGTTCGGTTTGCACGATGTTCCTGTTAAGTTTTTGCTAAGCGACGAACGGGTTAGCAATTGCGCTGCGTCCCTCAGTGATGTATTCTAGTGCACAAATGCACCTGTTTTAAAAAATTCTATTTAGGCGATCAAGCATTTCAAAACAGCAATTCCTTGCTAACGACAAACTAGGGCAACAATTTTGCTGTGTCACCCATTGTTGTATTCTTATGCACAAGTGCTCCGCTGCTCTTGTTTTAATAAAGTTAATTTCAGGGTTCAAACATTTTGGAGTTGAGGCAAAGTTTCTTCGCTCGGTTTGACAGCGAACTAACATCGTTTTAAGAGCCGCTTGGTGGATAGTAAAACATTCAAATAGAGAATAACGTTTATTGACATCATCACAGTCGTCAGAGCCAAGGGAAAATAGTTAGTTTCAATTTTTTCATTACGCAGATCCAAAGGCTGGAAACTAGACGTAGGAATTTCATCATTAAACAAATTAATCTATGATGAGCGATGCTGCTTTCCCCAGAACGCTTTAAAAGTGTAATGTCTGTAGGGCCTACGCATATCAAAGAACTGTCACACAGTATTTCATTACTTAGGCCTACCTTGTGAAAACATGAAAAGGTGTAAGCTAACGAGAAGAGGCACTAATTACGTCTTCTTCGACCATACATCCAATCATCTTGAGAAGTCTTGATCTTCTCTCATCCAATACCTCCTACCACCACGTCAGTCCGCTCATGTCCCACAGCCAGGCCCTAAAGTCAAATTTTCAAACAATTGCTGTCCTACAAACTGTAAAGTTGACAGCAAGCAAAGTTCTATTTACTAGATTTAGTCATGTTTTGTGTTGTAGCACGTAGCGTAGGGAAGTCAACGCATAAAAACCCATGCTAATAGATGTGCCGGAAAGACGACGTATATTGGTTTAAAATCGAGTGCGAGATATATATGCCTCAGACGTGCGTGGTCTTGCACATGTTATCGAAGTGCGGCCAAGTTACTTTAGAAACAGCAACTCGGCCCCATACAATCATTCACTTTCGTCGTCCTCAGTACAGGCGTGCGTTGACTGAAAGTTTCCTCAGAACACACATTCTGGGATCTCAATTTAGTGCGTAGTAAAATTGAAGGTGTTCTCACGTGTACTCACTCTCACGCCTTGTACGGCGGTTTGATATCTTGGAGGCATTTTGTCCAGTTGGTTCCGATACTCTCACAGCCTTAGTAGAGTGCAACTCACTTCAAAGTTTGTTATCACCCTTTGATCCAGAGTTCATCACACCATTTCATTTCATGCTAATCTTATAATTCTTTTTTCCATCAATTCTGGACATTATATTTTATTGATCGTTTCCCTTTTTCCAAGTTTTGAACGAGGTTCGTGAACGATGTAGTCATAACGAAGTAGAGAGCATTAAATTAAAAGTTCAATAATTACGAAAATTTGCACGCAGACAAGACCTGGAAACTTTTCCTTCTTCGTTAAGAACAGTAGCAAATTTAACCGTTGACTGATCGTTAAATCCACCTCTCGAATCTGTGTGTCTTCAACACATGACAAACTATACTTCAGAAAAATGTCTTTAGGTCACTTTATCCCATGAATATTCTTCCCATACAACACACTCAACCGTACACTATAGCTGCAATATTTACAGCTGCGGGATAGTGTCATAAACATGAACCACAAACATAAAGCCTCATCAAATTGCAACAGCTGATGCGAGGGAGGCAGTCTCTACATGCAAGACGCGCGCGCAAGTATTTGAGTATAATTGACACAGGCATTGAGCAAGATACTGGGCAAGAGTGTACAGGGCGGGCCACAAAAATTCAAATTCCGATTTCAAATAAAGATAACTCAGTAATTAAATGAGATTCTTTTTGCTTGATCCTTTTTACTGCAACGAGTAACAGGTTAAGATACCTTAACTACCAATATCGTAAACAGTGTAGGTTTTTGTAGCCCACCCTGTAGAGCGGCCTTTGTTAGCTGTGCTCTGGCTAGATTAGTTAATAAAAAAGCTTGCAAAATCGTATAAAATATACCTTACAACTATTCGTGAGTGAGCTTTAAGATGAAGGTGCCCTGTGATGGCGTACGAGTACAGTTCTTCTGAATACCGTGGTACAATTTGATGAAGTGCGAGCCCAGCGCTAACGCTCTGAACGTTTGGACGTTCCCAACAACCAGGCTATGTCCATGTTAATTTCAAATTTCATTGTCAAAAGCTATGTCCATATTAGCTTTAAATTGTCCCACTCAAACGCTATGTTCTTGATGGCTTTAGATTACCACAAACAAGAACTATGTCTTTGATGGTCTTAAATTGCCATAAACGAGAACTATGTCTTTGATGGTTTATACATTACCATCTATATTGGCTATGCTGTTGATGGCTCTAGATTACCAAAAATATTGGTTCTTTTATTAATTTTTCTACGTAACCAAAGACATACACCATACCCTTGATGATTCTGGATCCCAAAAGACTAGGCCAGGTTGGCAATGGCTCATGGTTACGATCACTGAGGTTTTTAAGCGCCTGGACATCACCCCAAAAAAAGTTGTTGGTTCGGTGACGATTTCAACCTCCTCCTTTATTGCACCTGATAAAAATAGTTCCATGAAACTTCTACCATATTATTAAAATAAGATCGCACTGACTACATCGTTTGACATTGACTAGTTGTTTAACTTGGGATATTATCTCATTCAACATCGAATTTATCCACATTTCCTAGAAAATATGAGAGAGACAATGTAGTTTAGTAACAATTTAACATTCAAAACTAGAGTCCTTGTTGAAGCCAAATAACCTCCAGAATTCAGCATTGTCTGATGCAGTCTAGAGTGTCATCACAGGCATGTTTTAAAATATGGCTTCCTAGGAGAGAAAATATCAACTGCCTATTTTCCTGAGTAAATCCTCGAGCGTGAGATCCAGGTCAGAAAGTTTAGGCTGGTCAAAATTGATCACTGGAGCCGGTAAAAATTTTTCTTCAGGTAGTGACTTAATTTTCTCCTTCCATTTGAGTACTTCGGACAGAGACTGGCGGGCGATCTAAAGAAAGAAAAAAAAAGGACGATAAAATGAACTGATTTCATCATGAAATTAAGTTTCGATTTTATTATTAGTGAAGAAATGTAATCAATCGACAAGGCATTGAGAATTTAGTTCGTGAGCCAAGGAATAAAGAAGCGATGCGAACTACTGTCTACGTTCAATTAAGTCAAAATCTGAATCGTAATTCGACAGTAAATGAAGTTTAATATCAAACTGAAGTTACAAAGTCTGTAATCGTAACAACACCATATAACTACAAAATTCTTTACAAAAAGACTCGCAGCCAGTTTGAATTTAGAACATTCGATTTTTCAATCAATTTATAGCAGGTTCTAAAATGTTATCTAACAACCAATTTACCTGCAATTTTCAAAAATCAAACATTATTCCATATTTACAACTCACTTCTCAAGAGGAAATCTGCTTTCGTTCCACACTCGTACAGACCTACAGCTCGGTCACAACTTACTTTGCAGATTTTGCTCACTTCTCAGGCTAGGAAATCTGCTTTCGTTTCCCCCTCCACAGACCCACACTTTGGTCGCAATTTACTAGTGTGAATATCAACTAAGGATCATAATTTTCACGACAAAATATAGATATAAGATCCTAATATCAACTAAGGATCTTAATGTTAAGGACATTTTAAAAACTAATGTCATACATATCATGTGTCAACTTTACTGGAAATAAACTGTTTCCTTACTTTGCAGATTTTGCCCTCAAAAGATGAGGGCGCTTCGTGCTGGAGGCAGCGGATGACGTTCTCAAGCAGCTGCTGCGGCTCCTGCAGCTGCTGCAGCAGGTCTGGCCGCGTCATCTGCCGCTTCATGAAGGCTCTGTTCAGCGTGAGCAGCAGTGGCACCTGCAGCTCGTATTCCATTATGCCTGTCATGTGAGAATGAAGTGTTCAGAGGGAAATTGACGGGGTATGGAAGTGGTCTTCTGATAAAAACAGAATTATCAAGGAGGGTAAAAACATCTTTCAAGAAGTCATCTTTGTTAAAAAGTAAAGCTTTCGAGTACTACTACACTCATCATCAGTATCTGAAACGGAAAAGAAAAATAAATTTTACATCAGGAATTATAAGAGCAACACATGTTAGTGAACAAAACTTAATTAAGAACTTGAAGAGGAACAGATGAATCAGTTGCGTTTAATGTTGGTTTAATCTGATGAATGAGGATGCTTTCTAATAATCTTATATCTTGTCTACTACTGTGCCCTATAATTTCAAAGTTATTCTGATTGATTGGGTGACCATCTAAATGTGCATGATCTCTGATACTACTATGTAATGTTTGGTTGGTAGCTCTACCAGTACGTACGGACATGCCCTTATGCTCTGCTATGCGCGTTACTAAGTGGCGAGTGGTCTCTCCACAATATGTAGCATTACACTGGCTACATGTATATTTATAAACGACGCAACTTTGTAGAGACTTAGGCATCCTATCAGTAAACCGGAAGAAACTACCAACACTGAAGCCATTGCGAAAAATAATTCTTGGATTGAGCTGTGGGTAATATTTGGACAGTAGTAATTTTAACTAATACTGATACAGGATGACAGGTCTTCTGATACAGGATGTTGCGCGCAACGAATCTTTGAATAATTAAGCTGAATATGGGACATTAATTCCCTACGCATCTCTGTCAAACATTTCATATTTTTTTCGTTCGTGGAATATACTGAATGAAATTGATATATTTAATTTATATACTGAATATAACATTATAAAGGATATAATATATATCGAATATATAACCACACAAGAAACGACTTCATTCCGGGATAATAGTATAAATAACAGTTGATGTTACTTGTTATGACTCATCAAATCCTACTCGGGTTTCTGTGGCTCTGAATGGTGAAAAAATTCAGTGAAATTTCACGCTGTGTGTCTACGTAATAAATTTAACAGAACACATTTAATTCCTAATTCGGCAACACACAAATTTTCCTTTTTGCAAAAAATAGAAATACTTCTCAGGTCGTCTGGGTAAGAATAAATTCATTTGAATTCAATGACCGCAAAGCCAGTAGTAACTGGTCGCGATTAAAGAGGGCTTTTAAAGTTTTTTTTAATTTCGTACCTGCTTCTTTCTTCCTGTGAGCCGTATTTGAAATTGTAGAATTTTGAAAAGTGATAAAAATATCGCCATATCCCACTATTCGGGAAATTTATGAACGTAACCAGCTGCACATTAACTTCCAAGCTTCAAATCATGCGGTACACCAGCTGTCGAGGGATCTGTTGGCATAACTAATTGCACCATCACCTGTGAATGTCAGTGAATCCGAATTTGGGAGATCTGGTGGCTAAATAGTTGTACACTGCCCTCCAAACCTCGTTATGCATTGTTGGGCTCGAGGTATCTGATGAATTACCTAACTGGATCTCTATTTCAAGACTCAAATGTACAACGGCGCTATACACTCGTAACTTACAAAGCTCTAGTTTTACCTCTCATCCCAAGTGAACAAAAAACCAAAGGCGCTCATTGACTTGTATAGCTATACCTCTAAGTCTCAAATGTGTTATGGCCATTGTATTCGATAACTCATCTATAGCTCAACGCCCACCTCTAAGCCTCGATATGCCGGGGTCCAGAATGTCTAATATCTTAAGCACGTCACGACAGCACTGCATCTTGCGGTTGAGCTGCCACGGAGTTAGCTCAGTCATTTGTAATCCAGGAATTCTGCCGTAAATCTGAGGGACAAAAGTTGAAATACAAAGTTTTTGGTAGGAAATATCAAGTGAAAACCATCAAATAGAACTCTGTGGCACTAATATTAAGCAATGTGAACTTCTCTGGAACATTCAGGGCTTATTTTCTTGCCTAAGTTCTGAATGACGGATGAATATGGGTCCGAGGTTGATCATTATACGTGGTACTGATACTTTTCCTTCACTATCAGCGCTAATAATTCAATCTATATTCCTGGATACTTTGCCATTTACAGAAGGGCTTTTGAAAAAAACGCAATTAAAAGTTTTTCTTATATAGAGACATTACTCTCAAAACCACCTCAGCTTCCAAATCTATCAAAACATGTCACCTGACAAATACTTCATCACACGTTCATAACACCACATTTACAATACGGAATAGCAGCATGACATGGAACTGATATCAATACATTAATTTTTTCTTTGCACTCAAAAATGAACCTTGAAAAAAGTGAGAAATTTAGAATATTATGGCCACGCGAGTGATTCTTTCGAAATTTTAAAAATACTTAAGCATTTGAATTTTTACAAGTCCTCCATATGTTATTTTACACATTAAACATTAACTAATGAGGGCGACAGAGGTCTTAAAATATTATGATCTGCACAATCTGCCCAACAATGTCATAGAACCCGAAATAGAAATAACTTCATGCCTCCCTATAACTCAAAAACACAGTTACGGCACAGAATCTTCATTAGAACGAAGACTTTGAATTCGATCCCGTAAAAAAGTTCTTACTAAGCTCTCAAAACGAATCTTACATCACAATTTTCGTCGAAATTTTAATTCCACATGGTAAACAATTCGAATCATTTTGCATATGTAACTCGAGTTGATAAAATATTTAACCATGATAAACGAAAATTGATCTAATTTCTTTGATGAAATGATGCCTTAGAAGTCGTTGAATTTATTCCGGCACACTAGTAGCTATACACAAGTGTGTCCGTTGTACTTTATTGGCCGCGAGAAAAAAACTACTCGATTTACACTTATGGTGAATAACTAGTTTAAATTATATAGAGATTTCAAGTGGCGCTACACTTACTTGTGATAAGCTGCTCTTGATTGCAATGATATGGAAATGGTTGGGATGGAGCATGGAAGAATACTTCTCTAGGAGCTCCTCAAGAATGGCTGGGTCAGTCTCTCCTGCCAGGGCGATCTCAGCTCCGATCAGGCAGATGAGATCACTAACTTCGCTGTTTCCGACCTGAACGACGGACAACATAAGAGGCAACTTCGTGTGAAAACTCAGCAGAATTCAATGAGAGAATAATATTAGCGTGGAATCTGAGGTACTTGAATAGCTACCTACGTCCCACGCCGTCAGGCACCAATTACACTGTGACACCAGAATAGAATTACAGGATGAAAAATATAACAGCCCAAGTAGAATCGCCAAAAATTGCGCAAAAGCGCCAATAAATTCGTTTTTTTAAAACTAGAGAACAGCCGTATGACCTCGATGTGCGGCCCCATAATTATATCTATTTTTCTCGTTGTAAATGATATTTAAGCCGTTACATGGTCTTTGGTTTCGTGATAAGTTCCCTATCTCGTGCCAAGACATAACGAAGTCCATCATAAATATATTAATTCTGGTTTCTATCTAAAATTTTACTCATACGTCATATATTTAAAATCTCCAACGAATTCTAATTCCTGTTGACTCAACACATCAGAATATTGGAGCAGTCCAACTAAATATCGGTCATGGCAATTTTTGAGTGCATTCGCTGTGCCTGCAGAGACCCTGTTACCTGACACCTGGTTCCAATTCTGACAATTTTAACACGCGAAAAGTTGAAGGCCTGAAGCTTCCAAAAATGTTCTATCACTTTTGACTAATATTTGTGGTGCGAACATTAATTTCAGCGTTCGAAAGCCTTTGCTATCTTACATCGTCAAAAACATTTTTAAGACACATGCTCGCTTCGAACAGTGGACTTCGTAGTCTACTACGTACAAAAAAATAATTAAAGCCTTTGAAACCCCTTTTTTGGCTCAGATGGCGAAGTTAAGATTTCATTTTAGCTTGCATGCACTGTTTTCTCTATACCTATCAGAGATCTCACAGTAGGGTTGGAGACCTGAGTCGTAGCGCATATTCCAGACATGCCGCACCAGCGACACAGACAGAATCAGTCTCATTTCCTTTGGCTTGTAGCCAAAGCTTCTTGCTAAGAAACCGAAAATTCTGCTTTCACCCTTACAGATTCTTTTGGCTGCTCATCATGTTTGAGGTATTCGATGATATTACAGCAAGGTCTTTTCGTTAATGACTAAAAATTTATCAGTCTTTATAAATACCTTCCTACCTACTGCCTGCTGAGTCTTGAAGAAACATTTCATTATAAAGAGGACTATCCCGCAAAAGATTATTTTACAAACAAATAATTTTTTTAATTTAATAATCATTCTTTGCTCTTCTTTCTCTGATAAATTCAGGAGCCAAAGGACACTGTTCAACACTACAAAATACTTGTGAGAGAAGTTCCATCACTTAAATTAAGATTGCTTTCTATAATTCAAAAAGTAGTACTCCCTACTTTAGCAAACTTATTTCAGCAATGACCAGTTAGAGAGCTCACTTCATAGCCGCACTTGGTGCAGTGGTAGTCGGCCTGGTTGAGAGGGTGCAGGGGGTCTTTGCAGAGCACAGCACCGCCGCAGCGCGAGCACCGCAGGGCGCTGAAGAAGGTGCCCAGCTCGGTGGGGTCGCTGCAGCGGCTGCAGACGCAGTCGAAGAACTTGCCGTAGCGCAGGTGCTTGCGCCGCTCCGTGGTACCCGACAGCAGTTGCGTGTAGATCCCTCCAACGAAAATGTCTAAAGTTGTAATTCGGTGTGGTCATCAACTATTTTTGATACTAGTCCACTCCCCTTTATTTGAACCATGAAAAAAGACGAAATGAAAGAAAGGCCGTAAGAAAAAAAAATTAATCTGTGGAGAGTTGATGAGGCCGAGTGCAAACGCCCGTCAAAAATGTTTATTAATGTTCGAGACACACATGACACACGGAACGTACCCATTTCCTAATAATTCACGTAATATTCATTCCTTCTCGAATCTGATGGATTAATACACAGGATATTGTGGAGTGGATGAAACTTGTATTACAGATACGCTCATCACACACTTTCGGCTGGCATTGGACGAACAGACAGACAGACAGACAACCCTCTCATTATAGTATAGATTAAAAATTATTTCCATTATTATGAAGGGATGCACGTTTTGAAAGAATATGTTCTGCAATGTTTGAAACGTTTTTACCAAAGTATTGTGTACCGCTGAAGGGAATTTTTTCAGGTATACATATGCTCATACAAAACTTTTCTGGAATGTGAAGAAAGTCTAGAAGGTTATATACCCAAACCTGACATTATTTCGCCGCATTGACTAAACCAACGCGTTGCTGTGTTTTAAGCTTCCTTGTAAATGCGACCACACATCTCTTGGTATTTACAGTTTACACACTCACATGTCACCTTCCACTCCACCCACACGTCAGTTAGCCATCACATCACCCACACACTCATCTGATATTCATAGTTCCCACACATCACCTGACCCTTACTACTCCCACACGTTAACTTTATGTTCACAGTTCTCGCACGTCACCTGGTCCTCATTACACCCTCACGGTCACCTGTTATCTGCTGCCCCTTGGCAATATTCCTGGAAGCAGCGACCACCATGCTGTGGTCGTCCATGATGGAGTGCTGGGTGTTGTTGGTGCAGTCGTGCGACATCATGGCGCACAGCGGGTACAGGCCTCGCACGCGCGACTCGTCGGGAGCGCCTGCCGTTGTTCAGCACAGCAGGAATGTTTGTTAAGAGTTAGCCTCGTAGTTCTCCGTGTTTCAGTGCATTCAGATTAACGAATGAAGTGCTGAATTAATTGAGAATATTAAGTGAGAGTTGTATTGCAGTCACATGTGTGAATGCACTTGAAAGTGAAACCTTTAAAATGTTCATTATGCTTCGATGGGTGAAAATTTCTCTATGTTGTGTGGATTTTAAGGTTTATGATGGGTTGTGATTCTATTGGCATCGATATGGGTTGTGATTCTATTGGCATCGATATGGGTTGTGATTCTATTGGCATCGATATGGGTTGTGATTCTATTGGCATCGATGGTAAACTTTTGAAAATGATAGCTTTTTATGAGACTTTTCGATGATCCTCGACAATAATGTAGTGACGTGGAGTAAAGTGAACCACATTTCTGCGAAACCACTGGTGAACCACTCTTTATTTTCTTATTGCTCTAAATACAACCTAATGTTAGTGTAAACTCGTCTTCGCAGAGGAAATTCATGTTCATACTCTAGGAATCACAATGAATTACCTCTTTCATGTCCTTAACTCAACGAACAAAGCATGTTTGTGCGCGTACATTGAAAGTATCACCCGCTCTAAGCTCGTCGATCTCACAGCACACAATGTAAATTTAGGCAACCAAGCCACGCCTTCAAGTTGCGTCTGATAATTTTATACGAACCTATACTTGATAAAATAAGGCTTAAATTTTCAACCAATCTACACCCTCGTTGTGGCACTACTGGTAGCTTGAGTCATAAATTGACTTAGCTTCACAACTTGAATTTTGAAGATAACCACGTAGCGAAACCAAGTCAACTGATAAAAACTCATGCTACAAGATACGATGACAGAGTTTTTGAAACTCCGACCTACATCTCGTGGCTGAGACCCTCACCTGGAACAGACTCTCACCTGGAACAGCCCCTCTCCTAGAACAGCCCCTCACCTGGAACAGCCCCTCACCTGGAACAGCCCCTCACCTGGAACAGCCCCTCACCTGGGACGTTGGAGCGGACCTCGTGGCAGTTGACGTCGAGGACGCCGCAGATGGTGTGTATGAGGGCGTCGTCGTAAGGAACCTGCGCTTTTTCCCTTAGGAAGTCGCACACGTTCAACTGGAGTGAAAATACAACAAATGAAAGACACTTAACGAAAGAGCTGGACTTAAGCTTACCCTCAATAACATTGTTTCTTAACGTGCTAACTGATCGCTCTGCCATACTCGCCCGCCTTCCTCCATTCTATATTTATAATTACCCAAGCAAAGATTTTCAATTCTATGAAGGTAATATAGTAATGGAGTACCAGTAATGAAAGAAACTACGTTTACTTTGTGTTCTGCAGGCGTACGACGCTCATCACACCTGACCATTTGTGTTCATCATAATTGCATTCATCACTCCAGAGCATTGGTGTTCATCTCAACATTTGCGTTCATTCCATCAAACCATTTGGACGCCTAGACTCACCTGCTCAATTTCCCAGAAATCCGACTTCTTCCTGATCTCATCATGCGACTCCATGGCCCGGAGGGTGGCCCACTTCGTGGGGTCCAAGTCCCGGAGCATCAAACACCTCAGCGGGAGGATGCACTCGTACACGGGGTTCCTCTCCCCAAATTCCGCCAGGTTCAACTTGAAGTTGACTTTGGAAAACACCTGACATTCGTACGGGTGGTAGCCTTCTGTCTCGCACTCAGGACCACACACCGGCCATGAACATCTGCAAGAAAACGTTTTACGAGCGGCTTTTCTTTTATTCCTTTCGTTCGATGGGTGCAGGAAAATAATGCAACATATATTCGGCAATAATTTGTCGATGCTGTTTGAGTAACAGCTCCTTAAGAAACGGAGTAAGGATTGAATTTTCTCAGGCAGAATAATTGTATCGCTTGAAAATTCAGTCCCTAAGCTCACTATCACTTTTTCATTTCTCGGTTCAGGAGAAAAGAAAAGCGTAAAAACGTATTACATTTTTGTAAAATCAAGTCTCAACTCAGTTCATACAAATCGTCCTGGGGCTACCTCTGTGCATTAAATTTTGCATAATTTAACTGCTTTAGTTAAATTATCCTGATCCCTGTTCCTGAAAACCGCTCTAACAGCCAAACGACGTCTGAAAATAAACATTTTCAACTAAGGAACCTTCAATGACAACAAAATAGGAATCTCTCTCATCATATGACTTAAAGAGAGCGCATCAAAACTTAAAAGTGTCATTCCTGTTTGCGTACGTATTTATGGGATACTTCTAGCCAGCACGCACACATGTACTGTATTTTCAAGAAAGTCAACTGAACAACGAAGCCAATGATCTCTAGTACTTGACACGCCTCACTGTTCAAAGGCCGATCCTTTTTATTTTATATCTGCCTGCATGGTGCTTCCTGTAACAAATAAATCTAAAGTTTTAACATCTATCGAGTACATACATATTTTGCCGGGCAGCTCAAGGCTACCCAGAAAAACTCGAGTATCCATTATGCAACGGCTTGAATCATCATTTTCTCTTCATTGATAACAATCTTCATTGTTATAACCATAACGTGGTACTAACGGCTTTTCGATATCTTAACCTAGCAATGGGAAATGAGAAAAACACGAACTCATTGCGGAGCAAAGTATCTTTATAATCTCTTCGACTCGTTTTCTGTACGATGTTCAACGAAGCATATTTCCCTCCAGTGAAAATATCGCTGCTCGAAGACTAAAATAACGTCAAGATATTCATTGTTAAAAGTGTGATACTGCACCCTCGAGCCCCAGAGGATAAAAAATCATTCCGCAATCATCGAAGATAATCAAACTTGTTTCGCAAAAGTGAAAACGATGGCTCTGCCAGACTGCAATATCAAATGAAAATAACTTCTTCTTTGCGCCTGCGAAGAGAGCGTTGAGCTGGTGCAAGGCTCACTTGGAGCAGGCGTTGGGAGTGCCCTCTAAAGCTTTGTAGCAGCCGAGGCACAGCAGCGCTGAGGTCAGTTTGGGCCCCGTGATGATGGGGTTGTCCGTGTAGATCACCTCGCTCGTCACGATGTTCTCCGTCGCAATGATGCACCTGCACAGGAGCGTGTGGACGGTGAGTGCCAGTTCAATGTAATGATCTATGCCATTTGGAAAATCAACGATATGGTATTTTATGAGTCAACTTAATTGGAGTTAAACTGATTTTCGTTTTCTTATTTTTTCAGATGTGCCTGAGCTTTAGCGTTTTCGTCATCAATTTCCTATGGACACACCATGTCTAACATGTCTAACCTGGCTTACGTTCAAGTAAAAACTTTATTTTGAAAAATACACCTTTATTTCAGAGCACTAATGAATATGTATCATATATTATGAATTTAAAAACGAAGAAAGTGTTATATTCTCTTTTCTTTTTCAGCGATGTACGTATCATTCGTTGGCCAATTTTCAGATGGCAATTCTTTTCTTGTATCATTCATCGTCATTTTCTCATAACTTTCATTTTCTTTCAGTTAATGGTCGAGACGGAAGGCCTCAATTATTATATTTTCGTTGTTTCAATAAAGATCTAATTGAAATTCTGACCTTTCAATGTCATTAGTTGTAAATAATCATGATATTATGACAAGTTAAGTGGGGCATCATAAAGGTAAATGATTAGATGGTTGCAACGTAATTTAATATTATAATGATGACGTCTTTCAATTAGCTAATGGATGACACATTCGGAAATAAGAAGCGGCTCACAATGTACATTGCGTATTGAAGGATTTACCGTTAATTCAATGACAATAACACTAACAGATCTCGATGATTACGTTAATTCTGATCTATTAAGTGACACAATTATTGGAATTCGCATTGTTACATCAAATAAGCAGGTGAAGCCTTTAACGTGAAATAATAGATGAAAACATAGATTATCAACATATTGAGAAGTCTGACAAGAACATCTTATATGAGGTGGAGCCTCGGAGCTGAGTTATACAGTTGAAAAGTAAAGATCGTCATACACTTCCAACGATGCTATCCTACACCTAGACATGAAGCTACCAAGATATGAGCGAGAATATGGATAGACACATTGAGGGATATACTTAGCTCGGTCTAGAGAAGCACTTAGATAGTCTATGCACGACTTTAACGGCCATTGGAACTCTAGGGCAAAGAGCCCTGTCCCACCTATCCGCGTGGACAGGCGGGAGAATCACACGTCTTACTCTCTTAATGGCGCAGGCCTTAATGCCCTTGTGTCCCTCTGCCCAGAAGGGGCTGAGAGACGCTGTCTCGAGATGGAACAGACGCGTTACCGAACTTGAAGTTGTTACGACAAAATATTACAGAAAGTAGCAAGCGGTGGGAGATGATTCGAATGGATTAAGCTTTATAATTAAATAGCAAGTAATTTATGTAGAAAGAACAACATTTTAGGTCCCGCAGGAAGAAGTTTAAATACATGAAGAAATATGGAAGTGTCTTGAAATGATCTCGGGTTCAGGCGTCGTCTACGTAGCAGAGAGTCCGAAGTCCACTGGGGGGGGGGTTCGCAGAGGGTGTGTGTGAGGTTTGCTGGCTGCTTTGCTTGGTGGTTGGCGACGCTTGGCTCGAGGCGTAGTTTTCAGAGTCCAGAGAAGCTGCGTTTATTGTTGAGAACATTTTCTTCAATGTCGGGTCTTTTAGAAGATAGTTGCTTGGCCAGAACAACCTTTTCTTAACGTTTTTTGAACACGGCGAAAGTCTGTCCCAGATGAATCACGAATGAATCACGACAAATCACCAGGTATTGAAATCATGTTTAATTAGGGTTTCACACGAAGTATAAATTTAAAACTAAGTCAGTTCTATAAAACGTTTCGGAGACCAGCTCCATCTTCAGTTAACAGTCTGCAAAGTTAAAAATAAAGAACAAAATCAGTCTTTTTATATAAAATACATGGGCATAATAAGATCAACACGGAAATTTGCAATGGATAAGAACTATTGGTACTATTGAGCTCTGGTTTTTCTTTGGAGATAAGAAGAGATTCTAAAATACATAAGTCTAAATCATTAGATGATGTGCATCGTAGAATAGAAATGTTTTCCCCAGCTATTCGGTCACAATCTCTGACCCAACCTCCTGATTCATATATCCGCCTTCACAGCGAGCAGTGTTGTGACCGAAAATTCCATGTAACTTGAAATTTTCAATAACTCCATATCCTACAATTCCCAGACGTACTGCAATTTATTTAAGGCTCAGGTCGACTGCATATCCTGAGAAGTGGAGAGAAGTATACAATTTCTAAAAATTTTGTTCCAAATTTCACCATTTTTTACAGCATGACTAATTAGCATACACCTACGATTCAAGGATCTCCATAGGCAGACGTTTGACGAATATATAGTTTTCAAAGGTCGTCCTCAACACAGGTTTACAATGGTATATATTTTTCTCAGTGCCAAATGTATTTTCTGCTTCATTTTTCAAAGAGCTGCATTATTAAAATACTTCTTCTCTAATCATATTTGAAGTTATCTTGGAAATAACAGAATTGAGAATGCAAAAAACTCATTCCAAATCTAAGAGTAAGATATTATTGTAGAAGAGGATTTGCATTCAACCATTAGAGTTGAATCCTTCAAAGTTTAGTTTACGTTGTTTTGACCACTGTGATGTCATCAACGCAGACACATTTGTATGTCGAGTTAAGGAAGGTTGTAAAAGTCTCGGTAAGATTTACTGTGAAATTTTACTGGGAGCATGTAGAAAGCAAGAATTTGTGTTGTTAATCTGTAATAAATTTAGCATAATGCGCATAAAGTAATTGTTTAGCAGATACGGAGTCTTACGAAGCAGACAGGCAAATCGACGAGTCCTTAACGGTTGTATGGAGCACCAGTTAATCATCAGGGAATATAACACCGAAGGTGACAAATGTTTTAAAAATGAAACACACTATTCATTTAAACCTCGAATCCAGTATCGTTGCATGCAGTGGGTATTACAATGTTCACTGTAAATTAAAATGTAAACGTATAATTTTTGCATGTTTGCAAACCAGCAGAGCTCGTCAACGAAGGAAACGCAGCGCACGAAAAACAAATGTACAACTTAGGGAATTTCTTTCATTACCTGCCATACGGCTCCCTGTACTCCAGACACCACTTGCTCCCTCCGCTGCTGCCCAGGTCCGTCAGAGCACCCGGGGGAATTTTGGTCTGCCCACATCAGCGATTAGCGTTACGCGCTGATAAATATGGCAGTTACTTGCAACAGCTACAACGAAAACTATAAAAAAATTGTTTGAATGGTGAGGTTCGGGTATTCTTAGGCGTTTACAAAATTTGATCGTGAACGTTTCATATTAATCGTGTATTCGAATTCACTTGATAACACCTGATCTTTCAGGGATGCACTCTTCCATTAAATATGACTGAATTTAAACAACAAAGAATAAAAACACAAACTTCCTTAGTATCACACATTCTGCTGTCAGAAAATTAAAAAATGATACCCGAGCGTATTATTGGACTGAAAGCATTTCAACTTCGTTTCAAAATGCTGATAAAAATCTCCAAAACCTCATGAGTAGCCCTAGTCTCAAGCTAGGGTTCATTATTTGAAATCGAGGCTTCAATTCAGATTTCTACGTTACACTTGCTGGTGAACTCCAACACGATAAAGATTTGATTTCTCAGCGGCATGATGGAAGCTTGTGGTCATGGAAGCTTGATTGACCTCAAATACTAGTCAAAATAAAGAATAACCAAATATAAGCATGAATTTAAGCATTCATTGACTGTGCATGGCTAAATAGGGTAAAAATTAGCAAAAATTTTACAAAATGTTTGTTTACTATTTTCTAAAGGGAAAATAATACTATGATTTATTAATTTACAAAACCCATTAACTGCTCAGAAATGGTAGTAAGAATTAAAGTCCGTGTTAAATTAAATCACAAACAGCATACCTTATCTGGCAGCGTGGTGTCTCTTGCCTCCGTCACTTCAACCATCGTGATTGTTCTCTTGTCCTTAGTTACGAACTGAATTTCATCTTCAAATATACTTGAACGTTTAGAAGCTCACATCACAACATCCTGCAAAACTGATTAACCAGTTGATACTTGAATAATTAAGAATTTAATAAGGGATTTGTCGAGCCATAATGTCTGTCGGTAATAACACCTACGCTCCTAAACTTGTTAGTATCTCTCTAGCATTACATCCAGGTTATATTTTGACTTCTTGCTCACAAAAAATAATTTTACACTCACTCTAAAGACACGTGAAGTTTCAAGAGATATTTAAAGCTTCATTTTCCGTTAACAACTAAGGAAAACTTATGTTGATAGCCATTAATTTCTAAGATAGTATAAGAACACTATGAATAAATAAGTGGGTGAATAACTGCACGCTCCCAAAACTCTGATTATATTCTATAGGTGTGGGTTCAGCAAACTAACAATAGAAAAGTATAAGAAAACATGGTTTCACTGTGTAAGAATTTAC
Source organism: Morinoia aosen (assembly GCA_030386875.1). Taxonomy (NCBI): domain Eukaryota; kingdom Metazoa; phylum Arthropoda; class Malacostraca; order Amphipoda; family Talitridae; genus Morinoia; species Morinoia aosen. The sequence goes on along the minus strand of CM059567.1, from coordinate 28,852,163 downwards.
TTCCGGAATATTATTGTACACTAGAGTGACTCAGTCCATCAAGTAGGATCAATTTTTTTTAGTGCACAGGCATCGTTCCCTTGCCGAAAGTAACAAGTAACCCCGCAGGTAGATGGTTTTCTCAAAATTTCCTTAAACGGTTAATAATTATATAACTTGCATATATTTGGACTCACTTCGGGGTAAAATTGTTATTCAGAAAAATCTTGGTACATCTGATTGTATTACCCATCATCATATACTCAGGCGAACGGGATATTTAAATCACGGATTCGCGTTTCAAATTACAATAAATTTATCTTTAAAAATGGGTGGGTTTTAAAATTTGAGAATAATTTGGATTCTCACCGCAAGTCACAAGATTTTTACCATTTTTACTTCGAATTCTAAGATAGTTTTAGTCGCTGTGTGTATTCACAGCCTAGTTTCAGAAAGTAAATCCTTTATGTGAAATAGTTGATTTAAGGAAAATGTATCATGGATGGCACACTTACGTGCGTCAAATCAGCCTATGACACACAAAAGTATGTCACAATAACTCGATTAGTGTTTAGTATTGATGACACACCTTTTTGTGACGGTTTCAAGACAACTTGATCCACGAAAGTGAATTGGTTTTGTAATAGAAATTTTCTTAGTTATACGCACAAGGTTGGAAATGATAATTCAATTGCGCTGAACAATAAATAAACCTAATTTTATTAATTGAGTATTTAACCGATTTTTCAATGCCTGAGTGATTACCTGTTTTTTATTATCATTTTCTGAGTTGATATGTTAACTTTTGTGACCTGAGATAGGGTGAATCTGGATGCGATAAAAAATTCGATTGGAGTTATCTACGGTGAAGGTTTGCGATTATTTTAATAATGCAAGCTGAACTGTTAGTAAAACAGTAAAGCACTAGCATTTCTGTCAGATAACAGTAAAGAACTAACTTTTCTGTCAGTACTAATACAATGTCATGGTTGAATGAAGAGAGAAATTTTCTATTAGGGTTCCTTGAGCGAAGTTCACTAGCTTCTTTGGAAGTAACTCATGTGAATTATGAATATTTATCAAACAAGTTTTCCAATCAATGATGAATAAAAAACTTCATGTTAAAGATAAGTATATACCACAGTCAGCCTCGAAAACGTTTCGAGGACGGTGTACACCATCTGTTACATTGATCGGATCATCGAGACCATATTAGAAAAATCAGCGTCAACATGGTTTGTAACAAGCCCAATTATCGAAACGTGTGGCGAAAAATATTTTTCCCGAGTGATAATTTTTTGTGACTGGCGCGACACACCCCACACCCATAACGCTGAGCCCCCGAGAGCTCACTGAGGTGTGCGGGTGCCACCACCACCGTGCCCTGCTCTGCGACCCAAACACTGCCGTGCTTGACTCGCTGCCAACCGCCATCTGCCAGAGGTGCTTGTTGGTGACGGGGTTGTTGATAGTGCTGCTGTTGGTGAGGCTCATTGAGGGTGCTGGTGTTGCTGTTGGTGATGAGGCTCCTTGCTGGTGCTGGTGTTGCTGTTGGGGGGCTGGTGCTGGTGTTGCTATTTGGGGTGCTGGTGTTGCTGTTGGTGCTGATGTTGCAGATGGTGGTACTGGTGTTACTCTTGTTGATTCTCATTGCTGGTGCAGGTGTTGCTGTTGATGGTGTTGATGTCGTGCTGGTCTGGTTGTTGGTCGTCCTTACTGGTATTTCTGTTGGTGGTGTTGTTGTTAATGGAGGTATTTCTCGCTGATGCTGGTTTTGCTAAAGGTGGTACATTTTTATAGTGTTGCTGTTGTGCAGCTGCTGCTGTAGGTGGTGTTTTTTGCTGGTGCTGGCGTTGCTGTTGGTGCTGTCCCCTCAGCAGGAGCTGCAGCAGCAGATCTGGGGCTGCAGAGCCGCTGCAGCGGCAGTTACGGATGCGGGGCTCCTACGAGTCGGATGCTGCCGGATCCTACTTACGTGTGCTACATCAGCAGCGTGTGATGTACCTAGCTGATGTTGATACCACCTGATCTTTCAGGGATGCACTCTTCCATTGAATATGGCTAAATTTAAACGACAAAGAATGAAGCCACGAACTTCCTTAGGATCACACATTCTGCGGTCAGAAAATTAAAAAAATGATACCCGCGCGTATTATTGGACTGAAAGCATTTCAACTTCGTTTCAAAATGCTGATAAAAATCTCCAAAACCTCATGAGCAACCCAAGTCTCAAGCTAGGGTTCATTATTTGAAATCGAGGCGTCCACTACGTGCTACGTCCACGTGCTACGATGTTCACTTTCTCCAATGTGCTGTACGAGTAACATAGCAAGCATTCGACAGCGGAAAATAACGGTGAAAACTACTTCTTTATGAAACTTTCTCATAAGAAGGGAAGTCAAAATTTGCCAAAATGCTATTTTCAACTTAGTCGATAATAAATAAAAGTTTTTTCGTGTGTCTGTTTGAACTTTTTGTTTATTTGATTTTATCAGCTATATTTTCAGTGTCGTTTTTTATGTAGAAACTATGTTAGAAATTTTAGAATCAATATTGAAAATTTTTAAATTCTTCCATAGTATGTATCAAGGTGCTAAATGGCTAATTCAACCTCAGCGAACAAATAACGAAGCTTTTTAGTTCAAATAAAATATACTTCGGTAATGGCTTTGCCTGGCTTTGCATACTAGAACTTTAAATTCGCTTTCCATCAAGTTTCAAAAATAATCATTTCTCTGTTTGAACAAGAAGCATTAAATGGCGAAGGCTACTCGTCTCTTCCAACTCAGCGCAGCTTTTCTGCACTCTACACAAGAAAACCTTTACCTGCAACGACATTACTGTCTCCTGAAGAATAAATCAAAGGCAAATAATTAATTTCCATCATGGCAGTTCACTTATTCTAACCTAAAACAAAACTCACCCCATACTACAATTCACGTTCTTTGCGACGATAAATAACTTCAAGCGCGGGAACGCTCGTAAACTCTAATTTGGACGCTGTAGTACACGTCCCATTTACTCGCTATACTCCATATATATGCCGACCAGCAGCAGCAGCATTTTTTCGCCGCTATTGGTGCCTCTTAAACACAACGTCCACATCAAGTGTGTCACGTTCCGCCAGCAAAGCTCGGAGCATACAGAAAGATTCAGCCTAGCCACACAACATCCACCTGCATAGTCATGTTGCATATCAGATCCATCGTATTGTCTATCATGAGGCACCAGGAGCGTTTTTTGAGGAAAAATATTCCCAAGTTATGACATTTTTTAAGAATATTTTACTGTGTAGAGCACCCACGATCTGGCAACCAACAAGGTTATCAGAACCTGAGTGCTCCTCATGGGCGAATTTTATTTGAAAAAAGTACGGCATTATGTCGAGAAAAAAGAGCTAATCTGACAACTCTGCGCAGCGCAGTTCGGTTCATGGGCTTGTTCGAGCTGTTGGCGAGGCTATGAAGTCGGAATATTCTCTAAATTTATCTCCCGGACGTGCAAAATCGGATGAATTTATTACCCACGAGCGCACGAGGGCGCGATGCTAAATGAATTCAAGGCCGAGAGCATCAGAGCGCCAGGTGCGCCATTGCAGCGCACGAGTTTCTTTTTACCTGAAAACTACGTAAATTTGACGCTGGTAATTCACTGAGTCATCCAACAATAAAAGAATATTTTTGTGGAAAAAATATATTTTAAATGTTTTTTGTGTGATTCAGCTCATAGTGTCTCACAACAATCAGACTTCAACTAAAATAGACATGCTAAATGAATTATATGGTAAAACGTAATACTTGGATGGCGTATGAAATGAAATGTTACTTCCACATATTATTTCTCTAAAATTGTTCTAGTCTGTATTTATTTTGCTAAAAGGCTAATCATTTCAGAACCAACATTCTGGAAGAACTTACCCAAGTACAGTTTTAAGCTCTTTTGAAGTATTGCAGATGTTTTTCGTTAGTGAAAAATCCCGTTACAAAAACTCGTTTGAAAGATTACAAAATAATCAAGTTGCGTAAACAGTGGTCCAATACTCAAAAGTCTATGGCAAGACATCACCAATTCTCCATGGGATTATGGTAAGCCACACACACACACACACAACCATGGACCAAATTATGCGGTAGGGGCAGGGAAAGTTCAAAATGTGTTGGAAACTCAAACTCTACCGAGCTACAATCAATAATAAAATTGCATTCTTCTGTTTCATTAACTTCGAGTTGATTACCACTACTAATTCAGTTGTTTTTCCCTGATTTATAAAATATTTGTTCTAAATTAAAGCGTTGGTATAGATTTTTGTGAGAATATTCAATGTAAATGCAAGTGGTATAACACATAAAATTTTATGTGGTTATTTAGCCTCATATCTCATCGGCTGCTGATCAAATGAAAACGCCCTAAATAGCTCAATGTTCACAGCGCACGTCACATCGATATGTCATAGCTTATACCAAAGGTTTTAAATAACACAAGACAATTAAAGAATTCATCATGCAAAACAAGCATCCATGAATCCGTGCAATTCGAATTATCAATTAAAATATAAGAAATAAAAACGTTTAGTGTTCATTGAGGCAACCAATCAGTGTTTAAATATGAGGACACGCCTCCAGAAATGTTATGACCTCTGCGCCTGTCATCACAACGTGAAGCTGAAGCTCTGTGCGAAGTCTGGACACTTTCCGATGATGAAGTTAAACTCCTGCCTGGACAGGCCGCTCCCACCCTCTATGCCGTTTTCCTCCATCAACTGCAAATAAGAAAAAGTACAAATAATAAATTTAAGAATCGGCATTTTCAGGGGAATAGTATTATTATTGTTTTGAATGAATCTAAAATCGAGGATTTTTTCCCAGGAATTTTGCAATTGGTATTTTTTTAATTTCTAAACTGAAACAGAATTTATCCCATTACATAAGCCCAGACACATAAAACGAAAAAATAAATGACTGACTCATTGATGCGTGATTATTTTTCCTTAAAAGTAAAAATCAAAAAAATTTCATGCGAAGTTCCGATTTTTTTATATTCAAATTCGTAATAAAAGACGATATTTTGCAAAATTCATCATCATTACTAAAGCATTGGTCACATTATTTACCGTACTCGATATGAGAGCTAATTATGCATTATGTAATCTTGGCGACCTCTGTTATACCAGCGACATCTCCCGACTAGGTGCGCAATTTCTTACCCTGCGGAGTATTGAACTCTGCTACAGTCTGCAGATGAAATTTCCATCAGACGCAGTCGGTCCTCGAGTTATACATTATCTCATGGGAACCACACCTTATCGAATAGAAATTTGCGCCAGTTATTCTCTGTTATATGTTACTTGAAAGATACATCCTACTAGTAGAATAACTGGACGTGGTTTTCAACCTTATCAGGTGAGGTTCCCATAAGATGTCCAACTCATGGATCTCCTGTTGGTCTGTCATGAGCGTCGTACTGAGGGGCACATGAACAAGCTTCTTCTGAAGCTCTCAACATTCCGAGTTTAAATATATTGTAACGACGTCGAAGAGACGCAATACTTAGTTCCTATCGATTCAATGAAAAAGGTCGAATTCCTCGAATTTATTCTAGAAAAAGCAAGCATAATGGGAAGTTATAGCGTTACAGGAAACAAACTATCAACCTGACTAGATGCTTGTATTACCTTCAATGGCAGTGGTCATGAGGGCAATATATCAGGGCGAAATGAATCCGCATTACGCATATGAGTGTATTTTCGGGTCATTCCCAATATTAAGATAGTAAACCTAAACACATTGCCGTGCGAACACGAGTATGGAGAATGCTCCAATGTCTCTAAATGAACATTGTTTCCTGATGCATTATTATAGTGGAAAACTAACGAGATCATTTTGCAGAACACATGTTTTATGAGATTGAACTCAGTCCATAAAATAAAATCTCACGATAATGCCACACAAGTCCTTAAATTCTCTCAAGCTGAAGCGACTCGACTTGAGGAGAAGATCTACTCATTTTAGTACATAAACGGTCAGCCTTCGGAAATAAGAGTTTGTATCTGGAAGCCATGGCAGCTTGTTGTGCTTGAGATCTGGTGTTATGTTGAGCTAACTGAACATAAGTAGAATGGACCACTGAGTGAAGACAAGGGAGTAACGCTCCGCAGATTTCACAACTTCGTGAAGACAATTTTAAACATTAACGCATTGACTGCAATGCGCCACCAGTGGCCACGGAGGGGATTTTCATAATGCTGCTGACCGACCAGTAGTCACAAACTCAATTTTCGTAAGTCCCTAATCAAAGTTAAAGAAGGCACTATACATCTAATTTTTTCTATTTTTAAAATCGCTGGTTCCAATTGACTTTAAATAAGAGTTAAACATCTCCCAAAATGTAATGAATGAAAATCTGTTTTTTTTTTTAAATCGTTCCAACTTATCCATTTATCGGTCCTGCTAATCTATATTTCGCTTATCTTTTTACTGGTCTGTGCATCATTTCGGCTCATCTACGCATTGTACGCTTGACGTGCACCGTAACCGTCCCAGTGCAAATACAGGCGATTGAAAATTATAACCACTGTCAACAATTACTCCCAAGGATGTTTCAAGAATTGCAAATTTCCGTTATGACAATGCTTGAAAGCCCAAAATACCTCTTTCAAGAATAGCGAACTTTTAATCATCGTAATAATCAAGGGATTAATGTCATTTTAGATGATATTAATCCGAACTATTTTACATACAATTATTTAATGACAATATTTTGTGCAGTTTTCGCATTTATTTTTACATTTCATAAAACCCCAATGAACACCAAACCACCATCTACTCAAGACAACCTTATCAATGAGCTCCTGGCGGTCGTCGGGCGTGAGGAGGAAGTTCTTCTCCTTGGCTGAGCGCTCTGGGTCATCCTCACAGCCGGCCAACTTGCGGATGAGGATGTCGAGGTCGCTCCTGTTCAACTTCATGTCGCCGTCAACGTCTGTTAAAAATTTCTGTTTTTTATCATGTGCATGAACAGTTTGCAATTCATCAGACAATAACAAAGCGTTAAGGACGATCGGTGCTGGGAAACGTGAGTTTTTTGGTCCAAATCCTGCGAGGGTATGTGATCAGCATAGTCCGGCCAGTTAAAAGGAATGTAATGAACATGGCTAAATTAGTACCTGGAAATGTCGGAGCAATTTGATCAACATGATTGAACTTTGTACTCTTCCAATATTAGCTCGCAAAGTATTTCGAAAATGAGGTAACCCGCACCGAAAGTTTAAAGGGGCTACTGATCCTCCCATCGTTCGGCAGCACAACACTTCAGAGATGCAACAATAAAACCACTACACTGAATCATAGAAAGCACTACACTGCAACAATTCAGACAAGACAATTAATTTGTCGGAGACCCTGAGTACTACTATCCCTAGAGCTCGCTACGCTCCTGCTGGGGCCTCACCGTACAGCCTGAAGGCGAAGTGAGCCTTGATGTCCTGGGGAGTTTTGGGGCTCATGACGTGCAGCAGGTCCAGGAACTGGTCGAAGCTGAAGTACGCGTCGCCGTCAGGACTGGCGGACCTGCTCGAGCTGTCGTACGCAAAGCAGCGCAGGATGTCGTCTTGGAAGGGATTGTGCTGTGCGAACAAAATTGGACGCATTTATTAGGAATTTACAGCTTCAGGAGAGCACATGTTGAGAGAATTGAACGCAGTCTTTAGGAATTAACTGCTTCTGCATAGCACATCTAGAGAGAATTGAACCAGTCATTAAGAATGAGCAGTTTCAACAGAGTACAGGTGATGAGAATGGAGCGCAGTCTTTCGCAATACACATCTTCAGGCGAACACTTGAAAAGAACTAGGAGCAGACATCCCACTATTTAAAATGAACAGTTTCAGGAGAGCGTCCAACAACGTCCAACATGGAGTGAACTTGTACTCATGTGCCTCTGCTTACCTTGAATGTTCTTATTCGCAAGACACGTGTCAAAAGTTGATACATTATATCAAAGTTTATACGAAGTTATATACTCTGAAAAAGACGTTAGCTACCCAGTCTAACTTTTTCGCCAGAGCATGCATGTTTTTCGCCGCCCAAGCGATTTAATTACTTGAGCAGCGAAAAACATGCATGCAGGCGGTGAAAAATTTAGACTGGGTAAGGTCGAAAAATGGTTTACAATCATATATACGTTATGATTTTATGCGGACGAAGTTTTAATCAACTTCCAGTAAATTAATCACATGTCACATTTTTGTCAGACTTTATATTTCAACCTCATTACTTTATTAGTATTTTCAATCTTTAAAATTCGACAGTTCCATGTATTGTTTCTCTCCCTAAGATATGCACGTTCCACAATTTTTTCAGTGTAAAACTCAGTGACTTCTTCCTTTCTCATCAATTTCTAACCACTTTTTAAGAAATTTTTAGCTGGTATGTACTTGCCATACTTTTCATACGTCGATTAACAAGTGCACTATGCTCTCAGTACGTGGGGTCAACTCACCGAGCACTTAACGAGCAGTAACTGAAATCGCTTCTTGCGGTCATCGTGTTGTACCAATTCCTCTCCACACTCTAGCCTCAGACATGAATTTAATATCAATTAAATTTTAGGCATGGACTAACCTCCGATTTTAAGCAGGTGTTGCCGCAATATTTTAAGGTTATATTTTACATTCCCAGCATATTCCGGAGCAGAAATTTACTCTTAGTGATATAGAGAGTGCGTACTTCTTGATGGCGTGGACGTGGAAACACGTGTTTCTAACAAGATCTGTTGTTTTTTATTCAAGTTTTTCTAAAACATCACCGGTGTATTTCGCTACTTAAATATTGTAGGTATTAGTTTTGGTTTGAAAACCGTTCCTATTCAGTGCTCATGAGGGAAATGAAAATTCGTAATTTATTTTCAGTTTCCTGCAGTCAAATGTCGCGCTGTACCGCGACATTTTTCAATGTTCACTGAATAAATATAAATTTAAATTGAAGAAAATTGAGAAAACATGAAAAATCTTCACCAGATTAAAAATATTTCAAATTTCAACTCCTTAAAAATCCCTTAATAATAAGTGAACACTGGTATGCATTTGGTTTATTGGATCAACCCTGGCTCTCTTGCACAACACTGCATACTCGATCCTCGACCCTTGTGAAAAAACTAGGTTAGCATTGATGATATTTCATTATTGACTTTCAAGAGTCACTTCGCTAGAAAATTCTAGTTCTAAATGTCTTTTCTTATTGCCTTCATGCTTGCGTTGCTTTTAAAACTGTAATTTCGAGACAGTAAATAAATGACACAAATCTTATGATCCCATCCAATAAGCCTTTTTCACGTATTAAGTCCTGACTTTCATAGTCTTCAATAGAACAGCATTGATTAATTATTTTTAGCAATTTCAGTGTGCAGCCGTTTATTTGCTCGTTGGTCTCTCGGTCATGTAACTCTGTAAAAAACGGTCATGTAACTCTCATAACACCAATTCAACAGTAAATACGAAATGATGTACTTTATTTATGAAATATTATGAGTTTTCATCTCTTTACATCACCAGTAACGATATCCACCACAACGTCAGCTTACTTTGACCTCACTGAGCTTCTTGAGTACGTGGGAAGGGTAGAGACGGGCCGTCGGGTCGTCGTGCAGCTCGAGCGGCGTCTCGTCGGCCACCAGCTTCTTCCACACGCACCAGGCGCTGCCGAGTTCCAGGGTTGGATCAGTTTATGTCATTGTTACTCTGCAGCTGACCACGTAAGTTCTCCCAAGTGGACTTGACTGAACTTACTCCTCTCAAGTTGCTGAACCGAAGATAAACCAACTTCGATGTACAACCGATACACTAAGTTCTCACAAGGAAATTTGACTCCTGAAAATGCTTCTTCTCTCAAGTTATCAAATCTGCTCGTATTTTGAAGAACAAACACTGCCTGCTGCATCCAGGCCATGGCGTATTTTACTTGAAAACGTAAAGTTAAGAATCCGGTGCTGGTATGGCATTGTGGGGAAATACTTCACTCGGGGAGATTTGGGAAATACTTTATTTGAGGAAAGACTTCAAATTTTTGGAAATACTTTATTTCAGGAGATAATTCACCTTTGTTGGGAAATACTTTACTCGGGGAAATTTGGGAAATATTTTATTTGAGGAAAGACTTCACTTCAAAATACTTTACTTGGGGAAATATAATATCTTGTTGAGCTAGGGACAGTGGACAGGATGTTGTAACCGCAGAACTCTACAAGAACGGCGTTGTTCTCAGGTTTCGACATGAGTCTGGCTATAAATATGTCGAGCTCAAGTGGGTAGCGTTTCGACGAGAGGGCCAGCACAGGCGAGGGGGCAACTACGAAACGCACGCAGTCACACACACGCACATCGATACACGCACACCCACGCATACACACAGACGTAGGCTTTGGATCAGAAGGCAGAAGTGTTGGCTGAGCTGGGGGAGCGCGAGGGCAGATTTGAAAGAAGAAGGAGTAAGGCTAAGCAGAGAGCGGCACCTGCTACACCAATGGTGTGCCCTCTAAGGAATCACGTGTTTGGGGTGTCGAGCGCGAACCAATCAGAGATAGAAACTTCACAACCGGCAAGCGTCCAACGAATTAGAATTGAGTGACTCTCGCTGTAGCTGGGAGGTTCGAGAAGAGTCTGAAAGGAAACAAGCGAGGGAGATATAAGCAGCGGAGAGGAGAAGTCGTGAGGTCTTTTTGTTTCGAAGTCACGAGAGAAGTACACGTGATCTAAGGGCTGGCGAACGTGGCGTGTCGGCCCGTCGCCGACATGCATTTCACACAAACAGCAAATTTACATCAGATTGAAGTTAACGTCGAAGTGTCAAGAACAAATAATCTCCTTGAAGCATTTTAGCACCGCGGCGATGTTCGGTGATGACCGCTCCACAACGATTCCACGGAGGGATATTCAAGAAATGTTTCGACTTCAACACCAAGATCGTAATAACTCCCACATGCAAGCAATAACTGCTCAATGACGAAGTTTGCAACGATGCTACGCAGCAACGAGATCTTCAGAGTTCAATCTTCTTTGGCCCTCAAACGAGAGGTGCTCGATTTGGAGTGCTGGACGAGAGCAACACCACTGAGGCGGCAGGCGGTACTCAATTTAGAGCGCTGGGCGGGAGTAACAACACTGAGGCAGCAGACCGATGAAGATGGTCGGCATCGGATCAACTCTACGCGTATTCTTCAGGCAGTATTGGAAACATATTAGGTCATCGAAATCTACATGCTGCAAGAAAGTGTAGCACGAAATAATTGGTTTATAGGACTCTGAAAATTATCCATGCAGTGAATTGCCAGTCAAGTAATAGGCGAAAGCAGTGTGTTCAAATTCAGCGCGCTAAATTTCGTAAATGGCCCCTTTTCTGTATTAGGTGTCGAGTTATTGTTGGGCGTGCTAATTATGGGATTAAATTGTGTTTGCTATGATGTTGTGCACTTAGCAGGAGGATGTGTTTCGGTCACAAAGCAAGAGTTCAGATGGTACGTGATGCGAAGTGTTTACTAATTTTTGAACACCTTGTGGTAAGCAAAGTTCTTTGGTTTTTATATTGCATTATTTCCAAATGTTTCGTGTTCATGCTAGCCCATTCATCGACTATGTTTCCTGATTTTGCACAGTGCGGAAAGTTATTTTTGTCGTAATCCTGAAATTGTTGGGCTAGCGTTCATTGTGATAAGGAGAGCAAACTTCTCGTTTTTTTGTGTGTCTCATTATGTTGCTCATGTTAACCCGCTCATTTTATGCTCATGTTGCTTTAACATTTCCCTGTGCTTTAATCATTGCATTGAAATATTTTGTGTGCTCGAATTTTAATCCACGTTATCGTAAAAATAAACCAATTTTAATCTTGAATCTATCATTGTCCATACTTTTATGTAGTATTCACGCGAACACAAAGGTGTACATTATATTTACTTGTGGGGGTTGAGACTCCTCCTACGTTACGTGCTAGACCAGCATTGTATCGTGACAGCATAAATGAACGTACGCTTTGTGAGCCTGATACCTACATATTGGCATGGAATTTTGTTAAAATATTTACAGTGCTTTAAAATTTTGTTTACGTCACATACCCTTCGAGAAAATCATTAACCATTAAATTCATTATAACAAGTGCTCGCCATCAAACAGCAATTTCTTCATGTGCCATTTCTTTGTGTTACTTTAAATGCTGCACAATTTTAAACTTTAAATTTACAGCCTAGAAGGAAAGGCGGCCGTTAGAAACTTGAGAGCCTGCTGTAGGGTAATAAAAAATGAAAGCTTGTGGCTGCGACCAAACCATTCTCTGGAATGTCTAACTCAAAGAGTGCTTGCTAAGTCAAGTGAATTTGAAGGATGCATTGCCATCAAAAGTTTTTAATGCGATGAAGATTCAGTCAGCAGCGTTATATTGTTGGTTAAACTTTGTCATAACATTGATTGCATCAGTTAAAATATTTCTTCTTGTTGAATTTGCACTTCAAGATATGTGGTAGAGTTTGATATTGCTGAAGTGGGTTGTATTTTCTTGGACTTGCAAGAACCATCACAACCTTGTCAAATACTGAAGTGAGTTATCATAATTAAATTTACATTCTTCAGCTGAAATTGCAGTACGAAGAACACGAGTAATCATTCATTATCTAAATTTTTTTTGTGTGTAACGCTCTCTTAAACATTAAATTCGTTCGAACAGGTGCTCCATATTGAATGTATGTGTCTTTATGTGCCATTTTCCGGGACAGTTTGAAGTACAATTCTATTTCCAAAGTAAAATTCGGGCCTAAATGCTTAGATCGCCGGTGCGGCTGTTCGGGCCGGCTCTCAGAGTCATAAAAATGAGGTCCTCATGGCTGCAAATAGACGTTTCTGAGCAGCTTATTAATCTTGTTGAATTTTCTCCCTAAATTTGAGTAAAAATTTTGAGCTGGAACACATTCAAATTTTAAACATGTTAAGCCCACACAAATTGTCATGTTCTGAGGTGCTACATTCGCAATTGATTTTCTCTGGTTCTTTTATGCTGCAGTTAAAAAATAACAGTTGAATACCCTTGCGATGAGAATTTGGTCAGTATGCATTGAGCGCTGGAAATCCGATGCAGTTTGCTAAGCCTGGTACTCGTGCTGAGCTGTGTCTGGAATATATAGTTGACAAAGTTTTCAGTGTGATGTTTTTGTATTGAACGTTTCTAGGATTTATCACCTTTTAATAGTCATTGATTATATGTTTAGAACGATGGCCCCGGATGTATGCCTTTAATTTTAGTTGGAACCGCCTTACATCACTTGAAAATTCAAATCAAATTTTTGCGTTTTTTGGTGTTCAAAAATATTGAATGACTGAGCAAGTTTAATTTTATTATGACACCTCGATTAAATTTAATTTGAGAGTTTTCTTGCAGTTTAGTTTGAATGTAATTTTGCTCTAACAAGCTCAGGAACACAAATCATTTTTGAAGTGAGAGCATTTCAAGTATAATGGTCGAGATCTTCAGCCAAATAATCATTTAAACGTTTTGGCAACGAATTTTGCTCCTGGCTGTCAAATGCAGAGTAAATTAAATTTTTCATGCCGGTGTCGAATTGAAATTGACGAAGTGACGTTGCCTAGAACAATAAGTTTTAAGTTAGTGTACTCTTACCTCGTTGAGAATGTGTTGCATCATCTACAATGCCACTCAGCCAATTCTTGGATAAACTTGTTTACTTAGAGATAAAATAACGCCTACACACGTGACCAGTAAAGTGAACTCCATTTGCTAAATTTCAGTATTTATGACAATTTCATGCAAAACTCCAGTGTTCAAGAGTGAGAATTGAACAGTGCTTCTTTTGAGCTGTTGCGGAATTCCATTGATGCAAACTGATTTGTTTTGTTATTCTTCTCAAATTCCGTGGACATAAAATCTTTATAGCGTCATACCACTATTCATATAGAGTCCTTAGAAAATATAATTTTTTTTTGCAAATGTCGAGTGTTTGGCGGATAAATTTAGTGTGCTTCAATCTCAGCTTCTATAGGTGTGATGAAACTTTATTAATAATCAAGTATACGTAGTATTAGAAAGAACAAACACGTGGATTAAAATACAATTTTGTCTGATCAGTTACATGTCGCCGATGAATGAATTTTCATTTTTTAAGTGTGCGTTAATTGGAAGATTGTGTATTTTTCTTCAAATCGTTCGTCTCTAAGGGAATGTTCAAGTTATACTCATGTGTGAAGTGCAAATTATGTCTTACTGACACTGGATTCTACTACAGCGAAAGAGATAGAGTTGTGTAGATTTCGAAGAAATGCTGCGCAATTTCTCGAGTGGTATTCAACATCGTATTATATCGCAGAGTAGGAGTATTGCCTCGTGTGAGAGATGAATATTTCCTGCGTACGCCTGGGATTATTGTCTCCCTAAACAAAAAGGTTTACTTGTCGTGTAAAGGTAATTTGCCTGGTGTTTAAATATAAATTTATATCGGTGGAACGGAATATCCCCAAGAATTCTTCAGAATAATTTTTTGATTTTTAAATGCATTCTTCGTGTTTGTCTACGCATTCTCTCTCGTTCGTGCGCGGATTTTGGACAGGTTCGTTGGAGTCGGTTTTGCCTGATCAACAAAAGTAGCTCTGGCGTGCCTTCTAATGTTTGAGCGTAAGATGGGAGGAGCGGAAACATTCGACAATGCTTTGAATTTAATATGTTTGAGTTGTAACTTTAATCAAATTGTGTGAACCGTTTCGTCAATAGTTGAAATTCTAGCTTTAATTGTTGGCGAGAGTGTGTTTGCATACTTAGGATGTATTTATCAACTTCATCAGGATATGTATATTTTCTACTGCGAAAATGCTCAATATTTCTAGATGGAGTGTAATGGCTGCAAACGAATTGATGTATGGCGTTAAAAATTGAAAATGCATAGCGACTGGATTGTACAAGTGTGATCTTCATCGAGGATGTATGTAAGCGAGATAGACCGCGCAGCAGAGAGCCTCTGCCGGAATTTTATTGCTTTGTGGAAAGCACGCGCAATTAAGAAATTTTGTCGGTACGTTCAAGCTGTTGTGGTTATGACTCTAGTGTGGCATTATGGACGCAAGAATGTAGGATGTTGTGAGGAAAATAAATAAATGTATATTAAATGTTATCGGAAGCATTGAATTAAATGCGTTGAAATTGAAGGACAACGAAGAAAATAACATCATTGAATAACAATTGTGCAATGTCTCAAAGGCTGAGAATCAGGTAGAATTTTATGTCACATCTATTTTTTTACGTTTTTGTGTGTCAGTGTTAACGCAAAGTCAGATCGTTAGAAGAGCCTTGTCGGCATAGTACGACGTGAAGTCTGACGGGTTGTTAACACTACATTTTGTCTATTTCTGCATTTTTTTGTGTGTCGGTGTTTTCAGAATGTCAGATCGTTAGAAAAGCCTTCGCGGCAGAGTATGACGTAAATTCGACGCCTTGACAATACCCAATGTATATGTGCATTTTTATTATATGCGGCGTATTAGGGATTTTGGCCTACCTGGCAATTCTCCTGCTAGTTCGTACGTCATGAGCAAGAATGTTTTATTTTATTCGAAACATTTAGGTAATTCAACTGATTAGTGACACCGTCGAACGAATTTCGGCTTTTGTCTAGAGTTGGTTGAGGATACCGGAAATTAAATATTTTATGTATGTATGTAGGAATTCTTCTCGTAGCGCACGTCCGCCTCACTCAAGGCAGATTTTGAAAGAAACCGAGGAACCATTCTTACGTTGATCGACCATGTAATGCGCTGTCTCTCGATTACAAAGTAACCATGTTAGGCAATTAAACGCGTATTTACGGAAGTTAATCTTAGCAATATTTATGCGAACCTCAGGGGTTAATTTTTACTAGTCGACGAGTAAATAGGGAACCTAACCTGATGGTCTTCGTAAACAAATATGCTTCACCTTGTTCAATTATTATGAAACGGCTGACGAGCCCGACGATGGAAACCTACTGAATTTTCCGCGAAAATACGCGACGCAAAAGGATGGATGTACTACAAATTTTCCACGAGATATACGCGACGCAGGATGGATTCAGTTGAAATAACTTATGTATTTTGAAAAGAAAAATCTATTCTCAGCAGGGCCCACTTTGAAGACTATGTGCACGTAAACTGAACTGAAAATGAACTGAAGAAATATTTGAGGTTTGAAAATCACCTCCATCTTTGATATTTTGTCATGTGGATTGCAAACGAGGATGCGGAAATGATGTCCCTGTGTAACACATCCGTCTACTGAACAACTTCTTATTTGAATGACCAGCAATTTCGTTGGGTTGCCGCAGGCAAGCCGGAAAATAATATGTCTTGTATGTGTTCAATATCTTATTGTGCGTCTATGTTTGTTCGAGAAGTGTGTTGTCTTTGCTGTGTTTTCTTTTACGTTTTATAATAATGTGTGCGAGAAATGAGCTTTTCAATTTAGTGTGTCAGGTATCTAGAAAATTTTTCCTGTTACGAAAATGCATCACCGTGAACGCCTCGCAGTATGGAGATGGCCAGGAGAGAAGCAACGGGGTTTCTATATTGAATGATGGGGAACATTTTTCTATTTTGTCATGTAAAGGGTTAACTTGGGGAATACATATATATATAATTAACGGTGGAAAATTTGCGTCAAATTTACAATTTGCCTCAAATTTTCTCTCGTTGGGGCCGGGTATTGTGGGGAAATACTTCACTCGGGGAGATTTGGGAAATACTTTATTTGAGGAAAGACTTCAAATTTTTGGAAATACTTTATTTCAGGAGATAATTCACCTTTGTTGGGAAATACTTTACTCGGGGAAATTTGGGAAATATTTTATTTGAGGAAAGACTTCACTTCAAAATACTTTACTTGGGGAAATATAATATCTTGTTGAGCTAGGGACAGTGGACAGGATGTTGTAACCGCAGAACTCTACAAGAACGGCGTTGTTCTCAGGTTTCGACATGAGTCTGGCTATAAATATGTCGAGCTCAAGTGGGTAGCGTTTCGACGAGAGGGCCAGCACAGGCGAGGGGGCAACTACGAAACGCACGCAGTCACACACACGCACATCGATACACGCACACCCACGCATACACACAGACGTAGGCTTTGGATCAGAAGGCAGAAGTGTTGGCTGAGCTGGGGGAGCGCGAGGGCAGATTCGAAAGAAGAAGGAGTAAGGCTAAGCAGAGAGCGGCACCTGCTACACCAATGGTGTGCCCTCTAAGGAATCACGTGTTTGGGGTGTCGAGCGCGAACCAATCAGAGATAGAAACTTCACAACCGGCAAGCGTCCAACGAATTAGAATTGAGTGACTCTCGCTGTAGCTGGGAGGTTCGAGAAGAGTCTGGAAGGAAACAAGCGAGGGAGATATAAGCAGCGGAGAGGAGAAGTCGTGAGGTCTTTTTGTTTCGAAGTCACGAGAGAAGTACACGTGATCTAAGGGCTGGCGAACGTGGCGTGTCGGCCCGTCGCCGACATGCATTTCACACAAACAGCAAATTTACATCAGATTGAAGTTAACGTCGAAGTGTCAAGAACAAATAATCTCCTTGAAGCATTTTAGCACCGCGGCGATGTTCGGTGATGACCGCTCCACAACGATTCCACGGAGGGATATTCAAGAAATGTTTCGACTTCAACACCAAGATCGTAATAACTCCCACATGCAAGCAATAACTGCTCAATGACGAAGTTTGCAACGATGCTACGCAGCAACGAGATCTTCAGAGTTCAATCTTCTTTGGCCCTCAAACGAGAGGTGCTCGATTTGGAGCGCTGGACGAGAGCAACACCACTGAGGCGGCAGGCGGTACTCAATTTAGAGCGCTGGGCGGGAGTAACAACACTGAGGCAGCAGACCGATGAAGATGGTCGGCATCGGATCAACTCTACGCGTATTCTTCAGGCAGTATTGGAAACATATTAGGTCATCGAAATCTACATGCTGCAAGAAAGTGTAGCACGAAATAATTGGTTTATAGGACTCTGAAAATTATCCATGCAGTGAATTGCCAGTCAAGTAATAGGCGAAAGCAGTGTGTTCAAATTCAGCGCGCTAAATTTCGTAAATGGCCCCTTTTCTGTATTAGGTGTCGAGTTATTGTTGGGCGTGCTAATTATGGGATTAAATTGTGTTTGCTATGATGTTGTGCACTTAGCAGGAGGATGTGTTTCGGTCACAAAGCAAGAGTTCAGATGGTACGTGATGCGAAGTGTTTACTAATTTTTGAACACCTTGTGGTAAGCAAAGTTCTTTGGTTTTTATATTGCATTATTTCCAAATGTTTCGTGTTCATGCTAGCCCATTCATCGACTATGTTTCCTGATTTTGCACAGTGCGGAAAGTTATTTTTGTCGTAATCCTGAAATTGTTGGGCTAGCGTTCATTGTGATAAGGAGAGCAAACTTCTCGTTTTTTTGTGTGTCTCATTATGTTGCTCATGTTAACCCGCTCATTTTATGCTCATGTTGCTTTAACATTTCCCTGTGCTTTAATCATTGCATTGAAATATTTTGTGGGCTCGAATTTTAATCCACGTTATCGTAAAAATAAACCAATTTTAATCTTGAATCTATCATTGTCCATGCTTTTATGTAGTATTCACGCGAACACAAAGGTGTACATTATATTTACTTGTGGGGGTTGAGACTCCTCCTACGTTACGTGCTAGACCAGCATTGTATCGTGACAGCATGAATTTCACGCAATAATAGCTAACACTTTTCATTGAAGCATTAGCAGTAAATCAAAATAATAATGAGTGATAAATCGTAAAATACGCTCTTTTCTCGCTTTCAAATTTTATAAGTAGTCGTTACATACTTAGAGAAAAATACTAAAGCGAGCATTAGTGTCAATGAAATTAAACTATGTTTGCATTGCACAAGCGTTCACTTCAAACGAGTGCACCAAACAACACCACTCAGTCTCCGTGGCTGTAGAGTTCATTTCATGGAGCACAATATCTCATCGACATGCGACACTTTTCACTCTGCTCCCATCGTTATTCAGACACAGCGAAACCACTCGAGCTACATATTCGCTCTCTGGTTTAGAACGGTTTGGATAAATTGAGTACATGGGCATTGTATCTAGTTTTGCTTACTTGGTTTTTTAACCTGCCAGGACCACCGTGAATTAAGCATCAGCTCCGCAATAAAAATACTCGTTAAAAATTGTCTTTGGTTGAGCGCTTCTCAAGTTCCAGCCGTTGTGTTATCATTTCTGTCCTTATTACTTCGCACAAAGTGATATCTCTGTTTCAGAAATCTTCGCAAAGTAGAGTCACGAAAAAATAGAATTCTTTTTTCATAACCGTATTTCTCACATATTAAGCAACTGTACAAGGTGTCGCAAAAAAGTAAACTTAATTTGAAATTAATAAATTTCATTTTTTTCTACAATACATGTATTTCAGTTAAAAGCTTTTTCCTTCATATCAATGCTACAATTTAGCGTAACTTCATTTATTCAAAAAAAATATATTAATTTTAAATTGTGTTTAATTTTTTGCAACATCCTGCATAATTGATCGATGTTTCGACAAACTCTCCTCCTCTAAAACAAAAAGACACGAGGATGCACGTGTAATGCACAATCGCACCAACATTTATGATCCCGAAAAACAAGTTTTTTACTGAAATATTTCCTTGACTTTCTGAATCATTATTATTATTCCATCCTTGACTCACTGAATGATTTCCTTGCGGGTGAGGAACGTCAACGCCTCGTATTCTTCCAAGGCGTCTTCACTGAGACCGGAGTGGTGGTTGCCCATAATTCTTGAAGGCCTTTATTTTGATCTCAAAAAATCAGTCACGAGTTCTCCTCAGTCAAGTGGAGCAGGCGACCCTGACAAACAGAGCGTCATTAGTCACACTCTGCAGTGACGCATCGTACTGCACGACACAACTAATGATCCCATCACATTCTCTCCCACGCGCCCTAACTTCAGAGAATGCAGCTCTTGATATCCCTTGTCAACTCCCTCAACACGCATTCTCACAAGCAGAGCACGCTTTCCACCTCCTAACATGTTGTCTTCTTTTAAAAATGGAAAGAGTCCGAAATTAAGATCTCGCAATGTAAAATTTTCTGCTTGAACAGCATGCTGTTGTCGTTAGATTTGTCATAAAAAAATGGACTGAAATGTCTAGGGTGGTCTTTTTTAACCCTACTTTAGTCAGTTAAGGTGCTCTATCGTAAGCTTATTGTATTGCTTTACATTTATGTCAATCTATCAGAAGTCCTTCAAACCATTCAACTGGAGTTGTTGATATTTCTTGGGCGAGCAATTGACCATATTTTATACACAAATATAATGTACTATGAATATTTTTGCACCGGGGTGCATACACCTCAGAGGCTTAACCACATCCGGTAATTCCATAAGACTAATGCAAGAGTTAGAGCGCAGCTTAGCTTTGCAGTATTTGCGCAGTTCATGTAAATAGTTGGTCGCACGCGCTTGTGATCGCATGCAGGAGCGCAAGTCCACGCAGTACCGATCTTAATAATTAATTAAAGCCCTTTGAATAATTTGGTATCCTCGTATGTGCTGGCTTTGAGGCGGGCAAAGTTAGCTGTAATGTTTTCTAGTCACTCTCCCATTAACTAATTAAACGAAATTTTTTCTGAACAGTTATTCTGTAAGCAGCTGTTATAGTGCGTGTAATATGCATACTACATCAAAATTCGCAACTTCCTTAGTAACTTGATTTATTATACAAGACATTAAAGTTATTTAAAATCTCGGCTGACTTTCAAAAATGGAAGGTCGAAATGTGGGGCTTTTCAGTGGGAACTGACTTGCATTATTCTACGAATGCACTTAAGAAATTATTTTGCAAGTGTACGAAGGTCAAATCATTATTTTCATTAATACTGACCCATTTTTAGACGCGCTTAGTCATCAGCACTTCATGAGAGTAAGAACTTCTGTTTGAGAACACGCAGGAAAACTTTGTATACAAACGATAAAAATCGAACTGAAAAAATACCACAAACGAGACCACTGCTCAAACGCTCAGTTTTGTCACTAACAACTGAATAATAAGAGAGCGGAATAGTAAAATGAGATCACACGAAATTTTCTCTCTTTCAATTTCAGTTTGATTCTAATGCTGTAAATCTACTTTAGTTTCGTAGCATTACCGACATAGATGATGCTGTTAATGTGAGTACCTGAACGATGTTTAGAATATAGCTGTGAATATGGTTGCTTAGTAATCAATGAGGGTAGCATAGTCTCCATAATATGTTGAAAATGAAGCCAATGCTCATGATATTCAAAAAAGGTCTTACATCACTCATTCTTGAAGTACGTAGCTTACTCGCTGAGTTTCCAAGAAAAAAAGGAACTGAGTACTTTTGATAAATAAAGGAGCTAAGGAGCAAAGCATCCATGATTTTCGAGTAGGCAAAATAACCAAATCAGAATACTCTCATATAGTAAGTGTTAATATTGTGGGGAAATTATGCATGATAGTTCAAAAAACCAGAACACAAGGGTTGTCATAAATAAAACGCAATCGAATAAGTATTCAGACGATGTGTCTAAGTAGCACGCAGCTCACTCTTGCCTCGCATCATGTCGCGCAAGACAGACGAGATTCCTTTGTAACTGAACAATAATTTTGCCATCACTGGCACCAAAGTTTCAGTGGTCCACCGCGGCTCAATATTACTTGGGACAGTCAGGGCCTCGAATGCTAAAGGCAGCTGAGGGCGACGAAGAGCTGCACGCGTCACGCAAAAACAGACTGTAAAGCAGGAGGCGAAAACACCCGTTGACGTTAAATCGACACCTATGCAAAGTATTAGAGGAGCTTTATTTTGTGGGCCAGATCGAGAGATGCGTCACATTAAGAAATCTACGCACCCACAAGATTTTACCAGCGAAGAGAGACTGTGAAAACAAGGCCCAAGAACAAACTAAGAATTAAGTAGAGTTCCCTATCACCACTCTGGGGCTAAAAAACGCATAGCTAGCGAGCCATGCCTCATCTTTTTGTGAATTAGCGTCGTCTAAATAGAGACGACTCCGCCGGCAACACCTGTGGGTGCCTCTCACTTGCAACAGGTGTGCGTGTTTATTTTTTTGAGATTTTCTCTCTGTGGGACAGCCAACCCGTCGTTGAACTGTGTTTTCTCTTATAAATAAGCGGCCTCACTTTGACACTGTTTACTCAACTTATTTCTCTAACGAGCGCTGCAATGTCGTGAGTCAGAAGTCTTCAATTAACCAGTCATTAGTTTCATGGTCTCATGCCTGCTGCCTCGTGACACCTGTTGCATGCCCATGCTAGTTTTTCCTAGCCAAATTACGAAATTTTATTTTAGAATTGATACCATGTATGAAGTAAAATAAACTTTACTCTTGCAGTCATTATGTACACCACTCAATAGAGAAGACTGAAGTATAACGAGAGTCATAAATCTCATTATACTTTAAATAAATGAGAAAGTTCAACCTCAATTGAAATAAATTCCAATTTCCATAAATAATCTGCAATTCACTGTACAAACTTTTGCAGTCATTATGTAGTGTTGAGGTATCCAGGTTACAGGTTGGAAGTAAGAACGGGTAGACCAACCAAATAAGCAACCAAGTTACACACTGAGTGACACCGTATCTAGCAATTTGTAACTTGGTTGCTTATTTGGTTGGTCTGCCCGTTCCTGCTCCCAACCTGTAACTGGATATCTGAACATAACATAATGACTGCAAAAGTTCGTCCATTGAATTCCAGTTTATTCATAAAAATTTTGATTCACTTCGATTAAGGTTGAACTTTCTCATTGATTTGAAGTATAATGAGAGTTTTAACTAGCTTCGGTTCCTCTGATGATTATATAGTTATCCACTTTCACCTCACGTGAGCTGTAACGTCGTCTTGTTGGCTTGAGTCTCTCATCAATATTGCTCGCGATGTCATAAAGAAAACATCCCTCGCACACTTACCCCCAGTATTTCTTTATAAGAATCCATTAAATTTAGAACCTGGTAATAAATTTCTTTAGGTAGCTTAAATACGTAGACGAAGCATGAAAAGATCAAAAGTATATTTAAAGATATGTAAGTTGGATAGTCACGAATCATTCGAAAAAAGATCATTGGTGGTGTTCGCCATATGTACCGAAAACTCGAAAAATTAGTGAAACATCAAAGTTTTTCCATAATTCATTTTATCCATTAATCGCAAGAAGAAAAGAAACCCATTTAAATTGTCAGTTAGAAAACTTCCAGGAATGAATTACAGCTCTAATTTTAAAGAACGACGTTCTGCTGATTGAGTATCATTCCGCTCATCTTCTGACTACCCGGTATACCTATTTAAAGCTGAGATGTTGCGTGTTCTTGCTCAAATTTCATTCGAAAAAAGACCCAACTTCAAAATTTGTTTCAAAATTAAAAACAACCTACCCAGGCGTAAGAAAGGATGCTGCCTCTGCGAGACACTATAAGAATCATTTAACGCTGTCTGGGATGATAATCGTCAACCGTAAATACTTCAGTCAAGAATTGTAATTTTCAGAGCTGAGTATTGGTTTCTGGCTTTCAGGGATACTCAGATCTCATTTTCGGCTTTGAATTTTAATCACATGTATACACGTGTGAGCATACTTTAAATTCTCGCAATTATTCCATTAACATTCCTTATGCTGTTCAATTCACTCGACTACTGCTCTCATTTCCTGTAGACAGCACGGCTGCCACACTCATATCCTGTAGACAACTCGGCTGCCACACTCATATTCTGTTGCCACTCTCATACCCTGTAGACAGCACGGCTGCCACACTCATATCCTGTAGACAACTCGGCTGCCACACTCATATTCTGCTGCCACTCTCATACCCTGTAGACAGCACGGCTGCCACACTCATATCCTGTTGACCACTCGGCTGCCGCACTCATATTTTGTAGACAACTCGATTGCCTCACTCATATCGAGCAGACAGCTCTACTGCCATACTTATATTCTGTAGACAGCTCGACTGCCACTCTCATACCCTGCAGACAGCTCGACGACCACTCTCATATTCTGCTGCCATTCTCATACCCTGCAGGCAGCTCGGCGGCCACTCCCATATTCTGCTGCCACTCTCATACCCTGCAGACAGCTCGGCGGCCACTCTCATATTCTGTTGCCACTCCCATACCCTGCAGACAGCTCGGCGGCCACTCTCATATTCTGCTGCCACTCTCATACCCTGCAGACAGCTCGGCGGCCACTCTTATATTCTGCTGCCACTCTCATACCCTGCAGACAGCTCGGCGGCCACTCTCATATTCTGCTGCCACTCTCATACCCTGCAGACAGCTGGCCTGCCCCGCCACACTCCGTAAGCGTCTCAGTATCACGCTGAGTTCACGGCAGCCTTCAATTGTCTCACCAGTCCGATGGCACACAAGCCAGAGTGTCAAAAAGAAAAACATCATCGCGCAGTTGACAAGCGCGGGTAGGGAGTTCAGTAGGGCAAACTTGAACAAAAGGAACTCTACGAAGCAGGGTAGTGTCACTTGACCAATTTCTGAGAACTTGTATCGCTGATCTATTATCTTTAGCGTTTTTTCGTTCGAACAGTAATAATATACAGGGTGTGTGAGAATACATGGTGTGTGAAGTTATCATGGTGAAGCGTTATCTGATCTGTTTAGATTTATAACTTTGAAACATTATGAAAATATTTTTAATACTTGTAGTCGAACTGACAATCACCAGTGACACTGACACTGACACTCTCGCAGCACTTGCAACATTGAAGGCAGGTTTGTAGCGTGAAATATTCTTTCGGGTTTCCTTTACTCCCTTCAAGGAAGACGAAACTTTCTCCAAAACACCATTGAAAACCGCTACATTCTCTATGTTTTTTTTCCTCTAACCCAAGACACGCTTTGATTAAATGCAATCACCTAAGACACTTAAAAGTTGATTTTTATCTTACGTGTAACGTGACTGTAATTTCTGAAGCTAGAAGGACACAACCTCAGCCCTGACTGACCTGTACTAGCCAGTGCAGCTAGTGCAACTGTTCGTCGTGCCGATATTCTTATGAATGTGTGGTGTGTGGCAGGAGCCTTATCTTATCTCTCGGCCACGCCGTGTTTCTTATCTTTAGATCCTTGCCTATCCCTTACATCCATAACAGATGACGTATTTATTTGCATTTTTACAACTGATATAAAAAGAAAATTTTAGATAATTGACAATAGTGTCATCTCACTTTTATTACAAATGCTTTGAAACATTTGAGATTTGAGATAGAAATGTTCCATGAGTGCAATATGTTTATTTTCCAATGCCTCTTCTGGAGAAATTCTCAATTTAAAATTCATCAAGAACACAACCGCATGAATTAACTTTTGTGTATCCTAATTTACTCGTAATTCTAATGTTTAAATTAGAATAAGTTGTACAGAGCTCTCTTCTCAATGAGAAGAGCTTAACCTGTCCAGAGTGAATTATTCCAGAAGGATGCAGACCCCAGCATTTTGGGCACCTCTTTTTGATCCTTGAGCATCTACTCATTAGAGAAGCTTAAGAATCTCACCGGAAAAAAGTAAAGAAAGCAGAAGCCATTATATGTGCTGGCCAATTTCAACGCAAAACGTGCAAAATACTTGTCCGGGAATATGAGGGAATGTAGGCTGCTTAGGATAGAAAAATAGATTCAGAATTAAGCCTTTTGCTGGATAAACACTCAATGGTTATTATTAATTTATGTAGATTACAAATTTTGATCCATTTAGAATGTCGCTTTTTATACGTAACTGAGCGAGTGTCTCACTGTAATAGAACGCTAGGTGTATCCTTAAAGTTACAAATAAATAAATTTATGTATTTATTGTACGTAATTTCTCCCATGTTATTGCAATGCAAATCTCATTGAACACATTAAATTGTTTGGTCCGTCTCTCTTCCACACCTTAAAGGATGGCTTAATGACCGTATCTGTGATACGAGTTTCACCAGTGCAAAAGTACAGGAATATTTTATCGCGAATACAATTAGGATGGATATATTTGTTTGTCATATACATCTGCAAGAATTATTTGAGGAAAATATCAAATCCCGTCATTTTTGACTGGCCGTGTCCACCAGTAGAGTAATAAAATACCAATGTAACGTTAATACCAGTACACGAGTAACTGCAATTCCAATGTAACGGTCACATTAATATAACAGTAATTCCAGTAAAAAGAAATTTACTAAATACCATCAATATATCTACGAGTATGACATGAGAGCCGCATAGCCAGTATAACGGTAATGAAACCATAGGTAACGACCAAAGACCAAATTTTTACACTATTTTCGTTGTCATGGCAGTACAGCTAATAGCGTAAGCTATTCCAAGTGGACTTGGCTAGTTTAAATACGATGCATTCTTTGGGTTTTATCAAATTGAGTTCAGGCATGAGAAGTGCTCAGTGTACGGTACCTATATGCGGTGGACAGATTCTGAGCGATCGTTTTGGTTGAATTCTACATGTAAATGAGCCAAATCCCAGCACCCCGAATCGCAATGAACCGAACGGAGTTGTGTGAAGCGTAATTGCCTAGAGATATGAGTGATGGCGCCATGGCGCATCCTGTTACGATAGTCAACATTTATTACCTGCTTTAAAATTAGCTGCTTTGTTTCGGTCATCGACCAACGATGACCGAAGACAACGAGCGCAGGACAGCGACCGGCAGCATATACTCAGGGTGCGTCTCAAAAGTAATGTAAAATGTATTTTTGAGAAGTCTTTTTGATAAAATCAAAACAAAAAGCTAGTAATCTTCAAAGTAGGAACTGTAGATCCTCAATCTCTCTTTTGCGAAGCAGCACTGTAAATGTAGAACAGCAGTTCAACGCCACAAATTCGAACGGCTGTTTTTTAAAAAGAGCCAATACACATATTCCAGATGTGATGGGACTCAACTGTTGTAAAAGGTAGTTGCGATAAGCCGTTTGAGGCCCAAATATCCGGACCTGCAGTAAGGAACCAACAGCCTAAGCCCTGTGATGGTGGAAATTAGCCTCTCGCAATTGCTCATTGACGTCAGCTTGCACAGAATAGCTGATTGAGGATTGTAACATGCAGTTGCACAGTATGTAACCAAGGATCAACGCCAGCTGCTAAAGAGAATTCTGGCAGCGGAAACCAAAAGTTCTGGATAGATTTCGGCAACGATTAGCATCTATGCTGATCATTTTTTCATTAGCTGCCCTATAGCACTGCTGGTAGGAAAATTAGCGCGGACGTGTTCTGTGTATTCACTGGTCTGAATAGTTCAAACAGCTGCTGTGAACCACCGCCATGAACTACCGCTGTGAACCACCGCCATGAACTACCATTACACAGTAGCCTATAGAGCTTCCTTACGTACCTCCAAATAATACGTTCAAAAAGTGCGCTTCATGTTTCCAGCATGTAATTTTTTCTAGCACGATCAATGGTGGAGAAAAAATTTATTTGCACATGGAAGTAGAAGTGAGCGACTTTAAATAAATCGATACAAACCGTTAATTCTCGAACCTTTTTTGACCATGATACCAATATAAATATATTTTCAATTTGAGTCTAAAAACATTTCTCCAGCTACATCATTTCTTCACTATCCCAGGTTCTGTCGCAGCCATGCACGCAGGTCACCGAGTGCACGACGCTCG
The DNA here is from genome assembly GCA_030386875.1 of Morinoia aosen. NCBI lineage: Eukaryota > Metazoa > Arthropoda > Malacostraca > Amphipoda > Talitridae > Morinoia > Morinoia aosen. The sequence goes on along the minus strand of CM059567.1, from coordinate 28,824,489 downwards.
CTAAACGCACGCACAAACGCGGGCAATAAATTGAGAAAGCGTAAACATCTGAGGCAAGCCAAACGCGTCTTTGCACCTCTAACTGTAGTCTTCGCTTTGTGGAATGTTGTACGTTTACAATACATGATTTGTTGTTCGGTTACTCATTGTTTGAATTTCAATTGCGTGGGAATGACTTTTGTTCCGTGTGCAGTTTCTTTATCCGAAATAAAGCCGCTCCAATACCCACGTACGTTCGTCCTTCATCCAGTCAGCTACAGCTGCCGACTGCATCCGACGGCGTCAATTTTCTACGCTCTTATGACTGTCGACAAAGGTCGATTTCAATATTCAAATGTCTTTAATAATACGAAACTTTCAACTTCAATTCTTCGTTATTTCAATGGAGTAAATAGCGTTTTTCAGCCATTTTGCCCGGTTTCACCTCATGTTCCGCATCTTTCTTGTTCAATATTTTAAAAGTGCTCACTCAGTACTGTGACGTTTTGTGTCATTAGGAGTGACAACCGACAAACCAATTAAACCTAACTCAATTTAAATAAGATGTGCTGAATGGAGGGTTTGCGCATCAAATCTCGTGCTGCTGTTCGGTACGGTTTTGATATGAGAAACTTGTTCTATTAAGAAATTGTAGATAGGGAAGATAAAAAGTTTGTTAAATTTGGTAGGTTTAATTGCTTCATAATTTATCCCTCGATATACATTTTCTTTAATGACAAAGCGGACCGTAAACTGTTAAAAATGTCATTTCTAAGAGCGTTGCCTTCTTTTAGCGACTTCTCCATCAATCTTTACAGCTTTCTTTTCATTTCCTTCGTTTTTCGAGTCTTATGCCAGACGGGGTATGATTTTCAAACAAATTTCTTTGTCGTAGCAGTAAAACTGTTTGAGTATGTTCAATTGTTCATCTACCTCCAATTAGCTACGTTGTTCAAGAAATTTGAATTGTTCGAAATTCTGGTTCCAGAGGATTTTCACAACCAGGTTTCAGAGGATTCTAACACTCTTATCCCAAAGGATAGTGACATCCAGGTCCCAGAGGATTTTGACATCCAGGTCTGAGAGGATTTTAACATCCAGGTCCCAGAGGATTTTGACATCCAGGTCTGAGAGGACTTTGACATCCAGGCTCCAGAGGACTTTGACATCCAGGCCCCAGAGGACTTTGACATCCAGGTCCCAGAGGATTTTGACATCCAGGTCTGAGAGGACTTTGACATCCAGGCTCCAGAGGACTTTGACATCCAGGTCCCAGAGGACTTTGACATCCAGGTCCCAGAGGATTTTGACATCCAGGTCTGAGAGGACTTTAACATCCAGGTCCCAGAGGATTTTGACATCCAGGTCTGAGAGAATTTTGACATCCAGGTCCGAGAAGACTTTGGCATCCAGGTCCCAGAGGACTTTGACATCCAGGTCTGAGAGGATTTTGACATCCAGGTTCCAGAGGACTTTGACATCCAGGTCCCAGAGGATTTTGACAACCAGGTCCGAGAAGACTTTGGCATCCAGGTCCCAGAGGACTTTGACATCCAGGTCTGAGAGGATTTTGACATCCAGGTCCCAGAGGACTTTGGCATCCAGGTCCCAGATGATTTTGACAACCAGGTCCGAGAAGACTTTGACATCCAGGTCCCAGAGGATTTTGACATCCAGGTCCGAGAAGACTTTGGCATCCAGGTCCCAGAGGACTTTGACATCCAGGTCCCAGAGGATTTTGACATCCAGATCCCAGAGGATTTTGACAACCAGGTCCCAGAGGACTTTGACATCTAGGTCTGAGAGGGTTTTGACATCCAGGTCCCAGAGGATTTTGACAACCAGGTCCCAGAGGACTTTGACATTCAGGTCCCAGAGAACTTTGACATCCAGGTCCCAGAGGACTTTGACATCCAGGTCCCAGAGGACTTTGACATCCAGGTCCCAGAGGACTTTGACATCCAGGTCCCAGAGTATTTTGACATCCAGGTCCCAAAGGACTTTGGCATCCAGGTCCCAGAGAACTTTGACATCCAGGTCCCAGAGGACTTTGACATCCAGGTCCGACAGGACATTGACATCCAGGGCCCAGAGGATTTTGACATCCAGGTCCCAGAGGACTTTGACATCCAGGTCCCATAGGACTTTGACATCCAGATCTGAGAGGACTTTGACATTCAGGTCCCAGAGGACTTTGACATCCGGGTCCCAGAGAATTTTGACAATCAGGTCTGAGAGGAGTTACAAGTCACTTCGGTCGCTTGTATCTACGAGGGATCCAATTGAGGAGCACTCGCTATCTCAGCAGCAATCAACAGAGTGTGTCTGCAGTGTTTGGGTTAGTAATTACTCGCCCAAACAGTAGCGTTTATCGCAGTTGACTGTGATTATAATCTGAGTCAACTGCGATAGAAGCTTCTATAAATGTTCTATCATAACTTGGTGAAGTTACAGACCGATTTTCCATCAGCGGCGATTTAAATGATTCTGACACAGTCATTCAGTGTAGAGGGCTTCATATTTATTTCTTTTATTCTAAGTTGAATATTTTAATTTCGCGACTTTATGCGATACATCAGTTGAAATTTTGAACTTTGCAGGTTAAAATCGATACTTTGTAACTTACAAAATTTTCACTCGAGATTTTGAACACCGTGCGTTCGCTCCGGCGCTTGAGAGTCCCTATTTTTATATGTTTTACAAGTTACTTGCAAGGCAAGTAAATGAGCATGAAAGCGAAAGCAATCTTGCTGTATGCATTCTTACGATTTTTTAATGTGCTTCCTTCCAAACGTTCAGCGTAAAATTAAAACGTTTTGTGAGGTATCAGATTCAGCGAAAATCTTTATTACTCGAATGATTGCTAATGTTGCGCCGAATGAATGGAGCAAATTGGGGTTAGAATTCTATTCAGAAGACAGCAGCCGTGCTCGTGAAGATACAAATATTATTAGTTCAAAAGATAAAAATCCCACACTGAAACGGGTTCTACAATGTTGCAATTTCTGTCGGGCGGATATTTAAGTACTTACGCTACTTTAAGTACTTACGCTACTTTAAGTTCTTACGCTGCCTTTAAGTACTTACGCTTCTTTAAGTACTTACGCTACTTTAAGTTCTTACGCTACTTTAAGTTCTTACGCTACTTTAAGTACTAACGCTACTTTAAGTTCTTACGCTACTTTAAGTACTTACGCTACTTTAAGTTCTTACGCTACAGACGAGATAACAAATCATACGTTCATTTTGATAGATTGAATCTTGCTTCATGGCTTAATACTTTTTGTTAAAATAATTTATGCGTACGCTATAGCTTTTCCGCATCCGAAAAAGGTAAACCATAGCCTCTCTGTGTTGCTCAAAGTAATACTCATTTCTCATTGTTTCCCTTCTTCAAATAGTAAACATAACAAAAAAAATTCACACCCTGCTTAAGAATATAATAATATAAAAGTACTTCTTGCAATTCAGCATCACTCACAAGGCTGGTGCTCACAACCCACCATCAAAGATAGAGTTTAGCTACAGTTGTGTGGTCTCCAGCACCATATCGCCCTCGCTCGCCCAAAAAGCGACCTCGTAATCAGTCACATCTGAAAAACGGACGTAAAGCATCGATAGTGAGCGCATCAATTAGCCTTGGACTCTTTTTTTGTAGGTTTAATAAGCGAGCACTCGACGACACGCGGAACCGCCCTTTCTATAGTAGTCATTATGCACCATTTTTAAAACGAGCTTCTCAGTGTTCTATTGCGTGATGCTTATTTTGGTACGTATTTGTAATGCAGTAAGAATTGACTAGCACCATATTCTGAGGCACTCGCCAAACTACATTCATTCGTCTGTCACCAAGCACAGTTACTCTTCGTTGATGCCTCCTCGGCTGAGACTCGGAAAAATTCTGCTTTCGTGTTGCTGCTTCAGTGTTGTTCTGAAGGCTTTGCTAGACACGCTCGTAAAAATTACAAAACACATTACCTTTCTCTAGGACGAGTATCGGTATTGAAATATTTGTTAGGATAAAATTTTCAATGCAATTCATCGATTACTGAATTCCACTCCTCATGATAGGAAACACCAAAATTGGGAGTATTACTTTAGGCAAATTAGACACATCGGCTTGGCAGAAGAAGATCTCTAACAAGTTTGTGTGTTGCATGCCTAGATGTACCTGAAGTTTGAAGCATTTTTATACGCATCTTGAAATGAATGTCAGTACAGTGTTATAAGATTTTCAAGCATGAAAGTGGTCAAAATTATAAAAATGCCAAGTTTATTCAAAAGAAAGAAAAATATCACCGCACTTTTAAATATAAAAATTTGAACTACGAAATAGAGACGTATTGAACTTGGAAGTAAACGTTCCTAAATCTAAATGAAGCGTTAAAAATGAAAGAACTTTACAAGCCTGCATTCTTTTTTAAGTAATTATTCACTAGGCGTCAAATTACATCACATTTGAGTAGTTTGTCTTCCAGTGAGCAACGCAATGACAAAAATTAAAGAGATATTATACAGTATACAAGCAATTATCAGAACATGGAAACCATAATTGGATCAAGAAACTTATCCTATTGTGAGGTTAACTCACTTTTCATCTATTTTGAGATCAGTAGGGTTGTTTCAACCTTTCCATGCCTGGTCAGTAGGTTGATGGAAGTCAGTGCGACGTACCAACGCCGACGTACCAACCAGTGCACCAACGCCCCAGGATGCTAAAAAACAGAAAAATTTCCGTCACATCGCGACGCAGTGTCAGGGCAAATAGTCCACAGAGTGAGGTTGAGGAGCAAGTTTTGACAAGCAAACCTGAACCGTACAACCGAACAGCTAGTGAGCAGTAATCGAAGTGACCTCGAAGACTCAACCTTTCTCACCTCTGTGTAATAGCTGGAGTAACCTCAGAACGAACCTGTGGCTGAAGCGCTCAAGAGCTCCAGCGATGTTTGGATATTGGCTAAGGGAAACAGTAAAATCTCGCCTCTCGTATGCCCTTGTTTTCGTGCGACTCGGCTTCCGTTAGAGCTCCTATATTTAGTAAATTAATCATGAAATCTTTCGTTTCTGTTATCAATCCATTAAAAAAAGTTTGGCGATAACCTGGTATAATAAAGGTGCAAAATGCAAAACCTAGTTTAACTGAGATTTGATCGGGAAGTTAAGACACATATTCTTAGTAAATTAGTCGTTTTAACAGTCTTAAGTTTTCAAGAACAGCGGTGGAGAGAGAATTATAATGTATGAGTTTTCGTCGGAGAATAAGGACATTTCTCTATATTTATTGATAGTAATGCTTAACAATTTCTAATATAGAAAAACCAAATAGAAGACATCAAATTGAAGTACTCGGGCTTAAACGCATTCACTTAAAACAGGTTCAAAGATCAACAGCTAGAAGACGTGAAGGGCATCACTGCAACAAAAATTCACAGAATAATAAATAGATGCTCTGACATCGGTTATCGCGCATCTATAATTGATTCACCTGATTAGCTACTTGAACAATCAGCTTAGCAGGAGCCTAATTTTTTCCACTAATTTCAGAACGGTGCACGAATCTTTCCATGCACGAGTTAAAATGTTTAAGAACAGTTGACAGGCGGGAATATTAGCGGCCTGAACGCCCACAGAGGCTTGGCAGGCGTGAGCAGCAGAGTGGCGTAACGCCTGATTAATTTTCACGGCTTAAAATTTCACGGCAGCGCTCCTCGAATGTTTCACATTGCTTGTGGGTTTCACGATTGTAATGAAATTTATTCTTCAATTCAGGACTTTAGAACTGTAAATAACATATAAAAACTCTATTAATATTGATGAGGCAAAAAGAATAAAATCATAGAACTATACTTCTGCGAAACGGCCTTTTCCTCGTGATGTTAAAACGAATGTACTCGTGCGAGTACGTTAGGATTGATGACTGTGAATGCGTCTGTTATGATTTTTCCTCAACACCTACTTTGATGCCTGTGAGTGATTAGCGTCTGGTGGCATGGAACGTAGAGAGCAGCTCTTGAATGCGCCCCTCGGCTCATTTCTGTGGTGATCTTCTTGTGATAACTAGTCCATCAATAGAGTGAGTCTCGCTTATGTATGTGGGTCTACCATCTTGAATTCTTTGGTTTTCATTTTGTACCATCTTTTGTAACTCTCGAATGCGCCCCTCGGCTCATTTCTGTGGTGATCTTCTTGTGATAACTAGTCCATCAATAGAGTGAGTCACGCTTATGTATATGGGTCTACCATCTTGAATTCTTTTGTTTTCATTTTGACGCATGGGTTTTATTTCAATGGTATGTTATGCCCGTAACTTCCAACCCCACATCGTACATAGTGATGATAAATTTTCAACTCTCGTTGAGTGATTAAATACTTTGCTGAAATGGAATCAGAGTTACCTAATGTATTTCAAAGAGTTTTACTTGGAGACAGAAATATTTTCTTGCCTCAAACCCGAATTTTCTTAAATAGCTTAGAGTCTTTCAACAACTAAATATGAATTAAAAGACATGGTTGTGTTGTGAAAAAATGAACAGAATCAAGTTGGAAAAAGGACACAAAATAAATAGGTAGGGTCATACGAGGTTGGATGGAATGATAGCTAGTATAGTTAGTGAGTAGATGAGTTATTGAAAAGCAAAATAAAATTTCTAATGGCTAAACGAAATCCGATAGAACAAAAAAATGAAACCATGAGAATTTAGTGGAGTAGAAAAGCAATTTTACCAGTTGGAGAACGTGAATTATAAATAAATTTCCCCCGATTCATTCCGTGGCCGGACAAGTAAAGAAGTGTCATCTTCAAGCCCCATCACAGTTGAAACCTCCCTTAGTTTTCTACGAGTTAGCATCGATGTACTCACGAGTAGCCTTAAAGAGTTGTTACTCATTAATACTCTGAAGGTGATAGTGCACTTGCTGGTTACCTGCTACATTCAGTTCCCCTACGTAACCAGGTTTTTTGAGTAATCGTGAAAAGTTGTGTATGGATACATTTTTACAATTTTTGAATTATTGTGTGTGTTTGCATTTTTATTAATTTTGAATATTTTTAAAGCATCAAACTTCTTTCTAAAACGACTCGCCGGGAGAAACTATGTAGCAAAAATGTTCTATTACAACCTACTGGTGAATTGTATTGTAAGTCAACGTGAAAAAAAATTGAATGGATTATGCGAAGTAGATTTTACTGACACTTCATCATAACTCACTGGAAATTTCAGTCATTCTCTTTTGAAGTACCGAGAAGTTGACGATAACCGCTACAGTATGCACATCCAATATTAAGTTCCAGCAACGGTTCTTGGTAGAAAATCGCTCTTGTTGCTTTTCCACTAGAACTTCGAGTTCTAGTGGAACCTCTCACCATGAGCTTCTAGTTTTAAGGGGTTTTACCCCCAAAAAATTTCAAAATATGTTTATTTCATTTTATGAATAGAATTTGAGATAACCACTATTCCATACATTCTTTATAAAGGAGGTATGATCTTTTGTCTATAAATGAGTGTGGGTTCGACTTCATCTGAATAACTTCAACCTCTTGATTTTTTGTACATGTTTTTTCATGGCTTTTGCTGGCTTAGTAGTTCCACATGTGCTATATTTTCTTCATTGCAGTATATATTGTCGCAATATCGTTCAATCTGGCGTCATGATGCTAATTTGTCATTGATGTCTCATAATTTTTGTAACATATGCACCTGCCGTTCATTTCTAACCAACACACGAATTATACGAGCTTCCAAAAACATATGACTATCAGATTACTAAAACAAAAAAACTATAGTGTCACCTCAGAAACTTAATTATTCGGCATTCATTGTAAAGAGCCATCGTCATCCAAAACAGCACGATCTTTTAAAATTAATATTATTTGAATAGTATACGCATGTACATTCTGTATTTTCAAGCTTATGAGATTGAGCCGCAAATAGAAATACACAACTAAAAGTAAAACAGTTGCTGGCATCACAACCTACCGAGTCTCGTGACAGAAATTATCCAATTGCATCCGAAAGCAAATTGTTCATAAAAATAACCCATACTGTAGCTAAATTCCAAGCTGAAACGTACTGATATAATTGACGGGAATTTGAATATTCCTTGAGTTCGTATCATAAATACTAAAGAATTTGACCTAAAAAGCGGTGCGTATCAAGTCTACCCGACCTGCCTCGTGACCCGAATTCCAGGCTCGCGTTGACCTCCTGGAACGAGACGCCGGGCTCAGGTAATTCCAATACCAGGTGCGGTCTACTTCCAGTCCGCCGCTGGCGTCACACGGAGGTGGTTGTCACAATTTGCTCCGCACGAAATCCATGTTAATGTAGTTAGATAAAGGGAAAAGTTGTTTGGAGTTAGAAGTGAGGGATTCAAAATTTGGGACGGCTCTTCAGTCAAGTGGCAACGTACATCGCGTTAGTGTTTATGGTGAGTAATGTGTTGAGTATTTTAAATGACTTTTTATTTTTTCACAAGCATTATGTTGCCTAAACTAATTGAAAAAAAAGGCACAAGCGATACACGCAAAATTTCCCCCAAAGTTCTGAGCTCTTATCATTAAAGCGTGGAAATCAGAAGCAAAACCGTACGCTTTTTTTCTTCACGAGAAAAATTTGCCAGCTCAAGGATGAATTTTACGACTAGAGTAAATTTTCTTCTTTGATTTATAGAACACTGATCATTTTACTGAATGATAAAGAATAACTTTTTTCCACTTTTGCAGTGAGACCATAGATAGCAAAGCGGAATTCATGCTATGAATTTATTACTCTATATAACAGTTTTCATCATTCACGTTTTTTCTTAAATTCGATCTTAAACAAAACATCAAATGAAATCGTCCACATAATGAATGGATCATGAAAAAATGTTAACCCTATTAATTAAATCTTGTGAATGAAAATCCAGTAACAAAGAACACACACACAATCGTTCGCATTGTACGCCATGTTACCATGACAGGAAAATTAAGACGCGCTCCAACGTATGATAAGTTACTTCATGAGCGCTTCATTGACCCATTGATCGCTTCATTATAAAATTGTCTTCTTGCTACCACAATAATTTTCGAATTGGAGAGGAGGGAGTGAGATGCAAGTTCCTAGAGTGGGAAGGGTTCCTCGTGCCCCCTTTCGCTCGTCTGTCCCGTTGTCTACACCGCCAGAGTAGCTGCGCGCGCCGGCAAATGTACCTCGCAGATGCGCGACTCGACCTCAGGTTCCTCTTAACACGTAGCTTGCAAAACGACATAACGATGGGTCGTTTGAAAAATTTTAATAATTTTTTAAAATTCACAGTATTTAACGGACTCAGTTAATGTTTGGTCTGTACAAAATTGCTAACTACTTTTGACTTTGAATTAGAGTTGGATATTGAATTTCAGTTTAACCCATCGCAGTTAACGCGTCAATTTTGATGCTCTGCTCCTGAGACATCACGCTTGAAAGCTGAAACGTACTGATGCTACAGCATGCTGAGAATATACATAAATACTAGAGCAAATATTATTTTATCGATGACAGGAAATGTTTACCTCTCTTGACATATCTGCCGTTTGCCGCTAACTGCGCTAATTAACACTTTGATTAGATTGGTGCGGTTAATACGGCTGGTTAGATTATGCTGTAAGAAACAGAATTAAAAACCGATATTACCGCTCGAATACCTTTCTATCTTTTTTAAGAAACTTGAAAAATATTACTGCGCGATAATACCTTACCTCGTACGCTAAAATTTATTTTGAAAAAGGTTGTGAAGTAATTAAAATATTAGGTATTTTTGCTGGTGCGTAAATGAGTAATATGGCTATTGTTACACACATGTACCGCTGCGTCGTCAACGTTGTAACCAATACATTTTCCGCTAAGTGAACCGTTATCATGCACTGGGCACTCACTTACTGTTTTCAATCCTGTTATTCTGTATTGAACTGTTACTGTTATTCAGTATTAAAGACTGTTATTCTTTGTCCTACTGTATAAGTTTTTGTTTTTGACGACACATGAGTTTTAGATACTTATGCATTGTGAAAGAGATGAAATGTAGATACAATAAATTTACGTTTCAGAATTTTTCCCAGGATTTCATACAATGCAAAATACAGACATGCTCACAACGAATAAAATTATTTAAATACTTGTCCAAGTGGTGTTCGTTAAGGCAACGTCTCTGCGTCCTGACGACTCGTCAACCAGCGGAAATTACTCCAGATTCATTGTGGCAGGAGCAGACGTGCAGTTGTCTAGCTCTTGTATGATGTATCGTGCACGCAGATCATAGGGAGCACTGTAGAGTTGAGAGGCCGCTTCCACAGCGCAGAACTCCTGAAAAGTGATACCCCCGAAAACCGTATGCATGCACTCGCTTATTTAGACCCTACAACAAATCTGATAATTTACAGAATTTTTTGCAATGAACAAGAAGACCCGTGATCCTTTGGGTCAGGTGCCTCATTTATTTAATTGTTGAGACATATTGTTCGTAAGATGGTAATTTACAGCAGCTCGTATCCACGGTACAGCTTGTGGAAATTTCAAATTATGGGTTGTTTGCTACAAGCAGGGCATTGAATTTTGTCCCATGTTATTACTGAAAGCCGAGCGTTGGCGATGAAAAGTAAGCAAGCAAGGTGTTTATCAACCAAGATAATCGGACCCCACCCAACATAATAGTTGAAATTTTTCATGTACAGTATGTTTAAATAATCATTGTCATACAAAGTACCTTCTGTAAAGAAAACAAGAAATGTGTTTTTTTTACGTATTAATCAAGCCTAATTATATATGACAATGGTAATGGGAGGCTAATAGCCCCTTTATAATGGTACGCGGCTTGTTGCTTGCTGCGTGTTTGTGTGTCTCTACTCCTGCTTCTGTAAACTGGATACCACAACACTATGTAATGATTGCTAAATTTAATTTTGAATTTGCGATTTCTTCATTTAAAATTTGGTTGAGAATATCCTAAAACAGGAACATGTGAAAAAAAGAGAAAAACGTAAAATTCCTCTAGCGAAAAGAGACTGCAAAGTCAGAGCAAATTTTTAGTTAAGCTGCCAGTGTTCGGGCCAATAATACTACATTAGAAAAAAAATAATAATAAGCACTACCGAAATGAATAAAAGCAGTCTCTCAAGAAATTCCTCAAGAGTTTGAAGCAAGAAGAGGCGATGACCGTGAAAGTGATCGTAGAAATTTGAAAGGCTGAGTGCGCCCCACACTGAACGAAAAGAAAAACAAAATGAGCGAGAGCTATAAAAGCTCGCGCTGTGTTTTCACAAGGAGAAATAAAAACCTCACGGAAATAGACTTGCTCAAAGGACATTGAGCATGACTCAACAAGTCTACAGAAACAGGTTTAGAAGAAAAATAGAAGATAATACGTAGCTTCAATATGACGAAGCGTGAACGTTCATTTCTCTTGTTTACTAGTGAAATATGAACGAATGGAAATATGTGTGTGATAGTTAATTGAGAGTATGTACGAGTTCTCTAAGAAAAATTTTTATCCTCTCTACAAAAAACGCAAAACATTTCTGCATCATACTGGATGGCAATTGATTATTCACATAAAAATCCAGTTTCATATTTCCCTCAAATTTACAACTACCGTGATTTTAACACGAAACTCAAGCAGCAAGCTTTGTTGTGAGGGTACGTAGCTCTTGTGGCAATCCTTGGAAATTTTAATTAAGACCTCCATTTCATCTCTTTCGTTTGTCGTAGACGTGTGGCTTGGCTTCTCAAAATCTATTCTTCAACGTAGCTACTAGCTTGGCTCATTTTCTGGTCAATTTTTCCCCAGGAAATTTATTTGTTAGAAACGATCAAATTTGATCATATTGGGTCCTTTGCCAGCCCTGGTCGTCTTGAAAGCTTTGTCAAGGAGCTCTGAACGCACTCAAAAATTATACGTGATGAAATATCAGGCCTGATTTTTCATTAGAAAAATAAATTCTCATGCATCTCTCGTAGTATTTTCTGCTCAGGCTTTCTCTCAACCAACCATAATTATGCCTGAATTCTAGAAGTTAAGCCTCACAAAACTTTTAGAGTCTCAATATAAAAGTTCTTTAATTGCGGCTAACACGAGATTCGTGGTTAAACGAAACTGTCACAAAAATGAGATCTGCATGTATAGAAACATCTTAATTTTCAACGAAATACAACTATAGTCGCTTCAATTCACACAATATTTTTGCGCACCACAAACGATGCTGCGGCGGAGAGCCGCAAAGTTCAGTGTCCGTCCGCGGGTCCGGAAACTTAGCAGCGCGAGGCACGTCCTTCCGTCCGCCACGCCTCTGCTAATAGCGTGAACGTAATTCTGGCCTCCGTGTCGTCATAGAGGCAAACAACGCACCTAAATTAGTGGTGCTGGGCCGTGCGGGCCGAGTGCATGCATTAATTTTGACCATCAGCGTATGGAAATTGTCGCAGCTGGAGTGTGACGGTGGGTTGAACCCCATGCCTGTTTCACATCGAATGGACGAAAAATGTAACGTGCGGTGCCTATTGTACATCTCATGTCGCATTAATTAAATTTTAAAGAGTAGCAAAATTTCATTTAATTTGTACTAAAATTTCATTTAATTAGAGTAAGAGAGTGAAGGGCAAAAAGTTGTTAATTTTGCTTGATTTATTTTATTAACTAGTGCGAGGGCCTATTATAGCATTTCAAAATGTGTACTTGTTTTATTCATCACATGAACGATTTGGAAAAAATGAAAGCTAGCACAGCTGGCTGATTTTAACAATACTGAAGACATAAAATATTGGATAAATTTTTTCATGCGAATAAAAGAGTTCGATAGGAAAATTCTGCATCAAATCGAAGTTGCCGTATATCATTAAGTGAGTCGTTAATTTACGAGTGCACATTTTGTTCTTAAATTCTCCCTCAAACGAGTGAATGCTGAGCATTTAGCTTGTTAAGGCAAGGCTTAATTTCTTCTTCTATAGCATCAGCGATGATTTACAAAAAACTTGCAAGTCTCCTCACAATTTTAGGCAATACGACCCAACAGGATCTCATTATCATGAATAACCTTTTTATCTTTGCCAACAAACACTGAATTCGTTCAATAAGACCTCGTTATTTTCGCCGGCACAAACTGAATTCGGGCGATGAAGCCATCTTTTTTCCACCGCCTCACAGCGCGTTCTAGCGGCAGGACCTCATTATCTTCGCCGGTAAATATTGAATTCGTGCGATCAAATATTTTCTGCGCTACGTAATGCTAAATTCGTGCAATAAATCATTTTCTTCACTAGCTAGTACTAACTCCTGTGAAAATATCCTCTTACCTGTACTAGCACACGCTAAATTCGTGCAGTGAAACATTATTTTTACGAAATAACTAAATTCGTGTGATAAGACGCCATTACCTTCACTAGCCAACGCTGAACTCATGCGATAAGACCTCGTTACCTTCACTAGCCAACGCTGAACTCATGCGATCAGACCTCGTTACCTTCACTAGCCAACGCTGAACTCATGCGATCAGACCTCGTTACCTTCACTAGTCAACGCTGAACTCATGCGATCAGACCTCGTTACCTTCACTAGTCAACGCTGAACTCATGCGATCAGACCTCATTACCTTCACTAGTCAACGCTGAACTCATGCGATCAGACCTCATTACCTTCACTAGACAACGCTGAACTCATGCGATCAGACCTCGTTACCTTCACTAGTCAACGCTGAACTCATGCGATCAGACCTCATTACCTTCACTAGTCAACGCTGAACTCATGCGATCAGACCTCATTACCTTCACTAGCCAACGCTGAACTCATGCGATAAGACCTCATTACCTTCACTAGTCAAGGCTGAACTCATGCGATCAGACCTCATTACCTTCACTAGTCAACGCTGAACTCATGCGATCAGACCTCATTACCTTCACTAGTCAACGCTGAACTCATGCGATCAGACCTCATTACCTTTACTAGCCAACGCTGAACTCATGCGATCAGACCTCATTACCTTCACTAGTCAAGGCTGAACTCATGCGATCAGACCTCATTACCTTTACTAGCCAACGCTGAACTCATGCGATCAGACCTCATTACCTTTACTAGTCAACGCTGAACTCATGCGATCAGACCTCATTACCTTTACTAGTCAAGGCTGAACTCATGCGATCAGACCTCATTACCTTCACTAGACAACACTGAACTCATGCGATCAGACCTCATTACCTTTACTAGTCAACACTGAACTCATGCGATCAGACCTCATTACCTTTACTAGTCAACGCTGAACTCATGCGATCAGACCTCATTACCTTCACTAGACAACACTGAACTCATGCGATCAGACCTCATTACCTTTACTAGTCAACACTGAACTCATGCGATCAGACCTCATTACCTTTACTAGTCAACGCTGAACTCATGCGATCAGACCTCATTACCTTCACTAGACAACACTGAACTCATGCGATCAGACCTCATTACCTTTACTAGTCAACGCTGAACTCATGCGATCAGACCTCATTACCTTTACTAGTCAACGCTGAACTCATGCGATCAGACCTCATTACCTTCACTAGTCAAGGCTGAACTCATGCGATCAGACCTCATTACCTTTACTAGCCAACGCTGAACTCATGCGATCAGACCTCATTACCTTCACTAGTCAAGGCTGAACTCATGCGATCAGACCTCATTACCTTTACTAGCCAACGTGAACTCATGCGATCAGACCTCATTACCTTCACTAGTCAACGCTGAACTCATGTGATCAGACCTCGTTACCTTCACTAGTCAACGCTGAACTCATGCGATCAGACCTCGTTACCTTCACTAGTCAACGCTGAACTCATGCGATCAGACCTCATTACCTTCACTAGTCAACGCTGAACTCATGCGATCAGGCCTCATTACCTTCACTAGTCAACGCTGAACTCATGCGATCAGACCTCGTTACCTTCACTAGTCAACGCTTAACTCATGCGATCAGACCTCATTACCTTCACTAGACAACACTGAACTCATGCGATCAGACCTCATTACCTTCACTAGTCAACGCTGAGCACGCCTGTTGTAATAGTCCATGATAATTGGAGGAAGGCTCCGTCCTCTAGCCCTTTCTTTCTTTATCGATCATTTATTGACATACAAATCAATCGCAACTCGCCCCATGCGTGCTGGACCGCTTAATTGCATTCTGCCTAGGAGCGAAACTGAAAAAAGAGTATTATTTCTGAATCGAAAAAATGGGCGAACTAGCAAATCCAGAAGTTCAAAGTAAGGTTTTAGTGTGGAAGATGAGTATAATTCTCATGTTGGTAGCTTTCTAGACTAATTATATAGCGACGAATTTGTCGACTTCACTCAAACCAACAGTAATGCAACTGTGCTGTGAAAAAACCTACCTCGCTTCTGGATGCATCACCCGCGTTCACTCTTTCACTCGCCCTTTTTTTTATGCGCTGGTTGGTTCAATTTAGGTTGTAGTTACCGAAATCATCGCTAAAAAATAATCCAATTGAGGTGTCAAAATTCGATAAAATTTAGTGTAAGATTGAAATTTGGCACGCGAAGGTAAATTTTTGTAATTCTCAAACAATCGAAAAGTATCATAAGGGAAGCTTTTAAGGAAATGAGCTTAAACCTTGCACAATTTTCTTAATTTTTACAACATATGAAACCATTACTTTCCCTAACGGCCATTTCTGGATACGTTGTATCGTTCAGCCGCCCTCGTTTAGCTCAACAGCGAGCGTCTCCGGCCAATTATTCGCTAACTTATCGGAATAAACAACATGTGCAAGCACTGCGAATTCTCCTTTCTAGCATTGAATTTTGCGTGAGTAGGCAATTTTAAAACAAGCCGAGTAGTACCTGAGCTCACTATGGCAGGTCGTACAAGAACAAAGACCGTGAAGGGTGATCGATAAAGGGCAATCGTGAGGGCGAGGTGTGCACGGCACGAGGCCTAATGTATTCGGATCAGGAGCAGCAAGCCTGGACTGTCCCAAGGGCATATGAATATGAGGGCGTTCCAAAAAAACACGTCAGCATCGTTTCGCGTATGTTGTGAATTAATTTCAATTTCATATAGGCGTCAATATCTTGAGGCTTTGCTTCTGGTATTTTTTAACAAATATGTGAATTTTTTTTCAATCTGAGTTGTAGCCGGCTTTTCAGTTCAGCCTTTCTTTTCCCACAATTTGTTTGGAAACAATAAAAACTGCTTGCAGCGTGCATTAGTGCCACAAATGCAATTTAAAAGTTGCATCAACCCAGAAGCCCTCTATGATTGATACAACAGTGTTTGGGTTGTTGAAAAGACCTGTTCATGTGGTGCACTGCCCCTAAAAGTCACTATTATCTGTGAAGGTACTACTGGAATCCACAAATTATGGTTAGAGTGAAGTCGGTCACACTGCAGGGTTTGGGTCAGGAGTCAGCGCTAGTTCTCACCATCGTTGTTCATTGATTTATCGGCATAGATGATGACTCCGTACTTGTGAACGCTGTCCGTGACATGCCTCCCCGCCTGCCGGCAGTATTGAACGCCGAGTAACTTTACGGTGACTCAGAAACTTCTGGTTTTGATGAACTCGCCAGTGAGAAATTGAGAGAGGCCGCCTGAATTTTAATGAAATATTTCTGCATCATGTCTGTGATAAAACAGCATTTCAATATATGACTTAGATTGAATCTTTAGTACTCATACTCTGATATTTGGCAAAAAAAAGAAAAAATGTGAATGAAATTGAGGTTTCAAAATTCAACGGAATGAATTATTTTGTTCCTTTTTTTGTTTATATCATTGGACTTTTATTCTTTATACGCAAGACATTGTTCTTTTCTGTTTATCTATTTTCGTATTCCGTCAAGAGATTTAATTGAGCGCTTAAAAATTGTTGAATTTACGTTCTCTTCGAATCAAAAAGGTAAAGCTAACGTTTACACTTATTCTGCATACAATTTCCCTTTTTCCCCGAATTTAAACTATATTTTAAGTTTTTGAAGGCAAGTATGATAGCAAAAATCGGATACAGATCCAATAAAAAACTATGAATCATACCAACGAACCATTGAGAAGATCACGTCGAATGATCCAAGTACAGTTGGACGTGACAGCAACAGATACAAAGCAGCCCACAGGTTATAACTCAGCTTGGAGAATAGAGGAAGACACATTACGGGCGGAAGGCTGTATTATAAGACACCGATTGTTCGAAGAGCTCATCTCGCAAGAATGTCATCAATTTGAGGGTGTTCTGTGGGCCACAATGGCACCGTCGCCTGCGTGAGGAGCCAGACGTGACAGAGCAGTTTTTGCGTCAAGTTGAATTTTCCTGGCCATTGAGATTGTGTCTGACCTTCGATATCGGGGCCTCTTGTGACATGAATGTGTGATGTTGCAGATTTTGAAGCCTCATCTGTAATCATGAGAATTCGTCTCACAGGCTTGCTATTTACAGACGTAAGTGGGAATGGACTACATTAGTTATGAGTGATGCCCCCATATTTTACAGAAATGAAACTAAGACTGTCTCGCATATTCTTATCGGCAGGTCTAATGACGAGCCTGGAATAATTGGCAGCCTTAAAAATGTGGAGGCCAAATTACCTTGGGCGATGATCTCATGAACAAATGTTACTCGAATACATTTAAATATTTTAATTTCCCGACGTTTAAACATTTCCTGATAAATTAGAGCCGCCTCACCTATTGTCATACTTATTGTGACCGTTTATAATTCTCGCTATGCCTCAATATGATGATCTGCATAATAATACTGCGAGACACATCCATCGCATCAAATCCAAGGTTAACTTTTGATAGCCGTCCGATACTCGTTCCTATCAAAGTTGCATTTCCTGCGTTTCTTCAAGCGTGAACATGAGCGCAGGAAAACTTATAACCATAAAAAAGTGGAATCTTCCGTCAGAATATCCGCTACTTCGTAGCGCACGCGAGAGGAAGTTCATAACTCCAAGTATTTTACTACACGCAAATTACTGTAATTCTGCGTGCTGCTCTGTTTTACTGACCACACTCGCGGGCTTGCTAGGCACGGTGTCCGAGAGCCAGATTTTCAGTAAATTCATATCTGGCATCGTTAGTTCTGCTAAATGGGCTTACGCTATCCATTAAGCAGGACGCGTTTACGTCAACCTACAACGCCTGGTGGTGACCATGACCGTGTTGTAGTTGTGCGGACGAAGGTTTTTATACCCAGTGACTCAAACCAGAGGCTTCAGTGGTCGCGCTTTGTGCATTTCCGGTCTCGTCGTGAACAAGTGGGTCACTTCCAGCGCTCTCGTGTTGTTATCTGGGTAAAATTGGTTCATCCCTAAGCTAGGTGGAATTAATTAATTTGTACATAGTTATTTAAAATTATGTCAACGAGCGGAGTAGTCTACAGAGATCATCTGGAGAATGTGTTATTTGAGTTTCATGACGTTCAAAGACAACTTTGGTTGTGTTTTTGAGCAAACTAACTGAGATTTTGACTTGAAAATATGTGTTAGGAAGCGACGTAACACGAAAGTAATGCTGAAATGTTACTTCTTACAAATTTATTTTGGAAAATTTGTTCAAAAATGGCACAGGTATGGAACTTATACACAAAATAAGGACAAAAACCATACGTTTCCTCTCAACTTATCCACCAAAATATATTTCAGATGTCGCACTAAACTGACTAACCAAAGTAACTGAGGTAGGAAAAGATTTCTGAGCTTACATTGAATATCAAGAAAATAAGGATTGACAGCAGACTGATGTACGAATTGACTATTTAAAACTCACGCAGCCACGATTCAGCGGTTCACGTATTCTCTAGGTGCTCTTGTAGGAGTTCAGAGACTTTTGTAATACATTAAGTATGTCGAAAATCTGTAACTGGAGATCTGAATGTGGTAAGAATTATTTCATACAAGCGATGAGATTTGAAAGCACACGGCATTGGAAAAAATTTCACTACTTGAGAGTATACCGTAACCTTTTCATGTCCTCTCATTTTAAACCAGTACAAGAACACGTCATGACTCAGTTCTGGACAGGCGTGAACAGGATCGCAAAGATTTTCCTGTGGAGGTGTGAGTCAAGACTCCTCTTGTGATCCGCTGAGCTATCGCGTTAATCATTTGCTTAATGAAAGATGGAAATGTACACTGTACAATGAGTGTATCGCGTTGAGGAAGTATTCCCAGGAAATGTATTTTAGGAAATATTCATTTTTTGTCGACTCAAAATGTACACAAACGATGAAAAACCCAATAACACATGACAGAGGCCTGAGGCACGAGCGAGATATCCAAATTGAAGTCGATTCGCCACATATTTGTCTTCTCCATGCCTGAAAGGCAGAGCTTTGCATTTTAGGCGAGACGGTCCTGCTTGCAATTTTTTTCTTCTGCGGAGAATATTAGCCTGAGCAAGCGATTGCTTACGCAATTTTGAACATTAGAGAGGAAGGTAGGAGAGGGCGTAGGAAAACATTTACACCTAATGAGCTTACATTTCATTCAATTTCCCTTGAATTTACTGCTAAAACCATCTAAATTGTTAACAGGTTTTATTGTACAATATAATAGATCAATCGATAAAGTTCGTTTAAAACGCTAAAGTTTGAATACAACATCTTTTTACGAAGAGTAATGTCTATTTCTACGTTACCTCTCTAATGAATATTCCCCCAACAGCGTTGGAAAACAAACCCATGACTGCGACCTTTCAAACCATTTCTCTTCACAGTCAGTTAACGAGTTGAACATGCGGGGCAAATTCATAAAAATCATCAAATTTTTCTCTAAACACAAACTCTCCAGGACAGATTTGTCATAGTTTATCGCATCCGCAAATTATAAAATGATTTTTTCCCCTCAGATGTGGCTGCCAAGAAGCTACTGCTGCCTGCCCGCGCTGATGGCGCTGGCAGTGGCGAGATCGTCGGCGATCCCCCAGCACCGGAAGGTAAGGCGCTGCAGCGCTAGCACCACACCGCAATTATGCAAGTATTCCCACAACCGGTCGCCTTGACAACAGATAACGCCGAGTCGTTTATATCCGTATGCGATGGTAGGTTTTTTTGGGAGGTTTTTCAATGGGAAGTATAATGAGCGCGTTGTATTGGGAGCGCGGTATCGAATATCCGTACGCGACGATCGTTTCTTGTTTGCTAGCTTTTTCAATGGGAAATGTAACCAGTGAGCTCTTTTGAGGGCGCTGTTACCATTGGGAACATTGGCTTGTTTGATTATTGCAACTAACTTTCTTCATGGCTGCTTGAACCGCTTATCGTAAGCTTCTTGATTGCATACTCACACATTACGCGTGATATGCTTGGCTTGGTTTAAGAAGATGGATTTGATTTCATGAAGATAGATACGAATCTTCATTAAATCGTATTTTTCTGTGTTGATGCAGACGATAAATTTTTGTCAGTTTTGTCAACATTCCGTATGAGCTATATAGTATACACTGAACTTAAGTATTAGCTTTTCACTGGACATATATGCATCATTTTTCTTTGGGCATCGCTCGGTTTTCAACTCAAACTTAGGTTAATTTTAAATCTATTTTCAATCACATCTTCTATTGTTTGTCGAGATAGAAGCTTCAGTTTTGAGTTGTGTTTTAAAATTCGAGTTTGCAAAATTTCAAAGGGGAGAGCATTTTGTTTGTTCCACAATTGTTAATTCTTTTACTGCACAAAAATAAATGAAGCTTATAAAGGCAGGCTTATATACTGTATATTTGCTAGCGGTGCACTGCATGTTGTTTCAAACTAAAGCAACTGAAGGACAACAGCATAAGACAGAAAATAACCAACCGGCATCTCATGAGAGTATCTGTAGTGTAGGAGGACCTTATGGAGCTGAAGAGTGAGGTGGAGTTAGAGTTAGATGTCAGCGAGAAGCATTAAATGCGCATAAAAGAGACTTGAATGCCTTTAGAAGGAAAATACTGTTAAATTCCTTTAGAAGGAAAATATGGCTAAATTCATTTAAAAGGAAAAAATCGTTAAATTCCTTTAAAAGAAATACATTTCATAGTCCCTTTGTGAATCGGATTACAAGATGGGCCAAATGAACCATATGTAATTTAACAACGATTTAAAAACAAGCTTTTCACCCTTACATCTCAAGAAGTGAAGCAGCACACAATCCTGGCTCGTGAGCAACGCAGGACCCGGGGACGCTCAAACGTACAAGAATAATTGCTCCATCAGCGGTATCGAGAGCTGGGATCAGGGCTCACTGTGAAAGAGGCTTTTGATTAGCTGTACTTTGCCGTCAGTTGCTTATGCTTAAGCCGAATGATCTTCAATAGATTTTGAGACATGTTAGACAGGTAACACTGACCAAACCAAAAAAGGTGTGACCATTTCAAAAAGTGGAGGAATGCCAGCATCATTTGGAACTGTTTAGTAATGCATTAATCAAAATCGAGCTGAAATTAAATCAAAAGGAAATGTTTTTTGAAATGTTTCAGGGAGCATCAAATTTTTCACGTAATCGCCAGTGTGTAAAAACTTTAAAATGTCTCTAAAAACATATGCCTGGATGCACCACGAGAGGGGATTTTAGTTGCGTACAATAACAGCATTATTTATTCGCTTGATAATATCAAGCCTTAGTTTCCAGAACAACAAATTAAACTCAAAAAATTTACGATTCTTGTATATTGTGCAAAGAACCAATCTTCACTAATCTCAGTATAATATATATTACACATGTGTCTCTGCTTATGTACAATGTGTTATCTGAACAGGTGAGTGCTGATGCAATACATCCTGTTAAATACGGTACTGGTACCGCTGCTGGAAATAATAACAGCACGAAATTAATCTATAAGCATTTTTTGCTGTATGAAATGTAATTTTTATTAGAAGTACGTTGATAGGGTTCAGAAACCGTCATTGTGCTCTTTGTTGAACTTCAGAGCCTGTCCAATTTCAACCACTTAATTATCCAGACTGACATTTTCCTCGAAAATATCCTTAATATTCAATTTGGGAATTCCACACAAAGAGCACTCTTTAAGTGGTAACAATAGAGGGTTATCATATGTATTTTCAGTGGTATTCTGGCTAAATATGACGTAGTCTAGGGGCCTAATATGTCGCAAGCTAGGTAAATTATTGAATTTATCAGGGTTCCTCTGTCTGTGTGTTTTTTTTTTGTAAAATTTTAGAATTAAAATGCCAAATTGAAAAATTTTTGCCGCAAAAATGGCGAGTGCAGTAACCCAGGCCGTGATTTCCCGCTAGCTACTTGAAGTTGCAGAGCCGCATCAGCGGAAGCTCGGACAGCCTCGGGCAGAGTGCGGGCCTTTAAACTTCTTGCGCGCGTTGCAAAGCGCATCCTCTGCATCGAGTAGCTTCATAAACACAGTATTTTCCTACGAGCTTTGATCCCTGAACTGCGTGGGAGATCTCGTCCTCATCTGGACTCAGTTTTTACACCTACGCTGTGAAAAATGGTCCAAGATCTCAGTGACTTGTCGCCTTTTTGTGCCCTGAAGAATTGCTCACTCTTTACGCCATCAGCACTAAATAGCCTCACTTTTTATCATTTTAATTTATTTATTTTTAAACTCAGGATATCAGGCGATAATTCGCCTCATATCCTGATGGCCTTCAGCCTGGCAAAATTGACAGTATTTGCCATAAATGACTTTAGGACATCATCCGCTAGATGCCCCGTTAAACTTTTGGGAAATAAGTTTTGACGATCAGCTTTTTTACCGAAACGTTTGCAGGAAAACTTGCAACTCTCCCAAATGAAAGTCATTTTCACTGACATCTGAAGTAAGAGAATTTGTGGGTTTCTAAGACTCCATCTAATAAAAAATATTTCAAGACTCTTACTCAGCTGTAGGTATGTACTAAAGATCCTGATATTAACAAATTTTTCCAACCAAAAAGTCTTTAAAATGAGCTTTCTGTGTCGTAAATACTTCCTTCAAGTCTTTTTCAAATGCGTCTCAAAATGCATTCTTTTTTATTCATATTCAATAAATGAAAGTTCAACCAAACGCTACTAATATCGTCTTAATATGACCTACAGATTAACTGCGTCCCACAAGGCAAAATACTTTTCCAGAATTAAAACTCATCCTAAACTTCCCCAAATATCATGTTGCTGTACAAATTTTGCCATCTTAAAACTGCTAAATTTTACTTATCCCGTGACTCAAAGTCCCTTAGCTCAATGTCTTGGAAAGTACGTCATTTGCTCGCGTGCACGATACACTGAGACAGCAATGCTCTTGATGAATTTCACAAGACGTCAAAAACACTCACCAGTTGAAACAAATAATTTTTATTTGACATGCTGCTGAACTAAAATCTTAAACTTAATAAATGTTTCCCTGCCCAGCAAAAGAATTTTAGCTTGGAGCACTGCACTCGAACTGGACGGTCTCAGGAATGATCCGTCTCGCGTAACGGATCACGCGACCGCGAATGGTCGCAGCTATCGCGGCCGAGCGGCCCACCACGCCAACCAGACACGACTTTTTTATTCTCAAGCTTCGGGTGAACAAAGCACAGTTGGACGACCTTTTCGAAATTTTCATGGGATCAATCTTCATAACTTTCGAAATGAATGGATCAAATTACTTTTAAATTCATAACAACACTTTAGGAGTCTTGTAGGTTTTACTACAAAAAACAAAGTGGCTATTTAATTATGTAGTGAGAAAAACATTCACAGACTTTTTTATGAATGACAAAGAAAAAACTATTAATCGGTGTGAATTATCAACTCCTGAAATTTAAGCGTAGGATTTATATCGTGCTCATTTAAAATAATTTCAATGTTAGTTATTTAGATCATGGTAAAATGTCAATTTAGCAATAAAACTATACAAAAGAGAGTAAATATGCGTGATCGAAAACCTACGAGTAGAGTGGTAAATACTTTATACAGAAGTCACGTTGAAGAAATTCCTAAATCCCGTTATCATTTTATGTTCCGAGTGCAAAATGATTTTTGCCAAAATCTGCAACAAATACTCGTATAAAATCGAATTTGACGCTTCCATTTTGCTCAAGTATTCAGAGCAGCCAACAACATCACTCATTCGTTCAGTGAATAACTGTATAAGATATAAGTTGTTTGCTCATTTATGACTTGTGCTTACGAATGGATCGAAATTTTTTACAGCGCAATCCGAGACGCAAATGATGAACTGTTACAGCAAAAAAGAAGACCTTAAGTTCCTTTCAGCAGAGTACTCGCGTGACGCAGTCTTGCAATTTTATTCTAGCCAAGTTTGATTGTTGCTTCACCTTTGACACTTCCGAGCCAAAATTACGCGTAGTTCAATGAATTACTTGATTGCGCTTGCGCTTACTGGATACTAAAAGTTAACAACTACCTTTATGTTATTTTTTGTCTTCTCTTTTTCACTAACCCGTAAGGAATTTCCGCTTTTGGGTTATGATTCAAGTTATCTTTCCATAATCCTGATCTTATGTATTTCTGTCGAGAATTAGGTAACTCTCGAAAACTTCATTAAGGATATTTAGTTGAAGTCGTCTTTTAAAACATCAATTGCTGTTTTTAGCTATTCTTAATGAAAATCAGCTCATCCTCATGAATTCAAAAAATATGTTCCATAAAATTTCTCGCAGTCGATTTGATCCATCTAATCGTCTCCATTAATATTGATTTTCCTAAAAATTAAAGCGCTTTACGTCATCGGTTTACGAATTAATCGCTTTTAATTTAATCATCATTAATTCTCCCATTAAAAGTATAGCAATAAAAGTAAATACATCTCTAAAAAATTTCGGTAAAATGGTAATAATTATCACAATTTCTGCTCAGGGATAGAATCAAAATTTCATAATGATATTGAAAGTATATCATTTGTTTCAGATGTGAAGAATGCACGATTTTTGAATATCTATGATCCGTACCATAGAATAATTTTTACATACCTTAACTGTTACAATTTTCCCCTCATCTCTCCCAGAGGTTTTCCAGACATCTTGCATTGAAAAGACTAATAACATTTCGAAAAATATTTTTTTTTGAATAGAATTTAAAAAAACTGCCGTCTTCGGTCATTGCCCGTCAACCAAAGTTGTCACATTCCTTGCAAATTGCCAGAAATAATAATCCTCCGAGAATAATAATGGCATGCAGCGGCGGAGGCCAATTGCAGAGAAGAAAACCAGTTTATGAGACGGTCGGCCTTGACGCTAAGCTGCAGCGTGTTGACTTTTTTTCCTGGAAATAACATCTGACCTTCGGCAGCATGGATACTACCACCAATGTTACCGGCTATCCTACGCTAAGTGGGCGGAAAATTCATCCTCTTCAGCTCCCTTTCTAGTGTGGAGTTACGAGGATGTCTTCAGCCACAACCACCGGTGCATCACGAATAAACGGAGGGTCAATATAGCCCCTTCTGTAGTTGGATAACGCTAAGTGTTTTTTCGCTCTTCACTTCGAGGAAAACCAAATTTTCCCTTTCTATTAGCCCCTTGAAGTCTCTTTTTCCCCTTTCGAAATATAACTGATGATTAAATATGTAAAAATTCTGACGGTTAGATTCATTTAACGTAGGAGACACTTTCTTACGCACTACAGGTCCGAAACCTGAGGAAGATAAGTACTACACAATGTACATTGAAAAATTGGTACATGTGTATAAGCTTAGTTGAGTTTCACGTCTTGTCTGACATCGACACCTTTCCCGTACTTTGATATTGATTCTGAGTACGTACGCGATTTTTCCTCCTCGGGAACCCTTTGTCTTCGATCATTTCTGTATAAAAAACAAGATAATTTATTCTAGCTAGAGCTCTCTTCCACCCCAGATACTTATCAACTTTCTTATCGTAAAACAAACACATTTTTTACCTACTGAAGCACCAGTGCGGGTTTTACTTTTCGACTGTTAAAATAATAAATGCCTACATAGTTTAACTTTACTTTTACTTTACTTTCACTTTATGCACAAATTTTTTTCAGTTCAGCTTCATTGCAGTATTCATCCAGGTTAAAGCAGAAATCCAACTTCTCCACAATACAAACTCAACATAAACCAGTTTAGCGCGGGCATGAAGGTAGAAAAAACTTTACGAAACACGTATTCATTAGCGCCCACAATAAATGGTTGAGATGCATGCTAGCTCCGTCTCCAGCATTACATTCATCAAGTTACATAAGAAGTGAGGGGCGTATCATGAATACGTAAGTTCAGGTCGAGCGCTCCACTTGTTGGAGTGGGGCGAGCGAGCGTGGCGTGCGCTGTGGGTAGTAAACAGGGCCGGCTGATCGATTCCAGAGAGCTGTGCGTGAGGCGACACGAGGTGAGCCTTGTCCGTAGAGCTAACTGTTCTAAATTCATTCTGAGAGTTGTATCACGCTCTACCATGAGCCTCTCACTTATAATTATCCTCAGAGAAAATACAGTCATGAATCCGTTGTTAACTAGATTTAAGGAGGTTTAAATGTAAGGACATGAAATATTAGCTTGTCAGTTAACAGATGAATTATTTAAACTATAAATTGGGGCCTAGTCATTTGTGTTGTATGACATACATAGCGTAAGAAAAAACCGAAGCGCCCAGGTCGTGTTCGATGAACAGAGTAATAATTGTTCCCTTCACACTCCTCAGGCCGGAGACACATGTCGACTTACAAAAACTGACGACGATATCTTGATTCACGGCTGCGTGCAGAAGGGAGACGAACAGCAGTACTTGCGAGAGTAGCTGTATACTTTGTACTTTGTGCATATAGTAAAGTCAAAATATAAAATAAATTCTTTGAACAGTAAAAAATGTGAATTTATATTACACACATATATATATATATATAATTCCCGCCAACGTCTGTAATCTTGATAGGATTAAAGCCATGCGACTGAAGCCAATCTTTTGCATGGTTAAAGACATGCATGCATTACAAACCAAAATGGAGATGGCACTCTTGTAAGTTGCAGTCTCCAAGCTTTTGAACGTGAACTCTATCTGCACAAACGGAACGTAAATCTATGAAGCGCAGAGTTATTGTGCTTCTAGTGTCTATGTGTCTTCCTGCTTGTCATTGCGTGATATTAAACGGTGTGCGATGATTTCTCTTGGACCCAATCTGATCGCTGAATTTCTACTGGTTAAAAAATATATTCCATGAAAAATAACAGCCAATTATTCTTCCTCAGAACGCCTCGCTTCCGATGCGATGCGATAGTGCGAAAATTTGCATGAAATATGACATTACGACATTACGGATTAACGACATTGACCTCATAACCCAATATCTGTTTCTCGTTTTGATTTTGAGTCAGGCGTAACATTACCAACATTCGAACACTATTTGCTGGGGTAAAATAATGCGAATAAAAAACCTAGTAAACTTCATACTTCATTTTGTACGTATTAACTTTTTTGCACAAACAATGGTTCTCTTGCGCTGTGTGGGCGAGCTCTTAGAAAATTCTGGAGTTTTGCAAAGTTTCCTTTTTTCCCTAGGTTTTGAAATCGCATTTAGAAAAAAAGGCTAAACTGGAAAAAATAATTTTACATGTATGGAATGTAATGTTATTGAATGCCAATAAATCAAAGTTAGAAACTTATGTGGGCTGCTCAGGAAAATGCTTGTTTTTGTCCTCGGAAATGCGTCTGTCTGAACTGAAGGATTGCAACCCCCGAAAGCTTCGATGAACTGTCCTCGTGCCCGATATCTCACTGTCTTGTCAAGGACTTCAGGAAGATAATTAAGGTCCATTGCCATTACCCGTAATGCATGGCCTCGTATACTCACGCGGAGGTGCCTAAGCTTACAATTTGTGCGACCTGACCTTCGGTTTGTCGATTAGCGACTGAACTTCTGGGAAGAAAGGAGCGTTCTGAGTATATCTGCAACTACGTCTAGCAACGAACATGATCAAAATAATAACATGATATCGCATTGCAAATGTCTGCTTAATTTATCTGAAAATATTCATTTAACGAATTATTATTTGTCCTTTGACAGAGAATTATAGGTATATTCAAAGGAAATAAATATTTTGCAAGAGGATGTATTTGCTATTAAAGTGTCAGACATTATAGTCTGCCGAAAAAATTTCCGAAGATGATAGCTGTGTTCCAATGAACATGAAACCACTTAGAATTCTGATTTCAGTTTGGTCATTCAAAATTGATAAACTATCTCTGGTAGTCCGATCAGAACGAGTATGCATAGTAGATACGTACATACGTACTTGCAGTGAGTCTTCTGGTCACATCACAGGATTGAAGTTCTTATCTTGACTTATTTATAAATAATTATAATTTACAATTCAAGTTTTTACTGAAAAGCGAAACCTCCAAAGAAATGAAAATTTTTCGAAGTCTTTTGCTTTTGTTACCTTCTATTCTCAACATATCTATTCTCACAGCAGAAATTGAATAGGTTTACCTAATCCTGAAAGACGTGACATTCAAGGCCACAGCAACTCATGCCAAAGAAGTAAACAAAGATGGGAAAAAATGAATCTGAAGAGAAAATTAAAACATTTTAGAAAAGTTTAGTATTTAAAAAGAGTTTCTCCCAACCTCATATCCATTTGTTTCTTCGTTAGCCATCAAGGAGCAGTTACTTCAGAGAGTTTTTCAGTTATAAATGTAGACGTAATTAAAATGACTAGGCGTGTAAGACATTGAACGATGAAACTGATGCGTGATCTGCGATGTCTTTCACAGTTATATTATCTGATTGATAAAGTCCCAGGTTTACGAAATGAAGCTTTTAAACTCTGCTTCTTTGTAATATTCCACTACGTAACAACGCTTGTACGTCATCTTTCTCAAAAAGTCTTCCGTTGTTATTCATAAACTTTTATGAAAAGCAAGGCGAAAACCGCTGCACGAATTGTCATTTTATTATTACAAATAGTAAAGTCTAAATGAATAAAATTGAACGTTTCGAACTAAACAGTTCATCTTCAGCAAAGAAAAGAATTCTGCGACAAAATAAAACGAAAATGAGTAAATTGAAACTATACTATGCAAACGAATACTACAACACGAATACTACAACATTCATGATGTTGTAGTATTCGTTTGCATAGTATAGTTTCAATTTACTCATTTTCGTTTTGTTTTGTCGCAGAATTCTTTTCTTTGCTGAAGATGAACTGTTTAGTTCGAAACGTTCAATTTTATTATTTTAGACTTTACTATTTGTAATAATAAACTTTTATGTTAAATTCATCGTTAGTAAAGAAGTGTTTGTTAAAATTTGCGCTCTGGACCCAATGCAATATTGGTTTTCTGTGTTCACTTGCTCGTCTACTTGAAGTAAATGTGAGACTTTTATTTATTAAAACAAATTTAGAGGTGACAATTTTCACGAATGAATTAAGCTAAGCAACGCAGGGAAAAACATTCTTTTACCTCTTGGTAAATCACGCGCAGCAGAAAATTCAATCAACTATAGTACGGTCTTCATGAGAATCATTTACATGTTTATATTAATTCACTAAGCTAGTTCTTACTGTTTTAAAACGACTTAACCAACCAATTGTTTTCAGAACGATGTAGCTTACTAATGCTCGCCCCAGACTGACAGTGAGCACTGTTAGCAAACCCAGCGCTCATTTTAATGAAGCGTTCGGGAACATTGTACAGAGAAGCTCCTATATATTCATCAAGGAGTGATTCATTCATAGTAGCTAAGAGGTCAAATTGATGAATTTCAGGCAATGTTAAGTTTCTGCAAAGTATGTTAAATGCAAGTACAATAAATCCACATTCTCGAGTGCAATATTGACTAGGAGTAATATCATTTTGTCAAATCTAGCGGACCAAAGCCTGACCATTTAGGAAACAGCAGATAACAATGATAAAAGAATAGCTTGAAAAATAAATCAAGTTCAAACATGCTTTTGGCAAAGAAATCGTACCCCGAACTGCGCGACCGTATTAAGCAGATGATTTAAAGTTTTTTAAATTACTATTCTCCATGATTTCAATGGTGCAACTGGACAGCCCCTGCGCCTTTTATCTGAAATAGAATAAATCGTTTGATATTTGTATCTAAAGAATTGTCCCGTATCTAACTTTATCCATCCATGTTAAATTTTTCGTTTAAAAAGAAATGTTCAAAAAAATTCATGATCTGGAACAAAAGTAATGTGATCATTTATACTTATTCGATTATCTACTCAACGCCATTCGATTAAACAAAGCTTGTCTGAATTTACAAACTCATGTGCCTACTCAATATCACAGCATCTTATCAATGATTAAAATTGATCATCTCATTATATTCATTCGCTCATCAACTCATGGTCATTCAATGGAACAAGTTCGTGTGGATTATGTGGATTGTGTGAATCAATCATTTATATCAATCATTTTATCATTTATGTTCATTTGTATATCAACCAAAGACATTCAATAAAAAACAAGACTGTGTAGATTAACAGTTCCTTACGCCTACACAACGCGCACGTGCGCAAATACATTTATATTTATTCATATTTTTGTATTTACATTCATTTATATTTCTAACCTTACTTTCATTTATAAACTTCGCATTTCTAACTGTGCGCGTGACGGCTGTGCTGCAGGCCGACGTGCTGCCCCTGGAGGAAGACTCGCCGCTGCCCACCCTGCTGGGGGGCGCCTCTCGGCACCGCCGCCAGGTGGACGGAGACGCGTCCGTGCCCCTCTTTGGTGAGTGTTCCTTCCTCGAGTTCTTCTGTTTTCTCGCAAACTTTCCTGTGAAGATGGTGCCATGAGTAGGGGTACGCGTTGGTTGACCCTTCCTGAAATTCTTCGGCTTTATCACAAACTTTCCAGTGAAGATGTCATGAGTAGGGGGTACGCGTTGCTTGAGCCTTCATTCTCCTTTGTCGCAAACTTTCCAGTGAAGATGGTGTCATGATTACGGGTTACGCGTTAGTTATTATCGCACTTGTAGTGATGAGTTCGTGGGTAGGGTGTGGAAATACATGACTAATTGTGGAAATAGATGACTGATTGTGGAAATAGATGACTGAGTATGGAAATAGATGATTGGGTATGGAAATAGATAACTAAGTGTGGAAATAGATGAATGAGTATGGAAATAGATGAATGAGTATGGGAGTAGATGATTGAGTGTGGAAATAGATGACTGGGTATGGAAATAGATGACTGAGTGTGGAAATAGATGACTAAGTGTGGAAATAGATGAATGAGTATGGAAATAGATGACTGAGTGTTGAAATAGATGACTAAGTGTGGAAATAGATGAATGAGTATGGAAATAGATGACTGAGTGTTGAAATAGATGACTAAGTGTGGAAATAGATGACTGGGTATGGAAATAGATGACTGAGTGTGGAAATAGATGACTAAGTGTGGAAATAGATGAATGAGTATGGAAATAGATAAATGAGTATTGAAATAGATGACTAAGTGTGGAAATAGATGAATGAGTTTGAAAATAGAAGAATGAGTGTGGAAATAGATGATTGAGTGTGAAAATAGATGACTGAGTGTGGAAATAGATGACTGGGTATGGAAATAGATGACTGGGTATGGAAATAGATGACTGGGTATGGAAATAGATGACTGTCAGTGTGAGGACAGTGAAGAACAGAATTTAATGAGCAGATTGCTTGAGATAAAGCTTAAGTAATAAAATTGAAATGAGATATAAAAATCATTACTTCGGCCAACATCGATGATAATCTCACTGCACGAGAACGATTTTGATTGTTGATGTTGGAGTTGTGTAATGAGAATGAGCAAATTTACATTCTCTTTCACCTTTTTATCCACTTTACAACGTCATCCTAACTTAAATGAACTGTAATTCCAGCAAAGTTTATACTGACTTTCCCTGTACTCCTACAATAATCACTACCTGACGATGGCACTAATATTTTGAGTTCGTAGTTTAGTATCCAATAACAACTTGGTTGGAATTCGACCGATGGCTAAGAAAGCTTGAAGAAGATTAAATGTCGAGATTGATTCGCTGATACGTTACGTGCCGGCGCCCAGCGGCGATTCCTTGGCCAAACATCGACCGTGATCGACCTCCTGATCGCGCTGTGCACCAGCCCGAGCGGCTACAAAGCATGTTGCTACAAGCCCCACAGACTGCGTGACGTTGATTAATGGAGGTGCAGAACGTGAATAGAATGAGCTCGCGCTCCCAGTGATTAACGAATCCAGTTCTCAGATGTGGCACAAATTTGGGCCAGAGTGATAACAAAATGCAGTTTAGGATATCAATTAACTTGAAATTATATTCTTTTGATGACTGAATGTCTGGCTGAAATCTAAGGAAGCCTTCCCTAGAGGCTGGTCTCTGGTCATTGTGCTCGTCAGCATATTTTATGTTTCGGGAAAGAGTTATTCAGGCTAAATAATTTTCTAGCTGAATAGTTTTAAATCTCAATTAAAACAACCTCAAAAACTTGTTCTTCGTGGAAATCCATCTTGTTTTTTCCACTGACTACATACAAAGTTAATAGGTTGTGGGTTCCAAACTTTTATTTCATGTTTTTTTTCATCGTATGTGCCATGAACAAGGACGAAAGGCAGGCATAATTCATTTTAGCTTAAGTTAAAGCAAGATCGTTTAAAGTCTCGATTTATTGTATTACAATGTTTACCAATGGCGTTTCGAACCTTCCATCTGCTGCATAGGGCCTTTGTGTAGACGCATACATGAGGGTCAACGTTTGCTTTTGAGGTTTCTGACCTTTCATTTTTCAGCTTCTTTTTAAGCGTAAGAAAAAGATTCGCAGAGACTGCTGTGAGATCTTCCCATGACTGAACGACAATTTTAATTTTTCCTTTAGCTTACTCTTGCTTTTGAAATCTCGTTATCCAAGATCAATTAGTAGGTGATGTCCTCGCCTGCATACGTTGTTCAAATGATGATGAATTCGTCAGATGGAGGACGAATATTGTTCAAGTTAGCAACAAAATTATCCGCGCGTGATCGATTTTGAGTACTTTTCGTCATGTCATTGAATTTAATATTCGACAGATTCCAAACTCCTCAAACAGTTTTCTTGAGGCTCATGAAGATGATATTGAAACTCAATTTTCCAAACGACGTACATTATTATGCAACAAATTCAAGTAGAACTTAACGCAAGGAATTAATTAACGAAAGCATTCGTAAAATAGAAAATTCGTCTCAGAGGTATCAATTCATGGAAGTATTTGAAATTTGCGTTCTCTATATGCACGGCATAAAATAACATTAATTTGTCTCAATTTTACAGAGTGTCTTGTGACAAACATATTGCACTTTAAAGTTAGTAAAAGCATCATTGTCATTATAACTTTGATTACACTTCGGTTTCGATGTAAAAGCACAGAGCTTGTGGGAGATAAAAAATTATTTGCCCACATTAAGTCCGGCAATAATTAGGAACCTATTTCAAAATCCATAACTATCTCTAAACTTGCCGTCCAGTATGTCGTCAAGTAAGTTCAAAGAGTTTGATGTGGTAGCATCAATCCAGATTGTGTGTAGTCAGAGAAAGCATGGAAAACGGGGGAGAGCGTCACTAAAAAGATCTGCACGCGAGATTGAGGTCTTACGAGTACTGCTGAACAAAGATTTAGATCCTCAAAGTGTGTGCGTAATTACTGGTAAAATGAAACGCTATGTAAACGGGAATATGTAGCTCCCGTGAACTCAGACATTACATTCGATGCGTAATAGAAAGGGGAGATTTTTAGTGCTGAGTTTTTTTCTAACAGTTGAACATGGAGATACTTGCGCAATGTTTCGAGGTTGTTTCAACTCAACCAGAACAGGTAATTCCGTTCCTATTAAAGATGTATTAAAATCTTATGATCACATGAAAATACTGAATAAAAGCCTCAGGTTATCGAAATAAAATCTTGGCATGGCCGGCGGTTTCAAAACCTGCACGACAATGACTGAAGATAAGTTTGAATTCGGGACTTAAAAAATAGTTTACCGTGTTGTCAGGCTCTGCAAAGAGTCCTTACTTGTTTTAGCTTGAAAATTTAAAATGCAATTTTAAGTTAACAGGACATCGTCGGCCACTGAAAAAAAAATTCAGAAATTGGAACACACACCTCGTGAAAAATGAAAGAACATCTCGAATTAAGCTAATTCAGACTTGGCTGAGAAGGATAAAAATGAGATCATGAATTTTATCAAGAAGAACAGTAGTGCTGTCAACTGCCAATAGTGTAGAGTTTTGTTGAAGGAGCATTTTTATCAATTTATTCTTTGAATGAACTCTTTCTAAATTTGGCGAAATACATCTGGAGTTGGTAAATTAAGTTTTAAATTCTTTCATGTACGTTATATCAAATGAAGAGTTTGGAATCATACGAGCATTAAATTTTGAGAAGTTACTAACTAAGCGTTGGTTCTTTATAATTTTGTCGTTAATTTCAATAAAAACTGCATACACTAATTTTAAATCTACAACTGTAACCATAAGAGTTTGTAAGAAACATCCCTGGTCTTGCAAATTATAGCATACATGGAAAGGTAGACTCTCACATAGAAAATTTCGCGCTGCAGGTAATCATTCTATGTCATTAAACCAGAAGAATTTCTCCGAGCAAAAGAAATGCGAACACGAAAAAATCCTGTAAGATAAAGACAACTCACTGAGGAAATTCAACCACCAGGGATACATTCATGGCCTCTATACCTGTAAGGATTCCAAGGTTGTCGGTAAATGCAGCATTTCTCTATTTTTTAGCATATGTTTCTGTGCACAACATGTTAACAAAATGTACTTTGTATTTGATAAAAGTTTTCAGTGACGTTTCTGTGTTCGAAAACTACACCAGTTCTAACCAAGGAGCACTCAGCAACACCCCAACAAAACCTTAAGCCAATATATAATTTCCCTTCCTACTCCAGTAAGTTATCATCCAAGTCTGGAAGACTCGGAAACTTCACCAAGGCGATCATAAATAAAACCACTGGTCGCAAAACTGCCAAAACTGCGTCTCTTAAATACCCGTTACCTTTTTCTGCACGAGATTTTCAAACTCCAGTCGTGAATGACATCTCTATTTCTGATCCAAGCCTCGCTGTTCACGACCCCTGCGCGGGCAGCCAAATTTTCGATGTAAACTGCGATTTACGACGCAAGTTTAACGCATCACACAATGGTTCATTCTCACACCCGATGGACCTCCATCCAAATCTTACTCCTGTGGCCGATTATGAAAGCTCGGTCAATCATGTAGACAAGTCTACTTCAGCGCATGAGAATATCAATTTTCCCTTAATCAACCAACATAATGAAAATGAAACTTCAGGGAATGAATTTAATGAAAATACCCTAAAAAACGGGACAATCGCTCTACCGCTTGCATTCACCTTACTCAACATGAATACCAATGCACCTCACTTCGTATACTCATCCCCAACTCCGCCACTAACACTAAACTTTCAGTCACCAGTTCAGCTTGACGGTGATGCTGATACATCGTCAGTTGACTCCGTGAACGTCACCTTCGTTAATCGAGTAATAAACCCTAGAAATAAAGTTAACCCTGACAATGGAACAAGATCTCCATTGGAAGCAACTTCCTTTATCACATCTTCTTCTTTAGAAACTTCACCCCTTGAAACAACACCGCTGCGTTCAACTAGTAGTCAAAAACTGAGCACAACTTCTGCTCTTTTCTCAAAGGTTTCTTCGACTGGTATAAATTTTCCTACATCTGAAAGACAAACACCGTCAAGCACTATTCCTCCTTCGCTGGAAATATTTAGCACGTCTCCAGCGAATGGTATAACTTCTACGATAAATGATGAGCGAAACATAGTTGATACGTCGATAGTAGGAACTTCTCCTTCTGAGACATCATCTATCAAACCCCCATCACCACCGAAATCTACTTCACTTAAAACTACATCACTACCTAAAAGTACTTCACCTGATACTACGATACTACCCCAAACTACGTCCTATCCAGAAAACAATTCACTACCTAAAACTACTTCATTTGAAACAATACCGCCACTCGATAAAACTTCACCACCCGAAACTACTTCACCACCCGAAACTACTTTCCCACCCGAAACTACATCACCACCCAAAACTACTTCACCACCCGAAACTACTTCACCACCCGAAACTACTTCACCACCCGAAACTACTTCACCACCCGAAACTACTTCACCACCCGAAACTACTTCACCACCCGAAACTACTTCACCACCCGAAACTACTTCACCACCCGAAACTACTTTCCCACCCGAAACTACTTCACCACCCAAAACTACTTCAACACCCGAAACTACTTCATCACCCGAAACTACTTCACCACCCGAAACTACTTCACCACCCGAAACTACTTTCCCACCCGAAACTACTTCACCACCCGAAACTACTTCACCACCCGAAACTACTTCACCACCCGAAACTACTTCACCACCCGAAACTACTTCACCACCCGAAACTACTTCACCACCCGAAACTACTTCACCACCCGAAACTACTTCACCACCCGAAACTACTTCACCACCCGAAACTACTTCACCACCCGAAACTACTTCACCACCCGAAACTACTTCACCACCCGAAACTACTTCACCACCCGAAACTACTTCACAACCCGAAACTACTTCACCACCCGAAACTACTTTCCCACCCGAAACTACTTCACCACCCAAAACTACTTCACCACCCGAAACTACTTCACCACCCGAAACTACTTCACCACCCGAAACTACTTCACCACCCGTAACTACTTCACCACCTGAAACTACTTCACCACCCGAAACTACTTCACCACCCGAAACTACTTCACCACCCGAAACTACTTCACCACCCGAAATTACTTTCCCACCCGAAACTACTTCCCCACCCGAAACTACTTCACCACCCGAAACTACTTCACCACCCGAAATTACTTTCCCACCCGAAACTACTTTCCCACCCGAAACTACTTCACCACCCGAAACTACTTCACCACCCAAACCTACTTCACCACCCGAAACTACTTCACCACCCGAAACTACTTCACCACCCGAAATTACTTTCCCACCCGAAACTACTTCACCACCCGAAACTACTTCACCACCCGAAACTACTTCACCACCCGAAACTACTTCACCACCCGAAACAACTTCACCACCCGAAACAACTTCACCACCCGAAACTACTTCACCACCCGAAACTACTTCACCACCCGAAACTACTTCACCACCCGAAATTACTTTCCCACCCGAAACTACTTCACGACCCGAAACTACTTCACGACCCGAAACTACTTCACCACCCGAAACTACTTCACCACCCGAAATTACTTTCCCACCCGAAACTACTTCACCACCCGAAACTACTTCACGACCCGAAACTACTTCACCACCCGAAACTACTTCACCACCCGAAATTACTTTCCCACCCGAAACTACTTCACCACCCGAAATTACTTTCCCACCCGAAACTACTTCACCACCCGAAACTACTTCACCACCCGAAACTACTTCACCACCCGAAACTACTTCACCACCCGAAATTACTTTCCCACCCGAAACTACTTCACCACCCGAAACTACTTCACCACCCGAAACTACTTCACCACCCGAAATTACTTTCCCACCCGAAATTACTTTCCCACCTGAAACTACTTCACGACCCGAAACTACTTCACGACCCGAAACTACTTCACCACCCGAAACTACTTCACCACCCGAAACTACTTCACCACCCGAAACTACTTCACCACCCGAAATTACTTTCCCACCTGAAACTACTTCACGACCCGAAACTACTTCACGACCCGAAACTACTTCACGACCCGAAACTACTTCACCACCCGAAACTACTTCACCACCCGAAATTACTTTCCCACCTGAAACTACTTCACGACCCGAAACTACTTCACCACCCGAAACTACTTCACCACCCGAAATTACTTTCCCACCTGAAACTACTTCACGACCCGAAACTACTTCACGACCCGAAACTACTTCACGACCCGAAACTACTTCACCACCCGAAACTACTTCACCACCCGAAACTACTTCACGACCCGAAATTACTTTCCCACCTGAAACTACTTCACGACCCGAAACTACTTCACCACCCGAAACTACTTCACCACCCGAAACTACTTCACCACCCGAAACTACTTCACCACCCGAAACTACTTCACCACCCGAAACTACTTCACCACCCGAAACTACTTCACCACCCGAAACTACTTCACCACCCGAAACTACTTCACCACCCGAAACTACTTCACCACCCGAAACTACTTTCCTACCCGAAACTACTTCACTACCCGAAACTACTTTCCTACCCGAAACTACTTCACCACCCGAAACTACTTCACCACCCGAAACTACTTCACCACCCGAAACTACTTCACCACCCGAAACTACTTCACCACCCGAAACTACTTCAAAACCCAAAACTACTTCCCCACCCGAAACTACTTCACCACCCGAAACTACTTCACCACCCGAAACTACTTCCCCACCCGAAACTACTTCAAAACCCAAAACTACTTCACCACCCGAAACTACTTCACCACCCAAAACTACTTCCCCACCCGAAACTACTTCACCACCCGAAACTACTTCACCACCCGAAACTACTTTCCTACCCGAAACTACTTCACCACCCGAAACTACTTCACCACCCGAAACTACTTCACCACCCGAAACTACTTCAAAACCCAAAACTACTTCCCCACCCGAAACTACTTCACCACCCGAAACTACTTCACCACCCGAAACTACTTCACCACCCGAAACTACTTCCCCACCCGAAACTACTTCAAAACCCAAAACTACTTCACCACCCGAAACTACTTCACCACCCAAAACTACTTCCCCACCCGAAACTACTTCACCACCCGAAACTACTTCACCACCCGAAACTACTTTCCTACCCGAAACTACTTCACTACCCGAAACTACTTTCCTACCCGAAACTACTTCACCACCCGAAACTACTTCACCACCCGAAATTACTTCCCCGTCCGAAACTACTTTCCTACCCGAAACTACTTCACCACCCGAAACTACTTCCCCACATGAAACTACTTTCCTACCCGAAACTACTTCACCACCCGAAACTACTTCACCACCCGAAACTACTTCACCACCCGAAATTACTTTCCCACCTGAAACTACTTCACCACCCGAAACTACTTCACCACCCGAAACTAATTCACCACCCGAAACTACTTCACCACCCGAAACTACTTCACTACCCGAAACTACTTCACCACCCGAAACTACTTCACCACCCGAAATTACTTTCGCACCCGAAACTACTTCACCACCCGAAACTACTTCACCACGCGAAATTACTTTCTCACCTGAAACTACTTCACCACCCGAAACTACTTCACCACCCGAAACTACTTCACTACCCGAAACTACTTCACCACTCGAAACTACTTCACTACCCGAAACTACTTCACCATCCGAAACTACTTCACCACCCGAAACTACTTCACCACCCGAAACTACTTCCCCACCCGAAACTACTTCACCACCCGAAACTACTTCACCACCCGAAACTACTTCACCACCCGAAACTACTTCACCACCCGAAACTACTTCACCACCCGAAACTACTTCACCACCCGAAACTACTTCACCACCCGAAACTACT
The DNA here is from genome assembly GCA_030386875.1 of Morinoia aosen. NCBI lineage: Eukaryota > Metazoa > Arthropoda > Malacostraca > Amphipoda > Talitridae > Morinoia > Morinoia aosen. Next base: position 28,784,939 of record CM059567.1, on the reverse strand, counting down.
TCACCACCCGAAGCTACTTCACTACCCGAAACTACTTCACCACATAAAACTACTTCACCACCCGAAACTACTTCGTCGCCCGTAGCCCGTACTCTGCCATCTGCAATAACTTTTCCATCTTCCGAAGAAACATCTGCGCCTTTCGAAGGAACTGATTCAACGCTCATAGAGACTACTTTGTCTCCTGTTACAACGCCGATGTTATTTGAAACGCCCCTGGTCCCTGAGAAAACTTCACCATTCAAAATAACACCATCCTCAGTTTTAATTGCGACCACTTCCCAACCAGAAGAAACATCCCTACTTCGAACGTCACCACATTTTGATGCAACTTCTGTTCAAGGAGCAACAATTTCTCTGTCTCTCGGAGCAACTCATTTCCCATTAAATGAAGAAACCACTTTTTCGCCTACAGCAAAAACTCAACCAATGTTCGCAAAAACAACTCAGCAGCCAGGAGAAACTGTTTCATTACTGGATACAATTTCTCCAGGATTTATTACAACCATTGGATCCCCAGAAAAAGCGTCCACACCACACGGAATTACTTCTCTTCTGTCTGGTACAACTACTCTGCAACCTAGAAAAACGTCATTGTCTGCTGGAGAATCTTCTGTACCATTCGAAACAAGTACGTCAACACTTGAAATACAATCACTTACATCATTTGTTACACCATTCGAAACAACTAACCTTCCATTTGAAGAAAGTTCTTCATTCCAAACAACTCATTTATTGCCTAGAAAGACTACTCAGCTTCTTGAAACAACTACTGCCCCATCTGATAAGAGTTTCACATCAGAGGCAATAACTTCTCCACTGATTGAAATTACAGCTCCGTTCATCGAAAATTTGTCTACATCTCATGAAGCAAGTCCCGTACTACCAGATAAGACTTTTTCTCCTTTAGATGAAACTTTACTACTGTTTGAAACAACTTCTCCCTCTGATATGAGCTCGCTACCAATAACTTCGCCATTTGAGGTTACTTCTTCTCTCAAAGACTCTCCTCCAATTTTCGGAAGAACTTTGCCTCTGACAACACGTGTATCTCCCGATAACAGTTCATCAACAACACCGACAACTTCTGCACAACTAACAAGTCTCCCTTGGCCTCATGAAGTTCCTTCTGCCCCAAATAAAACAACTACACATCCTGAGACATCTTCTTCGAGTGCGTCATCCTTTGTGACATTTGACGCAACTAATGAAGTGCAGACCACAATAGCTCATTCATTTAAAAGAACATCCCTTCCACCTGAAACATTTGTTTCACCACTTGAAACCACTTCATCGATAGTCAAAATGACCTCTTCTACACATGAAACGTATGTTTTACCTGAAACTACCTCACTGTCTTCCGAAATCTCAACTCCACGTGAAACAACTTTTTTTTCATTTGACACAACCACTCCAAAGCCGGAAATAATTGTTGGGTCATTTGGAGCGACTTCTGAACAATTTGGAGCCACCACCAATGCTCTTCAAACTTCACCTTTATCGCATTGGATGACTTCTCGATTAAATTTAAAAACAACGACCCTGCCTCAAGGTATAACTGTATTATTCGGACTAAGTTCTCCACAAGATGGAAGAACGACTGTTACATCACCTGAAGCAGCTTCATCGTTCTCAAAAACAACTACCCCTACCATTGAAATAACTTCTTCGAAATATGAACCAAATTCATCTCTTGAAACAATTTTGCCTATTGGATCAGCTTCTGTATCGTTTGAAACTCACACCTCACCTTCTACTGCCACTTCTTTGTCTTTTGAAGCAACTTCAACACCCAAGGAAGTAACTAATTTGTCATCTGAATCAACGTCAATATCCTCTAAAACAACGCTTATAAGTTTTGGAAAGAATACGCCATTCCCTGAACAAAAGTTGTCAACAATTGAAACAATTTCTCCAACATTTTTTAATATTGCTACATTAGCTTCTGGCTCTAACTTTTCCCTGTCAGAAACGACTTCTACTTTAAATGAATCAACTACCGCATCACCTATAATTAGTTTTAAGCCCCGTGAATCAACTCATTTCCCATTCAAAACAACTGCAGAATCTAATGTGACTTCAACCTCAGACCTTAGAACAATATTTCCGCCATTTGACATCAATCCTTCATTTTTCACCACATCTTTGCCTCGAGAAATCCTTTCTGCGTCTTCCCAAACAACCTTTTCACAGCCTACTCTCCCACAGGAAAGTCCCCCGAACAAAAGTTCCTCGCCAAACTATTCTCCCCCGCCATTCGGAGCTCTTCCACCACTCGATCAATTGCCTCCATTTGAAACTCCTCCACCATTTATACCCCTACCTCCCTTCGAAATCCCTTTTCTATTTGATACCCCGCCAGTTAAAGACTTTCCTTCTTCCCTAACCCATCCATGGTTTGTCACTTTTTCGCCATTTGAAACTTCCACCCCAAATATAGGCCGTACGCTTGTCGAATCTTCTCCATCAACTCACGCGCCTAATACCAAAACTCATTACGCAGTCGAAACCAATTCACCATTTAGTATTTTTTCTCCATCTGAAACTCCACCAAATGCAGTTTTTCCACCGCTTGTATCGTTACCACAATTTACTACTTTCAAATCTTTTGCAACCTCACCAATTGTAACTTCTTCACCAAAGGTAACTTTGCGAGGAGATGCACACCAGTTTGTAGGAATATCAGTTTCAGAAGCAGATGAAGGTAATGTTGATGACTCAGGTTTCTCACCTACTGAGCAACTGCACGAAACTACATTTACTGGTTTATCTGGTATGACCCATGAACCTACCAAGGCACCACGCAGTACTTCAACTTTGTTTTCTATTCCTTCGTTGCCTGATGAAATTTCTACTTGGTCTACTCCAAAACCCTCAGAAAACGAACTCTCCAACACCATTATTCCCTCCACAATCCCGTCGACATTCACGGACCCTGGAACAGATCAGGGTATTACTGAATTGGCTGAAGTTGAATACACGACAAATGAAGAAAGTAAAGGAGTATCTATGCAACCCACAATTCCAACGACACTGCCAGAAGAAAAAACTTCGTCGACCACTCCCGTACTCGTTGAAAATATCACCACTCCTAGCAGTACTTTCGACGGTTCTGAAGTTACCGTCGCTACTTTGCCCTCTACTGACTCTGAAGAAGATTATTTTATAGAGCCGAATGAAGTGAATCAACTCGTAACTCCAAGCCCCTCTCCCATTTCCGAGGCTCCTACAGATCAGTACACATTTGTTCCCGAGGATTTAAATCCAGGATCACTCAGCACTCTCCATCAGGAATTTCTTACTACCGAAAGTCCAGGAACCTCACCTCACTCATATGACGCCTTTACTCTCCAAGGAACTTCAACAGAGTTTGAAAACCCCAGTACTGAGACCACTATTTCACTTCGTGAAACTACTTCTAGAATGGAATCTACCGTTGGAGACGAATCTACAACCTTATTGTCCCTAACAGAGGCACAATTGAACGATTTCACTACACAAAAAAATCCTATACCAACACTTTCAAAAACCACGGCTGCAGAAGCGAAGTCTGTCTCCGATTTACAAACATCACCAATTGCATCTGCAACTCAATCTTCTGTATTTGAGAATGAAATTACAAAGGCCGCAATAACACCCGAACAAGATTACACCGATCGACCTGTAACTGAAATTGTACCGTTGGATTCTCTAAGTACGCCAGAAAAGTCTGCAACGGCTTCAACAGTGTCAGGGGTGACCAAAACTAGCCCAAAACCAGACTCTGATCAAACGAACCAACCTGTCACTGTGCCCTCGCAGTTATCCTCATCAACAAGTACAATGATCGCAAGTTCAACCACTTCTTCGGTTTCTTCTGCTCCTTCTGTTACAACTCTGAAGCCACCAGAGTCTGACGCTCTCGAGCCCAGAATCCGTCCAACTCTTTGGCCCATCCCAACCCCGGCTCCGAGACTCCCGAGTCCCTCCGCAACTCACCAAATCGCGCATTACCCGCTATTGCTCCCAACCGAGGAAAAGGAGAGACCGGTAGATCAAGAGCTCATGAAAGGTATTACAGTTCAGCTTTGTTCATCTTCTTTTAATCTGATGCTTTTTGGTGTAATACTAATAACATACTCCTTGACAGCGTCTCATTTATTTGCTAACACAATTAACACTATATTTAATTTCTTTGGTGGCGCTATTCCATTTATTTGTCGACTAACGTCTTATTAGATTAATTTGTTGGCAATGTCGTTCGATTTATTTGCTTACGTATACCTTACTGCTTGGTGCTTTTGTAACGAGACTAAGACTACTACGCTTGTCGTTATGTAGTCTTCCGTAACTGTGACAGCTATAAAATAAATGTAAACTTGTGTCTATAATGTCAGTTTCTTTGTTCGATTGTCATCAACGTACCTCTTCTTCCAATTTGCTACCGTTGCACTTGACGAGCTTTTTGTAGGAATAGGTAACCTTGAATTTTTGTTTGATTTAAAGAAAATGCAAAATTAGTTAAAAGGTGATGTAAGAGATACTTTTTTTAATGCTGTCCCCATCACGCTTCCTCCACTCAAAATGAGATCGTATTCATTGGTTGTCTAAACTTGTGAAAATGTCTTTCAAATTAAATTTGTACTCAGGTGAAAGTTGTGCAACTTCTTAATTATCAATCTTAAGCCTAATCAAGTTAAATATGTAAATGAGGAAAAATTAAGTCAAAAATTGAGAATTTCACACTTAAAGTTTATGCGCTTAAAATAAGTTAATCATTTTACTTTGAAACTGCGCATTAATAATATATTATTTTTAGGATGTATCTCTTAATGAGATGAGTCTAGTTGGGCGTTTTTACTCCAAAATTAGTTAAAAGCTTCTTCACTACAGGTCACAAGAGAGTTGTTCTTGCATCACAATTTCTTGAACACAATGCTGATGGGAATTTCAATATCTTCTCTCACTTTCTAGACACAATATAATGTACATTCTTCCTTTACAATATTCGAACAATTTTCTTGCTCTATAAGTTAATCGTTAGAAGATGTAAGATCGGTAAGGAAGTGTTATACTGTAGTTCTTCAATTTCCTTTTCAAATTAACAATCTTGTCTCACTCTTTCTTCAAGATCCCCATAATCAAATACGCTTACAATCTCATTATTTTTCCTATCATTGCGACCTCTTTACAATGATCAAAGACATGGTTTATAAAACGTATGAGTTTTACATTTATAAGTTATTCGTTTTGCTATTGAACAGTAGAACTCGCAGTTCTAGCTTTCAAAAAAGATGTTTCCACCATCATGCTAACAAAGAGCAACTTCTTGAACTCAATTCGTCGAGCCCATCAAATTGAAAAATTTAAATTAAATGAAGCGCGCATGGTGGTTCATTAGTGTTTTTTTAAAATTTACTTTGTTTTCTCGAGCACATGTCCGTATAAAATGATTAGAAAAATCCTTGGTTGATACGCACTATCGTCCCATGTGTGGAGTTTATGTAACCATATACTGTGTGATTGTCCTTCCTTGGTAATATATCTGTACTTTACTTCTTGTAGTTTTATTGTCCTTGTCTGTTCTTCTGTCCTGCATGGCCTCCTCCGCCGCTGGCCGACGCTCCTTCATCTGAACAGAAACGGAGCCGAGCGCCTCAGTATTCCTACACGCAATGTTCGCCCGTACCAAATGCGACTGCAGACTTCAGCTCATACCATACGGCGCTCATGAATTATTCCTACTTGTGAACATTTAGTGTGAAGTATTGAAAAAAACTCGAAATTCAACTGACAGTAACTTACAAGTGACAAATTATAGCAGAATTTATTGGCTCATCTTTCACATCGATCCAAAGACGTTAATTGTTCCAGCATCAGCAGAGAAATTGTGTTGAACTTGGTACGCGCACACTCTCATTGTGTAATGTGTATCGACCTATTTATTCTTGGGTGTCTTCGACGTAGTTGCTGTACACAATTGAGCTTTTTGAGTTGTCATTTCAATAATCTCTACTTATAACTTGAATTTACTGTTCTGGATTTGATCTAGAAATAATTACAGGAATAATTTGGAATAAACTAAACTACGTTAATAGGTATCCAAACAGATTACACTAAACATCAAACGTAACTCTAGTTTCAGCTTTGCTCACTATGTTGTTCTTTTCTAGTTTAGGTTATTTCTTCATATTAATTAAAGGTCTCTCAGAAATTCTACGGAAGACCTGAATAAAGAGATTATTCAACATTAGGCTCACATAGTGGAATCATTTTCATGCTTTAGAATCGTTGAAATTTCATTTTTTCTTAAGAAGTATATATCCAAGAGTTTTCTAAAAAATTTAACCTTGAAATAAATACATCTACACAGACATATGTGTATATATGTATGTATTTAATCTATAAGGTATAGTTGTATTTTTGCAAATTAGATTTCATTTTCATTCACATACATAATAAAAAGAAACAACGCTTTTGATAATGTACATTCCCTTCTTCGAACTATCTTTAGGTTATCTAACGAAGGTTTCCAGTTCAAGTTATTCTTCTACTAACCTTTATTGTAGTTTGGTGCCAGAATTAGCAACAATTTTTTTTAACTTGTTTATTAAACTAACATATTATACATTGTTATCTAGGAATTTAAGTACACTAATCATATGTGAAAAATTCTCAAGGAATTTAACCCATCTTATCATATGTGGTTCTCTGGGAATTTAACCCATCTTATCATGAATGGTTCTCTAGGAATTTAACCCCTCTTATCATTCATTGTTTTCGAGGAGTTTAACCCCACTTATCATAATTGGTTCTCTAGAAATTTAACCCCACTTGTTAGTGTAATTTCTACATCATTGACAATTGGACGAATATCATAATGTTCGTTTTTCTATCTGCTCATCATTGTTGCTTTTCAATAATAACAAATAATATTATGAAATATTAATTTGAAATAACATTCAACAAAATAAAATATAACCACTTTTCCCAAAGCAATATTGAAAACTTTTTTCTCAGTTAAACGCATAAATTTAATAACTTACTTGGCGATAGGGATGGTGATGAGCTACTCCATGACCGTTTTCATTAAAATTTTAACCCCCGTTAGAAACCTGCGACTTCGGCACCAACGAGGACGTTGTGCTGTGCTCTTGGATGAACGTAAACGTCACGTCCCTCAAGTGGCGGGCGTCCCGAGGCGAAAATGCCTACTGGATGGGAGGACCTACTGAAGACGTGACGTATGGAGACAAGTTCGGTGAGTGCGACTGCAATTTTTGAGGTTTATTGTGCGAATCGTAGGATTTCCGGAGACCAATTCAGGTAACGGCAGACTTTTTAGGTATACAGTATATTTTGTACTGAAGATGTGACCTGTGGAGACAAGTTAGGTGCGTGCGACTGCGGTTTTTTAAGTTTGTTGTGTGAATGATGGTATTCACTGAGACCAGTTCAGTACACGTAGAACTTTTGATGTATATCGCACTGGAAACGTGACCTGAAAAGCCAAGTTGCGACTGCAACTCTCCCCTTCCTAAAAGAATTGGTAATGTTCCATATCTGAAGCTCTTCCCAGTTTCTGTATTTTTTCTGTATATATGAAAGTTAGGAGCTGGTTATTTGTCTGTGCACATCTGTCCTTCAACGCAGGAAGATTGTAAGGAAATGTATTGTTTTCATTTCGAAGATTTTTAAGTTTCAATTCAAGCAAAAAGCTCATGGGGTTGAATCTCCTTTTAGATTACTTGCAACTGCCATTTTTTCATCATTTTCTTGTAAAATATTTTCTATTTTCTGATAACTACCCCATCTCATAGTCACTCGACTTTTTCCTAAGAGCGCTATGCAATATTTCACACCTTTTATTTCTTCAAGGAAGGTTGAGGGCTTTACTATTTGTTGTGTGTGGTTTCTCTCTTCAAAAAACTGCGAACATTGAAAGAAATAATTAACATAATGAGTTATCAACGCAACATTGCATACTATTCAATTTTCATTTATAAAGCGTTTTGAATTTTTACATAAAATGGCTACGGCTCACGTAAATTAACGTACGCATAAATTTATAAACCATCATCGTATACTCGTTTGTTTCCAGGAGGCTACGCTGTTTTCGAAACTTCAGAAGAGACCGACACCAGCCGCGGTCCGGTGGCCTTCGAGTCAGCGATGCTCATCTCACCACTGCAGGGTGAGCGACCATTCACGACGTGCTCGTGTGTGGGAACAATACCTGCAGCATCGTCTGTACTCATAGTCTTCGAATATTTTCAAAATATATAATGGCACTCAATGCATTGTTAACTATATTGAAAATTAAGAAGTATGTGATAGAGATACATTTGGTACTCTTAGTTCTCGAATATTTTCATAATATGTAATGGCACTCCATGTTTGTTATATATAATAAAAATTAAAAAATATGCGATTAATATATATCATGTTACTCTGACTGGCAGAGAACTGAAATATGTAGCTCATTCTGTAAAGAAACTGGGTCGATCAGGGATGAAATTTGAAATACGTTAAGGTAAATAGATGTTTTAATATCTTGTTTAAGGTTCACTAACATATTACTCTCATTGGCTCTCTCATGCCTAATATTGATCAAGACATCATTTGTGACACAGTAGGTCTTTGCAAAGAGGTATTTAATTATTTCTTCAAACTCATTTCATTTCTAAATAGTTCTAGATGATTGGTTTAGTAGGTTTCAAATGTACCAACACCTATTGCAAGGTAGCCTTAGCTGCCTCGTTCTGCTCACCATGCATGGTAACTTTGACGAAACGAAAGATTTGTGTCTCCCTATAAAGAAATCCCTATAAAATATATGCCAATTGCTAATATATAATAGACGCTAGAATCAAGTTGTGACCAGCTTCTTTTAAGTAGGAAATTGCTCAACGAATTAAATGCATGCTTTAGAATCTGTGTCAGTCATTTAGGACGTCGATGTCGCAAATCAATATTATTTCGTGCTGTGCGCTTGTCAAAAGTTCTACCGAGATAATGCATCGAGTGTTTTCTTTGTTGGGTTGTATTTTATCCAAATTTGAAATAATTCAAATGCCATTTAAATTGCCAATTCAAATATATTCGCAATGAAACGCTAAGATATTACTTAATTTTGAGATATCGTGCCTAGGAAAAAAGAATCTCAGCTGGTTATAAGCTCAAAGGAGTTACAGCTCACCGAATGTTTCCAATAAAAACTCACGAAAGCGAAATCGCAATTGCAAAGCCATGACTCAGCTAAATCCATTTTTTGTTAATTCCAAAATACCATGTTGATAGTTTAACTTCTGTTTTGATAGTGAATTCGTGCATACGAAATATTTATTAGCGAATCCACGTTGCATAAGCCAGGGCAAAAACACCCTGCTAATTTTTGCGCTGTTTTCTTTAGGTTCTACTGGAGCCGAGGGCGTGTGCGTCAAGTACTGGTGAGTTGCTTTCATTAATTTCTGAAAATTCTAATACTTCAATTTATTTTTCTATTTGCAAATAGAGATACGGTGTGCCATTATTATTACGTGGCATGATGTTAGTGGTTCTTCTATACTCAAAAGTACTTCGTCAAGCACTGTTTGCTTTTGAGCAATAAAACTAATCCATTTGAAAAATCATATTTTGTACCAGCATTTAACTTCCCGAACTAAAATTAGATTTTTTTTAATGTTTGCAGAGATTGTGCTGTTCCAACACAATCAATAAATACATCCTGGAAAGACAATTTTTGGCTTCAGTTCTCAACCTACCTCGCTAAAACATCTCTTGCGTACCGTTGAGTAACACACCCATACATTGAACGAACTGCTGCCTAGGACTAGACTATATTAATTTCAAAATCTGATTTATTTCATGATTCTTTAAAAATCTTGCAGTAGCAAAGTGTTTCAAAGTCCAAGGAAAACTTAATCGTAGTTAAATATATAAAATGTGGTTCAATTATCTGCTGTAGCGATCACCTTTCAATAATACCAAGATTCTTCAACAAATGCGTCACGGAAATATGCTACACTTTTCCTCGCAGGTATTCGATTGGTGGCCTGAGTGCAGATAGAGTTCGGGTCCTCCTGCACCCGATGCCCCAAGCGAAGTACGTGAAGCCCAAGCCCACCGTCACCGAGGGCCCCGGCGCAACGACCTCCCCAACGGGAGAGGAGGCGCAGTGCGAGCCACGCCCCACAGACCACAATTTCGACTCGTTCCTGCACTTCCTGAGAGACTACGACGGCAGTGGCGACGTGGTGCTCTGGGAGGCCCGTGACGTAACAATGGGCGAGTGGAAGGAAGGCCAAATCGTGTACACCTACAACATGCCTCATGCTGTGAGTGGTGCTCCGTTTTTGCCCATCATTGTGCCACGTTTGAACTATTGCGTCAGGTAAAAATACCAGTGTACAAAAACGTTAGGAACAAGGATACCGTTGAGTTTGGTTAGGATTGGGCACAATTTGCCCAAGGGCAAATTGTGTACACCTACAAGATGCTTCATGCTGTGAGTATCGCTGCGTTTTTTATACGCTAACTCAATGGTATCCTATTTCCAAACTTCTTTGTACACCGGTGCTTTTAACTAAGGTAACAGTTCAAACGTGGCACAATGATTGGCAACAAATTTCATTAAAGTTTATTATTAAATGGAAAACTCGTTCAATACATCCATGGACCAAGAATAGAGAATTTTTCAATAATTTCATCGCTCCTTAGAGAGCGTAACAAATATCATACGCCAGTTCACGAAAACATTCTGATTAAGAGAGCATTTTTTTATCCATTCAAAAAACATTTTCAAACTTTTGTTAATGACTGTATCCCTATTTTTATACAAACGCCCGCTCACAACACAACCTTCTCAACAGCAGTAAAGTACGCTAAGGCTTTGTGCAAGGTATCAGGAACAGGAGTTCGACCGTAATTCGATGTCTACGTTATTTTTCTTTTCAAACTTATACGATGGGTTTTACTTGACATGCCACAAGACGAGAAACGACCACCCTCCATCAAGCTT